>JAVMKO010000022.1:2998721-5587471 GCA_032164245.1 Sternotherus odoratus
CAGAGCACCCTGGGCCTCCACCGAGGAGCTGGGCATGCCAGCCACTTCCCAGAGCCACCTGAGATAAGTACCAGCCTGCACTCCAAATCCCCTCTCGTGCCCCAGCCCCCAGCCCTGGACCGCCTCCTGCACCCCAATCCCCTCTTCCCTGGCCCCACCTCAGAGCCCACACCCCCACCTGTGCCCCAATCCCCTGCCCCAGCCTTGAGCCCCTCATTTCTAGCCCCACCCTGGAGCTCTTGCCCCGTTCTGCACCCCAGCCTCCTGCCCGAGCCTGCTGGGTGAGTGAGGGTGGGGGAGAGTGAGCGATGGAGGGAGGGGGCTTCAGAGAAAGGGCGGGGCAGTGGCAGGGGGAGGGGGGGCTCGGGGGTTCAGTTTTCTGTGATTAGAAAGTTGGCAGGTCTACCACGTGCCACGCCAGGCCCAGAGGCTCAGCTTTGCAGCTCCTATTCCGCCGGCCTTCTTCCTTTTCTCTCCCACTCTCCATCACCAACCGAGTGGTCCTGAGAGGTCAGCAGGCTGGCTGCGTGCTGGGCCCGACTGGCCTGGATTCGGGCGCCTAGCAGGGAGATGGGCTCTGCGGAAAAGCCAGCCCCCCCTTGTGGACGCCGAGCCCTCGAAAAATCTGGCCCGGGGGTGTCACGTTACTGAAATTATTTTGTGTAAAGCGGGTCATATAAGGTGTTGTGGCAGGGTGCTGGCCAGGAGTGCCTGAGCCAGCCCTGCGGGCCCTTTAAGAGGGAGCAGAAGCCTGCAAACCTCCCTTGCAGAGAAGGCTAATTAGCCACCTGGGCTGCAGGGCAATTAGCCGGGAGGGGTTGCACCTGGCGGCGGCCTCAAGGGGTTAAAAGGCTGCCAGGAAGGAAGCCCAGCGTGGTTGGTGGTGGAATGCTAGTCTGGAGCGAGAGACCGAGCTGTAAGCTGTAGAACTGTAAGATGTAGAGCTGAACTATATAGAGTTGTATGCTGTGAGCTGTGTTAGAGCTGTAAACTGTAGAACTGTAAGATATAGAGCTGTGTAGAGCTGAACTATATAGAGTTGTATGCTGTGAGCTGTGTTAGAGCTGTAAGCTGTAGAACTGTAAGATGTAGAGCTGAACTATATAGAGTTGTATGCTGTGAGCTGTGTTAGAGCTGTAAGCTGTAGAACTGTAAGATATAGAGCTGTGTAGAGCTGAACTATATAGAGTTGTATGCTGTGAGCTGTGTTAGAGCTGTAAGCTGAAGGACTGAACTGTATAAAGCTGTATATATTGGTGGTGGGACCTGCACTGTGGAATAAAGAGCACTGTTTGGAGCAAAAGAAGGGTTTCCTGCCTGTTCCTGAGGAGGGGTGAGAAGGCGATCGGTCACAGTGTCTACGACCAGGTTATGATCTGCTGATTATGATTAATCAATCTGTAAGTGTGTATCTTTTTGTAGCTAAAGTTATGAATATTGGCTATATGATGTCTGTATTGCAAATTTATGTTTATCTTCTGGGTGAAATCTCAGACAAGCTGTTGTTAACTCCGCTGGCCTCGCTGATGGGCCGTTAAGGGACATCAACTACACAGTGAACTTTGTAGACACCCATCCACACCCGAGCTTCTCCAGGAATGTGACCTGCCTGGTCAGGAACTGAATCTTGGAGAGTCTGGTAATTGGACCATGTGGCCATTTTGCAACTGGACTCTGCATAGGAAGGAGGAGAGGGGCCTTCACCCACAAGAGGAAGTCTATAAAACCTTAGAGAAACTCCCTCCATTTTGTCTTTCAACCTGCCTTGCTTCCACCTCTGGATGGGATTTTGCTACACGTGGAAGTTCTGGATTGATGACCCATCCCTGGAGGGGATGCATTTCAGAGACTTTGATTTGAACCTACAGTTTATTTTACCACTGCAAGCCTGAACCAAGAGATTTGCCATCACTGCATGTAATTGATTTCTTTTAACCATTCCTAACCCTCACCTAGACTTTTTTCCTTGTATAATAAACCTTTAGATTTTAGATTCTAAAGGATTGGCAACAGCGTGATTTGTGGTAAGATCTGATTTGTATATTGACCTGGGTCTGGGGCCTGATTCTTTGGAATTGGGGAGAACCGTTTTCTTTATTTGGGGGATTGGTTTTCATAACCATTGGTCCCCAGGACAGGTGGCTGCTGGTGGTGATACTGGGAACCTGGAGTGTCTAAGGGAATTGCTTGTGTGACTTGTGGTTAGCCAGTGGGGTGAAACCAAAGTCTTTTCTGTTTGGCTGGTTTGGTTTACCTTAGTGTGGAAAAACCCCAGCTTCGGGCTGTAGTTGCCCCTTTGGAAGCAATCTGTCCTGATCTGACACTCACAGTTGGATCCCACCAACAGCACCGTCAAATGGGGCACTTTGGAAAATCTAGCCTGGCTTTTTCCCAATGGAAACGTTGCCGTTCCAATGTGAGCGCCGGAGCAGCTGTGTTTGCAGAGAGCCGGCAGCACCTGCAGGTACCAGCCTCTGGGACCGGGCGCTTTCTGTAAACACCGACTGCAAGTACCGTGCACCCTACGGAGTCCCTGCACCCGTGAGCAAGGGCGTGTGTGAAGGAGTGACAGAGGTGGAGAGACAATGCACAAAGAGGAGGAGACAGCAGGTGTGACTGAGCGGAGCAGGGCCGGGGGATCTACACACACTGCCCAGGAGGCTGGTGTTGGGAGGGGCTGGTCCCGCGGCAGCTGCTTTCCTTGCCTCCCTCACCCCGGGGTCCCTGCTTTACCACACTCCGCATCGCCTGGCGTTACGATTCGGTGTCGGAACCTTTTGGTGGCTGCTGCTCTCGTCCTCCTAAGAGATCCGGGCCTGGGCTGGCGCTGGGAGGGTTAAAGCCCAGTAGCACAGTGCTTCCAGCTCCTGGGAGAATCCCCCAACGGACAGCCAGACATTTCTAACATATGTTCTCAGAGCCGGAAACAGGTCAAGGGACGGTGCAGGGGGGAGAGCGGGAGTGGGCAGGACTCCTGGGTTCTATCCCAAGCTCTGGGAGAAGAGTGGGGTCTTGTGGGGATGAGAGGGCTGGAATGCAGGAATCCTGGCTTTTCTGCCACTGATTCACCTTTGTGCCTTGGTTTCCCCCTCTGTCCAATAGAGATCATGGAATCCAGCCAGGTGTGTAGCAGCTATAATGCTCCAACAAAGGTTGAATGATCTTCACATCGGGGAGCGGGCAGGCAGGTCCAGGTTAGCATCCGAGCTGCTGGATAGGATGGATAAGTGGGGTGTGTACAGGGAAGGAAGGCTGTATGGACGGGTGTGACTTGGATGGCTGGAGGGATGAGAACAGGGAAGGAAGGATGGCTGGAGGGGTGTGTGTGGGAACAGGTAGTGGGGTGCACGCAAGGAAGGAAGAATGGGCAGAGGGATGTGAACGGGGAAGGAAGGCTGTATGTAGGGGGTGTGAATTGGCTGGCTGGAGGGGTGTGAATGGGGATAGGTGGCGGATGTGAATGGAGAAGAAAGGATGGGTGAGGGGGTGTGAATTGGGTGCCTGGAGGGGTGTAAATGGGGATGGATATAGGGGTGTGTACCGGGAAGGAAGGATGGCTGGTGGGGTGTGCATGGGGATAGGTAGAGGGGTGTGGGCAAGGAAGGATGGGTGTGAATTGGCTGGCTGGAGGGGTGTGAATGGGGAAGGATATAGGGGTGTGTACAGGGAAGGAAGGATGGCTGGTGGGGTGTGCATGGGGATAGGTAGAGGGGTGTGGGCAAGGAAGGATGGGTGTGAATTGGCTGGCTGGAGGGGTGTGAATGGGGATGGACAGACAGGACGTGTGTGGCTCAGGCTCCCATCCCAGTCCCTGACCCTCCCTCCCCAGGTGCTGCTCTGGCTCCCAGGGCTGGACTAACGTGCAGAGCCGGGCGGGGGTGGCGCGTGTCTGGTCTCGGGATGGTGGCCGGGTCGCTCGGTCCCAGCCAGTGAGGCTGGCACGAGGCACCGCAGATGCTGCCTGGAGAGCGTCTGTACGAGGCAGGGAACATCTGGCTCACGCCGGCATCACCAGCCTCCCTGGCTGAGTGTTAATCAACCACCAGCTGCTCAGTGCACATTGCAGCTCTGCCTGGGAGCTGGGGCTGATCCGCTGGGCCTGCTGCGGATTAGCCCCGTCTGGGGGCTGGAGAAGGGCTGCGGGGGGAGGGGACGCTGATCCAAAACGCTGCCGGGTCTCCTCAGCAGCACAGGCTGCCCCCACGCGCACTACTGGGCTGGCATCCCGGGGAGGAGCAGAAGAGGTCGAGGGAGACCCTGGGCCCGGGGTATGTCCAGGAGCCCACAGCTCCACATGCAAAGCTTGGCCTGCGAACTCCCCACAATCACAGCAAAGCTCGGCTGGGCGGGACCCAGGCCTGGCCCCAACTGTGGGATGAGCCCCCCCGGCAGCCGGCCCAGCTCCTCCTCCCAGTGCACGGTGCCTTTCTTTGACCTGCCTTCTCTACAACAAACACAGCAACGCGGGATTGTGTGTGTGTGTGTGTGTGTGTGTGTGTGTCTATGTGTGAGTGTGTGTGTGTCCATGTGTGTGTGTGCGCATGGGTGTGAGTGTGTGTCCATCAGTGTGTTTGTGTACCTGTGTATGTGTGTTTGTCCCCATGTGTGTGTCCATGTGTGAGTGTGTGTGTCTGTTCGTTTGGGCGTGCATGTGTGTGTGTGTCCATTTGTCCGTGTGTGTATGTGTGTGTGTGCATGGGTGTGAGTGTGTGTCCATCCGTGTGTGTGTGTGTGTGTATGTGTTTGTCCCCATGTGTGTGTCCATGTGTGAGTGTGTGTGTGTGGCTGTGCTTGTGTGAGTGTGTGTCTGTGGGTGTGCATGAGTGTGGGTGTGTGTCTGTCCATCCATGTGTGTGCATGAATGTGTGTGTCTGTGTGTCCATCCGTGTGTGTGTGTCCATGTATGCATGTGCATCCATATTCTAACCCCCCCACACACACACACACAAGCACTCCCCCCCCCCCCACACACACACACTTTTCCCCCGGGAGGAGGAGCAGTGGTAGGCAGGTGGCAGAGATCAGCCATGCATGGCCAGCCGACACTCAGACACCATGGTGATGAGCTGAGTACTAGACCCACACGGGACAGCCCAGGGAGAGCAAAGGGGATGTGAGAGGCAACTGGAGGGTGCCGTGAGCAGCAGGGAGACCCACAGCATAGGGGGCAGACTCTGCCCCTGGACTGGCCACCCAGCATGTGGGCTGGGAAGCTCTCTAGCTGGCTGGGATAGGCAAGTGCCCAGAGCTGCGGATGTCAAAGCAGCCCATGGGACCTGGCTGGAGCAAAGGACGTGCTCCACCCACAGGTCCTCTGCCTCCCCCGCTCCTCCCCAGCCGATACCCAGGGGGTGGTGCCGTTCCGCATGCATGCTGCCCCCAGGGGCACGGGGGCACGCTCCAGCACAGCACCCGGGTACACCTGCATGCAGCAGCCCTGCAGCAGGCTGCTTGGGAGCACGGATTCGGAGAGGAACAAGGCCTCCCATGCAGGGGGTTGGAGCCTTTCCCTGCTCGGGTGCTGGTTCCATCTGATGACCGTTGGGGGGGGGGGGGGGTCTCCATCCAGTTCCTGGCTGTCAGGGCCCTTCACTGGCAGCCCGAGGGCCCTGGAGACGGCGCTCTCGTCTGGCAGACCAGGGCACCCTGGTCACTGGGGCAATTCTGCCTCCGAGACGGTGACAGGATTCACGGGAATGAACGAAGCTGAAATGGAAGCGACTGGCGACACTCAGGGCAATTCTGGGGCTAACAAGGCCATTTGGGGAGGACCGTGCCCTGCCCAGATCCGCACCCCTCTGGCTGCCGGTGGTTCACTAAACACCCAGCGCCTGGCTCATGGCATCCGCTCACCCTGCGCAAGCGGCAGTGAGCCTGGAGCTGTGGCAAGAGCACCCCCTGCAGGCTCTGCAATGCAGAGCAGCTCAGCCGAAGAGGTGCCAGGACCGGGGGATGCCCCACTACTGCAGGGCTGCTGGGGGGTTTGCTAGCACTGTGTCCCCAAGGGAAGGACCTGCTCCCCGCCCTCTGGCCCCGGGAGAAGCAGTCACAGAACAGCGGGTCTCCTGGGGGATTCCCCCCGGTGCTAGGCGGCCAGATCGAATGCCAACCACCATCAGTCTGCCGTGGGCTCCTCTCTCCCCGCAGCCCTGGGGCTGGGGGCTTCAACAAAGGAGCTGGGCCTTTCTTCGGCTCTTGCCGGCACAGTGAGCAGCTCCTGCTTTCCAGCCGCGGGCGCCGGTGGGGCCCAGGGCGCTTGGTGCTGTATGTCCTGTGGTTAGCAATCAGGCGCTGCGAGGCACTCACTGGACTGGACTCCAGCTTTACCTGCAGATAGCACCACACCATGAGCTGTGGGTGCTGCTGTCTCTGCCGCTGAGGATTTACCTGCTGGCCTTCGTGCCGAGACTGTGGTAGAGGTGCCACGGGCGTGAATGGGAATCTCTCCATTGACTCCAAAGGGACTTCAAGTGCAGCCCTACGGGAGAATCAGTGGCAGGGGCTGGGCCTGGCAGCTCATTAGCTGCTTGGGAAACAGACCCCAGGGGCCTAATTCCCCCCGTTCTGCTTATTCTACGGCAAAGGCACCGACTTTCTTCCATCCAGGTGGGTGCTCCCACCCCAGCTCCCCCCCCCCCCAAGGCCCCATCCCCACTCTGTCCCTTCCCCGCAAGGCCCCACCCTCACCATACCTCTCCCTGCCCCCACTCCACCCCCACCCCTGAGGCCGTGCCCTTGCTCTGCATCGTCCTGCCCCCACTCCATCCCCTCCTCCCAGTGCCTTCTGCCCGCCATCAAACAGCTGATTAGTGTGGATCCCACACTATTTTTTTCCCATGGGTGCTCCAGCCCCAGAGCACCCACGGAGCTGGTCCGATGCACTGCGTCTCCCCCAGCCCCGGCCGCACCGGGAGCCGGCCATGGGCCACGTAATGAGTCAGGCATCGCTGTCAGCTGTGTCTGTCGCAGCAAAGGCCCGACACCAATACCTGGTGTGAGCCAGAATCCAGCCCCCCGGTGAGGAGACAGAGCCGATGGTCTCAGGCGTACATTTCGAACTGGGAGATCGATTCATCCTGGGAGCTGACCACAGGGGCTGTTTGTCTGGGGCAGATCCCTGGCCTATGGTAAGCAGGAGCTTGGACAGGATGATCGCGTTGTTCCAGGAAACCTCTACGGCCAGCCCCCTGCATCCCTCTGCAGTCCCCTCTCTGGCCAGTCTGGGGGCTAGAGACCACGCCCATCTCACGCAGCAGGGACACCCCTCCCGGCCCAGGGCCCAGCACTGAGGGCACAGGGCAGTAGCATGAAACTGACTAAGTCCTGTGGCTTCCACAGACTCTCCCGCAGAGTGCTGGGGAAATCTGTCCCCAGGCCCAGACCCCCCTTGTACCCTGTGCCCCAGGCATGGCCTGGGGCCTGCACAGCTAAAGCATGCCGGGGGTGCTGACACTGCAGTAATACTGCCCCCCTGTGGCACAGTGATGCACATGCAAGGTGGAAGGCCCAGCAGAAGACTGGCCCCCGCTGGGAAAACCCGTTGCCTGTCTGTTCTCGTGTTCCCCCAAGATCCCCACCCTGACCCTGGCACGGTATCACCCCAGCTGAAGTGTTGCTGAGCCGACGCCTTCACTGGCATCTGCACCGGCAGGAATGGATTCTTTGGCACGGCTGGGCAAGCCTCAGCTGAAGCCGGTTAAATGCGTTAAGCAGGGTGACGTTGTATAACGGTATTGTGCCATTCTCCGAAGCAGGGCAGGGGAGTGGATTTGGTCTCGTTATAGAAGGGAGGCTTTAACCACCAGCGTTTGCCTCGGGATTTCCTTTTCGGGTCCCTGGCAGCCCGGAGGAAGGGTGACCCAGTGGTTACAGGCTCCGGAAACCTGCATTCAGTTCCACACGCTCCCCGCCTGACCTTGGGCTCGTCACTCAGGGTCTGTCTAAACCACAACAAAATGCCTGCAGCTGTCCCGGGTTGGCTGTCTCAGGCCCGTGGGGTTTTGGCTCTGGCGCTATCAAACTGCAGTGCGGATGCTCTGGGACCCCAGGGGCTGGGGAGGAGGCACAGAGGCCAGGCTCCAGTCTGAGCCAGAGTGTCTCCATTGCAGTGCTATAGCCCCGCAGGCAAAGGCCAAGTCACCTGACGTGGGCCAGCGGTGTTTGTTCCACTCAGCTGTACCCTTAGGCTCAGATCCTCAGGTGCCTAACTCCCACTGGAATTCATGGGCCTAAGTGCCCCGGAAATGTGGGGCTGATTCCCCCTCGGCACATGGGGAGAATAACCCTGCTCAGCCGCCCAGGGTGAGACGTGTGGCGAACCACAGGCAGTGATAGTGCTGCTCTGGTTAGGCCTCAGCAGGAGAACTGTGTCCAGGCTGGTCCCCGCTGCGTAGAAAGGACGCAGAGAAATGGGAAAGGATCCAGAGGCGAGCAAAAAAACAGATTGAAGGTCTGGGATGATGGGCGGCGGGTATCATAGGCAGGGGGAGGATGTGCCACCCCAAACAGCCAGGCACGGCTCCGCCCACACTCCACCCCCCGGGGCATAGACTATCAGGGCTGGAAGGTCCCTTCGCTTGCTTCCTGCTCACTCTGGCTCCAGTCTCCCTGTGGTGTGGCCCCCGCCTCAGGCCATGCCACGAGCTCTCCCACCATCCGCCCACTCAGCACTCAGCACTCCGGGGACTAGGGCCGCGCCCACCCTCCCGGTGCTCCAGGGCTGCAGCTGCACTGCCCGCTCTCCCATCATTTTGGGGGGAAGGGGGGAGGCCTCTGGGCTCCAGCGGGCACGGGGCGGGGGGAGATGTGACATGGGTGAAAGGGGCAGGGCTGCAGCTGATGATTCATGCACCACCCATTAATGAAATGCAAGTCCTATGAGCAAAGGCTGAGGGAACTGGGTATGTTTAGTTTGCAAAAGAGGAGGTTAAGGGGGGACTTGCTAATGATCTTCAGACACTTGGAAGGTGGCCCTAGAAAAGATGGAGGAGAGTTGTTCTCTCTAGCCACAGAGGGCAGGACAAGAGGCGACGGGGTCAAACTACAGCACAGCAGATTTAGATGAAATCTGAGGAAACACTTCTGACTGTCAGAACAGCAGGCCAGTGCCACAGATGCCTAGGAGGTTGTGGAAGCTCCTTCACTGGAGGTTTTCAAAAGGATCAGAGAATCTCAGGGTTGGAAGGGACCTCAGGAGGTATCTAGTCCAACCCCCCTGCTCAAAGCAGGACCAACCCCAACTAAATCATCCCAGCCAGGGCTTTGTCAAGCCTGATCTTAAAAACCTCTAAGGAAGGAGATTCCACCCCATCCCTAGGTAATACATTCCAGTGCTTCACCCCCCTCCTAGGGACATTTTTTTCCCTAATATCCAACCTAAATCTCCCTGTAATAGGGCATCTGCCCCACTCCGGCAGAAAAGGGTTAAAACAGGGTTGTGGCTGGGGTAAAGCAACAAACTCAGGCTGAGTGGGAAAGCAGCTGAGGGTGTGGCTGGCCACAGCTGTGGCCAGCTCAATTAGGACCCAGCTGGCCCTTATAAAAGGGCTGAGAGTTAGGAGCTGTACTGCCAATTGATTAGGGTTCGTAGGATACAGAGACAATAAGCCCACAAGTGAGGAAGAATTCAGGTTATTTATTACATAGCAGGCAATTAAAAGATACAAGCAAGCCAGATCTACTATGCAAGGATGTGATCTTACGCTCCTCCTCTCAGTCCTCGGGACCTCCAGGCGACAACGACGGCAGGACCTCCAAGCCAACATGCAGCACCTCACTGGTCTCAGGTCTGCATCAAAGTTCACTCCACTATAGTTTGGGGCTTATTTATACAGAAAACCCACTTAGGCTACGTGGGAATTTGCAATCAACAAGCTCATTAATTACGCCTGTTTTGATTTTAGGTACCCAACTCTTATCAATGCTTATAAATTCCTGTCTAGATTCACATTAGATTTACAAAAAGCAGCTGCCCACCCTACGTAACTAAAAAACGTCGCCAACATTCCAAAATCATTCTACCTGAACATGCAGGCGTTTAAACAAAAAACTTTCCCAGGCAAGAGTAAGCCAGAGGCCTACTTAACCAAAGAAATAGAAATCTAGGCATGAACAGGGTAACTGTGCACACCACTCTTGACTCCTCGTAACAATGTCTTCCTGTATATTTCCACTACAGGAGCTGACAACGCTCTCCCTCCAGCGTTAGAGGGGGGTGGACCTGGCTGCTTGAAGGAGCGAAGGGCACTGAGGGTGGAGCAGTGCTGAGGAAGGGGCAGGAAGGCTGAAGGCCTATCTCTCAGGGGCCACTATGTTGCTCCGTCCCACCAGCTCAGCTCCGCATTGAGCGTCCTGGGCTGGGCAGGCGGAACCAAACCAGGGGTGACACCTTCCAGGTCCGTCCACCGGGACTGCCCATCCCCTGCTAGCCAGAGCCCTGTAGGGGCAGTGTCCCCTATAGAGACCCTATAGGGCGTCCCGAGACAGCCCCGCTCCTGGGGATCAGGATAGGGCTTGATATGCAGCAACTCCAGGGACAGCTCGACCTGGGAATTTGTTTGATCTTCATATTTTTTTTTGTATATTGGTGGATTAAAAAAAAAAAAAAGATAAAAAGCATGGCCGGAATGCTGCCCCTGGAAATGTGCCTCCCTTTGTCAGTGCCTAGAGCCAGCCCTGTTTACTTCAGACCATTTCTCCAGAGTGTCCAGATCATTTTGAATTTTAATCCTATCCTCCAAAGCACTTACAACCCCTCCCAGCTTGGTATCGTCTGCAAATTTTACATGTGCTCTCTGTGCCATTATCTAAATCATTGATCAATGATTCCAGGGGAACCAGTCTGGTGCTCAATATTAGAACAGAAAAAAGCCTAGAAAGAGGTGAGAACAGGGCCCAGAGGGCAGTTGAAGACCTGCCTCCAAAGGGCAGAAGAACCTTTTTGTTTGCTGGGATTCTTAGTATGGATGGGCAGCAGGTTTAAAACAAATAAAAGGAAGTTCTTCACATAGCACCTAGTCAACCTGTGGAACTCCTTGCCTGAGGAGGTTGTGAAGGGTAGGACTATAACAGAGTTTAAAAGACAACTGGATAAATTCATGGAGGTTAAGTCCATTAATGGCTATTTGCCAGGATGGGTTAGGAATGGTGTCCCTAGCCTGTTTGTCAGAGGGGGGTGATGGATGGCAGGAGAGAGATCACTTGTCTGAGTGAACTGTTAGGGTCACTCACTCTGGGGCATCTGGCATTGGCCACTGTTGGTAGACAGGATACTGGGCTGGATGGACCTTTGGTCTGACCCAGTACGGCCATTCTTATGTTCTTATGGATGTGGGTGACCCCAGAAGGGGTGAAGTTTGTTGGTGCCTTAGCTGGAGAGCTAAGCCACATGCCCAACCCTGGCCAGTATGGGGAGAGCCAAGAAGACCCATTTTGGGGAAGGAAACTGAGGCAAGGAATGTGGCAGTGCCATGCTTGTCCAGGAGGGGGCAGTATGGGTCAGGGCCAGAATCCCAGCTGATGTAAATAAAGATGGCTCCATCAATATCAATAGAGTTACTGAGGAACTGGCCCTGAGTACATAGCCCCTGACTCTCCTGAAGGATTGCATCCTGCCTGGATCTGTTCCACCCTCCATCATCAGCCGGGTGCCTTCTCCCCTGAGCCCTTGCGGCTCCCTTAGGTGGAGACGCCGTCTGATGCTCCCACGTCAGCCTGCGGCGCTTGTGTGAGACGCGGCCATTTAAGGACCTAGCTCATCCTGGAGAGCAGCTGCCTCCTCCTATGCCGTGCTGGGTGGCTCTGGTTCTATTGATTGGTGTTGCTCTGTGGGTAAGTTGAGCTAGGAACGGATGGCTGCCTTGCAGCGCCTCTCTAGGCTTGCACCGTCCTCTCTGCCCGCCCAGTAGCTTGGGGATCACTGGGGCCGAGCCCCTTGGGAGAACCGCTCCAAAGCCTGGGTCCTTCAGCTGCTTTGGTTTCCTCGACTGTCTGCAGCGTTTCTGCCTCCATGACCCCCTCCAGGTGCCTCGATGGGATACGCCAGCTTGAAGCAAACATGGAAAGGCTCAGTGTCACTCCGCGTCCTGGAGCTTTCTCAGACTATCAGGCCCTTACAAAGATGCTCCTCGATCAGTGTTAGTGGCGTCCCTGCCTACAACAATTGCAGTCATGGAGAGTCGTGCAGCCGTCTCACTCTCCGCAGCACCTGGTCTGGGGGGCTCTCCGGGTCGAGGCATGCCAGCACTGCAGAAGGGGCAGTGACTCAAGCCAGCCGGATGGATGGATCGCTGCCTAGGTTCCTCTTCATTCTGGAATGGATTCAGATGTTCTTTGTTCTACAGGCTCCTGCACTGCTCATGTTTCCAGTATCCCAGCGTCTGCTGTTCTGGATCAACCTGCTTCCGACTTCTCGGAGTGACTCCTGAGTCAAACCGCATCCATGACCTCATGTCATTGGCCTGTCAGACCCTCAGCCATACACATCAGAGGAGCAGCGCTGATCCAGTGCAGACACAGGGATTGGCCCCAGAGGGGAGTTTGGCCCACTGACTCCAATGCAGCTACTTACATCAGTGCGGGATTTGGCCCACTGGTGCCAATGGAGTTATGCCGATTTACACCAGTGGGGAACCTGGTCCGCTGGCATTCAGGTCGGTTTGCAGCTGTTCCTGTGGGGACGGGTAATCGGCTGGAATCCTGCCCGGCCATGCCGTGCTGGGTGGGCTGTGGATGGGGCTGCCTGGGTCTCTCAGTGTGGAGGGGAGCCGGCAGGTGGTCTGTAGAAGGGTCTGTGATTGATTCACAGCCGAAGATGGTTTCCCAGTTGTGAGCCTGGTTAGCGCTGGTCCTTCGGGCCCCAGCGGGCCAGCCCTGATCAAAGCAGCTTCAGCTGTGCACGAAGCCTGGGGGCTGAAGGTCAGCAGCTGCCTAGGGGGGAGCAGCCCCCTTGTTTTGTCCAGGGAGGGCTGAGAAGGACGAGCTCTCTTTTCTCATCAGGGATCTTCCCCGTGTCTCCCCCTCTGCCACTCATTAATATCCCTGCTGCTAGCAGCACTCGCTCCCCTACTACGGTGCTGGGAATACAGGTCATCTGAGGTCCCTCTGTTTCTAATCTAGTTTGGAAGGATTTATTTTTGGGTTCTTGTAACCTAGCAATAGGTGCACGTGACCAGCGGTGGCTGCAGCCTGAATATGCATTACCTTCTCCAAGCTGCTACTCAGCAGCCGAGGCGCTTGTGCAGCCAACGCAGACAGCTACAAAGGATTTGCCAAGCCCGGCCTTCTCTCTTGTTCTGCCAGTGGCCGCTCGTGGCTAGCCAGGACCACTGCTGCAAGGGAGCTGGTTGAGCACTGGCAGAGCTGAGGAGGCTGCTCGGAGGCTTGTTAAGGTTTTCAAGGTCAGGCTTGACAAAGCCCTGGCTGGGATGATTTAGTCGGGATTGGTCCTGCTTTGAGCAGGGGGTTGGACTGGGGACCTCCTGAGGTCCCTTCCCACCCTGAGGTGCTATCATTCTAAGATCACAGCCGTGATCCTGGATCCTGGCTGGCCCTGTCCCGGCCCTGCTATGGGGGAGCTCACAGCAGTAGTGTCACTGGTGCTAGCCCCGTGCAGTGGCAAACTGGCAAAGAGGGAAGAGAAGAAAAACAGCAGCATAAGCCCCAAACCTATTGAAATAAATTATCCTTATGCTGAGATCCCATGAGATTGAAATAAACCCTGAAATAAATCCCATGAAATATTATTTCATGGGGAAGAAAAGCAGCAGCATAAGCCCCAAATATTATTTCATGGGGTATTTATTTCATGGGATCCCAGCATAAGGGTATAAATTGAAATAAATAAAAGGCCAGGCTGAAATAGCCACCAGTCCACTGGCTGGGGCCATGTTACTGGCCGTGCTGGGAGAGATGCCAGAGTGCAGCCTACAGTTTCCCAGGGGAGAAGCAGATGCTAAAAGAAGGTCATGCTAGTGCCATGTAGGAAGCTAACCAGAACCTGACGCTGTGCCCCTCTGGAACAGCCCCCGGCTGCAGCTCCGGGCAGGAGGAGACACACCCGCACTGGGTGCCCTGGGAGAGGTTGGAGAGACCAGAGAGCGTCGTTTCTCCGTTTCCGTGTGCCATTCCCAGAGCTGCTGCTAACCCTGTGCATTGTTGGCTCCACACTACAGAGAAGGTTGCCAGGTTTGGCTGGACGTATGCCTGGAGACCTCAGCACGTCACATAATCTTTAATTGCAGATTCATCTTGAATTCCTGGAGACTCCACGGCAATCCTGGAGGGTTGGCAACCCTAGGGGAAACTGAGGCAAGGGGCGGGGACATGACCTGCCAGGGGTGCCCAGAGAGACAGTACCTGAGCTGGGAGCAGAGGTTGGCTGGTCCCATCGTTAACCCAGCAGTTTGGGACTTGGGAGAGCTTGGTTCAATTCCTCCCTCTGCCACAGGTTCCCCAGGAGACTTCAGGCCGTGGTTAGAGAAAGGGGTCAGGGCTGGGAACCCTGAGTGGAGGCAGGCACCACCCTGTCACGAGGGTACCTGAGGTCCAGACCGAAGGGAGTTAGGCACTTATCCTTGTGCGAATTGAGGCTTTAAGTCCCACCCCATCAGCATTTCACCCTGGCTGGCTGGTTTCTACAAATGCCTTTCCTTGGCTCTCCTCATGTACTGGACGTGGGGCTGTAGACAGGTTCCCCTGAGCAGCAGGATGTCTAGGAGTTAGGTGCTGTGCTACCTAAAATCTCTTGGGGACCCTAGGCCTTCCGCTCCCCAGGCTTAATTGCCCTTTGTAACATGGGACTGATTCCTTTCTCTCTCCTCGTTCCGCCTGTGAGTTCTTCAGAGTAGGACTGTCCCCTACTCCGTGTGTCTGGGCAGCACCTGGCACGCTGGGCTCCTAGGCTGTTACACTACTACTAACAATAACCCAGGAGTCCTGGCCCCCCAGCCCTGTGCTTAGCCCCTAGCTAGGTGTTCCCTGGCCCTCAAGGGATAGACTCATACACGGTGCCTTGCCCCCAAATTCTCTTCCCCTTTTCCTGTCCCCATTCAGCCCCAGGCTCTTCCTTGTCCCTCCCTCGCTCCCCAATGCTGGTGCTGAGACATCAGACCGGTCCCATTCTCAACTCAACCCTGCTATGCCTCACTGACCTCCTACAACACACCATTCCACTCCAGATGGGGCCCTTTTTGCTTCCCCCATCGCCTGCTCCTTGGGGAGCCGTTGTTTCAGCCCCAACCCTTCTCTTCTGATTCCCTTGTGTCCTTCACCCCCTGGGCTTTGTGCCTTCTTCCAGGCTGTTTCCCGAGGGGAGTGCCTCTCTCGCCCACTAAAGCTGCATCTGCCCCTGGGCTGGGCCGCGAGGGCTGGGCCATCCCCATGGCACCCCACGTGTGGTCCTTCTCTTACATACCTGTTTTCCCTAGCAATCAGCTTTATGAAGGAGGGCAAGTATCATTGCTCCTTTGTTACATGGGGGAAACTGAGACACAGAGAGATTGTGGGGCGGGGGGGGGGGGGGCGCAACGTGCAGGATACATGTGTCCCAGCCAGGGCAGAACCCAGGAGTCCTGACTCCCAGGCCTATGCCCTACCTGCTGAATCATGCTTTGACGTATCCGGGTTGGAAGGGACCTCAGGAGATCATCTAGTCCAACCCCCTGCTCAAAGCAGGACTGATCCCCAATTAAATCATCCAACAGATTTTTGCCCCATATCCCTAAATGGCCCCCTCAAGGACTGAAATCACAATCCTGGGTTTAGCAGGCCAATGTTCAAACCACTGAGCTACGCCTCCCCCTCAGCTAAGCCTAGGGGATGTCCATCCAGAGTGACCTGGTGATGCAATGGGAGGAGGGCGGCTGAGTTTATGGTGACCTGTCGTGGACTATGCCTGGGTGCCAGCTGTTCTCCTTTAGGGGAGACTCACCCCTCTCTGCATGCTCTGGCCCAGGGGAGCTCTCCTTAGAAATGAGGGGGGTCGGCTGTGTTGGGAGGTTGTGGAGGTGGGGCCCTCGTATGCTGACCCTCCTCCACCTTCCAATCCCGGGCACAGTGGGTGCTGTGCTGCTGGAGTTTCTGACCTTCTGCTCCTGGAAGTGCTGTCCTCCGTCCCCTGGGCACGCCCTACCGCTGCCACAGGGCATGCTGGGCCATCAGCCCAGTGCTCGGCCACGCCGTTCCTGCTGCGGGCGCCTGGAGGAAGCTGTTAAAGGGAATGGGTCTCCTCTCTTGGGAACACTGTGGAGCTGGCCTGGCATTAGAAGGAGGCTGGATGCTTTGCAGGCAAGGCCGGGACCCGCACTCCTTATCCCCGGTGTGAGTCGGGGATGGGGCAGGACCAGCTACCAAACTGCAAACCAGGAGGCCTTTAGGACCCAGAAACCTTGATGATCTCCAAGCTGCCGGCTGCCTCTCACCCTTCACTGCAGTGGCTCTGTGCATCATCTCCACTGGAGAAGCATCAGCTGAGAGGTCCCTGTACTCTGGCAAGCTGCCCAGGGAAAGGTAGGAGCTGATGCCTGGCCTGGGGACAGGAGGAGAGGGCTGGGGCTGGCTAGGCTGCAGCGTCTCTCTCTGCATCCCCAGGTATCTGGAGCGTCTCCGTCGATGGGAGAAACGCACCGAGCCAAGTCCAGGCTCCGGTCGGGAACCTCCAGGAGCTGGGGTGGAACCGGAGCTGGGCACCCAAGCTCTGGCCACCAGGGACTCCAGGATCCGTTTTAATGGCGAGGCGAGGACCTGAGCTGGGTGGAGGCGGCCCTTCCGAGGGTCACGCTGGAAGCCAGTTCAACAGCAGCAGGGCGAAGGAATGAGCAGGGCCAGGCTGGATGCAGCTCTGCTCTCCTAGCCTGGCTCTTGTCCCCTCCACCCCTGGCCGGGGCCTGCTGCCAGGATGCTGGGGCTCGCTGCGCAGGTGGAAAGCACAGGGTAAGGATCCTGCCCCTGCAAGGGGAAGGGTGCATGGATAGAAGTGAAGGGTCCAATGGGAGGCTGTGGGGGCCGCCTGGGCAGGACCAGGGGGAGAGGGTCACCCTCGGATTGATCAGGTTGGCTCATGTGAGCTGGGCACGGCCCCACCGCGGGCAGCCACTGGGTAGAGGGCACCCGGCCTGGGGCCTAGGCGAGCAAAGTGTTCTGGGGTTGATCAGGACCAGGATCGGAGCAGCGGGGAGGGTGGGTTGCTCAGGAGAGTGGAGGAAGCTGTGGGTGCGCAGGGGCAAGAGAACAAAGAACTCACCAGCCAGCCCTCTCGCCCTGCGCCCCGCATCTCCCGGTGCCCAACGCCAGACGCTGCAGATGAAGGATAGTGCACCCCACGGAGCTCACCTAAGCACGTCGTATAATTCCACCAGAAGGGGGTTCTTCCTGACCCCCAACTGGCGATCAGCTGGTGCCGTGGAGCATAAGAACTGATAGACCTCTGATCCCAATCAGTACCACGACAGCCACAGTGCCAGTGGGCGTGACTCCAGTGAGTTTGCTGTAGTTGCACCACTCTGGCTATAGGGCCGAGCATTCCCCAGTGTTACTCCCCCAGCGCTGTGCCTCCGGGACCTCCACCGGTGTCAGGGGAGCGAGTTGCTGAATTTGAACAGGTTTCATCTGCTAGGAAAGCTGCTTGGACTCATCCATTTGCTAAAGTGCTGCTCCCCTGGGGGGGAACAGGCTCCTGAGGGCTAGTGGATGTCTTCTGTGGGGGAGGAGCTCCTAGGGTGGATCACCCAAAGGTAGAGCTGCCTCACTGTCTGCAAGCATTTCCCCTTGCTCCCCGCTTCGTGTCAGCTACAGCCTGCAAATACCAGCCCTGGGTGCCCGCAGCCCCGGCAATGGCCCCTTATGCTGAGATCCCATTTACTGTTGTGCACTAAACACGGTGGGGCCAGGGGAGTCATTCAGTGGGGGGGCTGACTCCACCGCTCCAGCATGGCCCTTGGGGGCGCTGGGCCGTAAGGAGTATTATGGGGGGAGTCAGTCCTGACTCCAATGCCACAGCACGGTGCTAGGTGTTGCTGCCATGGGTGAGTCAGTAGGGGGTGCCCTTCCCTGAGTCAGGGCTTACCCCAATTCTCCAGCCTACTGTGAGCAGGTGCTGTGCCCCACTCCTCATTTATGCTCTAGCCTCTTTACATTGCCATTGGCGTAAATTACTCTCAATTTCAGGTCCCACTGCCAGAGTAGTACAGAGAAGCCTTCTCTTGCTGAGAATTAGACCCCACATATTTTCCAGTCACTCCTAGGGTGTAAGCCAGGCAGCGCGTTGCTGTCTCCCCATGTAGGGATGCTTGACTGAGCAGCAGATTCCTGAGCTGGTAACAGCTGTAGTACTGAATTCCATCAGTGGTCAATATCTAACTATTCAGACGGCTGCAAATGTTGTTGCTGTTTGTTGAAATGTTGCCCTGTCTGTTCTTTCCCCGTAGCTGCCTCCTCCCCAGGTGCTGCTTTCGGCAGATCCTTTAACCACTGCTTCACCTGTGGGGGAGTTTTCCAGCAGAGCAATTCCGTGTTTAGGAATCAGAATTTAGGGCCAGATCTTCAACCTTAGTTCCATTGGAGTCCATGGAGCAGAGCCAATGATCACCAGCTGAGGATCTGGTATGTCTGAGCTCTCCCACGCCGTTAGATTCAGGATACATCGCTCTGCTGGCGCTGGCATCTCAGCACCCAAAGCTGGATCTGGGTGGAGAATGGCAGTTCTGAGCTGCAAAGGAGTTTGAGATTTCAAAATCTGGCTTCATTCCGAATCAGAGTAGAAACGGAACATTTTGAAATTCTCCACTCAGGAAAATTCTGAAAAGAAATGAATTTCCAGTCCCTTGTGCTTTGATTTTTTTGGGGGAGGGGGGAGGGGGAGACTTTTTGTGATGTTAGAATATCGTACCATCAAAACCAGTGGAAAGTTGTTTAGAACCACATTTAGAAATGTTTTGTTCTGAAAATGTCAAAATGGGACATTACAACATTGCTGCCACTCCCCGCCCCCTCCTCAATATAATTGCAGCAAAATCGACCAGATTTCACAGAGTGTTTCAATGTCAAGGAAACTGCATTTTCCCAGGAAATATGGTTCTTCGACTGGCTCTTGCCAGACCCTTTGGAGTTACAGCTGGTGGCAGTAAGTTCTCTCCTTTCTACAGCACTTGAGTTTTATAAGGCCATGTCTACACTATGGGTGCTGAAGTGACATAACTATGGTGCGGTAGCACCGTGATGTAGATGGTTCTGATGGCAACAGAAGGGGTTTTCCCATTACCTTTCCAAGCGGCGGTAGCATTCTCCTGCCGACCTAGCCCATCTAGACTGAAGGGTTGGGTCAGTCAGCTAGAGCATTTGCTGTGTGAATTTTCCACATCCCTGAGTGAAGTCGCTATGTCAATCAGTGTTAAGCTTAAACCAGGCATTGACGTTTGGCTAATTTCATCATGCTACATGTGTCTGGTACACTCTCTTAGCTGGGTGCATGCTGACAAGTTGCATTGTATCATTACATTGGTCAGGGATGTGAAAAATCCACCCCCAAGCATGGTAGCTGTGCCAACTCAACCCACAGCGCAGATGCAGCTCCGTCGGTGGGAGAGGACCTCCGTTGACATAGCTCATTTCGTTCGGGGAGGTGGCATTCCTAGGTGACAGAAATTCCTCTTCCAGCTATGCTATGGGATTACGGCGCTCTGGCCTCCGTAGTGTGGACATACCCTGATGCTGGTGTCATGGGGTGAGATGGCTCTTCAAGGCCTGGTCTACACTAAAATGTTAAGTCAACCCAGCTACGTCACCCAGCGGTGTGAAAAATCCTCCACCCCTGAGATGTAGTCAGCTGGATTCCGACTGGATTATCCTATATGACCCATTGATAGGAACTGCTGCTCTAGTCAGAGGGGTAGCGTGCAAGCGAGCCATTCCTATCACAGAGATATGTAAGGTGATTCTCAGCGATACTGAGGCCCATTTATGAAGCTCTGGCAGCAAGATGCAGTGGTAGAAATAATTGTATCAAGTATGGGGCACTGGAGCGTCGGCTCCCCTGAGTCCTGGGGTGTTTTAGACCTCTCAGGAAGTGGGGCTTTGATTTCTGTCGTGAGCACGAACGATCTTAGCGTGCTTTCTCCCAAAAGTAAGGATGTGAACGCTGAGGTTCTAGCCAAATTCCAGGTTAGGTAATTACATTTGGATGGCCGAAATGCTCCTTGTAGTTTCAAGTGGACACGGTCTTCTTCACGCTCTGTCCTCAGCAATTGGTCAGCGTTATGGTGTGCTATTGAACAGCTGCTGTGCTCCACTCCAGAAGTGTTTGCATTTTAGTTGTGAGCAGAGTGACTCCTGCCAGCTGAAGCCTGTGAAGTGCTTTGACATTCCCCGGGGATGGAAGGTGCTGGGTGATTGTAAGGTTCTCGTTTACCATCCAACAGGGGAACAGTCCCAACTCCCCTTCTTTCAGGAAGGTGATTTTTTCTGTTAAACTTTGTAAACTGGGCGGAGACTCCGCAGGGGAGTCCACCAGCCAGTGTCTGAGTGACAGGAAACTCCCAAACACGGGGATGGCCAGAATGGGAACCCACTGACATACACCAGCCCATGAAATACGCTAGACCTCTGATAATGGGGGCTATGGATAATATGGAGCTATGGCCCTTTAATGGAGCGGTGCTGATTACACCAGCCAAGGATCTTGGCCAATTTCCGGGCTAGCTGAGAGCAGGTGAGGATGGCCGGAGGAGGAGGACGGGACATCAGCCAGCATGAGCCAGATATGTCCCTGGCCCTCTGTGGGGGGTTTCTTCCTCTGCCTTTCCTGGGCTCTGGGGTATGGAGCAGCCCTGGGGTTCCCAGTGCGACAGGCCGGTGGAGAATCCTGAGAGAACCCGAAACTCCCATGACATTGTTGCAGTGTCAGCAGGCCCCGCTGGTGAGGTGAAAGGAACGTAGGGACCTGGGGACCACCAGGCTGGATCAGACCTAGGACTCATCTAGTCCAGGATCCTGTTTGGGACAATGACCAGTGCCAACTGCAGGGAACCCACAGTAATAGGCAGACATGGGGCAATCTGCCCCAACCCTCCCCGTCTCCCCCCAGGAAGATCTTGCCCAATCCCTGATAATGATAGATGGGTCTGTCTACCCTGTCCATTTTGGGAGCTTAGGGGATGACCCTGGAGTTGGAGACCAAGGTCCAAAGCTGGGAGGAGCCCTGGAGCAGCAGAGGGGCTGGAACCCTCCCAAAATCAAAGTGGTTTCATGGATTAGTAGCATCAGGTAGGATCCTGGGGGGCAGCACCGGAGCATCGTCCTCAGTGTCTACTCAGATCTGTGTCCCTGATTCAGCAAAGCACTTCTGTGAGTGTCCGTCCTTTCGGCAAAATCCCCGTTGTCAGCACGAGTCCTGGCTCTTGGCTTAGCCGGTGCCGTGATTAACGCGGAATTACATTTCTTTATAGGTGACAAGCTTTGCCGGGAAAAGGGAGTAGCAAGAGGAGATACCCGGAGGGCTGAAAACAGGCGGGAGACCCGTAGCCAGCACACAGCCCCATCTGCAATCCCATGGCCTTTCCGGACCAGCGGGCATCACCTACCCAAGCACAATCTAGCAGGACACAGACAAGGGTGCCAAATTTGGTGCAGCTGAGCAGCAGGATGGCCAGTGTAACCCAGCAGCATCGGGAAGTGTAAATGCCCTTGGAGCATGGACTTGTCCTCTGGGGCAAGCAGCTGGTGAAGGAGCCAGCCAGAATGTGAGTCTGTGGGCTGGGATTGCTCCCTCTCTGCTGGCTAATTCTCTCTGGTTACTCTAGGGGACCCAGAATAGGATGGATGATGGACTTGTGAGGGGAGGTGCCGTGGGGGTCGACACCAGTCTCCATGGAGCCTTCACTCCCTACCCAGTGGGTGTGGAATTCCTCCAGGCCGGGAAAGCTGCTCCAAACATCCCAGGGCACCATGCATCCCAATTCCACCCTGGACACCAAGACCAGGGACGTGGCCTCAGAATCCATTGGGCTCTTCTTCATGCTCTTGATTGACCTGACGGCCATCGTGGGCAACGTGGCCGTGATGAGCGTCATCATCAAGACACCAGCACTGAGGAAGTTTGTCTTTGTTTTCCACCTCTGTCTGGTGGACCTCTTGGCAGCCCTGACCCTCATGCCTCTGGCCATGCTGTCCAGCTCCGCCTTCTTCAACAGCACCATCTTCGGTGAGGCCATGTGCCGTGTCTACCTCTTCCTGAGCGTCTGCTTCATCAGCATGTGCATCCTCTCCATCTCGGCCATCAACGTGGAGCGCTACTACTATGTGGTGCACCCCATGCGCTATGAAGTCAAGATGACCGTTGGCCTGGTGGTCTGCGTCCTGGTGGGGGTGTGGATCAAGGCGGTGGCCATGTCCGTCATCCCTGTCCTGGGCTGGCTCTCCCCGGACCGTTTCGGCGCCTCCCCGACCTACAGCGGCCGGAGCTGCTCGCTGCAGTGGAGCCAGAGCTCCTACTGCAAGTTCTTTGTGATTTTCTTTGCCATCTTCTACTTCCTCCTGCCCATCCTGATCATCCTAGTTGTCTACTGCAGCATGTTCAAGGTGGCCAGGGTGGCTGCCTTGCACCATGGCCCACTCCCCACCTGGATGGATACGCCACGGCAGCGATCGGAGTCCCTCAGCAGCAGGTCCACCATGGTGACCAGCTCAGGTGCCCCTCGGACTACCCCTCAGAGGACGTTTGGGGGTGGGAAGGCTGCCATCATTCTTCTAGCAGTCGGGGGGCAGTTCCTCTTCTGCTGGCTGCCCTATTTCTCCTTCCATCTCTATTTGGCATTGAGCTCTCAGGCCTTCCCTGGCCGGCAGGTGGAGAGCGTAGTCACCTGGATTGGCTACTTTTGCTTCACTTCCAACCCTTTCTTCTACGGGTGCCTCAACCGGCAGATCCGTGGGGAGCTCAGCAGGCACCTCACCTGCTTCTTCAAGCAGCCGCCGGAGGAGGACCTCCGGCTGCCCAGCCGCGAAGGCTCCATCGAGGAGAACTTCTTGCAGTTCCTGCAGGGGACAGGCTGCCACACAGAGAGCAGGAACGCTCTTGCCCACCCCTCTCCCAAAAGGGAGCCACCTGGCGTCGATTTCCGAATCCCCGGGCAGATTGCAGAGGAGACCTCGGAGTTCCTGGACCAGCACATCACAGTCTCCGACAGCTACATCCGGGCTGCACCCACGCCCAAGCCCGAGCTGTAGCAGACCTTGGCACTCGACACCCTCGTCTTTCTAATGTGTGGAATGATGCAGAAACCAGCTGTTGACAGGGCATGATTTCCTAATAAACACAACCCTGGCGACTGATGCGTCCTCCCTCCACCTGAGTGTCCTCGCTGACAAGCAGCTGGTTCTGATAGCTGAGTCATTTTGGCTGGCTAAGATCAGTATCGTAGCATTCCTAGGATTTGTTCTTTTTCTACTTGGAGCAGAAACAGCCTCTGGGGTTAAAAATTCCCTGGAATTTCCCATTTGTCCCTTGTAAGTTTCCAGAAGGGCCTGGCTCAGTGTGGGGGGGATGGGCTAGCTGATCTCTTGGGGTCCCTTCCAGCTCTATGATTCTATGACTCTATGAAGAGAGTGTAGATTTGAGGGGGTGTCTCTAATATCCTCTTAACCCTTTCTGATCGGATCCCTACCCCCCAACTGTGTGAATCTACCTCCAGCCCAATGAGGGTTACCACCTTGGTAATATTTTAAACAATGGACACTCCAGCAGGAATCTCCCCTGCCCTTCCCTCTTCCCCCTGCTCTGCCTATTCCCCCCAAACCTTGCCCCTGCCCTCCTCTGCCCCCATTCACTCCTCTTTCTCCCTCCCTCCCATCGCTTGCTGCTTTTCCCCTCCCACCTCCCCCACCCCCCACCCCACAAACTCAGGAGGGACTCGCCTGCAGAGCCTGGAGTGGGAGCTTCAGCCACCGACACAGGCAGGAGGCGACCCTGGCTGAGTAGGGGCTGGCACGGTGCCCCCATCCACAGTAAGTAGATCTGACTGGACACTGTCAGGTTCTCTTTTTGACTGGACTTTCAGGTCGAAAACTGAGCCCTTAGTCACCCTAATCCCAGTAGGAAAAGGGGGACAGCTGGGATCCCCACCACCATCACCACCATGCCCCTTCCCTGATGTGCCCCCACTGAGATCCCTTCGGGGAGGAGCACAAGCCAGGATGCTGGGCCTTGGACAAGACACGGAGCCACATGTCTGTGGAAGGAGCAGGTGGAGACTCAGAAGAACCAGTTCAAGGGAGTGGAGCTCCAAGTGACCTTTGATCAAGCCGTGAGTCAGGAGTTTCTTAGGATCCAGCCCCATCTCCTCCCTCCCAGCCTCCCACCAGGCACGTCCTGAATCTAGCACAATCTCCTTCCCTATCCTGTGGTCCCCCAGTTTGGCCCGTGCCCCTTGCTCTGTCTCAAACTCCTCTGAAGTGCTGCTGGACTGATGACACCTGCCCAGTGGTAGATTGGCCCTGGGGGACACTGTGGGTCTCTTCCCCCTCCCCAGCACATCAAGGGCTGGGCCCTACGCTCCCCCAAACCCGCATTCTTCTCCCGCCCTGTCCCTCAATGCTGCCTGGCGTTGGATCTCCTGCCCTTGGACCCCAGGGGAGCCCCCGGCCATGCATGGCCTAGCACTGACACCAGATACAGCCTTCGCCCCAGAGACTGGAGCTGCTGCCACATGGGAAGCGGTGCCCGAGGGCAGGCTGCCCCGGGGCGCTGTGTATGGGGAAGGGAACAGTGATAGTGATTTGTTTGTATTGCCATTAATCATCTTTTCCCTTCCAGAGCCGCCCCCTCTGCTCTGTCTAAGGAGCCCATGTGACACGTGTCACGGAGTGCCCGGGCGATGGTCCGGCGCTTGCTCCCTATGAAGCCAGATAGGATTCCGGGGGAAGTGTCCCCTCTCCGTACACAGCCTGTTTCCAAGGCTAGGAGCTTCACGGGTCCCCACTTCAACCTTCCTGGGTCTGACCTCGGAGCATTCAGCACCTTCTGCCCCTCCGTGCGCTTCCCCCAGTGAACCCGCCCGGGCGGGGCCCTGGGGGAGCCCGTGGATTCTGCACCCCAAATCCACAGTCAGACGTGACTCTCAGCCAGCCAGTAAAACAGAGGTTTATTCGATGACCTGTACCTGGTCTAACATAGACCATGCAGCGAGCGTGAGCCCTCAACTGGGTCCATTGGGGGCCAGAGAGCGAGATAGCTCCTCTGCCTTCCCTGCCTGACTCCAGCTAGCTTCAGACTCCAACCTGAAACTCACTCTCTCCGGCCCCTTCTCCCCCCTCGCTCAGCCAGGTCAGGTGACCTCCCTCCCCTACTTGGGGTCAGATTACAGCTTCAGGTATGGACACCTGCAGAGAGGCTCTGCTTTGCATCAGCTACACATCCTTATCCCTTCACATAGATGCTCAAGAACTGCATAAGGGAAACTGAGGCACACACCCAGTATTCCTACTCCGTCACAACACGTGAGCGGGGTAGCTGCAGGGTGAAGTCATCCCCGCTGGCTGGCCCCCTCATGACATCTGTGATCACTGGCGGCGACTTGGGAACCGCTGGTCGTGGGGTCGTGTCTGGTCAGAGTCAGGCTGAACCTGAGCCTTCGCCAAGCTAGGGGGAGTGGGAGCCAAGCTGCATTTATCCAACCACCTTCTCTGCCCATCTCGGTCAGTCACAGTGCGGGGAGGGAGAGGAGGGTTTGGGTCAGGCTTTGGGCTTGCCGAACAAGGGAGTGGTTCGGATCCAGGTCCTGTTTATTTGACCCCTCCCCCTCCCCCAGGCAGTGCAGTGGGGGCGGGGGGGGGGGGGTGGGAGAGGGGTCCGGGTTTTGTCTCATCTCTGGTCTCGCGGGCCGGAGAGGCGCCTGACATTCCCATCTCACGCCGTGAACAAAGATCTGCTCAGCCAACCAGCCTCAGCCTGCTGGGTCCTCTGGGCATGGACAGACCTGGGACAGCCGGGCCCCTTGTAATCAGCGAGCCTTTCCCAGCGGGGCTGGAGGATGGGGAATAGCCAGGAGAAGAGGCCCGGCCACCTTTGCCAGGGGATTATGCACTAGCCTCAGCTCGGGGGGGCATCCTGACCTCAGAGCTCTGTCTGAGCTCCCCAAGGGCCAGGACTCGAGGACGTTCCTGCGGGACGGTTTCCACCTGGAGCACCAAATAAAACTCTTTCTTCCGAACCGTGGCTCCCGGCCTGCATGGGACCTGGTGGGCTCCGAGCCCTGGCGCGCAGAACAAAGGGTCCTGAACAGGACACCAGGAATGTCACCCTGTTCCACTGGAGCTTTTAGCTGTGGCCAGCTGGGGCTTGCTCTAATGGAAACTAGTTTCTCTCCTGGCTGAGCGCCAGACGGGGCAGGGTCCAGTGATTTCAGCACAGGGCTCTGGCCACAAATCAGGTTAGGTGAACTGCCTTCTGTGCCCCATGTGGCCCTGGGCCCGTAACTAGGCCAAGCCCCCCCCCCCCCCCAATAGGCATGAAGCTAGGCTCCCAAATCCACATCGAGGCACTTAAGGAAGCAGCCTGGTTGTCCCATGGCGCTGAGCGACCAGCAGCTCCCCTTGACCCTGTTTGAGCTTTGTGTGCTCAGCACCTGAGGGAAATTCGGCTCAAGTCTGCTCGATGCCTCAGTTTCTCCTTTGTGTTCTAGGGATGAGGATCCTGACCTACCTCGCCACAGATGCAATCCCTGGGCAGAGCAGGCTGGCCGAGCAGGGGCCCTGTCTCCAGAGATCTCAAAGCACGCCACAGAGCTGGATAAGTGCTACTACCAACTCCGCTCCGGCTGGGGCAGTGAAGACACGGAATGGGTGACGTGACAGGGAGCTAGTAGCAGAGCTGGGAATGGGACTCAGGAGTCCTGCCTCCTCAGCCCTTCACCGAGCCACCTACGTGCAGGACCCCGGGGGCAGAGGGCTGGTAGCTGGCTGTGAGCTCTGGCCCCGGCTCTTCCTGGAGCACTGGGACTCAGCGATGTTTCCTGGAAGGCTGCTGGGCTCCCCTGAGACCCCCTCACTGCAACGTGCCAGGGACTGGCGCCCCAGGCAGAGGAAGAGCTGCAGCCCTTTGCCCAGGGTCCCAAAGGGCATGCAGAGCCCTGGCACTGCCCCACAGCAAACCAGCTGCTCCGAGCCCTGGCAGGATTCTCAGACCAGGCGTTCCCCACCTAGCTCACCTGCTAGGTACCCTTCCCTAGCCTAGCTGGGGGGCCTGACCCCCTGGGCCATACAGTCAACCTCTGGCCCAGTGAACACTGGATTATTTATACGCGGTGGAACAGCAGACAGCCCCCCTTCCCCCCATGTACCCTGAGGATTGGGGCACTCACCTGCCAGCTGGCAGACCTGTTGGGCTCAAGTCCCAGCTCCCAGTCAAGCAGAGAGGTGACTTGAAGACAGGCCTCCCGCGAGCCAGGTGAGTGTCCAGGCTGGAATGGTGGCGGGGTGGGGGTGGGGGTGGGGGTGTCTCTGCTTGTTCCTAAGAAAGGCTTGACTTGCTGGCATGTTTAACTCCCGGAGGGGATCCGGAGCAGAGAGGGGCTCCTCCCTTTGGCTCCTCAATCAGCATCCAAGGCCCAGATGAATGGGAAATGTGAATCTGGGCCTAAGCCCCGCCCCTCCCCTCTGCGTGTCACCTCGGCTGGTTAGGCAGCTCCCCGCTCAGTGTGCTGGTTTCTGAGGCATCCCTTGTTCAGAGAGGACTGCACAGGAAGCCTAGGAGCTAGGTCCTGTCTTCAGAAGGGGAGTTTAGCAACTGATGTCTGCACACTTGGGAGCCAGTTTCCAAGAGCCACAAATGGGATAATCGTGAGGGAAGGCAGTAGTGTCTAGTGGTTGGAGCAGGGGACTGCTGTGTCTGTAACAACGGGCAGTGCCACTACAGGGACCTAGGCTGTCATAGCTGGGTTTCGTTTCAGGCACTGGGTGGTGCTGGTGGGCTGTGAGACAGGCGGCTGGACAGTGATCCGGGGAGTCCCCTCTGGCCTGGAGTCTCTATAACTCAGTTACACACCTCCCCAGAGTGGTGTGCCATTCAGCCAGTTGGCCTAGCAGGGGTGACATGGGCACTAATGAGTGTGAAGGGCTGTGAGATCCCCAGGAAACAGGCATTGGGCTGGTGTGAATGATGGTGACAGCGGATAGTGCAGACAGACAGAGACCCTGTGGGAGCAGCTCAAGCCTGGAGATGCAGGACAGCTGTGTCCTAGCCATGGCTCTGCTACCGGCTCACTCTGCTGCTCCCTTTCCCCCGGTACCAGCTCACTCTGCTGCTCCCTTTCCCCCGGCCTTGTCAGGGCCTCCGGGTTTCACTGTATGAGGAACAATAGCTCTGGGGAGCTGCGGGGCTTGAGTTGGGACTGTGTGGCTCTGGCAGACACGCTGCCCAGCTGGGATCCCAGAGGAGGAGGAGGTCCGAGGGACGCCGCTTTCATTTCCTCTCGTTGGCCGCAGCCTGTTCGAAAACCAAACTTTGCCCATTTTTGCTCGGGGGGCCTCACCCGAGCAAAAATGGCCTCCTGCTCCCCTAGATGTTTTCTCTCTCTGCCCAAATGGAGCCAGGACACCTGGCCAGGAAATACGAAGAGGCAGCAAAGATCCCCCACAGCCTATGGCAGAAAAGCAGTTGACCCCAAGCCAGCTACTGTCTGAGTCTCCACATCCTTTAGTCCCACAGGCAGGTGGGAGGGAACTGGCTCCATCGGGGGGATTGAATCCCACGTGTTCCACATTCACCCCTGGAGCCTTTCGGTCTTCTCCCCAGGCAGCCTTGCTGGGTCTCTCCGGTAGAAGGTGCCTGGGACCCTGGTATGTGGCCAGGTTCTGAGCCATGAGGCCCCGTAGTGCACAGTCAGGCTCGGAGACACGGGGTTCAGTTCTTCCCCTCAGGGCTCAGGCCCCCTGGCCAGGCGTGTGCTCAGCGAGCACTGCGTGTGCATGAACCCCACCGCCTGGGATAGATCCTTCTCTGGGGATCCCGCCGGGGGGAGTCTCCCCAGGGCCACCCCACATACAAGTGAGTCCTTCCTGAGTGGAGCGTGGCTCTGGCGGCACCAGCCCAGGCACGGTACGCGCGATCTCATACGCACACGATCGCATGCACCCGCTCCCAGCACCTCCTGCACAGTCCATCCTCCCTCCGGCAGGATCCAGCCGCTCTGACCTTTCACGCTCTTCGGAGCCTCCCTGTGCGCGTTGGCTCACGAGCTCGTCCCTGGGAGTCGGGAGCCTCCAGAAATAGCTCTGCTCTGAGGAGCGCTTCCCCTCCTCCCTCCCCCCCGCCGCCTGGGCAGGGCAGAGCAGCAGCATTTGTGTCTTGCAATCCACGCGATTTGCTGCTCTTTGGGTAACAGGAGGATGGCAAAGGGACATGGGAGCCAAGTTCTGCAGGTGTGAGGGAGCAGCTCGAATCTGGATGGAGCAGCTTCTCGTGGGACGGCTGTGGAGTTTGGGCCCTCTGCCCGTTCCTCCTCCCCTTGGGATCCTGGCTCTGACACGGAGGAAGGGTCAGCTTCTGTAATATAGGGCAAGCTCTGGCTGCCCAGTCATTGGTCCCTGGCTTTCCTAGTTTCTCTGCCGGCCTGTCTGAGCCCTGTCACCGTTCCCTCTCCATCCCCAGCTCGCCATGTAATGTTCCTGCTTTGGGGACTGGAGTTATGCTCATCCCTAGAAGCAGGAGAAGCAGGAGCAAGATCCCCACCGTTCCTGGCCCCCATCACCTCCCTGCCATGGAGTTAGGGGGAGTCTGGTCAGTTCTGCGCCCCTCTGAATGGAAAGTCCCTGAGCTCCTCAATGCATTTCACTAGCCTACGGACTGAAGCCTACAAGCCCATGCAGATGCACCCCTAAGCAGCACTCCCCACCCCCTTGCCTCTGAGGGAATCCAGAGCCCGGCTTGGGGTTTTCTTCTAAGGTGTTATGGAGAGTCACAGGCACAAGAGAGCAGCAGAATGCCCTTTATGGTGAAGAATCAGAGAGGTAGCCCTGTTAGTCTGGAATAGCAGAGGTAACAAAGAGTCCTGTGGCACCTTAAAGACTAACTAAAGTATTGAAGCATAAGCTTTCGTGGGCTAATACCCACTTCGTGGGATTGGGGAAGACCAGTGGCAGCCAGAGTATTTCCTGTGTTTGGCAGCTGTTCTGGGAGCAGCTGCAAGAATCCCCCTGTCTGGGGAAGAGCCCGGGACTGCGTTCTGTCCCCTACGGCGGATATTCTTGCCACCCTAGCATGGCGGGCACACACTGTCAGTGCTAGCTGTTGGCAAGTGGCATCGCGCTCCTTGCTTGGGGGAGCACGTGGGCCGGAGGTGGGTAATGAAGAATCGTTCACCTCAAGGTCGCTGACTGGAATGCGCCCATTGGCAGTGACTCAGGGGTGCTGCTTACAGAGACGTCTTTGGTGTTCTGTGGGTTAGGGCCGAGACATGGGAGCAGGGGTCACTGTGGGAGAGTAGCATGTTTTGGAACTGCCGAGGCATTGAGGATCCCATTGCCAAGGGCACCAAATTCATACCACAAATATAAGAGTCCCTCCAAGATATAACACCTGCAGCATGTTACTTGAACCCTCCATGAGTTTAAAAGTGGGAGAAGACAATTGTACCTTCTCTGGGCACATAGTCCTCCCCCCCGCCGCCCCCAGTCCTCCAGCTGCATTTACAGCCTGCCCTCTCTTCACTGTCAGCCTCAGTGACCCTGCAGTAGTCTTCCCATCTCATTCCCCCCTCCCCCCCGGTCCAGTTTGGTCCCTCCCTTCTACCCACCCTTTGCAGGGCATATAGAATCCTGCAACGAGGTAGCACTGTGGGTTAGGTAGGAGATGGGCCTTCAGAGTCTTTCCTTGCCCAGATTCCTCCTTGTTCATGGGGAGGGTTTATGTCCGTTTCACTCCCCGCACCTTGGGCCTGGAAGGGCATGCCAGCCCTCTTCACCAGGTTCCAATCCAGGAAGGCTGCTGAGTCCTAGGCCCAAAGTGCTACTCTGCTGCCCCCCCTGGGTTGCTTCCTCGCCAGTCCCGTTTCCCAACGGGTTTCAGAGGTGTTAGTCTGTATCAGCAGAAACAACGAGGAGTCCTTCTGGCACCACCACCAACCCACCTCATCAGATGCATGGAGTAGAAAATACAGTAGCAGGTAGAAATAGACAGCACAGGAAAAGATGGGAGTTACCTTACCAGAGGAAGGGGGGGTGTCAGTGCTAACGAGGCCAATTCAGTCAGGGGGGATGTGCCCCATTCCCAACTCACACCTGCTTGTCAACTGTTGGGAATGGGCCCCATCCCCCCTGATTGAATTGGCCTCGTTACAACTGACCCTCCCACACCCAGTAAAACAACATCCATCTTTTCCTGTGCTGTCTATTTATACCAGCCTAAGGTATTTTTCACTCCATGTGTCATAGAGTGGGAGGGGAGGTCAGGGCCTACACCCCCACTTCCTGTGATTCCCCATGACTCTCAGCCAGCAAGTAAAACAGAAGATTTAGTAGATGACAGGAACACAGTCCAAAACAGAGCTTGTAGGTACAGACAAAGGGACCCTTCAGTCAGGTCCATCTTAGGGCCAGGGAGCTTAGACCCCAGCCCTGGGGCTCCCTCTGTTTCCCCAGACAGCTCCAAACTGAAACCCCCGCCAGGCGTCTCACCCAGCCTCCCCCCGGCTCCTTCTCCAGCCTTTGTCCAGTTTCCTGGGCAAAAGGGATCACCTGGCCCCAACCCCACTCCTGGGCTCAGGTGACAGGCTCAGGTATCATCCCTCAAGTGAAGTCACACCGTGTTATCCCAGCACCAATGCAGACAGTCCCAGTAAAAGTCCTCTGCACCATTCCCAGGTCAAACCTATTCCGTCACTCCAGGCATCTGATGAAGTGGGTTTTAGCCCACAAAAGCTTACGCCCAAATAAACGTGTTAGTCTCTAAGGTGCCACAAGGACTCCTTGTTGTTTTTTCATCAAATAACTGAAATCAAAGGTGAAGTCTCTGACCTCCTGAGTCTCCCCTGGTCTGGAAAAGTCTCTACAACCAGAGTCTCAGGCAGACCCCCTGGGTTGTTCCATCCTACAAGCTCAGATGTAGGTCACTTCACCTCCACTGCCTACTAAGTTGGCTTGCACTAATCCTGGGCCATCTGGCCCCAGAGCACCTGCTTAACCCCTTCCTTACCAGGGTGGGGTTTGTGTACCCTTGTCACACACTCCAAAGAGAAACATGAGAAGCACAATGAGCTGGGCAGACAAAGAGCAAGCAGCAGATGATGTTCTGTAGCTTGAGCCCTACTTTGTGTTAAGCCCATGGCCCATGTTGCCCGCAGTGCTTGGTCTGTGGCTGCCCTAGGTAAAAGGGCTAATGCGCATCCCTTGCCAGCTGTGTGGCCAGGACCATCCTTAGGCATACGCAGTATACACAGCTGCCTAGGGCACATGAAATTTGGGGCACCACATTGCCCCAAATTTCATGGTGTCCTACGCAGCTGCATGCTGCATACATGGCAGCACCAGCCTTGGCAACCAGCCCTATCCCTCAGCTGCCCCCCCCCCCTCGCAGGCTGCATCCACTGCAAGGGGCCGGGCCGTCCCTAGGGGATGTGGGGCCCTAGACCACTCCTTCCACCCCTCCTCTTACCCTCTGGCTCCCCCAAATCCCCTCCCCTGAGCGACATGACTGCGGTTGGGGCGAGGGAAGTGGAGTGTGCTGCTCCCAGCCCCGCACTAATCCCCCGGGCCACTCTTGGCCTGTGGGGCCCCAAAAGTTGTCCCCTGGCTCCTGCCTCCCAGATCCTTGGCAGGAGAGGCCAGAGGCCGGGGGGGGGGGGGGGGGGGGGGCTGCGTAAGGCACCCAAATGGCTGGGGATGGCCCTCTGTTTAGCTAGAGACTTCATCTATTCCAAGGCCAGAAGGGACCACTGTGATTGTCTCATCTGACCTTCTGTATAACACAGGCAAGCGATCTGCCCCCAAATAATTCCTAGAGCAGAGCTTTTAGAAAAAATAGCCCATCTCAATTTAAAAATGAGCAGTGATGGAGAATGACCCTTGGTAAACTGTTCTACTGGTTAATTCCTCTCACTATTAAAATGTCCACCTTATTTCCGGTTTGAATGGTCTAGTTTCGACTTCCAGCCATCGGATGGTGTTACACCTTTCTCTGCTCCACTGAAGAGCCTGTTATTTGTGCACACCCCAGCTGCGTTTTTACACCCATCCCCTAGCGGTGGTGTAACCATTGTAATGAACTGAGGTGGGTGCATGTACTGGAGTGAGATACATCTAATACAGCTGTCTGTGGAATAGAATCAGAGCTGACACACCCTTTGCCGTAAGCTCCATGCTGCCAGCAGTCAAGGGCAATATGCGATTAGCTCAAGCCGCAGGGCTTTTGGACCTGGGTTCTAGCCATCCTGCCTCTGCCCGGTTCCAAGTGAAGGTGGCATGCAGCACAGAGCCACTGGTTAGTTCTCGGTGCCTGGAGTATCCCACGGCACACGATACTGCCAGCAGCAAAGGTTTATGCAAGCCAGGCCCGCCTGGGGCACCTGGCAAGGCGCTGGGGGCAGATCGTGCCCATGGACCCCATGGAGTAGTGCAGGTGAGTACAGTGGAAACCAAACCCCACGAGAGACGCCAGCACACAGCGGATTGCAGCCCCCTGCTTCAATCCTTTGCCATGCACCCTTCCCCAGTGCAGACCGCAGGCTCTGCCCTGCCCTGCCTCCCTTCAGCGCATAAGACTACAAGTCCCAAGATGCAACGCGGCGGGGCGCCTCTGGACACATCCCAGCATGCAACGCACTAAGGCCCTGGGCGGTGGCTGCCGGGGGTGCGGGCTGAACTACATGTCCCAGGATGCACCGCGCTCCCCGCCGCGGCAGGAGGCCCCGGAGCGGATATCCGGCCTCGCCTCACAGCCAGCCGCTCTCGGGCCGCCGGGCTGAGGAGAACGAGAGGCGCCGCCCGGAACCCCGCCGATCCCTCGAGCTCCGCGCGGTGCGGCGCGGCCCGGCCCCGCCATGGGCTGCACGCTGAGCGCCGAGGACAAGGCGGCGGTGGAGCGGAGCAAGATGATCGACCGCAACCTGCGGGAGGACGGCGAGAAGGCGTCCAAGGAGGTGAAGCTGCTGCTGCTCGGTGAGGTGGGGCCGGAGCGGGGGGGGAGGGGCCGTGCCGTGCCGTGCCGGGCCGTGCCGGGCCGTGGTGGTTAGACGAGGTTCACCAGCCCAAATAGACCCCGGCTCCTTCCATGTCTGTGGGCTGAAAAATCCCCCCCCCCTGAGCGCAGCAAGTCTGAGCGCTTTAAAGCGCGAGTGTGGACAGGCTCCCGCCGGCGCTGGGAGCGGATCCCCGCCTGGAGGTGGGTTACCAGGAGCGCTGGGAGCCCTCAGGCAGGACCACACTGGAGCTGGGAGAGCGTTCCCATGGCAGGGCTTTGCCCTTAGGTAGTGCCTTTGTTGGCAACGTTTTGGTCAATCAGGGGTGTGGAATAAACCTCTCCCTGACCGACATCAGACAAAAGCACTGTTACCAGGCAAGTATCTTCTGCCAATATAGCTAATGCTGCTCATTGGGGGTATTTTAATTACGCTGACAGGAGAGCTCTCTCCCGCCAGCATAGAATGGCTACACGAGAGATCTTACAGCTGTGCCACAGTAAGGTCCCTAGTGTAGACATAGCAACTGGTCTCAGTGCTTGCAGGAGTAAAGTGTAGTGTGTTGTCAACAAGAGCTCTGGACATGTGTAGGAAGCATATTCTCTGAGTAAGTTGCTATTTTCATATACAGTCATTTTTCTAATGGTAATATTTTATGCTGCTGCAAGAATATTTGCCTGCAATCCAGTATTTACTTATTAGAGGTCACTGATTTTTTTCCATAAAGTTCTTTGAACAGATAAATATTTTGGGGCTACAAATAAAGTGCCAAGTTCTGTCTGGTTTTTGTTATCCCTATTGGAGTCTTGTGCATAGGGATATAATGAAGAATACTGAGATAAAAGGAAGCAAATGAAAGTTAAAGATTGCCTGTTAGGGAAATTTGCTGAATAGTGAATCATAATAGACTCCCAAGTGAAACAGCGGCAGTCCCATTTCTTGAGTCATTTAAAATGATCCAAAGAATCAAGTGTGAGGAACAACCTTTCATTTATTGTGGTGGAAAGTGGATTAGCTGATTTCTATATTTCATAGTCAGTTGCTTTGTGAAATTTGCAGTTTCAGTTGGAGACAGGATATAGCTCTGGTGTGTGTTTTGATCTACTTAGAAGTACATATACTAGTGAGCTTCTCTTATTTGTGTGGGAAATGTTACACTAAGATTTTTTTTCCAGAGTGGTAGCCGTGTTAGTCTGTAAAAGCAAAAACAATGAGGAGCACTTGTGGCACCTTAGAGACTAACATATTTATTTGGGCACAAGCCAACTAAAGCTTGTGTCCATATAAATGAGTTAGTTTCTAAGATGGCACAAGTACTCCTTGTTGTTTTTACTAAGATTTCTGGCTTCCTAATGGGAGACAGCCATGGGAATCTTAAGAGGAATATGTGTATTGCTTAACTTGTTTTTCATCTGTATGTACTGTGTGAGGCACTGGGGTTCATGGTCCTTTGTGTGCATAGACAATTTTTGGATTAGCTGTATGTGATGATAGGTCATCTTCCTTGAAGGTTTGTTCCTTTGTTAGTAAGTAGGAGTTGCAAAATCTGTAGAGAAGGGACTTTTAATGGGATTAGTAACCTTTTTGATACTATGTACATGATACTTAGTTAGTCTTTAAGGTGCCACAGGACTCTGTTACCTATGTACATGAGGTGGTTTTATATGCCATGGTGTTAGAAAACAGCTATCACTAAAATGCCTCTTTGCAGTAGTGTCAGCAGTTATGCTCATACACAGGAGGCCTAAGGGCAGGTCTACACTGCCTGCTGGATCTGCGGGTAGCCAACGATCTTTTGGGGGTAATTTTGGGGGTCTAGGATAAATAGATCCCCGAGCGCTCTCCCATCGACTCTGGAACTCCACCGCCATAAGAGGCAGAGTCGACGGGAGCAGCAGCAGTTGACTCAGCGTCGTGAAGACGCCACAGTAAGTCGACCTAAGTACGTCGACTTCAGCTACATTATTCCTGTAGTTTAAGTTACGTATCTTAGGTCAATTTACACCCCATCCCCCCAAAGTTTAGATCAAGGCTAAGTAATGTACAGAAAAGCTGTACAAATAAAGTGTTCACCCGGAATGGAGCATGAATGGTGGTTATGCACATAACTCCTATTGTCAGTACGGTGGCTGTTAATTGGCCTAATGGCTATTTGTGCTTTTGAAAATGTCTCCGTATAACTCATATTTTTAAAAAAATCCTAAATTAGTAAGGTCTCTGAATTAAAGGATTCTGCAAAGATGTTTGCTCTCTATGTATTTGGCAACATACCACTCAAACAGAACAATGGTTTGCTAGGATAAAATACGTGCTTTAGTCATTTCATTAATATTTCAAAAAGTCAAATAGCATGTGAATTTTAAACAGTTTGAGATAAACATTTTTCTTTTAAAAATGAATATAAAAATGTCTAGATTGAAGCAAGGTAGTTCATTCCATTAAATTGTAAGAGTCCTTTGGAGTGTTTAATAACGTGGAGCAAGCCACTCAATGCCGATGCACAGTAGTTTAGAAGAAATATATTGCTTTACATAAAGTCCAAATCCACTCTGTAATCTTTAAAATTCAGACATACTTTGAATGAAGGTGAGAAGACTGCATATACATCTTCCCAGCATCTATTCAAATAAGTGGCCTAGTTTTGTACTTCTCTGCAGAATTATGTAGGTTGGGAGAACTCACATAGGCATGGTCTAGTCATTTCCCCCTGCCTCAGACTTGAACAGAATCTTCAATATTATGACACTTCTAAATCACCTACATTGTTCAGCATGTGGGTTACACTAGATCTCAGGTTTCTAAATGCATTTGACTTCTTCCCCGCCCATTTTAAAAAGAGAGATTCCAGAATTTTTGGACTAGCCTTTTTTCAGGTACACATTTCAGCTACAGGCCCTTTTGGTTCCTCTGGGTTTCTGCTTCTCTTTTCTTGTTTTGCAGTTACTTTGGTTTTGCCCTTTATAAGAGCAGCCCAGAAGTGGAAGAAAAAAAGGGTGCTAGGTTGTCTGGTCTTGCTCACTAAGCCCTTTCATGGCAGCTCTTGAGTCATCAGTGTAACCTAATGAAATATATAACCATATTTGCATTTCTGGAGCACCTTTCATACAAGGATGTCCAATTACTTTCCAAATAATAGTTGTTTCACAACCCTGCCTGATGCACCAATTTTAGACATAAGGAAACATAAGAGAGTAGTGAATTTCCCAAGATCATAAAGACCTTGTCTGCACTAGGTAATTGTCTTGTTGCTGACTGCTGTTAATGGGTCTTTTTGAGCCAGTGCTGAAAATGGCTTTAACTGGTGATGGGTACCAGTCTTCAGGAACATTATAGAAAACATTGTTGACATCTATTGTAGGCAGCAGGTCAGTCTCCCTAGCATATGGGAGACTGTGGAGAACCCATGGGAGAGCAGGGAATAGAACCCAGGAGTCCTTGCTCAGACCTCTGCTCTATCTAGAAGACATCACTCCCTCCCTGCTTGCATCCGACAAAGTGGGTATTAGCCCACGAAAGCTTATGCTTCAAAACTTTATACTTAGTCTTTAAGGTGCCACAGGACTCTTTGTTACCTCTGCTATTCCAGACTAACACGGCTACCTCTCTGATTCCTCCCTCCCTCCCCAGTAAACGCTACTGTGCAGGAACAGACATGCAATTTAGCTGATGCATAATTCTATGGGATTTTCCTGTTACAGTGAGCAGCACAGTGTGGGAGGACATGGAAATTGTATGATTTTTGCCTACTCAGTTTAACTCCTACCATGTGCTCTAAGTAGGATCTTCATTTTCAGTTATTGTTTTATTTAATTTCCTGGGAATTTATCCGTATCTGTTGCCACAACAACAAAAAACAGGTGAAAATGTGTGCAAAAAACTTTATTAAAAAAAAACACAAGGTTTTATTTAGGTGGATGGAAAGACGGGAATAAAGTATTCAGTAGATTAATGCTTTGAATTCTGTTAATCAATGTAGTTTGCAGAACGAAAATGGAACTCGTTACACAATGCCATCTCTGAGTTAAAGAAAACAATGCATCTCTAATCCCCAAATAAAGCTTTTAATTTGAATAAACCGTTTACTGTTGTAGACTTAGCCTACAAATATTTACATTTAATAATTGGGCCACACCATTTGCAGTACACACACTCAACTTCATCCTTTTCTCTTCATCCTCTTTTTGTGTTTTTAAAACTTTTGAATAATTCCTTGTGTTCTGAAATGTATTCCGATACAGATTTTTGTTTTCTTTTCTGTTTTAGTGTGTCAGATCTTTAAACAGTTATCTGCTAACAGCATGCAATGTGGATCTGGTGGATGTGAGATTCATCAGTACTTTCAGATGCGCATGCACTTAAGAGCTTGCGTGGGTGCCTATTTGTTGTGTATATCTTTTAGACTAATATATAGCTTGCGTGCGTGCCTATTTGTTGTGTATATCTTTTAGACTAATACATAGTCTTCCTTCAACAGGCAGCTTTGCATATACACACAGACACATGTATTATTGTAATACAGATATCTCATACAGTGTATTTTCCTAATAAAACAAGTTTTTAATATATTTGAATGATACAAGAGTAAGGTGAAAATTGGAAAAAACTGAATACTTTTTGAAAAACCTAGGAAATTTTTTGGTAAAAATGGGTTTAAACTGTAAATGAAGGGGCTTAGCTGTAAGTTATGCCATACAGTATGTTTCAACACTTTAAATTGACCATGTCACTTTTTTTTTTTAACTTCACGTCATATCAAGTGATAAATAAGTTATTGGCTCTAGAAGGCAGTTCCATTGTTGAATCCAGTCACTATCACTCCTCTGCATCGAACATTCTGCTAGATGGCATCTTTGCCGATGCATCCCGTTTGAACTGTTCATGCATAACAGGCATTTTACCAGACTTTTTAAAATCACTCTCTAGTTCCATGGTACTTGAACGTAATTCAAAAACACAATCCATATAGAACAATTGAAACAGGAGCCCGTCCTAAAACAATCCTGACCTATGTAACCAGTTAACCCAAGAGACATTCTACAAATAACACCCCCCCCTTTCTCTAGCACATGAGCCACCAGTTATTTCTTAGCCTTTAGCTCAAGATAATAGGCTTTGTATTGTGCCATGAAGTTCAACAAGTTTTGGCTATTTCTGACCAAAGGGCTGGAGGATGAATTCCAAGAATGAGGGCCATTCATTGAAAATGGCTTGCCACTACTTCTTTCCTACTAGGAAGTCAAGTGCTTTAGTGCCACAGCTGATCAGCTCTGGAGAGTATCTCAAAAACAGGACATCTAGGGTTGCATAGGGCAAAATTCTAAAACTCCACCTAAAACTGGAGGGCAGAGAGTTGAAATTACAGTGTACTAACTCTTAAGTCAGTACCTAACTCTCAACCCAGATTGTGAGGATTGTCTAAGGCATTCTGATTCATGAATGTTCTCCTTACACCTCCAGAACTTCATTGAGTGACACGGAATCGTCATGTCCCCTCCATATTGCCCTCCTATATTCCCTCCTCTTCCCAGCTCCCATTCTTCCTCTCCCCAAAAGAGCTGAAGTATTTACGTACAAAACATTTAATCAGTCATCACAATGTGAAAGGTTTTAATTCTCTAGAGGTTGAGGATACAACCCTGATCCATCAGGCTATCTGCCAAACAGAGTAAATCTGATTTCAGAAACTTTATGGCATAAGAATAAAAATGTGGTGAAGTCTGTGAGCTTTGGAATGAGACTTGTGCCATGGTGCTTTGCAGTCTTCTCTCTTGCTTCTTGTCTTAGGTCATCTGTAAACCATTTGTGAGGAAGAGCTAAGAGACATTTTTGAGGCCATTATCTTATTAATAGGTGAGGACAAACAATTTATAAAGTACTGCTTAACCATTGGTGGATCGATATTTCCTGCCCCTCAGAAGCTTTAATGGAACAAGCATGCCCAGAATCTTCGAGGCATAACTTCAAACAGGTTTCGTCCAACTTGAAAGGGGTGCCCCAAAGACAAGTCCTCTTCTCTGTAAGTTAAACAAATCACTACCAAATTACTCCCCTGGCAGAAAGCATTTTATATTCCTTGTGTATGTATGATGCAAAAGCAATCTTGTCATGATTTCAGAAGTGTCTACAATTTAAATATTTACAGATAATTGGTATGCATTTTGTTCTAAGGAGACTTTGCTGTGTCCCATTTCATAAGAAGTAGAATGGGGACATTCCTGTTACATTCAACTTCCTCAATTTTTAATGTCATAACTTTCTGCTGTTTCCAGTATTGAAAGTAGCAGTTGTATGCATCTGATTTCTAATCTCATTTCAGTGGATAAACTGGTCACAATCCCCAGGTTGGCTCATGAAATGCAGTCCGTTTGGGGACGTCACAAGCACTGAACGCTTCATTAGTCTGTGGCCATGTCTACACTTACAAGCTTACAGTGGCACATCTGTTCTGATACCTCTGGGCTGCTGTAAGAGTGCTCATGTAGCTGCTTTATGCTGATGGGAGAGCACTCTCCTGTTGACCTAATACATTGGTTCTCAAAGTGGGGGATCACGACCCCTGGAGGGATCACAACCCGGTTATGTGGGGGTTGCGAGCCCCACCGGCTGGCAGCCAGCCCCTGCCAGTGGCGACCCCAGCCCCGGATCTGGTCCCTGATGCGGCGGGCTGCTGGCGGTGCCCCCAGCCCCGGAGCCGGCCCCTGGCACTGTGGGCTGCCGGCAGCACCCAGAGATGTGGGCCCCTGCAGTGGCAGGTTGCTGGCGGCGGCCCAAGCCCCAGGCCCTGCTGTGGTGGGCTGCTGGTGGCACCCCGGTCCCCAGCCCCTATCCCAGGGGGTTGCTGGCACCCCCAGCCCCTCAGGTCAGCCCCTGCCATGGGGGGCTGCTGTCACCCCCCCCCCCAAGCCCAGCCCCTGCCCCGGGAGCTGCCAGCAGCCCCCGACCCCTAAGAGGGGGGGGGGAAATCACGCTTAGAGGCTTGGTGTCTGAAAGGGGTCACCAGTACAAAAAGTTTGAGAATCACTGGCTGCCACTGCTCATTGAGCTGGTTTTGTCAGCAGGAGAGCGTTTCCTGCTGACATAGTACTGTGCACACAAACACTTATGCCAGCAAAACCTATGTCGCTCAGAGATATGGTTTTTTCACATCCCCGTGAGACAAAAATTTTGCCAATGTGAGTGCTAGCGTAGACATGGCCTAACGCGAAAAAAATCTCCCTCCTTTTCACCACACACCCCATTACCTTTTTAAGATCAAGTATTTTCTGCTCTTATAAGAGACACAAATTATATAGGCTTAGCAATGCATTGATGTTGTTGATACTCTTTTACTCTCTATTTTATCATTGGTAAGGGACTTGTGAATTTTGTTTGTTTGTTTCAAATAAGGTGCTGCTAACCTGAAAATGTTGAGAATAACTGCCTTATTTGATCTGGGTGTCAAAGGATGAGTGTGTGTGACTACTACATATGACATGTTAAGTTACTTCCAGAATGAATATTTTCAACTTGGTTCTTATGTCATTCAGTAGGAAAAAAGCCTTTGTGAAAGGACATTAAGAGGAAGACTGTAGTCATGTGATGAGGTAGATGTTTGAAGTACTTCCAGCTAAGGTTGACTAGGGAATGCTGCAACATTTTACTCCCTTCCATTCTCCTGCACATTTAAGTATGACAGCAGGACTTGAGGTAACCTGTGTAGGTGAGAAAGAGGCAGCTAAAACAGTTTACCTGGGAGATGTTTGATCTTTTGTCAAATAATCTGTTAGTGTTTTGCATGACTAGTATCAATAGGTGTCTTGTGCTCCATGTTGGTAATGTGGGTTTCATCATCTAAATGCTCCCGATACTGCAGTGTGAAGTGTTGCAAAAACTGCAAAACAAAAAGGCAAGGATGGTGGTGGAAGTATGCATAGTTCAAGATGCATAGAAGTGGTCTCAAATGCTTTAGTTGTATTTACAAATCTTTCTCTGGAGAGAAAATGGGACCCTGCTGAGCTTTTGCCATCTTGTGTAGTTGCTCTGTTATCAACCAGGGATGTAGCTGTGCTGGTGCAAGCTCCTACTATAGATGGGTACAGCTAGTATTTTGCACTGGTGAAGCTTACATCAGTTGGCCCCTGATGGCTGGAATTAGAGGAAACCCTGGTGTGGACAAGGCCCTGAAATCCCACGCACTTAAATAATAAGGTTTTGAGCAATCTGTTGGGTTTGTGAAGGCCATTGTTTGCATTTGGGGTTAATTTTGTGTGCTAGAGATGTGCTCCATTGTCCGTATTCATGTGGAGACTAACAATACTGCTATAAATCAAGTTTTATCTATTTTCTTCTACTTTCTGTTGGATTCCATCTTCTTGCTGCACATAACTAATCATTACAGTTTTGTAGATAGTTATGGTTAGTAAGTTCAAACTGCTTCCGTGATGAATGCTGCAATTTGAATATTATTGCACATCGTTTTTGAATGCAGAGAGCCTTCCAGCATGATCAAATATTCTGCTTTTGCTGATATGCTCATAGGTTGTAAAGGGAATAAGCAGCTTTACTATGTTTCAGGACTTTAGAGTAGAATAAGATCCTCAGAGAGTCGTGGAAGACTATCCGCCTAAAGCTGAATTGATTACAGCACACTTGTTCCTTAACCCCATTACAACATGGCCCATAAGTTGTAATGCAGCTGAGACCTTACTTCATCCCCATAACCATGTTGAAACCTCTAGGCTACAACTTTTAGTGCCTTTATAGCTGAATCTGGGGAGGACTGTTCTGACCCAGTTCTGAGAGTTGGTTAAAGCAGTTCCACAGAGGACTGTTGTATGATCTTTAATTCAAATCTATTTGTTAAACCCCCTCCCAGTAATTAGTTTCCTGCTCTGCAGTTTTTATCTAAAAATCTATAATATTGATAATTCCATATACCAATACTACTTTGACCTTTAGTTAGAAAGTAGGTTGTCTAGTCAACCCTAGTATTTTCTAACTGCTAAATCAAGTTTCCTAATCTGTAATGTCCTGATATGTCTGGATCCTTTTTTGAAAGGCTGCTATGGATTTTACCTAATCATTATGAAATGTCACAAGATGTAATATTTTTTTCACCACATATAAAGTGTAAATTTTATCTGTATCTTTGAATTCAGCATTTTTCAGCTTCCCGTTGGCCATCCTGCCTTAAAGTGATCTCAATTGTCAAATAGTAGTATATGGAACTCTTAAATAAATTTCTAGCCTGTTTTTATGCTGGCGTGGACTGTTGTTCTAATTAGTTTATTTTTCTGGTTGAGCGCAATGGTCATGCCTGACGCATACAATACACAATAGCTATGCCAAGTACTTCCAAGTTTTCCTGCAGGGTATCCTTTCAAATATAATTTCAAAAGCCTTGCGGCAGTTGTTACTCATTCAGTCCCTTAAGTAAAAAGTAGGTTAATACAATACCATGAAATTTTAAATGCCCAAAAGTCAAAAGTAACAATATTTTGAATGTGTTAACTTTAATGTCTTTACTTTAGTTAGTCTTTAAGGTGCCACAGGACTTTGTTACTTCTACTATTCCAGACTAACACGGCTACCTCTCAGATTCTTTAATGTCTTTGATACATATACAGTGTAATATGGTCCCATAACCTGGTTTGTGCAATTAAAATTGAGATGGATTGGACCTAATGCTATATTGCTATATTTAACTTCTGTGCCTAATATTAACTCTGATTACTTTGATGCTGTGAATTTTTAATCAGTGTTATATGAACTTAAATTATTGTATTTAACTTTCTATCTTTGAAAAATAAATCTGTTTCCTGCAGAAGTAAATGCCTGTGATTATCTGCTCTAAAAGTTGGTAATAGGGGAGATGCAACAAACTGTTAGCATGGGGCCATTTTTTAACTTAACACTTTTACAGAAGAGGAGGTGGTGTCTTGTTATGCCACACTGGGTGAATGTCATATTTTTGCCTTTGGCTTCTGACTTAAGATCCTATCTGACTTAGAGATATGGTGGTGTGATGAATGCATCCTGCCATATTATTGTGATTAACTTCCTTCCGTTGTAACAACCTCAGCTTTTAGTGGAGCAGTGTGGGTGCTGGACACTCTGTCAGACAGACAAACTATCTGATTAGCCGCTTTTCTATTTGACAGTAGATCTGGCTGTTTTGCTCTACTCCTGATGGCCTCACTTCCTCTGCCCTGGACCTTGTCTGCTTTAGCAGCAGTCCATAAGTAGCACATGTCGGGGGAAGAGTCTGTTGCAAGTCACACTGATTCTAAACGCTGTAGTTGATGTAGACAGAGAAAAGAATGCTGCTTATAAACATTCAAGTATTTTGTGATTTAAACCAGCAAAGTAGTGTACTAGAAAGTGTAAGCCTTTGTGTGTGTGTGAAGGGAAGTATTCAAGTTCATTTACTAGGGAAAAACATTGAATATGGGATGAGAAAGGTAGATAATATCCCTTTGTGTCTGATGACTTAAGTCACCCACTCTGCACTCTTCTCCAGGTACTGAAGAAAGACACATGAAACTCTCCATAGTTATTGGAAATCTTGTTATAGCAAATTAAGACTGACTTTGCTCACTCTTGGCATACCATAAGAAAAATTGTGCATTTCAGATCATACCTGTGGCCAAAGTAGGGGAATTTGGCAAAATTGGAGGCAAATCAAATAAGCTGTTTCTCGCCTATGGACCTTAGAGGAAAAATGATGCCATGAACTTTTTAAAAAGTCTAGAACTTGACTTCTTATCTCCAGTACAACTGGGCCATTACATTTCAGATTTATTTAGGAGCCCTTGCTGAAATTGAATGCATAGGATTACTCATGCAAAAGTTTATTCATGGTGGAAATAGGAAGCTATGAATATTTTATCTTTCAGTGAGCTTCATCAAATTCTCCAAAGTTGCAGCGTCCACCCCTTTCTAGAATGGTCTGGCACACTTTGCAAAATTTGCCCACAGGAGTCCTACAGAGATTATAAACCCAATATGGACTGTTTCTGTTGGTAGAATCTGTGCTTGGACTTCTGAAGAATTTAGAGACCTCCTAAGATCCCTCGCTCGGCTGCCATAGTGCCATTGCTTGCAAATCATTCTCGCTCTTCTCCCCCCTGCCCCAGTTCCACTCACAGATATTCCAGGAGTCTTTGCAGCTTCTAGGAGGAAGCGGTCTCAACACGGATGGGTTTTCTCTCTAGAAATTTTCCAACCCTGTCCAGCTTTGCCCACTCCCTTTCGCAGCCCAGGTTAATGTAGTCTTGAGTTGGTTCCCAAACAAATACTTCCAAAACAACAATGATGTTTACTGGGTAAAAAGTGCCCATATCTAAAAGGCATATTTAATTTCTGGTCCAGGACAATGGGGTGGCTTCAAATATTTTTGTTACTATTGCATTCATTTAATTTTCCTACCTAGAATATTGAAACACCCAGTCATCTGATTGCTGTCCAAAGCTGTTTCTTGGCAGTTTACTGATTGGCAGTCACTTCCCAGTTAACTGATCAATTTTGGCTGCTTGTGAGGTTTGGATTTTTCTTTGTTTCAGGAAGGCATCTGGCTTCCTTTAAAGAAGTGGTTGGTTGATAATGTCCCCTTTTGCATAAATTCACCCACTGACGCAATTATTAATATGAATACGAAGTTGCAGTGTATAGTGCTCCCCCCTGAAACCAATGGGAGTTCTGTGCATGAACCTCTCTGGGTATATCTACACTGCTCTTAGATACTTGCAACTGGCTCAAGCCGTGGGCCTGTTTAATTGCAGTGTAGGTGTTTGGGCTGAAGCCAGTAGTCTGAGACCCTTCCACTTCGCAGGGGCCTACATCCTGCGCATCTATACCGCAGTTAAATGGACTGCATGCCCGAGTCAGCTGGTGTGGGACAGTGATGGGTTTTTAACTGCAGTATAGACACACCCTGTGGGATCTTAAATAGCGGTTACAGAAATGTGTAACTAGAGAGAGATTTGCTGTTCTACTCAGTATAATGGTGAAAGAAGCCCTACAATAAAAATTATAATAGTTGACCAGGTATGAAATATCCCTTTAAAGATCTTGGTGCAAGCTCTTGGGTTTTTTGTGGGTAGGGGTGGAGTGGATGTCTATCTGTGGAAGCACCTGAGATTTTGGCCTGGTTTCCATAGGGAGCTAAAGCAGTTCTGTCATGGGCTTCCTGATTACTGATAACCCAGCAGTGAGGACACTGGTTTTAAACAAGCGATCCTTTGATGTGAACCTATTGCTATGGTGGCACTTTTCACATTGTTTGTTCACTTGAGATCTGTCTCATTTTCAGTCCTCTCTTCTTTGCACTTTTGTTTGTATGCAGACCGAGCCCTGGGATTCGTTGTCCTCATACTGTTAATTTTGAAAAAGGGAATTGAGACTTCTATTCTCCATGTAATTACAACATCCCTGCTTTGAAATTGGTTAACCAGAGTCCGCTTAGATTTCTCATGCTGAAATGCGATCTTGTGGGTAGCTGTTCTAATCAAAGCAAAAGAAACAGCCTCACTTATATTTTTGCTAGTGAAAATGTCTAAATGCTTCTGAATTCCAATTATTTTTGAACCCAGTAAAATACTCTTCTTTCCTGAGCTCTACGCTTTTGAAAGCTTCATAATTTTTACATCTGGTCGGAATCTGCCTCTGATTCCTAAGTAAGAGGGTGCATGCAGGACCCACAAGAACATGAGATGTAATGTTACCCAATCACACTAGCCTACTCGGAAAACTGATATTTGGCACGAGAAAACACAGTGGAAAAGTTTTTTTTTTTTTCCCTGTTGTATTTAAATTCCTACTTTTGTTATTAATCTAGAGGTGGTTGTCTTGTACTTTAGGGTTAAGTTTTCAAATCACATTTAAACAATATACATCATAATGACTGAAGCTGGCTGAAAGCAGTAAATAAAGGATAGTGATTAAACATCAATTGAGTTTGTTGGGACAGTCTTGGCACAGAATTGAGTCCACTTGTAAGCGATCTGGAAAAAGAAGGAAAATTGAAATGTGAGAAGTCTGCTAATCTTTGCAGATATCTAACTAGGAGGAGTTGTGAATGCCCCTGAAAAAAATAACACAAAGACCTAGAGAGATTGGAAACGTAAGCGGAAAATGAGATTAAGTTGGGAAAATGCAAGCTAAGACATCTTGGTTGGGGCTGTAGGGGCAAGAAGAACAATCTAAAGCACAAATATTCAAAGCGAGAGAGAAACCTGAAATGGCTTGTACAGTTTTATGCTGTGAACAGAAACTCAAGTTATACAGCAGAGCATAAATAGGCCCTCTTTATGCACCTGCAGTATAGCATCTGGTGCTGGAGATCTCATTACCAGGAAGATTAGACTTCCACCTTGGAAGGATCATACAGAGCAAAAAATCCTTAGCAGTCTGGAAGGTTGACTTGAGGGCAGATTTAAAATGTTTTTTGCTATACTTGGCATAGAGTGGCTGTTACAGGTGCTGAGAGGTGAAATTGAGAGGGAGACCTTTGGACTAAATATCAGGAAAGACTCCTTCGGGGAACAGTATCCCAGAGAATGTGGTCGAAGCCCAGTCACTTGTGAAATTCAAAGTTAGACTGGCTGACCTAGTGTTCTGTAGGAGACAATCCTGTGTCTGGCAGGAGGAGAGGACCAGATGGCCTAAAATGTTACCCCTAACTACTTTTTCTATTTAAATTTCTACTTTTTTAGAAGGAATCCGATAATGACAGATGCTCTCTCATCTGATACAGTTTGAGGACCATTGTTTTTCCTTTTGAGATACAGTGAGGCTGGCTTGGGATGAGAGGGAAACATTTAAGCAAAAGGAAATTGCATTATTTTAAAAAATTAATCTTTGCAGATATCTAACTAGGAGGAGTTCTGAATTCCCCGAAAACAGAAATAACACAAGGACCTAGAGAGATCCTGTGATGAAGTAGGAATGTTCTTAATGTTTCCTCTCTGGATAGTGTGTGGATGTCTCACTTTCCCCTATGCATCTATGTGGAGGGATAAGGAGGTGTAGTTGGATCAGAGCAGAGAGACAGTGTAAGTAAGTAGCTCACACCCTGTCTAGGGCCTGGCCCTTCCCCCTCTCTGCAAGGTGTTAGGTAAGGCTGAGAACAAAAAGGTCACCTGACCTCCTGGCCTGGGAAAGAGACAAAGGAAAGTATAGGAGGGGCTGGAGAGTGAGTTTTGAGTCTGGATCTGGCTGCGGGCAGGCGAAGACCTTCCAGCAGGTTGCCAAGCTCTTTGGCCCCCAAAATGGACCCAGCAGAGGGGTCATGTTTGCTCTACCTAGATCATGTTCCTGTCATCTAATAAACCTCTGTTTTACTGGCTGTCTGAGAGTCACATCTGACTGTGGAGCTGGCGTGCAGGACCTACGGGCTTTCCCAGGACCCTGCCTGGGCAGGCTCGCTGGGAGAAGCGCACGGAGGGTCAGAAGGTGCTGAATGCTCCGAGGTCAGACCCAGGAAGGTGGAAGCTGTAAGCTGTGAAGCTCTTAGCCTTGGAGACAGGCTGTTCACAGAGAGGAAGTTTCCCCCCAGAGTCCTGACTGGCTTCATAGGGAGCAGTTCCAGAGCATCGCCCCGGGGGCTTCGTAACAGATCCTTACAGCCTACTTTGGCCCCATATTGAAGTTATTGATAGCATAATTTTATATGACACTTTGTCAGTGAAATAACAGGTATGACTGACTGTGCTGCAGAAATAGATAGCTTTAAGATAAACTGAGGAAACTTCAATAGCAAACACAGCAATGAGAAATGTGTGTCATTTGAGAATGCATCTGGAAGTAGTCTGTGTGAGAATTCCTGCCACCAGACCTTTCTGTGGTAGGGATAGTCTGTATACACTGCTACTCAAAAGACATTGAAGCTATTCTTCAAATATCATCTCTATTTGTCAGGGGAAGAGGATCACTGTCAAAATAAAATGAATCTGGGTCCCCCTACCCCCAATGTGGAAATTTCAAAAGGTATATACAGAATATTGGAACCACTAAATTCTTAGGCCTAACCTTAAATAGTTTTCTTTATTGAAAGCATGAGAAGCAGTAGAAGTGCACAGCAAAGTTCTCAGAGCGATAAGACATTCCTGATGTCATCTCTGTTGAAATGCACACTGCTCACAAATAGTGGGCAGCCATTTTGTCAACTGAAGTACAGGAGGAAGAGAACAAGAGAGCTAGCTTACTAAATGGAAGATACCTTTGTAAGGAAAAATCACATTGATTCTTAAAGGAGCGTGTAAAGTCATCTGTGAAAGGTGAAGTTTTGGAGTGTTTCATTAGCCGTAGTGCTTTTTAATCTTGCAGTATCTTCTTTTGTGGCAGATGTCTGCTCATAATCTTGCTTTGGACCTGGTGTAAAGTCCTCTTTCTGTTCCTATTGTTTGCCTTAGCAGCAGGATCCAGATAGATGTATCCTGTATTGTCTGAGACTGAACCAGAAGTATCTCCGTATTTGATGTGTAAGTGATGAATGAGGCTGAACCACATGAAATACTGTTTAAAATAATGAACTGCCTTTCATTACTTCAGGCCTTGGGTTGGGTCAAAGACAGAACATCTGAAAACTCATTGCTGGTACTTTGCCTCAACAGCACAGAATTGCTCATGATGAAATGCATCTAAATCAGCATTTCCCCCCACCCCCCCAGATTAATGACTACTTGATTCTGATTACACTACCCACTCTGCCTTGGAAGCAAACTTTCTGTCCTGCGGGACAGCTATCAGCATTACTATCCGGATGGGGATTCTGAGGCAAGTAAACAAGTAGCATCTTCCAATCAGCTCTGAGCAGTTTACACTCTAACTTGGTATGGCCTCAGGCAGTAAATCTGAATTAAATCAACATATGTGCTCAATAGCAGAACTTGTACAGAACGCATATATCTAAACTATCATATGGATGAAGGCTTACCCTTTGAGACTCTGTGGCTTTTCTTATAGATGTGCCTAGAGGTATAAGTTGTGTAAGTATATAGCAATAGATGAGTCCCAGGAATTTATAATCTAGATAATCTAGTCACCAAAAGAGTGGGAAAAGGAAGTGGTATGCCCATTTTTACAGGTGGGGAACTGAGGCACAGAGATGAAGCAACTTGCCCATGGACACGTGAGCTCTGGCACAGAGCTGCAGATTGAACTAGATCTCTCAAAGCTCAGTACCTTAACCACATGAGCCATTCTTTCTCTTGATAATTTTAAACACAATTAATTAAAGCCTTAGGCACTGAATCAACCCACTGTCAAATACACTGGGGCATGGCGAAGCTGGTCTGTGTTCATCCGCCAAGGGTTTTCAAGCAATACTATGACCACTGGTTCAGTCCAAAACAATCTAAACAACAATTGGGAAAAATAAACTTGAGTATTATAAAGTTACCTTGTCAGATAATGAGAAACATAATTTTATAACAAATTTATATTGTATTACCTATGGTAGACTTTATTAAAGCGGTTGAATCCAGGGATAAATTTGTTTGTCCTGTTGCCAAGGGCACACATGGCAGAAAAAAAATACATTTTTTTTTTAAAAATCATCTAGAAAGACTGCAGGTATTGTCCCATTCAATTTCCGGCATAGTTATTGACTTGTTATCCTGCTCCCAGGCAGCAACTGTTTTCCCTGTTCAAGTTTGCACAGTATTTCCATAACTAATGAATAGCTGTTTATATTTGTCTATTGCGTAAGTGTTTGGAAAATCAGGTAGTTGTATGTTTGCTCTTTCCATTTATCTCTATTCGCCATTTGTACCTTGAGACTTAACGTTCTCATGCAAGTACTCTTTAATTCTCTTCCATTCCAGCCCAACATTTTATCCTGGTTTTAAAAAGTGTTCAAAATGATAAAGGAACTGAAAAAAGTTCTGCAAAGCTGAAACACATCTGTAAAATTAACTACAAAGTAATTTTTATCTATTATACAAACATTGTTATAACAGTCACCTCTCTAATCTTCTGAAATCCAAGCTGCAGATTTCCTGGTTTCTCTGGCAGCTGAGAACCATGAACAGGTGGAATGTACCGAGTGACTCTTTCAGACCTTGTTCATGGTTCTCGCTGGGAGGTCAGCTTTCCTCTTAAGAATGTAATAACTAAACTTGAATACAGCAGTTTCTCTGTCAATGGCTGTCCTCCTTATCTCTATTTGAATCTAGCAAAAGATTTTTGGAACTTTTATTCTGGAGGACATCCCTCCCAGCGGAGGCATTAGAAAGTTCTTCTGCTTTATCAATAGTGAGAATAACATATACCAAAGCCCAGATTTCACTTGACATAATTACCAAGATTGTAGAGACCAGATGCTGTGGCATGCTCATGCTAGAAGTGAACAGGAGGTTGGGTCGTATAATCATCAGTCTTAAAATACTTAGAATCCCATGAGCCACAAGACCAAACGAAGGCTCGCTTCTCTTCAGCCTTCTGTGGATAATCAAATTCTTCAGTTTACTGAGTGCTTCTTTTAGATGAGACCTTAAACTGATGTCCTCTTTGCTCTGAGTGAATATTATCTTTATTGAAGAGGAGTGTTTGCTCCAGAATGTTTGTCTAAAATGTAGCTGCCAGTCCACTTCTGTGCCCTTTGCTTTGAGAGTTGGTTACTACCTCCACTCTCCAGGGGGCTGCCTTTCAGCAGAGTGTGTATGTCACTTGTAAAGAGGGGGACTAAGCATCAAATGTGAAAAATCAGGGCAGGATTTGGGGGTAATAGGTACGTATATAAGACAAAGCTCCAAATATTGGGACTGTCCCTAATAAAACTGGGACATCTGGTCACCCCACTTGGAAAGCACTGTGTGAAAATGAAAAGCAAAGTATCTAAAAGAACCTTCTAGAGGCAAATAGTTAAGATGACTCTGTGCTGCATCTGTGAACTTCTGGCAAGTTGTTCTTCATCCTACTGTAATTGGCAAAGTGATTCCATGTGAAGAGAGATTCCTGAGGAGGGGGGTGTGCCAAATGGTACAGCTGGGAGGCCTTGTATCTAGCCAACAAGATAATCTTGAGGCAAACTTTCACTTCTTATTATCTTTGGAACCTTCTGTCCTAAAAGTTTCCCAGACTGCTGCCCTAAAATGGGGAAGAGCCTTCCTTGCTTTAGGCAAAACAAGGTTATGATCTGACATGTAAGGAATTCTTTAGTTCAGTACTATCCTATCATTACAGCGAACATAGTGTTACTGCTCTTGTAGGTTGGGTTTCCATAAATTGCTGCAGAATAGAATCTGGATGAGGGTTTCAGAAGACTTCCACTTCCAGGAAGACAGACTGCTGGTGCAGAAGGTGGGGATGCTGGAACTGGTCTGTAGACTGGGTCTCTGTCACATCTTGCTTATGATCCATCATTTTGATGATTCAGACCTAGTAAACAAAGTGAACCTAGGCATTGATCTTAAGAGGCGAGAAAGTGTAAATGCAGGTTAGCACGTTGGAATATTACTGTGGCTGGTTGCCATCTTATTTCTCTTGGTGCAGTGGGTTTTTTTTCTCTTCTTGCCCACCTGCACTGCTAGGAATTATCCTCAAGACCAAGTGTGATCAAATCAGAAAGAGTACAGTTGTCTTGTTCATCTTGGCTTCTGAATCACAGAAGATCATACCGCTGGAAATATATGGCCCAGACTGGCGTGGGAAATGAAAGAGAATAGAAACATTTCAAACTTTGCTGTCTCATGTTCTGTACATGATGGGAAGGTGCAGATATATTTGCCATGGTGACAATCTTGAACTTCCTTAGGGTTCCATTTGCACACTGGAAACTGTATTGACTGATAGTTACATGGCTAGAGGAGGGGCCTAGGAGTCAAATCTCCTCTATCAATTCACTGAGACACAGGTGTTATCACTTACCTCTGTCCCAGGCTTCCTTTTCCTTTAAAATAGTAAGATTGCAATCTACCTCACTAGGTAGTTGTGGGGCTTACTGTTCGGAAAGTGCTTTGAGATCATTGGCTGAATGATATCTTAGCAATCCAAAATGTTTCTTACACTGCTCTGTAGTCTTCAGATTCATGTGCATAATGGGAGCACTGCCTTGAGAGAGCATTATTTTACTGTGGCAGGAATAGGTGATGGATCGGCTGGTGTATAAACTGAAGTACCTTCACCCCCTTCCCCTATTTCAGTCCTATCTGCCTGGAAAATAGAGAGTAAATGAGTAGTCAGAACTTTGGAAATTCAGAAGTATTACCTTGTTCTGTGAACAGATGAGCACTTGGTTGTCAGCATTCATAAACAAGCTGAGAATACAAACTGAGCCTTAACAACGAGGAGTCCTTGTGACACCTTAGAGACTAACAAATTTGTTAGTCTCTAAGGTGCCACAAGGACTCGTTGTTGTTGATACAGACCAACAGGGCTACTCTGAAATTGAGCATTGTGTACTGGTGCCTGATCTCTCTAGGGAGCCACTCTCAGAGGTGGATCACTGTGGGGAATAGCTGTTGTGGCGATCTTTAACTGATGAGTTTACACAATTAAGTTCTTCGATTCAATCCCAATCAACATCTAGATGTGGGGCTACATCTCACTTTGGCTCTTAGTTTTAATTTGAAGTTAAAACTAACACAAGTTTGTACATTTCAGGTGCTGGAGAGTCTGGTAAAAGCACCATTGTGAAGCAGATGAAGTAAGTAGAAGCCAAAATATTTAAATTGATATAAATTGTATTTCTGTATTAGACAAAATAAGAACTCAGCATTGTCCTCCTGGTTTAGCTTGTGATTATGGCTTGTTTTTGTTCCAGGATCATCCATGAAGATGGCTATTCAGAGGAAGAATGCAAACAGTATAAAGTGGTTGTCTACAGCAATACTATTCAGTCCATCATTGCAATAATAAGAGCCATGGGAAGGCTAAAGATAGACTTTGGGGAAGTTGCCAGAGCAGTGAGTATTTCACTCATTTCCTTTAGCTTGCTTCTGTAATGTAGATCATGTTAATGATCTGACGTTCAGTCCATGGAACATGTGGTGGAAATATTTTTAAGCCACAAGATATCAGTAGTGGAGTACATCTGATAATCTGTAAAGTATTAGAGCTGGTCTTCACTAGGGTGTGGGGCAAGCTGGAGATATGGAGTCGACGGGGGCGCCATAGGCGATCGATTTCTCGCATCTTAACGAGACGCGAGAAATCGATTGCTAAAAGATGGATCGCTACCCGCCGATCCAGCGGGTAGTGAAGACGTACCCTTAGTAACACCCTGCATGGAGTATCTTCCTGCAGATACAGAAAGGAGCTCTTGACAGCTTTTTGAACTTATTTCTAATACAAAAATACTTGTAGTAACCTGTGCTGAATCCATTTTTAACAAAATATTGTTATGGATTAATTTAAAATACTTGGCCTCCTGCATCAGCGTTCAGTAGTATTTCACAAAGTTATTTCCCTTTAAATTTTTAATTTAAATCCGATTCTGATGAGTTTTCACTATTTAAAAATGATTAAGAGCATCACAAAGATAACTCTTGGGCTTTCTCCTTTCCAAATCATATGGTTTCCTCCTCTGTGACATCATTAAAATTTCCCTTCTCTGATTCCCTCCCGTCTAGCAAACTTCCTGGCATTTCTTCTCATTCTTTCTTGACTTTCATGGGTGGGGAAAGCAATGAGGCCAAATGAGGGAAATCCCAGGAAACACTTGAAAAGGTGGCACACATACCAAAGAGCAGGAAGTAAATGGTGTAATTGTGAGATTAAGCCCCCCAGGATGTCCCTATCCACAAACACGAGACTCTCCTGAGTCCAGTTGTGCTTTCAGCCTGGGCTATCAGGCATGGCTGGGAGTGAAGTTAGAGCCCTGGTTCTGCTTTCACTATGGCTGGTATCCTGCCCATTTTGCAGGGGTGATCCAGGCTAAAGCACTCAAGTGCTGATAGTCCTCTTCTAGTGCCTTCGCACAACTCTCCTATGTACCCAGAAGGACAGGCAGTTCTTCCCACAACTTAGAGAGAGCATCCTAGAGCAGCTCAGTGTACTGCAGCCCATAGAGCCCTGGGATATGCCCCCAGCTGTCCTAGAGAGGAGTGCAGCACCAGTGAAGGCTCTGTAACTTGGGTAGGGCTTTGCAGTGTGGTATCCAGGCCAGATACTGATCAGTCAGGCACCTCTGCAGTGACGCACTCTTAGAGGTGGCACCTGGGCATTACCCTGCAGGCTATCTTGGTTGTTTAACTCCGTGCCCTGCAGCAGCATTCAAAGGACTGATTTCAGGAGAAAGTAAGTATCAGGAGCAGACAGGCTCTTCAAGTTAGGGGACTTTTACTCTCCCAGAAAGGGCCTTGTACCCCTTAAGTAGAGCTGACCCAACTTGCACCATCACAGAAACCTCAAAGTAGGTCAGCCTATTTCTCAGTTGCAAATCTGGCTGATAATTTCCCTATTGAAAAGCAAGAGAGTGTGTTAAATTTTCTGACAAGTGTTTCGTGTAATCCAATGCGAACAAACACTGGAATCCTGAGCGGTCCTAATCCTTCCTTCCCATTAAGAAATTGGAATTTCCCTTTCCTTTGGCAGTCCTTATGGGAGATAACAATTCTTCAAAGCTCTAAAACCTTTAATCACCCAATATTGGCTTTTGAGTCTTAATTTTTCCCCGCTGGGGCATTCTACAGTATGGCCTCTAATAAACTGTAATTTGTAGTTTTAGACAGGAAAAGCTTTAATTCCTTCAGTAGTTTGTTGTACAGAACTGGTATTCTTTTGAAAGCCAGCAGCATTTCTGAGATGGGCCATGCACAAGATGTAATGCGGAAGGTTCATATTGCCCCATGTACCTCTTTAAAACAGCTAAACATCGCCTGTTAAGTTGGGACTATGATCCTCCTCTTTGAAGAGAGGGTTCATGGTGCTGTGGGCATGCTGTGTGCCACAGATGACCACCATCTCCCTCTGATTAACGCATCCTCCTTGGCTGAAACCACTTGCTCTTGAGCACTTTGCTTCTTGCTCGTCCATGTGTTTCTGATGGAGGAATATTGATTTTATCATAGCGAGTAGAGGGAGTGGAATCTAGCTATGCCAGTCAGGAACCTGAGGGAAAAATGCCATCCCTTAAAATGTGCCTCCCCAAGCTCATGTTTCCTAGGCTGGCGCCTGGAGCCGACCCTGGACATTTGTGGGTTAAGTAGTGGTTAAGCCTCATTTTGGCTTGTAATGGTGTTAACTATGGAGTATGACCAAATCTTCCCTTCACCCTCTTCCTGCAGGACGATGCCCGTCAGCTGTTTGTGTTGGCTGGAAGTGCTGAGGAAGGAGTGATGACTTCTGAGCTAGCTGGAGTGATTAAACGATTATGGCACGATGCTGGGGTCCAAGCCTGCTTCAGCAGATCAAGAGAGTATCAACTTAATGACTCTGCATCCTAGTAAGAGACCTTTACTGACGCCAGTGATTTGTGTAGCGACCACACACTTATGACCGTGTGGTGGTCAGAGCAATGGGTACTTCCAGTGCCTCGCTGCACCTCTAAAGGACAGTCAGAAAGCATTTAATACTTAGTCTTGCCTCAGGTCATCTAGTCCAGTCGCCTGCTCTATCGAGGACCCTTCAGGCCTACGTGTTGATAATTCTGGGGCTCCATGCTTTAGCTGATCAAAGTAGATCTTGCAATGAAAAGGAAAGCGATCGGCTGCCTCCATTATAGAATTTATTGCTGTCTTCCCCTTAGCACATGGAAAAACTTATTAGAAATACAAATGTCATGAATAAATTAACCTGTCGGTTTGCCTTCCCAGTGTGAAAGTAACTGTCTGTTTGTAAATGTCAGTGTAGTGAGACAAGTTGTTGTAGCTTCTTTGCAAGGTGACTTGAGGTCTCCTCAGTATAAATGTAAGGATTAGTATTTCCTGGAAATGAGATTCATAATTAAGCTACCAAATATGTAATGCATAACGTTTAATTGTGAGGTCCTAAAACCAATTTAGGAAAATCTGTTTTTGTGCAGTTCTTCATTTTAGTAATTTTCACCAGATGTCTTCTGGTGTTGCACCAGATGGAAAACAATTTCAGGCAAACTGGCTGTGGGGAGTTTGTGGGATCGGTTGGAGTGGGGAAGAGACAGAACTAGACGACAGGGCTTGAGTGGGAGGAGAGGAAATGAGCTGAAAAGTCTGCCCACTGGAGCACACTCCCCTCCCGAGTCTCACCATTCATCTGCTATCAGTAAATATCTGGAAGCCCTCTAAATGGCAGCATCCCATCCTTCTCTAGTGCTGCTTGGCTTAGTGGATGACAATTTAGTCCAGCTATCAAGTGTCAGAAGTCTGTGTGGTGGATCTAATGGTTCCAACCCCACTGATGACCTTTGTGAGTGTTTGTATGATCCCACGTGATGGAATTTCTGTTTGTTTTTTAAAAAACAAATCAAAACTAGGAAATTACACAGAAAAATTACAGGAAACAAATGTTAACGTTGCAAAGATAATCACTCCAAAATTGGGAAATGTCAGAATTAAGATTACATGTGCAGTCTTAATCCAGCCTCATTCTGCATATGCATTATGGTTCAATTAATTATGTGATCACATGCTACTGTTTTCTACAGTTCAGTCACATTCAGTTCACAGGATGAATGTGTCCAGCAAAAGGTGGCCGTTGTCTGTAATGCTTTGCTTCAGTTGTTGCAGAAGTTGGCAGATGTGTAGTGAATGAGGCAGGGGATTGCATCGAACACTGCCCTGGGGAACTGGATTATCCACCTGTGCCAGAGTTCCTGTGTGATGCTGGACAAGTCACTTAACCCAGGCTTTTCAGAGGTGTTGCTAATCACATGTTCCTATCTTTCCATTTGTGCTGTTTTGCTTTATGTACAATGGACTTTGTATTGTGTAAAGGCCCATTGAAGCAGCATCACCTTACCTGGTCAGGCGCCAGGCTATTCACTGACTCTGCTTCCTGTCACTCATGCACCCTGACCTTCCTCGGAAGGACTCGCTGCCACATCCAAATATTTTTTCAAACAGTTTTGTTCTTCATACATAAAATGTAGGTGAAACAAAAGCAGATCCTCCACCCAGGGGCTTTCCCCCTCGGTGCTGAAAGAACACACCTTCCCTTCCTTCCCCCTGCTGCAGGCCCTACTTCAGGAACCCTTCCTCCTTTCTGCAGCTTCTCACCTTAGCTACCCAGCCCTTTACAGGGACCTCCTGACCCCTTCCCAGCTGGGCCTGATAGGTGAAGGGACATATTCAGTTTGACAAAACAAATGAAATAAATCTGCCCTTCCCTTCCTTGGGGCTGCTGGAGGTCGTGTTCTGTTTAGTGCATTCATTTCTACTTTTACCTAGCCACAGCAGGGAAGGACTTTGTATTGTGCTTGTTTCTGCATCCAGGGATTCAGTCTCCTATCTCAATGCCTGGCTCATCAGAACTGTGTCATGGGGCTCTTTCCCCTGAATATTCTCTTGGGTTCAGGAAGGACTGGCTCCTGAGGACTGCAAAGGAAGGGATGAATGGCTATTCTTTGGTTGTGAGTAAGAAGAGTTATAACTAGAGCAATATCTAGGACTCCTGTAAAGGAGAGCTTCTATCCAGGCATTAGAAGATATTGTACTTCCCTGGTTCTCATATCTTATGAGTTGTGGCCTTTTGGTACAGCCTTTCCAGAAAGCTTGTCCTTCAGTGGGCCCAAACTATCTGACAGAACTATCTGAATCCTGTCATGGGGATTTCATGCCCTCTTATACTCTTTCCTCAGTGTGGAGTCGGAAGGCAGTCTTCTGTGTTGTCTGCTTTTCCCTAGAGATATGTTAATGACAACTTCTCCCTTAGCTCAAGTTGTCACTACTCCGTATCCTACAGCCTGTTCCATAATGCTTTGTATGAATCTTAGAGCTTTTAGCTGTTTGTTGGGTCTTGTAATTGTTCTTCCCATTAGTTAAAGGAAACATGACTGCATTGTTAGGGAAATACCACTCTGGTGCTCTTGTGAACACTAGAGGAGGGAGAGCCTATTGTAGCCACCAACTGAATCCTGTCCAACTCACTGACGTAGTCTGCCACAACCTGCCTGTCTCCTGAGCAGTGCTGTGAGAAATGAGTGTTCTGCTTTGTACCACAAGGTTCCTCCGGAGTTTTGGATTCAGAGTAACCTGAAGCTGCCAGATTTTATTTGATTTCAAGTTGGAGCTATAAATCTCTGGTGATGTGAGCATTGGGGAGCTACCCCAAAACTAGTATGGGTTCTCCTTGGAAGCCTCAATGGGGAGTCAAGTCCTGTGCTTAATTATGAAAATTTCACCCCCTCTGTAGCTGAAATATTAATTTTAGGACTTCCACTTTTACAGGAGATAGTTGAAGCATGAAAACAGGCTTCCTCCATTAGAGAGGGTGTTGTGGAGTAGAGGAAAAAATGTTTGTGTCAAAAATAGTGAAGAAATGATCTAAGAGAGTGGGGGAAAGCCGTGGGTCCTCACCCAGGAAGGTAACATTGTTTAAACCAGGGAGGATCTAGGAAGAGATTCGGGTAAATACAGCTGTTCTTTGAATGGTAAATGTCTTGTCCTAGTTTCTTAACTTTTATCCACAAAGTAGTGGGAAAACTGGATTATTAATATTAAGTCTTAATGTGGCCTTTGCATCATTCTCTTACCCCCCCACTTTCTCTTCTTGCATTTCTACTTTTTTTCAGGCTGACAGCTTTTACATGGTAGTGTTGCACACAAGCTGTGCACGCACAGATCTAGTAGCAACTTGTAACTAGGATTCTGCAGCTTCCCTCTGTAGAAAGCACTTTTTTGCAGGACAGTGCTGCATGGGTGTGGCTGCAGCCACTTCCCACACAGAGCAGACCACATCTGTCAAGTCATGGGCAGCTGATGACAGATAAGGAAGTGTGATGAGGGAGCTTTTGTCGCAGATCGACAAGGCCTACGTAGATATGGGGAAAGCTGAACAGTGAAGACTTACTTCCTGGTGTCACGAGGTTCCTTTTGGTGCTGCCAGTGTTCTGATAATTTTAAAATGCATTTCTGCCAACCATTGTTCATTTCCACCTTTTCGAATGACTTGGTTAAGATCTTTCATGCACTCTCACTGTAGTATTTTGTAGAATCTCTCTTCAATCAATTGGACCAGGGTTTTTTTTTATTATTGTAAGAGTCACACTCAAACGCTAATAGAAACAAGGTTCTTCCCAAACTAAAGTAGCTTTATGTTGTAAGCATATGTGTGGCATTTCTCAATTCATTTGGTGGTAGATACTGTCTGCAGTTATTTACTCCTCTATCAGCTGTAGAAGGAGTTGATGAGAGAACTAAACCAGTTTTGCTTCCAATAGGTCTCAGGCTGAAACCTGACAATGTAGCGAGTAGATGACAAGTGTGTTAATAGAGGAAGCAGAGCATCTGTTTAAATAATTCATCAGTCAGTCACGTGCTTGTTATCAAAGCCAAGCTGTTACAGTGCCAGCTCTTGGGGTAACACTTGCATTCGTCTACCAACAGGATGAAGCTTGTTTAGCGTTTAGTACTTATTGCTAGTGTTGTTACTTAATTCACTTGGCTTTGCTGTCTGGTTTGTGTAGCTGTTTTTCCATTCGTGTTTTGTTGCTAAATTAGCTGTGTTCTAGTGTGTGTGACTAGAGCAGTTACATTTTTCTGTGGTGTTAGGCTAATCTGAACTAGAAATTCCCAGGATCTTACTTCCTAGCAGAAATACACTTTTATCACAAGACTGTTAAAGGTAACACTAACTGCATTTGGTGTATGTATATGGTTTTTCTAAAAGCTTGGTAAAAATATGCCAGGGCACAGAATAGGGTATCTTGTAGTCATCTGAGAAGTGTACTCTTTGAACTAGTTGGCAGCTTGTCTGTTATGCTACTAAGTGGTAAGAAGGACTGTGTAGAACCAAACCATGACAAATTATGCATTGGGGGGAGGGACTGGCCAGAAGATGTATCTACCAATAGATAAAGAACTGGCAGGGCTAGAAGTGGGGGCAAAGGCTAAAGCCCGCTGTTCAAAACCCACAGTTATAGATGACTCGCAGGTTGCCAAAGATAGAGGAGCTTGCGATGCACATCTCCTCTGAAATGGATGAAGGGCAGGAGCATGAGTTGTGGGTCCGGACTATAGAAGAGCTGCACCCCTTACATGCCTTGGGGCTCAAAAGGGGATGTTTGTATGGAGCTGGGAGTTGAAGGTGGTCTCAGTGGATAGCTGCTGCAGCGTGGCTGTGATGCTACAGAAAGGAAAGGATTCCTCCCAGCAGCTTCTGGGGAGCTTAGGGGCATAGTCCAGCTATGGGTGGGGTGCTGGAGCAAAGAGCCAGGCCGTGGGCAGTCCAGATTCTGGTCTGAGGGCCTGGAGGCACAGGAAGGCAGCCGTGCATCAAGTCACATTACAAGTATTTTTGCCCCATAAAAGCTAGAGATTGAGGGTTTGTTCTCCAGACATTGGTGGGTAAGGATCCCCAAGTTGTCGGAAAGATTCCTGCTTGCTTTTTGCCTGAGTGGATGGCTGGATTTGTCCTGCTTTGGACAGAGCTATGAACGTAGCTTACGTTCTGCCACGTTTACCCTTTACAATGAGCAAAAACCAGGGCTTTATTCACTTCTCTTCTGGTATGTTAGTGTTAGCCTTTAGAGCCTCCAGGTGGATTTCTTTAGCAAAAGGTATTCGTTACAGAGGGAGTTCTGTGATCATATTTTCTGTGCTCTGTCTTCCACACTCTTATTTTATAACCCAGCTCGAGTTTGACTAGCTGAGCACCATCTGTTACTGACAGATGCTATGTTAGGCTGGATAGTATGTGGCTATAGGGAACCCTAGAATATAGGTGTATGTTGGAGATCTGGGCTGTGCTTACAGAACTAATGCACTTCACCATGACTTTCTTCTGCTTCCTTGCTATGACTTTTATAAACTGCAGACTAAAAAAAGCATGTCTTGGATTGTCTCTTTAGTTACCTAAATGACTTGGAAAGAATATCCCAGCAGACCTACATTCCAACTCAGCAAGACGTTCTGCGGACCAGAGTGAAGACTACAGGCATTGTGGAAACTCACTTCACTTTCAAGGACCTGTACTTCAAGTGAGTATGGTGCAGGCTGCTGCAGGATGTCATTCCTCCCTTCAGATTGCACAGCTTTCTTCTGCTGAGTGCCCTGGGGCTTGGTGACGGTTGGTATCCAGTTTTCCCTCCACCTATTTGTGGAGCCTTGTTCTTATTCAGCACTTTCAAGTAGTTTGTGACTATACCCCCTTGTCGTTAATTACTCTGTGCTTAGTGGAGTTGCTCACTTGGGTACCTCTGACTTTTTTATTTACATTCTTTTGTTCTTTTCAGCTGCTTTTCTGTTGGAATCGCAAACACAGGTACTGAATGCTTGTTCACAGGATCAAAAACTACTAAAAGGACACTGTTGGCTACTAGTTTTAGTTTGTATTTAACCCCTTCATTTGACAAGAGCCCTCCCCTATAGCCTTGGTCTCTTGTCATTTACAGTGCATTGTTTTCCTGTGTTTCTAAGGGAGCTGAAATTAATTTGGCTCTGACTGGCCTGCATGGCATTGTTAGCAAAACTGGGGATCTAATAGTGCTGACTAACTCTGCTGCAAAGCAGCAGGGGGCATGCAGAAGTGTTGGCAAAAATGGCTGCCTTTATTGTGCAAGAGTTCAGGGGCTGGGACTTGCCCTTTTTGTAATACAAGTAAAACGTTTTGAAGGGGGGGGTGCAGATACTGAGCCGAACCTTGACAGTGTCCCTTTAAGTATGAATCCGAGTTCCTCTTTATCGTCCATACAGGTTGTTGTAGGGGGGAAAGGGTAGGTTAGCATAGGCTCCTCAGCTTCCTACTTGCTCTTCTAGCTAATCTTTCCTTTAATTCTGAGGGTGTTCACTGACACACGAGCTAGAATCCTATGTGGTAGACATTAGTGCTGTGTAGCATTGTCCTGTGTTTGTATTGTGGGCCCGGTTCTCTTCCGTCTGGAATGCTGTCGTCCAGTTTTAGTTGCGTAAGGTCTTTAAATAAGCATTAATTTGCCAGCTATGATTTTAATCCTTTTGTGTAACCAGGTTTGAAAGGGACGTAGGAAAAATCTAAACCCTTTTGTATGAAATCAACTCACTGTGCACTTCTTGAGGGTGCAGTGGCAGCTTGGCTTTTGAGCTGTCTAACCTGTGACTCGTTAACAGAAAATGCTTGCGTAGTTTGCATCGGAGCTATTTTTATGGCTACTGGTGAGCTCAGGGGAAACTTGTCTTCCATCACTGTGTACTGGATTAACATAGCTGTGCTGGGCAGTGCTCTTCAAAAAGCCACTTGTTTCTGACTCCTGGGATACTGAACTCAACCTAGCAGACACATTTATTGTAACCGTTTCTGTGAATAGGGGCGATAAGGAGAGTTTCTAGCTATCTGCTGTGCAACAGATAACAGATGTTGTCTAGGGCACTGTAACCCTCACCCAGACTCCTGTTGGGGCCTACAATCACAACTATATCAATCTGGATCCTTATGAATGGGATATAGATGTGAGGGGAGATGCATGAGGAGGGTAGAAGGGCCCCACCAAGATTTGGCTAAGAGGCAATTTCAGATCATATGGGTTTGGGTAGAGATAGTTGCTATATTGCTAAATAGGTTTTTTTAATTCGATCATTAAGGCTGAGCATTCATATCTCCCTTCGAGACTGGCTTACACAGGGCTAGCAAGGCCTGCTTAGACTAATTGGGCATCCATAGAAACTGAAACACAGGCATCTCATTTCAAAGGGATGGGCCTGCTTCGGGAAATGCTTGAATAGATTTTAAACACAAAGCAGCAGTCTTCTCTCTTGCAACCTACTGTATCTTCCTTTCATATTGCAATGAAGTCACACTGTTGAATCTGGGACTGCCCTTCTCTACTGGGCTGAGATGTTCTAAAGGCATGACTGAATTTGGGATCAGCTTTGGAGAAGTGGGATTGAGGCATGGTTCTTTTTTTAGGTATCTTTGCAATTACAGCAAATGTAATGGAGAGCTTTGCAAACTAACTAACCTGTATCTTTATACAAAATTCCCTCTTTCCTAGTGTGGTCCATTGGGACAGTGCGTTTTAAATAAAAGCATGGAGTTGCTAAGCCACAATTTCATCCCTTTTGATCAGAATCATTATATTGTGTTCCTTTTGGTACACATGAAACAATTCTTCTCTTTCTGATTGCCTGTTTGCTCTGATGATAGTTAACTTGGATTTTGGTTTTGTACTCTTGGATGTTGACTTGTATCTGACCCTATTTAATTAATCATTGTGGCCAGTCAGAAGCCAGCAGGGAATATTGCCTCTCTTCAGACTGCATTGTAACTTTCCAATACACATGCATATCTTTGTTTTATAGCCAGAAATCTTCCAGCAAAATTTAGGAATTTTTTGCCCAAACTTTGAAACTGCTGTAGCTCATTAATTCTGTATTAAACTGCTGCAACACCCAATTTCTTACGGTCAGCAATAGTAGGTCCAAGTCATCTTGCCTCAGAGAACCAAGCACAGGTAATTGGAAGAACTGACCTATGCAGAGCGAGTGCTTTGCAGCCAGTGAGCCAATGGGTTACTGAGGCAGGGAATGTGAGATAAACAAGGACGAGTGCCAAGGTGAAGCAGCAGGCTCTATTCTTTCCATTTCAGATACTGTTGCAAACAAGCCCTTAAGGGTTATTTCCAACTGAGAGGTGTAGAGAGCCTTCATAGTTTAAACTAAAACCTGAGTTCATTCGGAAAAAATAATTAAAATCCCCTAAATTGGCGGATTTGAGTTTTATTGCCGGAAAGGTTTTGTATCTCTGCATTTCCCTTGCAATCTGCTTGCTGAAAGTACTTTGACAAGTTTGTTTCTTCTCCATTTCCTGTGAGTTGGAAGATGAATGCTGCATGATATGAGCCACTTTCCCTTCACTCTTCCAGGATGTTCGATGTTGGTGGCCAGCGATCAGAACGGAAGAAATGGATTCACTGCTTTGAAGGCGTGACAGCGATCATATTTTGTGTAGCCCTCAGTGATTATGACCTTGTCCTTGCAGAAGATGAAGAAATGGTATGTCACGATCGTTACTAACACCAGGCTGCGGCCAGGGATTGAGGTGGAAGTTCGCTTCAAGCTGTCCTACAGACTTTGTATCCAGGTTTTATGGGACTCTAACCATAACTTGTTCTATGCTAGTACTGTCACGGAGTGTGGGGGAGTCCGGTCCCTGCACCCCCACTTCCTGGGATTCCCAGTGACTCTCAGCCAGCCAGTAGATTAGAAGGTTTATTTGAGATGACAGGAACACAATCCAACTCAGAGCTTCTCAGTACAAACAGGACCCCTTAGTCAGGCCCTTCTGGGGGGGCAGGGAGATGAGACCCCAGATTGGGGCTCCCGCCTCGTCCCCAACAAGCTTCCTCCAACCCCTCCACCGAAAAAACTGCCCCCTTCCCCTCCAGCCACTCCCCCCAGCCTTTGCTCAGATGCACACAGGCAGAGAGCCTCACCTCCCCGGACTGGGGTCGGGTTACAGCCCAGAGTTACCTTCCCTGTCACAAGTACTATCTGTGTTAGAAAGCAATCTCCCCCCCCTAAGTCGTCTGGCCATAGTACAGTGCAGGGAATGAGCTTCTCAAAAGCAGCCTCTAGTCTCTTTCCTCTTATAACAAACACTGTAGGAAGTGACGACCACTACAAATCCACGCTATCTTCAGAACCCATGCCTCCCTGACAATCTCAGAGAGCGATTATGGGGTATGGAAATGCTGAGGAAAATTAAGACATGGGGAGTTACAGGCTTTCCTGAACAGAGCTCTGATCAGGGTTACCTGACCTCTGCCTGACGCAGCACCACTACCATTGCTGTGGTTGAACAACAGTGACACTTCACATTTTGAACACTAGTAGCTTTGTTCTAAAAAACCCTCCTCCCAACTTCCTGCTGGCATGATGCATTGTTCTTTTAATTGCTTTTCAGAACCGAATGCATGAGAGTATGAAACTGTTTGACAGCATTTGTAACAACAAGTGGTTTACAGACACGTCAATCATTCTCTTCCTGAACAAGAAAGACCTGTTTGAGGAAAAGATTAAGAGGAGCCCATTAACAATCTGCTACCCTGAGTACACAGGTGAGTGGGTTAACAGAAGTGAAGAAATAGAATGAAGGTGCCTCCCAGAGACAGGCAGTTAAAATGCTCAGGAAATCCAAGCTCACTTGAGTCTGTCTTTCCTTGTCATTCCCGTCCTCTGGACTTCATGGACGGGCAAGGGGAGGGTTCTGTCTTGTGCTGGGCCGGTACATGTCTAATGATTTAAAGGTGGTCAGAAGGGGGTAAGGGCTAGACCACCGAGGGCATGGTCAGCACTGGCTCTCCTCTGAGCAGCTTTGGCTCCATGTAAAATCCTTGTCCATATTTTCATGTGACTTGAAGTATGGATAGAACAGATGTGCTCCCCAAAGTTGAGTCCCTTTGCATCTCACTGGTGGTGTAAGGATAACTGTGTTTCAGCTTAATGGAAATTCTGGAGACCCTATAAAAGGAATCGAGGTGAATGCTAAAATGCTCATTTGCCTTAACAACGACAGTCCCCAACCCCCGGTCCGCGGACCGGTACCGGTCCGTGGAGCATTCGGTACCGGTCCGCGGCCGCATCCCCCTCCTGGTTGCGTCTGCGTTCCCCTCCGGTCCGCGGCTGTGTTCCCCTCCTTTGCCTCCGCATCCGGCGGCTTCCCGCCTTCCCTTCCCTTCCGTTCCGTTGCGCGCTGGCTTCCGGCGGCTTTTTGGCGGACATAGAACAGTCCGCCGCGGCAAATCAAAGAAATGAAGCTGATCTGCCTGCGGCTTTTCGGCGGACATACAGTCGTCCGCCGATCAGAGTGAAAAGTGAATTTCCCCACGGGCCGCAAGCATTGACTCGCCCCGTCGACCGGTCCGCGAACATCAAAAGGTTGGGGACCACTGCGCTAGAGTACCCTTTGCAGCCACCTCCCTATTCCAGATGGTGTGCAGGCAGGTCATTCTCCCAAATCTATCCCTCTATGCCTAGTCTTTTAAAGGTCAGACCCACATCTGCCTTCTAGTGTGCTCCTCTTGTGGCGATGTCCAGTACTTCAATTTAGTAGTTGAATCTAGTGGGTGACGCTGTACTGGTGTTAAGTACTAGTGACCATTGACACGAAGGGGCTAATGGTAAGACTGTAGCCTGCTAAAGCATATGGTTGCAAGAAGCTTACCTTCTGCTTGAAAGACTTGAATCAAGCTCTCCCCTACAAGCTGCTGGCTGAAGTCAGGTGTCCTGTTTTCCAGGCTCTAATACGTACGAGGAGGCAGCTGCATACATTCAGTGTCAGTTTGAAGATCTGAACCGAAGAAAAGACACCAAGGAGATCTACACCCACTTCACCTGCGCCACTGACACCAAGAACGTGCAGTTTGTGTTTGATGCCGTTACAGATGTTATCATTAAAAACAACCTGAAGGAATGTGGACTCTATTGAGGAGGAAGGTAACACTGAGCATTCTGAGTTCTAGTATTACACTGACAACTCAATGTGGGGTTGGAATGTGCTTTCGCTAACAATCCGTGTTCTTCTCTGTTTTTAAGACGTGGCGTTTTGAGAAGCAGACTGTTTCTTTGCGGCCTCCTGGACAGCTGCAAGCATGAACAGGACCAGGGGAATGAAAACAGCATGCAAAATTCTTGCATTACAGTCTTCTATATTAGGGACCTTTTTAATTGATAGGGGATGTTGAAGTTAAAGATCTCAAAATGGAACAACTGTTAAGTGTGATTTGATCATCCAGGGAGCAGTCGGATTGCATAATCTCAAATGTGTACAGCTGTTGTGAAATTGAGGTGCTGGATTCCAGAACTTCATTATGTAGCTTTTCTCTTTCTTTGATTAACAAGCCACCACTAGTCTGTTTTTAAGGTTTTTCCATCAAGAAAACTATATAACTTTACTACATTTTATTTCTTTGTTGGCAAATGAATCTTGTTTTAAAAAAAACAAAACAAAAAATCACTTAACTATGCACATGACGTGACCAGATCATGCAGAAAGTATTCCTCTTAGTAGGAACTCTGTTTTTAATGCTTGGTATGGTCGGAGTTTAATATTTCTGCAACTATTTAAAAGATCCATAGAATTCTTATGACTATAGCTTCAGCTTCTGATGTGTAACTTGTTACCATCCTGCTACAAATACCATAAGGCTTTTAAAAGAGGTAGTGGAGGTTTCTGCAGCAGGATAACATGTCTTAACTTGTGTTTGGGGTTTACCTTGGCTATGCTGGTCACCTGATTACTGAGATTTGTATTGGGGTAGTAAGCTTTAAAGACGGTGTCTTGGGTGAAAATTTACCTAGGAATGCTCCCATCTGAAGGGACAAATTGCTAAATTCCAAACTGGATGGAGCATACATGCTGCTACAAAGCTACTAAATCAACCACTTAGATCCTTGTATGTTTGTTTTTTTTTTCTTGGTCTAAAGCAGTGGAGAATTTTGTAAAAGATACCCCTTGTTCTGCATTTTACCATGGCCTTTTATGTTCAGAGACTTCTAAACTGTATTGACAGCATGCTTTTACTTTGTAAATGTGGTGCCAAATTCCTGTTTGCCATTTGTTTTTACTATAGTAATGTTCTTAAGTCAGTACATTCCTTTGCTGAAACCATTGCATTATGAGACTTTTCCCAATTTGTCATGTGTACAGTTTCAACCTGTTATAGTTGTTGGCAGTATTAAAATGGTGAGTAAACAGTTTAGCCTTTTTCGCTAGTTTATTCCAACTATTTCTGGAAATATACTCCCATATTATGTGCTCTGTCCACATGGGTCTATTTGCAAAAATGAGATGCGCAGCTAGTAGTGAATAAGGTGGGACTAAGCGGAGATTTTCCAACTCTTGACTACAGGACCTGTAGACCTTCTAATGTCTTGTACAGTGCTGTCTTCTGATGCCTGCGACTTGGTTGTGTGGACATGGATTGAGATCAGTAGACATCCAATGTCGCTCATCACATCTACAGGTTAACGGCAAGTCTCTTGCTAGAGTCCTAGTTCCTCACTTGAATGCAATGGAAAAAATAATGCCCAAAGCCAGTCTGTTACAGCTGGTGGCTACCTGCCGGCTTGAACGTTTGCCTGGAAGTACATCACCATTACCCTGCTAGCACTTTAAACTCCTGGGGGAAGAACCTCAGCTGATCCAAGTTGTCATTACCCCATCCTCTGTGTCTTGCATAACATCCCTAACAAGTGGCAGCATTCAGTAAGTGTAAACGACTCATTTTGATCAAGAAATCCCCTTCAACTGTCAATGTATATCTCACACTCTACCTCGTAGGATTCACTACAGCTTCACAGTGATGCCAGCAGTAGCTCACGCTGTTCTTAAAGCATACGTGCATGCTGACCCCTCCAGTAACCCCGCACGCCAATATTGTGCCACCCAAAGGGGACTGCTGAAGCTGGAGTTAGAGGCTCTTTCTGCCAGGGGCTGGGCCTATCAATGCTTATTTCTTTTCTTCTTTCAGTGAGACTAAGGGTGCTCAGCACTTTCAGCCTCAGACTATTAAAGGTGAAGTGGTATTGGGGGGGAACTTGACTGCCAATGACACCCACACAACCAGCCAAGGCAGCAGTGACTGGAAGTTCACAGCGTGGTCAGACTAGTCACTTGGCTTGACTCTGTGGCCACTGCGTACATGGAGCTCGTGTTGGAGGTCTCTGTGCAGCTGCTACAGGACAAAGGCCAGTCTGGCGAACGTAAATCAGTCTGGTGAACGTAAATCAGCTGCTGCCTTTGAGATCTACTGTGGTTCACATTTTCAGAATCAACAACTTATTCTCTGAGGAATCCTCATTTTAAAACCATCTAGCCCAGAACAAATGACATTCAGCCATTCCATGCACATTTCTTTATTTTGATTTTACTACAGTTTAGTTGAAGCCATGTAAGTGATTCTCTGCAGTAAACATTAAGATACAAGAAACCTTGTCTACAGTAGTAGCATAGATTTATTTACAAACGAGAGCAGATACAGCTGTAAATAGCAGAATGAGACTCTTTTCAAGTAACCATTTCCTCTTCATATCTGACCTGTTCTCTCCCCCCTCCCCCCCTTTCTAGATGTGAAATGTTTGCCAAATGCTAACAAATTCAACACTGTCTCTTACTGTCCTGTGATCTTCTACAGTGGGCATCAAGGAGACCGCAGCCGCTGGTACCCTATGAGCTGGGATCAGTACTGCAACAGATGAGTCTAGACCTGTTCTGCTATGGATAGAGAGAACAGGTCTAGACACATCAGCCTTCTGTGCTATTTAATACAGAGAGAAAGTTGGATACTAGAAATAGTCAATCGGCTACTTAAGGCTGTAGGGACAAATTGCACCCATTGCAGGGACCTGCAAATGTTAATTTTCTCCAATGGCAGGTTTGAAAATTTTGCAATTCTTCGGGGCTTATTTACAACTGGTAAATTGGTTAGTTTCTAAAACATAAGAAGAGAGATTAGTTATGTCTGAGATAAAATTAAATCCGTTCCATTGTCCGCTTTCAGCAATACCTTTCAGTTCACACCACTTATGGATTTTTTTTTTTATGATTTCCACCAAATATAATTGAAGGATGGTTTTCTCTAGGATTCCACAAAGCATTGCTTTCACCTTTTCCATGGAGGTTTGGAATATATTTTTGACATGCGTCTGTGCAGAGATCTGAAACGTCAGTATCATTTCTCCAAATGTTGTCCTGATGACTACTTGCTCTTTAGGTTCAGATCCCGCTGGATCTCTTGTAAGCAGCAGTTTTAAAGCGCACACACACTGCAGAGAAACTATTTTCTTTAAAATGAGGAAATTACTTTGGAAGACACCCGGGCTGCAGTAAGTTTAGCCTTGCTGGGTAGCTTGTTTTTGGAGCCGTGCAGCCGCGTGCTGGGCAGGTCTTAGAGTATGGACTCTTGAGTAATTTTTGCTTAGTCCTCTGGCTCTGCTCCGCAGAACAGTGATGCTAAGTGAAAGTCATTTTCTTTTCTGGAGGGAGGTGGAAGGGAGAGAAAAGGAAGTTAAATACTTTTACAACTTTAAAATTAGGAGGACATTTTAAGAGAATTAAAATGCAATGCATAAATGCATTGCATAAATGCCTGCAGAATATCAGTATTGAGGGGCAGATTCTGATTTACATGAACACCAGAGTTGCATTAACATGCCTTGATTTAAATGAGTGACTCAGAAGCCAAGTGTGAAAATACAATGGTGGTAGTAAAGTTTACAACAATTATTCTCAATCTAATCAATGGCTACTAGAAGAGCTACATTCATTAGTATTTGTAACCCCAATACAGTGTTAAACCTTCCAAGCTACTGTCATGACACAGTATCTTCCATTAGGCTTAAAGTGGGCATTCGTGCATTGAGACTGCTGTGTGCTCTGATTGGAAAGTGGTTCTGTTTTGCAGCGAACAACGCGGAGGTGAAATCAAAGTGGTTTTTGTCCCTCTGCCCTTCTGCAAGTTACTTTGTACCTGCAGAGAAGCTGGCTGGCTTCCTTTAATTTCCCTGCTTTCCTATTCATGTGCATGAAGAGCAAAAACTAAGATTGCTCATTTTTCTCCCCAGGAAACAAACTGTTGGAGGATGCTGGCTGGATGTTTTGAAGTAGGGGGTGGGCAGAGAATGCTTCAGATTTTCTGGGCAGTTGGTACAAACGTACATAATCAAACTGAAAAGAATGTTAGTGTTTGTTAAAAACAGCATGGTTGCTAGCTAAAAGGCTGTCTAAAGCAGAACACTGCACATAACTCATCTTCTGGATGCTCTAGCCCACTTTGGCATCCCAGATTCAGCTAAAAACCCCTTCTACATGTTGAGTAGGGCTGGCAGGGTTTAAGAGTTTGTTTCATGAAATCTTCAAGAGGGGGGCTAGTCTTTGCAACCACCCTGCCATTCCCATACTATGAAATGGGAGGGGGATGCTGCCAAGATGGGAGAGGGGTGCCCCCCATATGGAAAAAGTTGAGAACCAGTAGTTTAGTGGTAATAGCTCCGCTTACAAGGGTGAAAAGAGCAGAGTTTTCCAGAACGCTTGGTGCACTATCACTAGGATCCTACCAAATTCACGGTACATTTTGGTCAATTTCACGGTCTTAGGATTTCAAAACTACAGAATTTCATGGTTTCAAATATTTAAATCTGAAATTTCACTGTATTGTGACTGAGGGGTACTGACCAAAACGGGGTTGTAGGTTAGGGGGTCGACACACCACTATTGTATTCACAGCTTTCTGTGCTGCTGCCTTCAGAGCTGGGCAGCTGGAGGGAAGCCGTGGGTCAGGTGCCCAGCTCTGAAGGGAGTGCCGCTCCCAGCAGCAGCTCAGAAGTGAGCGTGGCAATGCTACCATATGACAGTCACTTCTGAAATCTGGTTGTCTCTTCCCCCACCCCGGCTATAATAGTCAGATTTCATGGGGGAGATCTGATTTCACAATCTGATATGTTTTTCACAGCCGTGAATTTGGTTGGGCCCGACCTATCAGCGAGGAGTCATACCAGTTGTCTCCTACTACCAAACAGGCATTGCGAGGGGTAAAAGTGGCTAAACTGTGACTTACAATAGGCTTTTAGTTCTCTGATTGAAGTTACGGTACCTGCAAAAGTTGGAGTTCTAGAAGAGACCACAGTCCTTGAGGTTCTCTTTAATGATGACATCCGTGACTGCGTCAAACACGAATTTAACATTCTGTGTGTCTGTGGCACAGGTCATATGACTGTAGATTTCTTTCACATCTTTTCGCATGTTGAGATCAAGGAACTGATTCTTGATGTAATTTCCTGCGTCTTCAAATGTGTTGGGACCTATTTGGGGGAAAGGAAATAACTCTTAAGTGCTGCTGATTAGGAAGACTGCACTAATTAGAAACTCAAAGCCCATTGTGATTAGGCTGGATCCGTGGCCAGCAGAGGAAATGTGATCCTTTGCTATGTTTTGAGAAAATTAAATGCCTGTTAAAGAACAGAGGAGTGACAGCACTGGGCTAGGACATGTGCTTTCTACACAAAAGGTAGAAGAGTGAGCTTTTCTTGGGGTGGTTCAGCCTTGTCAGAACCTCTTTGTTCCTACAAATCACCCCATGGTGGTAATGCTTAACACTGAGCCTCTCCTTTTTCCCAGCTTCTAAGGCCTAGCTTCATCCTAGTGACCTTTCCCAAGAGAACCATTTTCTAGTCATTTGGGGCTTCCCACCCACTACTCTGGTTTGATTTGGGTGAGGATAATTTGAGCCTAAAACGAGAGAAGGCATCTTTGAAAAAGTGGACGTCAAATCGTAGTGAGGTATATTAAAAGGAGCATCAACACTGCCAAATTAAGTGTAAAAATGTAATAAGAAAAGCCAAAAAGGAGTCTGAAGAACAGCTAGCCAAAGACTCAAAAGGTAATAAAATGTTTTAAGTGCAACAGAAGCAGGAAGCCTGCTAAACAACCAGTGGGGCCCCTGGACGATCGAGATACAAAAGGAGCACTTAAAGACGATAGTCATTGCAGAGAAACTAAATTAATTCTTTGCTTCAGTCTTCACAGCTGAGGACTTTGTAGGTGACAAATCTGAGGAATTGTCACAGATTGAAGTGTCACTAGATGAGGTTTTGGAATTAATTGATAAACTTAAGGGTAACAAGTCACCGGGACCAGATGGTATTCACCCAAGAGTTCTGAGAAAACTCAAATGTGAAATTTGGGAACTAGTCACTATGGTTTGTAACCTGTCCTTTAAATCAGCTTCTGTACCCCAATGACTGGAAGATAGCTAATGTAACGCCGATATTTAAAAAGGGCTCTAGAGGTGATCCTGGCAATTACAGACCGGTAAGTCTAACGTCCGTATCGGGCCAATTAGTTGAAACAATAGTAAAGAATAAAATTGTCAGACACATAGAAGAACATAAATTGTTGGGCAAATGTCAGCATGGTTTCTGTAAAGGGAAATCACGTCTTAGTAATTTATTGGAGTTCTTTGAAGGGGTCAACAAAGATGTGGACAAGGGGGATCCAGTGGACATAGTTTACTTAGATTTCCAGAAAGCCTTTGACAAGGTCCCTCACCAAAGGCTCTTAAGCAAACTAAGTAGTCATGAAATAATCAGGAAGGTTCTCATAGAACAGTAACTGGTTAAAAGACAGGAAACAAAGGGTAAGAATAAATTATCAGTTTTCACAAAGGAGAGAGGTAAATAGTGGGGTCCCCCGAGGCTCTCAAAACTAATTGGGCAACAAAATGGCAAATGAAATGTCAAGGGATAGAAAATAAGGTGGAGAATATCTTATTGCCCATATATAAATCCACGATGTGCCCACATCTTGAATACTGTGTACGGATGTAGTCTTCTATCTCAAAAAGGTTATACTGGCATTAGCAAAAGGTTCAGAGAAGGGCAACTAAAATGATTAGGGGTTTGGAACAGGACCCATATGAGGAGAGAGTAAAGAGGGTAGGACTTTTCAGCTTGGAAAAGAGACTAAGGGGGGATATGATAGAGGCATATAAAATCAGGAGTGGTGTGGAGAAAGTGAATAAGGAAAGGTTATTTACCTGTTCCCATAATATAAGAACTAGGGGCCAAATGAAATTAATGGGCAGCAGATGTAAAACAAATGAAGTTATTCACACAATGCAGTCAACTTGCGGGACTCCTTGCCTGAGGAGGCGCTGAAGGCTAGGACTAGAACAGGTGTGATGTAGTCAGACCAGAAGGGTATAGGAGAGTGCTGGAAGGCAGGTATATCAGCCTCAGGATGTGCAGGTCTCTGTTCCCTGGATAGCCAAACAAAGGCTACTCCAGGCCAATCAAGACACCTGGGGCCAATTAAGAAGGTTCTAGAAAGCAGCAGAAACAGCTAGCCTGATTGGGACACCTGAAGCCAATCAGGGACTGGCTGAAACCAGTTAAATACCTCCCAGTTAGTCAGGTTGGGGTGTGGATGTCAGGAGCTGTGGGAGGAAGTTGTGCTGTTGGTGAGACTGAGTGGTAGACAACAAATATGCAAGGAAGGAGGCCCTGAGGTAAGAGTGAAGTGGAGTTTGAAGAAGTGGGGACTGCTGTGGGGAAGTAGCCCAGGGAATTGTATTGTGTTTGGTACCTAAAAGGTCAGCCATCTTAGCTGATACTAATAGGGTCCCTGGGCTGGAGCTCGGAGTAGAGGGTGGGCCCGGGCTTCCCCCTCCCTCCCCCCCCTTCTACCTCCCCTAACTAATCACAGAGAGCCTCTGAGGCTAGCACAAACCACCTGGAAATGCACTACCCACAGGGACAAGGCCAAAGCTTTGCCACACAGGATTTAAAGGAGAACTGGATAAATTCATGGAGATTAAGTCCATTAATGGCTATTAGCCAAGATGGGTAAAGAATGGTGTCCCTAGCCTCTGTTTGTCAGAAGGGGGTGATGGATGGCAGGAGAGAGATCACTTGATCATCACCTGTTAGGTTCACTCGCTCCAGGGCACCTGGCATTGGCCACTGTCGGTAGCATACTGGGCTGGATGGACCTTTAGTCTGACCCAGTCCGGCCATTCTTATGTTCTAAACACTACCATAAATGGAGGAGGAGAGTAGGTAAAGTTTTTAGACCAACTCACCATCGTAATCTGGGAAGCAAATGCTGAGGTGGACCTTCTTGATCTTTTCCTCAAAGAGGTCCTTCTTGTTGAGGAACAGAATAATGGAGGTGGCAGCAAAGAACTTGTGGTTGCATATACTGTTGAACAGATGCAGGGACTCGTGCATGCGGTTCTGAAGACAGACAGAAAGACACATCACTTCTAAGTAGAGTGACCAGATGTCCTGATTTTTGGATCTCTTTCTTATATAGGCTCCTTGTTATCCACCCCCACCCCACCCCTTGTCCTGATTTTTCATATTTGCTGTCTGGTCACTACTTCTAAAGAAATTTCAGAGGTAGCCTGTGTTGTAAAGCCCCTGCTCATTCTGGTTTCAGAAAGCAGGGGTAGGCAGGTCCTTGCTTGGTCAAACACATGCCGAAAGTTCTCCCCCACTCACGTTTCTGTGGCTTGTTAACGTGCAAGTCCCGACTCCTCCTCAAGCTTGGACAGCCTCAGCCTGTTTGAGGAACAGTCATTGCCTGCGCTGCTGCTAGTGGTACTTGCTTTTTGATCGCCAGAGTTTTTATAGCTGTAAAGGTGAGGGCAGCACTTTCTACTGTTACAATGGTGAAGCCTTTGCTGGTCATAAAGCCGGGATATTTCCTGTTTCTCGCAGCCAAGGTAAGGACTCTGTGGTTCGCCAGAAGCTTTAGGCCAACTGGATTTTAAACCAAGCAAATCAGCACCCTTGCATGGTGGCATTTTTTCAGTTTCAACAGAGCTTTAATTTTCAGATGATGCCATGACTGAAAAAGTACAAGGGGGACAAATTCACCCGCCTGTCAGCTGGTTAGAGCAGAGACTGTTCAGTGCCAACGCCAGTCCATCACAAGGCCCTCCAGCTGCTACCATAATACTGCTAAGAAAGCCTGTGAGACACAAGAAAACGCCGAGGAGAGATTCTGTTGCTGAACTATTCCTGGCAGCAAGGGGGGAAAAGAACAGACCCAAATATAGCAGCTGGAAACCAGCAGCCAAACCAGCTGTATTCCAGCAAGTTGATTTACCTTTTGTCCTTTGCAAATTCTTCTGTTCTTTTGCTGTAACAAGCGCACGTGTTGCCAAAGAGAAGGCGGGGGGTGGTTTCTATGGGAGAATATTGATCACAATGGCCAACAATAGAAAAGTCTTGAACTGCTTGGTTTGTGCTGTTGAAGGATTCTTTTTGCCTTGAGAATCCTCCCGTTCCTGCTCCTCGCAGCCAGGTACCTTGGTAGCCCTACTTCTTTCTGAAGCCACATCATAGGCAGCTGCCTGTGTTTATGGGTTGTCACAACAGCTGGGGAAGTCCAGAATGAAGCACTTCTGTCCTTCTGCCCCCTCCACGTGCATCTCTCCTCCTAATGTCAGAAAGCTAATGCCAGATTCCTGATTGCTGCAAGGCAGACTGGGGAGAGGGAGGAGAATCAGCGGGGAGAAGTCCCTGTCCAAAGAACTGAGCGGAGACCCCATTACTAAAATGCGGGCCAGTTCTTGGGGTGCTGTAGCAGAGGGCAGTGAGGAGATGCAGGTGCTTTAGGATAGGGAGGCCCTTCAGAAATCCCGCTCTCTGATTACTCCACTGCCCTCCGCAAAGCAAGAGCGTTCTCTTATCCTCTGGCTTTGCAAGTCCGCTGTGCTAGGAATATCTTCCTTGAGAAACTTAGTACGTGTTAGTCCAAATCTCTGCTCTGGGACTGTCCCAAGCTGCCTCCAACTCTACCCCCACGTACTATGAGCACCCCTCCCCCAAGATTAATGGATCACAATATCCCCCGGAGGCAGAGGAGTCCTATCCCACTGGCTAGGTAAATCAGGTGACTCGCCCAAGGTCACACAAGGAACTTTGAGGTGAGAACTGAACCCAGGTTTCCCATGCCTTATCCATTAGGCCTTTCTTCCTCCTTGCTCTCCTTCCTGCTCCCACGGGCTAGAAGGGTACCAGTGTAGGGACTTTTTCCAGCATCTTGTGAAGCAGTCTAAACCGCAGAGGAGAAGAGGGAGGACTTCAGTCTCCCCTGGCCATAGTCTCTTGTCTCCTGAGAAGAGAACTCTCCACAAGCCGTGGAACATGTTCCCTGATTTGCAAATCTCCAAAGCAGTTTGTTTTAATTACTTGCAGGGCCAGGGAACCCTTCTGCATGAATCCATTCGGAGGGAGGAAGAGAAGCAGGTGCCCTGTTTGAAGGACAACCATCCGCATGCTGGTGTGGTAATGAGCTGGCTTCACTCGGAGGGCTGCTCCTAGCAGGGGGAGACAATACTGGAGGCATCTTGTTACTGTTTTCTGCCTCCTCATCGCCAGCTTCCTCTGCTCCTCACCCTCTGTGTGTTGTTTGAAGGGGAGAGGCTGAGAGTCCCTGTGGAGCCGGCGCCTTCCTGACTAGTGGCATCTGAAACATTCCCCGCAGGCTCCACTGCTCCGACATCCCCTGGATGCTGTTTGTACATGAGAGGGGGGGCTCTGGAGAGACTCTTGGTCAAGGAAGCTGCAGGTTGAGCATCATGTTAAGGGAACTGCTGTGAAAGTCCACCCAGCTCTTGGATTGGCCTGCGGGAGCCCAATGACTGGCCCTGCAGGAACGAGTCTGACGAGTCTGGATCCTGGAACTCTCTCCTCTCGTCTTCTCTTTAAGGAAGTCCCAGAGCAAGCTGACCTGGATGGATGCTCTGTGGGATCCAAGCAGTAAGAAATGGATAAAACCCTCTCCCTGCCGGGGTGGGGGACATCAGATCACCAGTGTCTGATGGAGCTGGAGTATCAGACCCTGGGGCTAAGGAACTGGACTTCACTGAGATGTGGATTCTGTTCTGTGCTCTGCCCCACACTCCCTCCCTGGGTGAAGGTGGGCAGGTCTCAGTCTACCTGGGGCCTCAGGCCCCCCTGTGCAAGGGGGAGGATGATCCGTTATTTCCGATGATCAGCACCCTGGGTCAGGGGCTGTCTCCCTGTCGGTCCGTGCAGCATGTAGCACGGGGGGGGGGGGGGGACCCTGGTCTCGGTTGGCGCTGGTAGGTGCTACTGAACTACAAATCCAGACTCTGCTCCTCAGACCACTTTGGGCCCTGTTTGAGTGACATACCTCAGGCATTGTTCCATAGCGAGGTGGCGATAGAGGAGATTGGAACATATTGACACGCTGAAGAGTAAGTCACCAGGACCAGATGGGCTTCACCCATGAGTTCGGAAGGAGCTCGAATATGAAGCTGCAAAGCTACCAATGGAGGTACGTACCGGTCACTTAAATCATCCTCTGCACCAGATGACAGGAGGATAGCTAACAATTTTTTAAAAGGCTCTAGAGGCAATCCTGGCAATTACAGGCTGATAAAACTAACTTCAGTACTAGGCAAAGTGGTAGAAACTACAGTAAAGAGCAGAATTACCAAATACCACCCTGAACACTATTTTGGGAGGCAGAGTCATCACCGTTTTAGTAACAGGAAATCCTGTCTCACCAATCTTAGAATTCTTTGAGGGGGTTTAACAAGCATGTGGAGAAAGGTGATCCAGAGGATTTTCAGAAAGCCTTTGATAAGGTCTCTGACCAAAGGCTCTTAAGCAAACTAAGTAGTTTGTGAGATAACAGGGAAGGTCCTCCTAGAACAGTAACCGGTTAAAAGACAGGAAGGAAAGAGTAGGAATAAATTATCAGTTTTCACAAAGGAGAGAGGTAAACAGTGGGGTCCCACAAGGAGCTTTACTGGGAATTGTACTGTTGAACATACTAAGTAATCTGGAAAAGAGAACAGCGAAGTGGCAAAATTTGTAGCTTATACAAAATTATTCAAGATAATTAAGGCTGACTGCGAACTACAACAAAATGACAGATTAAATTCAACATTGGTAAGTGCAAAGTAATGCACATTGGAAAAAAATAATCCCAACTACACATATATAATGATGGATTTTAAATTACTTGTAATCATTCAAGAAAGATCTTGAAGGCACCTTTAACACCATGTCTAGTGCTGGTTGGAAGGAAACATGGAACTGGAAAAGGTTCAGAGAAGGACAACTAAGATGATCAAGGGTTAGGAACGGCATCTGTACGAGGAGAAACTACAAAGATTAGGGTTGTTCATTTTAGAAAAGATGACTGGGAGGGTGGGGGAGATATGATAGAGATCTATACTATCACGAAGGGGGTAGAGAAAGTGAATAGAGAAGTGTTATTTACCCTTGCCCACAATACAGAAACCAGGGATCAGTCCATTGAACTTAATGGGCAGCAGGTTAATGTAAACAAGAGGAAGTTTGTCACAATGCACAGTTAACCTGTGGAACTCATTGCCTTGGGATGTGCTGGTCAAAAGTATAAGTGGGTTAAAAAAAAGAGTTAGATAAGTACGTGGTAGGTCCATCAATGGCTATTAGCCAAGATGGTCAAGGGAGGCAACCCCATCCTCTGGGTGGTCCTAGCCTCTGAGCATCAGAAGCCAGGAGGGAAAAAGGGGGGTGGATCTCTCCATCTGCCTTGTTCTGTACACTCCCCTTTAAACTCTGGTACTGGCCACTTTTGGAAGACAGGATACTGGATGAGATGGACTACTAATCTGACCCAGTCTGGCCCTTTTTGTAATAAATGCTCCATGCTAGCTCACCTCTGCCTCTGTTTACACAGGGATAACTCCTGGTGACCTTAGTAGAAGTTCCACGTGTGCAGATGAGGCCCCAGAGGTGTGTCTACCCCCCCCCCCTCAGATTTAGTGGGCCTTAACTGTGGGCCAGGTGCGGACCCTGAAGGACAAGGAACTGCTTGAGCAACGAACTCATTGATTCCACAGCTAGGGGGGGACCAATGTGTGCATCTAGTCTGATGCCCTATAGAGTACAGGTCAGGGACCTGCCCCAAATCCATTCCTAAAACACAGTTGTTAGACAAACAATCCATTGGTGATTTAAAAGGGTCGGTGATGGAGAATCCACAAGGACCCTTGGTCAGTTGTGCCAGTGGTTCACTACTTGCACTGTTAAAATCGTATGCCTTATTTCCAGCCTGAATTTGTCAAGCTTCAGCTTCCAGCCACGGGCGCGTGGTAGGCCATTGTCTGCCAGAGTGAAGAGCCCGTTATGAAGTATTTGTTCCCCCAAATCGATATTTATAGACTGTGATCGTCACCCCTTCACCTTCTCTTTGTTCGGTTAAATAGAGCTCCCCGAGTCTGTCATTGAGGCACATTTTCTAACCTTGAATCAGTCTTGTGACTCTTCTCTGGCCCCTTTCCAAGTTATCTTTGAATGGTGAACTCCAGAACTGGACACAAGGGTCCCACACCGGTCACACCAGTGCAAATACAGAGGGGAAATAACCTCTCTGTTCCCACTTATGCATCCCAGGATCGCATTAGCCCTTTTGGCCACTGCACTGCACTGGGAGCTCAAGTGCAGCTGATCGAGGTTTGTGGTGAACAAATCTTCAGTCTCTGTTTCCCAGTATAATAAGGGTGCCCCTTGGAGATGGGTTCCAGCTGCAGGTGGGAGCCAGGTTCAGAGTGGTGGGGTGGATTGGGCCCATCTGTGGCTGCATTCCCCTGCATTGATACCCAAAGCAAGCAAGCAGTGGATGACTGGACAAGGGTTTTTCCATCCATCAATTATGTAACTGCACATAAAGGCAGCAGAATTATTATTATTATTAGCAGCCTTTCATGGTAAAACTGCAAACTGTTCAAAGGGATTTCTTCAGCTATGGGTGCACTTACGTTCATTACAGGGACATCACTTCCTGTGGGTTTCATTGTCACGCAAGCCTCCCAACAGTAATATCTGACTGTCCGCAACCAGGGCAACCACCTTGGGGGGAACCCAGCCCCGTGAAGTTAATGGGCGCTTTGTCATGGATGTTAGTGGGGACAGGGTTTCACCTGTTCTGTCCCCACACGGGATGCGGCTCTCAAAGCTTCAGTCTTGGCCATGCTCTTTGGCTCTTGTCCTTTTTCTAGCTCCTACATAGTTACATAGATTTTAAAAACAAAAGCGGTCATCTCTAGTCTGACCTGCACCTGAGAACCCCATCCAGAGATTCCTGCACCCAGCACAGAACTTTTAGGAAGAGACGCCCAATTTTGATTTAAAAACTCCAGGCTAGAGCCACAAAGGAATTTAGATCCTCAAACCCCTGCTCACCTGCTGCTTAACTCTGCGTGTGCCTCAATTCCTCAGCACCTCCGCTTCCACTGGTGGACACGTGCAAAGCCACTAATTCCTGAGTCCGCTGCACTGCCTGGCCCGATCCTCAAGGGAGATGTTACCCCACCTGTCTCACCGGCTGTGGCCAATCCTAGGGACCTGCTCGGAGCATGCTCGCCCACCCAACCATGGTTCTGATTCACTCACCTGGAAGGACCAGGGTTTGAATCCCCCTTTGCTTGATTCAGAGCGGGGATGTGAACTTGAGTCTCGCCCACCTCAGCAGAGTGTCCTGACCGCCAGGTGTGTCTCCGTTTCTTCCAGTGAAGCTGTTCTTTGTGGGGGACATTGAAATAGTCACTGGTCCAAAGAGAGAAACTCTAGCCCAGGGGTTAGTGCACCCTCCTGGGAGAGCCAGAGGTCAGTCCCTGCTCCAGGGGCAATGTAAGTGTGTCAGACAAAGTGGAACAGCTTCAGCAGGAGAGGCCGTAAGAGACCAGCCCTGGAACACACCACTTCAGGGCACAAAAGCTGGGAGCTGGAGGAGTGGGTCCAAGTTCCTGCTCCGGGTTCGAGTGGGGATTCAAAGCTGGGTCCCCCATATGCCAGGTGAGTGTTCTGTCCCTGGAGTTAGGGCGCTGAGGCAATGCCAAGCCCCTGCTCTTCTACTGGCCGGCTCAGGGAGCCGGGTTCTGACTCCCATTCTCACCCAGCTCTCCCCTGGCATCAGATGGGGAGCCCAGGCACCCCCCCCCCCCCCCAAGGGCCGAGGATTCCATGGAGCTGCAGTTCGGCACTTAAGTCTCCAAGCCCCCCACCCAGCGTGTGTCCGGGTAGATTGTTCTAACGGTTAAACATCCTGACTGCTGTGTGCACCTTCTGTCTAGTCTGCATGTGTCTAGAGTAGACTGACATGCGACTCACTGCCTGCTGAGTGGGGCTGCCCATCCCTCGTCTGCCTTTGTCTGTTGGATTAAAGATCCTCTGCCACTGGAAACCTCCTGGCTCAGGAGGTTCCAGGCCGGGATCAGGTCCCCTCTTAACCTTCTCGTGGGCAAACTAAACAGACTGAGCCTCCTTCGTTTCTTGCCGTGAAGCGGGTTTCCATGCTTGTGGCTCACGTCTGAGCCCTTCCCGATTTCTCCTCTGGACCTTCCACCTTCGCTTCCTACCGTAGCTGACAGGTTCTGAAGCGAGGTGCCAACGTTCTGCCCTGTCTCTGCAGCGGGGAGCCAGGGCTGAGGGTGAGAAGGTCATGCCGGCCGTCCAGGGCCCTCTGCTTGCTTTACAGATGTTCCATTGACTTCAGCCCCCTGCTCCCCCTGAGAAGCGGGTGCTATGATCCCTCCCTGACGGAGGCGGAAGCTGCAGAACGATTGCGTGGTTTTTTCCAGCGGGTCTGAGCCCCTGCCAGGCCTACTGAAATCAACAAGGAGCGCGGGGATGTCTGACAATCCAGGCGTCTGTCACCTACCCAAGGTCACACGGGGAACGGAGCCGGGAGCAGTATCCAGCTCTCGTACCTTGTGCTTTAACCACCAGTCCATCTTCCTTCTCCTATTGATTTCTCGTGCCCTTGTGAAAGGCAAGCCCTCCTGAGATACCCTGTCCCTTAACCAACCACGGGATGTCACTATGCTCCAGGAATTAGTTTGACTTGCCAGCTGCAGTGGCTGGAAGACGGGCATTTCTTTTCCGTTAATCTGATGTTAGGCAAGTGCTATTTTGCTTCCTGGATTTGCGTCCGAGCAGCACAGTGTAATCCGCGAGCGGACATTCAAGGCTCTTCCCAGCTCGGTTGCCTGCCAGCGCCTCCCTGTGTTCCAGGCAATACAGGCACTTCAGACCAAGCAAGACTTGGTGCTCACCCCTCCTCGGGGGCTGTCTGTGCTGGGGGGATGCTATTTTCTGAACATCTGGGCAGTGGCTCTCCTGTTGCCCAGCTGAGTCGGGCGTTTTTCCGCTTCCTGGTGCTCTGCAAAAGGGGAGAACAGCCACCCAGCTGGGCTCTGGTGGCAGAGGAGCAGTGGGCACGGGGCCAGCAGCGGATAGGGATTAAGAGAGAGAACATACCACTTCGTCATCCTCCACCAGCACCATGTCATAGGCGCTCAGGGCTCCGCAGAAGATAATGCAGGTCACGCCTTCGAAGCAGTGGATCCACTTTTTGCGCTCGGACCGTTGTCCTCCTACATCAAACATCCTGTGGAGGGAATAATTCTGCTGTTCTTAGAGAGCCCCTTCCCGCCCAGAGCCCCGAACCCCCGGGCAGTCCTAGCCCCCACTGGGATGTGGCAGCGTTTACATGAGTGCAGAGGGCCAGATCCTTAGCTGGTGTAAACTGACCGCGCAACGGCGCTCTGCAGATTTCCACCAGCAAGAAACGCAGCCCTTGAGGGTGGGATGTGAGGAAGACTCTCCCAGCCAACTGAAATTACCAGCACTCTCCTGGCTGGAATTTGGCCAGGACACCTGGGTCAGTGATGCCACCATCTGTACTCACCTGAAGTTAAGATCTTTGACGGAGAACTTGGTCTCTATGATCCCCGTGGTCTTCACTCGAGATCGTAGAACGTCCTGTTCGTTGGGGAGATATTCGGGCGCTGTGATCCGGTCCAGCTGGTTTAGGTAGCTAGGCAGGAAGGCAGAGATGTTGGGAGCAGTCCTCAGGGATAGGGCAGATAGCTATCGGGCATGGGAAAGGAGGTCTGGGGGAAGGTGTTATCAGTGAACTAGCAACCAGAGGACAGTGGGAAGGTCCACGCGATTCCACTAGCCTGAGGGTGAGGAGACGTCCTTCTAGCCCAACTGCAGGGCAAGGAAATCTCAGTTCATGACTACCCAGGGTCCAAGCGGGCACATCCCTTCTCACCTTCATTGCAGCAGCACCCAGGAGCAGGGTCTGCTATGACCCAAAGAACTGACAATCTAACTATGAGATGGAGACGGAAGACAGGTGGACCCTGCTGGTGGGAGGTGATGGAGCAGCTCCGTTAATGCCGTGCTCTGGAAAGCCCATAACCTTAAGTTCCAGCATCCACAGTTGCTCCCCTGTCCTGCTGTTGAATGGGACTGTGCAGTTGCTGCAGCCTACGAGGGAGCTGCATGGCAGGCCGGGGCTTATGAAGTCAGAGAATGGCCACGTTTGCATCAGCGGAGTGAAACAATGACGTGTGTTCCCTGTAATGTGCCCACACCTCTGCCATTGTGCCAAGCCTGAGCCTTTGAGAACTACGTTTAAACTAACCTGAAGGGACAGATTGTGATGATGTTGACACCAGAGTGTGTCTGGAGTAACCACGGTCTTCAGTGGATTTACGCTGCTGTGAGCAGAAGCAGCATTTGGCCCTGAGGCTACTGAAAGCCAGAGCCGGAAATATCTCATTGGCCTTGGATAGTGCAGCCTGTATGGGACATGAGACAGATTGGTGCTGAAATACCCTGGCACGTGGCATCAATTAAGGGTACAGAAACTAGGCAGAATTCGGCATCACTTGATGGGCTGGGTTCAACGGGGGTTTGTTGTGCGGAGTCTAGTGTTGGCAGGAACGGTGGTGACGAGGGGCGGGCAGCCCTACGCAGCAGTCAGTGAGAGTCGCATGTCAGTGGTGTGTAGGGACTTTGTCTGACACAGTTGCACTATCCAGGCCATGGGGGATAATCCCCTGTGTTCTCTATCACACATGGAGCTACTCTGGGCTAAGTGGGAGCAGAAAGGACCTCGCTTGTTACATACTGAATTCTGAGAGTGCACGCAACTCGATGATGCTTCAAAGCCATTCTGGTCTGTCTTGCTTGTCTTCTAACGTTCTTTAAGGGGCATGTACCCTTCGCTTGACGGACAAGGGAGCTCTCCTTGGACTCGGGGCTAAAACTTCCCCTTGCTTCAAAGGGAACAGATTGGCCCCTTCACCTGGAATTTCTCCTTCCCTTCCCCTTGGCTGCTGGTGAAAAGCTGAGTCCTCATATTTTTTACATGCGGTGGGGTGGAGGTACGTACTCCACAAAGACATCAGTCACTTCAGCACCAGCAAAGGGGACGATTCAAGGTCCTAAGTCCCACCGATGGATGATCCCTCTGTGTCCCAGTAAGTTTGGGTCCATCCCTGGAGGATCTTGCCGACTGGCAGTTGCTTTTCCTAATGACGACTGTAAGGACAGACTTACTAGGAAGCAGAGTCGTTGAGCTGGTACTCGGCTGCTCTGTCAAAACAGGCCTGGACTCCGGAGTCTTTCCACAGCTTTTTGATACAGGTCACGAGCTCTGGGGGCATGGTGCCCTCCTCGATGGAGTCCGCCAAGTTGCACAGCTGCCGCCCATCATCCTGTAAGAGGCAGAGGCGGTGAGCGGGCTGGCCCCGGACAGGCGTGAACGGCAGACCTGCTTTGGGCCTGAACAGGGGGAGGGTTGGTGGGATTTTCATCTGGATTTGGACATTTCAATTCTACCCCCGCCCAACCCTGCTGCTTTTCAAGAACAGCTTCCCCAGAGAGTGTGGGGAAATGTGCCCAGAATCCCGTCGGGCCCAGCCCTGAGTGGGGAACCCAAGCTGCTCCCAGAATGCTTTCCGTAACCAGGAGATGGCAACACACCATAGCAGCATGGTGCCCAAAGCAACAGGAAACCAAACTCCCCGTTCCTCCGAAAGGAGCAGGGCCCTTGTCTCAGGACTCTCCTTCCCCACCACTCCTCTTTCCCACACTTGGAGGTCTCGCCCTTCCTTCCAATCTGGAAATGAAACCAGACCGCTGCCACTCGTCTAGTCAAAGATTTACCAGCCGTTGTAAGCAGCAGCTGGGAACATTTGGCTTCCAGCCTGCACAAGTAGGAGTGAAGGAGACACACAGGCTGGGTCTACACCACAGTCTCCCAATCCTGGTAGACAGACTCCAGCAAGTGTGCTAAAAATAGGGCTCTGGGCACGGGCTAGCCCCCCGAGCTCAGACCCAGGGGTCCGCACTGCCATTCTTCACATGCTAACTCGAGCGAACACCAGGGACCCCGTCTTCCCCGGGCTCAGCAGGAACAAACTTCCTCTCCAACCCAAGAGCAGCATCCTGCATCCCAGGCTACCCCTGCAGCCTCTCCCAGGACTCCTGCAGGTAACTGGGAATTGCAGGTAGATGAACATTGGGGGGGGGGGGGCGCAGACAGATGTTCCAGGGGTGGCAGGGGCAGCGTACTGACCCCTCGCCCTGGTTCGGCATAATCTATCCCCAGTGTGGACATTGCGCGGATGATGGCCAGGATTGACTGCAGCACGTTGCCGTAGATGATGGACTTGAATTCCAGGCACTCTTCTTGTGTGTAACCATCTTGGTGGATAATCCTGCGGGCGGAGGGAAGTAAAGCACAGCCGTTAGCAGGGATCACAGCCTTCTTCCCCTGGCAGTCCCCTCCCTGCAGCATGGATATTGGCACCCAAAGGGACTGAAATGTATCAGCTTGGCCCCTGATTACTCCTAGGCTTGAATGTCTGCTCTTTTCCTGGCTTTCCCTTTGGTCTGGCTGGGGTGGGGGGATGGAGCTGAGGAACCTCATCACTGCACAGGATGGGGGGGAGGGTGGCGGCCTGTGTGGCATCTGCTAGACGTATCTGGCAAGGTGTCTCCCCATGCAGGGGGCTCCTGACACCCTATCTGCCCCTGAGCTGGCTCCAAATTGGGCCCGTTGTGATCTCCACAGGTGCCTTGCAGCCACGTCCAGATGCGACAAGAAAACTCCCTCTATGGGCTGGCTCAGTGGAGACCAGGTACCAGCTTTGGAAGGAAAGTGGTCTGAGACCCACGGCACGGGTTAGCTCGCTGGCTCCTGGACTGACCACGCGTGGCTCTGCCCGGGACAGAACCTCAGATTCACAGGGGAAGGTCAGATCGTATGGGACCTTCTGTGACTGGACTCCGCTGACGCACGAAGCTCCCTCCCTCCCTGCGTAACTCCAGGATGGTTCGTGGTCCCTGCCCTAGAGACCCAGACAGCAGGGGTGACACACAAATGAGGTGTGGTGGTTTCCTCCTCCCTTGTGCCTGGAGACTTGCAGCCTGCTGTTCGCTATGGCTAGCCAGCAACTTGCCACCAGTACCCCACATGCCAGGAGCTCCCATGGGCTGTGCCCGCTCTCCATCCACTCCCTGGGATGTTGCACAGGGAACGGGTGCTGTCTGTCTCGGCAGATCTCCTTGTCTGGAACTTCCATCCCCACCCATCCCTTGCATCCGACGAAGTGGGTATTAGCCCACGAAAGCTTCTGCTTCGATACTTTAGTTAGTCTTTAAGGTGCCACAGGACTCTTTGTTACCTCTGCTATTCCAGACTAACACGGCTACCTCTCTGATTCACCCATCACTTGTAACTGAGATGGCACATGGAGACCCCACTGCTGTTCAATTCGTGCCTCGAAGCAAAAGAACTTGGTGCCGTTTCCTCCTAGCTGGCATAACTGCAGACGCTATTTTTATTGAGTAGTTTAATCCCTTTTTATTAATCTTGGTTAGGTGTTGCCAGCCGGCAGGCAGCCTGGCCCAGCAGCAGTGCAGGGGCTCATCCCGCGACATTCATGCCTAGACAATGGCCTTGGGCTGTGTTAGGCAGCCCTGCATGGTACTCACTTCATCTGTTTGACGATTGTGCTCTTGCCTGACTCCCCGGCACCTGGAAAAGAGCCAGAGGAAACGTCTGGGTGCCAGCATCCAGAAAGAGAGACGCGCGCGCCTCGAGGGGACCGCAGCTCTGGAGCACCCGGATCGACCGTGCTCAGTGTGCAGCATTGATCCAGGCACTTGTCTCTGGGGTTGGCCCCTCCGGCAGTTTACCACGGATGGATTTTTCCAGTGCGGGCTTAATTAGTGGCATACTAATGTGGTTTGATCCGGGCCCTGGGCTCCCAAGACCTCACCAAGAGCCCAAGCCAGGGAGTGGTCAGAGTGGGGGTCTAGGAACCAGGGATTGAGCTTTTACAGACCCAGCTGGACTCCCCCCTTCAGCAGCCCCCCCGGGGCGGTGCTCAGCTCCTCTCGCTGAGCGCTGGTGTATGCCCGCCCTGCGTGGGGTGAGCTGGGCTCTGGGACAGGGACGGCACATGGGGGACGGCTGCGCCGGGAGCTGTTTATTGGAGGCTCCGTGCCAGCCAGCTGCACCCCGGCTCATCTGCAAGTTACGAAGACCTCGCCCTGTGGAAGCTGCAACAGGGGCTTCCAGTCCAAACCTGGCCCCTGGCCCAGAGTTCAGACCCTCTTGTGCCCCCCAGGGTAGGGGATGAGGAAAGAACTGGGCAGGTGTAGTCTAGAGATGAGAAGACAAAGGGGGAAACATAACATCTGTGAAGATGGTTACAGAGGGGCCAGCGATATATTGCTCTCTATGGCCACCGAGGGCAGGATAAGCAGCAATCTGCTTATTTGGCAGCCAGGGAAGCTTAGGTGGCATTTTTTAGGAATCACTTTCTACCTGTTGTCGAATTCAGCACTAGAACAGGTGGGCTCGGGAGGCCAGGGGCCTTAAAAATAGTTGAAGTGGGCCTGCCTCGAGAAGGGGAGAAGGGGAGCTCCTTACCCCCACTCTGCCCCTGGGCTGGCCTGAGCCCGGCTCCCGCTTGGGCCCGTTGTGATCTCCACAGGCGCCTTGCAGCCAAGTCCAAACGCAACGAGAAAACCCTCCAGGGGCTGGCTCAGTGGAGACCAGGTACCAGCGTTGACAGGAAAGCGGTCTGAGACCCACGGCACGGGTTAGCTCGCTGGCTCCTGGACTGACCACGCGTGGCTCTGCCCGGGACAGAACCTCAGATTCACAGGGGAAGGTGGGATGGGCGAGGTGCCCTGTTGAGGTCCCTTCCAGGCCTGTAGTTGGATAAGGGTATCTAGCCTCTACCACTTGGCTGCCTTAACTCTCCTGCCCCAATGAACCCCCTTGCCTGCTTGCCCGGTATTCAGATCCTTCGCTACTCCCCCACCTCCAGGTTACCTCCGGCAGAGCGATACCCTGCAGCTTTCACCATCCCTCCACACCCAACCCCCACTCTCCATCTCCCCAACCTGCCTGCAGACTATCTGGTGCCCTCTCACTGAGCCCCTCTGCTCTGGCTCCTGCCCCACCTGCTCTCCACAGTCCAGGGCCTTGCTGGTCTGGTGGATCAGGGGAACCTTCCAGCCTCCATCCACCCCTGCGGTCAGCAGGGCCTGAACAGCTTTCTCAGGCCTAGGGAGACCCCTTGCTCATCCCCCATTTTTATTCCTGAGAGGCTCCCCCCCGGCTCGACTATTTCCCTGGCCCAGGAAGGCTGGAGATCCCTCCCTCCAGAGCCCATCAGCAGTGCTCAAAGGCTAGCGGCGATGGGGGGCACTCCAGAGCCATGCCTCCGGCTGCATCCGCCCAAAGGGCCTGTCATTGCTACACAGTCGGGAGACCTAGTTACGCCATAAGACCCCCAGCAGTGGAACCCTACACAGCCAACCGGCTGTGTGTCGGTCACGCTGCACCCCGGCAGGGTAGGAAGGAGCGTATCCGCGGGACTGGACTCCGCCTGGACCTGGGGTTCACTGTCCGGAAACACAGCCTCACACGGTAACACCGCCTTGGGCACGCCTGGCCCAGCATTGGGCTTTGCTGTTCTTAGCCTCCCCGCCCCCTCTCCTGCCTCCGTCCTCGGCACCTGCTCTTTGGTTCTCGGCCACAAGCATCGGGCCTCGCCTCATCTCCTTGCTTTAAGCAGCTTACTCCAAACCAGGAAGCTGCTTAGAATTAGGGCCTAAGCGCGCTGATCCCGGCCTCCCTGCCGTTACCTGGATGGACCTTGTGGCACGGCGCAGTCAGGCGCGGGCTTCCTGCTCCCGCACTGCGAGTGGCTCCGGAGAACATTAGCTCCAGGGCCTGCGAAGGGCGGGTCTGGGCTGAGACAGGCCCTGGAAAGCCCAGGAGCAGGTGGGGAAAGGGGAAGAGAGAGGCTGGGTTTCCAGCAGGGGCTTCTAGCCTCAATCTCAGTTCTCCGCTCAGGTGGCATCTTTCCTACAACCCCCCCAGTCACCCGCTGGAGCAAGGGTTTATTCTGCTGCCTTCACGCGGCTGCGGTTCTGACGCAGGCTTGGAGTTCCCTCCAGGCACAGGAGGCAAGCGTAGGAATCACAAAGGTTGGTTTAGGGCATCCTGAGCTGCAGCCCAGGACTGTCCCCCCTCACCCCCCAGTGACCAGTTCCTGAGCTGGAATGGTGCAACTTGGTCCCCCCCCCCCCCCAACCATTGTGCGCATCTAGTCTGAGCTGCTGCCACGCCCAGAGGCCTCAGCCAAACATTGCTGCTGGATCCCATCTCTGCGGGGTGAGCGGGCGCCCTTCTTTCAGGAGGAGACGACTGATCTGGATTGGAAGAGGGGGGTGGGAAATTCCCCTGGCTGATTGTGACACTAAGTGGGGATTGGTTGGAAGAGCCGGTCAGTGGGGGGGGGGGGTTCCCCCACCCATGACACTCCACTGGCCTAACCTTCACCCTTGCACCTGCTCCCTACCTTCTGCATCCCCCGTGTCCGCTCCCTGGGACCCATCCCTCCCTCCCCCCCAGCTGCCTTGAAGAAGACACTTAGGCCCCTGCTGTGACCAAGCACGGCCCCTCCTAGCTGACTTTAGGTGCACGCATGGAGGATTTGGGCGTCCCAGACTTTGCCACCTGCCAGAGTGAGCAGCTGCTTCGCCTGGGCAGCACCAAAGGACGCTGTGCTCTGGGCTGGAGCCCAGGGACGAGGAGAGGGGAGGCGGTCAGAGAATGAGAACGGGCTTGAGCCTGCAGCTCCATGGTGGCTTCAGAAGGACTAAATCCTGCGTGCCCTGGCTCAGCAGTGCCAGGCCGGCAATGAGGCCAGCCCCCGGATTCTGTTGTTTGCAGTCCTCCGCTCATGTCCCAGTGCCCGTAAAAGGGCCGAGAGCAGCGCCCAGTCATAGAAGCCTAAAAGCTCAGGGTTGGAAGGGACCTCAGGAGGGAGCTCGTCCAACCTCCTGCTCAACGCTCCCAGTCCAGGAGTGGGAGCGCCCCATTCGCTCCATCGTGCAGCTCGGAAGGCTGGGGAAGCCTTGGGCTAGTGAGTCAGTAATGCAGCCTTGGAGCACGGGCCTGTCTGCCACTGGGCTGTTAGGGTAAACTGAGGCTTTTAGTAGGTAAAATCAGTGTGTTCAGAAATCAAGTCCAGCCCTGTCTATTCACACTGCTCATGGAGCACCGAGGGTAACAGGTAATAGACCCGATTCTCATCACCCTCCCCCTTTCCCTAGGCCAGAGATCTCAATGTGCTTCATTGGTGTTCATGATCCCAAAACGCCTTGCTCACCCCAGGAGCTTGACTGCCAGATCCAGCCCTTACACCTCTCACACAGTCCGAGTGGGAGAGGGATCGTACTGCTACCCTGTCTTACTGCTGGCGAATCAGTGGGTCAAACTGTGAGGCTGCAGCAGAGCTGGGGCTAGAACCCAGGTGTCCTGATCCTACGTCCTGGGCTTCAGCCACTAAACTCTCATGTGAAGTGAAACATCACAGCGATGCTTTGGCTTCTCATTTGGGGCCAGAACAAGGACTCTCTGATCAACTCCCTTGTCACACGTGACCCTTGATGGGTCACCAAATCAATCCAACACCCCCCCCCCCCCCATTCTAAAAGACCCAGGTATGTAGTTACTAAGTGGTGAGCCCAGTCACCACATTCCTATCCCCACCCCCACCGCCCCTTCTGGAAAATCACAAATAGATTTTAATCCTTACTGAGGTGCTGCCCCCTTCACCCGGGCTTCTCTCAAGAGGGTGTTGGTGACCTCTTCTCACATCCGATTGGCTGAGAAATCTCTGTGTCCCAGCTAATCGCTTCAGTTAGGAAGTTATCAAGCTAATGAGAGCCCATCTGGTGCTACTTAGGAGCAGCTCCTCCTCTCAGTTGGAGACAAACAACAACAAAAAAACCCGGGGTGATCAGATCTCTGAACCCAACCTGGACTGAAACAGCCAAACCAAGCCCTCCTGCCTTGGTCCAGTGCTGCATTTCATGCTCCCTCTTCTCTTTCTTCTCTCTCCCATCATTTGGCCACCAGCCATTTTCTAATCCCGTCACATACCCTGGTTGTCCTCAAGCCCAGCAACAGGAACCCCAGTTTCTCCTTTCTTGCCCCAACTCCTGAGCTTGGCATCACCCTGTCTCATCTGAGGGTTTCCTTCATCCCAGGCTCCGCTTAGCCAACTCAGAACTGAAGGCTGGGTTGGCACAGGCTAACCATCCCCCTCCTACCCTGTGTTGATCCCAAATCACCAGGATCCCCTCTTGGGCCATTCTCTGCAGACTGCACATTTATTACATGCATGGAGACCAGCTCTGAGTGGTACAGAACCACTTCCCTACCCGCTCGTTTCTGGATCGTAGAATCACAGAATCTCAGGGTTGGAAGGGACCTCAGGAGGTATCTAGTCCAACCCCCTGCTCAAAGCAGGACCAATCCCCAACTAAATCATCCCAGCCAGGGCTTTGTTAAGCCTGACCTTAAAAACCACTAAGGAAGAAGATTCCATCACCTCCCTAGGTAACCCATTCCAGTGCTTCACCACCTTCCTAGGGGAAACGTTTTTCCTGATATCCAACCTAAACCTCCCCCACTGCAACTTGAGACCATTACTCCTTGTTCTGTCATCTGGTACCACTGAGAACAGTCTAGATCCATCCTCTTCGGAACCCCCTTTCAGGTAGTTGAAAGCAGCTATCAAATCCCCCCTCAGTCTTCTCTTCTGTAGACTAAACAATCCCAGTTCTCTCAGCCTCTCCTCATAAGTCATGCGCTCCAGGCCGCTAATCATTTCTGTTGCCCTTCTCTGGACTCTTTTCAATTTTTCCACATCCTTCTTGTAGTGTCCACCCCTAGGAGCTGAGGGTGCCGCAGGCAAGTTGCAGTGCTGCCCAACGCCCATGCTTACCTAACAGCAGCAGCTTGACCGTCTTCGCCTCCTGGTCTGCATCTTCCTGGAGTTTCTTCTCCAGCTCCTTGGACCTTTTGGCCAGTTCTTTATCTTCAGCGCTCGCCCCACTCCCCATCTCGGTGTCTTCCTCCTCTAACTCCCCTAGCTCCTCTGTCTCTTCCAGCTCTTCGCCCTGGGTCACTCACCCTTTACGGGGTGGGGAGAGAGAGAGAAAAAAATATATATATATCTATGCTAGATTCCCCCACAGCCCCAGAGCCAGTCCAGACGCCGCAGCCTGGAGTGCCGCGCAGGACGGCTGCTGGTTCGACTGCTATGAAGGCAGCATGGGAGCCCTTCACCCTGCCCCTCTCCCTCTCTCTCTGCTCTCTACCTTAATTCCCCATGGATAACCCAATTTCTGTCCTACGGATTGGGGACTTTTTATCTCACCATGTGACCTGGGAAATCCAATTAGACGAGCCCAAGATGGCAAAGATTAAGGCCTGGGAAACCAGAACACTGGCCGAGGCGGACGGGGCGGAGAGGATCATTATGTAAGGGGGGAAGAGAGAGTGACACCCGTCCTGCAAGCACACAAGGGACGGAATCCCGCCGCTGAAGGGGCCCTGTGGTGTGTGACTGGAAGGGTGGGGGGAGGCCACACGCATAGAGCTGGAAAGCTCTAGATGCAAAATATCAGCCAGGGGCCTGCTGGGTAAACCAGCCTTCTCCTGGCTGTAGCTCCAGATCCGGAAGAGGCTGTTTAATTAGCAGCTGAGGGGGATAGCCAGCACTCAAGCAGCTGGGGCCCCGGGGGGCATTAGAAATTCATCCGTTGTTGTCTAGCTGGAAGTTTGCACATGGTTTCTGTCAGCTGAGCTCCTTGCCCAACCCAGGGACTCCTGACTCCCTCCATTCTCCTCACATACTCTTTGGGTGCCACTCTCCCAGCCCCCCTCTATTTCAGGAACTCCTCCCATCCCTTCCCCAAGCCCATGGCTCTATGTGACCCCCCCCCCATTCCCTTTTCCTCCCACGTCTTCCATTCCCCACTTTCCCACCATGGCAGGGACTCTGTGCCCCCCTTCCCGCTCCAACATATGCCAGTATCTGTGTGTGCCTCACCTCCCCATATTAGGGTCCTCCATTTCCCACCCTCAGCCAGGGGCTCTGTGTGCAGTCCCATGTCCCTTCATTCCCCTAGCCTTATTTCTATCTAGGAAATAAATAATTCAAGGGGTCACCTGTTAAAGTCTCTTGGAGGATGGGCATAGCTGAGATGGCTAGAGGGATTGTGCTGGAAGGTGGCAACATCAACTGGTTCTTTGATCTATAGATGATGGCAGAAGTGGTTGAAACTGCTGGTTCTGCTAACCAGGACTCCACGCGTTCCACATTTTCCCCCTTACAGTTGTTGAGTTTTCACCAAAATCCACGCAGTTCTGCCCATGAAATTCCAGTCCCTGAAATTTTGGAATTGGTCAGATGCAGCATTCAAATGATATCACATTAGAAACATACTAATATCCAGACAAATGCCAAGAGCTTCTCTACACAGGTTAGTCCCCCCCCACACATACACATTAACGACGGGTTTAAATGGCCAGTGTCCATTGGACACAATCTCTGTCTTTCATTTCTTTTTAATTATCTGGCCACTTTTTGCAAATTGGCTAATCCATTTGGCAAGTGGATTGAGTCCATTTTGAGATGAGTTAGTCCAGCACAGGTTGGTGTGGACAGATCTGTATTTCGAATGAACAGTTCTGCTGCTGGCAGTCCTCCCACTGCTATCCCACACTGCACTGCACCTGGATTGGGCTGTCTTTTTTCCTATGTACCTTCTACTACTCTGGCGTCCTACTGACTGGCCGTCCTCGCCCTGTTTAAACACTGGCATGCACCCACCTGTACCCGGTCCGTGTGTGCACATTACCAGAGAGTTCACATACCCCCTCTTGGGGTAGCAGCCATGTCCCATGCATCCCTCGGGAGCCAGGCAGAAATCATGGAGTTCCTTGTGAGCTGGGGAGATGACCTAGTCCTGCCTTAGCAGCTACCATCAGAATCCAGTGATGGCCAGGGGCACTCCCGGGACAAGTTCCGGTGCCACTCCACACCAAAGGACAACCAGGCCTCTGGAATGGTCCCAGCCCCTGCCCCTCCTATCACAACCTGGACCAGATTTTTGCCAGGCAGAGGCAGCCTGTTGTTCTTTGGACAGGACTGGATGCCCCCAGGAGGCCATGTAGTGGGGTAGAGTGGCCTTCTATTGAACCAGAGCAGGAGGAGCTGCTCTCTGAGCCCTGGGGTGAAGCCAGGCCCGACCCTCCTGCTGGAAGCGGAGAGGAGCAATCCGGCATGCTGGAGGCCGAATACCCCGCTGAGACAGGAGCCCCTGACTACAAACCCCTCTCCCAGATCCTGGTGGGAAGTAGCCAGATGTTGGTTCATTTTGCCGTCAGAACCCGAGTCAGTGTGTTGTTGCGGTGGGATCCCCACTGACTCAGTGGCGGAGCCATCTGCCACAGTTGGGACCCAGGGCTGGGACCCTGTAGTGAGGTGGTGTGGTTCCCTGCTGGGACCCTGTAGTGAGGTGGTGTGGCTCCCTGCTGGGACCCTGTAGTGAGGTGGTGTGGCTCCCTGCTGGGACCCTGTAGTGAGGTGGTGTGGTTCCCTGCTGGGACCCTGTAGTGAGGTGGTGTGGTTCCCTGTTGCCCCAGAGAGAAACGAGCCCCTCCGGACACCAGTGTGTGCGGAGCTAGGGAGCTCTGAGCCCACCCCCCAGAGGGTCAGGCTGTGTCCTGGAAGTATAAAGGCTCATCCTCAGAGCTCACTGGGGAAACAGCCGCCAGGGAGGCCAGATGCCTTCAGCCTAGCCCATGACTGGGAAGCCCCAGCGGCCCCTGGTACACCCAAGGACTGGCCCAACCTGCCCTGCACCAACTACCAGGAGGAGCTGCCGGGCCTGCCTCTCACCAGCTATCCTGAGGGACCCAGGCTGCTGGACCCCCGAGGCCACCACCCCGAGCCAGGTACCACACGAGGGGGGGGGGGGGCTGGAAGCAGCCTGGGGGCAGCTGACCCTAGTCTGGCTGAAGCACTGCCGGAGCCTGTGTCAGTGTGTTGTTGCCAGGATCCCCACACAGCAATGGGTCTTCTCCGCTGCTAGAGCCCCGGGCTGGGACGCAGTGGAGTGGGTGAGCCTGTGTCCCCCCTGCCACCCAACTCATGGGTGGCCGTCTCCCCCTCTTCCAGGCCTTTCGGCGGCTTGAGCCTTCTGTGTATATTGTTGTTGCTCAGCCCCTACCGGAGGGCCCGACTCATCGTTGCCCTGACCTGAGCTAGGGCCCAGGCATACTGAGCTTACTTCTGCTTCCACAAGGGCCGCTGAGGAAGACTCCCGCAGACGGACTAATTCTCCCAAGACGTCAGCAGCGTGGTTCCCTGCCGCCCCAGAGAAAGACGAGCCCTGGCTAACCTCTCAACAGACCCGGTGGAGGTATCTAGTCCAACCCCCTGCTCAAAGCAGGACCAATCCCTAATTAAATCATCCAACAGATTTTTGGGCCATATCCCTACGTGGCCCCCTCAAGGATTAAACTCACAACCCTGGGTTTAGCAGGCCAACACTCAAACCACTGTGTTATCCCCACCCCTATCCTCTAGTGGTCTATGGGCTTGTGTCAGGGATGTATTGAAGGGAAGTGGCCTCCCACTGAGCCTGAGGGGGAGAAATGACCAAGGCCCTGATGTGGAAGAGCCAGGATCTCTTCAGTGCAAAAGCCTGAGGCCGCTCCTGGAACCCAGATAGGTACCCAGTCTGCCATTCTAGTGAGTAGTACCATGGCATATCGCGCTGACCTGCCTAGTGCCTTCCCTGTCTCCTGGGAACACGCTTCAGGGTAACGTCCTCCAAAATAGGGACAGACTTCAAAAAGGTAATTAATCGCCAACTGATCTAGCAGAAAAAGATCTAACCCAGGGATCTCAAACTCACATCACCATGAGGGTCACATGAGGACTAGTACAGTGGTCCAAGGGCCGCATCACTGATACCTTTTCCAACAAAGATACAAAAGCCTCCCTCCAGCCCCGCCCCTGCCCTGCCTCTTCCCACCCCTTCCTTGCCCCTATTCCAACCCCCTGTCACGGTACCGAAATAATTTGGTACCATATAGATCATTGGGGTACCAAATATTATGTGAAGGGGTCATAGCAGGTGTCTAGGACCAGGTTATGGAGGGCGGATTATCAATATGCCATTGATATGTGTGTATCTTTTTTGGAACTGAAGTTATGAATATTGAATATAGGGTGCCTGTACTTCAAACTGATGCTTGGCTTCTGGGTGAAATCTCAGACAAGCTGTTAACTTGAATGGCCTGCCTGATGGTCCATTAAAGGGCCAGCAACTGCACAATGAACTCTGTCCACACCCGAAGAGCTTCCCCAGGAATGGGACATGCCTGGGCAAAAACTGAATCGTTGAGAGCCTGGTGATTGGACCATGTGGCTATGGACCTCCAGTTTGCAACCGGACTCTGCATAAGGAGGAGGAGGGTCTTCGCCCACAGGAGGAAGTCTATAAAGCCTGGAAGAACGTCCTCCATTTTGTCTTCAATCTGCAACCTTCAGCTAGCACCTACCTCTGGATGGGATTTTGCTACACGTGGAAGCTCTGACCAACGGATTGATGACCCACCCCTAGAAGGGGGTGAATTCCAGGGACTTTTATCTGAGCCTGCAGTTTATTCTACAGCTGCAAGACTGAACCAAGAGACTTGCCATCACTGCATGTAATTGATTTCTTTTAACCTTTCCTAACCCTCACCTAGACCTTTTTCCTTGTATAATAAACCTTTAGATTTTAGATTCTAAAGGATTGGCAACAGCGTGATTTGTGGGAAGATCTGATTGGTATATTGACCTGGGTCTGGGGCCTGATTCTTTGGAATTGGGGAGAACCGTTTTCTTTATTTGGGGTATTGGTTTTCATAGCCATTGGTCCCCAGGACAGGTAGCTGCTGGTGGTGATACTGGGAACCTGGAGTGTCTAAGGGAATTGCTTGTGTGACTTGTGGTTAGCCAGTGGGGCGAAACCAAAGTATTTTCTGTTTGGCTGGTTTGGTTCACATTAGAGTGGAAAAACCCCCAGCTCTGGGCTGTAGTTGCCCCTTTGGAAGCAATCTATCCCGATCTGACACTCACAGTTGGATCCCACCAGGAACAGCACCGTCACACCCCCTTCCACAAATCCCTGCCCTGGCCCCACCTCTTCTCTGCCTCCACCTGTAAGCACGCTGCATCCCCACTCCTCCCCCCTCCCGCCTGGAAAGTCCTAAGCACCACTAAACAGCTATTTGGAGGAGGGAAGCTCTGGGAGTTAGGCAGAGAAGCAGGAATGCAGTGCGCTCGGGGAGGCAGGGGGTGAGTGACGCTATAGAGGGCTGCAGGAAGGAACTCTATGGGCCGCATGCAGCTTGCGGGCCGCCTGTTTGAGACCCCTGGTCTAACCTGACACGAGGGCTGGAAGTTGAGGCTAAACAAATTCAGATTGGAAATAAGACACACGTTTTTAACAGGGAGGGTAATTAGCCATTGAAAGAATTGACCAAGGGTCATGGTGGATTCTCCATCACTGACAATTTTAAATCCAGAGGGGATGTCTTCTAACAGATCGGCTCTAGGAATTCTTTTGGGGCAATTCTTTGGCCTGTGTTCTACTGGATGATCACAGTGGTTCCTTCTGGCCTTGGAATCTATGTATCTGTGAATCAGAGATGTAGTTACTAACCTGTCCCCTGCTGCCACCCCTTAGCCTTACCATCCAACCTCAACCCCACAGCCCACCAGCGACCCAGGATGGGGTCCTATCTGATGGGGAGGGGAGGTGGCAAATGTCTTACCATCTCCAAGCACACCCCAGGCTCGGAGGGAGGACAGGAGTGGTGCTCCAAAACTGAAGAGACAGCAACATTTCCCCATTGTTGCCATGGAGACTGGAATTAGTGCAATAACTACTTGTTCTGTTTATCAGCTCCGGCACCTGGAGCCCCTCCACGTCCCCCGAACACCAGCTGGCAGCGTTTCAACCACTAACTGCCCAACAAATCTTCAGGGCAGCAAAAGAAAGACCAGAGATGAGATGTTTGGGGACCTTGTTTCTGCATCTCAGAAGAGGGGTAAGACAGCACAGATGTAGAGAGAAGGTCTCCTCACAGAGAAGGACAGAGAATTGACAACGGACAGCCGTGAGAGAGACAGGGACTTGCAGGAACAGCTCCGGGAACCGACACAGAAGCAGATGGTCTTGCTGGAGACCATTTTGGTGCATAGTTCACAATCTCAACCAAGCCATGTCCTGGAGCCCACCACAGCAATGCATGCTGGGAACAGCAGTACCCTTCTCCAAGTTCCAGCTAGAGTCAGTTCCTTCCCCATGACAAGGAAAACAGTGGATTCTGGGTCTCCACATTCACTCCTGCAACTACCAGGGATGGTTTCTTCCCTTGCCATTCTGCGCCGCAAGGTAAGGACAACAGTCACACTCTGCACCTATAAATGCTGGTGCCCTGAACAGCACAAATGTGTGCACGTGACACCTTAGAAATGTGTGCCAGGTGTGTGCTGCTGTGTACCCTGCATTTTGAACTGTCTCATGTTATTTTATGTTTCGGTGGTTATATGGTTGCACCGTGTTCTGCCCAATAGAGATTGTTTGTTATTATTTGCACGGTTTGAAGATCACAGAAGTTGCTTGTCAACACAGGTTCAGTCCATGTGTATAAAAGTACAGTACATATATGGCACAGTAATAAAATCATTCATGTCACCATTTCACCCTGGGCCCCGACGCTTTGCTGGACTCTCCAGCTGTTCCTAACGTTCCAAAAGTCTCTGCCCCTCCACCTCTCCCCCATGGGTGAGGCTCCACCCTGGTCTTGCACAGAGATTGTGCCAGACACAGCACCCAGCCATCCCACCAGGCAGATACTGCTCAGCAGCTCCCTCTCTTGGCACCGGACTCCTCGATCTCACTTTCCACGCGCCAAATGCACACACCATTGTCATTCCACAGCTGCTCCGGAAAAAGTTCGACAGCTCTTTTCTCCTGTCCAAGGGCATGGGAAAAGGGATTGTCAGCCAGGGAAGCAGAGGGTGAGCTTGGTCTCAGGGGAATCACAGAACCGTTGATGTCCAGGGTGGTCCTGGGAGAAAAGTTCTTTCTCATTCCAGGAAACAGGCTAAAGGCACTATGGCCATTTCCAGACCACCCCACTTTAATATTGGCAAACGTGCCACGGTGATCAGCCAAGGCCCTGGAGCACCTTGGAGAAACCCCCCTTTCTGTTGATGAACTCTGAGGCCTTCTGTTCGGCATACATGGGTCCCATCTATGGAACCTCCACCGTGCAAATCCATCCATAACCTCTTGTACATTGCCGAGCTGTCTGATCCAGGCATCCACATGCTCTCCCCACCCTGAGAAGAACCCTGATGGTTGACCTACTAACCCCGAATTAGTGAGCTACTGACCAGGGATGGCAAGCTTCCAGATGGCGATGGTCACACACTTTTTCACACCGTGGGGAGCTCTTATGTTGGTTTGAAACCCCTGCAACTCCAGCGGGAGCATCTGCACAGATCTCTAGGAAAGTGGGCTTTGTCATCCTGAAATTCTGCCGCCCTTGGTGGCCATCCCAGATCTGCGGCACTGTCCCATCCCGCAGTCAGGGTTAGTTGGCCAAGTCCAGAAACAGCCATTCCCCAAGTGAAGCTGCTCCAGGAAAGGATCAGGCAGAAGTGGCTGCTTGACGTCATCCTCCCCTTCCCAAACTGGCTCAGCAGTACAGCAGCATCTTCTAAAGCCAAACCATCTGGCTCTGCAGCTGCAAATACAAGGGCAGCAGCTGCTGTATATTAACAACTGCCAGGATCACCATGTCCAGCCCAGTCCCCTCCAGGCTGGGTGGCAGCGGTTTGAAAGTGGTGCTGGCTCACGAAAGACAAGGGAATCATGGGGACAGGAAGGGAATCATGGGACTTTGCTTGTTTGACCCCCCAAGTCCCAGAATTCCAGTGGGTATCACAAACTGCACTGTGAGAAAAATCCCAGAATTCATAGACTGCAGGAGCAGGACAATGCATGATGGGATACCTGCCCAGAATGCTGTGTGGGCACACGGATTCCAAGGGAAATAGTTAAAACTAGCCATGTGGACCCAGTTATTTTGAATTAGTTACTCTGTGATAGTGGCTGACCAGATAACAAGGGTCAAAAATCGGGCTGGGGGGTGGAGGGGTAATAGGTGAGAAAAAGACCCCAAAATCGGGACTGTCCCTATAAAATTGGGACATCTGGTCACCGGACTCTGTGAACATTTCTGCAAAATGTTCTGCAGAAGCCACCCTGCGAAGACAACAGCTTGTGAACTGTGAGTCCTCCTCGCTTTACTCAGCCAATTAGCAACTCCCTCTGCTTGCCAGACTGCCTGCAATGGGGAAGCCTGGAACTACTAATCGACCCGCCTCATCCAAAGGGAGCTGATGGGAGCTCCCCTGGCCCAACTAGCTGCTCTCGAATGGATTAGGACAATGCACATCCATGTCCTAATGCCCTTGGCACCTGCAGAGTTTTCACCCAGCGTGGGAGAGAAGGGCTCGGTTGCCGGGAGCCACTCCACAGGTGCAGGGCTTAGAGTGGATGTAGTTTCCAGTGCGGGCGCCCTGTTATCTGCTTGCACAGAGTTTTCTGCATTTGACCTCTGGCCTGGCCTCTCATCTTCTATTAGGCAAGATGAAGCCCGATGGCTTTTGTGATTTCTGACCTGTGCCTGCTGCAGGCAGAAAGGGGAGGAAGCCAAGTTTGGGTCCATGCCAGCTGGGGTGTGCAGGGCTCAGGTGTCAGGCTGTGATGCTCGGCAGGAATGGGGAGGCATGGCAAGGGTTAATAGATCTGGTGTCTCTAGCATTCTGCTGGCTCCATGGTTCCTGTCCTCCCAGCAGTTTGGACAGTGAGGAAAAGTTTGGACAGTGGTGGGAGTGAAGAAGAAGGGAACTGGGTCGCCTTTCGTTTTCTCCCTTGTGGCACTGGCTGCTCTGAATGACAAGGCAGGTACTGTAATGAATGCTCTTAATCCCTTGATGCTAGGAGGACTACCGCTGGCTAATCAGGCTCCTCTATCCTGCCACTTAAGCTCTTTAAAGGGTTAGCTTTGCTAACCAAATCCTCCTCCTCCCCCTCCTCTCCCTGCTGCAGCCAAGCCCCTCCCCCCTGCATCTTGGTGGGCCTATCTCTAAAAGGATCAGGAGATCACCTCTCCTAGCCTTCGGGTGATGCCTGCCAGGTGGGTGCAGGGGGGCGACTCTACCTTTTTCGCCGCCCCAAGCAACAACAATTGGCCGGACTGCAGCCCCTTAGAATGCACCGCCCCAGGCATGTGCTTCCTCGGCTGGTGCCTAGAGCAGGACCTGCGTGGGTGCCAGTAAAGCTCACAGCAAGCTTCCCTTCTCCCCGCCCCCCCCCAATGTTACAACATCCTTCTGATCCTCTTTCCTGAGCCACTTGCTCTCTGTACAGTTCTCCTGCTGATGCTGCAGGTTAATCTGGTGAGTTCCCCGCTGCTCCCCCTGGTGCATTCCCAATCTATTACCTGGCCCCTGCTCCCCAGCGAAGTTGGTATTTCTCCTAGCGAGCTGGCCCGACACCTTGGCCAGTGCCCCGTGGTCACTGCTCCAGCTTAGAAGCCCAGGGATCTCAAACGCAAATCACCATGAGGGCCACACACTGACACCTTTTCATACTAAGATGCAAACGCCCCTCTTCTGTACCCAGCCCTGTCCCCACTCCACCCCTTCCATGAGGCCCTGCCCCACCTCTTCCAACCCCTTCCCCAAAGTCCCTGCCCCAACTCCACCCCCTCTCTGCCCCTATTCCAACCCCTTCCCCAAATTCCTGCCCTGGACCTGCCTCTTCTCCACCTCTTCCCATGAGTGTGCCACGTCCCCGCTCCTCCCCCTCCCTCCTGGAAAGTCCTAGGGGCCACCAAACAGCTGTTTGGCAGAGGGAAGCGCTAGGAGGTAGGCTGAGGAGTAGGGATGCAGTGCGCTCGGGGAGGCTGGGGGTGAGTGGAGCTATGGAGGGTTGCAGGAAAGAACTCTGTGGGCTACATGTGGCCATGTGTTGAGGACCCCCGATTTAGAGGCTAGCACAGGAAACTCAAGACAGATCCTCTCCCTCGTCTCTCCAAACCGGCTGTGCCGAATAGTAGGTACGTGGGGAGCTGTTGGGGAGAAGTAAGCAAAAGGCGAGAGGATGCCCCGAGAAGAATTTAAATTCATGTCCCATCCTGGCCATTTCTTGCTCCATCGTTTGCTGCTGGTTCCTAGGGTTGGGTGACAGCCACCGTCTTGACTGGCACCAGGGACCTCCAGAGCTGAAAGCTTGAAGCTGTATCCGATACACATCCCCAGGGATTCAGAGACCCAGGGGGACCCATAACACACTGACCAGTGGATTGTGCTTGCTTCGTCCAGGTCTTGACAGGGCAGCCTCAGTCATGGGTCTTTGCCTATGGAGCCAGCTTCTATCTCTAGTACTTACCTGGTCCCCAGTGCCATTCTGGGACCATTCTGTGTAACACAGGCCAGAGACCTGCCCCCAAATAGAGAAAAACATCCCATCCTGAGTTAAAATTGTCACTGGTGGAGAAAGCACCATAACCCCTTAGGAGGCAGAGCAGGGCTGTTATCCAATTGAACAGACTGGACCTGAGGCCCAGAGGGAGCAAGGGAGTTGCCCAAGGTCACACAGGACATCTGTGGCAGAGCAGAGAATTGTCACTTGGTCTCCTATGCTAACGCCCTAACCACTGCCCCTCATGCTCTGCCAAAGCACAAGCAAGCGATTCCAAGGAACCGTTTAAGGCTTGTTTTATTTTCAGCTAGGCCTTTCTTGGGTTACTCTAACTAGAACCACCGTGCAGGAGTGCATTTCCTGGATGTAATGTGCATGCTTTGCTGGCGCGTAGGGTATCAAGTACAAAAAAAGGAATTAAGGCCAAGATATTCACAAGTGACTAGTAATGCTGAGTGTCTCAAAATTTTAGTGCCCACTTTAAGACGCCTTAAAGGGACTCAGCCATTGCCAAATACCTAGCCTCTGCGAATCGCGTCACTTCAAGGGGGCTCATGGTGGGGGCCAGATATTGCTTCTGGGAACCTAGGCCTAAATAAAGTAAATCTGTACTGGCACAGCAGAACTTCCCTTTTGCATCCCAGCCCATCCAGAGCAAGGGCACGCTAGACCCAAAGTTTAGGATTTCTTGAGAGCTGGTTGGGACTTTTCTGCCAAAGTTATTTTCCAATGAAAAATGCAGTTTCCACAAAGTCAAAATTTTCTATGAGAAAAATTCTCAATTTTGCCAAAAATTTCCATATTTTTTTTGTGGGGGAAATTTAAATGGAAATATTTCATTTTAGGTTGGTTGAACCCAAATCGGAATATTTTGTTTTTATTGCACTGACCCAGTAATTTTGTTTCATATCAGTTGAATACAAATTAAAGTTCACTTTCCTATCACTGCAATGCCTTATGGGATTTGTAGTTCAACCCTCAAGTCTCTTCTATAGAACTACTATAGGACTACGTCTCCCATAATGCAATATGATTCCCCCTCTGACTAAACTCTGTGTGGTGCATCATGGGATTTGTATTCCAGCCAGGGAGGCTGACCTATAGGGAAAATGGGGGCATCCTAACGGTAACTCCCATCAGACAATGTGTCACAATGGGAAAATGCAATTTAATGTTGCCATTAAAACACTTCATGCATTTCATTTCATGTCAGAATGTTTCATTTCAATTGAAAATGTCAAAACAAATTTTTTTCCCCCTGTCTGGTGAAAAATTTCAACTTTTTTGTCCCACTTTGGAATGAAAACAAATGCTGAGCTGTTAGAATTTCCCAAGGCACGGTAATGCTCAAGAAATGGTCTGGTTTTCCATGGCTTTTAGTAAAACGAGCTTCCCCAAAAGTATTGGCAGAATTGCCATTGCCTGTTATGTTTTCCTGCAACTCACCATACATATTCATTTTCCTTTGCATACTTTTCCCCTTATCCAGAATACTAATAATGCGTTGTTCTTACCTAATGCTTTTCAGTAGTAGATCTCAAAGAACGTTACTACGGAGGTTGGCATCATTGTCCATATTTTGGGGGGTGGAGAAACTGAGGCACAGAGCAAGGAAGCAACTTACCCAAGATCACCCAGCAGGCCAGTGGCAAAACAAACAAAAAATCTTACTTCTGTTCCGTACTATGCATCCGATGAAGTGGGCTATAGCCCACAAAAGCTTATACTGAAATAAACTGGTTAGTCTCTAAGTCTTCCTCGTCTTATTTATGTAATTTAGGAGCCACTTTGATTATGCAAGTGTGGCAAGTCCCCTACCCAGGCAACAGCTAGGTAATTAACCCCTCGTGACTGTAGTTCAGTAGCTATACTGGCCTAGGAATACTTAGCTGCTATTTTCCTCGATTCCTGGGGCACTGGGACAGAGGCCCGTTATTGCTCCTTTATTCCTTGTATTAGTCCAGAGTATTCCATTATCATGCTCTCCATTTCCGAATGGCATCTCATTACCACTGTCAATACTTTTGATCTACAGCATCACTTCTCCGCCTTTCCATCATAGACCGCCGGATGAGAACATAGAACCCCAGAACTGTAGGGTTAGAAGGGACGTCAAGGGATCATCAGTTCATACCCCAGGACTTGACCAGATGTCAGGAATGCCTGGGATGTCTGTATTTTGACACTCCTAGCTCTCGTTGCAGGTTTCACATGATGCTCGCGTTGTCCTTTGACAACCTCCTTTCCGGCCTAGGAGCTGCAACTTCTATCCTGATCTTACGCTGTTATTCTGTCCTCTGCTGCAATACATGGCCGAGGAAAGAAGGAACCCATCTGGACGTTGGTGGAATGATAGTCAGCAGGGCCTTTCCCTCAAGAGCTTGGGACTGGCCTGCTTTGCCGCCGGGTTACAGTGTGATCAAAAAGGAATCTGAAAATCTGGAGCCCCTTTCTCCTGTGTCCCAGCCTCCCAAGCAACCACTTTTATGAGTCATGATTAAGGCTGGGAGTATGTCACAGAAGTCATGGATTCCCTGACTTCTGTAGCACCAGCTGCTGCTGGGGCAGTCTCGGGCCACCACCCCCCACGCCCCAGAAGCAGAAGGAGTTTGGGTGGGGGGCTCAGGCCTGGGGTTGGAGGGCGGGAGGGTGCGAGGGCTCTGGACGGCGCTTACCTTGGGGACTCCCTACAAGCGGCAACATGTCCTCCCTCAGCTCCCCCTCAGCAAAAAGCCTCTGCCCGCAGGCACCACCCCCACAGCTCCCATTGCCCATGGTTCCTAGCCAATGGGAGCTGCGGAGCTGGCAGCACATGGAGCTAGGAGCTTCGGGTGGGACATGTGCCACTTCAGAGAAACTGGGGAGGGAGCCTGCCAGACCCACCAACCCTCCCCCCTCCAGCAGCAGCAGGGGTCCTGGGTTGCCCCCCCCCCCCAGCAGTCATGGAACCCCCTGGGCCACCCCCACCACCGGAGCACTTGTGGCACCCCCTGGGCCTGTCCTCCCCAGCACCTGCGGCCTCCCCCCCCCCCCCGGCAGCGCTCCCGGAGATGCTGTCCCTCCCATCCCCCAGCACTCACGGCCCCTCCAGGAGCACCTGTGACCTTCCCACGATTGAGTTGGGGTAGACAGTGCAAGTCCTGGACAGGTCCCGGGCTGTGAATGTTTGTTTACTGCCTGTGACCTGTCCATGACTTTTACTAAAAATATCTGTGACTAAAACGGAGCCTTAGCCATGATCCAAAACACATTAATGCCAAGGGGCTTTGGATTATGGCCAGGTGTCTCTGTCATTTGACGCAGCCACGTCAGAGGAGAGTGGCCAGTGTACAGTGAAGCGTCGCCCAAATAGATATGGCTGCAGATTTTTAAGGGCTTGCACCAGGGCCAGGCATTTCTCTATGGCCGGAGAGTTCTGCTCCCAGGGCAGCAGCTTCTTGCTCAAGTACCCGATGGGGTGTCTCTCCCCCCTCAGCACCGGCTCGGCTGGCGTCCGCACCACGACCAGCCCTGGGTCTGAGGCATTGGTGGACACTGTACAGGACGTGGCACTGTCCGGGTTTACCAGATTTACTGGGCCCTGGGTTAGAGCCTCCTGCGGCGCACAGAGAGCCCTCTGGCACTGCTCAGTCCAGACCGTCTTGTCTGAGCTTCTTCCATAGCTCAGTGATGGGGGCAGCTAGGGAGGTAATGTGGGGTACAACCTCCCGGTAAAGACCTGTTCCTTCATCTGGGGAATGGGCCAATCTTTGATCATCTCCACCTTGGCCAGCTCTGGGCTTGGCAGCTGCTCCCCACCTTGTGGCCCAGGTACAACACCTCTGCCATCCCCACCTTACACTTCCCAGCTTTTACCATCAGTTCTGTCTCCTGGAGGCAGCCCAGCCCCCTCTTCCCCTGCAACACGTGTTCCTCCCAGGTCTGGCTAAGGACACAGATAATATCAATGGACACCAGGGCCAAATTCTTCACCCCCCTCAGTAACCGATCCACCCGGCGCCGGGAGATGGCCGATGCCCCCTTGGGGTCGAAAGGCAGGGCCAGGAACTCAAATAGCCCCAAATGGGTGGTGAGGGCAGATTTCAACCTGGCATCTGGGTCCAAAGGCACCCGCCAGTCGCCTTTGGTGAGATGCACAGTAGAGAGGTAAAATACACACACACACACACACACACACACACACACACACACACACACACACACACACACACACACACACACACACACACACACACACACACACACACACACACACACACACACCCACACACACCCTCCCTCCCCCCTCTGCAGCATTCCCACGATTGAGTTGGGGTAGATAGTACAAGTCCCTGACTCTTATTAAAATATCTGGGACTAAAACGGAGCCTTAGCCATGATCCAAAACACACGGATGCCAAGGGGCTTTGGATTATGGCCCACAGCTCCCATGCAGAGGAAGAAGAGCTGAAGTGAGCCCGCTGCTTCACCAGTGACCAGGCGTTGCCCCTGCATCCTGTCCCTGAGAGGTGGTGTCAGAAGAATGCCGGCATGGTGGTGCCAAGAGCTATAACTGCATCAAAGTGTAACCTCCATTTTGCATTGCAAACCACCATCTTGGACTGTGACTTTTATTTCCTGATGTAACCTCCATGTTGGATTAGAGCATCCGGCATGGGATGGCAAGAGGAGGGCCTGGCTCGGTGGGGTTCAGTTGGGAGTCCTTGGGAAGGACTACCCCACACTAGAGGGAGCTGTGAGTGGTGGGGGTTTGCACTGAGACCCTAGAAGAGGAAGCCACCCCCCCGGATGCAGCATCAGCGTCTCCTGCTCTCAGCCGAGGAGCACATCCCAGGCAAACACCACTCCTGGCCCCGCTCTCCCTCTGGGAATTGGCTGCCGTGGGTAATGGCCAGTTCAGCCCATGCGGTAGAGTCTGAGATGACCCGGGCGCTCAGCCCCTGCAGTCATAGGCTCCCTCCTTGCTTTCCCTGGCTGTTAATCCTTTACTAGCTGCTGCTCACACTTCCTCCATGAGAACCTTCCCACCTCCTGGCTCGATCGCCACAGAAGGTCCCATTGCCGGGGGGGGCCCAGACTCAAGCTGGCTGCTCACCTCGCTGCTGGGTCCCCCCCCCCCCCACAGAGCAGACTCTTTGCCAGTTCATCCCCACCCCTAGCCTGACCTCTTGGTGCCAGCCGCCCACCCAGGGGCTCCCTTCGCAAGAGAGGGGTTGGGAACCGGTGCCAGATGCCCAGCAAGGGTGTGGCCGGCTGAGTGGCTGCTCCAAAGGCCGTGGGAATGTGCCTGTTTCTCAGCAAAAATCTGGCTGGGAAATGACTAGTTTTCGAAGGGTTCAGATCAGGATGTGGCGGGGGACGGTGGGCGGCGCTTCTGAACGGAGTCCCTGGGAGACGCCTCGAGCTGGCTGGCAGGTGCCTGGATCCCTGATCCCAGCCTGGGTGGGGAGCTGACCGGGAGAAATTAGGCAGGGAAAAGCATCTCGCCCCACTTCCAGATCCTGCCTGGGGAGAGGGGCAGCAACTCTTCCCTCTGCTTTCCCCAGTAGCTGGAGACCAGCCCTGACCCACCTTGTCATCCTCCTTGGACTGTATGGACTAGTAGTGACCTTTCTTTCCCAGAGAGGGGAGGCGCTGGAGCAGCATGTTCCACCTCCACCCTGCCCTGAGATCCACTCCCTGCCGCTCTTTGATGTGTGGGCCATGTGGGCTCAGCTGGCAACTTTGCATGGCTTATTTATAGCCCCAAGCTTTGCAGCCACCTGAAAATGATCATCTTTAATGAGCCCCTGGTAGGTTCCCCTAGAAACGCATGGCAGGAGCCACCAGGCTGAGTGTGTGGAATTCCCTTTGCTTGGAGGCTTTCTAAAAATAGCCTCTTTGCTAGCCAGGGATTAGGATGACTTTGCAGAGCAATCGCCTGGGAACGGCCCCTAAACCCTGGGCTGAAATCCACCCCCCCTGGCACGACAGCTGCTCTGCCTCCCAGTCCCTGGGCAGCTCCAGCTAGAGCACTGGAGCGGAGACACAGGGTGTGAGGGGGAGCCAAAAGGTGCCGGGGGGGGGGGGGGGCGAGAGCAGAAGTGGCCCAAGTGAATGAGGTTTAAAGACGAGCCATGGGGAAGGTTAAAGAAGCGTCTCCAGGGGAAATGGCGGGGCTGGCTCCGGGGGACGTGGCTGCTTTGGCTGCGAGGTTGGTCATTCAAAGGCAGCCTGGGGTAGTCCTGCCTGAAAGATGTTGCTTTCTGGTGGCCGCAGTCAAATGCATTGGTATGTCTGAGCCCATCTCCTGGCCGGCATGCTCAGCGTAGAGGCCAAGGGCCGCAGGCACTTCTGAGGCTGATCTCCAGGAACCGTTCTAGGTTTTCTGCCACCCGAAGCAAAAAAAAATTTGGCTGCCTCCCCCTCCCCAACCCCACCCGTTTTTTAGCTTTTACACCTTTGCAATGATTTTTGTTTTGCTTTTGACTGTTTAAATTTTAAAACAGAGAATTTGTAGTTAGAATAAGTAAATGTTTTACTCGCCTTTACCGAGGGCTGATTACTTTGAAAGTTGAAACGATTTAAAACGAGTTCAAACACAAGCAAAATATTCAATGCCACATGCTAAACCAGAGGTGGGCAAGCATCGGGTTTGCAAAATTATATGGAGGGCCGGGTAGGGAAGGCCCCGCCCCCAACCGGCCCCCTCCCACTTCCAACCCCCCTGACTGCCCCCTCAGAATCCCCGACCCATCCAACCCCCCCCCCCCGACCTTGTCCCCTTACAGCCCCTTCGAGAGACCCCTAACCACCCCGCAGGACCCCACCCCAATTCCCCTGCTCCCTGACTACCCCAACCCCTATCCACTCTCCCGCCTCCTAACCACCACTCCAGAACCCCACCCTGCTCCCTGACTGCCCCTCCAGAACCACCCCCAGAATCCCCCCATGCCCCGCCCCTTACCATAGCTGCTCGTCACGGCCCCAGGGGAGGCGGGGAGCACGCGGATCCGGGTAAGGAGGGGAGCATGCAGCCCCAGCCCCTGGAGTGCTGCCTCACAGGGTGGCTCCGGGAGAGGGGGGAGCGCGCAGGCCCAGCCCTGCAGCACTGCCCGCGTGGGTTCCAGGGCAGGGGGGGACCACGCAGCTCCGGCCCCCGGAGCGCTGCCCCCACGGCGCGGTTCCAGGAGAGGGGCCGGGGCAGCCTCCCTGGACGGGGGGGAGCGGGGGCCGGACAGGACGGTCCTGCGGGCTGGATCCAGCCTGCGGACTGCAGTTTTCCCACTCCTGCACTAAACCATTGGCACCGACTGTGATGGAGTAGGAATAGTGTGTGAGTGCCTCAGTTTCCCCTAAGCATTTCTTGATGCAAAGCAGAGAGACAGCATAAGCTGTCTTGGGGCCTGCCCTTCCCCATCTCTGAAAGGCGTTGGCTGGAAGTGTTGACTAACAAAGAGGCCAGCTGAACCTGTTGGAGGGAGGTCCGGTGACCTGACCTGGCTGAGCCAGGGAGGAGAAGGGGCTGGAGAGAGGAGTTTCAGTCTGAAGGTAGCTGGAGTCAGGCAGGGAAGGGCAGAGGGGCTAGCTAGCTCTCTGGCCCCCAAAATGGATCCAGCTAAGGGCTCACGTTCGCTGTATGGTCTGTGTTAGACCAGGTATCGGTAATCGAATAAACCTCTGTTTTACTGGCTGGCTGAGAGTCACGTCTGACTGTGGAGTTGGGGGTGCAGGACCCTCTGGCTCCCTCAGGACCCCGCCTGAACGGGCTCACTGGGGGAAGCGCACGGAGGGGCAGAAGGTGCTGAATGCTCCGAGGTCAGACCCAGGAAGGTGTAAGCAGGAACCTCTAAAGCTCCTAGCCTTGGAGACAGGCTGTGTATGGAGCGAGGACGCTTTCCCCGGGAGTCTTGACTGGCTTCATAGGGGGTGTCATAAGTATAAAGTAGCTTAGAATTTCTGTTTTACCTGTAAAGGGTTAATCTGAAGTAACCTGATAGGGAGATGACGTAATCAACCTCAGGAACAAAGAGAGTTTGTTTTTAGTTTCAGTTTCTCCTCTTCTTGCTCTGTCTCTCCTGCTGTTCGCTCTGCTTTGGGACGAACCACACCTATGTCGCTACTCTACTTATCTGTAATCTTCTAACAAGGTCAAGTCCAGTAGTAAGTGAATTGTATGCGTGTACTGTATCACTTGATAATTGATCCATGGTGTTTCTTTACTGTTAAGCTTTGACAGAGGAAGAATTCCCAGGGAGGGATCAGTTATGCAGTGTGATGCCAGGGGGTTGTCTTTTCTATTGATTTCTGTACAAGGAGTTTATGCTTTTCTCTTTTTCTTTTATTAAAATCTTCCTTTTAAGATTCTGTCTGCTTGTTTCTATTGGATAGATCCTGGTTTGGATCGGGCACATCTCACAGGAAGTGAGGATTTTGGTCTTTGTTTCTCAAACCTCTCCCAGGTGAAGGGAGAAGATTTGAGAGGTGTTACAAGGGGGTTCCAATTTACCTTAACCCATGGTTTTGGGGGCTTAAATTGGTGGTGGCAGCGTTATTCCAAGTCCAAACTGGAAACGTTTGGGTTCTGGGGAAAAGTTTTAACCTAAGCTGGTAAAATAAGCTTGGGGGGTTATTTCTTCTTTCATGCGGGGTCCCCACATCTTTCCCCTAGAGTTCAGAGTGAGGAGGCACACCTTGACAGGGGGCAAGTTCCAGACCATCGCCCGGGCACTCCGTGACACTGATGCAACATGGAAATTGGCACGAATGGCACTGATAGGGCAGCAAAGTACACACAAGTCATCGTGATTCCTGATTTAATAACCATTAACATTAACACAATTACACACGTTCACATTATGAGTGACCGTGTCATGACGTGACAATCACGTCATGCTCCTACTGCACTACTGGTGATTTTTTTGATCTTCATGTATTATTTTTTTCATACATTGGTCGATTTTTCTGAAAAAAAGGGATGTCCGGCGCCGGAATGCCGCCCCTGCAAATGTGCCTCCCCAAGCACATGCTTGATTTGCCGGTGCCTAGAGCCGGCTCTGCTCACCACCCCCTTTCTTCCTGGACAGGGTGAGCAGGGCCGGCGACAGGAATTTTGGGGCCCCGTACAGCAGATCGTACGGGACCCCCCCCAGTTTTCCGCCACCTGCGGGGCCCCCCGCCAGTCTCCCGCCGCCCAAGGGGGCCCCCCCAGCTGATCTCCCGCCGCCCGCGGCCCCCCCCGGCCGATCTCCCGCCGCCCGCGGGCCCCCCCGATCTCCCGCCGCCCACGGCCCCCCCCCCCCCGCCGGTCTCCTACCTCCCGCGGGCCCCAATCCCCGCATGTGCTGCGGCCGCGTGGCCGGCCGGGAGAAGCAAAGGGGGGCGGAGGAGGCTGCTGGGTGCCGGGGCAGGGGGCTGGTGAGCGCGGCGGCGGCTGCCCAGAGCCACGCCTTGCTCACAGCCCTGGCGACAACGGGGTACAGCTGAGTACCCGCCCCGGACTTCAGGGCCCCCCCTGAAGTCCGGGGCCCGGTACAGCTGTACCCGTTGTACCCCCCTGTCGCCGGCCCTGACCTCAGAAGACTGTTACATTGGCAGTTGGCTTTGGTAAATTTGGGGCTAGGAGAATGTTGGGGTCACCCTACCAGGAGTCACCAAGGCAGGTGGGAGCCAGGCTGTGACCTACATGCCTGTGGGCTGGCTGTGGGAGTCAGAGCTGTGAGCCATGGCAGAGTAGCATTTAAGGCCATCAGAGTTGCAGGGTGACACAATCCTTTACTGGTCTGGGTTGGACCCCGAAGCATCACACCCCGCAAGCCTCCGCACTCGTCCCCGACACACGCCCTGAGTTGGCTGAATGCCAGCCAGCCCGCCCGTCTCCAAACTGCACCCAGAGAACATACTTCCATGCTCACGCTTCATCCCATCCACTTCCTCCCCTTGTGTCTCACTCTGACACGGAGGACAGGAGGAGCTGCCATCCGCAGAGTGGAAGCTCTAGTGTGACAGTTTGGGCGTATCTTCACTACCACTTTAATTCGACCTTAACGACGTTAGGTCGAATTAAACGTGTACCTGTCTTCACATACATGCCCTTAAAGTCGATTTAAAGGGCCCTCAAAATCAAATTTGTAACTCCTGCCTGACGAGAGAAGTAAGGCTAAAATCGACTTCTCTATGTCTACTCTGAGTAAGTGAAGAGGCATCTGAAGTTAAGCCTCCGACCTCCGAGCAGCCCCGTGGACACCCCCCGCCCCCCGCTCGCCCAAGCAGCCCTGCGCCGGTTCCCCCCCCCCTCGAGTGGGTGGGGGTCCGGCGCCGGGCTGCTTGGGCGAGGGGGTCAGCTGCCTGGTCAATTTCAGGTGAAATTGACCAGGCAGCTGACCCCCTCGCCCAAGCAGCCCCGAGCCGGCTCCCCCCCCCCCCAGGCAGGCGGGGGGGGTCCGGCGGGGGGGCTGTTCAGGCGGGCGGGGAGGTCCGTGGGGGCTGCTCTGGTGGGCGGGGGGGTCCGGCGCGGGGCTGCTTGGGCCAGCGGTCAGCTGCCTGGTCAATTTCACCCAGTATGAAATTGACCAGGCAGCTGACCCGCTCGCCCAAGCAGCCCAGCGCTGGCTCCCCCCCCCTCTCGGGCGGGCGGGGGGGGGGGAGCCGGCGGGGGGGCTGTTCAGGCAGGCGGGGGGGTCCGCGGGGCTGCTTGGGCGGGGGGGGGGGGGTCCGGCACGCATTGCACTGTGGGCTACCTACCCAAAGTGCAATGCGGGCTATGTCGACCCCTGCAAAAGTGCTAGGACAGACAGTGTCGACCTGCTGTCCTGGTGGGGACACACTGATTCGATTTTCTAAAATCGAGTTTAGAAAACCGAATGAAGGGAAATGGACCTAGTCCTGGAGTGAAGACAGACCCTAAGCTCCACAGCCCATCGAGGGTATTCGCTGGTGGCTCCTCCCTGGAGCCGTGAGCGTGGGCATACACCGGGCATGGGTCACAGACTCCCAAGACCTGTCCCCCTTCTGCAGTGAGAGAGGGACCCTGGCACTGATGGATGGAGTGGGCCATGCTGCGGCCCCTCTGCTGGCTGCTCCAGGACCCCACTGAGGACCTGGCTGCCCTTTTCCCCACCCTTGCCTCATCTATGCACATGACCCCAGGAAGTGACAAGCCCCCCTGCTTAGCATTAGAGCTAGAGCTGAAGAGGGGCCTCCCTAGAACAGCAGCTTCCCCCGGCGGAACTCCAGGGCAGGCAGAGTTAGCCCGGGCTGAGCACAAAGCCGGCTCTCTTCTCCCCGCCGGGGGAGGCGGATCCGCTGCTTCCAGCCAGCCTGGCCTTGCAGGCCGGGCCCGGGCATTAGCAGCGCGGCCGCGTCCCCCCCTCCCCCAAATCGATCCGCTGAGCCTCCCTCCCCCACTCCGCCCCGCCCCCTCTCCCTGCTCCGCTTTGCAGCCCGGGGAGAGGAGCGCGCGGCGGGGGGGAGGGGGGGGGCTGCGGTCGCCCCCCCACCCCCGCGGAAGATCCGGCGCGCGGCTCCTGGCGCACAAAGGCGGATTGTTCGGTTCCTCTTTGTCTTTCCGCCTCGCTTCTGCGCTGATAACGGGGGGGGGGGGGGGGGGGTGTCTCGAGCTCCTCCCCGGTTAAGAATTGAGCCGCTAACTTCGGGGGGGGGGGGAGGTGCTAACATCCTGGGGCAGGGAAAAGGGCTGTAGGGAGGGAAAAGGGGGGGGGGTGTTACTCCACCCTGGCCTTGGTTTGGATCCAGCTCAGCCCATGCGGTGCCGCTTCCCTTTAGAGGCACAGCTGGTGTTTACACAGGGGTTATGTAGCATAAGGCGCAGGGACAGGACAGGCAGCCGAGCTGGGGGGGCGGAGCTCTCACCCGGGGCAGAGGGGGCTGCCCAGTGCCCAGCGGTTTGGGGGTCACCTATCCTGCTCCTCCATCACACCTCACTGGGAACAACCTGCAGTTCTCCTGCAGTTGCTTGGAAATGGCCCTTCAATCCCAGGTGCCCTTTGCTCCCTGGCCTGACTCCGCCCTGCTCGGGGTTTGGCACCCAGCTGTGAAGATTTTTCTTGTCTGAAATGTGCAAATAGAAACATTTCCCTGGGGCACCAGGGCTCCTAGTGCAGCTGAGCAGAGCCCGGCTGCTGGCAGTTCCCCAAGTCAGCTGCTGTGAAATCTCCAAGCCCCAGGCTGGAGCCTGAATCAGCATCTAGACAGAGGGCCGGATTCCTCCTTGATTGTTATTTCTGTTAGGGCAGCTTGAAGTCCGCTTTTTGGGGTGACCTGAGCTGTCACTGCCTTCTGCTTACAGAGGGCGAGGGCCTTGCTTGTGCCCGCCAAGGGAAAATCTTCCACTTCTGCTAGCACCGCAAGCAGTGGGCTCTGAGCGCCCCCACCCCCCTCGGTGGGCTAGCAATGAACATATCCCACTGTTACACTGGAGAGCCTGATTCCTTTACCTTCTGGACACCCGCAAGGCACAGCGATGCAGGACGCCCGGTTCCCCAGCCTTCCCTCAGCTCAATACTCCCCTTATCTCACAGCGGTGAGGTGTGTCTAGCCTAGAACCAAACAGGTTTATTTAACAGAACGAGTTAAAGGGCTTGGTTACACTCAAAGCACTGCCGCGACGCTTTGAAGTGTGAGTGTGGCCACACGTGAGTGCTCCTGGTACTCCACCTCCACGAGGGGATTAGCTCCCAGCGCTCGGAGCCTGTCCACACTAGTGCTTTAAAGCGTTCAGACTTGCTGCGCTCAGGGCAGTGATTTTTCACACCCCCATGGCCAGCAAGTTAGAGCGCTATAAAGTGCCAGTGCAGCCAAGATTCAAATCAAAGGACACCTGAGGGAAAAGGGGACGTGCGGTCTAGAGCCCACGTGTATTCACAAGTAACAGGTACCTTTCCTGGAATAAGATCTTCCTCAACCGGTGCTCGTTCAGTTCACAAAGCTGAGATCCACCATACGCCAGATCCGGCTGGCAGTGTCTCCTCCATACTGGATAACCACTAGGCCTCTTCATCTCCAGCAGCGTTACAGATAGTGTCTTCCCCCCCAGAGGCCCTGACCTGTTCAGAGACATTTCTTGGGGTTCTTTGTAAATCTCCAAGCTCACACCTGGTCCAGGGCTGGCTCCCCTGAGGTCCATTGTTCTCAGTGTTGACTGAGTTTGCCCTGAGACCCTCCTCCCCTTAGGTGACAAGTTTTATTTCAACAGGCCTGAAACCCAGCCCCCTGCAGGTTACCTGCTCTCCCAGACATTCCGCAATGTCCCAGAAATCGGCTAGTGCTTGGCTCCCGCGACCCCCCTCGGTGAAATAGGGGGAGGATGGTCAGAGCCAGGGGCATGTCTGTGTCCCACGTGATGCCACACACACAGCAACAGACAGTCCTTGCCCCCAATGAGCCAACAGTCTAAATCAGTGATCCCCAAACTTTTTAAGGATCACCCTCCCCCTTGTCCCTATCCACAACCACCCACCCACCCCCTGAAGCCAGTGGGGCCGTAGCTCCAGGAAGGAAGCCTCAGCTGGGGCAGGGGGATGGTTGAGGGCCATCAATGGAGCTGCACTGAGACTGGGGACAGGGCCAGCAGCAGGGCGGGGGATGCAGCTGGGAGTGGGACTGGAGCACAGCTGGGGGGTGGAGAAGGGATGGGTAGCACCCCTTGTGGGGGTTGGCCTGGGTCCTGCTGCACTCCCCCAGACATTCCTCTGCACCCCCCTAGGGGACCATGCCACACATTTGGGGGACCTCTGATCTAAATAGATATGACAGGCAAAGGGGGGGGGGATGGGAAACTGGGGCAGAAATTGGGGAAGTGTTGCCCATGGTCACCCGGCAGCAGAGTCAGCAATAGAACTAGTCCAGTGCTCTCTCCACTAGGCCATGCCACCTTTCCCAGAGTATTTGTTCCTGATGATGATGCAGGTGGGGAGGGCCTGCCCCAGCTGTGCTGTTCCTATTCCACAGTGGGTCCCCTTGTCATGAATTGTTCTAGCACTGTGTGGAGCAGAAGGTGTGGGACAGGGCTGAGGCCCTCTGAAAATACCATTTAGGGAAAGCAGAACACAAAGGGGAGCCAATCTTTGCCCGTCCTGCAGATCGGGAGGGAAGAGTGACTCAGTGGTTAGAGCAGGGCGACTGGGTCCCCGATTCCAGTGCTGCTGTGTGTGACCTCTCTGTGTTGGGGGGTGGGGGTGGAAAGCGCCGTGGCTGGGGAGCGCACCAGGATCACCATCCGGTCTATGGGGAGCCCCCTGGCAGGGGGGCCTGGATTGCTCCCTCCTCTCCCACTCCGGTCCCTGTCTAAATGCAGCGGTGGGAGGGTAGATCTGCCTGTAAGTGCTACTGTGGACACAGATACACGCCTGAGACAGGTGTGTGTGTGGAGGTGGGCAGGCCCCTGAAGGGGGGGCAGGTCTGTCTGTCCCCTCTGGTGCCAGGGCCCCCCTATTCCATGACTGCCCACTGCAGGGCTCTTTCTCCTCTGAAGCTCCCGCCTCTTGCAAAGCCCCCAGACTGAGCTCCAGGGACCCCGGGGCTCCGCGGGTCTGGAACAGCCACAGGCCTGGTTGGGGGGAGCCGGACCGTGTTTTGCAGGGGGGGGGCTTTGCAAGAGGCGGGAGCTTCAGAGGAGAAAGAGCCCTGCAGTGGCTGGTGGGCAGCGGGTCTGTAATTACCACAGACCCCCCCCCTTTTGAGCCTGCTCCCCCCCCCCCCCGCCATTTCTCGGTCCAGCCCCGAGCTCGCTGCATCAATCACCGGCTAGGGGAGGGGCTGAGCGGCCGCGCAGGCTCCGGGCAGCTGCGGCAGGAAGCGCCCCCCCGGCCGGCTCCGCAGCTCCGCGTCCCCGGCCGCTCCCGGCAGCGAAATGTCCGCGGGGTCCCGGGCCAAGCACCCCTTCCAGAAGCGGGGCAGCCTGCAGGCCCCCGCCCCCGCCGCCGGTAAGCGCCGGCCGGGCCCCGCGCCCGCGAGGGGCCCCGGGGACGGGCGGACGTGGGTGTGTGTGTGTGGGGGGGTTGCAGGTTCCCCACGTGGCCCTGGCCGCCGCCGCTGCGGGGGATGCAGCGGGGACAAAGGCAAGGGATGGAGCGGGCGGGGGGGGGAGGAAGGGGGGACCCCCCCCGCTCCCCCTCTCGCGCGTGGGTGGTGGGCCGGGAGCGCTGCAGGCGCCTGTGTACCGTGCAGGTGTGCACCGCAGGGGGAGGGGGGCAGGAGGCAAGTGGTGGGGACTGGGGGTTGGGGTTCCTGGGGTCCCTGCCTGGCTCTGGCGGGAGTGTGGTGTCATGGTCAGAGCTGGGGGGATAGGGGGATGGAAGGGTTGGGGTGCCTGGGGTCCCTGCCTGGCTCTGGCGGGAGTGTGGTGTCATGGTCAGAGCTGGGGGGATAGGGGGATGGAAGGGTTGGGGTCCCTGGGGTCCCTGCCTGGCTCTGGCGGGAGTGTGGTGTCATGGTCAGAGCTGGGGGGATAGGGGGATGGAAGGGTTGGGGTGCCTGGGGTCCCTGCCTGGCTCTGGCGGGAGTGTGGTGTCATGGTCAGAGCTGGCGGGATAGGGGGTGAGGGTGCTGGGTTCTTTCCATTCCTAGCTTTCAGCCACCCCCAATGAGTTAGTGGCTGTTTCCCCGTTTGTGAAATGGGGGTGATGCTCCTTGCCTGCCGTCGGGGTGCTCTGCGATCCAGGGCAGAAGGCTGCTGTGGAAGAGCCAAGTGTTCTGTCCCTGTGAGCCCTGGCTGGTCTGGGGATGTGTGTGGCATGGGTCTGTGGGCACAGAATGCATGGACCAAACCAAAATTTGGGGTCATCTCCCAGGCCTGGAACACAGCCACCACCGCCTTTGGGGGTCACACAGCCACCACCGCCTTTGGGGGTCACACAGCCACCACCGCCTTTGGGGGTCACACAGCCACCACCGCCTTTGGGGGTCACACAGCATTCTCCCTGCAGCGTATTCCAGGTCCCCCTGCCTGCAAAGGCAGGCTGCTGCCGAGATCCCAAGCCATGGGCGCATCTGGCTTGTGGGCACCTGGGCAGCATCTAATGCTGGTCACTGGCTTTGATGTCAGCTCTACAGGCCAGGTAGCCCAGGGTCCTGTTCTCTGGCCACCGGATACTAGTGGTGCTTGTTATAGTCAGTGGGGGCTGCTTGTATCTTGTGGGGTGAGAATCATGCCACTTAAGCACAGACAGGGGGGCTGGGAATGTTGGGTGGGTCCTGACACCATGGGGTGCTGTGTACCCAGCTTGTCAGGTTGGATTGCATGTGAATTTCATACTAGGTGAGATGAGCTCAAGACTGGATGTGGCCATTGTGCCATCTAATTACCATCCTATATCAGTCTCGGGCACCGTGGTATCTGGGCACCTAAGCAGCTGGTACCCTGATGTGTCTGAGCAGACGGGGAAGGAAAAGCCCATAATGCACCTAGCTAATCTGTGTGTGGGTGTTGTGTTGTGCACTCGTGTGCTGTGTTGCATGGACACATTCTTCTTATTTATGTATCATCTGTGTTACCGTAGAGCCTAGAAGCCCAGCTGACGCTGATCAACATGCTATGTGCTTGGGGAGTGTGTATTTGTATGGCTGTGTTGGATGGACAGCCTGATGCTAGTGTGTGTGTGTGGACAGAGGGGTGTGTAATTCTGCGGGTGGATCGATACCTTGTTTTTCTTGCCTGTAATTATAACTCCTGAAATGGGTAGCAGCCTCCTTAGTAACCTGCCTGGCCGGCCCCAGCCCCGACAGCCAAGCGGTGAGGCATGGCACTGCGCACTCCTTCGCATGGGGAGGTCAGGTCTGCAGCAAGGCCGAACCCCTGGGGCCAAGGGAGTGGAGAGGCTGACTGGAGGAGGAAGAGGTCAGGGCAGACAGGATTCAAGCAGGGGAAGAGTCACTGGCTTGCACCATCCCCCTAGGGTGTGAGGTGAGGAAGGTGGTGAAATCAGCAGGACTGTGCTACAGCTGATTCGGGGAGTCAGCTGGTATTGACAGGGCACTGCTGTGAGGAAGCTCACACTGCCGATTGCCAACTGCCAAGGACGCACTTTGCCTCATGCAGACGGCTGAGGTGGGTACTGCAAGTCCCCTGGCTGTGGGAGGCAACCTGCAGACGGGCAGCTGACTCGGGGCTGTAGATGTTCTGGCTTGGGCTGGAACCCCAGGCTGTAAGGTGCTGTGAAGTGGTCCTGTGTCTCCACTACAGGTAAACAGCCCCTTAGCCTGAGCCCTTCTAGCCGGGAGTCAGCCGGTAGGGGCCAGCTGCAGGTTCCTGGAGAGTCAGTGCCCAGGGCCTATCTGTTTCTGTGCATTGCTGTGTGGATCTGTGGCCCCTGCTCCCCCAGGCTATGCGCACCCCGGCCTGGAGAAGTGTGAGTTTGAGTGGGGCCTGCACAGCCAGGGTCCAGAGAGCCTGCTGGTTTCTGCTGAGTAAATGGTGGGGTCTCTCCTTGGCCTGCTTCCTCCCCGTGCTCCCCTGAGATCCCTTCCCTGCCACACTGCAGTCTCTGGCAAGCATTACTCCTTGCCAGATTCCATCCACCTCCCTCCCTTCACCGCCACTGCTGCTTCCCAGCATGGGAGATGAGGCGGGGTGGGGGGAGGAGAAGCAGCGGGGAAGCCAGGTGTGGGGGACGGGAGCTGCACTGGTCAGAGATGCCAGCCCTCGACCTAGGACGACGACTGCCCTTCGAGGTGTACAATGCCTTAGGCAAAGGCATATTATGAAGGGTTAAGGCCATTGGTTACTGGCACAGCCTGGATTAGTAGAGAATTCTTTGCCGCATTCTCAGTGAGCGATCCCCGCTGGATGGTAATTACTCCAGGAACGGTTAATCAAATGCTGCCAGCACTCTAGGAAGCGTGGGCTCCTGAGCGCAGGAGCACACTGATATCACAGCTACCTGCCCACCAGCTCGGGTTAAAGGTGCCGATGGGAAGCTCCCATGAGACTTGGCCTTGGATCCTGTAGTCATACGAATGCTTAGCACTTATCCACTTCTCAGATCTCAAAGCACTATGCAAATAGTAGGCACTGTCCCCTTATTTTCCTGGTAGGGGAACTGAGGCACGGGGAAGCGATTCATCCCTGGGGCACACAGGTAGTTTGGAGCAGGGCCAGAAGTTGAAGGCAGAGATCTGATTCTCTGTCACCCTACCGCTCATGGAAACCCTGGGTGTAAAACTTTACTGTTCTGATTCACACTTACGTTGCACTGGTGTAAATGATGGCACATGGGAAGTGTGACTAATTGGGTGGATGGTCTTATGACCACTCGTGAATAGGGTGTGGCCTACACCTGCCCTATGATATCTGAATGCTGCTGGGATGAGTGTCCCATAAACCCATCAGCTATCCCAGATCAGCCTGTGGGGGAATCCCACATCTTACACACACAGTGCATGGGGACCCTACTGAAAGGCCTGTCATGAACTTAGACTATCAGGGTTAGAAGGGATCTCAGGAGGTATCTAGTCCAACCCCCCCATACCAATTAAATCATCCAACAGAGTTTTGCCCCATATCCGTAAATGACCCCCTCAAGGATTGAACTCACAACCCTGGGCTTAGTAGGCCAATGCTCAAACCACTGAGCTACCCCTCCCGCCTTTAGACTTAATTGGCCTATTGCTGTGCTTTCTGTGTAGAAGGTTTTTCTCCCTGGCAGGAGGGCATGTTAGTAGCTACGTAGGCAGTGCAGCCCAACAGTTAGTAACAAGGAACTGGAATCCAGGACTCCTGTCTCTGTCACTGGCTTGTGGTGTGACTGGGCGAGTTGCTCCTCTGTGCCTCAGTTTCTCCATGTGTTCAGTGACTGTCTACCTCCCAGTGATGATGTCATCGAGGAAGAAAACAATTGGAAAATGACAAAAATGTCTGTCTGACCATGTCCCTTGCAATGCTGTCAAAGGGGGGAGACAGAACATTAAGACCTGGGGTCAGGTCCTGGTTTGTTTGTGACGTGAGCAGTGAAAGTTTAATAATCACCCTTCAGTTCCGCTTGCAGCCATTTACGTGGCCAGTGTTTTTCCACTGACTCTAGGGCTGGAAAAGACCCCTCAGGTTTCCCTGCTCCAGGCTAGTCTCCTCTGGCCTAGCCAGTGGGGTGGAATGGGAGGGGGAGGAGTAATTAACGGTGTAGGATTTGGACTGTAGAAATACAGTTACAGCCCTGGCCGCCAGCAGAGGAGTTGGGGGCAATGGTACCTGAGAGTACCTGAAAGGGGGCTAGATTTTAGTTCCTTTAGGATTGGGGGGATTGTTAGATATTCCTCCCCCCCACCCAGCTATGAAAGCTACAATGGTTCACAGGTCATCCGTCCCCCCACCCCCACCCCTTATCTGAGGCAAATTCAGTCCCGGGGTCAGTTTTCAAACATCAGCGCCCACATGAGAAATCTCCATCCCACCCTTCAATGTTTCCACCTCGCACAGTCAACAATTATGGCTATTCCAGCCGTGCCCCACCTTCCGGTGGCGAGATCTCTGGTGTCCCTTACCCCACATGACATCACACACACACCCCCTTACTCCAACTTCTAGCTTCACACGACTCCGGAATGCCCCTGGCTGTGCCACTGACTCACTGGGATGTTGAGCAGGTCATGGCCCTCCTCTGGACCTCAGTTTCCCCATCTGTGCCGTGGGGACGGCTACATTGGCTCTTCTATGCAAAGGGCTGTGGGAGCACTGGTTGAAAGATCCTGTAGAAAGGCAAAACACACGTGGAGCCTTCTTGGTTGTTGGTAGCACAGAGTCAACTGTATCATGGAGAGGAGGCAGGAAGGGGACTGTCTGCCTGTCTGCACAGCCCTCCCAGAACCCGAGTGGCGTTTGAGGAACCTGACCTTGAGCAAGGGGCTGCAGCAGGAAGTTGCAGCCGGGTTGCATAAGGGGGCTCCTTCCCCACACTCTTCGCAGGGGAGGATTTGCATGTCCGCTCTGAGCCGGGGACCCCTGCCGGCTGGGCCCAGAGGCCAGGGAAAGAATCTGCCGAGAGAGGAAGGAGGGGAATAGCCCAGGGGGGCTGGGGTGGGGAGGGAGAGTGAGTGTTTCCCATCGGGGGAACCCTCCTGGGCTTGGAGGGTGCCCCAAGGTGACTCTCATAAGGAGATGGGCTTGGCTTGGGGCCGCTAACAGGGTCAGAATGAGAGCAGGGTTCAGCCTATATAGGCTGGAGTGAGAGGAAGGAGCTGGTGACCGAGGACTCCTGGGGCAGCAGAGGCGTAGGATTTGTGGTGTGCTGCGGCCCCGCGGCTGGGCTCCAGGCAAGCCGCTTCTCAGCGCCAGCCTGTTCCATCTCTGGGGACAGGAGCTGTTGTCGTTCATCCCTGCGTGGAGTAGGAAATAAACCAGCCGTCTGGGGGCGGAGCCGAGGCTGCAATTGCAGTGACGGGGTCCCAGCCAGGGCTCCCAACGCCCGCGCTGAGAGCCCAACTGGAGTCACCAGACAGGGGCCCGATTGTCACAGAAGCTGAACACCTGCAACTCAGGTGCTCAGTCTCTGGGACAACTGGGCCCTTTCTGGTGTCCCCAGCTGGATGCCCCAAATGCATGGAGGGAGGTGTGTTAACAGTGGCTGCCACCAGCTAGCAGGGTCCCTCCAGAGCTGTCTCTGTCCTGTGGAGTCATGTCTGGAGCTGGGGTGGGGCTGGAACTCCCGCCTGTGACTCATTTCTTGCACCCCAGGGCCGCTGGCCAGACTCTTTGCCGGGATGTGAGGCAGTGATCTCACCTCACAGGTGCTGAGCCTGGGGCTGTCCCAGCTGGTGCTTCCTCAGGGCTACCCATTCTCGCTGGTGTGTGCCTCAGTTTCCCCATGTGTTCAGTGACTAGCCTACCTCCCAGGGAGGGCTGCAGTGAATGGACGTTGATGAAGCCGTGTGAGAGCCTCGCCGTAGGTAAGAGAAGGGCAGAGTGTTATTTTAATAGCCTCTTTTTGCACAGCATGACGATGTCATTTTGATGATGGATTGTCAGGGGGCCCAGTCCCTTGATCCGAGGGCAGTATCCTGGCATGGCTGCCACCTCCCTCGCCACGTTGCTGTTGCTCTCCCAGCCCTGGCTGCCTCCCCTGCCCACTGTCTTGTCAGTGGCTTGCTTGAGGTATGAGGCCACGCACAGCCTGATCTGGGGTGTTCAGAGCCCACAGGTGGGGCGGGGCGGGGGGGTGGGAGGGAAAGCCAGTGAGGTCAGTGCCTTGTGCTAACTTGGGAGGGGAGTGGAGTCTAATGGTGAGAGCGGGGGACTCAGGTTCTGTTCCTGGGTCTCTGCTCGGAGCAGGGCGGATGGGAGTCAGGACTCCTGGGTTCTACCCCGGGAGGGGAGGGGAGTCTAGTGGTTAGAGCGGGGGAGCTGGAAGCCAGGACTCCTGGGTTCTGTTTCCAGCCCTGGAAGAGGAGTGGGATCTAGTGCATCACAGCAAGAGGGCTGGGCCTCAGGACTCTTTGCTCTTTACTCTGGCTACAGCGTAGGGAGTTGGGGGTCAGATTGTGCTGTGAGTTACACGCCCACCAGTGGAAGAAGGAAGCTCAGACTGGCACGTGAGTCGGCGCTGGAGTAGCATGTTCTTGTGCCCCAGGCCTGGCCCGGCCCAGCCCAGCCCTCCCGCCTGGGTACCCTTGGCCGGGACACAGAGCCGTACAGGCGATGGATGGGCTGAGCTGGCCCCGTGGGCTCAGGGCAGCCACTTTGGCTCTTGGGCATCGATGCCGCCTCGTGGGTGAGCCGGCCACGTGTGCTGGCTCCGTGCCCAGTTCGCAGCCCAGCGCTTCTGCCACCTCGGGAGACAATGTCTCGGGCTTTGTCTGCCTCTTGGACGGGGCTGAAAGATTTCTGGTCTCCGCCCCCCCCCGGCGCGTGTCTACGGTTGGTACAGCCCAAGCCGGCTTCGGAGCTGGAATCCTGTGGGATTGCAGCTGCACGGAGGAGGCTTTGGAAGGACGGCAGCAGCCACAGCCGGAGCCCTGTCCAGCCCATCGCCCCTCGGCTGCGCAAGGCTCCCCCCGGGGCCCGTGCCGGCTGCAACCGCGTCTGATTGGCCCCCTGGGGGCTGCCCCCATGCGCCGGGCTCAGGTAGGAGGCCACGGGATGCTCCCTGGGGAAGCAGCGGCTCAGAGAGGCCCTGAGGTCGCCACTCTGGGTTGTGTCTGAGCAGAGGAGCCTGCAGGTTTTGGGGGGGTCCCAGGTGTGAGGAGGAAGGGAGGTGAAGCCCTTCTAGCAGAGCCAGCAATATTGGCAAAGGGGTGTGGGTGGGGGGGCCGGGATCTAGGAGTGGGGTCTTTGCAGGGGCAGTAAGCCCCATGTGCGGGGAGAGGCTCTGTTCAGTGCCATTGCCTGGGTAGTATCAGGCTTCTGGAGCCGGACAGTTATTTTTGGAGGGTGGTGGGGGCAGCCTGTCCTTCCCGACGGGGGGGCGGGTGGAGCAGGCAGCAGCTGACTGACCCAACAGCATAGGCTGCTGGAAGCCGGGGGCACTTCTTGCGGGGAGTAGGTCTGAGCTGGGAAGGCCTGTTCCCCGCAGCCATGGGGGCCGAAGGACCCCGAGGGTGCTCAGCGAAGGCCGCTCCTCTCGTCGTCGTCCCCCCATGGCGGCCAGGAGACAGCCGCGGATGGGGATCTGCAACTGCGAGGCGGGAGGTCAGGACTGTCGGAGTGAAGGGAGAGTGGTGCAGGAGCCTGGGCTTGGGCTGCTGACCCAGCTGGGGCTCCGCTGCAGCACTGCAGGGCCTCCCAGGCCAGGCGGCTGCACTAGACTGAGGGTGGGGATTTGAGGGAGTCCAGGGGGACCTGGAGGCCCTGGCCTGGAGGCTCACTAGCCGCCGCCCCTACCTGGCCCAGAGGCATGCTCATTGGCTAATGACACGTTTGCTCTCGCTTGGCTTCCCAGGTGGGCGCTTGCAGCCCAACGCAGGCACTGTCCAGGTGCCATTGCCCTGGGAGGCAGAGCCGGGGGTGCCAGGGGTTGGGAGAGCCTGGCCCTCGTTGGCTAGGATTAGCCGAGCTGTGTCCGTGGGGCTGGCCCCACTGTGGCTTCCCAGCACCAGTTGGTCCACCTGATGAATTGATGGTGAGCGCGGTGCATGGAGACTATTCGGAGACACATGAGGCCGTTGACAGCTGAAAGGAGCTTTTCCTTTCAGCCAGTGCCAGGGCTTGGCCATGGGGCCTGAAAAGAGAGAAGAGAGCCTTGGGGGGTCCTTAGCAACCCCCCCGCTCCCCGCCAGCTAAAGCCCAGGGAGCACTCTGGGTTGGAGGTCTGATTTAACCCCTTCAGCAGCCCAAAATGGGCATCTCCAGGGCTGCCCCGTGCAGCAAATACACCCCAGGGAGCGATAACCTTGCTATGAAGCAGAGTCCAGAGGCAAGGGGTTAATGGGTCTAAGGGCTCAGCCTTTTGGCGTGAGAGAACCTAGTTTCGGGATGAGCCCTGACTTGTATCCAGAGTGGGGATCTCGGGAGGTGAGTAACTTCAAACTCCTCTCGCCATCCAGACTTGCTAAATCAGTGCAGTGGTTTCAAAACCTACTGGATAGTTAAGAGGGGTCCCTGGCTTGGGAGCTAGACACACCGAGCCAAGGGGGCATTGGCTACCACATGCCAATAGCAGCCCCTTCCGTCCCCAAGGACCCCACAGCACTTGACACGCAGTATAAACAAGATTTGTCACCCCCTCCCCCGCTGCAATGTAGCCACCTCTTGGGTGGCTCACAGCAGCAGTTTTAGGGTGCAGGGCAATGTTACAACCCCGCTGAGGACAGGAAGTGAAGAAGGGTTACAACTGAGAAGGGGGAGGGGAAGTGGAGCTCCAGGCAGCCGGGATTTCAGCTTCATTTCGCGTCTGGGCCTGGCACCCCTTGCTCTAGGTGTGGATTCTTCCCTTTGACAGGGGCAGAGAAGGGAGGGAATCTCTTCCCAGTGGCAGGTCTCTCCTTCCACACTTCTGCCATTGTTGACTTTGTTTCTTAACTGCCTCCCATCCATCTTCTCTATTTAACACCCTTTCAGCCGCCCCTCAGCGATGTTGGAGATCACATTAACCCAGCCTCAGCAGCGAGTAGGAGTTACCCCAGAGAGCTTGGAGGAGAAACCAACTTCTGTGGACTTTAAGCTGTGTGTTTGTGCCTGTGTGTGTGTTTTGCTTCTAGCTATGGAACGAACCCCCTTTGAGTGGAATGTGGATGCAGGGCAGAGCCGGGCTCCAGCTTCTCTGCCCCTGCTCAGAACTTTGCCTACCAGCTGCAGAGTGAAACTAACAAGATGTTGGTCAGTTCCAGGCCTATGACTTCATAGTCCTATGACTGCAGACTTCAGAGTCCTAGGCAGCGGGGGGAACCAGGGCAGTTCTGTGATGCCATCTGGGGAAGCTGTGAGCAGAGGCAGGTACTGGAGTGAGTACAGTAGCTATCTCTCCCTGCTCCCCCCATCTACACCCCACTGGCCACAGGGAGAACAGCAGACCCAGCTCAGCAGTCAGGAGGTTCTCAGGTGGGGGTGGAAAAGAAGTAATACATTTCTCTCCCTGCCAGAGGCCAGGATGTGTTTGCCCCTCTACTGAGAGACTGGAAAGAAAGAGGAGGCTCCACGGGGGGACCCTGGGACAGCCCCTCTCGTAGGGCTCTGGCCGCATGCAGGCAATGGCGTTCCTATTCCTCTCCTTGGGGACACTGTGCTATTTTTCTGACTCTGTTGTGTGATGGTCCTTCTGCCTTTTGCAGGTGGGGGCATGTGGTTCCCAAGTGGCAGCAGTCCCCTGAGGAAGCCAGCACCTGGCCGCGGCTGGACTAGTATTATCCCTCCCGTCTCTCTGTGCTGAGTGTCTGACGTTTGGCACCTTCATGTTCAAGGAATTTAGAGTTTGATCCTTGAGATCAGCCCACAGTGCTCAGCCTCCCAGTGCAGTGCACCTGGCTAATTAGCACAGCGCGGAGATGAGGTGTAGGGGGATGGGTGGGAAAACCTTCCTGTCTGGAGCTGTTTACAGCTTTTCTCTGGGAGCAGAGTGGGAGCTAGAGGTGGCTGTGCTATCTCGGCTCAGGATGCGGGGAGGTGACTCCTGTTCCCATGAAATCCCAAGGCCAGGGAGTTTTAGCCAGTTCCCCCATTAAAACAGACCCTCAGCTTTCTCTGTGGGTCTGTGCCTGCCTTCCCCTGGTGTGACAGCTGAGACAGGAGAGAGGTCTCTCCCTGGGCCTCTCCCGGGTAGCAGAACAGAGACCAATTACCTCGCATTCTCTCCAGAGACCCATGCAGTGAACTCAGTGCCAGCTCAGCCGGGGGGCTGATCTGGCTTAGGCCCAAAATAGACAGCACAGGACAAGCTTCCTCCTCCATGACATCTAAACTGTGACCTGGTGAGACCAGCTGTAGGGAAGAGAAGAGAGTTCGCTCTCAGTGCAGTGCTCAATTCCTGGCTTCTCTTTGGGAGTTCCAAAGAGGATGGATCTAGACTGTTCTCAGTGGTAGCAGGTGACAGAACAAGGAGTAATGGTCTCAAGTTGCAGTGGGGAAGGAAAAACTTTGGACTAGGAGGGTGGTGAAGCACTGGAATGGGTTCCCTAGGGAGGTGGTGGAATCTCCATCCTTAGAGGTTTTTAAGGCCCGGCTTGACAAAACCCTGGCTGGGATGAGTTAGTTGTGCTTGGTCCTGCTTCGAGCCGGGGGTTGGACTAGATGCCTCCTGAGGACCCTTCCAACCCTGAGATTCTAGGATTCTTGGATGGTCTGGTGGGTTTGGCAGTGGCTGGTCCTAGGCCTTATTCCTGCCTCTGCCACAGAGTCCCTGTGTGACCTTGGACCAGTCACCTCTCTGCTGTAGCCAGCAGTTTCGAAAGTGTCCATCCCTCCCGGGCACTCGGTATACCAGGCGCCTGCTGGGCTCTGGAATCAGTTGCCCGTCTTGACGTCCCTAACTGAGAGCGGAGCACCGGGGAATGCGGCCCTCGGGCTCCCCGTCTGTGAGGCTGAACTCGCTCAAGGAGCCTGTGGGGTTCAATAGACACTGGGGCCCTGGTGCTGAGAGCTATTGCAGCCTGTAAATGACCCTTATCAGCGTGTGTGTGTGGGGCAGTTTGTGCTGGTTAATGTGCTGTGGGCATCTGTTCTCCCTAGGGGCAGGGCTAAGACCCACCACCCATTTCCTGCTGGCCACTGACCCAGCCATTAGAAGGTAACATTGTCCCACTCCCCCCCGGCTGGACTGGGATTGAAGCAGCTGCCCAGCAGCGAGAGCCTCCTTCTCCTATTTCCCCTGTCTTAGGTTTTTATATAGCCTCTATTACCGTGGTGTCTGGACTGCCCGTCCTCTGAGCTATCCAGTGCCCTGGAACTCGCTTGCTGTTTACTGCCGAGGGGAGGGAACGGCTTTAGGAAAAGCCCCAGCTCCTCTGACAACGGGGCCGGGACAGCATGTGCTGGGATATTTCTGGGTGCTTTGTTGCTCACTCGCACACCTCGGCCTGGATGCTTTGGATGTCTGAATCGCTGCCTCACATGGGAGATCAGAGTGGGGGGACTAGGAATCGGGCCTCCTGGGTTCTGCTTCATGGCATGATCTAGAGAAAGTCACTCCGTGCCTCAGTTTCCCCAGCTGTAAAATGAGGATGAGACCTCCCCCCCCCCCCTCTTTCTCGCCCGCTGAGTGGCTGTGAAGTGTAGTGAGGCCTGAAAAAGGTAAGGAGTGATTATTGACCGCCCCCTTCCCCCATCAAACTAAATGCCTCCTCTCCTCCCCCCATCCAGCAAAGAAACAGAACAGAAATAAAATCCCATCCTTACCCCAGCCGAGCTCTTACCCCGAAATAGGGAGGCGTGCCAGAGACTCCATGACATCTGCTAGGGGCTTTGCTGGTGCTGTTGACTTGATGTGGAAGGTGCCCAGACGCCACGGTGGTGGGTACGGGACCTTGCTTTACACTGATAGAGACCAGACTGCAGTGTCAGCAGACAAAGGCTCGAAGGGGGCCAAGCAGTGTTGAGGCACAATCTGTTCTCTATTACAGTAGCGCTTAGGAGCCATGGCTGGGACCGCGCTGTGCCAGGCACTTTAAAAACAGAGACCCTCCTCGCTGATCCCACTGTGCCCGCTCCGGGCTTGGTTCTTCCCCCACTTAGGTGCCGGCTCCAGCCCTGAACCACGTGGCAGGCGACCAGGCCCCAGGGCAGAGCAGTGGGGCTGCAAGCCCCGGGGTGGGGTGGCGAGCCGGGAGCCCCGACTCCCAACTCTGGTGCCACCAGGTGGCTGTGAACCCGAGCCCCAAGCTGAGTGTCAGCCCTGACCCCAAGCCCTGTGCTGGGCAGCGAGCCCCAGCCCCGATCCCTGCACCAGGCGGTGACCCCTGACCCCGCATTGCTTGAGGTCATTAATTAGTGTCAAGTTTAAAATAAAATTCTACTTAAAAATAACTTTTCCACTTGTATTTAATTCAATAAAAATAGGTTTCAGTCTTCATTTAAAAGCAGTGAGGAAGCCGTGACAAAATTCATTTTAAGCGATAGGGTTTAAATCTAGTATTTAACGTGGTGTTAAATATCAAAAATGTGATTTTAATTTCTAGGGGAGGGGGTTGCACTCAGAGGCTTGGTGTTCAAAAGGGGTCACCAATACAAAACGTTTGAGAACCAATGTTTTTTCGCCCCCGCCACTGTTCTGATGAGTTCCTGTCTGCATCCTGTAAACACCTGCCCATACCGGTATTGCCCTGGCCTCTTCTTTTGTCATTCAGGTTTGCACACATTCTATAACAATGTGCATTTCCTCACCTTTGGGGGCGAAGCCAGACTTTGGGTCACCTGCTCCTGCCCTGGCCTCGTCTTTTGTCATTCAGTGTCCGTGGCACGCTGCAGATCGCGCAGGTGATGAAACTGAACAGTTCCAACATTTGCAGTTTCACTCTTTAAATAGCCAAAATTCGACTGATCTAAAATTCGATTGCTCTCTACAGTCTCAGTGCACGGAGACTGGAGAGAGCATGAGTCTGGCACACAAATTATTGTGCCAAATGATAGTAGAATTGGATTCAATTAAGAAAACAAAAAAATTGAGACCTGATGAATGTAAATCTGAGGATGTTTCCATCGGCCAAAAGGTCGTCTGGGCCCACGCTCTCCCTTCCCTGGCTGACTGCTCAGAACCGTGTTTCCACAGAGATCCATGGTGGGCTGGGGCCTCGCTCGCTGCAGTCTGCCCACTCCCTGCCAGGGCCCCTGCATTGCCTGAAGCACTTCCCTGTCGACCTGCGCACCTCCATGGATGGCAAGTACAAGGAGATCGCTGAGGTATCCGTCTGTCCGGCCTGTTCCATCTCACGCAATCCCCCCATCTATTTACCCATCCTATCCGATCCCACCCATCTCTCTCTCTCTCTCTTTCCCATCCCATCCTGTTCTCCCGCCATCCATCTATCCCACTCCACTCTCCAGGCCTTCCCACCCACCCATCCATCCATCTATCCCACCCCGTTCTCCAGGCCTTCCCATCCCCCCACCCGTCCATCTATCCCACCCCGTTCTCCAGACCTTCCCATCCCCCCACCCGTCCATCTATCCCACCCCGTTCTCCAGACCTTCCCATCCCCCCACCCATCCATCTATCCCACTCCACTCTCCAGGCCTTCCCACCCACCTATCCATCCATCTATCCCACCCCGTTCTCCAGACCTTCCCATCCCCCCACCCATCCATCTATCCCACTCTGTTCTCCAGGCCCAGCCATCCATTCCACCCCATTCTACAGGCCTGTCTGTCTATCCATCCCTGTACACCTCCATCCATCACCTTTTTGTGTTCTCTTTCTCTTCCCTTCCATTCCACTGTCTCCCATTTGTAGTCCCCTTAAAGCAAAGCCTGGGAGGGGTCCCCAAATCAGTGGAATGAGCAGGAGCCCACTTTCCCTCATCCTCTGTATCGCAGTGTTTGGTGCATTGAGTTTGCAAGGGCTCAGCTTGATGGATCAGAACTGTGGGTGGTGACTCAGCAGCCACAAGCAGTAGGGACATTTCTGACGATCTCCTGTCAGAACTGTTTGGTACAAGCCCCCGGGCATGGCTCAGCCAAAACAGTCCCCTTGGCCCCAATGGCTTCTGGGAAACGGTGGTGCCGCGTGAGACTCCCGTGGCTGGTTCCTGCTGCCATGCGCCAGGCGATCTGTTCTTGCTCATCTAGTTTCTTTTCCGCCCCTGTCGCGGACTCGCCTCTCGCGCGCTTCAGGGCATGACTGCCCAGCTGCTGGGAAATTGGCTTCCGGCAGCTTTCCTGCGCCAGCTGAGGAAGGGAGGAACTCGTCAGGCTGCTGCCAGCCGTCGGGCCCGGCGCGCCAAGCGGGGCTGGTTTGAAGGCTGTGCTGGCGGCCCCGTCACCGCCTGTCCTGTGCTGCTTTGCCCCCAGGAGCTGTTCTCCCGCTCGCTGGTGGAGAGCGACATGCGCAGCGCCCCCTACGAGTTCCCCGAGGACAGCCCCATCGAGCAGCTGGAGGAGCGGCGCCAGCGGCTGGAGCGGCAGATCAGCCAGGACGTGAAGTAAGGCACTGCCCCTGTTCTGTCCCATCTCCCCATGTCTCTCTAGGTCCTGACCCCATTGTGGGGCAGAACGGAGGCTCCACCAGGGAGCCGGGACTAGACGAGGGGGGAGGGTCCTTCCAGGGCCAGCTATGAGCTGTGCTGGTCAGAGACCTGAGAAACTCATTGCATGCCAGCCAGGAGTGCTCCCCCTCTCCCTCCCCCCCGCCTCAAGGCCCTCAGGATTGCTCTTAGACCTGCCTGAATCATTGAATCTCATGGTTGGAAGTGACCTCAGGAGGTCATGTAGTCCGCCCCCCCCCCCCCGCATCTAATCCCCACCCCCCCACATCTAGTCCGGCCCCCCTGCTGGGACTTCAGGCTGCGTCTGCTGCCCTGGAGCCCAGCAGGGCAGCTGATGGGCACCCCAGGAGCAGGGTGAACCTCTGGCTGGAGCGGATGCTTGTTCAGGGCTGGCAGCACCAGGCTGCCCCATTCTTCCTGGAGTTCTTTGGGGGTTCCCGCTGAGGGGTTCGCGGAACACGCTGTCCCCAGCCCACCCGCCTCATCCAGGCCTCAGAATTGCCAGCACCCCAAAGAACAGAGCCAGACTGAGTTTGGGGAAGGAGGGGCTGGACTCTTGGGTTGCTGTGGGTCTCCGGGGTCCCCCTGCCCTGGTCCTTCTCTGGTCCCTCGGGCTCTCTTGGGTTTCTTCGCTCCGGGGTCCCGTCCCCATCTCGGTGAGTTTTGCTTGGTTGTGTCTGTGGTGCCTGGTGTTGGTTTCTGCATTAACACCCGTGTTTTCTTTCTTCCTCTCTCCTCCCTGTCTGTCCCTGTCCATCCATCTGTCTGCCCCCGCCCCCGCCCCCGCCTCCTGTCTGTCCTCAGACTAGAACCCGACATTTTACTCAGAGCCAAACAGGACTTCCTGAAAATTGACAGTGCTGCTGACTTACAGTGAGTGTCTGGCTTTTCCCTCTCTGCCAGCGACTTGGGGTGAGCTGGGAGTTACCCTGGGGTCTGGGACTCCCCCTGATCCCAGCCTGGCCGGGGAGCAGCTTTCTCTAGGGGATCCACCAGGCTCATGGGGGATATCACAGATGAGCTCTGGGAGTTCTGGTCCCTCCCGCAGTAGCTGCTCAGCTGGTGCCAAAGGGGCCAACCCGGGGGCACCCCCGGAGCGATGGTGTGTCCTGGCGGCTCTGCAGGTAGCCCGGCGTGGGAACGGAAGAGGAACAGATGGGGCCATGCATATCCTTCTGGGGAGCTGCTTCCTCAAGGGATGGGGAAGAAGAGGCCCAGCTAGGGGAGAAAGGCGTGTGAGCTGGCTTCCCCTTCTGGAGGAGACTGGGGAAGAGCGGGGTGTCCCCTCTGGGCGCTCTCCCTAGGGTGGGGAAGGCAGACGGAAGCTGGCATCCCTGTGATGGAAGCTGGCGATCCCATAGCTCTAGCAGCAGCCTGGTCTGCTGGTGCAGGGGATGGGTTTTCTCCCGTGCCCTCTGGGGAAGGTGCCCGCCTCAGGGAGGCTGGGCTGGAGAGCTGACACTGGCTGGATCGCTTGCCCCACTGGGCCCTCTCCCGCGTTCTGAGCTCCCTTTCCCACCTGCCTTTGCTTCCAGATGCCGCGGACGGTGCCGGCGCTGCCTCTTGTCTCTGCTGCGGTTTGTTTATGTCCCCCCCGTTGCTCACGTGTTCCTGGGCTGAGCTGTCCGGGGTAGGGGCTCAGTCCAGAACCAGGTTCCCAATAACCCAACCTCCAGCAGCCGCGCTGAGTCCCGATGCCCGGTGAATGGGACCCTCTTGAGTGCCATCTTCGCTACAGGCTGCTGCCCGGGAGGTGGCACCCAGCTGGGGATTGATGTCTCTCCTCAGCGGCGTGCCAGCCCCCCAGGGCACAGAGCGGCTGAGCTGGGATTGTGGTTACTGGGTAGCAGTGGGTGCTGAGATCCTGGGGGAGCTCCCCCGGCCCGGCGCTTACCCCTAGGCAGTGTTGCACGTCTCCCTGTGCCGTGTGTCTGTCTCTGGATAGCGCCACGGGCCTGTTGGGGGGCGGGGAGGGCTTGGCCAGTGCCAGACAACCATTTCTCCCCCCCTCCCTCCCCCAGGCTGTACAAGGAGCAGAACGAGGACCTGGTGGATCATCTCCCCAAGGATCGGGATGTGCTGCTGGAGAGGGATTTCCAGAGGGTCACCATCTCCGGGGAAGAGACCTGTGGGGTGAGTTTGCCTGGCATAGGGGGCTGCCTGGGGGGGAGTGGGAACTAAGGGTTATGTGGGTGACCCTCCCTCTCTCTCTCAGACCTCAGGAGCCAGCCACTCGCCTCTGACATGGGGCTGGATCAGTGCAAGCGCCCCCTAGAGGGGAAAGACTCCTTGTCACAGGGATTGGCTGGCTAATGGGACCTGGGGTGGGATTGGGACCCCCCCCTGTGTTGCAGTCTCTGCTCTCCCTGAGCCTGCCAGTCCCCCTCTGTGCTGCAGGCCAAGGTCTGACCACACCTGTGATCTACCGCAGGTGAAGACCCGACTGCAAAGACCCTGCCGCGGGCCAGCCACCTGAGTACATCCCAGGAGTCTGTGGTGGGCTTGTGCCCGCGCCACCACGTCCTCATAGCCCTGTTTGCTCTAATCCAGCTGGTGCAGGCAGTGCCGGTATGTCGGCCCCTGCCACAGTGACACCTCCACTTATGGTATGGACGTGCCCTGAGACCCATGCCCATGTTACCGGGCAGCTCACTGCACCCGGTTTCGAGGGCTGGGCCGTAGCATCTATCCCCAAATCCCCTCGTCTTGGGTGATGGGCAGCACATCTGAACCAGGGGTTGGCCCTCCCCTCTCCAGAACCAGCAGGATCCAGTGAAATCCTCGTGGGATCCCCTTGAACTCCACTCAGGGGCCACTAATCCCTCGGCCACATCCCCAGCTGGAGTCAATGGGCACAGCCCCATTGGAATCAACAGAGTGATGCCAGTTTACATCAGTTGAGAATGTGGCCCATTCTTCCCTCTCCCTGTCCCCTTTCCCACTGGATCAAGGTGACATCTAAAAGGAGTTCCTAGCACAGTTCCCGCGGCAGTTCCTCCATAGTTCCTAGCACAGTTCTCCGAGCGTCTTCCCTTCTGCGGCGTATCGCTGTGCAGCAGTGTGACTTGCCTGAGTTCGGACCTGTACGGTCCCAGTTGCTTTCATCACATGGCTGGGCGAACCCATTGCTTTTTTTATTAGCTCGTTAGTCTTGCGGAATGGGGCCTGGCCCCCACGGTAATGGGTCTTACCAAACCTGCTCTAGATTGGAGGCGTCCCTGTGTTTAAGTGGGGCGGGAGGGGAGGTGTATTTGTGCATAATTTATCCCATCGCAAGCGGGACGTGGAACCTGATCCAGCCCCTGAGGATCAGAGAGCAAACCTGACCGATCTAGGGAGGGAAATGCAAAGAGAAATCTGAGAGCAAATGTAACGAAGTGGGTGATGCTTGAATCCTCTATGAAGTATTGTTAGGAGTAAGAGGGACAGGATCTGGCCCATGGTTTTCATCTGGACAATGTCTCTATTCACCCAGCCCGCTGTGAGCCTGTTCTGATGCCCGACAGAGTCAGAGGCATTTAGGCATCTGATTCCCACTGGGTAGTTACCTCAATACCTTTGAGGATCTGGACCCAGAAGCCTTTAATTTCTGTGGGCTTTAGCCCAGATCTTGTGCGTGTCCACATGAGTAATTGAGCTCCCGTGGTGCCAGCAGTGATGGGAACTCGTGTCATCACTGTGCCATGCAGCCCTGTGATCTTAGGATGCGTTTCCATGGTGAGCAGCAGCCCATGGCAGCGAGTCGACAGGGTTCGCCAGGCCCACGCCATGGCCCTTAAGCAGCTGGGTAGAGAGGTGGGCTCTGAAGTCTAGGGAGCAGCTGAGCGCCAGCCCGAATGTCTACCCAGCTTGTTTTAGGACTGGAGCGTGAGCCCCGCAGGATTGAGCCTGTAAACCTGACCCCTGAGCCTTGCTGCTTCCGGTGTAGATCGGGGGTGGGCAAACCTTTTGCAAAATTATGTGGAGGGGCTGGGTAGGGAAGGTGGTGCCTCCCTAAACAGTCTGGCACTGCCCCCATCTGACCCCACCCACTTCCTGTCCCCCCTCAGAAACCCCATCCTATCAACCCCCCCCCCGCTCCTTGTCCCCTGACCATCCCCTCCCAAGACCTTACCCAATGTCCCCTGACTGCCCTGACCCTTATCCGCCCCCCACCTCCTGACAGAACCCCTGGACTCCCACACCTACCCACCCACCCACCCCCGTTCCCCATCATCTGACGGCCACCCCAAAACCTCCACCCCAATCCAACCACTCCCTGTCCCCTGACTACTCCCAGGATTCCCTGCGCCTTATACAACCCCACCGGCCCGGCCCCCTTACCATGCTGCTCAGAGCAGCGTCTGGAGGCCGCGCAGCCCCACTCCCTTGCCATGCTGCTCAAGTGGCAGGAGCTCAGGCCCCCTGGCCCACCTGAGCTCCCAGCTGGGGAGGCTCCCCCGCCTTCCTCCCTCTCCCTGAGCCTGCAGTGCTGTCCAGGAGCGGCGGGCCAGAGCACTGGCAGGGCGGGGCACTGAGGTGCCGGGAGAGGGGGGAAGGCCAGGGAGGCTCAGGCGGGCTGCACAGGACGGTCCCGCAGGCTGGATGTGGCCCGCGGGTGGTAGTTTGCCCACCCCTGGTGTAGATGGACCCTAACAGACTTCACAGTGGTACATTCCAGGAAGTGAAACGACTAGAGAGCCTATCACCTTGGCCTTTCGCTAGCCAGTTTCCCTGCGAGGCTCAGTGTACTAATGCTGGTAAAGCACATAATGATCCGTGAATAGAAAAGAGCAATGTATTGTGCTTTGTGTAGCCAGTGCAATCCCTCTGCTACTCAGCATGCCCCAGGACTGCGTAGTTCCCGTTTCCCTAATTCCTGATCTCCTGTCACCTTTGGATTGTTGGCTGTGGGAGACTCTGCAAAGCCCCAGGGGCCGGAACATCTCCTGGCAGCATGAATATAATGTGTACAGTCACTGTCTGGGAGATCGCCAGGCCGGCAACTCATCTCTAACGTGTACGCTCTCTGCGTGGGAGATCACTCGCTGCGTGGGAGATCACTCTCCCGGCACCGCGTCTGTGACGTGTACGCTCTCTGCGTGGGAGATCGCCCGCCCGGTACTGTGTCTGTGATGTGTACGCTGTCTGCGTGGGAGATCGCCCGCCCGGTACTGTGTCTGTGATGTGTACGCTGTCTGCGTGGGAGATCGCCCGCCCGGTACTGTGTCTGTGACGTGTACACACTCTGCGTGGGAGATCGCCCACCCGGTACCCTGTCTGTGACGTGTACACTCTCTGTGTGGGAGATTGCTCACCGGACACAGTGTCTGTGACGTGTACGCTCTCTGCGTGGGAGATCGCCCACCCCGTACCCTGTCTGTGACGTGTACACTATCTGCGTGGGAGATCGCCCGCCCGGTACTGTGTCTGTGACGTGTACGCTCTCTGCGTGGGAGATCACTCGCTGCGTGGGAGATCACTCTCCCGGCACCGTGTCTGTGACATGTACACTCTCTGCATGGGAGATTGCCCACCCGGTACTGTGTCTGTGACGTGTACGCTCTCTGCGTGGGAGATCGCCCGCCCGGTACCCTGTCTTGACGTGTACACTCTCTGCGTGGGAGATCGCCCGCCCGGTACTGTGTCTGTGACGTGTACGCTCTCTGCGTGGGAGATCGCCCGCCCGGTACTGTGTCTGTGACGTGTACGCTCTCTGCGTGGGAGATCGCCCGCCCGGTACAGTGTCTGTGACGTGTACGCTCTCTGCGTGGGAGATCGCCCGCCCGGTACCCTGTCTTGACGTGTACGCTCTCTGCGTGGGAGATCGCCCGCCCGGTACCGTGTCTGTGACGTGTACGCTCTCTGCGTGGGAGATCGCCCGCCCGGTACTGTGTCTGTGACGTGTACGCTCTCTGCGTGGGAGATCGCCCGCCCGGTACTGTGTCTGTGACGTGTACGCTCTCTGCGTGGGAGATCGCCCGCCCGGTACTGTGTCTGTGACGTGTACACTCTCTGCGTGGGAGATCGCCCGCCCGGTACTGTGTCTGTGACGTGTACACTCTCTGCGTGGGAGATCGCCCGCCCGGTACTGTGTCTGTGACGTGTACGCTCTCTGCGTGGGAGATCGCCCGCCCGGTACTGTGTCTGTGACATGTACACTCTCTGCGTGGGAGATCGCCCGCCCGGTACTGTGTCTGTGACGTGTACGCTCTCTGCATGGGAGATCGCCCGCCCGGTACTGTGTCTGTGACGTGTACGCTCTCTGCGTGGGAGATCGCCCGCCCGGTACAGTGTCTGTGACGTGTACGCTCTCTGCGTGGGAGATCGCCCGCCCGGTACCCTGTCTTGACGTGTACACTCTCTGCGTGGGAGATCGCCCGCCCGGTACTGTGTCTGTGACGTGTACGCTCTCTGCGTGGGAGATCGCCCGCCCGGTACTGTGTCTGTGACGTGTACACTCTCTGCGTGGGAGATCGCCCGCCCAGTACCGTGTCTGTGACGTGTACGCTCTCTGCGTGGGAGATCGCCCACCCGGTACCCTGTCTTGACGTGTACGCTCTCTGCATGGGAGATCGCCCGCCCGGTACTGTGTCTGTGATGTGTACACTCTCTGCGTGGGAGATCGCCCGCCCGGTACTGTGTCTGTGACGTGTATGCTCTCTGCGTGGGAGATCGCCCGCCCGGTACTGTGTCTGTGACGTGTACACTCTCTGCGTGGGAGATCGCCCACCCGGTACTGTGTCTGTGACGTGTACGCTCTCTGCATGGGAGATTGCCCGCCCGGTACTGTGTCTGTGACGTGTACGCTCTCTGCGTGGGAGATCGCCCGCCCGGTACAGTGTCTGTGACGTGTACGCTCTCTGCGTGGGAGATCGCCCGCCCGGTACCCTGTCTTGACGTGTACGCTCTCTGCGTGGGAGATCGCCCGCCCGGTACTGTGTCTGTGACGTGTACGCTCTCTGCGTGGGAGATCGCCCGCCCGGTACTGTGTCTGTGACGTGTACGCTCTCTGCGTGGGAGATCGCCCGCCCGGTACTGTGTCTTGACGTGTACGCTCTCTGCGTGGGAGATCGCCCGCCCGGTACCCTGTCTTGATGTGTACGCTCTCTGCGTGGGAGTCACTCATTCGCACACATCCACAATGGAGATGTTTAACTGCCAAGGCAGCGTCGTCGTTGCAGCCTCAGCCACGCACCTTCCTGCTTGGTCACAAAATTCCTGGTGCCAGTCCAGGTGACTCCCCAGCCGTCACGGCAGCATTTCCCGCAGTGAGGGTGTTACACAGTTGTTAGCCCAGCAGGCTGCAGTGACACAAGAGGAGGGGAGGAGAGCCCTCTCCCCCTGTCTCTCTCCCACTTGCTGCTGGCCTAGGGCTGGGACTGATGTCTGCTGAGCCAGGCAGGCTTTGGTCTTGCGCCTTCCGCAGGCTGCCCTGCTATGGAGAGGGGTAGATGGTGATTGGAGCTGGGTATGTGGGGACGCACCTTCTCTTCCCCCAAATCCCTCCTCCAGGGGATCCTCAGCCTCCTCATAGACTTAAAGGTCAGAAGGAACCATTATGATCATCTAGTCTGAGGTGCTGCACAATGCAGGCCACAGAATCTCACCCACCCACTCCTGCAATAAACCTCTCACCTACGTCTGAGCTACTGAAGTCCTCAAAACATGGTTTAAAGACTTCAAGGTGCAGAGAATCCTTCAGCAAGTGACCCGTGTCCCACGCTGCAGAGGAAGGCGAAAAACCTCCAGGGCCTCTGCCAATCTGCCCTGGAGGAAAATTCCTTCCTGACCTCTAATACAGCGATCAGCTGAACCCTGAGCATGTGGGCAAGAATCACCAGCCAGACCCCCAGGAAACGATTCTCTGTAGTAACTCCCATCCCCTCCAACTTTCCATCTATTACCATAGTCAAAGATCAAGTTGCCAGAATTGTTATCCCATCACGCCATCTTCTCCATAAACTTATCAAGCTTAGTCTTGAAGCCAGATAGGTCTTTTGCTCCCTTTGGAAGGCTGTTCCAGTATTTCACTCCTCTCATCTCCCTGGCTGAGGCCCGTAGCAGAGAGTTGATCTTCAGGCCGCAGCCACTTGGACATCCTTCCAGGCTGGCTCAGCACCAGCGACCAAGGGAGGCTATCCAGGGTGGCCGAAGAAAACCCTAAGATAGGAAATGAAGAGGTGACCAGTTGGGTCTGGTAGCTCTTAAATCTTTGACAAGGACGTGTGTGTGTGTGTGTGTGTGTGTGTGTGTGTGTGTGTGTGTGTGAGAGAGAGAGAGAGAGAGAGAGCAGTGAAATTTAAAGGTAACATTTAAAAAGGATGAAACTCTTACTATGTTAAAACTATTTTAAGTCCCCCATGTATTGTTAACCTGCAGAACTTGCAGCTGCAGGATATTACTGAAGAAAACCTACTTCCAAATCCCAAACCTGCTGATCATTTTTTTAAACCTTTACATGTGAGCAAGATTTTCCCTACTATCCCGTGGGGAAAACCCAGGCCCTGTTCTAACCCCTTAAAGCACTGGCATTCACATCTTCCAACAGGATCCTCCCAGACCTCACTGTGGGGCATGGAGCATGTTCATCCATGGAAACCTGTCCAGGCTGGTTCCAAGCCATGGGGCTGACGCTGGCTAGAACCCGTGTCTCCTCTTCACCCTCTAGGTTCCCTTCACAGACTTGCTGGATGCAGCCAAGAGTGTGGTGAAGGCACTGTTCATCCGGGAGAAGTACATGGGACTCTCCCTGCAGAGCTTCTGCAAGACCACTGCCCGCTTCCTGGAGGAGCTCTCCGGGAAACCGCTGGAGACCCGGGTCTACGATGAGATCCCGGAGACCCCCGTGGCTGTCGGTGAGGCCAGGGCTGTGGGGGGCAGGGGAGCAATACGAGTGGGGGGGGGGGGGAACCTCTGGGTGCCCCAGGGTGGAAGCGCAATGGGTGGCTAGGAGAGGGTAGGGAGCTGAGCAGGGCTTTGTGGATCACTTCCCAGGAGGGAGGATTCCTGGGGCAGTGGGGAGAGGGGAAGAAACCTCCTCCCTTGGAACAATTCTGCCCAGGAGTGTGTCTGGTGTGTGTGTGTGTGTGTGTGTGGGGGGGGGGGGGGGTTGAGCTAGCTAGGCTGTCCCATCCTCCCTGCACCCCTCCCCAGCCGACATCTCTCCATTCACTGGGCCACCTGCCCCTTCCCCACCTCCCGGCACTTGCATCCTGGTCATGCTCCCCCTGCCCCCGTTAATTCAAAGGGGGAGATGGAGGGGGCATTGTGTGAGAGGAGTCGGATGAGGGGGTCCTGAGTGAGGAGGGTCTCTGATTGGGGGAAGGGGCAAAAGTCTGGATTGGAAGATGGAGGGAGTGTTGGGGGGAGAGGGCAGCAAGGGAGCGGGCAGCCGGTATCAAGGAGTGTCCCAAAGGTCGGTCCTGGGGCCGGTTTTATTCAATATCTTTATCAATGATCTGGAGGATGGTGTGGACTGCACCCTCAGCAAGTTCACAGATGACACTAAACTGGGAGGAGTGATAGATACACTGGAGGGTAGGGATAGGATACAGAGGGACCCAGACAAATTAGAGGATTGCGGCAAAAGAAATCTGATGAGGTTCAACGAGGACAAGTGCAGAGTCCTGCACTTAGGACGGAAGAATCCCATGCACTGCTCCAGACTAGGGACCGAATGGCTAGGCAGCAGCTCTGCAGAAAAGGACCTGGGGGTTACAGTGGATGAGACACCGTTGACTCATGTCCAGCTTGTCCTTGTTGCCAAGAAGGCTAATGGCATTTTGGGCTGTATAAATAGAGGCATTGCCAGCAGATCGAGGGATATGATCGTTCCCCTCCAGTTCTGGAGCCCACACTACAAGAAGGATGTGGAAAAATTGGAAAGAGTGCAGAGAAGGGCAACAAAAATGATTAGGGGCCTGGAGCACATGACTCATGAGGAGAGGCTGAGAGAACTGGGATTGTTTAGTCTACTGAAGAGAAGACTGAGGGGACCTACCTGAAAGGGGGTTCCAAAGAGGATGGATCTAGACTGTTCTCAGTGGTACCAGATGACAGAACAAGGAGTAATGGTCTCAAGTTGCAGTGGGGAAGGAAAAACCTTTTTCCCTAGGAGGGTGGTGAAGCATTGGAATGGGTTACCTGGGGGGAGGGGTGGAATCTCCTTCCTTAGAGGTTTTTAAGGTCAGGCTTGACAAAGCCCTGGCTGGGATGATTTAGTTGGGGTTGGTCCTGCTAGACCCTCCTGAGGTCCCTTCCAACCCTGATATTCTCTGATTCTGTGATCTGGACGGGGGGGGGGGGGGGGGGGCTTGTTCTCAGGCCTTTGTGGACTTACCCCGGGGCACCATGAGGGACCTGGTCCCAGGCTAGCTCTAGGGGCTGTCCAGACCTCAACTCAATATGAATGATCCCTGCACTGCTGCTCCTCCTGTTTGCAGATGCTCCTGTGCACCCCCCGTTCACAGACCAGCACCCCTACGAGACCTGCCTCCCCGAGGCCATGCCGCCCGACCTGGGCTTCGGCCTCAGGATGGTCGGCGGCGTGATCCACGTCTACACCAAGCGGGATGTCGTGGACAGGTGAGGGGGGGAAGCGCAGGTGTGTGTGTGGGGGTGCGTCCGGGCATGGACCTAGGTGTCACCAGGTGCCCCTTTGCCTTCTGCCTGCCTGGCAGAGTGGCCTTCCCTGGCCATCCCTTTGGGGTGGGTTCTCATTTGGCCCAATTCTGCAAGCCTGGCTGGCCAGCTCTCTTTGGGTCACACAGAGAGCCAGGGACAGAGCCCAGCCCTTGGTCTCAGTCTGGGCTCTAAGCACTGAGCAGCACTGCCTGTCCCGGGAGGAATAATCGTATTCAGAGGCGGGATTTTATTACATTGCATCGAAGAATCCCAGGGAGCCCTATGGACTGACACTTCACTTAGCATCTAAGGGTGTCCACCTCTGGGGTGGGTGTAGCTGCTGCTTAACAGCCTCTGGCAACACCCAACGAGGGCTGAGGGGGGGAAGGTGACAAGTAACACTTCCACTGGAAATGGCTTGAGGAGTTGGTTGGAAAAGAGATCTGACTTGCAGGGCAGTGCCCTTGCCACGGGGCTATGGGCTACTCTGGCTGGGGCTTTCTCCGTCTCCCCTCTGGAGTTCCTGGAGCAGGGTCTCCCCCATGCCCGCTGGGTGCCCTGCCCCAGGCTGCTCCCTTTCCCTGCCCCCGTAACTGTCCGTGACAGGTCGGTGTGACCCCTCTGCGCCGTCTCCTCCCGCAGGAACACGGAGCTGGACCTGCCCTACCCGGACCTGCAGGAGTTCATCGCCGACATGAACGTCTTGATGGCTCTGATCATCAACGGCCCCATGTAAGCAGAGCGGCTTCCCTTCCCACCCACCCCCCTGGGCTGCATGGCTTAGGCAGCTGCTCCCCCGCACGAGGCTGCGGGCCCCTCTCTCGGGCTGGCTGCTGCATCGTTACAGCTAGAGCTGAACGGGACCAGTCCACGGCCCCTCTTCGCACGCCGGCCCCTGACTGGCAGTTAATAACACCAAGGCCACACAGTGGCAGAGACAGGGATCAAACCTAGGGCTCCTGGCTCCTAGTCCAGTGCTCTATCCTCTAAGCAACCACTGCCCTGCAGTGAAGGAGGTTTAGGCCCAGGGGCTGGTGAACAGAAACCCCAGATCATCACCTGTCCCTTGTCCAGAAAATCCTTCTGCTACCGGCGGCTGCAGTACCTGAGCTCCAAGTTCCAGATGCACGTGCTGCTCAATGAGATGAAGGAGCTGGCGGCCCAGAAGAAGGTCCCGCACCGGGACTTCTACAATATCCGCAAGGTACCATCAGGCCAGAGCCCACCCCGGCCCCGTCTGCCCCGAAGCAGCAGCCCATGTAGCTAAACACATTCCTTGCTGGACTGACGGCCCTGGGGAGGGAGCTCCTCTGTCCCCCGGGCTTGGGCAGCAGCCCTGCCAGCTGTCCTCTCTGCTGTTCTGGAACCAGGAGCGCCTCCCCACCGGGACTGAGACCCACCAGACGGTGACGGCTTTAGTGCCTGCTGACCTCGGCTCGGGTTCCGACCTAGCGGTCAAGGGCTCCTTCTCCCAGCCTGGGCTGGTGGAAAGGCTGGAGCCGTGGGGGGCCCTGGGCCTTGGTCACGTGTGTCCCTCCCCCCGCCCGCCACAGGTGGACACGCACATCCACGCCTCCTCCTGCATGAACCAGAAACACCTCCTGCGCTTCATCAAGCGCACCATGAAGAAGCACCTGGACGAGATTGTGCACGTGGAGAAGGGCAAGGAGCAGACCCTGAAGGAGGTGTTCGAGACCATGAATCTTACGGCCTACGACCTCAGCGTGGACACGCTGGACGTCCACGCGGTAGGTTGCCCGCGGGAGGTGGTCCGGCTCTGCTGGGGTGCCGGGAGAAGGTGCAGCACAGGAAAGCAAACCCACTCTGGGTAGACCTGTCCCATTGTGCTCCCCCAGGAGCCGGGGCTCCCCCACCCCGCGTCTGCTCAGGCTGACGCACCTGCTTTCCTCGCACTGGCCTGCAGGGGCGTCCGGTGGCTGAGGCAAGAGGATGCTGCAGCCCCGTCGCCTTTGCTGAGCTGAATGATGGATCCTCTCCATGAGACCTGGATAGCCGGGGCCCCTTGGGTCTGGGGAGAAGGGGCTGGAGGCAAGGGTGCTCTGGGCACTAAGAGGCTGGGTCTCTGCAGCCTTGCTGTGCCAGGGAAGGGCGGTGGGGTCACTGGGCTGATGTGTCCCTCTGCCCGGTGGCAGGACCGTAACACCTTCCACCGCTTTGACAAGTTCAACACCAAGTACAACCCCATCGGGGAGTCCATCCTGCGCGAGATCTTCATCAAGACGGACAACCAGGTCTCGGGGAAGTACTTCGCTCACATCATCAAGGTGAGAGCCGCCTCTGGGCCTGTGCTCCCAGGAGGGGCGTCCCCCCGGGCCCTGGCACCTCTGCCACACTGCTGCCAACAGCCCCGATCGCCTTCCACCTGCCAGCCCCCGTGAGCGGGCAGCCTGGGAAGGAAGTCGAAAGGGTGACTGTCATGGGGGAAGGATCACCAAGGGCTAGTGCAGCCTGGCAACGGTGCCTCCTTCCCTGGCACCGGCTCCCTGTTCGAGTCGGTCTCGTGCTTGATCCTGCTGGTGATCGGCGAGTGGATTTAGTCAACAAGACTGAGCAGTCCGGACACAAGTTTGCAAGGCCGGGGGTCGGAACAGCAGCATAGAGGCGGGGGGCACAGGATGGAAACGGAGCTAAACAGAGACAGTTTGAGGGGGGGTCGGGTCCAGAGAAGAGACCCTCCTGGGGGTGAAAACGTGTGTGTGTGTGTGGAGGCTGGGGGACATATGGGATGTGTCCAATTTGGGGCTGGCTGTCTCCCCTAGTGAAGCCTGTGTGTGTGTGTGTGTGTGTGTGTGTAAGTCTCGTGTTTCCTGAGCGGCACGCAGGGTCTTACGTCACTGTAGTGTGCACAGTGGAGGCAAAATCTGCAGACATCCGCCCTTGCATCGCTGTTTTGCAGCCTGAGGCGTGCACGCGCGTGTGCGTCTCCCCGTGTCGCACGTGCGTGTGTCTCCCCGTGTCTCACGAGCCGAGGCACCCGTTTCCCGAGCCAGCCCAGTGCATTTTCCCCTCTCCGCAGGAGGTGATGTTCGACCTGGAGGAGAGCAAGTATCAGAACGCGGAGCTGCGGCTCTCCATCTACGGCCGGTCTCGGGACGAGTGGGACAAGCTGTCCAAGTGGGCCGTGACCCACAAGGTGCACTCTAACAATGTGCGCTGGCTGGTGCAGGTGCCGCGCCTCTTGTGAGTAGTCCTGTCTGCCGGGTCAGGGCAGCGGGGCTGGGCACGTGGGCTTCGTGCCAGGGACGGACCCTTCCAGCCAAGGATGCCAACGATGAGTCTTTGTAGTCCAGTCGCCCTGCTCTAGGGCCTGGGATTAGCTAAACCCGGACAGTCCAGGAGCTCCCTAGTGGGGCAGTGGACTTCCCCAAGTGGTCAGGGAGCTGTCCTGCATCTCCACGCCCAGGGAGGCATCAGGCTCCTTGGGAAGCCTGGTTCCAGGGCCCAGGAGTTCGGTGAACCAGCCAAGGGAGGGATGCGACTGGGGGAAGCGGCAGGATGAGGGAGCCTGGAAGGGAGGAACTGACAGCTGAGTCTGGGGCAGGGGGAGGAGGAATCCTACACCCACTGGCCCAGGGATATTCGAACTAATGGCCTGGTGCCCTGGGTAAAGCAGGACTAGTTCCATTGCAGTTGGGGGCGTTAGCCTGGTGTAAGCGAGAGCAGGATCCGCTCTAGGCACTGAGCAGGCCATGGTGGGGAGGCGTCCCGGTCTGAGCCTGCCCTCTGTCTCTCTCAGCGACGTGTACCGCACCAAGAAGCAGCTGGCCAACTTCCAGGAGATGCTGGAGAATATTTTCCTGCCCCTCTTCGAAGCCACCATCCATCCTGCTAGCCACCCGGAGCTACACCTCTTCCTGGAGCACGTGTGTGCCGCCCACGGGGCTTGGGAACTGGGCTGGGGGCAGAAGTGCGGGCAGGGACTGCCCAGCGCAGGCCCCTGTGGGTGGCACCGTCAGGTGCTTCCGTGGGGCGACGGGAGTCTTCTGGGTGAGGGTCACATGCCAGATCTGGGCTCCATCAGGCTCCTGCTTCTGTGATGCCATGCCCCTGACCTGGACACGTCAGCCCCTCTTCTGGCAGCTGGGACGTGGGGTCTCCAGTCACCCGGGAGGGGACAGCCCTGGGAAGGTCCTCCTGCCCCCGAGCCATGGGCTCCTCCTCCGGTTTCTCACGCTCCCCTCCCCGCGGCAGGTGGACGGCTTTGACAGCGTGGATGACGAATCCAAGCCGGAGCATCGCATCTTCAACCAGGACAGCCCCCTGCCCGGGACCTGGGTCGAAGAAGACAATCCGCCTTACTCGTACTACCTGTACTACATGTACGCCAACATGACTGTGCTGAACCACCTGCGCAGGTAGGAGACCCTGCTCCCCGTCCATCCCGAGTGGGGGACGAGTCATCTGTGCAGGTAGAAGGAGACCACTCTCCCCGCCTGGCCCATCCCCATAGCACTGGGGGGGGGGGGTGTCTCCTGGTAATTCTGGACAGGTTGCATGGGCCCGTGGAGGACGTTACTAATCCAGCTGTTTGTGTCCCGCTGGGGGGCTGTCTGTTACACCCCTGTGGCTAAGCAGTGCCCCCTTGTGGCCGGGGCATTACACAGCAGGGTATCGGATGCCTTCTCGAGTGCAAGGTCTGTCTGGGATTACCCCCGCAGGAAAGCCTGTGCCTGCTGGTTGCGTTTGGGGTGGTGGCGGTTCCAGGCACCCCCTGCCCCTCTGGCTCCCTGGTTCATGTGCTGTGGGTCCGTGCCCACTGCGGGCAGTGGCCAGTCGCTGACCTGCCTGTGCTAACCTCTCTGCAGGAAGAGGGGGTTCCACACCTTTGTCCTGCGCCCTCACTGCGGGGAGGCGGGCCCGATCCACCACCTGGTGTCCGCCTTCATGCTGTCAGAGAACATCTCGCATGGGCTGCTGCTCCGCAAGGTAAGAACCCCGAGAGCCCCACAGTTGGCTCTTGCTGGCTACTGGTGAACCTGACGCACCAGCGGAGCATGGGACGGGGGCGGGCAGGGGACTGTGATGGTACCAGTACAGATGGCTGCATCTACCTCATGGCATGTCTTGGGGAAGGCCCTGGGCTGGTGTATACATGGATACACCTAAGAGAACTTACCTAGCTTAGGGGGCTACAAATACCAGGACAGAGGGACAACTGTTGCCTGCTCCTGCCGACTACGCCACTGTGATGGGTTGGGTCACAGAAACCCCCTTGGCACTGACATCTGTTGTGCTCAGACTACCTCTGAGCCCATTTTCCCTGGCAGCTTGAGACTTCAGTACCCTGCCTTGTTGAGCCAGACACTGGCTAAACCACAAGTCACACAAGCAATTCCCTTAGACACTCCAGATTCCCAGTATCATCACCAGCAGCCACCTGTCCTGGGGACCAATGGTTATGAAAACCAATCCCCCAAATAAAGAAAACGGTTCTCCCCAATTCCAAAGAATCAGGCCCCAGACCCAGGTCAATATACCAATCGGATCTTCCCACAAATCACGCTGTTGCCAATCCTTTAGAATCTAAAATCTAAAGGTTTATTATACAATGAAAAAGGTATAGGTGAGGGTTAAGAATGGTTAAAAGAAATCAATTACATGCAGTAATGGCACATCTCTTGGTTCAGGCTTGCAGCAAAGGTAGAATAAACTGCAGGTTTAAATCAAGGTCTTTAGAAAGCATCCCCTCCAGGGATGGGTCAGCACCCTTGGCCAGAGTTCACCTGTGTAGCAAAGTTCCATCCAGAGCTGGAAACAAGGCAGGCTGAAGGCTGGAGGTAGAAGACAAAGATGGAGGAAGTTTCTCCCAGGTTTTATAGATTCTCCTTCTGGGCCAAGCCCCCTTCTTCCTTATGCAGAGTCCAGTTGCAAACTCAAGGTTCATAGCCACATGGTCCAATTACCAGTCTCTCCACGATTTAGTTTCTGACCAGGCAGTTGACATTCCTAGAGCAGCTCGGGTGTAGACAGGCATCTACAAAGTCCATTGTGTGGTTGATGTCCCTTAATGGCCCATCAGCCAGGCTAGCCAAGTTAACAACAGCTTGTCTGAGATTTCACCCAGCAGCCAAGCATCAGTTTGAAGTACAGGCATCGTATATTCAATATCCATAACTTTAGTTCCAAAAAATATACACACACATCAATGGCATATTCATAATCCGCCCTCCATAACCTGGTCATAGACACCTGTTATGACCCCTTCACATAAGATTTGGTGTCACCATAGGACCTTGGTTGCTCCAATGATCTATATGATCCCAAATCATTCCAGTAACGCGACACCCCCTCACACTCTGTTGACCAAATCTGCCTTATGTGCTTCCTACTGCAAACACTTTAAATACAAGCATAGAGCCAATGCTCATAACTTCAGATATAAGAATGATACATGCATACAAATAGGGTGAATGCATTCAGTGGAACAGAACCTTTGCAGAGCTATGTTACAAGGCATATCAAGCATAAAACCTATTCCAGTTCTGTCCTATTTACACTTATAAGCATATTTCCATCAAGCGTTCTGGGGTGCAAGGTCACACCGGGGGAACAGCTTCCTAGCCAGCGGGTGCACCGTGGCGCCATGGGGTCTCCGAGGTGAGGTGGGGGGAGCTGCTCCGCCCTGTTAACCGCACTGTCTCCCGGCTCGTCCTGGCCAGGCGCCCGTGCTGCAGTACCTCTACTACCTAGCCCAGATCGGCATCGCCATGTCCCCGCTCAGCAACAACAGTCTCTTCCTGAGCTACCACCGCAACCCGCTGCCCGAGTATCTATCCCGCGGCCTGATGGTCTCGCTCTCCACTGACGACCCCCTGCAGTTCCACTTCACCAAGGTGAGCCCTGCAAAACACCATCTGGGGGGGCCTGTGTCGCTCTCGGGGAGATGCCAGCAGCCTGGGGGGGCTGGGAGGAGAGCAGCAGGCAGCGCTCGGCCCTTGGGGCCCTATGGAAAGAGCTGGATGTGTCTAGATTGGCCCAGGGAGGTAGCTGGGGGCATGAGACGAGCCCTGGTGTGCCTGTCGGCTGTGGAGGGGTTGCACAAGTGTGCCTTGCTAGAGTGACAAAGGCGAGGAGCCCCTTCCTGCCAGCTGGGGCCCCTGTTCTGTGTCCGGAGCCAGAGGGTTCTGTGTGGGGTGCCTGGTGTCTGGACCCCGCAGCTCTCTGCTGGCTTTGGCCTGGGTGTGCGCTGACCCCACAGACGGCCACGCACTGGGGAACCACTGGGGTGTTTAAAGCAGTTCATAGGTTTTGTTGCAGTGGCTGGAGGGGAAGCCGGAGGTCCCCAGCGATGTTGCTTTAATGTAAGCTGGCAGCTTTCTGCAGCAGGGCTGAGGGACTTCTGCAGGCGCCGTGGTGAGAGCAGAGACTGGGCCGTGCCCTGATGCTGGGGAGAGGTGGGGGGCTGACCCGGGTTTTGGGTGAGGCTGGAGGGGGCCTGGCTGCAAGCAGCCCCCTGTGCTGTGATGGAAGAGACACTGCTCCCACGGCTGGCTTCGATCCTGCTGCTCCTGGGCCCCCCGCTCGGTCCCAGATTTCTGTCTGCCCTGCCTTTGGCAGCAGGCCCATCTCCAGCCAGACCTGTCCTCTGGCCCCAGCGGGTGAAATGCCAGGGCAGCTGGGACGATCGCTGCCCTTCCCCCTCCGTTCAGGGCAGGACACCCTTCCCCCCCCCACCCTCTCTCCGGGCTGCCAAGCTTGGCTGTGCAGGAGTGCGAACAGGAGATGCACATGCCATGGCCCCTGGGGATGGAGACGCCCCTGGGGATGGAGATGCACATGCCATGGCCTGAGGGATGGAGGCGGGTACCGAACTCTCCCCGCCTGGACCCAACTGTGCTCACCAACCCCGAGGAGCCCTCCTGCTGCCCCCCTCATGGGAAGCCCCGCACTGCGGATTCCCCTTCGGGGCCGAGGCACCGCTGGTGTTAACAGGGCCCAGCCCCAGCAGAGGAGAAGCCAGGGACTAAGGTGCTACTCCTGGGCCCTGGAGCGGGTCCTGGTAGGGCAGGGCGGAGGCTGGTGGGGGGAAGGCTGGTGGGGCGGAGCAGAGGCTGGCGGGGCGGGGCAGTGTGGGGGAAGCGTGCCCTGGTGCCCAGGCCGGCTGTTCACCGCAGTGACCAGCACCCCCCTCCCGCGCTCTCCTGCCCAGCGGCAGGTGGGGATGGGGTGAGGGCCGCTCTGCCGGGGGCCAGCGAGGGCCAGTCTGAGGCGGCCGTGCCATTGCAGGAGCCCCTGATGGAGGAGTACAGCATCGCCACGCAGGTGTGGAAGCTGAGTTCCTGCGACATGTGCGAACTCGCTCGCAACAGCGTCCTCATGAGCGGCTTCTCCCACAAGGTAACCCCGGGTCCCCCTGGCAGGGCCCCTTCTGCTCCGGAGCCCAGCACCCACTCCTGGCCTGGCCGGTCCATCGTGTGCAGGCCACGCTGGGAACCTCAGCGGGGTCCTGCCCAGCCTGGCGCTAGGGGGCGCTGCGCTCTGCACCCTTCGCCCCCCCAGCCTGGCGCTAGGGGGCGCTGCGCTCTGCACCCTTCGCCCCCCCCAGCCTGGCGCTAGGGGGCGCTGCGCTCTGCACCCTTCGCCCCCCCCGGCCTGGCGCTAGGGGGCGCTGCGCTCTGCACCCTTCGCCCCCCCCGGCCTGGCGCTAGGGGGCGCTGCGCTCTGCACCCTTCGCCCCCCAGCCTGGCGCTAGGGGGCGCTGCGCTCTGCACCCTTCGCCCCCCCGGCCTGGCGCTAGGGGGCGCTGCGCTCTGCACCCTTCGCCCCCCAGCCTGGCGCTAGGGGGCGCTGCGCTCTGCACCCTTCGCCCCCCCCGGCCTGGCGCTAGGGGGCGCTGCGCTCTGCACCCTTCGCCCCCCCCGGCCTGGCGCTAGGGGGCGCTGCGCTCTGCACCCTTCGCCCCCCAGCCTGGCGCTAGGGGCGCTGCGCTCTGTACCTCATCTCATGCACGGCTGCAGTGGGGACTGTGGAGCTGGAGGGGAGGTCCTGTTGGAGTCAGTGCCGCAGCACGGTGCCGGGGCCTCTGTGCTGAACTACCTTTCCGGCGAGAGACAAACCAGAGGTGCCCGTTACAGAGCCCCCCGCCCATCGTCCAGAGGGGGGGGTTTGGGGCAGATTCCAGCTCTGGCTATTCCATGCCTGCTCCATGATCCGGATACGGGGCTCTTGTTCACTCCCTAGCAGCGTCTGTTGCACAGCATTGCTGCGCTCTGTTATACGACAGCTGCTCCCCACCCCGGAGGCGGCTGCATTTCAGCCGTGAGTAACGGCATCCCTCCCAGCCAGCTGAAAGTCCCATCCTCAGTCCTCCTGACCCTCCATCTCCACCCCTTTTCCCAGGTGAAGAGCTACTGGCTGGGCCCCAGTTACCTGAAGGAAGGGTCCGAGGGGAACGACATCAGACGCACCAACGTGCCGGACATCCGGGTGAGCTACCGCTTTGAGACGCTGTGCCAGGAGCTGGCGCTCATCACGCAGGCCGTGCAGACGGCGGAGCTGGAGACCATCGAGGAAGAGGACTCCCTGACCATGGGCTCCGGCCTGGGCACGCAGTGAAGGACACTGGTCTGTGTGCTCCCCGGCAGGCGCGCTCCCCCCCCAGGGGCTTGCCTGGCGCATGAGCCCCCTGCTGCCTTCCGTAGCATCCGGGCCCCCGGGGATCCTGTCCGTCCCTGCATTCCCTGTGCTTGGTGTTTCCCCGAGGAGAGGGCTCAGTCTCGTTCCTCAGTGGCTGCCATTGGGAACGGGCTGGGGCCGTTCTAGTGGGTTGCTTTGGGTGGTTAGTTTTCTTTTGGGGTTGTTTGTTCGGTCTTTTCTTTTTTAACTCCTGCTGGACCCTGCATGAGGGTCTGCAGGGCCGTTTGGGGGCCCAAGTGCAGAGGGGGGGCTGGGGGGCAGGCCAGGAGCGTGGTGGATCCTGGCACCGTGGGGAAAGGAGACGGGGGGGGGGGGGAGGGGGGCATGCAATCGCACAAGCCTCAGCTTGGAGGTGCTAGTGAGTCTGCAGCGGGCAATTGGGGTGCGAGTGGGCTGGCATGAAAGCTCGGGGGCCCCTCTCTCTTGGGGGGCTGGAATATGGGGCTCTGGGCAGGTGCCACTCTCAGCATGGCTTGTGTTATGCTTGGGAAAGGTGTTGACTTGAGATCGTCAGTCCGGTGAGTCCTGTGTCTGGAGCTGGAGCCATGCACTCCGGTGGCCAAGAGCTGGGCTGAGAATAGTGCTCCAGCTTGCCGCGGCCGTGCCCCCTGCCCCACACAGCTGTGCTCTAGGGGCCACAGCGCCAGGGGCCTGTCTGGGCCCCAGACTTTTTAAATAAAGGAGGATCCACCCTCCAAACTCCTCACACTGTGACGCCCACGTCCTCAGACCCAGGAGAGCCGGCGGGTGCAGCCCCGGGTTGGCATGGGGGGGGACGGGGCAGAGGTATTTTTAGCTCCGTACGCATCTGGTGTCAGTCTGAGCATTTCTCTGTCAGCGGCGAGGGAGGGCCCTGGACGTCCCAGGAACCGCCCAATGCGGGGCAGTCAGTCTCTGCGGGGAGAACCCGGGAACTCCCCGGCGGCAGTGGGGAGTGAGGTGCCAATGTCTGCCCTGGTGCCCAACTTTGTGTTTGTTGGGCTGCAGAACCATTTCCTCCCCCTTCTCCCTCCTCCCCCCCGCCCCCCGGCGCTGCTTTGCGGCCATCCCTGTCCTCTGCTGAGCCTCAGGGTCCAGCTGTGGGCTTGCAGGGTGCTCTGTGCCCGAGTCCCCAGGGCATTACCCAGAGGAGCCCCTCCCCCACCTCTGTTCTAGCCTCCTGGACTAACGAGAAGGGGCGTTGCCGGTGTCCCAGGGGCTGGGCTCCCTGTGCCTGCTGTGGGGAAGGGAGGCTCTGCCCGCTCTGCGGGGATCAGCGAGGCGCTCAGCCCCACCGCTCTCCTTTAAGGGACTTTTTTCTGGGTTGGGGGGCTAACCCCTTGGCTGGCTGTCTGCGGCACGGGCCAGAGCTGTCGGGAGCAGAGTGGGTCAATGCTGCCCACCCTGCCCTAGGAACAGGTCCCTGGACTCTGTGCCCTTGTGTCCCTGCATTCGGGCCCCGTGTAGCCAGTACAGCCAGGGAGCCCTGGCATATGCCCATCTCACTGCTATGGTATCGCAAGGTTCCCTGCCCCAGAGGTCCTGGGAGTGCCCCCCCCCCACTGGGGCAAAGCTCAGCTCCCTCCCTCCTTAACTCTGCTCATAGTCTGCTCTGCTTGGGCCCGTATGGGTGAGGCGCTCCCCTCCTCCGTCCATCCCAGTCCCCTTGCTCCTGCCTGCCCAGCCCAAGGGTGGTCTTCACCAAGCTCCCTCCAGAGCCCTGCCCACAGCAGGCAGCAGATGGCACCCTGGGCAGACCAGGCCCTGTCCCAGAGCACTGACTGTTGGGCTGGTCTTTGGGGGGTAGGAGCTCTCCGTCCATGTGTTAATCCCACCCCATGCCCCTTACTTGGGGGCCTGGTGCCGGCAGCTCTGGGGAGCTGTCTCTGCATTGCAGGCTCTGGGCGGTGTGGATCAGAGCTGCGAGTAGGGTCCAGAGTCGATCCTGGCGAAGGAGAGGGGGCGGGGACCATCCGCCCAGTGCCTGGGTTTATCAGTAGAGGATTTCCCCCCAAATTTACCCCCTGCCTGGCTGGGGAAGCCTGTCCCACTTCTCCGTGCTGCCTAGACCGAGAAAGTTTTGATTTCTGTGTACCTTAGAGCTGCACCCTACCCTCCCCCTCCCGTGTCGCCGCTTTGTTCGGTTAAACAGCTGACCCGTCGTCCTTGTTCTCCAGTGTCCTGTCAAAAAAGAGCATGATCAATAAATACAAACTATTTAAGTAAACTCCCGGGCTGTGTGTGACTCCCTGATAGCGGCGGGGACATGGGCGCTGCCTTCAGACCCCGATTTCACTGCTCCTCACTAAGCTGATTTCTACGGTCAAATGGCTGCAGTAGCTACGAAGGATGCTCTGGCTCCCACTTGCCTTCCAAACCTGAGATTAGCCCCCCCGGTGCCTGTGGGAGGTTAGGAAGCAGGCACAGCAAGAATTGAGCCCAGGCATCCCAGCTCCCACTGGTCATGCTCCCGCTTCCTAAGGACACACCGAGTTAGTGGATTTTGACCCTAGAGGCCATTTCACACCGTGGTAGGGAAGCGAAAGGACCCGTCCGAACACACTGTGTTCCGGCAGTGTGTTCAAAGGAACCAAGACGGGGGGATTATGGCCCTTGTGTGGCAGCTGGGCCGTGGTGAAAGGCCCGAGGGCTCCAGCAAAGTTGGACCCATCCGGCCTTCAACTCTCAGCAGACCACGCAGGAGAAAATGAGACTTCAGGCCTTAATGGGCACAGTCCTGGTTTTTTTAACTCTGGTACAGTACAGTAAACTCGAAACTGGTTCGGCCTTCGGGGTAGATGGGCCCAAATTGTTGCAGCGCTGCTTCGGGGGGAGGGGTGAACTGAGTGGGGAGAACAAGGGCTCTGGTGGGAGCAGCCATTGCTGGCAGCCCATGTCCTAGTGTAGCTGGGACCTGCGAGGTGCTAGGCTGGGATTACAGCCCAGGTGACCTACCCGAGCTGGCTCTAATCACACACACCAGCATAGACACACCCTAGCACATGGGTTTTCAAACTCCGGGGCGTGGCTCAGTACTGGGTCGCCGCCTCTGGTGGCAGCGGTGGGCTAGTCCCTACCTGTTCTGACACTGCTGCCCCCTGGAGGCAGCCACCAGCAGGTCTGGCTCCTAGATAGGGGGCCATGGGGCTCCACACACAGCCCCCACCCTAAGCACCTCTCCACACTCCTGTTCACCGGGAACCAGCCAGTCAGAGCTTGGGGAGGGGGCAGTGCCTGAGAGTGAGAGCTGCGCACCTCCACCTTGGAGCCAAACCCGCTGCTGCCCACTTCCAGAGTGCAGGAAAACTGCCTTCGTTCCCCTACTGCATAGCTGACTGAGGTAAACCCGTGCCCCAATCCCTGGAGTCCCTTCCTGCTCCCCAAAGCCCTCATCCCTGGCCCCACCCCAGAGCCTGCACCCCAGTGCAGAGCCCTCACCCCTTCCCCAGCCCAGAGATCGAGAGAACCATTTTTCTTTTACTGGGAATTGGTTTTCATCCTCATTAACAAGTGGTGATACTAGGAAATTGGAGTATCTAAGGGAAGTGCTTGTGTGACTTGTGGCTAGCCAGTGGGTAAAACCTCTCTGTCTGGTTTGGTTTGGTTTGCCTTAAAAGTGGAGAAACCCCAGCCTTGGGCTGTAATGGCCCTACTCTAAGCAATTTGCCACCAATTACAAAACCAGTTTCTCCTCTCTGGGCCTTCACACCTCGTGATCACCTGCTGGAAGTGGGCTTCACCAGCCCCACTGATTGAATTTACCTTGCTTTCTTGCCTGCATATTTATACCTGCCTCTGGAGATTTTCAGAACATTCATCGGATGAAGTGGGTCTCAACTCACGAAAGCTCATGATCCCTAAAATGTGTTAGTCTATAAGGTGCTACAAGACTCTGTCGCTTTTGCGATCTAGACTAACACAGCTACACCTCTGATATGTGTCCTGAATTGATACTCTCCGAAGTGTCCCACCAAAGGCCATTGTTACAGCTAGGTGGGGGCTCTAACAGATCAGTTTCGCTCCCCCGCTAGCTGTAGGGGGTGCAACACGGGGGCGTGGGATCAACCCCGGCAGTTCATCATAAACCTTGTCTCTGAGGCCTCAGTAGAAATGTGGCTGTTCCCCTGGTGGCGAAGGACAAGTGCCTGAGCACACGGGGAGAGCAGGGGTGCAGACACAGCTCCATGGTACTGCTGGCAAACGGCTGCGACTCGTGTGGCCTGGGTGGAATGTGTACAGGCCCAGCCCAGCCTGAAGACCGAGAGCTCCTGTGTAAGGGAAGTCACTGGTTCTTTTACAAGAGCTGGAAACTGACATTGGATAAGCCAGGAACTCCTGATTGACTCTTAGGTTGCTCCAGGAGACGGATCCATCTAGTGCAGAGAATGGGGGGGCAGGGGGGGCACAGGACCAGAAAGGCTGAGCTGAAGCTAGATTAATGCTCTCCAGGACGCCAGGGCACCCTCATCCTCTAGCAGAAGCCAGCCCAGGGGTTCCCAGCATTGCCCTCCTGCCGTTTGTCTCTGGGAGCCCTCGCCCCGCAGCCTGGCCTGTCTTCTCAGGAGGCTGCAAGCTGCCAGGCGCCCATCCCCAGCGCGGAGTCCTTGGTTTAATGCCAGCGGATGGCGACTGGGAAGGAAACATACTGCCCTGCCAAGCCTGGGAACGGGCTGGTGATAAGGCCGTGGGGCACCTGGCATGTCACTACCAACAGGAGCCGGGAGCCAATGGCGCCTGGAACCATCTGTCAAGTGCTGAGTCCCTCCTGTTCTGGGCTCCAGCCGATCCACAAGCCAGGAACTGGCCTTGTGAGACTCCTAGGGCAGATATCTCAGTCTCCCAAGAAGAGAGGGCTGCAATAGGACATCTGCCATACAGCTGCATATTAACTTCTGAAGAGCTACATGTAGCTCTGGAGCAGGGTGACAAGATGTCCTGATTTTATAGGGACAGTCCCAATTTTGGGGTGTTTTTCACCCCCCGTCCCGATTTTTCACATTTGCTGTCTGGTCACCCTATTCCGGAGCCACAGGTTGACCACCTCTGAACTATTTTCTATCAGACCTTTGCCAAATAGCTCTCAGATTTCTCTTCTTGCAGGTTCTCTGACACTTCCATAGATCCCCACAAGATGGCACCAGTGAATAATACATTTCTCTGTTCCTCTAGTCCAGTGGTCCCCAACCCCCAGTCCGCGGACCGGTACCGGTCCGTGGAGCATTCGGTACCGGGCCGCGTTCCCCTCCGGGCCGCGGCCGCGTTCCCCTCCGGGCCGCGGCCGCGTTCCCCTCCGGGCCGCGGCCGCGTTCCCCTCCGGGCCGCGGCCGCGTTCCCCTCCGGGCCGCGGCCGCGTTCCCCTCCGGGCCGCCTTCCCCTTCGTGCCGCGTCCGCGTTCCCCTCCGGGCCGCCTTCGCTTCCGCATCCGGCGGCTTCCCTTCCGGTGCGGTGCGGTCCGGCTTCCCGCGGCTTTTCGGCGGACATGCAACGGTCCGCCGCACCGAGTGAAAAATTAAATCGCCTGCACTGCCTGCATCCGACGAAGTGGGTATTAGCCCACGAAAGCTCATGCTTCAAAACTTTATAGTTAGTCTTTAAGGTGCCACAGGACTTTGTTACCTCTGCTATATAGGAAAAGTGTTTCCAGTTCACTACTAGGTACGAATTAACAAAGGCATCCTCCTGCCTTTTGCATTCTAAGGTAGTGATGACCTTTTAGCATTTATCGGTTCGTGAAATTACTATATATGATAAATCCCTTCCAATTCCCTTCTAGGTACGAATTGACTTTGGCATTTCCCTGCCACTGCTATTCTAATCTAGAGTGGAGATTTCTGGCATGGATCTGTTTGTGAAAATTACAAAATATGAGAAATTCCTTCCAATTCACTCCTAGGTATGAATTTATCATGGCATACGCCTTCCAAAGGCAAACAGATGAACCTTTAAGCTTTTGGAACAGATTATTATTAATCCTCTTCACTCCCGCTGGAGTATAAGGCACCAACAAATCTCCTCCATGCCTCTCGATCTTGGGCAAGCCAGCTGATTTCATTCCATGTTTTGTTCATCCTTGTCATATCAGGCATTGCTGCCTTCGTCCTCAGCTGATCACCCATGAAAGAAGACATTTCGATAAATCTGTTGGTGTTTCTGTAGCAGGTGTTTTTTTTATGTGGCGGGTTGCTAACCCAGCGCACAACCCTCCTCCTTTCGCTTTCTGGACTTGGGACCAGACAACGGTGGAGTTTTTGGAACAGATAGGTTTGTGAAAATTAATATATAGGAAAAGTTTTGCCAATTCACTACTAGGTACAAATTGACCAAGGTATCCTCCTGCCTCTTGCATACTAATGTAGTGCTGATCTTTTGGTGCAGATCCGTTTGTGAAAATTACGAAACATGAAAAATTCCATTCAAGGTATGAATTGATCATGGCTAACTCCTGCCAATGCCATACGGATGAACCCCTAAGCATTTGGAACAGATCCGTTTATGAAAATAACGAAATATGTGAAATTCCAAGGTACGAATTGATCACGGCATCCAACTCCCACTGCCAAAGGGCTGCACTGCTGATCTTTCGGTACGTATCGGGTTGTGAAAATTACTATAGTGTTTCCAGTTCACTACTAGGTATGAATTGAACAAGGAATCCTCCTGCCTTTTGAATTCTAAGATAGTGCTGAGCTTTTCGCACCTATGGCTTGTGAAATTTACTATATATGATCAATTTCTTCCAAGTACAAATTGATCCTGGCATTCCCCTGCCACTGGTATTCAAATCTAGAGCGGAGATTTTTGGTGCGGATCTGTTCCTGAAAATGACGAAATAAGAGGAATTCCTTCCAGTTCACTCCTAGCTATGAATTGATCATGGCCTACTCCTGCCAATGCCATACGGACGAACCGCTACTACATGGATTCAAAAAACCCAAATGCATGGATACAAAATGGGGGATAACCAGTGGCTGTGGGAGCCGTGGTGGATCACAACCGCCGCATGAGTCAGCAAGGCGACGCTGTTGCAATTTTCGGTTGCATTAACCACGGCGTGGCCCGCCGGTCCCGGGAGGCGAGGGCAGCGCTGGGGAGGCCTCGGCTGGAGGGCGGGTGTCCGGTGTTGTCACCCGTGTCTAGAGAGGATGGAGAGAAACGGGACAGGACCCCGAGGCGGGTGACAAAGGGGGTCTGAGGGATGGCGCACAAGCCAGGGCTGAGGGGACACTCTCTGGGAAGAGGCGATGAGAAGGCCCCGACCCCGGCACTCAGACCCCCCGGGGACCCCGACACTCAGACCCCCCCGGGGACCCCACCCCCGGCACTCAGACCCCCCCGGGGACCCCGACACTCAGACCCCCCCCCGGGGACCCCGCCCCCGGCACTCAGACCCCCCGGGGACCCCGACCCTCAGACCCCCCCCCGGGGACCCCGGCACTCAGACCCCCCCCCCGGGGACCCCGCCCCCGGCACTCAGACCCCCCGGGGACCCCGACCCCGGCACTCAGACCACCCCCGGGGACCCCGACACTCAGAACCCCCCCGGGGACCCCGACCCCGGCACTCAGACCACCCCCGGGGACCCCGACACTCAGACCCCCCCCGGGGACCCCGACCCCGGCACTCAGACCCCCCGGGGACCCCGACCCTCAGACCCCCCCCCGGGGACCCCACCCCCGGCACTCAGACCCCCCCCGGGGACCCCGACCCTCAGACCCCCCCCGGGGACCCCGACCCCGGCACTCAGACCCCCCCGGGGACCCCGACACTCAGACCCCCCGGGGACCCCGACCCCGGCACTCAGACCCCCCCCCGGGGACCCCGACACTCAGACCCCCCCCGGGGACCCCCCCCCCAGGGAACGCTCCTGTCAGGGGCAGGGCCCGAGGGAGGTTCTTGAGGCGGGAAAATGGGGGCGACTCAACCAAGTCCCCAGCGCGGGGGGGGGGGGGGAGGCAGAACGAGCGGACCTCGCGGCCCATCTCACCCCTGGTCTAGCCCAGCGCTCCCGGCCCCGCCCAAGAGTGGCTGAGCGAATCGGCCCTCAGCACGGCGCACGCGCGGTCCGAGGGACGCTCCGGCAGTCAGGCCCCCAAACAGCCCACGTGGTTCATGCATCCAATCACACCACCCAGGAGATCGCTGCGACCAATCAGGAGGAAGCTCAGGTCTTGACCATGGCAGCCTGACGCCCACCCCCGCCCTCCCCGGAAGTGCTGGTGCCTCGGGTCCCATGGCGCGTAGAGTGAGGGGGGGAGGGGGGCTTCCTGCGGCGGAAGTGGCGTAACGCCGAGGGCTGCTTCCGGTGTTGTTGCTGCCGCCGCTGGAGCCGCCGCTGGAGCCGCCGCTGCCCCCCGGGATGTAGGAGCCGGTGAGTGCGGGCGCGGTGGGGGAGGGGCCGGGCGGGGGCGCGGGGGCCGCGGGTGGCGCGTGACCGGCCGGGGGCGGCCCCCGCCGGGTGACCCCCGTGAGCGGCCCCTCGGGGCGGGGACGGGCCCGCGGGTGGAAGCGCCGGCGCGAGACCCGCTCTCCAGCCGCGCAGGGGCCCCCGCAGCACCCCGCGCACGGCCGCGGTTCTGGGGCTGCTCTGGGGGCTCGACCCGGACCTGGGCCTGCCCCACCGAGACCCCCGGGCGGGATTAGCGGTCGGTGCTGGGGGCAGCTCGCTTGACAATCTGCAGCGCCAAGAGGGTCTAACGCTCTTCGCATCCGAGCGGTAGATTTTATTTCTCTTATTAAACGGCAGAGGCAAGGGGGGGGGGGGGTAATATATTTGATGGGGCCAACTTCTGTTGGTTGAGAGACAAGCTTTCAAGCCCCACAGAGCTAGACACCTCGGCTCTCTCACTAATGTTGCACAAATTAGGCCGCCAGCTACCTGGAAGCGCAGTCAGTTCCCTTCCAAATAGAGGCGGAGGCTCAATGAGGTGTGAAAGACAGGTACAATTTATTTTTGCGCAAAAAGGAGCCAAAGTCAAAACAAACCAATGGCTCCCTGATGAAAAATACAGGGTCACTTTTATAGGCAAAAAACACAAACACAAAACAGTTACAGCTGGCTGCTGTATTTCTTAATGATTTGTGATCCTGCACCCTGAGTTAAGAGTTATGGACCATCGATTTCATGATGGTCCCATAATTGATCTAACACTAACAAGTCGATCCAATAGATCAGTGGTTCCCAACCTTTTTTTGGCCATGCCCCACCTAAGCATCTCTAAAATCCTGATGCCCCCCCCCCCGTGACATATAATTCTTATTATTCAAAAAGTGAACTCCTATTCACGTGGAGGAAGCCTAAAAGACCATTAACTTGGTCTAAACAAGCTTCCAAAGAACATGGCATCCATGAAAGAGGAAAAATAAAAGAACGAAAGGACAGTTGAAGTACTGAGGAAGAAATCACTAAGAAATTGTTAAAAAAATAAATAAAGGAAATATATGAAAAAATAGCAAATAAAGCAAATAGCAAAATAACAATAACAAATCGCAAATAAAGTATATGAGGCCCCTAGAACCATAAGAAATGCAAAAAATTCACTGTTAACTCATTCTTGAATTGCCCCCCTTAAAAATCAAATTGCCCCCCTGTGGGGCGTGTGCCCCACGTTGGGAACCACCGCAATAGATAGAAGATATTATCTCAGTCCCCTTGTGTCTGGAATGTCCTGGACTGACACAGCTACAATTATACTGCATGAAATGACTGCGTCTTGGAGCCACTGGTATAACAATGGTAGGCAACCTCTGGCATGCGTGCCAGGGACAGCACACGTGCTGATTTTCAGTGGCACGCCCACTGTACCGGTCTGGGGGGCTCTGCATTTTAATTTAATTTTAAATGAATCTTCTTAAATAAGGTTTTAAAAATGTTTACTTTACATACAACAATAGTGTAGTTCGTTGGTTCTCAAAGTGGGGGTCGGGACCCCTCTGGGGGTTGCGAGCCCGTTCTGTGGGGGTCGCGAGCCCCTGCTGCCAGCAGCCGGCCCCAAACAATGCCGCTGCCGCGGGCTGCTGCCATCCAGCCCCCGCTGCTGCAGGCAGCCCGGGCCCCTGCCGTGGCGGGCTACCGGCACCCCCATAAGGCCAGTCCCAGCTGCGGTTCCTGCTGCGGTGGGCTGCGGGTGGCCCCGCGAGCCCGGTCCAGGCCGTGGCTCCTGCTACTGCGGGCTGCTGGCACTGCCACGTGCCCGACCGGGCCCCAGCCCCTGCAGAGGTGGGCTTCTGGCGCCCGCGTGAGCCCGGCCCCTGCCGCGGTGGGCTACCGACGCCTCTGTGGGGCTGCTGGAACCCCCCCATAATCCCGACCTCTGCCCTGGGGGGCTGCAGGCACGCCCCCACCTGACCCGTAGGGGGGCTCGTGCTTAGAGGCCCGGTGTGGGAAAGGGGTCACCACTACAAAAAGTTTGAGAAACACTTATATATTAGACTTATAGAAAGAGACCTAAAAATGTTAAAATGTATTACTGGGATTAGACTAAATTAAATTAACCTTAAATTAGAGTGAATAAATGAAGACTTAGCACACCACTTCTGAAAGCTTTCTGACCCCTGTAGTACAGGAACCCACAAGGGAAGAGGCAACTCTTGATTTAGTCCAAAGTGGAGCGCAGGATTTGGTCCAAGAAATAATTATAACGGGACCGCTTGGAAATAGTGACCATAATATAATAACATTTAACATTCCTGTGGTGGGAAGAACACCTCAACAGCTCAACACTGGCATTTAATTTCAGAAAGGGGAACTGTGCAAACATGAGGGGGTTAGTTAAACGGAAAGTAAAAGATACAGTGACTAAAGTGAAATCCTTGCAAGCTGCACGTACACTTTTCAAAGACACCATAATAAGAGGCCCAACTTAAATGTATGCCCCAAATTAAAAAACACAGAAGAAGAACTAAAAAAGACCCACTGTGGCTTCACAACCATGTAAAAGTGTCAGTGAGATAGAATATCAGGGTTGGAAGGGACCTCAGGAGATCATCTGGATAAAAAGGCATATTTTTAAATGTGGAAGTCAGATCCTAGTGAGGTATATAGAAAGGAGCATAAACACTGCCAAATTAAGTCTAAAAATGTAATAAGGAAAACCAAAAAGAAGTTTGAAGAACAGCTAGCCAAAGACTCAAAAGGTAAAGTGTTTAAGTACATCAGAAGCATGAAGCCTGCTAAACAACCAGTGGGGCCCCATATGATCGAGATACAAAAGGAGCACCTAAAGACGATAAAGTCATTGTGGATAAACTAAATGAATTCTTTGCTTCAGTCTTCACGGCCGAGGATGTTGGGGAGATTCCCAAACCTGAGCCGTCTTTTGTAGGTGACAAATCTGAGGACTTGTCAAAGATTGAAGTGTCACTAGAGGAGGTTTTGGAATTAGTTGATAAACTGTAATGAGTCACAGATTGTATTCACCCAAGAGTTCTGACAATGAAAGAACTCAAATGTGAAATGGGGGGACTATTAACCTGTTCATAACCTGTCCTTTAAATCAGCTTCTGTACCCAATGACTGGAAGATAGCTAATGTAACGCCAATATTTAAAAAGGGCTCTAGAGGTGATCCCGGCAATTACAACTGGCAAGTCTAACATCCATTCCGGGCAAGTTAGTTGAAACAATAGTAAAATATAAAATTGTAAGACACACAGAAGAACATAAATTGGGCAAAAACTCAACATGGTTTCTATAAAGGAAAATCATGTCTTCTTAGTTGTCACGGAGTGCCCGGGGTGATGCTCTGGAACCGCTCCCTAGGAAGCTAGTCAGGACTCCCGGGGTGTGTGTGTGTGTGTGGAAGCAGCGTCCTCCATAAACAGCCACTCTCCAAGACTAGGAGCTTCACAGCTCCCACCTTCCTGGGTCTGACCTCAGAGCATTCAGCACCTTCTGCCCCTCCGTGTGCTTCCCCTCAGTGAGCCCGCCCAGGCGGGGATCCTGGGGGAGCCCTTGGGTCTGCACCCCAATTCCACAGTCAAACGGGACTCTCAGCCAGGCAGTAAAACAGAGGTTTATTCAATGACGGGCACAGGGTCTAACACAGACCATAAAGCGAATGTGACCCCTCAGCTGGATCCATCTGGGGGGCTCAGGGAGGCCAGGGCCTGCTTCCCTTTTGCCCAGCCAGCTTCAGACTCCCAACTCTTCTCTCCAGCCACATACCTGCTTCCCTTTTGTCTTTCTTTCCCCAGGCAGGTCAGGTGACCTCCATTCCCCCCCTGGGGTCAAGTTACAGCCTCTGGTATGGCCACCTTCACACAAGATTCAGAGGAAACCATAAAGAGCATTTCTACTCTGTCACACTAATCTGTTAGAATTCTTTGAAGGGGTCAATAAACGTGATCAAGGGGGATCCGGTGGACATAGTGTACTTAGATTTCCAGAAAGCTTTTGACAAGGTCCCTCACCAAAGTCTCTTAGGTAAATTAAGTTGTTATGGGATAAGAGGGAAGATCCTTTAATGGATTGATAACTGGTTAAAAGACAGGGAACAAAGAGTAGGAATAAATGGTAAATTTTCAAAATGGAGAACGGTAAACTAGTGGTGTTCTCCAGGGGTCAATCTAGGACCAAGCCTATTCAACTTATTTGTACATGATTTGGAGAAAGGGGTGAACAGTGAAGTGGCAAAGTTTGCAGATGATACTAATCTGCTCAAGATTGTTAAGACCAAAGCAGACTGTGAAGAGCTTTAAAAATACCTCACAAAACTAAGTGATTGGGCAACAAAATGGCAATGAAATTTAATGTGGATAAATGTAAAGTAATGCACATTGGAAAAAATAACCCCTACTATACATACAATATGATGGGGGCTAATTTAGCTACAACTAATCAGGAAAAAGGCCTTGGAGTCATCGTGGATAGTTCTCCGAAGACATCCACGCAGTGAGCAGGGGTAGTCAAACAAACAGGATGTTAGGAATCATTCAAAAAGGGATGGAGAATCAGATGGATATTGAATACTGCATACAGTATTATCTCAAATAAGATATACTTGCATTAGAAAAGGTTCAGAGAAGAGCAACTGCATTACTACAGGCTAGTGACCGAATGGCTAGGCAGCAGTTCTGCAGAAAAGGACCTAGGGGTTACAGTGGACAAGAAGATGGACATGAGTTGGTGTGCCCTTGTTGCCAAGAAGGCTAATGACACTTTGGGCTGTATAAGTAGGGGCATTGCCAGCAGATCGAGGGAAGTGTTGGATATTAGGAAAATCTTTTTTACTAGGAGGATGGTGAGGAAATGGAATCTCCTTCCTTAGAGGTTTTTAAGGCCAGGCTTGACAAAGCCCTGACTGGGATGATTTAGTTGGGGTTGGTCCTGCTTTGAGCAGGGTGTTGGACTAGATACCTCCTGAGGTCCCTTCCAACCCTGATATTCTATGATTCTATGAACTAAAATGATTAGGGGTTTGGAACAGGTCCCATATGAGGAGAGATTAAAGAGGCTAGGCCTTTTCAGCTCGGAAAAGAGGAGACTATGGGGTGTGTGTGTGTATGATAGAGGGGTATAAAATGAGTAGTGTGGAGAAAGTGAAGAAGAAGAAGTTATTTACTTGTTCCCATAATATAAGAACTAGGGGCCACCAAATGAAATTAATGGTCAGGAGATTTAAAACAAATAAAAGTAAGTTCTTCTTCACACAGCTCACAGTCAACCTGTGGAACTCCTTGCCTGAGGAGGTTGTGAAGGCTAGGACAATAGCAGGGTTTAAAAGAGCACTGGATACATTCATGGAAGTTAAGTCTATTAGCCAGGATGGGTAAGGAATGGTGTCCCTAGCCTCTGTTTGTCAGAGGATGGAGATGGATAGCAGGAGAGAGATCACTTGATCATTACCTGTTAGGCACCTGGCATTGGCCACTGTTGGTAGACAGGATACTGGGCTGGATGAACTTTTTGTCTTACCCACTGCGGCCATTCTTATTTTCTTATCTGTGTCATGCAATGAAATGACAGAGAACACACTGAGAAATACAAAGTCACTGCCCCTAAAGATGTAAGGCATCCCTCATCCAAATGGAGCCAATTTCCAGCAACACACAGAATGGGGATGGCCCACTGTCAGATACTGAAAATAGAGGGATTGGCTTATAAAGCATAAGAATGGCCATGCTCGGTCAAACCAATGATCCAAACCAGTTACTGATCCAGGATTCCCTCTTATCCCATGACAGCTTACTTTGCTTAAGAACCTATGGTGAGGAATCTTGTCAAAGATTTTCTGAAAGTCCAAGTACACTATATACACCCCATATTGACTGGGTACACGTCACCTTAGGACAGGATGCAGATATAAAGTTTCTTGACACCTTCAATGCCTGCTTCTTGGAGCAGCTAATCCTGGAACCCACAGAAGAGAGGCAATTCTTGGTTTAGTGTTAAGTGGAGCATAGGGTCTGGTTCAAGAGCTGAATATAGCAGGACCACTTTGTAATAGTGACCATGATATTCAATTTAACATTCCTGTGGTGGGGAAAACACTGCAGCAGCCCAACATGGTAGCATTTAATTTCAGAAAGAGGGACTACACAAAAATGAGGAAGTTAGTTAAACAGAAATTAAGAGGTGCAGTGCCAAAAATGAAATCCCTGCAAGCTGCATGGAAACTTTTTAAAGACACCATAATAGAGGCTCAAATTAAATGTATCCCCCAAAATTAAAAAACATAGTGAGAGAGCCAGCAAAGTGCTACTGTGCCCAAACAACAAAGTAAACAAAGCAGTGAGTGGCAAAAGGGCATCCTTTAAAAAGCGGAGGTTAAAAAGGTTAAATCCTTGTGAGGAAAATATGAAGGAGAATAAAGTGGCAAATGAAGTATAAAAATATAATTAGGAAGCCCAGAAAAGAATATGAAGAACAGCTAGCCAAAGTAATAGCATTTTTTTTTTTTTTAAAGTACATGAGAAACAGGAAGCTTGCTAAACAACAAGTGGACTACTGGCTGATAAAGGAGCACTCAAGGATGAGAAGGCTATTGGGGAGAAACTACATTAACTCTTTGCATCGGTCTTCATGGCTGAGGATATGAGGCAGATTCCCAAACTTGAGCCATTCCTTTAAGGTGATAAATCTGAGGAACTGACCCAGATTGAGATGTCAGAGGAGGTTTTGGAACCAATTGATAAACTAAATAGTAATAAATCACTGGGATCAGATGGTATTCACCCAAGAGTTCTGAAGGAACTCACACGTGAAATTGCAGAACTATATCTGTTGTTTGTAATCTATCATTTAAATCGGCTTCTGTACCAGATGACTGGAGAATAGCTAATGTGACTTCAATTTTTATAAGGGGCTCCAGACATGATCCTGGCAATTACAGGTCAGTAAACGTGACTTCAGTACTGGACAAACTGGTTGAAACAATAGTAAAGAACAGAATTGTCAAACACATAGATGAACATGATTTGCTGGGAAGAGTCTCTACGTGTCTTATATGCTAGCAGAAGCTGATAGGTTTGAAGCTCTGGCCCCTTCAGTTACTGTTGGAGTTAGCTTCGCTACTCTATTCCCCTTCCCCATCACCACTTCATCTGTGGATCCTTCTCCCTGACCATTAACTCCAGTGCTGCCTGCTGCAGGCTTTCCTTAGTGGCAGCAGTATACTGAAATTCACCCAACTCTTGACATTTCATTGCTGCGCATGGGGCTCTGACTAGTAGCCTTGATTAGTTTTGTCACTTTGACTCTGCTGCTGCTTGCCAAGTGAAGAGTACCAGAGAGGCCCTGGAGCCGTCTGTGTGCAGGCTCAGGAGCGCAATGCCACATCCTTACGTTTGTTGTATTTGGAAAGATTTTTTTCCTCACAACCATAAAGACTAAAAACTTAATTTGCAAATTCTATAGGATTGATCGGTTAAGTCCTTACGCTCATGTGGAAGTGTTCCCACTACTCAGTGGGGAGGAGGCAAGAGCATCTTTCAGGGCCTGAATGGACCTGATAGGGGACCCTGACCCTGCACGAGGGAATCCTGCAAACAAGGATGCTCAGTGGAGTTCTGGCAAGTCCTGTTAAGCCTGCCTCTGCGTGGTCTTGGCTCCTGACTCTTAAGGAGTGAGAATGGGCCCAGTCCAGCAGCTAATTGTGTTGCATAGGGAAAGAAGAGCCCATTCAGGTACTCCAGGGTGTAGGAATAGCATTTTCTCTACTTTATTGGGTAGTGTCCACTGTTTGTGTATTTGGAGACAAGATGCTTAAGAGTTCGAATGGCCTCCCAGACTTTGCTGAGAGAGCGTTTCTGTAACACTCATTGCTGTATTTATGTGTAGTCTGATGGTCTCCTTTGGACTCATAACTCTAAACTGAGGCACTAAGGCCCTTCAGAGAGTTGCTTGCCAAATCTTAGATCTGTGTATTGGTTGGGGATAGAGCAGAGCTCAGCAAATAACCCAGTACTGAGTTATAGAATCCTAGAACTTGTCCTTGTTGAAGCTCATCAGGTTTCTTTTGGCCCAATCCTCTAATTTGTCTAGTATCCTATCCCTACTCTCCAGCATATCTACCACTCCTCCCAGTTTAGTGTCATTTGCAAACTTCCTGAGGGTGCAATCCATTCCACCCTCCAGATCATTAATGAAGATACTGAACAAAACTGGTTATAGAAACGCGCTCTCAGCAAAGTCTGGGAGGCCATTCGAACTCTAAGATAACGAAGATGGATTCCTAACAGTGGGATGCTTTGCATAAACTGCAGGTGGTGGCATATTTGTAGACTTCCTGGAGATTTTCCCTAATCCTGGCACTATCCAGGAACCATGTGCACTCCCAAAGGTGCTGTCCTGGTACACCCACCTTCCCATGACAACTGTTAGCATAGAAGGTTGTGGCTGCCATCTTGGGTTTGCTTCCTCTGGAAGTTGAGATTCCCTGGGCTCCTTTTAAAGCTTGACTTTCTGTTACCAAGTGTGACGGGGTTGGGACTCACCACTGCAATGCCTCCCGCTGGCTAGTGTGGGAATTAGCTCAATCGGCTGTGGGGTGCCCTCTGCCGGTGGTGTCCCATCCATTGTCTGCTCTCCGTTGGTATCCGGACCTGCATTGCTCCTCGCTCAGCGTCACCTGCTTTCAGACAGTCCCGCCCACTACTCTGAGTCCCGACCCGGGGGCTGTCTAGCAGCGGCATCTCTGCCCTCCCCCTCTCCGCTCATCTGTCCATCCTCCCTGGGTCACTTCCCCTCTGACCCCCTTGCAGCCTTTAGGCCCTTCCAGTCAGGGCCTGCAGTCTGGTAGGTATTGGGCTGGAGCTCTCCTCAGCTCTCCAGGGCCTGCCCAGCACTGCACTGTCCAAAGTGCTGGTCTCCTTAGCTCAGGAGACTGACCTTGCCCTTTTGAAGGTCTGGGAGACACTGCCTGCTCCTCAGCCAGGCAGCTTATATAGAGAGCCTAGCCTGACCCTGGTTGGCCGGCTCTTTCTTGACCCTGAATGGTTCCTGACAGGCTCTTTCTGATTGGCTGCCAGTCTGTACAGCCACTCTGGCCTGCTTTAGCCCAATCTCTCATAGGGGTGGGGCAGCTGCCCCACCACATCAAGGCAGACTGGAATGCCTGAAGCCAGGAAGAAGGGAGTTCCAAATTGGGGGTGACAGGTTGCTTCCTCCTGGGGTGCCACCTCATGTACTGGGGTACCACTGAGCCCACTGGTTCCGCTAGTCTGGATTGCTTTCCACTGCCCTGCTGAGCCAGGCCCTCAAGCCTCCTCCTCCACACATCCCGATAGGGCCACACCGAGCTGCAGGAAGACAGACACTGAGGTCAGCTCTGTGTGAGAAGACTCCGTTTGGGAGTTACCGGCACATTCCCCCTTTGGAGCGTAAGCCCAAAATTGTATTGTCTTGCGCTGCACAGAAATATGTACAGTGTAAACTCAGGAAATGTTGCCCCCTCCCTCAGTGTGGAGGAAGATATGCCCCCCCCCCATTATTAATTCCACAAACTGGTTTCAGAATAAACAAACCAGTTTATTAACGACACAAGATAGACTTTAAGTGATTATAAGGGATAGCAAACTGATCAAAGCAGATCACCGTAGTAAATAAACAAAAATGCAAACTGAGCTTAACACACGAGACAGGTAGGATATAAATTAGCAAATTCTCACCCTGAGCGATAAACAGGCTGGCAGATTCTTAAGGCATAAGTTGCCTTGGCTTTCATACACCGGCTAAAGATCCTTCTAGCCTGGGACCATCACTTCCCACAGTTCAGTTCTTGCTCCTGAGCTGTTTCCAGATATCTTCTTCCCACTTGCTGGAAAGCTCTTTTGCTGAGACCTGGGTCAAACAGTTCCCATCGCTTCTCGGCCTTTTGGCTTAGAAAGCATTATCTAAAAAGTTATCTCTGAGAGTTTTCTGTTGTACACGGTTCCTGGGGTAACCCTTGTGCCTGCGTGCGTTTCCTCACTAAGCCATTCGCATCGTTTGACCTTTTTAGGGTGAACCTCACAATGTGTTTCAGTAACACATGCTTAGCCAAACTTCATAATTCCACATATGACGATAGTACATATAAACCAATGAGATGTTAATGTCTAGCAGATGAAGACTTTTAGAATGATACTTCACAAGTCATACCTTGTACAAAACATATCCTCATTGCATGACAGTGATGAATATTGGGGTGTCGGTGTCACGGGGAATTGGGATTTTCCAGTTCTCATGAACTCTGAATGCCCCAAGTACAACTGCACCTTGCAAGAGCATTGGGTCACTTGGTGTGGCAGATTTGGGTTGGAATGGAAGGGAACAGGCCTGCAATGGCACTTGTCTTGTTTTTATTCCTAGTGTTAATGTTTAAGGACACAGAAGCTCAAGACCGTGTGTGTGTGGACCAGATGTCGTCTCGCAAAGGGTCAGCAGCCAGCCAAGGAAATGGACTTTCCAACAGCAGCCGAGAAGGAGACGATTTGGAGCTGGCAGAATTGGGGCCGCTGCTAGAGGAGAAGGGAGACCAGGGAGCTGCCAATTCAGCCAGCGTAAGCCACAATCCAACGGAGTGCCCACAGGCAGGGCAGCTGCTGGGATCTGCAAACCAAACCCATTCGGTGCTGTTTCTTCCTGTAAATTGCTTCCAGTCAGCCCTGTTGAATGTGCCCTGCACGCCGCAGAGTTACAGACAGATATACTCCTAGTTATTTAAGCTCTCAACTCTGTCCTTGCAGATTAACCCAGAAATCTGCCTGTAATCCCATTAGCAGCATGGCGCATGGAAGTGTGGGGCGTTGGGCTCCCTACAATAGACCGTGACCCTTGTCAGCCCTTTACACCAGTGCACAGTGGGGGTGAAAATGGATGGAATCTGAATGCTGAGGATTTCAACACACCCTGTGTTGTTCAGAGTGATGAGGTGTCAGAAAATCTTATTCCATTGCATAGAAAGTAGTCTGTCATACGCAAACAACCCTTCTCATCCCAGCATTCTGGGGCAGAGGGAGGAGGCTGAACTGGGCTTAGCCAGCCTTCAGGAAACCTCGCCCTATAGCATCAGTCCAGGAACACCCTCTGCATGCCTGCTGACAGTACTGCCTGCAGGTGAACGGAGTGCCCGGCAAGAGTTCTAAGGGGCATTCACCTGCTTTTGTGGCCTTTAAGCTTAGGGGTCGTCTTCTAATACCTGTTAGTAATAGATAGAGGGAGAATGTTCAGGGCGGCCTCTGCTTTAGGCCTACGGAGAAAAGGAGCAGCTTCTGTCCTTTAACACTTCTGCTTTGGCTGGTACTGGCATATTTCGTGGGCTCACTTCCCTGGCTAGACAGAGTGGCCATTTCAGGCTGCACCCTGGACTGTAAAGAAGGAAAATCCTCCACTCTAATCCTTGTTCTAAGGAAGACTGAATCTGGGATTAGCCCTTCTGTGTGTGGTTTAAGACAGTACCATGATGCATAAGCAGCGGTAACTCGGGGAGGCTTCATCTCTTCCCTCTCAGAAGGGCTGTAGCACTTGTTTATTCTAAGGGTTCACACCCCTCTTGGTTGGAATATATTTGCTGTTTTTAAGTTCCCCACAGCTTGTTGGTCCATCTCTTGTGGCATGTGACTAATAACAGCCTCTCTCCCTTTAGGCCAAAGAACAGCCATGCACAGCGCCGCAGGAGGAGGAAGACGAGGAGGAGGAGGAGGTGGTTCGTGTGCTGACTCTACCTCTCCAGGCTCATCACGCTATGGAAAAGATGGAGGAATTTGTGTATAAGGTATTGTCAACTCATAGCAGCCCTGAATGCTGGCTGATGGAGAACAGCTGCCAGGGCTCTGCTGTGACTGAGTCTGAGGCATTATACTGGGTCTGCATTTGGAGTTAATCTTCCTTGTTTGGAGGACACCATGAATATGTGAAATCCAGTGCACTGGGGTTCTCCCTAGAGTGGCAGGGGCCCTGAGCCAAGAGCTGAACAAATTTTCAATTGCAAGGCCAAGAGGAACCTGTTTCTCCTTCCCACCCTTGCTGTCAGTACTCCCGAGAAGCTCCGTACAGCCAGCACTCACATCAGGTGCAGTTTGGAGAATGCCAAGGACCTGATGGGTGGAACAATCTGGGTGTATCTAGTGCATTTGGCAGCGAGGGCCATCCATGTCTGGCAGGGCAAGTGTGGTGCAAACCCCTGCCCTGATCTAGTTTAGCAGGGTCTGGAGCACTGAATCATAGAAGATCAGGGTTGGAAGGGACCTCAGGAGGTATCTAGTCCAACCCCCTGCTCAAAGCAGGGTCAATCCCCAATTCAATCATCCAGCAGATTTTTGCCCCATATCCCTAAATGGTCCCCTCAAGGATTGAACTCACAACCCTGGGTTTAGCAGGCCAATGCTCAAACCACTGAGCTATCCCTCCCCCCTTGGTGTCCAGTCTTGGGGACTAAGCAGAAGGTCCTGTACTCAAACACTCACCCACCTTTGGAGCCCTGGGAGAGAAGGGCTAGTGCCGCGATTGTTGGGACCAGGATGAAAACATGGGCCCAGGGCACTCCTGTATGAACTCCATTTGGGTTTTTGTCACAGTGTCCCGTAAGAGCTGTCATGTCACCAGCCATGGCTCAGCTGACCGTGTTGCCCGTTAGGATGATGAAGGGCCAAATTCTCAGGGTGCTGGTCTCCATCAGTCCCAGGGTATCGAGTGTGAGGAAGGCCCCACACTCTGCAGGATTTGGCCCTGGAGGTGTTTGCAGAGTATTGAATTTTGCTGCAACGGAACTTGCTCTTGAGTTCTCCTGTCCTCTGAGGAGAGAAGGCTGAGCCAGTCCAGGACTTACCACACAGAAGAGACTGGTTCGGTGTGGTCTTCAGCTTGACTTTCACAGCAGTGGGCCCCGTGGAAACAAAGCTCGCAATCCCAGGGGACAGGATAGTTCTGGAGCGGCTGCCGATCAGAGTAACTGCCTGCGCGGGTTGGTGTGTTGCAGGTGTGGGAAGGGCGCTGGAGAGTCATTCCCTACGATGTGCTCCCGGACTGGCTCAAGGATAACGATTACCTCCTCCATGGACACAGACCCCCTATGCCATCCTTCAGAGCTTGCTTCAAGAGCATCTTCCGAATACACACCGAGACGGGCAACATCTGGACTCATTTACTAGGTGACTGAGGGGAAGCTCTGTCCTCGGGGAATGATGAGTATAGCTGTGGCACCACAAACAAGCCCTGCCCAGGACAGAGACCTCACAAGGCAAGGGCCTGGCCTCAGAGGGGCACAGGCTGACTCTAGTGGATGCCTTTTACCAGGGGAAAAGTTTCACTCAGCATCATCTGTCACCTAAACAGCCAGGGGAGGGAGGTGTCCTGTTCTCCCCCCCCCCCCCCCATTCTCCCTCTTCTCTCTTTAACGGGCAGGAAGAAGGGGAGAATTTTTCCCTGGCGAGGGGCTGGAGGGAGCTTGGGATGGGCCTGTCATGCCTGTACCCTCAGAGGGGCAGAGGGATCCCCTGGGAGTTATTTTGTCTTCCCCAAAGGGCTGGATACACTGCCAGGGCAGTAAACCTGTCTGTCTAGGACAGGGGTGGGGAACCTTTTTTCTGTCAAGGGCCATTTGGACATTTATAATGTCATTCGCCCCATCCACCTTCTAACTCTGCAGGCAGGGGTCCCTCTTGGCTCCAGATGTTTGAGGCAAAAATGAGTTCTTCCATCAAGTCCCCAGAGGCTGTGGGCACGTGCCTTCCAGGGTGTGATGAGCCCTGCTGCCCATGGGGACTGGATCATTTGTGCTTTTCTCTACAAGTGGGCCCCCTTGGTACTGGGAGCCATTTGCCAGTGCTACAGAACGCTCTTCAAGGCCTTGCCGAAGGTCCAGGCAGGGAAAGGTTGCGTGCGTAAGCCCATCCTGTGCGGAGCTGCTGGGACAATGTATCCTTAGCGTGGTCTGGAACTGAGTGGGCTCAGTATCAATGACCTGCCTGGCAGTCGAATGTCAGCACAAATGGGGCATGCAGTGCCCAGGCTCCCAGACCCCATGACATAGTGTTGCTAAGGCCTCTGGGGGAAGGAGCCTCTCAAATGACGCTTCTCATCTCCCCTCCCCCAGGAGCAGAACTGATGAGCGTGGTAGGGAGCTACTGGATCTTTAGAGAATAAGTAAGGCAGCTTGGCCCTTCCCAGTACTATCCCCCAAAACCGATGTGGCTCCACCAAGGCAGCAACACTGCTGCAGGCCCTGCTATTCCAGGGAGATCCAGACTAACCCCACACGCGGCTGTTCTTGTTCCCAGGGCAGCTACCGAGTTCCTCTGTTAACAGGACTGATGCTGTGTGACCCTCCTGGTGCAGACAGACGTTACAAAGACCTTGGTATTTGATTTTCCCCAGGTCGACTGAAACGCTGGCTCGCTGCCAGCCCACAGGCGCTCCCTTGGGCGGCTGTTGGAAGTGGCTCCTGCTGGCTGACTGACTCTTTGGTGTGTTGGCTGCAGGTTTTGTGTTGTTCCTCTTCTTGGGGATTCTGACCATGCTCAGGCCCAACATGTACTTCATGGCCCCTCTTCAGGAGAAGGTGGTGTTCGGGATGTTCTTCCTTGGAGCAGTGCTATGCCTCAGTTTTTCATGGCTTTTCCACACCGTCTACTGTCACTCGGAGAAGGTCTCCCGGACATTTTCAAAGTGAGTCGGCCGCAGCAAAACAACCACAAAACTGTTCAGCAGCAGTAGCTGCTCCTGCTAACTCCTGGTCATGTCCTAGCAGCAAGTTGACGTAGCCCAGCTGTAGCCTTCCAGGCACTGAACAACATAGTGCATGAGGCTTTTGGGGCAGACCTAGCTCCGGCCAGTCTGCTAAAGGGATTTACGGACCGGGTGCTGCTTTGCACAGCACTAAGATCTGGGAGGGGCAGGAGAGGGGTGTTCTTTAGAGCAGGCTTTGTTGTGATGCCCTTAACCAAAGTGTCCTGATGTGTCATGGGATGTTACACAGCTGCTGCTCTTCACCCCAGCGCTGGCTGCATTTCAGTGGGGAAGTGACTCCCATAGGTGTCATTTGCAAGCACTTGGGGATGAAAGAAGCTGTCAGTGTTCCTGGGCATACAGGGGCTAAGAGCTATGGCTTCCCGCTGAGGCTGTGCCAGTGCTTGTCCTGTCCATGCTGTCACTGAACACGCAGAAAACTGCACAGACAGACCTAGTTCTGTTCATGCCCATACCGCCCAGACAGAACCACCCTCCTACATCTCCGCTCCACAGACTCCCTTGGAATGCAAGCAGAAGCGCCCACAATGCATTGCCGCAGTTCTTCCCAGTCCCACTCCCCCCAGCTAGGCCTATAGACATAGGCAGGGGAGCGAAGCCGGTGTAGATGTGCCGGAGTGAGGGAGTGCCCTTCCAAACTGACCCTGGCTTTCTCTCTCTGGCTCTGTTCTAGATTGGATTATTCAGGAATAGCACTGCTGATCATGGGGAGCTTTGTGCCCTGGCTCTATTACTCGTTCTACTGCTCACCACAGCCTCGGCTCATCTACCTCTCCATTGTCTGTGTCCTGGGCATCTCCGCAATCATTGTTGCTCAGTGGGACAGGTTTGCGACTCCCAAGCACAGACAGACCAGAGCAGGTAGGAACACTCTTCATTCAGCCCCAAGCAGCTGCACTGGCATTAGTGGATGTTGACTCTGTAGCATGCTGGGTGTAGGGGGTGTGAGCATGTGTGTAGATGGAAGGAAGGGTTTGTGGCTAAGGCACTTAACAGATTCGTGACATCTGGGCTCATTTCCCACCTCTGGGTAGGTCGCTTCATTCCTCAATCTGTACACTGGAGATAGAGACTACTGCCTCCCGGGGACTGGAGTGCATGAGCCATTTGGGGACCCATAGAAAAGGTACAATCAGTGTGGGCACAAACCAGTTTCCCCAAAAGGATTCACTCCACCAGTTCTCTGGCAATGAAACTCCCACCTGTGGGTGTGTCCTTAGCTTCCTGCTGTACCTTTCTTGCTTTGCAATAAAGCAATGTGCCGGGTTGGGCTTCACGTGCCAATCTAGGTCGACTGGCCTGGACTGGATATGCAAGTAGCAGGAACCTGGTGCCATTGATGTGAAGGCCCCAGCTCTTAACATAGAATGGAATGTAGGGGGTGTGATTCAGTGGACACAGGATCACACCCTTTATGTGTAGGCGACTGAGTGCCTGGGGGAGCTGTCACTTCATTGCACTTGTGGTGTGATTCTGGGCTCAGCTGGTGCAGAGCAATGGCAGCCCCCCAGGAACTGGGATCAGCGGCTGACAGACACATCTGCTCTTCATTTGGGTGTGCGGAGCCAAGCCTCCTCCACCCAGCTCTAGGGAGAAGAGCAGGAGGCCCTGAAGCGTTCCCGTGTGATCGCTGTGTCTGATCAGCCTTGGGCCTGAGCTGCTGTTACATTTCCCTCCCCCAGGGCAGATGCAGGGCTCTTCCCTCTGACCATGATGGCTAGTGTTGCACATTAACTAGTCCAGAAGGCACAAGTCGTTTTCTTTTAGATGTCACTTAAATGAATGTTCCTGCCCCAGCCAGAGTCCTGGCTGCTTCCCCCAGGGCTGTGCCATGCATTGTGGGGTCCTACTATTCTCAGCGCTGACCTGGGAGGCTTGGGCTCACTCCAGACAGAGGCTGCAGGTAGTACAGGGGTCTTGTGATCCTTGTTCAGGATTGTACTACAGCAGGAAGCTTGTCAGCCTGGTTAACACCGAGGCGTGGAGGTGGATGGAAGTCTAGTGCAGGGGGTCTCAATCTTTTTCTTCCTGAGGCCTCCCCGACATGTTCGCCTGGGCCACAACAACTGGTTTTCTGCATATAAAAGCCAGGGCCGTTGTTAGGGGGGTAGCAAGCAGGACAACTGGGGCCCCCACGTGAAGCTACGTTGCTCAGGTGTCGACGTCAGACCCGGGGGCTCAGGGCTGGTTTTGAATGAAGGCTGAAGGTTCTCTCTCTCTCTTTCCCCCCAGGGGTATTTTTGGGGCTGGGGCTGAGTGGTGTTGTGCCCACCATGCACTTCACCATCGCTGAGGGGTTTGTGAAAGCCACCACCGTGGGCCAGATGGGCTGGTTCTTCCTCATGGCTGTGATGTACATCACAGGAGCAGGACTGTACGCCGCCCGCATCCCAGAGCGCTTCTTTCCTGGCAAGTTTGACATCTGGGTGAGTACAGTCTGTGCTGGGGGCGTGGGAGAGCCTGCTTCTCCTGGAAGGGTAGCTAGCCCGACCACTGCAAGGCGAACGGTGAAGAGCTGGAGGGGAAGGCAGGGGAAGGGCAGAGACAATGAGTCGACTCCTTCACCAGAACAGGACGCAGGAAGCGCCACGGTGAGTTTGTCTAAGTCCAGGGTCCAGCAAGCAAGGATTCTTTGGAGCCCGTGTTGGGTGTCCCAGAAAGGAGGAGAGCTGGGACATTAGGAAAGCACTAGCCTCTCCTGGAGGCTGGCTGGAAGAGGCCCTGTCTGGAAGGCTATGTAGTCATGTTGTCATTGCCAAGGGGCAGGCCCTTCAAGCACGCCTGTCCCATTGTTCAGCATCCTGCTGAGAAAGGTCTTTCATGAGTCAGACAGGCTGGTTCCCCCAAAACACAGAGCTGACTGGTATCACTCCCCTGGGACAGCTCTGGGACATGGTCCTCTGCTGAGTAATCAAGGGCAGGTAGTGACGAGAGCAAGGGGGCTAAAGAGAAGGCAGGGGTAGCCTGTGGTTCCAGGACTCTGCATGCGATGCAGCCTTACTGCTTAGGTGAGGCTGGAGCATGTGGGGATTTGGAGTTTCCATGGGCCGTAACACGTGCTATTACTGACCCTAAAGCTCTCCAGTCCCTGGGTCTGTGGCCTCCCACTGGCCTCTTCAAAATGGCCCCCTTATACTCCTTATTGGCTTTTGAGGCTGAAGTAGTGTTTCCTTTCCAGGGGCAAACAGTGATTTCCCATTGCCCCAGCCTTTCCAGGGGAACCCAGACTGAACTTGGCGAGCCAGACAGCTTCAGCGGCTGAGCCAACTGTGCTCAGGGAGTTGCCCTGACGAGGTAGTCTGTGGGCTCTGGAGTCCAGACCACCTAGGTCCCTCTTTCAGTATTGTAGGTCAGGCCTATTGAGATCTTGACCCCAGTGTGTACTTCAGACTGAAAATTCAAAGGCTGGTGGGTTCCTTCCTGCAGCTCTTAGCTGCTGTCCGGGGCTAATTTCAGTGGGACTTGACTCTCAGGGAAGGCGGCTGGCTGCACTCCCCTCCATTTAGCTTAGCTTGTTGTTCTGCACATCATGTGCAGAGGAATGTACCTCTTTGTGCCAGACAGTTTTAGTTCCAATAGAGAGAGAGAAATGGCCTGTTTCAAATAGAATCTCCCTTTATCCGCTGGCATTGAGATGTAAATGACCTGGTAAGCAATGGGGTGAACTCCTAGGTCACAACTGGAGGCACTGAAAGGACCAGTCTGCCTGGTTTGTGATGCTGCAATATACATGGCGCTCTGACAGTTCAGTCCAGGACAAAACTCACCTTTTGTGGTTGTTGATGATCTAACTTTTAAGGGCTTTATCTCACCTTCCCCAGTTCCAGTCGCATCAGATCTTCCATGTGCTGGTGGTGGCTGCAGCCTTTGTCCACTTCTATGGAGTCTCAAACTTGCAAGAATTTCGCTATGGACTTGAAGGGGGATGCACGGACGACTCTCTGCTCTGAGAATGTCGACTGACTCTAGTACCAGCTTCCCAAGTGCTTTTTTAAACTACTTCTTTGCTCGAATCAACGGAAGACTCTCAACTCTTTGGGTTTTTGTTTTTTTAAGAGGACATTCTCCAGCGAAGTCCATAATGACCAAATCCTTGCCCTGCCTCCTAGTGATTTGCTGGGCATTGCCAATGACGTCCGATAGGACGAAGCACGTTCAACTATTAGCCCTTCATGGGGAATAAAAACCCTCCTCTGCCACACAGTGTTCTAATCACATGAGGATTTTCTGTTTCTGAAAGCCAGGCGTGCAGATTGCCTGCTCCCCAGCACAGCGGTGTGCCCCCGTTTTTAGCCCAGTTCTGGAGAGACCGGAAACTCATCTATTAGTCCATGGTCTGGGTCTCCTCTGTATCTGTAGGAGCAACCCGCCGCCTTCCTGAGGACTGGCCCCCGAGCCTGCAGTGCTAATGACCAGGGGCTGTTCACAGGTTCACGTCACTTACCTTTTAACTATCTTTTTCTTGACGCAGTAATGTAAATGGAATAAGAGACTATTTAATATTTAATACTAAGCTTTAAAGAGAGACGTGGTGCCACTTCAGTTTGTCTGCCCACAAGCTGTTTGTGGTACCACAAGGGTCAGGATGATATTTTAGGGGAATGTAGAGCTGCTGTAGCTGACTGAAATAAAAAGGTCAATAGTCATGTTGGGAGCCTCTGTGTCCTGGTTTGTCAGGTGTCAGCACCGGGCATTGCCAAGGGTGAGAGGGCTGGGCCTGGCCTAACCCACCTGAGCCCTGGTACCGCTTCACACTGAAACTACAGCCCTTCCAGCCTCATGGTCACCTGCCCATCTCAGCAGCAGAGCCTGATCCTGGGGGTGTTCTGGGAGCATGCCCAAGACCTGGTGGTTCTGTCTCAAAGGATGGTTGGGGGGCTGAATGTCCCAGTTTAGTGGCTCCGGCCAAGATTGGTGTGAAGCCAGTGGGGTTCTGGTGGTGGGTCCAGACCAGGCCGTGAGCACACTGCTAAGAGCAGAGACTGCAAATCTCTGTGATGAGGGGAGGAAGAGGGCTTCAACTAACCTGCTCGAATAGCACAGCAGGTCCAAATTCCTCAACCCATTCAGCCATTGCTTCTTGCAACAGGAGAGACTGACTTGTCAGGAACATGCAGTGGTTGGGTCAGGAAGTAATAGCAGCTTAGCCACTAAATAATGGTGACCCAGCGTATTATTTGCTAATCTTTAGAAAGGAAAAATCCACTAGTGTGAGACAGCTCAGCACAAAGACTCTGAGCTCAAAAATAAAGGAAGTAAAATTCTTCCTGGGGCATAGATGCCACTGAAGGAAACAATACGACAGTCCCTGAAGATGTGTGTACCGCTGAACAAAGGGAAGCAACAAGGCAGCTAAATGTTGGGGGGGGAGGGGAGGGGTTAGTAAGGAGGTGTGTGACCCTTAATCATAGAATCTCAAGGTTGGAAGGGACCTCAGGAGGTATCTAGTCCAAGCCCCTGCTCAAAGCAGGACCAATCCCATTTTTGCCCCAAATCCCTAAATGGCCCCCTCAAGGATTGAACTCACAACCCTGTGTTTATGGCCAGGCCCCTACTCCAACCACTGAGCCATGATGAGGGTGAGGTGACAAAATTTACACCTAGATCCACAGAGATGGAAGTGCTTAACTGTTCAAGGCCCACTGCCAGTTGGTTCTCAAAACCACGTGAGTTGCCACCTAAATCTCTAGGAGTTTTAAGTTTCACGGCTGGGCCTGGCCTAACCCACCTGAGCCCTGGTACCGCCTCACACTGAAACTACAGCCCTTCCAGCCTCACGGTCACCTGCCCATCTCAGCAGCAGAGCTGGGGTTCTGGGAGCAAGCCCAAGACCTGGCCCCACCTGTGAGCAGATGCCACAGCCTCACATGATGCACACGTGCCAATGGAACAAGTGCTCACTCTCTAATCCCCACCTCACACTCCTCCCGGAGCAGGCCCCATTTCTCCCCCCTCACCCACCATGGCTTCTCAAATAGGTTGCAGTGGTCAACTACTGGCTCCAAGTTACCCGTCTCCATTTTAAATCAAGACAATGTCTTCCTAAACGATACACTTAAGTCAAGCAGAAATAACAGGGTAAAATGCTGTGGCCTTTGTATGCAGCAGGCCAGACTGAAAGATTGCCAAGGTCCCTTCAAGCCTTAAAATCATGACTTCCTCCAAGTTTTTTTTAAAAACAAAAAACTACCTTAACAGTTTAGAATTGAGGGTTTTTTAATTATTAAAATTGTTCATATGTGGTATAGGAATCGAGACCCCAAGAGAATTCGGCCATGGGATATCAGTTCAGATTAGAACCATCAACGTTGTCAGTTTTATAAAATGTTAACTTTCGGAGCAGCTTTGTCTCACTCACACAGCATGGCTCACTCCACTTTCCTCCACTCCCTGGTGAGTAGCTCTAGTCTAATGGATTTTCCGTTTGGCTAGGTTTATTTGTGGTCATTCTTCAGAGCTGGGAGTTCCTCCTTCAGCAGAGGTGGGTACATAACATCTTCAGACAACTCCCTAAGAATGGCACAAGCTACCCTTTGCAAAGGTGGCCATTACCCATCATTATTCCCAATGGGAATGAAGCTTTGCTGCCTCAAAGGATGGTGGTACTCCACCCTCTGCGATCAGAAGGCAGTGAGGAGCAGGTACACGAGGTGCTAACCATCTTTGCTATGGCCTCAGTCATCAAAACACTTCTCTGTCCTTTAGGAATGAGTTCTCAGTCCACCTTTAATTTCGGTCTTGCTTTATCAAAAATAAATGCATGCACAACTGATAATCACAAAGCTCAGTTAAAAAGGGAAGAGATTTTAAAATTCAGAATATCTTACACGCTACATGGTATTTGCACTAACAATATTTATTATAAACCTTTTTCCATTTTGTACATGAGCATCTTTAGATAATTACAATGCATCTGTCATTCTTTTTTCTATTTAAAAAGCATGATCACTTACTAGTACCAATCCACGAAGAAGATATGGCTGACTAAACACACCTTTGAATACAGCATTTGTTCCAATCCTTTTAAATGACTCTCTTCAAGGCTCAGGCTCACAAACAAGCAAGAAAGATTTAAAGTATGCATTATGGACACTATGTATTTATATTTTCTTGCTCAAAATGAGCTATAAGCTACAGCCAAGCCTCACTAATTCCCATTGACAGAAAGAGACCCAGTGTCCAAGCTACTACATTTCAAACATTAGTAACTACAATTCCAAAAACCAAGGATACTGCATCACAAAACTGAGTCTCTCATCCCCCCAATACACAGATGTTGTGTAATTCTAATGATTTATTATGCTATTGCATACACTAATATGGTAAAACAGTTTTGTTAAAATAATGAAGTCCTTGAGGTCTCCTATTGTAACACTACCATCACATCTTTGAGCAGTAGAATAAGGCAAACATTTTTGTGCCTTATAAAGCATGCAAATCACTAACGTTCTGCTCATGTTCAAAAACAAGAATAATATCTTCTTTCCACCCGCACCTGAGGAAATCAGTAACTTTTTATTAATGGAAATGACACTTCTTCAATAAAGAACTTTTCTTCTGAAGTATTTTGAGCCTTACACACCAGTAACACTAAGAGTAAGGTCAAGAATCATGGCAGAGTAGTCCTGTAGGAAAGACAATTTTGGAACAGGCACTTTTTATAAGTAAGATATTTTACTTACAATTGGGATTTAATTAGTGTGGAGAGAAATACTTTATGCAGCACAAAGGAGAGTTACAAAAATGTATTTTTCTTCATTGGCTCAACACACAATATCTTCCCCAAAACTCATCTCAGGAGTGTTGACTGGAACTCATGTAGATGAATGAATTTTCTTAAAATAAAATGTAATGCTCAGTATTGTGACCTAAATATGATACTGATTGTGAAGAGAGAGGATAAGTTCTATTGTTAATGGATAAATAATGGTTAATACCTAAGGCTAAGATTTTGTCATGGATATTTTTAGTAAAAGTCAAAGGAATCGTGGGCAATAGTGAAAAATTCACGGAAGCCAGTGACCTGTCCCTGACTTTTACTAAAAATAACCATGACAAAATTGGGAGCCTGGACATCTGCACGTGGGTTGGAAACTCCAGGGTCCCCTTCCACTGGCGGCTCAGAGTGGCTGCAGCAGTGGGGATCCCCTGTGCCACCCACTGCGGCCAGGAGCTGCAGGGATCTCCCATGCCACCTGCGGTGGCCAGGAGTGGCTGGGGGCTCCTGCAGCTCCCAGCCAGCGCTGGCTGAAGTCATGGATTCCGTGACTAAATTGCAGCCTTGTTAATACCACACTTCAGAGACGTCTCCAGGGAAGTTCATTTCATTCCATATCCAAAGTAGGACAGCATCCTGTTTGGTCCTCATCTTAAGCATTAACGTGTCATGTCAGACATATCAACTTCACAACAATGGAATCCTATGATGAATAAATATATTTATGATCTTCTAAAAGTTCTCTTTAGCATCTTTACAATGAAAAAGTGCTAAGTGTCCTCTTGCCATAGGTTGCACAAAGAGGTCTACCATCCATTTCCAATGTAAGGTTTTAAAACATATTGGATCTTGGTTTTCCAGTATTTTATAAGCAACAGCTCACACGTACAATATGAAACAGCAGAACAATGTAATCATTGATATTGCCTATAATCTCCAAATGGGGAGGGCTGCAATTGGGAGGGATCATCTGAAAATTGAGGACCTGTTAAAGGGAAGAAAAGATGATTAGCACAGTGATTTATGACAAAATATTATGATACACTGTCAAAGTATTGCCTGTTTACATAAATCCTTTCTGGATTAGCAGGAGAGAGAATACACGCTGTCCACGTACACAGTCTTTTTCATTCAATGAAATCAAAGAGCTTTACCTACTAAAATATAGCCTCACTCGTGCAAGAGTGGTTACGTATTTTCATCCCCATTTTACAGATGAAATGGGACTGACCTTAACAGCCTCTAAGGAAGGAAATTCTACCACCTCCCTAGGTAACCCATTCCAGTGCTTCACCACCCTCCTAGGGGAAAAGTTTTTCCTAATATCCAACTAAACCTCCCCCACTGCAACTTGAGATCATTAGTTCTTGTTCTGTCGTCTGGTACAACTGAGAACAGTCTAGATCCATCCTCTTTGGGACCCCCTTTCAGGTAGTTGAAAGCAGCTATCAAATCCCCCCTGCAGAAGAAACAATCTCAATTCTCTCAGCCTCTCCTTGTAAGTCATGTGCTCCAGGTTCCTAATAATTTTTGTTGCCCTCCTCTGGACTCTTTCCAATTTTTCCACATCTTTCTTGTAGTTTGGGCCCCAAAACTGGACACCGTACTCCAGATGAGGCCTCCCCAATGTCAAATAGGAACGATCACGTCCCTCGATCTGCTGGCAATGCCCCTACTTATACAGCCCAAAATCCACTTAGCCTTCTTGGCAACAAGGTCACACTGTTGACTCATGTCCAGCTTTTCGTGCACTGTAATCACTAGGTCCTTTTCTGCAGAACTGGTGCCTAGCCATTTGGACTCTATTCGGAGCCATTCGAATGCCACTGAACAGAAGCTGAAATACCGTGTCAGCAGGAAATAGTTCTAGCTAAGAAAGCATTATCTAAAAGGTTATACCTAAAGGCCCGTGTAAGTCACTACTTCACAGACTGCATGGAAATCGTGACATTGGCTCCTCCCCACTGAGGCTGCAGCTGCTTACTGCGAGTTAGCAGGCCTGGCCCCATCCTGGAGGAGGACAGGGAGGTAGCGGGCCAGTCCTATCCCAAGGAACAAAGGGGGGCAGCCTCAGCACATAGTACAGCTGGTTCAGCTGGCCCAGCTTCCTTTGTGCTCAGATTCAGCCCAGGGTACTGCAGCTGACCAAGGGGTATGTGGGGTATGGGAATGCAGTGATTAGGAGCTCCAGCCTGACCCACCCTGGAGCAGTCCCCAGCAGGTCCAGGGGAGACTGTGTGCAGGAGCCATCCACCAACTGTAGCCAGTGTCAGCGCCACTTGGAACACAAGCAGGTGTGTGAGAGGGCTGACCGCAGTCAGGAGAATTGGGGGGAAGGGATGGATCCCAGTCTCATTCCTTGACAGCTGGTGCTACAGTGTTTCCCCTGGGCCTGGCTGCTGTGGGGAAGGCTGAGGCTCCTAATCGTCATGTTTCCAGTGATACTTCCAACAGAAAGCAGCAGAATTGGCCTGGTCCAGAGTGGAGGGCAGGGCAAGCTGGACTCAACTCCTACCCCAGGCCGGGCTGGACAGCACCATGTGGTCAGACACCCTCGCCCTCAACCTGCACCTTTTCCCCACTCCTCAGCCCCACTCCGCAGCCTCAGCAGGGAGGTTGAAGCAGGGATGCTCACTTCTGCCTCCCTGCTACTGGAAAACTCATTTGACTGCCATGCATACTCCATGAAATGTCTCCATGATGCTACCATGATTTTAAAAAAATAATCTGTGATTTCCCCAGGGATTTCTCTATAAACACTGCCTGTGCTCCCCCATAACAACAAGCTGGAGCAATTTTGTTTTATTTTTGTTATTTATTATTGTTATTTAGATCCAGTCTACACTGTATGTACAACAGTGTTTTTGTACCTAGGCTGTGCAAGGTACCTATGACTGTGTTACAACAAACAGGTATGTCTACACATTTTTTTCACAACAGCTATCACAGTGCATTCTGGGAAGAATCTAGGCAGCTATCCACAACTGCCTCATTAGAAGACAAAGTGTTCAGAAGACATGCACAAAGAGTGGTACCAGCAATACAAAAACCAGTGCACTCTAGGATGTCCTACTACACAGAGAACTGGGAAGGAGGAAGATTGACAAACCTAACTAAATACTACACAGGCACAGATGGAAGGTTCTGTCTACACTGCAAAACTTTATAACCTTGTAGAAACACAAGCGTGCATCATTGTCGTAACTCCCAGGGATACCAGCCAGGTATTAAACATGTTTTATATAGATCCAAGCCATGTTTACAGCCAGCTATGTAAATAAATGGTTACAAACTCAATTAACCTGTGTCTCAGATTGCATTTTGTTTTAAAAAGATTACAACTATAACAGTGAGTTTAAGAAAACTTTACAGAGAGAGGTTTTCAAGGTCCTTTCCCCAATATTTTTAGCACCGTATCTATGAGTATTATCCCCATTCTACAGATGAGACATCTGAGGAAGACAGGTTAGCTGATTTGACCCAGTAAGTTGGAGGAAGAAATGAGAAGAGACTTCTAGTCCTGCTGCTATAAACAACACACCGTCTTTCCTCTGAAAATTCTTCAAATACAAGAACACAGGCCAAAAGTATCTAGAAATGCTATATTTCTAATGATCAGGTGGCAAAAACCAGATGTAAAGTAGGTGGCCTGGAGTATGAATATAATCGGGGAAAGTGGTCCTCCACAGTCACTGAATCAAGAGATTTGGGGTCCTCACATTACATTTCCAAATAACTTAAAATGGTTGTTTCTAGCTCCCTTCCAGTAGAAACAGCCTTTAGAACATGCACTGTTGTCTATGTCAGTCTGCAACCAAACAGGAAAAGCTTCCCAAATTAATCTCATTTGTGTTTTGATCCTGCATGTTAATTATCAGGGACAATGATCCTTCATGTTCTTGGAAATGTACACATCTTATTAACTAAACAACATTTACACTTTGTACCAGCATAGATGTGCTATTTGAGCCTGAGGGCCCAAATATTTGAGGGCATGTGGCAGGTGTCCAAAATGGGGACACCTGCCACATGCCGCTGCAATTTACTCTTTGAATACCTGATTCCTTCTCCTCCCTTTGGAGCCCCAGAACTGATCTACATCCTTCCTATAGTCCAACACTACAATTGTGTCTTCAAACTATTTTAGTACTGCCATGGAGAGCAACTTTTTCCTTGGCGAGAAAGGGCCGTGGAGGAAAAAGTTTGAAGACCCCTGGATTAGAGGAAGGGGTGTAACAGACAAATTCACTCTTGTTGTATATTTTTTTTTAAAAAAAATCTGCATAACTGAATTATACATTGGGAAGACAAATATAGAATGAAGAAAAACAGAATCCTAAAGACATCCTAGAACAGGGGTGGGGAACCTTTTTTGTGCCAAGGGCCATTTGGACATTTATAATGTCCTTTGCGGGAGGGGCCGGGAAGCGCCTGGGGGAGCCGCCGGCCAGGGACGCGCGTGGGCCGGACAGAAGGCTTTGGCGGGCCGTATAAGGCCCGTGGGCCGGAGGTTCCCCACCCCTGTCCTAGAAAATGAACCTGGTATTTCAATACTTGAAAAAGGAATCTGGCCATTTCATTTCCCATAAACTGTTATATTTGAGAGTTTGTATTCTGAGAAAGCATGATAAACATTTTGAGGTACTGTAATCTGAAGTGTAGAACACATACCATTTGGAAATTGTGTGGAGGCAAATCTTGTTAACAGGATACCAGCTCCTTCAATTAAAGCTAGAAGTATTCCTCCCATAGCAGCTGACCCAAACATGGCAACCGGTCCATCTAAAAATGTTGAAATACAAAACAGATTACTTTTGAAAACTCTGTTTTGTACAGGAATGGCAATTTATATAATTATCACCACTCTAGTGATCAGACTTGTCAGTAGACTTGTCAGTCATTAACATTACAAAGAAAGATATAATTACCACACATACCTGTCCTTGATGAATCAAGATAGTACTGGTACTGTTCAAGAGGACAGTCATTTTATGTTGCCTTTCTCTAGCACCTTCCATCCACAGACTTCAAAGTATCTCACAATCCCTAGTGAATTAGATGCTATTTATCATTTGCACTGCAGTAGTGCCTAAGTGCCTAGTCATGGACCTGGACTCCATTGTGCAGCGTGCTGTAGGGTTGCTGTCCTCATTTTCAAAGGGAGAAATGAAGGCAGAGAAGATATTTTTCCCGAGGTTTCATAGATGCTCAATGGCAGATCTTGACTCCTACTTCTGTGCTTTAATCACTACACAACACTTCCTCATAGTATTGGCAGTGGCCAGTCAAAAAACTCAAGCACATGCTGAAGTCCATTACTTCTAAGTCTCCAGATTCTGTGCTGCAGTTAATACATGGGAGTCCACGTTGTCATTCGTGGACATATTTAACTAATTGATTATCTAGATTAAAGATCATTTTTACCATATTTTACTAAGAAATATTAGACTATTTAGAATATTGGTATTTCTAAAAACAAATGTACTTACTATACACAAAATACTATCCATGCCTAATTTGTCATCCACAAAACATCTTCAATGTGCATTAAGACCCACAAAAAGCCCTTTCAACTACAGTGATGTCAACATTAATACACTCAACAAACATTGTTGAGAAGGTCTAAGTGCTCTACTTCTAGCTTTCACACATGAAGAATTCAGGAGAGCATTAAGAACATGTTTAGGTCCCATGGACTTTTGAGAATACTTCCTGAATTGGGCCTAAGTATTACAACTTTAAAAGTAAACTTTAATCCACCATGTTAAAAGATCTTTAAATAACTGTTTTGAATGTACAATACAGTAGACTCTCGATTATCCAGGATCGGGTTAAACAGGTTGTGGATTAACCGAATGTGAAAAAAAATATGCATAACTCGCAGGGCCGGTTCTGGCTTGGTTGCCGCCCCAAGCACGCGCACACACACACATGCACAAAAACCCACCAGGGCACAGGGCAGCCAGTGAACCAACACCCCCTCCCCCCGGCGCAGGGTGGCTGGTGAACCAACCTCCCCCCATCTATTGATGATTATCAGGGATTTTGTTAATCAGGATTAATAATTTTTTTCCTATCATTCCGGATAATCAAGAGTGTACTGTATTATGCCACTATTGATAAAACAGTCAAGACAATTACAATATACTATATTCTTAAAAATAGAAAACAAAAAGGGTTAACATTGCTTTTTAGGTATACAGGTTCCAAAATTTCATAAAAGATAAATGAAGTTCTATCACTAAAATGTCTGACGGACACAAACATTTGGTATAGTTTCAAATATAAAGGCTTTTCAATACCCATTGTCCCCAGAGTGCAGTTCCTTACTTCTTGAGGCTAATATGGCTCCAGTTAAGGCACCACTTGTGATCGAGTTCCATGGATCTTCTTTTCCCCTCATTTTCACCATACTACAGTCAATCATGGAAAAGAGACCACCCCAGACTGCAAAGCTACCTGTTTAGGAAAAAAAAAATTTAAAAAAAGCACAGTAACCAAAGTTATACTCCAGACACATCCTAAAGTTTTGTGTTGTAATATTTTAGGAAGCTTACTTTTGAGCCTTAAAACTCACAAAAACATCACATAAATTCAGGAAATATCCTCACTCACCCAATAAAGTGGGTAAATGCCTCCCAAATATCAGCGATTCTAAAGGAATTTCCATCCTACTAATGCTGGCTTAATGATCAGAGGATTTAACTATAAATTTAATAGTTTAAAGGTTTTTCTTCTTCTGCCAATGGAACCCTCATAGAATCATAGAAGTGTAGGACTGGAAGGGGTTTCAAGAGGTCTTCTAGTCCAATCCCCTGCACTCAAGGCAGGGGTAAGCATTTAGTGACTACTGGTCTAGATACCGGTCGATCCTAGAGCTTCTGCCAATTGATCACGATCTCCAGCAGTGCGGTATGGTTGCAGCTAAGGCAGACTCCCTGCCTACCCCAGCCCCACGCCACTTCCAGAAGTGAGCAGCGCAGCACTGGGGGCGGGGGGGGAGGGAGGGGATGGGGGGGGGAGAGAGACAGAGGTCTTTCTCCATGTGCTGCGCCTGCCTGCAAGCACTGCCTCCACAACTCCAATTGGCCAGGAGAGTTGTGGGGGCGGTGCTTGCAGAGAGGGGCAGTGTGCGGAGCCATGTGAGCCTCCCATCCCAGGGGCTGCAGGGGCATGTTGGCCCCTTCCAGGAGAGGTGTGGGGGCGGGGTAGGCAGAGAGTCTGCCTTAGCCTCGCTGTGCCTGCTGCTGACTGGGAGCCAATAGCGTTAAGTGCTGCCCAGTGGGAGGCCACACCTCAAATCCCATCCCTGAGCCCCCTCCTGCACCCAAACTTCCTCCCAGGTCCCAAATCCAAACTTCCTCCCAGGTCCCCCCCCACACCCAAACTTCCTCCCAAGTCCCATACCCCAACACTCTGTCCCAGCCACCACCTACACCCAAAATCCCTCCTAGAGCTTGCACTCCTCACCCACTCGTGGTCCCCAATCACCTGCCCCAGCCTCAGCCCAGAGCCCCCTCCCACACTTGCGAGCCCTTTGGCCTCAGCCCAGAGCCCACATCCCCTCCCAAACCCCAACCCCGTGTCCCATGAAAGTGAGAGAGAGTGGGGGAGAGTGAGCGAGCAACGGGGGGGGGGGGGGGGAAGGAGAGGGAGTGACCCACCTCAGGGAAGGGGCAGGGTAGATCCTGGGTTGCCCTTAGATTCATAAAGTGATCTTGGGCGTAAAATGGGGAGACCACTGATCTAGACCAGGGGTCTCAAACACACGGCCCATAGGCCGGCCCATCAAGCTCCCTACGCCCCCCACCCCTCTGCCTACCTCCAGGCCCCCTGGGGCTCTGCGAGCCCTGCACCACTTTCTGAATCAGCTGTCATTGTCTCCCTCCAGGCACTGCCCCCCCCACAGCTCCCATTGTCCGGGAACAGGGAACCGCAGCCAATGGGAGCTTTGTGGGAGATACCTGGAGGAAGCAGCACATGCAGGGAACCCTGAGGCGCCCCAGCCCCCACCCTCCCTGGCAGGCTGCAGGGACTGGTTGCAGCAGCTTCCTGGATTGGAGCAGCGTGGGGCCACTGGAGCTCCTGCACCCCAACTCCCTGCCCTGAGCCCCCCTGCATCCCTCCTGCACTGAGCCACCTGCCGCATCCCTCACCCTTCTTGCACCTCACACATCAACAGTCATCCCCTGACTGCTCCCTCCTGGGACCCCACCCCCTATCTAAGCCTTCCTGCTCCTTGTCCCCTGACTGCCCTCTCATTGTCCCCTAACTGTTAGACCCATACTTTAAAGCTGGGCCTCCCTTTTTTACACCATGGGTGAAATCATCTCCACACTGAAATCAATAAGAGTTTTGCTATCAACTTCAATGGGGCTAGGATTTCACCCCATATCCAGACAGCTCCAGACTTGATGAAAGTTCAGATCCAGGGCTGACACTCCTTTCTGAATGTAAGATATCTCATTTACATCCAGGATAGAACTATTCAGCCTCATTGTAGCTTTATGGTCCAGAATCTAAAATTGCTGTGGCATATGATTTTATAGAATTAGGATTGTCTATAAATTGGTGGTTTTGGATCAGAGGGGTTCATGCAAACTTTATTCTCAGTTTTTGAGATGAATGGAATGCTCCCCAAGAAATCAAGTGAAACTCACCTAAAACTGGTGCCATTCACCTAGTTTGCAGCAAAAGAATGCAGATTTAACTTGCCATGAAGTTAGGATCCAGATCTGCATTCATAGAATATCCGAGTTGGAAGGGACCTCAGAAGATCATCTAGTTCAACCCCCTGCTCAAAGCAGAGCGAATCCCATTTTTGCCCCATATCCCTAAATGGCCCCCTCAAGGATTGAACTCACAACTCTGTGTTTATGACCAGGCCAATGCTCAAAACACTGAGCTATCCTTCCCCTTTCACAGAGCTCAAAGGATTGGATGGGGAGTTCTCTCACTTCCCAAGTGAGTACCCTAATCACTGGGCTATGGGGTATCCTGGGATAGGTTTCTCTCTCTGGTTCCTGTTAAAGCTGGTCAGCTTTGTATAAAATAATTAAATATTCATTGGAATAGGGACTTAAACCTCACTCTTGCATACCCCAGAGGAGTTCCCTAATCACTGGGCTTTAGAGTCATTCTCACTTTCTCTCTGGCCCAAGCCACTAGATATGCTCTAAGGTGGGCTTTGAGCACTTCTACTGGATCAGGCCCCACAGGAAAGAAAGGTGAGCAAATACCTAGTTTGGAAATCTCTCTGGGGCTTAGGTGTGAACTAGGTGTCAGATGGATGTGCACACTACCAGCAGAAATGTAGGCAACTGAAGGGTTAGATGGCAACTGAGTGGGAGTATAGAGGTTCTAAATTTTGACTTGAAGTGCTTCAAGTGGCAGTTAGGTGCTTTTGTGGATCTGGTCCTTAGAGGTGAAAAGTCCTGAATCCTATCCAAATCCCCTGAGCTATTCAGTTCCCTTTAAGTTCTCTTTTAAAATTGGAAAAAGGCTTAAGAATACAGACTTAAGTGTATAGACTACAATTACCTCCCAATTGTGGTGCTCTGGTTTTAATAGCTGTCAAACTTCCCCACAGCCGGTGGTTTACACCCTAAATAAACCAAAAAAGGATTATCAGAATGAAACAAAACTAAACATATTTAAGTTTTACAGCTACTTAAAATTGCATCCTTTCAGACCCAGTTATAGTTACTACTAAGCATCAGGAAGTTCTTCCATTATAAAACTGTTTTTGTCAGGAATTTATAAAAAATAGCCATTTCATACTGTATTATACATAAACTGATCAAGTGGAATTGTTTTTAATCCATATAGTTGTCAATGCTTTCTGACATTTTTATTTTCAGTTAGTATGGAATTATAACACCTATAAACTACACAAATAAGAGATATAATTTTCTGTGATGATGTAAAGTCTAATTGCTGGACCACTTATTTTTAATTTACTTTTTTTTAAACCAAGACACTAAGTAATGTTTTTACCACATAAAAAATAATTATATGATAATATTTTACATTTATATACAGTAGAACCTCCAAGTTACAAACACCAGAGTTACAAACCACACCCCTCATTTGGTATTGGAAGTACACTGTCAGGCAGCAGCAGAGACAAGATGTGATGGGGCTGACCAACTAGCCCAGACAGTATCAAGCCAGTAGCACCGGAAGTCCTGCCCCTGCAGTACTGGGCATGCTCCAAGTGCTCTGGGAGTATAAAAGGAGGGAGATCAGCTCATTCTGGGCTGGTGGCTGCAGGAGAAGGACCAGCCTGGGGAGTTCCTGCAGAAGACCAGACACAGCCCCTGAAGCCGCCAGGATCTGAGGCTTCCCCAAGCCTGCCTAAAGCCAAGCGATGGGAGAAGCCAGAGGAGGTGACTGAACCAGGAGGAGCCAGAGATGCCTGGGAGACCCCAATGGCGAGTCTGGTAGGAAGTGACCCAGGGAGGGTAAGTGTAGCGGTCCCTCCCACCCGGGAAACCTCAGCGTGTTTCAGGCTAGCTGGACCATTGGTCTAACCCTAACAACCCCCTCCCCCCCCCGCCACTCTCCCACCCCACATGTGCTTCTCACCCACGTGCTGCTCCGCTTACCGCCAGGCAGTTCTCTGGCAGCTTCGCGGTTTCTGGGAGGGAGGGGCCAGGAGCAGGAAGCCTCGTGCACAGGGAAGGAGCGGGAGAAAGGGGCAGGGATTTGTGGAAGGGGTTGGACTAGGGGCAGGGAGAGGGCAGAGTTGGGGGTGGGAAATTTGTGGAAGGGGTTTGAAGGGGACGGGAAAGGGTTGGAAAAGGCGGAGCAAGAGTGGAGTGTGAGTGCAGCCCAGTCCAGAAAGGTGTTTTAATAGAAGTAAATCTAAGTTCCTGTTTGGTCCTTTGAGTGAGGTGCATTATTAAGTGAATATATTTTATTAAAGCTGCTTGGAAATGACTTCATCAAAAAAAAAAAAAACATTCATGGAAAAAAAGTTTTCCAAGACAAATGGGAGAATTTATATTTTTCCCACAGAGGTAAAAGATAAAATTCAATGCCTTATTTGTCAGGGGGAGGAGCGGGGAGCTGTGCGTTCAGGGAAAGGGACGGGGAAGGGGTTACCTCATGGAAGGGGTGGGGTAGGAGCGGGGCCGGGGGCAGCGAGGGGGGAATCAGTGATGCGGCCTTCGGGCCAATGAACTACTCCTCATGCGGCCCTCGTGGTCATTTGAGTTTGAGACCCCTGGTCTAACCCACTATGGTGTTAAGATCAGTTACTGTCTGCATCCTAAAAAAAACTTGTCCTTACCAGTTTTGCCCTGGCCTCTCCCTTTGTCATTCAGTTTCGTGTGCATTCTGAAGGAATGTGCAAGACCCTCACCTTAAGGTGAAACCAGACTTTTAGGCACCTGCTTCCCTTACTTGGTATAAACATTACTCGTGCCAATCAGAAATGGACACAAAAAAGTTTTTCGGCCTCCCCCACCCCCTCCCCCACGTGACACTACTGTGATGGCATAGTTGGTACTTATTGGCCTGCCCTGCAATATGCAGGCAGAGAGAGGAAAAAGAAAACGAATCCTGTGTATCCTGTCCTGTACCCCTGTATCCGAGCTTGATCACTTCAAAGTCTCTCGGCTTGCGTGTCTCAGAGCTTCTACGTTTGCCGGTCGTTATGCATTGGTTTGTATTTGTAAGTATCAATTATTACTAAATGCTGCATCTTTGTTTATAAATATCGTTAGTAGGTATTTTAGTCGTGTGTTAAGTTTCATTAAGTCTATTAGTTAATCAAAACACTGCTCCCTTACCCCTTGTAATTATCCCCAATAAAACTTTAAATTGATTAATTTTGTGTGGGTGTGTCTGCAGTTCGCATTGTGACCCATACTCTCCTTGCATCCCTTACCATATAGTCTGTTGCCGCGTGCAGCCTGGTAAGCAGGCCTGCATTTTCGTACCTGCGAGTCGTGGCAATCAACATATGGATGATCTTATGTTTTTATGTTAAGGTTAACAGAACTCTGTGGGTTAGATTCACAAAGGAAATTAGGCACCCAAGTCCCAGATTTAGGGCCAACTGGTACTCTTAAAACCCCCATTCAGCTGCTGCCGAATCCCATAGATGCCTAAACTCACTTGGGGTCAAAGGTTTTGCAGTAAAAGCTTCCTAGGTTTCTATGTTTCTGTGTCTGGGCAGGCAAACTACTGCTTAACTCTAGATCTAGTATCTGGATGCCTACGCTCCAGGGCAATTCACAAACCAGGGGAAGATAAGTGCTCCTCCACCTAACTTGCTTGCATGTCCTGATCTGGTAGGTGGGCTCAGTGTATGCCTAACTCCACACAAAATAGCTGAGAGGATTGAGGAGAGAGGGCATGAAGGGGAAGGAGGAGCTACCTTGTAACTTTTGGTCCAGTACTCATCCAGGATGCAGGAGATCCCCGATTTAAGTCCCCCCACTACTTGACGAGGTGAAGGGGTTTAAACAGAGACCTGCCACCTCATAGGTGAGTGTCCTAACCCATGATGCATCTGATGAAGTGGGCTATAGCCCACGAACGTTTATGCTGAAATAAACTGGTTAGTCTCTAAGGTGCTACAAAGTCTTCCTCGTTTTATATCCTAACCCAGTGCTCCCAAACATTGTCTTGTTTTGCAACCCACCATTACATATATGCATCCTCCACTCTGGCACTGCAACCCTAATCCTGGCCAAATGTGGAGAGGAGGCTTGGGGGCAGGAGAGCAAGCCTGCCCTGCACTCACCCCACAGCGACCGCTCCTGTTCCACTGGGCTCAGTCTAGCTCTCTGCTCTCAGCATTGTGATCTGATGCTGGAGAAGCAGTGCCAGTTACTTTGGCTGATGAAGGAGAGGCAGCTGGGCCAAATCTGAGTTGCACTGCAATCCCAGGCACCAGGTCACAATGCCTAAAAAGAGACAGGAACCATTTCTGCAAGGTGAGTGGGGGTGAGCTTGTTCTTCATAAACACATACCCAGGCTAGGAGAAGTATACATCTGCCTTGGCACAGTGACAAGTTAATCTGGCCCTGGCAATCTATTTAGAACCTTCCCAGACCCACTGTTTGGGAAACACTGGCCTAGCAGACTGACTTTCATGAATCCCATTTTTAGGTGCTTATCTCCCTCCACTCATGGTATAGAAAGCATAAGCACCTATCCCAGGCTTTGTGAATCCCAGTGATTTTCTAGGCACCCTGTAAGATGCCTCTTAAAGGTTTCCCTGGGGCTGCCACCAGCTGTATAAGTCACAGGGAACTTGCAGAAGGCAGTGAGCTGATGTAGATAAACCTGGAATCCATGTGGATCGCGGGCAACTGACCAGGTTTATTCTCCTGGCCTACAACCAGTTCTGCCCTGCCTCTCCCTACAATGACTGGGGACAAGTCTCCATGAAGAGAACCTCATGGAGATTTCCTCCTCTTAAGTCACTCCCACACATTTACTGTTGGAAGGAAAAGGAAGCAAAGCTACTGTTAGTTTATCTACAAGAAATTGTTTTACTCACCACTGGGGAATTTCTGAACCCTTTAATAGCCTGGAATATGCCACCACCTATGGCTCCCATTGTGAAGGCACCACCACAGTCATCCACTATCCGCCATGGGCTAAAGAGGAGGGGAAAAAACCCAACAACAACTAAATTGCTGAAATACCTGCTAAAGAACATGTAAACCACCATAATTTCTCAATTAGACATTAACTTTATGTACTCAGGCTCTCCCAAAATACTTACAAAGCTCTAAGATTTTCTGGCAATTCACGTACAAAGTTAATGCCATGTTATTTGAAAATATGAGTGAAACAAGACTGCAAACTGTAATACCTGTCACATCTGGTTTACTGACCTCCCAGCAAGACCAACAACATATTTACATACAGCAGCACTCTGTTTATCTAATCTATTTGGGATCAGGGCCAGATTGGATAATGAAAAATTCAGATAATCAGGAGAATAGGCAAAGTGCTTTCTAGCTGTTATTTAAAGATGCAGAGTTACTTTTAAACTAGTTAACCCTCTTGGAAAACCATCAAAACGTGCCCTCCCCTTCTTATCTAGTTAACTAAAAATACAGCCCCCAAGTTCTTGTGCAGAAAGTCAGGCTACCCACTCTCCCAGGGCTGACAGTCTGAGCCCCGCCACCTGGGTTCGGTTAATACGGAGAGCCAGAAAACAGAAGCTCAGATAAATGGGGTTCTACTGTACTTAGTGGCACAGAAATCACACCAAAATGAACGAAAGATTTATCTATAGCTTGAGAATCTGCTTCCCTATGGTGCTTCTAATTCAGGGGTCTCAAACATGCAGCCTGCGGGGTTATTTCCTGTAGCCCACTAAGCTCTCAGTGCCCCACTCTCTCTCCTCCCAGAGCACTGTGTCCCCGCTCCTCTGCTTACCTCAAGGTGCTTCCTACCGCCAAACAGCTGTTTGGCAGCTTAGTGCTTTCCAGGAAGTGCGGAGGGAGGAGCCGGGAGCCACATGCTCAAGGGAGAAGATGGAAAAGAAACAGGGGGCTGGTATTTGGGTAAGAGATTGGAATGGGGGCAGGGAAGGGGTGGGAAGAGGCAGGGCCTCATGGAAGGGGTGAAGTGGGGGGGTGGGGGTTCAGTGATGGGGCCTTAGGCCAATGTACCAATCCTCATGTGACCCTCGTGGTGATTAGAGTTTGAGATCCCCGTTCTAATTCAAAGGAAGATTTAACCTCTTCCTCCAATCATACACTTAGCCAAATTTCCTCTCCTCTTTGCTCCCTCATAATAGAACTCTCCCACCCTCCCCTTGTGAAACTGATTTAAAATAGTATCTTATGCACCATGCTTTCTTGAAGCACACAACTGACATTTAGGAATTGCCAGACTGGATCAGGCTCAAGGTCTATTTAGTCCAGTATGCTGTCTCTAGCAGTAGCCAGCACCAGAAACTTCAGAGAAAGGTGCAAGAACCCTGCATTAGGAAAATGTGAGTTATGTTCTCCCACATAATGTTTCATCCTGATTTCGAACAGAGAATGGCTTAAGATCTAAAAGATGAAACTTACTAACCCTTCAAAGCTATTAATTATAACAATTCTATATAGTCTCATAATCCATATACACATCCAATCCCTCTTTGAATTGTTCCGATTTTTTAGATTCAATGACTTCCTATGGCAGTGAGATCCAGTTTAAATTTGCCACCTTTCAGTTTTATTGAATGTTACTTTCCCCCAGCCTTTAATTTAAACACTGCTCTACAGCCTTTTTAATGTTAAGTGCCAGCAATCTGGCTCCCTTTTGGTTTAGGTGGAGCCCATCCTTTCTGTATAGGCTCCTCCTTTCCCAAAAGGTGCCCCAGTTCCTAATAAATCTAAACTCCTCCACCTTACATCTCATCCACAGTGAGAGACCCTGTAGTTCTGCCTGTCTACCTGCCCTGCAGGTTAAACTAGAAGCAGTTCAGAGAGGTTCTGGATGTCAATCTTCTCCCCTATCCTTCCCTAGGTCATTTGTAGACCTACATGTATGACCACTGGCTCCTCTCCAGCACTACACATAAGCCTATCTAGATGTCTGGAGAGATCCACAACCTTCCCACCAGGCAGGCAAGTCATCCTGTGGATCTCCAGTCATCACAAACACAGCTAGGTCTCTAATGATCAAATCCCCCCACCTGTCTCTTCCTAATAACTGAAGATCCTCCCCCGGAGAGGTACCCTCAGTGCAAGAGGATCCCAACTACAGATCATTTCTCTCTGCTCCAGCTGGATGTTCTCCTTCCCCTGAGACTGCCATGCTCCTCGGCAGCACAGAGGCTGTCAGACCAGGGGTGGGACCCAGTGGACTGGGAAGTCTCATCTGGGTCCCTCTCTGCCTCCAGCTCAGCCCCTCTGGTCTCCAAAGCCCGGGCACGGTCCCAGAGCCGAGAATCCCCCAATGCACCCCTCCAGTTAGGGTGACGGAGAGTAGGGGCGGGGGTGGGGGTGAATAGGAGCCTATGTAAGCGAAAGACCCCAAAACCCGGGACTGGCCCTATAAAACCGGGACATCGGGTCACCCCACATCCCGTTTCCCTGCATCCTTTCTGTGCACTGGGCGAGCCCAATTGGAGACGGTGCTCCAGCTGAGGCCTCACCCGGCGCTCCCGGGCCTTCTTCCCTCTCAGCGCCAGACAGGGCCCCTCAGCTCGCCCTCGTGCTCTGGGGCGGGTCGCGCCCTCCTTGCCCCCCTCCCGCTCGGCAGGTCCAACCCCCCGGCTCCGCGCGGGCCGGGGAACGTAGCCCCCGCCTGGGGGGGGGAGCAACCCACGGGCGCGGCATGGCGCTGCCCGGCGCCCCCGAACCGGCACAACCCCCCGGCGGCCCGCGCGGCCGGCAGGGAGCCCGCCAACGGCCGCTCACCAGGGCTCGCGCGCGTACTCCTCCATCTTGGGTCAGCCCGGCCGGCACGCGCGCCGCAGCACAGCCCGAGCCGGCACCGGAAGGAGGCGCGTGACGGGCCGCGGAACACGTTCCACGTCCGCTCGCGACCCTGAGGCACGGCGATTGGCTCCGGCTGGGGCGCGTTGGCCAATGGGATTCACGGGCGGCGAGCCGGGCGCGCGGTCGGGAGGAGTGGGCGGGACTTGTCCTTTGACGTCAAACCACCTGATCCCGGCTGGGGCTCGTGCTGCCCCCCCCCACCCCACCCCACCCCACCCCACACACACACGGTGTGAGCCCAGGGTGGTGGATTACCTGTGCTGCCCCTCCCCCCCCCACACGATGTGAACCCAGGGTGGTGCATTACCTGTGCTGCCCCTCCCCCCCACACGGTGTGAGCCCAGGGTGGTGCATTACCTGTGCTGCCCCTCCCCCCCCACACGGTGTGAGCCCAGGGTGGTGCATTACCTGTGCTGCCCCTCCCCCCCCACACGGTGTGAGCCCAGGGTGGTGCATTACCTGTGCTGCCCCTCCCCCCCCACACGGTGTGAGCCCAGGGTGGTGGATTTACCTGTGCTGCCCCTGGAGAAATAACAGCCCATCCCCCCGGTGCAGGGTGACTGGTGAACCAACCCCCCACCCCATATTTCCTATGGGTGATGATTATCCGGGATTTTATTAACCAGGATTAATTTTTTCCCTATCATCCTGGATAATCGAGAGTCTACTGTAGCTTTATTTCAAATGTATTGTTGGGCTGCAATAATGAAGGCTGCCAGAAGGCGGTGCTGTGGATTACATTTAGGCAGGACCCTAGGGGAAAAAAGAAAGGAAGGGCAGAGAGTGTGAGTCGAAAACCATGTTCAGTGCAAAGCTGCAGCCCGGCTATGTAGCCTCTACTTTTGAAACATCTTTCCAACATATTATATTGTATTAATACATGTATTGGTTATGTAATGAGCTGATCCACCCAATACCAGTCACTTGGGAGCTATGGGAATGCCATGGTGACAATGGGATTTGGGTTCTCAGACAGCTGTTACCCTTTTCTCTGATAAATGGTGGACTGACTGTAGCAAATGTAATCCATAAACCTCGGCCTTTGGGGAGAGTTCTCAGGATGGCTTCCAACATCTCAGGTGCAGCTGTTTTTGGTTGTGACTGTCCAAATGCCAATGCTGCAGTGACTATAGCCATGAAAGTGTAAGGGGACCGTTGGCCCCTTACTAACACTCAGAGGGGTTTTTGGTTGCTAGCTCCCAGTACCAAAAGAAAGGGGAAAGGTTGATGGGAAATCAGGACCCTGAGATTGACGGTCCCCAGGAACAATGTTTTACACTTCCTAGTAATACCTTTGGTTCTCCAAATGTGATTGAATGCTAGAACAGCAGTCACGAGTCCCATTCTGTGTCAGATCTCTATGTAATGTTCAGTGTTCATTGTAGTTATCCTACATAAGTATTTGAAGTGCTCAACACACTTCAGTGCCTCCTCAAATGGTAACAAGTCTGGAAGTTTCACCCCAGGGAAATTATATAGACTGGTTTGATCGGGTTCAAGAGGCCTGGCAAATAAAGAACAGCAAACTGTATAAAGAGGCAGCCTTGATCAGGGAGAAAGGTCACCATTCCCCCTTGATCCAAAAATGAACATGAGACTGGGAGAGAGGCCCTTGAGCGAACACACTTTGGTGACACCAGGTAAACCTGCCTGGACACACTATTACAGATTTAAAAGTCACCATACTGCAGAAAGGGAACTTCAGATCCAGACTGCAAAGAGAGACTGCAGAGCTTCAATTCATTTGCAAATTCAGCACACACACTTTGGGATTGAACCGAGATCTACAATGGTTGGCTCATTACAGACATTGTTTCTCGTCTCTCCATGTTCACACACCCCATTCAAATGCTAGACGAATAATCCACACTCCCTGATCGGAGATAACAAGCTGGCTCAGTTTAATTGGACTAACCTTTTCACCTCCCACCTGGCTCTTACCTACTTTTCTATAACTGCCTGTTTGTGAACACTTCTACTGCCTGCATCTGACGAAGTGGGTATTAGCCCACGAAAGCTCATGCTTCAAAACTTTATAGTTAGTCTTTAAGGTGCCACAGGACTTTGTTAACTCTGCTATTCCAGACTAACACGGCTACCACCCTGATTCTTGACAGGTAAACTAGTCTGTTTAAGCTTTTAAGGGATGTTTTCTCTACAATGGTTTTGTTCTGAATAAATAGTACTTTGCTTTCTAATGTCTGGCTGCTTATTGACTAACCCTGTCATTGCCCCTGAGAGAACTGGACTGCAGGTGCTGCTGTACTGCTGAGAGAATCATGGTAGATTGTAGGTCTAGAGGAAGAAAGTTGTGAGTCTGTTTCTGTCCTGAGAAAGGTGACAGCTAGAGACCTGAGACCTCAGTGGAGGGTTATAAAGGGGACCACAAAGGGTCAGAAGTGCAGTTATCTTGAGAACAGATATTTTAATACACCGAGTACTCACTGTGACATACTATGGGAAAGATAGGCCATTTAGAGCTATGCTAATACCTCCATAAAATAAAAATATGATTAAGAGTCAAGATGATATGAAGATAAAACTGTTGATTACAAACAGAGGAAGATATTTTCCCACTTCATCATTACCTGCTCACTTCTTTCAAAACAGGGTGAGTTTCTCTTGCTTTGACACCTTCTCTTCTCTTTGACACCTGCTACACATAACAGTCAGGCAGTAGTCTTCTGCAATTTTAAAAAACTGTAGCCAGAAATATCCAGTGTACTCAGGGTGGTTTTTTTTTGGAAGGAGAGAATTGCATGGGCTTCCAAATGAAAGAATGTAGATTTGCTTTAAAAGCACGTGAGACTGTAAGAGATTTCAGGGAACTGTAAATATATATAGGGAACATTTTGTGAAAATGAAAACTTTCTTAAATGCTGTGCAGGCATATAATGGTCTCCTGCATATTATTATCAAATTCAGCAGAAATCTGGGAATGGACAGAATGTGAGTTCCAGCTACACATTTCACCCCTGTGATGGGGAAGCAAACTCTATGTTACCAGTAGCTTTAATGCCTTTGCTGTGTCAGATCTTGAAGCTGCATATGGATACATCCTACAGATCTGGTTCTTTCCTCCCTGGTTTCAAAGCCCAGCCTAGCAGCTTGTGTGTTTTTGCATATTTTTTAGATTGTGTTGTCCCATTGCCTTTAAAAGGATAAATGTTCAGTACTAAATTTGGTCATGCAGCTCTTCCAGATTCCCTGGAATGTCCTCAGGTTTCAAACCCCTCTGATAGAGAGAAAGCCCGCCTCCTGCCTTTCCTGATTGGTTTTTCTGAACCAGGCTGTACAGCTGTTAAATGTAATTGGCCAGCTATTGTACCAACCCCTGTCCTCCCTTTATAACCAATTTATCCTAGGTTGCAGCAAATTAGAGCTGCTTAGGTTTAACACTTCAGCACCTGAATGGTGGGGAAGGAGGGGAAGTAGCTTCTGGTCTTCTATTATTTAACTTGTTTTTCTCCACCCTTTGGTTTTGCATATCATCACAGGTGTTCTTCACCTACAAACTACCAAGATGTCCAGGGTAGCAAAATACAGAAGGCAAGTCAGTGAAGATCCAGATATTGATAGTTTGCTGTCTACTTTGTCTCCAGAGGAGATGGAAGAGCTAGAAAAGGAGTTGGACGTGGCTGATCCGGATGGAAACATCCCTGTGGGGTTCAGGCAGCGAAACCAGACTGACAAGCACTCAACTGGCTTATACAACCGAGAAGCAATGCTCAACTACTGTGAAAAGGAGACCAAGAAACTTATTCAGAGGGAACTGTCTGTAGACGTAAGTCACATCTGCCAGTATTTGAGTTGTAAACAGGGACATTTGGAGAGAACTCCATCAGGCTAGCTTAGGGGACAGAATGGAAAGTAACATTTAGGAACAATTGACATGTAGGAAAGTGGGCAGGCAGATGCTCCATGGCTGGGTTCTGAGAAATCTAAACGGAAATCTAAATAGAAATCCTTTCTATTCAGGGGATGGCCAGATGCCCTGGGAAGGGGTCAGGGAAGTTCTTGAAATCCCAGCATTATTCAGAGGTATAGAAGCCCTTGCTCATACCTGGAATTTTATTTCTATTTGACTCTGGTAATCTACTAATTAATGTAAGGCTAACATCCTTTGGCAAGGCTTTTATGGGAGGCAGCTTTTCCCAAAAGAACACACTTCAAGACTTCAGTGCATTAAAACAACTCACAGTTGTGTGTTTCTACACATTTGTTCCCTTTGGTTTTGGAGAGTTCCACTACCCCAGTCTTTTCAGTTAATCATATACAAATATTTGAAAGATTTCTTGGACTAGCAGAAAAGATGGGAGGTGGGTTTGCTGTCCTATGAAAATCAATGTCGGATGTTGTAGTGCACTAAGGACTAAGCCATTTGGTTTGTGATTGTTACTGTAAACATCATTCAACTGAGGTTCACTCTTTTGTTAGAGTTGGGTTTATTTATGCTTCTTTTCTATACATTTCTCTTTCTCTCTACTTGGAAAGTCTCATCAGTTTCTCAGGTACTGTGAATTTCTCTCTTTCAATGTGACAAAGAGTCCTGTGACACCTTAAAGACTATCTAAAGTATTGAAGCATAAGCTTTCGTGGGCTAATACCCACTTTGTCGGATGCTCTCAGCATTGATTCTGATGAGTTTGGCTTGTGGTTTCTTTGTCATGTGCCTCCCATTCAAACTTTTTATATGTAGCTTTGATGGAAGGCAATTCCATTTCTCTGCAACATTTATTATCCTCTGGAATAGGAATACACAGCATTTGCTTCAGCTTTGGGAGGGTGGGGAAATGTTGACTCGTATTTGCTATTCTCTGGGTTTGTTTTGTTTTCTGTGGCAAACTGGAACCTGGTGCAGTGGCGTACGCCTATAATCCCAGCTGCTTGGGAGGCTGCAGTTGGCGGATCACTCAGGATTCTAGGATGCTGTGTGCTATGCCAGTCGGGTGCCCAGTGCTACTGTCAGTGTGGCCAGCAGGTAGCTGAAGGACTGGCAAGAGCAATATGTCTAATGTGTTGTGATCAGCGCTCTGTCCGTGAGGGCTGATGGACCAGTCAATCGAGGTGATGGCAAACTGAAGCTGTACCCAAAAGGGTGAATGATATTTGTTCCTCTACTTGTCTTAAAGCTTCTGTGACCCAAGCCTGACTAGATGCTGTAAAAGGACAGGACAGAGAAATATAAACAGAGTGTAAGCCTTGTAGAGGCTTATGTGAAATACCCATTTTAACCATCTGTATTGGCCCTAATTTCTTACTTGTTCCAGTTTATCTAGGGACCCTTGAATCTGAGAGCTCACAGCTAAGTAATCAAGCCCTAAACTGGACTGTAAACCCTCTGAGCCAGGGATTATGTCGTCTTATGTATTTGTAAGGCATTTGTTGTAATAGAGCCTCAATTCTGGTTGGGGCCTCTGGGTGCTCCCAGAATATTAAGGGGAAGAAAATTGCAGATTTAGAAGGAACAAACAAGATATTTGATATCTAAACAAAATAAATATTTTTCTCCCACGCGGTTTGAATATTGCTGGGGATTTGGTCTCACTCTACTGTGGCCTGCCAGTTTTTCCTCTAGCAGGGCACTCACTGACTTCCACAATGATCTAAATGGACATTCTGTGTCGGTGGATGGACTTCTGCCCACTCCCAGAGCCTGTACTTAACAACGGACTGTATAGATACTATGGCTGTAAAGTACAGTTCACCTTAGTACCACGGGTCCAAATTTATTCTCTCACTTGTTGATTGGCATGCAATGGGAGATGTGCTCTTTGCAATGTAAACCAGCCCAAGTGAATAATTCCATACCATAAAACAAATAGTTGGGTAAAGAATGGAATCTTGAGTCGGAGTAGGGAGGTTGTATTACCTCTGTTTGGGGCTGGAGCAACTACTACTGGAATCTTGTGTCCCGTTCTGGTGGCCACAAGTCAAGAAGGATGTTGATAAACTGGAGAGGGTTTGGAGAAGAGTTCTGAACGATGAAAGGATTAGAAACCTGCCTTACATAAGCTCAATCTTAACAAACAAAAAGGGTGACTTGATCAGTCAGTAAGGTTGAGATTGACAAAGGTCCTCGGGTGCCTACGTGCAACTTAAGCACAACTGACATTACGTGTGCACCTCCTGCTAGGGATCAGGGCATTCAGCTGGGCTGGGGGAGACCCAGATTCACATCCCTAGTCTGCCTGATTTGCCTTGAACCTGGGTCTATAATGGGATGCCTTGAACCTGGGTCTATAATAGGACGGCTTTTTGGTGTGGTGTTTTTGGATACGTTTCACTCCTGCCCAGCCTAGGCAGGTTGTTGGCTGCGGAGATCCCTTTCTTGGATGTCTCACTCTCTTCACACAGTGCATAGGGAGCCTGGACACCGAACACTGGGCTGAGGAGTCTGTGAGGTGGCAGGCACTATAATGTGTAATTCCAACGTGCCCAAAGTCCCTTTGTGGATCCAGCCCTGCTGCCCCCTAGCAATACCCACACTCTCTTTGGGTCTCCCCTCCCCAGGGAGCCCCCAGCCCATTATCCCCACCTCACCTCAGTCTGCAGCTACTGACAGTCAGCAAGAAGTCCCGCTCCCTGGAGCAAACTGCAGTCTAAGTGCCAGTCATCATCGGCAAGGGCGGGGTTTGGACCTGCTGTTTTTGTGTAGCCCCAGGGTACCCCTCTGTAGCCTCATTACCTGCTTTGGACCCTTATGCAAGCCCTCAGCCTGGGGAGTTACCCCTCTTGCCTTTCCCCAGCCCTGCTCTACCTCAGGTCCCTGTTGCGCTTCCAGGCAGCCAGGTCCTTCCCTCTCAGAAGCTATAGAGAGAGTGTCAAGCTTCTGCTTCTCAGCCCTTTTATAAGGGTGAGCTGGGCTCTGATTGAGCTGGCCACACTTGTGGCCAGCCAAACCCTCAGCTGTTTTCCCACTCAGCCCAATTTTGCTGCTTTACCCCAGCCACAACCCTCTGCAGGGTTGTTTTAACCCTTTTTTGCCGGAGTGGGGCAGCTGCCCCATACAATAGGTCTAACAAGAGCCAATGGCTGGAAGGTGAAGCTAGACATTCAGTCTAGAAATAAGGTGCAGTGAGAGTAATTAACCAATTTAAAAATCAAGCCTGGATGTTTTTCTATAAGATCAGCTCTAGTTTAAATAGGAATTAATTCAGTCCAGTGTTATGCAGAAGGGCAGACCAGATGATCACTGGCTGGCTTTATGGTCTATGAATCTACCAAATGATGTTAGGAAGGGCTTGTGCCAGTCAGCCATCTGCAATGGCATGGAGACAACCCAAGTTCAGCTCTTGAATGCTCACTCTGTCATTTGGAAAGCCTAAATAATCCGGTTGCATGAGATGCGCTGGTTCTCAATACATCATAAGAAGGCTTCTGCTACTTGCATATGGCATCTATGATGATGGCACATAGTTTTTATTCACAGGCAACACCAACCCTGAACTGGAGTTAGATGAGAAAGTATCTGTAATAAAAAGGAAGCAAACTTGATTTTCGAAAGCTAGGAATATTGTCATTAAGGTTAAACTTTAAATAATTTGGAAAATATGGAAATTCACCATGGGAGAGTGTGTGTGTGGGGGGGGGGGGGTTGTGGGGGAAGGACTTTATGGTGGAGTGGGTGAGGGGAAGGACTGTGGGAGTGACTCACTTTTCAAAGTAAAAGTGCACAGTAAGAAGAGATTTGAAGGAGAACAGCGAGGTCAGTTGCTCTGTGGCTGGAAGGATGGGGGTGTGGTCCTGGCATTTGGAGGGTGCTGCTTTCTCTCCTAGCTGACCCTCAGTAACTTTAGGCTGTTGAAGACAAAGCATATTGGCTGTTGGTCAAACTCTTTTTGGTAAAATTGGCCCCGTTAGATTGCATTGCAGTAATTGGATATTGTGGAGCTAACTTACTTCTTCTATTTCCATCCCTGGAGGGAAAGAAAAAATATCCCTCCACCTCTAACCCCCTCTTGGCATTGTTAGGAACTGGAGATTAGCACTTGTAAAATAGCAAGACCCAGCACTAGCAGTTCAGTGCCTTCTGCTCTGTCCTGGATCACACAGATAGGGAGACAGCTCATACGACCACAGTGGCTATCACCCGAAGCAGGCCACTTTCGTTACTCTCTAGAACGTTGGAGGCGTGTACAGAATTACTGTTTTATCAGACAGCTTTAGCAAACTGGACACAGTTGGACCTTTCTGATTTGCTGTCTGTGTTCTCAGTTAATACCCTGGCAATAATGTCTAGGGACAACACAAATCACTTTCCCTGTGTATCAATTTAAAATCTTCTTTAGCTGTACATTTGGAGCTACTATTGCATCTTGTGAACAGGGCCGGCGACAGAAATTTTGGGCCCCCCTACTCTGATAGTTTGGCCCCCCCCAGCCCAGCCGGCGCTCCCCCCCCCCCAGCTGACAGCTGGCGGCAGCGGGAGCGAGAGCCCGGGAGCGGCGTGAGCTGCCCTTGCTGTCCCCCCCCCCCCCTTCTCCCCCGGACTGCGCCGCTGCCGCCGGCCGGGCTCGTCCAGGGGAGAGCCGCGCCGCCTCTTCCCCGCTCTCCAGGTCCGGCGACAAGGGGGGGACGACAACGGGTACAGCTGTGTACTGGGGCCCCCCTAAAGTCAGGGGGCCCGGTACAGCTGTACCCGTAGTACCCCCCTGTCACCGGCCCTGCTTGTGGAGGATGAAGTCACTTAGCTTTACAACCCCACCTGTACTCTCCCTGCACACCCTGGTCTCATGCTCCTGATTAAGTAAATCAAGCAAAAATGTTACAAGCAGAAAACAGAATTGCAAGCGTGGGTGAGGAAGGGATGGGGCAAGGACCAACAAGGGAAGGGCGTAAAGTTTCTTTTGACTGTAGAAACATCTTAAAGATTTTACTATCTACTGGGTCTGAGTTTCCAGTAACTGGAAATGAGACCAGGTTTTTCCTTCCTTAAATGATAGAAAGTCCCTGAATCTGAAACATTGTAGAAAAGGGAGAGGGATGTTAAATATCCAGGGGATTTGCTTTCTAGCTCCATGTTAGAACCTCATGCTGTATGACATTATTTGCTAAGTAGCTAATTTTGCAAGGTGGCATGGCTGTTCACAGGTCCAATGTGACCAGAGCCTTCTCAACCTCCCTAGAGCTTGCCTGCTTTTGTTTAACATTCCAGTGCCTTTAACAAGGAGGAGTCACTTCCCGCTAACCCAGGCAGCGCCAAGATTTTGCTGGTATCTGAAATATGCATCTTTTAAAGAGATACTGACCAGACTGATGATACTTGCCAATGGGGGTGTGGATTGAGGACACATTGCACTTTTCCTGCTGCTCCCAGGGCCGGTGCAAGGATATTTTCCCCCTTGCACATTGAGGGGCAAATCCCAACAAACCTTTATAGATCCCAGGGGCCAGCCATGCCCAGGGCTGATCCCCAGACCAGGTTCCCCTCCTCCCATGAGCCTTCCCCATCCCGGCGGCCCCCCACTCCATGCTGCATGTCTACTCACTGGCTTTGCTGGGCTTGGGCTGCCGCAGCAGCTTCTGCACCATGCCAGCATCCTCCGCCTTCACCACCTGCATCAGCTCCTGGTCCTTGCCCATGGCAAGCGGCTGGCGCAGCGGGAGCGGGCTGCCCTCAGAGGCCAAGCATCCCCCGGGGGCTGGGGCACAGGCCCCGAGCCTGCTCTGGGCAGAGCAACAGCGCTGGCGGCTCACACGGCCCGGGAGTTGCAGAGCCTGAGCGTGACGAGGCAGGGATCTGGGGGGGGGGGCCCACGGGGCCGGTGCCAGGAATGCAGCCGCTGTAGGAGCCCCTGGGAGAGGGGGGGCGCAAGACCACAGCCTGGGTGAGAGGGGTTGGGTTACCATATTTGAACTTTCAAAAGAGATGACACTCCATGGGGGGTAGCCCCCCCATTCATTCCCTCCCACTTCCCGCCCCCCCCCCACAGAATCCCCAACCCATCCAACTCCCCCTGCTCCTTGTCCCCTGATCACCCCCTCTCGGGACCCCTGCCCTTAAGTGCCCCCGGGATCCCACCCCCTATCTAAGCCTCCCTTCTCCTTGTCCCCGACTGCCCCCTCCTGAGACCCCCCCCACCCTAACTACTCCCCTAGAAGCCAATCCCCTACCTGTCCCCTGACTGCCCTGACCCCTATCTACACCCCCGCCCCCTGACAGACCGCCAGGACTCCCATGCCTATCCAACCACTCCCTGTCCCCTGACTGCTCCCCCCCCCCCAGAACTCCCGACCCATCTAACCCCCACTGCTCCCTTGACTGCCCCAACCCCTCTCCACATCCCTGCCCCCTGACAGGCTCCCCCCATAACCTCCGACCTATCCAACCCCCCCCCCTGCTCCCTGTCCCTTAACTGCCCCCTCTTCAACTCCTGGCACGCTACAGCAGACACGCTGCCGCGCTCCCCCGTGGCGCGCACAGCCCGGCCTCTGCTGCACTGGGCTGCAGGGGAGAGGGGGAGATGAGGAGGGGAGGAGCTCTAGAGCTGCCGGAGGCCCTAATGTGAGCAGCCAGGCCGGCAATCTGGGCTGTGGGGGGTGCAGCTGCTCCCCGCTAACAGCGCCGCCTTTGCAGGGCTGCTCCCCCCCCCTATGCACGCCACGCCGGCTTCTCCATGGCTGGGACTTGCCACCCCAAGCACGATACTCTGGGTGCCTCCAGAAGGTGGCTCCTCCCTGCTGAGCCAATCAGCTGCGCTGGCCGCCTGGGAAGCCCTGGTGCAGCAGGGGCTGCTCCGTGCCCCAGAAAGGGGGCGGGGAGGCCGGGACCAGCCCCTTGGGCAGGACTACGCTTTTTGTGGCGCCCTAGGTGACAGCCTAGTTCACCTAGTGGTTGCACCGGCCCTGGCTGCTCCCCTCCCGCCCCCGTTCTTCTTAGTAGCAGAATATTAATATTTATGAGAACTTTTTAAGCACTGGAAGACCATTCTAGCTCCGCTGTAGCTCTTGTTTGGGAAGAACTGATCAGTTTTCCTGGATCTGGCAAACTATATAGGAGCCAACTGTGGTATTGTACAGAGAGGTATTGTAACAGCCCTGCTAACCCTTGAAGTATCTCTTGAACTGATATTTGTTTTCTGAGGACTAGCTCCAGACATCCCAAATACCGTATTTTCCGGCGTATAAGACGCATTTTTAACCCCGGAAAATCTTCTTAAAATTCGGGATGCGTCTTATACGCCGGATATAAGAAACTAGCAACCGGGGAGAACAGACCCTTGCAAACGTGATTTACCCGCCCCACGGCCGGCGGAGAGCGGGACGCTGCCCGGGCCCGGGGTTCGCTGGGGCGGCCCCAGGCAGAAGCACCTGCCCCGGGGCTCACCAGAGACCTTCCCCCACCCTCCGCAGCGAGGAGAGCGGAGAAAGCACCGGCCCCGCCCAGCGGAGTCCGAGCCCTTTACCTGGGAGGAGCCGCGAGGCACAGGACGGCCGGCAGGACTCCCAACCCGAGGGGGCAGCCCCGCTCCCAGCCCTACCCGCAGCGGCGGCTCCGAGGAGTCCTTCCCCGGGGGACGGAGCGATCTGTTTCCACATCGCTATGGCAGCAGCCGGGAGGGCGGGGAGGGACACGCCGGCCCCGCGGAGGGAGGGGGCGGCGGCTCTCCAGCGAGGTGCGGGGTCCAAAGGCTGCACCGAGCAGCCCGGGGAGAGGCGGCGGGAAGAAGAGCTGGGTGAGCAGAAGTTGGTCCAGGAGAAAATAGTACCCCGGCCCCCCCACCCTCGTGGCCTCCCAGCAGCTCTGGATTTGGTTCAGAATCTTTTTTTTCTAGATTTTCCTCCTTTAAAATTAGGTGCGTCTTATATGCCGGAGCGTCTTATATGGCGAAAAAATACGGTACCTGCTGAATCTTGGAGGAGTGAGGTGAAAAGGTCAAACTTGGGTAACCAAGAAGCTGTTTATAAACAACCCAAAATAGAAGTGAGCTTCTCTGCTCTGGGGAGCCAAGTCCACATCTTGGTTATGCATTAATGAACCTTTGTTTCCTGTTGCTAGTGAGTGAAAATATCTCCCAGTTCAGTCATTAGCCATTAGCCTTCTCTCTTTAGAAGCACTTAACAGAACCTGAGACCTGCACAACAATCCAGCGAAACTAGGCATGGAGGTGCAATTTAGGTCCGGGATCTGCAAGAAGATTTCCAATAACAGAGGGCTCTTTAATTTAGCAGACAAAGGCAGCAAAAGATCCAATGGCTAGAAGCAGGCTAGAGATGTGGTGTACATTTTTAATGGTGAGGGTAATTAACCACTGGCACAGTGTACCTAAGGAGACGTGATGGATTCTTCGTTGCTGGACATCTTTAACCAGGATTAGATGTCTCTTTCAAAAACATCAGCTCCATTTCAGTCACAAGCTATGGGCTCCATGCAGGAATAATTGAGTGAAATTCTCTGGCATATATATGGGGTGGGAGGTTTTTGCGGTGGGAGTGTTGCTGAGCAACAGGAATTGTGCTTTGGGTTTCTTTCTCTCTCTCTCTCTAGTTTTGGGGCTTGAGGAACTAGGTAGACAGTTGTCTGGCTGGGTTCTGTCTAGAGTGATTTCTGCTAACTAATTTGCCAGACCTCTCCCCTTCGTTTATGTTTTGCACACACGTTATCTCTGGACTTTATGGACAGGAAAGGGGGTGTATGTGACAGGGTGCTATACACACACTTGTTTCAAATCCAGATCTGGACCCTTAGCCCTCCTGCTGTGTGTAGTTTATTAATGTTGTTTTTAATCCATGTTGTTTTTAATGTGCTTAGGGTGACTGATGTCCCGATTTTATAGGGACAGTCCCAATTTTGGGGTCTTTTTCTTATATGCACTCCTATTATCCCCCTCCCCCGTCCTGATTTTTCACAGTTGCTGTCTGGTCACCCTAAGTGTGCTCACATGACACTCATGTGGAGCATATTTGGGTTAATAAGCTTCAGGGGAGGTACCCACAGGCAAGGGCAGCCTGCGGATTCCTCTGCTCCCCCTCCCTCGGGAGCCGCAGGGACGTGATGCTGGCCACTTCCAGGAGCCACTAAGGGAGCCTGCCTTAGATCCACTGCATGCCACTACCACCCTGCACTGGGCCAGATCCTGCACCCTGGGGCCCCTTATCCTGGAGTTCTGCCCCGACAGGACCCCCACTCTCTGGGTCTCCCATCCCAGGAGAACCCCCAATCCTCTAAGCCAGTCATCATTGAGCCCCAGTTCACTGGGGCAGATGGCAATGTAATGGACACTCATCATTGGCAAGGGGGATTTGGACCTGCTGCCTTTCCCTGCAACCCAATACCTCTCTTTAGACCTTCCACAAGGGCTGCAGCCTGGATCTCCTCAAGTCCTCTGGTACCCTGCTCGCAGGCAGCTAGGTCCTCCTCTGTCCATCACTAGAGAGAGATTCACTCTGTTCCTGGCTCACAGCCCTGGTTGGGGCATGGCCCCCGCTGTAGCTACTTCCCCAATCAATCAATGCCTAAAATTCTATTAGCATTCTTGGCAACAAGGACACACTGTTGACATCCAGCTTCTCATCCACTGTAATCCCCAGGTCCTTTTCTGCAGAACTGCTGCCTAGCCATTCGCTCCCTAGTCTGGAGCAGTGCATGGGATTCTTCCTTCCTAAGTGCAGGACTCTGCACTTCTCCTTGTTGAACCTCTTCAAATTTCTTTTGGCCCAATCCCCTAATTTGTCTAGGTGCCTCTGTATCCTATCCCTACCCTCCAGTGTATCTACCACTCCTCCTAGTTTAGTGTCATCTGTAAACTTGCTGAGGGTGCAGTCCACACCATCCTCCAGATCATTGATAAAGATATTGAATAAAACTGGCCCCAGGACCGACCCTTGGGGCATTCCGCTCGATACCGGCTGCCAACTAGACATGGAGCCATTGATCACTACCCGATGAGCCCGACAATCCAGCCAGCTTTCTATCCACCTTATGGTCCATTCATCCAGCCCATACTACTTTAACTTGCTGGCAAGAATACTATGGGAGACCATATCAAAAGCTTTGCTGAAGTCAAGTAATAGTACATCCACTGCTTTCCCCTCATCCACAGGGCCAGTTATCTCATCGTAGAAGGCAATTAGGTTAGTCAGGTATGACTTGCCCTTGGTGAATCCATGGTGACTGTTCCTGATCACTTTCCTCTCTAAGTGCTTCAGGATTGATTCCTTGAGGACCTGCTCCATGATTTTTCCAGGCACTGAGGTGAGGCTGACTGGCCTGTAGTTCCCTGGATTCTCCTCCTTCTCTTTTTTAAAGATGGGCACTACATTAGCCTTTTTCCAGTCATCCGGGACCTTCCCTGATCCGCCATGAGTTTTCAAAGATAATGGCCAATGGCTCTGCAATCACATCCGCCAACTCCTTTAGGACCCTCGGATGCAGCGCATCCGGCCCCATGGACTTGTTCTCGTCCAGGTTTTCTAAATAGTCCCAAATCACTTCTTTCTCCACAGAGGGCTGGTCACCTCCTCCCCATGCTGTGCTGCCCAGTGCAGTCCTCTGGAAGCTGACCTAGGTTGTGAAGACAGAGGCAAAAAAAGTATTGAGTACATTTGCTTTTTCCACATCCTCTGTCACTGGATTGCTTCCCTCATTCAGTAAGGGGCCCACACTTTCCTTGACTTTCTTCTTGTTGCTAACGTACCTGAAGAAACCCTTCTTGTTACACTTACTTAAAATCCCTTGCATCCAACGAAGTGGGTATTAGCCCACGAAGGCTTATGCTTCAAAACTTTATAGTTAGTCTTTAAGGTGCCACAGGACTTTGTTACCTCTTAAAATCCCTTGCTAGCTGCAACTCCAAGTGTGATTTAGCCTTCCTGATTTCACTCCTGCATGCCTGAGCAATATTTTTATATTCCTCCCTGGTCATTTGCCCAATCTTCCACTTCTTCTAAGCTTCTTTTTTGCATTTAAGATCAGCAAGGATTTCACTGTTAAGCCAAGCTGCTTGCCTGCCATATTTAGTATTCTTTCTACATGTTGGGATGGTTTGTTCCTGCAACTTCAATAAGGATTATTTAAAATACAGCCAGCTCTCCTTTCATAGAATCTCAGAGTTGGAAGGGACCTCAGGAGATGATCTAGTCCAACCTGCTGCACAAAGCAGGACCAATCCCTATTTTTGCCTCATATCCCTAAATGCATTGAACTCACAACCCTGGGCTATCCCTCCCCTCTCATGTTATTCTCCCAGGGGATCCTGCCCATCAGTTCCCTGAGGGAGTCAAAGTCTGCTTTTCTGAAGTCCAGGGTCTGTATTCTGCTGCTCGCCTTTCTTCCCTGTGTCAGGATCCTGAACTCAACCCTCTCATGGTCACTGCCTCCCAGGTTCCCATCCAATTTTGCTTCCCCTACTGATTCTTCCCGGTTTAGAGCCTGGGTCCGATCTGCTTGGGAATTCTCACATTCCTACAGACCCTTTTGTGTTCTTCCAGAAGAGCCCAAGATAAAGGTCATTGCCGCAAATGAGCTGGGAGTTGACAGCAGCGTGAGTCATGGGGGTGGGTCTCCTATTCTGGATCTCTATCAAAGGCCACGCAGGGCGCTGCCCCTTAGGGACTCTTCATTTCAGCAGTGGCAGTGCTGGGAGGAGAGGCTCAATAAGGAAACAGGCAAAAGGGAGACTGAAGACTTCTAAAAATGGGGGTTAGTAGAGAAACAAAGCTGTCCATATGCAACGCATCCAGCGGCCTAATTGGATCTCTGGGCACTAGCTTCACAATATCCACAAGGAGATGGAGCTATTTTAGTAAAATATCATTTTTGACAAAATAACTGAATCTTAAGGTCTGTTCACTGCATTCAGTTCAGCAAACAAGTCTCTGAAAAACAGTGTTCCAGGTCTGTAGGAGCATGTTTCAGAACCATTGGTCTGGGGAGTGGAGAAAGGTGGTGGACTTTCTCGGCCTAACCAGAGGGGAAGTGGAATAAGTTTGTGCCCCTTGTTAACATAAATGAAAGGAATGGCTAAGGAACAGAAAAGAAGCTGTTCATGCGTTAGGTACGTGCAGGGTTGAGGGGAGGCCAGGCAGGGTCTGTAACAATAGCCATGGCATCCCTACTTGATACTGGAAGCCAATGTCAATTTGCCAGTGCCAGAGTCGCATGGCTTGCCAAAACATTTAAATATGCCAAAATGTAAGTCAGCAGCAGTCTGGGAATCGCCTTATTAGGGAAACTTGCGAGACAGGATCTCTGGTTGGCAAGGCAGTGCACTAAGGCATTGGGAGGGACTTGGGAACAGCATACGTGGGAATTGGGCTTAGCTGACCAAAGGGAGGGCAGATCTCCACTGGAGAAAGGATGTGATCTAAGGAGCTCAGGTAGAGAAGTGCCAGATTTCCTTGGGGGTGGGGAGAATGCATCCCAGGCATAGGACCTGGCTACCATAGGAGCAGATTGGCATCTTTTACTCACACTGAGTCATACTTTACTCTGCTAGTAGCCACACTGATTGGAATGTGACTGTTTTTTGATTAAGGTGCTACTCTATATAATAAGGGCATCCTTGTCTGGCCTTTAGAGCCCTCTGTCTCCAGGACCTGCTGCAATAGCTGTCCCTAAAAATGCATTTTCAGGGGCAAGCTGAGCCCCACTTTAGGTCTTGCCCCTTCTGGTGGCCATTGGGTGTCGGAGTTTAGTAACCTTCAGAATATGGCCAAGGACACATATTTTTGCCAGGAATTTAGTCGACTATGGCCCGTGCCTGGCTTATTTATGCTCGGTTGGGGAGCACAAGGAAGGGAGCTGTGTGTCCTATTAGTTGTGAACAGTTTGAGTTAATTAATGTCTGCCATTTTCCCAGGTGCATGAAAATTCAAAGAACCTGCCTTTACTTGTTGGTAGCCTCCCTCAGGTCTCTGTGAGAAGGAGAAGGCTCTGGCAGAGATGCTCCTACTCGCCATCAGCTTTCCTGGGCCTGCGTCTTCCCTTGGTCACAGCTACTCACTTCCCTACAGCTCCTCCCCTTCGTTTTTGTCCCCTTCCCCTGGCTCCTCCTCTTTGTCAGCTGTTCTCCATCTCCACCTCAGCCAGGACTGGTGGGGCTGCTCCACATTCTTGTCCCCTCTGTTTTCCTTTACACTGGGTCCTGTCTAATATGAAGCTGTTTCGTAGATCTTGAGACCTTCTGGTGCTCATCAGGCCTTCTGAGTAAGATCTGTAGAACATGTAGAAGCATCTTGGGCAAGCTGCTGGGCTGATTGGTTGCAGGGCAGTACTTTATGATTAAATCCCTTCATTAGAGTGAGTGACACCAGCTTCCCGCACATAGTGGTCTGCTCTGGAGAGTCCCATCTCACTCACGGTTTCTGGCTAACTGCCTCTTTAGCTCCCCAGACCCTCTCCAGATCCTTGCGAGACCCTAATGCACTGCTCATCGCTCTCTTCCAAATCCAAGATGGCAGTCAGGACCTAACAAAGCTTTGCCATTCACTCTGCGGGTTCCCCACTTTTCCGCCATAGAGCTCAGAGACAGTGAGCAACAGGGAGCGTTCTGATAAGGGTAGAAGGTTTTTAACAATACAGTGGGGAGAGGAGAAGAGGGACAAATGTTTGTCTCAGGTTTTACCATGCTGCCCTATGTTCTCTGTGCTATTCAGGTTTGCCGGCAAGGCACAAACTCCTATCTGGAGATTATCTGCCCAGGAGAAGATAAAACTCCTGCCTGCCAGTGATTGATTTAGCTAAAGTTGTGCAACTGTCTCGTGTGGAAGCTCTTAACCCACATTAAGAGTAGCAAATATCAATTTAGGGTCATTCAGTAACAAACAGAAGTTAAATGGGTCTCAGCCATTCTTAACCCAATTTAAGAGCATCCACTCAAAGGGTTTGTGCTGATTTAATTAGAAATCAATATTGATAAATCAGTGCGATTTCTGTGCCTGGACAAGGCTTGGATGTACAGAAAATTGCCTCCCAGTTTCTCTGTGGACTAGATAGTATGCGGTCCTCCACTGTCTTCCTTGAGCGCAGATTTCCCCAAGTGACGCGTGGCTTTGGATCTGTCTGTTTTATGGTTTAGTGAAGCTCCCGTTACTGGAAGACATTAGCAAGGAGTTTCTGGAAACCCTGGATCACTCAGGAGTTGATGGTCCATAATTTCCAATGCTCGGTGTCCTGATGGTGAAAGATGATGCTGTTTGGGAGGTACCATCACACAGAGACCTAAGCAAACAACCCAGTTGTCTCCAAAGACCCTGGATCTGCTCTGATTTCACAGCTTGTTCTCATTCTGCCACAGCCTGATGAGAAGATATTACTCACCTGACACACAGCTGAATCAATCTAGCAATCCGGTTGGAATGTTTTTTGGAAGACCCCAAATTGTTTGTTATAGGATTTTGGGGGTTTCACCATCTTTAAAGTCAGGATACTTACACACTGTAAAATGAATTAAGTAGATTTTAGGAGGATTTAACACTGGTAAAAGGTGCAGACTTTGACATCCCTGGACAGTGCCTAGAGTGATGTGCAGTCAATATTTGAACAAGGGGCTCCCACAAACAATTTTCCCTTAACTCAGGCCTGCACAACTCGGAAAGCAGCGAGGGCCATATTACTGCAAAAAACCCAGCTGTGGGCTGGAAAGCCCCACCCTTGCCCCGCCCCCATCCGCTTCCCCCCAACCTCCCCGCTTGGCTTGCCCCCCGCCCCCCCCCCCCCCCCCCACTCCCCGCGGGCCACACACAGTGAGCCCGTGCAGGCTGCATGTGGCCCCAGGGCCGCATGTTGTGCAGGCCTGCCTTAACTGATAAACTCCCTGTCCCTCGGTGCGTGTGTTTTACAGAGATGAAAGGAAAGTCTAGGAAATTTTTTCATTTGTTTACCCATTTACACCAAACCTCTCCCCGAACCAAGGAGGGAAGCAGCTCCCTTTATCAACCAAGTTTCTGTTTAGCTGCCAGTTGCTGGCAATGTTTACACTTTGTCTCTGAGAACCAGGAATGCTTAGCAGAGTAGTGCATTCAGCCTGTGCCAGGGCTCTGCAGACATCTTCCCAGGACATGATTTGAAAAGAATGGTTCTTTGCTGTAATCTGGTCTATTCCAAAGGCAAAACATTCTCTTCAGATGTATTTTTCCCAAGCCTGTGGATCCGTATTCTGCCAGGGATGACGTAACACGGCAGCAGGGAAATCACCCCTGCTTTCCCGTCTGTTTGATTGCAGGATTTTAAGAGTTCCCCTCCAGCACTTCACAGGTGGCAGCATGTAACTATTCCTCACATCACCCGCACCAATATATCGGCCTCTGCCCTGAAGAGACCACTTCTAGCACAGGGGGGAATTTCTGTCTCCACGATCCAGTCACTTGTTGATTCCTGTGCTGAGATGGCTATGTGATGTGAGCATCCACATCATTACTGGTGTTCGTTAGCTAGCCGTTCTCCATCCCTGGCAATTTGTAAATTAAGATGATCCCTTTTTCTCTAGGAATTCTTGGGGGGCAGGTCTCTGGGCTGTTACCCACAAGCTCAGACTAGATGTCACAATGGCCCCTTCTCACCTTGGAACCTACGAAGCTATGAAAATGTCACAGCACCTTTGTGACACTCTGGTGTTCAACCCAGACCAGTAAGGGGCTGCTGTGACTCCTAGTCCTGACACAACCAGCTAGCACGCAAGCTTGCAGGGCCCACCCTGGCTTTCACCGCCCAGTTACTTTTTGCAGTGACCCCAACACCCTTCTAGTTCTGCATTTCCCCACAGTCTGCTACAGATGTGACAGTCGGCTGGGGGTCCCAGAACTGAGTGACCGCACTACCCCTCTTTGCAAAAGAGAGTTGCTGCTACTCAGATGTGCAGACATCCCAGCACATCTGCCTGGCCAGAAAACTCTTCAGGGCTCTGCCAGTCCAAGCTTTGTCTAGGAGGTAACAGACAGTGATCCCCCAGCTCTCGAGTCTCCCTGCAGTGTCCCACTCTCGCCTGTAGCACTCCCCGGAGTTATTCGGTTCGTTGCTCCAATAAAGAGACAATACACTGCAGCACATTAAATAAACTGGGGTTTGACAAACACTTTGATTTCAATCATACCCTGAACTGGCTTATAGTAAAAGTAAAACAAGTTTATTTAACAAAAAGATGAAATGCTACCGAGTGTAAGGAATAAAGTTAGAAAGTGCAACAATCAAACAAAAGTAAAAATATGTTCTAGCACTAAAATGTAATTTCAGTAACTTAGTTTTTGCCTGAGCGGGTTTCTCACCTAAGCTCAGTTCCCAGAGCCTTCAACTCAGAAGGTTCCCCAACGTTCTGTGATTTCAGTATCTCCAGCACCTGGAACCCTGCTAGTTATAGATACCTGAATGGCATCTCCCAAATCTTGTTGACCCTGTTCCAAGAGGCAGGAGGACCTCATACCATTCTTCCCTTCCTGTGGGCTTCCCATCCCTGTTGATTCATATGTAAATAGGGCTTTTGTTGTGTTGGTTCCATGATGCTTAATTTGACATTGGAGACAGGGTGATAGCTGTCTTCCCTCCTGTCTGTTTCTCCTTGTGTTTGGTCATAAACTGTAACACATGATATCTGCGAGTATCCATAATTCCTCCTGTAGTCTTAAAACAGACATTTCACAGTGATATCAATCCCCAGTGTGTCACAGGCTTTCCGAAAAGACCTCACTCAGTACACTTTTATCCTACAGTCATATTGTATATAATCAACTGTTTTACTTGCTTATCACTTGAAGTTCATAGAATATTTGGGTTGGAAGGGACCTCTGGAGGTCATCTAGGCCAACCCCCTGCTTAAAGGAGGACCAATCCCCAACTAAATCATCCCACCCAGGGCTTTATCAAGCCTGACCTAAAAAACCTCTAAGGAAGGTGATTCTACCACCTCCCTAGGGAACCCATTCCAATGCTTCACCACCCTCCTAGGGAAAAAGTTTTTTTCCTAATATCCAATCTAAACCTTCCCAACTGCAACTTGAGACCATTACTCCTTGTTCTGTCATCTGCTACCACTGAGAACAGTCTAGATCCATCCTCTTTAGAACCCCCTTTCAGGTAGTTGAAAGCAGCTATCAAATCTCCCCTCAGTCTTCTCTTCTGTAGACTAAACAATCCCAGTTCTCTCAGCCTTTCCTCATAAGTCATGCACTCTAGCCCCTGATCATTTTTGTTGCCCTTCTCTGGACTCTTTCCAATTTTTCCACATCCTTCTTGCAGTGTGGGCCCCAAAACTGGACACAGTACTCCAGATGAGGCCTCACCAATGTCGAATAGAGGGGAACAATCACGTCCCTTGATCTGCTGGCAATGCCCCTACTTATACAGCCTGAATCTCTAGAGCAGTGGTTCTCAAACTTTTTCTATTAGTGACCCCTTTCGGACACCAGGCCTCTAAGCGCGACCCCCCCTTAGGGGGCGGGGCAGGGGCTGGGCTGTGGGGGTGCCAGTAGCCCCCCACCGGGACAGGGGTTGAGCTGGGGTGTGGGTGGGTGTAGGGGTGCCAGCTCCCCAGGGCAGGGGCCGGGCTCAGGGGAGGGTGCCAGCAACCTGCCGGGACAGGGCCCAGGGTGCCGCCGGCAGCCCGCCGCGGCAGGGCCTGGGGCTCGGGTCGCTGCCGGCAGCCCACTGCAGCAGGGGCCGGGTCTGGGGTTTGGGATGCCGCCAGCAGCCCGCTGCCAGCCTGCCGCAGCAGGAGCCAAGGCCCAGAGCACCGCCAGCAGCCCGCCACGCCAGGGTCCGGGGCTCGGGCGCCGCTGGCAGCCCACCGCAGCAGGGTCCGGGGCTCAGGGCGCTGCCGGCAGGGGTCGGGGCCGGCTGCTGGCAGCAGGGGCTCGCGACCCCCACATAATCAGGTTGCGACCCCTCGAGGGGTCCCGACCCTCACTTTGAGAACCAATGCTCTAGAGTCAAACAATGTCTGTTTAATAACCCCTACAAATGTCTGTCTCTGACGAACAAACTTTGCAGTAGAAGACTGGCAGTTTGTACAGGGGAGGAACCACTAGCTTCTAATGCTCAGATTCCAGACAAGTTCTCAGTCTCCTTTTCCTTTTAAGGAAACATCTGAGTGGGTTTGGGAGTGTAACCACCAGCAAGCAATAGCAATAGTCATTTTAGTCTATTTAGAGGGAACTAGCAGTTCATCAAAACACCAGTGATTCATCTGCCAAGCACCCGGCTGTTTTTGTTAAACTTCTTTTTAAAGGTCTGACCCTGCGTATGAAAACACTACCCCTAATTAGGGTGACCAGATGTCCCAGTTTTGGGGGGCTTTTTCTTATATAGGCACCTATTACCTCCCACCCCCCGTCCTGATTTTTTTACGCTTGCTAACTGGTCACCCTAATCCAAATCAATGCGCTCCAGGGTGACTAGGGAAACACTCAGATGGGAGACTTGCATTGTCGTTCATTTTTAGACCTATCAGAAGTAAATGTGTCCGAGCACTATGGAAAATCTTAAACAGGTGTGGTGTGAAAAGGGCAGCTGAGATGGCGCAATAGAGGAGGCAGTACATTGTGTGGGGAACTGTACCTTTAAGAGGCTCTGGCATTCTGGGCAGCCACTCATGTTCTCAACAATCAGCCTGGCAGAACTCAGTGACTGAATGAAGCATAGTGTGTCAGACTCCTTTGCGTGGCATGAGCACTGACCACCTTGTATAGCAGCAGGGATGGCTGCAAGGCAAGGGAGGACTAAGCCAGTGGCCTAGGCTGCAGTAGCTGGGGTTCAGTAGCTTATGCTGAAATAAACTAGTTAGTCTCTAGGGTGCTACAAGTATTCCTCGTTTTCTCCACCGTAAATGTCTCCCCCTTACTCTCACAGATATTGTGGAGCACACAACAAGCAGCAATTAGAATTGGAATATTGGTTTTGCTGAGATCTAACCGCATCAGCAAACAGCGCCAGAGAGCTTTCAAAGATCCAAAAGCATATTCTACCACCATTCTGCACTTGCTCAGCCTATAGTTGAACGGCTCCTTACTACTGTCCAGGGTGCCTGTATACGGCTTCATGAGCCATGACATGAAGGGGTAGGCTGGGTCTCCAAGGATAACTATTGGCATTTCAACATCCTCAACAGTAATTTTCGGATCTGGGAAGTGAGTCCCTTCCTACAGGTGTTCAAACAGACCAGAGTTCCTGAAGATGTGTGTGTCATGCACCTTTCCCAGCCATCCCACATTGATGTCAGTGAAATGTCCCTTGTGATCCACCAGTGCTTGCAGCACCATGGAAAAGTACCCCTTGCGGTTTACGTGCTGACCAACCCGGTGTTCCGGTGCCAAGATAGGGATATGCATTCCATATATTGCCCCGCTGCAGTTAGGGAACCCTGTTGCATTAAAGCCATCCACAATGGTCTGCACATTTCCCAAAGTCACTAGCCTTGATAGCAGCTGGCACAGCCGCCCCCACAGTAGATTTGTCCACTCCAAACTGATTCCTGACTGACCGGTGGCTGTCAGGCATTGCAAGCTTCCACAGAGCTATGGCCACTCGCTTCTCAACCATGTAGGCTGCTCTCATTTTGGTGTCTTTGCACTTCAGGTCCCACCAGTCTGTGCTTGTTTCCTGGGCCCAGAATCGGCGTTCCACAGCATGAACGTGGCCCAACGTCACCGTGATATCCCAATCGCCACATGGCTTTCTTATAAGAATGTCTGTGTCCATTTCCTCATCACTATCGTGATTGCGCTGTCGTCGCTTCCTCAGCCACTTTGAGAGGTTCTGCAAATACTGCTGGATACTGCAAGAGTTATTTACAATGGTCACAACTGCAGCGGTGAGCTGAGCGGGCTCCACGCTTGCCGTGATATGGCGTGAAACAATTGTCTGCTGTACCTTGCACGGAGGGAGGGGCGACTGACAAGATGCGCCCAGGAAAACCCATGAGAATGTTTGGTTTTGCCCCATCATGCACTGGGAACTAAACCCAGAATTCCAATGGGCGGCAGAGACGGTGGGAATTGTGGGACAGCTAACCACAGTGCACCACTCTGAGAGTCAATGCTAGCCTCGGTACTGTGAACGCACTCCGCCGACTTAGCGCATTTAGTGGGGACACAAACAATCTAACGTATACAATCTGTTTAGAAAATTTGAATTCTATAACTTCTTCTGTAGACGTACCCTCAGTGAGAGAGTCCAGCACAGTTCTTGGGAGTTGTTCCAATGGTTCATTACCCTCACTGATAAATCCTTTCACCGTAGTTCTATTTTGAATTTGTCTTGCCTCAGCTTACCTTGTTACACCATCATCTGCTAGACTGAAGATCCCTAGACTGTCCGAAATATTTTCTCCACTACGTACCGGCATCTGTGAGCAAGTCATCCCTTGACCTTGTTAAATTAAATAGGCTGAGTTTGTTTACTCTCTCACTGTAAGGTCTGTTTTCCAAACCTGGAATAATTTGTGTAACTCAATGGTTTTTTAAAAGTGTGGACACAAGAACTAGACACAGCATCTAGCAAGGATCTTGCTAGTGTAGTATTCAATAGTGATAACACCACCCCTACTTCTGCTTGGATTGTAGTTGCTTCCTTAGCCACCTCACTGCACTGAGGCCAGGAGCTCCCAGGGAGAGGCTGTGGCCACAGGGGTAATGAGGTATCTCAAGTAGGGTTAGAAGGGTGATTTTCCCTCTGTATTTGGCACTGGTGCCACCTCAGCTGGAATCCTGTGTCCTGTTCTAGTGCCCACAATTCAAGGAGGATGTTGATCAATTGGAGAAGGGCCATGAGAATCATGAAAGGATTAGAAAACCTGCCTTCATGTGACGGTGCAGATCTACATTCAAAACACTGAATTGGCAAGCTACGCTGCTTAGTGTTTAAGCTCTGATGGGTGATGTGGTTATACCAATATAGGTCTGTAGTGTAGGGCTGGCCAGAGATTCAAGGATCTATTTAGCTTAACACAGAGAAGTTTAAGGGGTGACTGCTCCCATTAGCATTCCTGTATTTAGCTATGTTTCCCTCCCAGAAGGACTGACTGATATTTTAGCCACATCAAAGACCTCAGTGTTTGTGGATTGTCAAACTGCCATTACCAGTTTCCGGAGAGAACATTTTTTTTGCACTGGGCTCTTCTTACTTCTTGGCCTCTGAAACCTCTAGGGTTGCCTCCTTCTTCCCCTGTTCCCCAGCTCCCCTCAAGCAAATCTAATTACTCTCCCTCCTTGGGCAGCTGTGCTTGGCTTTGGACATTAGGGGAAAACTGTGCATTCAGAGAGCTCCAGAAGAAGTGATGTGAAAATCATTTTCAGAGTCATGACTTCAGTGATCTCAGCTTTGCAAGGACAGAGACTTCACAGCCAGTTTATGCCTCTTGGAAATGTTGTTGCTCTCCCCAGGACAAATTCTGCCATTGTCTGAACAAAGAAATTCAAGGTGAGGCTTACTGGAGACTTTGTGAAGATGAAACTTGTAGCAAACCCACAGACCTGACCCTGCAGAGTTAAACATGTGCACTGGTATGTAAAGAGATGGAAATGTGAGGAGAACAATGGCAATGAGGAGAACAGTGACTGTGCTGGACGCGAGAGGAACTGTTGCTTCTACTGCAGATTTGCTAATCCTGGACCTGCTTCGTGTCCTGTTTTGCTGTAGTGTCTTCAGATTTGGGGGAGAGATGTCTCCTACTCTTTCTTTGTGCTTCTCCCAGTGCAGGACATGTTCCAGCTCCTTCTCTCCCCACATCTTCCTTCACAGCCTCCCTTTCTTCATGATTTGCTGCTCAACCATATGGCGCCAGGCGTCCTGGGGTCCCAGGTGTGCCCAGACTATTGCTGTAAGATGCCCTGATTTGAACCTGAAGGACTTGGAGGGGCTCAAGAGTCGCCAATGTGCAAAGCTGCACTGGCTGAGCTGAGAAAGAAAAAGCTTTCAGATCAGCTGGCATGTGGAGTAGGTGGCTGGCACTTTCATAAAGAGCTGAAAAGATCAGGAGAGATGGGATTCCTTCTACTTGAGGCAGGAGAGTGAGTGGAACTCCCAGAATGCCAGCTATTACCAGTGCCCATCAGCTTGGGTCACATCATAGTGTGGGGGCACATGTTCTTCCTGCCCCCACCCACATCCATGAATACTATTCTTATTGATTCATATTTTAGTAGTGCCAAGGGCCCTGAGGAGGAGTCAGACCTGTTCTGTGGGGCACAGACAAACTGGGACACTCCCTGCCCCAAGACACTCACAAGACAAGACAATCCAAAGAGACAGCCAGACAACATACAAATGGCTAACTCTGTCCAACTCTGTCTGGGGGAGGGATAACTCAGTGGTTTGAGCATTGGCTCAAGATTGTGAGTTCAATCCTTGAGGGGGACCTTTAGGAATCGGGGGCAAAAATTTGTTGGATGATTTGGTTGGGGATTGGTCCTGCTTTGAGCAGGGGGTTAGACTGGATACCTCTTGAGGTCCCTTTCAACCCTGATATTCTGTGAAACTGACCCAACAGATCAGAGTATCCTTGGTCTTGTTATTACCATGGAGTGGGTCATAAAAGTATCTCCCAGCATCATGTTCCTTGTGGCTAGGCAGTGGGGGTGGGGCTGGGGCCACGTGGTATGGCTCAGTGGGGGTGGGGCAGGTTCTGTGGCTGTGTAGGGGGTCAGTGTGGGCGGGTCCAGGTAGTATGGCTGTGTAGGGTTTTTTTGGGGCCGGGGCGGGTTGTATGGCTGTGTTAACCCCACCATGAAAGTCCCATACCAAAGTGCAGTTTGTGAGGGAGTTTCCACCCACTCAAGTACTGTTGTAAGAGGAACGTGGAGTTGTCCTGCCTATGGATTCCCTGAGATGACAGTGTCTCTGAGAGGGGAGTCCCTGTCTTTGCACACCTTCCATCTACATGTGTAATGAGCCTGAGGCTTATTCCCCCTGATGTAACAGGATCCAGGACCTATGCAGCTGGGCCCAGGCTGGGGCGCTGGGTGATGTCCTAGTGTCTGGGGATACGTACTGGGAACATGGGGTGGTAGCTAAAGACAAGGAGGCAGGGTCTCTGCTGGGAGGGAGGGGCTGGAGGAGCAGTGGTTCCGGGAGGGGTAGCTCATTACTGGGCAGCTGGAGAGGGTGAATGGGGTGCTGTGGAGAAGGGAAGGTGTTTCTCTGGCAAAGGGTGGTGTTGGAGATGGGACGCTCTTGATAGAGCCAGAGGAGCTGGTACCAAGGGGAGCAAAGGGATCATATTGCCATGCAGGTGCCCCTCACTGGGAAGCTGGGACAGGATCAGTGTACGATGAGTGTGGGAGAACTTCTGGGCCTGCTGCTGATATGCTTGATTTGGAGACAAGAATGAGCCTCATTTGCTTCTGCTTGAAGCAAAGAAAGGGTCTGGCAGCAGCCAACATGGATTAGCCATTTTTGTTCTAGAGCTGGAGATGTCGCCATCTAGATCTCTTAGTTTCTCCGCAATGACTTTATCGTCTTTAAGTGCTCCTTTTGTATCTTGATTGTGCAAGGGCCCCACTGGTTGTTTAGAAGGCTTCCTGCTTCTGATGTACTTTAAAAACTTTAAAAAGCTGCTCCCAGCTGCTGCCTCCAGAAGGAGAAGGAGAAGGAGAAGGAGCCAGGCTGCGGGCTGGTGTGGCCCCGAGGCTACCTCCCAAGCAGCAAAGCATCTCCTTTCCCAGGTGGGTGGCTGCAATAACTAGTTTGCATTCCAGGCTAGAGCACATGGAATTGGCAGGAGGAGCAGCTGCCGGGCTGTTGCTCACTCTGGTGTAGGCCCTTCTGCTGCTTGTTTAGATCTGAGATGAGCAGCCAAGAAATCTCTACATGAAATAAACAGAACTCCCATCCCAAATGGCATCTGTTTATACTCCAAGTACACACAGTCTCCAAGGGCAGCTTTACACACATTTAGAGCCAGGCCAGATTTTTCCACAGAAAAAGTCTGACTTGTGGAATTCACTTAACCCCGGGTTTGCGAACTGCACATTGCACAACAGAGAAACAGTTGGGATGGAGATGGGCCTGAGACAGAGCCACAGATCTCTGCGTGCAGGGGCATTCAGAGCTGAGGGTTGGCCTGTTATACAGAAGGGGAACAGTGTTGACTGCAAACTTCTACAATGACTTTTTTGTGCTGGCCCATCTCCAGGTTCTAGGCTTTGCTTGCAGTTCAGGGCCGGCAGCTCTGGAGCCCAGTCATCTGGGACCTCCCCTGATCCGCCATGAGTTTTCAAAGATAACGGCCAATGGCTCTGCAATCACATCCGCCAACTCCTTTAGCACCCTCGGATGCAGCGCATCCGGCCCCATCGATTTGTGCTCGTCCAGCTTTTCTAAAGCCAGAGATCATATTGCAGATATCAACAAGTCTCTCTCTGTTTTCATTCATTTCATTCATGGTGCCACACACACCCATGTCTTCCCATTGCTCTGACTTTGTTTGTGTTGTCCTTACCAATCTTGGCATTCAGCTCACCCATGACGATAGTTAGGTCTCTCTCTAACTCCATCTGTAGTCTAAGGTAGAATTTGTCCTTTGCTTCTTCATTACTCTCGTTTGTCAGAGTATAACTCTGGATCAGGGTGTTTCCCTTTCAGTCTGGTTCTCTTAAATATGCTGCTGGTGGACTTCCATTCAAGCAGGGACCGCTCTACTCCCTTCTTCAAAAGGTTAGCAACATGTTGTCCATCATCCCATGTAGAATACAGCAAAGTTTCTCCCGAGGCTATTGCTCCTAATCCTGTCCATCTGCTCTCACTGACACCCAGGATGTGTAAGCTTCAGTGTCTCATCTCTGCTGTGTCCTGAGCTAGCTTCCCTGTTTCATTTATTGCCTGTACATTCGAAAAACAAATTTGTTTTTTGTCTTAATGTTGAGAACTTCAGTCTTCATGCCAGTGGCTTCCATTCATTTATTATATTACTGTACTTAAACAAGTCCCATTTCAGCCACTCCTTTATTTTGTCAATTTCTAGTAAGTAGGGTTTAGGATGAGACTGTCCTGGGGGAAGGATTATCCCACATCTGCTACTGGAGGTTTCCTGCATCTTTCTCTGAAGCATCAGGTGCTGACCATTGTCCAAGACAGGGTACTGAGCTAGATGGATCCTGGGTCTGATGTAGTCTGGCAAGTCTTCTGTTCTTTTCATGAGCTACCAACATACTGCATGTATCATAAAATGTCTGATTGGTGTGTTTGGATGTATACTGTATACTGGGGGTACCCAGATTAATACCAAGAGTTATTAATCTACCTTTGAAAAACTTGAATAGCAACAGAATTGATAACCGTTTTGCATTAAGCAGCACTGGCATTATAGCAAATAACAGAAACCGAAACCCAGTTACTCTGTTATATTTGCTAGACAGGTATGGGCATTTGTGACCGGGGACCTAGTGGGGGCCAGTGTGTGGTTGCTCGATTAGGGTGAATTGAAAAGAATGGGGCAGATAATCCCCATAAAGATGGTGGATCTTCCAATACCTAGATTTACCAACCAGCATAAAACAGCTTCTTTATTACCTCACTGGTAACGCAGAAGTCCAAACAACAAAGTTCCCTTAAAGTGATCCAGCCTCAGGCCTCCATCCAAATATGATGAAAATTTCTGTAAATCTTGTTTCATCATATAAAAGAAAAGGTTTTCAGACTTACCCAAATACATGCTACAGCCAATTCTTATTAACTAAAATCTAAAGGTTTATTTATAGAAAGAAAGGTGAGAGTTAAAATTGGTTAAATGAAATCAATTACATACATTAATGCAAAGTTTTTGATTCAGGCTTGTAGCAGTGATAGAATAAACTGCAGGTTCAAATCAAGTTTCTGGAGTACATCCACAGCTGGGATGGGTCATTCAGTCCTTTGTCAGAGCTTCAATTTGTAGCAAAGTTCCTCCAGAGTTAAGAAGCAAGATTGAAGACCAAATGGAAGTGTTTCCATGGCCTTTTATAGCTTTTGCCATGCGGAGGACATTCAATTGTTTTTACTGTGGAAAATCACAGCAACAAGATGGAGTTTGGAATTACATGGGCAAGTCACATGTCCATGCGTTTTGCCTAGTCACAGCAGGACATTCCATGGCGTCTCCCATAGTCCGTTGTCAGTTAAATGTTCTTTCGATGGGCCACTCAATTTGAATAGTCCCTCCAAGATGTGCTGGCTAATAACTTTGTGGGCGTTCCCCCAGGAGCCAACATTTGAAATCCAAGTATAGAGCCAATATTTATAACTTCACATGCATGATACATGCATACAGAGAGCATCATCATAACCAGCAAATCATAACCTTTTCATAGACGCCTCACTCGATAACCTTTGTACAATATTACAGTGGTAGCAACAGTGATTTATATGGTCATATTTTAATCAGATAACATCACAGAGTTGTATCTAATAGTTTGTTGTTTCTCTAATTTTCTTTCTCATTAGGAAGGGATGCCAGCAGAGAAGAAGAAAGACCCCAGGAACCTGGAAGGAAAGAGCAAGGATGCTCGTTCCCAGGACCTTATCAGGAAACGAGATTTTGATCTGGGAAAAGAACGTAACAAAGGAGAATGTGCTCAGAAAACAAGTTACAAAGAGAAGGAAGAACTAGTGAGTAAATGCAATGAGAAACCCAAAGGAGAAAAGGCCCCCAAGGACAAAGACAAGGCCATGGACAAAAAACTCATAGGAAAGGACAGAAAGGAAGAAGAGAAGAGTGTAGCACCAAAGAAAGAGCTAGGGAAGGACAGAAAGGAAGAAGAGACTAGTGCAGCACCAAAGAAAGGACTAGGAAAGGACAGAAAGGAAGAAGAGAAGAGTGCAGCACCAAAGAAAGGACTAGGAAAGGACAGGAAGGAAGAAGAGAAGAGTGCAGCACCAAAGAAAGAGCTAGGAAGGAATAGAAAAGGAGAAGAAAAGAGAGAAAAGGAGAATAAAGAAGAAGAAAGGTGTTCATCTCTAAAGAAATACTCAAAGGTTGATGGTAAGGAGAAATCACTTACAGACTCCAAAGGTGTCACTGAGAACAAGGCTCCTCTAGCACCAGAGACAGAGCCTAAACAGATCCCAGAAAACAGCCCCTCAAAACCTGTGGATAGCGCCCCAAGCCAGACCAAGGAAGAGGAAGAAGCAGCTTCCAGTATCTTTGATGAGCCCTTAGAAAGAGTGAAGAATAACGACCCAGAGATGACGGAAGTCAATGTCAATAATTCTGACTGCATCACTGGTGAAATCCTGGTGCGCTTCACGGAGGCCTTGGAATTTAACACCATAGTCAAAGTGTTTTCACTGGCCAATACCCGTGCTGATGACCATGTCGCATTTGCCATTGCTATTATGTTGAAGTCAAACAAGACATTAATCAGCATCAATCTGGACTCTAACCACATCACAGGTAAAGGGATTCTGGCCCTCTTCCGTGCGCTGCTGCAGAACAACACGCTGACAGAGCTGCGTTTCCATAACCAGAGACACATCTGCGGAGGGAAGACAGAGATGGAGATAGCCAAGCTACTGAAGGAGAACACCACCCTCCTGAAGCTGGGCTATCATTTTGAACTGGCCGGTCCCCGCATGACCGTCACAAACCTGCTGAGTAGGAACATGGACAAGCAGAGGCAGAAACGCCTGCAGGAGCAGAAGCAGGTTCAGGAACGTAGCGAGAAGAAGGACCTGCTAGAAGTGCCAAAGGCAGGCGGCTTGCTAAAGGGGTCGCCTAAGCCTTCGCCACAGGCATCCCCCAAATCTTCCCCATGGTCTTCCCCTAAAAGTTCTCCTAAGAAGGGTGGGCCTCTGGCTGCACCTCCCCCACCCCCACCTCCACTAGCCCCACCCCTGATCAATGAAAATATAAGGAATTCTCTCTCTCCGGCCACCCAGAGGAAGATGGTGGAGAAGGCACTTCCTGCTCAGGAGAAGAACTCAAGGGACCAGCTGTTGGCAGCCATTCGATCCACCAATGTCAAACAGTTAAAGAAGGCAAGTGAGAGGCCGAGGAGCTGGGATCTCCACAGAACGTTACTAGGTTCATTGGATGACCCAAGATTTCAGGTCTAGCTTTATATTCCCCCACTTCACCCCCTCGCCCCCACCCCAGTTTTTGAGTCCAAGCACATTTGGACACCACGTTCACGTCACCTGAGTACTGAATAAGGGAGGCCTAACCCGCTTTGGAGAGCCTCTGAACAGAATTCTGGCACGTTAGTCAGTTCCCTAGATCCTCTCGCCATTTGCCTCGGCAAAGCCCAGTAACCCCAAAGCAACTGGCTGAAGGCTCTGGAGCAGTTTTAGTGTCTTGTTTCCAGCAGCCAAATTCTGGTACCACCCCATTTAAGTCAATGGCCAGTTGCTAGGGGACCAAGATTTGACTTCAGATGAGCTCAATAGCCTGAAACTTCCTGTGAGTCACCAGCCAACAGCGGACGAACCCAGATTCCCCAAGCACAAGAGCTTACATTTACATTTTATAGCGCTCTAATTTGCTGGCTCAGGGGTATGAAAAATCACACACACGCCCCAAGCGCAGCAAGTCTGAACACTTTAAAGCACTAGTGTGGACAGGCTCTGAGCTAATCCCCTCGCAGGGGTGGATTACCAGGCATGCTGGGAGAGCTCTCTCCCAGTGCTCACGCGTGGCCACGGTCACACTTCAAAGCGCTGCCGCAGGAGCGTTCCCACGACAGCGCGTTGAAGTTTCAAGTGGAGCCAAGCCCTTAGTCTCTGGGGCATTTCGACAGGCCCCACCTGAGTTTTCTGGTATTAGCAAGAGGCACAGACTGAATGGCCCAGGGAGACTGAACTCCCCTCGATTCTCTCGAGCTGGGACAGGGAAAAGAACCCTGAGCGGCTGCTGGAGAGAGAGAGTCACTCCGCGGGGCTACTAATGCAACACCTGGCTCACACTCAATTCCTTTAAAAATAAGCAAGCATTCCAGTAACCCCCTGGTTCCAGGCCTATGCCAAAGGGTAACCAATCCTTTTATCTTGGCAGGTGGAGGTCCCCAAATTATTGCAATAGGACGTGGAAGCTGCATGGATGAGACCTGTGGCAGAAAATAGGACATTTGCCTTTCTCGTGACTGTTTACATGCCCAGTCCTTGGGGACTCTGCTGTGGCCACCTGCCTGCCCCAGAGCTGTGTTCTCTGTGGGGTCCAACTGAGGGGGGCAGCCCTGAAGGGCCCTGGGGTCATTGGATGCAGTGTGTGCGGCAGACCTGGTATTCATTTTTACATTCTTTAAAATCTTAACGCTCTTTCTTTTAGCCAGCACCAGCGTGCGGCGGGTCAGTGCAAGCTGGGGGCAGGGTTGCAGGACCGGGGGGGGAGGGTGTTTGTTCCTGTTTCTGCTGACAGAGTTTGGAGCATGCGTCGTCACCAAGTGCAGCAGACGCAGGATGGATGTCCCTGAATGTCTGGGTCCACACCTTGGCTCTGCCAATACCGAACAGCACGCAGACAGCGACCTGCATCCCCAAAGAGCCTTGCTTTGCTTTTGGCTGGGAGACTGTCGGGGACATTGTCTGGCGTGACGCAGAGCCACACTCAGGAGAATGCTTGGGACAGAAATGAATGGGCACCTCTCTGCGGGTTCAGGATCTCCAGTGCCCTGAAAAGGAAAAGGGAGCGTACGGTGCTGACTGCCACAGACAGTTGGTATTGGCTGAATGGGTTGGGGGGGGCTGGGGAGATGCACCTGATGCTGATATTTTGGGCAAAGAAATAACTGACGTTTGTGGAGGGCTGGCCCAGAGATGTCACCTCCCCCCAGTAGCCCCTCAGCTCAGTGCAGCCTCTGTCTAGTGCCATGCTTTCACCCACGGGACATGGGTGGCTTTGGGACTAGCAAGCAGAAAGCCGGGTTTTGCTGAGAGAACACCGCTCCTGGTTTTCAGACCTGGCTGTCCACAAGGGAGGCACTGGGAAGGATGTGCTTGGCCTGCAGGCTGTAGGCCCAGAGCCCTCACTTTGCTTGTGACAGGTGTGTGCTCTAACTCAGCTTTGTCAATGGCCGTGGGGCTGTGGGTGCTCCCCACACACCCGCCCCTCAGCCCAGCGCAGTTCAGGGGCGGCACTCTGCTGTTCTCGGGGGCGCGAGCCACTGGATTTGTCTCGTTCTTGGCTTCATGGACTGTAACCTTCCAAGGAGGTTCTGAACTCCGGGAGATCGGAGCGGCTTTTGCGCAGGAACGGCCGCAGCTGCAGTGCTGCTTTCCATGACCCCTAATCCTCTGGAAGAACTAGCGCGGGGTTAATGCTCAGAGTTGCTTGTTGTGCACCACTCAGGGTGGAGTGAATGTGTGTGGGGACGAGGTGGAGCAGAAGCAGGGGAGTCTGTACCAGTAGAGCCAGGGGAGAGGTCTGCCCCAGTGGCTCAGGGTGAGGGGTCTGTGCCAGAGGAGCGAGGGAAGGGTCTGCGTCGGTGGAGCAGTGGGGCGGGGGAATCACGCCCTGGGGTCTGCCCTTGGGAAAGGTGTTTAGCTGGAGCGTTGTGCCCCAGGCCTGCCTGTCCGCGCCCGTTCTCTGGGCTCATTGCTGTGCCTGCCTTTCATTTCCCTTTGGCCACGCGCTGTGTCACTTTCCCTAAGCCACCATTGTTGGGACAGGGGGACCCTGAAAACGGCTCTCTGGGCAGGGGGCGATTCCCTTGCCAAAGCAGAGGCAGGGCCCCAGGGGAGTGCAGTCCCAGGCCCCGTCCGGTGCCAGCAATGAGAAAGCGGGGGGGCTGCTGGCCCGTGGCCCTCCTGACCCCGGGTGAGATGAACTGAGGGGCGATAACACATCAGTGCGAGGGGCAGTGTCACAAGGTAGCACCTGACTCCTCAGGCACCGACTTCTTCCTTGCCCCCGGGGGGGTGCTCAACCCTCCTCCACCTCAGGGTCTGCCCCCACTCCACCCCTTCCCCGCCCCATCTCTTCCTGTGCAGTTCTGCCCCCTCCCCCCAGGGCCTCCTGCACACCGTGGAACAGCTGAGTGTTGTGGGAGGGAGGGGGAGGAGCTGATTGGCGGGGCAGGAGCTAGCTGCCGATAGGTGCACCCATGGAGTCAGCGCCTATGCCTGACTCACCTGCTGGTGCCTGTAGCTGCACCCAAGTCCAGGAGTCATCTAAGGTCCTGCTCATCCCAGTTTCTGAAAGGAGGCAGCAGGCGTGGCCAGACCAAGGTACAGCCCTGCCACGGCGTTGATTAGTGCAGGTGTGCGCAGGTGGGGTTGTGGCTGCCTTGCTGTGCTTGGTCGCCTGGGACTGGGTCTTTGCAGCTGCTTCGGAGGGGGCCGTGGGCTCAAGGCTTAGTGGGGGGGCCCACACGCTGCATGGTGTAGTAGCACGGCAAGCCGGGCAGGGTACACGGAAGCAAAACGCCAGCCACTGGCTGTCCTGGAGCAGGCTCTGGAGGCGCAGTGGAGCCGTTCTCCCGTCTCCCTGCTGATGGATGAATACACAAGGCTGGTGTCGTTCTGCCAGCGGACGGTGGGAACGCGCTGCGGCAAGCTCGGGCGCTCACACTGCGCGGGCCGGCTGCCGAGCGTGACTTGCTCTAAGCTGGTGCGGCGCGGACGGCCCACCGGGCTGTCCAGTGAGAAATGAACCCGCCCTGCTTTCAGGTCTGACCCGCAGCCTAAGTTCTCCTGTCAGTGCCAGACACACACCTGCCTCCTTCAGGGTCTCACGTGGCAGCTGCCCTCCGGGCTGACACTAGTGATCAGCCAGGGATCTCCAGAGCTAGGTTTTGGCACTGGGAGCAGCAACAGCCTCCCAGGCTCTGGAGACGGGGCACAGCTGGGGCTGCCTGACACACCCTGACCAGGGGCTTACACCCAAGCTTGCTGGGCGGCTGGCTGGGCCTGACCCTAGCTTAGCCAAACAAGGTGCGGCGGAGCAGCACAACAAGCTCCCATCCCCCGCAGCGGCTAAGCGTGTGGCCACTGCGCCCATCTGAGACCCCACATCAGGTCCCTGAGCTCCCTGGGGCCTGACAGAGCAAGACCACTGACAGCCTGATGCTCCTGAGTAACCCGCTCAAAAGACCTGCCAGCAGCAGCTTGGAGCTGTGGAGGACCATGCTCTGCTCTGCTCTTGCACAGGGTACAAGTTATGTGCCCACCCCACACCCTGAGCTGCCTGCCCCATTGTCCCAGTGGCACCAGCAGTGTGTGCTAATGAATTGAATGTAGACTCAGAGCCCGCAGTTCTAACCCACTCCTGATGCTGACTCCCCGTAGCCCTAGCAACGTCACCTATTCTCGCCTGTTCCGTGCATATAACAAGGGACTAATGCCCATCTCAGGAGGGCAGGGGGGGAGTTTCGTTAGTGTCTGCAAAGGGCTTTTGAAGTGCCGGAGATGCTGATTTATAAACAGACGCCACGTTCCCCGACCCACCCAGCGGGGGCTCCACCCTGCCACGCAGGAAGGGAAGGACATTGTCGGTGTGGAGGATACACTGAAAAGTGTGACGCTACAAGCGAACACCGCGGTTGTGCTCAGCTCTGTCCTCTGTGATGGTAAAACATGTTTGCACCATGTACAACTTCACCCAACATGTCACTAATAAAGCTCACCAAACGCTGCCTGTGTGCTATGGATGGCTCTGGGGTTGGGGGAAAATAGTCCACCTGGGGCATACTGCAGTTTACCAAAGCAGGGAGGTGCCGAAGCAGCAGGATGCCTGCTCTTGACTGCAGGTGAAGATGGGTGGGTGTGCCAGGGGCACTAACGGTAACGTGACTTGCCTGGGTTGGACCTAAACCACCAGGGAGATTTTGCACAAGAGGGAACTGGTGCATCTATGCACACAGCTGATTTGGGAACACATTGTTCCTTGTGTAAACAGGTGTTTAAATGGGTCCGTCCCCCCCAACCCCAACCCCCCCCCCCCCCCCCCGGCCAGGAATTTTGCTTCTCCTGCTGGGTGTTGCAGGAAACTCCTTCTCCTGATGTTGAGGGCTCCAGGCACATTTAGATAAATGCTTAACTGCTGTGCAACTCCAGAGCTGCTGGGCAAACCTGCCAGAGCAAAGGCCCCTCGAGGGGTCGTGACCCGATTAGGTGGGGGTCGCGAGCCCCTGCTGCCAGCAGCCGGCCCCGACCCCTGCCGGCAGCGCCCCGAGCCCCGGACCCTGCCGTGGCGGGCTGCCGGCGGTGCTCTGGGCCTTGGCTCCTGCTGCGGTGGGCCGGCAGCGGGCTGCCGGCAGCATCCCAAACCCCAGACCCGGCCCCTGCTGCAGTGGGCTGCTGGCAGCGACCTGAGCCCCAGGCCCTGCCGCGGCGGGCTGCCGGCGGCACCCTGGGCCTGTCCCCTGGGGTTGCTGGCACCCTCCCCTGAGCCCAGCCCCTGCCCCGGGGGGCTGGCACCCCTACACCCACCCACACCCCAGCTCAACCCCTGCCCCGGGGGGGGGCTACTGGCACCCCCACAGCCCGGCCCCTGCCCCGCTCCCGCCCCCTAAGGGGGGAGTCGCGCTTTGAGGCCTGGTGTCTGAAAGGGATCACCAATAGAAAAAGTTTGAGAACCACTGAACTAACCAGTGCAAAGCAAAGGGCAGTGACTGGAGAGTCGCTCCTGGCTTGCCCCGTGCACACTGGGGGTAGGGTTGCCAACGTTTTAGGCGCACAAAACCGAACACCTTTGCTCTGTCCCTGCCCTGAGGGCCTCCCCCGCCTTGCTCACTACATTCCCCCTCCCTTGATGGCTTGCTCTCCCCCACTCTCACTCATTTTCACTGGGCTGAGGCAAGGGGCTGAGATACGGGAGGTGGTGAGGGCTCGAACTGGGGTGCGGCCTCCAGGTTGGGGCAAGAAATGAGGGATTCAGGGTGCAGGAGGGGTCTCCGGGCTGGGGCAGGGAGTGGGGATGTTGGGTGGGGGTGAAAGCTCCAGCTAGCGGTGTTGCCTCTGGGGTGGGGGGCTCAGGATGAGGGGTTTAGGGTGCAGGAGGGGGCTCCAGGCTGGAGGAGTGGGGCCGAGGGTTTTGGAGTGCTGGGGGGGGGGGGCGGCGGGTTGAAGCAGGGGGTTGGGATGTAGGAGGGTGTGAGGGTGCTGGGGATGAGGGGTTTAGGGTGCAGGAGGGGGGCTCCAGGTTTGGGGGTTGGGGCATGGATTTATCTCAGGTGGTTCCCAGTCAGTGGGGCTAAATGCTTGAGGCGGGGGGGGGGGGGGGGCGGGCAGCAGCATGCAGAGGCCTGTGTCCCTCCCCCCTCAGTCCCGGACATGCTGGCAGCTTCTGGGGCACCATGTACCACAGGTAGGGCCCAGCCTGCCTTAGTGCTCCAGCATGGACCAGCTTTTAACGGCCCATGCGGCTGTGCTGACCGGAGCTGCCAGGGTCCCTTTTCGCCTGAGCGCTCCGGTCGACAACCAGACACCTGGTCAGCTTAGGGGCACACGCGCCACTGACGCCAGTGGAACGTCGCGAATGAAACCCAGAAGCAACCCGACTATCTGGGCCCTTCAGACACGTGATGAACGGCAGGGCCGGCATGGAGGCTGGGTCAAGGCTTCATAAACTGTAAACGTCATAAAGCCCAAAGAGCCCATGGAGGACCAGCCCACAGAGCCTCGCGGCAGTCATAGCCTTGCTACAGCGGCCAGGAGGAGCAGAGATCTGCTGCTGAACCGCTCGCAGGAGGTGTGGAGGGCAAAGGTGGGGCGATGACTCTCAGGAGGGGAGGCACTATTGCAGCACGGGGCTCTGGAGCTCAGAGACCTGCCAGAGAACGGCCCAGGCTGTAGTCAGCAGTGAAAGCCGGTACGCCCCCCATACAGTGTACAGGCAAAAGCCGGTGGGCCGTACTGGGGAGCCCCAGACCCTTTAAATTGCCACCACAGTCCTGCTCCTGGAGCCCTGGGATAGGGGCAGTGGGGCTCCGGGGGCTATTTAAAGGGCCCAGGACACCTCTGCTTCTACCAGGGAGCTGTGGGCCCTTTAAATAGCCCCCAGAGCCCTGGGGTAGTGGAGGGATTCAGGGGCTAATTAAAGGGCCCGGAGCTCCCGCTGCCTCTGCCGCCCCCCCAGTCCTTTAAATAGCTCCCGGAGCCCCGCTGCTAGAGCCCTGGCAGCAGTTTAAAGGGCCGGGGTGGGGGAGGGGAAGGTACCCACTGCCATGATGCCTGCTCCCAGTACACCCACATCCAGCACACCCGCTCAGAGCACACACCCACACCTGCTCTCAGCACATCCATTCAGAGGACACCCACTCCCATGTCCAGTCCCAGCACACCCACAACACCCAGCATGCGCGCACACACACACACCCAGCGCACACACACACACCCACCCACCCACACACACACCCACCCTACAGGCAAACAAGGACTCGCCCACCACTGTCCTCTGGGTCCTTTCCAAGCAAGGACAGAGTCACTTCAGGGCTACTCATCTGCGCCACTGGGACAGCCCATGTGTCAGCAATGCCTCATCCCTGGCAATGGGACCAACTGCTGAGCCCAAACCATCAGCATGGGCACATCATCCCCACCCTGTGCTGGGAGAATCCCACTGACTGCCAGGCCCAGCATCTGCGCCCCATCCGGCAGGCTAGTCCCAGGATAACTTGCCCTAACCAATGAGCCCCTAAAGGGCTGGCTGGGAGGAGACGCTCTTTCCTTGTAGGGCTTTTGTAGTCTCCAGCACTCACAGTGAGGCTGTTGCTACCTGCTCAGGCTCTGGGCTTAGCTCAGCTAAGAAAGGAGTTTTCAGGGGGAACGATGCAAAAGGCCCCATTTAACAAAATGCTGGTGAGAACTGTAGTTCTTCAGCCATTAGCCAGGTCTGCCACATCAGAGTTTGCCATGTGGACATCCCCGTACACACAAACAAATGCCTGAGTGTACACATAGAATCTCAGGCTCAAAGCAGGACCAATCCCCAATTAAATCATCCAGCAGATTTCTGCCCCATATCCCTAAATGACCCCATCAAGGATTGAACTCACAACCCTGGGTTTAGCAGGCCAATGCTCAAACCACTGAGGGAGGGGTCAGACCCCCCCCCCCCCCATGTAACAGCCGCTCACTGGACAGGGTGGGTTCAGGGCTACACCAGGTCAGAGGGGCCACCTCCCTGGCCAGGCCCCACAGCTGAGCCCTGCAGCCGAGGGCTGGGTGAGGCTCACGCCCCACGTTAGCTGGAGATACTGCTGAGTCTGGTTCCAAAGCTGGCTTCTCGGGACCCGGCGAAATGTCTATATTTGGGCATTGTGCACAGAGCTGCCCAAGCCGCGTCTCATTCCTCTGTTCTTCCTAAGTGTGGGCAGGCAGCCAGCGCCAGGTCAGCCAGGGATTTGCTTGCTGCACCCACAAGGAACGAAAGCAAGGCCCCACTCCCTCCTGCTGCCCCCCAACACAGTCACAGCGTGCCCAGGGGATGGGGCGGGCCTGGCCATCTTAGGACTTTGGGGCAGGGGAGGGTCCTGAATCCCATGCAATAGAGGGCCTGGACATCAGAGACGCCTGGCAGGGGGAAGGAATCTCACCATCACAGACTCCTGGGGTCTGGGGGGGTCTGGCCATCACAGATTCCGGGGGTGGGGGTGGTCTGGCCATCACAGACTCGGGGGGGGGGGGCATCAGGGTGGTGGGGGGAGGTAGCACCCATCTCCGAGCCCTGTGGCACATAAGTGTAACAGCCTAGAAAGTCAATGGTGGCATATGACCAGGGCCAGATTAACCCCTTCCTGTCCCTAGGCAAACATACATTTCTGGGCCTTTCTACTGGCGCACTAAGGGTACGTCTATATTACCCGCTGGATCAGCAGGCAGTGATTGATCCATCAGGGATTGATTTATCGTGTCTACACGACAGATGGATCCTCAAGCGCTCGCCCCTCGACTCAAACTCCTCTGTGAGAGGTGGAAGCAGAGGCGCTGGGGGGAGTGGCAGCGGTAGTTTTGTGCTGTGAGGATGGCCAGGTAAGTAGCTGAAGTTGTGCAGCTTAAGTCGAGCCCCCACCCCACCCCCCAGTGTAGACCTGGCCTAAGACAGATGCTCTCAGGCATAGCACAAGAGCAAAGCCCCTACCCAGAGACACTGACACCCCAAAAACTGTACTGCGTGCAGGACCCTGATTAGCTAAGCTGGGTCCATGCCCAGCACAGCACCTCCAACTGGTTAATGCCATGGGGGTTTGCTCCATTGGCATCTGTTTCCATGACAACAGCATCTTTCTCAATAGTTTTCTTACATATCACCAAGTAACCACCTCTTTCCTCTCTTCCACAAGGTGGTATCCTGTCAAGGAACACATCTGAGAGCCATAGAGAAGCCAAACCTTCTCAAAGCATCTCTACAGTCTGTTGGCCAGTCCTATGTGACCAGGGGCATCTACGGTATGCTACAAGGCATGGTCCTTGGATGGTGTATGAGGAATGTGACATTACGCCCCGTATTCGTCATAGACCATTAGTCCCTGGCCATGCTGTTAAATAGCCATTGATGGACTTATTCCCCCGTCTCGTTATTTTTTTTTAACCCTGTCATAGTCTTGGCCTTCACAACACCCCCTGGCAAAAAGTTCCACATGTTGACTGTGTTACGTGAAGCAGTACTTCCTGTTGTTTGTATTTAACCAGATGCCTATTAATGTTATTGGATTACCCCTGATTTGGTTTATGTAAAGGAATAATTAACACTTCCCTATTCACGTTCTCCACACCATTCACAATTCTATAGCTCTCTATCATATCCCCTCTTTGTCGTCTGTTTTCCATGCTGAAAAGTCCCAGTCTTTTTAATCTCTCCTTCCCATGTAAGATTCCCTTGTGACGGATTCCCACCCTTCTCCGGGATGTACCTGATGTCCCGGGGTTCCACTGAGCCCACCCGTTCCACCGGCCTGGGCTCCCTCAACTTGTCCTGTTGCACATCCCCTCCTCCCCCCGTAGAATGACACTGATACTGAAATCAGTGCTGTATGGGAAGGCTTTCAGCTGAGGAATTGCCCAGTACTCACGTGCACACACACTCTAGAGTGTAAACCCAAAATTATATTGTCTTGTGCTGCACATAAATCTACACAGCGTAAGCTCCTGAAATCTGCCACCTCCCTCAATGTGGAGGAAGATATGCACAGCTTTCTTGTGCCCCACCACCCGAGTTATGAATTACACAAACTGGCTTTGGACTAAACAAAAAAAGTTTACTAACTATAAAAGGTAGATTTCCACTAATTCCCAGACCCTGGGCATGGCTGCTGGGATGGATGTTCTGTTCATTCCCTCTGAAGCCACTGTTAGATGACTCTGGGGTGGGGTTGGGGATGGACCATTGGTCTGACTCGGTGTGGCCGTTCTCACATAAGAACGGCTCACAATATTGTGCAAAAGGAGACCTGGTCATACACTTGTGAATCAGGCGAAGTACCAGTCCACCCGAAAATGTTATAACCCCAAATCACTGACTGCTCCCCCACCCAGGGATCCTGACAACCCACCTGTGATGGGAAGACAGACCCATGGGGTCTGACTCCGGGGCTGCTCTTGGGCTCAAGCACCCAAGGATTCCTAGCGCTGAGCTGGGGAACAAACATCCCAGCTGGATTTGACCGTTGTCAATGACAGCCAAGCCCCCGGCCCTTGGTCAGTAGTTACAGTGGTGTGGGAGCGGGCCCTGCTGCTTGCCCTGTGAAGGAAGGATGGGCGGGGGCCAACCCCAGCAAATAGCCCAGTGTGGGGCCTTTTGTTTCTCGTTCTCTTGTTCATTTGTTCACCCTTTGGAGGCTTGCAGAGGAGTCATCTGGGGAAGAGCCCATGGGCAGACCAAGCTGCCTCTCCTTGTAAATCACATGCCCCAGCCCCCTAATAATTTTCATTGCCTGCTAGACTCTCTCCAATTTGTCCACATCCTTTCTATAGTCGGGGGCCCAAAACTGGACTCCAGATGTGGCCTCATCAGTTTCGTTCAATGGCTCTCAGCACCCCCATTATACAAATTGTTCCAGCACTCCTGGAGGAGGAATTTACTTACAAATTAATTGCTAATCAAGATAATTTCTTCAGACTAAGCACTGGAATCAACTGCTGCAATACCGATTAGCAAACCAAATGATTAGTGAAGACTGTAGTGGCAGACAAAGTCTGTCCAAGTCCAAAATGTATATCCTTTTGCAGGGTTTTGCACTTGTATATCTTTATTATTGCTTTTTATTTTTGGCTAACATGGAATTTGCTGAATGGTTGCTAACCAATATAATTCTAAGCTAAATTTATTACATCACTGCCACCATCTGGAATTACAAATTATGGCTGCCTGTGCTCACATTTTATCTGCTTTAACCTTTCAGTAGCTCTCACTTCCCTTTTCTTAGCTAATAAACCTTGAGCTAGTTTACTATAGAATTGGTTGCCAACATTGTGTTTGGTGTAAGATCTAGAGAACCACCTGATCTGGGGTAAGTGACTGGTCTCTTGGGACTGGGAGCAACCTGATATGGTGTGATTTTGTAAGTGACCTTTAATCACAAAGTCCAGTTTGTCTGTGTGGCAAGATAGACTGGATAATCTAGCAGCGGTTCTCAAAGTGGGGGTCGCGACCCCTCAGGGGGGTCACTGAGCGCCTCCTGAGGGGTCGCGAGCCCCTGTGGCTGCCGTGAAGCCGCCAAATTGATTACTTCCGCATTCGGCGGCTTTTCGGTGGGCATACCCACTCCCCCGACTGTCCGCCGAAGTGCTGCTGAAAGTGGAAGCAATCACTTCGTCCGACAGTCCGGAGTGCTCGGCATGTCCGCCAAAAAGCCGCAGAATGTGGAAGTAATCAATTCGGCGGCTTTTCGGCGGACACACAAGGGTTTTGCCAAGAAGCCGCTTCTGAAAAAAGGGTCGCGGTTCTCCTAAGTTTGAGAACCGCTGACGGGGACTGTCTGTGACTCCATGGTAAGACTGGTACAGCGATCCAGGAGTTCACACTTGTTACTGGCTTCGTGAAATCTAATTACAGAACACACCCTCAGCTTAGCCTGTTCTGCCTTGTTTTCTGACAGTCTGCCCTGAGCCACTCCACTTAGCCTGATATCTAAGTCTTCAGTAAACATTTAATTCAAAATTAAAAGAATGGAAAATAGTTTGGAGCTAACACCTCCCATCAGATTTTAAGTTGAACACAAAAGAGATTGTAAAATGGGCATGTTTATCTGGTAGGTGCTTCAGAGCTCCAAATAAGGATTTACAGAAGCTCTTACTTTTGTTGTGAATGGATTGTCAAGAGAGGACATTTTGACAGCAACCCTCACTCCTGACCAGCAGTCCCCCTCCACATCCTAACTGTGCCCCTCACTTCCGACCTTTAGCCCCCCACCAACATCTTGACGGTGCCCCTCACTCCCGACCCGCAGCCCCACTCACCGTTTTCGGCACCACTCACTACCAAGCCCCAGCCCCTCCCCCCCCCCCCGCCCTGCGACGGTGCCCCTCACTCCTAACCCGCAACCCTCCACCTTTGAGAGCTTACCCTGGGAAACTCTCTCTAACAGGTGTGACCGAGCAGTCGTGGTTGGCTGCTAAGGAGAAGAGCTTCTTGGGCCCCAGCTTAGCTCCTGGCGCAAAGGAAGGTCCCTCCTTGTTACCCTCACAGGCGAAGGCCTTCCACTGACAGGCTCCGCAAGTTCATTCCGTCTTCCTTGGCTAGGACAACAGTGGTTACAACATTGGGCTCTGAGGGGAAAGCAGAGGGAAATGGGGAGGGGTCTCTTCAGGGCTGTATGAAGGGTGAGCAGGGTCCTGAGGAGCGAGCGAAAGGAACAGAACTAGCAGTCGAAAGCATCTCAAGGGCACCAGGAAAGCTGCAGGCTTGATGGAGAGCTCAGTCATTCAAAGTTTGCATTCTGCTTACTAGAGAAAACAGAGGCGGCCTGTAAATGGGAAGATTTTATTACAGAAAAGAAACCTTACAACTGCAGGATCCTGTACACACCAGGAGTAACACTGAACCAAACAAACCATAAGAAACGAGGGGACCTTGTACTGAAACAGTCGGGGACGTTCAATGTCACCTTTACTGAGTTTAAAACGGTGTTCCAGTGGAGTTTGCTTTAGAACATTCCAAGTATTTAAGGAGCTCCCAAAACGGATCTGGTAAACGAGACAATTGGGGGTGAACAGAATGGTTTATGCAAATCCGTTCTTAATTAGAGGTATTCCATACAGCCCAACACACGAGGACTTGGTTGTATGAAGGGCTGAGCGCCCTTGACGTCCACTGAATCTCACCCCAAGGAAGGTGTTCCGATTCCCAGTGTTCAATCCCTGATGCTCCAATGCGGACAAGGGGATTGGAGGGCCCTGTGTGTATGTACAGAGATATGTAAACTCCAATTCCAGACCAGCTCTCCAGGATTAATCTAATTACTTAAAACTGAAGCGATAAACAAACAACGTACAACCCGTAAGGCCAAACTGCAAGCCCCGGAATCACACGGGTGAGTGCTCTCAGTGAAGTCAGCGGGTCTTCTCATGCGACCCCCTCTAACCAATCCAAGGAAAGGGCTCAATCAGGCCTTCCAGCAGGCAGATTTTTCTCATGTGTCATGTAAAGTCTTCCAGTATTTAACACAAATAAATTAAAACTAACAACAGTAAAAGGTGATTGCATAAAATGTCTATTGACCTGCCAGGCAAGGGTTAAGGACACTTTTTCTGCCATGCCCTAAAGAGTTAGAAGGAGCTTTCCAAAAGCATCTAACAGGATGTAGGAGCACACAGCCTAGTGACTTTCAGTAGGCAGTTTTGAAAATCTCCTTCCCTTAGGCACTTGTAAGGAGAGGAAATCTGTTTGCTGTACTTTTGAGGCTGAGAAAGAGCAACTGCAAACATGGGAACCTGGTCTCAGAGATAGTCAAGCACAGATACAAATGGAAACTAGATACACATCAGCAAGTACTTGTCTCTTTTTAAACCAAAGCAGCATTTGTATATTCATAAGACAATTTGTGCTTAATATTATCAAGTTAAATATGGTGAGAAAAAATACCCAACTATACCTTTAGCAGCAAGAGAGTCTAGTTTACAACCTGCAAACGGACAGAGGGAAAATATACTTGGAAAAATGCTTTGCTTTCACCAAACAGTGGTTTGGGAGGTGGGGGCAGACGAGGAAAGAAGCAATGCTGAAAGTGGATGCTTTTTTAGGGGCTGATTTTTAAGAAGCTGGGCTGGGTTTTTGTAGCAGGCACATGTGAGTGTGGTATGAGTTTCAACCACAATTAACAGCAGGTGTGGCTATTTGGATGGGCAGAACTGAACATTTGCACCCCTTTAAAAAAATGAGGACTTCAGACTCTGGAATCAGGACTGGATTGGCTGCAACTACTTTTAAACATGGTCATGGCTAGTGTATTCCTGCATCCAGTCTGAACAGGGCCTTTAGCACACACCTCACCTCCCAAAACAAACCAGGAAAGGCAGGAAATACTCAGCTGTAGATTTAACTTCCTTACACAGCTGTTCTGAGTGTGGTGTGTGTACATAAAATGCTGTTTAAATTCTCTCTCCCCCCCCTCTGTCTTTCGCCTGTTTGACAGCATAAAAAAATCAGTTGCAAACAGGAAGGAAGGAGTTTGCCTGGAAATCTTCCCAGCAGCCCAAATTCTGCTATCGGCTGTGTGTGGGGTGCTCCCCTTGAAGCCAATGGGAGTTTTAAACCAATAGCTGCAGCAATTATAAAAGAGGAAGCCAAAACTGCCTGCGGATTCTGTCAAAGTAAATTCAGTTTGCAGGGCTGTGCTGAGAGACTCGGGCTTAGCACGCGTGTGCAGCAAGAAACTCTAGTTCTTCAGCTACAGAGCCATCGCTAAAGGAGTTTCCACACATTTAACAGGCTAAGTCAGACTGATTTATTGGGTAAAATATGATCTAGATTTGTTTGCATTCTGCACCACCTTAACTCTGGTTAAGCTCAACAGTACAACCTTCTCCTTGCTAAAAAGAGGAAATTCTGTCTCTCACAGAACTGTAAATGAGCATTTCCCCGTGAACAGCCGAATGCTACTCGTTATACTAACTCCACCTTTCTAGAGTACAGTAATATATACATGCTGGATGCAAAGCCATATTCCTCCACGCATGGAGTTTTCCTGAGACAACGGTGTCACCTCTGCGCTTGGATGGAAAAGCGGAATCTGTCTTGCGGTGCTGGTTGTAACTGAGTGATGAGTGTTAAAACAAAGGCCAGCGTCGACAATACAATTCTCTTTTGATGCTAAATAGACACGGAATTCCGCTTCGCGTGTTTTTTTTATTTAAACACTTCTGTTCTTTCACAGGTTTAGGTAAAGCTCAATCACCACAACTCCACGTGGGCGCAGGCTTCTGGGGAAATCACAACGCCTCTGGCTGCAAAGAGCTTCCACCCCTTCCTTCTCACAGAGACTGTGCTTGCAATTGCACCGTTAGATTTAGGGACCAGAGCTCATTATTAACATGCTTGAAATATTCCACTATAATAAGAGCAACAACAAGGATAAAACACCTTGCCAGAGAGCATGTCCCATGTCCTGGGATGATACGATGCTGAGAAGTTCCCCGACACAGGAGAGCTACTGGGAAGTCGCAGACCCCTTAGTTTGTACTAATCTGGCAGATCGTTAGGAGCCACTTGTGAGAACGGTGCGTTTAACCTGTCGAGTTCGTCTACCTGAGGTGGATGATGCATCAGAAGTTCCTGGTCTTCTGAAACATCCCCACCTACGGCCACCAGGTTTGTTAGAGATTTGCTTCTCACACACTGGAAGTCGACGTGACGGCTCTTTCCTTCTTCCTTTTCCCAAGACATCTGGATGAATGGCCGCTGTACGTAATTGTATATAACTTCTGACCGACCTCCGGGTCGCCTCTTGACCTTCTCTTTACATGTGGGATAACCTGAAACACAACCCGCCTGTCAGTTTCAATCCACCCCTTGCCTGTATCACAGCACTGCACAAGCAAAAGGAACCATAGAGAACAAGAATGCAGGGTTTTGCTGGGCCAACTCATAGAATCATAGAAGATCAAGGTTGGAAGAGATCTCAGGAGGTATCTAGCTTAAAGCAGGACCAATTCCAACTAAATCATCCCAGCCAGGGATTTGTCAAGCCTGACCTTAAAAACCTCTAAGGAAGGTGATTCTACCACCTCCCTGGGGAACCCATTCCAGTGCTTCACCATCCTCCTAGTAAAAAAGTTTTTCCTAATATCCAATCTAAACCTCCCCCACTGCAACTTGAGCCCATTACTCCTTGTTCTGTCATCTGGTACCACTGAGAACAGTCTAGATCCATCCTCTTTGCTAGTTGAAAGCAGCTATCAAATCTCCCCTCAGTCTTCTCTTCTGTAGACTAAACAATCCCAGTTCTCTCAGCCTCTCCTCATGAGTCATGTGCTCCAGCCCCCTAATCATTTTGGTTGCCCTTCTCTGGACTCTTTCCAATTTTTTCACATCCTTCTTGTAGTGTGTGGCCCAAAACTGGAGGGGAATGATCACATCCCTCGATCTGCTGGAAATGCCTCTATTTATACAGCCCAAAATGCCATTAGCCTTCTTGGCAACAAGGGCACACCAACTCATGTCCAGCTTCTTGTCCACTGTAACCCCTAGGTCCTTTTCTGCAGAATGGCTGCCTAGCCATTCGGTCCCTAGTCTGTAGCAGTGCATGGGATTCTTCTGTCCTAAGTGCAGGACTCTGCACTTGTCCTTGTTGAACTTCATCAAACTTCTCCTCTGGTACTAGGTGGAAAAGTGCTCTCATTCCACATGCAGACCCTGTAATAATGTGCTAGGACTTTAGTACAGAGCTTCAGCTTCTGCTGGCTCCCACAGAGACTGTGTATTTAAACTGGCAGCAGTGGTGTTGGTGTATTAGCTAAGGTTTCTGGTGTGTAGGAAATAAAATTTACCTTCAATGCCAATTCGAATATTTTTCAGCCCACGCTCCTTTAGGACGGTTTTTGCAACATCACGATTCTCAATGTACTTGAAGAATCTGTACAGCTTGGAACTGTAAAGAACTTGAGAAACAAAGTGATTCATTAGTCACAAGACACGCATCTCCATGTAGTAATTGGTACCGACTGGGATATTTACCCTACAATGCCTGGGGCAGCCCTTCAGTCTGTCTGCTGGAAGTCAGCTTTGGGATTTTAGAACTACTTTTAATACCTATCACCAGGCAACGGAAGGGTCCAAATTCCTTGGTGAGGTGGGTGGTGAAAGAAGTTACAGGGTGAGTAAAAATGGGCCTGGAAGCAGCGAAGTGGTAAAGCCTTGTACCAATTTACCATTCAGTGGCTGGGTAAAATCAATCCAACTTGCTCTTGGGGAGGAAAGTGGAGGAGGAGTTTTGACAGGAAATGCAAATTACGAAAAAAGTGCAAGTTAATGTGTGTGTGTGTGTGTGTGTGTGTGAGGTTGTGTCTTACCTTTTCACTAGTTCCACCCTTCTAGTGTTTGTTACATTAATTTTGCAACTCAGTAACTATCACGTCTCTTCTAATGAATCTGGCCCTGAGACTTTTATGTAAATAGCATCTTCTTGCAGCACACCAGGGTGGAGCAGTGCATCTCAAGCAATAAAAATAACCCATTGCATCTTAAAACAGGGTTGGTTGTTGGCTGTTCTCTCCCTGTAACTACAGGGTGTTGGATATCACTGATCATTTGCCAGGTTTTAGTGTTGGTAAACAGAATAAGTCTTTATACAGGAAGCTGCAAGTGGGAAATATGAATGTTTTGTGCCTTTGTTTGATTAAAATGTTACCATAAGCAAGGACGATCCATCACTGAAGAGGGACTCTGTCCCCACACTCGGGAAAATGATCAGATACACAATAGCTTCCTTTAAACTTAGCTCCGTTTACCTTATAATTACTCTTCCTTCGTATTGCTGACTAGAACGTTATTTTTATCAAGCAGATAATTTCCCTTTTCTACGTTACAGCTCGACTGCTCTTAACTGAGACCTCTCCTTGTTCTGAAGTCGTCATTCTAAACCCGAGACCACACAGCCGGCGCCTATTATCACAGAAATTATGCCACAGAAATAAGATTGTTTTCTGTGGGATTAAGCAGAAGAGGCCTGATCCTAGGAGGTGGGAGAAGATAATCTAGGACACACTTATTCCAACGCCAATATTTATGAGAGCAGTCCCGCAGTCAAAGTTCCCATTAACATCAAGACGGATCTTGAGTGAAGGAGGGACACATGATTGGGTGCACTGACAAAAGCCGAGGAAATACACGGGAGGAAAAAATACCATTTTCTATAAATTTCTTCAGTAGAAAAGTCTCTGTTTGAAACCAGAAATATAGTGGCAGAGCCAACCAACCGATCTTCATTGGGGTATTCGGGTTTCTATATGTTCACAGAACTCTTACAGAGGCTGACAGCGAAAGGTCGGAATCAAGAACTGCCATACAGAAACATTCTGCCTGACCCTGCCGTCTCTAAACACTCAGCCGTGCCAACAGTGCTGGATAGTAATGAGAAAATTGTGCTTTAAAATAAATATTTTTTACAAGTTTTTGATGAAATCTCTCGCTCCATGGTCACCCATTCCCCACTAATGGAATCTCATCAGAATAATCTGAGTGAACCAAGTACTCTGAAATAAACATCAAGAGTCTGATCTTCCAAGTGCTGACCACCCACACAACTCCAGTGGGAGATACAGGTGCTCAGGACTCCTGAAAATCAAGCCACTATTGTCTTTTCAGTACAAGGAAATGTCCTTACCCAGGATCAATGAGAGCTCCTGAGAAAGCCAGTCACTGGAAGCTGTCACCTTATTCAATAAATGGTTTTAAAAAACAATTCTCAGGTCTTACTTTGCGAGTATTCCTCTCCCATTGGAGGTGGATGGTCTTCATCCCAGTCCACTGTGTCTTCATCTGTTAACACTACAATGTGGCATTCACGTTCTCCTTTCTTGGCGCTCCTCACCATTATGGGCAGAATGAGCTCTTCCAGGTAGTTATCAAACTGCTTGTGAGCTCCATCATTCGAGAGTTCGTGTAACAAAGCACCTAAAAGGAGACAAATCAAGTACAAATCAGAACAAATCAAGTACAAATCAAAGCATTACTGATCTGCCACGGTGTTTTATACCAAACGGCCGTCAAACTGAACTAGGACACACGTTTCTGGGGGAATGCCTCCTTAAGATGGTTTTAAAACCACCAACTGCCTTTCCGTAGCACTCATCCTGATGATCTCAAAGCACTTTATAAACATTAATGAATAAAGCCTCATAACCTCCCAGTAAGGAAAGTGTTGTTCCCATTTTACAGATGGGAGACTGAGGGTAGAAAAAGATAATCAAAGCCAAAAGTTTCCAAAACAAGGCTCCTACTTTAAATGTATAATTAGGCCCCTAAATAAAGGCAGCATGATTGTCAGAGGTGTTGACCATGCACAGATCTTGAACGTCAGTGGCAGTTGGGTTTACTCAGGCCACTTATATGTACCTGTGGATAGATTTAGGTACTCAAGTGTAGACTCAATGACTTGCCCACACTCAGTCACGGGGAGAGCCCATAAATCCCAACTCCCAATCCCTTTAACTACGACACCATCAGACTATTCCCAACCCTGTGCTTTATTGATCATTATATCTACAACAAACAAGTACCCATCCCAAGGCCCTGGGCATCTTTGACCATCATCTTAAAAACATACATTCACACGACCAGTATCTCTAGTCCACTTCCCAGATCACGATGCCGGCAATAGCAAAGTCGAATAGAATACAAAGTTGATTTACAGTTTAGGGCCGTTGCAAGGAATGGTTATTTTTTGAAAAAGAGCCCAGACCCAATCAACATAGTAAAATCATAATACATTAAGAGATGATGATGAATTCTTACAGTGAATTTAAATTTGTGCATCTGTTGCTGAGTGGTAGGCACCCCAGGTTTCGGGCGGTTGGTAGGAGGAACCTCTTTGGTGTGCTTGCCAGACCCCAAGGAGTCTCACTCTTCCTGGTCCAGCAAAGCACTTAAGCACATGCTTAGTTTTAAGCACGTGAGCAGTGCCACTGGAGTCACGGGGACCAAACTGCTTAAAGTAAAGCACACGATTAAATGCTTTGCTGGATTGGGGCCAAAGTGTTCAGCACTTTGTAGGATCATGCCCTAACTTCTAGCTAATTTCCTCACCCCGTACTTACTTAGGTCTTGACATTTGATTGTGTTGAAATCAAAGTTGATACAGAGGTAGTCGCAGGTATCTCTGAGATCAGGGATAGAAATTCCATCGGGGCAGTTAATGATTCCAGTTTTGTAATAATCCTGTAAATAAATTGTTGAGGAGAAAGATGAGGTTGCTTTTTTAAAAAAAAATCTCAGGCTAACCTGGAAAAGTTGTTAATTAGCTTATTGTTCTGCTGGCAGACAGTCACGAACAACTTTGTTAGCTAGCAAAAAAAGGAAAAAGCAGCTTTGCCATACAACAGAGGAATTATTCATGCAACGTACGCAGAAGTGGGATGAGGGCAGAGTTCAGAAACTGTATAAAGGGAGGGAAAAGAAGTAACAACACAAGTTCAGAGATGGCCGATTGAGTCACATAAAAAAGAGGAGATGAAGTTTTATAATCTGAACGCAGAGTAGCTCTGGAAGGTAAATTTGAAATGGCACGCGGCTGCTTTGAAGGAAGCACAGCTTTGCAAACTTGATGAACAACTGTTTTCATAGCTAAAAATGTGTCCTCACCAGCACGGTGTGAAATACAGTGGAGCTAATTCCTTCTGCGATTTCATATTCTCCCTTTTCATTTGGCCGAGTGAAGTTATATTCTCTACCTGCTCCAAACATTCTGAAAGAAAAAAACACACACAGAAATATATTTAATACATTCGGATGGTGTACTGACATTAAAAACAATCCAAAACAGTTCTATACAGTCGGAGGCCCAAATTCAAATCCCTTAACATCACAAGAAAATAAAGCATTGATCTCAAACAAACAGAACCATTCCACTGGATGTGAGAAGTAGCAGTCACTGTTCTGTGAAGGCTGGCATTCAACCATGTGTCAGATAAATGCTTCTTGGCTACAAACGGCCTCCCACTGAGGTCCAGCTTAAGGGGGGGAAAGGATGATGAAGTGGCAATGAGCATAGATACTTCAGCCAGTAATAATCAAGCTAGTGAGTTTATGATCATGTCACCTATCTGCATAATAAAATACAGGGCTGGTTCTAATCTACAAGGTCTCCCAGCCAAGTTCTGAACCAGTGTGATCCCGCTTAGCTGATGAGAGTTGAGATCTCACGTGCTAGTCCCTTCTAGAAAGCACTGTCCCATTTGAAACATCTTTAAAGTTCTTGAAATCCCCTACCTTCCCAGCATGGTGTCAGGATGAGCCGTGAAAATCTGCGGATTCACAACAAGTCGCGTGCCATCTACGACAAGGGTCACTTTCTCTGGGGCCTGAGATCGCGAACTACTGGTGAAGCCCGAAGCGCTGCTTCCATTTCGTTCTTGAGCAGTAAAATGGGCTAGATGTCTTTTACTCCCAGCTTTAGAATTAGTGCCCGACATGATATCTTCAGGGGTGGGGAGCATGCTACTGAACTGGAGAGTTGCTGGGCGAGAAGCATATCTGAATTCGGCATCTAAACCCAACATAAAAATATTGAGAGAATGAACACTATCTGCTGGATAAGTTAATATTAAAACCCAGCCATTAACTAGAAAAGTTTTGGGTTGTGCAAGAAGGAAGAGCTGATGACCAGACATCAACACTCAGAGTTGGAAAGGGATGTCGATATATGGAATAGCATTTTGCAGGACATTATATTATATAACACCATACTACAGCTTCATGCTACAGATGGGTCTGGCTTCTGATCTAGATTCAGATCCAAACTTCCCTACCGTTCTAGGGAACTCTGCTTAACATGAATATTTAAGTGGCTAAAATGGGAGCATGAAAATTAAAATGACGCTGAGAAAAAATACACAGATACCTCTCTTAAGCAACCACTCAAAGGGCTGAAGATGGAGCAAAATCATCCTCTTAATTCTGGACGTTTCAGGATACTTTGGAGACGTCACTTGAGATAGGATGCACAATAATAAAGGCAGCCTCTTGTGCTGTGTGGTTTGTGTGGTAAGGGTCCGGTGAACTAAACAAGGCCAGCTGTTGGCACTAGGGAACTCTGCAATTACAGGGGCTCTCTAGTGACGTTTAAAGTGGATATAAATGTTATAATTTTGTGGAGTGCAAAGGGGCCATCGTACCATTGCTTCCAAGTAATCCTACGTGACTCTGACCCAGCCCTGCAAGGGCAGGTTTGAAACAAGAGTGGCTTCTTTAAGGACGGCATTGAATAGGTCTGGCTAAAAACTGGTTTTAATTGAGAACTCTCTCTAAATGGAGAGGCAGCTCTCAATTAAATTAAATACACACACGTTATTTTCTTTCTGAGACACAGCCGTCATTTAATAAGGGTTTAACTGAAGCAATAAATCATTAGAGCTCAGACATTTGGGTATAAATACACAGGGCCTTATAGTCATGTGCCATTAGCAACCAATATTTGGGGTACAAATGTAAAGAACGGGTCTGATTTTTTGAGATGCCGAGTGCCCTCCATTCCCACTGAAGTCAAGTTTGGGGACGAGGACACAATGTCTCACTGGATCATGTCCATTACTTGATAAATATTAACTGAGAAGCGGCTTTGAATATGAATTAGATACGTAGTGGGCCAGGAATAGGCTGATAAAGACTGGGGCCTGCTACAGTGGATTCCCTCCCAACTGTTTGGAAAAGAGACATGATCATCTTTCCAAGATAACACTCTCCCCGACCCCATCTTTCATACTGACATGATTAGCACAGGTTTTGCCAGTCCAAGGGCATGCATGTGCAATTCTGCAGACTCTGAAGTGCAGGCCATTTCAAAGCTCAGCTGAAAACATGTCCTTCAGTATCCTGAATTGCCTTCCAGATCCTGGGACACAGTTCCCCAGGAATCAAAGGACCTTTGAAACCACGTCTCTCTTAGTTGTGTGTTGATACAAAGTAAACATGTCCATCATCCTTACCATCATTCCTGGGCACTGCAGAGAGGCTAGGAGTTTGGTTGCTTAAGGCCGGGCTAGGTTCTTCTGGATCCTGGATTGGAGGAGTTATATTTTCTGCAGAGTGATTGGACTCTTGGTTTCTTGACTGGTCAGACCCACTGGCACAGTTAATATTCATGCTGGGCTTCTGTAATGCAAGACAACTGCTGGTCCTTAGAGAGGTCCTGTAAGAGAGGATCACAGGCTAGCAGGGTCGGAAGAGACCTCACAAGTCATTGAGTTCAACTCCCTTTACCTAGGGCTGGATCCAAAGCCCATTCAGGTGCCTTTCCAGTGACTTCAGATCAGGTTTGTGTTACCTACCCTGATCCATGGAGAGTTTTATCGAATCTCATTTTGAACGGCTCACCGATGTCTCCCTGCCACATGTTCTATTATAGAGCTACAGTTAGCATTAGGAAGCTTGTCCTAGAGCCAAACTAAACTAGCCGTTTGTAGATGAACCTTTTGGACCCTTAGCAAGAAGGGTAGAGAGCTTTCTGCTTCCTGGGCACTTGACCGCAGCCACCAGGGACAACAGTGGGGTTCCAAGGAGAGAAAAGAGGATTCAATGATGGCAAGTCTCAAACAAACCGTCCCTCCTCGCATCCAGAAACCCTTCCTCCTATGAGCAGTGTCCGCTAGAGCCGGGGTGGGAAAACTTTTTGACCCGAGGGCCGCACTGGGGTTCAAAATTGTACGGAGGGCTGGGTAGGGAAAGCCTATCCAACCCCGCACCCACTTCCAGCCCCCTGACTGCCCCTCTCAGAACCCCCGACTCATTCAACCTCCCCCCGCGCTCTTTGTTCCCTGAGCGCGCCCTCCAGAGACCCCCCACCCTAGCTGCCCCCCAGAACCCAACCACCTAAGCTCCCCTGCTCCTTGTCCCGAGACCCCCCCCACCCTAACCACTCCCATGAAACCCTACCCTCTAAGCCCCCCCCCACTTCTTGTCCCTGACCACCCCCTCCAGAGACCCCCCTGCCCCTAACCACCCCTCAGAACTCCACCCCCATCCAACCCCCTCCTCCCTGTCTACCCCAACCCCTAGCCATACTCCTGCCCCCTGACAGGCTCCCTGGGACTCCCACACCCTATCCAATGCCCCTGTTCCCTGCCCCTTGACCACCCCCCGAGACCCTCTGCCCCTTATCTAACCCCCCGTCCCCTCACCATGCCGTCGCTCAGAACAGCGCTCAGGCTGCGGGGAACGGGGACAGCAGGGGAGGGACCACGGGGAACCTCCCCAGCTGGGAGCTCAGGCGGGCTGGTTAGGAGGGGCTCGCGGGACGTAGTTTGCCCCCCCTGCCCTAGAGGTTCCTTTAGTAGCTACTCTGTCTAAAGAGTTAGTGCCATTACATTTTTGTTCAGTGTTGAATAGGTTCTCCCCTCCTTCACACAATTTCCTCTCAGTATTTGTGTACTGCCATCTTATCCCTGCTTTCCCCTTGAACAGCCCTCAGATGCAATACCTAAACCCTGTCGCTTCTTCATCTAATTCTAAAACCTCTTCATAATCCAGCCTTTCCTCTCCATCCTTCCTACTCAAACCCTGTCTCAGGGTGGCAAGGCTAGGTGTGCAGCAACCAGAGAGTCTTCTTAAACCAACATATTGTTTAATCTCAATTCAATGAAGAAAGCATCAAGAGTAACTGGTCTATAAACGTTTATCTTACCATCCCCCCAAAGGGAACCTAGAAGGTCTAACTTCCTCAGATAGACCCCCAGGGGTCAGTCTGTCCCTCAAAGAGCTCTCAAATGGCTGCCTGCTGCTGGACAGAGTCCTTTGACCCGTTTATAGTCTTTTTCATCTGCTGGTTCCCGGCACCAGCAAAACAAGCTTTGTCACTTGGCCGGAGCCCAGAAGCTATGATCTTCAAAGTCAATAGCTCAGACATTGTCTCCTAACCGTGTCTGCCAGGAGATGTCTTATCTCAAACCACTGTGTTGCCTTCCTATTGGTGTCCCAACCCTGTTGATTTAACCCAGTGCTTCTCTATACTAAACCTCCCAATATTTAACCCACTACAATCCCACAGTAACTATCCCGATACCCATATCGCACACGGTGTTCCTGCAGTATTACCGAGCAGTCCTACATTGGGCAAACCCTGGTGCGGGCCTTCATCAGCTCTTGCTTTAAGTCAGGGGTGGGGAACCTCCAGCCCGCGGGCCTTAAACAGCCCGCCAAATCATTCTGTCCGGCCCACGGCTCGCGCCTGGGGGAGCTGCTGGTGCCGCGCGGCCGCCAGGCGGGGGAGGCTCGCGCCTGGGGGAGCCGCCGGCATCGCGTGGCCACGGGGAGCCGACGGTCAAGGAGGTGGGGGGGGGAGGCTGGGCTGGGGGGCAGGCTAGGGGACAGTGGGGGGGGGAGGCCAGGCTGGGTGGGGTGGGCGAGGCGTGGGTGCAGGAGGGAAGGAGGTTTGGTGGGGGGGAGGCTGGGCTGGGGGGGGCAGGCAAGGGGGCGGTGGGGGGGGGGAGGCCAGGTGGGGTGGGCGAGGCGTGGGTGCAGGAGGGAAGGAGGTTTGGTGGGGGGGAGGCTGGGCTGGGCGGGTCAGGCATGGGGGGCAGGAGGCTGGGTTGGGAGTGGGAGGGGGGGAGGAGGTTAGGTTCGGTGGGATGGGCCGGGCCAGGCAGGGGTGGGGGAGGAAAGGCGGTTAGATGGGGGGAGGCTGGGCGGGGGTAAAGGAAAATCACCCCCTACACCCAGGCTGATAGCAGGAGCTGACTGGGGCAGGCGGCAGGGCCCCGGCTGGCAAGGGGCCAGCGGGGGAAACCCCAAAGCAGTACAGGGCTAAGTACTCCGCCTGCCACTGCTTTGGGGTTTCCCCCGCTGGCCCCTTGCCAGCTGGGGGTCTCAGCTCCCGTTGCCAGCCTGGGCTTCCTGGGGGGGGGGGGGGGGAGGAGCGGCCCATGAATGACATAATAAATGTGCAAATGGCCCTTGGCAGAAAAAAGGTTCCCCACCCCTGCTTTAAGTAATGCAACTCCCCTCCCGTGTACACTAACAGCCACCCTCTTCCACTTTTACCATTCTGAGCCCATCCGCCCTACTCCTTGTATCTAGTCATCGGTTTCTTCTCATTCCATATTAGGTTCACTTTGTTTGTCATTATCTGTATAAAGCTCGATCCATACGTCTGTGCTCATTTCACCCAATACCACTGTATCCTCTCTCCTAATTGCTCCCCTTCGCCTCTTTCTCCCATTCTCAATTTGACCCTTTTTTGCCATGCCTGATACAACACAAACTTTCCCCTCTCTTTGCTTTTGGAGCCCTCCCTTTGATCCTTCAAATCCCTCTGATTTTTTTTAAAACTTTCCTACGGTGATTACACTAATGAGGTGTCTACCACTTCCTGAGCTTCCACCATTATTTAGCTGTATTGCCTTTGTCTCAATTAGAGTGTAATGTTGTCAAGTGTGTTCTGTAAAACAGGATACGACATGTACCAAGCAACAGAATTAGTAAATAAAATATATTAGATAATGAAACAACCAGCTACTAATAAATAATAGCGAGGGAGCTTTTCAGTCATAATGCACCAAGAGGGAGTGTCTTAATGAGCAGCACAGAGGTGAAATAAGGGTTTTAGGACATCATTAGTGCAGATCAATGGAAGTGTTTCATTTCTAATTAGAGATTAACAAAAGCGGCAACTAATTATTTTTTTTCTAAATGCAAACACTAATTTAGCACCATATTTATTTCTGCATATTTTTAGCAAAGAGGCTGCTTCTGCTTCATGTAATATTCATGAGGAAAAAATAGTTTCTTGGCAACTATTTTTTTTAGACAAGTCAGACTGGCTCCAATGGATACACAGGAACGTGAGAGACCAACTAAGGGCATCTTGGAGGAAATTTAACAGATCACCGTTCATCAGTGTTCAGAACTCCTATCACCGATTACTAGAATTTGGCTAGACTCATACGGCTGCACGACAAAATTAATCACCAAGTAAGGAACACATTTCAATGGACGCAACATGACACAACTCTGTTTCTAGCGATTCACTGCCTGGAATCAGACTGAATATTTACATCCACAAAGTGCAACAAAGTGCACTACAAACCTTCCAACACCATGGCAAAACGGACTTTCATTTAATTTTCAAACTACATAAAAATTCACAGCAATGCTTGTAACTCATCTCGATACAAACCTATAGCATATATTAAAAATATATATCCAAATAAGTTCACAAAGCTTTATCAGATATTTTTTAGGCCTGGACTGCACGCAAAACCTATACTGGCATAGCTGCTGGCTAGGAGTGCCATTTTGTTTGGGGGTTTTTTACACCCGCATAGCTATGGCAGTATAGACATACTCAGACTGGCATAAAAATGACTTTGCCAGCATAGTGTGTGTCTCTTGGGGAACCGGTGTGAGCTGTGACAGCAGAACAACCTTTTAGCTGATATAAGATGTGTCTACCCAAGGAGGGTTTGCCGGTAAGACCTCACACGCTATAAATTTGCATCAAACCTTCCAAATACACTAGATTTAAGCAATGATAAGTGACAAGGAAATACTGGTACCTATTGATCATAACAGTCTATCACAGTGGTTCTCAAACTTTTTCTATTGGCGACCCCTTTCGGACACCACGGACACCAGGCTTCTAAGCACGACCCCTCTTAGGGGTCGGGAGTGGGGCATGGGCCGGGCTGGGGGGGGGGGGGTGCCAGCAGCCCCCTGGAGCAGGGGCTGAGCTGGGGGGTGTGGGTGTAGGGGTGCCAGCCCGCCGGGGCAGGGTCCGGGCTCAGGGGAGGGTGCCTGCAACCCCCCGGTACAGGGGACAGGGCCTGGGATGCCGCCAGCAGCCCGCCGCAGCAGGGCCTGGGACTTGGGTAGGGTGACCAGATAGCAAGAGCAAAATATCAGGACACATTGGGGGAGCGGGGGGTGCAAGGATATTTTGGCACCCTAGGCAAAAATTTTACCTTGCACCCCCCCTCTCCCCTTTTCCCAGAGCATTGCTTATTATAATTTTTGTTAATGAATATTGGATAATGTAATGTAGCATGGGGCAGAGGGTTGGGGTATGGAGGGGGCTCTGGCTGGGACTGGGGATAAGGTGGTTGGGGTGTTGGGAGGGGCTCAGGGATAGGGCAGAGGGTTGGGATGTGGGGGGGAGGGCTCTTGCTGGGGCTGGAGATGAGGGGTTTGGGGTGCTGGAGTGGCTCAGGGCCTGAGTAGAGGGTTGGGGTGCGGTGGGGGGGCTAAGCTCTGGCTGGGGTGTGTGCTCTGGGGTGGGGCAGGGCTGAGGATAAGTTTGGGATGGGTGCAGGCAGGATGCTCTTGGACTGGGGCCAGAGAGGAGGACTCCCCCCATCCCTTTGTCTGCCAGCAGCAGCAAGCTCTGGGGCAGGGGCCCCCCATTTTCCTGCTCCCCCAGCAGCAAACTCACTCACCCCTGTCACTGACAGTGGAAGCAGGCGGGCACTAGGACCCTGCGGCGGCAGTTGCTGCAGGGAAGCAACATGTTGCTGCAGGGAAGAGAAGGGAAGCTTCTGACTGCCCCTGTCTGCAGAAGGTCTAAGGGGGCAGCAAGGGGAGGCCGGGGGACCCATGGGGGAGGCTCGGGGGGAGGGGGCAGCTGGAGCCAGGTTGTGAGGAGGGGCTCTCTGCCCTGGCGCTGGCTGCATGCTGGGTCCCCGTCCCTCCAGCATGCCCCGGGCGGCAGAGAGCTCTCCGGACGCAGTCCACCTTCCCCTGACTCTGACTCTGCCAGAGGGGAGGGCGGGGAGAGGGCTCTCTGCCGCCCCGCCTTCTTCTGCCAGTGGAGCAGGGGCCGGGGCTTAGGGCCAGGTCTGGGGCTCGGGGCTCCGCCGGCAGGGGTCAGGGTCAGGGCTGGCTGCCAGCAGCAGGGGCTCGCGACCCCCACATAATCGGGTCGTGACCCCCACTTTGAGAACCAATGGTCTATCAAATAACTGCTGTGGTCAAACCTCAGCTGAATATTTGTGATCAGCCAACCAACAAATCTTGCCGTCAGTTTTGCTCCAGATTTAAATACACATAGAGATCAGAGATTCCATGAGCTACATAATGATCTCCAGCACTCTGTAGGCGCCTGGATTGAAATGATTCAATCCTTTCTCATCATTTCTTAGAAACCAGTGTTATGGAAGAGAAAGTTAGATGTGCCAGACACCCAGAACTCGCAATAAATTTAATATGACTCAGTTTTTTACTTTCTATTTAACCTGTTGAAAATGCTTTTTATAAAAAGTTGGCTTTCAGACACCTCCTTTCTCATCATCTTCCTCCAACACAAGGAAGCGAATTTAGCGTTCGTGAAAGGTACCGGGCTCTTTCCAAAAGTGGCCACCGATTCGGAGGGCTCAACCTGAAACTGGTAGAGCCTGATTTTCAGAGGTGTTGAAAGCCCTCAGCTTCCACTGTCTTCATCTGAGCGCCTCTCAAAATCAGACCCATAATGTCTCAAGTTCAGCACCCAAAACAAGATTTTGCACATTTAGGCTGTGACCTTGCAAGGGAGTTAGTGCATTTGATTTGACTTGGTGAGACAATCTGAGGAACCTGCTACATGCATGCTATGAAATCAGCGTAGTTATATGAAATGGTTGCACCAGTGAATGTCTCAATGCATAGAGTGTCAGCCAGAGGCTGGTGAGGTCCCTGGTATCAGCCATCCTGTCTGGAAGAAGCTTCAGAAAAAAGACAAGTTGTTAAACTTAACGATTAGGCTCTGGCCAAACCATGGATAGGCAAAGAAGGGTGTCACAGCTGGAAAACCACTTTGGATCAAGGTTTTCTGCAGGGAGTGCAGAATGGAAAATTCCCAAACAGGAAAACAAAGGGACAGAGGTGATGGCACAGGGGCTCAGAAAGACTAAAGGAAACTTGGGGCAAGAGAGAGGTACAGAGGGGCATGTTTTCATAGCCGAGGGACCGTTTTTGATTGAGGTATCAGCTGAGACAAAAAGAAGCTGGCTGCAGGAGACAAACTCACTCTATTATTTCTAGAAGCTATATGCAGGAGTTGGGTCCTGGACTCTGACCACACCCCAAAGAATGATCAAAAGTGGTGGGGAAACTGAGGCAGGGAAGGGCCTATAGGTGGTTTATCATTTTGTCTCAATCTGTGTATCTCGTGCCATCCAAAGCAAACAGTAATTACGATAGAAACCTTTACAAAGCCGGTGTGTTATGTGCTTCAACTATTATGTGTTACTGAAGAGACAAGCTATAAACCAGAGTGCCCGCAGGAGTGGAGCTCTGGGAAAGAGTGTGCTTAAACTACTGGGGATTCTCTGCGGGGAGGGAGAAAACAAGCCAACACTGGGTCTGGGGGGTCTCGGGCTGCAGAAGCTTAGTTTTAAGGTGATAGCGTCCCTTTAAATCCGCAAAGAAATTTCCATATGGAACTAGGCTGAGAAACATGAGTTAAGCAGGAAATACACACTTAGAATGGGTGTGCCTGATCTCATTCTGTACTACAGAACAATTCAGAACAGGAATGTATGCGTACTCTAATTGCACGCCTTTTTAAAGGTTTAGCCTTGCTGCAGTTTCCTAAGACACATCCCGAGAACACGCCAAACTGAAAGGAAGCTGCACATTTGGCTATGCCTCTACAATTCCGAGTTTGGAGAGTAAAAGGGAGATTGCACAAGAGGTTAAGATAAATGAGAAAAAAATAGAAAAGGAACAGCATGTCACAAGAATCTGTATTGGGGCCACTTTTGTGCATTCTGTATCTATACTTAGGGAGGAAGCAATAAACACACGACGGAATTGGTTTCTGATGTGACCCTGGGGGATCCCATAACCTTTGGGCCTCTGTTCAGCAGCTAGGCACAACTGCAGTCCATGAATGTGACACAAAAGAGGAGAAGAGGTGGGGAACATGCTCCTCTGCACTGGGGTGAGCGCAGCTGGCTTACCACGCAGGTGGGTGGAGATTGGGTGCATAGTGCACCCCCTAAATGGGTGCGGAGGGCTCCTCTTGTGTGTTGGAGAACTATAGCAAGGAATTCTTCCCTGAGGTCTCCATGCATCAATGTGGCTTCAGCACAAGGCTATGCCTACCTATAGCACAACTGGGATCAAAGGGAAGAGGGTGATAACATTTAGCATTACTTAAGACTGAGGGGGACGTGGCAGATACATGGATTTCTGTCACTCATGGGAGAGAAACGCAAAAGAACAAGAAGGAATTTATCCTCAAGCTACAAAAGAGGACCAAGACCAGGATGGGAAGGAGAGGATCAAATGGAACTCCAAACCCAGGGTCTGACAGCAGGACAAAGTAGACAATTCTAGTGTGTAAAGCAGAACCCCATGAATGGTGTGGAGTCTCAGAGAGGAACAGTAAAGTTTATGTTGTGCTGATCTGTGCTTCAATAAACTCCTAGCCCGACAACTCCTTTCTGATACAGATTATTTGGCTGTAATGCAGAGACAGATTTTTCTTGGAGAAAGATGGGATTCAGAAAAGTGTGATGAAAAAGAAGGAAAGTGGAATTAAAACAGGGGAATCTAAAATTTGCTATTTCAAAGGCCATCTTGGCAACCTGTCAACAGCCCAATCTATGCACTCATTTTCACAAAGCCGTTAGTCAGAAAATGAGCACCTTACGACCATAATACTTGCTCAAGCTCGTATCTTCCTTCAGAGGGGGATAGAAAATACTTGTCAACTGAGTTAATCAGTATTGTCTTCTGAGCCTGCAGTTATAGGAAAATGATTCCAGATGGCTGTACAGAATAACATCAGAATATGATTTTTAAAAAAGTTAATTTACACACACACACACAAACACACACACACTCTTTCCTACAGCACCTTTAGAGGGGAATAGCAGATCTAGGGTTCTGATCTCAAAACAATGTAAAAAAAGGCAGAACCCCACTGAAACCAATGGAGTTCAACTGATATAAATTAGATCAGAATGAAACTTCTGAAGTCTTGGCTGGTTAAAATTATTAGGCTCCTCATATATCAATATCATATCATATATCTAGGAGCAAATATGTAGGAAACTGGAGGTACCACCAGACTGCACTGATTCTGAGGCTGCACCTTGAAGGTACCTGGAGTCATAACAAACAAAATGGAGTTGCTTCAGTGGGCTAGGGAGAAATTTAAACCTGCTATGTTGTTTCTGCTCCTTACCTTTTCTGAACTTCCTTCTTTTAGTCTGCTTTGCTCCTTTCTGTGCCCCACGATGGAAGTCCTTTCTAGAAATAATAATCATATATACATTATACATATGAAAACTACATCAGCAAAACAAAACTGCACAGTAAATTGTATCAAACTAATAAAGCGAGAGAAAAGGCTGCTTTTCGATTTGTCATACATAAAAGCTAGTCCGAATAAACGTGAACCTATCATTCTTTATCCACTCAAGCATAAAAGTGAGTACAGGGTTCCATGTTCAGTGCCAGTAATACATGGTTTTTAGTAGAGGAGGGAGGTTTTTGTCTTGCAGTACCACCATATTACGCAGTGTGCAAATCACACTGCAGTCCGTAAGTGGAGCTATCATTAAACAGAAAAAACTAGTCACCTCTCAAATACATAGAACAAAAAACTGACTTGTTGCAAACCTGAAGTGACTGTTACTGAAAATTCTCACAATTTGCGCATGCAACACTGATGTTTGATCTTTTATATTTTATCAGTCCCATATTTTTATTGCCAATGGTTATTCCAGATATTTAATCTGTAATGACTTCAAATATTCACTATTTAAAAACAATTAACTTCCTTCAATAATTAAAAAAAAAGCAGAGCCACTACATAATCTTTTGCCTTCGATATGCCGGCCATGTAATGCTGCCCTTTTCCATTTTTAGCCTTGTTATGAACATTACACAATCACAAATTACACAATACCATCTCCAGAATGCTTCATAATTCTGGACAACAAATTCGGACACGTGAGCTATGTGAAGGAATTTTATTTTGCTTATGACCTACAGTGCCTTTGATTTCTGTTTTCAAACTGTTTTCCTTATTTTCAGCCAAGTTCCACAGTCTGAACAGTTTCTCAGATCCACAGGGTCTCCTGTCACTAAAGTACTGTTAAACATTTATAAACCTTTAGGAAATTCTCAGACAAAAAACTTTGTTAATACTAAATATTTTAACAGTGATGATTCAAAATTAAAAATAACCAAAAAAGAAGATGGGTTTCTTTGTTTTAATAAGTACAGTAGGCTAAAGAGCATCTTGGGTGTGAACTTTAGGAGATTACATACATATTAATTTAGATCAAGGAACAGTAGATCAAACATATGTACAAAGTGCAAATTATTAGCTACGACCCTGATATTAACAGTCAAAAATTACCGGAAGCACATTTTTATGTACAAAACATTGCAGATCCTCCTCTTCTCTCATAATTCAGCCAATCAGATCCAAAGCAAACAAAAAAGATACATCTCAAATATATCTTGATACTACAATGGTTCTTCCTACAGATTTTTTCTGATACACGCTAGATGGCACATTGAAATTTCTCTTTTGCTAAGGTCACAATCACAACCAAGGAATAAAAGGGCACTTTTACAGTATGAAGCAGCATGCACACATATTACAAAACAAGCTTCCTTTTTTTATGAAAGTCCTCTATCAATACACAGTGGATTCATTTTGCCAACAGTGTTAGAATTATAGAGGGGAAGAATGACCACCAGGATTCAAGCAATTCAGTAAATCCCCAAAATTCTGGCAACAGACTACATTTTAAAGTCTGATGAAATGCCTGATTGTTTTCCCTCTATTCTGCATATAGTACTTTACTGTTTGCAAAGTTTATTGCATTTCTCATTTCTTTGAATCCTACTAGAAATTCACTGTTTCTACAAATGTAATCTGAAACCATGGTCTGGAATATGGCTTTAGTGGTTTAACACAGCACATCCACACCATGATTTAAGGTCACATTTTACTAGTTTTACCTTTAACACTGAAATACTTTGATCTCCCACTGATGGCTGGATGATTTACATGCCAAACAATTCTTCTTATTATTGAGAGTTACATCAATTCTCTATAGAAACAGAGAGAATAGACTCTTCAGAGTTTTCTTGGAAATACATGATCAGCAGGAGGATTTAACACACAATGAAAATGAACTGGGACATATCTAATTGTATAGAACTAATTATGTTTTCAGGAGTGCTTGGGAAAATAGTGAGCAGTGGGAGGGGAGAAGATGATGCAGAGCTGGTACTCCTGACATGCCACAAAGCAGGGAGGGCTGAAAGCAGTGGGAGGAAGGGAAGGGTGAGTGGAAGATTAGGACAATAGGAATAGGGAATCAGGGAAGGTCGGTACAGTGGAAGGAGGGAGTGAGCCAGGAATAGGAGCGCATGAGAACTGGTAGTGGGGTGGACTGGGGGAGTGGGAGACTGGGAATGGGGGAAAGTGGGTGGAGGTCCCAGCACTGGTCTGTAGATTGGGGAGGCAATACAGGTTACCGGGGAATGGGGGACACTGGGGATATTGGGAGGGAAAAAGTTGGAGGCAGGGATGATCTGGTGGGAAGGGAAGGTTTCAGGAAGGCAGAGATTTGGGCACACCACTGTGATTGCTTTTGCCAATGTCTCTAGTGATCTCTCCAAAGCCAAAGTTCAGAACCAGCCCTTCGTCCTCTTCCTCCTTGACGCCACTGATGGTGGTGTTCTTGAAATCTCCTCTTCCCTTGTCCTCTCCTGGTTCTCCTCCCACCTCTTTAATTCATCCTTCAGCATGTCCCTAGGAGGATCCTCCTCGACCCCCACTCCAACCTTCTAGGGGGGTTCCACAGGACTGTGTCCTTTGCCCCCTTATATCTGGGCAATCACATCCACAAACCAATTCTACTCCGTCCCTATGCTGACGACTCACAGCTCTGCCAAAACACTCCAGACTTGTTTCCTAATGTCCAAACTCTCTGCCATTTCCTCATGGATATTTCCCCCAACCCTTCCACCCTATCCCCTTTTCCCATCAACAATCCCGTCTGTTTCTCAGGCCCATAAGTTGAGGGTCCTCTAAAACATCGACCTCTCTCTAGGTCCTCACACTCAGGCTATGATTACATCTTGCATTTTCTTTTTGTAGAACATGGCTAATGCATAGGCTGACCATATTTCCTTGTGACAAAAACGGGACATTGGGATGGCAAAAACGGGACAGGGTTATTTTACAAGTGATACACAACCCGCGGCCCACCAACGATTGGCGGTTGGCGTTTTTTTTTAGAGAATTCGATTGGCGATTGCTGTTTTTAGAGAACTCGGTCTCGGCGGTCAACTTGCGGCCCGCGAACAATTGGAAATGGATAAATTGTCCCGCCTGCTGAAAAAGGTTGTGCATCACTGTGTTACATCATTTAATAATGTTCTGGATTTATAACTTATGTAATATTTTTTATTTCTGGAAAAGAAAGACAATAAAAATTACTTATATAAACATATTGCATATTACACATATGTGCATACATAGGTTACCATTATTCTGATTATTCATCAGTGAAAGAACCCATACAAAAATGTAGGTAGACATAGAGGGGGGCTGTATTTTACCACAATCGTACCATGAATATTTCTCCGATGAAGTAATCTTACGCAGCAAATTTCGATCTTTCAACACCTTATCATAAAACTTCTCACACTCCATAATTCTTTGGGGGTAAAAACGGGACGGGGAAGGGGACTATAAGAAATAAGAAGTAATATTGTTCAAACAGAGGGCAGGTGGGGAGGGGATGAGGAAGGTTTGCAGTGTGGGAGGGGACATGGGGGGAAGGGGAGGCAGGCGGCTGAAGGGGCGTAAGGGGGGGAGATCGCACTAAATTCCCTTTCACCCTCCCAGACCCCTCTCCATTCCCCACGGCTTTCACCCCATTAAAGGGGGGGTCACTTGAACAAGGGGCCCCGAACCCCACCCAGAGCCAGCTCCAAAGTTAATAGAGGGGAGAGGCTGAGCCATCAGCCCCCAAACCCAGCCCCTCACCCTACACAGCCCTCCCCACACACCCAGCCCCGCACCCCACACAGCCGCTCTCCCCCTGCCCTCCCCACACACCCAGCCCCCCCAACACAGATACTGGTTCTCCTGCACCCCACAAACCCAGTCCCCTACCCCCCACAGCCGCCCTCCCCACACACCCAACCCCCAGTCTACAGTTACCACACCCAGCTCCCTCATACACCTCCTCCCTCCCCACACACCCAGCCCCTCACCTCACACAACCGCCCTCCTCTGCCCTCCCCACACAGCTACCCCTCCCCAAACACCCAGCCCCTCACCCTACACACCTACCGCTTCCCCTGCCCTCCCCAAACACCCAGCCCCCCACCCCGCTACCTCTCCCCCTGGACCTCCCAACTCTGCAGCCCGCTGGAGGGAGCGGTTGGGGGACCCGCTCCTCTGACCGGCTGGGGGAGAAGGGTCCTGCCCGGGGGCTCAGCCTGGCAGGTGACCGGTGCAGCCGCGATGGTGCCGGGCCCCGGCGGGGAGGCAGAGACGAGACCCGGGGAGCCCCTGTGCGGTGGGGGGGGGGGGGAGTGCAGGGCAGCGCCTGCCCTGGGCTCAGGGGGGCACGGGCGGGACGGCGGGGCGCTGGGCGGGAGCAGCGGCTGGGGTGCACGGTGAGGGGTGAGCGATCAGAGCCAGGAGCAGGAGGCCCCGCAGCGGGCAGCCAGGCCGGGCCATGGTGTCTGCGGCCGGGAGAAACTGGAACTGCCTGCTCAGCTGGGCACGCGACACTGGGGGCGGCTCAGCCAATCGCGCCGCTGCTCAGCTGGGAGCGGGGAGCAGGCTGGGCAGGGGGGCCTGAGGCCGTGAGGGGAAGGGACTAAGGGCTGTGGGAGGAGGCGGGACCCGGCCGTGGGTCCCTGAAATAAGCCGCGTACTGGTTTTTTTTACCAAAAACGGGACAAATTTGAAATTTATATTAAAAAGACGGGACGGTCAGAAAATATGTAAAAAACGGGACTGTCCCATTCAAAACGGGACGTATGGTCAGCTTACTAATGGGTGGCCTTTCCTAGCCATCCACACAGCTAAACTCTCCTGTCTCAATTACCGCAACCTTCTTTTCTCTGGCCTTGGCAAATGCAGCGCTCTGCTTGCTATCTATTCAGAATGCTGCTGAAGCAGTAAACAACCACAAAGCTACCTCATTATCCTCAAACATGACCTCTGAGGAAAGGGTGCAAGAAATTGGTGTGTTTAGTCTTGAGAAAAGAAGACTTAAGGTGGGGGATGATCACAGTCTTCAAATATGTTAAGGGGTGTTAGAAAGAGGTTGCTGAGCAATTGTTCTCCATGTTCACTGAAGGCGGGACAAGGAGTAGTGGCTTAATCTGCAGCAAGGGAGATTTAGCTTAGATATTAGGAACAACTTTCTAACTATAAACACAGGTGAGCTCTGGAATAGGCTTCCACCGGAGGTTGTGGAATCCCTGTATTTGGAGGCTTTTAAGAACAGATTGGACAAACACCGACCAGGGCTGGTCTAGGTTTATTTGCTCCTGCCTCTCAAGCAAGGTCCCTTCCAGCCCTGCGTTTCTATGATTACTATAAACTTTTCCAAAACAAGCAGACTACGGGATCACAGATATTGCCAAACTGGAACAGACCAACATCCATCTAGAGATCTGACAGTGATTTATACTGGATGCCACCCCCACCCCACCCCAAAATGCCTCAATAACACACCTGGCCAATATCCTGCTATACACATTTACCTCTGCCCAGGAACTGACACAGCTACTAATGATGTGTGGACAGGTGCAGGGGCAACACCATATGAAGCCTGTTTCCATTGTTTAAATTATTTGGGGATTAATCATTGGAGAATGCTCTTATGTCTAACCCTTGTAAAGAGCATCTAGATACCACAGGAATGGGAGTTTCATAAATGCTTGTAACAATCACTATGGGAAAGAATTAGCTTTGAAATAAATTAGCACTTAAAGTTAGCATCATCACTTCAGAAAGTGGTATCTCTCTCCTAACCAGATGGAAAAGGTACCTAGATATTACGAGATTAGGGGAAAAGACCAATGAAAATTGAACTGCTCCAAATATAAGAGTTTTGTCCACATTTTGACACAAGAAAACAAATTTTGCTTACTGGGCTTAAGGGGCGTCAGAATTACAACCAGGGACTTTAATTAACAATCCTATACCTTTATATTACTGGATAAACCTAAAACCCCTCACATAAAAGGTTTTTACTAATGGATCATGAGGGGATCAATAACATGGTGCTTTATCCTGTGTTCTGTGAGCCATCTATTTTATAACAGAATTATTTATAAGGCCTACAGAAAAACTCAAGTTGCACTTCAACAAAGCATAAAGCAGGATTTTTAAAAATCACTTTATATTTTAAAAAGGTATTTTCTCTTTTATATTCTCTTCCTTAGCATCTAACTTTGTTTCAGTTCATAAAAATATCTTAGTCTACATAATGAGATTTTAAATTAACATTTTGGGAAACCCCTTCTTTATATGATCTCTATGAAAAACTTCAGAACAGCGGCAGCCCATTTTTGAAAAGTCATGTATTCTAGACTCTGTCAAACTGTAGCAATTAAAACTGTAAAAAACCAGAAAGAAATCTGCATGATTCTCATTCTAACCTTGGAGTAAAGCTCTCATACAAACACGCGCTATGACAGACACATGAAATATAACCAGTTACTTACTGTCAGTTCATTTGCTCCTGGTAGCACTATGTAGTCTGAAATCCACCTTTAATAAAAGGAAAAAGCTAAGTCATAAAGAAGCTCCAGAGTTTAAACTGTTTATGCTGCAGCGACAAATGCTCCTCCCCTAAAACCCAGATGTCTGATTCATGTTAAAATTTCAAATTAAAAGTCCTTGTCCAGCATATATAGGAGAGAGATAGACACCCCCCTCCCTCTCCAGAGAGAGTGAGAATGTTTGCATATGTAAGAATATGTACATTTAATTTAAATATGGCTAGATGGCTAAGAAATAACATTTTTCCAACCCTGATGTTTTAAAACATTCTTTTGGACACTGGATTTTTGTTGGTTTTCCACTGGTAGGAAAGATGCATCTCCTGATCCCCTATGGTTAGGTTTTCAATTTCACTTTACAGAATACCCTAATCCACTTTCCCACTACAAATGCTAAATCCAGATATTAAGGGTCAAATTTTGAAGAGGGCAGATTCATGCAGTTGCACACATAAATACACATGCAATGATGTATCCTGGGCCTCTTAATGGACTCCACTGGATTTGGATCATGGTTCCAATATGCCTGGACAATTACTGTGGATAAATCAGACAGCTGCATATGCAAATGACAATTTAGACACCTAGCAAGAGAGCTACAAATATCTGATTCACACACACACCAGTGGTACCTGCACACAGAATTGCACAGTCATTATGGCATGTGCTTCTGAAATTCTACCCTTTAGAAAACCAGGCCCTACATGAAAAACTTCTGTTGTTCCGACATACTTTCATATAAGACATTACTGGATTTCTCAGAAAGAATCAAATGCAAATATCATTGACAAGAACTACAGAACTGGTCTTCTACTGCTAAAACCAATGGCAAAATATTTGCATTTCTATACAATATTATAAGCTGTGAAAAAGTTAAAATTTTTCTTCTGACTCATCAGTAGTGAAGCGCATGGCTAGTCTGTCAGGTAAATTTTAAATCTGAATGCACTATCAAACATGCACTGGATACATGATTCAATTTAATTAAAAAAACAAATCTTAACTAAAAAAATCAAAATGTCTGACGTAAAATCTAGCTGTTTGTCATTAACTTACTGATCCCATTTTTGTAATGTGCTTCGAATTGCACTGTAAATATTAAGTTGTATTTTTGTTTTGGGAACACATTATGCAGTCCCTATAAAGGGCTAATCAATCAGGGGACCTTTTGAAAGGTGCAAGTCAAGGAGTATAACTTTATTTTAGGCAATTCAAGTTTGATTAGGTCTATAATCACAGTAACCTTGAAGAAGCAAGGACAGTAATTATGACTATTTGATATCAGGTCATTGCTATTACAGTACTATTAATCTACAGCTGCTTTCAGAGTTTTTACATGTATGTATTTAGTGTAAACTGTAACATGCACACATATTTGCATAGTACAACTAAAACAGGATTCTTCCTCTCACACCAGGGATAACCAGAAGTGACTCCATTGAAGTCAATGAGTTACACCTGTGTGAAACAGTGTAAATAAAGGCAGATCAGGAACAATGTATTAACAATTTGCAGCATGTTCAAATATTTGTAATATCCTAATTATTTTTATGCATCTGTTATATGAGAAAAATCTCTAAAGACAAGACTAAAAAAATCCTAATTTCTTCTCATCACTCATTGAGATTTTTGGTTTCCTATGAAGAGTCTTTCGATGGTTCCCCCGACAGATTCAGCATACAACAGTTACTTGCCTAGACTCTTATTTTAAAAAGATCGTGATCGGTTTCAAACTCCACCTTCTCCGCTTGGAAGGAATCCCATTAGGTAACTGCTAACTCATTCCTGTCTCATCTGCTACTCTCTAACCGCCACTGGATTTCTAACCAACTACGTGAGAAAACCAAAAATAAAAATGCAGATTCTAGAAAGCTGTCAAAGTTACTGCGGCTATTAATTGTAGAACCCCCTTGTGACACTGGAGCAGAGTTAGATTTCTTGAAAGAAAGCCAGGGAAATACGATACTGCTTAACTGAAATGCCTCTGAAATCAAAGGCTTCATAACTTGAAAAACAAGGGCTTTCGAATGAGTAGATGGAAAGGTCCGAGTGTAAAAGGATAAAACAGTCACTAGAGTGGGACTCTAGGAATAACCAGCTGAATCAAAGTGACACAGTTATAAAAAGCAAAAAGAACATAGAGTCTATTTTAAAAAATATTGGTACTGTTGACAAACTGTAAGTAATATTTTGTTTACTCTGGTACGAGATGACCACAATGGTTTTATTTAGCACAATTTCAGCGGTCACGGGGAAACATCACATGTTTTGTTGATTTATTTTTCTGGGGCCACAGCCTCCACTGGGGGAAATCAGCAGAGCTCCAATCAATGGTGGTAAGCCAAACTGCAACAGTCCTGAGGATTTGGCCCTTTGTTTTTAATAGCTGGAAGTGTTTTGCTCCCTGTCTCATAATAGCTAAGTTTTACTACAGTGTGCTGGCAACAGACCTCTTGCTTTGTTTACATGACTGAATGAACATTTGACAACACACTTATAAATACTATATGCTTTCTAGGAATAATTCCATAACAATCTTATTTATAGGACTTGTAAATATCCCCTCACATAAAAATATTTACTTAGCATAACTGTTTTCAGCAAAATCTGTTGGGAAATCTTTGTTGAAAAGCCACAAAGACTGAGAATTGTGCAAAAACCAAAACCGAGAAATCCAAGAAGATACCTATTCCAAGAGACATCCCCATGAAGTGACAACTAAGTGGGTACCCACAGGGGTTTCTCAATACTGTCGCTCTTGAAACTAAAAGTTGCTAAACTCTAGTGTACTCCAGAACATAACACAATCCGTTTCAGCTATTTTTAAATTTAACTGATTTGACAACGTTCATTTTATGCCAATTTTGGGGTCCAAATTAAGGTTTGTTTTGGTAGAGTCCTTACCTCCCAGGGGAAAGATGAAAGGAAAATCTGATCTTTAAAACCTCTTGCCTTAAAAGGAAAGCTGCACATTCTGCTCAGCAGTTGGATGGGTTCACATGTTGAGAAGCACGTCTAGTGTATAAGCCGGGACACCTATGTGAAAGATTTAATTTAAAATAGTTTTTACCGAGGAGCCTGGATAGTTTAGGAGATTAGCAATGTATATAATTTCTCTTTACTCCTCAATTACAGATTTTAATCCAGGATAGCAAGGCCAAAAATTGTTGCCATCTGATGGCTGTTTTGTGGCAGGTGTGAAATCAGTTTAATGTTCTCAGGCCAGTTACTAATTAGACAAACGTCCATATTTGTCCCACCACTAACTGGCCTTCTTGTTGGCAGTCTCGACAGAGAGACCAAGGGCTAAATACCCTCTCACTGCTAGCAGTGGATGGTCCCTCCCATTTAGAGTTGAGGTGCATTGGTAGAGAAGCATGATGGAGGTGGCATGGTAATTGTCAAAGTTCCACTTGTTCTGTGGATAAATGGAGGATTTCAATCCAACAGCTGTCAATCAATCTGGTGTTTTGTAGTAGTAGTAAATTCACAAGCACACTTTTTTAAGACTGGGGAGTAATATATATCCTGCATTAATAATGGTTTAACCTTTTAATATTAATACAGTGCTTCCTGAAGCGGTTTTAATCAGTTTACAATGGTTCTGGGATCAAATGGTTTAAAAGACTATACAAATACTAAGCCATATTAAAATCAGTTTTAGAAACCATGGTCAAGATTGGGTAGTGATAGTTTCAGACACGGCTTTTTAAAATGTTTTTTAACATGTCTGATCTCTGCAAACAACATTTCATAATAGCAGCAAGAGACAGTTTGTTCCCCACCTGGTAGCAATATAGTGCCTGGTAGCATACATTAATACATAAAAACAAAAATACATGTATGGTCAATATTTTGCTCCACTAGTAAAGTATGAAAATGAATGGCCTTGAATCACACTGATGATACACGAAGATTTTAAGCACTTTTGTACTACCTGCTTACACCACAGATATGCAGTATCAGGGGGGAAAAACCCTAAAACCCGTCCAGCTCAAATCACCCGAAACATTGCACTAATTAACAGGCCATACGAATGGATCCATTAGAAATTTGGTGGATTAGGGAAACTGACCTTGTGTAAGGAAACCGTTCCACTTGACTGTCAGAGAAATTTTGAACAGTTCATCTACTATAAAACTGAAATTTTTGACAAATTTATATTGAACCATCTGTGATTTGAAGATCACTGAATTAGCTACTGATTCTCAGCACTGGTCACTAGGTCTGTCTGAAGGGAAGGGGAAGAGTGCAGTGACTAAAAAAAATGCACTGAATAGCAATTAGAAATGCCCTTCAGGGGGAAAATACTGTACGCATATACTGATAACATTGAAACAACAGATGACTTGAAACATTAATATTCTGTACCTACAACAGCATATTAGACGACCATATACTGTAATTTAAATCATGATCAGTTTATCCAGTTTCCACTATAAAACAAAGCTACCGTCCGGATTACAAGATCTAGGCATACACTGAATTAAATCAACGACACAAGTTCTTTCAAAAGTGAAGTGGGGCTCAAAATAAATGTAACAAAACATGACGTGTTTTTACCTTGTCTGTCTAAAACACCTTTGATACTGTGAGCTTCTGTCTCTTGGGTCTTGTATTGCAATCACAGTCATTCGCCTGATGAAGACCAGTCATCCCAATGAGTATTAGACTATGGAAAGTTTTCAAAGGGGGGCCAAACTGTTAATATCAGTTGATATGGGGAACTCATTCATAATTATTAACTACTACTCTAGATAAGACTAGACTGTAGTAACCTTGCCCTTGACAGGGTGTTATATAACAACATACTTTTTAATCCACTCTCAGGCAGAACAGCATGGAAGAACAATTCCTCCTGCTTTTATAAAGGTTTCAGGCTCTTCATTCTCTATTTTCCTTCCCCATTTACTCCACATCAGCTGAGTTGTTCCCGTAGATGGAATTACTTATGCATAACCTGGGAGACAGTTGTAAAAAGATAAACCGTATCTTCCTCTCCTCCTAGTAACTTCTACAAAAAAGCTGCAGACATTATATTCACAGCTCAGACAAGGTTTCTCTCTTCCTGTCACTATCCCCTCCTGTTTTATTTGATCTCTTACTCCAGTTACACAATGGTATCTAAATATACAGCACAAGAATAGCAGTCACATTAAAACATGTTGTATACGGAATAAACATTTTCTTACAAATACCACTTTTAAAAATAGATTAATAGAATCACAGGGTAAGAAGAGAGCACAAGGGTCATCTAGTCTAACCCTTTGCCAAGATGCAGGAGGAATTCTGTCTAAACCATCCAAGATGGATGATTATTGTCAATGATTATTACTATAAAAATATTTGCAATATTAAAGAGAGCCTTTCACCAACACAAGAAAGACCACGTTTTTCAAATATGGACAGTGTTGAAATTTGAAATTTGTCCTGGTCTCCCAGCTCTTCTGTAGCTGCAGTTTAGGAAATGTGATGAGCAATTGATGATAGCAGCCAATGGACTGGACCAGTGAGTAGGCCGGGACTTGAGAGATCTGGATTCTCCTTCTAACACCACGGTTTGATTTGCTGTGTGTGCTGTGACAAACCATTTAACTCTTATGCCTCAGTTATTTTGTCTGTAAAATGGGGTTAATATTGCTTACCTATTTTTCTGAAAGGCTTTGAGTTCTATGTCTGAGAAATGCAAATCATCCTCAAATCAAAACATCCATCCAATCTGGCAGTCACATAATGTTGCCAGATCACTGCATACAAGAAAGATGACAAGACAGCAGTGAGGATGACTTGCACATATACCATTTCCCATGATCACTGCCATCAGAACAGATTTCCATTGTACCATTTCATGCTCTTTCCTAATCATGAGACTGACATTAGGGCCCATTCTGCTACTTTTACACACGCTGCGCAGTACTTTACACTGCAAGTAGTTCCACTGATTTCAGTGAGGCTATTCATGGAGTAAGATGCTACACACTCAACATTAAAATGGCAGAATCTGCTCTTGAAATTGTAGCCTCTCGTTTTCTGAAAGATAATTAGAAACTGCATTACTGTTCCATTAAACTATTAATGGCAAATTCATACCTGATGATGAATAAACCTGACTCCAGACCATTATTTAGCAACAGAACATTTACAATCCAGGTGCAAGATGTATAATTACTCTCCTGCTTCTCTGTTCTAAAACAGTGCTTCTCTCCCTCGTCTTTAGATTTAGGGAATCTATGTTTGATTTAGGAATTGTAGTTAATTGTATGTAATTGCTGTGTCATTGAATGCGTTAATGTCTAATGACTCAGCCATGGATTGATGAGGTCCCTGATACATTATTACGTACCCTGTCTGGCAGGAGCTACAGAACAAACAAAAGAAATTGTAGGCAGCATGCCTGAGCTGGGAAACAATTTTGATCAACTTTACCTGCAGGAACAGGGAAATGGAGAGTGGGAAAAAATCCTCAAACAGGAGAACAAAGAGACAGAGGGGACAGGGCTTTGGTTTAAAAAGACTATAAGGAAACGTGGAGCAAGAGAGGAACAAAAGGACAAAAGTTTCTTTGTTGTGTGTTTTGACTGTTGTGTGTTCCTTGAGTGGTGTGTTCCTTAAGTGGTATGCTGTAACCTAGAACGTCCACAAGGTTGGAAGCTCAGGAAAGGATGTTTAAGCAATGCAGGTGTCTGGGGATCACACTGGTTCTGGGGGCCGGGACAGCTGGTTCATGAGGTCCCAGTTCTGTAAAGGGGTAACAGGGTGTGCCCAGGGAGCATACCAGAGAAGCCAAAGAAAGAGACAATGTTGGGACCTACCTAGGCCAAAGAAAGCTCAGGGGCACATGCGTCCAGTATGCTATGGTGGGACTCAAATGCAGCATCCTGGTGAGCTTTCAGCAGGGGGCGCTCAACTAGATCTGTGACAATCTCCTTTATCAGTGTGTCTGACTTTGTACCTTGTACAATTCAACCCTTTATTCTTGCAACAAACAGCCAACTAACCTTTACGAAGCACCCGCTGTTAGAGTGGGATACATCCATATCAAATCATTAAGTCTGTGCTGTATTAAGGGTGGAAATGTTACTTAGACCTATGACTACAGATTCATCCCAAAATATTTAGCCTTCACCTCCCTCCCCTAAAGAAGAGAACGGTGGGGCACTTTCCAGAAAAACACAACAATAATGTTAAAAGCAAGATATATAAATAAAACAAATTTCACTAACCTAATTGCTGTGTCTGTCACACCTTTATTTCTTTTCCACGACTTTGTTCCTTCTCTTCTGATGTTTCGCTCTATTTTGGCTTTCATGAAAAATTAACACATATAAATAGGCTTGGAAAGATCAGATTTATCATAAATGTTGATAAACATCTATTTCACTGTACCCACAAACCAATGAAAAAATATTTTCAACGATAATCTAGTTTTACTGATAAGCAAAGTAAAAAAAAAACAAGTTTATTGAGAACATATTAGATTTTGATTAAAGGACAAAATTTTGACGTGTTGTTAACACTTTGTGTTTTAACAGTTAGAAAAGCTGGAGTGTCAAAATACTAAAATAAAAATGGAATTCTGCCAAGTCTACTTATAAATAATCATTAATCTCCTGTTGTATACTCTTCTCTCTTTTTTGAAATCTTGCCCCTTCTTCTCCCCATCTTTCCTTTATTACCTCTCCTTTGCCCCTTCTCTTACAAACCAACACAAAAGGTAGCTCACTTTGACCCAAGTTACAGTTTTCGGTTTTGCCCAATTCATTCCCAAGTCACAGCATCATAGAAAATTAGGGCTGGAAGAGACCCCAGGAGGTCATTTAGTCCAACACCTGCCACCCCCCTCAAAACAGGACCAACCCCAACTAAATCATCCCAGCCACAAACCATCTTAAACAGAACACAAGGCAGAGAGAGCCGCAAAGGTACAATTGGACATTAAATGTCAAAATGGCATAATATCCATTCATTTTGAGCTTTAACTTGTAAATTAAGATAGTCCATATAAACTGAAGCATGTCGCTCCAATCAGGTAAAGAGAGCTCAGAGACCACGGTAATGGGCACATTATAAATGTAATCAGATTAGAGAGATGTCAGCCTACTTTATAAGCATAGTCTGACAAGTTTTATTTGGAAGAGAGCAACAAAATGGGAACATATTTCCAAATGAAATAAATTACTGGAAGCAGAGCAATACCAAGATCCAAGTCAGCCTTCTTCTGGAGTTGGTTTTATCTGCCACCTTGTGTTCATTATAGAAACAGTTAAGCTTTATTTATTAGGTTTTGCTATGTAATAAACTGTTTTTCAATTGTGAAATAAAGCAGAAACAGGAAGTTACAGAACATGTCCCATGTGTAAGCTATTTACTTTAAAAACAAACAAACACAGAAGTCTATTTTGAGAAAGTTCTGTCAAAATGGGATGTTATAATGCTACTTCCCACCAAGATATGAGGAGGAGGATGTTAGCACTCCCAGCTAGAGCAAAAAGCTGCTGTTGGATCATTTATTCCAACCCCGTATGTGCCACTGTAGAAAAGTATTCATAGAGAACTAACAGGGATTCAACTGAAACATGTCTACACTTATTTCTACTACTTCCACATATTCTGTTGCAGGTTATTCCACTGTCAAATAAATCTGGGTAGATTAAAATGTTAGTTGGATTTATTTTAGACAAATTTAGTTTGATTAATCCCCACAGCCAAGAACAAAACACTCTGATACTTTACGATGTACACTGATAAGTGATATTCACGTGGGGTAAACTGCAGAGATGCCCCCGAAACTTTATACCAGACAGTAATTTGGTCCCATTCAATCCACTTATTTCCTCTGTGCCGATTTACACCCCCTGTAAGACCGCTGACTTCAAGGAGTCCAAACTTGACTCTCTGTTCTATTTCACATATCTATAAAGTTCCCTTGCAACATTTTTCATTGTGACCTGGACCCCCTCCAACTCTTGTCTCCCGGTTGGTTCTACAGCTTTTCTCCTTGTGTTCTCCCACTGCAGCTTCATGGCAATTCAACTGAGAGAGGACACATCTGTCCAAGTCACTTGACTGGGACTACAGCTATGTCTACACCACAGAGCGTATCCTGCTAGTGAGACATTTTAAGTTGATGGGAGAGAGCTCTCGCTCTCTCATCTACTTAATTTCTCCAGCCCCTGCGACCAGTGGTAGCTAAGTATAGCTGTGCCAATGTAAGTTCCCAATGTCCTTGCTAACATGTGTGAAAACTATGTCTTCACTAAGATTTTACCCTGTGCTAGCTTACACAAAAAAAGAAAACACCTTCTTCCTGGCCCTGGTCTACACTTGAAATTTTTATCAGTATAGCAACATGAGTCCAGGGTGTGAAAACCCCCACAGCTCCTTGCTGATAAAACCCACAGTACAGACGCCAGAGAGAAGGCGGCTTCTGTTGGCATAACTGACGTTTGAAGTGGTGGTGTTCCTATCCCAGCAGAACTCCTCCTCCTATCGGTGCACACTGTGAGGCTAAGCCAGCTAGGCCACTATAGCGATGTCAGCACAGGCCGCTGACCGCAGCCCCCATTGGACTGGAGCGGTGAACCATGGCCAGTGGGAGCTGCGATCAGCCAAACCTGCGGACGCAACAGGTAAACAAACCAGCCGGGCCCGCCAAGGGTGTTTACCCTGCGGGGCCGCATGCCAAGGTTGTCGATCCCTGCTTTATCTCATAGACTTTAAAGTCAGATGGGACCAGCATGATCATCTAGTCTGACCTCCTGCACTCTACAGGCCACAGAGCCTCACCCACCTGTGTTGTCTATTTAGACTAAGATCTTCAGGATGGGGACATTATGCGTTACAGCACTGGCCGAGTTCCCTCATTGTGATCAGATATCAGGCTTGCTGTATTGCACCCAATCTTTGGATCCCACATATTTCCAAGACTACTAGGTCTGATCAGCACCTAGACAATCCAGCTAAATCTGGCCCTTATAACCCCAGGGTGCTGAACCCCTGTCTAGTACCCCTTTTCAGGACGTGGGGCCCCACAGCCCTAGACTCCAAGGCCAGTGTAGACACCCCCCCCCCCAAGGTCTGTCCAGTAGCTCCACTCTTTTGGGTGTTCTGATTTACAGTTTAATTCTTTGGGGACTATGACAGTTAAATAAAGCAAGGAACATACAGACGTTTTAAGGGAACTTCTTAATTGGACATACTTTACTCAGTCAAGCACAAGAATTACAGATCTAGAGGGGAAAAACAGCGAACATCTGAATGCAAGACCCTTCCTCCATTTCCTCATCTGCACTAAGAGCCCTTTGGGTCTTGGTCAGCGTTCTTCAGGGAGTCCGGGACTCTCCAGTACTCCATGCCTCTTGCTCAGTCTTCTCCTACCAAATCTCCCAGTTTGCTAAAGAGTGAGTGCCTTTTTAAAAGCAGTTTTTAACACAATGTCTCCTTCAGCCTTTTCCAGTCTGTCCACCCCCCATGCTGTTGGCACAGAAGACAGTGGATAAGAGTCCTGAGTAGAACCCAATAAATTCGCCACCCATTTTGGGTGAATTTCACAGCCTTGGGAATTTTTAAATCGTAAATTACATGATGCCAGCTATTTAAATCTGAAATTTCAGTATTTAAATTTTAGGGGTCCTGACCCAAAAAGGAGTTGTATGTGTGTGTGGGGGGGTGTCTCATGGTTATTGTAGGGGGTGTTGTGATACTACTACCCTTCTGCGCTGGTGCCTGCAGAGCTGGGCCCTCAGAGAACAGATGCCAGTCCCTGGCCGCCCAGCTCTGAGGGCAGCACAAAACAAAGGGTGACAATATCACGACCCCCCCCCCCCAAAAAAAAATAACCTTGCAACATGCCTGCAACTCCTTATTGCGTCTGGACTCCCAATTTGAGAAACGCTGGTCTCCCCTGTGAAAGCTGTATAGTATAGGGTAAGAGCACACAAAAGACCAGATTTCACCATCTGTGACACGTTCTTCATGGCCATGAATTTGGTAGGGCCCTAGTCACGAGTCTTTGACGGTAGCCTCCATCGCTAGAGCAAAACTATTCAATTTCTGGCGGTTCTTGATGTCCCTGCTGTTCACCAGCAGACACTTACATATCAGCGCCTTCCCCCAGCACAAGCGGGATGATGACAATCTAACATTGGCAGTATACAGTACAGCAGGCGATCAATGGGACTCGGAATGGAGACTTGACATAAAATATGCTCTTTCACACAATCAGACTGGATATACTAACATAACCCCTCAAAAGGTCATAATCTTATTACATGTATGTGCAGCGCCTCACACAATGGGACCCTAACCTTGGTTGAGGCCTCTAAACCTCACTGTAATGCAAATAATATACTGCCACCTACTTGGACTTTGCCACTGCAGTTACATTACGATGTTTACAGTTTGTACACGGTTGGTGTTGAGGCTTAGTTGATTTTCACAGAGTACTGTAAGATCCTGGCATGAAATTTACTGTAAAATGCTAAGTACTCTTTAAATGTCTTTGTTATTATTTTGCTGCACAAGGGGCTTCAGGCTCGCTGGGTGAAATTTTTAAATGTGTTCAACTCCCACTGACTTTAAATTGGTATTGGGCATCCCTAATACCCTTTGAAAAAATCCCCCTCACTGATATAAGGCGAGTGTGAAAAAAGGTGAAAAAAAATAAAAATGTGACCAACACTTCTGGGTGGCTCCAGGAGCGGTCAAATCCAAGCAGGCCCCCAAACGCTCCATGCTAGTAGACTATAAACCATCACCCCAATAAAAGACACAAAGTACTTGTTTTTGATGAGCTATAGCAGACTGCATCTAACCCACAAAAATGTTGTTATATCAATCACAGTGCCAACAGACATAAAAGCGGATGGCAGAGAAGCCCTTTTCTCAGATGTTTACCAGCAAGGCAAGACGGAACACATCAAAAAGAAGAGGCAGCAGATATGGCAAGAAACCCAGGTAAGAATTTATTTACAAACTGAGCATACGAAATAAAATTGCTTCTCAATCCTTTTCCCTAAATATACTTGCGGGCCAGGTAGCACAATGCATAAATCGGTAAAAGGGTATGAAGTTAGGACCACTTCTTTGGACTGTGAAACGAATTAAAGAGTTATCACCATTCTCTTCAGCTCTATCTACACTACAAATTTAGCCATTTTGAGAATTACTTTTAAAGTGGTTCCCATTAACATGGTGGATTAGGCATATATTTAAACAGCTTGAGACCAGCATCCCTTGCTCTCCTCCTCAGAGACCAGTTTCAATAGATTTTTTAAAAAATTCCAGTCATATATCAACTACACTGTCCAACTGTGTTTGCTAAAATCAGTTTCTGAACATGACTGAACTTGTTACAAAGACAGGGATTTGGGCCCTTTTGAGTCCCAGGTGGACAAACCCCTGTGCTCTCATGGAGCCAAAGGGCCCACACAGAACACCTCACAAGATAAGATGCCTTAGAAATATCTATGCTATGATTTACTACATGTAAATATAACAGTATTTTATACCTCAACTCAAGCAAAAATATTTCAGAACTATTAGCATGGGGCAGGGTTGGAAGAAAACAAAAACGTATTTTCCAAAGATAATTTTAATACCCAAAAGAAGGGGTTGTCTATGCGTAAATCTACACCAGTTTAGCAAAGCTAGTACACACCTTTGCATGAATTCTTATTTTTGTTTAAGCACATTTTATTTCAGTTCCGTTTAAACCGGTTCCTAACTGATTAAGTTATACTGAAACAGACCTGAGTGATTTAACCCAAAACAACAGTGAAATAAGTGATACTAATTCAAAGTGCCTTTATACTGATGAAACTGCATTCACACTAGATTGCACTGAATAATTATTATTGTAAAGGGGTAACATCCCTAACCAAAATAGTTGCACTGATACAGAAATGGCACGTAAACCTGGCCTCATGGGTTTAAAAAATCATACCAATAGTTAAACCACTGCAACGCTGTGCATAGACAGTAAATCTAAATGTAAACCCTAAATAACTGACTGCCTTGCACTGTGTAATTATTTACAGCTGTGCCAAGCGAGCATAACACACCACCAGTGCAAGTGCAGAGTTGTGATTCAGTACCATTCTGCACCCCTTGCAAAAGAGTAAATGATATACCTGACACCCCCTCGTTTTCATAGGAAGGAGGCAGCCCCAGCTCCCCCAGAGACCCCCCCTCAGAGTGTGTGTGGGGGAACAGCCCCAGCCCCTAGCTCCCCCAGAGACCCCCATCAGAGTGCGTGGGGGGGGGAACAGCCCCAGCCCCTAGCTCTCCCAGAGACCCCCCCTCAGAGTGGGGGGAAGCCCTAGGCTCTAGCACCCCCCGACAGACCCTCCCTCGGAGTGGGGGGCGGCCCCAGGCCCTAGCACCCCCCCAGAGTCCTCCCTCGGAGGGGGGGGGGCGGACTCGAACCTGGCTCCCCCAGAGCCTCTCTTACCTCCCCCTGCCGCAGGCCGCTCTAGTTCGGCGTCCAGAGGGCGTGGTCACTGACCCAACCCACACCGCCTCCTCAACCTGATTGGCCCAGTTGTTTGACACCGCTAGCCAATCAGAGACGAGAAAGAAGAGGGCCGCGGCCGGGCTCTCCGGTGGGGCAAGGGGTGAGTGCGGGGGGAGGAATGTCCCTGGTACCCCAAGGAGAGGTTATGGGGGGGGGGAATGTCCCTGGTATCCCCAGGGAAGAGTGATGGGGGGGGGTTTGTCCCTGTTACCCGAAGGGGGCAGTGATGGGAAGGGGGGTTGTCCCTGGTACCCGAAGGGGGCAGTGATGAGAAGGGGGTTTGTCCCTGTTACCCGAAGGGGGCAGTGATGGGGGGTTGTCCCTGTTACCCGAAGGGGGCAGTGATGGGAAGGGGGGTTGTCCCTGGTACCCGAAGGGGGCAGTGATGAGAAGGGGGGTTGTCCCTGGTACCCGAAGGGGGCAGTGATGGGAAGGGGGGTTGTCCCTGGTACCCGAAGGGGGCAGTGATGGGGGGGTTGTCCCTGGTACCCAAAGGGGGCAGTGATGGGGGGATGGAGTGGCCTTGTCTCACAGAGAGGAGGGTTCATTCCTTGGGTCCGGGATATGTCCCTGGCCCCCGAGGGGCATGCGCAACGCTGCTGATGCCTGTTAATTATACCTTTGCAGGTGCCTCTGGCAGGATGCTGTTCCATGCAGGCAATGTGAGCGGACTATTCCCCCCAAGTCTATTGTTTAACCTGTGCTCACCCCCCATCCAGGTCACCTTACCCTTCTTCCTCAGCCGGCTCTTCTTTCCAAGGAGAGCTGGGCCAGAAGCTGGCCCTTCAACTGGCTCGGATTGGGGGTGACTTTGATCGCAGGAATGTCAGAAAGTTTAAACAGCATGCTGAGCGAGAGGAGGACGTCAAGCAGGTAGAGGGAGAAGTGGGAACAGGCCTTTGTGCTCTGTATGCAAGTATTGTTTGAATTAAAGTGCAAACCCCCTTGAGCAGGGACCGTCTCTTCTTGGTCATACTTGTCACATCCACGGACACACCCCAGCAGCAGCAGCAGGGAGACAAATCTGCCATTTCCCTTCAAAACACTTTGACCCCACGTTTCTTGAGGCCCAGCTTGGCCATCCTCCCTCCTGGGATTGGCTCCTACTGAAGACAAGAGGTTGCAGGATTAAGCCCTAGATGTTCTACTGGCAGAAGGTGTGATCATTCTCACATTTGCATTCCCAGCATGGTGTTTAATACCTTGGCATGTGTGTTTTCCCAGGGCCTACACCTGGAAGAACCAAGAGACAACAGAGAGGGGACAGCTCACTTTATTTTGTTCTTGCTTGGAAAGTTTCATGAAGTTTTGCATTATTTCTGGGCTAGATTTATAGTGTGAGGTATTCAGCAAAGAGATCTCTTAGATTAGACTACTGACCTCACGTGATGTTGTTAGATGGATCAGATGTAACCTCTGTGACCCTTTTGATTATTCACGACATTCCACATTAATGGGCCCAATCTTGCAAACACGTACACATTTTAGTAATTTTACTCACCTAGGACCTATTGAATTCAGGGGACTAGGCACGTGAGTAGAGTTACTTACTTGCATAAATGTTTACCGGATTGGGTCTATAGTTAGTTAGAAAGCAAATTCTGTAAATTGTCTTACTTGTACCCAGTCACCTTCAACCCCACCTTACCCCATTCCTGTAAAATGAATGGTGGATGCAGTAATACACAGCATATAGACTTCCTTAGCAATCATTTACCAAGAGATCTGAATGCCAGTGCACAAATATACACATTTTTGATTCCTACACATGGAAAGAAAAGTGACTGACTGCCTCCTACTTCCATTGGCTTTTGGGAGGATTTGCAGGTGCTTAGCACATCTGAAAATCAGGCCACTTTTATTTAGATGCCTAGATATGGAGTTGAGGGCCTATCTTTGGCTCTGAGCTTGGAAAACATTGGCATTCCATGAATATTAATTTGAACTTCCAGGTATCTTCAGTCTCTGGTTAGTTTCAAGAAACTTCCAGGTGATGTGTGGATATATTCTGCGCAGCAGCTACTTTGATGTTTAAAGCTACGATCATACTAAAGCAGCAGAAAGAATGTGGTAGTCCATTGCAGCTGTTGTGGTAACAAATTTGTTCATGATGCAAAGCTGTAGGCTTGAGATGGTGTTTTTCGGCATGCAGGTTCTATTATCTAAACCCACCAACATGTTACAGAGTCAATGCTGATTTCTAAAAGTAGCTTTTGAGTCAGGAAGTGTAAACAACTTTGAAATTATTGCCTGTGTGTGGCATTCCTTCATGGGGTAACAGTGCATTAGCTTGAATCTACATGGGAGATTTCATGAGAGAAGGTGGCAGAATATAAGCATTACAGCTTAATGTTTCATAAGATTATTTTAAAAATCTCTGCTTGGATCATAAATTGGGTTCTTTGCTCTATGCTGTGGTGCTTTATGGTTGTTTCTATGATTAAAAAGCTCAGGATTAAGTATAGAGAAAAGTTTCTAACCACATTTTCTTTGAGCTTGTTTATTCGGACGTGAAAAATAAACATTTACCACTTGCAATTCATGTTTCATGTTTCATTTGTTAATGAAGTCAAATGTGATCCCGCCCTGACTGTGGTTCGGGTGTATCACCCCACGTTGGCTGACATCACAAGTCAGTCACAGCTGGAGTAGGAATGCCCCTTCTGTGACGATTCGTGCTTTTCGGGGGCATAATTTCAGGAACATTTGGAGGGGAAGAAATAGGGAAGGGTAAAGTTGGGTTAACCTTATATGTGATTATATTGTATCCTGCAAAGTCAGGAGGAGGGGAGGAAAAAATGGAGCATATTGACCTATGAAATTGGGGGAATACAACATTAGGGAGGGTGGCACCTGCCCCTTTTGCCCTATAGCAAATGACACTCCTCATGCCTTTCACTTCAGATCTCTGTCCACTTGTGAAGAACTGTGGCAGTGCCCACAAAAGGGATCTGCTACTGATGTCAGCTTCCCTTTTACCGCATTTCAGTTGACCCTCTTTCTGTTTCAGATTTGCTCTTGTGTCTTCTTACGGCCTCCTAGGAGCCCTACTGCAGAGTATTGTTAAGGCTTTCTGCTATTATACCTGTTTTTCCCATTCCTTGGCTGTGTGGTTTTCGGATACTCAGGTAACAAGTTTTAGGACTGACCCCTGATTTTGGGTGCCAAAGACCAATACTGAGAAATGTTTGACTTCACACAATGTGGATTTTAGGTGCTCTGAAAGTCAGGCCCAAGTTATCTCAGGTTGGGCACCTCAAAAACAAGGCACCCAAAGTAAACTAGCTACTTCTGGACATGGTGACCCTCATCTTCCCCTCTGTCAAATGGGTGTAATAATACTCATTTATCTACCTCACAGCCCTCTTACAAGGATTAACCAGTTAATGGTGTAGGGCTGGCTTAGCTTATTCTGGATAAGATGTGTGGGAAAGGTCTGAGGGAATTCTAACAAAGCTGGGTACAGTGCTTTGAAAATGTAACACCCCGATTCCCTGAGCATCTCTGCTAATCTACAGACCAGATTAACACAGAGCTCTCTCAGGCAGGTAAATCAAGAGAGATTCTTTTATACTGATTCATTGCTGATTGAATGTGAGAAAAAAACTGAGAGCCATTCTGACCCCACCTTGGACTTCATGGTAGTTACTGAGCAGCCTCATATGGCTACTTAGAACATCCCAAAAGCAGTCACAAGAAATCAGATCCATCTAATTTAGCTGAAGTGATACAGGCCTGCACTTTTAGAGCAAGATCAGAGTTCTTTTCCTGCCCCTTCCATTTGAAGGAAAGCAGAATCTCCATTTGCTTTTAGCAGCAGGATGCGGGCTCTGAAAGTTGTCTAGTTCTGATACTATCTGGTAGAAACCAGTGGAGGACACACACTAAGTAGTTATTTCTTGTTTGTATTATCTTGGCAGCTTCAGGTGTGCACCAGGGCCCATTGGACTAGGTGCCGTACAAACAGTTACTTACTTTGAATCCTAGCTTCTTGGGAACCAGCTGTTTCAGCCTATCAATTTCACATTGAACTAACCCACCTATGCTGCACACCAGGGGGCCTTCAGAGCTCTACTGTCAGAGGAACTAGGCTTTCCCCTGCTACAATACAGCCTGCAAGCCACTGCTACTTAAGCTAGCTGGGAGATCCTGGGTAGGTGTTAGCAGTATAGGCACCATGACACAATGGAAGCACTTCTGCTTCCATCCTGTAGGGGGCAGCGCCACCACTCCCGCCTTGCAGGAGGAAAGGCAGACTTTGCAGGAAGCTAGAACCAGGCTATCTGGGCTGGGGTCTGAAAGAGAGAGCTGCCAGGCTAGGTCTTGGTATGATTAAGGTCGCCAGGACGTCCGACTGGCAGGTGGCCCCCAGCATGGACTACAGGCAAATTTACAACCCAATTAGGGATGGGCTAGAGGTGTGGGGCTGTAACACCCCCCCTGCCTGCCTCCAGCTGGGGAAATCCGCCAGCCCAGAAGTGCCTGCTTCTTGCCTGGAGATGGCAGTACCCTGCAGGGCTCAAGCAATGGGGGTGCCAGGACTAGGAACTGCCAAGCCCAGAGGGCCCGGGGCTAGGAACTCCCAGGGCTTGGCACAAGCCCTGTCACCTTGATCCCCCCTCCCCAACCCTGCTGCGCCTCCAGGTCTTTGCAGGCGGCCCAGGGCGGGGCCCGGTGGCAGGCGGCATGGGGAGGGGAGGAGGCCGCTATTGCCCCCAGGGCTGGGCGCTGCTGCTCTCAGATCCGGCTCGTTTCGTTTTCGTTTCCCGGAAGGATCAGCTCAGCGACCACACACGGCCGGGGCTGCGCTGGCGAGTGGGGGGGCCTGGGCAGTACGGGGCGGAGGGCAGCGATTGCTGCTCCCCAGGTGGCTGATTGGGGGGGAGCTGGGGGAAGAGGAGCAGCGGGAGCGGAGCCCCCCCGGGGCCGGAGCTGCACCTTCCACCTCCACCTGGAATGCAGGTAAGAGCCGAGCCGCACCGCTGCTGCCCCCGCCATCCACCTCCCCCGTCCCCTGCACCCCCCAGTTCCCCAAGCACACACCCCGGCTTCCTTCCCGACCCCGTCCCCTCAAACAGTCCTGCTAACTCTCTCCCCGAGATCCCTTCAAACACCTCCCGCAACCTTCCTCAAACATCCACCCCTTCCTGGCTATAGATCTCAGCCCCCTCAGTATAGCTCCCCCCCCACCCTCAAGCTCTCCTAGCCCCCCTATTCCCCCCCCCCCCCCCCCCCGTCAGGCGCATGGCTTCAGATCTCTTTGAAACATGCTGTCCTCCTAGCTCGGTATGCGCCTGCAATTAACAGACACTGGAATTCCCCTTCCTTAGGGACAGTTCATAAGGGGAAGCAGGCTAGATCATGCTTCAGTATGGAGAGCATGGACCAAAACACTTGCATGTTGCAGAGAAGACCATTTTTTTATACCTTCCCCCATAATTCTACAAATTTAACCTCTAAAGGGGGTTAACTTAGAGCTGCTGGAATACTCTAGGATTTAGGTTTTGTTTCATAGTCCGTTTTCTGAAGTTTTTAAGTCTGCTGTAGGGTGACCAGATGTCCCGATTTTATAGGGACAGTCCTGATTCTTGGGTCTTTTTCTTATAAAGGTTCTTATTTCCCTCACCCCCTGTCCCGATTTTTCACATTTGCTGTCTGGTCACCCTAGTCTGCGGCAAGCCTCCCTAGACCCCCTGAAAAGAACCCATGGGAATGAAGGAAATGAAATAAGCCTCACACACTTTAAAACAGAGCAAAGCAATGGAACAGTAATTAAGGCTGCTTTTCTGGTCTCCCAAGAATACCTGCAAACTGAAAGAATATCGACCACCTGGATTTTTTTACCAAGAGGGTAAATCTATCTGCAATGAAATTGAGTAGGGGAGAAAAAACCCAAAGTCGGGAAGTGTCCTTCCAGAAGAGAAACACAATTTACCCTCTTAAACTTTCACTTTTATTTTTCGGTAGCCTGTTGCTTAGAATGAATCTGAAACATGCCTCATGTTGCTGTAAAAAGTGTTAAATTCATGCTGGATTGTCTCCTAGTAAATTGAGCATTTTTCCCTTAAAAAAAAAGCAGAAACACACTTCTGCTAATAAAGTTAATAACAGACCTGCTAAAAGAAGTGCAAAGATTAATTTTGGAAGGATCCAACTAATCATTAAACTAGTTTCAGAAAGCTTTCTTCCTGTTCTGGACACAATTAACACTAGACATTAAAGACCTTGTCCACATAAAATTTGAGACTTCCTAGTTTCATAATACACAACGACTCCATAAATGGAAATAGCACATCTCCTACAGCAGTTATAAATTGTTGCTCAAATGTAATGGCATGACTACCTTGGGATGTTATGAAGACACTGCGCCAAGGAGAGATCATAGAAGCAAAGAAGATTAGGGTTGGAAGAGACCTCTGGAGGTCATGCTCAAAGCAGGACCAACCCCCAACTAAATCATCCCAGCCAGGGCTTTGTCAAGCTGGGCCTTAAAACCCTCTAAGGATGGAGATTCCACCACCTCCCTAGGCAACCCATTCCAATGACCTGCCCTTAGTGAATCCATGTTGACTGTTCCTGATCACCCTCCTCTCTTCCAAGTGCTTCAAAATTGTTTCCTTGAGGATCTGCGCCATGATTTTTCCAGGGACTGAGGTGAGGCTGACTTGTCTGTAGTTCCCCGAGTTCTCCTTCTTCCTTTTTTTAAAAAAGATGGGCACTACATTAGCCTTTTTCAAATTGTCCAGGACCTCCCCTGATCACAAGTTTTCCAAGATAATGGCCAATGGCTCTGCAATCAGATCAGCCAATTCCTTCAGCACCCTCGGATGCATTAGACCCATGGACTTATGCATGTCCAGCTTTTCTAAATAGTCCGTAACCTGTTTTGACCACTGAGAGCTGATCAGCACCACCCCCACCCTGCCACCATACTGTGTTGCCCAGGAAACTGTGTGGGAGCTGACCTGGTCTGTGAAGACCAAGGCAAAAAAAAGTATTGAGTACTTCAGCTTCTCACATCTGTCACTAGGTTGCCTCCCCCCTTCATTAAGGGTCCCACACTTTCTCTGACCTTTTTTTTGTTGCTAACATACCTGTAGAAACCCTTCTGGTTACCCTTCACATCCCTTGCTAGCTGCAACTTATTTACTTTACATACAACAATAGTTTAGTTATATTTTATAGACTTCCAGAAAGAGACCTTCTAAAAATATTAAAATGTATAACTGGCATGCAAAACCTTAAATTAAGAGTCCCTGAAAGGTTGCCGACCCCTGAGCTTAGAGTATGGTTGTTCACCCACTTTAAATTCATCTACATGACCTTTCCCCTAGTTTGCTTATGAAGATGTCATGTGAGACTGTCAAAAGCATGGACTAAGGATCAGGATCTCTCCGGTCTACAGCTTCCCCCCTATTCACTGGGCCAGTAAAACATGTTCTGGATTAACATGAGTGATAGATTGGGTTTGGGATATTTCCCCCAAAGCAAATTGGCAGGGACCTTCTGCATGACCCCTTCAGCACTGAAGAAGGATTATCCATTAGAATCAGGTATGCATACCCCATATAGTCAATTCCCAGTGAATACAGTGGGCACTCCTACAGCAGATGCATGGTCTGGGGGTTATGGTGTTCATATGGAGCTGTGGAGAATAGGGTTTAATTCCAGGCTCTGCCATAGCCGCCTTGTGGGACCTTGGGAAAGTCACAATTTGGCATCACCTTGGAGGATCTAGGCCTCAGTCTGGCAATGTGGGAGTTCTCCCATCTAAGTGGGAGGTAGCTCTACTTCCCAGGATGTCGGAAGGATAAACCCACTAAAGAATGTGAGGTGCTTGAATACTATGGTACTTGGGGCCATACAAGGCTAGGATGAGGGAGGTAGAGGGAATACCACAACTATATGGCTGCCATCACTGTGGTATCCTGAGTATCTCAGGTATCAACAGAATTCATCTTCCAACCCACCTTCCATCCCAGAGCTCAATACCTCCATCTGTGGAGCACGCACGAAGAATTACAGAGCCAATGTTAAAGTTTAGGGAGAAGTTAGGAGAGGGTACAGTTGCCCAAGGGACTTCTGATCAGCACGTCAGGGTTCAAAATCCTTCCCCAGCCTGCTCTTGCAGTGAATGAGGGGGAATCCGTGACCGCCACAGACACCATTCACACTTCTGCTTTGTGTCTTGGGCATCAGACGGGCACTTCCAGGAACACAGAACTGATTCAGGATTGATTCAGAGGAGAGTACCCTAATCTAAATCAGCACTGGTTCCCACAGTGGATTTTCCCTGACTGTGGCCCCTCCACCTACCAACCAGGCGCAAGTTTGCTGAGCTCTTGAGGATACCGGCATTAAACAGAATAATGCTACCCTTTGAGACTGCTTTAAAAACCTCCATGTTCGGGCACAGCCGCAGGGTATTTACAGCCAGTGCTGTTCTTTTTCAGTTGATGTGTTAACCTCTCTCCTGCAGGGCGAAATGACAGTCAGTTCTTCCGCAAGCCCTGTAACAGCCGCTTCCCTACCATTGCAATCACAGTCCAGGTGTGCAGCCTTCTCGCAGCCAATCAGCGAAGGTGAAATCTTCAAATTGCCAGGCAGGCTCAGTGAGTAGATGGTGCCTTGTTTCATGGCCTACAAATTAACATTGCATAATTTGACTTCTGGATCTTCAGTACTGAACTGAAGAACTCTCCCACTGGAGCTAAAGGAGTAACTCCATTAACAAATAGCACTAGTAGGCTGTTATGCTTCAGCTGACCAGTCACTAGAAATGGGAATAGAACACATTGTGCTCACGTTGGTTTCACAAACATTAGTTAGTTACCTTAGAAGTGGACAAGTCATCTTCATTTCACAAATGGGGAAACCGAGGCACAGAACAGTGAAGTGACTTTTACCAAGAAATGGGACTCGTAAGTCAGTCCCTGCTGCCTTGATTTCCTTCCTCACACTCCTATGTCCCTGACCTTCCCAGGACCCAGGCTTGCAAACTCCATGTTGCCTTTTATATGCCTGAGTAAGGGGACAAAGGGGAGTAACATGCCGACCAGAGGGTTACATGAACTCTGAGGTAGGCACCCTTTCTTATGGTCTGTACAGAACCTAGCACGATAGGATCAGGATCTCAGCTGGAGCTATAAGTTCTACTGTCATGTAAATAAGTTGGCCTAATGCCAGTCACTGCTCTCACAGGGGTGAGAGGATGCAGAAACGGCTGTCAAATGCGTTGGGATGAGCTAGAACTGGTGATACTCAGAGGCTGCGATTTTCAAACGGGGCTAAGAATTAGGCACACGACTCCTGTTGTACTGTGCACATAACTCCTAGTCCTCTGAGAATCCCAGGCCGTGATGTTCATAGGAGTAAGTGGAAGATACCAGAGCCAAAGTTTGCACGTGCTCCTCTACACTGTATTCTCTCTCTCAGGGGTTTTGTTCTGATTTATTGCTGCCGCTGTTTTCGCGGGCACTTGATTTCAGAGACTGTTCTTGCTTGATTTCAGGAATCCAGCCCTCACTGTGGAGCAAAGACGATGTGATCCACTGGCTAAGATGGGCCGAGAAAGAATATTCGCTCCGGCAAACGGACGAAAGCAAGTTTGAAATGAACGGGAAAGCCCTCTGCATTCTCACCAAGGAGGATTTCAGATACAGGGCTCCGAGTTCAGGTCAGAGGAAACGATCGTCTTTTGTAAAGACACTGCTTGAATGGGCTGTACAATGCAGTCCATATAATAGGGCACTGGGTTGGGAATCTGAAAAACCTGGCTTCAGTTCACCCTCTGCCACTGCCCTGCTGTGTGACTTCCCCAAGTCACTTCCCCACTCACCTGTGGCCTGATTAGACTGTCAGCCCTTCAGGGGAGGGATCATCTCACAATGTGTCTGTATAGCACCCAGTACCATGGCATCTATGTGGGGCCTTGTGGTAATGCAGATAAGGACAGTAACAAACTATCGGAATCCCGCCCAGTCTTGTTTGGATGTCCTGAGGAAAGGGGGGAAAAACCAAACCAAAACCGCAATGCAGGGAGCATCCCTACCACGCTAGCTAGGCCAAGGGTGGGGGAAACTATGGCCTGGGCCACATCCTGTGGGACTGTCCAGTCCAGCCCCTGAGCTCCCTGCTGGGAGGCTCTCCCCCGGCCTCTCCCCCACCTTCCAGGGCGCCATGCAGGCAGCACTCTGGGGGGAAGGGCTGCACACGCCTGCAGTGCATAGCGGTAGCGCTTCTAGTTCCAGCGGGGCTGCCACTCTTAGCAGCACGATGTGTGTGTGGGGGGGCGGGGGGGGGGGGGAGCAGGGAGGTTGGATAAGGGGCAGGGAGTTCCAGGGGGCAGTCAGGGAACAAGGAGCAGAGGGGCTTAGATAGGGGGTGGGAGCAAGTAGAGTGGGAGGGGGTTTCTGGAGGGGGCGGTCAGGGGACAAGGAATGGGGGCAGTTGAATGGGTCAGGGATTCTGGGGGGGGGGCAGTCAAGGGGTGGGAAGTGGGAGGAGGTCGGCGAGGAGACAGGGGCAGGCTGTTTGGGGAGGCACCACCTTCCCTACCCAGGCCTCCACGCAATTTTCCAACCCCGGTGTAGCCTTGGCCCACCCCTGTTCTACACTATAGCTAGGCAGGATTACAGGAATTGCCAAATTAGATTAGACCAGTGGTCCACATAGTCCAGTTTCCTACCTCTGGCAGTGCCCCATATGGAATGCTTCAGAGACAGGTGTAAGAACACCTGACTATGGAGAAAATTTCCTTCCTGACCCGTCTCTAGAGATTGGCATATGCTCTGAAGTACAAGGGTATAGATCTAATATAACTCTGGATGCTCTCCTTCGTACAACTGTCCAGTCATGTTTTGAATCCTGCCTTATGTTCTCACACACTGTCAAGCTGTCCTGCAGTAGCTTAAGAGCAGGAGTATAAGGGCAGACTGTTAAGAACCAGGCCCCCAGCCCGGTTTTGAGTTCTGTAGTTAGATTTCACCAACCAATCAAGCGTAAGCACCTCATGTACTAGAACAGCCTCAACATGGAATGACAGACAGTCCCCTTGTTCTCCCATCTGTTTTGCCACCCGGGTAGGCATATCTTTGCGATCGAGGATTCCTTACACACCAAGGGTCACAGCAGTATTCAGATTGCTCCCAGTCCCAGAGGACTGGGGTAAGTGGCTGGATCTCTACTGTATTTGCTCTCTGGGGTTTTGTTTGGATTTATTGTAATGTTAAGTGGTTCCTTTAGAATGGAATTCAGTAGAGATCCAGCCACTTACCCCACATCTGTGGCACTTTAGAACTCACACCAAAGCCCATGTTTGCCCCAGGCCCTAGAAGGACTTATTAACTAGGAAAAGGAAGCAAGAGATTTATTTACAAGGTTAAACAGGTGAACACACGCACACGAATTCCAATCTTAAGATTCTAAAGATAATAGAAGCTTCTATAATAAGCAAGCTCAATATGGTCTTTAGGGCTCTTGTTTAGGTCTAGAAAACGTTGCCCCTTAGAGAGCGTTCAGGCAGCATAGAGCTCATTTCCTCCTAGTTAGGAGTTTTTATTTCCTCCTTCCTTGTGCTCTGAGCTGCAAACTCATCTGAGGGAGGAATTCACTTGCATGACTCATCTTCATGGGGTGTAAACAAAGTCTTTTGTCTTCTTTAACGGTCCACTCCAGTTCATCTGGTGTTACTGGGCCTTCCTTGTCTACACTGGCAATTTACAGTGCTTCAACTTTCTCACTCAGGGATTTGGAACCCCAATCCCAAACACCTTCCCCGCATCCCCCACTCCCAAGCAAAGCAAGTTTCAGCGCTGGTAGCTATGCCCCTGGTGGAGGTGGGTCTGGACTGTCCCTGCTCCAAAGAGGTTACATTGTAATGAAACAAGACTGACAAAGGCATCAGCCCCCTTTTGCAGATGGGGAACTAAGGCAGAGAGCCAGCAAGTGACGTGTCCAGGGACACTGAGTCTAGAAGAGCTGAGACTATGGTGAAATCCGGTGCCCTTTGTTTGACCTTCTGTGGAACATGATGTGCTAACAGCCCCCCTGGGCCTTAAAAAAAAAATCTGTGAGTTTATGGAATCGACGTCCCTGTCTAGTGCCTTGTCTAGACTTTCACAAGCATCCCTGAAACCAGGATGGATTGGGCAGCAGCTAGGCCCATGGCTGGAGACCACATGACAGCGGAGGATGTGTCCGTTTTCCATGTCCATTTTATTGTACTGGTTACCCCTGGCCCAGGCAGACTGCTGCGATGAAACATTTAAGACTGTACTAATCCAGATCCATTATCTTTCCTTTCTGCACAGGTGATGTTTTGTACGAGTTACTCCAGTACATTAAGACCCAGAGACGAGCCCTGGTGTGCAGCCCTTTATTTAACTCCCCCTTTAGGGAGGCAAAACACATGCAGATCCAGAGCCATCCAGAAGGTACCGTGCCTCTTTAGGAGCCTTTGGTGGGGGTGGGGTTAGTCAAGGACACAAGCCTGTCAGCTCTCATTTGCTTTTTTGTGTGTCAGGGTGGCAAGGCCTAGTGGACTGAGCACAGGAATGGGGCCGGGGAGTCCCCCGTTCTAATCCCAGCTCGGATAGACTGCAGTCCTCAGCAAGTCACCTGGGGTGACCACTTCAGCTATGGCCTCTAATTCTGAGTTGCCTCAGTTTTTGGAAGCCCAACTTTTAGATGCCTTATATGATGTTTGGTCCTAGCCTGAGCTGACACTCTTCACCTTCCCTTCCTAGCTTCTTCTGATGATTCACCATCTACCCTCCTCCTAGCCGGTGACTCCCTACCACCACCTCGGTTCCCTGCTTCCTTCCACAACAGTTTCCCCTCCCTTAGGATGTCCCCATAGACTCCATTCTCCACTTGCACGCATCGACATGAACATTACACTAGCATGAGTGACAGGAGAACTTTGTCCATCATCCACCTGGAACAGACATAGGGCATGGACTTTGCCCAGAAGTCCATCCTAGCCAGCCTGTGCTCCTTATTGTTCTCATAGGGTCTTCCTGGAAATAGGGTGCGTTGGGTTTCCTTGCAGGTGTGAACTGCAGGTTAGATGTTTCCCCAGCTGCGGTCCCTTCGTTGTCAGCCAGCTGCCTGAGCCATGCGGGACAGCCCAGGTCACCTAGCACAACGTCCTGTAGAGTGGAGCCGCTAAACCTCTCTCATCACAGCCCAGAAGTCAGCTACAGGGCACAGGTCATCTGTTCTTTCTCCAATACGTCGCCAGCCCCTGTTGATGGAAAAATTGCGGGTGAGTATTAATTTGTAAAGCCTCATACCTATGTCAGGCCCTCAGGCAGGGAAAGCAGCATTCCCGCAGCTGTACAGTTTCCATTCAACAAGGGGCACACAGGAGATTTCACTGGGAAATCTAGGTCTAGGTTCCAGAACTCCGTGGTGAGTCTGGTCCTGAAGCATCTTTGTCCACCATGGGACATCTTGCAAAACAGGGCTTGGTGTCCAGTGGGAGCAGCCAACTTAGGATGACCTGAAATTACCACCATATACAGTTGGAGGTGGGTCCCGCTAGGTGTCCTTGTCCACATGGCATGACATTTTCAGTCTTAAAAATCTCTTGCACTAAAGACAAGAGGAAAAGGAAGATCTCTTGGAGAGAGCACAGTGTGGGCGGCTCATTTGCCTCCTGCTGCCCTACTCAGAGCAGAAATGGCAGTTGTCTTTGTCCAGTGCCAGGCATCTGGGTAGATCATCACAGTAGGGGCTGAACCCAGAACCTCTGGTTTTAAGAGCACGCTCCTTTACTGCCAGCGCTAAAAGGACTGGCTCCGTTCACTGATTAGCAGGTTCAACCTCGGTCCGTGATCCGGCCACCACTAGAAAGGGACCGAGTGCTACACGGTGTGTAGGGGGTTACTGTGTCTCCTTGGCCAGGGAAGCTTGCCCCATGCTTCTGAGTTCCAGAGCAATGCGCCTGTGCCTCAGTTTCCCCATCTGTAAAATGTGGATAAAAAGAAGTACCTCCTTGGTAAAGTGCTTTGAGATCTATTAAAAACACTATAGAAAAGAGAGGGGTATTATTATTAATAAACACTGGCCACTGGTTGGCTGTAGATTGTGTGGATGCTTCCTAGATTAAAAAGGTCAATGTTTTCTTCTCTGTTAACATGCAGACTGTAGGTTACTCTGGGATTACGTCTATCAGCTCCTCTCTGACAGCCGGTATGAGCCATACATCAAATGGGAAGATAAAGAAGCCAAGATTTTCCGGGTTGTTGATCCTAATGGACTTGCCAGGCTCTGGGGAAATCATAAGGCAAGTCTGGCTGAGAATAAGTTGGTCATCCCTTAACTCTGGAGTACCAGGTCTGACCTGTCCCCGTTTTAAAGGGGCAATGCCTCACCTCCTTTTAGAGCCTGACCCTAGGAGGTGCTTTGTACTGAAATGTCTTTTATTCTTACAGAACCGGATGAACATGACTTATGAGAAGATGTCGAGAGCTTTAAGACATTACTACAAACTCAACATTATCAAAAAGGAGCCGGGACAGAAGCTGTTATTTAGGTCAGGGTTTCTCAACCTCTCTTTCTGAGCCCCCGCAACATGCTATAAAAACTCCAAGGCCCACCTGTGCCACACCTGTTTATCTGCAACTAAGAGCCAGGGCAAGCGTTGGGGGTAGCAAACAGGGCAACTGCCCGGGGCCCCACACCACAGGGGGCCCGCAAAAGCTATGTTGCTTAGGCTTTGGCTTCAGCAGGGCTCAGGGCTTCAGCCCATATAGTGGGGGTTTGGCTTTCTAGCCTGACCTCAGCAAGTCTAATGCTGGCCCTGCTTGGTGGACCCTCTGAAACTTCCTTGCGGCCCCCCCCCACCCCCTCCAATGGGGCCCCAGACCCCTGGTTGAGAACCACTGATTTAGGTGACATAAGTCAGACAGCTAAAATGACCCTATCAAGAGAGGTTACTAGTGAATGGGAAAATTGCTCAGTTGCCTTCACCCATCTGTGCATGGAGCGCTGCTTCATCTCATTAGGTCTAAAGCTTCCTCAAAAACATTGGAGCCAAATTCTCATCTCAGTTACACTGATGCAGCTCCAGAGTCATTGCACTGGAGTCCGTGGAACTGCTCGCGGCTGACACGGATGTTAACTGAAATCAAAGCCTGGCCCACCGCCTGCCTTCCACTGACGCTGCACACAGGTTTCCGAGAGCAGAAGTTGGCCTTAAGGTTGAGTTTTGGTTCTGCAAAGACTGGGTTGGGAGCTCTTCTCTGCAAAGCCGAAATCTAGGTCCTGTTTTGCCCAAATCACAAAAGTCTAAGGGCTAGGATTAGATTTGACTTCAATGGGATCTGGAATTTTGGCTTCAATGGGATCTGGAATTTTGGCTGCTCCCCACCCCGTGATGCCAATTCCCAAGTGTTTTTTATTCCAGATTTCTGAAGAGTCACGGGGAGATACTACAGGACAAATCAAGCAAACTAGAGCAGCTGGAGAGCGAGGAGCAGGAAGGACTGGATTTTAAGGAGGAAATGCTGGAGGTCTCTCCCTAGGAAGTCTGCAGCGTGGTATTGAACGTGGGAGCCTGTTATGTTCGAGACAAGCTTTGACGCTACTGTGAAGAAATCAGGAAGCCTTCTGCTCTGACAAGAGGCCAACTTTTTCTTACTGGGCTGCAAGTGAAGGGCTTCTACGCCACCAAAGGACCATTAGCAAGGGTCATGCACAGAAACCGTTCTCCAGTCCTATGTAACCGGAGATCAATCTGTGGGCTGGCCTTTCGCTTTGTTGTTTTTTTTCTTCATAGGTGCTCTTTGTTTGGTTCTCTTTTTCAATGATCAAATGTGGTACATTATGGACAATGCTCATTCTTTGAGTTTCAAAATGGCCATCACGAAAACGAGCCCTTAAATCAGCAAGACTTCCCCATTTGGCAGGGCACTTAAGCACATGCTTGAGGGCTTTCGTTAATAGGGATGATCTTACGTGATTGCCTGAATCAGGGTCTTTGTCCCTGATGCAGCAACAGACTGGCATGCATGTCTAACTTTAAGCATGTGATAGTCCCATTGACTTCACTAGAGCATCTCACATGCTTAAAGTTGGACGGGTGTACCTTGCCGAATCAGGGCTGGAGTGAAGAGTTGTGTAGACTGAAGGGGTTCTTTAAGCTACATATTTAATTTCACTATTAATATTACATTTATGATTAGCAGGCCATGAAACAATGTGACAATATAGGAATGAACGATAGGAAAACCTGAGAATTACAGATCGGCTAGCTGTCTAACTGACATAAGGGAGAAGAATCCGGCTTGTTAACTGCAGGAGGATTCAGAGCCACATGATACAAAAGTTGTGGGGGTATTTGGAACTGGGGTTTTGATCTGACACATTAGAGAAGTGGGCCAGCAATGAATTTCAGATTTGGACCAGAACTTCCCAAATTTTGGGGGATTGGAATCAAAGTTTTTGGTTTCTTGTTTCTCTCTTAAAAGAATGGACCAGGTCCTCAACCGCTGTAAACTACTTGCCATAGGTCCAGTGGAGCGGTACACGGCTTTACACTACCTGAGCATTTGTTCCAAAGTGTTTTTACACAGTCTAACAGTAAGAGAGAGATTCTCATGTCAGACATTCATGCAGTGTGTTCAAACATTACCCTGCAGTATTTGTGACCAAGACCCTGCAAGGCTGCATCAAGCTCCTGGAAGTGAAACGGACTAATCGGATTCCCGTGTCCAAGATGAGTCATATGCAGAACCTAAACAAACAGCAAAAGCCAATTTCGGTTTTACAAGTTCATTCCTTTTTCATAATCTCCAGCGTTATTAGTAACACAGGTAAGGACATACGTGCGTGGGGTTTTTTAAGAAGACTTAATCTGATAATATCCATTTATATTTTTAGATTTTCTTGTTTAGGGAATAAACACCAAATGATTATCTTGCTTCACTCCATTTATTGGTGGTGAATGAACAGTGGGAGATTGACAAATCTGCAGGCCTCCCAGTTTACCCACAGAACAGGTACAGTAGGGGCAAAGAAAATTTGCGGCCACTCCGGACATCTTAACTCTAGAGGGTCGATCAGTGTTTTTAAATTAAAAATCGGTGCACAAAATAAGGTGAAAAGTCAATGGGATCCTTGCCCTGGATTTGAATAGCAGCAAGATTAGGCCCTACATAATGCATCAGAGAAATGTAGGGCTGGAAGGGACCTCAAGAGGTCATGTTAGTTCACCCCCACTCCCCTCCCCCCTGCTGGCGCAGGACCAAGTAAACCCAGACCATCCCAGATGGGCGTTTAACTGGTTTTTAACGGCCACCAATTATGGAGTGTCCACCATCTCCCTAGGTAACCTGTTCAGTGCTGAAGTATCCTCATCATTAGAAAGCTTTTCCCAATATCTTATTGCAATTTCCCATACTGAAGGAACTGGTTTATTCTGCTTGTCCTACCCTGGGTAGACACAGAGAATAATTTATTCTGGTCCTCTTTACAACAGCTCTTTACATACTTGAAGGCTACCGGGGTCTCTCCCCCTTCCTCTTCTCTACACTAAACTTGCCCAGTTCTTTCAACCTTTCCTTGCAGGTCATGTTTTCTAAACCTCAGAACTGGAGAGCAACAAAAATGATCAGGAGACTGTTCCACCTTTAGGAGAGTACACGTGGCCTAGTGGTTAAAGGAAAGACTCTGACCATCAGCATTGCTGGAGTCAGTTCTTGGCTCTACTACAGACTCCATGTGACCCTGGTCAAGCCTCAGTTTCCTCATGTATAAAATGGGGATAAAAAAACCCATCTCATGGGGATATGGCAAGAATCCTGCAAACACTTATGCATGTGAATAACTTTATTACTTACTTACTTACTTATGCCCGTCACCCCAGTCGGGGTATGGGCCGCCAACCACAGATCTCCAGAGTCCTCTATCCTGGGCCATTTTCTCTAGCTGGTTCCAGGTGTAGCCCATTGTTGTGGTGTCAGCCTGAAGGTCGCGTCACCAGGTGTTTCTTGGATGGCCTCTTTTCCGCTTGCCTTGGGGTTTACTGATGGTGTCTGGCCAGCGGATCTGGAGAATCCTCACGTTCCATGTGCCGATGGTGATCCTCCTGGTTGCAAGAAGGGTGATTGGCTTAGTGGCTTCCTCGCGGCTTTCACCACCCAGCGTCATGCGTCTTCGAGTTGAAGACCCTTCTTTTTCCAGGCTAAAAGTCTGTTATCTCTATTTCTGTTGTTAGTGTTTCTCTAGCAAGTTGATTTTTTTTTTTACGGGGTGGAGTTGCTAGCCCCACGCCCAACCTTCCTCCTTTACCTTGACTTGGGACAGGCAGATGGCCCCAAAGGACTTCTCTGGTGGAGTTGAATAACTTTATACGTGCACATAACATTGAACTCGGTGTGTCAATAGACATATGCTGATTTACAGTAGCTGGGGATGTGACCCATCTGTAAAGTGACTCATGTGACTAAGCATTAGTGGATCAGGGTCTATCCTGATTAAACTTCACAGCTGTGCTGGGGGCCAGCACCGGGTCCATGCATCATCAATTTCTGTGTGTGCATGCAGCAAAACACCTAAATGGAACCCTGCAGCATGGCTACAGGGGCGAGATCCAAGGGTGTGTTGCACACTCTTAATGCTGCACTCCTGGTAGACACACCCAGGGCCCCATCCTCCCTTGCGCTGTGCTGTGTTGCCATTTACATAAATGCTACTGTATCAGAAGGTCAGGCTCTACGGAGCAGATGGCTGTGGGGTGTAGGCAGAGTCTCTGGTGACAGACTCCTAGGTGGCCCTGCCAGCTGTGGCCAGTGTAGGTGGTGTGACTGGGGAGAGAGGCCTGGCCTTACGCACCCCACTCCTAACCTGTGCTTAGGCTCAGCCAATAGTCCAGCGGGTACTCAAACTCCGGGGAGAGCGTAGTATAAATTCTAGCCCGATGTGGAATATCTATCCCCTCCCTACATCCACATATCAAAACATGCATTGCACATTGCTGGCGGGATTAACAGCCAGCAGCTCTGCAGATGTAAATTAGCTTGAACGGAGCTATGCCAATTTGAGAATCTGTCCCCCAGGGTGCAATCCCTTCTCTTGCTCACACTGGCGTAAATCAAGGCAGATTCCAAATCAAGGCTGACCAGCAGAATTTCACCCACATAAAACTGGTGTAAACTAAAATTGGGATCAGGCCGATCCACTTGAGGGGAAAAGAATTAAAAATTCCATTCACACTTGAAATTCCCATTTTCTTCCCAGAAAATGGTCCCTCTGTTGACCTTTAAACTTGAGTTGGCTGCCAAATGTATCGCCTGAACCCCAAAGAATTGGTGCTCAGAAGGTTGACATGCAGTTAACGTGACCTCAAATACAGTCCCGAGATATGGACTCGTAGAATCAGTATTTTACTATCAAACATACGATGTACTTTTTCACTCCGTGCTGTGTAGCAGCATGATCAGATGTGTTCCCCATAAATGCTAGTGGGGAAGTTTCACTTCCTCAAATTTAATGGCTCAAACAACGTGCGAGTTCTAAATAAATTCCTGGAGCCATCTGTAGCAAGAGAAGGAAATGAAAGGCCAGAGCCTCAGTTAGGATACATCAGCATAGTGCCCAAGGCTTCAATTTTTGCCATCTGAGGATCTAGCAGGAACTCCCCCAACAGAGGAGCATCGGCCACACCCTAGATCCCAGAATTTTCGGTCCAGTTCTTTGTAACTTGCAATCTGAGAATGAAATGCACATATCTGCACAGGGCCTGGGTGTTAAAAGCACGCTCAGACTTTGGGCTGCTCCTCCAAGCAAGTGTGAATTTCACCAGAGAGGAACGCAAGAGAGTCCCTGCTTTCTGAGGGTGAAATCCATCCCCATGGAGAGTCAGTACAATTAGGATGACCAGACAGCAAATGTGAAATATCACGACCTTATTGGGTGAAGGTCTCTGACTCACATTATCAGATTAGATGTTCCCTTTTGGCCTAAAGGCCATGAAATATCAATTCCTAGGTCTTACATAGCACTTCTCCCCCATAGCCCACCAACCACTTCACAAAGGAGGTAAATATTATCCCTAGCTTGCAGAGGGGAAACTGAGGCACAGTGAGGCAAAGCAACTTGCCCAAGGTCACCCAGCAGCAGAGCAGGGAGAAGAACCCAGGTTCCTCAAGCCTCAGGCTAGGACTCCATTTACTAGGTCAAGGCTCAACAGCGAATGGGCCACAGATGCTAGAGAACACATTATCCTGCACCACAGTGCTAGATTTGCCGGATTAAGGTTTTCATTCTGGGACAGCGCGCTCCCTTCTTGACAAGCTGTAACACACCTATGGCTGGCAGAGTTCAGCCAAGGTAAATGCCTTTTCGCCCATCCATGGGCTATCTGTGATCCCAGCAGCTTCTGCGTGGTCTGAAATGACCAGTTATCCGGGGCTAATACTCCCTGGAGCGCTTTTGAGGTGGCAAACCACCTAGGCTAGATATCTATATCAGAAAGAGGTATCCTAGTTAAAGGGAGAGGATGGAAGACACCCCATAGTGAGCTAGTGGGATCACAATCACTATAGGCTTGTAACAGGGACCTCCACTTCCCAAGCACTCCCTCCCTGTGGCATCCAACCCCCCCAGCTCCCCTCTTGGGCTCCTCAGAAACTCACAAAAGGCTTTTATGAGTCCAGCAATAGCCCTCTGTGGGGAACTGTTTCATTTAACAAGAAGTCCACATGAACTCACCCAGCCCTGCCCCTCCTACCTGGTATCCTCCCACAGGCATCAGTCTGCCTTGTCCAAGTCTTTGTGAGCCAAGAGAGCAGCAGGCAAGCGGCTCCTGTCCGGACATGTCACCCGTTTCCCTGCAGTAGCTTTGCACCATTTCCCAGCCAAACGTGCAGCCTTTCCTCCACCGCCTGCTCTTCAGCCTTTTAAAGAAATCGCTAAGGGAAGGGAGGGAGGGAGGAAGGTGGGTAGGGTGGGGGGGGTGGGGTGTGTGTGTGTCCCCAGCACAGGTGTGGCTGAGCTCAACCACCCTTAAAGGGCCAGCCAACCTAAGCCAGGGCCACATTTTCACAGGACTCTACTCAGTGCCGGCTGCCAAACGTGTCCTGTATTTGTGCAACATGATTACATGAGGGCCAGTGGACGTACTGTCTAGTGGTGAGAGCAGGCTGCCTCTTCCTGTCCTCAGGGGGGAAATCACACAGGCCTTGTCACAACGAGAGTCCCGCTGGCCGGCCAGACACCAGTCCATTGTGAGTGGACCCAGCCACTGAATCCCATGTACTGCGAAAGCTCCGGGGGCTGGGGAGTGACGGGTCACTCTCCCTAGCCCCATGTCCCACATTGCTTTTGCGCAGCGGGATCCCCCCACATTGACCCCCAAACCAGTGCCCAGCCCCCCGGAGCTGCCAGTTGCTCAGACATATTTCGCCTAAGCCTGGCTGGGGGAGGAGGGCTGGTTTCCTCCTTACACCCGCCAAGGGCAATGTGGACGTAAATCAAAGTAAATATCCCCTCCCATCTCTCTCCCGTGCAAACAGTCAGGGAGCTGGCTGCAGTGTCTAGGCCAGGTCCTTTGCTGAGGTTACATCAGGGATCAATTAACAAGCTCAGGAGTGGGGCTTGTTCGGAGTAGGACTGCACATGGCAGGGGTGCTCTGCTTCAAAATATCGGATGCTGGTACGCCACTTGTTTACTGGGCTTCTTGTGCCCAAGGTGACTGGATCATGCCTGATCGGGGCTTTCCTCGCCCGTCCAGGAAAGTGACCTCAGCCATTAATTCCACTTTCGGGATCTAAGCGGTTGTGGTGTTTGTAACTAAGTGACGGGCGAAGGTTCCTGGAACAGGGAGTGGAACCCCATGCGGGGTAGCCGCCTCCTTGTGACGCCCCAAAGGGCACACCAGCCCTTCTGGAGACAGGTCCTTGTGCTGATTGGCCGCTTTTGCACCTACAACCTGTCACCTGGAGGACAAATGTTGCCTTTTTACAGCCTGAGCGCCAACGTTACGGCTAGACTATTTGCTTTCCGGGCACACCGCAGATAAATGAGCCTTTCCTTTTTAGGCAAGTCCAGCCCAGATTCACGTGGCAGCCAGGCATGGGGGGAGGCAAGGATAAGAAACCAGCCACTTGCCTGGAAGCAGGGCCCATCCCTTTAACTAAACAAACCCCCACCGCTGGCGTGTGTGTGGGCGGGGGGGAGATGGGAGAGCAGTCAGCAGCCGTGATTTCAGGGACGCAGTGTGTTGGCCCGGCTAGGTCTGAGAGGCGGACGGGGAGGTAGGAGAGGAATCACAAGTAAATCCCAAAGAAAAGAGGTTCAGTTTAAACAGTGATCCCTGCCCAGCCCCGGCCCGAGGCAGAACTCAGCTGCAGTGGCTATGAAGGGGGCTCCCTATTGAGGCTGCGGGCCACAGACAAGCTCCTGTGATTAAGAACATAAGAATGGTCGTATTGCATCAGACCAAAGGTCCATCTAGCCCAATGTCCTCTCTTCCGACAGTGGCCAATGCCAGGTGCTTCAGAGGAAATGAACAGAACAGGGTAATTATGGAGTGATGGATCCCCTGTCATCCACTGCCAGCTGCTGGCAAACAGAAGGCTAGAGGCACCCAGAGCATGGGGTTGCGTCCCTGACCCTCCTGGCTAAAATAGCCATTGACAGACTCATCCTCCATGAACTTATCTAGTTCCCCGCCCCCCCCTCTTTGTTATAGTTTTGGCCTTCACCACATCCCCTGGCAAGGAGTTCCACAGGGTGACTGTGCATTCTGTAAAGAAATACGTCATTTCATTTGTTTTAAAGTTGCTGCCTATTAAAAAAAACAACACAGTATTCCAGGTGAGGCTTGAATCCACAACCTCAGCCTCTCTCCACTTAGCACTGCCCCATAAGTACTATGTGCTAACCAGTTGTGCTACTGGCACACCCACTTTGTGTGTCCTTCCACTCCGTGCTGCCCAGTGACCTCATGTAGGGTCTGCCAAGTCCTTATCTGGATGCATCCCTGGCAGAGGGGAGCAGTGAGTCCACTACCAACACGGCTCCCGGTTTGGATCCAAACCAGCCCAGTTCCACTCAAGTGAACTACTGGCTCCATTGAAGGCAATGGGATAGGAGGTTTGCCATTACTTCAATGGGTCCAGGATTCAACCCCTACTTCTCAGAAAATTCCTACTCTGAACATCAGCTGGCCATTCAGCTGCATGACATGCCAGGCTATTGTCTTCCTCTCTCTGCTGAGCTCCTCAAAACAAACTCATTTCTGTCCAAACACAGTCCTCCTGGAATTCCTCTGCTTCCTCCCCCTACGGGCACTAAGCCTCAGATGTTGAAATCATCCCTGCGTATTACATAAATACATCCATTTCCTCCGTGTAGTTTCATCACTCTTCCTGCCGTTGCTGTGAAGGAGAGAGAAGCTCAAGCAGCGTTTTGATCCAGATCCTGAACCCACTCCCCACCCAATGTGTTGTCCACAGCAGAGAGCATGCTGGGAAACAGATGCTTCAGAACAACTTCTGCTCTGTTGTATGGGTGCTTTGGAAGGAGTGGGACAGATGCTTTAGAGAGGTGAAGTCAGAGTCTCAGTGGATGTAAATGGGAATGGATTTACATAATAGGAGACCTGTCCCATAGACTCTATGGGTACAGCATGGCACATCACAGAAAAATCTTCTTGCTTTCCTTCTGGGGTCTTGTCTCAGCTCTGCTACTAGCCAGCAGAGTGATCCTGGGCAAGTCATCGACTGGTTCGGTGCCTCAGTTTCCCTAGGTGTAAAATGGGTGTCATGACACCGAGCACCTTTGTAAAGCACGTTGAGGGTTATGGATGACCAGTGCTAGCAGAGAGGGGGAAAAGCTTTTGTTCTCATGGACGCTGCAAAGAATCTGGTTTGCAGCTGACGTGCTGAGGTGAACAAAGGAAACCATTAGGAGTTCTATTTGTTGCACACCCTAACTATTTCCCTATATCCCGACCACTGTTGCAACAGGTGTGCGTGCATCCCGAAAGTGGCTGATGATCCTCACCGTTCATTGTGGCCGCAACGGCTTCTCACGGGCCTTAGCTACCCTACTTAGGCCTTGTTCCTGCATGAGAACCCACGAGGCATCATGTGGCATTCTCCAGAGCGTGCACACACAAACAGGAGGCCGTGCTAATGGCTGCTAATGCAGGACAGCAGCCTAATGTTTTAAATTCAGGCCCCTGAGTGAGCCCTTAATAAGCCTGTGACCCAGCATATTAAAAGACAGTGCTAATTAAAGATAGGTTCAAGACTAGCAGCCGTGTTAGTCTGTATCCGTAAAGAAAGTGAGGGATACTTGTAGCACCTTAGAGAGTAACTGATGCTGCAATAAACTAGTTAGTCTCTAAGGTGCTACAAGTATTCCTCGCTGTCTAATTAAAGATATATATTTTGGTGGGGATGGAGGGTAAAGAAGTGACATATGGGCCTGCTTAGTTTTTATTTATTTTTAATTAACTGTTATCATCTATTATTTAAGCCGGGAAGGCTCTTCCACAGCTCTGCAAGTGTTTTTTAATGTGTGCAGAGAGACATTTCTCTGAAAGGCGTGTGATAAAGTTGATCGTTAGGCTGAATCCTCACTAACGAGGGCTTTTCAAATAGCCATAAATAATGTTCCCTTCCCACACGCCTCGTTCACCACTGCCCTTCCCTGGGATTCTGTGCCTCTTAAGCCTTCGCCCTCCTTTATTATCACATCCCTTGGGGCATAAGGTCTCCCCCCCCCCCCCCGAGCTGTTGTTTGGCCTTGCACTTGTGTCTTGCTTTGGCCTAATTCATATTTAATTGAAGTGGAACAACTTCAACAGGGAAAATCCCCCCTCTTCATCCCGCAGCAGGAGAAACTGAATCCTGAGTTCGTGGAGGTTTGGTCCATCAGTGGCTATTAGCCAAGAAGGCCAGGGCCACAAGCCCACGTTTTGGGTGTCCTACAACCTCTAGCTGCCAGAAGCCAGGCCTGGCTGACAAGTGATCACTCGATAGTTGCCCTGTTCTGTTAATTCCCTCTGTGGTAGCTGGCGCTGGCCCCTGTCAGAAGACACCGTACGAAGCTAGCTGACCCATTGGTCCGACCCGGTGGGCCTGCTCTTATGGATCTCTGCTCTCCTGTGGAGTGCATAGAAATGGGGCCGCAAGGGCTGTACAAGGGGGCAGGCTTTGCCCACAGCTGCTGCCTTAAATGCACGTCTTCAACTGACTCCTGCTTAGTCTGTTCAAGGGGCAGTGTGCACTTCACCGCTAGGTGGCACGGGCACCATGAACACACCCAACAGCCGCTTTGGGAATGTCACAACCATGCTGGTGTTGGAATAATGCAATTTAGAAACAACTGTATTATGAATGTTGTGTAGTATGATTTTAAAAACAACCTTAGACTATAGTCTCACCCTTATGTATGCACTCCTGACCCCTGTCCTGCATGTATCTTAAACTCATGTTTACCCTGCCACAGCTGTGCAGGCGTCATAGTGTCTGAGTACCCCTAAGGGTCCTGGACCTCCTGTTTACCAGACATGTAAATGGAATAGATTAATACCGAACAATGGATGTGATAGTCATTAAGTGTTCTCACCTGTGTACGTGTATTGAAAGCCCCCCTCCCTTATTCACACCTGAGTATAAAAAAGGCCTCAGCCTTGCATGGAGCTGAGCCAGTTTGGGTGATAACCCCTCTGACTCCTATTGCTTGCAATAAATCTTTTTTTCCAGAACTACTGAGTCATGCCTGTCCTTTGAGAGTATATTGGGACTGGGCTCCAAAGGTAAAGCAGTTTTTGCAACACTGGGAAGATCAACTTCCGGGTCCAAATTCATCCCTGGCCCTGGGCGTAATTAACGCCCTCCACGGGTCTGTTTTTATCCAGCTGTCTCTCCATTATCCAGCTCCACTGAGCTCATTAAAACCAGCAAAACTCCCAAAGGAATGGATGGGGCAGGAGTTCCTGCAGGGAATGGGCCCTCCTCCCATTTAGGTAGAAAGGGGCCCCGCTGCGTGGCGATATATGTACGAGGAGCCTGCATGAAAGTCAAACAATAACAGGCCTAGAGCAGTGGTTTGCAACCAGGGATCCAGGGCCCCCTAAGGGGGCTGCAAGCAGGTTTCAGAAGGACAGGACCCCACCGAGCAGGGCCAGCATTGGACTCACTGGGGTCCTTGGCAGAAAGCCGAAGTCCCACTATACAGAGCAGGAGACCAGGGCCCTCACCCTGCCACCCGGGGCTGAAGCTGAAGTCTGAGCAATATAACTTCACATGGGCCCCTGTGTGGCGGGGGCCCCTGGCAATTCCCTGCTTGCTACCCCTTAACGCCAGCCCCGGCTTTGATATGCAGAAAACCAGCTTTTGTGGCAGAGGTAGGCTGACCAGCCAGCAAGTGAAATATCAGGACAGGGCTGGGGGTAATAGGAGCCTATATAAGACAAAGCCCCAAATATCCAGTGGGCTGCTCTTGGTCTGGTCACCCCTAGGCACAGGCCTTGGAGTTTTTATAGCAGGTTGCGGGGGACTCAGAAAGAAACTGTCTGAGAAGCCCTGGACGAGAGCCCAGCTAATAAAGGGTAAAATTCTGGGTCTTTCTTTCCTCCCCAGCCTCGCTCGGATAATATTTGCTCTGTTTGTTTTGGCAGAGGCCCTGGCTGTGGGTGAGGTTTTACTGTCCCTGTGTCTGTCTGTTAAACACACGTGTCCACATACAGTGACTGAGATCAGGACCTATGTGAGGAATAAACAAGCCATAGAGTAGAGGAAGTGAGGCACTGCCAGAAGCTGACCAAACCAGGGGCCCATCTAGTCCGGTATTTGGTCTCTGACAATGGCTAATACCAGCTACTTAACAGGGAGGTGGAAAATCCCCCTCATGGACTAAACGGCCTAAGGCAAAGTTTCTTACTAACCCCCAGGCAAATAGTGGTTGGATTATGCCCTGAGGTAGGAGGGTTTATCTCACTTGTAATCTTTAGCCAGTGTATTGCTGTTCTCACTGGCTATAGAAAGCATTTTTTCTGCAGCTTGTTAAGCTGTTGGTCTTGATAATGGAAGTCTCCACCCAGAGAAATGATTGGGGGGGGGGAAGCAATTGAAACTTCTCTGTGGGTTCAAAAAGGCCAGTACTTTATTGCATCTATTAAAATAAATCAATCAATTTGGTCTAGCCTGCAAATGGCCCATCTGGGGGATTTGGGTAAAGCATAAAACGTACTCTGGCCAGTGGGGGGGGGGGGGGGGGGGGGGTGCGGCAAGGGTGCATTTTGTGTTGGAAGAAGAAGGGCGGTCACCCAGAGAGCAGAAACACACAGAAATCAAAGACCAGGGATGTCTCATTAGGCCCTAATCCTGCGGCTGAGAGCTTTGTGTAGGCGGATCTCTGCACCTGGATTTTAGGTGCTTGCAGGAGGTTGTAGGAGCAGAAGGGGTTGCAGAACTGAGGCTTGATGGTGTAGTTTTAATGTTGGTAAAGGTGCCTACAGCCAAAGAGTTATTGAATAACCAGTGATGGAAAACATCCTATCATGCTACAAGATGTAAATGGCTGTCATTAAGTGCCTCTCTGATCCACAGATCAGTCACAGACCTGCTTAAAGCTAATGGGTTCAAGAATAGCAAGAAAGCTAATGACCATCCTAATTGCCTTTCTTTCAGGCTAAAGGGAAGGAGCCATTTAAAAGGCCCCTTTATGTTGCGATAGCTGGCAACAATAGGAAGCGAAAGCCTAAGGCCATGGGCCACATGGCAAGACCGATCAGAAGCTGAGCTGCATTGGCAGAGGGGTTTCCTTGGCACTGATTGTAAAGCACAGGGGCTGAGGGATCGATTGGTTGTAGCTCTGTGTGTGAGGCAGACAGCAGACAATAACCAGCAACCAACAAGACAGTGACCCTAGGATAAAGCCAAGAGATAGAGCTTCTTTTTATATATATAAAATAAATGGAGATATACTTATCTCCTAGAACAGTCATCAAGTCCAGTCCCCTGCCTACAACACTAGCAGGACCAAGTACTGTCCCTTGCCAGATTTTTTTTGCCCCAAATCACCCCCTTAGGGATTGAACTCATAACCCTGGGTTTAGCAAACCAATGCTCAAACCACTGAGCTATCTCTCTCCCCCTTATGAGGGCATTACTCACTGGAGAGGCAGACTTGGATTTATGGCCTGTTGTTTCAGGGAAACATATTTCCTTTTTGTAAATGAACTGGATTTTGCCAAAGCATTAACCTGATGTGCATCATTCATGTCTTCTCCTAATGGAGAGGACCTGGCAAGGGCTCAAACACTGACTAATTGCTCGAAAGGGGCAGTAAAACAAACCCCATGACCAGTAGATCATCTAGGTTTCCAAATGCGCTTATTGCTCTCTGGGTGCATTGATTGGCATTTATGAACCTGTTGTTTCCGTGGTTGCTTGGAATAAGGAAGTTTTTTCTCCCGGTGAAACTCACGAACGCCAGGGCACCAAATATGGACTTCCCTATTCACTGCTGACTTGCGCTTACAGGGCGGAGGTGCTGGTTGGGAGACCAGCTGCAGGTGTTATCAACCTTTCTGCTCCCTGAGTGGTTGGTAAAAATAAATATCTTGCTCTAGGGGAAGCCGGCTCTAGTATAAAAAGAACTGCTCTGGTTCCGGGGAGTCCTATAAACACTAGCGCTTCGTGGCTAAGGCACCTGTCTTGAAACAGGCCACGAAAGGCAGGAGTACTAGCAGAAAGGTAAATGAAATACAACTGGACTAAAGATGATTTTTCTTCAATCTATCAGAATCAATAGAAACAAAATGAACTGGCTTTGTTAAACTTGCGGGCAATAGAAGCCATCCTGGGATTGAGTGATGCTTTTGAGGCCTGTCTCTCCCTGCTCCAGAGAACGTTCTGACGTCTTCCAGCCCTTGGCTCTCGCGGTGGTCTAAAACTTGGCCTGGTGTGGTGCCATGGATGTCAGCTGGGGTCAGGGTCCTTTGGCGCCAGTGAAAGCCCAGTCATGCTTTGATTTCTGTTGTAGCTTTTCTGTGCTATCTGTGGTGATTGTGATTTTGTATACCACGCCTTTAATTTCTAGCGAGGAACGTCTCCTTTGGGTCTGATTCTCCTCTCAGTCAGGGTGAAATTAACCTCGTAGGCAAGGCAGAGAGAGCCAGCAGAAAGCACGGGACACTAAGTCCCAGTTAAGCCCCAAAAGAGGGCTGAAGTGAGGCAAAGACTATGTGTTGGATCTCTGTGCAGGGCTGAATTTCATCTTACAATGGTGTCAATCAGCAGTGACTCCACTGCAGGGAACGGAGGTGCCAAACTGGTGTCAAAGAAAAATCAGGATTTTTTTTTTAGTTGCAGCATTTCATGATGTAGGTACAAGAAAAGAGGGTAGGCTGACCAGACAGTAAGTGTGAAAAATTGGGACGGGGGTGGGAGGTAATAGGAGCCTATATAAGGAAAAAATATATATATATTGGGACTGTCACTACAAAATTGGGACATTTGGTCCCTCTAAAAGGGGAATAAGTTACTGATCAGCTGGTCTGAGTAACAATCAGCAACAGCAGCTAATCATAAGGTAAGAGAAAGCAGTCACACCGGCTGTACTATTCACACTGCCCCCTGCCCTCACCTGGAGGGACCACCTCAAGGGGAAAGCAGGGAGTTCAAACTCATTGGTCCTCTGCAATTCGCTGCTAGAAAATTGAGATTACCAGCATGTAGCATTTCATTTTCGCATTGGTGGTTTATGAACTATTAGATCTTAAAATCACATTATGCGGATTATACTCCTGCAAATCCACTGTGACCCAGCCTGTCTGCCCCAGGGACCTGCTCTTAGCATAGAAACAGATGGGCTTGAGTTGAAAAGCAACTTGCTCATCCCCTGACTCTTCCAGTCCCTCTGCTCCATTTTTCTTTCTGAATCTTTCTGATCTTTATCCTGGTTTGCGTGACAAAGCTGCACAAGAAACGTGTATATGACCCAGATAACACTTTGATTGAGCAATAACCATAAAGACGGTCAATCATTGACCAGTGGTATCAGAGAGTTAAAGCGCCCACTGATGGCCTTCCTAGGGCCATGTTGATTTAGCTGTCCCACTGAGTCTAATCGAGCTCTGGGGCTTCCTGAAACATTCTTTTCCTTTGTTACAGCATCTAAGCCATGGAAACCCAAAGGAGGGGACAATGGGAAATACAGGGTCAGCCCAGAGGAAAGTTCCTCTCTCTAGACAAGAAAGAGGCGAAGAAGGTGTTGGAAATTTATGTCAAGCGCACACTTAGCAACTGTGAGGATTCCTTTGCTGCTAAGAAGAGGGTGGAGGAGGCCAATGCCACACAGGGGAAGAAGATGACTAAGCTCCGGAGAGCAGCAAGTGACTTATCTTGCAACCTGAGTCTCCATAGAACCACGAGGAAGGGCCAAGCAGACAGAGGCAAGGCAGTGGGGCTGGAAGATGTGCTTTGTGAGAAGAGCAAACCGTTGGCGTGTGGGAATGCTACAGAAGACGAGCAGAAGCCAAAGGAGAAAGGCTTGAAGAACTTGTCCCAGGGGAAAAACCAGCACCCCTGGATCAAAACGCTCCTGAATTTCTTCAACCGGAAAAACACGGATGACCATAAAGAACAGTCCTATAAAAGGACGAAGGAAAGAGAGGCCAGCATGCAGCAGGCTCCTAGCTGTGTGGAAGCAGAAGCAGAGACAAGAACTGGAGCAGAATCTAGTTCATCGCTGCGGCCTGGGAAAACCATTAAAAAGAGATCCAGCTTCAGGAAAGCTTTCTCCCTTAAGAAACATACCACCGAGGAGGAAAAGAAAGCAGGGACGGAAGCAGGAATAAAAGCAAAGAGGCCTAGCTTTCTTCCACTGCGGGCCGTTCACAGACCATCTTCCCAAGGTATGAGCATAGACCATTTGTAGCTGAAGAGTTCTGTGTTCCCTGTGGGGACCAGGGGCAGAATTTTAAAGTGGGATTATGTGAACAGTGACTGCAACCGTGACCCATCCTGGGAGATTTTCAGAGGCGCCAAGGGATGCCAAATACCTTGTTTACCCTGGAGAGGGTTTGCTTGTGAAGATATACCGGGAGAACCATACCAGCAAATCTTCCAAGTGGAGATGCAGCTCATACTGGCAAAAGAATTCTTTTGGTGGTGTAACTTATACCAGTTCTCGGAACAAAATAAACCGTACTGGGAAAAGGACTCTTTGGCCGGTACAGTTGCATCTACAGGTTAGGATTTTGCCAGTATGAAGGCGTAAAGAATCACACCCCAAACTCACCTTATACTGGCAAAATTTCTAGTGTCAATCTGGCCTTAATCTCATGTCTTAAAATGATCTGTGACTTTGAGGGGAGGGAGGGAGTTACAGGATTGTCTGAAGTTTGTGCCTTTGAAAATCTGCCTCTGGGTGTCCTCCCTCGCTCCTTCGGGCCTGCCTCCACAAGACAGCTGGTACAGTGAAAATGGCAAATCTCTCCTCTTGTACCAGTATAACTTATTCTGGTTTGGGATGTGCAAAAACAATACCGGTCGCCGGTACCTTTATACCTGAGTCCGCAATGGGGACTGGAATCATGTATCCATTAAAAATCACCTCCCCAACCGACATAGTTTGGCCATTACAACTCTTGAGTGTAGGCCAGTCCTGTAGTTTACGGACACATTTTAAGAATCATTTCTTCCCTGCTACACAGTCTTTATGAAGCGGCTGGTACATTTCCAGCATCTGTTTGGGAGGATCAACGATTGTCCTTGTAGCGGAAGCCAGGGCTTGAAAAGCCCCATGTGACTGGCAGGCTCAGTTCCTGGCCACAGTTCCACATGAATTCCCGAGCCAGGGCAAGCATGAGATGGAATTTTGCTACTGGAAGGTGGCAGGTCTGACAAGGTTACGCCCATTAAAAACCTCGCCCTCTTTGTCTTTGCAGTCCAGGAAGAACACGAGCTTTACTGCGCGCAAGTTTCTGAAGAGATACAGCTGATAATCCAGGGCAATGAAGCCAAGGCAAAAAGAAAACAGAGTTACGAAGGACCGCCGAGACCCGCCGGCACTCCTGAGTCTGGTCAGTATCATCCAGTCATGGGCCACCCTTGATCTATGCACAAAAACCCCCTCAGTGGGGTGAGATCGTCCCCGTGCAGAGCCAGCCCAAGGCCTGTGCACCGCATAAGCCCCATGTTGAGGCCTGAGTGGCACTAGTGGCAGTGTGATGCCCCTGGATGCGCTGTCAGCAGCGGGGAGGGACCGTGGGAATCCAGGAGCCACCACTGTCTGAGCAAAGAGACCTGCCTCTGCTCTCCACCAATGTTACTGGCTCATCAACCTCGCTATGTGGCCCAATCACCACCAGAGGAGGACAGAGAACCACGCTAGAGAACCACGCCCAGGGCTGAATTTCATCCTGGTAGGAATGTCCCACGCCGACTGAGCGGGGCATGTGGCCCTGGTAAGGAAGGTGCCTGGCTCTGAGCAAGGAAGCGGCTGCTCGTTGGCTGATTGGCAATGCTGCCAACGTGGAATTTTGTAACGAATCCTGTGATATCTGGCGCATTTTAAAGCCTGTTTATGGCTGCACAGGGTGGAAAATTGGCTGCTGAGCTAGCAATGACTAACGAAGAGCTGACAAGCTAACTGTTGGAACTGGGGCGTACAAGGATACAATCAAGCAATGTTAGTACAGTTGGAATTGGCTACCGCCGGTGAACTAACAGAGCAGGTCCTTTATGGGGAATCTAAAGAAGTCCTGCTACAAACAGAGGGGAACTCAGAGCCACACTGTGCTAGCATGAGTGACACCTGCAACTGAGCAGCAAGGGCAAAACTCCCAGTCCTACGAGCTCCGTGCCAGGGGCTGTACTGGGATCAGAGTGTAAGGGGGCTTTTCTGTTGCCCTTGACATGTAAATTGCTTTTCTGAAAATAACCACCTTGAAAATCCAGTCCTCAATGTTCAGGGCAGAAGGACTCGGGCTTGTAGAAGCAGCTGTCTGAAATTGTGGAAGTCATTCTCTTTCTGTTTTTTCAGTGGTGAAGCACTGGAATGGGTTCCCTAGGCAGAGGATGGAATCTCCTTCCTTAGAGGTTTTTAAGGCCCGGCTTGACAAAGCCCTGGCTGGGATGATTGAGTTGGGGATTGGTCCTGCTTTAAGCAGGGGGTTGGACTAGATGACCCCCTGAGGTCCCTTCCAATCCTAATATTCTCTGATTCTCTGTCTGCAGAAGATGCCATCATAAGAAAAATAGTTGCCCTGCTCAAGAGCACTGGGGATCATTTGGACGAGAAGGTAAGGGGAGGACTTTGGTGGGCTATAGATGTTTTGGGTCAAATTCTCTGCTGGTATAAACTGGGGCAGCATCATTGACTTCAGTGGAGTCTCACATACAGTTATCTAAGGACTCTGCGCTAGCACCTCTCCTAAGCTACTTCTTGGGCTCCATCTCCAGCCCTTTTGCAATATCTGAGTTACCTCCTGTACACACCACTGAAAGCCCCCAAAAGCCTGGCCAACCTACCATGTGGCTTTCCATCCAAAGGGATTGCCAAAGGTGTGTGGTGCTTCTCACAGCATCTTGTAATCCGGGGCTGATCCAAAGACCACTGAAGCCAGCGGAAAGATTCCCACTGACTTCAGCGAGCTTCGGATCAGACCTTAGATGGGGTGGGAGAGGTGAAGTGATGGGTAAGTCCAAAGGGAATCTGACAGAAGGGGTCAGAACAAAGGCTATGCACCACTTGGGGCTGAACATAGAACTTAAGCAGTGGTTTTCTGCGCAGGGATGAGTTTCAGATTATAGCAAAGGAGGGAGATGGTTGTCTGGGAATTGATAGGAATGGATCAAATGGGTAGGAAGCCAGTACGATTTTGGGAGCGGGCCAGCTTGTGAGGTTGGTGGTGACACACAGATTAGGGGCAATACTTATCATAGTCTATTCATGAATGTGTGTGCTACTGGTTTCCCTCTTCAACAGATAAAAGAAGACACAAATCTCACCACGTTCTTCAAAGAGATCTCCTACAGCTCCTTCAAGCACTTAGCCGACGTCTACGTCAATAAAGAAGTGACTGCCCAGGTGCCCGAGATGTCTCCCGAGGAGATACAGTTTGCATTCGCTGTGCACCTAACCGCCAAGGTGGCAGGCATCTGTAACCACGCGGTGAACAGGATCATGGGCTTTGGAAACCAATATCTCCAGGATACTTTTGTGCAGTTTTCCTACAGCAAGAACATCAGGGTAAGAGGGAGAAACAAGTGTGTAATACAGCCCATGACAGCATGCGGGGCAAATCCTCAGAGAGTGTAAACCAGTGACGCTCCATAGGCATCAATGGAGTTATGCCATATTACACCAACTGATCATCTGACCCCACCATTGTTATTTGTATTATTGTCACGCTCCGTGACCCCAGCTGAGATCGGGGTCCCATTGTGTCAGGTGCTGTACAGTCATTTAATGAGGGACAGGCTTTGCCCTGAGAAGCTCACAATTTGAATAGGCAAGAACGACAAAGGAATGGATTATTAGCTCCATTTTACATGGGGGAAACCGAGGCACAGAGATGAAGCGACTTGCTTAAGGTCCACAGGACAGAAACCCCGCCGGAGACAGAAATGGGATAAACCTGCCCATAGGGATATTTTCCTCCTAACCCCCAATAGCTAGAAGTTGGTTTATGCCAACAGCATTGCCATCAGTTCCCGTAAACTCCTTATAACCCACCCAGTGCTCACCAGCATCACACGCCCGTCCCGTTTGTGGAGCAGATTCTCACCTGTGGTTTATTCTGTCTTAACAGGACCGTGTGAAGTTCAACAGTAGCAGCTGTGAAAGCCCAGACTGAGGACTGCTCCCTAGGCGTTCGCTTTCTGAACTGCTGCGGGTGCCTTCCGGATCTTCAACTTCAGCCCTGCCCTGGGCTGAGAGGGACCAGCCCTCAGTGACTCCTGCATTTGGTAGAATTTCGTGAATTAAAAACCACAGAAGAAAATGAGTAACACGGGGGTCAACACGGAGAACATAAAAGACAGCTAAGCTAAGGATGAATATTCAGTATCTAATGCTAATACTACCTTGGTCTGCCTGATCTGTGCTGGTCCTTTATTGACCAAATCTTGCATATGATATCTCAGGTTATGAACTATTTTAACCCCAGGCTATAAAAGTATATTTTCTTCTCCTACTATTCAAGGCCCTGGTAAGAAAATCACGTAAGCACGTGCTTAATTTTAAGCACATGTGCTTAAGTGCTCTCCATGAATAGGATACGTTACTAAATTGGGCTCCAATCCTGTTGGCATGTCTTTTATTTATTATAATTAATGCTATTCAAATTCGGCAAGGGATATTAAACTGCACGTCTCAGGGCTTAGCCAAGCTCCAAGTATTTGAGATTGGGATGAAACCAATGAAGAGGTCAGATTGTCCGCCATCGGCTACTGCTGGAATTCTTGCATCTTCCCATAAAGCATCTGGTCAGAGATGGGACACTGAACTAGACTGGCCGCAGCTCTGAGCTTTTAGGGCGATTCCTGTATTCCTACGGCATCAGTTTGTAATGCAAATGCTGTTATAGTGCAATGCCCGGGAAGCCGCTGGATGTGATGGTGCCAATCTGTTGCATCCAATAGGATGTGATTCTTTCAAACATAGACATAAGGGGCATGGAATTTCTGTGGAACAAAGGGACCTTTGGGGCCTATCAGTGGACTGTGACGTAACCATTCTGCAATGGGACCTGGAAATTATTTGGCTCTGTCAACACTCGCAACCAAATCATTCTCAACCCTGGTTTAGAGTCCCCTGTGGTCTTCAACCACAAGCCATTTTCCTACTGTAGACAGAAGGGCCATAAACTCTGCTAAGCCGTCAAATTTTGGAGCGGGTTATGGATTGGAAGCACATGAACCGACAAATGGATTGCAGCGGGAGTCATGACGTTATGTACTGAACTATTAGGTTTTCTGCCAGATGATTTGAGGCGCTACAGTTTGTCCTAGTACATTAATCAGAGAGGAACAAACATTCCCAAGTGCTGTTATGAACATCGTGGAGCGCATGGACTTGAGTGTATCCCTCTCACAGATGCTGGATGAAATGTGGAGCGTGGGATGGGGCAGAATGCAAGTGGATATTATGTTACAGGTGGAGTAAAGTGTGTCTTAATACACCTACGTGATGTTGTCCTGGTGTTGTCTGGATTAGTGATCTGCTAGGTTGCTCCAGTCCTCCACTCTGGGAGCCAGCCTGACCCTGCTCTGCTGCGAGAACCCCCCTCCTGGGCTGTTCACACACAGCCTCTGCCATGTGAGCTGCTCCCAGCTCCCTGAGTGAGCACATTTGGCCAGCTGCTGCTTGGATTGTGCAACTGAATGACACTAACCAATATCTCCGGTCCCAGACACAACCCTAGGAACCTCAGTCTTGCAGTGTCCAGTTGTTCCCGCTGGATGCTGCAAGCTTATATGAGTTTTTTCAATTGAACAAAGAAATTGATAGGTACCAGGCTTGTTATCCCAAGGGGAGTCTCTAACATGCTTCAAACTAAACACACTGCTTCAGGTAGAATAAACAAATAGATTTATTAACTGCAAAAAATAGATTTTAAGGCGGGGATTCTCAAACTGGGGGTCGCGACTCCTGCCGCTGCCGAAAAGCCACCAAATTGATTAATTCCACCTTTGGCGGCTTTTCAGCGAATGGATGTCCACTCGGGATGTTCAGCTCGGAATGTCTGCCGAAAATAGCCACCGAATATGGAAGTATTCAATTTGGTGGCTTTTTGGTGGGCATAGAAGGGTCGCGGTCTCAGGAAGTTTGAGAACCGCTGTTTTAAGGGATTATAAATCAAAGCACAAGTCAGCTTTGGTCAACTGAAATAAAAGCAAAATGCACTCTAAGCTGATCTTAACACTTTCAGTGCTCTTACAAACTTAGATGCTTCTCGCCACAGGCTGGCTGGTTGCCCTTCAACCAGGCTCTCCCCTTTGATCAGCGCTGCAGTTGCTTGGTGGTGATGTCTGTAGATGTAGGTGGAAGAGCATGGCAAACGTCTCTCCCTTTTATCATGTTCTTTCTTCCTCTGGGCTTTACCCCCCCCCCCACCCCCCTTCAGACTCAGGTGAGCATTACCTCATCGCAGTCCCAAAGTGACCAAAGGAAGGGAGGTGACTCACTCCAGAGTCCAACAGATCCTTTGTTACTGCCTAAGCCAGTGTCCTTTGTTCCTGTGAGGTATGGGAGGTTTGTCCCATACCTGCCCTGATGAGGTGTGAACTGCCTCTCTGCTCTTGGAGAGTTTTGCCTGGGCTTGTTTTAAGCCATGAGGACACATTTTCAGCCTCACAATTCTAGACAGGAAATTACAACCTAAGGCTATAACATTACTATAACAACCATGCTCAGTGCATCTTCTGAAGACACCCGATATGACAAACTTTGCATTGGCTACCACACAATCACATTATAAGGACGGACATGGGAGTACTGTCCCGAGGTAGAGAGTGTCACAGCCTAATGTGGGTTCTGTGCCAGTTCTTTTATATTCGATAAAGAGCAGGATAAGAGGCATATGATTAGGGCGGGGCCATTGGCGTCTGTTGTTTAATCGCATGATCCTAGCTGCCTTTGCTCTTAGAATGAGGAAGTTACCGAAATTCCAGCACAGTGAGATCAGAGACTTATTAGTAAGTAGCAGATGGTGGCCCTGACACCCAAGTACAGAGGGAGGTGGTTCACAGGTGGGCTAGAGCCTGTACTGGCATGAATTGGCATTTCCCCATGGACCAGCCCATGTCTAAGAAGATGCATGATGTGAAAGAGATTAAACAATAAGCCCTGGGAATGGGCCTTAAGCCTTGGCCCATTGCAAAGACCCCCGAAGCAGGAGAATAGGTCTCTGGATGAAGGCCGCAGAGCCTGGCTCGATGCCAGCGGAGATTGCCGGAGAATTCCGGAAGGATCCTGGCAGAGTAGTTTGGGAAGGTCCCCGCTGCAGGGGAGATGCTTTAGTCACACTGAGCCGACTGGGCTCCATGCAGGGGTAGCTGGATGAAATTATACAGAAGGTCAGCAGAAGGGAGCATGTGGGTATGAAGAACACATGCTCATGCCGACCGGGGTACGTCTACACTGCAAGGAAAAACCCAGACCACCGCAACTCAGAGCTTGGGCTGAGTGACCAGGGCTCAGGCGCTAGGCCTAAAAAGAGCCATGTACATGTTTGGGCTCAGAGACCCCCCCTTCCCGCCCCTCGCGGAGTTTCAGAGCCTCAGCTATACCTCTATTTTTAACCCCTCAACCTGTGAGCCTGCGTAAAGTTGACCTGACCTGGGCCGGCCCCAGCCGTGACGCGGGTCGTGTATTGCCATGCGATAAGGCCGGATAAGATTGGCAGGGCACACTGGTATTGTGAGAGCACCTAACACCTTCATTCTAATGAGCCAAAAAATCATCCTTGGAGTAGATGCCATCTAGATTGGTGGGTTGGTAAACAGGGCATTGGAGGCAGGAATTTGTGTGTGTGTGTCCGTCCGTCCGTCTTCTAATCTCCCTTGGGCATAGGCAGCAAGGCCCATTGCCATAATGCTGCCCATTAAGAAATCCATCTTCCAAGACCAATGCAATTCTAGCTCATTCCTTCCAAAGCCAACATATCCTACTACCTAGAGGCTCTTGTTCCTACTATCTCGTGCTTTGGGGCTTTGCAGCTCAGAGTTGGTTTCATGCCCAGTAAAAGCAAAGGCAACAGCTGGAAGACTGAAGAATTCTCGCACTGGATGTTGGCAGGTGGCCTGCGTTCCCACTGGTGAACATGGCAGGAGAAAAGCCATGGGGTTAGCTGGTAGGCAACGCCTAGTGTGTAAACAGAGGCCAAATAAGGGACAACGCTGCCGTTCGTGGATATTTCCTTCCTTTCCTCCCTTTCCCAGGGTTATTTATGGAGGCGAAGGGTCTTGGGAAGTATCCTGGTGGTTAGTGGTCTCAGCTCCATTTGGTGGGTAGGATCCATTGGCGACCCTTTGTGGTCTACACCAGTTCCTCACACCATGAGTGTGTGAGGGGTGGGGAAGGGCAGCCTCCATGAGACTGCTCTGTTCCCGCCGTGCCTGGGGCCAGGAGTTGACATGAAGAGGTGGGCGCTGCAGGAGGTACCGGGGGACACGTGCTGAACTAAGCGGATGCAGAGTATGTCCCGCTCTGGAACAGGGGGAGCCGTGTGGCAGATTGGGATTGGCGGAGTCATTTTGTGCTACCTGGCAGGGGGGGAATTTTGGCAGAGTCGCCGCTAAGCCCTTGGTCCCCTCTCAGGTGAAACTCTCACAGACGCTGATGCGAGCGTCGACGGAATAAAGACTGAGACAGATCTTGACATCATTATCCGCCATCTGTGGGACCTTACCCTGCAAGCAGCCCTGGTAGCCTTTTCCCTTACGAGCGGGCCAAGCAGAGATGGCACGATTTGACCGCAAATTAATGAACACCACTGGGCTCTTGGGAGCTGTGATAATTTCTGGCTGCCCTAGTCCTTCCTGTCTGATAACGCACTGGACTGGGACTCAGGAGACCTGCATTCTGTTCCTGGCCTGCTGGGTGACCTCAGGCACTGCCCTGTGCCTCAGTTTCCCACTCTGTAAAATGGGGATAATGTTACTGACCCTCCTTGTAAAGATCCACTTTTGAGCTCCATTGCGGAGAAGCATTATATCAGAGCAAGGGAGTATTTTATTCTGGTAACTGATCAAGGCTGATGAGGGTGAAACTAGATAAAGAGCTACAACTGGTTAAAAACCACTATGATTGCAGCATGATTTGCATAGCGCCAGGCGTGCATGTGACATTTGACTGAGCTGACAATTCAGGTGGAGTGGGAATAGGCAGGCGCATCACATGGGTGTGGAGGCTGCTTGCTTTGCTTTGCATGCCGCACTGTGGGGTTTTGTTCTCTGTGCGTCCAGGGACCTTCCCAACCAGGCAAATGAATATTTGCATAACAAAGTCTCGCCAACGCCATGGGGGAAGCCAGCGTTCCGGTTCTGTAGCAGCTAAAGTCCATTCCCTCCTGCCTGACTCGTGGGAAGTGCTGGAGGTGGGTGAAAGAGACATCGCCCAGTCGCCACAGGGGAAATAAATTTCATCAGCTGGATGAAATCTTATGATGTGTGGGAGAGGGGAGGTAAAACATCACTGAGATTGATAGGTGGGCACTCATCTTTCAATTAACATCGCTGTAAGGAGAAGCTCCTGCCTAAGACAAAAGTATATGAATCCACCCAGGGGCTTTGTTGGCTTGTTTTGGGTAGGCATGTGCGCGAGTGAAGACAGAGCAGGAAAAAAAGCCTGGGAGAGACTTGACAGCCAAGCCAGCTGAAAACAGGGAGACTGAGCCCAGTAGAAACCAGGGGAGAGGCTTTGGGGCAGAGGCATGCAAGGCTGAAAAGATTGCTCCTGGCGCTCTGAGCCATTTCCAGCTATCGGATTCCTTCTGTGCTCAGAGACACAGGCCTTGGTACATGCTTTGTAAATAAAGAAAACTGTAAATAAAGAAAATTATGGCTCAGTATCACCAATTTCTCCTCCCAGCTGACACTTTCTCCTTCCTATTCCTGGGAGCAAGGGCTTGGAGCAGCTCACCGGTAGCTCAGTGTATGGATCACTCTGTCAATCCTATTTCCCCCCTTTAAAGCACCCTCCCATCACTAAGCACGGGAGTGAATTACAAGGAAAGGGGGAACAGAAATTTGGTAATCGAGGGTTGTTCCGTCTAACAGACAGGTCTAGCAAGATCCAATGCCTTGAGACTAGAAATAAGGACCTGTTTAACTGAGAGAGTAATTAACCAAGTGAACAATTTACCAAAGGTCATGGTGGATTCTCCAGCATTGGGAATATTTAAATCAGGAGGGGATGTTTTTATAAAAAGTTCTGCTTCAGTTCAACCAGGGACATCCTGCGGTCTGCGTTGCACAGGACAGCAGACTGGATGATCACGGGAGTCCCTTCTGGCTTTAGAATCATTGAAAGCCAAGCAGGGCTCGGTAGCAGGAGGGCAGAGAGTTGGTTAAGTGGCTGACAGAACGGAGGGAAAGGATGAAAAGTGGGACATCTACTTTGAATGTGGGCTTGGGGCCCCATTTGAATATTGCTCTGCCTCACCGCCTGAGGCTAGTTGTTGCAAATCTCTTGCCCTGATTTCTTGGATATAAAATTGAGGGCCCGGTCACTTGTGGTCATTAAAGATCCCATGCTATTATGGACGGGCAGATGATTAGCGCTGGTCAGTTTCCAAATCTGGGTATTACATTTATCCTACTTAAATTCCCCACCACAGTTTCAACCAGAGAAGAGATTCTCTTCACCCTAAGGCGATAGCTGTGCAGGGTTTCTGGGGCAGAACCTCTGCGAGGTTACCTCCCCAGGGGTCCTTAAAACCCCCCTCCCCCCACACACATACACCTCCTGCAAAGGTTCTGGGTTCTGTTGGTGCTTTACAAGAGTAAAGGGTTTATTATTCTTAAAGTGTCCCAAGGAACTTGAGGATCCTCTTATTTCAATGAGTGTTTGCTCTTCCTAATCCTGCTTTACAAGGTGCCAGGGGTAGATTATAAAGGCCACCCAGCATTTAATGAATCAATTAGTTCTAAATTCCATGCTGGTAAGAGGATGATGACAAGATTGTGTCTTATATATATGATGGCATCGAACCAAGCACGGATCTCTGGCGATACTGCCCTCGCTAGTAATTACAGCTCTTTCTCAGGACAGTGGATAAACCACTGAACGATTCGGCTCGTTTTGTTATGGCTCGGTATGAAAACTAATAAAATGCGCTGTAGATGGAGTCAGACTGTAGGCAGACAGGGGAATGAGACAGAGATGTCTCATTTTAACCTGCTACTGGATTAACATACTGCATGTAGTATATCACGTGTCGGGAAGGTGGACAAGGTGCTAGACCGAGGGGGGAAATGGTAAGAGGAAGGAATCGGGGAACAGAGAGTGTGAGTGAAGGGTGGGGATAACAGTGAAGAGAGAATAGAAGGATGATTATCTATCATCCCCATAGACAAAGTCATCTACCCATCCATCATCCTCCCCGAACACACACTGATCTACCCCACCAACCAACATCCCCATACACACATCCATCCATCTGTCCCGATACACACATTATCCTCCCCAGACACACAACCGTCCGCCCATCCGTCAGCCCAGACACACATCCATAATTCATCATCCCCACACAGCCATCTACCTACAACCAACATCCCCATACACACATCTATCCATCTGTCCCGATACACACATCATCCTCCCCAGACACACAACCGTCCGTCCGTCAGCCCAGACACACATCCATAATTCATCATCCCCACACAGCCATTTACCTACCAACATCCCCATACACACATCTATCCATCTGTCCCGATACACACATCATCCTCCCCAGACACACAACCGTCCGTCCATCCGTCAGCCCAGACACACATCCATAATTCATCATCCCCACACAGCCATCTACCTACAACCAACATCCCCATACACACATCCATCCATCTGTCCCGATACACACATCATCCTCCCCAGACACACAACTGTCCGTCCATCCGTCAGCCCAGACATACATCCATAATTCATCATCCCCACACAGCCATCTACCTACAACCAACATCCCCATACACACATCCATCCATTCATCTCTAGACACACAGCCATCTACCTACAACCAACATCCCCATACACACATCCATCCGTTCATCTCTAGACACACAGCCATCTACCTACAACCAACATCCCCATACACACATCCATCCGTCTCTCATCCTTATACACATAGCCACCCATTCATCATCCCCACACACACACAGCCACCCACCCATTCATCATGCCCACACAGCCATCTACCTACAACGAATATCCCCATACACACATCCATCCATTCATCATCTCTAGATACACAGCCATCTACCTACAACCAACATCCCCATCTACACATCCATCATCTTCACATAGCCATCTACCTACAACCAACATCCCCATCTACATATCCATCCAAACACCCATCCATCCATCCGCTTGTTACAATGCCCAATGAGACTCTAAGGGCTGATAAAGTGCAGTAATATGGAAGGGGAACTCCAATGCGAGGAGACAAGAAGGAGACAGCAACAAGGTGCGGAGTAGGGGGCAGGGGTTGTGGATGGAAACAAATGCTGGTGGAAGCGAGTCGAGAATAGGAGGAGGCAGGGATGGAAACGACTCAATACACCAATGCAGACTGGTCCTTTTACTTTTAAGTCCCTAGCTCAAAATCAGCCCATGCTGCCGATGGCTGAAAGCAGCGTCTATTTGTGGCTGTTCAGTGGCGCATGGAAATGACTGGGTGGATTTCAATCCGCTCCCCAGGGAACAGATGCTCACCACACAAAAGCACCACTTCACTGACAGCCTCATTACCAAGGCCATGGGCTGAACTGGCAGGAAGATGGAATTATCCATTCACCGTCCTTTGGCTATTCCAGAAGTGCCTGTGATCCCAGCTGAGATCGGAACCCCACTGCGCTAGGATGTACAGCTAGTAAGAGACAGTCCCTGCTCTGGAGAGCTCACAACCCAGAGAGAGAAGACAGACAAGAGATGTGCAATTACCCTGGTTTTGCAGATGAGGAACAGAAAGCTCCGGGTCAAACAGAATCCGGGGCAGAGCCGGGAAATGAACCAAGCTGGTGTGCCTGAGTCACAGCTGACCAGGTCTGCAGCGCCCTGGTAGGACGCAGCGCCAGTCAGTTTGCAGTGCCCCTGCCCAGAACATTCTTGCTCTGTGGCTGGAGGACTCCAGCCAGCTACCAAACCCAGCTTCCTTTGCCAGCATGGCAATGACACCGACAGACAAAACCCCCCTTGGCTGTCTCCCCTGCAAACAGCCCGCTGTGCCTCCCGTATTGGGATCAGAGGAACGCTTCCGATGAGAATTAAAAGGGTCACTGTCACTATTCTAGGCCAACCCGGGGTGCCCCTTGCTGGTGGGCCCTTACTTGATATATATATCCCTCACCCAGCGTATCAACACCCCCCCAGACAGACTGTTAGTTGCGACAGTACCTTTTGGGATGGGGCTTCGTTGGGTAGCAGAAAAGCCAACACAGATTCTAAACAAAATCTTCACCCCAACATCTCCACTGGTGACCAGGTTGTTCTTAATCCATCTGTCCCCCACCTGAGGACACATTGCTCGTCTCTATCCAGGTTCTTCCCCAGGGGTTCTCTTGGTTCTGGCCTTTGCCCCAGTATTAAACCTCTTGCCTCTACTGGAATGAGATCCTTCTCTCGAGTCCAGGGAGGTCTCCCACAGCGACTCTTCTCAAGGGACGGCGAGTGGTTCTTGCCGGGATGGGCTTCCGGACGGTGTCTGGGAGACCCCCCTGGCTGAGACCAGGCCTTCTCAGATACCTGCAACTGCAGTCCTCCATCTAGGAGTCTCCCCTTCTAGGAGCTCTTCTGACCAGCGCCCATTCTGGTGCGTTCCCCCGACACAGCCCTCCCGAATGTCCGGCCAAAAAGGAACCCTGATGGCTCAGGTTGGCACCCCAGAGCCCACCCCAGAGCCCTCAATTCCCTCCCTCCTGCACCGCAACCTGCCCCTTTCTTCACCCCAAGCTCCTCATCCCCAGCCCCACCCCGGAGTCTACATCCCCTGCAGGAGCCCGCACCCCCCCACACCTCAACCCCCTTGCCCCAGCCCAGAGAACTCTCCCATACCCCGATCCCCTCATTTCTGGCCCCACCCGGAGCCAGCAACCCTAACCCAGAGTCCATACTCCCTGTATCCAAACCCTCCACCCCAGCCCAGCCCCCTCTCCTGCACCCCCAGGCCAGAGCCCATACACGCCCCCCCCCCCAGCACCCCAACCCCCTGCCCGGAGCCCTCTGCCACAGCCCAAGCCCCTCATTCTCAGCCCCCCCACTGCCCTCCCCTGCACCCCAACCCCTAGCCCCAGCCTGGTGAAAGTGCGTGAGGGTGGGGGAGAGCGAGGGGGATGGAGCAAGCGGGGGAAGGGCCTCGGAGAATGGGCGGGGCTTCAGGGAAGGGGTGAGGAAGGTGTTGGGGCAGGGGTATTCGGTTTTGTGCAATTAGAAAGTTGGAGACCCTAAGGTGGGGGCCCTCATAAAGCAGTCACGAGCATACAAAACCCTAATCCCCCCATACAGGGCAGCGTCCCCATGAAAATCACATTTGAGAAAAACAAGACATGGCTGTAGAATTTTATACTGAGGACAAATAGGATTTGGACAAATATTAGATACGGTTGGGACCTCACATGCCCGGGTCAGAATGGCAATCGCTAGCGTAACATATCAAATGCAATGCGCATCTCCTTAGCAAATCTGTAGTACAGAGATCGTCCTTCTTTCATTAAGATCACAAGGGCCTCCATTCTCTGGATCACTGAAAGGAGAATACTGACTTCATGGCAATTGCATGTGAAAGGAACACAACACGCAAATACATTTTTTCGCCCCAACGCTTTGAGCTATTAGGGAATCTGGTCTGCGGCATTTCTTTGGGTCTGAATCAACACAACGAAATAGAGAGGCACAGAAAGGTAGGGGCGCAAGGCGTCGGAACAGGTCAGATCGCAGGAAGGGATGCTGTAGGATTTCAATTCAGCTGGGAAAATCGATCTGAGACTCTGGCCAAAGGACAGTCTGACTCTGTTTGTCATGTGGTATTGCCAACCTCCCGCCACCCCAGCATCAGGAGATTGGCTTCAAATCATAAATTAAAAAAAATAATAATAAACGGTGGGGATTTTTTTGCCTTCTGGACTTTGAGCCTTAAGGATGCACTTGGGTCACATTTTCAAGCTTTTATCTGCAACCAGGAGGGCTAGAAACGTGCTTTATTCTCTCCCCCTCCCATGGAAGCTGAGATTATCAGCAAAGCACCTGACTCCAGGAGCTAGAGCTTTAAGAACGCTAAATATCACCAAACTCACAATAAGAATCATGAGAGTTGCCAACACTGGCAGTGGGTGACATATAAGGGAGATAAGCCTGCTAACACTACCTACTTTCTAGGTACAGAGAAGCTGGGAGGTGCCACATTCAGCAAAGCCTGAGCCAGCCCCTGGGCAAAGAGGTGAGGCTGTAAGTTTCCGTGGACACATCTCCGGTACAAGGACAAGCCACGATTACAATTGCTACGCTCCCCCGGCCCAGGATACTAAATGGTGGATCTTACCCTGCTACATGCTGCCGACTCAGAAGGCGCCATTTTTGCAGAATTCCTATAGAAGAGCAGAACTGCACTTGAGCTCCGTACCACGAGATCCCAGAATGAGTCCAGTCGGGGCCTGATGAGAAGCCAATGGAAAGAGTCCCTTTGACATAAGCTCTTCTGTCCTGTTTTTGCACAGCGTCCAGTGTGATGGGGTTCTGATCCCCAAATTGGCTCCTAGATACAACTGCAGTACAAACCATAAACAACAGGCTTTGGATTGGGACCGGAGATCCCTTGGGAAGCAGATGAGGGAGAAACTGGACCATCTGCCGGTAAATAAGATCATCCTCATTTTACAGAGGTGAAGTGGCTTAAACGAGGCCCCGCAGCCAGAGTGAGGCCTAGAACCCAAGAGTCCTAACACCCAGTCCTGTGCACACTCCACTAGGCCAGGCTGCCCCGGTGGATGACACGGGCAACTTACAAACTGCATCAGTAGAACAGACAGAGTCACCGCGATCAAAACAACCCCTAGAATATGACCCAGCTCGAGTGCAATTCAGTCCCTCTGGGGCAGAGGGCAGTGCAGAGTCCGGCCACTGAAATTCTAGTCGGAGTATTTAATGTGGGATTTCGGCGATGCATTGGCTTTGAGCTGAATTTCATCTCGGTAGAATCACGGTCCACCCAAACGCTCCAAATCTAAATTGAGCTCAGCACGTGGGCATTTTGTACTGCACATTTTGTACTGCACATTTTTAAGTGATTCATGTATGTATGCGATAAACTGACCTCGAACGATACCCCCAACAGAGCTCCTGGGTGCCTAATCGCCTTCTCCCAGGTCACCAGGGTCCAGAGAAACACGAGGCAGAAGAAAACGTTCTTCTTCCTAGGCTGGACTTGTTTAAGAGCAAAAACATGCCGGCAGCCCTCCCGTGGAACAGAATTTGGACACGGTAGCTACTCAACACAGTAAGCGGTGCTGGTGAGGTCAAGACATTACTGGGAATGTGCTGATCAGATTCAAAATGCATCCCTTGCCAACTTGCTTCCAACTTCATTTCCTGGCCACAAAAGTCCATTTAAACAGGCATGTGCAACCAGCTGAGACTAGCCACATTGTAGCAAGGCTGGCTGGAGATTCAAAGAGGCAAGTGCTACAATCGGCACCAGAAAGGCTCTTCCTAGATTCATACCCCTGGCGCTAGGCATTATGGGAGCAATGCTCCCAAGTGCTTAGCATCTCAAACTCCCATTGAAGCCTCCTAGGGCCAAATACTGAGTTGTGCTCCATGCTGCGAGGGCTCAGGATCTCGCAGGATTTGGCTGTTGCGTCATGCGGCCCCAGGAACAGAACGGAGCAAACAGAAAACGAACATGAAGACGATTCCCGGACAGGGGGGGAAGCTCCGGGTGACACAGAACCATCTCCATAGTCCCCACACCATCCCCAAATATAGGGTGCATGGTTGGAGGAAGATGGGTTGGCCAGGGAATGCTCCATCTGGCCACTCATGGGCTTCCTCGGGGGCTCCCTTGAGGCAGGGTGACCAGACAGCAAATGCGAAAAATCAGGATGGGGGTGGGAGGTAATAGGAGCCTAGATAAGAAAAATTGTATGTTAAGTAAATCGCGACAGTCCCTATAAAATCAGGACATCTGGTCACCCTATCTGGAGGGCCCCTGGCAGCTGGTGCGAATTAGAGCAGCCCCAAGGCTGCTCCAAGTTGCACTTGGGGAAGTGGCCCATCCCCAGGCAGCACCAGCGTCATAAGCCTCCCAAGCTGGTTCTGGCGGCAGACGGGCCAGTCTCCATGATTTGGGCCACTAACTTCGGCGGCCATCAGACTGGGGTTTGGAAACAGACTCTGACACCGACTGAACAATTTTCATTGTCCACGGTGCAAGCATTGATATGAAAAAGGACCAAGTGAACGAGCGGAGAGGACACTGGATTTTAACAATCCTTTCAGCTTTAGTAAACTATAGCGCTGATAGCAACACGGGGAATGGAAGTTCTGATCTTTAAACCTGACAGAATCCTGTTGAAGTGATACGTAAATGGGGTGACCAGATAGCAACTGTGAAAAAACGGGATGGTGGGGGGCAGTAATAGACCCCAAAAAACAGGACTGTTCCTAGATAAATAGGACATCTGGTCACCCTATATGTAAAGCGTACAGCTGGGTGGAGAATTCCAAGAAAATGGAAGTCTTTGGCAGTTGTATCTTTATAAGAAAGAAGTAACAGGCTCCACGTCCGCTTTCCTCGATGGATACAGGCATTGCAATCTAGGGTTAACTGAGCAAGTTTTCAAATATAACACAGCCCAGCCTTCCGTGTAATCCCTTGGGTAACCCCCACCCAGCTCTGAGCGCCTTGAGCAAATCTCTGCTCATTCAGCCCTGAGCTGTTCCTAAAACGGGATTGGGGGAGAATCCAATTGAGAAAAACACCCACGAGGAAGAGCAGAGGAAAGTAAAAAAAAGAGGAAAATTTGCAAGGGATGCTCAGAAAAAGCCAAGCTAGGGCTATGAGCTGCAGGAGACGTCCCATGCTCTGAAAGTGAGCGGGCTGTGGGAAGACTTATGAGTTATTGTCTTAAAAGGAGCCCCTTGCTTAAGCCAGGAGCACGATAGCCAGTTAGGGTCTAATCTGGCGAGAGCTGCTTTGATGCGGGGGGGAGAGAGTTTTATTTTTAGCCAGAGAGGTAATTAAAGCAGCTTCGCCTGTGAAAACATCTCAGGGATCTGGCAGAGAAGGGCAAAAAAGTGCATCTTCTGCATTCGGGTGGACCGCCAAAGGAGCAGTGAATGTGCCAGAGAAGGGCAGAAAGAGAGCGGGCTTGGAGTTCTTCTAGTGACAGCAAAACTGAACACCTGCCCGCTACCAAACCCACGTCTCTGCAGACTGAGCAGCTGGGATGGCTGAAGGAGATCTGAGCGGCACTGGCACCCGCTTCTCTCTTTCTTTTTCAGGCAGCGGTTTTCTTGCACTTTACCAGATAGGGGTGGTCCAGTCGCTCTTGGAATTGGCCCCTGAAATACTAAAATCAGCATCCAAAGTGTATGGAGCATCAGCCGGGTCCCTCATCGCTGCAGCAGTGGTGTGCGAATCTAGCCTGGGTAAGGAAGGATTTGGTTTATTCCCTGTATCTGTTTGTTGTTATAATGAAAACGTGGCGTTTCATGCCGGAAAAGGATCAGAAAGGAAGGAGCGGTGTAATACAGTAACTAATAACTTAATCGTACAGCATCAGGGACCTACAGGACCAGATTGCCAGCTGGTGTGAATCAGACGAGCTGTGTTTAAGTCGGTAATGGTACATTGCTTTACATCAGCTGAGGATCTAAACCATTGTTCTTCAGTGGGAGCTCATGGGTTAGATCCGGCCCACCACCAGCCTTCTGGGAAGAAGCAGAGCTCTTTTCCCCCTCCCCTCTGGAGCCTAGCCTAGCCTATCCATCCCCTGGCCTCAGAGGGGGGGGGGGGCTGAAGAACCCCCAAAAGAGCAGCGGTAAGGCTCGGGGCCCCACAACTGACGAGGGTGCTGGGCAGATGGCGGGCAAGAGGCAGGATTGATAGGGAGTGGGCGGATGCAGTTCAGTTTAAATTTCCCTCTGTTTACCATCATGCCATGTACTCCATTTCCATGTAAACACCTTGGAGCTACCCAGTGTGATGGCTTTTACACGGTTAATCAGGCGTTCATTCAGACACAAAGCGATCAGTAATTGACGCGCTTTCTGTAGCTAGCTTGATTGCTTTCTGCCTAGTCCTTTTCTAGAAAAAAAAAAAAAGATGGTGCGAAGGTGTTGTCAAAATCTCAGGCAATCAGGGAAATTAGACGTCCCTTCATTTCTTATGTCCTTTAAACTTATTTTAATTTCATAGCTTTAAGAGTAGAATTAATATTGACAGCATGATGCGTTAATAGCGTTATAGTCTATTTGTAGAATTACTTGTTTATAAGATTTCATTGGAATATTACCTGTGGAGGCCCAGATTTGTATTCTGAGATTACTAAATACAATCCAGCACATCACTGGTGAAAGGTTGCGATCCCTGGCTGCTAGCGACTCCCTAGAGAGCACACACCTGAAGAGCCCTTTGGCCTGTCCAGATCTGGACATTCCCTTACCCGGCCTGCCAGGAAAAGCAATCCCATTGCACCAATCCAGACCAACATATAGTAATCTATTTGTAACCCTTCTGCCTATCAGAATTGGCAACAACAAGGGCCGGGTTCAGTACACAGGGGTTCCCTCTCAGCAATGCAATGCAAACTGGCTTGAGCCCCCACCCAGTGACCTGCGAAAATCTGACACACACCACTGGGCGCCTCCAAGAGGCAATACTTCCCCTCTTGCAAGCACAGACCGGTGTATCAGAAGATCTTTAATAACAGGAGGTAAATGATATCATTAAACTGGGGCAAACACCACAACTAGGGTTCATAAACCAACCCATGAGCAAATTGCCCCACCCCAGCAAATTGGACGGTGTCCTCTCCTTTAGATTCAGGAGTCCAGCAACCCAAAAATCACCCAAAGTCCCAAAAGTGCACTGCAATTCCCACAATTCACCACCAGATGTCAGGGTGGAGCTCACCCTGACACTGCTTACCTATTTTTTCACCTGTTCAGCCAGTGGCCCTGATCTTTAACTGGTGCAAATCAGCACAGCTGCACTGAAATCAGTAACGTGAAGCTGATTTCCACCAGCTGTGGATCTTGACCTTTGTATCCATCTAGATCATCGCACGTGATTAGTGAGTCAAATCTTCAGCTGATCTAAATCAGTGTCCTTCCGCTGAAGGGTGCTACGCCAACGGATACCAGGTGGAGCTTCTGGCCTGCTATCGTCATATTCAGCCATCAGGTTTCAGTGTTTCTTTGGACTAGTCAGTCAGGATGGAGAACTCAGAAGCAGTCAGGCACCTCTGGCGCTGTTTTAACTGTCTAAGTCCTGATGTTGGGAGCACCATGGTGCACCAAACTCCCACTGAAACGATAAGATTTTGCAGTAAAAGGATCCCTCAGTGCCCATGTTTCTGCCTTTGGGCGCACGCCCTGATGCCCCTGTGGTGTCCAGATGACCATCTCCTGCCTAAGTTCCAGAGCGACTCAGCAACCGGGGAAGAAAATCGTTCGGCTGCCTGTGTCGCATGAGGGGTCCAATCCGGTAGGCATGCTCAGAGGCTGCCTACTGGAGCACGCCTCCCATAGGCAAGTTCACATAAAACAGCTGGGGAGGAGGAGAGCCTTCATCACCACTTTTAGCAGTGGGGTTAGCGTCCTCCCCTGGGTGGTGGGAGACCTTTGGCTCAGAAGGGATTTGAGCAGGGACCTGCCACGCCTCAGGGGAGTGTTCTAACCACTAGGCTCTGGGACGGTCTAATGGAGGGGGCTGCTCAGTCTTTCCCGTTGAAGTGGGTGCGCTGTGGAGAAATGAAAGGCTCATTTGCACAGGGGGACTGGATCCTGGATCACCCACAGCCTGGGTGAGGGACTTTAGAGCCGGGTGGTTGGCCCGTTCTCTTACTAGAGAGAACAGCCCAATGGTTAGAGCAGCCACTTGCGAGGTGACAAATCCCTGTTCAAATCAAGTCCCCCAGTCCTCCTCACCGAGGTGGAGAACACCTAAATCCTTCTGAGCACTCAGCCCTAAATACATCCCCACTCGGGAGAAGAGGGCGCATGGCTTTCTTTGAGAGTGACACAATGCCTTTTCCAGCCGCAACCCTCTAATCCAGGCTTGTCCAACCCGCGGCCCATGGGCCGCATGCAGCCCAGGACAGCTATGAATACGGCCCAACACAAAATCGTAAACTTACAACGTTATGAGATTACGTCCACAAATACCGGAGTATTATTCGTAATTCGCATTATAATTGCAAACAGTTCGACCAAAAACCCGAAAAACTGATAAAATTGACTCATAAAATAAAGAGCGAGAGGACTCTAATGTCGCATAAAATGAATTGTGACAAAGAATTCGTGTATAGTAGGCATAACACGTGGCCCAAGACAACTCGTGTGGCCCAAGACAACTCGTCTTCTTCCAATGTGGCCCAGGAAAGCCAAAAGATTGGACACCCATGCTCTAAGGGTTCGTGTGGACTGCAATCACTATCCCACGGCACGAGTCTCAGACCCTGGCTCCGGGCTCGCTTGGCAGAGCTAAAAATCGCCGCGGTGACGTCCCCCTCGCGGGGTTTCAGAGCCCGGGTTCCTGCCCGAAGGCGTACACTACAATTTTTTAGTTCTGCAGCCCACGCCCTGCAAGCCTGAGTCAGCTGATTCGGGCCGGGCCGGCCGAGCCGTGGGTCTTAGCGCAATGTAGGTGTATCCCAAATCCCTGTGATCTTGTAACGCAAGGGCTTGGTCTTGCCCCTGTTTTAAGAACAGCAACTGTCTCATTGGCTTCCATGGGACCGACCAAGAGCAGCCCCCTGGGTGATTGGTCTAGCTCCAGCTGCTGATTTTAGTGTAGAAAATTAAGAGCTCCATGTTAAAGTGAACTAGGGAACTTTTGGTTCACACCAGCCAGGGCTACACAGATAGGATGGCCAGGTGTCCCGATTATATAGGGACAGTCCCAATTTTGGGGTCTTTTTCTTATCTAGGCTCTTATTACCCCCACCCCGTCCTGATTTTTCACACTTGCTGTCAGGTCACCCTATACACAGACCAGTGAATATGCACTTTAGAAATCACACCCACAACGTGCACAGTCCTGCTCCGTGTAGACACACCCCAAGTTTTGCTGCTTTTAAAGGTTTTTTAAAGGCGGAAATAAAATTCATCCCCCCATCTATGCACCATGTATGCTGCTTGTAAGACAGGGGTTCCCGATGGATATATTCCTGTGCTTGCAAGGGAAAAGATACCTCTAGGAAATCTACAGCAGAGGCAGGTGTAATGGTACGGTCCACTAGCATCCTCTAGCTCCCAGGTGGTCCCCCTCTTGGAGATAAGTTTGGGGTCCTCTTGTTCAGTCAGGCTGCAGATCAAAGGGGGAGGGGGTCCATGCCACTCTGGTTCATTATGGCAAAAACCGCAAAACTTTGTCATTTGGTTTTCAAGCAACTTTGATTTGAAATTCAGCTCCCTCCTGCCTCCCTGGCCCCCGCAAAGCATTAGTTGTTCTGTCACATGCCCCGGAATATCCGCTCCAACATTTACAGCCGCTCTTAATTCCTGGGTTGCTCCAGCGCCTTCAGGACACGCTCTAATCTGTCCATCTGCCTGTCTTTCTAGAGCAACCTCGAGGGTTGCTGCACTGGGACAGTGTGGTGCTTTAGATTGATACGACAGCCCGAACACGGGCCCAGGCGAGCTTTGTTCTTGCCAGATTAGGCCCTGGCCCTGCAAAATCTTGTGCAGGTGGCTCAAATTTCATCCAGTTTACGTGCAGAAATCTCTGCAGGGTCACGGGCTGGAGGTGCTTCCGGCCATACGTGAAATCATCTAGGGCTTGAGTGTGGGCCCCAGGGTTTACTTAATTCCCAATGATCTCACTTCTGCATGTCCAGATAGCATCCTGCTTCGGTTTGTGAGCCAGCGGCATATTATCACCTAGGCCGACAAGGCCTAGGGCGGCAAATTTACAGGGGTGGCAAATTTATAATAGCCATAGGTGCCGATGGGTGCTCGCGTTCCCTCGGCCCTGCCCTAACTCCGCCCCTTCCTCTCTTGCTTAGTTAAATCTTTACCTGTTCTTAAATACACTTATAAAGGTACGTGCTCACAAGTGCTGTGTGTTGTACAGGAAAGTTGGTTTAACGTAAAACTGGACATCTGGGGGTGGAGGATGTGGATTTCTGTGAACAGCCAGCATCAGGAGCTGAATATCACAGGGGAACATGTCAGAGGGACTTGGGGACTGGGGTATGCCTGTTGCTAACCCGCAAGGCGAAGTCGGGGCTGGCATAGGTCAGAGGAGAGCACTTGAGGGACTGAAAGGCGGATGGGGTCAGTGAGATGACACCCAGGCAGGCAGAGAAATGGTTACATCTTGCCAAAATGAGACGTGACCAAAAACACAGGGGTGTCATGTTGAGCAACCTTAGGACTACTGGGCCTTTAAGGGAAACCTGGTGATAAATGACCCCTGTTTTCCCTCGCTTGGTCAGAGGACCTAAAAGCATCTTTCCACGAAGCGGTGAGAGACGCCAGGAAAACGATTCTCGGCCCCCTGTCCCCCAGGTGCAACATGCTCCGCACCGTACAGAAGGGCTTGTACAAAATGTTGCCAGAGAACTCTCACCAGGTGGCTTCGGGCAGGCTGCACATTTCCCTCACCCGGGCGATGGATGGGCAGAACGTCATGGTTTCCGAATTCAGTTCGAAGGAGGATCTGATTCAGGTAATGGGGGGGGGGGGGGTTCCTGTCCACTGCGTCTGCAATGCAATTCAAAGAGACACCCCCCCCCCCCCCCCAAGCTGAGTTCATGAGGGAGAGGTGACGTCCCTGGAGCTTAGCTCAACGTGCACAAACAGGCAGAGCGAATCTTTCTGGCTGCTGGGTTGGGCTCAGTGGATATAAATCCTCAGCCCCTTTCCTTGTTGCTGGGCTGTCTCGCGGGCAGCTACTCCAGCCCTTCTCCAGGCAGAAGTTTCCCCCAGCTGCTCCCCTGGTCTTTCATTCAGGGCATGCCTCAGCCAGCCTCTGGTCCAGCCGGCCCTTTCCCCCAATCAGCATTTTTTGGCTTTGGGTTTGGAGAATCTAGCAGGCCACATGTGCTGTTGTATTCCAACAAGCCGCCAGCAGGCAGCCTATATGCTAATCCCTTTCCCGCGGGAGCACTGCCCTGCCCACTCTACAAGACTCCTGATCCCAGGCCATTAAACAGGGACAGGTTTCTCTCCCCTATTTACCCACAGGACCCCTTCCCTCATTCACACTGGATTTAATGCTGTTCTTAGCAATGCCTGGCCTGATTTAAATACAGATGAATAATCACCCACTAAACCCCAAGATCCACCCTACAGTGAAAAGTCTGGATTTAGAGCAGGTCAAAATTGTCCGATGACTGTTTTTCTGTTGGAAAATGATGATTTGGCCACATTGAAATGTTTCGTGAGAACGGACAGAAGTAGCACAATTTGCAATGCAAAATGATCAAAATGTTTCATTTTGATATGGCCAGAGTGCTTCATTTAGACTGGTTCTATGACAGTCCAGTATTGAAATGAAGCACTTTGAATTCTCTGGAACATTTTGTTTCAATAGGGTTGTTTCGATATTTCTGAAATGAAAGCTTGGGAAATTTGGTTTGGCAGGAAATTTTTGAAATGTCAGAATTTCTCCCAGAATGACAATTCCAAGTTTTGACCAGCTCTAGTTTGGATCCAGATCACAGCACCTCAGCCCCAGTTTATCTCCGTAAAGACCCCTGAATTTCTGGGCAATCAATCCAATCGCCTCTCAGCTTTGGGAAGTTTGGTGGGGGAAGTCGGCTTTTCTGTGACCCTTCTGTGCTTCTCTTCTCACAGGCACTGATCTGCAGCTGCTTTGTTCCTATCTATTGCGGATTCATCCCTCCCTCCTTCCGAGGTGTGGTGAGTGCAAATACTCCAGGGGATATGATTTCTGTTCTCACCAATCTAGATTCTGCTCTCAGACAGATTCATAAAGCCAAATCCCCAGTTGGTGTAAAGAGGTGTTGCTCCACAGACTTTTGCCAATTTACACTAGCTAAGGTTCTATCCATTCCTGTAAGAGAAATCCCTTCCCCCACTCTAAACTCTAAGGTAAAAAGGTGGGGGTCTCTTATATGACCACTTAACTTTAAGCTACTTTCCCAGCCTAAGTTAAATCTTTTCCCCCAAACCCCAAACTCCTCCAGTTGGGGATTGGGACCAGCTGCCACCATCAATGTGATTATTCCAAAACCATGGAGTGGGGCACATTGACACCCCCAAGATGTCACCCCTCCCTACCTGGGAGATTGAGAACATAGAGACGCCGCTCCACCCCGCTCTTCCTGACTACCTAGGAGAGAGACTCAAGCACATAGACTCTTACTAGCCGTAAGCTGTGCCCGATCCAAAGCTAGGACCACTTTAAGGGAAATAACCAAACACTTCTTATAACAAAAAGGGTTTAATAAAGAAAAGAGAAAAGCTTACAATTTACACAGATACTTAATTTTCTAGCTCTAACCCCTCCCTCAAGATTTCTCCTCCTGATGAGGTTAGTGACACCATAAATCAATTACAAACTTATACAATCAACAATCTACTTACTGTTAATCTAATTTAGAAACTTAGGAAAGGAAAGGTAGGAAGATCCATACCCCCAGAGCTGGGGGAAGATGGAGGCAGACCGAAAGCCCTGGTAGAAGTGAGACTAACTTCCTTGTTTGTCTCTAGGTAGGCTAGTTCTGATGTCACCCCACCCTCTCCTGTTCAGTTAACCCCTTACAGGTAAAACAGTAATTCTAAGACACTTCATACTTATAACAATTCCATAGATCTAAAGGCTGCAATTGGCCATCAAGTCAGACCTCCAGCATAACCCAAGTCACTGAATTTCATCCATAAATTCCCTGCGGGAATAGTTCCGGGAAGCTTGCTGCTGGGTGTTGGCTTGGATAAAAGCCCAGATGTCACTAGCGAGTTGAATTCAGCTCCGTGCACCCCATACGGCATTCCCTAGGGGGTTGGAAGTCATTGTCCCCTACAGAAATGGCCAAAGCCTACATGAGTCCCGCTACAAAAAAGCGCCAGATGCAGGATGCTGCCTTTAAGCAGCACCTTAAATTCAGAGCTCTCTAGTGCTCTGCCACTGTCTAGTATTTACAAGCTTGACAAACAGGCTCATGAGTCACTGGAAAACCCTGTGGCGGAGATGGGCTATTCCCTCCCACACAGGCTAAAAGCCTTCATGAGTTGTCCTGTATATAATCTTGACAACAAGCCTTTAATAATCACCCCCGACTGTGTCCTCATGCTCATTGCAACAGGCCCCGCGCTACCGTAATGGCTGCTCTATAGTAACCTCGGTTTTTGAACTGGGGTTTTGTTTAACTTTCCCATCCATTCTCCTGTCCCACTGGCTACACCTCCCAGGCCAAGAAGTCTCTCCCCCCCCCGCCCCAGCTGCTCCCCTCAACTCTTGGCCCACAGCTATGTGGGAAGTGGGAGGAGGGGTGCAGAAGTGGGGGTGGGGGGATAGCTCAGTGGTTTGAGCACTGGCCTGCTAAACCCAGGGTTGTGAGTTCAATCCTTGAGGGGGCCATTTAGGGATCTGGGGCAAAAAATCTGTCAGGGGACAGTACTCAATCCTGCTAGTGTAGGCAGGCGGATCCTGCTAGTGTAGGCAGGGGACTGGACTCGATGACCTTCAAGGTCTTTCCAGTTCTAGGAGATTGGTATATCTCCATTTATTTATTTATTTTTTTTTAGAAGCAGGACAGGTTGAGCGAAGAGGAAAGGTTCGAAGTAGGGGCGGGAGTATGGTGGAATTAACTCCTCCCAGGAATCCAGACCTCATTATAGAGCTTTCCTCCCCCACTGGCACAATTATCCATGGGACGCAGCAAAGTAAACAGCGCAGCAAAGTGGCCAGCCCGGAAGGGGTCCCAGGGCCTTAACGATTCACAGGACGTTCAAAAAATAAGCGTGTTTTGCACTTTACTAGCACTTCCCATACAAGGATTACAAAGCTCTTTTATAAGCAAGTAATGCATTCAGTCTCACAACACTCCTGGGTGGTAGGCAGATATCACTGTCCCCCACTGTGGGACCGCTGGGATAAGTGACTTGTCCAAGGTCACATGGGAAATCTGTGGCAGAAGCAAGACTAGATCCCACATTTCCTGACTCCCATTTCTGTACCTTAGCCACAAGCTGATCTTCTGTCACAGCTATAAAATGGGGGTGAAGATGCAGTTCTCCTTTGCATATCCCAACTGAGGTTGTAGGTACCCTATTCAAACACCCCCATGTAACGAACGAGGCCTGCATTCTTCACACCATCACCTGTCCTGAGTGTTGCGATGCTCCTGCCTATTTTTAACCATGATCTTCTCCAAACAAACCCTATGTTGTTCCCACCCCCCAGCGCTATGTCGACGGAGGTTTCACTAACCTGCAGCCGTGTTCTGACCTGGAGGCCGTGATCACGGTGTCCCCATTCACAGGCGAGCTCGACATCTGTCCCCGGGACTGCCCGGCTATCTTCTACGCTTTCAAGATCTTTAACACCAGCATTCAGCTCTCTGTGGAAAACCTGTGCAGGATTAGCGACGCTCTCTTTCCCCCTAGCTGCCTGGTAAGTGGTCCCTACCAACGTACCCCCAGGGCTTCTCAACCGTCCGACCCTCAGGTAGGGTTCGAACCTCTGCCCCTGGTGCTCACTGCAGGAGAAACGGGGAGTTGCCCTGAGCTGGTGGGTTTTTCTGCTCCCTCCTCCCCTCCAGTGCAAAGGGCTTCGGGGGAGTTGTGGGGTAGCCCTATTGCCTGCAGCAGGACAAGCACCAGAAATTACCATCTGATTGGCTGCTCTATTCCAGGAGGCGGGGAAGTGGGGAGGGCAAGCAATCAGAGGGGGCTTTCCTCCAGGCCATGTGCCCCTCAGTGACCTGCTTGAGTGGCAGAAGTATTACATGCCAGATTTGTGGCTCCTTTGGACCAGGAACCCTTTAAGCACTGAAGCTCTATCCCCAGCTGTTGATTCCCCACATGGCGGATCAAACAGCATTAGGGAAGACGCGGCTTCTGTCCCCTAGGAGAACACGTCCCACAGCTGGAATTCTTTCTGATGCCAGGTGCTTTCCTCCACAGGTCCTGAATGAGTATTTTTCTCGGGGGTATCAGGATGCCTTCCTTTTCTTACACCGGAACAGTAAGTGTTACCCTGAGCCTGTAAAGAGACGGGAGGCATTCTCTGTATGGCACTGGCCGGCAGGAGGAACAATAAAACACATGGTTTCAAATCCCCTGGACCTCCCCTACTGAGCGATACAGGCAATGTATCTAAATGACTTGCTTCTCACTAGGCTACTGGAGACATCTCTCTCTGTTCATGTTTATTAATTGAAAAATGCAAAACAAGAATTAGATATTACCGTTGTTTTAGGGATCATATGCAGATAGAAAAAAAGAACATCCAAATCCTCTATATCCCAAACCCTTTGCCCTAGAAGACCTACAAGGTCAATTTGATATGGTTGGAGATATCTCTCTGTTGTACTCTGTGACCATGGCCTTCCATGACAGCTACATTCCTTTAGAACAACGGGAACTGTCCAGCGATAAAGGGAGGCGTGTAGCCGCAGGCAATAGAACTTCCACAGGAGCCTATGGAACTCACTGCCTCATGAAATAAGAATCAATACTAACCTTAGTTTTGCTAAAGCCCCAGGAGATGTGGGTCAGAAGCTCTGACAAACCTGCTGGCCAGGTGCATTTAGGTTATAAGGGGGAAGTTAACAAAGGCATGGCAGGCTTCTGGGGAACGTCAACAAGTGATGAAAGTCGATGGGAATTAGGTTTCCTGATGTTTCCAGTCTCATGAAGGGTCACCAGGATCTTCACATCATCCCCTGCAATCAAACATCACTTAGTTTTACTGTTTATGGACAGCTTTGCCCTTTGTCGCCATGTCTCACAGATGCCTTTGGTATAAATTATCCCGCCAACACGGTGACCTTCCGGTTTGCCAGTTTGCTCAGTAAAGATGACTTGTCTCGAGCCAACGAGGAGTCCTCATGCCAGAACCCAGACACAGAGGGGCTGGAATCCAACGGGCCAGCTCCCAGGGACCCTCCCCACAAGCAGGCTCCTGCTGTGAGTGGGACACTCAATGGAACAGACCAGAGAATACTACAGCAGCTGCCCTCATGCCGGCACAAAGGTAGAGCAGTCTGATTTTTTTTTCTCCTGCTGGTTTTTCACTAGCTGAGTCATGGTTCGCTTGGGATTTGTGGGGTGGTGCTGTAGGAAGGGAAGGGATGTGGCCTTCCAGGTCTGGCTTTGTATTGTACAGGAGGGATGGGAAGGAATTCCCGGCCTCATTCAGTGAGGCAAAGGCCTTTGAGCCCAGCAGTCCAGTGTGTCATTTATAGCTGCTTCACACTCCTTGAAATAAAGCAGCTAAGTCCTTTATTAGATGCCTAATAAATATCATTACTGAGCCAAATCCTGAAGAACTAACTTACTGGGACAGTTCTTGAGGCACCTCAGACAGTCACTTTGCTACCCCCATCTCCACGGAGAAGGGGTCTTTCTTGTGGTGGCTGGGTGTCCGTTACCTACCACCACCTGCCTTCCAGCCCCGAGTGCTCTCCTCCAGGCTATGCCAGCCCTAACAGATCCTTGCAGATGCACAAAAAGTGAGACCCTTTGACTCATTCCTCTGTGTTGTCCAGCCCCTGGCGTAGATGCTCACAGAAATTCCAGTTCCTTTGCCCATCACACACAGCCCTCGTGAGCATGTGTAACAAAATAAAAGTAGAGAAAATGCTGGAAATAAACGGTTACACTGCAAAGCCAAATCATAAAACGCAACCCTGGGTCCACACGCTTGTCAACAGTTCCCTCAGCGATCTCAGACAGTGAGACTTGCCCTCAAAGTTTAGCTTGTTGAATAGAAAGTGTGTATAAAGCAGCAGCCACAGATTTAAAATTCCTGGCATGATTTTGGTGCATTCCAACCTCGTGTCCATTTTTCTGAAATTCTGAGGAAAATTCTGAGGAAAAAATTCTGAGGAAATTCTGAGGAAAATTCTGAGGAAATTCTGAGGAAATTCTGAGGAAAAACTAAAGCCCCAGTCAAAACCCATAACCTAGGTAAGCGACAGGTATAACACTAATATCTATTGCTATGAACAACGGAGGGGTAAAGACCATCACTGGGATAGAGCTACAACCAAAACTGGGGCGAAAGTGGGATCCGTACTGGGGACAAATGGTTTGTGTCCAACTCCCACTAGACTCCAATGGGATTCAGGTGCCGAATTTCCTTACTTCCCTTTGACAGTTCAGCTTGTTAAAGGAAATTCTCTCTTGGAGGGTAGGCCAGGGTGTTTAGACTCAGCACAGTTTTCAGGAAACTATTCATTTGGGGGGGTTTCCTTTAGCTGAATTTGCTCCCTACATTAGGAGTCATTTTCTAAAGCCTTGTGTTTATCTGTTATTGGCATTTGGTTGTCACTCCAGCTGCCAGGGAGAGGCGGAAGGCATCTGGATTGCTGGACTCGGTGGCTGAGATAATATCACAGTTTCTGATGTTATATAAGCTTCCTACAAAGATGATGTTTTCTCTTAGTAAGAGGTGAGTCAAATGATGGGGTCTAAATTAGCTGTTACCACTCAAGAAAGAGATCTTGGAGTCATTGTGGAGAGTTCGCTGAAATCATCCAATGTGCAGAGGCAGTCAAAAAAGTGAACAGAATGTTGGGAATCATTAGGAAAGAGATTAGATAATAAGACAGAAAATATCATGTTGCCTCTATACAAATCCATGGTGTGCCCACATCTTGAATACTGTGTGCAAATGTGGTCACCCCATCTCAAAAAAGATCTATTGGAATTGGAAAAGGTTCCGCAAAGGGCAACTAAAATGATTGGGATATAGAACGGCTTCCATATGAGGACAAATTAATAAGACTGGGGCCTTTTAGCTTTGAAAAGGGATGACTAAGGGAGGATATGATAGAGCGCTATAAAATCATCACTCCTCATAACACAAGAACTAGGGAGTTACCAAATGAAATTAATAGGCAGCAGGTTTAAAACAAACAGAAGGAAATGTTTCTTCACATAGCAAAGTCAGTCCGTCTGTGGAACTCCTTGCCAGAGGATGTTGTGAAGGCCAAGACTAGAACAGGGTTCAAAAAAGAACTAGATAAGTTCATGGAGGATCGGTCCATCAATGGCTATTAGCCAGGATAGACAGGGATGGTGTCCCTAGCCTCTGTTTGCCAGAAGCTGGGAATGGGCAAGAGAGGATGGATCACTTGAAGATCACCTGTTCTGTTCATTCCCTCTGGGGCACCTGGCACTGGCCACTGTCAGAAGACAGGATACTGGGCTATGTCGACCTTTGGTCTGACTCAGGATGGTTGTTCTTATAAGTTTGTGTTGAATGAGAGTTTCTGGTGGCTTTTCAGCCTTGGACCTTCAGTTGTGATTCTTTGGGGAGACCGTATGGTCTACTGCCAGGGAGTGGGAGTTGGAAGACTTAGAGTTCTACTACTCATTCTGAGGACTGATCAAAAATTTTCTGTTGAAGCTGTTCTTGAATAGAAAACTCGGTTTTAAATTAAATGAAAAGTGTCTGCTTGCTGAGGAAAAGACTGATTTTTTCATCCAAAACCAAATCACCCGAAAATATTTTGGCCACAACCTGAACTATTTCAATTTGGAGAACTTGCCGGAATGGCTTGTGGGAACTGTAGCTCATTTTCCTCACATCCCCAATCTCCTCTAGAGGCCTGCATTCACAGCACAGTGAGCCACTTCATGTCTTTGCCTTTAAAGGATAGAACAGCTCTGGGGCTTGTTGGATGAGATGTGTTGGATGGCACAACAGTTCAAAAGGACCGGACGATGGGTCAGAAACACTGCCGTTGGTTTGTCAAATGAAGTGACGTCAGAGAGGTAACGCATTACGACCTTGATGGAGAATGAAATCTACTTGGGAGGGAGGGGCATGAGGAGAAGATATTCAAGGAGGTTCCAAAGGAAAAGCGTCCCCGTTTTCCAAGATACTGAGCGTCTGCAGCTCTCACTGACTTTTGAAAATACTCCAACCCTGAGAAAAATCAGGCTACTTAGAAGGTGAATTTTAAGGTGTCAAAATTTTGGGGCTCTGCAACTCTATAGAGACATACTAAACAGGGAGAAGACAGATTTTAGTTTCCGTCAGTGAGATCCCCCAACAACACTTCCCAATTGGACAGCTAGGCCATCTTCACTGTAACATCTTCCTTAGTCCATGCCTGATGGTTCGGTGTGATATCCTTATCAGAGCTTTGTCCAGTCTGGTTTCTAGCTTCACTAGAGGGCTCTTTTTTCAGCTAGAAAATTTGCTTTGGCTACTTAAAACCTGATCAAAAGCCCCATAGAAATCTCCGAGAATCTTCTCACTGATTTCAGCAGGGCCATCATGATACTGAAGAACCTCCACTTAGTCTTTATGCTCCATCTCTCCTAGTCCCCGGGGAACCCATATCATTTTAAGCAGAGCAGCAGAAAGGTTTAGCCTTTCACTCTCAGAACAATGCATTAGGGTGGGAATTTTTCACTGCAACTCTTTTCATCAGAAAATGTTGATTCCTCAAAACCGAAACTCCTCTCTGGAATGTGTCAATTTGGACAAATTGTTCCTTTAGAAAGAACAATTGCGGGGGAGGGGGGATTGTCCCATTTCAGCATTCTTGGAATAAAATGATACGATTTTTGGTTCAACCTATCTTTTTGTTTGAAATATTAGTTTCATTTTAAAATGTTTTTAAAAAGGGTAGTATTTGGGGGGTGGGGTGGGGGTTTCTGTTCATGAAATTTGACTCTCTCCCCCTAGTGGGAATGGAAGATTTTTTGAAACTCTCAAAAATTCTCACAGGATAGGAAAACACTTCCCGCCCAGCTCCCGTTGTGAGAGGCATGTAGGGACATGTGTAGTATTTCTCCAGAAGTGTATCATAGGTAATAAATATCCATTTGCTTTCTTTAGGAAACGGTCATCCCTTGGCATGCTGCAGTATTAAACACTACGGTGACTGCAAGATGATGGCTTAAGCAGCGACGGATGAAATTGGGACTCAGTTCACACCGTTACAATTAGCTCTCTAAGGACATGTTTTTTATGGTGGAAGGGGCAAGCTTGGTTTCGAATGCTGCCAAGACCTTACCCCTTCTACGAGAAGTATTCAGGAAAGCGTTGTCACGCTCAGTCGGCCCCTGTGCACCATATTCTAAGGAGAGAGATGATCCGGTAAGATGGAAATCAATTCATCTTTACAATTATTAACTGGCAAAAAAATCGTTGACCCAGAGTTAAGGCTGCCCCGGGATTGCTCATGCCTTTCCATGATATTGACTTCAGCAAAACTCAAACATCTGACAACCAGGAAATAGAGAGCTAAGGTGAATGCCCACACCACCTTAACTCTGTCCCCCCCCTCCCCCCGGGGCGCGAGTAGGAAATAGGCATTGGGAATTCTCTGCAGTCACTCCAGCTGCATTCACTGTGCTGGACACAGCTGTACTGAATGATGGAGAAATAGGCTGGAGTAGCCTGGAAGAAGTGTGATTGTGATGTGAGGAGCTCAGGGTTTGAGTGTCCCCCATGTGGAAGGAAGAGGTGTGCATGTACCTCATTACCACCCAGAATTGTGTAGATTGTGTCAGGACACTGGGGAGTCTTCTTGCCATTGGTATTGTCAGCAGAGAAATAGGATCTAGGAGCAGTCTCGATTTAATGATGGGTAGGGGAATGCACAGGTTTGGGTGGTACCCTGTGTGAAGGGGTTTTAAAAGGGTAAGAAGTGGGAGTTACATATCATTATTATGGCGGGGAAGCAGGCTCAGTGTTTCAGGTATGGAAAGTATTTCTTGGCTTTCAGAAGTTTGAGTTTTGCTGATCTCAATGTTCTGGAAGGGCACAAGCTATCTCTGGGCAACCTCATCTTAACAAATTTTTTGCCATTTAATTTCCTAGCTTTCTAAACAGAAAGAGAAATGTTCATTGGGAGGAGTTACTGTCATTAGACCGTTGTAGTTCCCACCTAGATTTCCTAACTGTACGAACAGCAGGACAATAGAGCAGATGTCTCGGGAGGTGGTGGAAGCTCCTTCACTGGAGGTTTTCAAAAGGAGGCTTGGATGGTTTACATATGACAAATCCTGCATCTTAGCAGGCAGTGTGACTAGGTGACCCCTGCGACCCTTTCTAACCCTCTGATTCTAATAATCATCCTCCCCTCCTAGTGAGCCTTTGCGTATGTCGTTTATTTTCTTTCCAACAATAGCTTCAGCATCTTTTGACTATTCTGCTATAGTCCGATTATATTTCCCCTCAATAAAAACCCCCTTTGCTACAGTCAGATTGGTGCAAGACACCCGTTTTGTTTTGTTTTAACTTCGGACTTCTGCCCTGGGCTAGATCTGAAATCACAATTCCCAGGTTGGTGCTTCTATTTAACATCCATGACTCAGGGTGTTAAAACCATAACCCTCAGGGCTAGCACCTGCTCACTTTAATCCAACAGGGTTTGTGAGCCTAACTGGAGAAGCAAACTCTTTCAACACACACACACGTTTTCATGTTTCTTTCCCATATTCATTCAATGGGTCTCACATCAAGAGAAGATAATCTGCTTTCCTACCCGAGAAACAAGATGCTTTTCCAGCAGTGTGTGATACTGTAGGTTTCTCAGAACTATCCCCCCCACATCTCTTGTGTACCAAAGCACTGGCTTTAGGCTGTGATGTGCGTAATGCTGGCGGGAGGGGGAGACGGGGAGTCACTGCTGCAGTTACAAGGGGCATCACATTTTACTGCCCTCCTCTGGACTCCTGGATTGCGACCACACTGGGCCAAACTCATCCTCACTATAATTCCATTCATGTCAGTAAAGCTGCATCAGGAATAAACTCAGCCCAATATTTCTATGACTTGCAATTTTAAAGGGGGGAGGAGAGATGGTGAAAACGGATTTTTTAACAAAAGATCCTAAACCTTTCAGAAAGCGAATGCCCGATTTAAACCAACATTGAAGAAAATGGAGTTATGCTGATTTACTCCCGCTGAGAATCTGGCCCCGAATGCAAGAGAAATGTCTACTCCAAGGGCTCCTTGTATTCTGCTCCCCTGCATCCTCTTACACTGAGTACATTCCAGCCTGCAACTTTTCCCCGCTTGCTTCCGCCTCTGCCTAGTCAGATATCCACTCATCACACCCAAACCCTTCTACGCCACACTTCAGCACCAGTCCCTCTGCACCCAGCCCCAGTGATATTATAAGCCAGTACTTTCAGACATGTCTATGTAAACCGCCTTTAGAAGTACAATTATTACAATAATGATGAATATACTAGGTTTTAAAATTAGCAACACAAGAGGCAAGTATTCATTATCTAGAAAATCAGTAAAAGCATTATACTCCTTATCAGTGCTACACACCACTGCTGAAGCAGCAAGTGACCCACACGATATTCCAGACAGCAGGGATATCTAGCTCAGTATTTCAGGTGCCAGTCCCCATGGACCCCCCATCACTCCTAGCTGACAATCCAGCAGAAATCCACCACAGATTGGGGAGCGAGGGTCCCTCGGATCCAAATCAGCCATCCCCAACTAGTCCAGGAGCTCAACCCTGGAGAGCAATGAACACCACACAGGGCAGTTTGGAGGTGCTGCTGATCAGCAAAGGCTCAACAGATGCCCAGGATGTGGAGAGTGGACGTGTACAGGCTCCAAGAACACTGTGCGCTCAGAATGGACATGGCTGTGGGCAGTGGTAGGGCCAGTGCTGCTCATTGAAATGGGATGCACAGGACACAAAGCGCATGCAGAGCAGGGAGGGTTCATTCCTTCGGGACAAGCCCCATCCTACTGCAGCGTGGAAAGGAGCTGCCAACATACTGGTACCCACTGAATGTACTTAGAACCCATGCCCCCATCATGGCAACAGCTAAACATCTCACAATCTTTTCATGTGCTTGTCCTCAAAGCCCCACTGTGCGATAAGACAGTGATATTGTCCCCATTATACAGAAGCATAGAGAAATGAGGTCCCTGGTTTCTAAAGGCACTCAATGGTGCAATGCCTAGGTCTCATTTTCAAAAGTGGTGTAGCTACTGAGGAGCCTAAATCCCACTGACAGGATTGCCAAGTGACCTGCCCAAGGTCCCACAGAGAGCCTGCGGCAGAGAAGGGAGCAGGTCTGACACAGAGCAGAGCAGGTGTGGTGAGGGGGCTGCCCCACCCCATGGGGAACTGGGCAGACTGGCAGCCAATAGGAAATTTCAGCATGACCCTCTTAACCCGCGGTCCATTAGTATGCGGTCGTGGCGGCTTGACTCCCGACATCCTCACGTCAATAGGTCTGTACTGTACTCACATGATGTAGACAGATGTTTAAGTGCCTTGCTGAATCCACAGAAGAGTTGGGTTCAGATTGTAGGCTGGGTCCTAATTCAGTCCAACACTTCAGAAGACCTTCAACGGGAAAAGCAGCTACAGAGTTACCCTTGTTTTCATTTTCCGTGATGGTCAGTTACCTTAGAAAAGGGGGGCAGAGGCCAGTGAGTTTCCAGGATGTTTGCAACAATTCTGCAGATGTGGCTGATGCGCCGAGAAATGGACAATGTCCCTTCAGTTCTCGTAAGCTGCCTCCAGTCCCTAAACAACACAGAAATTGCACAGTTTTGATACGGGAACCACACTTCTCATGATTTCCTCCTCCTCCCATGTGCTCGCCGGCTGCAGTAGCCAAACATCTCCATCAGATGGAACCTCTGAGCTGTGTAAGGAGGGCTCACGGGAACACGGGTGTGCAAGATCACGACCACAGCTGTTGAGATCTTGGAGGCATGAACTTTGTCTTCCTACTTGTTTGCAAAGTCTTCTCTATACAGCTGCCCCTACGGAAGTGATAATTAATAATAGAAATACAACCTACCTCCCTGCCTCCGATAGACCCCGCACCGCCTTTTCCTCCAATAGATCAATAGCTCCATCCCAATCCACAATCTCTCCAGCTGCTGCTTTACGTAGAGAAGCAAGCGTGGGATTTTTGACACTGTCTGACCCTGCTCAGCTGTCTGGCAGTCCAGCCTCTGACTCCTAAGGAGCACTGGGACTGAACAATCCTGTTCAAACTACGCTACAAACTGAGTTCAATGCACTACATAGATGCCCTTCGGTACCCATGGAGTCTCGTGATTGCCAAGGTCTGACAAAAGGAAACTCACCGTAGAGTGTGTTTCTTTCAAAGCACCCCCAGAGAGTGGTTTGCACACTGTGGGCACAGCTATTGCACACTGGATAGGATCCAGTCTTAGGATTTTGCCTTTACTATTTATGTAAACCCAATAAGGACACATTAAACCTCACATGATACTTCTGGCTGAACTTGACTGTTCATCGTCTTTGGGCCTCACCCTCATTGCCTCTGCTGATAAACACCCCACAACTTATGTTTCTAGGGCGAAATTCCGGTCCCACTGAAGTCATTTTAGCAATTGACACTTCAATGGAGCCAGGATCTCACCCCTAGATTGTAAGGTGGGATCAATTCGTTCCATCAGGCTGAGTCAGGAAAAGGACTCTACAGCGCTCTAGAACTTGCCACTCTGTTACAGGTCAGCGTAAGTTTCCACGCACGCTCACAGCAGGTGCTAGTTCTATTTTATAAATGATGTAGCACCTTTTTTTCTGAAAGGAGATTGAAATGTTTTACAAATCTACTACTGAAAATGCAACCATCTGGCGAATAGAGGATCTGTGGCAGAATCATGAAAAGAATCCAGGTCTCCTGACTCGCAGTCCTTTGCTCTAATCACTAGGATTCATTGCCACCCAACTCACTCTGAGCCAAATCCTGCTCCTATTAGTTAGCGGCCCTACTGCTGTGCAGCCAGAAATTCTCCTGCTTCGGATTCCAACCTTTTACTCAGAGAAAAGGCAAGTTTCCCAGGGAGTTTGTAATGCCCACGACCCTGTGATGAAATCTCAGTGACCCAGAGAAGCCTGCACTTGTCTTTTTTTGTCTCCCCCTTGGGAGCTGCAGTCCCAGACAAAAGCCAATAGGTGGGAAAGGCAAACAAAGAATAGGCGAAAAACCTCACAAATGGTCCATAAAGCAAGTTCAGCCAAAGAAACCATTTCCTGAAAAACAGGCTGAATCCAAATGTCACATGCTAAAAGGTAACTCTGAAGAGTTAGTAGGTAGCATCCATCAAGAGAAATTCTAGGTGCAGATTTATACAGAATAAAGAAAGAGACGCATAATGGATAGCTACACACTTGAAATGACATTGGTGGAGCCTTTCAGAGCAGACTAATCCTGTTATACTGTACAGGACCATGTTCAGCCCCCAAGTAAATGTGCACAGATCCCAGTTGGGTATCTCTTTTAAGGCAGAGGTTTTACTACAGTATTTTCCCATTGATTCAACAGCTCTTCCTCGTAACCCACTGCTTCCGGGGTGTGTCTGAGACTCTGAGGGGTGGGCAGCAAAAACTGTATCAAGGGTTTAGATGCAGCAGTTCCAGCTGCCAGTACTCACACTGCTGATGAACCGTGTACGCCAGCTCCAAGGACGCGGTGCCTTTTCCCACTTGCTGTCTCTGATTGGGGGCCTGGGGTTTAGGGCTAGAAGGGGTGTCTGTATTGAGCATAGTGGAAAGCCTTTTTCCAAGAGGAAGGCTTTCCAGTGTTTCTTTCCTAAAGGCAGCCGGCCTCCAGAGTCACATGTGCTCCTCTGGGAGGGCATTCCATGCCCACGTCCTTTTCAGATTTGTTACAAATCCGCTTACCTGTACATTGGAAACGGGTGGGCGGCATGGATGGGGAATAGGCTGCCTCTACCAGGAAACTCATTTACAAGGCCATTCTGCACGGAACAAACGCGAAGGGACATGAACACAGCTGGAACAACTCGATCTACAAAATCAGAAGACAGATTGGCACAAATGTTAGTGAACTCTGGGTAAAATTTAGCCTGAGTCTAGATGAAGCTAATCACCACTTCGCTTCAGGGGGACTTAATTAGTGCATAGATTGAGATTCCAATGTCAGAAGCACCATTGTGATCATCTAGTCTGACCTCCTGTATAACACAGAGAACTGCCCCACAATAACCCCTAGAGCGGATCTTTTAGAAACGGCCAATCTCAATTTTAAAAGTGCCAGTGATGGGGAATCCATCTCAACCTTTGGAAAGTTGTTCCAATGGTTAATTATTCTCACCATTAACAAATTATAATTTATTGCCACTCTGAATTTGTCTGGCTTCAACTTCCTGCCAAGGGGTCATGGAATATCTTTCTCTGTTAGAGTAAAAGAGTCCATTACCAAATATTTGTTCCCCACACAGGAACCTATAGGCTGTAATCAAGTCACCCCTTAAACTTCTTGTTGCTAAAATGAATAGATTGAGCTCTTTGAGTCTCTCGCTGTAAAATAAATTTTCTAATCCTTTAATCCTTTGCACGGCTCTTCTCTGAACCGTGTTCAATTTATCCACATACTTACTGAATCGTGGACAGCAGAACTGGACACAGTATTCCACCAGCTCCAAATGCAGAGGTAAAATAATCTCTCCACTCCTACTCAAATCTCCTGTTTATACATCCCTGGATGGCATTCATGCTTTTGGCCACAATATTTCCATCTATCAATGGACCAATACTGTTGCTAGGTTTCTTTTCATTCCTAATATACTTGAAAATATACTTTGGCCTTGGGCTGCTCCTCTGCAGGGGTGAATTTCACCAACGATAAGGGCAGGTGGCAGAATCTGGCCCAGTGAATTAAAAAGACCCAGGAATCTATATATTCCATTTAAGGACAGGAGTGTCTAAAGTTTAGATGAGGGGTAAAATCCAACCTACAGAGCCCAACAGTGAGGCCTGCTGTCGGGTGAAGGGGATGATCCAGAATATTCTCCATTGCTTCAACTGTATTCAGAGCTGCTAGTTTGGCGTTTGTCCTGTTAAAAACTGTCCGTCTGTCTGGAATGAGACCTGAGAAGTGATCGACTTGGCTCAGCCATGAAGCCAGAGGCGGGGGCGAGTCGCTTAACTGTTGAGTTGGCCCAGAAAGGAAATCGTCAGAGCCGGTGTTAAAAGAGGGAGTTTCCACTTTGCTCAGTCTTGTTGGAACATGGTACGCCCTGCTCAACAGGCACCTGGGCCTTCAGCAACATAGGCCAGTATTTCCCAAGCAGGGGTGGGGCAGGGGACAGACTAGTCCAGGGAGATAGCAAGGCACAGGAGAGGAGAAGTGAGAGGAGAATGCGGCTCCACCCAGGATGTATCCAATTGTCACAGGGTCCACACCGGTTTCTCTCTTTCTGCCCTGTGCTCTGGCTGGTAGAAATAAGAGTCCTCACACCTTCCTCTGATGTTTCTCTCTAGTGCCTTTTATTTACAGTGCAGTAAAGCGGCTTCAGTGCAAGAAAGTGCTTCCCTTTATCCCCCAACAGTTACCCCCCTTCTACCTGGTTTCAGGGTCTCCAGGCCCCTGAGGCGCCCTGCCTGTGGTGAGGAGACAGAGCTCCAGCCTCCTGTCCCCTTCCTGGCTCACCTCCCAACTGAGTTCAGCTCCGGGCTTTTCTAGCCCGCTTAGTCTGCAGCCCCAGCTGTGACCACTTAGCCCAGCCTACTGCTGTGAGCCAGCCCTCCTTAGGGCCCACAGCTGGGTTCCCTGCTGACTGCTTCAAGTCCCTGCCCCTGGTCCTCCTGCCAGAAAGCAGGGCTTAGCTAGTAGGGGCAGGGCATTCAAGGGGTTTTACCCCTGCCCTGCCACACCAATCCCCATGCATCTGCCTTCCCTGCTCCTGCAGCCGACCCTAATTCCCCTGTCCAGGACTCACCAGCAGAAGTTTCTTTTCTCTGCTCATGTGCTCAGTGGTTCGAGGATTGGCCTGCTAAACCCAGTGTTGTGAGTTCAATCCCTGAGGGAGCCATTTGGAAACATGGGGCAAAAATAGGGATTGGGCCTGCTTTGAGCAGGGGGTTGGACTAGATGATCTCCTGAGATCCCTTCCAACTCTGAGATTCCATGAGACCCCCCTGGTCGGCCCCAGGAATGCACCTGGCCTAACACAGAGGAACACAAGAATGGCCGTACTGGGTCAAACCAAAAGGTCCACCCAGCCCAGTCCACTGACAGTGGCCAAAGCCAGGTGCCCCAGAGTGAGTGAACCTAACTGGTAATGATCAAGTGATCTCTCTTCTGCCATCCATCACCCCCCTCTGACAAACAGAGGCTAGGGACACCATTCCTTACCCAGCCTGGCTAATAGCCATTAATAGACTGAACCTCCATGAATTTATCCAGTTCTCTTTTAAACCCTGTTATAGTCCTACCCTTCACAGCCTCCTCAGGCTAGGAGTTCCACAGGTTGACGTTGCAATGTGAGAAGAATAACTTCCTTTTGTTTTAAATCTGCTGCCCACTAATTTCATTTGGTGGCCCCTAGTTCTTATATTATGGGAACAAGTAAATAACTTTTCCTTACTCACTTTCTCCACACCACCATCCCCCCTTAGTCTCCTCTTTTCCAAGCTGAAAAGTCCTAGCCTCTTTAATCTCTCCTCATATAGACCTATTCCAAACCTAATCATTTTAGCTGCCCTTCTCAGAACCTTTTCTAATGCCAGCATATCCTTTTTGAGAAGATATTCTCCTTCTTATTCTCTAACCCTTTAAAAATGATTCCTAACATCCTTTTTGGTTTTTTGAGTGCTGCTGCACACTGCGTGGACATCTTCAGAGAACTATCCACGATGACTCCAAGATCTTTTTCCTGATTAGTTGTAGCTAAATTAGCCCCCATCATATTGTATGAATAGTTGGCATTATTTTTTCAATGTGAATTACTTTGCATTTATCCACATTAAATTTAATTTACTATTTTGTTTGCCCAATCTTAGTTTTGTGAGCTCTTTTTGAAGTTCTTCAAAGTCTGCTTTGGTCTTAACAATCTTGAGCCCTTTAGTATCATCTAACTAAACTAAACATTACCACCTCACTGTTTACCCCTTTCTCCAGATAATTTATGAGTAAGTTGAATAGGATTGGTACTAGGACTGACCCTTAGAGAACCACCACTAGTTACCCCTCTCCAGTCTGAAAATTTATTCCATCTTTTAACCAGTTCTCAGTCCACGAAAGGATCTTCCCTCTTATTCCATGACAACTCGATTTACATAAAAGAGGCTTTGGTGAGGGACCTTGTCAAAGGCTTTCTGGAAATCTAAGTACACTATGTCCATTGGATCCCCCTTGTCCACATGTCTGTGGACCCCTTCAAAGAACTCTAATAGATTAGTAAGACATGATTTCCCTTTACAGAAACCACGTTTACTTTTGCCCAACAATTTATGTTTTTCTATGTGTCTGACAATTTAATACTTTACTAATGTTTTAACTAATTTTCCCAGTATTGACATTAGATTTACCGGTCTGTAATCGCCAGGATCACCTCTAGAGCTATTTAAAAATATTGGTGTTACATTACAGATAGTTGAAGGCTGCTATCAAATCCCCTCTGCCTCTTCTTAAAGTCAGGCTTGACAAAGCCCTGGCTGGGATGATTTAGTTGGGGATTGGTCCTGCTTTGAGCAGGGGGTTGGACTAGATGACCTCCTCAGGTCCCTTCCAACCTGATATTCTATGATTCTCTTCTGCAGACTAAACAAGCCCAGTTTCCTCAGTTTCCTCAGCTTCCCCTCACCCCCTGCCCCCTACTCATTTTCATTGCCCTCCATTGGATTCTCTCCAATTTGTTCACATCCTTTCTGTTGTAGGGGGCCCCAAAACTGGAAGCAATACTCCAGATGTGGCCTCACCATTGCCAAATAGATGGGAATAATCACTTCCCTCGATCTGCTGGCAATGCTCCTACGAATGCAGCCCAATATGCCGTTAGCCTTCTTGGCAACAAGGGCACACTGTTGACTCGTATCCAGCTTCACTGTAATCCACTGTAATCCCCAGGTCCAGAACTGCCACTTAGCCAGTCAGTCCCTAGTCTGGAGCAGTGCATGGGATTCCTTCCATCCTAAATGCAGGACTCTGCACTTGTCCTTGTTGAACCTCAGCAGATTTATTTTGGCCCAGTCCTCTAATTTGTCCAGGTCACTCTGTATCCTATCCCTACCCTCCAGCGTATCTACCACTCCTCCCAGTTTAGTGTCATCTGTGAACTTGATGGAATGGACCCATTCCATCATCCAGATCATTAATAAAGATGTTGAACAAAAGCAGCCCCAGGACCCTAGGGCACGCTGCCTGATACCAGCTGCCAACTAGACATGGAGCTATTGATCACTACCCGTTGAGCCCGACAACCTAGCCAGCTTTCTGTCCACCATCCAATCCATACTTTTAAAATTTACTGGCAAGAATACTGTGTAGACTGTATCAAAAGCTTTGCTAAAGTCAAGGTATATCACATCCACCACTTTCCCCAGAGCCAGTTCTCTCATCATAGATGGCAATCAGGTTGGTCAGGCATGAATTGCCCTTGGTGAATCCATGCTGACTGTTCCTGATCACTTTCCTCTCCTCCAAGTGCTTCAGGATTGATTCCTTGAGGACCTGCTCCATGATTTTTCCAGGGACTGAGGTGAGGCTGACTGGTTCATAGTTCCCCAGATTCTCCTTCTTCCCGTTTTTAAAGATCTGCACTACATTTGCCTTTTTCCGATCTTCCAGGAGCTCCCCGATTGCCATGAGTTTTCCAAGATAATGGCCAATGGCTCTGCAATCACATCAGCCAACTCCCTCAGCACCCTTGGATGCATTAAATCCAGACCCATGGACTTGTGCACATCCAGCTTTTCTAAATAGTCCTTAACCTGGTTTTTCACCACTCAGAGCTGCTCACTTCCTCCTAGGGAGACCAGACAGCAAAAGTGAAAAATCAGGACATTTTTGTGTGGAGTAATAGGAACCAATATAAGAAAAATACCCCAAAATCGGGACTGTCCCTATAAAATCAGGACATCTGGTCACCCTACCCCCCTCCCCATACTGTGCTGCCTGGTGCAGTAATCTGGGAACTGACCTTGTCTGTGAAGACAGAGGCAAAAAAGCATTGAGTACTTCAGCTTTTTCCACATCATCTATCACTATGTTGCCTTCCCCATTCAGTAAGGGGCCTACACTTTTCCTGACCTTCTTCTTGTTGCTAACATACCTGTAGAAACCGTTTGGGTTACCCTTCACATCCCTTGCTAGCTGCAACTCCAGTTGTGTTTTGGCCTTCCTGATTACACCCCTGCATGCCGGAGGAATATTCTTACACTCCTCCCTAGTTATCTGTATAAGTTTTCACTCATGTATACAATGCATTTGTAGTGGACAAGGAAACTGTTACTATATGGTAAAACTGTGCTGTTTGGTGGACATGCATTTGAAGTTTGTCACTTGGGGTCATTAAAGTTCGCACAAACAATGCAAATATTTCTTTTTTCTATGGTGTTGTGTTGCGCTTGTACTCTGTGATTACCAGTGAAGAACGCAACCTTCATAATTACTGAATGGGAAGTGCTATGGAGCAATCGCATGGCTATGTGTTGATTAATGGCATCAGATAAACAGACCAAGCACCTTCTGGCCCCACCCAGCCGTGCCTACACATCGGTGCTGCCGGCTTGGCAGCAAAAGACAGCTGTACTGTCCTGATTAGAAGCCCAATCTGCTGAGTGCTGCTCGGCCCTCACACAAGCTGTAGGTTCAAGCTCCCGGCGGGGCTGGCAATGGCTGAAGAAGATCCAAAGGGCCCTGGAAGTCCCATCTCTCTCTCTTTTTCTGGGAGCGGGTTCCTTATAAACTACCAGGTTGGAGTGGTGCAGGCTTTATGGGAATTGGCACCTGAAATAATGAGATCAGCGTCCAAGGTCTACGGAGCCTCGTGTGGGTCAGTGATAGCAGCAGCGGTGGCGTGTGACATTGACATAGGTAAGGACGTTGTCCATTTACTCTATTCTGGATGTGTGTATTTTCAAACGTGGCTTCTTCGAGGGGTACTTCAGTGGGCAGAGAATCAGGGGAACGGAAGGCTGGAAGGACCTGAAGAGGTCATGTACTCCAGCGTTTCTCCATGACCGGTCCATGGATCCCTGCGATCTCCCTGTCACCGTTTAGGAAGACAGGAACCCGGTCCCTGGTATCAAAAAGATTGAGAAACGCTGATCTGGTCCATCCCCCTGCGCTGAGGCAGGACCAGAGAAACCTGGACCAGCCCTGACAGGGGTTTGTCCAACCTGCTCTTAAAAACCACCAATGACAGGGGTTCCACAACCCCCCTTGGAAGCCTGTCCCAGAGCTTGACTTCCTTTATGGTTAGAAAGTTTTCCCTCACATCCAATCTAGATCAAGCCCACTACAGTAAAACCTCGATTTAACGGACCTCGATTTAACGGACTTCGGATGCAACGGACAAAATTTTTAAGCAAGTCTGATGCATCTGAAATCCGTTTGTCGAGGGCTGGCTGCCGGCTCCCTGCTGCCGGTGGGGTTCCAGCCGCGGGCAGGATGGCTGGCAGGTCCCAGGAGCCGGGACCCGTGCGGGCTGACTGCCGGCTCCCGGCTGCCGCCCGGCTCCCCACAATGGGTGGGCTGACTGGCAGGTCCCGGCTACCGCCGGGGTTCCAGCCATGGGTGGGCTGCCGCCCGGCTCCCAGCAGCAGGCGGGCTGGCTGCCGGCTCCCGGATACCGCCGGGGTTCCAGCCGCGGGCGGGCTGGCTGCTGGCTCCCGGCTGCCGCCCGGCTCCCCACAGCGGGCGAGCTGGCTGGTGGGTCCCAGCAGCCGGGACCCAGGCGGGCTGGCTGATGGCTCCCGGCTGCCGCCCGAGTCCCAGCAGCCGGGACCTGGGCGGGCTGGCTGGCTGACGGCTGCCACCCGGGTCCCAGCAGTCAGGACCCGGGCGGGCTGGCTGGCTGATGGCTCCCGGCTGCCGCCCGAGTCCCAGCAGCCGGGACCAGGGCTGGCTGGCTGCCGGCTGCCACCCAGGTCCCAGCAGCCGGGACCCGCGCGGGCTGGCTGGCTGACAGCTGCCACCCGGGTCCTGGCAGCGGGCGGGCTGCGGAGCTGCCGCCCTGACCCTGTGGCGGGTGGGCTACTGCTCCAACAGCGCGGTTTTTTTTTTAATTAAATAACGGACTTTTGGATTTAACGGACACCCCCTCGCCCGAATTAGTCCGTTAAATGGAGGTTTCACTGTACTTGTTATCCTACCTTTAGGACAAGGAGAACAATCTGTCCTGATCCTCCTGAACCCTAAACAGCCCTTAGCAGCTTTGAAGATTGTTATCGGGTTGCCCTGGCAGGCCTGGGGCAGTGACTTGTAGATACGAGAGGAAGGCTGGTCTAGGGTTAGGACACAATCTTAGGACTGAGAAAAGCTCTTCTGGCACAGACTCCTGCATGCCCTTGGGCAAGTCTATTCACAAGGACTGTCACAGGATCCACACAGGTTTCTCTCTTTCTCCCCTGTGCTCTGGCTGGTAGGAATAAGAGGCCTCACACCTTCCTCTGGTGCTTCACCCAAGTGCCTTTTATTTACAGTGCACTCCAAAGTCTCTAGTGCAACCAAGTGGTCCCTTTACCCCCCAACAGTTACCCCCCTTCTACCTGGTTTCAGGGTCTCCAGGCCCCTGAGGCACCCTGCCTGTGGTGAGGAGATAGAGCTGCAGCCTCCTGTCCCCTTCCTGGCTCACCTCCCAACTGAGTTCAGCTCCGGGCTTTTCTAGCCCTCTCCGTCTGCAGCCCCAGCTGTGACCACTTAGCTCAGCCTACTGCTTTGAGCCAGCCCTCCTTAGGGCCCACAGCTGGGCTCCCTGCCTCCAGCTCTCCTGCCAGAAAGCAGGGCTTAGCCAGCCGGGGCAGGGCATTCAAGAGGTTTTAGCCCTGTCCTGGCACAGGGACACACAGGCCTCAGTCCAAAATTAATCGTCGTGGGCATTCACAAAACCGCTGCTCGGCTGCCATCCAAAGACCTCTGGCCCCTAAGTTTCTGCAGCCGGGCGTGCACACAGCCCCCTCAGTCCTGACACGACTGAGCAGCTTGGTGCCCCCAAACTCACATCTAAGCCCTAGCGGGAGTCCCAAACTAGGCGTTTCTCCATCCGTTTTGCCTGTGGGACCCCAATCAGGTAGGCATGCTCAGAGACACCCTAAGATGGGGTGGCCAACTGAGCCCGAGAAGGAGCCAGAATTTACCAATGTACATTGCCGAAGAGCCGCAATAAGAAGTCAGCAGCCCCCAATGCCTCCCCTTCCCTGCCATGCCTTCCACCTGCCGCGATCAGCTGTTTTGCATGTGCAGGAGGCTCTGGGAGGCAGGGGGGAGGAAGGCGGGCACAGCCCGTCCAGGGGAAGGGGCGGGGAAGTTGGGGAAAGGGGTGGAGTGGGGGCAGGGCCTGGGGCCAAGCAGGGGGTTAAGCAGTGAGCACCCCCCCACCCCCCGGCCCATTGGAAAGTTGGTGTCTGTAGCTCCATCACCTCACGCCGCATATTAACCTCTGAAGAGCCACATGTGGATCCGGAGCCACAGGTTGGCCACACTTGCCCCAAGAGCACGAGTGGTGGCGGCGGTGCTGCCTCCCCCTCCCATACCCAACAGCCCAGTGGTTAGAGCACTTGGCGGGGGGAGGCGGAAGAGCCAGGTTCAAATCTCCACTCTGCCTTACCTGGAGTTAGGGTGACCAGACAGCAAATGTGAACAATCGGGCCAGGGAGGAGGGAATAGGAGCCTATATAAGAAAAAGATCCCAAAATTGGGCCAGTCCCTATAAAATCAGGACATCTGGTCTCCCTACCTGGAGCCTGATTCAAATACAAGCCCCCCAGATGGATTCCCTGGGGCAGAGTGCGCTCCTGTGGAAGTGTGTGCGCTTTGTCGAAACACTGAACTATTCAGTGGAGTGGAGGCTGGAACGTGGGACTCCCAGGGGCGTGCGCTACCCACTAGGCATTGAGTCATTCTCTGCCTCTCCCTGGCCCACAATTAGGCCTGTTATGGAATGGCTTATTCTGGTCACACTCCCTGTGTAGACAAACCCTTACATCTGTCTTTAGTGCTCTTTGGCATAATTCTAGGAGCTCCACCTAGAAACCTCTGGCACTTTGCCACAAACATCTGGTTTCGGCCAGCCCTCTCCTCATCAGGGGAGAGACGGGGGTGGCCGAGAGTGGAGGCTGTGACAGATACGGAATTGCCTCCAATATCCGCAGGCGACCTTACTGAATGAAGTTTAACTATGTTTGGGGTCCGTTGTATTAAACAAATGGGGTTGGGACTGAAGTGGAGATGGGATGTGAACACTGGGAAGTGTTATGAATTTCAAAGTACGATCCTGAACAACGTGCCAGGCAAGAGAGGACGTTGGGAGCAAAGAGTTGGATCAAGTGCTTTTCGTGGGGAATCTCTAGGTGGAGGTGAATGCAAATTCCCCACGCCTGGATATGCAAAAACCCAGCCTAAACTTGGAGGAGGGGACCATTTTCTGACAATCACCAGCTCTTGGAGTCTTGATATCAAAGGGCCAAGCTGTGTAAAGGAAAGACTGAACTATTCCATAATAATAAGGGGGAGCTGATATTTGAGCTTCATCTTAATTGAATTTACCTTTATTGACCACTTGTTATTTAAGGACTGCATTTGTTTGTTTCACCTCCGTTGGCTTTTAGTGGGAGCTCTGCCCACCCCGCGAGATGCCCAGATCCCTGGACTCAGCTGCTGAGATCGCATCCGAGCATCTTGTGACTCAAGATGACCCCATAAGGAGTCATGGGGGTGCTAGTTCGAGCAAAGGCCGTTATGAATTTGTAACCACCAGAAAAGCCCCCGGTGTGGTCTGAAGGACCGACTCCTACCAGAGCACTCATTGGAGTGAGGGGTGATCTCTGGCAAGTTTGTTAGCACTAGCAGAGGTTCTTTTATTGTTTTAATAGGTTTCCTCTGGAATACCTTCATGGTAAGAATAAATGTGCTTGCTTACCAAGGGCTGTGTGGTCACTTGCCACAGGTGCCGGTTACAGCTGTTCCTAGACTTCAAAGAGACAGCAAAGCACACACACTGGGTTGTTCAGGCAGTCTGACCTACTCCCCATATCACGGGGCAGGGAACTGGACAACTTGGAAAAAACCCGGTTGAGAGGGAGAGAGACGCAGGTCTCTACCCATGAGAGGTGATGGCTGAGTTGCTGGGAGCACAGAGTGGGTGCCGTTGGGGCACCACGGAGGGGAATACAAGTGCAGTTGTCCTGAACTCTGAATGAGACAATGGGGGACAGGAGCCCTGACTAGAAAACTACAGGGGGTCTGGATGAAGGGACAATGCGTAAGAAGACTATAGAGGAATAAATGAGGAATGGGCAGGCCATAACCGGCATCCTGCTGCATCCTGCATGCATACTTTGGCCAGGGATTTCACTTCCTTTTCCTCCCTGCACAACTGGTTTGACAAGCATCCTGGAGCTCATGGGACCAGGTCTCCCTGCCACCAGGCCACAAACACACTTCCCCAGTGCACCTATGCCGACCTGCTAATGTTGCTGAGGAGTCCGAGTTAAGGTCCTGGCATTGCAGCACAAGGCGGATGAACAAGGGGACGGCGCGTCTCTCTGTGTCTGGGAGTGGCACTGAGTCTGCAGGTGTCTTGGGATACAGTCAGTAGGGGGAAGGCGTTTCTCTTAACTCATCAATTCTTTTCTTTCAGAGATAAGTGGGGGTGAGTTGTAAGGTTGGACCAAATCCAGGGACCTGTCTCATGATGCTGTGTGTGGGTGAAGCACACAGGGCGCGGGTGTTAAGTACAGCCTCGTAGAAACATGTGCAAGCATCTTAGTTAGAAAAGTCGCTGTCAATGATGCAATATTTCAATTCTGCTCCTGAGGTGAAACCTACAACATTGAGATCGCTGCCAATTTACAGTTGAGCTAAAACCCTCTGAAGTCTTTCCATTCACTTCAAAGTGCTTTGGATGAAATGTGGTCACCCCATCTCAAAAAAAGATGTATTGGAATGGGAAAAGATTCAGAAAAAGGCAACAAAAATGGTGAGGGGTATGAAACAGCTGCTATATAAGGAGAGATTAAAATAAGACAGACTTTTCAGCTTGGAAAAGAGACAACTAAGCGGGGATATGATTGAGGTCTACAATAATATGACGGGTGTGGAGAAAGTAAATAAGCAAGTATTATTTACTCCTTCTCATAATACAAGAATTAGGGGTCACCGAATGAAATTAATAAGCAGCAGGTTTAAAACAAACAAAAGGAAGTTGTTCTTCACACAGCACAGTCAACTGATGGAACTCCTTGCTAGAGGATGCTGTGAGGGCCAAGACCATAACAGGGTTAGAGAAAGAACTAGATAAATTCATGAGGATAGGTCCATCAATGGCTATTAGCCAGGATGGGAAGGGATGGAGTCCCTAGCCTCTGTTTGCTAGAAGCTGGGAATGGGCTACAGGGGATGGATCACTTGATAATCCCCTGTTCCGCTCATTCCCTTTGGGGCACCTGGCACTGACCTATGTCAGAAGACAGGATACCGGGATAGATAGACCTTTGGTCTGACCCAGTCTGGATGGTCTTATGGCCTTGACGCTTTCTTGTGAAAATGCTGCTGTCAGCTAAATAGCAACTGCAGGGGAGAAAAGCTTGTTTCCCCCCTGCCAGATTCTGCCCAACTCCCCCTGCAGGAATCACTGGGAGAGCCCAGATTCCCAGCTCTTTCTTTTGCAACCGCGGAGAAGATGTGCTCTGAAATTCTTCTTGGACATTGTTTTCCCTGAGAACCCAGGGTGACCAGGGAGATCGCTTTATAATGCTAATTATTCATACACCGCCATAGGCTACAATGAATCCAAATGTGTCTAGCATATAAAGGAGAGCATCAGCCCTGAAGATATTACCAATGGCATGCAAAGTAACATCCACTGGGGATTATTAATTGTTACTATTACAAGATCCCTGGGTTACACCCTAAATAAAATGCTTACGATCCAGATTGGATTGCAAAGGCCTTATTTAGGGTGCCCCCCCCGATAATCTGATCAGGTCCTTATTAATAATCAATAATAATGGATATAGCCTAGTAGCACATCATTGCGGTGGGCCTCACAGACGGGACTCTCGATTATTTGTTTGGCACATTTTGACTCACTAGGCACATTGGACCCGGTGTATATACTTGGGCTCTTAACACAAATATTTGTGTTCCTGGGGTTCTGATCCAATTAAACGCAGGCTGAAGTGACACAGGTATCAAATTAACTGTAAGGTACTGCGAACCAAATTCTATATGCGTACAACACAGCTCCCCTTGACTCTCTTAATCTTAGGCGATAAGCATCTTGGAACAGGGAACATTTCATTATTTGATTGTATAGCACCTAGCACTTACCTTTGACTGGGAAATCTAGGTACCTCCACAAGTAACAACAAATTCTTGTCTACAGATTTTTGAATATTCTATTCTGTAGGTTCCCATACCACATTGATCACTGCAGCATCCCCTATTGGGATGTGAGCGAATGTGTTCCTCTCTGTCTATAAATCCTGGTGATCGTGTTCAGTTCCTTCCTCGCAGGTGTGATGGAAGAATTTTTTCATGAAGCGATGGAAAAAATCAGGAAAGCGAGCATCCTCACCCTGTGTCCAGGTTACAGTATGCTTCGGCTCATAGAGAAGTCCATGAGACAAATGCTGCCGGAGAACTCTCACCAGCTGGCTTCAGGGAAGCTTTACATTTCCGTCACGCGCTTGTTGGACTTGCAGAACGTCATCATTTCCGAGTACAGCTCGAACGAGGATATCGTACAGGTAACGGCAGCTCGGTCTCCTGTGTATTAGGAAGAAGGGGAAGTCATTAAACTGAGGATGAGCTAGGAAAATAACAACTGGGTTTATTAGGGAGAGAGGAACCCTGTTGAGCTTAACTCAAACTGCAGGTCCAGGCTGGGAAGGGAGAATTCCAACCCAGTCTGATTCCAGCTGAGCATCCCGTTATAAGCAAAATATTCCATCAGCTCTAACTCTCGTTGGCTTATTATCCAGAGGTCATCTGGATTTGGAGGCAGTGGCCACATACAGATTAACCCCCAGTGACTGACTCTGCTTGTTGCATAGTGTAGCATGGCGGTGACTCACCCCTGCGGCGGATCCTCCTGGTCCGTCCGGGAATTAGCTCTTCCAGCGTCTGGAGCGCCCTCTGCAGGCTGATGTCCTACTTGTACTCGGCCCCGTGTCCCTCCCTGGACCCCGGTGCCCTCTTACCTGGGGTGATGCACCCCAGCAGTAGCCCCACAGATCTCAGGGTCTCCCCTCCCTGGGGAACCCCCACCCTCTATCCCCCACCTTGCCTCAGTTTAGGCAACTGCCAGTCACCACTTGCACCTGTTCACTGGGGCAGACTGCAGTATCATTGCCATTCATCACCAACAAGGGCGGGTTGGCCTGCTACCTCTATAGCTCTGGGCTGCCCCCTGCAGCCCCAGTACCCTTTGTTGGGCCGTCCCTAGGCCCTGCAGCCTGGGGGTTTCTAGGCTGGAGCTCCCCCAGCTCCCCTTGCCGTACCCCAGTCCTGCACCACACTAGGTACCTTATGCTTCCCAGCATCCAGGCCAGTCTGCCTCCGCAGCCAGAGGAGACTCTCTCTCTCTCTCCAAACTGAGTCCTTTTCTCAGGGCCAGCTGAACCCTAATTGACCCAGCCACAGCAGTGGCTGCTCTGTCCAATCAGGCTGAAGCTTGTTTGCTCCCAGCCACAGCCCTTTCCTGGGCTGTTTTCAGCCTGTTTCCCCAGGAGTGGGGCAGCTGCCCCATTACACATAGTCTTTGGCCATGAGTGAAAATACCAGTTCCGCTCTGACCTAGCAATTTATAGAGCTGTCCGGCTGGGTTCACCAGTTTCTCTGGAATTCTCCAATAAGGCAGCACAATGGGAATCAAACCTTTAATAGCCCTCGTTTGAATTAGTTGGCCTTAGACGAGTGGGCAGCACTGATGGTAGAAGAGCTGGCCCCGTGGGGAAGAAAAGCCTCATTATGCCCAGTTTACAGATGGAAAAAGTGAGGTACAGGGAGAGGAAGTGACTTGCACAAGGCTTGAGAATAATATACCAAGCAATAGGTTAAGAAAGTCAGCACAGGCCAAACCCCTGGATTTTTAGGAAATCAATCAGGTTCTTAAAAGATTTTTTTTTTTAAAGTAAAAGAATCACCTCTGTAAAATGGGGATGGAAGGTAAATGTACATGGTAATAAAAAGATTTTAAACACAGAGGATTCCCCTCTAGGCTTAACTTCAAAGTTACAAAAACAGGAATACACCTCCCTCTAGCATAGGGAAAACTCACAAGCTAAAACAAAAGATTTTCTAAAACAAAAGATAATCTAACGCCTTTCCTTGCAAGTTTGGTAATGCTTATTTCAGGCAGAGTTTTAGGAGATGATTTTTCCTGGCCTGATCCTTCTCTGTCTCAGAGAGCGCGCACGCACGCGTGCACACAAACACAAGAGAGAGAGAGAGAGAGAGAGAGAACGAGAACCTCCCCCACGGATGTTGAAAGTATCTTCTTTCCTCATTGGTCCTTTTGGTCATGTGCCAACCAGGTTATTTTATCTTCTTAACCCCTTACAGGTCAGTGATTCTGGACCTCAAGAGGGATTTGATATTACTGCATGCATAAAGGTTCCCTTTATGACAGCCCCCACTTCACCTGGCCTGTTGCCCTACCTCAGATGGGAAGTGCAACTAAACAACAGCAGAGCAGCCAAAGTGCCCGTACACAAACTTCTGGCAACAGCACAGGATCAACACACTGCAACAAAGACAACCAGGTCTTCTCCCCCCTAGGCTCGCCCCATCATGTCAGTCTGAGCTGTTACTTGTAACAATAGGTGCAGCATTTTAAGAGGGAGACATTATTTTCTGGTTGATGTGCCTCTAAAATATTTCTCTCTACTCAGCTGTAACCCTCTGTCCCTCTCCGAACAGGCAGTGATCTGTAGCTGCTTCATTCCTGTCTATTGTGGATTCAACCCTCCCTCCTTTCAAGGCGTGGTGAGTGCTCTTTGCCAAGGCTCTACGTGGAACATTTTCTGATCCCACCAGACGGCGGGCTGAGATGGATCTCAGGCACACAGATCCCTTACTGCTGGGGGTCGTAGTGTGTTATTATTCCAAGATGCAGTTGTGTCAGTTTCAAGTCCATGGGACTTCACACCCCTTGAGTTTTGATGCAAGTTTCGTCTCCTCCACAGCTCCTAGCCAACCTGAAAGTTCAAACAAAACTAGCGAGTTGAGTTAAGTTCTGGGCATATGGATCCTTCCAAGTTACAAGTGTTTGCTTGAGCCATTAGCACTACCATGTGCCCACTGGTACAAGTTTATATTCATTTGCAGTATACACATAAGGGTCCATCCCGAACCCAGATCAACACAGTGGCATCTAGAATGTAGAGACCCTGTTCTCACCTGGTGTGAGTTGAAATAGCGTCAGTAAACGCAATGGACCAGTGCTGATTTAATTGAACTGAGAATCCACTCCCTAGATCTCTTTACTCCCAATCTGCTGCCTTAACCATGAGACCCCCCTTCATTCAATGGCATTAGCTACATAAGGCCTTGATTCTCATTTGCGCTAGGACAGCGTATAATGGCCTTAAAATGGGAATTAATGTGATTTGCACTCCAGTGTTAATGAAAATGTAAATGAGACCAGGGCCTCAAATCTTCCATTTTACATGCCTAAGTTGTGACCTGATGGGATTTGGCTCTCTTGTTAAGGCGTGCACATGAGATAAGCATCCTGTGATCCACATCAAAGATGAACCGTTATCTGATTCAAACCCGCCTGTCTTCTCAGCGCTATGTGGACGGAGGTATGAGTAACGTGCAGCCAGTCTCGGACTCGGAAACCATGATCACAGTGTCCCCTTACTCAGGCGAGGTTGACATCTGCCCGAGGGACTGCCCTGCCTATTTCAGCTGCATTAACTTCTTCCAAAGCACCTTCCAGCTCTCGGTTGAGAACTTGCGCAGGCTTAGTTATAGCATTTTCCCACCCGGTCCTTCGGTGAGTAGCCTCGGGGACTGCACAGTGCCGGATCATTTCAGTATTGCCAATCCTAAGCATGTGAGAATCATAAATTAGCTCCCAGCCCAAATCATGAGATGGTTTAAAAATCATGTGCCTTAGGAAAAAATTTGGGGTAGGTTGTATTTGCCTTCTGATATTTCAGCCCTTTAGAATTCAAATTCTCAGGCTTTTCTCCCCAGCAATGTTTTTTTTAATGAAAGCAGACATGCTCACCAAAAATAAATGGGGGGGAAATCACATGATTCCAGTAGCTGGTGCTTTAAGAAAAACACCAACTACTGCAAGACATACAATGAAATGGCAAGAGTTGGCAACACTGTGATTACTGCCTACAGGGGCACTTCTTTTGCAATTGGAATGACTGTCCTTTGTAACGCTGAGTGATTTCCCTGCAGGTGCTACGTGAGTTTTATTTCCAAGGATATCACGATGCCATTTTCTTCTTACAGAGGCAAAGTAAGTGTTACAAAGAGCGGTAGGGCTATGGAAGGTAGGAATGCCTAGCTTGCTCAGTCTTGCAATGTATCCCCGGGATCTTTTGAACAATCCCAGATCGTTATACATCACCCAATTTCAGGTGATTATTTGTGAACATGTAACTCTTGGAATTCTCAATAGGGGAGAACGGGATGGTAAATGGAATGGACAAGAAGATACCGCAGCAGACACCTGTGCAAAGTGACAAAGGTAGAGGATCTGTATTTCTTCTCTCCCGTTGGTTTTCACTAGCCGAGTAACATTACACTGAGATCTCTAGGGCATGCTGCAGGAAGTGAACGGACATGGAGGACCTCCTTGGCAAACCCATCAGGAATGGGGTGAGGAGAACATTGGGAAGGGAGGGGGGAGCATAGGTGTCAACTCTATGGGTGCTCAGAAAACAAATAGTGGGTGCCATAGCTGTTTGGTGGCTCGGGGAGGGGCTTGGGGGGAGGGCAAAGAGCAGTGAGGGCCTCGGGGAGGTGGTGGAGGAAGGGCAGAAAGTGGCAGAGTGGGGGCAGGGTCTTGGGGGAGGGGGTGGAGCAAGAGCAGGACCTTGGGGCAGAGAGGGTTGTGGGGCACCCCAAAGGAAAAACAAAAGTCAGAGCCTATGGGAGGGAGCTACAGCCAGATTCACGAACGTGAACGTTATTGGTGCATCTTGCCGAGCCCGTTCTGTGCGAAACATCATCACACACACAGCTCTTCCCTGCTGCCCCACGGGCCAACTAAGGCCAATATGTTTGCGTATCCGGCTTCTTTCTCACTCCCTCGGGGCAGGGGGGTTATATGAGGATTGATCATTACTTACGTAGCATCGTAGACGTGCATTGGGAACCATGCCCAGAAGTAGCCCCTGAGGGGTCTTTGCGAGAGGAGTGTGCACTCCAATTTGGATACTGGTTGGGTAGCTCGAGGGGCAGAGGGGGATGATTCTATGATCAGTGGCTGACCTCTATCCCTCTGCCCCTGGCGCTGAACCCATAATAATAAGGGGCAGCTGATATTTGAGCTACATCTTCATTGAATTTGCCTTTATTGACCACTTGTTATTTAAGAACTGCATTTGTTTGTTTCACCTCCGTTGGCTTTTAGCGGGAGCTCTGCCTGCCCCGAAGATACAGGAGACGCCTGGTTCCCTGGACTCAGCTGCTGAGATCGCATCTGAGATGACCTCATAAGAGAGGAAGAATATTGCATCCAGTTCAAGCTATAAGGAGGAGTGTTTAATATCTGTAAGCAGAATATAATTACCAAACTTAGGAATTTAGCCAGGACACCAGGGTTAACACCTGACAACACCTATTGTGGGATGTTTAAGGTAATAGGACACTAATAACGCTACACACTTCCATGGCATCTTCCAGGCCAAAATATGGAAACACAAAGGTAGACAAAAGTGGACAAGCCAGAAGGGTAACCAGAAGTCACCTACTACAGGACAGGCCAAGCAAAGAACGTAATAGAAGGCCACTAGCTGTCACTTACAGCCCCCAACTAAAACCTCTCCAGCGCATCAAAGATCTACAATCTTTCCTGAAGGACGATCCCACACTCTCACAGACCTTGGGAGACAGGTCAGTCCTTGCTTACAGACCCCAACCTGAAGTAAATATTCACCAGCAACTACACACCACACAACAAAAACATTAACCCAGGAACCAAACCCTGCAACAAACCCCGTTGCCAACTCTGTCCACATATCTATTCAAGGGACGCCATCATAGGACCTAATCACATCAGCCACGCCATTAGGGGCTCGATCACCTGCACATCGACCAATGTGATATGTGCCATCATGTGCCCGCAATGCCCCTCTGCTATGTACATTAGTCAAACCGGCCAGTCTCTACGCAAAAGAATAAATGGACACAAATCAGACATCAAGAATTATAACATTCAAAAACCAGTAGGAGAACACTTCAATCTCTCTGGTCACTCAATAACAGACTTAAAAATGGCAATTCATCAGCAAAAAAACCTTCAAAAACAGACTCCAATGAGAAACTGTGAAACTGGAATTAAGTTTCCAGTTGCCGAGAAGGCAGCGCGCAATTGTTCCCCACTGATTTGCTACTGCTTTGTCCAATGTAGTTTTAAAATAACCCTAGGCATGAATCAGACACCTAGATGGCTCATCCGTCCTAGACAATCTGACAATTGTGGTAAAAATCCTGCTCCATTTTAGACAAGACCTAAGGCCTAGATCTTGAAAGGTGTTTAGGGGCACCTAACTGCCATTGCAATTAAGCTGTCTAAATACCTTTGAGGATCTAGGCTGAAGTGTTTTTTAACCTCATGGTTTAACCCTGTTTATAGCCCTGTTGTGTAACATTTGTTCAGCTACACCATTAAAACACAGTTGGATCCTGGCTACATTACGGTAAGAAACCGAGCATTAACCAAGTCAGGGAACAAATATTTCATAACTGGCAGCCCCGAATGCGTTGCTTCTACAGCTTCAATGGAACTAGAACGTCCAGAATCTACCACAAGGAAGCAAATTCTGATGGCCATGTAGGATGATAGACGAGCCATTTTATACCAGTTTTCAACAAACCCACCTCCAGCCTGGAAATCCAAGAAATGACAGATGTTGGGCCATGTTCACCCCTGGCTGATAGTGATGGAGCGACACCAGCGATGAAGCTGGGCGGAAGTTGTAACCTTCTCCTTTTCCATCTCAGGGACTGTAGCGAGGCAGTTCGAATGATCCTGGCATCGCTGTTGGGCTTTTCATTGATAAGACCCAGTCAAATGTTATGATATTTTGCTTACCTGGCAGGCTGCCTATGAAGTGAAAGGCGGGTTCCAAAGAGGATGGAGCTCAGCTGTTCTCAGTTGTGGCAGATGACAGAACAAGGAGTAATGATCTCATGTTGTAGTGGGGGAGGCCTAGGTTGGATATGAGGAAACACTGTTTCACTCGGAGGGTGGTGAAGCACTGGAATGGGTTCCCTAGGGAGGTGGTGGAATCTTCTTCCTTAGAGGTTTTTAAGGTCAGGCTTGACAAAGCCCTGGTGGGGATGAGTTAGTTGGGGATTGGTCCTGGTTTGAGCAGGGGGTTGGACTAGATACCGCCTGAGGTCTCTTCGAACCCTGATATTCTGAAAGATGGGTTAGAAGTAGCATTATTTTTAGCACGCCGAAACAAATTGTTTCCTACGTGCTCCTGAAGGTTATCCCAAACAGTTGCGGTACTCGCATGCCGTATGCTTTTTAAGAGTGCCATCATCACAGCTAAAGGCAGCAGGTGAAAGTGGGGTTTATTGTTTGTTTTTTGGCTATGGCAGGTCTCCAGAGACCTAATTCAAAAAAGCATCAAGCAGTCAATGGAAAGACTCCATTGATTTCAACGGGCTTTCAACTGGGTCTTTCGTAGTCAGACTTGCTCCCCACAGAAATCTCTCCCTCCTTCCCTTCCCCCTTTTAAGAAAAAGTATCTAATTCACCCTGGTACTTATCACAAACACTCAAATATCCATAGCACCTGAGTGCCTCACAAACATTAATGGATATAACTCGATGACATACCTAGGTGGTAGGTACACTGAAGGTGAAATCCTAGCCCAATGGGAATCAATGGAAGTTCTGCCATTTACGTCACTAGTATCAGGATTTCACTCTAAATGTTAATCCCATTCTACAGATAGGGAAACTAGAGAAGTAGACCCTTTCCTGAGGACACTCAGGACCTCTGAAAACCAGAACACTATTTAGATGGGGCACTTCAGACACCCACGTTTGAAAACTCACCGTGGTGTGGTTTACAGCCACTGAAGTCCAAAATGATTCATCTTGTCCTAGGACCAGGCATAGGTGATCAATCAAAAATAAAGCCATGACATCAACTGTGAAACTTTTGGGAAATGATAGCGGCACAGACGTTGCAGCTTCAAACCCAACCTCAAATATCTTGACTACAGTTGGAAGAAATGGTTATTCTAAAGATTCTTTGACTAGATCCTGCCTTTGCTTAGGGTAATTAAATTAACTTGATGACTGAACAGGACTGTCCATTTTTAGCTACTGTACTATAATCCTTCCTATAGAGCCACTTGGAGAGCTGTCCCAACCAGATACATCCTTTTGAACTGCAGCATTTAATACCATGCAATTTATATTATTTGGTCTGCATGACGAAGAAAATCTGCCACTGAGGTGAATTCCTCCACTCTCCCTTTCTCTATTTATAATCCACACAAAGTCTTGCAGACAGGAGTTGCTATTTAGAAGGCAACGAAAAAGCAGAAAATGACACAAATGCTTTTTTTGGCATAGCCTTTATATACACAGAGGGATCGTTTTGTGGATTAGATGGATTAAGTGCTAATTCTTGCATTTAGGTATTTGCTCCCTGACTATAAAGATTTGTGAGTATGATGTTGTGCCAAAACTTACTATGCGACTTGGCTTATTGATGTATGATGATAGATCTGCTTTGAGAAGATGAAAAGCAGAAGAGAAGAGTTAGATTTGTAGTTCTTCCATGAATCAAATTGTTTTACAAAGTTGACTGCATTTTAAAGTGCAATAAAAGGAGTTTTGTGATCCTGCAGGATAGGGAAGATGTAGAACATGGTAAACTGGATGGTTATATAGCAGAATAGATTGGCTAGGATTCTCTGATCGAACCAGTCTGTTTTAGAATATATATATATACACACACACACACAGTATTTAATAGTGCCCCAGTACTGAACTGCATACATGTTTGAACTGCACTGAGTAAAGCAAAGATTACTGGCAGCCAGCTGTGGAAGTTGCATGCACTAGAGACCCATCTGTTGATTCCAGCATTCCAACACCCTTGTCTAGTGCGGAGAGCTGGAGCCTGTTCAGGTTCTGAATGCAACAGTTTGCATTTCTATAGTGCCTTTCATCCAATGATATTAAAGTGCTTTATAAATACTGCCCCTACCACACCTGTGAAGTACCATTCCCATTTTACAGATGGGGAAAGTGAGGCAGAGAGATCAGTTACACAACCAAGGTCTCACAGCAGTGAAAAAACCAAGAACCCAGATCTCATTTGGTTTTCAGCTATCCAAACTCAAGAGAGCATGAATATGCAAGGATCTGAAAACATTTCTTTCCCATACTATATGCTCTTGGTAACAACATATTGCAATGCAGTAAACATGTTTCTGAAAACCTCATTAGATTTCACGGAGGCTGATAAATCAGTATAAAAACTGGGATTAGACCCCAAAAGCCTGGACTCCTTGTCCCTCACTAACCATTAAACCTTCCATAAAGAAGAGATGCTGGAATTTTCAGAGGAGCCTATGGGAATTAGGCTCCAAGATGTCTATCTTGAGCAGGTAAATCAAGTCTGTGCATAAAATATTTTTGGGTTTTGCTATTTTTATTATTTTTCCAGAACAAAGTGACTAATCAAAGAGTCCAAATCCCATGTCCTCATCAGACTCCTCAGATTCTTCCTTCTTCTCTTCCTCTTTTTTCTCTTCTGCAAGTCAAAGAAAGTGTAAATTAATATTTGAAAGGCCAGCAGCTCCTGCTAAGAGACAGAAGTCAGGATCATCCTTGTGCATCTTAATTTAGTGTTTGACTAATGAATACTGTGTGCATGTAGCGTGTATGATCTTAAACAATCCTTTCCCTCCCCGCCACTTGCAGGGAATAAAAGTTACACTTTAAGGCAATAGAAGTTATGCCCCAGGAAAAGAAATTTTGGGCAGGCAGGCGGCGCTTTTTAAGGCTTATTTTGTGCAAACTGGGGGAGACTTTCAAAAGTGCCAAATTCACGGTTGCAAAAATCGAATTCACATTTAATGGGAGAGCTGAGCCTCTCACCCATGTAGCTTTAGAAAGATTACAATCCTCCGTCACCAAAGTGTTATGCTAAAATGAACAGTCACTCCTGTAAGATGTAACAAAGTCCTGTGGCACCTTAAAGACTAACTATAAAGTTTTGAAGCATAAGCTTTCGTGGGCTAATACCCACTTCGTCGGATGCAAGCAGTATTAGCCCACGAAAGCTTATGCTTCAAAACTTTATAGTTAGTCTTTAAGGTGCCACAGGACTCTTTGTTACCTCTGCTATTCCAGACTAACACGCTACCTCTCTGATTCTTGACATCCTGTAAGATGTTTCACAAGCTAATCTTGGTTTCAAAGTTTGCACTCTGTACATCTAAAAAGAGCAGTTCTACATTTAAACCAACAACAGCAGCTCCTACACTTAGAAATGTTACGAAGGCTCATCCTTCAGGTCAGATTCTTAATGGATTTTCTGTTTATGGATAATAAGAGAGCCTCTTTTAAGAGAGAAGCATTCTCAGACTCACACAGAACCCAGGAATTCCCCTCCCTCAAAAACAAGACCTACCTGCAGGTGCGCCTTCACCACCAGCTGGAGATGCAGCAGGGGCTGCAGCAAGAGCACTGCCTGCAGGAACACAGGCTAACTTGGAGAGGCCTACGACATGAGAGACTTGTAAATAATACACACACACACACAGAGCCGCATTCTAAGAGCCCTCAAAGTTAAGAGAATGTGTCGTACTTAGGTAACCTCTTTCGCCTTATGATGTCCACTACAAAGACAACAATTCACATACAGGACACAAATACATGCCTGAAGCAAGACAGCACTTTATGGGAAAGCGCTTGAGACGAATCAAATGACTTTTAACCTTGGTCTAATGTGTTTCGTAGACATGCAAAGGCAACCACTCTGAAACGTACACACCGATAAATGCTGACCAAACAGAAAATTCACAAGCAGCCGCATACGATGTGTTATGTAATAAACGAATCAGCATGGCTCAAAATTGCCCTTTTGAAGTTCAGTTATTTCAAATCACTTGTGCTCACATGGGATGAAAGTTACTTAAAAGTGAACACTAATCTCGGAAGTGTCTGATTTGTGCTGGAAAAGTATTTGGTGCATAGAATGAAAACTGGGCTGAAAACTAGTACACCAAAATGAATCTGGGTCTTCAACTTTGCACCTAATTTATTCCAAAGCTCAAGGCCAGTTTCTGAATTTAGAGTGTGGCTCTGAATTATACAAGTTAAACTGCGCAGGAATAAAATATCCGCAGGCAGTGAAGACCTGAATTTTAATCTTTCTGAAAGTCATCACATGACAGTAAAATCAATGGTCTTTATAATTCAGCACAGAACCAAATCTGAAAAGAATGTAATGAACTTAATACTCAGCACTTGAAACCCACGAATTTCCTGCATCTCAATTTAGTACAGAATCTTGGTGACAACTTTATTTGAATTGTAATGCTCACAAGCATGTAAGTAAGTGTTTTCATAATAGCAGGAAAAATTAACTGAAAGATTGCCATTGTATTCTGTTGGGGTATACATATAAACTTGATACTCCATTGCGGATCTGTAATTTAACAGATGCGAACAGTGATTCAAAATTATGCTGATTACATTACTTCAGAATACTAATCAAAACACACTCTCGTTACATTCTTGTGGTTTCCCATCATCACAAGGGGAGTATTTTTCCATTTGAATGGATAAAATAAAGAAATATACAATTTCCCCTTTAAATAAAGAGAAGTCAGAGTTGATTTTAAGCCTTTGCACAGATGGCTCATCTTCTGATTTACTAGTGCAAGAATCTACACACCCTTTTACAATAAAATGCACTTAAGTACCTCCTGGGCTGCCAGGACAAACACCTACTGTATTTTAATAAGTTTGTAACAAACAATCTGCCTGGAGACAATTCTCTGCAAATCAATATTTTAGCTGGCGTTTGCTTCAGTCAAGCAAATATGAAAGTCAACACTTCCCTTTTAGATAAATCCACAGAAATGCAAATGGATTAATCTGTCTACTTCTGTCTTGCAACAACTGAGTTCTTAAAATCTGATAAGTTTTTACCTGAATTGACAACATCATCAACATCTTTGCCACTCAGTTCACTGATGACCTTTATTATGAGAGAGAAAAAGAAAGAGGTTAAAGATCAATCCTGGAATTTTGGGTGTTCGATCTGTTTAGTAGTCTCTTGACACTGGCAATTCGCCAGCGCAGGCATTACCACAAAGGGATGCATAACAGAACAATTAAAGAGAGCATTAAGGAGTTAAAGGGACAAAGAGTAGCTTAGAGATTAAAAGTATGTTTTTGGAGAATGTTTACTAGATCAATTCTTAACAGCAATATTAGCATAAAATTGAAATAAGAGCTGAACAGACAACTTGTTGGAATAAAAACCATTACCCTGCAGTATCTGCAACCCAAACACCGCAGTATTCAATGACTTTAGTGCATTAGAAAGGGAGGATGTAAGTGACAGGGACATTGACCAGTGTTAAACGTAATCACATAGCATAAATAGCAAAGAACAAACAAGATTCAAAATTTTAAGACACATGCAGGTAAGAAAGTTGTTTAAAGCCCCCCCGCCCTTCCCCCCAAAACCCAACAGACTTCTAGTATGAAGCTTTCTTTTAATAGAAACTATAAACTACATGTTCAAAAACTTTAGACGCAATAATTAAGTTCAGTAACGAGTCACTGCATACTCAAGGGCTTTCATCTTATGGTGCAACATCAGGCATCATTGAACTCATCAAGACTTTTAACTTTTAACTGATCAGAAGTCTTAAAAGTCAAATTATTCTTTTATTTAAAATTTCTCATAGCATGCAATTGCTCAAAGCTGTTTGGGAACACAAGTTTGGGGAAGTGGACGGTTGGACTAGGAGTTATGAGATCCTGGGTTCTACCCTGGCTCTGCCACTGAACTATTTTCTGTAACCTTGAACAAGGTTGTTCCCTCCTTGTTTCCACTTTTCTCACCTACCTGGAATAGCACCTATTACAATGAAGACTCAATTTCAGCTGGAGCCTCTAAGCACCATAAATAAACTAACTGAACAGCCCGTATCAGCTATAAACATGGATGGAATCTTATGCTGATGTCGACATACAAGGACTCAACAAATACTAGAGGTTAACATGTATACTCAAGGTCAGATCAATGCAAGAACCGCAAACACGGTTACACATGAGACAGACAAGATTGTCCGACAACTGCAGACTGCTATATACATGCTTTGAGCCATTCATGTTTTTCACATAAGGTGTTAATGTGTCTTGTTTCAAAGTGGTTAAGGGCCACATGACAAATCTACTGTCACCTTGCTCTGACACCTGCTGTTTTCCAGTTTCCATACTCGCATAGTACAACTAAGAAAGGTTACATTACATACAGATCTTTATTTATAAACAGAGGTTTATATATAAAGTGTGTGTGTTTCTCTTTACCCATACACCCTCCCCATTCCTCCTCCCATTCAGAGGGAGGCATCAATAGGACAGTCAGTTACTGAAGAAAATCAGGAATATTATTTCAGCACAGGCGTTTTCCCAGCAGTAATTAATATTACAGTTCATACTATGAATCAGTAGCTGACAATCAATATTAAAGCTTTTAGAACAGGCAATAGGTGAAACTCATAAGAGAGAACATTTGCAGATGGATTTATGTACTCTGTTACTGACAGAGATTGTATATAGTAACAAAAGTACATTGGGAAGAAAAAAAAAGTTTTCAGAGATTCTTCTGGATTTCCTTCCAGCCCCCAAGTCTCAAAAATTTCATATTGCAGTATGTTTCTCTCTCTCCTGTTTATATCTGGATACAATATGTATCTTTGCCTTAACTAAGTCCAAATGCCTACAGTCATCTAGAAGTCACGGATAGCATCTTCATAAGAACATAAGGTGTTCGCAGGACTCTCCGTCTCCAGCAGTCTGGGAAGATAAGGGCCTGAACTTTGCTCCCCTCCACAGCAGCACTTTGCACTCAAGTGCCACAATTTTTACATCCCTGGCCAAGATTCCTATGAGATTTGAACCCACCATCTCCATCACTGGAAACGGGAGCTGTGGGGGGTCTGGGCTCAATGACTCAGGAGGTCTCTTCCAGCCCTATGTTTTCACTAAACACCAGTGAACTTCCAACTGGCAAGTTGTAAGATCTCTTAGGCTTTTCCAAAGCGATACAGACCAAGAAAGAAGTTTAACAAGCCTGTTTACACTATTAAATTACAAGGCCACTATATTCTGTGTAGTACTGGAGTGTAAGATAACCGCTTCAAATATGCTCTCAGAAGTGTGTGCCTTCAACTACTTTAAAAGGCAAGAGAGAGACTAATGCAACAAAACCAACCTTGTTGACACGTCCATCATCTGCATCAATACCAACGCTGTCGAGGATCTTCTTGATGTTCTTGGCTGTAGGGTTGTTGTTGCCACCCAGGACAGCGAGCAGGTAAGCGGCCACGTAACGCATTCTGAAACAGACGCCCACAGGGAAGAATTCAAGTTAGTCTTGAATACAGAAGTGTTGCCTTAAATCTAGACAAAATGTTTCTCAACCTTTTTGAGACCAGGGAGTGGCTTGCTGCCTTCCTAAACTGTGCCAGGGAGATCTCAGGGACCGATCATTGAGAAACAGCATTCAAGAATGTATACGTGTCTCGCTGGTGCTTAAGCATTTTCTCTCAATAGATCACCTACCACATTTTGTTTTCATGTCTGCCTCCCACTGCAGTTTTGACTAGGAGCCATAATTCTAATTTGAAACAGACATTCTGCAGCTGCTCCTTGAAGAGTCAGGAACATTACAAATTGATCAGCTGGAGCTGCATTTAAAGTCCTGGGGCAGTTTGGAAAGCAACCTGTTTTCTCGTGGAGTTGTAAAGTTTTTTCTGCACTAAATGCTTGCAGGGCCACACGGATTGAAACCTGTCTGCCTGAACTAACTGCAAAAAGTGATACAAGAAAGCATGCATGCTGCACTGTGACAGAAAAGTGCATTTTTCTGTTAAGATGAACATCTAGCCACTCACTTAAGGCCTACACGGTGATAATTCGCAGCACAAATATTGAGCAGACTCATACTTTCACCTTCAGGACAAAACATGCCTATTTCCAAAAGATGCCAGTAGAAGCCAAGGATTCAAGTCACACTCTCTAGGCCTGTCCTGAGAAACCTGCATACTCATAATGGTGAAGCAGGAAGCAAAAGTTCAAGGCTGCCCCATGTCCCTCCAGACCCCCTGTATTATAGAACCAGGTGTAATGCAAACTTAGGTCAGTGGAAGAGCACTGAGAGAACCAGCACTGAGGGTGCTCTGTAGGGGGTAGGCCCCAGTCATTTGAGGAGCAGGGGTCCCAGAGCTCTGTGGGGAGAAGAGGCCAGTCACCGAGTTGGGGGGGGGCCTGGACTCTCAGTAGGGGGTGGCCCCCAGTCACTGGGGGAGCAGGGGGCCCCCAGGCTCTCAATGAGGGGAGTGAGCCAGTTACTGGTGGGAGGGTCCCAGGGCTCTCAGTGGAGTGCGGGGGGGGGGGGGGGGGGCAGTCACTGGGGGGGGGGGCTCTCAGTGGGAGTGAGGGGGGCCAGTCACTGGGGGGGGGCTCTCAGTGGGAGTGAGGGGAGCCAGTCACTGGGGGGGGCTCTCAGTGGGAGTGAGGGGGGCCAGTCACTAGGGGGGGCTCTCAGTGGGAGTGAGGGGGGCAGCCATTGGCAGAGGGTTCCCAAGGCTCTCAGTGGAGGGCAGGGGCCACTCCCTGGGGGGGCAGGGGACCCCAAAATTCTCAGAGGCGGGAGGATGCCAGTTACGGGGGGGGGGTGTCCCGTGGCTCTCAGTGGGGGGGCAGTCACGGGGGGGGAAGGGCCCCCAGGTCCTCAGTGGGGGGAGGGGATCAGTTACTGGCGGGGAGGTTTCTGAGCTCTCGGGGAGGGGGGAAGAATTGGGGGGCGGACTCTCAGTGAGGGGGCCAGTCCCTGGCGGGGAGGGGGCGCGGCCCGGACTCACTTTAAGCCCGTGACGGACCCGAAACGATGTGCACGCTCTGCCCCGCGCGCCCAGGAGGTGATGATCGGCCTACGGGGTCGACTGGCCTCTGCGCATGTGCGGGGCGGGTCAAAGGGCGCGGGGGGATTAAAGGTCACCTCCTCTCCCTGTCGCTCCCTCGGCGATTCCTTTGTCTGGGCGTCACACGCCGCGACCCTACCCAGGAAATCCCTCATTTTAATAAACTTTAAACCAAGATACTTCATTCAGTTCATTAGTCCCGCCCCCAACGGCTCTAGGTCTGCGCATGCGTACAGAAGAGCGGGCAATGGGCGCCAGGCCCGCCATGATGGAAAGGGGCAAAGAGAGCAGGCACCTCCTCTAGTGGGCGGGGCCAGGGAGGAGGTGAGCAAAAGGTACCAGCTAAGGCAAACTGGGGGCAGAGGGCTGGGCCTATAGCAGGGGAGGCGCTAGTATTCTGCCTGGCATACCTGGCAAGAACCAGTCTAAGATCCACCGTATTGTGCCCATAGTCCAGGGGTGGGGAACCTTTTTTCTACCAAGGGCCATTTGCACATTTATGATGTCATTTGCGGGTCACTCCCCCCGCATCCCACGAAGCCCAGGCTGGCAACGGGAGCTGAGACCCCCAGCTGGCAAGGGGCCATCCGGGGAAACCCCAAAGCAGCAGCAGGCGGAGTGCTTAGCCCTGCACTGCTTTGGGGTTTCCCCCACTGGCCCCTTGCCAGCCGGGGGGTCCTGCCGCCTGCCCCAGTCAGCTCCCGCTGTCAGCGCCGGCAGCAGAAGGGGGGCGGGAGGGGGAAGACAGTGGGGGGAAGGAGGACTGCACCGCAAGGGGGGGGGGGAGAGCCCAGAGAGCCCCGCCCCAACCTGGTTCTACCCCCCCCCCCCTCCAAGGGTCCCCCGGCCTCCCCTTGCTGCCCCCTTACACCTTCTCCTTCTCTTCCATTCTGTGCAGCAACATGCTGCCTCCGTTGCTGCAGGGTCCTAGCACCCTCCAGCTTCTGCTGCCAGTGAGGGGGGTGAGTGAGTTTGCTGCTGGGGGGTGGGGGCAGGAAAGGAGGAAGCTGACCCAGAGCTTGCTGCTGCTGCTGGCAGGGAAAGGGCTGGCAGGGGGGGGGGGGGAGGAGTCCTCCTCTCTAGCTCCAGTCCCAGAGCAGCCTGCCTGCACCCACCCAAACTCATCCCCAGCCCTGCCCTACCCCAGCGCCCACTCCCCCAGCCAGAGCTTATTCCCCCCCACCACCCCAATCCTCTACCCAAGCTCTGAGCCCCTCCAGCATCCCGAACACCTTATCCCCAGGCCCAGTCAGGGCTCCCCTGCACCCCAGTCCTGTGCCCCATGCTACCCCCCCCCCCCCACCAAATGTGTCCTGATATTTCGGTCTTCCACTCTGGTCACCCTACGGCCACCCCACTTATAACTTCATCTCCCTCTGCCCCCCTCCCTCCCCGAACCGAGCTCCGCGCCGGAACCAGTCGCACCCCCACCCCCGGTATGTCTGGTAGCCAGCGGGGAGGCCAGCTGGGCGGGCAGGGAGGGGGGCAGGAGACTAGGCAGGATGGGGTGGGCGAGGCGTGGGTGCAGGAGGTTTGGGTGGGGGGAGGCTGAGCTGGGCGGGTCAGGCACGGGGGGGGGCAGGAGGCTGGGTTGGGAGTGGGAGGGGGGAGGTTAGGTTCGGTGGGATGGGCCAGGCCAGGCGGGGGGGGGGGGGGGGGAGGGAAGGCGGTTAGATGGGGGGAGACCGGGGGGGGCGGGGCCAGGGGCCGGCCCACAAACGATCAGAGTACGGGGCCCCAAAATTTCTGTCGCCGGCCCTGCTCGCCGTACAGCTGGGGACTCCGCTGAGGCAGAAAAGGAGACAGGGACTAGCCCAGTTTCTCAGTCTGTGGTCAAGTGGGTGTCCAGGGCCGGGATCACTCATGCTGTACGTAGAGGTAACACCCCTCCCAGTTCCTCTGCTCAATCATCCGAGGGTCAAAGGCCCTCTGAGTGTCCCGAGCCTCTGTTTGTCAGAAGGGGGTGATGGACGGCAGGAGATCACTTGACCATTCCCTCCAGGGCACCTGGCATTGGCCACTGTCGGTAGACAGGACACTGAGCTGGATGGACCTTTGCTCTGAGCCCGTTCGGCCATTCTACTGTTACGTTCAGATACAGCATTGCAATGGGAGCTGACGTTCAGTGGGGTCCCTACCGTGATCCAAGAGTCCTATTCCCGCCACTGCCTCAAGGACACAGCCCCCACCCTCCCCCTGCAACCCACACTCTTTGTTCCTAGTGGTGCCACTTGGCATCTGGGGGTGTGAAACACAAGCTGTTCAGTGACCATGGTGTGACGGTGCTGTTCCTGGTGGGATCCAACTCTGAGTGTCAGATCAAGACAGATTGCTTCCAAAGGGGCAACTACAGCCCAAAGCTGGGGGTTTTCCACACTAAGGTAAACCAAACCAGCTAAACAGAAAAGACTTTGGTTACGCCCCACTGGCTAACCACAAGTCACACAAGCAATTCCCTTAGACACTCCAGATTCCCAGTATCACCTCCAGCAGCCACCTGTCCTGGGGATCAATGGTTATGAAAACCAATCCCCCAAATAAAGAAAACGGTTTTCCCCAATTCCAAAGAATCAGGCCCCAGACCCAGGTCAATCTACAAATCAGATCTTCCCACAAATCACGCTGTTGCCAATCCTTTAGAATCTAAAATCTAAAGGTTTATTATACAAGGAAAAAGGTATGGGTGAGGGTTAGGAATGGCTAAAAGAAATCAATTACATGCAGTGATGGCACAGGCCATTACTCTTGGTTCAGGCTTGCAGCAAAGGTAGAATAAACTGCAGGTTTAAATCAAAGTCTTTGGAAAGCATCCCCTGCAGAGACCTTTGTCCAGAGTTCCCCTGTGTAGCAAAGTTCCATCCAGAGCTGGAAATAAGACAGGCTGGAGGTAGAAGACAAAATGGAGGACACTTCTTCCAGCTTTTATAGACTCTTCTGTGGGCGAAGCCTCTCCTCCTCCTTATGCAGAGTCCAGTTGCAAACTGAAGGTTCACAGCCACATGGTCCAATCACCAGACTCCACGATTCAGTTTTTGCCCAGGCATGTCCCATTCCTGGCGAAGCTCCTCTCCTCGGGTGTGGACAGAGTTCACTGTGCAGTTGATGGCCCTTTAATGGGCCATCAGGCACAAGCTAACAACAGCTTGTCTGAGATTTCACCCAGAAGCCAAGCATAAGTTTGAAGTACAGGCACCCTATATTCAGTATTCATAACTTTAAAAAAAGATACACACATCAATGGCATATTTAAAATCCGCCCTCCATAACCTGGTCATAGACACCTGTTATGACCCCTTCACATAATATTTGGTACCCCAATGATCTATATGGTACCAAGTAATTCCAGTAATGTGACACATGGACAGCATCCCTTTAATGCTCATTTAACGCCCCGCCCCCACACTCACCCAAGTAACCCCATTGAGCTGTGAGGTGCACCGCCCGGCTTGTTTGGGAACTGGCTCTCCCGGCCTCACTGCAGCATCAGTCTCGTGTGCAGCTTCATGGCTCCTTTCGGGCAGGAGGCGACACACATGGGGTACGTGGGGTGTCCAACCTCTCAAGTGTATTTAGCAGCTAAGAACAGGACCCAGCCCAGAGCCACTACCAGCGTCTGCCCCCCCGGCCCTGCCTCCCCATCCTCCCTGTCTAGTTAAGTAGCAGGTTACAGCTGTTCCGGGGGCTCGGTGTTCGTCTCCCCCTCGCTAGAGACAGACCATGCCCAGCAGGGCTGGAATCAGCATCCCAGAGGCACCAGGCCAGGTTCACCTGTGTGGGCACCAGACGGGGGCTGGCACGGCGCTGGGGGAAGGTGAAACTCTCCAGTTGCAGCCCGGGCAGCCGCCTGCCGCCATTCCTCTGAGCCATGCTGATCGCAGGGGGCAGCCCCACAGCCGGGGAGCAGCAGCACTTTGGGTGCTCACTACCACGCCCTCCGAGCAGCCCCTCTGCCAGCACCGTGCCAGGCGGAACCTGGCTGAGACCCCCCGCAAATTCATCTCACCTGGGTCAGGCAGTGGGGGACTGGAGTGAAGTGGGGGGAGCTCCCAGCCCCAGTCCTCTCTCCCTGCTCCAGAGCTGCCAGGCTGTGCTGGGAGCTGCCGTCTCTACAGCCCTCGCCTCTGGATTAAGGGCAGGGGCGGCTGCATCCGGTTCTGCTGGGCGTGGCGCCCATGACGGCTGGCAGGTCCAGCTGGGCAGAGTCCGAGTGCCCCCCGCTGCCGGGGCAGGACAAGCAGGTCAGCGAGTCACCTCGACAGCCCCTGGGATCCCATCTGCGCCCCAGGCCCCTCGCGCTGCCTCTCCGGCTGCCCTTGCTGCTGCTGCTCCTCCTCCCGATCCAGCCGCTGCAGTCGCTCCTCCACCTCCTCAGGGATCTTCACTTCCAGCAGGTTCTCCATACCGGCCTCCGGCTCATCCCCAATCAGCACCTGCGCAGGGCGTCAGAGGGGAAACAAGCCACTGGGCCTGGCCCCTACCCCCACCGACCCCCGGCTCCTCCAGCTCCGGAGGCTTCACCGTGCAGTACAACCACTGCATCCCCATGCGGCAGCACCGAGCCCCCGCTTGTCTGCATTTTCCCGGCACACACCAGACCCCACCCTGGAGTTTAAGAGAGGTCCCCCCCCCCCCCAAAAAAAACCGCAACCTGGGTGGGGTCCATTTGCCCAGACCCCCTGCCCTCCAGATGCCGAGCACAGGGACACAACGGGCCTTTGCCCCTACCTGGATCAGCTTCTCGCAGGCAGCCCGGACGTCGGGCTCTGCCTCCCACTGGTGGAGCTCCCGCACGACCAGGTAGGTGCCCTTCTCCTTCACCAGCTGCCGGCCGGCCTTGGTGGCTGTGAGCTGCGTGGGAAGCAAACCAGGGGGAGGGGCCAGGCCACGGATCAGCCCCAGCCCCAGCCCGCGTGGGCCCTGCTAGCCCCAGCTGTTTCAGAGGGAGGCGAGGCACACCGTGCGGTGGGCAGTTGTGGGGAAGCCCCTTCCTAGCCCCACCAGGGAGTGGCCGGCTCCTGCCCTGCAACAGCGGGGTTCTAACCCTCCAGTGTGAGTGGGGCTGGGGATCCTCCCAGCAGGGAGGGGGGCACCGATAGGGGGAGGGGGGGCTGCTGCAGGAAAGGGGGCATCTGCAATGCAACCCTCTCTGCCCCAGCCGCCTTGTCCCCTCCGGTGCCCCCCTCCCCCACTGTTCCACAACAACCCAGGGCGGGACCCACCAGCATGACTGCCTCCAGCAACATCTTCCGGATGTCGGGGTCCTTCTCCCGCTGCTTGTCCTGCGGCAGGTATTGCAGGTCCATGGGCAGCCCTGGGGCAGAGCCAGGCAGGGGCGTTAGAAGAGGGCATACGGCTCCACAGGCTGCAGCCAGAAAACTGCTGAAACCCCCCCCCCCCCCCCAGCAGAGGGGAAACGAGAGCAGAAAACAACTGAATTCTTTGCTCATGGCTGCACAACTCTGCTGCGCTAGGCCCCTCCCTCCCCAAAGCCCCCTCCTCACTTTCCATTTCTGCCTCAGGGAACTCCTCAGGGCCCGCCAGCGGCAGCAGGAGGAAGGGGAGCAGGTCCACCTCAGCGCCTAGCAGCCACTCGTGGGACTCTGGGAACAGACACCACACAGAGGCTGGGATTAGAAGAGGGGGCAGAAATCGCCCAGTGGGGAGTAACTGGGGGAGGGCACCCGTTGGGGCCCTATGGGGAACCCACCCAACTGCCTGGCAAGAGCCAGACAAGAAACTTCATGGGCCACACGGGGGCGCTGCCGAGCAAAAGCACAACACACCCCGCCAGTTCCTCTGGGGAGGGAAGGAACGGGGGCCTGCATCGTGCTGGGGAGCCAGGGGCCAGGCCTGGGGACTGAAGTCCCACATGGTGGGACAGAGCCCTGAACTCTAGGGCAGTGGTAGGCAAACTGGGGTGCATAACCCCCCTGGGGGCACAAGAGACCACCCACGGGGTGCTGCGGCGGGACCTGCCCCAGGGGGGCAGTTAGGGGACAACGAGGGAGCAGTCAGGGGACAAGGAGCAGGGAGGCTTAGATAGGGATGGAGTCCTGGGGGTCAGTCAGGGGACAAGGATGGGGGTTCTGAGGGGGGCAGTCAGGGCGGGAAGTGGGAGGGAGTGGATGGGGATGGGGTGGGGCTTCCCCATGGGGGTGCGTCCACAAAAAGAAATTTCTGCTAGGCGTGCATGAGCAAAAAAAAGTTTGGGGACCCCTGGTCTAGGGCACGGGCTGGTTCTGGAACCAGCTGATACCAAGAAGTGCACTCAGGACTCGCCGTGAAGCCAGCAGGCTCCCAGGGGCGAGGGACACTACGTCCCCCCCCCCACCCCCCAATACAAAACACTCACTGTACTCGAAGCAGCAGTTCCTGAGCGTCCCGATCACCCCCCCTCGCCGGACGGCGGAGGCCTCGTACTGCGTGTAGGGCAGCAGCTGCTGCACCACACACCTGGGCAGAGGAGGGGCCCTTGTCAGAGACGGACCTGCACCCGCTGGGCCCTGGCGTGAGCACGCCCGGGGGCACTGCAGGGCAGCACTAGTGTCCCTCCCAGGACATTAGAGACAAGGTGGGTGAGGGAAAATCTTCTACTAGGCCAGCTTCTGTCGGGGGGAGACCCAGAGCCCCTCGCCGGCAGAAGATACGCCCCCCCGCCAGCCTTGTCTCTGCAGTGCACCAATGGACTAACAGTCCGCCCTGGGGCGGCCCTGACTCCACGCATCCCCCGCCCGCCGCCAGTTCCAAGAGCGCCAGCACCCACCTGGACCTGTCCAGCAGGAACTCCCGGGTCTCCGGCAGCTGAGTCAGATTGGAGAGCAGGGGGCCCAGGTAGTGCAGAGCGGCCTTCTTGTTGTAGCCTTCGGTGCAGAACGCCTCCACCACCTGAGCCAGCCCCAGCCCCTCCTCCTGCAGGGCCTGGAAAACCTGGCGGCAGGTGCCCTCCTCCCGGGACAGGTTGGAGAGGAGGGTGCAGACCTGGTCGGCGAAGGCGTAGCCCGGGTCCAGCAGGCGCCGCAGCAGCAGCGGCAGCGCCTTGGCCAGGGCCCCATGGGTGGCCGCGGCCATGGACAGGTTGATGAGCGAGTGGTAACTGTCCTTCACCACGGCCAAGGAGCGGTCTCCTGTCAGCAGCAGCAGAGCCTCCAGGAAATCCGGCCGGCCCGCCAGCAGCGTCCGCCCCTCCACGCTGCCCGTCAGCCCCAGGACGTAGCCTGTGGCCTGGCCCTTTAGATCAGGCCGGGTGTCCAGGCGAAGGAAGCCCAGCAGCTCTCTGGCCTGCTCCTCGTCCATGCTGGGGCAGGAGGCCCGGAGGCACCAACCTGCGCATAGAGAGACCTGTCAGGGGGGTGTAAGGGGGACTGCTGGCCCCTCACTAACATTTGGTGTGTGTGTGTGTGTGGGGGGGGTGTTGGTGGCTAGTTCCCAGTACCAAAGGAAAGGGGCAGGGTGTATGGGAAATGGGGACCCCAGGGGCGATGGGGAGAGGCCAATGCCCCAGGTCAGCCTGACTGACAGCATGGGCAGGGTAATGAGGCAGGGGGTCCCATCTTCCCTGCCAGCTGGAATTACCTGGGCCCCAGGTGAGCTGGGGAGTGGAGCCCCACCAGCCAGAGAGAACCAAAGAACCAGCCCAGGAAGCAGATCTGGGCTGGGAGCAGAGCTGAGCAAGCAGAGCCGGAGGGGGCAGGAGCTAAGACCAGGAGCTGGGGGCAGAGCAGGGACAACGCTGGGGCTGGAGCAGTGGGGAGCCGGGTGGGGGAGGAGAGCGGTGGAGGGGTGGGGGATACTGGGCAGCAGGCCCAGCACAGGAGAGGCCCCCATCCAAGAGGCCTTGCAGGCCAGACTTCGGGGGGAGGGTCATAACCCCAAGAGGGGAAGAAGGGTCCGGCGCCCAGAGCTCGTGGCCACTGCCAGGGCAAGGGCTAGTCCACACGGGCAGCGCTGGGAGGGAACCCCCCGGGAACCCCCCCTCGAGGTTAATCCATTGCATCGGCTTGGAGCACCGTGCAATGACCGGGGGGGGGGGTCCAGGGCAGAGCACCCCGGGGTGGGCACAGTCGAGCCCCGGCCCTGAGTCACCCCAGAGGGAGGGGGGGGGTCGAGCCTCCCCCGGATTCCCGGGTCCGGCCTGGGGGGTTCCACGGTCGCTGCCGCCCGGGGTGGGGGGAGCCCTAGGGGGTCAGGCCGGTTTCTGGGGCGGGGGCTCGGATCCCCCCGCCAGCCCAGCTCGGCGGGGGGGACCCCAGGGAAGTTCCCCCCCCCGCAAAGGCCCAGCCCCCGGCGGGGGCCCCTCCCGCTGGGTACAGAGGCCGGGCGGGGCCGCTCATGGGACCCAGGAGTCCCGGCTCCCTTACCTGTCCCCGGCGCCGTCCGACCTCGGCCTCCTCGCCGCCACGTGGGTCTCTCCAGGCCCGGGGCTCCGCTCCACTGCACGCCAGACTGACATACGCTCTGGCCAATCGGTGGCAGAAGGGGCGGGGAAGAGACGAGCACCCGGAGCCTGGGGCCCAATCGGCGGCGTCTCGGACCGAATCGTGGCGAAGAGGATTCTGGGGGTTGTAGTCACACCGGGGTGATTGTGCGCATGCTTAAGCTGAGTCCCCGCTCCCTGCACAGCCCCCGCCGTTTCGATTTCCTGCGAGGCTGCCGGCGCCCGCGGGGTCCTAGCGCCCGGTAACTGGAGCAGGGGTGGGCAAACTTTTTTGTACATCCGGGTTGCAAAATTGGAGGGGAGGGGGAGTAGGGAAGGCTGTACTTCCCCAAACAGCCTGGCCCCTCCCCTTATCCGACTTCCCCCCTCAGACCTCCCAACCTCCACCCCCCCCTCCTTGTCCTCTAACCACCCCCTCCAGAGACCCCGCCATCCTAACTGCCCCCCAGGACCTCACCAACTCCCCCCACTCCCTCTCCCTGACTGTCCCGTCCTCTTATCCACCCCACCCCCTTCCTCCTGACAGAACCCCATAACTCCCACGCCGTCCCCCGTCCCCTGATCACCCCCCGAGAACCTCCGCCCCATCCAACTGCTCCCTGTCCCCTGACTGCCCCCAGAACTCCCTGCCCCTTATCCAATCCCCCGGCCTCCTTACCATGCTGCTCAGAGGCGCGGTGTGCTGAGGCTTCGGGAAAGGGAGGAAAGTGGGGAAGCCTCCCCAGCCGGGGGCTCAGGCGGCCCAGACAGGATGGTCCCGCAGGCCAGATGTGGCCTGTGGGCCATAGTTTGCCCACCCCTGTCCTAGACCCCAGGTCTCAGCCCCATGCTCCACATAGACCCTCTCCCGTGCAGCTGAGCTGGGCCAGGGCAGGCGCTGACTGGGGCCCTGCAGAGACAGACCGGGGCTGTGGGGCTGCAGGGGGCTCAGGAGGCCCAGCAGACTTGGGGCTGGAAGCTGCCCTGCTCCACAGCACCTGCTGGTTCAGTGCCACTGAGGAAGGCCTGGCTGTGACCCACTGTGAGGCAGCTCCCTGTGATGGCACCACACTGCCCCTTCTTCCAGACTCCGTCCCTGTCCTGCAGGCTTCCCCGGGCATGCCATGCCCGTGCCTCAGTTTCCCCTCCTGCCATGTGTCTCTCTTGTCTCAGACTGTGAACTCTTGGGGGCAGGGACTGACTCCCCTGGTGTCTGTGCACAGCAGGGCCCTAGTCTGGGTTGGGGCCTTTAGGTGTTACTGCAGTGCAAACACCAGTGAACCCCCACCCCCTGGGGCTGAGCAGGGTACCTCTGTCCAGTCAGAGCTACTAGGGCAGGTTGGTTCCGTCACATTCCTCAGGCCTGCTGGGGGGCTGTGAAATCAAGGGGTTGAGTCCACAGGAGTTAATGGCTGACGCCAGCAGGAGCGAACACTGAACTGCAGCCCGAAGGGGCAGGGACAGAGCCCAGCTCTGCTCGGCCGCTGAGTTCCCTGCAGTCCTGCCTCTGTGCGGTGCCCAGCACCATGGCCCTGCATCTCCACCTCTACTTTCACTTCCCCTCTCGTTCCCCAAACCAGGGAAGTCAACGGGAAAAGCCTCTTTTTAAAATTTTATAATAAGCAATGCTCTGGGAAAAGTGGGGGGTGCAAGGTAAAAATTTTGCCTAGGGCACAAAATATCCCCCCCCCGGCTTGCCCCTCCGCACCAGCGCCGCCCCCCGCCAAATGTGTCCTGATATTTCGGTCTTCCAATCTGGTCACCCTACGGCCGCCCCAATTATAACTTCATCTCCCTCTGCCCCCCCCCCCCGCCCGCCCGAGCTCTCTGCCCGCTGGGATACCCTCCTGGCTGCCTGTGCCGTGGGGTTAGATGAGCTGGGGTGGAGGTGTGGCGGAGAGCTGCTCCTTCCCCTCCTTGCGGCACCCTCCTGCCTCGCCCATGATACCCGACGGGCGCCAGCCCCTCTCTCTTGTTTTAGTGCACGGCGGGCGGGCGTGTCCCTCCAGCTGGCAATTGCCCCCAGCTGGACCCAAGAAGGATGCAGCCTATTTAACCTTTGTATAAAGTTATCCAGCCACCACCAGTCACAGCAGAGAAGAAGCAGTAAGAGCTCTATATGAGCTTACGAGCTTGTCTCTCTCTCACTGGTCTAATAAAAGATTATCTCCCCCACCTTGCACCTGTAATAAGAGCTCTGGCTTTTAACAAGTCTGGTAGTGACGGGTATGTCTACACTGCACTCACAGGGTGGAGCTGCAGCTCCTGTAGACCTAGCTAGCTAGATTCAGTTTGTCCACACAAACTGCAGCTACACTCCTGACGGCAGTGTAGACGCACCCTAAAACAGCTCCACTTCCGCCACATCAGTGAGTAGAGGGATGCTGATGGAGCTGCTGTGCTATTGGCCAGGTTGGAGCCCACTTCTCCCTAGCAGAATGATCGGGTCAGGGTAATGGCTTCTCTTGGGTCCCGTTGTCATGGCTTCGGTGCTCATACGATTCTCACGTCGTGCTGGTTTTACACTGATGCAAGTCTGTTGGATTCACTGGAGTCCCTCACTTACACCAGCGAGGATGGGGGGGGAGGGGCTTTTTGCTCCCTTCTTCACCCGCAGTCGGGCTCTTATAGGAAACAATATGCAGCTCAGAGAAACAAGTTAGGAGCCAACAGATCTACGCAGGATTGTGACAAGACACTTTGTGAGCCTCTAAATGCACAACTCACTTCAGTCCTTCCAGTATTAACCTAGCCTGATCCAGCATAGGAGAGGGAGTATAAACACACCTTCAGATGATATAGCCTCAAGAACACTGTGCTTTTACCTCATGGCTACTTCTATTGTAATCGCAGAGGGCAAGATCACCCGTGCAACCTTTAAATGCCACACCGTCAAATGTGTTAAGATCTTCCCGCGAAGAGGACACTTGGACATCCCTCCTGTATTATTTGCCAAATAAACACAGATTCCATCCGGAAACAAATAGCAGAGCTGGTTGTCTGATAACTGAACAGTGCTGGTGGGTAGCTGAATGGTGCCATCTGGCGAGTAGCTTTGGTTCTGAAGTGCTGAATTACAGTAATTAATCTCTTTGGAAGAGGCTCTAGGTATCAGTAGTACCCTGTTTCCCCGAAAGTAAGACATCCCCCGAAAATAAGACGTACTTCCAGTTTTGCCTCTCGCTGTAATATAATGTAATGTAATTTTGGGAGCAAAAATTAATATAAGACGCTGTCTTATTTTCGGGGAAACACGGTAGCTCCATGGAAGTGCAGCAGCAGTTAAAGAGGGGAGATGGAAATCTGTATGAAGAAGAAAAGAGAGAGTCCTATGAAAAAATACCCTGGTGCTATCGTGATATGATGATATGATGGTCTTTGCCTTCTTAATTTGTGTGAGGTCAGGGAGGAGAGAGAACTCTGAATTACATACTATGTAATCAGTGCATAGTCTCATTGTGAGGGTCACTTAAACCTAGAAAGAATAAAGCACTGGATACATTTTAAGGAACGCAGACTCATAGACTTTAACGTCAGAAGGGACCATCCTGATCATCTCCTCTGACCTCCTGCACATTGCAGGCTGCAGAACTCCTGTAATAGACTCCTAACCTCTGGCTGAGTTACTGAAGTCCTCAAATTATGGTTTAAAGACTTCAAGTCACAGAGAATTCACTGTCTACACTAGTTTAAACCTGGACCCCATGGTGCAGAGGCAGGCGAAAACCTCCCAGGGTCTCAGTCAATTTGATCTGGGGAAAAATTCTTTCTCAACCCCAACTATGGTGATCAGTTAGATCCTGAGCTAGTGAGCAAGGCCCACCAGGCAGATGCCTGGGAAAGAATTCTCTGTAGTAACTCAGAGCCCTCCGCATCTAGCGTCCCATCTCCAGAAGTTTGCTGCTGGCAGTCACTGATGGGCCTCATGTCATTGTAGGCAGTCCTATCATACCATCCCCTCCATAAACTTATCAAGCTCAGTTACCCACCCAGTAAAGCTCAGACTGTTCAAGCCAGTTATGATTTTTGCCTCCACTGCTCCCCTTGGAAGGATGTTCCAGAACTTCACTTCTCAGACTGTAAGGGGTGAACTGGATGGGACCTTAATAGGCCTTTTGCATCCCTAATGTCTGTGATCACTGTTGGTAAAAGGTATATCACCCTGTGTGCTTTGGAGCATACGGTAGATGAGGCTGACTTACCAAACACTTAATATTGCATCAACATTGCAATGCAAAAGTTGCCTTAATGTAGCCCTTGTGGAATTTGCTTAATAATTGATGCGGCCAGTAACTGTCTATAAAAACATTAAATATGCCTGAGGCAGACTAGATACCATAGTAAAGGCTTCAAGACCCATCACAAAATGAACACGAAGCGGGAAGAGAATGTGATTACTGTGCATTGCGTGACTGCCGTATGCGTTCAGCACAGAAGCATTATTCTTAGAGAGGCAACCGGGATTGTGCGTGGGTCGGGAAGGTCTCATCTTTGACTCTGCCAGTGTTTCGTGGGATGACCTTGGGCATGACTCGAGTTGGTGCCTCAGTTTGCCCATCAGTAAAATGGATATAATGTCTGTGACCCATGGGACTTGTGTGGATCAATGGAGCAATGTCTACACAAAGCTTTGCAACATGCTATCCTTCTGTACCTCATTTTCCCCTTATGTAAAATGGGGATACTAATCCTTTTATATATCAGAATATTATTGTGAGGATAAATACATTAATGACAGGAGATGATCAGATACTGCGGTGATGGGGGCCAATGCCTAGACAGGCGGCTATTCATTCTAAAACAATATCAAGAGCAGAGATGCATCCAACTATTTCCCTCCTGCCACCCAAGATGCTAATAAATAACAATTAAAACTGTTGATATGACATAGCACTGTAAATGTACAGGCAGAGCCATCCCCTGAGTAGGGTGAATCAGGGCGACCACCCTAGACCCCACCATTTGGAGGGCCCCATGCTTCAATAAAATTGGGACTGTCCCGATATTTAGCTCTTGTACTAAGGTATCTAGTCCCCTAGGGACGGCCCTGTGTACAGGATAGCTAACCAATGCACGGCCCTTTCTCTGCCTGGAGGAGCTAGCAGGCCAAGGCCTTGTCTCCATTCAGGAACAGTCCCGCTTCGACAATTGGCACAGCGGTTCCAGTATTGACCGGTTAGTGTAGTCACGAGTATGTTTGAGAGACAGTGTTGCCTAGTGGGTAGCACCATTGATTGGGAATCAGGAGATCCCATTTTCTTCCTGCCTGCGTGTTTTAGCTTGGTTGAGTCATTTCCCTTCCAACCCTTCTGTCTTGTATGGTTAGACTGTGAGACCTTTAGAGCAAGGGCTGTGTCTTACCCTGTATGTACAGAGCCTAGCACAATGGGATGCTGATTGCAGTTGGAGCCTTCCGCTGCTTCTGTAATACAAACATTGAAGGAGTAAACCTCAATTATTTGTATTAATCATTTTTATTATGGTAGTGGCTGGGGATCAGCCAAGATCAGGGCCCCATTGTGCTAGCCACTGTGCAGAGTAGAAGACAGTTACCACCTTTTCGCTACAAGCCCCAGCCTTCCTTATCTGTAGTTGTTAATCCAACGGCTTGGATTGTGGGCCACCATTGGCTCAGTCTGGACTATTCCTAAGTGAGGATCAGGCTCAGATCCTGGAATCCCTCTCTCCCATCAGCAGCCGCATTAAACACATTGGCACTGAACTGAGTGAGAAATGAAAGAAGGGGAAAAGAGCCCAAGCAACGCACCGCCTGCTCCCCCAGTGGTTGCCCGTCACAATTTCTTCCGGTCCTAACAGAGGCGAAGTCATTAAAGCACTGCACTGGGGCCTCACGTCCAAACTCTGCCACCGAATTCTTGTGAGACCTTGGGTGGGTAACTTCATTTGTGTCTCAGTTTAAACTGGGCCTAGTAAGCTTTCCTGTGTCCTACTCTTTGTCTGTCTTAGCTATTCAGATGACAAACTCTTCAGGGAGGAGCCCATCTTTCCCTATGTGAATGGACAGCATCTAGCACAGCTGGGCGTTGATCGTGGCTGGGGCCTTTAGGCGCTACCATCCTATATAATAAAAGGCCAGAGGATGTTTGTCCGAAGCCGTCATGCGCAGTAGAGACGGCCCGGACAAACTGCCTGCTGGGAGTTGTAGTTCGGCGGCACACAATGGCCGCCGCGCGTGCGCTGCCGCGAGCCGTAGAGACGGCCTGGACTAACAGCCTGCTGGGAGTTGTAGTTCGGCGGCACAAAACGGCCGCCGCGCGTGCACCGCCGCGAGCCGTAGAGACAGCCCGGACAAACAGCATTAAGCACTTTGGCCCGTGTACACTGGCTGTTACACTAGTAAGGACTAAACCACATCTACATGAACTTCTGTGCTGGGCTCCTCCGCGAGTGTTTCAGCAGAAGATAACCTGCTGAACCTATCCCACTGTATTTAGTTCCTCAGGCCCCCCCTCGCTCCAAGGAGCTCTGCCTGGGTTCGCCAGATATGCTCCTGCACAAACAAGATCTGTTCTAGTTCAAAACAGAAGTTCTGGGCTCAATGCACAAGCTATGGGGTGGGGGTCTCCCCCCTGTGTTTTGCAGGTCTTAGTAGATGATCATAATGGTCCCTTCTAGACTTTAAAACCTAAGAGTCTATGAAACCTAGATAGATCAGATGGCAGGATGTGAGCGCAAGGTGCCGCTGACGGTGTGAGGGCTCTGTCATTTGTTACATTTGAATAATAGCCAATATCACCTGGGTGCAGCATGGGCACCTGTTCATTGGAATAGCACTTTATTTATTTGTGACTTGAGTCTATGAGTCTAACTTCTAGCTTAAAACATGAAGAGCATGCTAGAAAGCGTTCTTAGTGCTAGCACGAATGCTGATGTACCCAGAGACGTGGATTGCTGTAGATCTTCACAAGAGGGCAGAAAACAGCTGTGGAAACACAATGTGCAGCTTTCTGACCCTGATGCCGGCTTTCAGATGGAAAATTCTCAAGGACATTTTGATTCTGTCGCACAGAAATGTATTTCAGGAGTTACCAAGAGAACAGGCGTACATGCACTGTATAGAACACCAACAAAGACAAAAAAATATTGATCCATGCTGCTATATGATCAGAAACACACACTTGTACAGGAACAGTCATGTATTTAGTCTATCCACTACTATACATGGTAACATCCCTCCTTCTCCCCTCTTTCCCAGACCAGGGCAGGACTGAATAACTGGATTCACTTCTATCTTCAGCAGGTGATTTATTCTAGATAGAGGCGTGCAGAAAGCAAGCAGCTATGAAGTGAGAGATGGTCCAAACAGTGTTTTGAATGAAATATGAGCATAACACACCTTATAGATCTGAATTGTTAAGGAAGACGAAGGATCCTGTGTTTGGGGACTTCCTGCTAGCCCTAGAAAGGAATGTCTTGAGCTAGCAGGCTTTTACTTTCTGCCTAACAGGTGAAGGGCAGGGAGGAGCTTTTGCTGAACATTTCTCCATCCTCTACTCTGGATCAATGCCCACCCTTGCAGCAAACCGATGAAGAAAAGGGATGGGGAAAATTAGTGGTTTAGGATGTTAATTACATATTTGAAGACTCTTACTGACTCATGCGCATACAACTGTTGTCAGTCATTTTGCATTGACTTTAGTTTAAACCAGACATGGCTGAAACTTTGCCACGGTTTCTGTATTTACGTCACATCAATGGGTTCAATTCAGGAATTGAAAAATTAATATATTCTGGGGGGAGGGAGTTTAACATTTTAGCCACTTTTGGGAAGCCTCTGGAAAAGGAATCTGGGAATTTCCTATTCTGGATATTATAAGTGAATTTTTACGAACTCAGCCATAAATAGAATACAAAATTCCCTTAACTTGTGCGCTAATGAAATGTCATTACACCGCCAGCACTTTCCATTTATGTAGCTCCATTCTTATGGGGATCTCAAAGCACTTCAAAAACATTTATTAAACCTCGCAATCCTTCAATGAGGCGGTACGAACCTCATTTTACACATAGGGGAAACTGAGGCACAGTGATGCAGTGACTTGCCCAAGGCCATGCAATGAGTGCACCATTAAAGCTACAGGTAGAACCCAAGAGTCTCCCTGTCTCCCTTCTAACCACTAGCCAACACTCTCTCCCAAAACTGGGAACAGAATGCAGGGATCCTATCCCCCCCCCAACCCCATTCTTAGAGCTAGGGGAGGCCAAACTCTCACCCCCTCCACCAACCACTAGATAATATTTTCCCCCAAAGCTAGGAATAGAACCCAGGAGTCCTAATCTCAGTCACCCCCAGCCCGCTCTGACCACTACACACCACAGCCTTCTACATTCTGCAGGAGCAGATGGCCAACTGAAACAAGCATACATCTTAACCCCATATGGCAGCAAAGGGCAGACCGTGAGCTAAAGAAGTCTCACAAGCTGTCACAATGGGGAGCTAGGCAAAGAGGAATCCCGAAGCTCTGCGTATTAATCTTAAACTTCTTAAACCAAGCAAGGGAATAAGCCGGGCTCAGGGAGTATCAGTCCGGTCCACGGAGAACAGCACAAAGTAAACAGCTGCAACAGGGCAGGTGAGAGATTGTGCCGGTCATCCCTGGATCAGTGCAGATGGCCAAGCTGAAATAGCAGGAGTCCATAGTAATCTGTCTCCTTGAAACAATTCAAGCTTCTGTGTTTTGTTTTTAAAAGAATAAATAGGGCTCCAGAGCAAATGCATTTTTAACCCTTCCATAACCAGCACTGGCATTGCCCCAAGGTAAACACACTAGCATCCAACAAAGTGGGTATTAGCCCACGAAAGCTTATGCTTCAATACTTTAGTTAGTCTTTAAGGTGCCTCAGGACTCTGTGTTACCTCTGCTATTCCAGACTAACACGGCTACCTCTCTGATTCTTGACACTAGCCTAACCCTCTCAAAGGTAGGGAAAACTGCCTTAGAATCATAGAAGATCAGGGTTGGAAGGGACCTCAGGGGGTCATCTAGTCCAACCCCCTGCTCAAACCCAGCAGGATGTAAGGAATTAAAAATGAATCTTTTAGCTTTGATGTAAAGCAAAATAAAAATACTGGCCCCTTTCATTCCAGTTACCATATAGCTACTGGGATTTTTTAGACACTACTTAAAATAGCCACAAACATACCAGTGAAAATAAATGTGTGAGTCATATGTTAATGCAGGACTAGAAATATCACTGCTGTGCAACACATCGCCTTATAAAACAGCTACAGAGGTGCTGACCATTCAGAGAGCCAGCACAGAGCCTGTGGGAAACTCTTTGGGACAGGAGCCATCTTTTTTGTTCCGTATTTGTACAGCTCCTACCACAATGTCGGCCTGGTCCATAGGATGCTTAAGCATTACTGCAATACCCATAATAATACTTAGGCCTACGGGCTGCTTTAGTCCCACTTAAACCTTATTTTGAGGGCTGAGACTGAATTTCATTCAGACTAAACTAAGCATGTAGCAAGAGGAAACTAAAATGAATAATTATCACCCAAGACAGGCCGCTTTGTTCCCCTTTAAGTGAAGTCTCATTTCTTGTCTCCTCACTCCTTTGATCTTGATGTACATATGTTTCTCCGTACAGCATGTGTCTGTCTAACAATCTGCACTGAACACCAGATAGCTGCCAGTCTCGGCTGCTAACGAGCGTCCTTTTAGAGATTTAAAGGCACAGTACACAGCACCCTCGGGCTAAATGCACCCGTGTCGTGGGGTGTTTTGAGTGATGGTGAAAAGTACCAGATTTAGAAAATTGGGAGTTAAATCCTCTCTATAGCATGAGCCCCATCCAGCCCCCATTTAAGTCAATGGGAACCTTCACCTTGACTTTAATGGGATTAGGATTAGGCCCTATTGTCCGTAAATGTGTGGCTGCTTCTCCATACTGTCCCGCACCCCACATGTCCTCCCACTGTATCGCATCCTTAGCTAGGTCTGAGATGATCATTCTTTAGTCAGACATCCAGTAAGGTCGGAGACTCCTATTTGGCTGGTGGATGCAGGAGATAGCAGCAACTTCCCATCAGGCTGCGGCCCTGGGTGGCTTTGAGCCGCTACCCTAGGAATTAGGGGCTCCACAGGCCCTTCAGTCAACCACAGTTCCCAGCTGCAATTGGACTGGGTCTCCTTCTAAAGGATATGCTCTTGTTCAGCTACAAGATATTGGGCTCAATTAGGGTGACCAGATGTCCCCTAGGCTCAATGCAGGAATCACTGGGAAAAAGTCTGTGGCCAAATCTTGTATTATCAGGAGTACGGTAATAGCACCCAATGGCTCCAGATGAGATCAGGGCCACATTTCTCTAGGAGCTTTTTACATGCATCGTGAGAGACAGCTCCTACATCAAAGAAGGTGTGTGGGGAAACTGAGGCAGGGCACAGGAATGTGAGAGGCCCAATGTTATAAGCCATTCTGGGTTAAAGCGGGACGAGAACGCAGGTTTCCTGACTCCCAGGCCAAATACCTTACCCACTCTACCACACTGCCTCTCACAGACCCATAGAGTCTATGTAAGAAGGGTGGATTCGATTTCACTTTTGCAGCCCTGTTTGCAAAGAATAATTCTGCTACCTCCTCCCACCTGTTTATTTTTGCTTTTGAGACTCGTTCACAGAGACCTAATAGTACCGATGGCCTTAAATCAAAACACTTGACAATGAATCGAAGTGGGTGGTGCTGGAATTGGGTTTCCTTTCAGAATTGTATGACTATAACCTTAAAAATAAGAAATGAACCACCGAGTTAAAAAAAATAAATAGTCTGACTCTAAAACTAGTTGATGTTTGTTTGGCCACGCTGCCTTTCTACATAACCATCAGCACTGATTAATTCATGTTTCCCCTTGTTCTTTGGTTAGAAAGATTCAAGGTTATTTCAGAAAGGCCCGGCGTTGGCTTACATTTGTTCCCTTGATGCCTCTTGGCTGTCATTACGCACACGGGTGTCAGCTGCTTAGACACTGGAAACCTCGGCTTCGGGGTTCTTTTTGGGGGTTGAGCGAGCGGCTGTGTACGTTGACAGACACCTCGTGTAACCTGCGGAGACAATGGAGGGAAGGAGATTTTTTATATACACTGATGCACCAGACTTCTTGTTCTGAATGGTTTTACCTTGTCACTGAGAAATGATGGGAACTTCTGAGACAGGAGAAAAGGGGACAGAGTGCATCAGGAATCTGGTAAAGAACCAAGAGCCTTTCACCTCCACCAGGCCATGCAGATCCCTTGTGATCCGGGGAAGATGCTCACCTGGTGCACAGCTCCCGTGGACCTATGCTGATTTACGTCAGCTGAGGATCTGCCCCCAAAAAGCCATTGTCAGCTGGAGATTGCTTGGTGGCCTGTGCAAAATAAGTTGCAGGACCTTGGTCTACTCTAGTTGCTAGTGATGGGTGCTCCTGTCTCACACAAAAACCCTGCCACAGACATATATAGAGCTGCCCAGCCATTGAAGCGGCCCAATACATTTTAGGTTGACATTTCCAGCCCTCGAGCATCCATGGAGGCCAAGGGGAAGTTGGATGCACCGTTGAAGGTGCCCTCAAGGTCTATAACCATGGTACTCTCACAGCACCTTCTGGTCAGCTCTGCAGCAGCCAGGCATTACAGCTCACCCAGCCCTATAGTGGGAGGTATCCCACCTCCTGCAGGGGATGCATGTCCCTGAGAGCATGTTTTGTTCATTGGGCAAAACAGTAACAAAAACATGGGATGGTAAAGAAGAGTTTTCCCGGGGCAATTTTCATCCTACTTTTGTACCTGGCCTCTGGACAGTACAGTGGTGGGCACATTCGAGAGGTCACAAGTAGACAGTTGGAATTTTCAAAAGACTAAAGAAGGAGGTGCCCAACTCCTATTGAAACTAAGATTCAGGTGCCTAAATCTCTTAGACTTTAAAAATCTCAATGGAGTCTAGGCACAGGTATTGCTAGTGTCTGTCAATTTCAAAAGACACCCAGCAGGCACATCATAGTGCCACGGCGTCAGTATGAACGTGCGCAGCCATGTGTCTTTGCCTCTTACATTTGTTGTAGCCTTCTCTCTCCTTAATATTCTGCCTTGACCTTTATTCTAATTCCTCCAGCCTGTGCCATGCTAGCTAACAGAGCAAGGGCCTCAGGAAGAGAAGCAGGGTTTACCAGTCAAAGGCCGGGAATAGCTCCGAGTGCCGTTTCGCTCATTTCCTTGCATGATGCTGACAGAAAGTATTACGGTCAGCTCCTGGGATGTAACTAGCATTCATTAGAGTGGGTTCTAGGGATACGTATTAATCCAGAAGGAAGCAGGTCTCCAAGAATTATTAGGGATATGAAAATGTAATCAAATGTGTTTCCACTTGAGTTTCAGCTCCCCCTTTTAGTCCATTCCAGCTTGTTTCTGTGCACAGCCCCTGGTAGAGGAGACAGAGATGCCGGCCTGACCCTGTTCCATCATCCATGGTTGTAACGCCCCAGATCAAATCCGGATCTCAGTTGGCCCTGTGTAAAGCCAGAGTAATTCTAATGAATCCAGTGGACGTGCTTCCAGTGTGTACCAGGGTAAGGGAGATCAGGATCTGAAAGGAGTTACTTCTGATTTACATCAGCACGTGAGCAGGATCAGGCCTGCTGTCTCCCAATGGGGTCAGTAGGACCCAAGTTGTCAATCCACAGATGGACATTAAATGAGAGGAGGCCAGTTTCTAAACTCAGAAGAGTTACAGATAAACAGTGATGTAAATTAGATCAGACTCTGTCCCTTGGGCCAGAACCACCATGTGCACATGTGGCTTAATTCCCCAGCTTTTCCAGGGTGCTAGGCTCAGTTGTGGTGATCTAATCAAGTCCAACGGGCCCACTGCCAAGTGGGTAACTAACTCCCGTCTCTGTCTCTCTTCATTTGAGTCAAAAAAGAACCCAGAGGTTGTTATGCATAATGAGATCGGAACTAATTCACTGCCATTCTTTAGATTTCTTAGAACTAGATTAGTGGGCTTGTAGGGCGAGTTGTTTTATTGCACGGTTGCTAGGGAAGACCTCCAGGGCCTAGGTAGGTTACCTCCATCAGGTCCACTGCCTCGGATAGGGTCGTCGGGCGATGCCGGCTCACCCAGGCTCTTCCCCCCGCTGGGAGGATCAGTGTGAATTGTTCCAATGCCACCATCTCTGCTACCTGGGGCCCGGTCAACCCTTCTGGGTTCAGCCACCTCCAACAGTGGTCTCGTATGCGCTGGGCCACAGCCCGGGGACGGGCTCTGGGGGGAATACTGTTCTTTGCGGAGGTGCTGGCGATAAGTCTCTGAACTAATGCCAGTGTCATCTAGGACAGCCGCCTTCACCTGGGGGTATTCCAGGGCCTCCCGGGGATCAAGGCTGCGGTAGGTGGACTGGGTCCGTCCTGTCAAGTACGGGGCTAGCAGGGTGGTCCAATGTTCCTGGGGCCACCTGGTGGCGGTCGCCACCCGCTCGAAGGGGACCAAGAATGCTGCAGGGTCATCCTCTGGGCCCATCTTGGTGAGGCGCACGGGCAACTCGCCCGCCGTCCGGCCGGGTGCATCAGAGTGGCCACCTGTTGTACGAGGCGTTCTTGTTGCACTTGTTGCTGGGCCGCTAATTCCCTCAAGAGGTGCTGCTGTTGTTGCTGGGCCATCAGTAGCTGCTGCTGGCTGGCCATCTGCTGCATCATCTGCGTCTGTTGCTGCTGGGACGCCTGTTCCTGCTGCCTCTCTAGCATCCATTTTGGAAGTTTCTCGGTGTCCATCTCGGACGACGGTGGGGTTCCCGTCGCTCACTTTGCTTCTCCTGGACCTGTTAGCATGCGCGGATTGCTGCCCACATTCTCCACCACGTGTCAGGGTTTACACTCCCGGGTCACGGCAGCACGGCCCGGGGTTAAGGTCTGCAGCCCTTGCGGAAGGGCGGCATGGCCTAGCGGCACGAGTCAATCGTCGCCCCCTTGCTGCGGAGCAGTATGGCCCAGTGGCCAGAGTCAGTGATCGCCCCCTTGCTGCGGGGCAATATGGCCCAGGAAGGGGGGGCCCGGGGCCCACCCACCTCCACCAGGCCCCGGCCCAGGGCCCTAGCGGTGGCTCAGCGTCTGGCCACCCACTCAGCGGGGACGTCCCACCGAAACACGCGGAGTGTCTTCGGGTGGGAGATACCACTCCCCCACCCTCCCTGGGTCGCTCCCTACTGGGTCTGGCGATGTGGTCTCCCGGGCGGTTCTGGATCCCCTGCAGGTTGGTGGGTCCGTCGTCCCCTCTGGCAGGTCCCAGTCTGGGGCTCCCTGCAGCCTACGGTCAGCGGTAGGCTCCGGGGCAGGCTCAGGCTCTGGCTCTGGCTGGTTCTCCGTGGCAGCTCCCTCAGCACGTCTTCCCCCTTCGGCTGCCAGCCCAGACTGAGCTGAGCTCCCTGCCTTTATACAGCCTGAGCACTTCAGGCATGCCCAGTACAGCGGAGGCGGGACTTCCGCTGCCAGAGCTTCTGGCCAGGTACTGCCCGGGTCAGTGCGGGGCTGGTCCATCCAGTCACAGAAGGCAACAAAAATGATTAGGGGCGTGGAGCACATGACTCATGAGGAGAGGCTGAGAGAACTGGGATTGTTTAGTCTACAGAAGAGAAGACTGAAGGGAGATTTGATAGCTGCTTTCAACTACCTGAAAGGGGGTTCAAAAGAGGATGGATCTAGACTGTTCTCAGTGGTACCAGATGACAGAATAAGGAGCAATGGTCTCAAGTTGCAGTTGGGAAGGTTTAGGTTGGATATTAGGAAATACTTTTTCACTAGGAGGGTGGTGAAGCACTGGAATGGGTTCCCTAGGGAGGTGATAGAATCACCTTCCTTAGAGGTTTTTAAGGTCAGGCTTGACAAAGCCCTGGCTGGGATGATTTAGTTGGGGATTGGTCCTGCTTTGAGCAGGGGGTTGGCCTAGATGACCTCCAGAGGTCCCTTCCAACCCTAATACTCTATGATTCTATAATCCCATTGTGTGACCACTCAAATCAATTTTAAAATACCTGACATGGATTTAGCTTAATTCAGTGCCCAGTTGGTGGATTGCCCTAATTTAACTACATTGGTTTCCTCAATCAATTTAATTAAATTGGTGCAATTTGGGGGGATATGCTATACACACAAATGTCCAGTGCACCCTTCCTTTTGCAAGCCACCAAATAGCAGGTGCTTTTTGAAATAGTTTCAGCTTTTGGACGAATGATGATCTCAAGCAGGCAAGCTTCAAAATCCTCATTTAGGTTCACCCTGTAGCACTCTATACAGTGTGTGTGTGTTTCAGTGGGACAAGAAACAAGTACTACTTAGTTACATGCTTAATTTAACGGATACTGATGCTAGAGGTACCCTCCTCACCTGCATGCCTTCAAACATCTGCTACACACCCAGCTGTGCAACATCCTTCCTATCATTCAATTCGGTATTAGTTAGATGGCGAAAGAACAGATTCCCCAGGGAATGCTGCTTTCACCAGATGCAGAGCTGGGAAACCCAGGGCTTCCACCCCACATAATCGGGTCGCAACCCCTCGAGAGGTCCCGCCCCCCACTTTGAGAACCAATGGTCTAACAGCTGCGGAAGAAATTGGCCTTGCAGATACAGAGGAGATCCAAGGCAGTGGCTGCCATGGATTTCAGCTAGGGAGGGAGTTTAGCTCCTCTTGCTGCTGTAATTCACAGCATTTCAGGTGTTGGCACGATTAGTGTCCGGATGGTTTTGTGGTAAAGAGTCAGATATTGGAATTGAGAAGACTGGGTTTGATCCTTGACTGACACAGGCCGTGTGGCCGTGGGCAAAAAACTCTGTGCCTCAGATCCCTATCAATAAACAGGGTGGATACATTACCTGGCCAATTTAGATTAGAATCTCTTTGAAACACAGAGGTAACAAAGAGTCCTGTGGCACCTTAAAGACTAACTAAAGTATTGAAGCGTAAGCTTTCGTGGGCTAATACCCACTTTGAAGCCTCCGACGAAGTGGGTATTAGCTCATGAAAGCTTATGCTTCAATACTTTAGTTAGTCTTTAAGGTGCCACAGGACTCTTTGTTACCTCTGCTATTCCAGACTAACACGGCTACCTCTCTGATTTTTGAAACACAGACTAAGTGCTGACCATACACAATGGAGCCCTGATCTCAGTTAAGGGCTCCAGGTGTTGCCATAAGAACAGTTTTGTCTATACTTAGGACTAGATTTAGCCCAGGGCATCAGGGGGTGGAATGAGAGGTTGTTACTTTGTACTCAGGACTAATAAATGCCTGACAGTCTGAGTTACTCAGCTGTTGATAGAAGTGAGAAATGAACAGGAAAATGAGGCTTCTCAAACACCTTGCATTTCACAAGTCTCTTTAAAGATTATAGGGATATTTTGCATTCATGTCCTGCCTTTAACCCGGAAGGAGCCAGGGCCTTTACAGACGGATAATGCAGTTCCTGTGTTTTTTTCTCTCCACTGACATTGTTATATGGGCAGTTACCATGTTGCCTTTTACCACCACTATTCAATTATTTTTCAGGAAGGGACTGTGAGACTAGTTTGAAATGACAAGAGGGATTTTAGGTAGGGAGATTGGCCAGAACATCCTGGCCAGTATCTGTATTATTGTGAAGAGTTCCATGGGAACTGTAACGATTTGAGTGGGCAGGACATGGGGAAGCGCAGCCTCCTAGGCCCTCTTCCCATCTTTCCCCCCGATTCACTGCAGCTAAAAGGGGCCACTGATTTGGAGTGGTTCGGTTTTTGATTGCTTAGATTGAGACCCTGTGCCCGATTTTCAGCTGGCTTGGGTAAGTGTTACTCTGTTGAAGTCTATGGAACCTACGTGATGACACATTAAGACCCCGGTCCCTTGATGTCCAAAGGTGAAATTGAAATCAGCTGTAGTGCTCAGCCTCTCTAAAAAGATAAAATTCAAGCCTTCGCCGGGGCCCCAGGACCTTCCCAAAGCAGCGGCCTCCTCTGACCATTTGGCTGCACATTTTACTAGGGACTAAGAGTCCTGTGGCACCTTATAGACTAACAGACGGACTTGGAAGTGATACAAGGTAGCATTTCCAGTAATAAAAAACCCATGTGTTCCAGCAGAGCTGAATTCATCTCGCAAGAGGGAGGGGGATGGAGGAGGCACAATCTGTTGGCAAACAGCTGATTGCCTGCGCAGCTGTGATGGATCCCCCTGCTTTTGCCAGGGCCAACCTGTCAGCCCTCGACAAACAAGTCACAAAACATTTTGCTAATATGGAAGAGGATAAACGGGCCGGAATGCAGGCTCTGTTTCAGACCAATGTCCTGATATTAATCTAGTCAATAAAGATAAGGAGAGAGTCACTTGAGTTGCCAGCAGTAACTCAGACAGACACATTTTGAGCAGCCCTCTAACTCTAACCAGTCCTTACACCCAAGAAGGATGCAGCCTATTTAACCTTTGTATAAAGTTATCCAGCCACCACCAGTCACAGCAGAGAAGAAGCAGTAAGAGCTCTGTATGAGCTTACGAGCTTGTCTCTCTCTCACTGGTCTAATAAAAGATTATCTCCCCCACCTTGTACCTGTAATAAGAGCTCTGGCTTTTAACAAGTCTGGTAGTGACGGGTATGTCTACACTGCACTCACAGGGTGGAGCTGCCGCTCCTGTAGACCTAGCTAGCTAGATTCAGTTTGTCCACACAAACTGCAGCTACACTCCTGACGGCAGTGTAGACGCACCCTAAAACTGCTCCACTTCCGCCACATCAGTGAGTAGAGGGATGCTGATGGAGCTGCTGTGCTATTGGCCAGGTTGGAGCCCACTTCTCCCTAGCAGAATGAGCGGGTCAGGGTAATGGCTTCTCTTGGGTCCCGTTGTCATGGCTTCGGTGCTCATAAGATTCTCACGTCGTGCTGGATTTACACTGATGCAAGTCCATTGGATTCACTGGAGTCCCTCACTTACACCAGCGAGGATGGGGGGGGGGACTTTTTGCTCCCTTCTTCACCCGCAGTCGGGCTCTTATAAGAAACAACATGCAGCTCAGAGAAACAAGTTAGGAGCCAACAGATCTACGCAGGATTGTGACAAGAACGGACTCAGAAGGCCACATGTCCCAAAGGCAGAGACTCATAAGTATGCAGCGAACAGCACCTGGTGGTGCACGGACATTAGGTAACTGGAGCGCAAAAGGCTAATTTAAAACACTCCTTTGCCATGATGGCTACAAAAAAAGCTGCACAGTGATGAAAAAGAGTGGACAATGGCAGCTTGTATGCCGATGCCACTGCCTCGTGTTGTTCAGTATGGTCACCGTTCCCTTGTGCTCCTTGTCTGCCCATGGTCACCCCGTCTTTTGTCTTCTATACAGTGTGAGCCTTGGGGTAGAGCCAGTCTTCATTCTGTGCTTCTCCAGCACCTAGAAGAGTGGGGTCCTTGTCTATGACTGGGCTCCTAGGTGCTATTGCAATACAAACAATCAATAGTTGTGGGTTTGTATGCGATTGAAGTAGGCAGAGGGAAATGTAGTTTGCAGGGGGGCTGAGAACACCTGAGACCTCACTCCCCAGCCCCTGGGAGCCCTACAAGTCAGTCTGCCCACCAATAATGGCATCTTATTCAAGGTGGGAAGAACAGAAAGCCTTTAAGTCCACTAGGGATCCCCCTATGCACATGTAACCTACCTGGGAAGCCGAAGCGCTTGGATTTATAGTGCTAGGTTCTATGGATGCTCTGAAAGCAGAGAGTACCTTGATAAGACCGTCTGGACACTGGGGCCCAGGAAAGTGTTATAGTAACAACTGCTAGCTGGTGCTTCTCAGAGGCAGAAAAATAACCTGCCCTTCTAAAATATCACGTCCCAGGCACAAGATCCAGCCCCCGTCAGGTTTAAGGGGACGACGAGTCCAACCATTTTCCCTTAAATTCATGCACTGCCAGCAGGGGAACAAACCTCTGAATAATGGGAGCGTCCGACTGGCCTGGAGGGATTTGAGTTTTGTTCTGAATGAGCAGCTGATGCTCCTGTCCTCCCAAGGGTTATAGACTTCTAACGCAGCCAAGCCATTGATCCCTAGGCAGAAACCCAGGAACACTCCATGCCCAAGGACCCTGCAACCACAGAACAGACTAGCTGAGACACACACAGAGAATCCCCAAGGCAAGCCATGCTCCAGCAGAAGATAAAACCTCCAAGGTCTCCACCAAACTGACCGGAGCGAAAATTCCCTCCCGTTTCCAAATCTGACGCTCAGTAAGACCCTGTGCATGTGAGCAAGACACCATCCAAGCCCCTCGAGAGGATTCTCTGCACCATCTCAGAGCACAGTTACACCCTATTCAGTGTCCCATCTCCAGGGTGGCGAATGGGACGTTTCAAAGAAAGGCAAAGGGCCCAAAATACATCTAGCCGATTGTGCATCAGGGAAAATTTCCTTCCTTCCACCCCAGCAGGCAACTAAGTGAAGCAGGAAGTTTAGTCAGTCACTGTTTTAAACAGAGCAACAGGTGTTACAAGCACATCAAGGACAATTCTACACTCCCCAAGGCCTAGGAAGAAGGGTGAACAAGGGGATCCACAGATGTAGCAGGCTGCTTCAGGCAGCTTCTCCCAGCCAGCCCCTTTAAACTGCACTCAGCCCACTCCGCCCAGGCTGGCAAAGCCTTTCAGAAACAGACAGGACACAAAAACAAACCTTCATCACCAAGTCCGTTCCTCCCACACATCTCTGCTGGGGTGCACTCTTCCAGACACTCTGTCACTTGTGGGGAGAGTCACCACACACTAGTGCACCTACTACTAGGCTGGGCAACAAGGCACCCACCTTACCCTCCAACTCTGTCACATGATAGGAGCGGATTATATACTGGCCTCTTTCCCAGAACTTATCCTGATTGATTGGGAGAGAGGAGAGTCTTGTCCCCACCTTATACTACAAGGCTCCTGAGCCCAGGTCCTTAAAGAAACAGTAACCTATGTTTTCCCTGACACTAACTGTCACCCTGGGATCACTCCCTCTCTCCAAGCAACTGCCCCTGCCATTTCCTATGATCTGGTCTGCTCCAGAATTCCTGGAACAGGGTAGCCTCGCCGGCCAGACTTCCTCTTTTGTTCTTAAAGGGCCAATATCTGTTACACAAGACCATAAGGTTTATCATGACCATCCAGCTCCCTTCCCCTCACCCACTCCCCTCCTTCCAGGCTGTGGAATTTCTCCCAGAATCTGGAGGGAGGCTGAGCATTAAAGCCCACAGGGGTTGTGTTCTTCACCTCAAACGACTTGTTCTCGTAGCTCGGGAGGTTGCAGGTTCAATCCCTTCACCTATTGGCCAAGATTGCTGCCATCATCCAAGACTTCCTGAGAGGGCATCTTTCCGGCTGTGACTGTAGGAGCAATAACATCAGCACAACTGTTTGTTTCAGAAGATGAATGCAGGCCTCGTTACGTTACCACTCTCAGCCTTTAAATTCTGGAGTGAGGCATCGTCCCAGGGGAAAGTGTTGGAAGCTGGAATGCCACGGCCCATTCTGTACTTGTCCTGATGCTAGAAGGCTCCAGCCATGAGGGCCCTTAATTGGACGCTGATCACATATTTTGCACAATGAAATAATTACACCAGAAAGTACATCTGCCACCGTGTTCACGTTTATTTAAATTAATATTTTGGAGGAAAAACAAACAAACGTCATGGGAGAATTCTCTGCCAGTCACTTCCTGGGAAGCATCCTTCGCATGACCAAAATGGCCTCATTTATCTCTGCTGAAAGCGGAGCTGGATGCAAAATTGGCTACTTTACAACAGGAGATCGAACAACTAGGGAATTTATACGCTCGCGATGATTAGGCCACTTTTCACTCCAGGTGATGCGAGACTACAGTCCTATTTCAGATAAGGTTGCAGAAGGGACAGGCAGTGATCAGAATTTTCAACCACAGCTGGGATGTAGCATTTAGAACACGGCGCGGCCCTTTGCTTTAGGAGCTGCCATAGCAAATGGGTCTATCAGGGCTAATTTTTTTTAAAGAGCTCCTTTCAGCATCTAACAAATTTCCACAAGAATTTAACAGCTGGCAGCTCCCAATGTACATTTTTAGAAGAGCTACGGGTCAGATCTGCAAGTGTTCCTCACTCACAGCCAGGGCCAGATTTTCAACCGGCCTCAGAGCCCATTTAGGCAGCCAATCAGCAGCCAGATTTTTAACAGCCGCTCAGCACCCTGTGGCTCCCTCCCACTTTGATCCTTAGGGCTAGATTTTCCAAAGAGCAACACCCAATGTGCATGCTGAACTCTTCCGAGATTTCTGGCCTTAGTTCATCAAACCCGGTATCCCGCTCACTGGCAGTAGTCAAAACCTAGCCTTAGGGTGTGTCTCCGCTGCAATCAGGTGTGTGACTGAAGCCCATGTAGACAGTCCCAACCTAGCTTTGATCTAGATCATGGCTCGCATTAGTATCAAGGGGGAGCCGTGTTAGTCTGTATCCACAAAAACAATGAGAAGTCCGGCGGCACCTTAAAGACTAACAGAGAAGAAGTGGGGTTTTTACACCCAAAAGCTCATGCCAAAATAAATCTGTTAGTTTTTAAGGTGTCACTGGACTTCTTGTTGTTTTAGTAACCCTAGTAGCAGGGAAGCCCTGGCTAGGGTGGCCAGATGTCCCAATACTAAGGACTTTCTTATATAGGCAACTTATTACCACCACTCTCCCCTGTCACCACTTGCTATCTGGTCACCCTAGCCCCAGAAGCATGGGATCCAACCATGCAAATCTGCACCTACGGTCCTGGGCAGCGCCCTGATCTAACAGGCTAGATATGTCTATATGTGCTGCAATCTTTTGACTGCAGCATTGACATACCCTTAGAGGAAGGCATCTGTCTCAAAGATCTCCAGCCCCTGAATTCTGAATATTCTTATTATCTGAGCATCTAAGAAGAGGAGCAACTGAGGGTCATTTTACAATAACATTTTAAACAGTGGTAAAAGACCGTGCTCCATCTCCTTTCCCCTGGTTGTCGAATGCAAAGGCCAAGAGGCTGAATATTTATTCCCGTACCTCCTGGCAAACCATCTTGATATAAATATCAGGGCCCCTGAGTGGATCTGTTTTTCAAAAGTAGGTTATTAGGACCCAGAGGGATGCAGCTGGTGTCTAGCACCATGGAAAATAAGCTGCCTGACAGCTAGGGTAGCATAGCCACGGGGTTATTGATGAAAAATGAAATATCTTATCAGCTCCTTTGAATGCCCTATTATCAGCTGCTGCAGATGGACACAGTTGCTCTAGCCATCGGAGCATTAGCAAGGGGGTTAAATAGGCATCTCTCTTAGAAAAGAGCCATTTTCAAACCTTCATTTCACTTGGGAAGGAATGAGAGCGGTTATCAGTCCGATATTTCTGCATCAGGGGGATCTTCACCTGATTTTAATGCGTACTGCTCTGCAAGGGTTTCTTTCACATTTGGTGCTGCCCGTTTCTGGAGAAATAATCACAGAAATTTGCTGCGTTTAATATGCTTGCTGCAGTCTGGAGCATGCTGGGCATACAAATCACCTCCAGACCTCCCTCCCTCCCTCCTCGTCCCCCGCCTCTCACACACACAGTGTCAAGAGGTAATCTGGCACTTGGAAGGAAAGAAGAAACTAATCTATGTGTGTGGATAGAGAGCTAGATAGAGATGTGGTGTATGAGGATAGATAGATAGATAGACAGATGGATGCAGTGTATGGGGATAGATAGATAGATAGATAGATAGATAGATAGATAGATAGATAGATAGATAGATAGATAGATAGATAGATAGATTAGATGATACACATACATCTTAAGTCTAGACAGCACCTCATGCTATCCAGATGTCTTCACAGGTTCTCTGAGAGCAGCCCGACTTTACTTGTGGGGAACTAAACTCTTGTTACTTCAGATGGCACCAGGACACAGGTTGTGTTCAGCTGAGCTCTGAGCCTTTGGACTCACACTTGAAGCTGGGTCTGAGAAGTCTGATCCAGAGCCCACTGAAGTCACTGGGACTCTTCCCACTCACTCACTGGGCTCTGGGTCAGGCTAGCTCTCTTGTGAAGTTATCACAGGGTACTGCTCCTTGGACAGGGTACATTGGTCCTGGCTGTCGGTACAAAAGGAAGGGGATGTGTGTTTTCATACCAATTTGGGATGACATTTAAAACACCCAATGGTGTGGCGGTGAAGTACTTTGAGTCTGAAACGATAAAACATTTGGACATTCCAGGAGTACTTGCTGGGCTGTTTTCAGTTAAATCTGCAGCTTTGGGGGCGTGGTTCAGACCCTGGGTCTGGGTTGCAGCAGGCTGGCGTGTCTGACTAACCAGGCAGGGTTCTGGAGTCCCAAGCTGGCAAAGGAAATAGGCTCTGAGGTAATCTCACCTGTCAGAGCCTATTTCCTGACCCAAGGGGGTCTCTGTGACTGAAGCCATCACACCCCTCTTACCATTATGCAGATTTATTTTCCATTCTAAGCTGGGACATTTCCACTTGTAGTGTGTATCTACAGGTGCGAGAATTTCTGGGTGACTAATGGGAAATAATCTATGCAGCCTTTCACTTCTAGATTGCCATTGAAAATCCAGCCCAGGAAACCAATAATAATCATAGCTCAGCTTTTACATAACAGTTTTCATCCATACATCCACCAGTTTATAATAAAGGAAGGTTGTTGTTAATCCCCTTTTCAATATGGGGGAATCTGAGGCACAAAGCAGCGATGTGACCAGCCCAAGATCACACAGTACAGGTGAGTATAGAACCCAGCTCTCCAGAGATCCACACATGTGGTCCAGCCCACTGGACCACACTTCCTTCCAGGGGTGATCAGAAGTCATTGCTATTTGATGGCCTTTTGTCTTTTACATTCTAAGTAGTTATTAAAATACTAATAGATTAACCCTAATGCCCCTTTGCAGTAGTTAAGAACCATGATTCCCATTTGACAATGGAGGAAGCTGAGGCACAGAGAGGTCAAGTGACTTACCCTCGCTGATGCAGCGAGTCTGTGGCAGAGTCAAGAACAGGGCCTAACTGCCCCCAGTCCGTGCAGGAAGCACAAGAGCCTTAGTGAGCTGGTGGGCTCACTCCAGGTCCCAGTGCACAGACCGACAGGTACTCATTGGGTCTCCGGTGGGCTTTTTCAGCAGCAAGCTCAAGGATGGAAAAGACCATGGAGACTGATCTCCCCTGGGTGTTTCTCCAGGTTAGGGTTCCGGAACACTGGTGGGATGCTCTAGAAGGGAAGTTTATCTTGTCAATGCTCCACAGATGAACAGCTGACTTTGGGGCAGATTTTGGCTCCTCTGTGCTGCTCCCAATGTGAAAAGGCTAAACCGGCCCCCGTGAGAATTCCTCCAGTGCATATGCAGTCCCACCCTGCAGCCCCCAATGTAGAGGCTTACTGGAGGTGTGCTCCCCCTATTCTGGGCTGTGGAGCAGCCCACAGGTGTTGGATGTTTGAGCAGCCCCCACTTCCCCCTGAGGAGCAGAATATCTGGGAAAATTTAAACCGGTTATCCCTCCTTCTCTGCTTGGACTGTGTCTTCTGTGGCACACTTCCGAGACGGGCAGCGCAGAACGTTCAAGGCGGTTGGTTGGGGATGTTCCGACAGCATTCGAGACAGCCTCAAAAAGAGCGATTTAAGAGAGCCAATGAAATGAAAAACAAACAGGAATCAACAGTCTTGGGATGTTAAACGTCTTCTGTCTTGCCACCCTCTGTGCCTCTCAGCAGGTCAGTATTTTTATGGGTCAGGAAGTGTTTGGCTGGCTGGTTCTCACTCCCATGCTCAGGGTCTAACTGATCGCCATGTGTGGGGTCGAGAAGGAATTTCCCCCCAGGTCACATTAGCAGGGATTGTGGGGTTTTTCACCTTCCTCTTCTCCACAGGAGTGGGTTACTTGCCAGGATTATCTGGGTAGAATCTCATTTAATCAATTCTCTGCCATTGCAGGGGCCTTAGGTGTTGGTCCCTCCTGTATTCTGCCTATGGCACGTAATAGTTTAGTCTCTTGTGGGCTGTGCCACTTCGGTCTAGCTTCAGTGGATGGGTTTAGTGTGCAGGCGCCAGGGTGTGGCAGTGGCCTGTGACATTCTGGAGGTGAAGACACATGATCCGATGGGTCCCTACTGGCCTTCAGCTCTGCGACTAGGACTCAAATATGGGTGATTCATATCTGTGCTTGCTCATCCCTTTTGGAGCCTGCCTGGCGAGATGACATGCTGCTGTTTCTTCCACAGCTGGTTTGCCGAGATAAAGGCTTTTTCCCCCCCTCTGAGTAAAATTGCATCCCCAATTCAAACCCTGCATCACAAAAGAGCAAATGTGGAGCTGTCTTAGAGCCACATTCAGGGAACTCTGTCGACAGGGCTCGAGTGCTAAACATTCAGCAGGGGAAATGCTCCTCCTAGGCGCTTCTTATGTTAAACGATGGCCGCATCTTCGCTCTGGGCAGCCTCCTCTGGTGTCTGAGGATAAAGGGCTCTTTAATCCATCAGGCAAAGCCAGAACAAAATTCAGTGTTTGGAAGTTGAAAGCAAAGAAAGTCAATCTGGAAACAAGGAGCAATGTTTGACCAGTGAGGGTAATTAACCCTGGGGATAACTGGGTGGTGATGGACCTGTGCATTCAATGCATATATATATTGAATGCACCAATCCAGAGTTGGTGGGGGGTTCTCCACCCTTGCTCTGCCACAGGCCCCACCCCCATTCCACCCCTTTCCCCAGGCTCCCACCCCAGCCCTTCCCTCCCCCTCTGCCTGTCCCCAGCACCTTCTGCATGCCGCTGAACAGCTGATCCGCAGCAGGTGGAAAGCGCTGGGAGGGAGGGGGAAGAGCTGATTGGCAGGGCCCACTGGCGGGAGGGACTTATCGGGTGGATGCTGCACACCTACTATTTTTGCCTCCCATGGGTGCTCCAGCCCCAGAGCACCCATGGAGTAGCTGCCTATGCATTGTTCCAACCACTGGGGCCATGCTCCTCTCCCTCTTAATCTTCTGAGACCTAAATTTATCCAGGTCGCTTGTTTCACCAGGAAATGCTGACAAACATGCCTTTGCTACACTTCTCTATATTTTCTATGCTGGAAAAAAAATATCACCATCTATTTACTCTAGAGATGAGCTGAGCTGTTCAGTGCAACACACAGTAATTTCGGAGATAACTCTTCATAGCCTATGGGACTGGATGCAAAACCACAGGAATATGAGAATTGTCATATCAGGTCAGCCTAGCGGTCCATCTGGTTCAGTGTCCTGTCAGAGGCTAGTACCAGCTGTTTCAGAGGAAGATACAAGAAATCCCCTTGTAGGCAGTTATGGAATAATTTGGCGCCAGTGGAAGTTTCCTCCTGGCCCCAATTAATTAGAGGTTCCCTCGTGAAGCCAGAAGGGTTACAGCCCTTCCAAAAATCCTGAATTAGGATACTGAATGTTCTCATTATCCACAAAAATGTTCGAGCCCTGCCTTGAATCCTACTAAACTCTTGTCTCCATGGTATCGAGCCTGGTGATATTTCATACTAATCCTCCCATTAATGTTGCGGTCATTAGCTTGCATAGTCATTCTCGCAAAGTCTTGTAACGAAGCCCCTGGTAACGGCTCAGATGCTCTGTGTCATCTTTGGATCTCTGGATTGTGTTGCCCAGCCGGTTAGGGGCCCTGCTGAGTGCTGATCGTTTCTATGCCGGGAGCTGGGAAATGAGGCCAGTTCGTTTACTCAGCAAGGGAATAGACACAGATTTGTATGATGAAGATGGAGTTTTGATTCTGGAAAGAAATAATTCAGAATCATTTGCATCTAGAGTGCCAGATTTACACTGGAGTAACTCCACTGATTAACAGCGGAATGGAGAATGGTCCTTCTAATGAGCCAGGTTTTGAAAGGGTTCGGGGACAGACTTCCAAGTGTTCAGCACCCACAACAGGGGATCAGATTTTCTACAGAGCTCAGCTCCCACTTAGACACCTGGGTTCAGATCACATTGTCAAAACAGGACACTAAAGACCAGATTTTCAAAAATGCCCAGCACCCAACCTGAATCCAGTCTGTTGAGCTCATCTGAAAATCTGGCTACTTATTTAGGTTTCTAGCCCCAACTGTGAATGTTGCACCCCTCTGAAAACTCTGGTCATAGTTCGTTCTATTTAAAGATCTCTATGTCCTTTAAATTCATTTGTTAACCAAACTTACCAGCCTCACAGGGGTGTTTGTAAACTGTTTACTAGGGTGTTTGGACAGATAGGAAACCGAGGCACACAAAGAGTTAAGGCCAAAATTTGTGTTGCCAAATGCAGGCACCTATGTATTTGGGGGGTTTATAGAGTTCCCAGTACTATAGTATCTGAACATCTCACAAGCTTTAACATATTCACCCTCATAACACCACTGGGAACCAGGGGCGTCCTTTTGTTCCCATTTTACAGATGTGGAACTGAGGTCCAGATCCTTGAAGGTCTTTAGGTGCCTTGCTACCTATGAAATCAGTTATTCCAACAGAAGTTAGGCACCTAAAGACCTATGAGGATCTAGGTCTTAGTGACTTATTCAAGGCCACAAAGAGTCAGAAGCAGAGCAGGGAACTGAATCCACACTTTCTGAGTTGCAATGTAACACTATAACCACTACACATCATCCTTCTTCTGACAATCTTGTTTTAGGCATCTAAATATTGGCTTGGTTTTCAGAGCTGCTGAATGCCCTACAACTCTCCTTGCCTTCAATGGGGTTTGAGGACAATCAGAGCATTTCAGGAACCTGATCCTGCAGTGAAACATGGCCAATTCTGGTGGGCCATGTGAAGCCTCATTAAAGTCAAAGCAGACAGACGCTGGGGTCCACCATCTTGTATCCCACTGTGAGATGGGACACACGTGTAGGCAACAGGGATAAACTGTGTGTACACCTGTGTAGAATTTGACCCACATACGACCTCTGCCAACAAAACGAAGCAAACATCAGTAATCCAGAACATTATATTGATGGAACCTCCCTGGAGGAGCGGTGTCCTAAATATCCCTAACAACAGCAGGAGGGTATCACGTGATAACCTATAAACTTGCTCTCATTCTGTGTGCCTCATGGCAAATCGCTGAAATGTCAAATACTCATCTACAGTTATCTCCCGTTCAAACAGACAGAGCCTGATCAACAGGTGGTGGAAAGCAGAATAACTCTCCGGAAATCAATGGAGTTATGCTGATTTACATCAGTTGCAGATCTGGCTTATTAGATGCTATGTCATGCTAGATGGACAAGAAAACCTAAACAAACCAACAAAAAACCCCTGCAAATCACCCCAGTGCCAACTACATATAAGTAAGAAAGTACTATTCTGGTACTTTTTTAAGATTAGCAGCTGTGTTAGTCTGTATCCGTAAATAAGACGAGGAAGGCTTTGTGGCACCTTAGAGACTAACCAGTTTATTTCAGCATAAGCTTTTGTGGGCTATAGCTCACTTCATCGGATGCATAGAATGGAACAGAAGTAAGATGCATTTATACACACAGAAAGGAAAAAAAGTTGTACATTAGCATATCAATTCTAAGAGGCTGTTAAATTAGGATGGGCCATTAGCAGCAGAAGAAAAAATACCTTTTGAAATGGATATCTGTGTCTGCATGAAATAACAACTGTTGAAGGTAAATTAACTAGGGAATCAATTGTTTCAACAATTTCCATCCCACCATCACCCTCATCCTGGACCAATCCACACAAGCGGTTCATTTCTTAGACACTACTGTGTTAATAAATGATGGGCACATACACACCACCCTATACCGGAAACCTCTCTAAGGTGCTACAAAGTCTTCCTCGTCTTATCCTGGTACTGTTATTGCCATAGGCAGACATTCATTTACAGTCTGCTGGTCAAAGATGCCATTCAAACTTGTCCAAAGGGAGTTAGGGGCCTAAATACCTTTGAGAATCTGGAGCATCGTCTCTACATGCCCATGTGGAGACACATCAGCGGGACAGTCTGGGGAAGCTGCTGCTGTCTGCGTTGTCTCTATTCTGCGAGCAGACAGACTGACACGCTGGGACTTTTCACCAACCCCTAAGGTCTCTTTGATACGTTTTGTTTCATAAAAAGGCTCAAGCCACGCTGAGCTGTCTAGCGCACCCGACTCTCTTTGTACTGCAAAGGGCACTTCCACAAAGGGAACAGGAGGAAGTGGCTGGTTTTTCAGAAGCATGTTTCTCCATGACAAGCGCCCCAATTAAAATCATCTCCCTGCATGTGATGTTCGGGTGAATAGGTCTGCCCAGAGACACAGAGGGAACAAAGTCACAAGCTCCAGAGTTGTCAGAGCAACATCCTATAAACCTCATATTATCTGTCCTGTATAGCCAACTAAGCCGTATCAATTCTCTAACTTGGCAAGACTCCTGGTTTCAAGTTCCCAGAGTACCTCATATTAGTCAGTTTCATTTCTTTGGCTATTATTCAACTGGGATTTTCTTTTATTTTAGACTAAAAACCTATAATTTAATCATTACGTGTGAGGGTTTTGTTTTATCTATTCAGGTTGTACGTTTCCTAGAAAGCAAAACAGTTCTGTCAATGATATCAAATATAATTATATTTATTATGGCAGGACCTAGAAACCCAGACCGAGATTGGACACCAAGACAGTCCCTGCCCCAGGAGCTTACGATACAAGTAGGCGAAGGGTGGGAAGCAAAACAGAAGTGAAGGGACTTGGTCAAGGTCACGCAGCAAGTCAGTGGCAGAGCCAAGCAGAGCATTCAGACCCCTGAAGTCCCACTGAAAAGTTCTAGCGGCTACGCCATGCCACCACACTAAACAGAACTTCAGGCAAAATTTGCTTCTCGAGTTGTTGTCTTATCTTTAGGCCCTCTTACAGGAGGCTTATTTGGGCCCTTATTTGTGAACTCCTCTCTCTTGTATCAATCTCTAGTGGCAAAATGAGTGAGTTTTAAAGCTCTTACAAAAACCCATGCAAATTTGTCCACAGGGTCTTGCAGCATCTGTGCTATAGGGCAGTGCTCTTATCTCCAGTTTTTTACAGCTGGGGAAACAGAGGCAGTGAGAGATTAAGGCTATGTCTACACTTGGAGCTGGAGTCCACCCCAGGCAGACAGATGTGTCTTTGATCAAGCTAGCATGGTAAAAACCAAAGTATAGCTGCAGCGGGGGGGATATGGGCTATATGGCCTGAGAAAATCCCATCCAGGACCCTTGGGCCTTACCCGGGCTGCCAGCCTATCCCACCACAGCCACACGTCTAGTTTTTAGCACACTGATTTGTGTATATCTGCTTGAGCTGAAATTTTACCGCCCTGCCCAAGGTGCAAATGTATCCTAAATGACTTGCCCAAGGTCACCTCGGAAGTCTGTAGCAGAGCAGGGGAGTGAACCTCAGTCTTCCAACTAGTAGCCCCCTGGATCACATTTCTTTTCCTAATGTCTTTGCTTTATCCACTGGCCCGTGCTTTCTCTCTAATAGCTGGGCCATTCATTTCAGCTGAAGAGGTTTACTCTTGCCTCATAATCCCCAGTTTGAGTTTTATTATGAATTACCTTCGTCTCCCGTGCCATTTTAAATTGATTTGTTATGCTAAGTATGTGCCAAGATCCATAATGAGGGTCTAACTCAATCCATACGTAACAAGGCAGTGATTCAATTAACTCTCCCTGTTTCTCAGAGGATTGGATCATTCCCACTATTTGCATACCGGGACCCTCCACAAAATAATCAGAGCCACTTCCCCATTCAAAGCGGCCCACCCTGTTTTTTATGATGATGAGCGCAACTCGTTTCAGTATTGAAGTGCATTGTCGGAGTGCTGGAGTCAGCTGGCGGGATTTGTATGAATGAGAATTGGGCAGCTCCCGCCCAGCTTCCCGTGGAATCTCCGCTCCATCGTTCAAAACCCATTCACAGACTCCACTGGGGCAGACTTGAAAGCCTACCGTTGAGCGTGAGAATTAATAGCTTTTCAATGAAGGTTTCATTGGTGGCCTTAGATGCCCGTCAAAAATGGAGTGAAGTGAGCACACACACACATGCAAAGAGGGGCTTTTAATCTATTGTAATAAGTGCCCAGATCCAATCATTCCCCCCAACCAACCCTGAAGCTAGGTTGGTGTAGTTAAAGAATAATAACTAAAGCTCTGTTCTGCCATAGTTCTCAAAACACTCTACAAGGAAGGGCAGTGTCTTTATCCCCATTTTACAGGTGAGGCAACTGTGGCACAGACCAGTGACGTGGCCACACAGTACTCAGTGACAGAGGTGGGACTAGAACCCAAATAGCCTGAGTACTAGCCCCTTAATATCCCTAACGGATTCAACCAAATTCCTGCACCTGAATCCCCATTTGCCACTTGAGCCCCCATCTCTAACTGCAATGTGAATGTACTGAGCCAGTGAAGAACATTTCACCCATAGGCTGCCTCTGCCCCTATGAAGAACATGTGGGTCAATGGTTAGAGTGCTTCTGCTGCCATTCTGAGGTTGCTGGAATATTTAGCTGGATTTCCTGCTACCTCTCTCAATTTGATGACAGAGAGCAGTCAAGGCTCTTGCCGTTAAGAGAGCATTTTGTTGTAGTGCAAAGCAGTGATCTATTGGTGAAGGCACATGCTGGGGGTTGGCTGGGGATTCTAATACTGGCTTTGCTACTGATTTTCTCTGTGATTTCAGGCTAATCGCTTTACTCCTCAGCTTCCCCATCCTCCAGTTGGGTTAACAACACTGGCTAGGGTTGGGCCCCGTTGGAGTAGGAGGTTGTGATGTTAGCTAAGAAAACTAGCTCCAGATTCAAAACTCAAGGGGGACTCAGGTCTTCGGTCCAGATGTTTCCCCATTAGAAGACAGGACCAGCTGCCAAGTCTAGATCCAGATCCAAATTCCCAACTTCCCCTTCACATGACTGCGTCAGAGCTCTGGGTCCAGCAGCACATCCCTTTGAGAGTCGGTCATGAAAAGGGCTAGAGAATTGCATGGTGGTGGTATTATGATTGCCTGCATAGTTTTCTACCTGTAATGGTGTCAGCACCCACATCTCATAGACACCCCTGTTCTCTGGCCGATAGTGCCTGCACCCACCTCTCGTGGCTGGCCCCCTTTCTCTCGTTAGGCGTGAACCTGCTTTTCTTTCTTGGTCTTACATCAGGATGGCACCTGCCTCTGGTTTACACCCCCGGGTGGCTGGTTCTCTCCTTTCCGGGATACACAGTCCCGAGTTCTTATTGCGGCCCTGGTATGGGGCCGTAGTTCTTTGGCTCCGTCCCAGAGGCACTGCCTTCTTCCGACACCTCTTGGTGCCCTCAGCTGGTTTCCTTTTCAGCAGCACACTGACCTTTTCCTGGTCCTGCTGATATTCTATCCAGCCAGCCAGGTACCTGGTCTTTAGCAGCCTTCCCTGGGCTCAGTTCTGCCTGGTAAGCTTTCTGCTGTGAGCTGTCCGTGGCCTGCTGCTCCTCTACCCAGCGAAGCACCCGGTCCTCCCTTAGCAAGATCCACACAGCAACTGAAGACTCTGCTCTCCTTCTTGCCTTTTATCTGGCCCTTCTGGCCCCTTATTGGTCGCTTCCAGCAGCCCCTCTGACTAGCCGCTCTTCTGTAGCCACTCTAGGCTGCCTGGAGGACTTCTCGCTGCTCTATTCTGGGACAGGGGGCCTCCAGACCGAGTCCACCCTGCATCTAAAACCACGAGTCACAACTGATAGCTGCAGTCTTTTCTTAACTAAGATATATCCTGGCCAAGCTTCAGTACACTGAAATGCTAGCATCAGGCAATGCCAGTCAGGCACATTCTCACCATAATGGGAACAGTAGGTACCATGAATCACCCTCACTAAAACACATTTACAATTCAGCTTTGTATAGATGTCATGCACTGTCCTTGCTGCTGTAACGGATCTATTAAAAGCACCAGTGGAAGGCTATCAGCAAACAATCGGTGCGTAGAGGTACAGCCTGAAAACCCATTACAGAAGGGCTATGGGAGACCTGTGTTTTCCAACACCATTCTGGTGCTCAGAAACCCAAAGGGCCTCTGGGAAGGAGCCGAGAAAGGAAGGTTAGGCCTACTCAGGCTCGTTGGTAACAGCGAACAACGTGTGCTGTTAGCCAGGGGTAGGAAGAAGAGGCTTCCTAGGGTTACATTGAGATCCAGAACATAGATTTTTCAGTAATACCCATTTTTACCTCACATGGGTGAGTGGCAGCCACCATCTTGGCTGAAATGCCAGTAGTTGTCTCAGAGAGCTCCAGAGATGAAAGTCTGAGTAGTGTGTGTCCACCCACGCACAGTAAGAAATTACAGGACCGAGCAGGATTTAGCTGTTTGGCTATCATACATCAGGTCTTACATTAGGATGGCACCTGCCTCTCATGAACACCGTCTGGCGGCTGGTTCTCTCCTTTCATGAGCTTGTCTTAAATTCATGATATTTAAAAAATGGGGTCCCTTTTATTTGCTGTCTGGCTTATACTCTTACTCATATTTTTGGACCCCAAATATGCAACTTCCCGGAGGCAGGAGAAGGAAAGTATCATCTGAAGCAGGCTATTTAATTTTTTTTAAAAAACCTTTATTTGCTGGAAATAGGAAGGTAAACATGGATTTTAAATAAGAAAGGGGAAATAAGCTCAAGAAAAGGAAGAAAAGAAGCTTGTGATCTTTTAAGGGAGTGTTTTTCTTCAGTGACCGTTCTTGGTTTTAGTAGTTCATTAAACAAGAGCCCCTCCGATTTCCTTCCCATTCTGACTGCAGACTTATTATGTAGTCATCTATGTGCTGGAAAGCCTCCATCTCAGAAGTTATTCCTGTTTGTAACCACTTTAGAAAATTACCAACGGATACTGACTTTTGAACCAAAATGAGTTCATTCGGGAAATTAAAGTTTCATTGATGTTAGCAGATATTTTGTCTTCTGTTCATTTATAATTGAATTTTTGTTCTTTAATTTTTTGGGGTGGGGGTAGAGTGGAGGGGATAGAGAATCTTCCAGCAACACTTTTCATTCAAGGTGACCCAGAAGCAGGCAATGACTCAGCATCCCTTCCTGCCTCCACTTGGAGTGAAGCAATTGCTCAGGTGACAGTCTCATGTGACATCCAAGGTCACTGTTTGTCAGATCCTCCAGTGCTCTTGCCGGCGTCCTCCAGCACAACAAAGACCTGATGTTTCTATCGTTTAAAAAAAAAGAGTAAAATAAAACAACCTGCACCCCCTCAAAACTTTATACAGCTGTCCTATATATCAGAAAGATGCAGAAAAGAACAAAATGAAGGATTTTGTTTTGGGTTTGCATTCCACCTTTAACTAAGCACTAGGTTAAGAGAATCCGCAACTGTTAGAAGACTTCTGTGATGATGATGATGGTAGATGATGATGATGGTAGATGATGATGATGGTAGATGGATGATGATGATGGTAGATGATGATGATGGTAGATGATGATGATGGTAGATGGATGATGATGATGGTAGATGATGATGATGATGGTAGATGATGATGATGATGGTAGATGATGGATGATGATGATGATGGTAGTGGTTAAGTGCTCCAGTTGTGGACCAGGAACCCGTTGTGCTAAGTGCTTTATCCATAACAAAAAGATGAGCCCCATATGAAAGAGTTCACCATCTCAGAGGCACCAGGTGGATACAACAGACAGAGGGGAGCAGAAGGAAACAATACTGATCAGCATGATAGGCAATGGTATCATCAGATGCCTATCCACTGTCAAGTGTAGCAAGGTTGGGTCCTACATAACTGTACAGATTTTGTAATATTTATTAATTTAGGAACCCATCTTGCACACATGTATTTGATCCTGCAAACTATTTATGTGTTTAATAGAACTGGTTGGAACATTTTAAATTATGTTTTTATGTTGAAATATGCTGTTGCCTCAAAGCTGAAAGCTATTGCAGCGGTACATTGATTTCAACCGCGTTTTTGCTTGGGAAGGTTTCTGAGGTCCAGGGTAGACTGTCCAGTCATTTCCAGAGGGAGAGAAGAATCAAAAGCCTGACCTTTTCTGTTCAAAGATGGACCTTTTGGCAGAATCCCATTTTCGATAAAAGGTTCTCAGGGTTTTGTTCTCTTTCCAATGTGGAACGAAAAACAAATTCCAAAACCTCAAAAGTTGTTGTAAAGCAGGATTGTTGTTCTCTGGTCAGCTCTAGTGTTTCAAGTCAACATGTGTACCAGTGTTTACAGGATCCCAATGCTATAGAACAGCTCCCACAAGCCTCAAGGTGCTTCCAATTATAGCAATAAGGTCCTTCTACTGAAGTCATAATGCAGGCAAAACTCTCCTTGAAATCCAGGACAGTTCTGAACTCTCAACATCTCAGCAATACCAAAGCTTAGATAATGTTTGCAAACCATAACGCAGCACAACATCAACAAACAAAACAAGGAAAACACAAGCTAATGCAGCTCCTTGAGTATTCAGAAATTGCTGATGATCCAATAGGATTCCCGGATTTGGACATGAGTAAGAAAAGACAGATGTACCTCCCACAATGAAAGGGACAGGTCTAATCTCCCCCCCACACACACCCCATCTGGATGTTTCTGCCAATGCAACCTCATCATCTCTGTGTTATCCACACTGAGCTTCATCCAGTTTGCTCTCATCGCAATCCCAAGTCTCTGGCTTTGGCTTCCTTGCCAAAGCAGGTCTGTTTTTAGCATAGGATAACTAATGAGCAATAGTGATCCAGCTGGAAAACCCTAGCAATGGGAGGGCATTATAGTTTTTACCATGAGGTAGCTAGGCAAGGCCAGCACTATGGCCCCGTTCATGGCTCACATGGTCTAGGTACCTCATGGTATTTACAGAGAATTCTTTCCAGGGCGTCTGGCTGGTGAGTCCTGCCCACATGCTCAGGGTTCAGCTGATCACCATATTTGGGGTCGGGAAGGAATTTTCCTCTAGGGCTAATTGGCGAGGCCCTAGAGGTTTTTTGCCTTCCTCTGCAGCAGGGGTCACGGGTCACTTGCTGGAGGATTCTCTGTACTTTGAAGTCCTTAAACCAAGATTTGAGGACTTCAATAGTTCAGATATAGGTGAGGTATATTGTAGGAATGGGTGGGTAAAATTCTGTGGCCTGCGTTGCAGGAGGTCAGACTAGATGATCATAATGGTCCCTTCTGACCTTAAAGTCTATGAGTCTATGGTATAAACTACAGTGCCTTGTCACCAGTGGGGATCAAGTTATCCAACCCTGCCCCCCCCAAACCTCACCTTGTTATCAGTAAAGATACAGTCTATGTCAGACTCTGGGGACGTAAAGCAACTGAATTATCCTGCTCTGCCCAAATGGAGATGCAGGGCAGAGTGTCATCTATGTACGGATTGCCGGGAACCAAAACCATCTCCCCACCTCCCCAAGTCTCCTGTATACACCAAACAGGAAGGGGGACAACACAGAACTTTGCAGCACTCCTCACATAACAGCACTTGGATTAGATGAACTGCCACTGAATACTACCCTCTGGGTCCTTTCCCAGAACAGAACCTCTCCGCGTCAAAGGTCGCTGATACTGATCGATCTGAAATACAATTGGCATGGGCACCTCAGCTTTATCCACCGCCAGAAAGACATCATCAGCCAATGAGACCCCGCGCATTCAATGTACCATCACTCTGCTTGTGTGTTATATCCTCCCCCGGCATCTGTCTTGTCTATCAAAATCGTAAGCAGGGACCATCTACTACTCTGTGTTTGTAGCACCTTGCTCAATGGGTCCCACTCTTGGCTGGCCCTTAGGCACTGCTGTAATAAACTTGTTAAATCCTAGGTTGAGGATGCCAATACTGCCAGAGGTACCGCCTCACAAACGACTCAGCAGTAAGAGGCAGGGTGATGAGTGATGAGATTCTTATGAAATGCTGCCCATGTCCCTACCCATCAGGAGGAATTTATAACACCCCTTAGATTTAGGTGTACTCCCTGGACAAACGTCCCCTGATGTCAATGGTAAGCAATGCAGCAGGGTCCCAAGAGCACAATTTAACTCATTAAAAGGAAGACAGGATGGTCGTGGGATTAAGCCACAGAGGGGTGCATTACCAGAGCAAGGCTCTGTTCCGGGTTCTACCACCATCTTCTTAAGTGGGCAAACCACGTGGGCTGGGGCCCACCTTCTCAAAAGTGTCTAGTCATTATGGATGATTCTGGGGAGACAGAGGACCTGATTTTCAGCAGTGCTGCCCACCCACAGCTCCAGTTGTAGTCAAAGGGAACTGCAGGTGCCCAGGACCAACATAGCTCAGAGGGGTACCCAGGCACTCTAAATCAATGGCCACTTTTGAAAAGATGCACCTTAACGTCTCTGTCCCTTCATTTCTGCAGAAGTCAAATGGGGATAACACCTACGTTGGCCAAGCATTGTGGATGGAGAAGTTCTTTGAATAACAGGCATGGTTTAGCCCTCGTTCTCAGCATCAGTGATCACCAGGTTACTTGCCTGAAGGTGCAGCATGACAATATGAAGAAGAGTCAAGTGGTCTTTCAGGCAGAAGAGTTTCGTACACAGACTGCCAGCTAGAAAGTGAATAATGAGCTTTGCAGCTCCTCAGAGCTGTACAAACATGAACTAATTAATCTGAAAGTGCAGAGGCAGGAAGACAGGCCTGCAATAATGATTCCAGAACAATGGTGTGCAAGTTTTAAATTTCCTATTTAGCCATCTCCTTCGAGAATTAAAACCAGATGAGAGGCTGTGGACCCCAGAGCTCCCTGCCTTTGCCAGGCATACCTGCCTAATTGCTACCATGCAGCATTTCGGTACAGACTTGCTTTACTGTGAGTCTAAGGTTTAATGCCTTGTACCAAAATCATACTTTCTGCAAGTCTTTTGGTTCCAATGGAGTTACATCCGAAGTGAACTTGGCCCTTGTTTGCTAGAAGATGCCCAGCAATCAGCTAGGGGTGAAGAATTCATTCATGTCTCAAGAGTCCATTATGTTCCTTATTATGTCCCCACTGTCCACTCACCTTTGAGGTTCCACTTCCAGCTGACGACCTGACTGGAATTCCCTTTGGAGTTGAGCAACCAAGTACGTCACTGCTCTACAATGAGAGACCATCTTAACCTTCATTGTGGCCAAGTTATAAACCTTTGAAAAATAGCAGTTTGCACATGCTCAGTAGAGACTTTACAGAGTCTTTTCCAGAGACTTTTCCAGTTAACTTTCCAGAGTCTTTTCCAGAGACTTTCCAGAGTCTTTTCCAGAGACTTTCCAGTTAACGTTCTTCCATCGGACAACGCTGATTCATCATAGAATCATAGAATATTAGGGTTGGAAGGGACCTCTGGAGGTATCTAGTCCAACCCCCTGCTTAAAGCAGGACCAATCCCCAACTAAATCATCCCAGCCAGGGCTTTGTCAAGCCTGACCTTAAAAACCTCTAAGGAAGGTGATTCTACCACCTCCCTAGGGAACCCATTCCAGTGCTTCACCACCCTCCTAGGGAAAAAGATTTTCCTAATATCCAATCTAAACCTTCCCAGCTGCAACTTGAGACCATTGCTCCTTGTTCTGTCATCTGCTACCACTGAGAACAGTCTAGATCCATCCTTTTTAGAACCCCCTTTCAGGTAGTTGAAAGCAGCTATCAAATCTCCCCTCAGTCTTCTCTTCTGAAGCCTAAACAATCCCAGTTCTCTCAGCCTCTCCTCATAAGTCATGAGCTCCATGCCCCTAATCATTTTTGTTGCCCTTCTCTGGACTCCTTCCAATTTTTCCACATCCTTCTTGCAGTGTGGGCCCCAAAACTGGACACAGTACTCCAGATGAGGCCTCACCAATGTCGAATAGAGGGGAACAATCATGTCCCTCGATCTGCTGGCAATGCCCCTACTTATACAGCCCCAAATGCCATTATCATTCTTGGCAAAAAGGGCACGCTGTTGACTCATATCCAGCTTCTGATCCACTGTAACCCCTAGGTCCTTTTCTGCAGAACTGCTGCCTAGCCATTCGGTCCTTAGTCTGTAGCAGTGCATGGGATTCTTCCTTCCTAAGTGCAGGACTCTGCACTTCTCCTTGTTGAACCTCATCAAATTTCTTTTGGCCCAATCCTCTAATTAGTCTAGGTCCCTCTGTATCCTATCCCTACCCTCCAGTGTATCTATCACTCCTCCCAGTTTAGTGTCATCTGCAAACTTGCTGAGGGTGCAGTCCACACCATCCTCCAGATCATTGATAAAGATATTGAATAAAACCGGCCCCGAGACCGACGCTTGGGGCACTCCGCTTGATACTGGCTGCCAACTAGACATGGAGCCATTGATCACTACCCGTTGAGCCCGACAATCCAGCCAGCTTTCTATCCACCTTATGATTCATTCATCCAGCCCATACTTCTTTAACTTGCTGGCAAGAATACTGTGGGAAACCGTATCAAAAACTTTGCTAAAGTCAAGGAACAACACATCCACTGCTTTCCCCTCATCCACAGAGCCTGTTATCTCATCGTAGAAGGCAATTAGATTAGTCAGGCATGACTTGTCCTTGGTGAATCCATGCTGACTGTTCCTGATCACTTTCCTCTCCTCTAAGTGCCTCAGGATTAATTCCTTGAGGACCTGCTCCATGATTTTTCCAGGCACTGAGGTGAGGCTGACTGGCCTGTAGTTCCCTGGATCCTCCTTCTTCCCTTTTTTTAAAGATGGGCACTACATTAGCCTTTTTCCAGTCATCCGGGACCTTCCCCGATCGCCATGAGTTTTCAAAGATAATGGCCAATGGCTCTGCAATCACATCTGCCAACTCCTTTTGCACCCTCGGATGCAGCGCATCCGGCCCCATGGACTTGTGCTCGTCCAGCTTTTCTATATAGTCAGAAGGGAAACAGTCCACAGTTTCTATGAAATTCCAACAGAAATCTAGCAAGTTTCTGACCAAACCCTTCCTGCCAGGCAGGTTTCAAAGCCTGCCATATGGGCTGACTCAGAGCTGGGGCTCCCAAGGAAGCCCCCTTCCAAATCAGAGGTTCTCACTAAACCAAAAGTCCCACCAGCTCTGACACAGACCTTGCCCTGTCCCTTGACACAGGGGTGGATCAATACAAGATGTATTTGCTAGGCATATTGGTTGCATGAATTGCAAACTGGCTCATCAGTGAGCAAAACACTCTGACCATTACATTATGCTTTGTTCCCCATACCATCCCTGGAGCAACATCACTGAGGCCGCTAAAATATGGGCCTTTACCACCAATTTCAAAAGTCCCTGGTTAAGGGAGTCATTCTGTCACTTGCTGTCCCTGCTAAATAGAACTATGGTAGTTGACACATTGCTATTCAGAGCTTTCTTGGGCAAGTTTCTGCAAGCCAGGATCGGATGATATATCCCGCTATTACAATGTTCATTGAACTAGTAAATGAAAGGATATAAAAAGATTTTGAGGACTGAAAAAAATAAATCCAAGAGACTCACACAGTTCAGAAGTCTTTGCCTGCCTGGCAGAGGGCAATCATAGCTCACAGACGTGTTGTACTCTGGGAAGACAACTGAACGCCCTTGAGAAAAACCCTGTCTGGAAGACAGCCTGCTCAAGCAATACTGAACTGCTTGCTGTTAAGGCAAGGTTTCCTAATGGTTGGGCAATGGATGTAGGACTCAGGACTCCTGGGTTCCATACCCCACTAATCCACACATGAACTAAGGAAAGGGATTGCCCCTCTTTTGATTTGGTTGACTCACCTGTATAATGAGAAAATAGATTTCACAATGACGGCAACGGGGCCAGAACCTAGAGAGAATAGATTAGACTAGAAGACATCCCAGGTGTGTTGTGGGGCTCAGTTGTTACTAGTGTGGAGAATCTCGGGTGAAAGGTTCTATGTAAAGGAAACACTTTGTTAACCTGGAATCTTTAAAGCAGCCTAGGGGAGTTAGGCACCCAAACACTTCAGAAATCTTTATGATCCCCTGAAAACCCCAGCCTAAAGCACGAGTGTCATGAGATAAAGCTCTTGCTTTAGCACAAACCATCGCATGGTCTCTGGTATTTCCAATCGGGACAGCAGTAGGGCTAGTCGGGCTTGGTTTTCAGATGTGCTCACGATCCACAGATCTCATTGACTTCATGTCGAGTTGTGGTTTGGCTGGCCTACATGGGGTTTAAGGGATGCATTATCCTTGTGCTGGGACTGGACACAGGTGCGAATGCCCGAGAGGTAACAATCACAGAATCAATTATTTGCTGTGAATTCTTCACCCACTTCTGATCTTCCCAACACGTTTCAGTGAGTAAAAAATACAGTCAGTTAATTCCATTGACTGTGGTTTGGGTATTCCAAATCTTTACACTGAAATTGTCACACCACACAGCCTTGTTTTACTTTGGACTGAATAAGTCATAATGGCATCATGATAAAGTCTTCAAAGACTTGCCTTGATATTATGTTTCATCATAACCTTCCACGGTAATTGCGTTATTGTGTGGTCTTTCTCACACTTGTATGGGCATTTTTACCATTGTAATGAAAACACAATAACATTGCCATGCTATCTCCCTGGATTTGTGATTAAATTGCTCTGCCAATGTAATTTTATATCTTAACAAAAAACCTAATGGCCTGGAACAAGCACTCCCTAATTACTCACTGGATATCATTTTGCTCTCTATGTAATGGCCTCATAACATGATCTCCATTAGAGTGAAATTTGCAATAACATTGTTTGACCGGAATAATCCCACTCCGTGTTCACATTTTTATGGTCTTAAAGTAGATCGCTTTATAGTCTGAGTTGTAGCCCCTGCATTTCCAAAGAGTTGGGTGGGATTTAGCTCCAATTAAATCCGACGAAGTCACCCCGTCAAACAACTCTGTGCAGTTCAGAGAACTGTAGCCGAGTTTGTTTCCCCACCAAATCTTTGTTCTTCGATGACAAAGCAAAGTAACGTTATTGCTAAATCAGAGCATCATGACAAAAATATTATGAAAAATAGCTACTGTACATGTTCAGTAACTTGTCTGTAGATAGTATCAGAGGGGTATCCATGTTAGTCTGGATCTGCAAAAGCGACAAAGAGTCTTGTAGCACTTTATAGACAAACAGATTTTAGGGATCATGAGCTTTCGTGGGCTAAGACCCAAACTAAAATCTGTTAGTCTATAAGGTGCTACAAGACTCTTTGTCACTTTTGTCTGTAGATAAATCTCTGCATTAAGCATCTTCACAAAACTTTCATATGACTTTGTATTACGCCTCTTCCTATAATTTTGTATTGAGCCTTGGTATAATGTTATAGCCCCTAAGGATAGTATAGTGAAAGTAGAAGAAAAATGTCTTCACTAGAAGTAGAATTAGATCCTCCTCCCCCAGGATGTGGCAGACATGGTTTCAATTCTCCCCTCTGCCTGAGATGGGGAAAAGATTTAAACAGTGGTCTCCTACGTCTGAGGAGCATGCTCTAACTGGTGAGCTATGAGCTATTCTGATGGGTTGCAATGCCCAAATGCCTTTGCAGATCGGAGACAGGGAAATTAATTGACTTTTCCAAGGTCACACAGGGAACCGAAGACACAGCCAGAAATAGGAGGCGAGGAAGGGTTTGCTAGTGGTTAGAGCACTAACCTCTGGAGACATGGGTTCAAGTCTCTGCTTTGGCATAGTCTTCCCATGTGATGAGGACACATCATTTGGCCTCTCGGTTCCCCATGGATTAGATAGGGGATCACAGCAATTTCCCATTTCACTGGACTGGGATGAGGATAAACACATTAAAATCTGCGAGACACTCAGATACTATGGTAACGGGGCCTATGACACACAGATATTCCCAAATCTCTAAGTCACAGCCCTAGACAATCCCTTCTCTGACGGCATCATCAGAAACACCCCCCTGCACCGCTCCAAAGAGGGAACACAAAAGGGGCGAGTGTGAGCTATTTGAAATGTGAGCTGTCCTGGCTGGGCACAGAAGTTGTATTGTATTATTTCTGTTCCCTGACGGCCGGATGGTAAGCCTCAGAATCAGACAACTGGTGCAAATATTCACAGTTCTGAATTGAAAAGTCACGTTCTGCAAACACTGGGCCACCTTCGCAGTAAGTGTACTGTCTCTGTGCGCATCCTTCGCAGGAAACTTCCCCGCTGGAGAAAAGCAAATGCAAAACACAAGTGAACATGGCTCAAGCGTGTTTGCTTAAAACTGCGGATGAATCTCAGCAGGACTTTTCTGGCAGTATGTCCCCGGCTCTAGACATGAAGGGACGTGATTCTCAGGTAGGGGCACCACTCTGACAGCACAAAGGCACCTTAAAACATGCAAAAACAGCCCCTGAGTGTACCCTTTCTGCACTGGCCTTCCCAGCAAACTGGCGTTGGCATCAGGGGCAGATCAGGTGCAGGTCGGAGGCATGGCCAGAGTGCACCCTGCTGGCACTGGGAAGCCGTGCCAAAAATTAGGGCAGCCCCGAGACTGCTGCATAGTCCCGGATTATGGGGACCACTGTTCCCTCTAAACTGTGCGCATGTGTGCGCGCACACAGATCCTAAACCCTGCGCACATGGTAAAACACTGTGCGCACAAACATTTGCACAGAAGAAATATTTTGTGCACATGGCCTGTCAAAAATTAGAGGGAACGTTGATTGGGGCTGTGAAGATGGCTTAAAGCCTCCTTCCCTATCACTGTCCCAAGTGTGGGAACATAGTCGCTGAGAATCAAGCCCAATCAGAGAGAGAGAGAGAGAGTGAGCTCTCCACAGTCAGACAGATCTGCAAAGAAAACCATAATACTCAACTAAGCAACGGTATCACCTGGCTTCTTGGAGGACAAAGGTGTAGAGGGGGAGTTTGCAAACATTTCCGAAGCATTGGCTCCATTGCTAATGATGGCCAGAGAAACAAGCCCACAGCATTTGCAATGTTTTATCAAACTAAGATTGATTTCAGGGAAGGAAAGACAGCACAGCAAGGTATTTCAGAGCTCTGAGGTGACATGATAGCTATTCTGAATGTGGTCCCGCTATCTTGATGTAACAACTGAAGCGTGGCTGAATGCTGTGCCACAGGGAGAACTCCAATACACTCGCAGCACAATAAGACAGCACTGTAATATACCAGGGCTGAAAGGTTTCTTATCCTTAAACAAAAAAATAGGAAATTGGCTCAAAACAATAAAAAGGACAAATGGCTCTGATTTAAATCCAATATGGGATGAAACCTCCCATCTCATGAGATACCATTACTTATTGCATCAGTGGGACTATTGCACGAATGCAAAGTGAGGGGAAGAAGAAATAGCTTCTCCCCTACCCCATGTGTGTGTAACCCACTGGTGAGTGTGTGTTACAGGTACCTTCTGTGCCGATCCACAAAGGATACGAGTTATTACAGCCCCTCACCTACTAACACTTGGCTTTTTAGTTCAAGCTGTGGCAGCTCATGCTTTTTAGCTTTGGTGGGCCCTGGTTCATATCTGGTAGGTTGTCTAAGATGATGGCCATCACACAAGAAGAACAAGTCTAGGGGGAAAGATTGTGGATTGTCGGCTGTACAAGGAGACCCTTGTCGGACAACTTGAGCAGCTGGGTGCTTGGGGTAGTTGAGTGGATGGACTTGTCTAAGCAGGTATTGTAGTTGGGAGGGTTTTGACTCTTGGGTGGAGGCACATAACACAGGAAGGGGGATGGGTGGGCACGGTAGGCAGCTGGATGGCAAAGGAATGAGGTGGGGGAAGTTGTCACCAGCACAGGATAAGTCGTGTTTCAAGCAGAAGTCAACCGGCTTTTTCTTAGATGAACGTCTCATGACTGCAGAAGCGAGAGACAAACAAAGGAAGGACCCTGTTCTGGTTAATGTTGTTATTATTAATAATACTGTATTTTATTGACACTACACAAACATTTAAGGAGGCCCAGTGCTTTGAGAAGCTCATTCTCTCAGGACAGACAAATAGCCAGGCTTCAGGAGAAAGGGACGAGTAATAGGCAATGTAAATACAAGTTAGTTCAATGCACAGTGGAAGGGGGTCTTTATGAGGGATTTATTTGTGAGCAATTGTTATGCAACATCCCTTTTCTGGCTAACGAGAAATCATAAAGCAGATGTTTCCCCTTAACCCGGTAGAAAAACTGAGCAGTTATCAAAGAACAATTGTTTACTTATGTCTAAAGATAGCAATCCCAAATTGTTCACATGCTAGGATGCTGGCTGAACTATAGAAAGCTCAGTGAGAATGAAAACCTCAACTAGAAGTAATATTATTGGTGGCCAAGCTTAGCCCTAGACACTGGAAGAGGAAATTCGTCAAGGAGAATGCTACAGTGCTCACTGGAAAGTGCCACGAATCACTCCATCCACAAAAAGAATCTTTTAAGCATGGAAAGGGGAGGACCTTTTCAAAAGCACAAATGTGAGTTTTGTGCCCAACTCTCATTGACATTCAGTGAGAGTTGGGCACCTATCCATGCCCTGGGCCTTTGAAAATCTCCCCCTTACAGGACCATTGCAAAAAAATGAGGGTAGAAGTTTGTTAAAATTTACCACAAGCTTTCTTTTCTTGTACAGGTTAGCACAGCCGAATATGCCCTCTGTTACCCCCGTGCGTGCGTGCACACACACACAAGTACACAACGTATTTAATAAATGGCAGTTAAAAATGTAATTCAATTTGTTGAGATCTCAAGAACTAGTGGTCACTGAATGAAATGAATAGGCAGCAGGTTTATAACAAACAAAAGGATGTATTTTTTCACACAGTCAACCTGTGGAACTCTTTGCCTGGGAATGTTGTGAAGGCCAAGACTATAACAGGGTTCAAAATAGAACTAGATATGTTCATGGAGGATACATCCATCAATGGCTATTGGCCAGGATGGGCAGGAATGGTGTCCCTAGCCTCTGTTTGCCAGAAGCTGGGAATGGGCGACAGGGGATGGATCACCTGATGATCACCTGTTCTGTTCATTCCCTCTGGGGCACCTGCCATTGGCTACTGTCAGAAGACAGGATACTGGGCTGGATGGACCTTTGGTCTGACCCAGTATGGCCGCTCCTATGTTCTTATCATCTGTATACAAAAAAACTAGTTGAAAAAAAACACAGAGAAAGAACCCTTCAAGGAAGGATTTAGGAACCTGGCTTTAGTCACTTATTTTTGTTTTGTTTTTAAATCTTGGCCACAGAGTGGATTCCGGAAAACTTTCCCCATGCAATTGCTCTGGGTGAGTAAAGTTCTTGCTACCAATCACAGAGCAATATCAAGGCAGGTCCTCTCCAGGAATTGAAACTCTGCTTAGAATGAAGTTTCTATTGTGAAATAAATCCCTTTGCTAGAAAAAAGTTCCATTGCACAACATTTCTGTTTGCATTGCTGAGAGGATGGTCGTCGGCACAAAGGCACAAGCAGCCAGACACCTAGCTAGAGTAAGTCAGTGTAGCTCAACTGATTTTTGATGGCCTTATGCTGACTCTCACCAGCTGAGATCTAGTCCAGGGTGTCAGGAGAACATGCACACAAATATCCTACATTTTGCAATATTTCTTTGTCCCCTGTAATTGCAACAGATTCATACAGTTTCCCTGAGAGATTCATGCAACTCCCACCATGCAACTAGTAATATCCACCTATCAACTGGACAATCAACCCCATGCCCCTAAAACAGTGCAATTTTCTTCAGCTACAGCTTGGGGGAAGCCGGAGTTCTCGATACGCAGTGTTTGGCACTCATTTTTCTTGGAGATCTGTTATTCTGCTGACTGAAAAATTCAATAGCAAACTCTTGCATTTATATACGATATGCCTCCTCCTCTTGAGCCTTTCCTCATTCATAAAAGCTGTTTATGGTCTACCGCGTGCTTGTTTGTGTCGTAGAGACCAGACAACACTGATTTAGTGGCAACATTTCCAGTAGGGGGAAGAGGTAAACCACACAAAAGTCATCATGTGTTACACCGATATAATGAGTGTAACATGACATAGTTAGAGCAGGAACATGCAAACCACCGAAAAAAAGTTCCCCTGGCTCGGAAGTTATTATCTGTTTAGAGCTGAGAATTTCCTTGGCTTCCTGTCCTACACTGTCAGACTACTAATAGGTGGTGACGATACTTGATTTACATTGGATCTTACTACATGCAACACCAAATATTGCAGATCCACTGGGGAATCCTGAGGGTTGGCGGAAGAAAATATGATTCTGCTTTTACTGGGTCTATGATGGGGAAACTCTGAAGGATACTATTTATTAATTATTAACATGATTACTAATTAAAGTAGCACCCAGAGGTGCCAGCCGGCTTGGGGACCCATTGTTTTGGATGTTGTATAAGTTGAGAGTAAGGAACAGCCCCTGCCTCAAGTTAAGATGGTACCGACAAGCAGCTGAAGGAAGGATAAGACTAACGGTGATAGGAACAGACTGTTGTCTTGACTAGGTGCATACGTAAGGTGAGTACCACTGAGTGATGATGGTTCACTTGCTTGAGGTGCACTTCTCAAGTTGGTGCACTTCTTGAGATGAGTGTCATTAGACATGCTCTCCAGGTGGGGTGTGCTCTCTCAGTGACCACAAGGTTCAATCTCTGTGCATGGGCAGAGTTACCCAGGGGAGTGTTTTCAGGTGCACATATTCTCTGAGGTGACCATCCTGAAGTATAATGGACATGTGCCGAAGAATGTGATCCTGGCTGCCAAATAGGTACCAAGGAAACACAGGAGATGCACAAAGTAGTTTGGGAGGAGGTATTGCTTGCAATAGATGTAATGTCCAGGCTCGTGCAGTGAATGGCCTGAGTTGTTTGCTTAGACTTATTTGCAGAAGTCTGGCTGATCAGGCTATGGGAGAGTGCTGAGATTACAGCGGGATATGGTAGCATTTCCATTTCTCGAGGCAGAGAGAGTGGAGAAGGGAATCCTAGTTTGATGCCCCTTAATGGGTATCATTTGCAATACGCCACAATTTTCATTTGGTGCTCCTGTTGATAAGCCAGCGTTGGCTCTTTTGGTAATTTTGCTCGTAGTTCTCATCTCATGCTTGGCTCCTTTTGTGTAGTTTACACAGCTTGTTATTAAGTATAAATAAATTTGATCTTTTTATCGGTTTCTCTACCTTCTGGAGGCTGTTTTGTTTAAAAATAACCGTAGCAATAAATCAAAATGGGGAGTAGAATCTAGAACAATGGTGCTCTACATTTCCCATCTTGGTACCCCACTCGCGCAGGAACGCACGGCTATTTAGCCAGGATCTGGCCTGGACTCCTCCTCCCATGTAGAAATACGAGAAGGGCAGCAAATCACATACAGAGAATTCTCCCCAGTGTTTACACAGGATGGGAGACAACACTAGGCTCAGGAAAATGGGGACACTTAGAATAAGAGGAATTTTGTGGCCTTTATTGAAAAAATCCACCACATTGTGTTGAACAACCTGCAAGTTTAGGGACCAGGGTAGAGGTGAAAGTAAGCCGGTCCAGTCTGGCCTGGCATACTGGCAAGAGCCGGTACACAGTCGACTATGCTAGCTTGGGACACTTCCCAGGCCGACAATTTAAAATGGTCCTGGGCTCTTGGCAGAATCCGGACCCCTGGCCCCTTAAATCACCGCCAGAGCCCCACTGCTGGAGCCCTGGGGTAGTGGAGGCTGGGAGCCCTGGGGCTCTGGTGGCGATTTAAAGGGTCCAAGGGCCCAGCCGTTGCCTCCACCCTGGGGCTCCAACAGCAATTTCAAGGGCCTGGGGATGAAAGGCCTTGCTCCTTCTGCCTGAGGCCCTGCCCCCCAACTTGCTCAGGACCCCGGCCCTGCATACCGGTAAATCCCTTAAATTACTTTCACCCCGGAACCAGGAATAAATTATCACTGGGGTGTGCCTCCCCAGCGGCGGGCAAGTGTCACGCGGTAGATATGTGAGCGTGTGTGCTAAGGTGGGCAAGTGGGCCAAGGCGACTATTAAAGCTGGCCAAAATTTTTTGTGCCGGATGTTTTCCCACCCAAAATATCGTGTTTCATCAAAATGGAAAACTTTTCAAGGGCAAAAAAAAAAAAAAAAAATCCATTCTGATGAAAGATCTCGGTTCTTCCCGCAGGCAATTGTGAAACACGCACTTTCGCTTAGAAGAAATGTTTCTCAGCGAAAGAAAACATTTATCTTTTTGTGGCGACGTGCTGTTTTGTGGCAGTTTTCACCCAGTTTTGTAAATAAAACTAAAAACCAACAACAAAAGAATCAAAGGCGCCTTTCCTGTCTTTGCAACCTTGCCTTTGTTTCTGGTTACCTCGAAAACAAACCAAACTGCGTTGTGTTTCCAGATGTCGATTTGAAACCAACATGTTAACTCTCCACATTGGCAGGAAAAATGAAGGGTTTCGGACGAGTATTATCAGCCCGCGCGTCCCACGGAAGAGGGTGGTTCGTGTTCCTCCAGGATGACCAGATGTCCTGATTTTATAGGGATTTTTGGGTCTTTTTCTTATCTAGGCTCCTATTACCTCCCACCCCCTACCCTGATTTTTCACCTTTGCTGTCTGATCACCCCCCTAGCTCCTCCTCCTGCCATGCTGGGTCTCTCCCTGAGCATCCTTGTGGGCTCCCCCTGGCCTGGGCGGGAGGGTTTTATGCCTGGGACGGGCGTGACTTTAAGCTTCACCAGCCGCTGGATTCAGCCCCTCTGTGGAGCGGGCATCACTCGAAGCTTCCCCTTGCCCAGTCCCGGCCCGTGGGCGGCCCCCGGCGCGGAGTGACGGGCGCTGGGCGGTGCCCGGGCGGGGGGCGGGTTTTTTGAGCCGAGCCCCGGCGGGGCTGGCTAGAGCTGCGGCGGCGGCGGCGGCGGCGGGCGGGTCTCTCTCCCTCTCCGGCCGGGCGAGGCGGCGGCGGCGCCCCCTCCCCGCTGCCCTATGGACGAGCACCGGAGCCTGCTGCGCTCGCCGGCCGCCTCCTCCTCCAGCAGGCACCCGCGGGGCGGCGGCAGCAGCAGCCACCACAACCCGGGCTACACCGAGCCGCCCCCCGAAGCCCCCCAGCCCGGCCCCGAGGGGGAGGAGGCGGAGGAAGAGGAGGGGGACATGACCGTGGTGGTGGGCGGGGGGGACCCCCTCCTGGAGGAGCCCCCGCACCCCCACCCGGGGGACCGCTACGCCCACCCCCCGGCCCACCCCCCGGGACGCGCCCCGGCGGGGGGCGGGGAGCACGAGTGCTGCGAGCGGGTGGTGATCAACATCTCGGGCCTGCGCTTCGAGACCCAGCTCAAGACCCTGGCCCAGTTCCCCCAGACCCTGCTGGGCGACCCCCGCAAGCGGATGCGCTACTTCGACCCCCTGCGCAACGAGTACTTCTTCGACCGCAACCGGCCCAGCTTCGACGCCATCCTCTACTACTACCAGTCCGGGGGCCGCATCCGGCGCCCCGTCAACGTGCCCATCGATATCTTCTCCGAGGAGATCCGCTTCTACCAGCTGGGCGAGGAGGCCATGGAGAAGTTCCGGGAGGACGAGGGCTTCATCCGCGAGGAGCAGAGGCCCCTGCCCGACAAGGAGTTCCAGCGCCAGGTGTGGCTCCTCTTCGAATACCCGGAGAGCTCCGGGCCAGCCCGAGGCATCGCCATCGTCTCGGTCCTTGTCATCCTCATCTCGATCGTCATCTTCTGCCTGGAGACCCTGCCCGAGTTCCGGGACGACCGGGACTACGAGGGGACGGGGGGGACCTTTGGCACAAGCGGCGGCCCCTTGGCCACGGACGTCTTCACCAACTCCTCCTCCGCAGCGGTCCTGATGGTGTCGTCCTTCACCGACCCCTTCTTTGTGGTGGAGACGCTGTGCATCATCTGGTTCTCTTTTGAGCTGCTTGTCCGCTTCTTTGCCTGCCCCAGCAAGGCCACCTTCTCCAAGAACATCATGAACATCATTGATATTGTGGCCATCATCCCCTACTTCATCACCTTGGGCACGGAACTGGCTGAGAGGCAGGGGAACGGCCAGCAAGCCATGTCCCTGGCCATCCTCAGGGTCATTCGGCTGGTCAGGGTCTTCCGTATCTTCAAGCTCTCACGGCACTCCAAAGGGCTGCAGATCCTGGGGCAGACCCTCAAGGCCAGCATGAGGGAACTAGGCCTCTTGATATTTTTCCTCTTCATCGGCGTCATCCTCTTCTCCAGCGCCGTCTACTTCGCAGAGGCGGATGACCCCAGCTCAGGCTTCAGCAGCATCCCCGATGCCTTCTGGTGGGCGGTGGTGACCATGACCACGGTGGGCTATGGGGACATGCATCCAATCACCATTGGGGGCAAAATTGTAGGGTCCCTGTGCGCCATTGCCGGGGTGTTGACCATTGCCCTTCCCGTGCCTGTGATAGTCTCCAACTTCAACTACTTCTACCACCGGGAGACGGAAGGTGAGGAGCAAGCCCAATATCTACACGTAGGAAGTTGCCAGCACCTCTCCTCTACGGAGGATTTGAGGAAGGCACGTAGCAATTCAACCCTGAGCAAGTCGGAGTACATGGTGATAGAGGAGGGGGGAATCAACAACACTGCATTCAAACAGGCTGCCTTTAAGACGGGCAACTGCATGGCTACAAACAATCCCAACTGTGTGAACATCAAAAAGATCTTCACGGATGTTTAAAAAAACAACCAACCAAGCCTCTGAGGAAATGTTGAAATAATAATAATGCAGAATGACCATGTAATCAGTATTATCTGGAACATGTATCACCATTGGTCTGTGTGCACTCTTGTTTTACATCTATTTTTTTAGATCATTCCTTTTAGAGAACAAAGAAGAGGATTACAAAATAATCAGAAGATAAGGGGACGGAGGTGGCTGTGGACAGGAAGATAGGACAAAAAAGTAGAATACGTTCCTCCTTGAAACAGGTGTTTATTCTGCAACATGTTGCAATGCTTCTTGGTGGGGTGTTTTTGTGGGCAGCTTGCCTATTCTCGTTTGTGCAAAGAGTTGCTGGGTAGCCGATTTCCCTTTTGATCAGACACACATGCACCTGTTGGACTGAAAACCGTGAGTCGAAAGGGAAGAAAATAACATGATATTGCAGAGCCTGTTTGCAGGCAAGGGGAGGGAATAACCATTTAATTTTGCAAAGCATCTCTGCCACCACAGTGTTAAGTAAGTGATGCTTAATATTGAACGTGTGGGGGATGTGCTTTATGGGCACATCTTTGATTTCTTTGCTTCCCCAGCCAGCTCGTCTGTGAAATTCTAATCTGTTCAGAGACCGAAGTGTAATCAGTTTCAATTTAATCAGAAAAATGCTCCCATCCTCTATTCCTAATTCCCTTCTCCCACAGCCGAATGGAATTGTTCCATCCAACCCAAAATTCCTGGCTGCATGTTGTGTATGGGAAAATGTTCTTCCCACATGGGAAGGTTTAACAGTTGACTAACTGAATAGCATCCTGAGAGTTTGAACATCCTATGATACCAATGCAGATTGGGGATAGTTAGGCTCCCATTAAATCAGTAATGGGCTTTTTGAAGTGATTGCAGCCTCAGACAAAACCTATCAAGAGCCTAGAAACGGGGCGGCGGGGGGGGGGGCCCATTTCTGTCCATTTCCAATGCATCCAAGATAAGCATCTGCATCTATCACAAGAAGATTAAAGTGGCAAACGCCTTCCAGCGGAAGTTACTAATTCCGACCTGAGTGATGCAGTTTCCATAGCAACCCTGGTTTCCTGGGAAACCCCAAAAGGTTGTCATGGTATCCCTTCGCCCCATCCCCCTTCATCCTGTGCTGTTTCCACAGTAACCCTTCCAGATGGTTCCAACTTCTCTGAAGCCACGGAAAAGCCGCTGCCCTGTAAACCGCACACACATACAGAGAGTTAATCCCAGAGAGATTTGGGAGTAGAAATTGGTCATTATCCTAGATGCATGGTTCTTTTGATATGAAACACTCCTGGAGTCCTGGTACCTTCTGAATCAAGAAGCAAAATGATCATTCCTAGAATGCTGCCGCGCACATGTGCTGAATAAAACACCTGTTCATATGCAATAAATGCAACAAACCTCCAAATTACCCTCGCTATCAAGTTAATATCTGGGCAGGAAAATTGAAAATTGATTCTCTATATGCAAATCTGTACATCTGCTCAGAAGTTCTAGAAAGGCGATCTCATCTCTGACAGAATAAACCATACTTAACCGTATAGTATGTGACCTAGATTTTTCAAAAAGCCTCCCTCCAACTCCAAACAGCAATTTCACTTGCAAGCGTCTACAGAACTGAACCACCAGACAGGAAACTTTGTAACGCAAAAGGATGTTGAGTTTCTGACATTCGGGGAGTGTGGAGGAGGAGTAAGCAGAGATTTATAAAGTGCAAAGTAACCAAAACCCAGAGGGAAAATATACCTGCCTCTTCTCATCCAAGTCAGCAGCTGTGGAACATCAGACAGAAACAGGTGAGTTATGTGCTGTGTGGAGAACAGATTATGAATCCTAAAACATTAGTGCTTTCAGATATAGACCTCATGTCTTTGTACCCATCACAGCATAAAGCCCTCCCTTTATGAACATGCACATGAGCTAAAGTGACATAATCTTTTCCGTAAGAGTCCCCTGACTTCCTCCCTCCCCCGAGCTAAGCCGTATGGTCTTATTTGATTTTTCATATCATTTGGTTGAAATAATATGGATTTAGTTTAAATAGCACTAGGCAATAGTCATTGTGCAGCAAAGCACCAATACTGTTTGTGGCTTTGTTCGCCGATATTATGCTAACATTACAGTTTTCACAATGATTTAGTTCACTTGGTCTCAGATCCCTTTTAAAAAGAAAATCAAAGACAACCCCTTCCTCCCTGTAAAGATGCAAGCTTGAAGTGTCAGCAAAAAAGGCCTGATTAAGATGCGCTTAAGTCCCATTGAAGTTAAGGGCTTTGCTGAATATGGATGGGTTTAAGCACATGCCTAAGTGTTTTGCTGAATTCAGAGACTCCTAGACTTTAAGGGCAGGAAGGACCATTATGATCGTCTGGTTTGACCTCCTGCACAACGCAGGCCACAGAATCTCACCCACTGTGATAAGCTCCTAACCTATGTCTGAGCTACTGAAGTCCTCAAATTGTGGTTTAAAGACTTCAAGGTGCAGAGAATCCTCTAGTGACCCAGGCCCCTTGCTACTGAGAAAGGCGAATTGGAGGAATTTGTCTTATTTACATCAAAATAATGTAGAAAGGAATGGGACTGGGCAGGTTATTATAGGCAAATAATTACTGATTTTAATTATAAGCTCAGAGTTTTCTTACATTTATAATATGATTTTATTCTTTATAAAGTTATTGGCTCTATTGAAGTCAACGGAGTTTTACCATTGACTTCAGAAGAGTCTGGATTTCATTCATGATTTACATGTGGTCTTCTGTTCGGATCTTCTTTAAATTTACTCCTTTGCCTTCATCCTCTTTTTAGCTGGCCCATGCCCCCCCCCCCTTTCAATTAATAAAAACCTTTGAGAAAATTCATTAGGCCAGATCAGATAGTGTAAATTGACGTAACTTCACTAGAGAGACAGCATCTCAGAATCTGGTCAATTAAAGATTATGCAGTGGTCAGATAATGCGGTGAGGGGAGCCAAAGTTATAGCTAGATAGATGTGAACACCCCTTTCTTCTTAGGGGTGGGAGGATGATATACAGAAATTTGATCCTCCATATTTGTCTTTCCATACTTTCATGAACACTTTTGTCATTCATCCAAGCACAAGTTGTTGGTCCATCAGTTGTCTATGTAACCCCTGAACATGCTTTTTACCTTTGTGCACCTGTACTTAAGTGTGATTTCAAAGAAAACAAATCCTCACTTTGATAAAACTACATGCACATTTTCTCACAGAGGGCGAACATTCAGGGTTCCTCATTTTCTACTGAGGATAAAAGCTTTCTTTGCACGTGTTTTTCAACTTTTAATCAGAATTAAAGATTTTATTTGCCTGGATTACAATGGCAAAGCAGTGCAAACACAGTCCGCTTGACTTCCACTCAGAGCACTATAGCTTTACAGATGAATTCTGTTTGAATTCTTCTAGTGTCAACATGTTTGGATATGTGGGGGAGACATCTCATAAGCACAAAGATGGCACTTTGGACTCATTAAAAAAAGCATACCTGTATGCATATAATATGCAGCGAGGCTTCACCAATAATTTTGGATTTGCACGGCCACTTCTGACCATATTTTGGGGGTGGAAGGTGAACAAATAATTGGAAAAAAATGATGGTTTTGTCCGTAAAAGGTGATGCCTGTAAGAGAACCTGAAAAAAATATGTGGTGAATAGGCTGCAGTAAAAGAGCCCATTCCCCAAATACAGCATATGGTAAAGCTGACAAACCGTGTCTGACAGCCACCAGAAATCGCTGCTGCTCTTTTCTTTAAAAATGTAAACGATGTAGAAAAAACGTTGAAAGCGGAGAGGTGGGAGGAGAATGGGGAAATGTGGGAATTCCATTGCCGGCTACCTGTTCTTGTCTCCACTTCATAGCAGTGGGTTTAGCTCGGTTGGGATCAGGTACCGTATCTCTGCACACTTGTGCAGTCTGAAGGTTACGCTTTCATTAGCTTGTCCACCCGAAGAATCTCGAGACCTTTCCTGTAGAGATCGGGGAGACTGTTGCTCCCAGTGATGAAAGACTGTTCTCTTTGCAGACTGCTGGCTCTCTGTCATGCATTTTATCTCCCAGCTTGCCGTGTGCCCCGTGGATTTCTCAGGGCTCTGACACTCATTTTTGAGATAAAGATCGGCACTTTGCAGCACAGCAGACTAGAATGTTTTTAATGTTCTTAGAGGAGGCGGTATTAGAAGATTAGTATTATCTCTTCTACTGCATGTAAATTGTCTGGCAGTTTATGGACAAACCTTCTCTAGCAGGGGTTGTCTAGTGTAATACACTGTTATATTTAATGGAGGGAACATTAATGAAACATCCCGGTTGACACTGTATGTGTACAGACATCAAGCAGTTCAAAGCTGGGATTTCTGAAGCAGCTGTAACTTGGCTCATTGGTAGTACTTCTGATTGCTCTACGTGGTGTTAACTTGAGTGGCTATAAAATGCACGTGCATAATGGCATGGTTACCATTGCGGCGGGAACCGTAACTGAATTTTCTGACTTGTGTGCTTTCTTGCCGCATCCCTGTCTTTCACACCTCTCCTCTGGCAGCAGGGGTGACATTCACTTCCTGCGTTGAAGGACGGAGAGGACAGAATAGAAGTCGACAGTTTCCTCCACAAGGAACAAAACCCTGTGTGCCTCCCTGTTTGTAACCCATTGTGGCGTGGCTGGGCTTTCACCAACGTGGTCTCCCAGTTTTTATTCCAGATTCACAGTTCAGGTAGTGCCTCACTTATCTTCAGGACGTTAATGAGCAATTTTAGTTCTCGCCCTTCTCAAATTCTTTTGGTTTCATTGCACTCATGTGCTGTGTTTCCTAGACCCCATAATGAAGGGTGTGAGCCAACGCACCCTGAAGTCATGGGAACTCTTCTGGTGACCTCAGTGTGCAGGTCCCAAACTCAGAGTCCCTCCCATCACTGAGAGACTGTATCAATGGGACAGAGTGTCACGGAGTCCCTGGGCGATGCTCTGGAACTGCTCCCTACGAAGCCAGTCAGGACTCTGGGGAAGCCAGAGGGTCCTGCACCCCAACTTCACAGTCAGACGGGACTCTCAGCCAGCCAGTAAAACAGAAGCTTATTAGACGTCAGGAACATAGTTTAAAACAGAGCTTGGGGGGGGGGGGGGGGGCAGTGAGCCAGACAAACACGTCTGCACTTCTGCACTTCACTGCATTTCCCTAGCCAGCTCCAGACTGAAAACTCCACCACCCTCCTCAGCCTTTATTTCCTTCCTGGGCCAGGAGGTCACCTAATCCCTTTGTTCTCCAACACCTCTAGTTACAGGTTTCTAGTTACAGGTTTCAGAGTTGGCACCTTGTAGGGGAGGAGGGGCCCAGCTCATCAGTTGCTGAGAGACAGAATGTCAGGCCATTTTCTGTCATCACACTGGCCCTCTCCATCACACACCTTTATTTCCCACACTTAGAGACTTAAGAAATGCACTGGGGAAACTGAGGCACTCACAGTATCCAGAGAGAACATTAAGAACATTCCCACTCTGTCACAAGAGGGATTTAGAAGTCCTTTCCATGGGGGTAGATTGTCCCTGGGCTGCATATCAGAGGGAGTCTGTTACCAAGATGGGGTGCAAGTGTGTGGGTGGGGGGGACTTCAACCACTGATAAGGGCTCTTAAAGGGTGTCTCCTCAAATTTAAGTTTACACCTTCCAGTTCTAGCATATATGTACCCTAAATTTCCTCTACGTGGGTACCACAAACAGCAGATTCCAGTCTTCACAGCAAGGGCCTGGGTGATACCCTTGGTGTCCTGGTGAATTCTTCTTACCAGGTGTGACGGTGCTGTTGGTGGGATCCAACTGTGAGTGTCAGATCAAGACAGATTGCTTCCAAAGGGGCAACTACAGCCCAAAGCTGGGGTTTTCCACACTAAGGTAAACCAAACCAGCCAAACAGAAAAGACTTTGGTTTCACCCCACTGGCTAACCACAAGTCACACAAGCAATTCCCTTAGATACTCCAGGTTCCCAGTATCACCACCAGCAGCCACCTGTCCTGGGGACCAATGGTTATGAAAACCAATACCCCAAATAAAGAAAACGGTTCTCCCCAATTCCAAAGAATCAGGCCCCAGACCCAGGTCAATATACCAATCAGATCTTCCCACAAATCACGCTGTTGCCAATCCTTTAGAATCTAAAATCTAAAGGTTTATTGTACAAGGCAAAAGGTCTAGGTGAGGGTTAGGAAAGGTTAAAAGAAATCAATTACATGCAGTGATGGCAAGTCTCTTGGTTCAGTCTTGCAGCTGTAGAATAAACTGCAGGCTCAGATAAAAGTCTCTGGAATTCACCCCCTTCTAGGGTGGGTCATCCATCCGTTGGTCAGAGCTTCCACGTGTAGCAAAATCCCATCCAGAGGTAGGTGCTAGCTGAAGGTTGCAGATTGAAGACAAAATGGAGGACCTTCTTTCAGGCTTTATAGACTTCCTTCTGTGGGCGAAGCCCCTCCTCCTCCTTATGCAGAGTCCAGTTGCAAAATGGAGGTTCATAGCCACAAGGTCAAATCACCAGACTCTCCAGGATTTAGTTTTTGACCAGGCAGTTGACATTCCTAGAGCAGCTCGGGTGTGGACAGGCATCTACAAAGTCCATTGTGTGGTTGATGTCCCTTAACGGCCCATCAGCCAGGCCAGCCAAGTTAACAACAGCTTGTCTGAGATTTCACTCAGCAGCCAAGCATCAGTTTGAAGTACAGGCACCATATATCCCATATTCATAACTTTAGTTTAAAAAAGATACACACATATCAATGGCATATTCATAATTAGCCCTCCATAACCTGGTCATAGACACCTGTTATGACCCCTTCACATAAGATTTGGTGTTACCATAGGACCTTGGTTGCTCCAATGATCTATATGATCCCAAATCATTCCTGTAACGTGACACCAGGTATTCTACCTCCTGGATCCTTGCAGCAGAAGGAAAAGAGATGAATCTAGCAAGGCTCCTATCTATTCTGATCAGGAACAAGTTGAGGTTTCAGGTAATTAGCTAAAGACTCCATTGGCTCAGTGGCTGAACAAGCAGATCCTTTGATTCTCTCCAAAGCAGTACCTTCCATTAGCCAGTCCCCGAGGGGGGGGGGGGAGAGGAGCGGTCTCATGTTGTGTAGAGTCGTTGCCATGACTGCCAAATGTTTCATGAAGACACCCAGTACCAGTCCAGAAGGGAACACTGAATTAGTAATGCTGTTCCCCTATGGGAAGTCGGAGATGGGCTCTTTCTCCTTTCCCCATTTTGCGTCCCTCATCCTCAAGTTCCTTCTCCCTTTACCCACCTTCCTGGGTTGCCCTTTGATAAAACAAAAAGTGATCTTGGGTGCAAAAAAGCTTAGAGATCATGGACTCTAGTGAGATGATTATTTTGGTTGAATCCTTAAATAAAATTAGCATACCAAATTAATCGGAAAACAAGATACACATAAGGTGGCACATAATCCCCGGGGCAGCTGCAGCACTATTGGGGAGGAATAGAGTTGGGTGACTTTGTTTGTTTGTTTGCTGCCAGATAGGAAATTCACTGAAAAAATGCACCCACCCTCTGCAAATGCATCGAAAACAACTGGAAAACCGACTCAGAAAGGCCAATAATTAGTTTGGACATTCCCTTGCAAAGCACAACATTGTTTTGAACACCTTTCGTTCCACCCAGACCAAGCGGTTGTGGTGTCTTGTTTTGCAGAGGGAAAAAAATACGGTTGCTTCTCATCAAACAAACCCCCCCCCCCCCCTCCTCTCTCTCCCCCCCACCCCCTCTAGCCACAGACCTGAAAACACAATAACTGGTTCAGCTCTCCTGGGGAAGCTGGTTACGAGCGCTCCCCTGACCTGTTCCTTTCTCTCCAAGCAGCAGGAGTTTTATGGGGAAGGGGTGGGTGGCCCGTTTCCCTTTTCTGTTTCAAGGAAGACTAGTTCATTGTCGCAGTCCCCACTGCCCTCATTAATCTACCCCATGGATTTTTGTCATCTTTACCCTTAATATACTGCAGACTGCGAATGCAAGCATCAAAGTGAAATCAGCCGTCCAGTATCCTTTCCCTCTTCTTCTCTCCTCCCTTTAAATCAATTGCATCCTGTTAACCAGTTAAAACTCCTTACAAATTATAGGACCAGATCCTCATCTAGCATGGATCGGTGTAGCTCCCTTGACGTGAATGGAACTTGATTTATACCTCCTGGGGATCTGGCTCTCAACCAAATTCTTCTGATGGCAGGAGCATCCACAGCCTAATAAAATTTGATTGACACCTTATTTGTGTGGATGAGATCGGAAGCTTTTAATGCATTCCTCCCCACGCAGATGGACACCCACCTTTATGCCATCTAGCTGAATATTGCTGGGGCTGCCAGATTCTGTCTGCAGACATGGGCTCAAAAGCTTGTTTTTTGTTTAAACCCTCCTCCCTGCAAGATTTTAAGAATTCAAATTCATAGCATTGCTGTCGGGAAGTGGCATAAGGAGGAAGATTCACAGGAGGAAGGCAGGAATGTTTGGGCTTAGGAGATGCGGGGGAATGTGGAGGTGTGTTAGACTGGCTTATTTTATTTTGATATTGCAGGATATCCTAGTCCTGCCACGCAGTAGTGTGATCAGATGACCCACGCTGATGTCAGTCTGGGACAGGGTGTGCCCAGCCCGGGGGAGGGTGGGACCCAGGTGGCACCCTGGGGAGGGAGCCCAGAGACGGGTGGCCAGGCAGCCTGGTGCTGCTCCAGAGAAGGAGCCCAGATGCCCCTCAGGTGCAGGTGTCCAGCTAGGGTGACCAGATGTCCCGATTTTGGGGTCTTTTTCTTATACAGGTTCCTATTTCCCCCCAACCCCTGTCCTGACTTTTCACATTTTCTGTCTGGTCACTCTACCACCCAGCAATGAGCTTTCTGCAGAGAGCAGCGGAGGAAGAGGAGCCGAGTTCAGAGAAGGGGGAAAGGGGACAGAGCAGCACCACCCTGCTTGCCCTGGCATGCGTGTTCCAGCATAAAGCCATAGTCAGACGTCGTTTCTTCTGGCATCACCCCTGGCGCAGGAACGGCCTGGGCAGAAAATCAACCAGGGGAGGGTGCGTCACTGCGAACTACCGACACCCGCCCCTCTGGGGGCCTACACTGGCAGGGCACCAGTCACAAAACACGAGATACCCACCCCCAGAAAAACATGAGGGAGGGCAGTGCTGGTCGTTCGCCTGCCCTTCTTTGGGGTGATCTTTCCCTGGGATACGAGGGGCCAGACTCCTGCGAATCAGCACACAGGCGGTGGCTCCCAGATCCAAGTACTGCTAGAGTAGAAGAGTGTTCTGGCTGTGCTCCCTTCCCTCCCTGGCACACCCCCTGCACCAGAGGGTGTATGGGGATAAAAGGCTCAGGTAGAAGCCACTGATGTCTTTCCTGCTGGAGGAGATCAGGTAGCTTTGTGGCCCAAAGGGGCTGACGTACATTACATACTGCGGGCTGCATTCCTTTGCTCTCAGTTATACCAGTATAAGCCTGCAGTCACTCTACTCCGGTCAACAGAGCTACTCAGGTACCTATCTGAGACCAGAATTTGGCCCTGAATCCATGGAATTTAAGTAGCTGCTCTATGGTCTCCTTTCTGCAACTGGTCCATTGTCTTGGGATGGGTCACTAGTACACGGATCCAGATTTCACATTTTGTACTGTGCTTACTGAACAGCTAACATCGTCTACGTGAACAGCATACTCGTCCTATGGAATGGGGACACACGTGTGTTGCTTTTCATTTTGAATGCATCAGGACTTTAATACAAACTCCTTTTTCTTGTCACTTGGTTCAATGAAATATGTTTTTGCCCATTAAGAAAACATTCCCTCTTGCAACCGAGGAATATGTACCTCTGCATGTCATTGGAGCCATTTAACACGGCTGCTGTAAGTACAGGGCAAAATACAACCAACAGTGCTTTGCTGAAAAATACTGCTCATTAATTCCACTGCGACTATTTGATTAGACCTTCTATGAGCAAAATGTTGTTTTACAAGCTCCACATGTTTCACGAATCCATCTGTGTGTCATAGATCAACGCACAGGCCTTAGATTTTCATTCTGAGTAAACCCTGCAGTAACACACTGGCAAATATTCCCGCTTGAAAATCCCCTTGGGGCTCTATCATTTCCCCCTCTCTCCCCCCACTTTTTAAAAATGAATTGAAACCTGTTCACATAAATTAAAACTGGTCTTGTGTCAGACTGAGATGAAGGAAGCTTTGGCTTTTAGCTTGTCAGTCTGGTTCGGTGTGGCTGTGTTTCTCACCCACGACCACTTTCATCCCAGGCCACAGTCTGAGTAATCCTAGTGAGATGACCACATTCGTAAATTAAAATCCAACCAAACTGAAATGCACAAAGCTTGATATATATGGCTGTATTTTTTTTAAAAATAGATCATTTTTTCTGAAGGCATTTCTCAGACATTTTTCAGTGTTTTTCCTATGAGTTTGCACTTGGACAGTGTATGCATAGAGGTGTGTGTGTGTGTGTGTGTGTGTGTGTGTGTGTGTGTGTGTGTGTGTGTGTGTGTGTGTGTGTGTGTGTGTGTGTGTGTGTGTGTGTGTGTGTTTACATTGATTGACATGGGAGTATGCTATAGCCCTACATTTAGGTTTCAGAGTGGTAGCCATGCTAATCTGTATAGCAAAAACAAGAGTTCTTGTGGCACCTTAGAGACTAACCAATTTATTTGGGCAGAAGCTAACACTGCCCCCCCACTTGGTAAGGCAACTCCCATCCTTTCATGTGCTGTGTATTTACACCTGTCTATTGTATGTTCCACTCTATGCATCTGATGAAGTGGGTTTTAGCCCACAAAGCTTATGCCCAAATAAATTGGTTAGTCTCTAAGGTGCCACAAGGACTCCTCGTTGTCTCTACATTGAGTGCACCCGATGTTTTAGCTGGTTTGTCCATAAATTAATGTTTGGTATTAAGGATTTTATACAGATTTGGGATTTTTGTGTGCATGTGTGAATACAAAACAGAACAAGTGCATCTGCTTGATTTGGGCAAAACAGACACAAATGTCAGGAGCTGTCAGACCAGATCAGAGCAGGAGCAGAGGAAGTGCAAGGAACCCCATGGTGGAGTGTTAGCAAATCGCTCTCTGGAGTGGCTCGAGTTTGAATCAGCCCTCCGCTGATTTCCCCAAATGCCAGTTTTCGAATGACCAAAACACAAGCTAAAAACGTGCTTCAGCCTGAACCCTTTAAGCGGATAGTTATGACTATATAATGGATCGATCACTCGAGAACCAGCTCATTGTTCTAATCTCTCGGCGGATTGAACACCAGAAGTTTTGACTCCGTCATTTAGGAAGAAGGGAACAAATGTAATCAGCGTTAATGGATGCATGGGAAAGCCCTGTTCTGCAGCTGACCGTGTAGGAGAGCGGGGCTCCATGGAGCAGCGCGTACACATGCAGTTAGGTTCGGAGTCGGGAGCCAGAAGATTGCAACAAAGAGCCCGCAAAGGATTCAGGGAGATTTAGCGACAGGGGCTGTACCATTCCACAGAAGGAGAGAATGGAAATTAAACAAGGCAATGTATTTGCTGCTATTCTGATGAACAAACAGGAGCAGAACAAGGCCCAGGGTTATTGCCATGGTATGGTCCAGTGAAAAGAGCACTGGGTTGGGACTCAGGACATTTCAAGTCTATTTTCTCTGACACTGGCCTGCTTGCTAACCTTGGGCAAGTCACATCCCTTCCTCGTGCCTCAGTTTCCCTATATGCAAGAGGGGGATAATGATACTGACCTTCTTCATAAGGTGCTTTGAGAGCTGCGGATAAAAAGCAAAATATAAAAATTACAGTGTTTAAGGCCAGAAGGGACCACCAGATTATCTGATCTGACCTCCTGCAGATCACAGGCCATCCCCTTCTCCAGCTCCTGCACACTAAGCCCGATCACTGAAGTTAGACCAAGTATTACAGCCTACAGGAGACAACTATTCTTGTGCCACAGGCAGAGAGCAGGAGGGACTGAGGTGGACCAGTGCCTGAGGCCCTGCACTGGGCAGGGAACTAATTAAGTGGGAAATACCCAGATAATTTTGGCAAGTGACCCGCACCCACATGCTGTAAAGGAAGGTGGGAGAAAACCCAGGGTCACTGCCAATATGACCTGGGGGAAAATTCCTTCCCTGCCCCACATCTGGCCATCAGTTAGACCCTGAGCATAGTATTATTTATCTTAAACCTACCTGGAGGCTGGAGCTTTTATGAAACTTGCCTGGTCTTTGAGGGTACTGGCAAAGCTGCTTTAAAGTTGATGAACCTTTTTTCCCCTCCCCTGTAATTTAAACTTGTGTTTAGTTTTTCCTCACATGGGAAATCCATTCAAAAATAGTTTCCTAGCAGAAAGGGAGCATGTGCTTTGTGTTAGGTACAGAAGACCTGCCCCCGAACTCCCTGCACACCAAGAAAAGCAAGACGGCAGCGAGAGCTTTGACTTGTTGACGGATCTGTGGCTAAATTGGGCCAAATTATTCAGAGGAGTTCCCTTGACGTCCCGCAGAGTAATGCCAGTTTACGCCAGCTGAGGATCTGGCCCAACGTATCGGGGTTCATTCGAATTTCTCTCTCTCTTTCTCCCTGCTCATTTCCTCCGCTGTGTCTCTCTGTGTTTGCTTTTCCTCCTGCAGCCTTTGCTCCATTTCTCTCTCTCTCATTTCTGAAGGGTCTGTTGTGACGGGTTGGATCACAGAAACCCCCGTACGGCTGCCAACTGATGTGCCAAAGCTACTTCTGCTTTCCTGCCCTGCCAGTTTGGGACTCCAGAGCCCTCCCTGGTTTCAGCCAGACCCACTAGGCGGCTACAAACCCAGACCCTGGTCTGAACCACTTCCCATCACAGCTGTAGGCTCAATTGAAAGCAGGTTAAGAAATGTTCCTGTCTTTAACACTCAGATGTTCAACTGCCCGTGGGGGTCCAAACCCCAAATAAATCCGCTTTGTATAAAGCTTATACAGGGTAAACCCATAGTTTGTTCGCCCTCTATAACCATGATAGAGAGACGTGCACAGCTGTTTGTCGCCCCACCCCAGGTACTAATACGTACTCCAGGTTAATTAATAATTAAAAAGTGATTATACTAGATAGAGAAAGTAAGATTTAAGTGGTCCCAAGTAGTAACAGACAGAACAAAGTGAATGACCAAGTAAAATAAAACAAAACACACAAGTCTTTATCTAATACAGAAATAAAACGGAATATAGATAAAATCTCACCCTCAGAGATATTTCAACAAGCTTCTATCACAGACTGGATGCCTTCCTACTCTGGGTCCAGTCCTTTCCCCTGGTGCAGCCCTTCGTCCAGCTCAAGTGGTAATTAGGGGATTTCTTAGGACTGCAGCCCCCTTTGTTTTGTTCCACCCCCTTACGTAGCTTTGGCACAGGGTGGGAATCTTTTGTCTCTCTGGGTCCCCACCACTCCCTTCTAAATGGAAAAGCACCAAAGTTTAAGTAAGATGGATTTCAGTACCAGGTGACATGGTCACGTTTCCTATGAGACCCCCCCAGCCTTCATTCCTCCCAGCCTGACTCAAAGGAAGACCTGCCTGCAAACAGAGCCATCCACAGTCAATTGTCCTGGTTGATGGGAGCCATCACGATTCCAAACCATCGTTAATGGCTCACGCTTCGGAGAATTACAATAGGCCCACAGAGTTATATTTCAGATTTCTAGTTTCAGATACAAGATACATACATACATACAACTAGGACGACCACACTCAGTAGATTATAAGCTTTGTAATACCTTACAAGGGACACTTTGCATGAAGCATATTCTAGTTGCATCATATTCACACTCATCGGCATATTTTCATAAAATCATATAGAGGGCAACGTAACATCTCTATCTAATTTTCATCCTAATTCCCCCCACTTCTTTTATCACGCTCTCTCCAAAGCAGAACTCAAACCTAGCATTGGAGCTCAAGTTAAGTTCCCAACCCCACAGCGCTGGAGCGGGTTTGCAACGAAACAAAACAACTAGCGTGCGCATCTCTGGGGCTGTCAACTCTCGACAATGCTCAATTCATTTTGAAATAGAATCTGTACTGAAAGGTGTGAAAGGAAGCTAGCTTGGAATTGGGTACATAGCAGAATGTGCTATGGAAGGAAATGCTTTTTAATACCTCCTCGTACGTGTCGTGGATGCCAGCATATAGACCTTAAACTTTAGATTTTTTTGAACAGGGCCTAGAGTCACAGATTGCTAAACATTCTGCTTTTAAAAAAAGGCCCCTTTGGTTTTCGTAACCCTCTCCTCCCTCACCCTTTTCATTTGTAATTGACTGAGTCTAAATGAAGTAAATGGCATGAATTTGGCTCCCGTCTAGTCCAGGAAAGCAAATCTCATTTCAGATTGACCTGAATCAAGTGCTGGATTTTATCTTCTCTCTCTGCTTTCAATAGGACTAAAAACTTTCCAGCCACTATTGCGCTCATCCGTAGTCCTAAATCGGGCTAATCCCTAGAAAGGCAGCATTATTTGAAGGCCCCAGAACAGACAGCAAATAAACCAATGATCCTTCCTCACCCTGGCCTTCCCCCTGCCTCTTTGCAGTTTGGGTCATTGCTCCTTTGCTCCGCTGGGTTCCCCAGTCCCTGCAGGAGTAGGACGATGGGATGGGATGGGATGGGCCAAGGGTCACCTCCTTCCCGTTCCCCCTCCCTGTTGCTCCTGGATGCACTGTGGCCACCAGCAGGGGTTGGGCCCTGCCCCCTCTGGAGTCACCTGAGGCATAAGGCTGTAGGAGCAGGGAGCCAGGCAGTTCCCCACCTTCCCAGGGGCAGAGGGGCTCAGGCTTTTGGCTTCAGCTGTGGCAGGGCAACAGACTCTTGCTGCGGAGCTTCAGGCTCCAGCCCTGGGCGCTGGCTGGTGGCAGCAGGCCCCACGGTTTGGCCCATTGGCTTCAGGCTCCATCCTTGATCCCCGGCCTCCGTCTGCGGGACTTTGGCTTTGAGCTCCAGCCCTCGTTGCCTCCCTCAGCCCCTGGCGTCCACCTCTCCTGGCCCTCCCCCAGAGCTTAATTTATCCCCTGATTTGCCAGGGCCGAGTAAGTCTGCCATGAAAAGCAATACTTGTATGTTCGTTAATATCGCTTTTCACAACAGACTTAGGAGCTCGCAGTAAATAACTTACAAGGATTTGGAGGTGTCTCTGTGCACTTTTGTGTTTCCTGAAGCTCATTAAGTACTTAAGGAAGAAGTGAGAGAGCAGCCACCGGCAACAGTTGGTGGTTGCACTCAGAAGTCACCAGAATTTTTGTCCTGAGAACCCCAGTTTAACTGAGTTTGGGTGCTAGCCCCTGTTTCATAACTGAAACAAGACCTGGGCATGGATCCACAGGAGAAACAGGACTGCAGGCTCTGTCCGAATATCTAATCTATGGTTTAGGACCCATAGCTGAGATCAGCTCAGGGTCTCGAGCCGGAGCCACCGCCTCCTCCCTGAGGCGTTTTCGGTTTGGGAGTTCATTCCCTGCTGCCAGAACCCAGCTTTGTTAAACGCCAAGGCACGCGCAAAGACCGTGGAGGAGATGTTACCTGCATCAAGAAGGGGAGTTTATCTTCTTATTTCTGCAGGTGCATCTAGCTGTGTATCTGCTGAGTGGGAAGAACATTTTGGAGTAAAAGTGTCCAGCTCAATTTACACTCTTAAGAAACATTTTCACAAGCATCTATGTGATTTAGGAGCCTAAATAGTAGTGGAAGTCAGTGGGACTTAGGGCTTAACTCCATGGGGCAATAGCTGTTGCAGAATAGTTTCTGCCCGAACACATTTATTCTTCAGGAGAAACTCTGTGCAGTTTAGATTCATCCATTCTGGAAGTGGATTAAGCACATCTGTACAAAGGCACTCCTAGTGCCGAATCAGATTATCCACACCAGCTCTATTCCGCAATAGCTTTTGCAATATAATCCAAGTGTACGTCTTTGCACACCCCTGAGCGAGAAAGTTTCGGTGCTGGAAAGTGGCAGTGTGGACAAGGCCCCAAAAGTATGAATTTAAAGTGCAGTAGCTTCCCCCTGTAGACAAGTCTAAGTCACTCAGGTGGATTTGAAAATGTGCCCTAACTACAGAGTCTCAGGGGCATTTTTTGTTGCATTAAAAAAAAAAAAAAAGCAGCAAGCAAGACAATTAATTCTATAGAGTGTTAGATTTCTGTAGAGTGTTAGATTTCCAGAACTCTCCCTGATGATGTATCTCAAAGAAACAGGGGGACTTCCCCTCTATAAAATGTCACTTTATATTTGCTTTGTCCTAGTTAAATGTCTGAAATATTTAGATCTTATCTAAATGTCGCAGGTAAAGTTTCTACAGGGTAGTGACAATATGCAATATTTGCATTCATTAGAGAGGACTGGATTCCACCCCCCACCTTTTTTACTACATTGACAAATCTACCCATAATTTTATCATGTCAAAAGTGTCAGATACTTAGGGCCAAACTCTGTTCGGAGTTCAGTGGTGCAAATCAAGGCGACCTGCTCTGGCATTACTCTGCATTTCCACCCAGTTCCGAACCTGGCCTAGCCTCTCTGTAATCGTTTCCACACGTTTGCCACCAAGGCCGGCTCTAGCTTTTTTGCGGCCCCAAGCATCAAGAGTGCCGAAGCAAAACAAAACAAAATAAAAACCCGGAATGTGCCGCCCCAAAATTGGCCGGAATGCCGCCCCTTATAATGTGCCGCCCCAACACGTGTTTCCTCTGCTGGTGCCTAGAGCCAGCCCTGTCTGCCACAGTAATTTTGTACCAGCTTGCAAGACCAATCAGTTGCTAAACATGATTCAGATAATATCAGGCCTTAACAAAACCAGCTTGATTGAGATAAATACAATGCGGGAAAGCCATTTCAGGCTAATTACCCCAGGTAGGATTTGAGATGCAATGTTAATGAGGGATAATCGTCAATAATTGGAGCATAGTTTTGGATCTTTTCCTGTCATTAGGATATCAAACGTTATTTAGACTGTGCTGCATTTAGACTGTTAAAACTGCTTTAATTCGCCATTTTGCACTTTTCATTTTTTAGGGTACGAAGATTTCAAAGGTTCTTAAAGGGGATCTGTGTGCAAGAGGTGTTCCACTTTGCCTTAAAAAAATAATAATCCAAACCACCTTTCTTTCAATGCGTTTTTTTGACCAGAAGTCGTCTCAAAGTAAGAGCTACCACACTGTAGCTGACCAGTAAGTTATATTCTGTACACCATGGACTGAACTGGTAAATGGCCTACCCTCTTCTGTATGCAGTACTTTAACTTTAGCGGCCTAAAGGGTCCTATGTATTATCTGTATTTTCTAACAAGTGCATTATGTAGAAGGGAACATCTTTTCAGCCAGATGATTATCTTCAAACCACGTGCAATATAATAATGAGACCGAACAAAGCCAGGAAAAAACAGAAGGGGGTGGAAAGTCATTTGGTCCTTATTTCAGCCTTTAAAAAACAATCATCACCACCACCACCCCACATACTCATGAAAGATTAAACAACCAGAATGGAAATGTTAAACAGAGCAGCTAATAAACAATCCAAATGTTTTGTTTGTAACAATTCAACTGCTCTTGCTGTTTTATTTCCAATGACTTTATCACGGGCTGTGTCCAGCCATGAGAAATGAATGAGTAATGTTCTATTTTTCTGTGAAGTGTTGGTTATAACTAGGTATGTGCTGTACCAAAGGATTTCCAGTTTACACTAGACCTAATTACTCTAGGAGAAAAGGGTAACATCATCCAATGATGCCGAAGAGGAAGGTGTTGAATTGTCAGCTAACAAGTTGTGTCAGGTTGTTCAGTTTAAAAGAAAACTAAAAAGTGTCCAGGCAGAGAGCTGTGGGAGCTAGGCCTGACTAATAGTGACTTTCGCATCCCCATAATCTACTCCTCATTCCACAGATGTCGGTACTCCCTCTTCTACAGTATGTTGAACTTTATCAGGCCTGCATATTATAGTATTGCTTTATAATACTGTAATACAGCTGCGGTTTTATTTGACAGAGGTTTGTTATTTTCCCCACTGACATCTAATACACCAGGGTTAAAGAGAAGCAGCAACTCATTCCATGAGTGCGTGATGAAGTGGAACCTTTCGCGGTTGGGGTGAGGTCTGGGGGACATACTGCCAGTGACAGTGTTGTCAGCAAGTAGGTGAGCAATTGCAAAGGGAAGGAGAGTGCATCACTCATTAACTGACCATTAGGATACTTGGCTGGCTTTTTGCTAGTAACACCATGTAGCAGGGCGGCGACTCACCCCTGCGGCGCCTCCTGCTGGTCCATCTGGGAATTAGCGCGCCAGCCTCTGGAGTGCCCTCTGCAGGCCGATGTCCTGCTTGCTGCTCTGGCTCAGAGTCCCTCCCGGACCCTGGTGCCCTCTTCCCTTGGGTGCTGCACCCCTGCAGTACTCCCTCAGATCTTAGGGTCTCCCCTCCCTGGGGAACCCCCACCCTCTATCCCCCACCTTGCCTCAGTCTAGGCAACTGCCAGTCACCACTTGCCCCCGTTCTCTGGGGCAGACTGCAGTATCATTGCCTCTCATCACTGGCAAGGGGGGTTGGCCTGCTGCTACTGTCTCAGTAGCTATGGGCTGCCCCCTGCAACCCCAGTACCTCTTTGTTAGGCCTTCCCCTAGGCCCTGCAGCCTGGGGGTTTCTAGGCTGGAGCTTCCCCAGCTCCTCCTGCCTTGCCCCAGCCCTGCACCAATCTAGGTACCTTGCTCAAGCTCCCAGCAGCCAGGCCTGTCTTCCTCTGCAGTCAGAGGAGACTCTCTGTCCACACCAAACTGAACCCTTTTATCAGGGCCAGCTGGGCCTTAATTAAACCAGCCACAGCTGTGGCTGCTCGGCCTAATCAGCCTGGGAGCTGCTTGCCCCCAGCCGCAGCCTTTTGCAGGGCTGTTCTAGGCCTTTTTCCTGGAGTGGGGCAGCCACCCCACTACACACCAGTGTATGAAAGTCGTCCCAGATCTTAGCATATGGCCAAGGAGCCTACAGCATCCATCGAGGAACGGATGCGAAAAGATAGTGTAAAGCTCACCCTTACATGCCCGCCCCAGGTTACCTGTACACTGGTCAGCTCCCGTGGTATAAGTTATTCTGGGTGCAGAGGACTTAGGGAACATCTACACAGCAAACAAACATTGGCTTGTTGGAGCAGCTGACTCAGACTCCCAGGGTTCTGGCTGCAAAACCGCTGGGGAACCTAGGGATTGAGGAACGCAGGGAAGTCCTGAGGAACGGCAGCAGGAAGTGGGGTGGCCTAGGTGCCGTTGACTGACTCCATGCCACTACGGCATCCCCTGCGCTGGTTACACCAGCCCCGACGCTTGGGTCAGCAGCTGCACGCCACCGCGGAGACCCTTGTCCAAACCCTGCTCAGGCATGTGGGACTTCAGTGCAGCATCCTCTGCTCGGAAGCCTTTGCTCCGAAGTGCGGGAAGATGCCACTTTGGGGTATGAATCTTAATGTGTGCGGAGGTACAATTGCAATGGGCTTCCTCCCACCCCCACTAAGATAGATAGAGCCCAGCTGCATTCTAAGCAACTGATTCTTCTCCCCGTCCAGAAACGTAACCACCTGGGAGATGAGACGTGTGGGGGTGAGGAGCACTAGTTCATCGGCCGTTCCTATATTTTTCCTAGAACACTACAGCAAAAAGCAGCTCTCTGTACTTTCCATGATAGGATTTCAGCAAAGCCAAACTGATAAGCGGCAGACAAGCCCCAGCGTGTTGCGCTAAACGGCTCTCTCCTGTCCACGTTTTGTTTTCGGACATTCATCCCCCTGCGTCGCTCCGTCTGACGTCCCGCCTACATCTGCTCAAAGCTGCGCAGATACCCGCAGGAGGAGGAGGGTTACAACTGCAATGGGTTTAGGGTCTTGTACAAAAGCAAATATCGTAGACAGGGCCCGATCCAAAGCCTGCTGAAGCCGATGGGCTTCAGAGGAGGCTCTGCATGGTATTACTTAAAAAAAAAGATGCACTGTTTATTTTTAACCACATCACAGCAGCTGTTTTCACAGAGGCTGCTTGCCAACCCATACTGGACTGGATATACAATTCAGATAATACAGGAAACCGAGGAAAGACCATTGTCTATTGTACAGTTGGATAGAACATGCAGCCATCTTTCCCAGCTTTGTAACAAATAGTCAAGTGGGCTTCAAGCTGAAGCTTACGCGCACTATATGCTCACTTGCATTTCAAACCAGGATACCAGGCAATCAGGCCATGTAGAATGTCCCTGGGCCATGGGCGAGAAATGCTTCCAAATGGGACTTGGAGGCAGGAAAAACATTAAAAAAACCAACAACATCCTACTCACCCTGGCACAGAGGCTCTAAAAATCAAAAATTTATTTTGAGAGAATTTTTTGGGCTGCGAAGTCAACCGATTGGCCTGTGTTTCACCTTGCACTAGAGCGATGAAGAGGAATCAAACTAAAGTGAACTTCTTCAAAACCTTGGGTTTGGGCTGGATTGACGGGCCTGTTTGTAGGTCCCAATTGGCACCTTGGTCTGATGGTGAGACCTTGCTGTTGTTAAGACCCTCCTAATGCACAATGCTCAATTTATAAAATTAGCTGTTGGGGGCGGGGAAGAATTAATTTCCTGAAGGGACACTGCTCACCGTGTTTAGACCTCAAAATGCACCTGAAAATTGTCCATGCCTTTAAAAACAAAACAAACCTCGCCCTCCCTCTCCCCAATCCTTTTCTTGAATTCTTCCCTTCCCTCGCCCAAACTAAAGAAATATTTCTGCTTGTGTTGGCACACAGAGGCCACAGGGCTGAATGCCCATATACAGTGACCATCATCATTCATTAAAGCAGGTCTTTTGGCTCCTGAAGGCAGTCGTAACTGGAGCTGGGAGTCTGAGTAGCGGGGAACCTAGCAGAGAGTTTGTTCAGCACACATGGCCAATCGGGGGGGTGAAGGAAGGAGATGGCTCAGAGAATGGGGGGAATCCTTGATCATTGGTGGCTGAGTGGCTCCACCAAGTAAAATCCTCTCATTTTGGAGAGTAAGCTAGAGCCCTGGGGTTGAAGGGTCAGGTCTTTGGACTGAGCTAGAGGCCTGGTGGGAGCCATGGAAGGGAAGAACAGGAAGGGACTGGTAGCTTGGGTATAAAGCCGGGACATGCTAAGATGGAAAGGGAAGGAGGAAGCGTTTAGAAAACGATGGGCCCTGCTGCTGGCACCAGTTCAGAGTCAGAAGGGCAGGAGGTCAGAAACCCCGTCACCACTGTACAAGTGTCCCGGCAAAGCAGAAGGGAGCGGAGTCCCAGGCCCTCGGGTAAGAAGAAGAGAATGAGCATGCTGGAGTGTCCCGGCATCACATGGCCACAACGAGGTCACCATGCTGGTCCATGCGAGTTAGGCAAACTCACCAGGCCTAGGCCTCCTCTCATTCACACAACTTCTACCCCAGGGCTACTCCGTTGAGTTTAATGGATACACACCGGCAGGAGAGCCGCAAGAAAGGGGGGTGTTGTAGAAATGGAGGGTGCCAAACTGAACCCTTTTGAGGGCATTAAAAATGACTTTTTGGGTCAATTAAGAGCTGGGTCCTGAACCCTTGAACTTGACGGCTATTAACTTTAACAGGCGTTAGAGCCCTTAGCACCTTTTAAATGGGTGTGAAAAGCACTCAGGGAGGGAAAGTTCCAAAAGCAGCTGAGTGATTTAGGAGCACAAGTCCCACTGACTTCCAGCATAACGCGTGCTCCCAAATCTCTTAGTGGCTTTCGAAAAAGAAAAAAAGAAAATCTCCTTGTCCACAGAGCAGCCTAGCCTAGAGGCGGAAGGTTCTGTTTTCCATTACCATCCACTCCCAGAAACTCTGCTTTACGGACTGAGGCCTTGCAAAGTAACGCAGAGACGTACATTTAAAAAATACAATAAAGAGACATTGGACCAGCTCCTTGGCAAGTTTTAACTTCACTGGAGCTGGGCTGATTTACACCAGGTGAGGCTCTGGCCCTTAAACTAGGCCCATATCTCTTTAACTTGCTCTGTATGTTTTTTCCCTTCAGATCTGTAGATTCCCCCTGGCCTTGTCTCAATGCCACGTCCCTCCTATCAGAGCTATTTGTGCACCAGCTTCCTGACCTGTCAAATGAGTCCTTACAGGGCTGAAAACAAAGCCGAGTTACATGGTCTGAGCCTCGTAGGTAACACTTCTCCTCCCCACCCGCACGCCACCCTGAGTGTTTCACTTGCAATGAAGTATCACAGGATTCTGTGCTGCTTGCGTGTAGGATGTTTCAGACTGAAAGGATGTAGCTTCTGTGCACAGTGGGCGGGATTCTCAGAAAGTCTAAGTCACCTAGTGGCACACAGGTCATGAAAAAAAAATCAGTAGTCGACGGATTAAGGCTGGGGATTTTTCAAAGGGACCTGGGTGAGGTAGGCACCCAAACCCCATTGAAATTCAAGGAGTTCCGAAATCCCTTAGGCTGCCAAAAGCAAGGGAGGGAAGGAATTTTCCTCCAGGGCAGATTGGCAGAGGCCCTGGGGGGGAGGGGGGGGGGTTCGCCTTCCTCTGCAGCGTGGGACACGGGTCACTTGCTGGAGGAGTCTCTGCACCTTGAAGTTTTTAAACCATGATTTGAGGACTTGAATAGCGGAGACCTAGATTAGAAGTTTACTACAGGAGTGGGTGGGTGAGATTCTGTGGCCTGCATTGCAGGAGGTCAGACTAGACGATCATAATGGTCCCTTCTGACCTTAAAGTCTGTGAGTAAAAGGAAATACTTCAAAGCACCTGGCATAATTTGACCAAACGGATTTTGTGTCCAACACAGAGACCGTCTTACTCTGCACCCGGCCAACATTTAAATCAAAGGATCTGAGGCCTGGGAGGCCAGATTCTGATCTCGTTTCCACTGGCATAAACTAGAGCAATTCCACTGACTTCAGTGGATCTGCTTCTGATGTAGCGGAGATCGGAGTCAGGAGCCCCGGCTCTTGATTTGGTGTAATTTATGGTCTCGCTCTCGAATACTTAAGTGTATGTGCTAATATGTTTGTTTACAGTGTTCCCTGCTGCTTAATATGCTTGGACTCTTCAGTCTCAAAATGAGACGAACAAAGGCTTCAGCGGGTTTGAAGTGAGCCTAAAGCCACTTGTAACTAGCTCAGAAAGCACTTCTCCACCCTGTGAACATTCAGGAATCGCTTGGATTGCAAAACTGACTGAGTACCAGTCTAGAGTCTGATGAAGCACCTCTCAAGTCGCGTGGGAAGCCCTTGCTCACACCAGTAATCCTACTGACTTCAGTAAGATTACTCACACGAGTAAGGGGGACAGATTGGAGCTGTACCTTGGCAGCAGGAAAAAATAATTTCCCAGAGTGCATCTCACCACCAACCTTGGGAAGCACCCTAGCTACCAGGCCCAAAGGGGTTAAATGAGTCTTAAAGGGTTTCTTTGGAAACAGCGTAAGGTATTCCTTAAAATACATAGAGAGGAAATCCATTTTTTAAGGACCTGTACTCACATTTTTATTTTTCAATGATGTTATGATGTCATTTTTATCTGGTGTGTATGTGTAACATTATACCTCATGCATTTGCTGTAGCAGCCTATTTTGTGGACTTGTCTCTCTTGCCTGTTTGAAGTGGGTATTTTGACTAGCGAGGTGATGAAAAATGAGACTCACTTCACCTGTTGCGTTTGGGTTTGTTGAGTCAGAATGTTCTGTTAAAAATGTTCCATTCCAAGAACAAATCGCAATCCCACCTGTGTAATGCCGTGATGGTCTCTGTCAAGTAGCAAATCCACCCGGTGACACATCAACAGCTGATAAAAACGTGCCAAATTTTGTACTATTTTCATGACTGTACATAGAGTTAACAATGAAACTGACATTCGGTAAATGTTTTCAAGGTGTGTTCTATGATGTTTCGTTGGGTTGTGTTACAAGCTAGTTGTCGATGTACTTTTCTAACTCATCCAGAAGACTTAATACTCTGACTCTTCAGTGCATTGTACTACTTGGATTAATGCTGAACATAGCGTTGTGCTTTAGGAGACTACATCATTTTGAAGACAACGGCTATATTGCTTTTTGCAAGCGAAGGCAAAAGTAAAAGTGCACCCAGTCATGCCTTCTAAAGGTGATTTAATTATGGCGGATATCGGCAAAAAAGCAGAAAAATAGAGCATCGTCATTCTCACAATCTGATGCGGGCTACTCCTCTTTATTCATAACCTTTCAAAGTCACATTCTGGGAGACCCTGGAAGCCTATGCATTGTATGTGATCTTTAGAAATTGGGCACCACGCGGTTCTCCTGTGAGCTCAGCACAACTGTTGTCTTCACAAAGTTTAAAGGCCAGAAGGGACCATCAAATTATCTAGTCTGACATCCTACACATCACAGGCCACCAACATCCCCCATCAGCCACACTCTCAGCCCAACAACCAACATTAGACCAAGGTATCACAGCCCATAGTAGTCTAGAGACCATTAGTAAACATAGGGGCCAATCCTCCAGCCCTGACCTATGGACTTCAGTAAGGCTGCTCATCTGAGTACAGGCAGAATCTTGCTGCCCTTTCGGTCAGACTCAAAGCTAGGGGGGACAAGTTCTTTTATGGCTACTACACTACTTGAGCAGTGTTGATTTACAGCAGCTGAGGGTCTTGTTTATGGAGTTCTAAGAATAAAGCAAGACATTTCTAAGTATGTTTTGTCAGTCATCATCCTGTACAGGTTGTAATAAATACTCCCTTGACATGACAGGTACAAAGGGGCTTAGCTGGCAACCCTGCATTGGTTGTGTGAAATGATCCTTTCCTCTCTAATAGTCAACATGCAAAGCATTGAAAAGCAGCATTACTGGGAGGGGGGCAGGGAGAGGGGGGTAGGGTCAGGACTCCTGAGTTCCATTCCCTGCCTCATCAGCAATTCACTTCAGGCCTGGTCTTCTTTCCACTTATGCCAACACCCAAGCTCCCATTGACTTCAATGACACAGAATTAAGCCCTTTGGACAGCAGCTACATTTCTCAAATATCCTCAGAGGTAGAATACTTTACAAATGTTAATGAAGACTCAACATAAAGCTCATTAATATCCTTGGATAAAAAAAGTTCTATGTATAAAAGCATCAGTATTTACAGTCTAGATTTGATATTGAAATCAATATTTGTCTTCTAAAATTGAGAAACTTCACAGGAAGTCAAACTCCGCCCCGCTCCTGAAAAGTTTTTGAAGCCAACACATTCTGAATCTTCTACTTCTGCCGTCTTCACTGCAGTAGTATTTTTATCCGGAAAGAGGTCCCTATAGCTTAGATTAGAGCAGCCGTCCTAGGTGAATTACTCTTTAAATTTGATGTTCTGACCTGTCACCCTTTGATACAGGTGAAGAAGTTAATGTACAATGTGTCTTGGTTATTTTTCTCCCCTCCCTTCTTAGTGGTACACCGTCGTGTGCCTTTAAAAAAAAAAAGATAAACCCCAAACCATTTTATCCGCTTTGGTGGATTATGTTGATGTGATACCTGCTTACAATAACATTTTCAAGCTTATGTTCCTAAAGTTGAGGATCAGGTACATAAGGCGGCTATTGCAAAATAAGCTAGCATATGAATTTAACATTCCCTATTCTGCCCTAGCACCCCCATGCAGGGGTGGCATGGTATTTACCAGAGGTGGTTTTTACCAGGCCACCTCATTTACTGCCCCAAGCCAAATCAAGCCCAGTTTGAGGTATTTTCTATTTTAAAAGCTCTTTCCATCAAAACACACCCCATTGCACTTGGTGTGAGTTGCACATTCAAATTGGGGTTCCATAAGCCAGGAGGTTTGGACACTTTATCTGTACAACCCTAACAAAGTAAAACTGCAGTAGGTGAATGTAGGTGTTCGAATGCTGAACATTGGCCTGTTGGCGTACATTTTGGGTTGGAATTTCTCGAGGAAGTTAGACACGTCGTGACTCATATTTCAGTTTTCAGTATGGTCTAATTATTACACGTACTGCAAACTCAGAGTTGCTAGATGTTTCAGTAATTTGCATAAGAACAGGCTAATAATAATTTTATTTTTCCCAGGTTAAGCCCTGTCCCAAACTAGCATTTCCCCAGGAAACTGCCAACCCTATCCCCATGTGCACACGCTTATCCTGCACTGAGGCTACGTCGGCTCTGCAAACTGGGGCTCGTTTGCAGCTCACACAAACATACCCAAGCAGGCTTTAATCCACCTAGTTTGCTACAAGTCATGAGGGGATGGTACCAGGGTCATGACACCTGTCTGCCCCCTTGGGTATATACTTGCATTTGTAGCCTGTGCTGAAGCCCACACCCGTTGTGTCCCCCTTGCTGCTTGTCATGAAAAACTAAGTGAGGATATGTCTACATGAGCTGCAAAGGATTCCCCCTCCCCCCTCCCCATTGCAGCATAGTTTTATTTTAAGAGCATGGATTAAGCTAAGCCCCACAGAGGCACTTTTAGGGCAGAATAAGAAAATCCACTTGGAGAGCTAGTGCACAATACCTATTCCGAGCTTCTCTCCCACCACTCCCTGTATACAAGCCCTTTGGCTCCTACAGTCATATTTAGATACAGAAACGAAAGTGATCTGATTTTCTAGGAGTGCCGGGCGCCTGATTTGCCCATTTCCCACAAAGGGATGTGTGAGAAATGGGAGAGGTAGGCTCTGGAAAAAACACAAACCCAAAACAAACAAAAAAACCAGGCCACTTTCATCTAGGTGCCCACGTTTGAAAAATTGTGGCCTAATTGCTTTGCCCAGGCTCAAAGAGTTGGCATAAGAGCTAAGGCTAGAACTAACGACTAGCCCACACTGAGTCCTCTGATATCAGCACACCTGTACTTTGCCATCCAGCATAAGAACTGCTCGCCCAGTGGCTCATTCGTCCTGCTATTATTGATTTCACCTTCACACTTAGAGAGCACCTTACACGCTTTCCTACCTGTGTTTGATCTGCCTTGGACAGTAGGATAGACACGTAGAGCATTTTACTGGTCGATAGAGCTTTCAGGCTGAAGCAAAAGCACAACAAAATGGTAACAGTCCATGTGGCCTAGCCTCCAAAAAGCAGCCACTTTGAATGATCCATCCAAAGGGGAGAGTCTCAATGCCCCCCCCCACCACCACCACCATACACACACACAACTCCAGACCATTTCTGCTAGATGAAAGGCCGTTCTGACTAGGGGGTGGGGGAAGGAAATTCCTCCAGTGTAGGAAGTGTGGAAGGCAACCATCAAGCTACCTTGTGAGGAACCCCTTGTAAACCCAGACATCTGGGTCTGTCTAAATTACGTTGCAGCCACAAGCCAGCACAGGTTCAGCAGGACATAAAGGTGACTTCAAAGCGGTCTCCCTCAGATTGCAACTTGTGTGCTGCGCCTCTTAGACTCACAGCACAGAATTTCACCCATAGTTTCTAGGACAACTTGTCTGGACTTTCGCTTTAAGACCACCTTGTTTTAGGTGGCCAGTTATCAATGACAACTCAAGACCACTGTAGCCATAGAGAATGGGCTACAAATTGGTGTGGACAACCAACATGCTTCGCAATAAAAATCTGACTGACTCTTCATTCCAGAGAGCTAGTTTCCAATTGGAGTTGAGTGGGCCGCCCTGGCATTGTGTGGTAGCACCTTTCTCCTTGTGCAGTCCACTGTAATAGCGGGGAATGTGCACTCCGTTCGGTGCTACTCAGTGAGAAGAAGGTGGCAGAATCTGGCCTTAATTGTGGAGGGTGAGTCCTTAAAAAGGCAGCTGAGTGAATGAATTAGGGCCCAGATCCTCAAAAAATATTTAGGGGGTTTAACTCTCATTGGTACCTAAATATCTTTGAGGATCTGAGCCTAAGTATATAGCTCTTTTCAGGGGACAGAAGGTACCTAACTCATGCACTTGAAGATCTTTGCAATAAGATGTTGCAAGTCTGAGACTGAAACCCAGCCAAGAAATACTAAACCAGCAACTCCCACCACTGAAATGGTTACGTTCTCCCTTCCCTTCATCATACGGGACATTTCCATTGTGTTCTCCTAGGACTAAAAATGACTGGATATATTTTTGCCTTTGCTTTCCCTAGCTAGACCTAACAGTTCTGTGATATACACACACAGAGTAGTACTGCAACATCTGTTTCTATCTGTATCAGAACACATATGTATGCATTTCAGCAGAACTTTCAAGCTTGTCTTGAAGTACTGCCTTTTGAAATTCTGTAGTTAAGATAGATAAAACCAAACATGCGGCTCTTTAAAAAAAGTTGATCATTCATAAATAGGTGCCACGAGAACCTTATAGAAACAATGTAATTCAAAACCTGGTCTTTTGTTTCAGGTTGTTGTTTTTTTAATTCCAATTTTGACAGTAAGTCATGTTAAAGTTGTTCCTTTGATACCAAACTAAACCAAACTGTTACATACTATGTTCTAAAATGTAAATGCCATTGTAGTATGAGGCCTTGTGTTAAGTTAGCAGTAAACACAAGTGATTTTTTGGTTGTGTGATTTTTTTACCTAATGTTGAATTTATTTTTGTAATGTTTTGCATTAGAACTTACAAATATCAAATGATTTCATATGCAAAGTTCAATAAAATGTCTAAAACACATATCCCGTTGATTCATTGTCTCTCACGACCAACTTTGTTGTAAAGACATGTGACGGTTGTGGGAGGGGGCAGAACGGCATGGTTACAATCCATGGTATAAGCATCAAATTTGAAATACCTAATCTATTACACAGATATTGACATCCCCTGGATTGACTCAATTTATTTACGTCTGAAGGATGAGAAGCTGAGTACCTTGATGTTCATTGGGGTGACATTTGCTCCTACACAGAGAGGCCTAAGCATCATTTGAGTGCCACTTAAGCCCTACTGGACAGATTTGAGAGCACTCCACTCTCTGTAAGCACTTAAATAAGTGGCTAGATCACAAGGGAGTGCCCCACAATGGGTGCAGGCTGGAATCTGAGCGCTTCTGAAAATCTGCTGCTTATTTAAGTGCCTAAATTGGAGCTGAGTCGTTCTGAAAACCAAGCCCTGATTGTGGGTGTTGAGCTTTGGAAATCTGGCTCAGAGCTCTTCTGAAAACCTGCTTCTTGGTGCTACCTAAACTTAGGGCTGTCCCTTCTACACATGGGCGAATTTTGTTGACTTTTGAATATTCATCATGGTCAAATAAAGGCTCAAAGTTCCATAAACATGGAAGATCATCACATACTTATGTCCCAACTCCCGATCTAAATCCCCAATGATTTAATGAGCCCCGTTTAACCTCAGACAGCTGTAACCAGTCACACTTCTCTGATCAAGCAATCAAGGAGGCAACACAGCCTCAAAGAGAATTGCCAACACCACTGCAGAAGAGGAGAGTTTGTAAAGATTAGTCAGGCAATTCCCGTCTGTCTTTTTTAAAGCACCTGGCATGACATCCTCTAGGTAATTCTTTACAGATCTCATTTAAAAGCCAAAGGTGAGATCTTCCTTGGGTGTAGTGATTGAAGTTAACGAAGTGACATCGCTCTACACCAGCTGAGGATCAGACCCAATATTAGAGTGTTCGGCTGGAACCAAATTCCAGAATTCAGCACACTGTGAAGGTTGGGTCCGGAGCCAGGCTTTTGCAGGTTGGACCCATCCCTTTCCTTTTGTCAACACCCCATGGAGCACTCCTGTTCCCCTTTACCCTTTCAGTGCCAGTGTGGGATGGGTTTACAAGCATCACATCCTCCCATTGTATTCAAACCCAGTAACAGCCAGAGGCTCAGGATGCTCAGACGCGAGACCCAGGTGAATCACCTGATTGTTAAAAGAATGTAAGTCAAACACACAACCTACTTTCAGAAGCTATGAAAGACAAGTGGGTTAAAAAAAAGATGAATGAACTATGAGCTAAAATTCTGATTTAATAAATTCATAGATTTTAAAGCCAGACAGGACCAGTATGATAATCTAAGCTGACCTCCTGCACAGGACAGGCCAAAGAACCTAGCCACTGTGGGGCTATATGAAATCCTGATCTGATCCCTGCATTCTCTCTGCTCAATTAAGATTTTTGCTTATGCCGTTAAGTGGGGGTGTTTACCGGGGCTCTTTTCCAAAGGGAAAGAACAACCCAGTTACAATGATCACAAAGACCTTTTCTAAACAACAGTGACGAGGAGATGTCTCCCTCCCTCCCACGCGCTGCCACTTTTGGCTCTCTGTCCACTTCCCCTCTGGAGGCTACGCAAGGATGGGTGGGAAGCCATTTGGAGAGAATCCCAGCTTGTGATACCAAATGAGACGGGGGGATTCCAAGGTGTGATGCCATGTGGGAGGGAGTGCCAGCAGGTGATGCCATGTGAGCATGGGCGGAGGGGAGGAAATCCCCACATGGGATGTCACATGCAGAAAGGGAGGTTCCCAAGGAGAGATGACAGGTGGGGGTGATCTCAGGGTGTGATGCTATGTGAGGATGAGGCGGGAGGAGAATCCTGGGCATGGATGTTCATTGACTCCAGGCTGTGATGCTAAGTGGACAGGCAAGACCACTTGGAGGAGCTCACACGAAGACAGATGGACAGTGGGTAGTGGGAGCAGCAAGCAAACAGCAACGGGGTGAGGGATTTATGGTAAAGGACACGTGGTGAGCTTCACAGTCTGCAGAGAAAGTGACAAATTATCTTCTCTCAAACCCCACTCAGCATCAACCTGGGTTTGATTTACCACAAAGGCAATGGAGCTTTCTGAACTGGTTTTGTACCAGACACAGAACTTGTGCTGCGGTGGAATTTGGGTGGAATTTTAGAGACAGTCCATTAGGTGAATGTGGGCAGCCACAAACCATGACCCACGTGGCTGCAAAATGACCCAGTTTCCTCGAGGTTTTCATGCCTTGAACACCATTGATAAGACACTGTGGCTTTGCTTGACCGGACTGCGAACACCGAATAAATAACTGCAGCACCTAGAGGCTCCAGCCAAGATTAGATCCCATGCACTAGGTGCTGTACAAAGACAGTTCTTTGTCTAAATGGTCAAGGCAGAGTTATTCTCCCCTTTGGCAGATGGGGAACTGGGGCACAGAGAGATTAAGTGACAGAGGGAATTTGTCACAGAGCCAAGGACAAAACCCAGCTCTCCTGAGTCCTAGCCCAGTGACATAACCACAAGACCATCCTTCCCTCTCTAGGCCACTCTTCATTTAAGTATCTCAGACTGCTTTCCAGTCATCAGTTAATACTCACAGCACCCTTTGTGTGGCAGGGAAGTATTTTTACACCCACTTTGCAGGCAGAGAAACTGAGGCACAGAGCGATTAAGTGACTGTTCCAAGGCCAGTGGCAGAGCTCCTAAATCCTAGGAAGCCACTGATCTGAGCACTAGATGACGCAGCCTATCCTAAAGGTGAGAAAGATTGACTGGAATTCCTTCCAAACAACTTTTCTCCTTCCTCCAAACTGCTGAGATGTTTCAAACCTGAGGTCTGCCGTTCTTGAACAGAAACGGGGCATGGCTCTTGCAACCCATCTGTGAGCAACCCAAAAGCATGTGAAGCTGCAATTTCCAGTCGAAGCTTGCAATCAGCAGATGACACTCCCTCTGTGTTCTGCTGAGGCAGGAAACCACCTTCTCAGAACAGGAGTGGAGGGGAAGCTACATGGCTATAAATAGTCACTGTACAAAGCAGAGCCTGAAAATAGCAGCGACGAAGGGGGTTTCCATGACAACGGGGGAGGTCTCCTGCTCCCAAGAGAGGGAGAAAGATGAAGAAATAGTAAATAAGGCAGAAAAAAAATGACAAGGAAGAGGAAACGATATGGCATTGCACACTGAGTGCTACCAAGACAGAGAGGGCTGGCTGGAAACCATGCGCCATCTGCGCCCAACCTGTCAGCCGAAATCAGCACATGCTGCAGTTAGACGACACAGAGGAAGGGCCTGTGCTTTCCTATTACCATGTAGTGGTAGCGGCTGTCGTTGGCAGGCAGCATGACTGAATAAAGCACAGGAGGTCTGAGTTCTAGTTCTGCTACTGGCTTAAGGGACTATGGGCAAGTGACTTCTCTCTCTCTCTCTCTCTCTCTCTCTCTCTCTCTCATTTGTATTACCTTAGTGCTGTACAAACACACGACAAAAAGATGACACCTTCCGCAAAGAACTTGAAACTATCGCCTCACCTGCTTGCGCGTCTTGCCTGCTTAGGCCGTAAGCTCTTCAGACGGTCTCTCACTTTGTCTGTACATCACCTTGCACAATGGGGCCTCGGTCTCAGTTGGTGCATCGAGGTGCCAGCATAATACACACAATAAAAATCAATCGCTCTCCCGTCCAGCCATGTGGTGGCTGAGTTCCTCTATTCATCCAATCCACAAATCATTTCTGCACATGCATTTTAGGGGCATGACCACCATCCAGACGTATTATTTAAGGCTCAGCCCTTGATCCCGTGCCCTTTGAAGTCAATGAAATCAAAGGTATTTAGGGGCCTAACCCCTATTGGTTTAAGTGGATCTGGCCTTTTGAGGGTCTGGAACCTAATGATTAGGGAAAGGTCCCTACATAGGCATGGGAATTAGGGGCATTGGGGTGGTGCAGCACCCCCAGGCTCCCAGATGCCAGCCCCACACATGGGGTCTCAGTTTCCACCCTGTGCGCCCGAGCCTCTGCTGCTGCCCCATGCCTGGGGTCCTGGCTGTCTCGCCACATTCCCGCGGTCCCGGGTGCCCACCCCGTGCCCGGGGTCTCAGCTGCCACCCCACACCTTTCAGCACCCCCACTATTAAAAAGGTTCCCGTGCCACTGGGTCCCCAAGGGTGAGTCTACACTCTAATGCAGTGCAGCCTCCGGGGCTCTGAATGCGCCTAAGGGTTTCCTCCGGGAGGCGCAAGCTGGAGTCGACGGGGGAGCGCACCGCCAACTGCCGCTGCCGTGGGGACGAGTGGTGATTCACGTAGCTGAAGTTGCATATCTGCCGTCGATCCCCCCGCCCCAGTGAGGACAAGCCCTTAGAGTTAAACAGTTTTATCTAACCTAAATCTCCCTTGCTGCAAACTAAGCCAATTCCTTCTGGTCTTCCCCTTGCTGAGCATGGAGAACAATAGATCGCCACCCTTTTCGGCACAACCCCACTTTTAGCTTGGTGGCTAAACCTTCACCTTAAACAAGACTGAAAGAGCAGCAAGTCCCAGACAGCCATTCCAGCCTCTTTCTAAGCCCCCCGCTTTGGTAATATAATCACAGGGTTGTCTCTTTTCTATGGACAGCATTCGGCACCGCGGGGGCCCCATCCTGGCAGGGCATTTGGGGGCTGCCATTATATTGACCACCAATAAGAAGAGAGAGAACAGAAAACTGACATGAATGATGATGACCTCAGAAGCAGTCCCAGACTCAAGTCCCATTATGCTGGGCGCTGTACACAGACCCAGAACATTAGGATTCATTTTCCACCCACTTTCAAACCTCCCCTGAAAATGTTTCTTACCCCTGCTTCTGATTTCCTGTCTCCTGCTTTTGGTATTTATTTAACATCATACTATTCATCTCTATTAAGCCTTCAGACCAAGTTCAGGAGAAAGAACAGACATGCATACGATACAGGAGCTAGCATACCTTTCTATATTTTTTCCATTAACCAGCCTATCTAATGTTACCGCAGGGATCTAATTATTAAATTCAATAGGATTCTTCAGAAACCCCAGAGAAATCTCATCATTTCCTCCATCGTTCCTTCGGACTTTTCCGTACGCAAGTGGTTTGGGGGCACAGTTACAACATGACTTCTGCAGGGTACAAATGGTAAAAGTCGGGGCAGGAACTTTCGTGCATGCTGCATCTCAGGAGATGGTTTTGTTTCTCAGTGCCTCGTGTGCAGAGGGTTGGAATACCGTGTGCTCTGCAAGAAAGGGGACACATTTCTAGCACGCCATATGCCGCCACCTCGTGGTAAAGAGCTGGGACAGGCTCTTAGTGGAGACAGAGATTTTGATTAGGGTGACCAGAGAGCAAATGTGAAAACTCAGGACAGGGGGGTGGGGAGTAATAGGAGCCTATATAAGAAAAAGACCCCAAGATCGGGACTATCCTATAAAATCAGGGCATCTGGTCACCCTAAGTTTGATAAGGGGGATGTGTGGTTGGGGGTGATCTCTGGAATACCCGGGCATCACGCACTCTGCTGGGGATCCCACCCTGGTGTTCATGAAACTCCCTCCAGGGTTGACCACAGCCTGCATGAGAGCCCACCATGCCTGCCAATAGTGGGGGGCAGAGTAAGGGCAGCCCACTTCGGCAGTGTTACTGAGCATGCTCAGTACAAGCCAAGCAGCAAATCGGAGGCGGGGGAGGGGGTAAGGGGCGACCCTGCATGCCCCCACCCCACACGTCCCCTCATGTGCACCTTGTGGGCAGCAGATAATGGGATCTCTGCACAGTTTGGGTAACCCAGTGCCCTAGAAGCCAGCTATTATTCTGGGAACATTACCAATCTTCCCCACCTGTGGGTGAACCACAGCAATAATCGTCTCACAAGGCATGCTGCTGCCTTCTCATAGGGCAAACCCTCTCACTGTCCCCCGTTGTGCAGATGGGTGGGGTATCAATGCCAACAGCAAGAACAGGTCATATTGTTGAGTTGGACCCATGCCTTGGGAGACGATTATTGCTGTGGGCAGAAGTGAGCAGTGGGCTGAGGTGGAAGGGCTTTGGTTTACAGATCTGGAGGCTAAGAACACTTCCACGCACAGGGGCTGGGAAAGATGGACAATTTCTCCCACAATATACTGCAAAACAGTTCACAGAGTGACACAGTGCTAAGAGAACATAGGATACGCCCACCGAAATGGTAGTGCCTAAGATATTAGTGCAGTGAATGCAGCTACAGAGTTATAACTCAAGTGTGGGTTAGCAGTGTGGCATGGCAAATGCGGGTTTCTATACCCAGCTGTCTAGATCTGGGGGAACTTGCAGTGAAGACACATGCTAAACAATTTCCGGTGTGGCTACAGCCAAAGAATGTTTTAGAATTTTTGGAGATTCCACCGGTGACTAATTTGTCCATCCCCATAAAGCCAACTCACTTAAAAAAAAACCCCTCAAGAGATAGACTGATCTTATGAGAAATACATTGGCATGAGTCTCAACACATCTGGGGTTAATTCCCAGCTCTGCCACAGACTTCCTCTGTGACACTGGGCAACTCACTTCATCTGTCTGGATAACATTTTTTAAAGTGGCATAGGACTTTAGCAGCCTAAATGTTCTTCAAAATGTTAATGAAATGTCAAATTTTAAAAAATTGAATAAAAAAACATGAGAAAACTGTTGCAAAAATATTGTGAGTTCTGTCCTCTCTCTGCCCCCTTTTCGGAGCTGGCTCATGATTTTTGAATGGTTTTGGCAATACTGCTTGTTAGGTACTGCTGAGTGTTACTGGTATCAAGAAAAACTGAATGAATGATTTCAAATGAATCATTTATTCTACAGAACGCCGCTTTCTTTTTCCATGGGTGAGTTTTCCAGAAATAGATTTCAAAATTCACCAACTTATTTGTTGTTCAAATTATGTCCTTATTTCCCGTAGCAGGACATTCTTATCCAGCACATTGGTTTTAAAGAGTTCATTGAAAACACTTGTCATTCGCACTGCCTTGTCTAGATAGAGAAGTCATGGGGTCTGTTCTCGTCCTCTGATTAGATACAATGAAGAGACAAGAATACCATGGGTCTTCTGCAGTTCATCAACACAACATTAATGGAGAATTTTACACTTTAATACACTGGACAGTTTGAAATTCTCTCCTGATGCCTAGTTGAGGTGCAAATTCACCTTTCCCCGGTGTTTGCACTGATCAAATTTGCACCTATGAGTCTAGGGAAAGCAAATTGCAGAGTGATAAAAGGAACTATTTTTTCTAACCAACACATAATTAGCCTGTGGAACTCCCTGACACAATCTATCAGTGAGATTGTTCAGGATTCAAAGAGATGGCTGGAATAGGCAGTGTTAGAACAGTAAGGATTAATAACCAAGAATACTGGAAGGATTACAGGACCAGATCCTCAATTTTCAATGGCAGTTAAACACTGTGGCAAAGCTTTGGCCTTCTCCCTGTGGGTACTGCACTTCCAGGTGGTTTGTGCTAGCCTCAGAGGCTCACTGTGATTAGTTAGGGGAGGTAGAAAAGCAGGGAGCCCAGGCCCACCCTCTACTCCAGGCTCCAGCCCAGGGACCCTAATAGTATCAGATAAGATGGCTGACCTTTTAGGCACCAAACACAATACAATTCCCTGGGCTACTTCTCCACAGCAGTCCCCCGCTTCTTCCAACTTCTCTTCACCCTTACCTCAGGGCCTCCTTCCAAACTCCCTCTGCTCCAACGCCTCCAAACTGCTCTCTGCTCCAACACCTCCCAAACTCATGACACCCACACCCACCTGACTAAATGGGAGGGTTTTTAAGTGGTTTCAGCCAGCCCCTGATTGGCTTCAGGTGTCCCAATCAGGTTAGCTGTTTCTACTGCCTTCTGGAATCTTCTTAATTGGCCCCAGGTGTCTTGATTGGCCTGGAGTAGCCTTTGCTTGGCTATCCAGGGAACAGAGACCTGCACATCCTGAGGCTGATATACCTGCCTTCCTATATACCCTTCTGGCCTGACTCTGTCACAACACCTAAATTCCTTTGAGGCTCTGGGCCCCAATTCTTCCTTATTTCAGAGCATGAGCCTATCTCTAAGTATTGATGTTTGGGAAGATCCTGGTTAACCCATCCACTGCCTCCAGCAGGGGTTTCTGTGCCTTCCTTTGAAGGTATCTGGTGCTGTCCACTGTCCAAGATATGGTCTTGGACTAGAGGGACCCTAGGTATGATGCAGTTTGACAATTCCCGTGTGCACAGAAAGCAAATCCAGCTTGGTCAATGAACAAATATTCATGGATATTTTTTTCCTGCCAGTCTCCCTGGCACGAACTGTGTGCAGCTGACCTGATGGTCCACAGACCACAGCTGCTCAGGATTTGGACCAAGAGGCCAACAGCAGAATGGTCACCCATATTCCACTCTAAAAATATCCTGTTTGTGCTATTTGCGCCCTTTGGTTGTGTGACTGACCGGACACTATTAGGGGAGATGCTCACATGCAGGCCATCTGCTGTGCGCTGAAATGAACGAGCCCCATGCTTGCAAGGAATGGCCCTCCCCGCACACGGGCTGGAACTGTAATCTGTATATTGGCTACTTAACAGGCAGACATCTCTGGAGCAAGCCGGCTTCACAAATTATCCCGATTGGCAGCTGAATGAGAGAGCCCACGCCGCTTGTCCGATAGCCTGCAGCACTTCACGCCAGAGAAGCACTGTGCCTCTGCTTCCCCATGAGTAACAAACTGGCATTCAAATCCCCATCTCTAAAGCATTCAGTAGAGAAAACCCTCAAGATAACAAAGTAGTATTATTTGGGAGACAGGAGGTCTAGTAAGAAGAGCACTTTGGGCAAGTCACTCACTTCCCCTCTCTCTGCCTCAGTTTCCCCATCTCAAAAATGGAGAATGGGATGTCCTCCACTTTGGAAAACATGTTTGGATCTAAAGCTGCACAGGGGCTAAGTCCCGTCATCACTATCAATTAGAAAGCCCCTCCCAGATATAGTGATCACAAACATCAAAAATGTAGTCACCCATACGGAAGGGGGCATTTTTCATCTCGTTAAAGCTGGATCAACCCAAAGAGCACCCGAGAGGCCCCGCTGTATCCTCAGAACATGAAAGGGGAAGCTGGGAGAAGTGTAGATACCTGCAGGAAGAGGAGAGGTAGCCAACAACTCACTTTAAAGCTGCAGTTGGTTGGCTCTGTCAGACTTAAAGGTCTGGCCCCAGGAAGGCTGGGAAAAAAACCTCTAGAAAAGAGCAAGTCTGCTGTAGGGACAGAACAGGGAGCCGCCAAGGAAGGTGCTCCCAGGGAAGAGGCAGTTTCTCTGTAATACACACTCCTGCTCTATTCAGCCCTGTTGATCCTAAAACATTGCGACCTCTCTGCCTTCGCCCTCTTGTCACCTTCAGATGGACAACAAATCTCCAGCCACCACCAGCTTCCCTGAGAAGGGAGCTAGGAAAAGCGTCCCACTTCTGGGTCAAGAAGGGTCTTACAGGCAACTTCAGCACCAGGCCTGGGTGGACAGCACAGCATTGGGAGCCCATACTACCTGCAAATGAGGTTTTTAAAAGGAATGTCATGCCAGTAAATTGGACCAGGCTCAGCGATCAAAGGCCTCTATTTGAAGCACACGCTGCCTCCGCAGTATCCATCCATCAGGCATCCATCAGGCAACCGTAGCATCTCTGCTAGGACCCCCACCCAGCATGCCGGCTGCAGGATGGAGGTCTGGTCGTTGGGACACTTGCCCGCTAAGAACGAGAGGGAGACTGTCAATCTATTTCACCCAGGCACAAGAAAATTTTGGAAGGGATGTAAAGTCTCATGTATCAGGGCTTAAGTCGATCTCGAACTGTTAGGGGCCTGAGGAACTGTTAGGAACTGAGATGGGGGTGTGAGGTCTGTGCAGATTAGCCCACGTCTGCCTACTATGGGCTTCCTTGGAAGCTGACCACTGTCAAAGACAGGAGACTGGAGCAGATGGAACTTGAGGCGGATCTAGCTAAGCCATTCCCATGGCGACCAAAGAATCTCCAAACAATGACTTTCACTGCTGCCTGGGCTGGACAGTGACAGAGTTAAGGTGACGGAGCCAGAGACAGAGTTAAGGTGACAGAATTAAGGTAGCTAGCACCACACCCCCAAAATACCAGACATTACGGTACTTCTGGGAATGGCGTGGGCCCACCCCCGCAAGCATGGCTGCGCCCCCCCCCCCCCCCCACTGACACATTCATATGTGGTGCGGACGTCCAAATGGTGTCTGCTGTCCATAGGGTGACCAGACAGCAAATGTGAAAAATCGGGATGGGGTGGGGGGTAATAGGAGCCTATATAAGAAAAAGACCCAAAAATTGGGATTGTCCCTGTAAAATAGGGACATCTGGTCACCCTAGCTGTCCATGATACACACAACACCACATCTAGTTTTGTCTCAGTTCCAGACAGGAGACAAAACCATAGGAAAAGAGGACTGTCTGACTGAAAAATCAGGTGAATGGTCTGCCTACAGAGAACTGAAAATATCTTCCACTTCCTCGAGCCAACCAGACAGCCATATGTGGAGATTAGGAGGAAAAAAAACCCACCGTGATTTACATGAACAGGCTTTTATATTCCACTAGAGGGCAGTGGTCACTGTACCATACACTCAAGCCAGTGCCTCATATTCCACTCCAAGTTAAGAACACATAATTTGAACTAACATGAACTTCCGAACTATGAGCCTGAGGACAACCTAACAGCCGGCGGCAATCTGTGACAACCCAGGAACACCACAGTATTCATCTACCAAAGTCTTCTGACTGGCCAACACCACGCAGGATGCGTTAGGTTATAAACGCAGAACAAAAGTGACCAGTGATTTGGGGCGCATTAGCGGTTAGATGTCAAACTTGAGACATCTTAAAGGGCCATATTTTCAGGAAGTACTGAGCAGACGCACTGAAAAATCAAACCCCTTTAAGGTGTCTCCATTTGGGCTCTGGAAAATTGGATCCTTTTTGGAAAATTTGGCTTCATGTGTTCTGATGCAAATCTTAATTTACACCTGGATAAAAATGTTGAATGCCAAGGTATGCTACAAAAATCCAATTGCAACACTCCAATGAGGAAACTACAGAACCCAAACCACGAAAACAAATATTAACCTTCTGCTGGGGGGATCCGACTCAGATAATGAAAATGAACATGTGTCGGTCCACAGAACCCACCATCAGCATTGACGCAGGTCCCCTGGAATGGTGGTTGAAGCATGTAGGGACCTATGAATCCTTAGTGCATCTGGCACGTAAATACCTTGCAAAACGAAAAAGGGAAGCTAATTCTGTGACTGAAGAGCCCTGAAGGTTCAGGAAAATATTTGCTGCCGGATCCTTGGCAGGTGTGAATCCGCATAACCTCATCCACTTCAATCTGAATCCATTTGCACTAACTGAGGTTCTGGCCCTTTATACAGAGACAGTCAAAAAGAAGGGTGGTTTTGCAAAACTTTAGAAATGAAGCTAACAGTTAGTTACAAATCCTGCTCCATTTTCCTCTTCTCTGACTGGCCTCAATGCTCCCTTTTCCACAGGAATCAGCCAGAGAGAATTTTTGGATCAAGGCCCGCCCAGCTCCAATGTCTTCAGCAAAAGGACAAAGCGGCTCTGATGAAATCACCACACGCCTCCTGGATAGTATCAGAGCTCACAAACCATTTTAAATAGGGGAAAAGCTCTTACAAGGACAGCAACAGTTTAGGACAGGAAGTGAAGGAGAAGCCTGTTTCCAGTTATAACACAGGGGACTTCAGAAAAGCAGAAATACATTGTCCTAAGGGGGGTTCAGCTTAGCAGCGAAATACATTCCTGCTTTTAAAAATGCCATGGGCTGTCACAGAATCATAGAATATTGGGGTTGGAAGGGACCTCTGGAGGTCATCTAGTCAAACTCCTGCTTAAAGCAGGACCAATCCCAACTAAATCATCCCAGCCAGGTCTTTATCAAGTCTGACCTTAAAAACCTCTAAGGAAGGTGATTCTACCACCTCCCTAGGTAACCCATTCCAATGCTTCACCACCCTCCTAGGGAAAAAGTTTTTCCTAATATCCAATCTAAACCTTCCCAACTGCAACTTGAGACCATTACTCCTTGTTCGGTCATTTAGTACCACTGAGAACAGTCTAGATCCATCCTCTTTTGAACCCCCTTTCAGGTAGTTGAAAGCAGCTATCAAATCTCCCCTCAGTCTTCTCTTCTGTAGACTAAACAATCCCAGTTCTCTCAGCCTCTCCTCATAAGTCATGTGGTCCAAGCCCCTAATCATATTTGTTACCCTTCTCTGGACTCTTTCCAATTTTTCCACATCCTTCTTGTAGTGTGGGCCCCAAAACTAGACACACTACTCCAGATGAGGCCTCACCAATGTTGAATAGAGGGGAACAATCACGTCCCTCAATCTGCTGGCAATGTCCCTACTTATACAGCCCAAAACGCCATTAGTCTTCTTGGCAACAAGGGCACACTGTTGACTCATGTCCAGCTTCTCGTCCACTGTAACGCCTAGGTCCTTTTCTGTAGAACTGCTGCCTAGCCATTCGGTCCCTAGTCTGTAGCAGTGCATGGGATTCTTCCATCCTAAGTGCAGGCCTCTGCACTTGTCCTTGTTGAACTTCATCAAATTTATTTTGGCCCAGTCCTCTAATTTGTCTAAGTCCCTCTGTATCCTATCCCTACCCTCCAGTGTATCTACCACTCCTCCCAGTTTAGTGTCATCTGCAAACTTGCTGAGGGTGCAGTCCACACCATCCTCCAGATCACTGATAAGATATTGAATAAAACCGGCCTCAGGACCGACCAGAAACCCTCTAAATCCCACCGGGAAAATGGCACCTTCGGTGCCCTCTGCTGAGTCACTGGCTCGGTGTCATTCATTGAAACATGACCCTATTCTGGCAATCAGCTGGGGTTTCCCTGGAATTCTCCCATCCACCAATCAACAAAACCGGACCCCTCTTAGCTTGTAAAACCTGACAAAAATTCACCCCCCAAGGGAGGACGGCTGTGGGCAAAGCGGCGAAGAGAAGTTTCTACAAGCCTACCTATGGCTCCGGTGCAGATCTCATTAGCAGAAAGAGATGCTAGGTTTGTAGGGGAAAATGTAACAATAGCCAGCAGTATAAGAAGGCCAATTAAACTGTTTTCTACTGTTTCTTTCTCTTTAGATACCCATTACTCATCTGCGGGTATTAGAATATATTGCATGAATGAAATATAAATAGCAATGGTTAGCATATATGGGGTTTGGGCCTTCCGAGCGCAGATGCAGGGCACTGTACATGCCAGGGCAAGTTCAGGTGCGCCCCCATCCTGGGTGGGACAGAGAGGCAGCTGCACAGTCACCCAGGTTCTCTTGCTTCGTAGCAGGAGGATGGTGGGAGATGGCAGGGGATAGCGCCCCCTTGGTGTGATGTGCCTCACTGAACACACCCATTCTCTGCTCAGGCCCTGTTGCTTTTTATCGGGTGCTGTTGAATATAAGGGCTGGCATACGAGCTTCTGACTTTATTTCCCTTTGCAGGGAAGCCTGCCAAGCATCTAACCTCCCTTGGGCCAATGCCTCTCCTCAACTTGCACTTAGAGCCGGAGTCAAAGCCCATTAAAGTCCACCACTCCGACCGACCTCTCACTCTGGAGAACAGCCTTGCCCGGAAAGCACTGCTGTATAGCACTCTTCACATACAAGATGCTTTACAAATATTCTGTCACTGGTCAGCCCTCCTTGCTGGGACAATAATTGCATATGGGATCCCTGAGACCATGGTCTCCATTTCCCCCGTGCCATAGCGTGTTGGAGGGGGAAAGGGGTTGATGGCTCTGAGGGTACATCTATACTACCCGCCAGATCGATGGGTAGTGTTTGATGTATTAGGGATCGATTTATTGTGTCTCATCTAGATGAGATAAATCAATCCCCGAATCACTGCCTGTAATCCACCTCGGCAGGAGGAGTAAGTGGAGTCGACGGGAGCCGCCGTGGTCAACTCGCCGCCGTGAGGACAGACAGGTAAGTTGAACTAAGATACTTTGACTTCATCTACGCGAATGACGAACGGTGTTCTGCACCAGATGAGCCCTACTGCCGCCCTCAGCACTGAGGTGTTATTCAGTACAAGGATCTCACGTCACCTGCTTCTCTTCATTTTCAAGACCCTTCAAGGCTTACCCTCACCCGACCCATCATCTCTCATTCACTACCCACAGGTCAGTTCCCAGCTCAGATCAGCCGACGATACCAGCTTCCATTGTCCACTTGTTCCATTTTCAAACAAGCACCCTCGTGTTTTCTCCCCAGCTGCCTCTCACACTTGGGCGGCCCATCCAGTAAACATCCACAAAACCACTTCATTGCCCTCCTTCAAATCCCTCCTTAAAACTCTCCTTTGCTGTGATGCCTACACAAAACTCAACAGCGGTTAGGCCAACGACGAGCATGCTAACCAACGCCATGGCCTTATTTCCTTCTGCCTCTTGTATTCACCTGTTGGCTTGCGTCTTCTATGTAGATTGTGAGCTCTTTACGGCAGGGACCATCTGTTTATTCTGTTTGTACAGTGCCTAGCACAGTGGGGTCTAGGTAAGGCCTCCTAGGCACTATGATAGAACTATTAGTAGTTCGATTAGTAGAGGTCCCAAGTTCATGGTCCCATAGTGGCAATTCACCAAGGCATAGGAAGAGCTAGTTCCTGCCCCCAAGACCTTACAGTCTAAACAGACTAGACCAGCAGTGTCCAATACATTTGCCACTAGCCACAGGTGGCTAATAGGCTACTGAATTGGGGCGAATGCATGTGGCTTTTTTATAATGTGGCTAATAAGAAAAATTCAAAACCACTTGTGTGGTTAGCAGTGTGGCTGGCACTGGATTTCTATTGGACACCGCTGGGACAGAAGTGAAGTGATTTTCCTAAGGCATCACAGCCAAGGCATGGAGAGAAACGTGGGGTCCCAGTACATCCTGTTCATGGGACAACACCCCTTCCCATTTCCCTTTATTACACAGACGTTCTGAGGGCCCCCTGAGCTCCGGCCCCCAGTACAATTGTCCCCATTTCCCTCCAATCTCCTGTAGGTGAACCACCCCTCTTATTTTAGGGACTGTCCTTTATTTCATTGATTTATCACTTAGTGTGATCAGCCTTCCTTCTTTGATGATGTACGGACACGTATTAACACTGATCATTACTACCATTTGAACCATTACTTTGAAGCTTATAATCATTGCCTGGTATACTTGAGATGCAGACTGTAATATGGCCAAGGATCTGAGTTATAGGTTTCAGTAACATCACAAAACAAAGGGTTTTATTATTTCCCAGGGGTTGAAAAATAGGTCTGCGCTTTGGAGAGAGGGAAAAAAATCTCACATTAATCATATGAATATTAATTTTGAAACCTGTCTGGGTTAAGTGAGTCATTGTCAGAAGCAGTTTATGCCATTTATTTCCTGCCCCCAGCCCCTCCAGCATCGTCCCTTTCTAGTTAGCCTCTACTGTTCCAGGTAAGAAGTGGTACCCTAGTGCAGACAGCTCCTTATGTATGCGGTGCATGCCTGACTGCAGAACCAATTGTAAGTCGCTGCCTCTCCCCCCTCCCACCCTTAACCAGAGGGTTACCACAAACTGCGAGAAGGGATGCTTCATATTTCGAGGGAAAGGGGTTAAGCAAACACAAGCTTTTCCTCAATGCATGTGGGCTTTCCGGTGTCCTCCGAAATCATGTTAATGGGTGCAACGGCTCACAGGCCTGCAGCGAGCTTTTGAATGAGGGCTGTGCATGAAATTAACATTGGTGCTTTTTGCAAAATGAGAGAGAATCAACCCACCCCTAAAAACCTCAATGAGCATGAAATAAAGCTGGTGCTTGTCGGATGTTATGGTGTTATCTGATCTTAGCATTTTTCAGATCACACCTCCCACCCCTTTTCTCTGGACTGTTTTATGGTTTCATGCATTTCTGGATCATCGAAGGTTAGAAGCGAGTGGGGGAGAGCCCCAGACTTTGTCCAGAGAAAAGGGGTGGGAGGTGTTGTTTGGATATAGACTGACAAATAAAAAACATGCTAAAACAATATTTCTGCAACTAAATTAACCTTGGTGGTTGGGTTTTATTTTTGTTTTAATGGATGATTTAGTTGGGGTTTTGTCCTGCTTTGAGCAGGGGGTTGAACTAGATGACCTCCTGAGGTCCCTTCCAGCCCTAATATTCTATGATTCTATGACAAAGAAAAACTATGTTAAAAAAAAATCAAGGTTGGTTTATTTTGTCTTGCAGAGGAAATTGGGCCCAATAAGATGGTCGGTTTTGCAGCACTAAATACACCGTGCATGACTTTAATTTTTTTTTCTTGTCAGTGGCTGGGTGGGTCAGGATCACGGCAGGGAGGAATGGGAGGAGAGCAAGAAAAAAGATGGGATCAATTTAACCTTCCCTAATTCGGGCCTGTTACAAAAGGGTTAAGCGAAGCCTTTGAATGCTGCAAGCCTTGTCAGGGTTGTACTATTTCCTCTAGTGCCTAAGGAACAGGGTGAGGAGAACTGGAAGGAACTGGGGAGATTTCAAAGCGGAGGAGGATCTGGAGCAAAACCTCCCAGGTTGAGCAGGCAGAGGCAGAACAAGAGGTGCAATTGCCCAAGTGCCAGTAGAAATCTCTGGCTAGGAGGCTGAGAGCCACGGGTTCGATCCCACCTGACTCCCCTACCTAGTGCTGTAATCCCGGCTCGAAGCACGCAAGCCAGGCTGCTCCCTGCAGCCGCAGAAGGGATGCAAGAGATCCTCGCTGCAGGAGGAGACAGGGTCGGGGGGACTCCTCTGCCCTAAGCCGCGCCATCCTCCGGAGAGGGGCTGCTTTGGACCGAGGGAAGCCGATGACACCATGTGGGGCCGTGACAGTCCCGGGGAGGATTTCTGGCCGCACAAGTTGAGCTGGGCTTTCGCGGGGCTGTTTGGAGGCTCAAGCGAGGGGGCTGAGCATCCTCCCCGGCCGTCATCCAGAGCCCCTACAGAGCCGCTGGTACCCGGGCGTCAGGGCGCGGGCTCCATCCCAAGGCGGCTCGGAGGCGCGGCGTGACTGCGGAGCGGAGCCGGGAGATCGCGATCCTATTGCGCCAGGCTGTGGCCGCGACCCCCCCCCCCCGGCGCCCATTCCCACGTGCGGGGCGACGGTCGGGGATGCGGCGCGGTTTTTCCGGGCGCCCCCCGCCCCCCTCTCTTGTTGCAGCCCGGGGCAGCGAGGGATCAGGAAGCTGCGTGCAGGAGGAAGGGGGCTGCCCCTAGGAACCGGGTCTTTTGCAGAGGACCCACCAGCTCTTTCCCCGGCTGCTGGGTTTTCCAGGCAACGCCACCCCCTCCTGAGGACACCGGGGACAGCAGGGATTTTTGCTGAGCGTAGCATCTTCCCACCATCATCCGAGAAAGCTTCAGCCAGACCCTCATCTGCCCTGAAGTAAAGAGCTGCAACGGCCATCCAGAGGCTTCTCTTCCTTTGCCTGGCCAATCCCACCCCAACCCCAAACCTAACTTGGAGTCCTAACCCTCCCCGCACCCTGCCCACCATGACTCACCATTGTGAACTTTGAAGAGATGAACTCCTGGGGATCTTGGAAGCCTGGATCTCTCTCTAGGATTTCCCCTGAACCAATTAATCGGTGTCACTAAGAGACACCGAGATTTGCTTCTCCAGGTAATGCGCTTTGTTTTCTGTACGCAGTGGTCGTTTGCAAAGAAGGAGGGGAGAGGAAACACAGGGGGAAAAAATCTCGAGGATGGGAAATGCTGTAGTCAAACTGGCAGCCAGCACAGGTGTTTGCAAATTAACTAGCTACCAAAACCTGAACCAAACCATTGGGCTGTAAAGCCTAAAGAGAGAGAGAAAAGTTATCCTAGGGAAGCATATTGGCTTGCAATTTTATTTCCAAAAGAACTGTGGATGTGTTTAACTTTAAGTTGGAGACATTAATGGGCTCCTTTGGGTTAACACTGTATTGCCTGCTATTCCATGGTTGATTTCTAACCCTTAAGTGATGAGCAGAATCGATTTGATATCATATTCATTTTCTCTGGCATCCAGAGTTTAGTCCCTTGAATAGAAAAGAATTCAGTGTTTTTCTCTCTCTCGTTTTTGTTTTTTAAAGTTTGGTTTTGGCAATGCAAATGTTTCCCTCGTTTTTCATTAGAAAGGTTTCCTCAAGTGCTTTTTCATCAGCACTCGATATTGGGACCGGAGTTTTCAAACTCTGCACCAAGAAGGCAAATATGTTATATATTCTGCCAGGCGCAGGTTCCTAGTACACACGACTTTATTTCGTCTCTCTCTCTTTCTCAGCAGGCTAAAATATTTCCCCCCCCTGATCATCCCTCTGCATTTTCATGAGCCACTTCCAAATCTACGAACTTGTCCCTTTCCCAGGAGAGTTGTCTTCCCTTGCATCTGATCCCAGCCGGAAGAGTTTAGGTTAAGGATTGCTTTTAAACCTAAATATGACAGTTGCGACTGGAGACCCCACCGATGAAGCGGCAGCTTTGGCAGGTCATCCTCAGGACACCTATAACCCTGAAACGGATCATGAATGCTGCGAGAGGGTGGTCATTAACATCTCGGGGCTGCGGTTTGAAACGCAACTCAAGACGCTAGCTCAGTTTCCAGAGACCTTGCTAGGGGACCCTAAAAAGAGAATGAGATATTTCGATCCTCTCCGGAATGAGTATTTCTTTGACCGAAACAGACCAAGCTTCGATGCTATTTTGTACTACTACCAATCGGGGGGCAGGTTAAGGAGGCCTGTCAACGTGCCCTTAGACATCTTCTCAGAGGAGATCAGGTTTTACGAACTCGGGGAAGAAGCCATGGAGATGTTCCGAGAAGATGAAGGCTACATTAAGGAAGAAGAAAGGCCTTTACCGGAGAACGAGTTTCAGAGACAAGTGTGGCTGCTCTTTGAGTATCCAGAAAGCTCAGGGCCTGCCAGGATTATAGCTATTGTCTCGGTCATGGTGATTCTAATCTCCATCGTGAGCTTTTGCCTGGAAACGCTGCCCGTTTTTCGGGATGAGAACGAAGACCTGCATGGCGGCGGGATGAGTCATCACCACTACTCCAACAGCACCATGGGCTCGCAGCAGTCAACCTCTTTCACAGACCCTTTCTTTATAGTAGAGACACTTTGCATCATTTGGTTCTCCTTTGAGTTCTTGGTAAGGTTCTTCGCCTGCCCCAGCAAGGCTGGGTTTTTCACCAACATCATGAACATTATTGACATTGTCGCCATCATCCCGTACTTCATCACTCTAGGGACCGAACTGGCTGAGAAACCAGAGGATGGCCAGCAAGGCCAACAGGCCATGTCTCTGGCCATCCTTCGAGTCATCCGCTTGGTGAGGGTTTTTAGGATCTTCAAACTGTCCAGGCACTCCAAAGGGCTGCAGATCCTGGGGCAGACCCTCAAGGCCAGCATGAGGGAACTAGGCCTCTTGATATTTTTCCTCTTCATCGGCGTCATCCTCTTCTCCAGCGCGGTCTACTTTGCAGAGGCTGATGAGAGCGAGTCTCAGTTTCCCAGCATCCCAGATGCGTTCTGGTGGGCAGTGGTTTCCATGACCACAGTTGGCTATGGAGACATGGTCCCCACGACCATTGGTGGGAAAATAGTGGGATCCTTATGCGCCATTGCAGGTGTATTAACGATTGCCTTACCAGTGCCGGTCATAGTGTCCAACTTCAACTACTTCTATCACCGCGAGACGGAAGGAGAGGAGCAAGCCCAATATTTGACCAGCTGCCCAAAGATCCCTTCTTCCCCTGACCTAAAGAAAAGCCGAAGTGCCTCCACTATTAGTAAGTCTGATTATATGGAGATACAAGAAGGTGTAAACAATAGTAATGAGGACTTTAGAGAGGAGAACTTGAAGACAGCCAATTGCACCCTGGCTAACACAAATTACGTTAATATCACCAAAATGCTAACCGATGTGTAGTCCTGTTAACATATTTAAAGCTGAAGTGAAACAATTGCAGATATTACATAATACCCTGCATTGTAGTTAACACAATATGTTCTACAGCGTGCATTTGGTTCTGCATGGGAAGCAATAGTTGTGTAAGTGACTTTCTAAACTTATTTAGACACCGAATAAGCTTTCATGCAACAATTGTGTGGGGTTTTTTTACGTCACAGGTTTATGGGTTTCTAAAGACATGGAGCATGTAGGCATTTCAAAACAAAATTGTATCACGTGCAATCCCAGGGATATTGAACAAAAAAGTCATCCGAAAAACCTCATGTAAACAACAGTACCCACAAATGTCAAGCAGAAACAATGTTTCACTGCATGCCACACATACACAAATATATCCCAAGGAAATAGCACACATCTAGCTTCGAAGCCTATGGATTCATAATGAAAAGGTCATGCACAGTTTAATTAAAGGAACATACATCTAGGCATCCAAATTACTTTAAGGCTCAGAGTTCTGCCTTGGAAATGCCAAGCAAGACTACATCATGCAGGCTTGTGTTTCATAACTGAAAATGCTGCATGCTGCAATGGTTTCATTCACTGCAGTATGTCAGTGTGAGACCAAAGGGAGAAGAATTAGCATGACAGAACACTATTTAGTAAGTCTTACATTTTTGATTCCGGTGATAGGAAGGGACACAAACAAATCAAGAGCCTGCTTTTTATTTGGGGGTTGTTGTTTTTTTAGATGACACTTCCATCTTCACCATCTCCAGGGTCACCAAACACACATCCACCGACACATTCAAAATGAGTTGAAAAAGCTTCTCTTTTTTTAGCATACTATGCTGTGGCCTATAATATATTTATACTGCAATGAAATTTAATCAGTAATACAGTACTGCTGCATGGATATTTGTTGCATGAATCTTAATATTGAATACACATACAAATATATTTTTTCTTAGTAGACTATACAGTATTCATGTTTATAGTGTTTATAGATTCTCTGATGACTTGAAGGGGATTCATGGAAGTAAAAAGAAAAACAAGGCTGGATTGGGGCAAGGCAGGGACTGACTAAATTTGAGAAGTAAGGCAAAGCTTTTTGGGTGCTTCCTGGTATTCACTGAAACAGAGCAAAGAATTGTGCCCGTGAAGGAAGGTGAGCTGAAAGTTAAGCACCTGTGCTCATCACATGGGGAGGAACTAGTAATTAATCGTGGTGTCACAAGCAGAAATCCACGGCTGACCAGAGACAGTACAAAGGACAGGTGGCATTGTACGTTAAAGAACTCCTGACTATTGTTCTGCAACCATCAGCTTCATTATATAGTATCATGTTGTGTATAGAAAGGTAGGGACAGATCCTCAGCAACTGGGAACTGGCTTTATCAGAACCACACCAATGGACACCAGCAGAGGATTGGGTTTGCTGTATGTAATACACATTCAGTGTGATACACATTCAAATGTTGTAGGAGCTTATGCAACAGAACACTGGCAACAAGGCAATTTATGGCCCAGATCCTCCGCTGGTGTAAACTAGCTTAAATGGAGCTACAGGACTAAGCAACACCAGCGGAGGAGCTAGCTTGGGTATGACTAGGTTTAATATGGGACACAGGAGTTCAGGTCTGTAGTGGAAAACAGGTGCCCTGAGTTTGACCTCTGCCCCGAAACAATACACCAAACAGCCTGCAGCTCTTGGGCTGAACCGCCCACACTCTGCCTTCGCTGGCACACACTGAAGTCAATGAGATTTCCTGGGTGTCAGTGAAGATGGGATCCGGCCTGCTTCCCAGACGGCCCCTTGCTTTCCTGTTATTCTCAAGCTCCACCTTCTAGCGCACCGTTAGAAAATGCACCTGGGGCCCTAACTTGGCTGCAGCTTCCGCCGGGCTGAGCTGAGCCCTCTCTGTTTTGGCTCACAGAGGACATGTGGCCCTCTTGGCCTAAAGCAGGACTCCTTCGCTTTTGGCCCCTTCTGGCAATCCCCTCCCAGGATGAAGCGTCCCGGGGAATCGACGGGACTTTCCCCAGAGCGTGGGAAACTCCCCTCTTGTGCAGGGAGTCCACAAATGTGGTGCACCTGCTTTGCGCCGGTGGGGCTGGATCTAAAGATGGGTCCAGGGATTCCTCAGAACCTGGAACCCTTCTTCTCTATGGTATTGACTCAGTCTTCAAGCCCGCAACCTCACCCCCACTCCATTGGTTGCAATGGAAGTTATGCCTGAATAAAGAACTCAGGGCTTGCCCCAATCCCAGAATAGCTGGGAGCCTCCCATTGCTCCCACAAACATTTCAAGTGGATTATATTGACCCTGCTCCACACACATGCTTATTTACTTCCTGTTTTCCCCATTGTTTCCATGCCCAGAGGCGGAGCTGACAATCTGAACAGTGGCAGGAGAGAAAGGAAATTCCCCATTGTTTGATAAAGCATCCAAAAGCGGCAATCTTCTTTTTGTACACGTGACATGGCATCAGGGAGTGCCTGGCCCGCAAGATCTGTAGTGCAGATCTCAGCCGCTAGCTCGCTGGTCAGTAGAACTCTGAAACCAGCAATTATTTACCCATTTTAGGCCTCAGACTAGGAAAGCATTTAAGGATGCGCTTAAATTTAAGCACACGCTAAGTGGTAGGCCTTAGACACCCATTGACTTCAGTGCACTTTGAATCAGGCAAATAGATTTCTACCTATCGTCGTTTTCATAGGCCGCCACGAGAGAAGGAATTATTTCTAATATCCCTGATAAAATCCAAGTACTACCATAGTCTTCAGCAATGGTTCCAACCATTGCTGTGACCCCGATTCTCCTCACTTACATCAGTCTCACTCCTGTGGTCCAAATGACGTCACTCCTGATTTACCCCTGTGCAAGGGAGAGGAGACTGACTCAGGGCCATTAGGACTGGGACTACAGAACTTTCTCCAGCAGGGACAAAAGGGCCTGACTCCTGCAAAGCGCACACGAAGTGCTTTCAGCTCCAGTGCATGTCAGTGGCAGTGCCTAGCACACACACTGCACCGGATGTTTTTTTTTAAATAAGGGATCTTAATTCTCCTGCTCCCTGGGTGCAAGCAGTGAACAAAAGAGCATTTTTTATCGTGTCCATTTAAACCCAATTATTTTTACCGCTAAATATAATATACACACACGTCAAAAGCAATAAACCTTATTAAAAGAATAATTCCATCATGTTCTATAGCAATGTCACTTGCAGTTCAGTCCGAATTCCCAGTTAGGCCAGCCAGTCTAAATCGATCTGTCCCCACCACTGCAGCATCTAAGCACTTCATATTCTTTAATTAATATTCCCCTTACAGCACCCCTGTGACGTAGGGTGGGGTATTATCCCCATTGTACTGATGGCAAACCGAGGCAGAGTGAGACCAAGGGCCAGATTTTAAAGGTATTTAGGCACCTAGAAATCTTGCCGGCTGGTGGGATTTTCAAAAGTGCCACAGCACCTAACTCCCATTGACACCTGTATCTTTGGGTACGTCTACACCCCATTGTAAACCTGGGCTGTGGGACCCAGGCTTGTGGCTTTGGTGTTTCCAAGCCTGCGCCCTGCAGGATCCTAGGTTCTGAGTGCTTTGTGTCCTGAGTCAGACTGATTTGCATGAAGACGGAAGGGGGAGGGGGAGTTTGAGCTCAAACCTGAGTCAGAACCTGGGTTTGCTGAGCAGTGTAGACATACTTTTTAGGTGCCTAAAAACCTTTGTGGATCTGGACCTAAGTGACTTGCCAAAAGTCACACTGGACATATGTGGTGGAGGAACTGACCCACAGAGACTGCGGGTAAAACAAAAAAAGTGCCCATGTCTCTAACGTTCAATAAAACGTTCGGTAAAATTGTCAAAAGTGCTTCAATCCCATCGGCTTTCAATAGAATGTAGGTTCCTGAATTACTTAGGCGTTTTGGAAATTTTACTCTAAATAACTCACCCTGGCTATCTATGGTAGAGCATGGACGTGAACCCGGTATATCTGCCAACTGTATTTTCCACTCCGTGCATCTGATGAAGTGGGTTTTAGCCCATGAACGCTTACGTCCAAATCAGTTTTAGTCTCTATGATGACACAAAGACTCCTCATTGTTTTTGCTGATAGAGACTAACATGGCTCCCCCTCTGAAACCTGAATACCAGCAAGTGCCCAAGCCACTGGACTGCCTTGCCTCCTTCCAGACTGCTCTTCTGGTCCTTAATACATGACTTCACCCCTCATGTAGATGACCAGTACAAGGCCTGTACACCACCTTATCTTAAGGGCTTAGGTGGGTTAGAGGTCTCATGCTGATCCTTTGTCAAGGGGTAAATATCATCCTAGGGGAGTAGGGAACACCAGGAACTGGTTGGTTTGCCCCCAGCGTTTTGGGGGATCGCTGTAGAGGGCTCGCACATATTGCATAAGGGATGTCACAACAGAGACTACAGTGCTGTTCTTACACTTAGCCACGGCTATCATCATTTGTCTCTCTCTCTGGACGGACAAACCAGTTGAGATAAAACACAGATCTGCCTGTACCTTCAGGGAACATGCTCTAATCAATGCCCTTCCCCCAAATAGTCTGAGTTTCCCAGGAGTTTGGGGAACTTTAAAGTAATGCTCACCGAAGCCAGGAGCGATGGCTTAATCCCTTCCATTGCCTTGTGCCAGACTAAAAATGATTGCCACCGGGCTCAGTGCACCCGAAGGCAGGAAGGAATATATGTGGCTAATGATCTGCTCTGAGCAGACTGCCTTGGCAATGGGGCAGCATTTGAACCAGCCCGACGTCAAGGACATGCAAGAATGCTGCTCTGGGAGCTTTAAGAGTCCACAGTGGGCTCACTGGGAGCAGTGTCCTCCTGACCAGGGGGATACGGCAAATAGAAGGGGCCAAACATAGCCCAGGCATCAAGAGATTACACTCCTATTGACTTCAGTGGGGCTTGAGCTTACAGCTCAGGGATCTAGCTGCTGTTCCTAGCTTTGTTTCCGACTCATCTGTGTTCAAAAGTGGCATCGGATCTTAGTCTGAGAGACTTCAGGCCTGATTTTCAGGCTACCAAGCATGGAGAACTCTGACGTCCACAGGAAATGGACATCAGGCTCATGGCATCTCAGATCACGCACCCCCTACCAGTGGCACTTAGGACCCTCCTGATTAGTCCAAGGCCACAGAGGGAGGCAGCGGGAGAGCCGGGACTAGAACCCAGGTCACTTTCTAACACCTAACTGATGCACAGATTGCTAGGCAACACAAAATCGCTCTCTCTAATGCCTTAAAAAAATAGCATTTGCTCAAAGGGCAATCATGTTAGGCTGAGAAACTGGTGAATTTCCATCAAATCATAGCTGATAAGAAAAAAAATCGATGTAGATAGTACTGCGGGTGCAGGCTTTATCAGAAGTACTTATCTCTGCGGCTAGTTTTGTGTTTTCCAAGGCCTACGCAAACACTGTGCTATATCAAGAAAAAGATCATAAGAATGGTAGCATGTGAGTGTATAAATATGAGCATATTTGTGCATAAATACACAGAAGGAGAGAAAAAGACAGAGAAGTATTTCAGGAAGGGTCTTGCTTTGTGGCCAAGTGGTTCCTAGGTAAGCCATTGAAATTACTGCCCAAATCTCCTAGCCTTTCTGGAGTTCGCAATACAGTGAGGTGGGCCCAAGCTCAGAAACAGATCCGGATCCAAATTTGAAATGGGCTGAATCAAACGCCTTTCCCTTTTGACTAACAAGGAAATCTGGATTCCAGCTTTACAGCTATTCCTTCTCTCTCTAGTGGAGGGAACAAATCCCCCAGTAGCCCTGAAACTTTGTGTGATCGCCAATCTACGGCTTGGGCCCATTGCTAGTATCTGTGTTACTATGCAGGTGAAGCCAAAGCAATGCTCTAAGGGATTTGTTTGTGAAGCAAGATGCATCAGCTGCACCAAATTATTATAGCTGTTAGGGGAAAGTATCCATAGGTAGATATCACTGTGGTTTTATCAGGTTTTATCAGATGCAGGGTGTGAGATTTCCTAGAGTTGTGAATTTCAACCCAGTAAGATTTGAACATCTTATGGGGCTGTGGGATCTAAAGAAGGACCCCCATGCTTCCTTCCCTTGGCCCCTCACATCAGGGAGAGATGGAGCAGAACTCAGGGGTGGATGCATATCTCAGAATGTGGACTACAGCCTGGACTCCACCTATTCAGCATAGTTCTTAAGGCTCTGCATTAGCAGGAGATGGCTCCTTTCTCGCACACCTTGTGCATGCTAATCTCTTCCAAGAACTCTTCCTGTTGTCAGAGCCTCTCCTCCCTTTTGACAGGGGTGGTGGTTGCTGCTATTAATTTCTACTGTGGGAGTGTCTAGGGCCCCATCCTGCTAGGCACTGGCTAAGCAAATACCAGAGACGGTTCCCGCCCCAGAGAAGCTGACAATCCCCTAATGGGAACACCTAGCTCACAGTCCTTTTTTATGCCAACCCTTGGGAGCAAACCTTACACTCCTTTTGGTCTTAAGCTGAAATGCTGCTCCCCCTCCTCCACCACCCTGCTCAGAGTCCTGTGTAAACTTCAGCACAGAGGCCACATTCTACCATTATAATCCCCTGCCTGCTCTCTCTGCATCAGACCATTTCTAAAATCTTCCAGCTGCAGTCACGATCTTGGCATTCAGCCCTGCAGTGCTGCTGGCTGGACCCCCTTCATTCCTATTGCTAGAAAGGGGAGCGGCTGGTGCTTAGATCTTGGTAGGGTCACGTCCTAGGACTTTGGGCCAGAACCAGAGCTGGTGCAAGTTGGTGCTATTGGAACTGCACTGATTTACATCAGTTGAGCATCTGGCCCAGAGCTCATCTCAAGGTGGCAACAGATAAATGCCTTAGCTCATGTTTCTCTTCCTGGGTATGTTTTGGCTTCTATGGAATGTTTAATGTTGCAATGTGACAATGGTTTCATTCCAGGGTCTGTGTATGTATAAATATATATAGGAACCGCATATTATTTCAAGATTTGTATGGCTTTTTTTTTAAAGCCAAGTGTGAGAACTGCAATTAGGAGTTTGCACCTCCTTCTCCTTTGCCTGAGACTTTGCAAATGTCTTACAATGTCATATTACTAATCACTGCTAGAAGCTAAAAAAAAAGATATTGGCTCAAATAAGGATGGGTTGCCTAATTTGAGAGAATCAATACGAAGAGGAAATCCAAGAAAGACATGTAATGATGCTGGAACTGAACCTTTCGTCTCCATGGTTACCGGAGAAATGGGACCAATAATGGAGAGAGGCCTATAAACTGTGGAAGGAGGGCTCATGGGAATTCCAACTCATTTAACCATGTGTTTGCTAGACAACATTTTGGACACCAGCTGTATCTGAATTGCACAGTCTGTATAAACATTATCATTCTTATTGACAACTGGCTGGCGTTCTCAGCAATGACTGGACACTTAACTGAGAGAGCCGAAGTCAATAAGGTGGGACATTTGTATATAGATATACATATCTGTGTAAATACATATTCTGAATGAACATTTGCTGTCTAGTTTATCATAGATGTACATAATTTATTCTTCATAGAATATCATACATTTTGTAAATATCAGCACCACTTAAAAATATGTATATTATTGAGGATTTATTTTGGCATCGGTTCTGTGTGGCGAACAAAGAAAAGCAAATAAATTTTAGACAGACTTGTCATTTTCTATGCATTTGAATGGTAAAAGACAAAACTCTCAACCCACTAAAAATAGGATTCTCTCCCAGCAGAAACTTTCCTGCAATGGCCTGCTGCATGCTCCTGAAAATGGAAGTGACTTACATTAACTAAATATTCAGACTATACAGAAGGAGGATACATTGTATGATCTGGACATTTTGTTGGTTCCCTTGAAATTGTATAAATTTAAGGAACAAGGTAACTGTGTCTTTGAAAATTTCAACTACGGTGGCGACATTGTCTTGTCCTCATACACAATAGGTATCTTAATACAAATGCTGAGTTGCCTGGTAGAGAGAACTCCAAGGAGAAATAATGTTACTTCACTGCATGGAGATATCGCAAGGATATTATTATTATTTATTTGTAGTACAGTGGAATCTATGGGTCCCAGCCGAGATCTTCCCTCATTGCATCAGGCTCTGTACAGATGTGTATGCTGGAGTCTTAAAAAGATCCTAATGAGGTCGAATCCCCAAATTCCCTTGAAATTTGGGTTCCTGACTCTTATCACGGAATTAGTGCTTGACAGTCTCTGCTCCAAATAGCTTTCAGTCGTAATGGGCACAAAGAAAGAGGCACAAAGGGGCAGTAACTCACAACACTAGGAATTGAACCTATATTTTCCTGATTCCTACATCACCACCCTAACCCTGGCTCTCTTGAGTAAGTCCCCAGGCCAGGTGTTAGTGTTCAGTTTAAATGGGGTTGTGTTCTGGCATGTTTGATCTTGCCCTGAGAAGGAACCGCCTCTAAGACAGATAACAAGAATGCCTGGGAACCTTGCGGAGAGCATCACATTTTATTCTAAAATACTAGCCCAAGGAATTGGAAGAACATTTGAGAAATGAGCAGATTACGGTGCTAGCAATGAGCGGTCTATAGGAAAATTAACTGAGTGCTGGCTGGTCCCCCTTTAATGTCTTCTAACAGGATCACAAGGCTGAGAACTATTTTTTCCTCGGGTCCATGGGAAGTTTAGATTAATTCGCTGAAGAATGTAAGCTTGTCTCAGTAAAAGAACTATAACTCAATCTAACATTATTCCCCCCTGCTTCATAACAGTTTGGAAATAGCTGATCCTTACTTGGAAAAAAAAAGGGGGGATCAAATTGTCCATGCTTCAGGGGTTAAGCCAATCTCTACCTAGTAGACATCGGGGAAGTGATGCAGGGGACAGATTATCACACATCTGTCTACAGCGAGGATCTTAAGCCTCCCTCTGAAACTGGCCACGGTCAGGGATCAGATGATGGATCTCAGATCTGATCTAGTCTGGCAGTGCCTAGTGTCAATTGACTTAGTTCCTCTGAAATAAATGGAGCTATGCTGATTTGCACCATCTCTTGGTGTCTAAACCATTTTCCATTGCCCCAAAATTCACTCCCCTACAACTTGACTTGAAGGGCACAGTTGAACTGTGTTAATTGTTGCTTTGCTAATCCTCTAAACTGTCAATTTCCACCTAAATAAACCAATAGATCCCCCACACTTCTAAACCATTACTTCAGGAGGTCAGAACTCGTTAAGCTCTCAAAGGGTGGCAGTGTTTCTAATGGTTAGTGCACAAGGCTGGAAGTCAAGAATCCTGGGTTTAGTTTGAGTCTTTGCTATTGACTTGCTGTGTGACCTTTGTCAAATCACTTCACCGCTCTGTGCCTCAGTTTCCCCCAGTGTAAAATGGAGATCTGATCTTTAACCCATCTTTGTAAAGCATTCTGAGCTCATTGGATGGAAAGGGTGATATAAGTACAGAGTACTAGTAGTAACTTTACAAAATATACTGTGGTACATCTACCAATATGCCAGAAAGTATTCATATAAATAATTGTGAATAAATCATACTTGAAAAAGAAACAGACTCTACTATTTTATTTGGCTGCCATGAGGTTGATTTTCTAAAATGATTTACTTACTTGCTAATTCTCAAAACCCTCATAGCACTACTTGTATTACTGTGGTATATAGAGGCTTGAATTGATATCACAGCTCCACTGGGCAAAGCACGGCATAGACACAGAGTAAGAGGAAGAGAGTCTCTCTCCCAAAGAGCTTAGGTCCAAATCCTCAAAGGTATTTAGGTGCCTAGCTCCCTGGGAAGCACCTAAATACTTTTGAGGATTTGGGCCTCAGTCTAAACAAACAAGACACAAAGACCAGGGGAGGGGAAACAAAAGCAAAATGTCTTGCCCAATTTTACACCACAGGTCTGTGGGAGAGATAGGAAGAGAACCCAAGACTGCTGCATCCCACTCTAGCCATTAGGTCACACTGCCTGGTTAAAAAGGGTGAGGTTCTGTTGGGAAATATTTTAAAAGAAGCCGCCACACACTAAGGAAGATGTTGAAAAGAAACTTCATCCAAAGCAGGTAACTGGATAAGCAAAGTCAAATGATGTATCGTTTGCAATACTGTGCAAACAAAACCAAATCAGTACCATCTGTAACAACCTGTGTTACGAGAGAACAAGATGTCTGAAAGACCCAGTGTTAATGTATGATGAACCAGTGCTTTCTTTGGGATATATCACACAGTGCAGAGGAATAAACCCCTTCCAAACCATAGGTGACATTGACAACATGCTAATAGACTATTTCCATCTTACCAGAGAGAAGGATCAGATTGCACCAAGATTTATTGACCTTTACGACTCTCCAGTTTCAAAAGCTGGAAACCAATCACTGGAGTAACGGCTGCTGCATGGGGTTCCTACCAGAACTGCAATGCTATAACATTTGTACTTAGAACCGATTTATATTTGACATCTGCACACATTCTAGGGAGCTGTTCGATAACAGATTAAATAAAAATAGACACATAAACCTGTGTTTTAATGAAGTTCATGTAGTGATGCAATGTATCCACCACAGAAGGAACCAATAAAGAATGTCTTAAGGAGCTAGGCCCAGATCAAAGGTATTTAGGCACCTAACTGGGAACTGGGTTTGTTGAGTTTGCAGAAGAGTGAGGGGGGATTTGATAGCTGCTTTCAACTACCTGAAAGGGGGTTCCAGAGAGGATGGATATAGACTGTTCTCAGTGGTGGCAGATGACAGAACAAGGAGTAATGGTCTCAAGTTGCAGAGGGGGAGGTTTAGGTTGGATATTAGGAAACACTGTTTTACTAGGAGGGTGGTGAAGCACTGGAATGGGTTACCTAGGGAGGTGGTGGAATTTCCTTCCTTAGAGGTTTTTAAGGGGTCAGGCTTGACAAAGCCCTGGTTGGGATGATTTAGTTGGGGTTTGGTCCTGCTTTGAACAGGGGGTGGGACTGGAACCTCCTGAGGTCCCTTCCAACCTTGATATTCTAGGATTCTAACTCCCATTAAAATCATTGGGAGTTTGCCTTTGAGGAACTGGACCTCCAGCCCAAATGCTTTCAAAGAACGTCTAATTTAAGGGGCCTCTGTAATGACATGATGGCTGCCATCTTGGCTGACATATCAAGGTTAAACCGGAGACCTCCAGACTTTAAAACATGAGCCAAGAAAGCCCAGATCTTATAGCTGGAGACTAACAACTCTGATCCTCTCTGGATTGGCATGGAGGGGACCTGTGACACACATTTAATGGTGAGTTACACCTCCACTTTTGGATGCCCAAAACCCAAGTCTCAAGTTTTCAAAGGTGACGATTCAACCACTCACCATTACAAACAAACACAGCCAGGGCAGCTTAGCCCCTCTATAAACAAGGCCTGAGGCGTCTCCCAACACCCAAATTAGGGGCCACTTCTGAAAATATCAGCCTTCTCCCCCCTCCCCCACTGCCTCAATTTCCTCATCTATAAAACAGCAACGACATGCACAAGGGCATGACGAGGGTTGATTTGCTAATGGTTGTAAAGCATGTTGAACTTGTCCTTGTCTACAGAAATGCCAGTTACTATGAGATCAGAGAAGAGAATGTTGCCCTATTTATGTATCTGACCTCAGAGTGCCTGTGTTTAGGCAGATAAATTCGACTGGCCCGTATCCTTCACAGCATCTGAAGTCTACAAAGTAATGTAAATATGTCTTGATGAGCCTGGTGCTCCTAACACGTATTGCCTTGTTCCCAGCGTCAGCAGAGCATGGGAGCTCTGTGAAAGCATCAGGATTAGCTAGGGGAGGAAACAGCAGAGGTGGCACACTGCAAAGTTTGCCTTTGGAGCTGAACCTACTCAAGGGATTTTAGCTTAGTCTTGCCTCTGTTCTGAAATGCCTCTGGCTGACCCAGGAGTGTAACTGATCTGCTCAAGAGTGAGCTATAACCAGCACTGTCTAGAATGACCCACAGCCTTTTGGCTACACTGGTCAGAAGGGCTCGGCCTCCAAAACCTGGGTGGGGGGCACATTTGCAGATGAGGTCGACACTTTGGGTGCTGAGTTCCTTTGAAAATGGGGGTCACAGAAGGAGCTGAGCTCTCTTGAAAATCTGGCCTGAATGGTGGCCCCAAGGTCTTTGAAAAACATCTGAGCATAAATCAAAAGGTTTCAGCCTGAAGGATATATTGCTATCCAATCCTGCTCTTAGACACACAGGTGCAAATCCTGTATGGGGAGGGGGCAGAACAGGAGGGGTGGGGCCTTGGTCAAGCACCTCCCTCCCCACCAGCACTTTGGAAAGTCAGCACCTGTGTATCAGAGCGAGCTTAGGATCACAGGACATAAGTCATTGAAGCCAGTCTTCTCCGGCCACGGGCAGCCCTGTCACAAATGTATCAAGCTCCATCTTAAAATAAGTTGGGTTCTTTGCCCCCACTCCTCTTACTGGGACACTGTTCCAGAACTTTCCTCATTTGATGTTTGAAGCCATCATCTAATTTCCAGCCTACATTTATTCATGGACAGTGGTTTTTTTGGAGGGTGTGGGGAAGAGGTTCTACGGATTGTTATTCAGGAGGTCAGATTAGATGATCACACTGGTCCCCCCTGGCTTTGGAAGGGACCATTGGGTCTTGTGCCAAAAAGCTGCAAGGGACTGATTTGCACCAACAGAGGATCTGGCCCATTGTGCCTTCTGGGTGGCAGCTTCATTGAACTATCAAACGTACAGAGAATCAGGTTGCAGCTCTTTGCCTGGTGCAGTATTGGGGCTGCCTTTCATTTATTCAGTGGTCCTGTGATAGAGGAGGGTCAGGGAGCTGTGGCAGAATGCTTGAGGGGAGATATATTAACTCAAGGTTCATTAGGGCGTGGCTCCCTGTAGACTAGGGAAGCAGGCAGCAGGTTAATTAGGAGCACCTGCTGTGAGTTAAGGCCTTAATAAAAACCCTGCCTCAGGCAGACAGGGGAGGGAGTTTGGAAGCGTTGGAGCAGAGAGCAGTTTGGAGGCGTTGGAGCGGAGAGAGTTTGGAGAAGTGCTGTGGTGAGCTAAGAAAGACCCAGATCCTAAGTAAAGGAACACCTGGCTTATGCAGAGAGAGGGCAGGAAGCCCCCGCAAGCTGAAGGGTAGGAGAGGGAAGTAGCCCAGGGGAAGGAATAGCTAATCCAAGTGGTTTACCGCTATCCTCAGGGCCCCTGGGCTGGGACCCGGAGTAGAGGGTGGGCCCGGATCCCTCCCTCTCCACTTCTCCCCTCTAGGGTACTAGTGGGACAGTTAATACCCTGTTCAGGGGCAAGAAATAGGCTCCCTGAATCCCACCACAAGAAGAGAAAGCGCAGGACCCATCAATATAGTGGCAGTAATTTGTCACTGTCCATAGAAGCAAAGAAAAATTCTACAACATTGGGATTAAAAATAGTAATCATGATCTGTGTTTTCTATTAATTTATAGGCCAGATTCTTATCTATTTTAGGCACCTCGTCTCAGCACACAAGCTTTTAAAGTATTTATCTTCCCAGAACCCTGATGAGGTAGGAAAATTTTAGGAAGATATTCCCATTTTACAGAAGGTGACAGAGCAAAATCCAGATTTTTTTAAGGTATTGAGGAGCCTAACTCCCGTTGAAATGAATGGGAGTGAGGCACCAAGCTATCTTTAAAAATCTAGGTATAAGTAACTTGCTCAAGGTCACAGAGAAAGTCTGTGGTGGGGAATGAAACTGAACCAGGGGCTTCACAGTAGCACTGTAAACCCGGGACCAGCCTTCCGCACACAGCAGACACGGTATTTTCTGAAGGTGCCCTTGGAAACATGCCAAATCGACCCTAGCATTAAAAATTGAACAATACAAAATGGGCCGAGGCAGAACACCTGTCCCAGAGCTAGCCCACAAGTGAGCCTCAATCCACCATCTTGGAAGGTGAAACAGTTGATTCTCCCTGGCCCATTCATTCCTTGGCCTCCCAGCTGAGACGCTGGTTTTTTTATTAGGTTTTCTCTGTAATGCTTTTGCCTAAAGAATAAATGTGCTTACTTAGCAGGAGCTGTGTGGAAACTCAACTGCCTGCAATGTACTGTTCATCACCCTTGCAGAGAAAGCAAACCACAAGCGGTGGGCTTTAGGCAGTAAGGCAGGGAGCTGGGTAGCCTTACCACCCTGATGAAAAGGGAGTGGGACAAGGGCCCTGGCCCAGAGACAGGTGACAGCCGGGAACTCAGGAAATGGACCACGGAAAGTGCAGTTATGCTAAAACGGCAACAATGTCCATTTAGATTGTGGGCTCAAACATACCAATATAAAATGGTAGAAGGAGTTTCCATAACAGAGTCAGCCTACCCTGCCCAGGATTTGAAGACAAGGCTCAGGAGGAGGCTTGGAGACATACACAGTAATTATTTTAAACTGTTGAAATGTTAGCATGCTGCACTGGCACAGGCATGCTTAAAACACATGGGAAATGTAGCCAGTAACATGCGCCCTTCCATAGAAATGGCAGGTTGGCATATTTATCTTATTTAAAATAGACAATAATAGTTGAGAATAGTTATTCTGGCAGAGTCAGCTAGGCAGAGAACTACGCAGGGCTCCCTTCGCTTCAGCAAAAGCCTTCAGGCTCAGAGAGACAGCGGCTGCTTCGCACCTATGATCTTGATTGCTGAGAACAGCTGATCCCTGCTGAGTGCGGGCTGGCTAGTTATGCTTGTGGTAAATGACCTACTTTCCTGCAGGATCCTCACCGAGTGTTGCCTCGCTGTCAACCAAAGGCCTATAAACCCTCTTAGGCCCACTCCGGCTCATAAATTAAGACGCCTCCTAGGCAATCCACAGATAAGCTCTGTCAAGCCAAAACGCATGAAACTTCGAGTTCCATGCTAGTTCGAGCTTTACATTAAATTTCCATTCTCCAGGGTTCAGGTGGGTTGTCATCCTTTCCTCCTCAGATTTCCTTTAATTTCAGGATCAAACAAACCCCCAGATCCCAAAGCCAATCATGACTGAGTCCACCAAGTCATGCCTAGTTATTAGATTACCATTGTAGCTAAAGACCTTTATGAAGACCAGCACTAAGTTGCTGTACAGACATCTTGTGAGACAGTCCTTGCCCTAAAGCGCTTACAAGCTAAACAGACAAAAGGATTATCTCAATTTTAAAGATGGGAAACTGAGGCAGAGGTTAAGTGACTTCCCCGAGGTCACCCATGGAGTCATTAAGCAGAGTTAAGGACAACTCAGAATGTTTGACTCCTGTGTTCTAACCACTAGACAACTCTTCCTTTCTTACACCAGAATTGTCACAGGGGCCAGATTTTCGGGAATGCTCAGTGGAAACTAGGCCAAATTACAAAGGATGAATATAAACAATGAACAAGTATGTAGGGACAAAACTAGAAAAGCCAAGGCACAAAATGTGATCAACCTACCTAAAGACATAAAGGGTAACAAGAAATATACATTCAAAGCAAGAGGAAGACCAAGGACAGGGTATGCCCATTACTCAATGGGGCGGAAGGGAATAACAGAAAATGGGGAAATGGTAGAAGGGCTTTAATGACTGTTTTCACCAAAAAGGTTGGTGGCGACTGGATATCTAACATAGTGAACACCAGTGAAAATGAGGTAGGATCAGAGGCAAAAATAGGAAAAGAACAAGTTAAAAGTTATTTGGACAAATTAGATGTCTTCACGTCACTAGGGTGTGATGAAATACATCCTACAATACTCAAGGAGCTGACTGAGGAGATATCTGAGCCATTAACAGTGATCTTTGAAAAGTCATGGAAGATGGGAGAGATTCTGGAAGACTGGAAAAAGGCAAATCTATAAATCCCCATCTATAAAAAAGGGAAATAAGGACAACTCTGAGAATTACAGACCAGTCAGCTTAACTTCTGTACTTGGAAAGACAGTAGAGCAGATAATTAAGCCTTGGCCTTTCTAGCTTTGTCCCTACATACTTGTTTGTTGTTTATACTCATCCTTTGTAATTGGGCCTAGTTTCCACTTTTGGAGTACTTATTTTAAAAATATAGGTGATGTATAGAAGATAAGGTGATAAGTAAAAATCAGCATAGATGTATCAAGAACAAATCATGTCAAAACAACCAGATAGCTTTCTTTGACAGGGTAACAAGCCTTGTGTGGTATGTCTTGACTTTAGTAAAGCTTTTGATATAGTCTCACAAGACTTTCTCAAACAAACTAGGGGAATGCAACCTAGATGGAGCTACTATGAGGTGGGTGCAAAACTGGTTGGAAAACCATTCCCAGATAGAAGTAATCAGTGGTTCACAGTCATGCTGGAAGGGCATAACTGTCCTACAAGAATCAGTTCTGGGTCCAGTTTTGTTCAATATCTTCATCCATGATTTAGATACACATAAAATTTGCAGACACCAAGCTGGGAGGGGTTGCAAGTGCTTTGGAGGATAGGATTAAAATTCAAAGTGATCTGGACCAACTGAAGAAATGGCCTGGAAAAGAGAAGACAGAGGGGACAGGATAACAGTTTTCACGTACATCAAAGGTTGTTACAAGGAGGAAGGAAAAGAATTGTTCTTCTTAACCTCTGAGGATAGGACAAGAAGCAATAGGCTTAAATAGCAGCAAGGGAGATTTAGGCTGGACAGAACTTCCTACCTGTCAGGGTGGTTAAGCAGTAGAATAAATTGCCTAGGGAGGTTGTGGAATCTCCATCATTGGATATTCCTAAGAGCAGGCTGGACAAACACCTGTTGGAAATGGTCTACATAAGTAGTCCTGCCATGAGTGCAGGGGACTGGACTAGATGACCTCTCAAGGTCCCTTCCAGGCTTATGGTTCTATGACAGTGATAGATGCTAAAGAAACAGACCAAAAAAGCCTTACTTTTTGTCCATTTACGTATTTAGGTGAACAGCAACCTGCATTTGGAAATAGACAGTGGCATAGACAATTACCTATTAGTGCCAGTTCGACCACTCAATTTCAAGTTGGAGGGTCATTAACCTTTAGGCCTTGCATGCTTTAGCACATATTTGATTGCCCAATCCAAGGTCAGAAAGGAAACTGGAGAGAGGCAGGCATCTCTGAAGATCTCAATCAAAAAAAACCTCTGTCCGCCTTATTTTGGATGCGGGCCAAGTTGGTAACATGAACCGGAATCCCAACAGAAACAAGTGTACAAAGAAACCATAAACCTCTGACCAGACTCTGATATCTGTGATAATCACCAGTGCTTGCAACTGCCACGACCGTGAACGTGACATTGCCATGTGCAATCGGGAAAGGGAGCACCATCTTAGCATGGGGTCTTTTATCATCAACCAGAAGCAGAGCAGCCTTTGTCCGGACAAGATCAGTCTTGCCTCTGTTCCGGCAGCAGAAGATCTGTACGTAGAAGAATAGATTGATGCAAGGTGAGAGCATCCAAAGTACTGAACAATGAAACTGGCTTTGGTCTGTTTTAGCAAAAGCTCAGCTGGTGCCTCTGTCCTAGTTGTGCGGCAACCTGTGCGCACTTGGAACACACACACACACTGCTGCCATTGGCACTCAGCAGAGACAGAGGCAGGCAACCTTGATGACATCAGTGGTTATACAGGATTTGCCCATAGACTGCACCTGGTCTGTAGATAACTCAGCATGCAACATTTGCAGGGAATAGCCCCTGGTATAGAGCACACAGAAGCAAGGAACACCAGGGTGTTGTGAATTCCAAGAGCCACGTGTGGGGCCATTGGTTTGTTGAATGCTGTAGATCTTCAAGTTATCTGACATTCATTTCCATGCACTCACACTTAGATCAATGCACAGATGCGCGCACAGACTCCTATACACATACATATGTACACACGCCTGTGACTAATACACACATATGTGCTGCAGGTCTCCCGCTCCACCCAATCAGCACAGGATATGAATCTGTAACCACCCTAACTAGGGAGTCATGTCTCTTCAGCTGTACCAGCTCAGGGAGATCCCCAGTTCAAGTCATAGCATATCAGGATTGGAAGAGATCTCAAGAGGTATCTAGTCCAGTCCCCATCTCAAAGCAGGGCCAACACCAACTAAATCATCCCAGTCAGGGCTTTGCCAAGCTGGGACTTAAAAACCTCTAAGGATGGAGACTTCACCACCTCCCTAGGGAACCCATTCCAGTGCTTCACCGCCCTCCTGGTGAAATATAGTGTTTTCTAATATTCAACCTAGACCTCCCCCACTGCAACTTGAGACCATTACTCCTTGTTCTGTCATCTGCCACCACTGAGAACAGCCGAGCTCCATCCTCTTTATAATCCCCCTTCAGGCAGTTGAAAGTTGCTATCAAATCCCCTCTCATTCATCCCTGCTATGTTGACCAAGATGGCAATTGTCATAGATGCACCTACATGCAGTCACATAAGTGTACACACACTGCCAAATAAAAACACTGGCAGATGTTGCTAAGGTGGGCTCTGTAGAGTTAGGTATCTAAACCATACTTAGGTGTCCATGTAAATGGTTTGACATTCAGTGGTACTGAGCACATGCAGCTGCACTGAAGTCCTGTATTACTCGGCAATACAGGACACTGATTTAGATGCCCAACTTTAAGCCCCCCAATGGGACTTTTGGTTACTGTATGAAGCTCATTATGAGTCAAGCCAGCGTGTAGGCTTTGAGCCCCTTACAGACCCTGGCCCCTACAGAGCCAAGGGACCAGAAACAAACGCATCTTTAAAGCATTGATTTTGGTTTTAAAAGCGCAGGTCAAGTCCAAGTGCACATGCCAACTCACTCCAAGACATTTGATGTCTCAGCAGCTTCGATTTGCTTGATCCTCCTTTGATTTCGCAACCGGTTAAATGGGCTGCTCTGTTCTCTTCTGCAGCTTGCACTGCAATTTGTGGAGCACTTCCCCCTCCCCGGCGGCACCGACCGAAATAGCCTGCTCAGCACAAAATGCAAAATCGTGGCCCGGGGATTAGACACTTGTTTTCCATAAATAGCAAAACGGGGGAGTGTATTTTAGCGTATTAAATACATTTCAATATGCTGCTGATGCACACCAACGTCACCATTCTATTGATCTCCCTCCCAGATGGAGATGACCTTCACTTGTTGGATCCGGACGAATGTCAAGTCCCAGTCCCACAGACGGGTTTGCTAGCAATTCTCAGGACATGTCCACACAGGGGGGATTTGCCCCAATACCAACCCCTCCTGAAAAGGGACATTTGTCCCTTTGAACCCTTCTCCGGGGGCTTAGCCATCATGGTTCCCTGGGATCCTTACATTGGGTAGTGCCCAAGAGGCAGGAGTTGGGTTCCGCAGCATTCCCCCAGTGGTCATGATGGCTTGTGACTGGTTCCGAGCAGGTGAAGAAGGCCCCATGAGATTGTGCAGGTGGATAGCAGCGGCTTAAGGCCATTCATGGTGACTGCTGTATTTCCTGTGTGATGGAGCCAGCCCAGTATCTGACTCAGCCCCCAAACCTACCCACTGCTACAATCTCTTCTGAGCAGCAGAATCCGCATGGAGTGGGATCCTTATCCCACACAACGCTGCATTCGGCTCTGGAACGGCTCAGACACTGGGGCCGATTCTCCAGTCACTTAGATCAGCATAAAGGTAGGGTAGCTCTATTGCATTCTGTCAAGTTATTCCTGGGTCTATAGAGGCGTGAGATCAGAAACACAGCGCCCGATTCCTAGTCTGAACCGCTACATCCCAAAATCCTGGCACCGCCAAGATCAATGACAAGACTTCCACTGGCTTCAATGGGCTTGAATTTAACCCCCGGGGATTTTTCAAGGAGTGTAAGGAATGGAGCTGCGCAAGAAGAGCTGGGCAACATCCCAAAGCTCCTTGGAAAACCCCAGCCTTTGTTTGCAGAATCTCGCTTCTGATTTGTGTGCAGTTCTCAGTGAGGTGGTTAGCTCTTTGGGACAGGGAACACCTTTCGGTTCTGTGTTTGTACCGCACCTAGCACAGTGGGGTCCTGACTCATGACTAGAGCACCTAGGTATTTTGCATTATGTCTCACCAAGGAGGCCCACACACTGTGCTCTCTCCTGGGCCTTTTACGTGGTTTGTGGTTCTCTTAATATCAAACAAGGACCAATTCTGATGGAAACTGTTTCAATAGGGTGACCCAACAGCAAGTAGCAAATAGGCGCCTCTAAGACAAAGCCCCAAATATCGGGACCGTCCCTATAGAATCAGGACATCTGATCACCCTAGTTTCACTACATTCTCCATACGAAGAACAATGTATCATCAGCACCAGTCCTGCTGGCAGAACTCTGACTGTTATATTAAGCTCCAAGTACTAGGCAGGAGTGAAAGATGCTATAGACTCCAAGACTAGCTTGCAGGGTAGAGCAGAGAAGAACCAAACTCTCGTGTACTCAGAATGTACTTTCTTCTTGTCCCAACCTTGTGAACTCAGTCACCCTGAATATACCACTTGGCTTAGCCACCTCCTGCTTGCTGCTTAAAAGCATTCTGCAGGAATATTTAAGGGATGAGAGATCTTGATGGACCATAAGAAACTTTATGGGACTCCAGAGTCCTTTTTTTTATTGACGTTACCCAGGTAATGCATCAACCTCCAGAAAAATTGTTGCCACCCTAATTTATTCTCCCCTCAAAATCCATCCAACATCCCTTCTGAAGTGACTGATGCCTTTGGCAATTCGTGTCATGTTTCAATTGCAATTTTTGCAATAAATGTCTGAATCGATTACAGGCAATTCCCTCCTCCCAGACCCATCCATGGCCTCTTGCTTCTTTGCATTATTGCCCTTGACAGTTTGTTGGCAGAGAGACTTTTCCTTCCAAAATTCTTCAAGACTGTACCCCAGTGAAATGTACTCCTCCCAAAATCTCTTCCTAGCGATCCCTCCCTCCCTCACCTTCTGTACTGAATGGCTAAACAGCATTCTTTTTTAGTTCTCTGCTTGCAAACTTTGAGACCTTTGATATAGGATTGGGTGAGAAGCTCCCCCTCCTGAATATTGGCAGAGTATCAGGGCTTCTTACCAGGTACCAGTTGTGCATCACCTCAGCTTCTGCGCTCCCTGTGCTGGTTGGGTTCCAAGGTGACCCATAGGTGGAGGAATTGGGGGGGGGGGAGTGCACATGACAAGAATAAAGTGAGGCCTGGCTGGGGCCGACCTCCTCCCCAGGGATTCTGTGCTGCCCCAAGCAGGCTATGGGTAGAAGGAAGCGTCAGGACAACCCCAGGCTGTACTGGTGGCCGAACCAGCCCCCAATTCAGGGAAGCACAAGCCACCTCCCCTCACTCCTGGCACCATCCTTAGCACTACCACAGGCATGAATTTGCCTCGTGGGCTTAAACAAGAGGGAAGTGCATGGGCCTCCAGCTCGCTGCTGCCTAGGGAGGACTTTCACCCTAGCACCCTGATCCCGTGAGCTGCTCCATGCAGCTATACCCCCGCGCTGCCCCTTCAGCTTCAGTGGGGGCTCCATGGCCACACCGGCTGCCAGCCTCATGGAGCCGCTCGCAGGATCAAGGCTTGCATGGAGTATTTTCTTGCTGTCCCGGTGCCGATTTCCCTGTTTCACCCTTATTGCAATTCACACAAGCAAGGGGATGAGTTTCCTCCCTTCCACCGACACACACTCATCTAATAAATCTTTCATACACAAACACTGGTATCTGTAGCTATGTTCCCAGAGATGGATCTATATTTAAACATGCACACGCCGGGATCTATTTGTAGACACACACTGGAGTAAACCTATAGATCAATACACACGCAGGTAGCTACACCCCACACAACAGCAGCTAGGTTTATCTTTTACAACACTTGTGTGTATAGATCTAGCCTCCTGCACATGATTTTTAATCTGGCTGCATCTCCGCTGGTCTACTTTGAAGACGAATAAAAGACTGAGCATAAGAACACTCTGATTTGAAAAACATAACCCATTGGGGTGTCCCCCTTGATCTGTTCATCAGATCCCTGAGCAGGCCTTGCAGAGGGAAGCCCTTTACCGATCGCCCACAGAGGCCATGCAGACACAGAGAGAAATTTCCCAGCAGCTCCCAAAGGCAGGCGCAGGGTGCAGGCCCCCTGCCCTCCACCACTGCAACGCCACAGGAGCATGCAGACGAGAGAGAATGGGATTGAGAGAGAGGGTGACAGGAGGCAACTCCAGCAGCTGGGGCGCTGCCTGAGGCTGAATCCCTGCCTCGGTGCCTGGGGAACAATTGATGTGGGGCGCAGCTGCACCATCCCCACCTCCCTTAGGCTTCCAGGCACTTTACTGGAGCTTGCCTGCTGCTTAGAAACCCAACACAGGGCGGGGGCTGCCTGGTTCCGACCCCTGCTCCTCCCGTATGAAGAGAGGAGGCGACGGGGGTTGGAAAAACATACCAGGGTCATTTGAAGACAATGCACGCCTGCCTCTTCCCCCAGTTATAGCAGGGGCTGTAGGGATGCAAGGGATCTGCCACTAGGCAGGATCAGCCACCTTGCGGAGGGAGGTGGGGTGGGTCTGTTGCTCCCCCAGCCCTGTTGGGGGGAAGTTTGAACCCCGCAGAAAGCAGCTGCTTCTTGTGCCATGTGCAGCTGGTGAACTTCAGCCGGTCAGGAGGGAGGTGGGCCAGGGCAGAGGCAGGGAGCTCGGGGCAGAGGCTCCTCTAGGGAGCAAGGTGTGGGGATGCCGCTTCTGTTCTGCCACTTATTCTTGGAGTGACCTAGGAAAGGAGGAAAGCCTGCCCCTGTAGGCTTTATTGGGTGCAAGATGGGAAAGGCCCTTGCTCTCCCCAGCCAAGGCTCTCACCCAATCATTGCCCCCCGTGTGGACCTGCCACACTTTCCCCGCTTATTCCAGCCACGCAGTTAAGGGGATGTCCTACGATCACGACCTGCAGCTCACTTGCTCCTCTAGTCTCCTCTCAGACCATGCTGATAGGGCCCCCCGCCAGTCATCCTAGCACCTCAGCCAGTCTTATTTCCTCCCCCTCAGGAGGGCAATGTTATGATACCCACTTTAGAGGGGGAACGGCGGCCCAGAGATGCTAACGGATTTGCCCATGGTCACACCAAATACGAAATGGAACCCAGGTCTCCAAATCCTAGGCCAGAACTTCCTCTCCCATTTCCAGCAATAGCTCCTCAGGTTCGGCTCTGCAGCTCCATTCCCCCTCCCCCTACTAGCTAGTCCCTTCAGAGTCCCTGCCTTGCACATGGAAGGGCAGTTCTTTGGGTCGTGTTAAGGCACAAGGTGCTTTTGCAAGAACGGAGAGGAGGCGGCAGGGGAGGAACAAGACAAAAACCCAGAAGCTACGCTGGGCTGCTTCTTCTGGGGTGGCCCTTTACCTTTTGTGCGCTGCAGGGTATGTAGGCTGCTTTGGTGGGCCTTGCATGCTGGGGAATGAGTCAGGTGGGCGAGCCAGTGGAATCCCCTTTCAAATGGAATCCAATTTGCTTCCCCCTTGATGTACCTCACAAATAGTCGCATCCGTCTATTAAAGGAAATCTATAAGCCACTTAGCACAGAGAGTGCTGCTTTGAAGGCTGGCAGTTTATCTTCGGAAAATTGACCAGAGAGTTTTCGTCTGTAGTTGTTTTTTTTGTTTGTTTGTTTTTTGAGGTCAGCTGGATAGTCTAGCAGGCCACTTCCAATCTATGAGAGGAGCAGTTAATGCAACGATAAAGTGAAACAGAATTCCAGAACATCCTTAAGTGCTTTGAGAAGGCGCTCAAGGTAATGGACCTGATTGTCATCTCATGCAAGTTTTACACTGGTGTAAGTCAGCTGGAGTGGATTCTCTGTTCCGCTTAGGCCCTTGTGTACTGCTCCAGCCTCCTGAGAAGCCCCCATGGCCAGGGGGTCTCCTTAGCTGGTGCACAGCTGCCCTGGAGCAGGCAGGACTGGGACAAGGAGGAGGCATTGCTGAAGGGTTCTGCGCTAGTTATTCTCTGCTTCCCAAGATCCAGGGGGGACAGCGGGTAGCAGAGCATAAGTTGGAGCAGCCCTGAGGTTGCTTTAACTGCAGTCAGCACTGGGCAAGTACAAAGGGGATTTACAGACATTTATTCCTAACCTCCTTGTGCCCATGCAGAATATAGGGAGGAACTAACAGAATCATGATGCATCACTGCTAGAGAGTTTACACCACTACAAGTGAGCTCATAACCAAACATGCACCCCCTTGAATGAAGAAAGCACCCCTCCCTACATGGCAGACACTTATTTTTAATTTTGTTGGTATGTCTACAAGTGCAAGTGTGTTGACTACCATATCCAGCTTGTTAAATTCCCCTCCTGCATGCCTGTCTTTGCTACTCAAGCCAACTGGTGGTATTATAACAATGCACTGCCCCTTCCTCTGCCCAAAGCACCCAAGCAATCCACCATGGGAAGGAAAAGTCAGTATTCCAGATTTACGCTTGTGGAAACGAAGGGACTTGCTCTGGATCACATGACAACCAAGTGACACAGCTGGGTTTCTTCGCGGTCAATTCCAGCCTTTTGGCTCAGTGTACTCGGTTGCCTATATAGACCCAGTCATAACAGGCCTCACAGAAGACACCCTAAAGGAAACCCTTAAACACCACGAGGCTCCAGGCAGAAAAGGGGGTGTTGGGCATGACCTAGGAAACCCCACCAGCCTGAGAGCACTGGACCGGGAATCAGGTTTTATTCTCTGCCACTACATGACCATGCACAAGCCTCTGTGCCCAGTTTACAGATAGGAAAACTGAGAAATACAGCTTCCTTTGTAGAGCACTTTGAGATTTACATATTAAGAAGCACTATACAAGAACTAGGGATTACTACAAGAGATCCCCACCCCTCTGTCCCCAGGACATACTGCCACAGATGCAGTTGGAGCCGTTGGTATCAGGGAGCAGGTGCTCTGACAGGGAATTTTTTCTGCAGGCACTGGACTCGACAACTTGCTCCCCACATTGGCCTGAAATAGCCTGAACTAAACATGGCATGCTGCCAAAGCTCTTGAGATCACCAGGTTTTAGGGGAAGGGTCAAGGTATATTCCTAGAGACTACAGAGATTGCTTTTCTGCTTCACTTTATTAGCTGAGTTAATTCACCAGCGGGATATGCTTCATTTTTCCTGTGAGGTGACCATCATCTGCAATTTCAAGTGTGATTAATCAGGAGGGCACCAAGAGCTTTGTATTGTTATTCAAATCAAGATCAGAACAAATCATACAGACACTGACACCTTTAATAGTGCTTAGACTAGCGTCTATTGTGTCAAGCTCTGTGCAAATATATCGTGAGAGACCTACCCATAAAAGAAGCTTAATAGCTAAATAGATGGGGAAAAAACACACAGAAGTCTTATAAGAGGTTACAACCCAGTCTCCGGACTCTTAGGGCAGGTCCTTAAACTCACGGCTATATGGTCCAGGGGCTACCTGACCTGACTGCTAACTGCTAAGGCAAACAGTAAGATCTCTTTAAGCCTAGCATTTGACCTGATTTACTACCATGTTATTCCTGTTTTACACCAGATTTCCCTCTAAAGGGTCTGATTTCCCCCTACTCCAATCATTTGCTCCTATGCAAAATAGGACGGTTCAGACCCAGTAGCATTTTAAACCCGCTTCGCACAGGTGCAAGGGAAGCACGCAGCCCCATTATGTTTCAGTCCTGCACTGTGGTTCCATGGCTATAAAGGATGCTTAAATATTTTAGAGAGAGGAAACGGTTTCCTCCCGGGCAGTACAAATTCCCTCCCTCCAACACAGCTACCAAACATCTGGATCAAACGTTTTGTCAGGCACCAAAAAGATCCAGTGCTCTGAAGCCAAACACAACAAACCTGTTTCCAAGATTATTTGCGACACTTAGAGCTGACCGCACGTTCTTGCTTACAGGATTAGTTATCCTGGTATTGGATACCAATAAAGATTCACCCACTCGGGGGGTGATTCACCCACATGGGGATGGGGTAGTTGAACTGCTTGAAGCATAGTCAAAGCAATACCGCTTTTATGCGTACACAAGGCCACAACTGAGATTGGAGCCCTCTTGTACAAGGCGCTGTACATGTCTGGTATGTCATTCCTGAGGCCCACCCTCAGGGTGGACATACAGTTGAAATGGGGACCTCCAGAGCTAAAGAACCCAGGTAGGACTCTGTAAGTAGGGGCTGCAAGAGATTCATATCTTGTGTGTTAGACAGCAGAGACCCTGTACCACACACTTACATGGTAAGAGACAGGGCTGAGAGACTTTGACGTTCCCATCACATGAAGAGAACACCATTGAAAACCAAAGCGAGATCATCCGGTGGGAGCCTCAAGCCTGCTTTAGACAGATGCCCCCCAAAACCAGCTCCACTCCAACTGGCACTCACTTGGACACCCAGGGGCAGTCCCCGGGTCTCTCTGCACTGCAGAGGTGGGGCTGCAGCATCTGTAGACGTGGCTAGATCAAAGCTAGCTGGGGTAAGGTTATGTGTACGCCACAAGCTTGCAGTACGATTCCCCCGCTCGAGTTCACAGCTAGGACAAGGATAAGTAGCCACGTAGCCGCAAGAGCGTGGGCAGCGGAGGCACGGCTGAGTTATGTCTGGTCACCCTAGAGTTATGCCAAGTATGAACTTGCCATGTTCAGGCAGGTTTATACTCGGTCTGGCTTAGCCATGCCTCTGCTACAACTCCCCATGCTACTGATGGCTACACAACTATTTAACCTACCAAGAGTATGTGCACACAAACCAGGGACACTCACTCCTAGCTCAGAGTATAGACAGAGACTCACTAAAATGACAATATTCGTGAAGCTTCAGCTACGTGAGTAGTCGGTAAGCTTCTGCTCGGGTACGTACTAAGGCTCCTGGCTGGGGTATTCTCGAGTAATCAGTGTGCACAGAGTGAAATGGAGCACGCTAAGACACATTAGAATTTGGACTCAGAGGCTCAAAATTGTACATGATAATATATATTAATACCAGTTTGGAAAATCCAAGTTTTTATTTTGTTAAACCATTGCAATGCATTTTAAAACCCATGAATCGATGCATGGCCAGCACTCATGAGCACCTCTACAGCAAAGTAGTGTTTACACCTGATTAGGGAAAATACTCCCGTCAGGAGGAAGAATGCAGTCAGAAGTTTCCAAAGAATGCTGAGAACAAGGCATGGCATAAACATTACTTTAAAGGCCTTAGGAGTGCTGTTTCCTATCTACGACAGTGGTCCTTGCCCTCCTCATAGAATATCAGGGATGGGAAGTCATCTAGTGCAACCCCCTGCTCAAAGCAGGACCAACCCCAATTAAAGCCTCTCCTATACGGTACACATATGGGACCAGGGGATCAAAAGATCTTAGCTTCAGATTCTCAATAGAGCTCAGCTCTCACCAGCTCCCGTCGTGCCACGTGTGGCCAAGTGGTGAAGACCTGAGCATGCACCTACACGGCTGAGATTACCTGAAAAGCCAAAGGTGACAACCTGGCCCGTAGTATCTTATTTATGCCACCGTATCCCGGTTGACTTACTCTACATTTACACCAGAGGAACGGAGATCGGGTCATTGTCCTTCATAACCTCCACAAAGGCCAGTCTCTTGGCCAAAGCCAACTACACTTGGAAGACTGGATCCCTCATCTTCCCTTGATAATTGGATCCTGTCTTTATAAATTGACAATTAAATTAATCCATCATGTGAACACATTTAACATTGTTTATTAGGGGTGTTGTTTAATTGTTTAATGAACAACCTTCAGTTTTCCATTAGCTGCTATTTCCTGTGAAGTCTCTGCCTCTGTAATCTGTGAATTTTGATTTCCCCCTGTTAAACTACTACTATGCTCAGTGGGGTCTTTTATTACTGCATCCAAGGCACACTCCCCATTCCCACAGGCATCAAGGGGCAGAGGTGTCTTTTGGGGTTAGTGTTAGCCCAGTCTTGTTGCAAGGGATGTAGCAATGCAACTCACGTCTGTGTTTTCCCTATCCTGCACCTTTCCATTTTCCAGGTGCCAACCTGCACCACAAGATGATAGCCAGGCACGGGCAGCAGGGTACAGCACCAGTTGTGATCATCAGTGATTTGTTTAGATGTGCATGGATACTGAAGGATGAGCACAATATACATATTCTATGATCACCCCTGTTTCTTTGAATCTCAGGGTTGGAAGGGACCTCAGGAGGTATCTAGTCCAACCCCCTGCTCAAAGCAGGACCAACCCCAGCTAAATCATCCCAGCCAGGGCTTTGTCAAGCCTGACCTCAAAAACCTCTAAGGATGGAGATTCCACCACCTCCCTAGGGAACCCATTCCAGTGCTTCACCACCCTCCTAGTGAAACAGTGTTTCCTAATAACCAACCTAAACCTCCCCCTCTGCAACTTGAGACCATTACTCCTTGTTCTGTCATCTGCCACCACTGAGAACAGTCTAGATCTATCCTCCTTGGAACCCCCTTTCAGGTAGTTGAAAGCAGCTATCAAATCCCCCCTCAGTCTTCTCTTCTGCAGAAGAAACAATCCCAGTTCCTTCAGCCTGTCCTCGTAACTCATGTGCTCCAGCCCCCTAATCATTTTTAAGATTAGCAGCCATGTTAGTCTGTATCCGTAAATAAGACGAGGAAGATTTGTAGTACCTTAGAGACTAACCAGCTTATTTCAGCATAAGCTTTGGTGGGCCATAGCCGACCAATGCATCTGATGAAGTGGGCTATAACACACAAAAGTTTATGCTGAAATAAACTGGTTAGTCTCTAAGGTGCTACAAGTCTTCCTCATCTTATTTACTAATCATTTTTGTTGCCCTCTACTGGACTCTTTCCAATTTTTCCACATCCTTCTTGTAGTGTGGGCCCCAAAACTGGGCACAGTACTCCAGATGAGGCCTCACCAATGTCGAATAGAGGGGAATGATCATGTCCCTCGATCTGCTGGAAATGCTACTACTTATACAACCCAAAATGTCGTTAGCCTTCTTGGCAACAAGGGCACACTGTTGACTCATATCCAGCTGATATGAGTGACTGTGGAGTTGCAGGTTACCACAAGGCATGCTGGGAAAGAGGCCTGGCTGTATAAGTCACTTTCCCCTGTCTGATGCTCTCTGTTCCTCAGTTTCCATCCAGTAGGGTGACCAGATGTCTCGATTTTATATGGACAGTTCCAATTTTCAGGTCTTTTTCTTATATAGGCTCCTATTACCCCCACCCCCTGTTCTGATTTTTCACACTTGCTGTCTGGTCACCCTAACATCCAAGTACCTTCCTAGAGAGCACCCCACCAGCATATCCTGCTCTCTCAAAGTCCTTCCTTCTTCTGGGGAATGGGGCTGCTATATACCCAGCATGCTTTGCACTTGTAGCTCATAACTCCAAGGCATCCTCCCCGGATCAAAGTAATTCTGGTGCTGGTACCCTGTGTTCCCATGGACTGCAGGCTGGGTAATAACATGAGAAGACTCTGTGCTTGTAAAACTGAATTGGCTCTTCATTAAGAGAACTATTTACAGAGACGTTGCAACTGCAGCCAGCATTCTAGCCATGTGCACAGAGACTGACTTCCTAGTGCCTTCTCCAAACACCTCCCTCCTGCAGCCTATGCTCCTCCCTCCAAGTTCCATGCTAGCCCCCCAGGCAAAGCACATACTAGCCCATTGACCTGTCAGCTCTGCCCATGTTGCCCCTTCGAGTGCCTGCCCATCACTTCTGAAATGACCTTTCTGAACAGCTGCCAAACCATTTAGGCTGGCCAGAGACATGGCACACCGCATGCCTCCCCCATAGGTACTGTAAACAAGTGGAACTGCTGGCAGTCATACAAACAGCAGTCAAGCCTGGACAGTATCTATGCGTCCATCTCCTGGTACCACTGAAATTAATGGCAGTTTTGCTACGGATTTAAATAGGAGCCGAATTGGGCCCTGACCACCCTTAACTCCAGCTGCAGTCTATGGGAGTGGCAGATGCTGCTGCTATAAAAAAAAATCAGGTGCTGTCTATCAATATACACCTGCACTGTTGAAGACAATGGGAGTGGCAGGATCGGGAATAACACACAGATCTCCTGGCTCCTTCTGCAACACACTCGATGATAGGGAAAGAGAAAGGCTGTGGCAGGAAGCCTTTCCTTTCCAGACAGGTTCGTCCCTAGCTCAAGACATCTTGGCGCTATTTAAATATTTACAGCAGACCACGGCAAAAGAGATTGAAGCATGAATTATTCATGGCTTTACTTTTCTCTTAGCCATCTTTAGCACAGAGGATTCCTCCAGCAGAGCTCTGGGGAAGGGGCGGTAATCTTTCCACACAGAGCAAAGTTCTATAGAAAGTCATTATTAATGTAGAGTCTCTACGTAAGCTCAATGGCGCACCGCACATTCAGTGCCAGTCAAAGTCCACTGTGAAGACAATAGGTTTCTGCAAGAAGGGAACATTGTGAAATTATCCATCGTGGACTTTCAGTCTCATACCAGGATCATGTTTAGAATGTGGACGAGAGATTCTCCCCTCCTCCCACCACCACATGAGCTTCTAAAGTTGCATTCATTTGTTGTTGGCTTTTATTGGGGGCGGGATGGTAGTAAAGCACAACCTGATCCTGAAACTACAGAGGGCTAGCTGGGTACTGGGCCGTGCCTCAGTTTCCCTGCATGGCTTGGAAGTGTTTATCTACAGCTTCCCGACCCAACATTCCTTACTGCGAGACTTAAAGGTCTGATCAGGGCTGGGAACTACAGGTCCCAGAATGCCTTGGTTGTGCAAGAGCAACATGGCAGAACCGGCTCTCCTGTCACATCATGCGAGTAAGAGTTACTCGCATGATGTGACAGGAGAGCCGGTTCTGCCACCGAGGCAACAGGAGCTTTGGTGCCTGCTGCGCAATGGGTTTCATATCCCAGTTGCCATCCAGGGACCCTTCTGGAAAGCAGCCCACCAGAGCCTGCTCTCTCAGCGCTGTAATCCAGAATCCCACCGTATCCCCTGGGGATCACTGATGATAACCAGTGAGGGAATGGGTCCCAGAAGCCTTTGCTGCCGGTTCAGGGAAAAGCTGCCTTAAAGGGCCAGAACACTCTTGCACAAAGGGGGATTCTCACCAAGGAAGGCATGCCATCTTCTTGTAGCCCAAGGGCTCCCCTCCAAGCAGTGGCCAACCCTGGCACTGCTAAGGCTGGACAAGCAGGCAAAAATGCAGCAGACGACACGGTTGCAGATACAAGTCCGGCAAGGCCTGCGCAAGAGCTAGGCAATCCTCTCCTTATAGACGGATTAGAAATGTTTATGGCCATCAGGCAAATGGAAATGCAACAGCTTTAATATTTAACGTGTTGGAGCAGCCCAGAGGTACAGCAGAATCTTTGAGTGCAAGGACTATTTTAAAAAGTCAGAGGCACTGCCCAGTGCACCAGAAGGAAACATACCTGGGGAGGGATGTTGACCAGTACCAGCTGTGTCCCAACTGGGCCTTTGCAAACAGAAAACGTTCCCCGGTTGCTGGTTCCCTGGCTCCCTTCCATAAGCAACCGATGGAGGGATAGAGTCCGCCAAGATGAGCTCTGCCAAGGGACAGCTCTCGCTTACACCTGCTGGCTCTTGTCCCTGCTGGAACTGCTCAAGTGCAGGTGTGGTCCACCCCACCGCAGACGCTCATTTCAGCTTCAGGTACCACTCTTGACCACACCAATTTACACTAGTGGAAAACTCCCCTCTTCTAGGGGGACTTCTTAACTGGCCACATTATACCACTTCACACTGACTGAGTAGCACAAAGAGGCCTGAGTGGGAGCAGAAGATCTGGTTCTAAGAGACTTGCCCAAGGGTACACAAGGAGTCTGTGGCAGGACTTGAACCCAGGTCTCCTGAGCCCCCAGTTCCGTGATTTAGCCGCAAGACCCCTCAAGGGTAACTAAAGGCACTGGCTACCAATAGAATCAGGCCTTCTCATTTCCAACCCTTTGATGAACTGAACCACTAGTTGTGAGTCTTATCAGGTTTGGGTAGCTCTTCTGGAGCACTGCATGGCCACACACACACACAACACATTCATTAACTGTGCTAATTCTTGGCTCAGGGATACCTCAGAGTGAGCAGTGCCCCAGATGCCATATGCCAGGTTACAGACACAAGCATAGATATGAACACAAAAACCAGCAGTTCTTACAAGCAAACCATTCTCACCTTGCCCAGCCTGTGTGACATCACAGCACCCTTTCCAACCAGTCATCATTGACCTCATAGGTTCCAAGGACAGATGGGACCAATGTGGTCATCTAGTCTGACCTCCCATCTAGCACAGGGTATAGAACTTCCCCAAAATCGTTCCTAAAGCAGATATAGGATAAACATCCAACTTGGACTTGATGGCTATTCATAGAGACTCCACCATGACCCTTAGAAATTTGCTCCAATGGTTAATTACTCTCACTGTTAAACATTTATGCCTTATTTCTAGTCTGGATTTGTTGAGCTTCCAACTTCCAGCTACTGTATTGTGTTAGAGCTTGCTCTGCTAGAGTGACAATATTTGTTGCCCATGTAAGTACTTAGAGACTATAATCATGTTACCCCTTAACCTTCTCTTAGTTAAATAAAATAGATGGAGCTCCTTGTGTCTATCGCAAAAAGGCAGGTTTTCTAATCCTTTCATCATTCTCATGGCTATTCTCGGAAACCTCTCCCAATGTATCAACATCCTTCTTGAATTGTGGCCACCACAACTGGACACAGCATTCCAGCACTGGTTGCATGAGTGCCAAACACAGAGGTAAAATAGCCTCTCTACCCATACATGACTGTCCCCCTTTTACCTAACCAAAGATTATATCTCCCGTGTCGGCCACAGCATCATACGACAAGTGCCTGTTCAACCGATTACCCACTAGGACCCCAAATATTTTTCAGAGTCACAGGGTATTTCCCACCTCTTAAGCATGGCCTACATTCTTTGTTCCTATATGTGTACATTTATATTTAGTCATGATAAAACACAGTGTTTGCTAATGCCTCGTTTACCAAGCAATCCAGATCACTCTATTATTTATAACTCCCCCAATTTGGGTTATCTGCCATCTTTATTAGTGATTTGTTTTGCCTTCCAGGTCATGGATCAAGTGTTAAACAGTCTAGGGCCAAGAACAGATTCCTGTAGGGCCCCGCTAGAAACACCCACTTGGTGATAATTCCCCATTTACAGATACATTTTGAGGCCTATCCACCAGCTTTAAATGCTTTTAACATTGCTCTGGTTTTCTTTAATTAGTCACAATATCACACTGTCCTGGGTCTTGCAATAAGCCAGGAGTTGGCTCTTGAAAACACTTGGGCTACCCATTCATATGTGGAGGATTTCAACACTTTCCTCAGTGGCTCCTCCAGGGTCCATCTAGCTTAGGATTTACATGACCCAGTCACGGTAGCAGGGGGAGCGCCTTTAATAGATTTCTCACAGCCACCCCATGAAGCAGGCAAGTACTGTGATCCCTGTTTTACAGATAAGGAACCAAGGCACAATGAGATTATGGGTTGGATTTACAAATGTGCCCAAGTGATTTAAGTGCTTTTAAAAGTTTCCCCCCAAATCCCATTGACTTTCATTGGGACCTGTGCACAGGAATCACTTGGGCACTTCTGAAGCTGCATTGCATACACTGGTGTTAAAGCGCTTTAAAACCCTATTGTGAAAGCTGCATAGAGGTGTGAAGTTTAATAGTGAATGAGATCCTGATACCTTTACCCATACTGAGCAGCGCGTTGGTCCACGAACAGGTGATGAGACCCAAGGGGTAACGTTTTCAACAACAGCGGCTGTAGAAGAGTCACTCACCGGCCTTCTGGGCAAGATTAAGCAGCATCTTCTTTGGCACTAAATAAGAGGAGGAAGACTTTGTAGCACCTTAGAGACTAACCAGTTTATTTCAGCATAAGCTTTTGTGGGCTATAGCCCACTTCATCAGATGCATAGAATGGAACAGAAGTAAGATGCATTTATACATACAGAAAGCAAAAAAAAAAGTTATACATTAGCATACCAATTCTAAGAGGTGGTTTAATTTGGATGGGCCATTATCAGCAGGAGAAAAAAAATACCTTTTGAAATAGATGTCTGTGTCTGGCAGGAGATAACTATTAAAGGTAAATTAACTAGGGAAATGCAATCAACTAGTGTAATGAGAGAACCATTCACAAGTTCTATTTAGTCCTTGGTTTATTGTGTCCAATTTAAAAATTAATTTCAGTTCCTCAGTTTCTCATTGGAGTCTGTTTTGGAAGTTTTTTGTTTCAAAATTGACACCATCAAGTTTTTAATGGAATGGCCTGGAAGATTGAAGTGTTCTACTGGTTTTTGAATGTTATGATTCCTGATGTCAGATTTGTGTGTTGGTCTGCTGCTTCTCCTGAGACAGCCGCCTCCTGTCAAAAGCCAGGTCACATTCAGTCCCATCCCTTCTGAGGTAACAGTCTCGAACAATTCACCAACTTCCCACCAGGCCTCCAGCCCAACTCTGGACTCCGTGGTCCTTACATCGCCGGGTTTTCATGCCACCTTTCTCAATGGCTGGTAGGAGAACCCCCAGGCCCCTTAACTACCCTGGGTTCCATCCCCGAGACCCTGTAGCAAGCACCTAATCTGCTTTCTTAGCCTCCTTGCCACCTTCTTGGACCACTTCCTACCTCAGCCTGTCTAGACCCTTTTCCCTCAGCCCCTTCCCAAGCACGGCAGAATTCTTTCCTGCCCTTGTACTGAGCAGAGTCCCTCCTGGCTCCTCTCTGGCTCTTTGTCTCACAACCCTGATACCACGGAGGCAGCCCTGGGGGTTTAGCCCTTTGGTCGAGGCTCACCACAGCAGGTCATACCATGCCTGTCCTTTCCCAGGGTCTCTCCTGGACCTCTGCCAGTGCTCTCTTCCCAGGAGAGAAGAGGGCTGCTCTCCCTTCAACTACCCAGCAGTCCTTCCTTTAGGAGTTACCCAACTCCTCTCAGCTGGGACTCATCCTTCATTCAGCCGCCCACCTCCTCCCCTACTAACCTCATTCTAAATGGGTCAGGCCCAACCTCCAGGTGGAACTAAGTGAACCAGCTGCTCTCCAGCTAACTTTCCCTCTCTGCTAATGTGGGCTATTGTAGAAGAGCCATCTTGGGGGGGAGCATGGCATAGCCAGCTCCTCCCCCCCCCCCCCCCCAGCATCCCCTGCCAGTGGTGGCTCCACTCCTGCCAGGTAACAATTTACACCCACCCCTTTCAGGGTAACAAAGTTCAGCCAATAAGAGTCTAAGTGTCCTAAAGAGGTCCTCAGCCCCAGCTCTGGGCCCCATATTCTTCCCAATCATCTCCCAGGGCTCTGCATTGTTCTTGTCCCCTTCTCCAGCCTCATGCCCCCTCACCAGGGGCTGGTAGGGGAGCCCAGGCCCTCCTCATCCATTGGATACTTCTCAGGGTCCATAAGACAACCAGTCAAGATTCAGTTCACCAGACTCCTTTCTAACACCTCCCTAGACTTCTCCCCCTTCCAGCCTCTCTAGGTTCACCCCTCTTTCAGGGCCCAGGCTCTCACTGCCCTACCCTAGAATCCTCTAACAAGCCATAAAATACAAACATAAACCCTCTGCCCCCCTCCTTGGGCTTGACCTTACATCCCTCTCAACTTTCCCCTGAGCTACTCCCCAGCTGAATGCCCCCAGGGGCCTCTCCCCCAAAAAACAGGTTCTGACCTTCTGTCAACACTTTCCACCACTACCTACCCCACTTCCATATGTGCTCTGCATCTCCCCTAGCCACCAGACTTCTCTACTCAGGGAGAAGACCCAGTGACAACTTCCTCCTTAACCCTGCTGGCCTTTCTAATCTCTCTGCCCAGAGAGTGACTGTGCAGAACCTTCCCCCCTGCAGCCTTAACCTTCCTTTCTTTTAATTAATCACCCAGCTCTTCTTTCAGCTGGGGCTCATCTTTAATTAAGCCTTCCCCACCCTCCAGGTGCAACCAGGCAGCAAAACTGGCATCTCAGACCTGTATTAACCCTTTCAGAGCCTGTGTGCAATGCCCAGATTGTTCCAAGTATATACCCTCCCCCAGCAAGGGGAGGGATAGCTCAGTAGTTTGAGCAATGGCCTGCTAAACCCAGTGTGGTGAGTTCAGTCTCTAAGGGGGCCATTTAGGGATATGGGGAAAAAGTCTGTTGGATGATTTAGTTGGGGATTTCTCCTGCTTTAAGCAACAGGTTAGACTAGATACCTCTGAGGTCCCTTCCAATCCTGATCTTCTATGGTTCTGACTCCCAGTGTTGTGATCTTCTCACATTAGTACTGAATCAAATACATCTGTTATTGCTGGCTGGCAACAGAGTATCAAAACTGAAGTCATTAAAGAGGAGTGGGTAAAACAGCCACAATGAATAAACATTCTAAAGCATGTGACATAGAAATCCCCATTACCTGGGGTCAGAGACCATTTCTCAAGACAGTCCCATGCTTCTGGAGGCTCCCCTGACTTGTACACTCACTGCAGAGCAATGCAGTGCAGACGCAGCAAGATATTGCAGTAAATATCAAGAGGTCTGCAGTGACAATGAGCCTGTGTGTGAAGGTAACTAGTAGGGAGAAAAATTGCTGCTGATATGCAGTGTATATGGGCATCTCTGTAATAAAAAAACGGCTTTTTGTTTGAGGGTAGCAATTATTTATTGGGTTTGTTTAAAGAAATATTCTCCTTCAAAATGCACTTCTACATTGCTGTTCCCATCTCAGGGGAGACAGAGAATGTGCTGCTATGATAATACAGGATATAAGTGGAGGAAAAAAACACTCACAGTTTGCTGGAGATCTTTGCTCTGCATTTTGTATCATCTCTGACATGGTGACCTCTGCTGGTCTGATTATTTCGATAGCAAATACTTCAGCTGCCTGCAATGCAGGAAGAAACAGGAAGGGAGGGAGGGAGAGAGAGAAATAACTTTCAGCATCAGGTAATTGCTTTACCTGCTACCTGTTCCAGGTGACCAGGGCAAATAAGTAAATAAACCTGTTGCTGACTGATAAAAGCCAAACCGAGCTTCTGAAACTCCCTCAAAGATCAGCCTTTGTAGTTAAGGTTCTGGGTTGGTCTGTTTCAGAGATGGTTGGGATCTGTTGGGAACTGGAGAGTTCAGATCTTTGCATTCAGGCATCTAGGGACAGATTTTCACGGGGAGGGGGAATATTTTCAAATCCTCAGTGTCCTCAGTTGAGGACAGATTTTTCCAGGGTTCAGCTCAGATTTAGGTACTGGCATAAAGGCCAGAGTTTCAACAGTGCTCAGCCCCGTTGTGACACTCCGGAGAAGATTTTCAAAAGAACTTGACATTCACCGGGCTGAATTAGTCTGAAAATCTGGCCCGAATTTAGTTGCTTTTCTCTAGACAATTCTGGCTATCATGTCCCTGGCAGTAGAGAGCAGAGAGGATGCAATTCTGCTGATTAGAAAGGGAATTCCTTACTGAGGCTGTTGGACATAGACAGGCCCTTGGGTTCTTTCTGCAGCATCTAGATTGGCCAGGACAGTACTGTGTTGCTGCAAAGGCCTCCTTCTGCCCCATTGACTCCAATGGAGCATCTCATTATGAAAGTTCTGGTGTTTGGTTGGTATAGTGTGTGCCGCTTAGGGAATGATGCCTAGTGGTAAAAGCTGGCAACTGGGAGTCAGGACTCCTGATTTCTAATCCCACCTCTGCTACTGATTGACTGTGTGATACTGAATAAGTCACTTAACTGCACTGTGCCTCAGTTTCCCATACATGAGAAGGGTCTCATGGCTGTAATGCCTCCTACGGAGACAGGTTTTATTAATTAATGTCTGCACAGCACTTCTAATAATTACTCAGATAGTGGACTTCTATACTAGCCCAAAGAACAACTATTTCTGCCATCTAATCCCTTCTGTAATCTAAAAAGGCAATGTGAAAAATAATTGGGAAGGGGAAGGGGAGATGTCCCCTGAACTATTTCAAAGCTAAGCTGGAGTTTTGTGCAGTGACTCAGGATAGTCCTTGTTGCAACTCGTCTGGGTCACATATGCCTTGGTCCTCGTGTGGGATTTGCATACCCAGCTTCCAGCATAGCTGAGAGAAGAGTGATGCTTCAAAGACTTGAAGGTCATTGACTATTTTAAAGTAGCAGCAATTTGGAGGAATAAATATTATCTGACAACAAATGAATATTGTGTCGGGATTTTGCAGACTCAGAAGGACAGATTTGCAAGTAACCAAACACTGAATAGTCAGGGCTCGGGTAAGGAGCTATTCAGGAATAATAAAAAGGGTATTAAACAATTTTGCATAATTAATCGGGAAGATGTGTCCTAATGAAGGACTTAGAGCGTGAGCCTCTTAGTATCTTTGATAAGCAGTTACTTATCCAACTAGTCCTACTGCCTTCAGCTACTCACATGAGTAAACATTGAGCTGTCTCCATGTAATGTTCACAGCATATACACAGAGAAGTTAGGTAAGACCACAAATACTCTAGCTGGAAGGTTACAATGTAGCACTACTTGATTTCTTAGAATTCAGAATGACATCACAAAGGAACCCCAAAACAGAGAGAGACAAAGCAGGCTACCCCCTATAAAAATAGAGGCCGAACTCCTGCCCACCCTACTCTAAGTGCCTGGCTGCAAGCTGCCAGCTGCTAGGCCTGGATTGTACACTTCCCTATAGAGCCCCTATGCGGCAAACAGGACCAGGAAAAAAAACCCTGAAAATTAAAGTGATAGCTTACAATTTTAACACAGGTTTCAACACACCAGACTCCACAATCTGTAATAACTAATGATGCAAAGCTGTTGTGTAGGGCACTCCAGCTTCAACACCAGTACATGGACCACTGAGGAAGACAACCTTACAAGGCAGAAAAGAACAACGGAGGTATTTGAAACTGCAGGGGGAGAAGGCAATTTCTGATGATAAGAGGCTAACAGCAAATGTTCAGTGGGATTCACTATTTTTTTTATTTTTTTTTTAGAATACAGATAATGTGACAACACTTGTTTGACAAGTGCAGGAGCAAGAGAATTGCAGAGGGATTTGAAGACAGTGGCCGTGTCTCTCCCCTTTGCTCTCACGCACAAACCCGTTTGTACCAGGCACCGAAGAATAAAAACCAATTGCTGCAAGTGTCACCCAATGGGATTCTCATGCTTGTAAAGGCAAGAAAACGGCTCCTTCTTGCTAACCTCTTCCTGTTTCATAACTGAACCAAATCACTAATAATATTATTATTATGGTGATGAAAACTCCCCCACTAGGTGATGAATGTTATTTAGAGTTGGATCTACGCTGTGGTTTTAAATAAACACAGAGGTCTCTCTGGCGCCTTCTCCCGCACCAATCACCAGTCTGAAAATAATTAGTTCAGCCATGATGAGAGATTGATGAATTTGAACACTGAGCCAAGTTCAAGGCTGTGGGCCTGGATTTCACAAAGGTGTTTAGGTGCTGTCATAAGTGTGGAGTGTTGTCTTGCCTGTGTAGGGTTAATGTTACCTGAGAGGGGGTGACGTAAGAGCTCCCGGGCCACGAGGGAGGAAGGGATTTTTAGTTTTCAGTTTCCCTCCATCCCAGCTTGGGACAAGAACCCATTTTTCTTCATTCTCCAGCTATGGGGAGCAACTCTTCTATTTTTTCTTTCCTATGTTCATAAGTAGCTGTTCTGTGAGTAACATGTTGATTTTCATAAGTTTCTGTACCTATTTAGAGTGTCACTAGCCTTTTCAGAGGGGAAATTAGAGAACTCTAGATTGTGAAGTTGTATTGTACGTGTATGCTTTGTTCTCTTTTCTTTATTAAACCTTTTTAGTTATAAAGAGCATTTGGTTTATTTCCCTTAAAGTTCTCTCTGCTTTCAGGCTGGAAAGGGAGGGGGGAAGAGGGGTACTGTCTAAGTGACCGGCTCACAGTGTGTGAGCTGGAGTGCGGAGTCTTTCTCTCTCTTCCTTCAGGCTAGAAGGGGAGGGGGGGAGCAGTCTGGGTCCCGATCTCTCAGGGAGAGGGAAAGGGGGAGTTGGGGTGTCAAGGTACCCCCACCCCATGGTCTTGGGGTGATTACTGAGTGGTGGCAGTGTGGTCCCCATTTCCCAATGGGTAGAGTGTGGGGTTTGGGGGTGTGAAGATTTAACTTAGGCTGGGAAGCAGCTTGTAGTTATTTGGTCTGGCGTAGAAGAGACCCCTCTCTGTACCCCAGGTTCAGAGAGAGGGAATAGACACTCTTACAGATGCCTATGGCCCAGTTTTAGACTCCACTGTGATTCGCAAAATTCTTGGCAAACCCTGGAGATGCCTAAGTTTTGGTGCAAAAGTTCCCTCCAGGCATGCACAGTGCGGCCTTACCCTTTGTGTCTGATCACCTACCTCCCACCTATGGCCTTTTGAAAATTTTACCTGAGGTCTGAAAAGAGGCTGCGAGCCACTGAGGTGGGTAAAAAATGGCAACTGTTTTTTCACAGAAAATGTGAACAATATTTTGTTTTAAATTTCTCATCAAAGGCATGGGGGGAAAACACATTTTTGGTAGAAATGAGGGGGTTTCCATGTTGAGGGTCTTGAAACCCCTATAATGATTTTTAATACCAAAGCTCAAACACTTTCACTGAAAATGGAACATTTACCAAAAACTCAAGATGGTAAAATGAATTGGGGGTTTGGCTTCTGAGATTGTTGTAGAAAAAATTGAAAAGTTTAACCAAAATGAAAATTTTGCTAAAAAAAAATTGCATTTTGGTCAAAAAAACATTTTCCCTTAAAAAAAAAAGTTCCAACAACAAAAATTCAGTCGGCTCAATTGGAGAGTCTTATACCTTCCCTTATACAAAAAGCAGCCAAACACTTTCAGCCCAAATGGTCCTTATCTTAAGAGAACAACAATGTTTAAGAGTCTGCAGGAGAGAGCATAAAATGGCTGCCAGCAGTTGTAAAGGGGAAGGCATAGAAATACCTCACAGAGAGATCAGTATACTAGTCTAGATGCCAATAGCTTCGGAGGAGACAGCTCCTGTACTAACGGCTGTGAGCAGTAGTGGCATGGAGGCAGGTAGGATGGAGTTTGTGACGTTGGAAGGAGTAAGAGAGTTTTAAAAATCTGTCAGGTAAATTTAAATGGGATCCTGAGGTGAAAATGGAGCCAAGGGTGATGTCGGAGGACTGGGAGATGTGGCCATGTTTCTTTGTATGTGTGAAGCATTCTTCATAGGGTGAGAGGCCTGGAGATGGGACCAGGGGTGGGGGCGAAGAGGAGAGGTGCTGCAGTCAAGGGAGAAGGAGAGAAGGGGCTGGGTGAGTGTATTGGCCAGTGTGGGGCTGAGATGGTGGGCATCATTACAGAGGGGGAGAAAGGGGTATTTACCGGCATAGGAAATTGGAGAAGTGGAGGAAAATTCAGGGGCATGGATGAAGCCAAGATGACAGCGGAGTCAAATGCAAGGTTGGAGTTGAGATGGCAGATGAATGGCTCCCATCCTTGATCAAGAGAAACTTTCTGCTTTCTAGACATTGATCAGAACCAAGGCAGTCTCTGGCTGGGCACAAAGGGGTTTTGTAAAACTTGCAGCAGGAGGTTATTCTTCTCCACTTCTACCCTATGGTGCCACAGGTGAGAACAAAGACACTTCATCAAGATTTTACACTTCCAAGGCTCTGCGTGATGGGCTGGGTGCCCCCAGACTGGTACTGAGCGTGCTAATGGGAGCTTTGGCACCCACCCACTCAATTAACCTAGCCTGAAAGGAGGAGTGGAGTCTGAAAGCCTGGGAGAGCCTGAGAGAAGTACGGTAGGCTGTGGGCCCAGGAAGGGGCTGTGGGAGCAGCCTGTTGACAGGCGGAAATAGAAAGAATCCCAGAGAGGTAGTGGGGGGTTCGGGCTTGACAGTCTTTGCCTTCTCAGGGTCCCTGGGATAGAATCCAGAGTGAGGCTCCCTGTGAGACTCTGGAGAAGGTGGCCTGAAACCCCCCGATATAAGAAGAAGAAGTGTTTTGAAAGCCCGGGGGGTGGGTGTGTGGATGCAAGGACGCTGGGGCCCAGAACTGGGGGCTGAAAATCCATTAGGTATAAGGATGTTGGATTCCTGTTGTGCTAGAGGCACTGTGGTGGAAATAAAACGTGACCTGTCTGGAGAATGCCCACCATAGGACCAGAGTGATGGCCAGCTGGGGATGCTAGAGAGGAAGGAGCTGCCTTGCAAGGCCCAACCAGGAGGGGGCGGGCCATGGGTAAGTAGTCAGCTCTTCACAGCCTGAAATAATTAAACTACAGGGTTGCACACTTTGTAACTTGGGTAGGCTGGGCTTGTTGCCCACTCCAGGGACTCTTTGCATTCCTCCATTCCACCCCACAAGCTCTCTGTGTGCCTCCCCGCCCCCCGCATTTCAGGGACTTCCCTGAAACTTCCTCCTCTCCCCTAGGACTCTGTGTGCCCTCCATTACCCCCACTGCCACTAGCCAGAGTCCCTTGTGCCCTGCCTCTTCCTTCATAACCCTATTGCTGTGGGCACTGAGACACACAGCGGTTCAGGGAGTTACGCAATGTCATTTGGTGATCTTGGTTTCAGAACAGGGAAGGGAATGCCAGCTTCTGACCCCCAGGCCTGTGTTCTAGCCACTAGACACCATTCTCTCCATTTCCCCAGGCTGCTGTCTGTGTTACGGGCAACTGCTCCCCGCCATCAGGGCTTCGTACTGGTTTCTGGCTTGTTTAACCCAGACTGCAACCAGTTTTACTGCAGACATGGTGTAGGGAAGAAAGGATGGTTGGTGATTAAGGCTGGGGCTCAAAAGATTTGGCTTCAGTCCCTGGATCTATTAGCTGACTTTGGGCAAGTCACTTACCCTTTGGGCTTTGGGTTCCCATCTGTAAAATGGGGATAACAACACTACCTTTGTCCTTCTTCTCTAGACTGTTCTAGGCCAGAGACCATCTCTCACTACAGGTCTCTAAAGCAGCTAGCACAATGGGGGAACGTACTTCACTGGGAGCCTTTATTTGCTACCATAACAACTGCTCTGTTTAACCCAGTCTGCAGAGTTAACAACCCTTGCAAAATAGCCTCAGGTGGCTTGTGTGCTTCAGTATCTGACTGTCACAATTACTTGGTCGTGTTTTAAGCATCGATGGTTTGGGATGTTAACCAGTTTCCCCATCTTAGAATGTGAGCCACTTGTGTGAGGTGCTACAAGAATATACGTTCAAGGGAACTTGCTTTGTGAATGTTCTTGGGTCTTTAGCGTGCTATTATGAGCTGCGTTAAAAGGAGGTGGCTCCCTGCGGTCAGAACCTAGGCAATGTTTGCTGCAGGGATGGTTTTAAATGTCTTGTTTAAAACATTTCCTTTGAGGCAAACTGCCCTAGAATTAAAGAAAAATAGTTCTGGGTTCCAGTGTTGATTCTACTCTGCACTGCCTTTTATGCTCTCAGGTGGAGGAGTTACTATACACCTGGGTATCGAGTGCTACTTTCCCTCTTCTCTCTGACCAATTTTCTACTGGGAAGAAAACAACCTATTCTCTCTACTCCTACCCCTAACAAAGAAAAACAGCTAGTAGCATACCCGTTTGCTGCAATACAATATCCAGCCAGGGGTTGACAAGTGTCATGGTTGTCTGATTAACGGATACCACTTTGGGCCACATATGCCTATCTGGAGCTGTGCAACCACTAGTGGCCATGGCTTTAGTGATGCGGCAGGCAGAATGGTAGGAAAGAGATTATACTCAGATGCAGAGAGATCAATGTTATCTACAGAGAGATTGGTGTTTGTCCCATCGCTGCCTATATACCAGATTGTATTCCTGTGTGCCCATCTCACGCCAGTCTAAAACCCTTCTAAAATCGGAACCTTTCCCCCCAGCTCCGCTCATCAGACAGCAGCCAGATTCTTTTGAAAATCCACACTGAAAATCTGACGCTTATTTCAGTGATTAAGTGGAGCTGAGCTCTTTGGAAAATCTCGCCCCGCTTGTGAGCACAGAACAGGTATAAATGCAGCCTCACCTGCCAGAGATTAGTAAGAAACTTGCCCTATGGGCAGGCTACTCCATAATCCCCTCACTCCGGAAGGCGAAGGGGTGGTGGCTTTTGCATCTTTCTCTGAAGAATTCCTCTCAGACAGGAGAGTGGGCTAGAGAGATAAATAGGCTGATCCAGAATGTCAGTTCCTAAGGGGAACGTCACTCACACGATAGAAGCCAGACCCTCCGACCCTCCGCACGGGGTGAATTTCTATGTGGATATTTTGTGCAGCAGGCTGGCTAGCACGGTGCTGTCTGGAAAACGTGGCTAGCTTTTTGTGGTTTGAAGTCTGGATCTTCTTTTGCAGAGATGTTGCATCTGGACTTTAAACCCCCTCCTCCCCCCTGAGCTTGTTGGCAGAGCTGTCATGTTTTGGAGTTTGGTTACTCTTGCTGGGCAGTTCTAGTGCAGGTATATTCAAGAGCATTCATCTTTGCAATGAAAAATCCAGGGGCCAGTTCTTCAGCTGATGTGGGTCTGTCTTCAATGGAGATAACTGTACTGACAACAGATTCCCACCAGCTGAGGATCCGGCCCTGGCTTTTTAAACCATACTGGGCGGGAGGAGGGGAACAAAATGAATGAATGAAACTGAAGCGGCTCTTTGCACTTCTTCCAGGCGGCGATGCTATTGTTCCTGTCTGTCAAGTTTGGTTCCGTCAGTCACGCTGTGTTATATAACAGGACGGGATGGGACTGACAGATCTGGATGTGACAGGTCATAACAATGATTTGCCAGGTAGGGGGAATTCATGGGAGACTGGTTTTTATTGTGAGAGCTGAGGCGTGGAACGAAACTGCTATTGAAGAGAATACTTAACAAATAATAAAAAAATACCCTCATCTCCTGAGGATGGCAGGGAGTGACGGGGGAAAGGGCTTCGTCAAGAACTGTATGCAGGTGACATTGACTAAAAACAGTTCATCTAGAGGTGGCAACAACTTTCAGCCACTAATGATTAGGGGACTTGTGCCCTGAGAATCTCCTTTCATTTGCACCAGGGTTAACACACAATGGTAAGTAAAAGTATCAGGCTGGTGGAATCAAATGGAGGCCCTGGGATTCCTCCCCCCAGAGCCATTCAACCTTCTTTGGCCAGAATCTAGAACCTTCTGAGCATTCAGTAGTGGCACTAGCTATAAACAGATGGAGTAATTGCTTCAGGGCCCCCCTTTAATATGACCCCCAAAATACTGCCCACCTTGTTTAACGTGGATTCTTTCCTACGTGGATTCATCTGGGTTCTGTTGGTTTCTTTGTTTGGTTTGTGGAAATAATGCATGTAGTCATTTTTAGAGGGTGAGTGAGAATATTCCCACATAGGGCCCCAGTGGGTTTGCAGCACTCTTGTGAGCATTGGCATCTCTTTTTTCCCCGTGGGCTCCTCGGGATCGCTGTCTGGGGGCAGGTCCGGGAATTCCTCGGGGTACCCGGCAGGCGGTAAGTCCGGCTCGGCCTCTGGATACATGGCTTGGGGTAGGCTGAGCGGCTCCTCGGGGTAGATGGCCGGGGGCAGGCTGGGTGGCTCCTCCAGGTAGCGGCCGCTCAGCAGGTTCGGCCAGGCCTCCTCTGGGTAGCGGCCGCAGGGCAGACTCGGCCAGGCCGCTGGCCCAGGCTGGCCAGCAGTGGCGCCCTGGTCGGGAGCTCCACCCGGACCGTCTGGCTCCTCTGGTGTCCGCCTTGCAAGTGAGCTCTGGCTCCGGGCTTTTACCCTTCTGGGTTGCCGTGGTGACCTCTAGGGGGCGGGGCCACGCCTCTCTAGCTCCGCCCACTTTGGTAACTGGGGAGGCTCGTCCCCTAGCGGGGCGGTGGGGCGCCACACTGCCTCGCTACAGCCCCTTACCTGAGAGGTTCAGCTCGGTCACCGTAGCGACAGCACTTCCCACAAGCTCCTGTTTCTTAAATCATTAAAATAACCTCCCTCCCCATCTCAATAACTGAGCTAGGTGGTGGTGGGGGGGCTGAAGCGGGGAGAGTTATCAACTTAGTTGAGTTGTCAATGAAGCTGGCACAGAAGGAGCTTGATGTGGAATAGGTGAGGCTAACTGCGACTGTAGCTTTGCCCTGCCAGAGGCCTGGATGAGCTCTGACCAGGAAGCAAGATGGAAACAGAATCTTTGAGGGATTAAGTGGTCATTCCTTTTTTTCCCTTTTCTTTTTTAAACTCTTCTAGACGGGTTGGAGTGCTAAGTCTTTCTTAGAAACCTTGTTTGAGTTTAACTGCACCTGCGGGGGGGATGAGTCCCAGATTTAAATGCTCATGTGGTAAGAATGAAGAGGGAGATTTTCAAATACACAGGTTGGAATTAGGGCCTGGATCCTCAAAGATCTTTACGTGCCTAAGTTCCATTGAAATTGAGGCGAATTAGGTGCCTAAATACCTTCTGAGGATCTGGGCCTAGATGTCTCAATCCATTGGATTCCTAAGTGCCCTTTGTTATTCCCCACACACCAGCCAAAGTATCCCCATTTCTGGTATACCCATTAGCCTTATAGGCATGCTTAGAGGCTCCAACCAAGCTCCTGGCCTACTCGCTGTAGGTCCTATACACACACACACACACACAGCAAGAGAGCCCCTAGCTGAGAACTAGCAGCCAGAACAGACAAAGGAGGCATGACCATGCTCCCCATGTCACGGGTGGGGAACTGGAAAGATCAAATGATTTGACCAAACTCACCCAGGGAGACTGTGGCACATGCAGGAATGGAACGCACGACAAGGCTGTTTACCTCCCTTCTTTAGTCTCCATAGTCTTTGCCACCACTCAGCTCTTCTCCCTTCCGGTGGACTCTTCTGTAAGGGGTTGTGCCATTCACTGTCTCTCATCTCTGAGGCAAAGGTGGGGGAAGATTAACCAAGGAGAAGAAGCCACCTGAAGCTTTGGGTTCTGTGGGGGGGGGGGGGGAAATAAGCCCCTGTACTTCCAGGGCAGCTGTTGCCTGAGCATCTCTCCCAGTGTGCGCTACTCCCAGCGGTATTCCGTCTCAGCTGGGGATGCAGGATCTGGGCCTGTAATGAAGGATGGGGTGCTGCTTCCAATTCACTACCCGCCTCCCCAGTAGTTACAGTTGAACCTGAGTTCCAGAGTCTGGCCCTGGATCCCCCGGAACTTCCCACAAGGGACCCATTTGTGCCCATCTCTGCTCATATTATTCCAAACAGAGTCAGAGCCCCCTGCCAAGGTGAGAGGAAGGGAGGAGAGAATGAATGGCTGGGAAACCTGGCTCTGCAAGCATGACTTGGGGTGGGCAACGGCAAAGCAGAAAATCTGCCAAAGAGCAGGAGAGAGGAGAGAAAGCCAAGCACCTAAGTCACCTGGGTGAAAGGGGCAAGTGCAGTCGCCAATGTCTCTCAGCCTAACATGTACAAGTGGCAGGCAGAGGGCAGGTTTAATGGTTAAGGCTCAGGACTGGACTGCAAGAGACGGGATTTCAGTTCTCAGCTCTGATCCAAATTCCCTGTGTGACTTGGGGCAAGTCACTCGCTCATCCTGGCCTCCAGTTCCCGAGTGGCACAACTGGATTATTAATTCTGTCTTGTCTGTTTCAACTCTAGTCCTTACTCTGAAAAGCACATTGTTCGCTGCAGGTGTGTGCAGTGCCTAACACGGTGCGTGGGGCCTCAATGTGATTTGGACTGCTTGGTGCAACAGCAGTAATGAGAGATGCTGGCACAGATTTCATGCAGACACCAGATAACCCTTCATCTCCCGGTTTCACTCTGCCCTGCGGGCCCAGCTCCCAGCCTCTGGGAGGACTTTTGGAACTAGACAAGCTAAGAACTCACCCTGCCCCCGATCCTTTCAGGAGGGCTGCTTTGTGGCTTAATTCCAACCGCCTCTCTGATTCTCAGCCACTTGTCTTCCCCCAACCCAGTCGCTCTTGTTGACACCGATCAGCCCAGTTTCATCCCAAACCCCACCCAGTTAGTGGCACGTCAATGGAGCAGCTTTGCTTAGGAGTTTACCTTTCACTTTAGCAGCACCAGTCGTTCCCACAGATCTTGACCTCAGTAGCCCCTGCCCATAATAGTTCTAGGGCTCTCTCACTTGTAACCAGTTCTTGGCCCTGTTTCTGGGGTGCATTCAGCTTGTGGGTTGCTAAGTGTAGGGCAACGGCTTTAAAAGTGAAAATCGGAACCCCCTTAAAAGCTTGTTAACCTACTTTGGCAGCCTGGAGACCTGCAGCTTTACTTGTCTGTCAAATTATATCTCACATGGCAGTGTCAAGATCCAAGATCTCTAGGATGGAACCACTTCAGGCCGGGGGTGCTGCTTGATCACCCCAAGATCCAGCACCTAGGCGAAGGAGGGATATTTAAACGACAAATTTGCCAGCTGTGATTTTTTTTCCCCATCCAGAAATTTACCACTAGAGGTCCCCACACACCTCCCTAAAAACTCAGGCATCTCTGCTGATTTTAAACCTAGAAATATTGTGGCAATGGGAATATGTGCACAGCACCCATGGCCAGATGGGTGGTTTCTACAACACTAACGCAGGCTGGGCCTGATTTGGATCTCATACCAATTTTACACCATTCACTTTAATGAAGTGACTCCAGATTTACATCTCTGCAAAAGCAGACTCAGGCTGAATGAATCTAACACATGATTCTGTGCCTAAGCAACTGAGACTTTATTACATGCAATCAAAGAGGAAGTTAAAAACACAATGAACCTTCATTTAACGGGGCAAGATAAATGTGGAAACAAGGATCTGAATGACTAAAATCAGACACCTGGTACTCAGGCCTCCATTCAAGTGGTTTAATTTTCTAAGATTCTGGGCACTTTCATCCTCCTCCTGAAATCTGGAGGAGCTCATCCCTCTAAAACGCAGGCCCCTTATTTAAGTGCATGAAGATGGATTTAGTCACCTAACTGCAGGAAGCCAAGTTTGCACGTTTTGCCCTCGATCTGTCAAGCTTTGGATGGCGCGTCCAGTGCTCTTCTTGTGACAGCTAAGCCTCCTATCATTCAGAAGTCGATTTTTTAGGGTGGCTGACACTTTGGCGTGCAGATGCTTGCTGGAAGAAAGCCATTCTGTGATGAATTGGCAGGTGGAAAATTCCCGGAATCGGCAGGCAGACTGAACTGAGACACAAGTTGTTTCCACCGGGCTCTTCTCTTCCCTCCTCCCCCATATGGGTGTGATGGCTAAAGATAGAAACTGGGCTTGTGACTCAGTTTATGGGCTAATAGGAGATGTAGGTTTAAGGCTTGGCTTTACCAAATGCATTCTCTATGATCTTAAACAAGTCACTCAGGATAGGATCTACAGTAGGATGACCAGATAGCAAAATATCAGAACAGAGGGGTGGGGGGTAAAAGGAGCCCATATAAAAACAAGCCCCAGATATTTGGACTGTCCCTATAAAAGTGGGACATCTGTTCACTCTAATCTACAGTCACTGGAAAGGCTGTGTTTGCTATCTGTGTACTTTGGATCAAGCCTGTAATTTCTCTGTACCTCAGCTCTTCTCTGGAGGGGCAACGGTGTTGCCCAGTGTTTAGAGCACTGTGCGGGAAGTCAGGAGACATGGATTCTGGTCCTGGCTCTGCCATTGGCCTACTGCACAACCTTGGCTAAGTTGCGTCACACCAGTGCTTCAGTGTCCTTCTCTGTACAATAGGGGGAATGAGGCTGTATTCCGGTGTGAAGTGCTCTGAGATCCGTGGATGAGACGTGCTAGGTACTATCTGTAAAATGGGAATAAAAATATACTTCTTTTGCCATATCTGTTTAGCGTGATCCCAGTTGCCTCAAGGCATGATGCAACCACTAAACAGCCCATTTTCCAGACTGCTAATTTTGCATGCTTGGGTTTTTGAGTGACCGACTTAAGAAACCTTGTGGCTGACTTCCAACGGCGCCTAACACCGCAGCTATCGTTGGAGTCAGGTACAAATTCCCACTTCTCAGCATTCAACAAAAGGTAACTTTGAACTACAATCCCCAGTCACATGCACCAATGAACAAGGGCCTCTGCATGGCCAAGGTGCCACTTTTAAAACAGGAAGGTCCTTGACACATCGGTATTTTTTATGAATGTGCATCTGTCTTTGTTTCCCTGAAAATCACCTAGTTACAGTATATCAGGCTCGATCCTGTTGCTGTTGGAGATAATGGGGGATTTTTGTGATTGTCTTCAATGGGAGGAAGGGAATGTACAATAGCCATCACTCAGTATCCTGATCATTGTCAATTTCAAATGCATTCCTGTCCATGGTGACATCTGGGAAGCCTAACTCTCGGTAGGAGGCACACCATGGCTTCTCTCATGAACCTGCTGTTATCTCGCCGTGTGCGACGCTACATTATTGATTAGGGGGATATGGCTTTTGCTCCTGCTGTGGTAGAGAACTAACACGTATGTTCAAGGGGTTTTGTGCCACTTCCTAGCTAGCATCCCCCTCCTCGAATGGCCTGCAGCTCCAGGACATGGGAGGAGCACAGAAGAGCATGAGCAACCTGTTCAAGGTCAAACTCTCAGTGGAAGAACTGGAACTCGGCTCCCTGCCCCCATTTCTGACTCCCCTCTCCTCTCCAGAACAGTGTCACACTGAACGTTGAGAGCTACACAGAGTAGATTTCAACTGACCATGTACTTAAGTTGGGTTTCTTCTATAAAGAGCCACAGTAGGAGACAGGGGTTTGAGCTAGATGGACCCCTGGTCTGTTCTGGTTTGGTCTGGCAATTCTGATTTTTGGGTCTTGTTTACTCTTGGGGGACCCACAATCTCAGTAAGATCAGAGGTTTGGGTCTCATGAGCACCCCAAAAGAAGAGCACTGCCCCCCAAAACTGCCCCACCATATCTCTCTACTACCAAGCCCTTTCTTCCTTTCTCCACTGCTGCTTTCCCTTTCCCCTCCATTTCTCTCTTCTCTCTTCCATGTTTCCATTGCCTCCCCAGGGGACATGGAGGAGGGGGCCACTGGAGTGTGACACCCTCTTTCCCGCAGGCTTTGCTTTAACAAGGTCCCATGGGAATTCATCTGCATTGACAGAGAAGGGGGTGGTTCCAAAGCATTGGTGGAGAGGTAGTCAAACAACCTGTCAGCTGGATTGGACCCAGCCTCCCCATCACTAATCTGACAAGTGACCCCCACAACTGCTATCCAGTCTCTGAGCTAGATAGTCAGCATGTGCATGTCTAGTGCCGCTTCTTGGGTCTCAAGACGCCTGGGTTCTATTGGTACCGGGTACTGGGGCTTAGGACATCTTGATTCTATTGATACAGGAGGCTCAGGATGTCTATGATCTATGACTTCAGAGCTTTGGGTTCTATTAGTACAGGGGGCGGGGGACTCACACAGGATGCCTAGATTCTATTAGTATGTGGGCCTGGGATGCCTGGGTCTATTCCCAGCTCTGCCAGAAACCCCTTGAGTAACCTTGAGCAAGTCACCCAATCTCTTGGCCTCAGTTTCCCCATCTGTCAAATGGCGCCAACGATGTCTCCTTCACAGTGGAGGTTGTTGTGTGGGTTAATTAAGGTCTGGGGATCTCTGGATGGAAGTTGCAGTGTCCTACTTTAGGGTTATTAGAATTGGAGGCCGGGCCACTTCTTCCTGGGCAGTTCTTCTGAGGAAAGATGTAGCTGCGAGGACAGGTGTACGCAGAGGTGGCTGGAAGTGGTAGGACAGGAGAGTTTCTTATTACTGATATAGTAGAGCTTGATTTCAGCCAGGCAGCTCCACATGATATTCTTGTGCAGGAACTGAAGTGACGTGGTTCAGATCATGAGACCCCTAAAAGGCGTCTCTGCAGAGTAATTATTAATGGTACGGTGTCAAGTTGGGAAGAGAAGAGGTGTGGGGCAGAGTCCCTACAGGGTCAGTGCTGGGCCCGGCCCTGTTATTAAATATATTATTACATGACCCCGAGGATGGAGGGGAGGGGACAGTGATCAGATTCCCCAGTGACACCAAGCCAGAAGGGATAGCGTAGCAAACGCTAGGGAAATCAGAGCAAAGATAGAAACGGATCTTGAAAGACTAGCAAGGGGTGGGCATTAATTAAATGAGGTGCCCTGAGGACAAAGGTCAGTGTGAAAGGATTGTTGTGGGGTTCAGGTCCTAAGAATCAGGAAGTCTGAATCTGACAGACTTAGTCCCCCCCATGTGAAGGGAGGGGGTGTAATATTTATCTCGCAGGGTGGCTGGAATGATCAGTGGCATTGGAACGTGGGAAAGCCATGGGACAAAACTGCAAATGCTGGATCGGATGGAAACCGACCTTCTAGCTGCAATTATTACTTCAGTCGGGAAGATACTGACATACCCTCAGCTCCTCTAGTTTGCTGCCCCTACGAACGCTTCATAGGGTAGAGTTTGTAAAGCTGCTTGCAAGCTTCAGGTTTAAGGTACTCGAGAAACGCAGAGTTCAGTCTTGTTAAAGGACAACAACATTTAAATAGAGCTGGGAATTTTTCAACACGACATTTTGGCAGGAAATAGTGATTCCTCAAAATTGCTCACGGGGAAGGGTTGGTTTTGGCAAATTTTCTGGTTTGAAAAAAATTGGAGGTGGGAAGACGTTTTGAAACAGTCAATGTCTCCTTTCCATATTTTCTAAACACAAACTTCCGGGGTTTTATATTTGAAATTAATTTTCTTTCTTTAAGCAAATTATTGTTTTAAACACTAAGAAGGTCAAAATTGAAATGACTTGAACCAAGTTTATTGATCCACAAAACTTTGAGACATCATGATTTTCCCCCCGATTTAGGATGGGAAAATTTTGCAAAATCTCAACCAAAAAACTCCAAAACAATATAAGTCGGGATGGCAAAACCATTTCCCACTCAGTTCGACATTTTATACTCAGCAAGTAGCACTACAGAGAGAAATCTCGGGACATCAGCTGACAGTAAAGGGGTGTAACATCTTCTTAAGCCGCAGAGCTCCAGCTGATATCAAATAGAGCGTTGTTCATCAACCCAAAAGGAAAGAGAGACAAGTGTGAACTGCAGGCCAGTTCTCAGCAGATATACATTGGTGTAGCATGGTTAAAGTGGAGTTGCACCAGGTTACCCCAGCTGAGAATTTGGCCCAGTGTCTGCAACGTGAAGCTGCCACTAAAACACAAGTGCTTTGTTGATGGGTCATTTTGGGTGTGATGCAGGCAGTTAGTATCCGATTTTTCTTCCCCACTGCCTGCTCCATGTTGTTAATTTACTCCTGTGCCAAATACACACTGGGCTGGATTCTGGAGCTCTTACAACTGTCCCTCCCACTGTCCCAGTCCCCCTCCCAGTGCAGACAGGTCTTGAGCCAAAGCTCTTTGAAGTCAATGGGAGTGAGTGTTTCCACCGGCTTCAAGGGGCTCTGGAATATGCCCTTAGTGTCTCCTTCCACGTCTGTGGGTCTGCCCAGTAGCGCGATGGACTCTGCAGCTCCCCAGACTGCAGGGTTGTTAATTAAAATGGTTTCTTCTGCTGATAGGGTCTGATTTTCCTTTCGTTGAAGCCAATGGCCAGTTGCAAGGGGAGCATGAGCAAGGCCATCACTGGGGTCACAAAAGTCACCCACCAGGACATGGCAATTTGGAAAGCATGCTGGGACTTGCACGTGTTCAGCCTTGTGCAAAGATGGCCGAGGGGAGGCATGGCAACTGTGTATGATGGGTGCTGTCAGATGCAATGAGGAGAAGAGAGATGGGGATCAAGGCAAGAAAGAAGGTTCTGAAGCTGAAACAGGGAAAGAACTAGGCTGAGCAGCAGGAAAAAATGACCCAAGAACAATTATACAATGGAACGAGTCGGCCAGCGAGGCTGGGGGGGTCAGCAGCTCTGCTGATAGGGTAGGAAAGGTTAAGCAATTAACTAAATGAACTCTGGAAATCTATCCCTACAGCAACCCGAGGGGCAAGCTGGGTGACCCACACTGTCTTTTCCCACCCTGGGATCAACTTGCATTGGCTGCCCTCGGTCTGTGAGGTCACGAGCAGATTTCGGTTTCTAGGGCTGTTAACGTGACACCTTCAAGAGCATCATTAAAATTGGCGAAGGGAAAAGGGGTTATTGGGCCTCCCAGATTCTGAAGCAGGCAGCTGGGGACCAGAGGGATCCCTTGCATAAGCTAGAGCAGCCTTTGGGGTGCTCTAATTTACACTTTGCTGCTACTGTTCTCTCTGGAGCCTGTGTAGCAGCCTAGAATAAATCCACAGCCCATTCCGCCCCCAGTCAGTCCCTATGACAGGGACTGCAAAGAGACAGCGTAGAGCTGTTCTGCTAGCCCTGCTCCACCAGGGAACCCCCCTTGAATTGGGATACATCCGAGAGGCTGGTTAAACCTGCGTTGCAGCCCCTGTGCCCCTGCAGAGACAGGCCAGTGTGGCAGGGGGTCAGAATCAGGTTCAACGCTTGATTTCAGTTCTGCTGGTGTAAACCTCCATTGCTTTCGCTGGAGTGACTTCAGCTTGACACCGTGTGAGCGAGATCAAGCATCTGAGTCTTGCAGCCCTGCGCACGGTTAACAGTGGAATTGGTGCCAGGAGAAGCAAAAAACCCACTCTCCAGAAGACCATCTGCTGTTCCCACCCGCACACGGTGTGACACAGCCTCCCCCCACCACACACACACTTGGGCCTGACTAGGTTCACCACCTGTTTGGCCAATGAGAGCACTGGCGCCAGGCTGCCTGCTGCCCCCACTGATTGCAGCAGGTGCCAGGTGTGTGCCAGATGGCAGGCAGGACAGGGTCCCCTCCAGTCAAGCGGAGGGAGAACGTTTACCTTTGTTTCCCACCCGGGGCTTTTCTTTGTCTTCAGTCTTCAGGTTTCCGTACCCGTCTCCCTCCCCCTGGTGCTGACTGGGGATTTTTGGAGGCAGCCCAAGCCAGCAGGTTTGGGTCAGGCTGGGCGTCCAGCAAATGGCCAGACACGAGCTGCCCTTTTGAAGCATGCCAGGTGGGTTGGGTTACCTGGTTAGTTTCAGCAATGCTCACCAGCGCACCTGATCTGTTAATTTCCATCCTTCTCTTCGTCATTCCACCCGATCCAACTCTCTAGCCTCTCCCACTGTAACTGCATCCTCTGCCCTTCTGACTGGCTCCCTCTCTCGAAGTCGCTTTTCAGCACCCCTGCTTCCTGCCCTTTGGTTGTCAGAGGTTGTGGCTCAGTAATACGAAGGCTCACACTTCTCCTTGAGGGGGTAAAATTTGGAACCTTCCATCTGTCTGCCCCTCGGCTTCATAGAATTTAAAGTGAGAAGAAGCCATTAGATTATCCAGTCTGACCTGTCGATCACCCAGATACCCCTCTATTAAGCCCAAAGACTTTAGTTAGATTGGATTTATTTGGCCTCCATTAGTGTAATATCTTAGTACCTCACACTCTTTACTGTATTTATCCTCACACTGCTGTGAGATAGAGCAATGCTATTATCCCCCTTGGACAGATGGGGAATATGAAGTTAAACCGCATTAAATCCCTGTGTGAATGCCCTCCTTCAGAATCAAAGTGTGCTTAATTCGGTTTAGTTTAATTCATTTTCCAAATTAAGGCCACTTAATTAAGGCCGCTTTAATTCTGAAGGAGGGCATTCACACAGGGATTTAATGTGGTTTAACTAATCCGCTTTAGTTAATTCAGATTAATTTTACTGGATGCTCCCATGTAGACAAACCCTTAGGGCTTGCCCACACAAACAATTAGTTCCCAGCAAGATGGGGTGTGACTCTACCCTGCACTAGCTTGCCTCTGACTGTCCATGTGGACTCTGCTAGGGCACCTTGACAGTTAATGCGCTTTGATCTAGTCCCATTTCAGAGAGATCTCCTTCCACTATGCACAGAGCCTTAAACTTTCCAATTATAGACAGGAAGACGCGTGTATGAGATATTTACAGGGATCGGGGGAGGGGGGAGAAAGCAGCACAGAGGAGTTGTGAGTGGGAAAGAGAGATGTGGAGAGGGAGAGCCGTGATTCCCAGAGTGTTGCTATCTTTTATTTATTTGCCCATTAGCTATTAATGAACGGGCCTTTTGTGCCACATCTCCTGATATCACTGCAACGACTTCACGCCTTTTCTGGAAAGCCGCACTCTTTCTAGCACTGCTGCGGAGATTGATTTGGTTCCACGGTTCTTGAGATGTCGCTTGTATCATTGTATGAGTTCCTGTGATTACCATCAGGTTGCATGGGTAATAAATCGCATTCGCACCACCCTACATCAAAGCACCGGGACTATGTCTGTACAACGAGTCGATGCACGTTATGTTGGCGCACAGCTGCTGAAGTTTATATATCGCTTGTGTGTGTGCATGCTCTCCAGGGGTGCTTGCTTCACTCTAAAGTGAATATGCCAGGTACTGCCATTCAGTGCAATGCCTTTTGGAACACTTTTGCGGGGTTTTGTGGGATAGTAACCATGCGTCCAGGGACTTCTGAGAGTTAGAGGTCAGGTTCCTAGCATACAGTTTTCTTCATCCCCTACACACCCAAATGGCACTGTAGTGGGGTGGGTGCCCCACTCCAGGAAAAGGGGGCTTAAAACAACCCAGGAAAGGGTTGTGGCTGGGAGCAAGCAAGCTCCCAGGCTGATTGGGAGAGGCAGCCACAGCTGGGGCCAGACCCAATTAGGAGGCAGCTGGCCCTTATAAAAGGGCTTCTGGTTTACAGCCCTCAGAGAGAGTCTCCTCTGGCTACAGAGGCAGACAGGCCTGGCTGCTGGGGAGCTTGACAAGGTACCTAGACTGGAGCAGGGCTGGGGTAACACAAGAGGAGCTGGGGGAGCTCTGGCCTGGAAACCCCCAGGCTGCAGGGCCTAGGAGACGGTCCAATAAAGGTCACTGGAGTTGCAGGGGAAGCCCAGGGCTACAGAGGCAGCAGGCCAAACCCTCCTTGCTGGTGATGAGTAGCAATGATACCCCCATTCGCTGGGGCAGACTGCAGTAAGTGGTAACTGGCAGTTGCCTAGACTGAGGCAAGGTGGGGATGGAGGGGGGACACCTTGAGACTGTGGGTACTGCAGGGGCGCAGCACCCTAGGGAAGAGGGCACCGGGGTCCAGGGTGCGACACAGGGCCAGCAGCAAGCAGAACATCGGCCTGCAGAGGGCGCTCCGGACACTGGAAGGAGCTAATTCCCCGGACATACCAGCAGGAGGCGCCGCAGGGTGAGTCGCCGCTGCATTACGGGCACTTTGGGGTCTCTGACAGAAGCATAAAGCCTGCAGAGCTCAGCACCATAGGTGCTGACTCCATGGGTGCTCTGGGTCTGGAGCACCCACAGGGGGAAAAAATGGTGGGGGCTGGGCACCCATCAGCAGCCCCCCATCAGAACCTCCCCCTCCCCGAAGCATTTCCTGCCTGCCAGAGAGCCCTGCCGATCAGCATCTCTCCCTCCCACCCCCTACAGTCTGTTGTTTTGCGGCATGCAGGAGGCTCGGGGTGGGGAGGGGAGAGGACGCAAGGATACATCACGCTCTGGGGAGGGACAGGGCGGGAAGAGGTGGGGCTGGGGTGGAGCAGAGGAGGAAAGAGGCGGGGTGAGGGTGGGGCCTTGGGGGGGGGGGGAGCAGGGGCAGGGCCTGGGGCAGAGCCAAAGGTTGAGCACCCCACACCCCCAGCACTTTGGAAAGTCGACGCCTGTGCTTAGCTCCTCTCATGAATTTTGCAAGCTGCCTGGCTCTCCTGTATTTGCAGACCTTCGGGAAGCACTGCAACAACTGGGACCCTAATGCGGATGTCGCTGTCTGCAAGGCGAGTTTGCAGAGGGGCATGGCAAAAAGAGCAAGGAATACTTGTAGCACCTTAGAGACTAGCTAGTTTATTTCCGCATAAGCTTTCCTGAGCTAGAGCTCTAGCTCAGGAAAGCTTATGCGGAAATAAACTAGTTAGTCTCTAAGGTGCTACAAGTATTCCTCGCTTTCTTTATGGATACAGACTAACACGGCTGCTATTCTTGAACATGGCAAAACAGAATTCCAGGTTGCCGGTGCTGTCTGTGGATTCTGGGCCCAAGAATAAGCACCAACGGGGGGGTTTGCATCATAATGCAAGTTTGGGGTGCAACGCCGCCTTGTACAGGTCAGTTGGAAATCATTTTGGAATTGGAAAATCCATTGTGGGGGGGCTGTTGTCAACGGGGTGCTCCGCTGATGTCAGCATGGGGTGGTCAGGGAAGGTGCATGATGCTTGCTTTTTAAGAGCACCGGACTCTTCAGAAAGTGGTGTGCAAGGACATTCCTTCCCCCTGGGGATGTGGGAATGCCAGTAGTTATTCTGGGGGACCCCTTGCTCCCCTAGCTCGTGAAGCCAGATGCTGGCCATCTGGACGGTGCCAAGGAAAGATTCAACCACCGGTTCCATTGGTGCAGAATGACTCTGGAAAGGGCTTTAGGGAGCTCGGGGGAGCCCTGGGGACGCATCCACTCTAGGTTTACAATCGCACTGGAGCGGGAAAGATAAGTTTCCATATTAAGGGATAAGTTCCCATCCCTTCCCTTATTCCTGTAAATACTTTGAATAAGAGAAGACTTTTATTGACAATTTCGCTTTGGGATGCTTCGGTACAGCTCTGCTTTCTATTTCCAACCATGGTGAGTACAGCATGACAGGGAGAAGTGGGGGTGGATTTTCAGTTGCATGATGCTATAACATTTCAGCCCCTTTGCCCTGGGTACGAGTATAGAGCAATGGCATGTTGCCATATTTTGGCCGTATTGTTCACAGGCAGTGGTGAGTTTTGGAGCATCTCTCGCTCCTGAGGGTCACAAAGGCCCAGAGCCCCCAGCTGCTCATGGTGTCTCAAAGTCACAGGACCCGTATGTCTCCAGCCTCTTTGTGATGAGGTCGGCTGGCACCATCGCAGCAGAGTAGCATGGGAAGGTGCCCTAGCACGAAGGAAGAAATCGGGCTGCCATCTCTAGAAACCTTCAGGAGAGGATTGTGGAGTATCTCCAGGAAAGTTTCATCCAAGATCTCTCAGGACGATAATAGGGGCTTCCCTTTGTATATGTCCCACTGCATAGCCGAAGAAGGGACTGAAAACCAGGGGCCGACTCTACCTCTGTTTGTTCTGCTTCTAACTGAGCATAGGGCACCGAATCGCTGTGCATTGTGTAGTCAGACTGCCATAGTACTGTTCAAGAATTTGGCTTGAATTTACTACTGGTTTTTCAGCATTTAATCATCTGAAAGCCTGTTTATAAAGTGAAAGGGCTGTACTACAACCCGAGATCCAAACAGCTCTGATCTGAGAGGCAGTGTAGATCAGCAGGAGAGGGCAGTGGCCTGGGAATCGGGTTCTATCTATCCCTGGGCAAATTGGTTGATTTCTTTTTTTTCCCCCCATGCCTTGCTTCACCCAGCCTTAAAATGGAGAAAACAAAACTTTCCTGCTTCTTTGAAGAGCTTGGAGATCTATAGAGGGAAAACACAAACACACAATCCTCAGCGGGGGTAAATTGTCATTGTGATGCATGGAACTATGAGCACGCAAGGCTCTGCCAAAAGTATTTGGGGAACTTAGGCCTACCCCTAAAGAACAAGATTTCACAATATTGTTTCCTAACAAAATTATAGTTTGCTTACAGAGTTTGTCACTCAAGCACACAAAAGCACTAATTCTGTTTAAACAGCTCTACTTTGGGGATAATGTCTCTGCCTTGTGTTTCCTTTAAAGCCAAAACAACAAAATGCGATAGGGTTTCGCTGGCGTGTCGGATTTCTGAATCGGAGTCTTATGTGAGGCAAACACTTTCTAATCCTTACCTTTGTGGCAGAGACAAGCAGACACCTGCCACATCCAGGACAATCTGAGACAGGACATACTACAAGTTCTTATTGCCCGAGAAAAAGAAATATTAACTTAGAGCGCTTGAAGTAGACTCAAGGTGAGTGGCTGATTAGTTTCAATTTTATTTGTTGTGTTTAAGTGTGTGCTAATTGTGTCGCACCATGTGATTGAAACTTAACTGATCCAAACACACACATACAAATAAGAGTGGTATTGAAAACAGGCTTTTTGCAATAGCACACAAAGTTTAAGAAAAAGTTTGTTTCCCATTGGGCTAAATAAAAATGGTACCTTGACCCATTTTTTTATGTTAAGTTTCACTGATTCAACATTTTATAATGCTTTTGTGATGGATGCCAATATAAGGACATAGGTTGGTGTGATGGGGTAGATCAGGGGTCTCCAAACTTTTCAGCCCGAGGGCCGCATTAACTATCAAATAGCAGTTCGGGGGCCGACAACACACTCGAGGTCCAAATAAAAAAGAATCAAAACATGGATGTTGTTTTTAATTATTTATTTAATATTATTTTATTCAGTTATTATTTAATAACACATTGATACACTACACATGAACACCTGTTCACTACACATGAACACTACACATGAACACCTGTTCACTACACATGAACACTACACATGAACACTACACATGAACACCTGTTCACTACACATGAACACTACACATGAACACCTGTTCACTACACATGAACACTACACATCAACCCCCCAAATGACCCACCCAGCCAGGTCTCTCCCCCCCAAACCTCCTTTCCTCCAACCCCCAACTGACCCACCCAGCCAGGTCTCTCCCCCCCCAAACCTCCTTTCCTCCAACCCCCCCCCCCAACTGACCCACCCAGCCAGGTCTCTCCCCCCCAAACCTCCTTTCCTCCAACCCCCAACTGACCCACCCAGCCAGGTCTCTCCCCCCAAAACCTCCTTTCCTCCAACCCCCCCCCCCCAACTGACCCACCCAGCCAGGTCTCTCCCCCAAAAACCTCCTTTCCTCCAACCTCCCCCCCCCCCCCCCCACTGACCCGCTCAACCCGGTCTCTTCCCCCCCCCCCGACCCGCTCAACCCGGTCTCTCCCCACAGACCGGTTCGCCGCCTGGCAGTGGGTGGCTCCTTGTTTCGCCGCCTGTAACTGGGTGGCGGTGCGGCGCGTCCCGGCCCCAGCTCTGAGCCGTCCCTGGCCGGCAGCGGCAGCGGAGCACGCGGCGCGTCCCGGCCGGCGGCGGCAGCGGAGCACGCGGCGCGTCCCGGTCCCGCGGCCGGCGGCGGCAGCGGAGCACGCGGCGCGTCCCGGTCCCGCGGCCGGCGGCGGCAGCGGAGCATGCGGCGCGTCCCGGTCCCGCGGCCGGCGGCGGCAGCGGAGCACGCGGCGCGTCCCGGTCCCGCGGCCGGCGGCGGCAGCGGAGCACGCGGCGCGTCCCGGCCCTGCGGCTGGCGGCGGCAGCGGAGCACGCGGCGCGTCCCGGCCCTGTGGCTGGTTCCCGACCCCTGCCGCGGGCCGGATGAGAGGGCCTCGCGGGCCGCATCTGGCCCGCGGGCCGTAGTTTGGAGACCCCTGGGGTAGATGGATAGATTGATATGACATGCCTTTTAAACATAAATTTTAACACCTGTCCTTTCTTTCCCCATGATCTAAATGATCCTGTGATTATTAATAGTTTCTAATACTTGACAAGTCTTAGATCATTGGACCTTACATTGTATTTTGTTGACTCCTGCTCAAGACAGAATGAAATAAGTGAAATGTGTTTTCATTTTGTGTGGCCTCTTAGAAAGGTTCGGGGTAAAAGTATTTGTGAGTATATCACTGAAAGCATCTAACATCTTGCATTGAAGTGTGATGTCTTAAAACATGGGGCATTTCTGTGTGGCGCTTATTCAAAGTGAAAAGCCAGTGAGATATAGAACAATATGATTCAATTCTCACTCCTAGCAGTGAATGGAGTCTCTCAGATGAGGTCATGGGAGTTAGGCGCAGAGAGCGGAATTTGGGATATGAGACAGTAGTGAGAAAACTGGGCCAAATCAATCCTTGATGTAACTCCAGTGAGGGCAACTGAGTAATTCCAGGGATGAATTTTGCCTGTTGCGGAGACTAGCCTACAAAGGGTCAGGGCCACATGGTCTTTCCTGGGTCCTATACATGGAATATACAGTGAAACGGTAAGGGTGGTATTTTCACCAATATTTCCATCAGCCAGGTTTGAAGCTAAGGGGCATCAAACAGAGCAGTAACTAGAATGTCAGGATTTTCCATGCTGGTGTTTGAATGGCAGCCAGAGGCAGCTGCAGGAAAGGGAGTCCTTGACCATCTGAAGAGTAATGAAAAGCTCATTCAGAGCAAAGAAGATTCAGGGGCACTGGCGGGTGGGCGGGATTAGTAATGGACTAGAGAGACTTCATTGCTCCGTTGCCCAGCCCGGGCAAGCTCTTTACCACCTGAAGGGCTGTTTGGGTCGTATGTGAACCAAACGGTGTGATCTCAGTTCCTAGAGGCCACTGTCCACATTGCAAAATTCCACTATGAATCTACTTTGCCATTCTGCTAGGACCTAGGAGAACTGATTGAGTGGGGCCATGGACACCGAACAACCATCCACTCCTAAATGAGTCTCACTTTGTCAGGGTTGAGGCAAAAATTATTATGTATTATAATCATCAGGAAGAGCCTGCTGGGGGACACATTCCTGTTAACAACACTGACTTGTTAAGGAGTGAGACATGCTATGTGTTTTTTCTCCCCCATGAAAAAATGAATTGGAAATGAATATTTTGTTCTTTCCAGCTGTTCTTTTTTCAGAGGTAAACTGAAAACCCAAAAGCCAAACATTTTTCCATTTTCGGCAACTGCAAATTGAAATTTCTGTTTTCGGTTGTCTTTTGGTTTACCATGTTTCAATAAATCCCCCTCCCTGTTGCTGAACGTGGAATTTTGTGTGTGTGGAAACTTCTGTTTGATCAAACCAAAACATTTTTCACTGACTAAAATGTTTTGATGGCAAATTTTTGATCAGCACGGCTCCCTCCCTCTAATATACAATTTGTGAAAAGTTCCAGCTTCAATGAGAGAAAATTTCAGCAACATCAAAACAGAAAACTTCCTAATATCCCACTTCAGTCGGGTCAGGAGTAACAGCTCAGCATATCCAAAAGGAATTACTTAAAACTCCTGCTTTGTTAACTGCAGTTGAGTTGTAAGCATTTGAGTTTCTGCCAGGGTGAATTGTTTTTCATTGTGTATGGAAGATCTCTAGAAGTGTTGACAAGAGACTTCTCAGCTGTCATTTAATTACCTTAAGGAAGACAAATGTGCCATTTAAGTGTGTGTGCTGGGAGAAAAACAACACTCTCCCTTTAATTCCAGAAGTTCTGAATGTAACAGGAATAAAATCACCCAGGTTTGGCTGCTATAAAACCTTGCAGACAAGCTCTTAATGGCATCACCTTGAATTGTATAAGGTAACAAGACAGTGTATCTGCTTTCAGAGGTCACAGAGAGTCGATTGGGAATCAGTGCTCAGGAACAAAATTCAGAGCCATACAAACAGCCCCTGGGGATACCAGGGCACAATGTGTACGGGGGCAGAATTTTGCCCTATGTGGGGTGTCACAGGGTTTACTACTCACTGCTGTGGCATCTCCTTGTGGTGTCATCTGGGGCCTTTATCTTTCTGAGACCCTCCCCTCCCACGCCCACCTGTGCCACAACAACTTGTTTTCTGCATATAAAAGCCAGGCCCGGTATTAGGGGGTAGCCAGCAGGACAATTGTCCAGGGTCCCACGCCACAAGGCGCCCCATGAAGCTAAGATGCTCAGGCTTCTGCTTCAGCCCCGGGTGGCAGGGCTCAAGGCCCTGGGTGGTTTTGTGTTTCTACCCCGGGCCCCAGTAAGTCTAACACTGTTTGGTGGACCCCTGAAAACTGCTCGCAGCCCCCAGAGGACCCTGGACACCTGGTTGAGAACCCCTAGTCTGGGGATTAGCTCTCAGGCAGTCTGACGCCTCTTCCTTTGGTTTCTCGCTCTGTGATCCTGCTCTCTCTGGGGTCAGGTTCCTTCCTCTTCATAAATCAGGGGTCCCTTCAGCGAGGTCGTTGCAGATTCCCCCTTTTGTGCTAGCCGAGTCTCGAGCTGTCTCAGACAGTCTTCCAGTGCACCGCCCAGACTATGCCACTTTGGGCTTCCCCTGTATTCCCGATTCCATTCCAGGGACCTTGTTGCTGTTTCCGTGGGCAGCTTCCTACCTTTCTTCTCTAGCTCTGGCCCCTCTCTGGGTTAGGCCTTCTGCTACTCCCTGGGGCTCTGTCACCTTCTCAGTCCAAGGCCGGATCCTAGGGCACACTCTCCCCCTGACCTCCTCCTGGTTGCTTGCCAACTCCCCCCTCCTCTAGGGAGTGATGGCAGAGTTCCTGGCTGCCACCCCCTCCCCTTGTGCTCCACTTCCAGCTGAGCCTGCCCCTGCCCCTGCCCAGCTGGGTTTTGTCATCAATTAGAACTGATCAGCCCTGACTCTCCTCCAAGTGCGACCTGTCACGGGGTTAATTGGACTCGTGGGGGATCGACAAGTCCTCACGTGGGTGGGGTAGAAGGAATAACCTCTGCATTGTGGGTTGGGTTTTTTCAAAGAGCGCAGCTCCCATTTAGGTACCTAAAATAAGAGGTAGATTGTCCATTGCGCCCATTGTCCAGCAGGTCCTCATGTGACACCCAGAACAGGGAGTGGAGAAAATGTGGAAACCAAGCCCTGTGTGTAAATGTTGGTGGGGATGATTTGAGATTGTTTTGTGTTATCAACCCCCTTCAAAAATTCAAAAGCACAAAGACACTGCCTGGAACAAAACAGGCCAGGTTCGCTCCCTGGGATGGATTTCAGGGTGACAGACTGGCCTGGAGCAGCTCTCCTGGGCAGCAACAGGAACCAGGTCTTGGCGGGAGGGTGGTGAATGGCCCTTACTGGTCAACTTTGAAATGTCATAACACTTTGCCACACTCGGGGATGAGTAAATCGCCCAGCCACGTGGTTTCCCTTCAAGGAAAATGCTTCTGTTTGTCCTTTGCTTGTGAGCATTCGTGGATCTGGGGCAGAGTAGGTTGTGAGTGAGCTAGCCAATGCCAATACTAGGAAAAGTAGGCTGTACTCCCTCGTTAATGGAAGAGCTGTCCTCCAAAGAAGATTTAGGGCCCAATCCTGAACCCGATACTCAGAACAAACTTCCACTGAAACCAAAATGAGTTTCGGCTGATTAATAAGTGAAGGATCACTTGAAGGAGGTATATAATGAGGACCAGAATCAGAGAGGTAGCCGTGTTAGTTAGTCTTTAAGGTGCCACAGGACCCTTTGTCACTTCTATAATGAGGACCGGGCATGCTGGTTCACCTGGAATAAGAACCAGATCAAATAACAGCCCAGAGAGGACAGTTTCTGACCTCACGACAGATTCACGGGGCTGCGATGTGGCCATGGTGGCATGTAGAATGAACTTCCATTTTGAATGGTCCCTTGCAAGTCATCTTCCTTCTGCAAGTGTCAGTATGGGATCATTTAGGCCCTTGCCCCAAGGATCTTACAATCTGACTCGACACACCAGACAATGGGAGGAATATTATCCCAATTCAGGTTGGGAGACTGAGGCCCAGAGAAATTAAGGGTGGGGTTTTCACAAAGCCTGAGAACACTCCCACTGATTTCCACAGGGACAGAATTAAGCCAACACTGATCACTTTTGGAAATCCTGGGCTAAGTGACTTGCCAAAGGTCTTGCAAGAAGGCAGTGGCAGAGCCAAGACGTCAATGCGGGTATCATGAGTCCTGTTCTGACGCTTTAACCATCAGCCCAGCTGTCATACACGAAGGAAAGGGAGCAGAGGAAATGCTCACAGCGTCTTCCTGTGTTGTACTTGTTGTGGGATAAATATGGGACTCTGTTTTCAAAACTATCAATCCAGCACCGTTTGCAGGGAAATCCACTTAAAGAGTAAACAGGAATTAACCAGGTAGACATAATAACGGTTCAATTTGCTACACCTTTATGACACCAGTTCTCTGAGAACTGCCGAATTATTACATGGAGCATGATGTATGTGCTGTCACTAATCTATGGCGTTTGGCATTTTGCAACAGTATAAGAGAAGGTCTGCTTTGAAGGGTGCTACGAACAATGGTTATTATAGAACCATGGAAATATAAGGCTGGTAGGGATTACCAGAGGGCTCTGATCCCTCCCACGCTGAGACAGGACTCCGTAAACCGAGACCATCCCTAACAAGTGTTTGTCTAGCCAGTTCTTAAAAACCTCCAGTGATGGGGATTGCACAGTGCATGTGTGTGTGAGAGACTCTTATTAGACCCTGCGTGAATCATCCAGATTGTCAGAGATGCTAACAAAGGGAAGTCTAAGGGACAGGCAGAACAAGTTGGAGCAATCCTGCTGGTTTCGCATATTGGATGAATCAATTCCCCGCTGTTTCAAGGGAGAGTACAACTCTCTTTGCTCTCTCCGCCACACCGGGGGGGCGACACAAAAGGCCGAGGGCACGGGGCTGCTTCTGTGCAGCACCTGACAGCAGACAGCCCAGGAGAAGGGTTTTAGATCTAAATGTGGATGTGCAGAAGGCTGAGAAGGATTGAGACAAGAAGACCACACGGCACGGTCACTGCAAGATGTCGTCTTAGCGAGGGCATGATGCGCCATTGCCTTCTGCCTTGCGTCCTCATTTACACCGGTGCCAAGTGGGTGTAAAACGGTACCATTCTGATCAGGAAGAGTTTCACACTCCCTCTGCACAGCTACGGATGATGACATAAGGTGGCTGGGGGATGGGCCCATCTGGGCCTGAGCTAGAAGGATGCTTCTCTCTCCCTGGTTTTGTCTACGCTGCAGCCAGGGGGTGATCAGTCAGCTGACATGGTATAGAACAGTGGGGGGCAACCCAGGCCGCTTCCCGCGGCTCCTGTTGGCTGGGAACAGCGAACCACAGTCACTGGGAAATGCGGGCAGCCATGCCTGAGGACGGTCAGTGTAAAAAAACTGTCTCGCGGCCTGCCAGTGGATTACCCGGATGGGCTGCATGTGGCCTGCGGACCTCAGGTTGCCCACCACTGGCATAGAACCTAGTTTGCCCTGGTCTAGGCTGAGTGGTCAGTACGCTCAGCATCCTACCTTCTATCTCAATCATGCCCAGTCTTGTTTAGTCCAGCGGCTGCTCTAGCTATAGGCAGAGTAAGAAGCTGTCCAGGGTGACAGATTTCTGGGCAGCTGCCTAGAGTGGCAGATCGGGCCCAACACCCCTCTGTCATGATGGACGGGTGGCTGGACCAAATTTGCTGCCCTAGGCCTGGGGAGGAGGTGGCACAAGGGGACAAATCGACTTGAGCAGTCGCTGACTAAGCCCTTTAAGTAGGTGAACCAGATCCTCCGCTGGTGTAAATGGACATTACTCCACTGAAGTCAATGGAGCTATGCTGATTTTTATGCCATTTGAAGGTCTGGCCCATTATTCTCCAGTATGGTGATGAGAATTTGGTGCTGCTGCTCGTTTCGGGTGAGATCAAAAAACCCTAAGTCCCCATCACATATGTGTATTACGGTTTCACGGCACTTTTTGCAGAAATAGATGTTGATACTGGTATCATGGCCAGATCCTTCTGGAATTCCCTCTGCCTCCTTGCAGTTTCAGGTGAACATCACATTCCTTTTATTTTCTGTCCTAAACTATTGTGAAGGTTTGATAGTGAACAGCACACATGTTCCACCCAAGAGGTGGCTGCATTTCAGTTGGGGGAAGTCCGAGGTGCTGGAACAATTTGTATAGTGCTGAGAATCATTGAATCATAATGGAAACTACTTCAAGCAGCACCCCTAGTTCCAACACCTAGGCAGTAAATCATAGATCTAGGTATCCATAGAGACAAGCCAGAGACACACAGCTGAGATCTGGATTTGGCACCAGTTCTGCAAAGTATGGGGTGGGTCTGGCTTTGGTGGTCTGGTCTGTGCCTACCTGTAATATCGATATTGTCACAGCACTTCAGCATGATCGGGAAAGACTCCCATTGACTTCAGTGGCTTCGAATCCGGGCATTTTGTTATTGCCATCTTACATCTTAATTGGCTTTTTTGTCCACGGTGATGAAAGCACTTTACAAACTCTAATCTATCTGTGCTGTCATTTCTAAAGTATTTTAAATATTCTGGAAATAATAATAATAATAATTAATAATCTGCATTATTGACTGGGGGGAAGGTGGAGAAACCTGGCCATCACAGCTCATGGGCCTCAGTCAGGAAAGCCATCCTTTGTTGCCTTCTATCTCGCAGCTTTGTTGTAGAGGCACTTAAGCATGCTTAAAGTTAAGCATGTGCTTAGGTCTCTTCTGGATTGGAACCTAACGGCCTAATCCAAAACTCTTGGAAGTCAGTGGAAAGAGTTGCAGGCCCAGATTTTAAAAGCTATTTAGCTCTTAATGCCATCTGATTTCCGGGTCTCACTGATTTCAATGGATTTATTGAATTAGGCCAAATAATGCCCACAGCTGTGGATATTCTTGTGTTCTCCCGGAAATAGGCCCGCTTTCCTTTTGGAGCTTATTTCACACCATGTGTCTATTCCTGCTGCCTTTGGCAGCTTGTGCCACAGTTTAACAGCTCTTCGTGGATGGACCATTTTGCCCGATTCCAGCCCCTTTTTAACTTTGATCCCTGATCTCTCTCGTTATTAAATTACAGCCTGACCTGGTTAATACACTCTGAATTAATCAACTGTGGATCAGGAAGAATTCATCTGTCTCATGTACCAGGTTCCCCATTAATCTGATGTTTATTTATTTAAAAAAATCTGAATAAAGTATGCAAACTGAGAAGGATTAAACAGGGCTGGCTGTAGTCGCTAACACAGCAAGACACCCACCCCTGTCTGATGGACATTTCAGGTCAGCCCAGTTCTATATATAGTTTGTCTGTCATGCTGTTGGAGGGTGGGAAGAAGGGGCATTATCCGATTTTAAGAACCCAGGAGTTCAGGTCAGGATTTAGCTATCAGTACAGGGATTTTTACACAATTCCTATTAGTTTCTTGAAAACATACAGAGCTCCGACACAGTGCATTTTATCTGCCGAAAGAGGGAAAGCGAGGCACAGAGATTGGGCAGAGCCAGGACTAGGACGTCCATCTCCCGACTGTGAGGACAGCACTCTACCCATTAGAGTCTAGTGACTAGACCAATACCTTAAGAAGTCCGCATTTATCTCATGGTGTTCCTCCTTCCTGTCAGAACAAAGGAGTTGGCAACATGGTTCCCCTCTTCCCCAAGCCAGCAGACAGGACTCGGTCTCCGTTCTCTCCCTTTCCTGGTCCGAGCAGCCAACATCACGATCACAGGTAGTTGGTGTTTTTAATCCATAGATCACAACGCTCTTTGCAGCAGGGGAACTGGCTGTCTCACCCCTGTTTAGGATGGAGAAACCGAAGGACAGAGATGTGAGGTGACTTTTCCTGGGATCACAGTGTCTGTTGTAGGGCTGGAAAACAGAATCCCAGGCCCCTACAGTGGCTCTCTTTCCCTGGGGCCGACCTCCCTCTGATGGCATGCAACTCCTCTGGGGAATCCGGTGCAGATGGCTGCAGGCTCTGACAGATGGCTTCGTTGCCTGTTCTCCTGACAGTGCCAAAGCTGGGTGCGGTGTCTGCATGAATTAGAGGCTGGGACATGCACCCCTCTCTGGCTAAATTACGTGGAATCTGAGAGGGGATGTGATCGAATGAGGCTTGTGATCCGAATCCAGACATTCATGGGAGTCTCCGTCCAGCCCAGTATCATCTCCAGTGGCCAGGACCAGTGGCTTCTGATGAAGATGCAAGACCCCTCCTAGTGGTCTATGATGGAGTAACCAGCCAAGAGGAGTCCTTTCCTATCCCCTTTCAGTGAGTGGTCGTCTCTTGCCCAAAAGCAGGCGCGTTTTAACCCTTCTCTTTTTTAAACTACCTAATCTAGCTGTGGATTTTGTTCCCGTTATCCTTACGGAAGTCTCATCCTTATTTGAGTTCTATTAAGCTCTAGGATTCATCGATCTCTTGTGGCAATGAGTTCTTTGGGCTAATTATTCACTGGCTAAAAAAAAATAATTTGATCAGTTTTAAAATGAGTTGCTTTTCAATGTATTGATTGTCCGTCCTTATGTTGGGATATGATAAAAAAGACAGCCTGATTTACCATCCATTCTCTACCCCATTCATCTTCTATCACCATGCCATTCATTATTTTGGGATACAGGGTAGGTAGGCATTTGAGAGCTAATCCAAACTAGAATCTATGGGTTAGAAAGACCTACCTTATCACATTACCTAGCCTATCTTTCTGCCAGTGCAGGATTGTTCCCTAGTTGACATATTTACTGCCACAAAAGATCCAAACATCCCAGATAAGTGTTTTTGGCTGCGGCTCATTTTGCCTGACACGTTCATAAATGGAGTTGGCCTGGCTGTCTGATGCTAAGGTGACATGGCTGGTATTTAGCTGGTTGGGACAGTGGAAGGATGGTCTTGTGGTTAAAGTACTGGATGGGGGTGAGCGTGGTAGGTTCAGAAATTCTCAGTTCATCACCTGGCTCTGCTATAGACTTCCTGTGTGCCCTGGGTTGGTCATTTAATCTCTCTGTACTTCGGCTTCCTGTCTGTGATCATTCTTCCTTTCTCTCCCCTCATGTCTCTTCTGACTGCAAACTCCCCTCTCTTTTACTACTTGTACTGTCGGATCTAGGAGCCCTAGCCACGGGCCGAGACCCCATTGTGCTAGCTGCTCTCTCTTGCTATGAGTGTCATACTGTGTCCAACTGGGACACTGATCTTGGTTGCAGCCTCTGGATTCTATTGCGAGTAGTATAAATGCAGGTGATGTTTCTAGTTGCTTAAACACTGCATGTGATCTTGCAGCTCCTTTCTATCCTTTCCCATGCAAAAACAGAGATATGAAAACCCTCACCTCGCCACCTCCCGTTGTCCTCCAATCCTTCTTATTTTTCATAAACACAATAGTGCTAATTAGTTTCTAAGGTGCCACAAGTGTTCTTCGTCTTATTAACATGACATTCCCTGACTCCCTTCCTTGCTTGCACACCCTCTGCAGGGACTTGCTTGCTCCCAGTGCTCTAAGCATTTGCTGCAACTTTAAGGGATCTAATTTCCAGAAGCACTGTGCTGAAGGGATAGGTGAGGAAATCCTTTTTCGATGTGTAATTACTTATCTAAGGGGAAATGCAATAGCATCCAAATCACTGACTGGTGACCTTCTGTGTCTTTTGCAAATACTCATGCAGAGCATTTGCTTTCTACACCTCTTGGCAAAAGGGGGAGAGGGGGGAACCCTCCTGTCTTTTAAAGAGCCACCCTGGGCTTTTTCTCATCCCTGACTCCTACACGAATAGGCATTGCATAGTTTTTCCATGTTCCTTGTGGAGTTTTAAATGGAATTTGGTCACCACAGCCTCTGTGCACCTTTAATTTTTGACCATTTCTCTTTTCATTACCCTCTTCCTTCCTCAGGTAGATTTCTCAGCCATAATCATTCTGGAGGCCTGGCTATAAACTCAGGTGGTCTAATATTTTGTTTTAAGCATTATTCAGTCTTTAAAATTCGTTGGGTATATTAACTATCAATGACCATTGGGCTTTTGGCCCTGGGGTCTGTGCTGCCTCATTTAGATCAGGGACTTGAATCTGGATCTCCTACCACTCTCACTGCCAGACTGTCAGTCATTCTGAGCTCTCCTGTGAGAATAGCTCATTGAAATAAATACCGTAGACTCTCGATTATCCAGGATTGGATTAACCAGGATGTGGATGAACCAGGATGTCAAAAAAAATACACACAACTCACAGGGCCGGCTCTGGCTCTGCTGCCGCCCCAAGCACACACACTAAAAACCCGAACCAGGGCACAGGGCAGCCAGTGAACCAACACCCCCTCCCCCTGAAGCAGGGTGGCTGGTGAACCAACCCCCACTCCCCATATTTCCTATGGATGGTGATTATCTGGGATTTTATTAACCAGAATTATTTTTTTCCCTATCATCCTGGATAATCGAGAGTCTACTGTAGTAGGATTAGAGCATATGTAGGACCTGACAAAATAGAATATTGCTGTAAAGTAATATATAACCAGAGCATTTACATAGATCTTTTCATCTATAGCTCTCAAGCTACTTCACAAAGGTAGGTTAAAGTTGTTATTCCCATTTTTATAGGTGGGGAAACTGAGGCACCGAAAGGCAAAGTAACTTTATCCAAGGCCACACACTGAGTGGCAAAACCTGCAGATGACATAGGTAACACAGATTAGAGAAGGCTTTGGGGAAATTTAGAAGGGCCTGACCAATCTATGAGAATGGGTAGTATGGTGGCAAAGGAAATGCGTCATTGAGAAATTTGAGATAAGACCCCTGGGAAGAAAAGTAAAAGCACACGTACCTTGCTAGATTCTGCATTAACTGTAATTGGCATCATTACCTCCAGCTTCATGAATACCTCTGCTTAAAGTGCAGCAGCAGTCAAGAAAGCAATGTCCATTTAAAGATGTATGACTAGACAATACCAGTGAGAATATTATAATACTGTTGCAATTAATGGTACATCATCAGCTGGAATCCTGTGTTCTCCCAAGTAGCAAAAGGAGATTGCAGACATACAAGTTGTTACAAAAAGGATTAGAGACTTGGACTGACTTCTGAGATTGGAAAGGTTGGGACTGTTTAGATCACTGAGGAGAGATTAAGAAGGGATGTGACAATAGCATGAACGATGAAGTCACCCCTGGCTCATAGTGCAAGATCATCTAGGGGACGTTTCATGCATTTGAAAGGCAATATCCAAAAGGGTTTTAACACAATCCATAACTGGCCAGTGGAACTCTCTGCCACAAGAAAACATCAAAGCCAAGAGCTTTAGCTGGATTTAAAAAGAGACTGGCTATTTATGTGGATAATGAGAACATCCAGGGTCACATTTGATAGGGTCATTTATTTATTTATTTATTAATAAAGGCTATAAACCCTCCTGCTTTGGGGCAGCAGCCAAAGTGCTGCTTGCGGACAGGCATTCGGAAGACAACATCGCCCTATAAGCAGGTTATTTTGAATCACATACTTTGGGGCTTACTGGCACCTTCCCCTGAAGCATCTGGCCCTGGACACAGCCAGAGACAGGAAACTGGACTAAGATGTCTGATCCGCTGGGACGATTCCTGACTCCTGGGGAGTGTAAACGAGATGTGTTTAAAGCTGTCGCTGTGGTTGCAGACGAGAGGTAGGCGCCTCGGCTGTAACATGCTTCTTGAAATGATATGAGTCCCCCTGCTAGGACAGATTTCTTTTTTTTTAACAAAAAGCCCTATTATGTCACGTAAATCTCTCTTCTGAAGCCAGTGCCTGTGTCGTCCTCCCCCTTCACCTGCCAACCCACAGCCCACAATGTCACAGACGCGGATTTTCCGCTGTCGGCAGAGGACTATGGGGTGGCATTATTGGGGATTATAAGGAGTATCCGAGAGAAGGCCCCGGCCGCGTGGCTCACGCCCTGTTTCATTCTAAGAAAGGTTGATTTGCTCTGCTGCCCTGCGGTGATGAGCAGAACAACCCAGAGGACATCATACACCGCAGGGCTTATGTAGAAAAGTATCTGTCGTGGAACGGGAAAGTAAACGGGCAGCAGCACTGAAGGAATGGGACGAGGCCAAGGACTGAGACGGATGCAGCACTGGGGGCGGGGGAGTCTTCTTACCTGCTTTCGTTTTTCGTGGCGTTTCCCCCCGCGTCGCTTTCAGATGTAGCCCTGGCCTGCCCTTTCACCTACAGGCCAAGTCCCCACGTCCTCAGCACTCACCTCTCAACAGGTAACATTGGGATCAGTTTGGGCTAGGACTGACAAAGTGCCACTTGTCACTCCCAAAGAGGCTTTGCAAAGGCATAGGTGATCATCTCCCCCTCCCCCTCCCCATCTCTGTATTAAATATTTTACTTTACAGATGCACAGAGCCTTGGCGTTTCTTAGCCTCGCGACAGTAAGTCCTAAGGTGACTGTGGTTACATGCAAAAAAAAAAAAACCCAACCCAACAAAATCCTAAACACTAGTCTAAGCAGCAGGGGGAAAGTCTGCTCAGTGCGTGTGATTTTTTTCAGTTTCATAACACTGGGATTTGCTTTGCTTTTTAATTGCAGTCAGGGCGAGCAGTCATTCCTGTTAAAACCATAGCGCTAAGCTGGAAGCATAAATGAATTGTATGTAACTATTTCCCAGGCTGTGTTTTGAGGCTGGGGGAGAGGAAATGGTGACATGAAACCTACTAATTTGCCAATACCGTGTGATGGAAAAAACAGAAGCTGTCTCTTAAATGACCTTTATCTTTTCTTTCCCCCCCCCCCCCCCAGCTGGGGATTTAAGATAAAGAGTATTAGTAAATCAGATTCCGGGAAGCAGATGTTTGATGGTTTAGGACAAAAAGAGACAATTTTCAGGTTCCGATCACTACTGAAGCCTAAAGCACGTGTCGTATAAAGTAGCTCAATTTCTCTTCATTATATTCTGTGGCACTGGAAATACACTGTTTTATTCTAATTTTTATGTCTGAGTGCTAGACAGATAGACATGATCTAGTGATCTGAGCGCTGGGCTGTGAGCCAGGCCTCCTAGGTTCTGTTCTCTGAGCCTGCTGGGCAAGCCGCACTGATCCCCATTGTCCCAGAACCTCAAAAGTACTTGGGCTCCAATGGAAGTTAAGAGCCTAAATACCTTTGTGGATCTGGGGCACTGTGTCTGATTAACATTGTCACTCCTAGGCATGCAGAAGAAATGCATCGTGTTCTTCCAGCCAACTCTGCTATCCAGTCGAGGGGGAAGAGTATAGACTGGAGTGCCAGGAGGACTGTAATCTTGCCATCCCCCGGGTTCAGTGTACATCGGGGAAAGAAGTAGTCTTTTGCCCTCTGTAGCGAGCGGTGACTCACCCCTGCGGCGCCTCACGCTGGTCGTCCTGGACGAGCTAATTCCCTGCCTCTGGAGCACCCTTTGCAGGCTGATGTCCTGATTGCCTCTGGCCTTGTGTCCCTCCCTAGACCCCGGTGCCCTCTTCCCGATGGTGTTGCACCCCTGCAGTATCCCCACAGTCCAAAGGTCCCCCTTCCCCGGGGAAACCCCACTCCCTATCCCCACCTTGCCTCAGTCTAGGCAACTGCCAGTCACCACTTACCCCTGTTCACTGGGGCAGACTGCAGTATAATTGCCACTCATCACTGGCAAGTAGGGTTTGGCCTGCTGCCTCTGTAGCCATGGGCTGCCCCTGCAGCCCCAGTACCCCTTGTTGGGCCGTCCCCTAGGCCTTGTAGCCTGGGGGTTTCTAGGCCAGAGCTTCCCCAGCTCCTCTTGCCTTGCCCCAGCCCTGCTCCACTCTAGGTACCTTAAGCTTCCCCAGCAGCCAGGCCTGTCTACCTCTGTAGCCAGAGGAGACTCTATTCTGCCAGGCTCCTGCCTCTCAACCCTTTTATAAGGGCCTGCTGGTCTGTTTGGGGTGTGGCCACCCAACTGAGCCTGCTTCCCAATCAGCCCGGGCGCTTGCTTCTCACAGCCCCAGGCCTTTCCTGGGGTGTTTTAAGCCTTTCTGGCTGGGAGCGGGTAGCCACCCCGCTACACCCTCCCAAGCCTTATTCCTAGGGCCATCCATCAGGGATTCCTGAAGCCCTCTTTGCCTCGGTTTCTCCATCTGTCAGAGAGGAGGGCGTGTGTGAGGCTCAGTTGATATGAGCAAAGTGCTTGAAGGTTGAAAGATGCGGGGGTCCAAATCCTGGTCTCACGTACACTGGTGCAGCCCCACTGCAGTGCCCCGAGTTGCACTAACATGAGAGTGGCTGCAGTGGCTGAGGGTTCAAATTTGGCCCTATATAGAGCTTCATCTGCCGGCTCTTCATACCAGGCCCTGCAGCATTGTTCCATCAATCATAGGAAGTGAATGATCATGACACCTACCAGAACCGGCAAGGGAGAGTGGCAGAAAATTTAAGCCCATGGTGTCAGCATAGCTCACCTGCAATTGGCAGCTACATCCCCTGTATCAGTCTCACCAACCCTGGGGAAGCCTGGCTGTGCATTGAAATGTCAACAGTGTACGCAGATCTTCTTCTAAGGTCATAAAGACAGAGAATGATGTACAGAATGGGTAAGGGGACACAGGGTCCGTGTATCTAAGGCCTTTCATAGCAAGGGTTTGGAACTATTTAATATGGGGATTAGCAAGATCACCTCTTGGCACATTCTTTGTTCTCCCTGGCAATTAGCATGATTTTATGAACCACTGGTTTTTAAAATACATGCTGTGGTCTCTCTCCTTCCTCTCCTTTTGAATGGTCATTAGGTTATAGCAATTATGAATGGTATGAAGATGAAGGTTAACATAAGACACCTTCCAAGCCGTTGCACGGATTTTCTTTCCTTTAAGGGTGGTATTTTCTTTCTGATACCTAAGCAAGGTGAACCGATCCTGCTGTCAGTTACACTGGTGTAATCCTGGAATATTCACCAGACATCCCTGGAGTGATTTTAGATTTACACCGGGGAAGCCAATAACAGAATCTAGCTGGCTGATATTTTTTATAACCAGCTCAACCCTTTGCTTTATCTAACCTAGTGAGGTGAATGTAAAACTTTCTGATTCAGTGGGGTTCAAGGAGCAATCATTTTGCTTCATCTGACCACTTCTGCCATTTACTTTAAATGTCTCACTCCAGAAGCTGGTGGTTTTTTGCTACATCCAAATTTAATGTCACCCGCATTTCCCCCTGCTTGTTGTGTCTATTACAGTATCATTATCTTTATCAATTGTATTACCGTAACACCTAGGATCAGGGCCCTCTTGTCCTACGAGCTTCACAAACACAGAGTAATGAACAGTCTTTGAGCTTACAGTCTAAATAGACAAGACAGACAAAGGTCACCTTATTAGCCCCATTTTACAGATGGAAAATTGTGACACAGAGAAATCTGGTGACTTGTTCACGGACACACAGGGAGTCTGTGGCACAGCAGCGAACTGATCCCAGATTTCCTGAGTCCCATAGCAGTTCTTTAACTGGTAGCCAGTCCTTCCTCTGAATTTTGTATAACATTCCTCTTGAGTGTAATACAAGGTCTTTTGCATCCTAACGCTGATGTCCAGTCACAGGCTTGGCAGAAACTCTTTGCATAAGGGGAAGCTATGCATCCAGCTACTGGTGCACCCAGACCTGCAATGCGTTTGGGAGCTGACGTCTGAAGTAGCTGGGAGCTACCCACAATCTCACTGTTAATATTGGGCCAAGAATATTCCTTAACATGTTGTTCAATGTTGAAGTGACAAAGAGTCCTGTGGCACCTTAAAGACTAACTAAAGTATTGAAGCATAAGCTTTCGTGGGCTAATACCCACTTCGTTGGATGCAAGCAGTGGGTATTAGCCCACAAAAGCTTACGCTTCAATACTTTAGTTAGTCTTTAAGGTGCCACAGGACTCTTTGTCACATCTGCAATTCCAGACTAACACGGCTACCTCTCTGATTCTTGTTCTATGTTGTTAGTCAATGTGTTAAAACCCCGGGTTGTTTGTTTTTCTTTCTCTAGCACTGGGTGAATAATGCAGAACAGTTTCCAGAGATCTGTTCATGTTCTAAAGCGATTTCACTCAATCCGCGATTGCTCCACTTTTCTGTCTGATTTCCACAAAGCAGGGCCAGGCTTCAATGTTCAGAGGATAGGTGGGAATTGTCGCTTCCTGGCCAAAAGGTGTGGTCAACCGTAGCCACACCCATGTTCAATCATGGCCACAACCCCAGTCTTACACATGCCCTCCTCCCCCCCACTACACACACACACTGATCTGTACAGTTTAATTTCCATCCTGTTCCCAGGTGCTGTTCCTTTTCTCAACTCCCAGACTTCCAACTTCGAGGCATTTGCTGCCTGAGCCAGCTACTGCGGCTGCTCCCAAGAAGCCTCAGGAGGGAGAAGGGTGCTGCAGGAATCCCAGCCTCAGAGGAGGAAGAAGGTAACCTTGAGCCTGCTGACTTGATTGTCCTGGAGGAGAACCATGACACCAACAAGGGGTCAGGATCTTGATTTTATTTCTCAGCAACTGCCAGTCTTTTTGCAACACCAGCTGTCTTTTTGTATGGACAGCCCCTAGCGCAGTAGGACCCGATCCCTCATAAGGGCCTGTGTGTACTACAGCAATGCAACTCTTAAGTAAATCATCCACCAGACCAGCACTTCTAACACAGTAACTGCCCGGGGATACTGCTTCAGTTCTCCCTCTGAGGGCAGACTGCCACCTGCTGAACCAGCAACGACTCTTCTTCTAATACCCTGACAGGGCTATCCCAGCCCAACCCGGTGCTGTGGCTCACTGGATTTATCGGAGTCGCACAGCCCAAAGTCATATGGCTGACAGTATGGGAGTGGGCTCCCCGCACCCTCAATGGCACGCTCCAAGTCACCCATCATGGGTATCTGCTAGGCAACCAATCTAGGTCAAATAGGAACTGAGATCTGAAATTAACTCAATTTCAAAGCCAGATGTTTCAGGACCTATTCCTGCTTTTCCCAGTGGTTGACTTGAGATTTTCTAAGCCACCAGTCAAAAATACAGAGGCTGGATCCTCCGCAGATTGCACCAGCTGGTTTACAGCAGTGGAGGATCTGGTCCGGATAGCGTTCTACTTCCCCCGCTTACGTTTGCAAACTGATGAAAGCTTAGAAACTTCTGAGTCTCAAGTGATTCCGCTCTCCTTTGTTTCTCTTAAAAAATGAACTGCAAAGGGCTATCTAAAAAGGGCGAATCACAGCCAGAAGAGCAAACCTCTCGCTACGTCCCCGACAGCTTTTTCAACAGAACAGTCTAAATATCGAGCATGAATCTGAATCAAGCTCTGCAGTGGACTTCTGCTCCCATCACGTGCTTTAACTCTAACCTTCCTGGCCGCCATTTGCAGCTGTGCAAAATAGCCCCCCCCCCCCCCCCATGAGCAGCAGAGATCTCTGGCTGTTAGCGGAATGGGCCAAATTAGATGCTGTGTTACCGTGATTTTGATCCTGGAATCCCTACGGATCAAGATGCTCAGGAAATGTTTGCATCCGATGAAGTGAGCTATAGCCCACGAAAGCTTATGCTGAAATAAACTAGTTAATCTCTAAGGTGCTACAAGTATTCCTCGCTCCCTTTAAGGAAATGTTTTGGCTCCTTTGTTTTGTTTTTCCCTCGAGAATTTTTCAGCTCCATTTTTTTCCCCACTGACATTTTATTTGAAAGGTGTTGGGGCGCATATTAAAAAAAACCCTGATGCTAAATTTTTTGTTCTACTTCTGGCAACTGAACCCTATTCAGTTTTAATTTTTTCAGCAACCCCTAGGTTTGTATTTTGTGGGTGGGTGAGAGAGAGATTTCCTACAGAAATTTCTGGTGCAGTGAAAAAGCTATTTTCCCTTGAAATTTTATTTTACTCAGCCCTTACTAAAGCTCACTGGAGTCTTTTCAGAGGGCACTGGATCGGGTCTCAGGTACCTTTATAAAGTAGCACTGCTGAAGTCTCACATCATTACTGCTGTGAAGTATAATCATCCCCATTTAACGGGGCTAAACTGAAGCACCAAGAGAATAAGGCCAACATTGTCCATTGTGGCTCCAGTTGAAGCCAATGGCAGTGGTACCTGATCTGCTTCTCTGAAAAATCACATGCTGGATGGACACGTTGAGTTGGGACTCGGACGAGTGGGGAATTGAAAATTTCAGCCCAAGAACAGAACGTCTCATTCACTGCTCTAGGGGTCATCGAGTCTCAAGTTTCAGAGATTTCAGCCTGAGTGGTGTCAAACGAGAGGTCGAGGGCCTGGCTTGGCTAGGAACACAACAGCAGCCGCACTGCAGCTGTGCCATTGTCCTGTAGACACTACAGCACCAGAAGGGGGTTTTCAGTGGCTGTGGTAAATTCCCCTCTCTGAGAGGCAGGAGGCTGACGGAAGAATCCACCCTGGCTATTAAGTCAGCTTATCTGCAACTCTCAAGGCTGCGAATATTTAACTCCTCTAAGCAATGTAGTTAGGTTGACCCAAGCTTTAGGTGTAAAGCAGGCATGAGTAAATGAAGAGGTTACGTGTGATTGCTTTTGGACCATGTCATCCTTTCATCACTGATAACTATGAGATCTGGAGGGAAACCATGGCCATCAAAGCAGAAAAACCCAAAAGAGGTTTGTATCGCTAGGGGCTGATGTGCATCACAGTCTCCTTGGGGAAAAGCCAACCTCCAGCTATTGGAGCGTCCGGAGAAAACATCCGCTAGGGGCAGGTTAGCTCAGAACTTCCTTTGACGGGGTTTTTTGTTTCCTATGTGGCAAATGATGCTGATCATTGCGTCCCCCCCCTCCCCCCCGCCCCAACTGAGCAAGTCCGCTGTTCCCCTCCCTTTCGCAGTTGCTGCTTTGTTCATACAATTCAGCAGGACATTGGTGGGAGTTAGGAACGTTCTCTAATCATCGGGGTTTCCCTTGTTTGCTCCCAGCATGCAGACAGGCAGATGTGGGCATGAGGAAGGCGGGGCATGTAGGGTGCTAAGCTCGCAGCCCTCCAGCTCCACAGTATAGTTAGCTAGACCAATATACCAAAGCCTCTCTAGGGTAGACAAGGCCCTAGTCCCACTGACTTTCACTTAACTGCTTCTGCAACTTTTACCCAGGCCCGGGCCACACAACACAAAGCTATGTCGGTGTGGCTATATCGGCCAGGGGTGTGAACCCCCCCCCCCCCCCCAGCTGACACAGGTAGGCCAACAAAACCTTCAGGGTCATTTGGTGGTTTTCCTGTGCTAGCAAAAGGGGTCCTGTTGAAACATGCCAGGGGCCTATTCTGGCAGAGCCTCTGAAATGTAGACATGGCCCCAGAGAGATCAATGACTTATCCAGAGGTGTCTAGGTGCCTAACTCCCTTGAAATCAATGGGAGTGAGGTGCCAAAATACCTTTGAGGACTGGGCTTGAGTGAGTCAGGGACTGGTAATGGGGTAGGGGGCTTTTCCCCTCTAGCTCAGGTGGCCTGGGTCTGTGTCGCTGGCTGATGTGAAATGAGCTGAAGGGACTCGGTGCAGGTTTGACTGTGATCTGTGTGCACATTACAACAACCGTACCCCCAGAGAGCCCAAGAAGGGCTGAGTTCTCCCCTCCTAGCAGTGCTCCCGCTAGGTCAGGGGTGAGGCATGCCGGCCGAGGATTGTGCAGGGAGAGACGAGAGCCCTGCTCCCGGGCGTGTTGGGCCTGTCCTGTCTGGAAGGGAGCTTCCAATTCCTGGGGTGTCAATCTGGCACTTTCATCAGCTCAAATGGAAGGCTGGGCGTCAAATCCTGGCCATTGACTTCAGAGAGACCAGGATCTGGCTCAGTGTCTCTCACATTAGATCTCAAGAAACTGCCAGTCAGGACACCTGGGTTCTTTTCCAGGATCTGCTTCTGTCTCACTGTGACCTTGGAGGCTGCGGTTGTGACGCTTCGTTACCGTAATTAGTGTGTGCAAAGCACTTTGAACTCCTTGTTGGAAAGGGACTATGACATTGCAGGGAGAGGGGGCTGCCAACCAGACTCCGGGGTTCTATCCCGGGATTTGCTACTGCCTTAACTGTGGGCAGTATAAACCGTATTGTGAGTCCTTGGCTGAAAGAGACGATGAAAGTATTATCACTAAGTGCAATTAATTTTTTGTTTAAAAAAAAAGTTATCCTGGTCTCAGATCTATTTTATACTTTGCCTGCAAGGAGGAAGTGACACACATATACATAATTCATCTCCGTCTCTCTGTTTGCTTGCAGATCATCATAGCGTGGGAAAGACGCAAGCTGCCGGTATCTGACCCCGGGATTTATGCTGCTAATCTGATTACTGTATGATGGAAGGGTCCAGTTGGAAGGAGATGGAGGTGGCGCTGGTCAGTTTCGACAACACTGATGAAATAATGGAAGATCCCTGTTATTCGAACGATGTCAGCACTGCTGCCCAGTTGCAGAAGGGGCACCCCAGCTGTGCCAGCCTCTGGCCCAACTGGAGAATCCTCCTCAACAGCGAGAACACCAACAACGAGACTGTTTTCTCCAGGTTTGCTGCCGAGTTCGGCGAGCACCTGATGGGAGAGCAGCAGGGCATGGACGACGGTGAGCACAGAGTCATCATCAACATTGCTGGGCTAAGGTTCGAGACGCAGCTCAAAACCCTCAATCAGTTCCCCGAGACGCTACTCGGGGACCCGGAGAAGCGGATGCGCTACTTTGACTCCATGAGAAACGAGTATTTCTTTGATAGGAACAGGCCCAGTTTTGACGGGATCCTCTACTACTACCAGTCTGGGGGGAAAATCCGGCGCCCGGCCAATGTCCCCATAGATGTCTTTGCCGATGAAATCACCTTCTACGAGCTGGGTAATGAAGCCATGGACCAGTTCAGGGAAGATGAAGGGTTCATAAAGGACCCTGAGACCCTTCTACCCACTAATGATTTTCACCGGCAGTTCTGGCTGCTCTTTGAGTATCCCGAAAGCTCCAGTGCGGCCCGGGGCGTGGCTTTGGTCTCCATCTTGGTCATCGTCATTTCCATCATCATCTTCTGCGTGGAGACCTTGCCCGAGTTCAGGGAGGAACGGGAGTTCAAGGCCATCAAGGATGCCACCAACAACTTGACCAAAGCCAACCTGGCCCCAAGCACCTTCACAGACCCCTTCTTCGCCATAGAGACCGCCTGCATCATCTGGTTCTCGTTTGAGCTCTTCGTCAGATTCGTGGTCTGCCCCAGCAAAGCCGCGTTCTTCAGGAACATCATGAACATCATCGACATTGTGTCCATCATCCCCTACTTCGTGACCCTCATCACAGAGCTAGTCCAGCAGAGTGAACTCAACGGGCAGCAGAACATGTCCTTGGCCATACTGAGGATCATCCGCCTGGTCCGGGTTTTCCGCATCTTCAAGCTCTCACGGCATTCCAAGGGTCTGCAGATCCTGGGGCAGACCCTCAAGGCCAGCATGCGGGAGCTGGGTCTGCTCATCTTCTTCCTCTTCATCGGGGTCATCCTCTTCTCCAGCGCCATCTACTTCGCGGAGGTGGACGAACCACAGTCTCATTTCTCCAGCATCCCTGACGGGTTCTGGTGGGCCGTGGTGACTATGACAACGGTCGGCTATGGAGACATGTGCCCTACCACCTTGGGTGGGAAGATGGTGGGTACCTTGTGTGCTATTGCGGGGGTGTTAACCATCGCACTTCCTGTCCCAGTCATCGTCTCCAACTTTAACTATTTCTACCACAGGGAGACGGAGAATGAGGAGAAGCAAATTCTACCCAAGGAGGTGGAGAAAATGCTGACCAGCGTGGCTGCAGCCACTGGCAGCGTGGAGTCCTTGAACAAAACCAATGGGGGTTGTGACCATGACAAGCCCAGGAAGTGATGACCAGGTCATGGGCTTGAAGGGACTGTCTGGTATCAGAATGGATTTGATAAACGAATTGGGCGTAAACCATCAGCACTCTGTAATTTTTTAAAAGAACACAGTATGCTTTATTTTATTTTTTTGGTAGACATTTTGCAATCCTCCAATTTCCTGCAGCCATTCAAATAAACATGGTCCTTTCTTATCTCTCCCTGCTGACCTGTTTCATTAGCCGATGCTCAGCGTTTCGTGCCTCTGCTTGGAAATTGAAACTTGTTTCCTAATGTGAGCATGTGGTAGAGAGTCAAGCTACTACTGATCTCTTTTCAGCTGTAGATCTCAAAACACTTCTCCAATGGGGTCAGCTTCCTTATTGCCAATTTACGGGACAGGGAAACTAAGGCCAAAGAGGCAAAATGACTCCCCCAAGGTCACCCAGCAGGGCAGTGGTAGGAATAGAAAATAGGTCTCCTGAGGCCCAGTTCCATGCATGATGCACTAGGCCACGCTGCTGGAAGGAGCAGCTGTGATCGTAACAGGGCTGGCCTTAAGTGGATGGATCCTCAAAGCACAGAGGAACCTTCTACCGTGGGGCTGACTCTCCACCGGCTTGTAAATTTTGTTGTCGCTCACAGCTGTGCAAAGTGAGCACAAGGACGAGTGCTGTGATGGGGCAGGCAGGCTCAGGAGATGCTTAGCGAGGACTTGTGACCCCATCTGCCTCCCTCCAGCCCACTACAGCTGCAGCAAATGTCAGGGGCAGAGAGAGGTGTTAGAAGGAGAAGGCCCGGCTCAGTCTGAGACTGACCAGGAAGCAGAGCAGAGCTCAGCTCTGCTTCGCTTCTTCCTTGGTGTGGGACGTCTGGTTTCAGCCAACAGTCAGAGAGAGCTTGCTGTCTGGACAAGCCCTCCTAGTGGATGGGACAACTGAGCCCAGGGAAATTGACTAAACAGGCTGGCTGCATGAAGACCAGCCCTGAGTAGAGAGATGGTGCCCAGCTGAAGACTCATTGGACAACCCTAGTTTTGACTTTGTACCTTTCCTTTTTGTTCGGACTTTAGTATTCCGGAAGGGTTGGGACTCAGGTGCACTTTAACCAAAAGCACCACTGCATTGGACTTGTGAGAGGCAGCAACTGATCATTGGAGACCCTGTAATAAGGTGAGGAGTACCCTGTCGGTCCACAAGGGGGCACCATGGAGGAAGGTTGCTCACTGGTTGGAGCACTCGCTTGTGACTTGGGAGACCTGAATTCAGTTCCCTACCCTGCCACAGACTGTGTGGCCTGGGGTGAGTCATTTAGTCTCTCTGTGCCTCAGTTCCCCATCAGTTCCCCATCTGTGCAAAGGCACAGCCCAGTCTCACAGGGGTTTTATGAGGATAAATACATTAAAAGATTGTGAGATTCTCCGATGGTATAGTGTTGGGAGCCATGTAACTACCCAGGATAGAAAAATTTAGAATCCTAGATATGTCAGTCTTGAAGGAACCTCAAGAGGCCATCTACTCCAGCCTCCTACGCTGAGGCAGGGCCAAATAAACTGAGACCATCCCGGACAGGTGTCTGTCTAACCTGTGCTTAAAAACCCCTCAGTGATGGGAATTCCACAACCTTTGATGGAGACCTATTCCAGAGCTTAACGACCTTTGTAGTTACAAAGTTTGACACAACAGTTTTCCATCAGAAAATACAGTTTAGTTGAAACAGAAACGTTTTGCAGCCACGTGTCAATGTTGACAAAATTTTCAATGGAAGAAAATCTAAACGAATCATTTCAATGTTTGTTTCATTTCAATCATTTAAACCAATGGGATTAAATGTTTTGACATTTCGATTAGTTTTGTTTTGATTTTTATATTATATCAAAATAGTCACTGCAATATATATTGTATTTAATAGTATGTATCATTGCATTTTTATATTATAATGTTTCAACATGATAGAAATGAAACTTTTTGATGTTTCCACATTAGAATTTCTGTTCTGAGTGTGGCAAATTGCCGGCACTATTCTGGTGGGTCCCGCGCTTTCTCTTCTTGTGAGGGGTTCAGGGCACCATTTCTTGCCCCTGAACAGGGTATTAACTGCCCCACTAGTATCCTACGGGAGGGGAGTGGAGAGGGAGGGACCCGGGCCCGCCCTCTACTCTGGGTCCCAGCCCAGGGGCCCTGAGGATAGCGGTAAACCACCTGAATTAGCTATTCCTTCCCCTGGACTACTTCCCTCTTCTACCCTTCAGCTTGTGGGGCTTCCTGCCCTCTCTCTACACAAGCCAGGTGTCCCTTTACCTAGGGTCTGGGTCATCTTAGGTTCCAAACTCTCCTCCAAACTGCTCACTGTTCCAACTCCTCCAAACTGCTCTCTGCTCCAACTCCTCCAAACTGCTCCAACTCCTTTCCTCCTCCTCCCCTGTCTGCCTGAAGCAGGGGGTTTTATTAGGTTCTTAACAGGCCCTTAATTGAGTGCAGGTGTTCCAATCAAACTGCCGCCAGCTTCCCTACTCCACAGGGAGCCATGCCTCAATTAGCTCTGAGTTCACATATCTCCCCTCAAGCACTCTACCGCAGCTCCCTGATCCTCCTCTATCACACGAAGTAAATTGTGAAATTTTGACTTTTCGTTCCAATCTGGAATGAAAACAATTGGATTGGTTCACAAGTGACTGGTCTCATGGGTGGGTCTGGAAACATTTCTATTGGATTTGGGGTTTTATGAAAAAAAAATTCACATTTAAAATCTGGGATAAGTGTAAGTTGACTGTATCACTTTAGGGGCTGGACCCACCCCCTGGAAATCAAGGGGAACCTTTCATTTTGTTTTAGCTCAGGCCAAGGAGATGGGTGCTCAGGACCAGTCAGGACCAGCTCAGTACGTTAGGTGCAGGTTGGGTGCTGGGTATTGTGGCGGGGTGACCACCCGCCCCTTACCGGAAGGGGCTTGGAAAAGCCCCAAAAGGGGTTTGAAATAGCCCAGAAGGGGGTTAAGTCTGGGAGTCAGCAGGCTTTGCCTGATTGGGCATTAGGTCCAGCTGGGCGGCCACGCCCCAAACACAGGCCTGTATAAAGGCTGGGAGGCAGGGGCCTAGAGGAAGAGCAGTCTCCTCTGCATTCAGAGGGAGACAGGCCTGACTGCAGGAGCTGAAGCCAGGTACCTGGGTTAGGGCAGAGCTGGGGCAGGGCAGAGGGAGCTGGGCAGGCTCTAGCCAAGAGCCCCAGGCCTCCGGGCCTGACACAAGGCCCGACCCAGGAGTACTAGGGTTTCAGGGGGCAGCCTAGGGCTAGAGATAGCAGCAGCAGGCCAACCCTCCTTGCCTATGATGAGAAGCCATGATACTGCAGTCCGCCCCAGTGAGCGGGGGCAAGTGGTGACTGACAGTGGCACACTCTGAGGCGAGGTGGGGATAGCGGGTAGAGGGTTCCCCCGGGGAGGGGAGTCCCTCACACCAAAGGGGGTACTGCAGGGGTGCAGCACCCACAGTTGGAGGGCACCGGCGTCCGGGAGGGACACTGGGCCAGCAAAGGAGCGGGGCATCAACCTGGGGAGGGCGCTCTGGACGCTGAAGGAGCTGATTCCCCAGACGACCAGCGGGAGGTGCCGCAGGGGTGAGTGGTGACCCCGTTACAGGTATGCTGGACAGTTGTTATTTACCATTGTGCCTAGAAGCCCCGAGTCATGTCTGAGGACTCCATTGTACCAGATGCTATACGGGCAGAGAACCTAAAGACGATCTCGGTCCCAAATTGCTTACAATCGAAGTGGAATTCTGCCAGGGTGCTATGTCATTTCTCGCTGCTTGCCCCGTCCCCATTTCTGTATTCCCAGCTCTCCTTTTATCTTCCATTTGTTTTTCTTTTCCTTCCTTTCTTTCTCCTTCACCCCCTTTATTATTTTGCATTCACCCTCTGGGTGTCTCTTTCACTCACTCCCCATCTATCCTGCTTTCAGGTAGCCATTGGTTTTAAATGTTGTTCAAAGATTTTGAGCCGTACTCTTCGGTCTCTTCCTTGCTTCTGAACTCTGGAGCAGATCCTCTGTGCAGTGGAGCAGTGACCAGCGCAGAATCTGGGGTAGTGGAAGGGAAAAGGTAGCTCTAAGCTCCCCTTGTCGTCAGCCGAAAGAGGAGCCTATGAGCTGCTCTAAGTTACTTTGTAGGGAATAGAGCGGAGCTGCTCTAAGTTACTTTGTGGGGAATAGAGCGGAGGAAATCATTTACTTTTAGGCTCAGAGGCTGAACTGAAAAGCTGGTTTGGTTCAAACTGAAACTAATTTTTTTCTGATTTGGGGTGGGGCCTCGGGGGAAGTGAGACAGGAATCCGGGCCAGTGGTGTGACTCCTTATGTAAACTGGGATGGATGAGAGCAATCGGGCCTGCTGATTCCAGCGAGTGTCTGTGTGGTTGCGGGGGAGAAGCTCCTCGGCTATTCTTAGACTCTCGCTCCAGAATTAATGCTCCAGTGTGATTCCGTTGCTTTTAGCGCCAAAGCACAAGGAAGCGACGCTGGTGTGAGGCACGCCCTGGTGAATCAGAGATGTGACAGCTCCGTTAACTGGTTAAATTAGCGAGCTGGTTAAATTCAAACACTGCCGCTCTTGCGTGAAGATCAGTTTGACAGACATAACTGGTCCATGTTAAGGTGTGTCATGTGGCTGGCCTGATTGCTGCTGTTTCTGGGCCAGAGAGGGAGGGATGTTTTAGGGGAAAATTCAGCAAACTGGCGGGCCCAAAACAGGAAGTTCTCAGCATACCCAACTACATTGTTGTGTTCCCCCACCCCCACCCTCCCGGAAAGCGTGCATGGTAGGAACAGGTGCAAAACTTTCTTCTGTAGTACTACCGCCCACTGCTGGCAGTGGCTGGAATCGTGCTCGCTGTGCTCTCTTGAGAAGAGGGTGTACTCCCAAGGGTGCAAGAACTCTTCAAGGAGTGGGGAAGGAGGCTAAGCTAGGGCAGAGCTGGCCATCTGCAGAAGGAAGCACGTGCTGACTGCACCCCCTTTGAGGCTGGTGTGGAGTCCCACTTCCCTGCCTGGCAGAGGGTAAGTGCTTTACAAACCCGTATCCGGAGAGGTGAGTAAATGGCACTAGCCCCATTGCCCAGATGGGGGTCACACTGGGAGCCAGGGTTAGAATCCAGGGGGTGGCTCCTGGAAGTCAGGAGGAGTTTGGCTGTTGATCCCAGTAGCGTCAGGATTTCACCTAGTATCTCCCGGCTCCCAGGCCCAGACCCACAGAAGGACTTACATGCCAAACTTCCTGAAAAGGGTAGGGCTGAGGACAGCCCCTTTCTCTGAGCATCTCCCCTCAGATAGCGGAGATGGCTCCCCAGAGAGCATCCTGGCTCGCGCAGACCCCATCTGTAGGTGCCTGTCTCTCCTCATGCATTGGATAGGGATCCTGGGTCGCTAGCTCGGGATTTGTGGATTCCATGGGGTGGCTAAATCCTTAAAGCTGATCCTTGCAACTCCTTATTCCCTTTGTGGATTTGCCCCTCCCCCCGTCCAGAGCTTTCTTTGTCGCGAGTCTCTTCCTTTTCCAAGAGGTAGCTGCAGAGGGGAAAGTAAGCTGGGGCGCCCCAATACGGTGTTCCGGCAACAGCCAGTGTGCCTAACCTGGGGCTCCGGCAGCAGGTGATTTAAAGGGCCTGGGGCTCCACTGTGGTACTGGTGGCTGGAGCCCCAGGCCCTTTAAATGCCCCCCCACCCCAGCCCTCGGGCTCCCAGCCATCTCTGAAACTGGTAGCTCTGGCAATGATTTAAAAGGCCCAGGGCTCCCAGCAGCCAGAGCCCAGGGCCCTAAAGGCCCCGCCTCTTCCGATTGAGTCCACACCCCTTCCAGTTGAGGCTCAGGTCTCTGGCATACCGGTAAGTCCTTTACGTTACTGTCACCCCCACGGAGCTGGTCACCAGTGCTACTCTGAACGCAACTCTTCTGAGATTCAATCAGTGCAGCCGTTTTCAAAGCAGGGAAGTGCGAAGAACCAGTCTCCTCTTCTGAGCAGGGATCAGGCTCCATCCTATCACCACAGGCCCCCCCCCCCATTACCATAGCAGCTGGACACCTCATACTCCTTTAAGTATTTATCCTCAGAGGGCAGTGCTGTTCTCCCCATTTTACAGATGGGAAACTGAGGCACTGAGAGACCAAGGGCCAGATTGCTAAAGGAATGTAGGTGCCTATCTCCCACTGATTTTAATGGGCGTTAGGTGCCTGAACACCTTTGAAAATCTGGCCCTAAGTGACTTACCCAGCCTCCTGCAGGAAAGTTTGTGGGAGAACAAGAAATTGATGCCAGGTATCCTCTGTCCCCACCTATTGCCTGAACTGCTGGGCTGTCCTTCCTTTCCTGACCTTGCATTCTGGGTAAATACGGCACCCAGAACCCCATCATCTGCACTGGCCAACTTCGCACCCGAGTCGGATTTCCTGATGGGAGAATTCCCTGACACTGACTCCTGGCTGACTCCCTGGATAACCTAATTTATAACCTGAGCCAGATCAAGCTGGCCACGGCACTCACAAAGCCATAGACTGCTGGGGCAGCATGAGAGCATGTTAGCTTACATCCACTTGTTCTTTCCCTCTGAACCTGCATGCTCTGAACAATAGTGAGAGGCGCCAGGTGAAACTAAGGGGATGGTGCAGAGGACCGGTACTGGGCTCTGGAGCCTTCACTTCTGGTTATTACTGGATGCCTGTTGAACGACGTGGCATCTGGTGCAAAACCAATGTTCCCAGCCATGCGCCACCCATTCCCGTTTAGCTCTGAGGTTGGAGCGAGAAGGGGGTCTGACCAGACTGTGCTGCAGATCATCAATCTCTAGTTGGCATGCAGCCGCTAAGAGATATTGCTAGCCAGTGTAAGTTAGAGCAGACACTAGGCTGCTCTAAGCTATTCTGGGAACAGGGTTGACACAGAAAAGGCTGTGAGGCTGGCTCTCCCCACAAACATCTTGCATCCATCAAGATCTCAGTGGAGAGAAGTGACTGCTCGGTGATGATTTGGGGAAGTGTCCAAACTTTTGGACACTTCCCCATTATTTAGTCTGGGCTCTTGGCTTTTCACTTGCACGCAGAGCTGAAGAGAAGAAGCAACAAAGAATTGGGGGTGGGGAGCACCATCAACTGACACTGCTATAAAGAATGTTTTGCACCATTGATCTTGCAAATTGATCTTGAAAATCAACCCATCCAGGTGGCCGCTCTGTAAGACGAAATTAGCTAACCCCACCATGTTATTTTGTTAAATAAGTGGACCGCGCGCTCCCATAACAATAATAGATGGAGCTGTTCCAACGTGTTCTCAAATGTTGCATTGGTTCCACAGTGAGGTTTGGGCCTGTTCAGAAACATTTTTCTCACCTTGACAGATGAAGAGCTCAGGGAAGATCACTTCAAGAATATCTGCCTTTGTCTGAGATGCGCCGCTTGCTATTTTTAAGCTGAGCTGCCTCCTGGTTATCATTGTTGGATGGTGATGGATGTCGTCCCTGAAATCTCTCTGACTGCTGAATCAGACAAAGGGCAAATTCCCCGGGGTGATGTCTCAAATCAGAGTTCTCCTGGAGGAAACGTATGAAGCTTGCTTCTCCTTTCATCCTCCATACGGGCTGGTGGATCTCCCGCTACTCCTGGTTTACTCCAGAGTGAGTGAGCGGGGAATTAGTCCCAAGGTTATAATCCCTTTTTTACATTCAGATGAATGAGGGGGAATCAGGCTCTTTTTAATAAGTGTAAGACGTCACGCCTCAATCAGATCTTAATTAACCCCCATTGTACGCACCTTTTCTCTTCTGTAAGTGACACAATCTTACAAGAACATATGGTCTGATTCAGAGCCCAATGAAATCAATAGAAAGACGCATGGATCCAAATCCACAACGGTGCTTAGGTGTCTAAGACCCAGTTAGGGACTTGTAGGTGCTTAAACTCACACGGCATCTAAGTTTTCAGGATGACAGTTCCCTTGGTGCCTACGTTTCTGCCTCGGGGCCTTGAGATGGCTCCTAAACCCGCAGCCATCCACAGCCTGAAAAGTCTTTCAAAGTTTTTCAGATCCACACAGGAGAACGCTTTCATCGAGTGGCAAACAAATCTAGGCAACGGGTAAACACGTTGGTCGGTTTCGTCTCAATCAAGCAATGTACCAGGCACCTTGCATAGACTTTGCAGTTTATTGGCTGATTTCAATTGAAATGGCTGCATAACGGGAATTACAACAAACCCCAAAGCACTAAAGACTCACAGCTGGCCTTAGAAAACAGAGGGAAGATTTAGATTGTAAGCACCCAGAGCAGGGGCTTTCTGCTTGTTTGGTGTTTGTCAGCACCCGCCTGCTGACTAGCACAATGGAGTCTTGGTTCAAGACAGGGACTCCTAGATGCTACCACAATACAAATAATACTGATAGCAAGGCTCCTGAAATAGTAAAGCAGGAGGAGGTGTTTGATTAACTCCCGGAGAGAGAGGTCTTCCAATCTGTGGGCTCTTTAACTGCAGCAGTGAAAACTGTGTAGAAACCTTATTTGAGAAACCTTATTTGAGCCACCATGTTCCTCCCCACGTGGCCAGTTATCTCGCTCGAGGAAACACGGGGCCAAGTTCCGGATCTCATTAGCAGAATCGGCGGGGGGGGGGGGAGAGGAAATAGAGGAGATATCGCCTGCCGAGATATGCTCACTGGCCGGGATTAACTAAAAACTCGGACCTCCAAAGCAAACAGCAAAAATAACAAGGGGCCTGGGGCCAAGAATGAAGCCCTGGAGCAAACACCTTCAATCCTTCAGTGAGCACCGCCAACAAAACCAGACTCAGCCTCCTGAGGATAACGAGGATGGAGGCAAGAAACAGCAGTCCTGGAAGCTCCTGCAAAGAGACCCCCCCATTCACCCACCCAAGGCCGGTGGCATCGGATGGACTTGGCAAGAAGAAGGGGATGCAGGGGGTGGCAACCAGCTGCAGGTCTCCATTGGGTTGATGGGATCCGTCTCTCTCCATGGCATTGTCTGAACCTGTCTGACCTTGGGCAATGCAGCTGTTACACAGACACAGGGACTGGCACTGGCTGAACCCTCCTGGTCCAGTCAGACGGCTCCCACATGGCTTGCTGGGAGATTCACAGGGCTGCAGGACGTCAGGGGAGAAAACTCGCCTGTCAGATATTCAACCAGCTTCGATTGCACCAGGGTGACAGTGTCACGTAACAGAGGCGAGGGGCCAGATGCCCAGAGCATGGTGCAAATCGGTGTAGATCTGTTGCATCACATGAAGCTCCGGTGATTTCCACCAGCTGCAGATAGGGCCCTGAATCAGAGAACGGGAGAGGCACTGCAGATTCCTTTTGTAGCTCACGTTTACTTCCACAGAGGCAGTGCGGTCTAGTGGGCAGAGCACTGGCCTGGGAGTCAGGAACCGTAGGGCGAGTCCTGGCTCTGCCACTGACTCCTTGGGTGAGTTGACTGCCCTCTCTGTGCCTCGTTCTCTGTGCCCTGTGATCTACAAGTGAAGCGTGTTCCCACAGGTGCGAGGTCATAATGAATCACCCCCAGCCGTGCTAAATGTCTACACAAAGGAGGATAGCCGTGGTCAGAGGCATCCCAGGAGAGCAATGGACTAGTCAACGAATTACAGGAAGACAATTCAGCCGTTGGATAGGGATAGATTCTGGAACATATATGGGCCAGGTCCTTGCGGGTGTAAACTGGCATCGCTCCCCTGCAGCCAATGGAGTTATGCTGATTTACAACACCTGAGGATCTGGCCCCATGCGTTCACAGAAGAGAAATAGACCCAGATAGCTAATGAGGGGTAGATCATCACACGCTGAGGGTTGGCGTCAGCATTGAGCTGGGAAGTGCAGGTAGCAACCTAGGCTTTCTCTCCCTCCGTGGCTATGTGCTGGCAAGTGGGGCTTAGCCCAGTTCCTAGGAGTCCCCACCAACTGCCCCCTCCTCCCCCGTCGCTGACATTGATTCAGAGCTTTGTTGACAGCCTCAGCAGAGAGGCCAGAGATCAAATGGGGTACGGAGACAAGTGTGTGTGCCTGCTGCTGGAGATAGGACCCTCACTCCATTCAATGTTGAAGTACATTGGCAGGGGGGTGCATGAGAAGGAAGTACTTTTTAAAAAACAATGCGTTGTTTGGCCTGTGGAACTCACTGCCACAAGACAGTAGGGAGGCCAAGAGCTTCACCGGCTTGGAAAAGAATTGGATATTTAGATCTGAATACTTATATGGCATTGGCTAATACTTATACGTGGATATTTAGGTGGATGCCAAGAATATTCAGAGTTGGGAGAGTAAGATTCAACAACCCAAGAGGTTTGGAGGGGCTATAAACCCTCCTGCTTCAGGGCATAAGCTGACCTCTAACCAATGGGGTCAGGAGGAAACTTCCCCTGGGGCAAGTTAGCCCATCACTGTCTACTGAAGGGTTCCCGAAACCTCCCTCTCATGCAGCAGGTGCTGGCTCCTATTGGAGACAGGATCCTCATAGGCCAGATGGCCCCCAGTTCGATCTTGATGGCCCCCGTGTTCCGACTGACCTGGCGTACTTGCCCTGTGGCTAAACATAAGGCTGCCAGTCAATGATCACCGGCTTATCTTCCACCGCCACTGAATTCAAATGGTCACCTGGCCACAGAGGCACATGAGCATGTGAGACACTGTGGAATCATCCTGCCTCTGTAGCGTCCTATTTCCAAGATGCAGTTATGCAGCTGCTGTGCAGCCTGGAAGCAATCGTGCAGGATAAGGTGTACGGTGAGGCCAGATACCGCAGGTGCATGATGAAAAGCCTAAGGGTTCACCCACACCCCTTCCGGAGAACATTCAGCTGCCCTTCCCGGTGTGCACGGTTTAGCTTCCAGAAAACATTCCCTGCTGGCTAATGAAGCTGCAGAATTAGTCATCAGCCAGGTTCCATAGGCCTGGGAGAAGGGCGGCAGGGATTTTATCTTGCTGCCTTCACAGAGATTGCAAAAGACTAATAAAAAAATCTGCATTTAAGGGACAATGAGAGCTCTGGGCAACCAACACCCCTGGCAGGGTATGTTAACCCTAAATCGGTGGGCATTCGAGAACATGCAAAGCTCCCCCTCCTTCTCTTCTTGTGTGCAGGGGGTTGTCCTGGGAGAATCCCGCAGCTTTGGCTGGCATCTAGTGGGGAGTCTTAGTATTGTCCTAGGAAGTGAGCAGAGCAGGCTGGGAGCTGGTCTATCAATAATGGGCCAAATCCTCAGCTGGCATAAATCAGTGCAGCCCTGTTGATTTCAATGCGGACACCGGTTCACACCAGCTGAAGTGGTCCCACATTCTGGTCCTGCATTTACACATGATCCTGATTGACTTTGTTTCTCTTGCGTGTACGTGTTCGTGGCCGAGTAGTTTGGATGAACTTGTTTAGATATTTACAGATCATATCTATCAAAATCGGCCCGGCCTAACCCTCGTGCAGTCTGCAGCTATGCTGTCCTCTCTTTCTGATCTTTCCTGTTCCAGGGCTAGAAATAGCTAGGTTATTAATAGAGGCTTGTGGCTAGTTTTCAGCCTAAGGTTTCTTCCTCTTTGCTGAAATAAACTAGTTAGTCTCTAAGGGGCTACAAGTATTCCTCGCTTTCTTTCCTCTTTATTGCACGGGAAATCTGCTGCTCTCCGAGAATAAACGGGGTCCCTAGAATGAGCCCAGGGCTACATTTGATTAATTCCTAGGGTCGATCCCTTGACAAATGGGGGAGCAACAGTCTGGGCTTGTCGCTTCAAGGCAGAACTGTGTGTCAGGAGGGAAAGCCGGGGTTCTGGCTGCCCAGCCGATCTCCTCATGATCAAATGAACCAACCCAGGAATTCCCCTTGTTTTCTTTTTCCCTTTTCACATCAAACACATTTGTTTGTGGTCTGAAATGTGCTGATACCATCTGCTGAGGAAGCATGCAAAGAGCTGAAGACAGCTACGCTTAAAGACATTCTCTTCCTCTCGCCCGACGTGCATTTTCCGGGCATTTCCACCAACCCAATATTAATGGTGTCAGGGTATGTCTACACTGCACTGTAAACCTGGGTCTGTGGGAGCCAGGCTTGTGGAGTCCATGTTTTCAAGCCTGTGGTTGCGTGTCCACACTGCACTGTGAACCGCGACTTACAGTTGCTGGGCTCGGGTTTCAGAGCCGGGGTGCCACGTCCCCACTGCCCTGTGGGTCCGTGGCTTGACCTGCGTCCACACTGAAACATGACTGGGCTTGGATTCAAGTTGCAGTAGCATGCAGGCTCTGATCCACCCCTCTAGCCGTGTCCTAAGAGCTTACTGACCCAAGTCACACTAATTTGCATGTGGACAGAAGGGCGCATGGGCTCAAACCTGAGTCAGAGCCTGGGCTTTATGTGCAGTGTAGACACACTCTCAGACACCAGCACTGACTTTCCGGTAGGCCGGGGGCCGCTTGACCTGTGGCTCTACCCCAGGCCCTGGCCCCACTCCATCACTTCCCCCAAGTCTCCATCCCCATCCCACCTCCATCATGTCTCTTCCACGTTTCTTCCTGTCCCATTCTGCCCCTTCCATCCTCGCTCCTCTCCCCACTCCAGAGCATCCTGCACACCGCGAAACAGCTGTTTGCGGCAGGCAGGAAGCACGGGGAGCAAGGGGGAGGGGCTGTTGGGCAGGGCCTATTGGCAGGCAGTGAAAACATTTGAAATTAAAGCAAATTGTTTCCTTTCATGCTGCAATTTTCAGTTTGCTTTGGCTTTCGAACCTTCCTTTAAACTCGTTCACTAAAGAACATGAGTTTTTGAAAATCTTAAAAAGCTGGCGCCTGTTGGTGGACACGAGAGAAGAAACTCTATTATCTCAACCTTTCCAGATGACTGTAACCCTTTTAGGGGGCTGATTCATCCTGCAGAACCCCAAGTTTCACTTCCTTTATAAACTATTTGCTTGCAAAATCAGACATCAAAATACGAAAGGGTCACAGCCACGACTACTGAAAAATTGCTGACTTTCTCATTTTTACCATATAATTATAAAATAAATCCACTGGAATATAAATATTGTACTTAGATTTCAGTGTATAGTACATAGAGCAGTATAAACAAGTCATTGTATGAAAGTTTAATTTGAACTGACTTCACTTTTTTTACTTTTTATGCAGTAAAACTAGGCAAATATCTAGATGATTTGGGGGTACGTATATGCCTGGTTGAGACCCACTCATCCATTGTACAATGAGATAGATAGAGGGCTAGCTACTGCACAGAGAGATTAGCAGGCAGACTCCATACCGTGAAAGTTTCTACAAGAAGGACCTGGTATTTGCGGAAGTAAACGAAGCAATTTCTGCCTTATATAAGCCAGTGCCGGCAGTTTGAAGTTCCTTCATGCTTTGGAACCGATGACATATTGACACATCTCAGCAAGACCATGAGGAATGGACCCAAGTGGTTTTTTTGGGGTGAGTATGACACCCAGGGCCAGAGGCCTAGGGGAGGGGAAAACATTTCCACTGATCTGTGGGACAATATTTAAAGGTTGTTTTCTCCAGGAATTTTATTGTGTGGAAATGGTTTTTTTTTTAAATCACACTCAATTATTTCATTTTAGGATTATTATAAAATTAGTCTGTTTCTGGGGCCAAAAATCTTCCTAGGATCAAAACCTATTTGTCTGTCATCATATGGGGCATCTATCTGTCTTTCTATCTAAATATGTCTATAATGACTTAGTCTATTTGGCCATTCGCCTATTTGTCTACCTAGCATCATCATATAAGACATAGTTTTTGATCCCTCTATCAGTCCGCCTGTCAAGTGGTTATAAATAAATCTGTAATATGTATTTTATTTGTGTTTTTCTAGTCTACAAGGTTATTATAATGTGCCCATCTCCATAATATCTGAACACCTTTCAGTCTAAGCAATGCATCTAACATCTGTTTCATAAGAGCGTTGACTTCTAGCCCCCTCAGCTTGTAAATTACACCAGTTTATACTAGACCCAATGTAACAGCTTGTATAACTTACATCTCTTGTTGTGTTGGTGAATATCAGGCAGATTTAATTGATGTTCTGCTCATTCATAACTGGGATTCCAATACAATACCGGCTCCTTCCCCACCCCCATTCCCTTCTTTCTAGAGCGAAATGAGCAGCTAAAGACAGCAGCCCAGGAGGGCTTTTCTAGGACCTGTGATACAGCATGGCCAGAGGGCAGCAGGAGAGTGTTAGAGGGGAGCCTTATTCCCTGTAGAGGGAAGAAAGTTTCCTAGAAGTTGGTTGGAGCACCTGGGGCCAATTAAGGCACCTGAAGCTAATTAGAGCACCTGAAGCTAGTCACATGATAAAACCCCCCTGCTTCAATCAGACAGGAGAAGGTGTTGAAGCAGAGTGGATTGGTGTGGGAGCAGAGAGCAGTTTGGAGGAAAGCAGAGGAGAGTTTGGAGAAGTGCTGGGGTAAACTAAGAAGACCCAGACCCTATGTAAAGGGACACCTGGTTTGTGTAGAGAGAGGGCAGGAAGCCCCACAAGCTGAAGGGTAGGAGAGGGAAGTAGCCCAGGGGAAGGAATTGCTAGTTCAAGTGGTTTACCGCTATCCTCAGGGCCCCTGGGCTGAGACCTGGAGTAGAGGGTGGGCCCATGTCCCTCCCTCTCCACTCCCCTCCTCTAGGATCCTAGTGGGGCAGTTAATACCTTGTTCAGGGGCAAGAAATGGTGCCCTGAACCCCCCACAAGAAGAGAAAGTGTGGGACCCATCATAATAGTGCCAGCAATTTGCCTCAGACCAAAGTTAATTTCAACACACAGCATGGTTTTTATGCAGCTCTTTTCCTACACACCGGTTAGTTAAATGCTGCGCAGAATAAAATGGCATCGTGTAATAAATAAGAGCAGACAGGGAGACGCTAAAGGGAATGGTATATGCCAGGGAGAAAAGGTGCATTGTCAGGTGAGGTTTGAACACAGATGGAGAACTCATGAGGCAGAATGAGGCGGTTCCAGGCCTCTGAGGTTGCAGAGAAGACTTTCCCCATTCGATTGTTCAAAGGGATCGTGGGGAGGCTGGTGGTAGAGGAGAAGAAGGCGCAACATAGGGGAGTGAAGAGAAAGAGACATAAAAACTGGATGGAGCAAGTGGGTTTGAAAAGCAAGGTCAGATTTGAAATGAACGGGGAATAGTGTGCAGGACAGAGACTGTGGATAGAGTACAAAGCCCAGTGGTTCTGGAGCTGTCCACAGCAGAGTCCCTTGCCGGCTAAAGTTGGAAGAGAAGGCGGCTTCCAGTCATTTCAAATCACACATTGCCTTTTTTTAGAGTCCTGTTGATTAGTACATAATGGCCCAGCCCCATCAATTACTCTGGGCTGGGTTAACAAGGGGAAGCCCTCACAATCTCTGCCCTTTTAACATCCGGTTATTATTTCACTGCAGGTTTCGGATTCCTTCTTTTCTGCGGAGAATCAGGTGGGATTATTTTTAGCTTTCTGGCTGGGGTGCATCGCCTGAGTTATTTTGCCCATCTATGGGGGAGGCTGATCTGGATTTCGCCTGTGCTTATTGGTCTGTACTTGTGGTGGGAAGCAACTATTTTAGCATTTAATCTTTGCTGTGTGCCCAGATACCACCACAATGGGCACAGCATAAATAAAAACCACTCCAGGGCCTGGTCTGGTAAACATTTATTCCCTCCGGAACTAGCTGAAGTTAACAGCTCCCTGGAGGGCTAACAGGTGGGCTCAGTCCCAAACCCATGGAAGGTTTTCCATTAACCTCAGTGAAGTTCTGGAACAGCCTTCCCAGAGGAGCAGTGGGGGCAAAGGACCTATCTGGCTTCAAGACTAAGCTTGATGAGTTTATGGAGGGGATGGTATGATGGGATAGTCTAATTTTAGCAATTAATTGATCTTTGACTATTAGTGGTAGATTTGCCCAGTGGCCTGTGATGGGATGTTGGAAGGGATTGAATCTGAGTTACTACAGAGAATTCTTTCCTGGGTGTCTGACTGGTGAGTCTTTCCCATGTGCTCAGGGTTCAGCTGATCATCATATTTGGGGTCAGGAAGGAATTTTCCTCCAGGGCAGATTGGCAAAGGCCCTGGAGGTTTTTCGCCTTCCTCTGCAGCGTGGAGCCTGGGTCACTTGCTGGAGGATTCTCTGCACCTTGAAGTCTTTAAACCATGATTTGAGGACTTCAGTAGCTCAGACGTAGGTGAGAGGTTTATTGCAGGAGTGGGTGGGTGAGATTCTGTGGCCTGCGTTGTGCAGGAGGTCAGACTAGAACACAATGGTTCCTTCTGACCTTAAAGTCTATGAACTCTGCAGCAGGCTGTAGACAGTACATAGGGCAGCAGCTTTAGGCAGATTTGGGTCCTTGGTTTGGTAAAGCCCTTTTTACTACGGGCCAGATCCTCTGCTGTGTTAATCGGTTTAAAGTCAGTGGAGGGAGCCTGATCCAACTTGCATTCCAGTCAATGAGAGAGAGCCCCGTTGAGTCCAACGGGAGTGGAATCAATTGTCCCTTTTATGTCATTCTCCTGGATGGTTACATAGACTCGCATGTGCCTGGTGTAGGGTGACCAGATGTCCCGATTTTATAGGGACTGTCCCAATTTTGGGGTCTTTTTCTTATATAGGCTCCTATTACCCCCACCCCACCCCCATCCTAATTTTTCTCACTTACTGTCAACCTAACCTGTTGCACATTTTATATATGGAGCATCTTACCATGTCCTGGGATTTTTCTTAGCAGCTCTCCCAGGGCATTTACCTTAATGCACCCTGAGATGATTTGCATCCTTTTTCTTTCCACAGCCTTCAGCTTTAATCATGGGATTTTCGACTGAGAGTATGAATTCTCATTCCCTCCAGTTCCTCATGACATTTTAATGAGAGGGGAAAGGGACCCAGGCCAACAGCTGGTGGTATTACATCGGGGCCAGCAGCACAGAGTGCAATTCCTAGCAATGAAGTGATATTGGGGATTTGGCAGGCGGTCCCTGGGTGTAGAGCCCAATCTCCTGATTTGGGGGTGTTTGCTTGGGGTTGGTGATACTGGTGACCCCACCCCCATTTACCTGCTTCGTCCTCTCATGGCTTGGTAGCCTGACCGAGAGCAGGTGCCTCCTCCCCAGGGCTTTTAAGGGGATGGTGATTGGCTGTTTCCGCCGCATCTTTCTCCCCTAATCCCAGCCATCATCCTTAACTCCTCCGGATTCTCCTACCCCCTCCCTATCATTTGTGTGTGCACATGTCCTGCCCCTTCAGCTGGGCCTTCGCACCTCTTCCTTTGCGACTTCCTCCTCCGTTCGTGCCCGGCTCCACACACTGAAGCACAGGGAACTGCGATCACATTGCCCTCATTCTCGCTCGTCCCTTCTGGCTCTCTGTTCCTTTCCGGATCCAGCTCAAAACTGCCCTCCGCCCACCTGAGCTCCAGTGGGGCAAGAACACTGCCTATCTCCTCTCCTTTCCCCCTGCCCTGCGGGTGAAAGGGCAGCCGGTCTCGGGCTCCTCTGTGCCAGGGGAATTCCACAGCTGGCGTTCAGTTCCTTGTGTTTCAGACCTTCTCTGCAGTTCCCCCAGCCTTCCCCCCAGATCTCATCTTCCTCCAGCCCCTCCTCACTCCTGTTCATCTCCTGCTGGCCTCCTCTTTGGCTTGCTCCACAACCAGGCTCTTGACGCCTTTCTTCCCTTCAGCTCTCGCCATTTATAAGCCCGCCAGGAATCTCACTGACTCCAGCTCGCTCTGCCTCCCAGCTGAGCGCAGGTCTTTCCCCCCAGCCTGCCTCTTTTAATCAAGTCTCCTCTCCCCCTGTTTAGCTCGGTGAGGGCCTGGTCCAAAGCCCCTTGGAAAGACTCCCTAACCGTCCCAGTTTGTGCTACATAGCCAGTTGGGATACACAGATCATGAGCTCTAGCAGTCCCCTATCACCGGTGCTGCAGGTGATGATTCCCTGCTGCTGCCGGCCTCCAGTCCCCACCAGTTCCTCCCCATCGGAGTCTGACCCGGTGTCCGAGAGGCAGGGCCAGGAAAACCTGACACTCTTGTACTGACATGGGCGTATTTTTATTGTTCCAGCTCGTTATGATGATGATGATTATGTATATAGCGGGAGTGGCAGCGACCCTGACACAGACTGTGGCCCCAACGCTGTTCCCTATAACATCTCTTACTGCAGCTGTGAAGACGGGTTCCGGTCGCTCTCTGCGAAAGAGCCTTTCCTTGGTACCAGTGAGGCCAGATGTGAGGGTGAGCGTCGCACTGTGTCTTTCTGCAGTATCTATCATCCAAGGGTCTCCAGTCAGGGTTGTGCAGAGAGCCCTGGGACCCTAAATTTGGCTACAGGGCGTTAGGTTGGGTTGGTGAACAAAACCAAAAACTGAGCTGCGTTTGTGCTGCACATGGTGATGAGGACAAATGGTCTCCCCCTGTTCTTCCCCTGCACAGAAATCCCCCTTCACTGCCAATCAGGTTTCACCAGAGACAATGACTACGTGAAGAGGTGTCTGAACGGATCGCAGCAGGTAAGTCAGCGATGTCAGGGAGTTAGCACTGTTTAATGGATGCAAAAACAGCCCTGGAGAACACACTCATGGTTAAGACTCCAGCATGGGACTCAGAAGATCTGAGTTCTGTGTCTGGCTCTGACACTGGCCTACTGGCTGACCTTGGACAAGTCACTTTGTCTCCCTGGGCCTCAGTTTCCCCCTCTGCAAACTAAGCTAATGATGCTGACCTCCTTTAAGATCTATTGAAGTGTTCTATAAGAGGTAGGGATTGTTATCCCCTATCCTACGGTGATGATCATTTCCAGGGTTTCCTGCCCTGCCGAGATGAGCTAAAAGGGATGGTACAGGAGGTAGGAGCAGTGCAGCTCCTACATGAAAGGTATTTGTCTTCTACTGATGTAAATCCGCGTAGCTCCCCTGGTTTTCATGGTTTACACAAGTTTATGTTCTGGGACCCCGCACGTGCCTCGCCTTTGCTCGCTGCGTGAACCCTAATAACACTTTGTTTTCTCTCGTGGTTCCCTAGATTGACTTGGATAACAGGAAAAACAGCTCCTTCTGTTCGCTGGTCACTTCCACCCTCAGCCTCCTGACACCCAGCTGTGAGAATGTCAGCTTGGCCACTTCCCTAGAGGTCAGAACTATTCCATGGCTAGAGAGACCCGCCGTAACACCCAGATCTCTGCCAGGATGGGTGTAGCTCCCTGACTCCTCCTGTAACATGCCACGTTAGAAACAGTGGCCCAGAGCCTCGGAGGTAATGAATGTCTAACCCCGGGGCCGTCCTAGGATTTATGGGGCATTATTAAACCGGTGCCCCTTGCCCGACTTGCTCGGAGCAACACAAAATGAATGCGGCACCCACCTCCAGCTGGGCGTGCGGGGCTGTGGGAGCCAACCCGCTCTTCCCTGCTGTCCCAGTTGTACGCGCAGACTCCGCGGGTGGGTGCTCCGGGGATGGAGCACCCATGGAGAAAATGTAGTGCCACCGGTGCCAAGTTCTCCCGCTGTACCCTCCCCTCCCCCCCCCCATGTGCCTCTTGCCCAGCTCTGCGTTCACCGACTCTTCCTCCTCCCTCCCAGCGACTCCAGAGCACCGCAAACAGCTGATTTGTGGCGTGCAAGCTCTGGGAGGGAGGGGAAGAGCGGGGACGGGGTGAGCTTGGAGGAGGCGAGGCGGGGATGGGGAGGCGGGGCCGGAAGAGGCGGGGCGGAGGCTTGAGGGAAGGAGTGGAGTCAGGGTGGGGCCTGGAGCAGAGTGGTGGGACCACTCTCCTCCTCCCTCCCCCCGGCAAGATGAGAGGTTGGAGCCTATGATCCTGGTGGTGCCCCAAATTTTCAGATGCCCTACTCAGCCGTGTCTGCTGCGTATACCTAACGACGGCCCTGCCTAGCTCCCAATGACATTAAATGCATCCCTGTGCAGAGGGCCAGCAAGAGGGTTATGTGTAGGGTTTATAGGAGACTTAAACGGGCCTGGGTCTGATCTTCTGCACAGGGGTGGCTATCACCCGACAGGACAGTCTCTGTCTGTCTGCCGATCCGCCTGCATGGATTCCCCCCACAGGTTTTAGTACTAACCTTTGCTGTTTTGGTATCCCCATAAGTATTTGAATCATCTCCTAGGGCCTGATCTCAAAGGCCACAAATCAGGGGCTGTCCCACCAGGGACAGAGGGAACGTAGCCCCCCCACACACAAACACATTGGAATGCAGGAGGAAGCTGCAGGCTCTGATCCCCGAACCTTCTAGGAGACAGCGGCATCCTTCGAACACGTCTTTGCCGACAGCTCCTTGTGGCGCATCGAAAGCCAGGAGGAAGTCGCGTCTGCTGCAACGCTGCTTCTGCAGAGCTTGGGGTCAGCTGCAGTGACCGCTGCCCTCGCCTCTCCGGAGAACCAAACCCAGGCGGCCACCACCGAGCGAATGGGTAAGAAGTAGAGTGGGCCCGAGCCACGAAATTCACAGAGGTGTTGGGGGGGGCCAGGCTTTTAACCACTTACTCCCAGCTTTTTGGGGTGTTCAGGACTGGGTGGTGATGAAGTCCCTCTTAGAAAGAGGCTCTGTATTCAGCCCTGGATCCGGGTGTTGATTTAGCTGGAGTTGCCCAGAGAAGACAAGAACCAGATTTTTGACAGGCTCCCTTGGGGGCTGGTCCGTGAACAGAGATATTGCTGTGGACGTTCCTTTGATTGTAAGAGCACTGAGGCAGGGATTGTCTCCTACATGTCTGTGCAACACCTCGCAGACTGGGGCCCCCATCCCAAACTAGGGGCCTCTGGGTGCTACTGTAATACAACTAATAAATGTGCAGGAGAAATACTCAGTTACCCAAGCCCCTTCTCTTGGCACCTTTCAGCGATTCAGACGAAGCTCACTGACGAGAACTGTGGCCTGCAGAGTGAGGTACTTGGGCTCAGTGCTTATGAAGACAGAATGGATATTCACTGCATGGCCGTCACTGAGGATGACATGGAAGGTACCATGGAGACATCCCTGCAAGCCACCAATCATAACCATGTTCCTCTCCGGTGCCTTGTAGTTCAGGGATCACAAATATAAAACTGGCACCCTCTTGGAGTAGTCACTTGCTCGTGGCAAGCTGGCCCTTACTCTGTGAACGGCGTCATGAGGTCTACAGGAGTCCTTGTGGAGCAACTCGCTACCCGTTGTCTTCAATGGGGTGACAAAATTGAGTTTGATCCCCTATGAGGAAGGGGCAGAATCCAGCCCGTACTGTGGGGACCAGCCATGCTGTGCTAGTCCCTTAGTAATGAAATCACAGAAGTGGAGAAATGTAGGACTGGAAGCATCCTCAAGAGGTCACCTAGTCCAGCCCCTCCACGCAATATGCCTAGACCAGCCCTGACGGGTGTTTCTCACCTGTTCTTAAAAACCCCCAATGATGGGGATTCCACCACCTCCCTAGGTCGCCTGTTGCAGTGCTGAGCCGTCCTTAGAGTTAAACAGATTTTCCTGATTCCTGACCTGAAGCTCCCTGGCTGCAAAAGCCGAATCCTTCCTGCCCTGCCCTCAGTGGCCATGGTGAATCTGCTGAAGTGGGTATTCAGCCCTACCACCTGCCCCTAAGCTGTTCCCCTCCCCTCCTCTGCTGCTTGCAGGTTCTGCCTCTGCCGCTGTCGCTTTTATCTCCTACGTGGGGTTGGAGTCCCTACTGGGAGGGAGATTTTTGCAGGATGAAAATCCAGGGAGCAAGGCGAGACCAGAACCGGTTCGCGTGAACTCCAGAGTGGTGAGTGCCGCCTCCAGCACCTGGAAGAGGAAGATTTCCAGCCCCATCAACCTCACCTTCCGGCACCTCGAGGTGGGTCGCCCGTGTGTATCCTCAGTATGAGTTGGGGGAGGGAGAGGCCGTTCTCAACCCATCTGGTCCGTTATGGTCCCCTTACGGATCTCCCATGGCAGCCGCCTCAAAAGGGGTGGGGGTCCTGGGGAAACCTGGACAGGAGGCAACCCCAGGTGATAGGTTAAGACAAGAATCTGTCTTCCTGGCCTCCTGCCCGGTGGTGGTGAAAGGCTCAGAGAGGGGGGAGGATACGGGGGAAGTACCATGGGATGATGTGTTTCCCCACACCTCCCCGGGCAGGGATGGCCGGCCATGGGATCCCACTGGCATGGCACTGCAGGTCATGGAATGTATTTGGCAGGGCAAGTCATAGGGCCCCTTTGGCAAGTCGGGTCCTGGGTTACCCTCTGCTTGGCATGGAGGCACCTGGGATCCCGATAGTCCGACAGGTGCTGGGGGAAGGGCACCCCCAGGCTCACGGTTTATTTTAGCCTGTGGCTGGGCACAGAGCTCCTCCTGCCACTGGCCTTTGTGTGGTCACTGCTGCATCCCTGTATCCCATGGTGCTACCCACTTGCCAGAGGCTTCTGTGAGGTCACTGCCTGTCCAATATCACAGCCCATTGAAGCTCCTGCCCTGCTCCCCTGGGGGGGCTACTGGCCTGGCATGGACTGGGATCCGATCAGCGCACCCAGCCCTCATTCCCTCTCCGTCGGTCTCCCCGTCCCTGGCCTCCCTGTCCCCAGGAAGCAATGATCAGGTGGGTGTTTTCATTCTCGTTGCGGTGGGTTTCCTGGCGGGGAGGTGGGAGCTTCCGGTGGGTGGGTTCATTTCATTGTGCTTGGTCGTGATCCATCACTGAACAATCCCAATTCCAGAGGATGGGCCGAAGCCTGGATCAAATACCTCCACGTTTTAGGATCTGTCCCCAGAAGCAGAGCTGTGGGCCCACTTCTCACAATGAATATTTCTAGCGGCCCTGGGCTGAATATATTAAGGCTCAAATTCACCCCGGAGTAGCTCAGATGATGCCGCTGGATGAATTAACCTTGTCTTCCCATCACCTTTCCTCCCCCTGGTGTTTGTCCATATCCCTCATTTTGTCTCTTATGTTTTAAGCTCTTTGGGGCAAGGGCTTTGTGTGTATCTACCAGACAGTAGGGAATATAAAAAGCAAGATTTCAGACTGGTGCTCAGGGACATGGATTCTATTCCATGGTCTTCTGTGGGTTTGCTGGGTGAACTTGGACAAATTACTTCTCCATTCCTCAGTTTCTCCATCTGTAAAACCAGGTTAATTCGACTGACCTTCATTTAAGGTCCTTGGATGAAAATAATTATTGAAGGTGCTACAAAAATATTTATGATTCATAATCACAATCCCCCTGTGTTTTGCACCATTGCGGTAGTAGAGTACCAGGATGTGGGTCTCAATCAGGGTACTTTATGCCGGTCCATTATTTCTGCTGCCTGGAATCAGCTGAGGACTGAGATCTATGAAAGATCAAACGCGTGACTGGCTGTAGCAACGCAGCCCGGGGTGTCCCTCAAATGCAGCATCCTTCCTGAAGAGTTTGTGCCAATCAGAGCACTGTGGGGGAAGAGAGAGAAACTCCTGGTTGACCCTAATCACCACCCCCTGGAGTGAATCCATGAGCTCAGACCTCATCCCTGAATTCACTGGTTAACAGCTCTGCTGTTGCTTAATATGAGCTGAACCCCCTCTCTGTCTGTGATTGCAAATCCTTGCAGGACAAGACTCTTCAGGATCGCGCCATCTGTGTCCACTGGAACTCCACCAGCCAGGATGGTGTCTGGTCCCCCCAGGGCTGCCAGCATCTCCACTCCAATGCCACTCACACACAGTGCAGCTGTCGCCACCTGGCCAGCTTTGCGGTGCTGATGGCGCCTGGTGTCGTTCAGGTATCTGGGGCTTCGGGCTTGAAACCGGGGGTCTCTGGACATGTCAGTGCATGGGAGGCCGGGCTGCCTGCTGGGCATAACGATGTCCCGTTGGCCAATACTCAGGGCCTTGCAGGGTGGAGAAATTGATGCCACTGCTCAGGTCTGTACTTCAGGGTAATCTTGTTTATGTACAAAACATGTCCACAAAGTCCTGTTTTCCTGAACACAGGACAAAGAAAGAACAGGCAGTTTTCTGGCGCTTAAATCTCCACGCCTGCCACTCCAGGGAGTTCTGCACCCAAGAAGTTCTGTCTCTCAGCTGCCTCTCAGAGTCACGCTGACAGCTGCTTGTCGGGGCTTTCTACCCCAACACCCACAGGCTGCAAAACCAATCTCCTAGCCCCTGCAGCTGCAGCCAGTGAAACTCCTCAGTCCCATGGCTCAGCTCTGACCTGCCATGAAATCTGTGGGTGAGATTGTGGCCTGAATTGTGCAGGAGGTCCCTTCTGACCTTAAAAGTCTGAGTGCCTTGGGCAGTCCCTCCATTGTTTGTGTCTGTCTCTGCTACTTAAAGAGGATCGGACTTTAACAGTAGCAACAGGGATGGCAGGATCAGGCCTCGGGGGCAGAAATCCAAACCTGCATTCATTCCCATTGAACCCAATCTCCACTACACCCAGCACACCCAGCGTTGCCATGCAAACATCACTGCAGGTTCCCTGCTGTCTTGGAGATCTTGAACCCTTTCTGTAGAGTCATAGGACTGACCGAATTGGATATTTACAACCCAGACTCGTCTGAGGTCACCCACCCCTAGTCCCATGGATTCCTAAAGCAGGGTTGTCCTCTAGCTCAGACAGAGGATTGGGAGGAAGGATTGTCTCTTACCATGGGCCTGTACAGCAACAAGCACAATGGGCCCCGATCTTAGTGGGTGCTTCTGGGTGCTGTTGTAATAGATATTCCTCTTTGCTGCTGCGTCTTCCTCTTTGCTGACTAAAATAATACCGTCAGCCCTACTGAGCCACGCAGCTTGTGACTCTTGCCGAATCAGCAGAACTGGTCACCAGATTCCAGTTACAGAATCTTTACTGTGAGTGAGGTGCAGCTCAGAAGGAACCCAGCTAGATGCTTTCATCACAAGCTGAGTTTGCAGGACCGGGAGTTAGACAGATACAGTAGACTCTCGATTATCCAGGATTGGGTTAACCAGAATGTGGATTAACCAGGATGTCAAAAAACAAAAATACACGTAACTCACAGGGCCGGCTCTGGCTTTGTTGCCACCCCAAGAACAAACAAAAAAAAAACCCACCAGGCCACAAGGCAGCTAGTGAACCAAAGCATAGACCCACACTTGAGTTGAGGTGATCGGCAGATAACAAAACCCATTCTGGGTACCTTTAATCCTAGCCTTGGTCTACACTACGATACACAACTTCAGCTACAGGCTGGGGCAAAAAGGTATTTCCCCTTTTAGGGATCTTTTCTGGCTCCGACTCTAAAAGCATAGGATTTGGTGTCCTGTCCTGTCCCCCACCATCACCCACACTTTCCTATTGTCTGGGCTAGTGGGTTGATTAGCACTGTAGATTTCTCCAGCCTGTGCCCAATCTATCAATTAGGCACAGCTTTGCTCCTTAGATTTACTCCAGAGTCATTTAACTGGCGAGCCAGTGATCAGACTGCTGGTTAAAGACCATCGCCATAACCAATAGCTCATCAACCTCTCTTTTCCGTTAGGGTTATCATTTTCAATACTGATAACTAGACCTCCTGGAAGTCTAGGCCTGTTGTGCATCTTTCCACAAGGAGGCGCCGTTGCTTTGGCGAATTCAAAGCAAGCAAATGAAGAGACAAGCAAAGCTAGTGAAGAGAGAAACAATCCCCTTCCTTTGAAGGCGCAAGAGTAGGGCGACCAGATAGCAACTATTAAAAATAAATGGGAAAGGTGGTGGGGGTAATAGGCACCTATATAAGAAAGTCCCAAAAAACGGGATGGTCCCTTTAAAAACAGGGCGGATGAGGTCACCCTACATGAGAGGGGAAGGTCTCTGCTCATCATGAGGGCAGGGAAAATACTGCATCTAATCGCCTAGAAAAATCCCTTGACATTTTCTCATATCTTTAAAAAAAAAAGGAAGAAACCTATAGGCCAGATCCTCAGTGGGTGTAATCAACACAGCTCCATTAAACTCAGTGAAGTCAGAGTTGGTCCCATTTACACCTGCTAAGGATGCAGGCCTATAAATGAATTGCAATTAACTCACTGGATAAACTGAACTAATGACTTTCTCTCCCAAGGGGCCTTCGCAAATGACTGTAAAATATGCCAATCAAGTGTTCAGTCTCGTTCTTGCTTCCCTAGTCCTGGGCCATAATAAGATGTCATGCTAATCCACCCAAGACAGTCCATGTCCCATGAGACGCCACTGAATTTAGATCCTGGCTGTCATGCTAATGTAGCAGAAATAGGGTTGGGGCAATTTACAGCAATTCTTGCGTGTCTTATGCGGCGTGTGTGGCGGAATTGCTTCTCACCCTAGAAATGCAGCTGCCTCTTGGGTGGAATGCAGCTCTAAACATCAAGCCAAAAGCCCAGGCCTCTGCCACTTTAGCTAAAGGCAAATGTCTCTGGTCACCATTATACCGGCCCCAATGCACTCTTTGGGCAGCCACTAGAACAGAAGAGAATTGTTGATGCCCGCAATCCAACGGAGCTGGGGCTGAGGGTTCAGGGTGTGGGAGGGGATCTGGGCTTGTGCAGGGAGTTGGGGTGTGGGAAGGGGTCCAGGATCTGGGCTGGGGGTGCAGAGGGGTGGGGCCAGGGATGAGGGCTTTGGGGTGCAGGAGGTGGCTCTGGGTTTTGGGGGGAGCTCAGAGTTGGAGTAGGGATTTGGGGCATGGGGATGAGGAACAGGCTTATTTGCGGCGGCTCCCTGTCAGTGGTGCAGCGGGGGATGCTAAGGCAGGCTTCCCGTCTGTCCTGACACCTCAGACAGTACTGCACCCCGGAAGAGGCCAGTAGCAGGTCCAGCTCCTAGGAGGAGGTGCACAAGTGGCTCTATGCAGCTCTCGCCTGCAGGCACCGCTCCCCCCTCAGCTCCCATTGGCCGGGAAGCTGGTGCTTAGGCAGGGGGCAGTGCGCCGAGCCCTGTGGCCCCCCCGCCTAGGAGCCAGACCTGCTGCTGGCCACTTCCAGGGCACAGCATGGAGTCAGTACAGGTAGGGACTAGCCTGCCTCATCCAGGCAGCACAGCCAATGGGACTTTGAACGGCCCAGTGAATGGTGCTGACCAGAACCACCGGGACCCAGTGCCTTCCATTCTGCGATCCAGTCGTGGGTCGTGACCCACAGTTTGAAAACCACCGGCCTAGAAGGTGAGATGACTAAGTCACTCGTGCATGCAAAACCACCATGATGCAGTAGGAAGGTCTGGTTCCCAGCCACACTGGAAGCACCGAAGGCCTTGCTTAGCTGGGTGCGGGTGAGTGGAGAGCAACCCTTGGCCCTGACTTCAGCCGGTCTGTGTCACAGGTGGATTTTGCCCTGTTCGTTATCAGCCAAACCGGGCTCATCATCTCCCTGATCTGTCTCGTCCTGGCTATCGTCACCTTCCTCTTCTGCCGCCCCATCCGTCACACCAGCAGCACCTTCCTCCACCTGCAGCTCAGCCTGTGCCTCTTCCTGGCCGACCTCCTCTTCATCGTGGGAATAGACAAGACTTACAACAAGGTACGGTAGGCGCAGAATTCTCCAGGCACTGCTCACCGCTCCAGTTGTGGCTTCACCTACCTGCACTGGGAGCTCACATATGTTGGGCTGACTCCCAGCTGGGCCTCATTCTGCTTGCACCTGCACTCCTGCTGTTCTAGTGGAGTTACTCCTGATTGACACCAGGGTGAGTAAGAGGAGAATCAGGTCAAAGGACTGCAGTAGAGACAGCACCACCCAGGGGTGATTTTAGACGCAACAAATCTTGCATCTTGGGCAGGGGGTTCGACTAGGTGACCCTTGTGGTCCCTTCTCCTGCTGTGTTTCTATGATTCTGTGACCCATTGTGACCGCGACCTTTACTGGAGTCTGTCACTAGAGCTGTGGAAACCCTCAATCTAACCCGCACCCAGTTTCCCCAGGTTAGAGGCTTCCTTCCAGTCCCACAACTGGGCTAAATTTGGTGAATCTGGGCGATATTTGGAGCAGGCTGGAACCAATTCCATCCCAGTGCAAGTCTTGGCAAGTATGAAACAAAGCCACAGTCTGCTCTGAGCCCGCTGAGCGGAGATCCCCAGATTTCCGCTGGCTGTACCCATTGAGCTGGGGCAGGGCTTCTCATGCCAGGTATTCCCACAGATTTAGGGTCAGTTTCTGTTTCCCACCCTAAGCCTTTGCGTGGCCATAATCTAGGTGCCCCCTCCCAAGGCAGGAAGAGAGAGAGCTCATTTCTCCAAATAAACTGACTCCCCATTCCTCCTCCAGCTTATGTGTTCCATCACCGCCGGCTTGCTACATTACCTCTTCCTGGCTTGCTTTGCCTGGATGTTTCTGGAAGCGGTGAGTCTGTACCTCATCGTCCGGAATCTGAAGGTGAAAAGTTACGCAGGCTCGGGCGGATGCGCAAGGAAATGGATGTACGCCTTTGGCTACGGAGTCCCAGCGGTGATTGTGATCACGTCTGCAGCCAGTGCGCCCAGCGGCTATGGAACGCCTTATCAGTAAGTCCTGCGTGGCAAGAGGGAGCACTGATTGTATAAACCCCTCCCACCTTAGCTCAGCAGTGGTGACTCAGCTTAGTCCTTCAGGGCAAAAGCCCAGGCCTCTACCACTGGAGCTAAAGGATCAACTCCATTAGCTGGGCGCAATAGTAGGCTCTTATCCGCTATGTGGACCAGACACTGGGTGATGCTGGGAACACAACACATTCAGCTAGCATGTTACAATGGCTCTCGGCAGGTTTCCACCTCTGCGTGCTGTGTCCTAATCCCTCCTCCATGTGGGGAGCTGGATTAGATGACTTCTTGAGGCCCCGTCCAGACCTACGTTTCTGAGTCTTGTTTAGATAAGCGTCCTGCTGGGCTGACGGCATGTAAACAGGAAGCAGACACGTGGCACATCTTACAGTCCTCATGGGTAGTAAATACCCGGTGTGGAGATATTCAATCCTGCGCGCCCCTAGCATTATTTCAGGCCTCTCCCCTCTCCCTTCCGACTCCCAGCCTGGGCCTCTCCCTACGTCTTTCCCCACAGCTCTGAGCCCTCCAGTCTGAATCCAGGTTTGGGGTGCTCTCCACGTATGGGAGCCCCTGACTCTCCTCCCGGGGCAGACTTTCATAGGCTGTATAATGATACATTCCATTCAGTCTCTGCCTTTAAACTGTGCCATTTTCAAACCCTGTTACCCTGGAGTCTGACTGGATTCCACCTGTGGGTCTGTTAGTGGAACTGGGGGATGGGGGCATACTGGACATGCCAGCTCACACGGCAGTGATGCCGAGGTAGCAAACGCAGGCTGTACAGGTCTTTGCAGGGCTCTGCTCATGGCCTTTCTCTCTTTATTCATAGCTGCTGGCTCAATCCGGATAACGGTTTTAGATGGAATTTCCTTGGGCCTGTCTGCGCTGTGGTTGTGGTGGGTACCGCAGGGCCTCGGCTTTCCCAGAGCAGCAGAACCTGAGGGCGGTGGTGGAATCTCCGAGACGGGAACACCGGAGAGATGGGGCCCACACCAGAGTCACTAGGAGGCGGGGGTCTGAGGCCCCCTTGGGCTGGAGTCTGAAGGCATACAACCCGACCTGAGCAAGGAGATTTTGCAAAATGAATGCATGGCTACCTCATTTTGGGAATGGCAGCCCCCACGAGGAGCAGCGAGCGGGACCCCAGTGCCCTGGCCTCTTCACATCCTCAGTGAGGCTGGCAGTGACAGACACCCTAGAGACGAACCTCCTAAGGAGAGCTATAGGGTGTGGGGGAGTTGGGGGGGGTGGGCCACCTAGAACATAAAGAACAACATTGGTCTGAGCAACAGAGTGAGCCTGATTCTCCTCACCCCTGTCTCCCTCCATTGTCTTCAGCGGACACTGATTTACACTGGAGTGGGGGAGGCCCAGTGGAGTTACTCCTGGTTTACGCCAGGCTGAGTGAGAGGGGAATCAGGCTCTTCCGTGTCTCTTTGACATTCATTGATGTTCAATAGTCTCACAGTCCAGGACATTTCCTGGCCCGGTTAGGTTCCCTCCCTCCCTGTATATTATCAATCGGCACAAGGCCTGAGGACTGGAACAGCAAAGGGCTGGGGCTGCGGGTCGGGCATGAGGCCTTTCTCTGGGACACTAGGCTGTCTCGAACCACTGGCCAAAACTAATTCCAGCCCCAGGGTCCAATTTAATCGTCCAGCCTACGGGCCAGATCCTCAACCGGTTGGTAATGTTCAGTCCAGTCAGGCGCTGGGCTGACCTACACTCGGTGAGGCTCCGGAGCCGGAGGTTGAAATAAAATGTCCTGGGTTTTTTTCTCTTTACAGATAAATTTAGTATTTTTCTGCCTTACTCTGAAGCTTTTGCGAGAGCATCTTTCCTCCCTCAATGCGGAGCTGTCTACTCTGAAGAACACCAGGCAAGCTTCCCGGGGGAAATGGATAATCTCGCTCTAGGTTATTACGTGGCTTCTGTCACGATAGTGGCTGAATACCTCACACGTGGACTAACAGTTGGAGTCTCACATCACCTCTGGGCGGTGGGGGAAATACTACTAACCTACTACCAGCGAGAGAAACTGAGGCATGGCATAGGGTTGGCAACTTTCTACTCACACAAAACTGAATACTGTGGCCCGACCCTGCCCCCCCCCAATCATTCCATCCCCCCTCCCTCTGTCGCTTGCTCTCCCCACCCTCACTCACTTGCTCATTTTCACCAGACTGGCTCAGGGGGCTGAGGTGTGGGAGGGGGTGAGGGTTCTCTGGAGTGGGGCCAGAAATGAGTTCAGAGTGCGGGAGGCGGCTCCAGGATGCAAGAGGGGGAGGGAGGGGGCAGGATGCCCCAGGGGGCAGGATGCTCCAGGATGCAAGAGGGGGAGGGAGGGGACTCCAGGATGCAAGAGGGAGTGAGCGCTCTGGGATGGGGCCAGGTATGAGGGGTTTAGGGTTCAGGAGGGGGCTCTGGCCTGGGGCAGAGGGTTGGTGTGAGGGCATGAGGGCTCCAGCTAGGGGAGGGTGCTCTGGGCAGGGATTGAGGGACTCAGAGGATCAGGGCTGGGGTAGGGGGTTGGGACCCAGGAAGGGGTCAGGGGTACAGGCTCTAGGTGGTGCTTACCTCAAGCAGCTCCCGGAAACAGCAGCAGGCCAGTGCCAGAGCCGGGAATAGAACCCAGCCCCAGTGGGGAGCTCTGTGCACTAGGCGGTGCTGCCTCCCATCCACGCTCCACTCCTGGGGCTGGTGATAGGATGGGGGATACGTTTTCAAGGGATCTGGAATGGAAACGTGGGGAGGGGAGAGATTCCGGTCTCATGTCCCAGCCCCGCTGTTCCCCCTGCCTGTGCCAATATCCCAGTGGCTCTCACCCGGTTGTTTTTCCCCCCCGTTTCAGGTCACTGACTTTTAAAGCCCTGGCTCATCTCTTAGTCCTGGGCCTCACGTGGGGGCTGGGTACTTTCCAGTTCGGCCCGTTGGCCATGGTGATGGGATACCTGTTCACCATCACCAACAGCATGCTGGGAACCTTCATCTTTGTGGTGCACTGCCTGCTCAATGGAAAGGTGAGGCTGGCATGCCCCAGCCTATGGGTACCAGGTGTGGGCTGGGGGCTGAGCCTTTACCGGGGATGGCAAAGGGATGGGGAAAGGAGAGAAATGAAGGGAGTAGAAAAGGGGAGGGGAAGGGAGAGCAGTCGGGTGCTGAAATGCAGCCACCTCTGGGGCAAAGCATGCTAGCTGTTTAGCAGCGTACAGCAACACAGCACATCTCTTTAGGGCTGGATCAGCTGGGCTGGATCCTCCTTGGGGGTATTTGGGAGAATGCCTTTGGAGTCAAACATCAGCTGAGGCCCTGGCCTGGGGAAAGGAATTGCCCGCTCTGGGATTTGGCCAGCACTCTGGGATTGATTGGTGTGTGGTGGTGGGGTTTAGCATGCCAAGGTGTGGTCAGGGACTTGTGTTTACATCCCTGCTCTGATCCCGTTAGTGATGGGGGATTTTCAACCCTCAGGTGAGAGAGGAGTATTGGAAACTATTTAAGAGGCTTCGACAGTCAAAGGAAGAACCTTCGTCTTCCAATGTTACCATGTCTGCTCTCCCCTCCAGCACGGCCGCGGTAAGAGAGAATTGAGAAGCTTGGCTGCACAGCAACGTATTAACCTCAACCCTCCGTCCCTTTCCTCTCATTTTAATTAGCTCCATCAATAAGGTATCGCAACCATTGCCAAAGCCCACCCGGCCCATACATCAAGTCTCGTTGCAGAGGGCGGAGTTCTACACTGGGAATGCCAAGCCCTGGGTTTTGCCCCCTTTGTGGTAAAACCGATCGGGTCAGAAAAACATGGAACATTTTGCAAACGTTTTAAAGACAAATTGTCACCCACGTTTTGAATTTTCGAAGCCTTGCGACCACTCGGGAAGTTGGTATAAAACAAAACCGTTACAAAAGTTGGCAAAGTGTTTTGACACATTTTTGGTGCCAAAGTTTTGCCACTCCACCTCTCCGCCCAAAATGAAATGGTGACATCAAAAATATTATGCCACTTTTTTGCAAAAGAAAAAAGTGCCAAATTTTTGCCAGAAAAAAATGTTGACAAATTTTTGCAAGTTTAAGTGTCCAACCAGCTCTAGCCAGCAGATAATTACAGTAGTGGCTTTACTGGGGGGCTGAATGTCACCAATGGCTTTTAATAGTACAGAGCGTTCTCATTTGGTAGCCAGATTCACCCACCCTGGTGTCTACATTGTGTTGCTGGTGTGTAAGGCTGGCCCTGCTCTCAAGACAGCTATCTCCAGTGCCTGATTTATGCTTTGCTTCCTTTTCTTTCTGTTCTAGGACCCTCAGCTGTCCGGTCCCACCGGCAAAAGGTGACGTGGGATTGATCTGTCGCCTGGCTTCTCTTTATTGGTTTTCATGTTGTTCTCCTTCCCTGATCCCAGCTGCAGAGGAAAGGGGTTGGCAGAGTCTCCTTAAACGCTTCTGCTTTGTCCCCAAAGAATGTCTCCATTCACAAGCCCATGAGCAATAAAGCCTTAAAATGGTGGATTGAGCCACCAGACGAAGTTATGATACTTCAGGAGACTAGAGCTACAAAACCCTGATCGCCAAGCTCTTCCCCCTCTGAAAAAGCAGTTCAGTTCAGGTTTGGCTTAAGGAAGACAGGTTGGATCTTAAAGATTTAGTCCAACCAATTCACCCAATAGCCCAGTATGTGCCTTGTTTGAGCCTTATCCTGAAACCAGGGGTGACAGTAATTTAAGGGATTTACAGTACGCAGGGCTGGGGTCCTGAGCAAGGTTGAGGGAGCCTCAGGCAGAAGGGGCGTGGCCTTGAGCAGAAGGGGTGGGGCCTTTAAATTCCCGGGCTCTCTAAATCTCCGCTGGAGCCCCAGGGCTCCCAGCCTCTGCTGCTACCCCAGGGCTCCGGCAGCGGGGCTCTGGTGGAAATTTAAAGGGCCAGGGGCTCCAGCCATTTCTGGGAGCCCCGGTCCCTTTCAAATTGTCGGCCTGCGGAAGCTGCCCCCTGATAGTAAGGCAAGCTGTGTACCGGCTCTTGCCAGTTTGCCAGGCTGGAGTGGCTTACTTTCATCTCTGCCTGAAACTGATTCTTAACTAGGAGCTAGAGACTGGCCTCAAGGCCCAAAATTTGGATCCTGATCTGGCTTTTTCAACATCTTCGCACTTGGAAGGGTGTGAGCGATCCAAGGGTTTGTCTTAGCCCATCTTTTGTTCTTTGCTCTGTGTAATCCTGTATCATTCTCACTGCAATACAGATTTTCTGTACTAGTCATGCATCAATCTAGGACCCAGATACTATGGTGGTTGGTGATAGATACGTAAGGTGGAATCCTGGCTCCATTGACATCAATGGCAAAACCCCCATAGGCTTGTGTGGGGCAAGAGTTCACCTATAAATCATATTGTCAGTGGGGTTTTTTGTATTAGATCTGGAGATGGAGCCATGGATAAGGTTAAGGTTGCCCAAGTGTTTCCATTCCAAGCCCCTGTTTTCCAATGTTCATTCATAACTTTAAATGTTTCCTTTCCTGAAACTTTTACTTTTGGGGCTGAAATTTTCCAGGGCTGGTAAATGATTCTGGAAAGTTTGAGCAAAAAATATGGTATGATACGGTATTTCTACTATTGGAGAAACCGTTTTTGATCATGTCATTAAAGATTTGTCTTATGCAGGTAATGTTTAGACCGAAGGTGTCAGAGTTAAGGTGGTGCGTCCAATCTTAACTATGCCATTCCCTGACTTTGGAGTGCTTAGCTGAGCAGCCGTAATGTTCTCCTGATGTAGTTTTTCTATCTGGAACATAGGCCATTAGGGGTCTGGTTATGATGATGAATAGCAGCTTAATTCCTAGGCCATGAAGCCTGGGAGGGCCAACTGGGCCATGGCCTGACCACCTTTTGGCAAGGCCAAACCTGAGTTGTGATATCCCCCTGCACACTAAGCTGCAACATCACTCAGATTTGGAAGGGGGTAGATGGAGGAGCTACCGCATTGGAGAGTGTCAGGCTGCTGGTGGGGGCGGCTCCTGAGAAAGGAGGAGGAGTGTCGGGGATGGGGAACCAATTCCTCTACACATTTTAAATGACCATCTGCACGCCCTGCTTTACATCAGCAGTCATCTTGCTAAGGAAGGGTTGTCCAGTGGTTAGAGCCCTGACGTCTGACTTGGGGGAGCTGGGCTCTACACCGATTTTCTGGGTGTCCTTAGGCAAGTCACTTAAGGCCCTTCTGCGCCTCAGTTCCCCATGTGAAAAATGTGGATACTAGCACCTAAGATAAGGCCAGGTTCTCAGGGTGACCCTTGATGGCCCTGGAGTTTTGGTGATTGACAACTGCTGAGGATCCAGCCCATGAACTTCAGTGCATCTGCTTGGAGAGTAAGGTGCTATTCAGTGTGAGGGTCTCCACCTCTGGCTGTATAAACTGTGTGTGAACTTTGGCCTGGTCCGTCGCTTACTTTGCATATAAACCAATGTGTCCTTAACAAATCCTAAACTATCGCTGCTTTATTTATTGTTTAATCTAACAGTGCTACCAACTACAGACCAGACAGTAGCCACTGAGACACCATCACAGGTTACTACCACCTTGCTAGTCGTTAAAATACAGCTGTCCTGCCAGTGATTGCATGAGGAATTGCAGCATTCACTGGTAATGTCACCGTGGTTCCCATGTGTAGTGCCCCTCCGCACTCTTGCACTGCTTGGGGAAAGGTTCCCTCTCCTACCTGGTTTGCATAGGCTGAAGGAATCAGAAGTGACTGCATCGAATTGGTGGCAAAGACAGCATCAGGTACACTGGGCAGGTTGCTGCAGGTAATGTCATACTAGAGGGGACAAGAAGGAAATCCCCTTATGACAGAAACAGTGATCCCATCATGCTGAGTGTAGCGGGGTGATACCCGCTCCCTGCCGGCCAGGGCTGGAATAGCCCTGGAAAAAGGGTTTGTGGCTGGGAGCCTGCTTGCAGGTTTAAGTGGAAAGCAGGCTCAGCTGTGTGGCCACACCCCAAACATTCCAAACTGTATAAAAGCCTGGGAGGCAAAGTAGAGAGAGGTCAGTCTACTCTGTAGGCAGCAGGAGACCGGGCCTGGCTGCAAAGTACCCGGACTGGGACAGGGCGTGGGTGAGGCAGCTGGGAGCCAGGGAGCTTAAGCTCTAGTGAGAGGGCCCCAGCTTGCTGAGCCTAGGGAAGGCCCGACCCACGGGGTACTGGGGATTGCAAGGGGGCAGTCTCCTCTGTACTCAGAGGGAGACAGGGCCTGGCTGCAGGGAGCCTTTATCCGAGTACCCAGACTGGGACAGGGCGTGGGCAAGGCAGCTGGGAGCCAGGGAGCCTATGCTCTAGTGAGAGGGCCCCAGCTTGCTGAACCTAGAGAAGACCCGACCCAAGGGGTACTGGGGGTTGCAAGGGGGCAGCCCTGGGCTGGTCAGAGCAGCAGGCCAACCCCTTCTTGCCGGTGATGAGTAGCCATGAGACTGCAGTCCGCCTCAGAGAGACTGAGGCAGTGGCCGTATCTGAGGCAAGTTGGGGATAGTGGGTGGTGGGTTCCCCAGGGAGGGGAGACCCTAAGACCAGGGGGGTACTGCAGGGGTGCAGCACCCTCAGCAAGGGGCTCCGGGGTCCGGGAGGGGCACGGAGCCAAGTGTGAAGAAGCGGGTGTCGGCCGGCAGAGGGTGCTCCAGAGTCAAAAAGAGCTAATTCCCGTGACGACCAGACGGGGGCGCCGCCGGGTGAGTGACCGACCCCGTTACACTGAGCATAAAAGTGGGAGGTGACCTCAGATCAGATAGTGTTGAAATGTGGCCTGGGGCCAAATTCCTCCCCAAGTTCTCCTGGTTTAACCCCAGAGATGTCACTGGGGTCACAGAATGGGGTGTTACTGGTTTCCCATGCACAGAGACTTCTTTGCAAAGGGCTATAAAATACTTCAGAGGCCACTGCTGGTGAAGATGACAGAAAGGAACAAGAAGGGTCCAGCGGGGGAGCACAGGGGGGAAACCAGTCAGCAGGCGCTCTGAGAACAAAATGAATGCTGAGCTCTGCCCCTAGGCTATCCCAGGTTGGCAGATTTCAAAGGCACATCTACACTGTAACAAAAGGCCCGTGGCACGGCTGCGGCCGGCCTGAGGCAGCTGACTCCGGCTTGAAGGGCTCGGGCTGTGGTATTCCAGTATAAACGTTTGGACCTGAACCTGGGCTCTGAGACCCTGCAGGAGGGGAGGGTCTCAGAGCCCGGGCTCCAGCCCCAGCCTGAATGTTTACACTGCAGTTTTTAGCCCTGCAGCCTGACCCCCGTCAGCCCGAGTCAGCTGCCCAGGCAGGCTCTCAGACTTGGGGCGATGGGTTTTTTTATTGCTGTATAGACTTCCCCTTGTGATGGAGGGTTCGCTCCACACTTCACCTGACAGGGTTAAGGCAGCTTGGAAAGGGCTAATTAACTCAGTAGGCTGCACCTGGGGGAGAATTAGGCTGGCCAGCCTAACGGCAGATGAAGCTCAGCTGAGCAGGGCTGGGCTGGGACAAAGCTAGAAAACTGGGCCCAGAGAGGGCCCCAGGAGAAGTAGCCTGCGGTTAATCTCTGGGAGTTTGAGTCGGGCCGGAACACCAAGACTAGAAGACGTGGTGCGGGCTGAGAGCAAGCAGGCTCTGACTGCTGGAGAGACGATCCCTGTGCAGGCCTGTGTTCCTCTGTCTGCTCTGGGGAAAGTGGCATAGCCTTAGGCCAGAGAGTGGCCTGGAGAGACGGTGCTACCCACAGCAGGGGAAAACATAGCGTGACCTGGCTGGAGGGCCAAGCCATGGAGAAGGAGCAGCCAAGCCCAGGAGAAGGAGCTTGCTGAGTCCTAGAGAGTGAGCGGGACTCTGGTCCAAGCAAACAAAGGAAGGGGGCATCAGACCTGGATGGAGCTAATCCCCAGAACATCCAGGAGGCAGCGCCCCAGCGGTGAGTGAGCCCCGTCACAGTCTGTTTAGCAACGCTGGACTCTTCTGCTGAGCTGCTAAACTCGGGCACTAAACCCCGGTGTTGCAATGCCAGTAATTACTGCTGAGTCACACTGGCAGACGGGCCCCATTCACTCCAGTCAGGCTACCGAGGGGAGTGGAAGTGGCTCTTTGGACTAGCAGGGAGCTAAGAGAGAGGAGGTCTGGCAGGGAAACCCTAACAATAACCAAATGTGGGCGGACGTATACGCTGCATTACTGGTTTGGAGTTAGCAGTGAGCCTGCCTGCCCTGCTGAGACTGGGGAAGGGACCCTGCCCCTTCACAAGGCAGGACAGAGATGCTGGAACATATGCTTTTAAGAAGGGATCTGGCCCGACATGGCCCCTGCTGGCAGGTGTTGGCACAGCCCAGAGGAAAGTGCCCATATTAACAATCGCTTGGCTGCTGGCGATCACCAGGCCATTCCCGGTGAGGCTGAGCAATTGCCAAAATAAAGGGTGCGCTTGGATTTGAAACGATTCAAAGCTTATCGGTGCGGTTGGTGCTTTAGAACTTTTTCCTAAGAATTAAACCCCCACAATGGAGCGCAAATCCAAGTTCCCAGGCTGAGATCCTGAACCTTTCGCTCACTGTATGTTCTGCCCTTACTCACGCTGACACTTCAGGAGCTGGCCGCGTCTAACGGCACCTAGTAAAATAATTACAGCTCTGCTCCAAAGCCTGTTGAAGTCCATGGGAGTCTTTGGGTGGCTTTGGAACAGGTGCCAAGGAAGCTGTGCCAGATCCCAAGCTGGTCCTAGCTCCATTGACTTTAACTGTGTTACAACAACTTACCCGAGTTGAGAATCTGGCCCTGTGTGACTTGAATGGGGGTAGAAGTAACAGGGCTCTATAGAGACTGTAGTAAAGCTTATAGAATCTGAGAGCAAATGAGGCCTTTGGGAGAGTTTTACCAGTGGAATTATCCTGGCATAGTTATATTTGCAAAATCCCCTATCTGATTCTGGTATAAACTGAACCAACTCAACTGACAAACTAAACTGCAAAAAGGCACATCCTGGAATAAGTGTGTCTACACAGAAGGTTACACTGATATTACTCCTCTATCACTTTCCATTTGCATTTTAGCTTCTACTGGTATAACTTTACCATGCTGACCAGCCCTGAGATCCTTTCAACAGGCACGGTTGGACTATTAGAAAAGCTGGTGTCATACCACTGAAGTTCACGGGGGATAATTAAGCAATGGGTGAGTCACTCCAGGTTTGAAAACCATTCTCTGAGCCGAAAGCCAGGAGTAACCAGGGGCTAGCGTGGAACTAGTGAATGGAGGCTAGGCCCCTAGCCTCGCGCTTTTGTACTCTTTCCAGGAGTGAGTGATCAAATTGGCCTGAACTCAGGGTTTGGAACTTAGCTCCAATTGGATGCGTTTGGTGGAGTGGGTTCTGCCATGGGACATTCTCACGTGCGGTAATTTAATAAAGCTCATCTGAGATGCACAGTGACTTGAAGCCCAGATAATCAATCCCTCATTTATCTGATGGTCACCACCTTGGCCAACACACCTGGGATTGAACCTGGGACCTCAGAAGTAAAAGCATTAGCAGCTACAGTTTGAATTAAAGAAGCAAGATTCTGCAGCTAGGCATGTATCCGATTCTTCCAGAAGGGGGTTGGACTAGATACCTCCTGAGGTCCCTTCCAACCCTGATATGCTATGATTCATTGTGACAGATATGGCAATTTCCTGCAATATCTTTGGGAGATGTTACTGAATTGAGTTTAAATAGTTTGGGAGTCCACTGAATTACCAATGTAAAGGGGATGTATTGGTCGGGGATTGAATGTAGCTTCTTTTGTTGGGAGATGTGGCTATTATGAACCTTGGGAAGATTTATGAGCGTCACAGGACTATTTAACACAGGCAATTTTTTTACAATCACACTTCTGACTGCAGTATAGATACAGCCTGAGTGTGAGGGCTGGATCCTGTCAGCCCTCCACTAAAGTCAACCAGGTTTGGGCCCAGCGTGAACTAAAGCAAGACCATGTGGATTTCTCTTTTGCTAACTGATTTTCACTGTTACTGGGTTCACCAATTCTTGCAGTGAAGCAGATGCACTCATGATAAAATGCTGAGGCTAATTCACTTGGTGGTTTGAGGCTGGAGGTTTTTTATATAGATATTACATGCACAATGTTTTGCATCAAATATTAATAACTAGAGCATCAATTTATAATGAGATGTGGCACTTTCAGCTTCAATCCCAGGCATGCATTTGACGACTTTCAAAGAGGGAAAACTTTTCTGATTTATCAGAAGCAACCCGGGTTTGCAACGACGGGGCTTCTCCTTGGAAAGAGAACATTAAATAGCAAGTGACACACATGTGCAGGAGAACTGAGCTTGGCACGCCAATAAGCAATGCAATTAACCTCTAGATAGCAGCCTTTGATACCCTCGATGATGAGGTTGTGTTGATTTCCCTGGCAGGAGGACATGAGTTCTTGCTTCGCTGTTTGTTCTTTTTTCAAACAGAGGATGATGGATATGCATAATTGCTCATCCATCCCTCAAGATTTTCTCTTGGGCGCTCCAGGCAGCCAGGTTCTATGTGTCCCCCTCATGCTGTGAAGATAGTGTGATTTCCAGGTATCCCAGGGTCTGGGTGAGCTAGCGGAATGGCTGATCAAAATCTGGCTAAATATAAATTTGAACAAAATGAAGGTGATGCTGACAGATTAGGGGAAATCTAGAGAGTGTGGTGGAGATGAGGACCTACCTGCCCCTCTTTCACCACAGGCTATAGATGCGTCTGGATCCCTAATTCCTCCTGCGATCTGAGGTAGCAGTGCTTGGGGGCCCTATATTTTTTAAAAAGCCCCAAATATCAGGCCTGTCCCTATAAAATCAGGACATCTGGTCACCCTACCTGAAAAACTGGGGGATGGGAATCTGTTTGGGTTGAACCAAAACAGTTTGGAATTTTCAGCTAATCAGAAAAGTTTATTTTTAAAAAAGTGTAGGCCCAATTAAATGTTTGGGGTGTTTTTTAAGGAAAGGAAAGGAAATGAAGGACTAGATTCACGAAACAGCCAGAGGAAGTCTTGTCCCTACTTAGGGAGTCCCTCAGGTTAGCAAATTTGAAGTGGCCCCAGCATTTAGTACTGAAAAGAGCATTTAGTGTCTTGAAAAGAGATAAAGGAGATAAAAATTGATCATAAAATATTTACATGGGAGATCATCATTACTAACCTGGGCCAGGTTCAGACCGTGAACTAGAGGGAGGAATGTCTTTATTCATGATGTATTTTTACAGCCTTTGTACGCTCGACTCTTGTACTACTTTTCATCGTAAAGGTGTATGTTGCTGAACATTAGGCTGATGTGTGGGCTGGCTTGTTTGCCCACCGAACGTGCAAAGTCTGCAGATCATCTAAAGAGAGCAGGAGATAAAATTGTCTAGGTCCTGTTGCCAAAGATGAGGCAGGGGGCACTTTTCTAAAGAAAGAAGTAACCTGACCTCCTGTCATGAACCACAAAGGCTTTTAGCCCCTGGGAAGCTGTGCCTAAAATTCATCTGAAACAAATGTAGAAAGTGCTGTACAGATACACGCCAATGATTTGCCTCAGGAAAGCAGAGTTCATCTGTCTTGAGTTTCTGATGGAGGGTGAAATCTCATGTGAGAGAGGTTGTTTATTAAACACACAGTAGTTAAATAATTGAATTAATCAGTTACCTCTACTAGGTTTTTTTCCCCACTGTTCTCTTGATCTGTGTTCCTTAGCTAAAGTACAGACTGGAGAATTAATATAAATGTATGAGTATCCCTAGCAAAAATAGCTTTTTCCTAGTTCTATACTAAGCGGGGCGAGGAATTAGACATGTAAACAAGTTACCTGAATGTCAGTTTGGTTCAAAATGACCTTGTCCAGCAGATGCTATGAGCCAATCGTTGCCACTTATACAAGTAAGACTATCGCGTGAAACTCAAAACAAAATACAATACAAAGACAGTAATTTTGATACTATTCTAAATTCACTGGGATTTCATCAGTGCTGTAAGCTCTTATGCCACTCTAATCAAAGATTCAATTAGTGGTAAAATCTTTATGAGCCAATTCAAAGCATCCTCCTCTTTTGTCTGTTGGTTCTCTTCACCACAATTCTCTTGTGTACATATAACTTGATCACATTTCTATTTAAAACAGGCAGCGTGTTCTGAGCTATCGGCAGTATTTTTGTGGTCACACTGCCTAGTTGACAAACATTCCTCACATGGGGGGGGGCGTTCTTACAGAACACCTTTGGATAACTTTAATTTTCTGAAATAGCTTCTTAAATCTTGACACCTTTTGGATTTCTGTATCTAATAACATTTTACTTTATGATATAGTAGATCCAGCTATACTATTTGATACAGTATCTGTTACAAATGATAAGTTCAAAGCTTACAAAATTGAAAACAAAGGTAAAAGGGGAAGTTACTTCCAACTTAGCAAGAGTATGTCATTAAGTCTAACTAGTTAGCAGTTATAGTTACTCAACCTACATGTCCTGAGTGTGAAACACAGACAGCATCTGCTGTCTTACATGTTTTAAAGGCTTAGGACTGAATTATCCCAAGGATGCTGGCCTATAGGTGGGTGTATATAATACTTTTGATAATAAGCTCCTTAGCTGCTGGATTGTCATTACAATCAGTTTCTCTGAATACAATTTTTAGTAGCACACCTTTCTGGAAAAGATGGTGGAATCAAAATTGCTAGAGACCTCTAAGTTTCTGCTTGATGGGTACCTATTGGAGATGGTCTAGACAAGGCCACGTTTGGGTCCTTTCAAGTCCTACTGTAAATCTGTGACCAGCATGTGTCTATTTAAGGGTTTATGTAATTCAGTTTCCTCTATATTGGGTGTCTAAATGCTATAACGTTGCTACTCTATTCAGTTTTCATACATATAGGGATACTCATAAAAATGGCATACATTCAGGGGTGCTGGAACAGTTTTTCTAGTGGGGGTGCAGAGAGCCATTGAACGAAAACTGTAAACCCTATATATGATGGAAACCACTTTAAGCAGGGAGTGCGGCAGCACCCCTAATTCCAGTACCTATGCACAGATTAGTTTTTCACAGGGTAACAACCTACTTCTGCTACAATCTAATGGTCTTACTCCTTTAGCACAAGCAAAGACCTTTAGTTCAAACCCATCTAACTGTACATACAGGGATTTGTTCCCCTAATACCTATTTTATTTGCTTCCAACACTGAACTAGGATCCACATGGCTTGTTCCCAAAAAAATGCCCGACAAGGATCACATCAGCTCACTCACCTAGTATAACACTAAAGATGATGCATCCTAATCAATAAGACTCTGCCACCCAGTATCTCATCTGATGTTCCAGATAACATTAACTGGAAAGAGAACTCTATATGGTCGTTCTCTTGTCCTTAGCCTGCTTTGTCTAGTTAAATTGTAAACTCTGAGCAAGGACCATCTCTTACTCTATATTTGTACAGCACAATAGGGTCCCAAGAGCAGTTTGCAGCCCTTTGGGGTGCTACCATAATACAAACTAAGGATATAGTTCAGAACTAGACTGCATAAAAATGGAGACTTCAAAAGACAATTTTACCATTAAATATGTTTATCATAATACAGTCAAACGCACAGTTTCCCCACGTACATAACATTACATGGAGAATGTTGTTTTCCCAGGGTTTTGGTATCACTTCCAGAAATAAGTTTTGCATGTTAGCATTGCTTCCTATCTTATTGGAAACAAACCCCCATTGTGCAACAACGGCTAAAAATAAACCAGGTTTAAGATTAGCAGCCGTGTTAGTCTGTATCTGTAAATAAGACGAGGAAGACTTTGTAGCACCTTAGAGACTAACCAGTTTATTTCAGCATAAGCTTTCGTGGGCTATAGCCCACTTCATCGGATGCATAGAATGGAACAGAAGTAAGATGCATTTATACATTAAAGACTTGATGGTGTCAATTTTGAAACAGAAAAACTTCCCAAATAGACTCCAACGAGAAACTGATGAACTGGAATTAATTTTCAAATTGGGCACAATAAACCAAGGGCTAAATGGAACTTGCGAATGGTTCTCTCTTTACACTAATTGATTGCATTTCCCTAGTTAATTTACCTTCAATAGGTGTTATCTCCTGCCAGACACAGAAATCCATTTCAAAAGGTATTTTTTTCTCTTGCTGATAATGGCCCATCCAAATTAAACAGCCTCTTACCGTGTTTCCCCGAAAATAAGACAGTGTCTTATATTAATTTTTGCTCCCAAAATTACATTACATTATATTACAGCGAGAGGCAAAACTGGAAGTACGTCTTATTTTCGGGGGATGTCTTACTTTCGGGGAAACAGGGTAGCATTGGTAATGTACAACCTTTTCTTTTTTCTTTTTTTCCTGTGTGTATAAATGGATCTTACTTCTGTTCCATTCTATGCATCCGATGAAGTGAGCTATAGTCCACGAAAGCTTATGCTGAAATAAACTGGTTAGTCTCTAAGGTGCTACAAAGTCTTCCTCATCTTGTTTAAAAATAAACCAGAAATTCAGATCAAATGACACAGAAGGGTCTTAAACAGACCTTAGAAAGACACGTGCACACAGGCCTTTGAACCGATGGTGTTTCCTGAAGGTAACGCACCACATATATTAGCGAACAATATGTAATATACTCTTAGAGCAAGATTGACAGACATAAATGTGAAGACCAACCTGTGATGTCATAATGATAGGATATTGGAAACCTAGGCAGCTGCTGAGTAGGGTGGGAATAACTAAACCTTTCCTTGTCGTATTCTGTATTTTCCTCATCTATAAAATGGGGATAATGATCCCAACCTCTCTAGTAATGCACTTTTGAGATCTATTGCAGGCAGTGCTAAATCAGTGCTCAATGCTATTTGTGCCTTTGAAAATCTCCCTTTGCCCATATTCTGTCTTGACACTCCCTGTGTAGAATGCTTGGTGGCGGTGAAGAGAAGTAAAACAAGAGGCGGTGGGGTGGTGTTCATTTCATCTCCAGCTGGGAAGGGATCCGAAGCGCCGTCCTGTTTGCTAAAAGTCTATGTTCTTGAAGTCTACCGAACACCGGAATCGGCCATCAATGAGCCTGGAGCATATCAAGTTTGGCAAACAGGGGCAGGTGTGGTGCTGGCGTTTTCCAAGGAAAGGCACCTTGAGCAGAAGATGGAAGAGACAAAAGACACCACAAAGAAAGTCAGAACTTCAACCACAGAGCAATGCTAGGAAAATCCTTAGGGTGGAGTCTGTTTCACCCAGCCATCTTCCTGTCGGGGTTTCATGGCCGGTGACAACGGGCCAAATCCTGATGTTCATTACTCTGGCCCCAATCCAGCAAAGCACTTAAGCTAATGGATAACTTTGTCCACGTGAGTAATCCCCACTGGCTTCTGTAGGACTGATCAGGTGCAGTATTGTCAACGCCAAGTGTTCAAAACTCCGGAGACCAGCCCCCAAAACTCTGGAACTTGGCTTGACCAATCGCAGGCCTTTTTAAAAGTATTGGCTTATTTAGAGCACAAGAATGGCCGTACTGGGTCAGACCAAAGGTCCATCCAGCCCAGCATCCTGTCCACTGACAGTGGCCAATGTCAGGTGCCCCGGAGTGAGTGAACCTAACAGGTAATGATCAAGTGAATTCTCTCCTGCCATCCACCACCCCCCTCTGACAAACAGAGGCTAGGGACACCATTCCTTACCCATTAGCCTCCTAGTTTCTGAGCTTTTAGGGGGCACCCGGGTCTTGTTTAACCAGATGGGTGAGTTACTATTTCTTCTTGGTGAGAGAGACACACTTGAGCCACAGTTGCTCAAATGTCTCTCTTCTCCCCCACCCCCAGAAGTTGGTCCAATAAAAGATATCCCCTTGCCCATCTCATCTCTCTGATCCTGGGCTAGTCACTTAAGGCTGGATGTTCCAAAGAGCGCACTATCCATTTGGGCGGCAGAATAAACGGACAGGTTTCTGCAACAGCTTGGCACACAGGCCCCAGCTATGCCCTTGGCAATGCCAGCCTGGAGCCTCTGATTATGCAGCCATTACAAGAGTAGTCTCATTGAATAAAGGTTGCAGAATCTAGACCCCCGTGCCTCAGTTTCCCCTAGCTTTAACTTGAGCATAATACCTCCCTCAGAGACTGAGCAGGGCAAATTATTTGGATAAACTAGCCCTTGGCTATCAGCAGCAATCATTCAGCTGTTTTTGCTGAAAATCAGGAGACACAATGAGATTCAACGTTAGAACCGCAAGGGGCAAAGGGCTTGGATTCCCCAAAGTATTCAACTCCCTCCTTTGCCTCTCCCCCAGTCGTCCTTCTTATCCTCCATCCTCTCTCCCTCCCTTCTGGTATGAAATGGGAAGGTGAGGAGCTGGTGGATGTTTTATCTCCTGTCTTTTCAAAACAATCCCATAGGAAATTGAAGCCTGGCGGTGATTTTAATAGTCTGATCCCTTCTGAATCTTCCCCATCTCCTGCAGGCTGATCCCGGGCAGAAAGCCTGGCGTTATTTACGGAGCCTCCCTCCTGCAAGATCAATATCCGAGGAGTTATTAGCAGAGTCCCTCAAAGGCCTTAGCAGCTGGTGCTAAGAACTCCCAGTCTGGGGTATAATCCTAATGCTTTTGCATTGCTGTCTGAACAAAGCCACCGAGTTCTGAAGGTTCACAGACATTCTCCTGGCTTTTGGTTTTGCTTTGGGGGGTATTTAGAATTCAATCTCAAGTGACAGAAGCACCTTTTGTTAAATAAACTGTATGCCTGGATTGAGCTGTTAACCTGTAGAAGCTTTGAGAGGTTGATGTTAGTAGAGTGCTGTTTGAGGATCTGTCTGGAAGGGTGAATGGTCATGGTGGGGGAAACCGGATGTCGGGACTCCTGGATTCTCTTTTCAGCTCTGCCCATTTGAGTAAGCCTCTGTGTGCTGGTGCAGCTATGGGGAAACTGAGACACAGATTAGACACCACAGGCCGTGCAAGGATTCTCTGAGTTTGAGAGCAGAGCCCCGAGTACTTGAGTCCCAGATCAGTGCCTGCCCTACTGGAGTATACATCCGCAGATGGATGGCATTGAGCCCTGACAGTCCTTCAGACTACAGCCTGGTATATTAAACTGTAAAAATTACAAACTGTCACTTGAAATCCTAAGGGTTTCCTGGTCTTGCTAGTAGGCCAGGGGGCTTTGTAAGGAAGTCTGCAATTGGAGTCTCTCTGCAGAAAGCCAGGCTAGAGTAGGCTGGGATGAGTTGTGCCTCTGTTTTTAGCGAGCAGCCTGTTTTCTCTCTCTCTGTTCTTGGGTCCTTCCATGTTTATCGATCTGAATTCTGAAAACTAAGGTGATGTTACGTTGCAACCTTCAAGCCAGAGAATTCTCTGTGTGTGCCATGAACATACCTTACGGGATCAGGTTAGCAGGGTTCTAGAACTGCCTAGACTAATATGATGTGCCATTTAAAAACAAATACTAGCTTTGAACTCCTCCCTCCCAAAGAAGAGTCAATATAGATGCAGCAGTCCTGCAAAAGATCAGCCCCTGGGCCATTGCTTGGACTAGGCTGAGAAAGGGTTAAGGCAGCTGGGTCGTACCTTGTGACTGAACGGATGGCATTCATCTCCTGCCTGTCCCAATGGCGTGCACATCCTGAGCCCTCGAAGCCACAGGCTGATAGCACAGCATGTCCCAGCTCCACACTGCAGATCCCTCTCGCACGCCTGATGGAGACAAACCCCAATGAGCCAGAGGTGCATTCAGAGAGGCGACAATCCCTGTTCCAGGAGGACAGGTAAGTAAGTCAAGCCGGGCTGGGCTGGCAAGTGCTTCAAAGACAGGCATCAATTCTTAATCGGAACAAGAGACACTTGAAACGTGGCACGTCTCAGGTTAAGTTGCTGAGGGCTTGTGATGAGCACGAGAATTGGATCCTGGCTTTGCATGAGCAATTCTGACATGTTCAGGACTCAGATGCCAAAGGGGAGGAAAAGTCTTTGTGACCTGGGCTGGCGATTATGATATACGAGGTGAGCTAAGGAAGCCAGCCATGCGGAGCTCAGGGCAGCCCATCATTAAACCAATGGCTACATAATACAACAGTAACGTATTTATTTGCATTAACAGTCAGGGATCAGGACCTTGGTGGAAACCAGTGTTGCCTCCCGTCGAAATTAACAGCCATGCTGATTTACACTGACTGTGGATCTGGCCCCAAATCTATCATTCTCCAGAATCTGGGAAGCCAAAAATGATGAGCTGGGAAAATGTCACATGTCATATGTCACAGAAGATCATGGTTCACATGTCACATGTCATATGTCACAGAAGATCATGGTTCTAGGCCCAAATAGTCTAGGAGATGCTGAGAGCTAAAGGAAGTTATTTTCTTTTGACAATCTGCACAGATTTTAACTTTGGAAAGCAGGGATCCAATTATGTATTTGAAAAGTGTCCCTACCTGGCATTCTTATCCAAAATCACCAAGCTACTGTACTCTGCTCCACTTACAGTGGTTTGAGACGTTGGCTAATATCAAGCTGATACCAGTCAATGGGCGATTTGCCTGAGAAAGGGCCTCAGGTTTTAGCTTCTCAGCTGCTGAAATTATTACATGTATGTCTAGAATCTGATCCCTCCTCACACTGCCTGGTCCTTTATCTTACAAGAGATCCTACTGAAATCAGCGGGAGTCTTTTGCTGCTTTGGAGAATCTTGATGGTTTACTTGGTGGTGGGGTGTCATCATTCTAGGGCTAACTCTCTGTGTGTGCGCGCGCCAGCCATTTGGGAATGGATGAAATGAAGTGAAAAGGCCTTTGTTCTGTGTGCTGTATCAGATTAAGAATAGCCACTAGATTTTAAAAGGAAGACTATTGGAGTTCCTACCAGACACCAGTGGGATAGGATTGCAATGTCTTCTGGAGTATTTACATATGTGTGTATTGAGAGAGACCGAGGAACTATAAAAGTTTCATTTTTTTTAAATAAACTAGACTTGGTCAATAAGGTGTAAAGGATGTAACCCTTTTAGAAGGAGAGCCTGATGCTGATCCTATTTAAGTTAATGGTGTGGGATCTTGTAGAAGGCAGCCGACTCAGCGCCTGCTGAGTCAGCCCCTGCTCCCTCCAAGCCCAGCAACAGGCTAATCAGCCACTAGGGGGTAACCCTGGGCTGCAGAGGGCTTAATGTGCTCCACCTGGAAGCCTCCAGAGGATATAAGGCCTGCTAGGGAGGAAGCCAGGAAAAAGAGGAGGTAGAGGAGGAGAAGGAGAAAGAGAAAGAGAGAGAGAGAAGGTGCAGGGAACCAAGTAGCTGCTGAGGAAGCTAGCAAGGACTGGAAGCCCGCAAGGGCTAGCTATTCCTGGGGCCAGCCAAGCTAAGGGTTGAGCCTGAGCTCTACTTGCATTGATAGCTGTATATAGGTGGTGGGGTTTTTGCACTGTGTGTGAACCAATAAAAGACACTGGTGAAGCCAAAAGCAGTCTCCTGCCTGTGTTTTGAAGAGGGCAGTCAGAGGCCCGCTTACAGATCTGAGTAGGGCTCAAATTGCACAGAAAGGCAGGTGTGAATTTATTTTGGGGGGGGGGGGCAGAGGGAACAAACTGTACATTCCTTTTTTGAAATGAATTTCTCTTCTTTAAACAATGTCTTGGGCATAAGAAGGCTCCTACAAATTTATTTGCAGGGAAAGGAAGGGATAGTCTAGGATTTGCTTCCTGTCATGAGAACGTGAATCCGCTTCTTCGTATTTTAATCCTTTTCCGGATTCCTGGCTCTGAAATGGAAAGCAAGGGAAGCCAGGAGTTTGAAAGGTAAAGGAAGAGAAGGGGCTGTAGAATGATGCCCAGGAATCTCACGATTCCTCGGTGCTCTGACTTCAGCCTGGCTCGCCCACAACATCTCAGCATTCACTGTAACACAACAGTTGTTTAATCACATCACGCTGTCACATAAGCAGAATTTATACCCATCCAATGCAAATGAACACTATTGAAATACATTAGGATACATTGCTTGGACTTTGGGCCTTTCTCCTTTTCTCTTTCAATTTGGAGCTTTTGACAATCTGCACAGGACACTCTTGAGGAAAACCTCTTAATTCTTTGGGGATAAATTAACGAGACCGACATTAATTAGGGCAGATAGGCTACATTGACGTTAGTGGAGCTAGGACAGTTTATGCCAGCTGAAGTTTAGGGCGCCTGTCTAAAGGTGCCCTGCTCCTTTCACATCTAGTGCAGTCAGTGAAGGTTTGGGATGCTTGGTACCTCCTGAGATCAAAGCCCCCAAAATGTTCATGGGCCGGTATGGGGGTGTCTATTCACACGTCCCCACCTTCGTGTTGAGTTTCTTAGAACCTGACATTTTTTTTCAGCTTGAAAACTTTTTACCAGTTCTCCCCTCTTTGACTCAAATATCAGTTTATGGCACTGTAATGTTATGAACAAGGGCCCGTGATTCCCCCAACTCATTTTGCATGCATTTCTCTCTGGGGTTTCGTAGCTGATAGAGTATGAAAGCTGATCAGTGAGTAAGAATTTAGCGTTTAGTCTAAAGTACTGGATGCTTGTATCATTCAGCCAGCCTGGTCTCACTTTGGAAAGAATTTAATTAGATACGAGTGATCACAGCTCCAAAAAAAAATTCATGTATAATTAAAACCATTATTTGTGTTGCTAATAAACCTCTACAGAGACCCAAATGAATGTAAAAATCATAAGGCATTTTTCCCTATTCTATTTGTTTACTTTTTTTTCCCCTATAACTTTCTGCTCAAATGTGAGGGGGGAATCAAGTCTGGATCACTTTTGTTTGTAGTCAGCGTCACTTTCAGATTCACTGAGCAGCAAGTGCGGCAGGAGAAATGTTGATTTAGCTCAAACTAAGAGTTTCCATCAAAACAGAAAATTAAAACTGTGCAAGCATTTCTCTTGGGTTCAGGTTTTTATCACCGATATGTTGGGACCAAAATGTGAGCTGTTAATACACACACAATGATATTTCATTATAATTATTAATATAAAGACACCCTTTGAAGATATAAGCACAGTATAATTTTTTGCTGTACCTATTCTTATATGAGCTTTTGGAAGGAAATTCTTTTCTGAATTACAAAAAATAAATATTTTCACTCCTAGAAGATGCGATTATCTTCTCCGATCTTAGGGAATCTTGTATCACCCACATCTCAGAAGGAATACAGGATCTCAGACATGTTCAAATGAGACATTAGATAGGCAAGAAAGTCAGACTTACCCCAGTGATGACCGCACATTTGTAAAAAGTTATTAAAAGGAAGAAGCACAAGATTTGGATGACTGTTTTCATGGTGATTAGGAAAATAAGGAAACTCTTCTCTCTCTGGTGTGCCAGAATAACAGTGCAGTGTCTGAAGTCCTTGTCCCCTTTCTCCTCGCTCTCCTCCTGATGAGATCTGAGAGCACCCTCCCTCGCCTGGCTCTGTATATAACATCTCAGCCCCTTCAATCTCCTTTACTGATGTGATGTTTTTTCTGATGATCTCAGAATAGGCAGATGAGACCTGACTGCTGATGTAAAAAAAAAATTAATAAACTAGAATGAGAAGACGATCATTCTACCCTTAGAAATTATGCAGTTTTTTTAAATGATTTAGAAACATCTGAATTTGTTTTAAAGTGGCCTTCCATAGCCAGCCCTACATTTGTGTTAGAATAATATTTAGGATTTGCAACCTTTTTCAAAAACAAAGTCAAATTTAGGCTGATTTCCTGCCCCCCCAAAATGCTAGTGCAAAGCCCACAATGTGTTGGTGTCTGTGATAAGTGTGTGTTGGGGGGGAGAGAATTGTGTGATTATATTATGTCAAAATATAATATGTAAATATCCTAATGTAGGTTTGAAAATATTCTGTGTCTGTTTATATTTGAAATATCTTCCAAAACATTTTAAGTCTAGGAAACAATATGAACAACACAGCTGTTTAAATGGATATATAGACAGATAAGAGAATTATAACCTGCGAAATATCGGTCATAACCTGTCATATTGGTATTTCACATCATGGTCTAATAGACGGAGAACCCAGCTGGGTTTCAGAAGACTTCTGTTCTATTCCTGACTCTGCCACTGACCTACTGTGTGACCATAGTCAAGTCCTTTTACCACACCGTGCCTCAGCTTTCCTTCCCTCTAATGCTGGTTGAAATTCAGAATTTCTGTTCTTTAGGAAATTTCGAAATTTCATTCCAAACTTGGGAACAAAACCAAAAAGTTGCCCACAAAATAAAATTATTTCAAAGAACTATTTCACGGGTCCATCAAAATGTTTTTATTTCTTACAAAACCAAACAGTTTCATTCTGATTCTGACTTTTCAGTTTTGTTTGACAGGTTAAAAATAATATAATGTCACAATGTAAAGTCATTTTTTAAAAAAGATTTCACCACCTCCCTAGGGAACCCATTGGAGAGAATTTCTGACGGCTCCACCTCCCCATCCCCATCCTTTGCCTGTCTTGTCTACTTAGACTGTAAGTTCTGGGGGATGACTCTGTCTCTCAGGCCTTCTCAACACTTGTGGCAGCACGGAGGGAGTGAAAAGCAGCCAGACTCCATGCTGTGCTGTGTAGCAACACGCAGCAGTGAAAGACTCACACAGCAGGAGTTACACTGCTAAAACCTGGGTGGTACTTTCTGAGTGTGCAGAGAGCCGGGGGAGTAGCTGTTCTACGTGTTGAGGTGCGTCTGTACTCACCTGAGCAGTGCGTCCCTGTCTCCACTGTTCTTTATATACCTAGGCAGATGGGCATGTGCATCCCATGGATGTTAGAACATTTCCATTGCTCATCTCCTAGCCTGACGTGTTAGCAGGGTCAGCAGCAGGCCAGCATCACTGCAGGACGATTTGGTCCTGGAAGGATATGGAGAATTACCGCCATTCACGTTAGCAAAGGCGGCGTGGGTGACGTCTGTGCTAGCTAATTCTCTGCGCAACTCACTCTTGCCGCATTCAATTGTCTCCTAAAATGGATCACCGCTCGTTAACGAGCCCTCAAGTCCTCCCAGCTGAGATGGGGACATGTGTTTGCTTGCTTTAGGAAACACTGGGGCAGGCTTCAGTGGGTGACGCTGTCTTCTCTGAGAAGAAGGTTGACTCTGCGGTTAAGACACTGGCCTGAGCTGTAGGAGATCTGGGTTTAAGATCTGGTTTTGCCACTGACTTCCTGTGGGACCCTGGGCACATCACTTCACCTCTCTGAGCCTCGGTTATTTGTCTCTAAAATGAGGGTGACAATACTTTAGTCTGTATTGCTTATTTTTATTCATTGTTTTTATTACTATAGCACCCAGGAGCCAGGAAACCCATTGTGCAAGGCACTGTACAAACGGCGAACAGATGGTCCCTGATTGTAAGCTTTCAGGGTCAGGGGATTGTCTCTAAGCAGGTGCATGTAAAGTGCCTCGCACGGTGAGGTCCTCATTAGAGCTGCTTGGAAATTTTCTGGCAATGTTTGTTTTTTCCACTCACTGAAAAATGATTTGACCTTACTCACGCTGATCCAGTGCTTTTGTTACGAGAGTGCTAGGTCTGTGGACCGGTAAGCAGTTCGTGAACAGAAAACGGGTCGGTAGATGGGGCTCATGAATATGTAGTGTTGGCCAGGTGTCTGAGCAACCCCATTGTTTGCTGTCATTGTGCCTTGCAAATTCCTTCCTTTTTGCTGCTCTTTACAGTCCTCACTGGACTCACTCCCACTTCTCATGGGCAGGAGGGAGCAGACTCGGCACTGATACCGCCTCCCTAAGCCTTACCCCGAAGGCTTTTCGCATTGATGCCACCCGCCTGTTAGGGAACCCACTACAGCATCTTAGGTCGGCGGATAATCAGCCCACTGCCAGGCTTCACAACTGGCCGGACATACGTGGCCCTAGGACGTGTGCTGAATCTCCCCCATAAACTCCCGGCGGTCTGATTGATGCACGTTGGGGAAAGTCTGTGTAGGCTCCGGGTGTGTCCTTTCCTCATGGAGAGAATGATTGATCCGTACAGACCGGTACCAGAGAGGCTCTCGCAGGCTGGGCAGAGGGATCCCTTACACCCTGCCCCGTTGTCACTGAGCGTGAGACGTACGCCTGCTCTCTGCTTCGCCTCGGCAAAATTACCCCTGTGTAGAAGGCCAAAGCGCAGGCACCAATTCAACTCCAGTTAAGCTTCCAAAATAGGACGTGAGTGATGCGGAGGCCTCTTTCTGGCCCCTCCGCACGGTGGAGAATGTATCTCTTTGCAAACTCGGGGCAAAGGGTCGTCGTCTTCCCCAAGCCCCGTGACACACGCACCCCCGCCAGTCCTTTCCTTTCCGATTTTTAGCACCCCTGAGGCTGCCTAAGAGAATTAGGGCCCCGTTCCCCTGGACAGATCCGCGGGAGCTGGCTCTCGTAGTGCGCGCTGTAAATCCCAGCCTTGCGGCTTATGGCACACTTAGTGGCCTGCCCGTGTTAATCGCAGCCCCATCACACACACTAACGCAGCAGCCGCATCAACAACCCACCAACAGACCGGCTGCCGACGAGGCTCCTCCGGCATGTTAACGGCGGGGAGGCCGCGTTCCCAGTTTGCCAGAAAGAGCCGCTTGTGGCCGTTGATGTATTAACCTCAGACAAGATGTGCAATAAACCTACAGGCATCTGCATCGCTCCCCAGGGGCTTGTGGGGCCGGGGCTGGTCGTTAATCAGCTACCAGCCTGTCTCTATTTGTTTGCAGTCAGCGAGCCTGTCCGTCCCTGAGCAAGCCCAGTATTCGTATTATTATTAAGTACTTCTAGAGAGCTGTACATTTGCATGGCACTTTACAGCCAGCAAAATGCATCCGCGCCTGCCCCACCCCCTGCCCCCAGGGTAAAATCCTGGCTCTGAGGCTGAGATCCCCAGCTGGGGCCTGTCAGTATCTCTCTGGGCTTCAATGGAGTTAGACTGATTTATATTAGCTGTGGAGCGGCCTCCCAGGGAGGTTAAACTGATGGGGTCAGATTCACCAGTGTGCTCTGGCTGTAACATCCCCGTTTAACTGGCCAGTTCAGTCAGGTTTATGGCTCCTTGGCCTGGCTGGAGTAGCACAAAGCCCAGTGGAGTGGAGCAGTGAATCTGAATGATTGAGCCCAAGTGCCCCCAGGGGTAACTCAATTGATACCGATGGAGAAACGTGGCCTGGGCTGCTGAATGGGGTCTGTGAAATTAAGAGTCAGACGGATGGAAAAAGCGAGTGAAATAGAAAGATATCCCTGCAGCTCACTCTGTATATTTCAGCTGGATTTTTCCACTGGGAGCCTAACTCCTTTCTGTGAGACTACCATCGGATGCTGACTTGTCTATATCTTTAATTAGTCTGTGATCTAAAAATCCCCTCTGGAGTTTTCTGCACTGGAGTCCAGTCGTTTCTTTGAAGCGGCATCTGCTCTAATTCGTCCTAGTGCTTCAAGAAGGTCTAACCCACGTGGGTCCCAACTAATTACTTCCAACCACAAAGAAAACCAAGCAGTAATGGCCTGGCCCCGGGAAGGACCCGAAATCTATCGCTCCAATGACTTCTCCCCTCAAGGATTCCTGTGGGGCAGAGAAGACCTGGGCCTTGGACCGAATCGTGCAACTGGGGCTTTTCAACTGAGATTCTCATGTGATCACAAGACTCCAAGAGCTGGTGATTTAAAGAAAAACACTTAAATATTGTGAGACTTGTGATAAATTTATGAGAACTGGCAACACTGGAATCCAGCAGGCTATTTGATTGAAACAGTACACGTGGACAATGTGAAAGGAAAAATGATTCAGTTGCATACAAATGTGCATCTCCCCTGCTCCTCCTCCTATTTTGCCTTGGTTAAGCACTTGGTTTGACTCCCAATGAAGTCAAAAGGAAGATTGTCACAGAACCGTCTTTCTGATGATCTCAAAGTGCTTCACCCACATTCTGTGCCAGTCTAGTGCATTTTTTAGACAGGTATCCAAGTGCCTTCTGGTGATGTCACTAGCAGTATATTAAAGGCCTTATTCTCGGCTGGTTCAAAGCAGCATAGCACCGTTAAAATCAAGGTCATATTGGCAGCGTCATTGGTGTCAACTGTGTAAGGCCATTGACTTCAGCTGCAGCTCTGGTCCCTCAGTATTTAAACCGGAAAGCCCCAAAGAGGGAGGTAAGTTTTATTGTAGGGAACGGAGTCACAAAGGGTGCGTACACGCAGCGGGCGGGAGGGGTCATTACCAGCGCAGGTGCGTCGACATACACGGGCTAGCTCTGCTCCAGCTAGTGCTTAAAAATAGCAACATGGCCATGGTAGCGCAGGCCGCAGCGCAGGCTAGCACTCCGTACGTACCCAAGGGGTTGTACTCCGGTGGCTAGCCCAAGCCGCAGCCACACTGCTATTTGGGGGTGTTATCTCGAGCGTGTGCATCTACCCAAGCACGGCATCACGGCAGCAGCTACACAGCCACACCCAGAGAGGTTTAAAGGGCTTGCCCAGGATCACCTAAGCAAATCAGTGCCAGAGCTGGAAACGGAACCCAGGAGTCCTGACTCCCCTTCCTCTAGCTCGGGACTTCCCAAGCCTTTCACGGGCATCTCTTGCCCTCGCATCGGCATCAGACAAAGTGAGCCGGTTCTGCGGCGTCTGCCGCTGGGAAGCTGCACCAGCTCTGCTGACGGATGGCATTTCTCAAAAACCATCGGAAAAAATTCCTTCACTTCCCCGATCAATAACATTTTAATTTTCTCATCTGACAAGCCCAGATCTATTGAAAGGAGACGGGGGAAATGACTGCAGCAAATGCCTTATTTGGTATCTCTCAGACTCTCCCTGGAACTCTCCATCAATCAGACTCTTCCTTTCTTACAGTGGCTTTTTGAGAGGTTCCTGGCGGCGGGGGGGCAGAGGGGAGCCTGATCCCTGGTAGAGGTAAAATGTTTCATGCTTACCAGTTGTCAGAGGGTATATTTGTGATGGGCTAAAACCTCACAGAACTCAAAGCCACAGGAAATAGCTGGGTCTGAGATACTTAGGTCTCACTTAGATTGTAGGCTCTTTGGAGCAGAGACTGTCTGTCTGTTATATTTGTACAGCACCTTGCACAATGAGGCCCTGCTCCATGGATGAGGCTGCCAGGTGCCACTATTGCAAATAATGGTCACTCCAAATAAGCCACCCCTTCCTGGCTTGCAGAGAACAATGGGCCTGATTTCCAGTTTCCCTGTTCGGCACCGGGATGGAAATGGGGTAGTTGAGGTAACTTGAGGACTCTTTTTTCGTTCTAGAGCTGTTCAAGGGACTGCTTAAGTCCTTCAGCGTAAGTCATACAGCCTCGGGGCTGCTCTACCTTACGCTCGACTTCCCAGGAGACCTAAGGCTTCAGCCAGCACAGACGAGGATGGGGAGGGAAGAAGTTACCGTTATCCCATGTGGGGAGAGTCCCCTCACTCCTGATCTTCCTACAGCGGCTGCAAGGGAGGAATGAAGAAGCTGGTTTTACTACAAGCTCTGCAACTGGAGTGACAACGTTCCATCATTCCCACCTGCCAGGCTCCATGCAGCCTCCAGGATAAGGAGACTCCACTCCTGCCTTTGAGCTGGGGGCAGTGCTTAATTTGTGCCAGGGATAAGCCCTGGCTCCTCTAGGCCTGGCAGTTCCTAGCCCCGGTGCCTCTGGGCCCGGCAGTTCCTAGCCGGGACACTTCTGGGCTTGCTGCATCAATGTAAAAAATTGCTTGAGCCCCGGTACCTCTTTCCTTACAAAGTAATCACTGGCTGGGGAATGTCTCCACGGGTTCTGTTGCAGTGAGATTACCCCAGTGGTCATTTTTGAAGCGGGTGCAATGATCCAGTAACAGAGGGGGGGTCCCATTTAGATGCGGCATAAACAAATGAGAGGCGGGGTCATTTAACAACGCAATAAAGGAGGGAGCAGAGAGCTGGGCTTCTTGCAGGGATAAGTCACCTGTGCCGTGGAACTCACAAATTAACTTCCCACCATTCAAATGGGAACGGGGCCAACAGGCCAATTTTCCCAGCAACTGCCGCTCTGATGCTTTTTCATTCGAGATCATTGGGCATGGTGGTTTCCTTTCCCTTGTCATCTGACTGCACAAACTCTCCTCTACTCCTCCCAGATCCTTGTCTGTAAGTTGTCACAGCACCAGGAGGCGCGGGTGGAAATAGAAAATGCCATAAAACCAGCCGTGCCCTGTTCTGGACTCTATATCCCATTGATATCCCCCCACACACACACACCCACCCACAAGTGTCCACTTTCTTAACAGGACTGTCCCTATAAAATCAGGACATCTGGTCACCCTATCTGCTCCATAAGAGGTCAAAAGGTGTTTTCACACCTATAGTAAGTGAAAGTTCACCTCCTTACTAACAAAGCTCATGGGCTCCAGGATATGTGTATCGGTCATTATAAGAGCTATTACCGAGTGCCTTCAGACTTCATATATACAGTCAGCAATCGCTTTCAGCCCTGAAATGCAGCCACCTCTGGGGTGGAATTTGGCAGCTGCATACCAGCACCTAGCAACACAGCGCAAGCGTTGGCATCCCCCATTGAAACCACAAGAGGAAGAGGATATACAAGTGGGCATAGCTCTGAAGTTGTCAGAGCAGTGTCAGCTGAGGCCAGCTGAAGAGTGGCCCTTTGAATGTAATTATACACATTGGAATCGAGGCAGGCCTGCTTACAAATAGTGCGGTGGCATCTCCACAACTGGACGGTTCACATGGACACCATTATGAGCAGCTGAGTAGCTCAAATGGCCACAGGGGGTCGTGTCTCAGGTTTACCGTCTCCTCGCTGTATTTGGTTTAGCAATGTTCCGGTGCAACTATTAAAGGGTATGGAAAGAAACACTCATCCAGGCTGTGTGTTAGCAGGGGAGGAGTTGCTGCTATTTCATCATGTCCCTGTGACTTACCGGCCATCTCAGAACAATCCCTCTGAATTTTTTCTGCCCTTCGTGTAAAACGATTCATCAATAGATCGGGCCTGCAGTTCAGTTCCAACCTGACTAAGGGCCACTTCTTCCCCCAGGAAGCAGCGAGGGCAGAATTCTCCCCTCCCCGCACAGACACTCCTCATTGCAAAATATCTTTCTGCCAATGTCGCCATCGTGGATCAAAGACATCCGCTGCACATTACCGGGGAGAGGCTGTGCACCCCTTTGCATAGCTGTCGCGGGCGTCTTAATTCAGAGCATCATGAGCCTGGAGGGCAAGAAAACACTTCGGAACGTCTTCTGAGGGGTGTAAGCAACCGCTGATTAGACCTGGGCTTCGTGGCGCCCCTTAGGTTGCGGCTTTGGGATGTGCCTGACAGTGAGCTGATGCCTCTGCAGTGTGAGCCGATGACTTTCCCACCCTGCTCCAAATAAAGTCAACACCCGTGTGCAAGGTCAGACTTACCCTCTTCCTGGATAATGCCAATAACAATGGACCATAAGCTTAGGGTGACCAGACGTCAATTGTGAAAAATCAGGAGGGGGTGGGGGAGTAATAGGAGCCTATATAAGAAAAAGCCCCAAAATCAGGACTGTCCCTATAAAATCAGGACATCTGGTCACCCGCTGTAAGCTTTTGCCAGGATTTCCTTCTCTGTCTCTACTTCCCTCTGACCGTACAGTCACAATAACTGCTGTTATGGGGAGAATCACCGGCATGTCCTGTTACACAGAGCTGTACGGGGTCTTTTCCTTAGCTGCTGGGCCCCCCCACATCTGCCGCTGCTAGGCAGAGAGGTGACACTATCCTGGTGGAACAAACACAAGTGCACTGCGGGGCTGATTCGGATGCTTTCTTCAGGGTTCTGGGTAGACAGGTAGAGGAGAGGGTGCGGCATTAGGGGTGTATATGGAGTGTGAGTGCCACGGGGGGTGGGGTGTTGCAGATGCAGGGTAAGCGGTGGTGCAGGATTTCAGCGGGTGAGGGAATTGCCCCAGAGTGGGTGGATGCGCCGCTCTCTGGGATGATGGAGGAGGTCTGGCTCGGTTTCATAGCTCCACGTCCGCAGTGATATAAATCTTTATCCCCCCCCTGTAACTGGCGCTGCCTGCCAGCAAGGGCCAGGGCCGCACTGACAGATGGGCGATTTTGCGGCTGGCAGTTGGAACATTATTCTCACTGCCTCCGACTTTCCCATCAGGGAGAGAGGGCTGAAGGCCCAGAATTAACATGCCATTTGATTTAATACGCAGCACCCTGCCCTCAAGTCAGATCGTTACACCGGGAAGCTGGGGCTGTCCAGAAAGAGGAGGCTGGAATATCATTTCCCTTCCAGGCTGAGCCGGGGGACTCTCATGCATAGGAATTGGGGAGTATCCCTTTAAATAAAATACATGGCCCCAGTGTGGGAGGATTTGACTTAGTCCTGACTATGACCATCCCTTAATGGTCTCGTTTTTACTTTGAGCATCTGGCTTCTGAGCTCCCTTGCCCGTTAGTCGCATGCCATGTGACCAGTGGTACCCAAAGGTGGGTTGAATGCGGCTCCTTTTGCCTCTGATCTTCATCACTGCTCTATGGGAGCAGACCCCTGAGCTTGCAGAAAACTCAATGTCATTCATCTGCCAAGCTTGCAGGCTTGGGCCCTGTGATGAAGTAGGAATACTGTGTGTGCGTGCCTCAGTTTCCCCTATGCATTTCTTAAGTGTCTATGTGAAGAAATAGGGGCTGACACTGGAAGCAAGGAGGCAACACCCTCTCCCCTCTCACGGTATGCATCCCTGATGCTGTAATCTGACCCCAAGTGGGGGAGGGAGGTCAGCTGAACCTGTTGGAGAGAGGTCAAGTGATACCTCCTGCCCGGGAGGGAGACAAAGGGAAGGAGGGGCTGGAGGGGGAGTTTTGAAGCAGGCTGGAGCCAGGCAGGGAAGAGGCAGAGAGCTTACAGGCAAGCGGTCCTAGCTCTCTGGCCCCCAAGATGGATCCAGCCGAGGGCTCATGCTCGCTGTATGGTCTGGGTTAGACCAGATAAAGGTCATCGAATAAACTTCTGTTTTACTGGCTGGCTGAGAGTCACGTCTGACTGTGGATTTGGGGTGCGGAATCCATGGGCTCCCTCAGGATCCTGCCCAGGTGGGCTCGCCAGAGGAAGCGCACGGAGGGGCAGAAGGTGCTGAATGCTCCGAGGTCAGACCCAGGAAGGTGGAAGTGGGTACCCGTGAAGCTCCTAGCCTTGGAAACAGGCTGTGTACGGAGAAGGGGCCCTCCACCCGAAGTCCGGTCTGGCTTCCTAGGGAGCAGTTCCAGAGCATCGCCCGGGCACTCCGTGACACACCCTTAGCTTAGATATGGACGTGTGGCCATGTCCTGACCAGTGATCTAAACTGCAGGCCTCAGGCAGGGGCAGAATCCCCCCTCCCACCCGCCTGCCACACAGGCCCCTATAGGCCTGGCAGGAGCTCTCACCCACCCACCACCAATATAGAAGTCAGACTATGCCTGTGGAGTAAGGGAGTCACAGTGGGGTCCTATTGGAGGTCCTTGGGTTTCATCTGCGTCTCCCGGGCACTGAAATCCTGTAACAGATGAGAAGCTTCAGCACCAGCCGCATGGTTCTGCATCAATTTCCATCAGCAGCCTCAGGAATGAATTTTCCATTCATTTTCCAGCGGCTAATCCCATTTGCCGTGGGGCCGGGGCGCTCCGATCTGCACTCCCAGCATCACCCTGCAGCCAAGGCGGCACTTACGCCAATGTCTCTTACGCAAGGCATTCCCTGCCGTTTGTCGTGTCTGCCCCACGTCAATCGGGCAATAAACAAGGGGGTCCGTTCACGGCGCCAGCAGCCAAGGCCACGGTCAGCTTCAGATTCCAGGCTGAACAGGGAGGGAAAAAATCCCAGCGCTATAGATTCTGGGCCTGACTCCCCATTGTCCTGCACCAGGGATCATCCCTTACAGCAGTGATTGGAAAACAGGACAGGCTGATTTGGGAGCAGTTTACACCCGTTTCCCAGCAGGGTCAGTGACAACACATGGTGCACAGGAATAGAGTCAGGCTTGGGATGGCGTAGCTGTCTCCTCAGCTTCTACAAGCTGGAAGCGTAGCAGTTATGAGCTCCCTGGGGAGGCTTGGATTGGAGTAGCTGTGCTTTCAGCTGTCAGCCCTCCTGTGCCTGCAGTGGCTGCCGGGGACACAGTCTCCACGTAGCTATTAGCACGAGTATACCTTGTGCCATCTGCTGCTACGGTAGGACAGGTATTTTGTTTGGCAAGACGGGTTTAGGTGTGCAGTTCCAGTCAGGGGTCTCCATTTGGATGCAAGAGTGGTGCCCCGCAGTGGGGAATGAAGAGCTCCCCACCGCTGTAGTTGGCCCCCTCTGTTCTGGCACTGAAGTATTAGCCCCCTGCCCTGTCCTGGTGATGAAGATCTTATACATCAGCTCTGTGAGCTGGGTGAGGAGCAGGCAGTGGAACAGGACAGTGGCTACACTGGGCTCTGCAGTGGGATTTTCTCATTCCAAAGCAGGCTACTCAGCAAGCCCTGTCTCTCGCAGTAACCCACAGCGGATACCTTAGAGAAGTGGTTCTCAACCAGAGGTACCTGTACCCCTGGGGATACTCAGAGATCTTCCGGGGGGAGGGTGGGACGCAACTCATCTAGCTCAGTGTTTCTCAGCTGAGGAGTTGCAGCCCACAGGGGGGGTCACGGGACAGGTTTAGGGGGGTTGCAAGGGCAGGGCTGGCAGTAGGGGGCAGCAAGTAGGGCAATTGCCTGGGGCCCCATGCCACATGGGGGCCCTGAGAAGCGAAGTTACATGCTTCAGCCCTGCATGGTGGGACTCGGGCGTCAGACAAGGCTCGCAAGTGAAAAACAGGCTCGCGTATTGCACTGAAATGTAAGCACAGTATTTCTATTCCAATCGATGGATTTGATAATTGTAGGGTAAACACGAGAAAGGTCTTTTTTCAGTACTAGTGGTTGTGTCACTTTTATAGTTGTGTGTCTGATCTTGTAAGCAAGTCGTTCCTAAGTGAGGTGGCCTTTGGAGTATGCCAGACAAATCAGACTCCTAAAAGGAGTCCAGAAGGGTGGAAAAGTTGGGAGCCCCGAGTGCCAGAGTAAGCCGGGGAATTAGATTCTTTGGTTCAAGTCTTCCCTGGGCCCAGTGAGACGGGATGTGACGTGTCAGCGCTGAGGCTTTCGTGTTGATAAGTTTCCACTTTCGTTATCTGTTACTTGGGCCAAAGCCAGCGTGACATGTGGGCAGCCCGCTATAGGGCAGCGGGCGGGGTGTTTACTTGGGATGCTGAATCCCGTCTACGTGTCGTTCAAAAGGCGTGAGTCGGAGCCAGCATAACCCTGGCCCTGGCCCAAATGGATCCCAGAGGGGGGTTGTTCTCAGTGTGTTGCTTTGTGCCGTGACACTCTCCCCGCGTTTCTCCCCAGAGGTGGCTGCAATTCAGGATTGTGGGACGTGGCGCCCGGCTCTGCAGCCTGCACAGCTAACCCCGGGCCTGGGACAGGCTGCCGGCCAGGCACAGGGCACGCAGCAGCACGAGGCGCCGTGCCGGGCTGGGACTAGGAGCCCCGGGCCCTGCCCACCGGGCAAGAGTAGGCGGGAGGGGCACTTCCGGAGATCCCCGCAAGGGGGCGCTGCGAGCTGAGCGCCGGGCCTCGTTCTCGCCCTCGCCTTACCTAGAAAGTTGACTCTCCGGAGCCGCCGTCCGGGAGTGTGATTCGCGTCTGTCACGTGGGCGGGGTGGTAGCGGAGGAACCGAGACAACCCCCCTTCCCCCCTGGCGGCGCAGCTGAGCGGCATGGAGGGGACCTTGGAGCAGCACCTGGAGGACACGTAGGTGGCGGGGGCCCCTGTGCCGGGGGGGGGGCGCCCTGGGGATACGGGGGGGGAGGAACACGGGGGGGAGGCACTGGCTGGAGGGGGGGTGCCCTGGGGATACGGGGGGGGCACTGGCCGGAGGAGGGGTCTGGGGGGGCGCCCTGGGGATATGGGGGGAGGAACATGGGGGGGCACTGGCCGGGGGGGGCATTAGTGGGGGGACGTGGCAGCCCATTGGTGGGGGAGGAAGGTGGGGGGCACTGGTAAGAGCGAGGGGAGCATTGGGGGTGCTGGGAGCACGGGGGCAGGAGGAACGCTGGGCTGGGGGGGCAGTGGCTGGGGGAGGGAGGGGAGGAATTGGTGGTGGAAGGAGGCACGCTGGGGTAGGGGTCACTGGTAAGAGCAAGGGGAGCACTGGAGATACTTGGGACATGGGGGGGGAGCACTGGGGTGGGGGGAACTGGCTGGAAGGAGGGGGAACGTGGGGGGCCCCTGGGCGAAGGAGGAACCCTGGGGTTGGGGGGGCATTAGGAGTGAGGGGAATGCTGGGGGTACTGGGGATGGGGCACCTGGTTGGTACTGAGAGGTTGCAGGGGGTTATTTGGGGACACCAGAGGTGGGGTGGATGGTAGCGTGGGGAGGAGAGAGCATTGGGGTCACTTGATTGGAGGCAGGTGTTGGGTAAGTGGGGGTTGGCATGGGAAGGGTCTGCATGGGGCATACCTGGGTAGGTATGAAGAGGGAGTGGTGGTGTGAGAGTAATTTCTGGTTGGTAGTAATTGGGGTACAGAGAGAGGGAACTTTTGCTCTTTTCTCCCTGGTAATTGAGAACCTTCTGTTCTCCCTCATCACTTCTGTCTCTCCTGCTTCCATGCAGCAGGAGGCCCTGTTGACAAAAGTTCTCTTCTGCTTTTCTGCTCTCTTGCAAACCCCCATTCTGCAAAGGGGATTCTCCGTGAGGTTTGCCTCACTGACTGAGCTGTTACCAAATTAACCAGCATTTCTAACTAATGCATTTTGCAGTTATGAAAGGTCCTACTCTCCCCCGCTCCCCTGAACTCTTTTGACACCCTTTCAAATGGAGCTGTTATCGGCCGGAAAGATAGCACCGCTTAACTTGTTTCAGATATATGTGGGGCTTATGCTGCTGTCTTGACTTCTCATTTGTTTCTTTCCCATTTAAAGCTTAAATTGCTGACCTCCGGGTTTGTCTTTATTAGAATGAAGAATCCCTCAATAGTTGGAGTCCTGTGCACAGATTCACAGGGCCTGAACCTTGGCTGTAAGTAACACAGCAGCTTATTTGCTTCAAAAAATGGGCCGCTTTAATGTTGAAATATTGTACATGCTTTAAAATACCCACAAGAAAAATAAATCTGTCAGCTTTGGGCAGATCCCTGCAGTTTCCGTTAAAGACTCTCCATTTCCCACTCCTTTAAAATCCCATGTTTTATTCCTGCTCTCTCCTGTCCCATTACTTGAAACATCAAAGTGTACATGGTCTGTCTGCCTGCTTCTCTTTACCAGTGGTTGCCAACTACCTCATTTTATTTTTGTTTTTTTAAAAACCCACTAATCCATATAGGGGGAACAACTAGCCTTTGGGCTGGTCTTCACTGGGGGGAGATCAGCTGTAGATACGCAACTTCAGCTATGTGAATAATGTAGCTGAAGTCGACATCCTCACAGCGGCGGCAGTTGGCGGCGCGCTCTCCCGTTGACTCCAGCTTGCGCCTTTTGGCGAGCTGGAGATCCGGAGTCAATGGGGGCGCTGCTGGCGATCGATTTATCGCGTCTTGACGAGACGCGATAAATTGATTGCCAAAAGATCGATCCCTCCCCGCTGTAGTGAAGACAAGCCCTATGTTACAATAATGAAATATTTGTATTGCCGTAGCACCAAGGAGTGCTAGCCTTTCCTGTTTGTCCTAGCACACCAAACAAGCTAAGTGTAAGATGCAGCTGTTGCTGATTTGGCAACAGGTATTACCTGATCACTGACCACTTAATTGAAAGGTGGGGACAAAATTTGGAATGAGGAGCCCAAGAATGAATTGTAATGATAGTTATTGACAAAGGTATCTTGATAGAATTAAAAGTAAAAAGATTAGCCTCTTACTTGAGTTAAAATTAGAAGAATGGGTTTGCCTGAAATAAGGCAGCATTGGGTACTGAACATTAGGGTATGCTGCAAATATGACTATATAAATCCACCAAAATCACAGTTGTGATGACCACATGTATCTGGAAAGGGTACAGATAACTTGGTGGTGAGCAGTGGCAAGGAACCTCCTTAGAATGCTTTAGCAATTATTGGGATAACCTGAAAAATGGGTTCAATTGCGGCACAATTCAAGTAAATTCTTGGGCTGGCTGGTTGTCATTACTGCCATCTAATGAGGGGTTTTACGCTTGCGTAAAGACTGGTGTATTTTATAGGTCGTGGAACCCTTTCCGATGAACATGCAGGTGTGATATCAGTTCTGGCCCAACAGGCAGCCAAACTGACTTCAGATCCTACTGATGTGCCTGTTGTGTGTCTGGAGTCAGATAATGGGTGAGCATCTGAAGTTGTATGTCTATCATTCCCTTTTCTTTTTGGTTTGCCCTGTATCCTATCATTGGGATCTTCTGAGAATATTGGATCTTCAGAACAGCTTCCTTCAAGGTGATTCTTCTCATGTTTACAATGACAGATACAAGGTGAGAAAGTTTCACCCCCAGTGACACACATGGCAGCAACTCTAGGAAAGCCATTCTTGTCTTTCTCTGGAGCTTGAATGAGGATTTATTATTAAAATTGGGGGCCTATGGTATTGGTGAATGTAACCTTGTTTCTATACACTGCATGCTTCCAAAAGAAGAGGCCCCTGCCAGTTAGGATACAGTGCTAGCTATTAGTCATTCCTGCATCGTGTTTGTAATGGCTACTTAACCGTGTGATCCTATTTTGATCCTGCCAAAAACTTTTCACAAAAGGGAGACCTGATTCCTGGGAATCTCCCACATTTCAAGTTGTTGAAGTACCTGGAGGTGTTGGAATTACGTGGGAAGATTAGAGCCCCAATGTTTTCAGAGTAGGCAGAGATGGAAACTGGAGTCCTAGTCCTTTGTGTACAGGAGCTAGTCCAGAGGTCCTCTCAACAATTTTTTTTGTTTGGTGGCCCCTGTGTGGCTGCTATGACATGTTTCCTAAAATTCCTAATTAACTTGAGGAAAAACAAATAAATATACACATCCAAATCATAGTAATTTATGTATGTAGGGGTTTTTCACAGACTGAATTAATAATGTACAGTTGTCTATTCTTTACAGGACCTAAACCGAAAAACACCAATAATGGGCTTTGCATGTTCTTGGTTGGGTTTTTTTGCTGCATTTTTTAGCTATCTGAAAAGTAACATTTTGTATGTTTATCAATTTTCACAGCAGCAGACTTGTTAGTTAGCTAGGAGGCAGTGAAAAGTGATATAAGGAAATATGCAAATCACTTTTCACAACAGATTTACTCAGCCCTGACAAGCAGGGGGGACAAATGAAGCTGTGGATAGGGAGGCAGTGTGTGTTTGGGGGTGGAGGGGGTCAAGGGAGGCAGCAGGAGCTAGGGTGGTGAGGGGGATGGTGAGCCCTTAGGTTGGGGGAATGGAGCCTGCCACCCCACAGCAGAAGCCTGAGTTCCACTGCCCTTGGGAAAGTGGGGAACTCACACTGGCTGGAGGGGTGGGGTGGGGGTGGCAGAAAAGCCCCTGGTGGCTGCATTTGAGAAATGGTGATCTAATCAGTTTGTCCTCCGACAGCAGGCAGCAGATACTAAACCTCTGCAACATCTCTGCTACGGCCCTGCAGCGAGAGCACTCGTCAGCACTGCAGTAGCTCGATCTTAAATAATTGTTCCTGTTTATTTCAGGAACATCATGATCCAGAAGCATGACAGCATCACTGTGGCGGTGCACAAAATGGCATCTTGACCCTTCATACATCTGCTTGATTCTTGTCCACCCTTGGACCATCTCCTTGTTGCTGGACTGATCTTTCCTCTGCTGATCTAATACCGAGTGCTTGCAGAACTAAATTTGGGCCAGTCTTAAATATGTGGTAGCTTCCCTCATTTAAACTGGTACTGTACTGCAGTCAGGGTCTAACTTCCAGCACAGCTCAGAACTTACTGTCAAGCATGGAATGTGGTTTAGCTCACCTTGCTTGTGTGATCAAATACCCTCATCTGTGGCCTTGTTGAATTCACTAAATCATAAAACACATGGCTGGCTTGGTAAGATTCAGTTGGATGCTGGTGTGTCTGAAACTCAGTGACTAACACTAGAGAGAGAGGTTTTTTTTACAGATTCATCATCTTCCCCCTCCATCTAAGGTGGTCATCTTTCCCTTGGGCTTCCCACTGGTCCTCCCGCAAAAACATCAGACAAGCTCTGTTTTTTTCCAAAGATGAATAAGCAGAAAACATAACTCCTGCAGGTTACCTTTATACAAAGAAAGAGCCAAACCCCATTAAGATTCTTCATAGGACACCTTTACTCCATCTGGCTAAAAAGACATAGGTTTATAAACAGTCTCCTTCTCTGTTACAGTTTATCTTTATTAAATCTAAAACTTCATTGTTAAACTTCACTACTTATGGTGTTTAGGTATTTCAAGGTTTTTTTTCAGTCTCTAGTTTTCGTAAGGACAAATGCCAGAAATATGCCACCTGCAGTTCCCAGGAATCTTGATTTTTAAACATCTCTATGTCAGTAGGGTCTTTTGTTGGAAAAATGCCCAAAGGGGGGGTAGGGTTTGCTCCAGTCAGAAAGGGGCACCACGGAGATCTTATCAGTGAATGTCTCTCGCTCCTACCAGACAAATGTCCCCATTTCTGTCTAAGCAATGCTACTGGCTGGCTCAGAAAGCAGCCCTGGCGCACCCATGGAGCTGTTGCTTATGAATCGGACAAGCCTCTCCTGCCTTCTTGAACTAAAACTCATCTTCCATTCCTGTCTGTGTATCAACAGGGAGCAAAGGGCCTGGGGAGGGGGGAGCTGCTGGACTGGAGATCTGCTCCTGCCATCTGCGGTGGGAGTAGAGCCTGCAGTATGTGGGGCAAGAGGCCACTGCACTCCTCTATTGTTCCCCCCCTCCTCTCAGCTGGGGCTCTCTACACCCCACTTCTTCCACCCCTCAGGCTGGGACCGCCACCCACCCCAGGGAGACCCTCCTCCAACTTGGAGTCAGTCCCCCCCCCCCCCCCCCCCCGCACACATCAGTGTGCTTGGATCGATTTCTCTGCCCTTGGCTGGGACCCAGTTCTCCCCATGTCCCAGGCTGAGACCCCCACTCCTCCCAGCCCTATGCTCATTCCCTGAGTCCAGCCTCCCCTGGGCCTGCACCCCTGTCCCCGATCTGGCCCCCAGCGACCTGTCATGGGTGCAGTGGGTCAGGACTCTGATCGCGGTGTCAGCAGGGTCTCTAATCAGCCAGGGGAAACCAGGGTCTCGGCACAGCTGGATGGGATGCAAACCCCCACCCCAATTCAGATCTCTCAGCACCATCATGTTCCAGGGGGACACAGGGAGAGGAGAGTCTGGGCACATGGGTCCCATTCCTGACCACCCCCACTCCCAAGATCTGGGAGCTGCAGAGCCCCTAAAGGAATCACCCCCAATGTCTGGGCTCAGTCCCTTCTCCCCCACCCCTCTGCACCCCAGGAGCTATAGCGCCCCTAGGTAGCTGTCCTGGATTCTGGATCACATTGCCTTTCCCAGGGGAGCTGCCTAGGACACCTAGGGGCTGGGGCTGTTTCCCGTACTGCACCCCCATCCCTGGGCCTAGCAGTGCTGTGGTTCTGTCCTTGGGGCATCCTCCCTGCTGCCAGGGTCCCATTCTATCCCTGGGGGAACATTGGGGGGTCAGAGAGATAGTGAAGAGGGCCTGGGAGGGGTCACAAAGGGTGGAGGGGAAAGGGATCCTGGGGGGTTAGGGAGGAGGAGGGGCTTGGAGTGGAGGAGAAAGGTGCTGGGGGGTTAGAGTGGTGGAGGGGGTTCTTGGTGTTTGGAGGTATGAGCAGGAGAAGTAGTTGGTGTGGAGGGGGTCTGGGGAAGGGAGGAGGCACTGGGGACATTGCCAGATGGGGTGGGGGAGCAGCAGAGGTGGCAGGGGGCACTGGGGAGGGCGGCAGGGAGGTCCCCAGGGGTCCCATGGGTGCTGGATGCCTGGGATCTGGCAGCAAAGGGCCTCTTGGGAAAGTCCCCAGCTTCTCCAGCCGCCTCATCCCCAAACTGGCACCAACTGGTGAGCGACACCCCGTCGGACCTTCCAGGAGAGCGGGGTCACCGCCAGCCCAGAGCATGACGTCTGCAGGGGGGTTCGCTCCGAGCCGGCCCCAGGGCAGGGAGGCAGACGGGTCGGGAGTGTGGGAGGGGGATGGGACACAGGGCTTTTCCTCTGCAGGGGACGCCAGCTCCAATCCAGACCCCAAGCAGGGAGACTGGCTGGCTCAAGGGGGTGGGGAATGGGACACGGCCCCCTGACATGGAGGGGGGCTCTGGGGAAATTTACTGATACACAAAAATGCTCCTTGTAGGCCCAAGTCTCTGCTCCCCGGCAGGGCGTAGCGATGGCACCGGTGGTACCTGCCCAGGGAGAGCTGTGAACATCACCTCATTCAGCCCCTGCCTTTCCCCACCCGAGCCAGGGGCAGCACCTAGCTCCCCTGCTCGCTAGGCCACTAGACCCGGGGTTCTCAAACTGGGGGGGGGGGGGTTGCAAGGTTATTGCCTCTTCTCCCCTGCCTCCCCCCAACCCCACCCCTGTCCATGCCATGGGAGTCCTGCTGTCTAGACCCTCATTAGACCCGCCCCAAATCCCCTCCCAGTGCTGGGGCTAGAGGGCAGATGTCCTGCATTACAGCCCTCCCCCCCCCCCCCCCTGCATTCTCCAGCTCTGGCCAGGTTTCAGTCAAGATGGGGGTTTCCTAAGAGATCTGCTCTGGTTCCAGCAGGGATTAATTCAGGGCCTGGAGCAGGCAGGGGCCAGATGACAGGATCACAGGGATCCCGGGCTTTGGGGTCGATGAGATCCTGGAGCTGTCAGCAGAGGGCAGCTCATTGGAAGTCCTGACCCCGCAGCCCTCACCAGCTGTGGCTGCTTTGGGAGGAGGTGGGGCCAGGCTGTCCTCTCCAGGGGCACAGGGAGTTTCACCACCTGCAGCTGATCAGTGGGGAAAGCAGGGGCTGGAAGTTTATTTAAGGGCCAGATCTATGCCGGGCTCCCTCCTAGGAGGAGGGCTCCAGAATCCCCTGCAGAACCTGCTCCAGCTTGCAGCTAGTTTGGGGTTTCCCAGCCCCCCTCCCTTCTGCTGGTCCTTTTGGGAACAGGCTTCTCATTTCCCCACCTCAGCTGATCCCTGGTGAGTTTGTCCCCCTTGGCTTTTGGGCCAGGATTGTCCTGTAGTTTCACTGGCTCTTTTCCTTCCCTGGGGTGCTTACAGGGAGCAACCCTATCCCTTCTTTTTAGGCCTGTAACACAGCAGGGAGTGGGGCAAATTTAACCTGGGAGTGTTGGGGGGGAGTTCATTGGGGATGGGATACCTGAGAGTCTATAACCTGAGCCAGGAGCAGGATGGGGGAGGTAACACCTCTGCCCCAGGAGATTAGGGTGACCAGACAGCAAGTGTGAAAAATCAGGACACAGTGGGGGGTAATAGGAGCCTATATAAGAAAAAGACCCACAAATCGGCTCTGTCCCTATAAAATCAGGACATGTGATCACCCTAGTCTTGATCCTCAGCCCCTGCCACACTCTGACCACGCTCCTCACTCTCGCCCGGCAACTGTCCGTCTGTCCCTCCTTCCCCCGCAACCTGATGGTGACCCTCAATCCCGACTCTGTCGCCATCACACTGTTCCGGTTCCCTTCGCTCCCAACCCGTGGCCCCTTAACCCTGACAGTGTCCCTCACTCCCGAGTTGCAGCTCCCACCTGCACTGTGCCGTTGCCCGTCACTCCCCATCTTCAGCCCCCCTCTGCACTCTGACGCTGCCCCCACTGTTACCAAACGTAATGTGCCTGTTACTTTGGGGTATGCTCACTTATTCGGGTTACTCTTCTGGGGGGGGGAGGTAGTTCTGTAATTCTATTAATGTGCTGCTTATGCCACTTGTGTTCATATGGAATTCTACTCCTTCCACTGCAAGTCCCCTCCCAGTGGAGCTATCCTGCTAGGTTCCCCGGGGCTGGGTTCCTCCAGCCTTAGACTACTAGATGAGAAAACACACACACACACACACACACACTCACTCACTCCCTCTCCCTCTCCCTCTCCCTCTCCCTCTCCATGGACTTTGTCAATCAGCACTTTCCAGCTGATCCCTTTATATGTCCCGGTGCTCAGTGAACTGGGTTAAACTGCACTCTCAAGCTGATCCCCTTATGTGCTCCTGGTCTCAATGGGCTGAGTTGAGCAGCACACTCAGCTGCCCCCCCCCCCCCCAAGTTGAACACGTCCCTATCCCACTTTCACAGTAACCAACTCGATGAGCAAACCCCACAGTATCTGTGGGCACCACAGGGATCTTTTAGCTGAGGTAAAAGAAGCGTCGCTGAGGAGTAAATGGGGGAAGCTACAGACACAAATGAGTAAAATTCAGAGTGTGAGAGAGAAACAACCAACTTCACCATTAAGGGTTATTTATTGAATACTAATAGCTACAGAAGAGGGTTAAACAAACACGAGTTACATTTTTAAAGGTTAATACGAGACAGAGAGAGAGAGAGATCTCACCCACTCCATGAGGCTTGAACTGGTCGGGGTTCCCAGGTGATGGTAACTGCTTAGGGTCCTGAGTGCTGGAGACAGGCAGAGCCCCCAGCACGATCAGTTAGGTGATGATGGAGTCCCAGTGAAACTGATGCAGAGTTTGGGTCTTAGCATCAGAACACTGACTTGGGCACAGGTAGGGGGTTTATAGAGAAGATACTAAGGTTCAAGGGAGAAAAATTGATTTGTTTAAGAGTAAACTAGGGATTCAAGGGTTTGCTTTAGGATAGACAATAGGGGCTGATCACTCTTGGCTATGGGAGGTGTTTTCTTCAGGGAGCTCACGATGTAACCAGATTGCTTTGGTATTTTGGGATATCAATCAAAGATCTATTACTAGAATGGGTCTGATAATTGCTGAGCTGGGTGTGTGCAGGCAGGGATTCCCAGAATGCAGTGCATCCCTGCTTTTTAGGTCCCAGAGTTTAGTGTGGTTCTCTTTTCTTCATTCTTCATGCTAATTCCTGTCCATCTTTCATGCAGATGAGGGTAGGGGAGTGGTCTCAGTTCTCCATTCCTTATGCTAATCGAGATGTCTTATTCTTGTCACCTTGTCAGGAGGGGTCCAGGCGCATCTCCCAACACCCTTCATTGTTCTCTGCAGACCTTTTCTCTGATCAGTTTTGGTTCAAACAGAGACTGGGTGGGGAGTGTCTTTCATGAGACAGGCAGGCTGGATACTGCGCCCTGGTTCCCCCAAAACACAGAGCTGCCTGGTATCACCACTTCTAAGTCACAGATGCCCCCACCATTCTGGTTCCTTCACTCCTGACCTGTAGCCCCTTAAACTCTGGTGCCCCTCACTCCTGATCCGCAGCCCCTCCGCACTCTGACCAGACCCCTCACTCCCGCCCAGCAACCCCCACCCCCCGGAAAACTGATGGTGCCCACCACTCCCAACCCATAGCAGCCCTGCAACCCGATAGTGCCCCTCACTCCCGACTCACAGTTGCCACCCACAGCGTTCCAGTTCCCTTCACTCCCGACCTGTAGCCCCCTTGCACCCTCATGGTGCCCCTCACCAGGGCCGACAGAAATTTTGGGGTCCCCTACTCTGATTGTTTGTGGGGGACCCCCCCCCCCCCGCCCTGACACGGCCCACCCAACCCCAACCTAATCTCCTCCCCCAACCTAACCTCCTCCCCTCCCCACCCATCCCTGCCTGGCCCACCCCGCTGTTGGGGGTGATCTTCCTTTACCCCCACCCAGCCTCCCCCCATCTAACTGCCTTCCCTCCCCCACCCCTGCCTGGCCCAGCCCATCCCACCGAACCTAACCTCCTCCCCCCTCCCACTCCCAACCCAGCCTCCTGACCCGCCCAGCTCAGCCTCCCCCCCCAAACCTCCTTCCCTCCTGCACCCACGCCTCACCAACCCCATCCAGCCTAGTCTCCTGCCCCCCTCCCCGCCCGCCCAGCCTGGCCTCCCTGCTGGCTACCAGACATACCTGGGGTGGGGGTGCGACTGGTTCTGGCGCGGAGCTGCCTATCCACGAGTCTCTCCGACTCCGGCTCCCGCTGCGCCTCCCCGCCCCCCCGCCCCACGCCCCACGCGCTCCAATACATCCTTCTGCTCCATCTTCCCTGTCCCCTCATGCACCTCTCGGATCCTCTCATCTGCTCCATCTCCCCCTACACACCCCGCAATCTGCTCCGCCCCCCCACCCCCAGATCTGTTCATTCACCCTTCTCCCCCCCCCCCCCCACATCTTCCCCACCCCCCTGCTCGGCTCCCTGTCCCTTTCCTGCAGGGCTTGGGGGAAGCGGAGCCCGAGAGTGAAGGGCATCAGCTTCCCTTAACCCCTGGGCCTGGGCTCGTCTCCGCGCACGTGCTCATGGGGGCAGTGCGTTGGGGGCCGGACCCCTGCCCCTGCTATGACCCAGCGCGGAGCTTGCGGGAGCGGAGCTGCCTGCCAGGCTCTGGCCACTCTCGCGTGCCGGCAGGGGCAGCATGGTGGTGGGGCTGCCATTGGCTCCCGGCCCCGGGTCTCCCCAGCCCCGCTCGCTAGCCCCCGCGGAGTGGCGCTCGCTCTCCGATCACTCCTCTGACAGGCCCGGCGACAAGGGGGGACGACTACGGGTACAGCTGTGTACCGGCCCCCGGACTTAAGGGGGTCCCCCTTAAGTCCGGGGCCCGGTACAGCTGTACCCGTAGTACCCCCCTGTCGCCAGCCCTGCCCCTCACTCCAAACTTGCAGCTCCCCACCTACACCGTAGCATTGCCCCTCACTCCCGATCCACAGCCCCCCTCCGCAGTTTAACAGTGCCCCTCAGTTCTGACTCGCAGTCCGTCCCCCCCCCCCCGCCATTCCGGTTCCCATCACTCCTGACCCGTAGCCGCTTGTACCCTGACGGTGCCCCTCACTTCTGTTCCGCCGCCCCCACCCACACTGTGACAGTGCCCCCCACTCCCAATGAGCAGCCCCCCCACACACCCTGACGATGCCCCTCACTCTCAACTCGCAGCCCCGCCTACACTGTACTGTTGCCATCAGTCCTGACTCACCCCCCCCCCCCCATTCCTGTTCCCTTGACTCCCGACCTGTAACATATGTTGTCAGGTGCTTCTGGTGTGGTGCTCTGCTCTTGTTCAATGATTATAACAGTGTGTGTGTGTGTGTTCTCTCTGTGTGCTGCCCCGACAGATTTTATTATCCAGTTCTTTTACATCCCTTATGGTGGGCCTGGGAATGTTAGGCCTGGGACCTCCACTGAGGAATGTTGTTTTATAATTGAGTCTTAGAGGCACTCCCAAATTATATAGATCAGTGATCTGGATCTGGTGTATCTATTTGTAGTGTATACGGGCATATATGTCTAGTCTGTGTACATATAACAGCACTTTATATGCAAGTGTACCAGTTCTTTTCCAACCTGGTGGTGTAGTTTGGCCTTTGTGGTACTATTAGGGCAGACTCAGTTTCCCTTGCTCCTTCTCCCCATGTATATTTCCTCACCAGCAATCACATAGTTAAACCCCCAAGAGTGGCACAGCATTCGCTTGAGGCTTTAGACATTCAGTGTAATAGTGCTGCACAACAAGTTGTTTCTGTATTATCTATACCGAGAATGTGACCTTGCCTAGACAATCACGGGCTGTAGGCCTCACGAGATGAGCTAATGTGTTATATCGCCAGATTGCATTATATGTATGTAACGATTTCGCTAGGGAATGAATAGACACCTATTCATAAGCTTGTTGGCATCATGTAAGCGTTCTCAAGGTCTACACACCAGGTGCCTCAAGAGGGCAATGACCTAGGCGTGATGTAAGGGTTTGCTAATGTGCATGCTTCAAGTAAGTCTTTTCCCTCCATCCACCCATTCCCCCGCCCCTTTGAATATACTCTATAAAAGGCTGCTTGGTACTGATAATAAACGGAGCTGCTGCCAACCCCCTTTCTGGACCGAGAGGAGGGTGCCTTTGATCAAAGTTAACTTGTGTGTTTCTTCAATGGTCTCTGACAGCTTGTGAGCTCCTTGCCGCCACTACTATCCGGAGTGTACGGTAAGGGGGAGAGACGTGCCATTAATTTTCCCCTGACAGTACTGCAGATAGCAGCCCACTTTGATTGGGGCAATTACAGTTACCATCTGTATCAGTAGTAGGAGTAGGCTGTGTGTTATGAAATACTGGGATACGGGCTGTGATATGTCCCACAGTGCTAGGTATGTGAGAAGTAAAACAGATATTTGGAATAGTGACACTACCACTAAAGCAGGGGTGGGGAACCTCCGGCCCGCAGGCCTTATACGGCCTGCCAAATAATTCTGTCCGGCCCGCGGTGGGGCCGGGGACGCGCCGCAACTGCTGCCCGGGGACGGCTCGCACGTGGGGGAGCCGCCAGTGCCGCGCGGGCTGCCAGGCAGGGGTGGCTTGCGCCTGGGGGAGCCGCCGGCACCGCGCGGCTACCGTTAGCCGGGCAGCAAATGGAGGAGCCGTGGGCCAACGGTAAAGGGGGTGTGGGGGGGAGGCTGGGCTGAGGGGCAGGCAAGGGGGCGGTGGGGGGGGGGGAGGCCAGCTGGGTGGGCGGGGGGCAGGAGACTAGGCTGGATGGGGTGGGCGAGGCGGGAGGGAAGGAGGTTTGCGGGGGGAGGCTCAGCTGGGCGGGTCAGGCATGGGGGGGCAGGAGGCTGGGTTGGGAGTGGGAGGGGGGAGGAGGTTAGGTTCGGTGGGATGGGCCGGGCCAGGCAGGGGTGGGGGAGGAAAGGCGGTTAGATGGGGGAGGCTGGGTGGGGGTAAATGAAGATCACCCCCTACACCCAGGCTGATAGCGGGAGCTGACTGGGGCAGGCGGCAGGACCCCGGCTGGCAAGGGGCCAGCGGGGGAAACCCCAAAGCAGTGCAGGGCTAAGCACTCCGCCTGCCACTGCTTTGGGGTTTCCCCTGCTGACCCCTTTCCAGCTGGGGTCTCAGCTCCCGTTGCCAGCCTGGGCTTCCGGGGAGGGGGAGGGGGGGAGCGGCCTGCAAATGACATTATAAATGTCCAAATGGCCCTTGACAGAAAAAAGGTTCCCCACCCCTGCACTAAAGCCTTTATATGTAAATATATTGTAATTAATTACTACACAGTACTGTCCGTCTATGTTTTAGGTTACCCTCACTCCTGGTTGTCACCTTCTGATAGCTTCACTTGGCAGGAAACAGCAGTGGCTAACTTCTCTGTTCCATTGGTCGAACTGCTCTGTGATACACTGGTAGCTAACATAGATCCAGTTGATTTTTATGGATGTTTTTTAGAAAATCTACTGAATGGACAGCAAGGAATACTTGTAGCACCTTAGAGACTTTCTTTACGGATACAGACTCACTGCAGCTATTCTTGATACTGAATGGACAGTAACCAATTTGTCAAATATTGCGGTATCAGGATGTAATATTGGTTTCCAGACACTGATACGACTGTTGTGAAGAACATGTGCCCCAATTAGGTTGCAGTGTCACTGACCGAAATGGACTGGTCCTAACAGGCAATTTGTTTACCCAATTTGTAGTTACTATGTTACTTCCACTGCTTGCATCCGACGAAGTGGGTATTAGCCCACGAAATCTTATGCTTCTATACTTTATAGTTAGTCTTTAAGGTGCCACAGGACTCTTTGTTACCTCTGCTATTCCAGACTAACACGGCTACCTCTCTGATTCTATGTAACTTTTGTTGTTTGGGGTTTTATTTTTTCCACTTTGTTTTTTCCTTGCCTTCATGGTGTTTGCTGCCATTAATTTGTTATTTTTTTCCTGTGTGTTGGTTAAACCGTTTAGCAAGGTTATGTGCATTGTAAATGTTGTACTGCAATAATACAACAGTACAGCAACAACACAGTTGTTTTTTTCACAGTAAGCAAGTTGAAATTAAATGACAATTTATCCTGGTCCAGCTAGTGTTTTTTAGCTGAGTGTTAATTTAATTCTCCATATATGATAGATAGAGGTGTATTTGACCAGTTTCTTGTTTATAAAGCACTTCACTTTACTTTTCTTGATGCTTGGGTTTGTTTGTTTTTTCACTGTATACTGATATTTTCTGGTGTCTTTGCTCTGTGGGATGCAACTTTTGTTAGTTAACATAGTAAGGTTTTTTGTTTGTTTTTCCTTTTTTGTTGTTGGTTTCAGTAACCCAAACTTAATACAAAGTTTAACTTGGTCCCTATGACATAGTCAACAAACTAAGTCTTTTATAAACACAAGCTACACTTTTTACAATTGTTGTATAGACATTTTCATTTGAGGTGAATTACTAATATTTTATACCAAATGTACTACTTAACTGCTAAAATGCTTTTTTTTAACATTCTGTGTTAGCAAAAGAGTTAACATAATTTTAACCAAGCTTGTCAGAGTTAATTTGCTCGAGATACCAGTTTCATTCTTGTTAACTGTTTAGAAGCATAAATTTAAATCAACTCTAAAATTAAACCCAAAATAAATTTTCAAAATTTTATGATGCTTTGTTGTTTGGGAGCCAAAGATGGAAACATGTTGAAAATGTGGAAACCTGTTGAAGTTGCTTGGTTAGCTTTATGCATCAATTGTTTAAAAATAACATTTTTGCTATCACATTCTTATAACTATATTAAAAACTAAAAACAAGTTTATAAGAAGCCCAAACAACAAATTGACATTTTGTTAATATTATCTTTACCTTAATGTTGAGGTTTCCCCCTACTTTTTTTTTAATAACTAAAAAAAAAAACCCCAAACAAAAAACAAACACACACCCTTAAAAACAAAACAAACCTGTGATTGAAAAGAGAATTTTTTGTTTGCAATCACATTATTTGTTGTGGCAGAAATATATATATATTTATAACTGAAACCTTTTTGAGCTTTGCAGAAAAATTGATGCTAATATGATTATATCCCAACCATGATCTTAAAATAGTGTGGTATCACATGTACATATAATTTTAAAGGGTATAAAATTTACTGTTGGTCTGTAAAAACTGTAACTTTTAACTTTCAGAACAGAGAGAACAAGCCAAAGTGAGGAGAGGCGGGGAAAAGGGGTGGTGAAGAGCAACCTAGGAAGGTAGCGAGACCTGAGTCGAGAAATTAAGACAAGGAAGACTTTGCAGCACCTTAGAGACTAACCAGTTTATTTCGGCATAAGCTTTCATGGGCTATAGCCCACTTCACGAAATTAACTTTATCAAGGTCTTTGAGAGTACAGACAGCAGCAGCAAATTCAATAAACTGAGAAGGCACATAAAGGAAAAACTTAACCAAAATGTAAAAATATTTGAGAAAGAAGATTGTAGTTTCAGATTTGAGCATGGAGTGTGGTTCCCTCCAGACTCAAACCCTCCCCCCGTGCTAACGGTGCCCCGCTCTCTCAATCTGCAGCTCCCCTCTTTACCCCGATGGTGCCCCTAACTCTAGACTCCTAGCCCCCTCTCATCCCGACGGTCCCCCTCACTCCGGACTTGCAGCCCCCACCTTCACTGTACCGTTGCCCCTCTCTCCTGACCCATGGCTCCCTTGCACCCTGACAGTGCCCCTCACTCCCGACTTACAGCCCCCACCTACACCATACTATTACCCCCTCACTCCTGATCTGTAGCCCCCTCCACATCCTGATGGTGCCCCTCACTCCCAACTCGCAGCCCCCCCGCACTCTGATGGTGCCCCTCACTCCTGACCTGCAGCCCCCATCTTCATCATACCATTACCCCTCACACACCATGATGATACCTCTCACTCCCGACTCTCAACCCCCAACTACACTTTTCCGTTGCCCCCACTCCCGATCCACGCCCACCCTCCCCCTCCGCAAACGGACGGTACCCCTCACTGTGGGGTGCAACTTGAACAACTTTTGTTAGTTAACATAGTAAAGTTTTTTGTTTGTATTAAGTTGGGGTTACTGAAAGGAAAAAGAATCAGAGAGGTAGCCGTGTTAGTCTGGAATAGCAGAGGTAACAAAGAGTCCTGTGGCACCTTAAAGACTAACTAAAGTATTGAAGCATAAGCTTTGGTGGGCTAATACCCACTAATACCCACAGTCTGCTTGCATCCGACGAAGATTATGAGACTGACACACTGCCAACTGTGCTAAGAAGGCTTGGGACCAAGTCTTCTATAACACAAACTACACTTTTTGCAATCGTATAGACATCCATTTTCATTTGAGATGAATTACAAATATTTTATACTAAATGTAATACTTAGAATGTTAAAAAAAATCATTTATTTTAGCAGTTGTGTTAGCATAGCAGTCGATAACATAATTTTCACCAAGCTTTTCAGAGTTAATTTGCTTGAGATACCAATTTCATTCATGTTAACTATTTAGAAGCACAAACTTAAACCCAACTCTAAAATTAAACCTCAAATAAAGTTTAAAATTTTTATGATGCTTTGTTGTGTTTGGGAGCCAAAGATAGAAACCTGAAGTTCGTTAGCTTTATGCATCAATTGTTATATTTAAACATTTTTTGCTATCACATTCCTATAACTATATTTAAAAGTGAAAACAAGTTTATAAAAAGCCCAAACAAGAAATTGACATTTTGTTAATATTATTTTTACCTTAATGTTGAGTTTCCCTCTTACTTTTTTCTTTGAAGAACTAAAAAAAAAGGTTAAAAAAAAACCTTAAAAAACAAAACAAACCTGTGATTGATAAGAGAATTCTTTTTGTTTGCAATCACATTATTTGTTGAGGCAGAAATATATGTACATATATTTGTAACTGAAACCTTTTTGAATTGAATAATTCTGATTATAGCCGAACCATGATCTTAAAATAGTGTGGTACCACATAGACAGACATATGTTTTTAAAGGGTATAAAATTGACTTTTGTCACAACAAAATAGAAATATTAAAAAATAGACACAGGACAACACACATGACAGATTTCCAATTAAAAACAAATGGCACCAGAATTCTATTCCTAATGATACAAAATAAGGGAAACAAAAAAAAGGTTTAAACATGTGAATAAACCAATTATTACCCTATTTAAAACTTTTAATATACATTTATAAATATATATTAATATTTGCCAAATTTATTGTATTAATTTGGTAACAAGGAATTGTGCATTACTTTATATTTAACAATATTTTAAAACTCTGCTATATGAAATTAGAAAAATCCATGTTTCAAATACTAGTGTGTGGTTAGCAGTCTGCATTTCTGTTGCTTGGCATCCATATCTTCAAGAAAGAAAAGAATAATTCCAGCTGTTGCATTCCTGAAGGGTTAAAATAAGTAATATACTGCATGTATTTAAAGTAAAGTTTTTACCTTGTTTTCTTTGTTGTTTTGTTGTATTAGTTTACATTTTAAGGCTACAGTCTCTGCCCATGCGTTACAAATGACATTACATGTTTCTTCCCCGGTATATTTTTTAAACTCTGTGGGGATTTGAAGGGAGGGGCTAAGGGGGCTCCCTAGCTCATTGTTTTCTGCCATGTTAGATTGCGATTCCTACAGCGGACAGCTTGCTTACTCGCCAGATCGGCGATCAGGGTCACCGGTGTTGTCGGTAGCTACCAGTGTGGTGCTCTGCTCTTGTTCAACGATAAGTTGGCTGCATGCGTGTTCCCTCTGTGTGCTGCTCTGCCTCTACAGTTGACACAGCAGACCCTGAGAACATCCGAAGATCAGGGACTCTGGTAAGGTACGAAAGCATTGGGCCAAGTTTATTGTAGAAGGAAACACAATCTCTAGCCTCAACCGGATTAGATATCGACGGGTCTGCTAGTACATATGTGCTCCCTGACACTGGACACGGCTCAGCCACTGGCGGGACTTTCCACAGCACCCTCGGCCGGACTAAGACCTGATGGTGCTCCTCACTCCTGACCCGCAGCCCTGCCACGCAACCCCCACCCCCACAGGTTGACAGTACCGCTCCCTCCTGACCCAAAGCCCTCCGCACCCTGATGGTGCCCCTCACTGTCAATCCGCAGTCCCCGCACCTTGTGTCACTCACTCCTGACTCTCAGTCCCTGCACCCTTATGGTGCCCCTCACTCACAATCTTCATCACTCCTCACTGTTTTCATCTCCCCTCACTTCTGACCCTCAGTCTGACTGCCCTGACTGGTAGTCCTCCCCGAACTCTGATAGTGCCCCTCACCCTACTGGGAGGATTGGGGGGGTGGGGTGTCTGTGGGTTGGGAGGGAGGGAGCGGAGTGGGTGTTTTGAGTGAGGGGGGCACTGTCAGTTCAGGGGTGCTGTGCCAAACAGCTGCCCAAGGTAAGCATCTCGTGGATGGATCCTGCATCCCAATCCTCTGCCCCAGTCCCGGGCCTACTCTCCCATTTCAAACCCTCACGGGCCCCACCAAAATCTAATAGCTCCCGGCCTACAGGAGAGTTAATCTGGCCCCGATCAAGGGGTCATTCTTTGGAGAGGAAGCAGGGCGGGAACATGCAGATCTGATCTTGGAAATGATGGTATGAAACCTTTCCCCACCAAACTCTGTATCTCCTTGTTCTCAGCTGGAAAGAGCTTTTAACTATGGGTCAAGCTCAAGAATATGGTTTCCAAAGGGTGACTGAGCTATAAAAGTGGGGCAAAATTCTCTCTTCTCATCCATCTCTCTCTTTCACCTAAGAGGACCAAAGAAAGCAGCCACTGGGCCTTGGGAGCAGATCCTGCCATGTAAGTCGGTCAGCGACACTACTGAAAATCCGTAGTAAGAATTTCACTTTTGTTGCAAAAACTGCTTTACCTTTGGAGGCCAATCCCAATATACTCACAAAGGACAGGCATTTACTCAGATGATTTCTGGAAAACAAGATTTATTGCAAGCAATAGGAGTCAGAAGGGTTATTACCCAAACAACTGGCTCAGCTCCATGCAAGGCTGAGGCCTTTCTTATACTCAGGTGTGAATAAGGGAGGGGGGGCTTTCAATACAGGTACACAGGTGAGAACACTTAATGGCTATCACATCCATTGTTCGGTATTAATCCATGCCATTTACATGTCTGGTAAACAGGAAGCCAGGACCCTTAGGGGTACTCCTGCACAGCTGTGGCAGGGTAAACATGAGTTTAAGATGCATGCCAGGCTAGAGGTTGAGAGTTCATATACAGGGAGTGAAAGTACAGTTTGAGACAGTTTTTAAAATCATACTGCACAACATTCATAATACAGTTGTTTCTAAATTGCATTATTCCAACACTTTGAACCATGTCCAGTTTAAATCGAGAACTAGGAAGTGTTTTATTGTCTTGTAACCATTTTGGACTATAACGTCCACTTTTAAAAAGGTCTCTCTTTGTAGGTAAACAAACATGTTTTGTTCTTTAATCACAATTCATCCAGGGTCACGATTCATGTGGGGAACACCACTTAAGGCGGCGCAGCTGGATGCCCTCACAGCGGCAAGGGATCCACTCTATCCGGACAGTGTGGAACAGACCTTCCCAGGGTGAAGACGGGGAGCGCGTCGGGATCACTGCGCACGTAGTAATGGAGGCTGCCCTGCTCGGGAGAAACAGCGGCAAGGCATCGCGGTGCACGGCATGTTGCAGGGGAGGTGGTGTATGTCTAGGATGATTGGACAAGTTATAAAACTTTTCATGTCACTAAAATCCAGCCCCTCAATTGGTTGCAATTCTTCCACTTGTTACTTCTAGGGAATTGGGGGGGGGGGGGGGGGGGCTGGTACACATGCAGTATTTGTCCCTTGCAAATTTGCTTCCCTACAGAAAAATGATCATCCTGCTCCTTGCAAGCCAATGGACTGTGTGAAAAACCTTGCAGCAGATTTTGGGTGATAGAAATGTCTTCAGCCAGGAGGTCAACTGCCTGATGTTATGATTTTGGGGGTTTGGCTAAAGACTGGGTTCTGACAATCCTGTTAAGCTCTGTTCATTGTTAATTTATTCCTGTAATCTCAGTCTTTGTGTTTAAAATGTTACAAGCCGGTGGTGTGTGCTGGTCATGGGGGTTTTGCTGTGCACAGGCTCAGCCGTTGGGATATTAAGAGGCTGTGAAGGGGGTGGGGGGGTAATAAGAGGCTGTGACGGGGTAGTGGGTCTGTGTTGTACAAGGCTGCGCCGCTCTGGTCCGAGGGGCGGGCGGGGGGGGGGGGTGGTCAGTGTTAATCCCCCCCCCCCCCCCCCCCCCCCCGGGGTAGGAACGGTTCGGTCTGAGGAGAAACTCTTCCCCTCTCGGGTGTCTGCCCTGAGGGGGAAGACGACGTGTGTGTGTGTGTGTGTGTGGGGGGGGCGCTCCACAGCGCGAGGACTCGGGCCTGGGGGGGGGGGGCGTTGGGAACCGCGAGCGACGAGCTCCGAGGAGCAGGAGGAAACCCCGCGCGTGAGGCCGCCTGGGGAACGGAGTCAGCGGCGGGCGCGCGCGCAGAACATGATGGCGGCCCTCCGAGCCCTGCCCCAGCGTGTGCCGCCGGCGCATGCGCAGTCGGGAACAGCGTCCCATTGGCTGGCTGGCTGGCGGGGTATAAAGTCACTTCCGGCCTACGCGCGGGGAGCGGCGGTGGCTGCTGCCTCCAGAGCAGGGAGAAACCGGAGCGGCGGGCAGCGCGCGCGACCCGCCGGACTCGGACACCCCCGGAGACCGACCGACCCGCCCCCCACGGGACCGGACCCGACCCGGCTACAGGACCTCGCCCTGGAGAGGGGGAGAGGAAAAGGTACCGACACCAACCAACCGCCCCCCCCCCCCCCCGCCGCCCTGGGAGATTGGGGGGGGGGGGTGTTTTGTGGGTTTTTCCTGTAGGAGAGTGAAGAACGTGTCTGTCGTTCCGCTCTCACCTCCAGAAAGACGCGAACTGTCTCCAGTGTCTTGTATAGAAAGACACCGACTGAGTGTCTGTGTCTCTCACACCTAGAAAGACACTCAGGGTCTCTCTCACTGTGTCTTCTAAAGACACTTTCACACGTTCTCTCAGGGTCTTCTATAGATTGTCTCTCTCAGGGTCTCTCTCACTGTGTCTTCTAAAGACACTTTCACACCTTCTATAGAAAGACACTTATTGTCTCTTTCACACTCTCTCTCACAGGGTCTTCTATAGAAAGACACTTACTGACTGTCTGTCTCTTTCACACTCTCTCTCACTGTGTCTTCTAAAGACTCTTTCTCAGGGTCTTCTATAGAAAGACACTTATTGTCTCTTTCACACTCTCTCTCACAGGGTCTTCTATAGAAAGACACTTACTGACTGTCTGTCTCTTTCACACTCTCTCTCACTGTGTCTTCTAAAGACTCTTTCTCAGGGTCTTCTATAGAAAGACACTTATTGTCTCTTTCACACTCTCTCTCACTGTGTCTTCTAAAGACACTTTCACACCTTCTATAGAAAGACACTTATTGACTCTTTCACACTCTCTCTCACAGGGTCTTCTATAGAAAGACACTTACTGACTGTCTGTCTCTTTCACACTCTCTCTCACTGTGTCTTCTAAAGACTCTTTCTCAGGGTCTTCTATAGAAAGACACTTATTGTCTCTCTCACTGTGTCTTCTATAGAAAGACACTTATTGTCTCTTTCACACTCTCTCTCAGGGTCTTCTATAGAAAGACACTTATTGTCTCTTTCACACTCTCTCTCACTGTGTCTTCTATAGGAAGACCCTTACTGACTGTCTGTCTCTTTCTCTCTCACTGTGTCTTCTAAAGTCTCTTTCACACTCTCTCTCAGGGTCTTCTATAGAAAGACCCTTACTGACTGTCTGTCTCTTTCTCTCTCACTGTGTCTTCTAAAGTCTCTTTCACACTCTCTCTCAGGGTCTTCTATAGAAAGACCCTTACTGACTGTCTGTCTCTTTCACACTCTCTCTCACTGTGTCTTCTAAAGACTCTCACACGTTCTCTCAGGGTCTTCTATAGAAAGACACTTATTGTCTCTCTCACTGTGTCTTCTAAAGACACTTATTGTCTCTTTCACACTCTCTCTCAGGGTCTTCTATAGAAAGACCCTTACTGACTGTCTGTCTCTTTCACACTCTCTCTCACTGTCTTCTAAAGACACTTATTCTCTCTCTCACTGTGTCTTCTAAAGACACTTTCACACGTTCTCTCAGGGTCTTCTATAGGAAGACACTTATTGACTCTTTCTCAGGGTCTTCTATAGAAAGACACTTATTGTCTCTTTCACTCTCTCAGGGTCTTCTATAGATTGTCTCTTTCAGGGTCCTCTCTCACTGTGTCTTCTAAAGACACTTATTGTCTCTTTCACACTCTCTCTCAGGGTCTTCTATAGAAAGACCCTTACTGACTGTCTGTCTCTTTCTCTCTCACTGTGTCTTCTAAAGACTCTTTCACAGACACTTATTGTCTCTTTCATCTTCTATAGAAAGAAAGACACTTATTGTCTCTTTCACACTCTCTCTCACTGTGTCTTCTAAAGACACTTTCACACCTTCTATAGAAAGGACACTTATTGACTCTTTCACACTCTCTCTCAGGGTCTTCTATAGAAAGACACTTATTGTCTCTTTCACACTCTCTCTCACACAGGGTCTTCTATAGAAAGACTCTTTTCACACTCTCTCTCACTGTGTCTTCTAAAGACTCTCACACGTTCTCTCAGGGTCTTCTATAGAAAGACACTTATTGTCTCTCTCACTGTGTCTTCTAAAGACACTTATTGTCTCTTTCACACTCTCTCTCAGGGTCTTCTATAGAAAGACACTTATTGTCTCTTTCACACTCTCTCTCACTGTGTCTTCTATAGAAAGACCCTTACTGACTGTCTGTCTCTTTCACACTCTCTCTCACTGTGTCTTCTAAAGACACTTTCACACGTTCTCTCAGGGTCTTCTATAGGAAGACACTTATTGACTCTTTCTCAGGGTCTTCTATAGATTGTCTCTTTCATGGTCTCTCTCACTGTGTCTTCTAAAGACACTTATTGTCTCTTTCACACTCTCTCTCAGGGTCTTCTATAGAAAGACCCTTACTGACTGTCTGTCTCTTTCTCTCTCACTGTGTCTTCTAAAGACTCTTTCACACTCTCTCTCACTGTGTCTTCTAAAGACTCTTTCACACGTTCTCTCAGGGTCTTCTATAGAAAGACACTTATTGTCTCTTTCACTCTCTCAGGGTCTTCTATAGATTGTCTCTTTCACGGTCTCTCTCACTGTGTCTTCTAAAGACACTTATTGTCTCTTTCACACTCTCTCTCACTGTGTCTTCTAAAGACTCTTTCACACTCTCTCTCACTGTGTCTTCTAAAGACACTTATTGTCTCTTTCACACTCTCTCTCAGGGTCTTCTATAGGAAGACCCTTACTGACTGTCTGTCTCTTTCACACTCTCTCTCACTGTGTCTTCTAAAGACACTTTCACACGTTCTCTCAGGGTCTTCTATAGGAAGACCCTTATTGACTCTTTCTCAGGGTCTTCTATAGATTGTCTCTTTCATGGTCTCTCTCACTGTGTCTTCTAAAGACACTTATTGTCTCTTTCACACTCTCTCTCAGGGTCTTCTATAGAAAGACCCTTACTGACTGTCTGTCTCTTTCTCTCTCACTGTGTCTTCTAAAGACTCTTTCACACTCTCTCTCACTGTGTCTTCTAAAGACTCTTTCACACGTTCTCTCAGGGTCTTCTATAGAAAGACACTTATTGTCTCTTTCACTCTCTCAGGGTCTTCTATAGATTGTCTCTTTCACGGTCTCTCTCACTGTGTCTTCTAAAGACACTTATTGTCTCTTTCACACTCTCTCTCACTGTGTCTTCTAAAGACTCTTTCACACTCTCTCTCACTGTGTCTTCTAAAGACACTTATTGTCTCTTTCACACTCTCTCTCAGGGTCTTCTATAGGAAGAAGACCCTTACTGACTGTCTGTCTCTTTCACACTCTCTCTCACTGTGTCTTCTAAAGACACTTTCACACGTTCTCTCAGGGTCTTCTATAGAAAGACACTTATTGTCTCTCTCACTGTGTCTTCTAAAGACACTTATTGTCTCTTTCACACTCTCTCTCAGGGTCTTCTATAGAAAGACACTTATTGTCTCTTTCACACTCTCTCTCACTGTGTCTTCTATAGAAAGACCCTTACTGACTGTCTGTCTCTTTCACACTCTCTCTCACTGTGTCTTCTAAAGACACTTTCACACGTTCTCTCAGGGTCTTCTATAGGAAGACACTTATTGACTCTTTCTCAGGGTCTTCTATAGATTGTCTCTTTCACGGTCTCTCTCACTGTGTCTTCTAAAGACACTTATTGTCTCTTTCACACTCTCTCTCAGGGTCTTCTATAGAAAGACCCTTACTGACTGTCTGTCTCTTTCTCTCTCACTGTGTCTTCTAAAGACTCTTTCACAGACACTTATTGTCTCTTTCACACTCTCTCTCACAGGGTCTTCTATAGAAAGACCCTTACTGACTGTCTGTCTCTTTCACACTCTCTCTCACTGTGTCTTCTAAAGACTCTTTCACACGTTCTCTCACTGTGTCTTCTATAGAAAGACCCTTACTGACTGTCTGTCTCTTTCACACTCTCTCTCACTGTGTCTTCGAAAGACACTTTCACACATTCTCTCAGGGTCTTCTATAGAAAGACACTTACTGACTGTGTCTTCTCAAGATACTTATTGTCTCTTTCACACATTCTCTATCTCTCAGGGTCTTCTATATATTCTCTCTTGTGCCCTGGTCCCACTTATCCCTTCCACCAGCATTTCCCTTGGTCCTGCTAAGAGGGGGGTGAAGGAACTTCCCCCTTTCCCTAAGGTGGGTAAGTGTGTACAGAATCACTCTGCCTTTTGCATTCTGTGCAGCCCCACTCCCACAGCTGTACTCTACACACTGTAATGGCTGCCTCTCCCCTCTGCTCCATTGGTGGATAAGGCCTACCACATTGGTTCTCAAAGTGGGGGGGGGGGGGGGGGGGGGTTAGGACCCCTCTGGGGGGCACAAGCACCTGCTGCCAGCCCCACACAATGCCACAGGCTCCTGAAATCCAGCCCCTGCAGGCACCCCCATAAGGCCAGTCCTGGCCATGGCTCCTGCTGCAGGCACTACCCCATGCACAACTAGGCCCCAGCCCCTGGCATGGTGGGCTGCTGGCACCTCACTGACCTCAAGGGGCTGCTGGGGGCTGCAGGCATTCTGCAAAAAGTTTGAGAGCTGGAGGGGTAACACCTTGCCTACCCTAAATAACAGGAATTCACTCTGTGACCAAAGGAGGCTGTATGGAGCATGGTACAAACACAAAACAAAAACAGCAGCACACAAAGGGAGCTCACTTTATTTTATTACCCCCCAACCCCTCCTCTGTCATATTTTATTACCTCCGACTGCTGAACTTGTACAAACACAGAGCTTGAACGAAAAAAACCACATCTAAACAGTACATAGCAGTAGCTTGTACTATTCAACTCAGGACCAAGGCTTGCCTGAAGTAGCAGGCTGCAATTACAGAAAATAGGAATAAAATTAACAACGAAGAACACATCATATTAGGAATGTTAAAACCAAATCTTTAACCAAAATCATAGCACACATTCTAGATGCAACAGTTCAGACTCACTCTCTCTCCCCTCCCCTACATATCCCCAACTCCAAGCTTACAGAGTTTAAACATATATTTCTGGTACGTACACACACACACACTCTCCCTCTCTCTCCCTTCTGTGGTATCTGTACAACGTTGAACTGTGATACCCAGCCTTCAGCTGAGACCTCGCCGAGATGCTTTGGGGGAACCAGAATGTTCGTAGCAAACTTGGGAGGTTTCTGTAACTCTTCTGTACTTCCTTGGCCAATTGTCTTGTCATGGACACCGGACCGGTGCAGAGAGTCCATGCGGGGATTTGTGACTAGCCTCTGAATCCTTCAGGAACCCATGGAACAAATAACCCTCTGTTCCCAGAAGGTGGATCCCGGCGGCCCCCGGTTTGTGCCGTATGGAAGAAATGCCTGGGCGATGCAAAGGAGGTTGTCTGTTGCCATGGTACCAATTGGCCTGTAACCTAAGCAAATAGGTCCCTTGTCAAAAATCCAAATATGTTTTTATTTTGCTCTGGTACAAATTTAACTCTATAGAGATCTATGCTCCGGTACCTTGCGTGAAGTGACAGATATTTTTAAATTACATTTGCAATGGCAACCAGGTTTCCCAGAAGTTATTAGTGCCAAACTCAATTTCCTCCTCTTTATGGGTCTGCCAATCAAGATTGCTCCCACCAGAAAAAACAATTAGAACAAGAGGAAGATTAAAAACAGGCAGTCACCTTTGCATTCAGGGGCAGACCCGTTCCAGACTCCACTGATGTTATCTTCCATTGTACAGTGAATGGAAACCTCTCCGCTAAGTGAGAAATTATGGTCACTTTTGTAAGTTACCAATGAGTTAGTGAAAGATTTCCTCATGCATCCCGTTGGCGATATTAGGAGGAGAACCAGTAACCGCTGCAAGAAAAGAGATGGCATCACAAATATTAATGCACATTTCAGTCAGAGCTGAACTGTAACGATTAAGTAAACATTTGTTTACAATTCTTCCCCAAAAGGGGGGGAAATTTCAACCGTTTGCGAGTGTAATTAGTACTGTGTTTTAACAAACATGTGAGGCGTTACCTTCCTTAGATTTACAAGACTTTCCGCTCCCAACGTCCGTTCAGCTAGGGGATTTTGGCCGCATGAAATACCGGCCTCGTCAGAACGCATCCTTCCCAACCGCGTCATATATAAGGAGCTGGGACTCTAATTGACATACAGTAAAACCTCGATATAACGGACTAATTCGGGCGAGGGGGTGTCCGTTAAAGCTGAAAGTCCGTTATTTAATAATAAAAAAAACAAGCTGTGGGAGCAGCAGCCCGCCCCAATTAGTCCGTTATATGGAGGTTTTACTGTACTTTTAACTACAGTATCATGTTAAACTATCACGGCAGCTGGGAGCCTTCAGCCAGCCCATGCTGGGACCCGGCAGCCAGCCCCCAAAAAACGGATTTGGGATGCATCGGACTTGCTCATAAATTTTGTCCATTGCATCCGAAGTCCGTTAAATCGGGGTTTTACTGTACTTGAAAGGCAATAGTTCCGGTTCTGCAATGTTCCAAAAGATGAAAGATTAAATTAGGATTTTCCTTCTAATCGCCAGCTGGTAGAACCAGCTGGCAATAGCCTGGTTGACAGATCCATCCCAGGTAATATTCAAAAGGACAAAAACCTTTAACAGAGTGGATCCTAAAACACTTTTGTGACATTTCCCCGCTCCCAAAAATATCTGTATGATGGACATAATCTAAATCGAGTGAATATAAAAAACACACGAAAGCTCCGTAATGATTACTCTGTAACAGCTCCAATAGTGAGGTGTTCTTAAAACCATCAAAATAGCCTGACCTTGACAAGTTGACTCCCTTCAACTTGATCTCCCTTCAGCAAACACTCGATGAAAGTCCACCCACGTAATCTGAACCTAAACAATAAAGAGAAAAAGTTTCTTACCTGCCTGATTGCTCCTGAAATAGACCAGAACTTTGGAAAAGGGGTTCTTTCTGCCTGTAAGTGACCCTGTAGGGTCATCCTGCTGCAAGTACCAAGGTGATCTCTAGGACCAAGAAATGCCAAGTACTTAAAGTCAATGTAGAAAAAAGCAATCAGGTAGGTATAAAATTGCAGAGACCATGTTAGCAGGTGAAACCCTTCCCCTTAATGTCTAAACTAGCTAGATGCTTGTAATGAGTACAATATGAGCAAGATCTGTGTTAAACCTTAGCAAAGGGGAACAAGTAAGTCTCTCTCCCCTACATTTTTTAATGCTTCTTATTTCTTACAGCTCCGGAAGGTGGAAGAAGTCCCTAAATAAGTTCCAGAATTTGAAAAACCCTAAGGAATGTAGTAATTTTTCAGACTGTGAATCTTCTCAAAGCATTTGCACGTTGGAGGGGTTTGTATTTGCACATTAGGGGGCTGCATCACACCTCCCTCATTCCGATCTTCAGAATGGCGCCTGGGATGTGTACTCCTGACATTCTATACCTCTGACTGCTGTCCCAGATAAATGGGGAGCAAAGTACTAAAAGGGTCTCGCTGTCACTCGAAGTCGGTAGCTCAGCCTGCTTAGTGCCATCATTCCTTTTTCTAGTTTAACTCTGCTCTTCTACCACAGAGTTGGCAACAGTCCACATCCAAGACCCACTAAGCTAGACCTGTAACTAATTCTTGTGCAGGAAGTACTGCATACTGGCAATGCGATCACTTAGCCTTCGCTGCTACTTTTAATGCTACAGGCTAAAGGTCGTGGCCTTATTTATTTGGCAAGGAGGTTTAGAGAAGCAAAGGAGAGGTGCCCTAGTAAAGCTGATTTCTGAAGGTTCTGCTGAAACAGCAGGGACCGACAAGGACAGATGGGAACATTACTTGTGGCTGCTGCTTCTCCACCAACTTAAAATATTGCACCCAAAGGCCGCTCGTGCCGACAGCAACAACGGGAAGAGAAGCCGGCTGTCCCGTCGCCGCCCGCTCTTTCAAAACCCGAACGTCTCAATTTCTAAACCTCATCGGCCCATTTAAACCCAAAGCTTTCGTTGGGGGACACTTCCGAGGTGTGCGGGTTCCGTACGCTTCTGCGTAGGAAAATGTGAAGTACCGCAACGATAGCTCGGACGGTCTTGTGGGTGCAACTCAGAGGCGGCAGTGCCTAGAAGAAAAACCACTGGACTGGGGCGTGGGAAACTTGGATTCCGTTCTCATTTCTGCCTCTGGCCTGTGGCTGACGTTGGGAAGTCACTTCTCCACTTAGGTTTCCCCATCTCTAAAACTGGATAAACAAAACCGCCCTCCTTTGTAACGTGATTTGATATCTGATAACTGCGAGTTGTTACTACATCACCTGAGAAGTGGGCCGATGGCTCAGCTACAGGAAAAGGCCTTCTCTTTTGTAGGGTTTGAAGACAGAGAATCATAGGACTTGAAGGAACCTCGAGAGGTTTCCTAGTTCAGTCTCCTGCACTCAAGCAGGACAAAGTATTATCTAGACCAGCAGTTCTCAAACTTTTTGAGACCGCGACCCCTTTTTGTACTCCAGTGGCCCGGCGCGACCCCTCCGCCGAAAAGCTGCTGAATTACAAAAAAAATAAAATAAAAAAACACGTGCCAGACGCCCCGGCCCCCAGTCCCCGCCGCAGGCGTGCTCCCGGCTGAGCCCTGGCCCTGGTCCCAGCCAGCCACCGGGGCTCGAGCAGCCACCGGGGCTCGCCGCTGCCCGGGTATCGCAGCTTGAGCTGCCTCCTGGCTGCTTGGGCAGCTGCCGGCGGCCCCAGAGATTGTGGCCGCTCAGGCAGCCGCCGGCGGCCCCGGAGATCACATCCACCCGTGGCCCCGGAGATCATGGCCCTGGAGATCGCGGCTGCTCAGGCAGCCGCGGGCGGCCCTGGAGATTGTGCCACCGGCGGCCGCCGGCGATCACGGTTCCGGCGGCGGCCCCGGAGATCGCGGGCGCTCGGGCAGCCGCCGGCAGCCCCGGAGATCGCAGCCACCCGCAGCCCTGGAGATTGCGGCCCCGGAGACCGCAGCCACTGGTGGCCGTGGAGATCGCGGCTGCTTGGGCAGCCGCCGGTGGCCCTGGAGATCGAGCCGCCAGTGGCTGCCGGTGGCCCTGGAGATCGCAGCCACTCGGGCAGCCGCCGGCGGCCCCGGAGATCGCGGCCCCGGAGATCGCATCCACCCGCGGCCCTGGAGATCGCGGCTGATCAGGCAGCCGCCGGCAGCCCTGGAGATTGTGGCACCGGCGGCCGGCGGCGGCCCCGGAGATCGCGGCTCCGGCGGCGGCCCCGGAGATCACGGCCACTCGAGCAGCCACCGGTGGCCCCGGAGATCGCGGCCGCTTGGGCAGCCGGCGGCAGCCGGGGATCCCGCAGCAGGGAGTTACTGGGGTAGGATCTGGCGACCCTCACAAAAGTGGCCCACGACCCCTGTTTGAGAACCCCTGTCTAGACCATCCCTGACAGGGGTATGTTTAACCTGCTCTTAAAAATCTCAGACAACAGAGATTCCCCAATTTCCCTAGGCAATTTACTCCATAACCAGCCCCTATGATCAACATTGATCATAACCAATGATCCTGTTCCTAGCACAGAGAATCTAACCCTTGTTCCCCGCACATATAAATGGGTGATTCATTTTGTTTTTCACTGTAACATTAATTAAACGAAAGCATCCACACTCATGCCATCTGCTTCCTTGTTCAATGACTATGTCCAGAATGTACCTGCACGATCCAAAGAAATTAGAACCCAATCACCTATTATGGTAGTTTTTTCCAACAGCAGCTTGAACAAATTGAAGCGCACCCCACGATACCGTAGCTGTACCTGCTTTCTCCCAACTTAATCTTTCAACTGGAGGACTGAGGGATCACGATCCACACCTGGCCAAATTCGGCTTGAAAGTTATACTTTTTAAATAGGGCCCTGAAGCCAGGACAGCCGATCTGTAGCACCCACTCAGATGATGTTTTTAAATTAGACCGGAATTTCTATTATTAATTTTGCACTGTACACCAGTAGTTCTACACCTAACTAAGCTCTGTGAATTAATCGGCACCGGTTGCCCAAAACTCACCCCTCATCACGAATGATGTTCACTTCTGCACCGTACAGGTCATTTGTTTTATCAACAGCTCTGCCGTGCTCTGGTCCTTTTGGAACACCGCAAGATTTCCCTGGCACAGAACAAGATCAGCGTTAGCAGGTTACATTGATGCGACAAACTAACATACGTAGACGAGACTACGGGTGGAGTGGCCAAACCGTGGCTCGCAAGCCGCATGTGGCTCTTTTATAGTGAAAGTGCAGCTCGCCCTCCTACCAGACTGGGCATGGGCCGTGAGAAGCTTGGGACCTCTGCCTTGGAGCAGGGCAGGGGGCTAGAGGGGTCTGCCCAGCAGGGAGGCGGGTCTCAGGGTTTCAGCAGGAAGGGGGCTGAAGCCCCGACCCCGACAGGTACCTCCTGCTCTTGAATTTCTGAAGATTGTTGCACGCGGCTCAAAGGGTCAGTAAGTTTGGCCACCCCTGGACTATGGCAGACTCACAATCCGGTTAGTTCACTCTCCTCTCTGGGTTTATTTTTTCTACTTAACTGGGGATGTTCTTATGGTCCATATTAAGTGTTTAATTACATCACTTTGTGAACTTCACCAGCAGAGACTCCTACCCGGTACAGGGAGGTATTTGTGATGCTTCCTCTGGTGCCAGGCACTTATTCCATAAAGAACACGCTATTGGAAAATCACCATGTCCACATGCCAAACTCAGGCAGCCGCAGAGAAAGCTACAAACGGCATGAATGAATATATTGGGAAAACATCTCTGTCTTTGTTGTGGACAAGGATTTTTGCACATAAAAAGATATGGCCTATTATATACATAGTGTATTTTCGTAATCGGGCATGCCAGACTACCTGAGTCTAAGACTGCACAAGAAATTCACATCAGTATTCAGATATAACCTATGTTTCTCAAACACAATACAATACGTACAAGCAAGGAGCTGTGGTTAAGGGTGGTCACTCAGTTGGCTCCTTCCTCTCACCCTGTATTAATGAAAGGTTTTTGCATGGAATACAACAGATACAGACTCAGTATAGGTAGCTTTGCCAAAACTTATGGTATTCTTCATAATGGAGGCCAACAATTTAAGTTTTATGATGTATTTTGGTATTTGAACAACTCTGCCATATATATTGTTATTCAATATTGCATTTATTAATACAGTGATCCAGTTTCATTGAACTATGAGATGAATGAGTGGTCTCTGAGGCTAGAATTTTTAAATGTGTGAATTTTAACAACAAAAATAATACTAGGTTTAAGATTAGCAGCCGTGTTAGTCTGTATCCATAAAGAAAATGAGGAATACCTGTGCACCTCAGAGACTAACCAGTTTATTTCAGCATAAGCTTTCGTGGACTATAGCCCACTTCATCAGATGTATCCGATGAAGTGGGCTATAGCCCACGGAAGCTTATGCTGAAATAAACTGGTTAGACTCTGAGGTGCACAGGTATTCCCCGTTTTCTTGAAAAAGAATACTGTTATTCTCCTTCACATATAGTTTCCAGGGATACTGCGTTCACCATTTTAAAATGGATATTTACCACAGCATCATATTTGTGATTTCCTGTTGCTGCTGGGAAGCACCACAAACAGAATGAAAAGCTTAACTCCTGCAAGCGCCGTCCAATGTTCAATAGTGCTCACTTGGCTTTCTCTCTCCATTTAAAGCTTAATTGAAATTTAACATCAAAACCTGACAAAAAGGTTTTTCAAATTAAAACTTAGAAGCCGGTGCTGAAATGTGAACCAGCTGCTGAACACAAAACTCTCCTAGCTGCTCACAGAGGGCCACTCGCTCAGGGGAGAGAGAGAAGTGACCAAAAAAAGACACCTACCTCTGCAGATTTCAGGGACTCCTGACCATGTTAAATTGTGAAGACAAGTAATGACAGGTCCCCTCGTATCCTGGACGACGGACGTTATTCACAGTGGTCCCAGGAGGAAGGCAGAAGATTTGATGCTTGGTGGGGCACCTCAGCTGGCTAGCAAAAAAAAGAGAGACACCATCTGAAAGATTCAGCTATAAAAATAGGTATCAAAATTGTACTTTTAGCTTTCTATTTATATATAAACACACACATTTTTAAAAAATAGAAACAGCTCTGGAATGTAAGTGAAGGGGACCAAACAGGTATCCTGCCCCAAAAGTTTATGATTTAGAGTCAGCAGCAGCTATTACAGCCACAGAACAGCGTATGAGCATTAGAGCAGGACACTTTACAAAATATGTAGGGGAAGGGAGGCAAACAACTTGGACAAAGTTAACTGGGTGCTGCTCCAAGCAGCGGGTGATAGGAACTAAGTAGTAAAAAAGAAAAGGAAGGAGCTAAGAGAGAAAAAGGCATTGGTAGATTAAAGCATGTAGAAAGAGAGATTTCCCCCCTGCTCCTCATCTCCAATTCTAACAGAACATCCTGTTTACAGCCCTGGCACAGTTGTCTTCTTCAACTCTCACCTTGTGACTCTCTCCAGTCTGTGTCCATCCTCTCCATTTCACTGAAGTCTCACACAATTCCCAGGGCCTCTACCCCCCACCCCATTCTCCTTGACCTCTTAAGATACGTCTAGACTACCCGCCGGATTGGCGGGTAGCGTTCGATGTATCAGGGATCGATTTATTGTGTGTCGTCTAGATGCGATAAACCAAACCCCAAATGCGTTCCCCATCGACTCCAGAACACCATCTCCGCAAGAGGAGGAAGCGGAGTCGACGGGAGCAGCAGCGGTCGACTCGCCCCTGTGAGGACAGGCAGGTAAGTCGACCTAAGATGCTTCGACTTCAGGTATGCGAATTGTGTATCTTAGGTCGACTCCCCCGCCCCTAGTGTAGACCACCCTTAGTGCCCTGGACACCATCAAGCATTTCTACTTCTTTAAATCCCATCATCTACTAGCTTTTGTCGCTCCATCCTTTCAGATTTTTCTCCTGATTCTTCCATCTCGGACTTTCAGGTCTAGTTTGGTGGATCCTCCAATAGCTCCCCCCCCCCCCCCCCCCCCCATCCCATCAGCGAGAATCTGCCAGGATTCTCTCCTTGTCCTCCTCTCTTTTCCTGGTGCATCCCATCTCTGGGATCCTATCTACTCTCTCAGCTTTGGATGTGATCGTTATATCAGCAACTCACAAAATTCCCATTTGGATTCCCTGCCAGCAGCTTAAACTGCACATGGCAAAAACAGAGTACACGTTCCCTCGCAAACCTTTCCTTCGCCACGTCCTCAGTTGCCACTCATTGAACAAAATCCTCCTCTCAACTGCTCATGCCTTTAATCTGGGCTTTAGTTTTGACTCAGCCCTTTCTACGGACCCTCATGTCCCAGCTATATCCAAATCTTGCCATTTTCCTTTCGGAAGTTCTCCGAGATCCAGCTTTTCTCAGTTCAGACGGCCAAAGCTCTCATCCAGGCCCTTGTATTCCTCTCTATGGATTTGGCTTTTCTTCAGGTTATGTCAACCCCTATTCTGTGCATCTCTCCCCCGGGACTCCCTTCTTTACCACCTCAAAAATAAACGTTGTATTCTCTCTTTCAAAGCCCATCTCGTCACAGCCCCGCCTCACCTACCCGATGTCCCATCTCATGATGTCAACTACCAGCTGAGCTCTACCAACATACCCAACCTTCATCGCCTCTTCATCCACGTCTCCTAGGGAACCTCCAGGCTTTCTTCCTTCCCTCCCAGACAGGTTCCCTGAAAAGATTCATAGCCGCGAGTCTGAAAACCCCTCTTTCTGCTGTAGTGCCTGTAGAACCTATTTTATACAAGCCAGAAACGAGGGCAGACACACTGCACGCACAGCTAACACAGCTAAAACATGGGGCCCTCCCTCTCCGCCACCTTCACCCATTTGTTGCATCTCCTGGTTAATCTGGATGTAGAGTTCTTTAGGGCAGTGCTTTTCACTCTTCTTTTCTGGCCACCCAGTTGAAGAAAATTGTTGATGCCCGTGACCCAACGGAGCTGGGGATGAGGGGTTTGGGGTATGGGAGGGGCTCAAGGCTGAGGCAGTGGGTTGGGGTGCGGGGATGAGGGCTGCAGGGTAAGGCTGGTAATGAGGGGAGGAGTCGGGGTGCAGGAGGGGGTCAGAGCTCTGAGCTGGAGGTGCAGGCTCTGTGGTGGGACTGAGGATGAGGAGTGGGGTGCAGGAATGGGCTCTGGGATTGGGGGAGACTTGGCCGTGGCAGCGGGTTGGGGCACCGGCGTACTTCGGGCAGCTTCTTGTCAGCGATGCACTGGGAGGTGCTAAGGCAGCTTCCTCCTCTCCTGGCACCGCGGACCGCCCTGCGCCCCAGAAGTGACCACTAGCAGGTCCAGCTCCTAGGCGGAGGCGCGCAAGCGGCTCCACATGGCTCTCTACCGCAGTCACCACCCCCCACAGCTCCCACCAGCTGGAACCTTTATGCAATATTGTAATATAAATGGTTCTATGCAGGTAAATCGTTTCTGACAAACTTTATTTCAGATTTGCCTGGTGATGCATCAAAACAGCCTGAGCATCCCGAGGATGGAGGCATCCCCACCTATTTCTGTGCACTCCAAACTCAGATATAACATTACTTCCCACTCCTGTCCATCTAAACCGCACATTCCTGAATCAAGCACAAGTCGTCTCACTGATGGATGTTCCCAGATTGCTTTGCAACAAGATTCTTGAATAAGCAGGTTAATTGTATATTGTCACTGATCCAGCAAGGAACTAGGTATTAAAGCTAATTTTGAGGAGACCTATTGAGTGGGGGAAAGTCTGACATTCCCACCAGCGAAGGGTGGCCCGAGCAAATTTGTTCCAGAGAAAATAAAATACTTACGAACACAAAACTCTCCCATGGTCGACCATTCTCAGTTCGAAAGGCAAACGACAGTGTCTGAGTTGTCAAGGATTTTCACAAAGCCATCCAGGCACTCGTCTGTCACTTTTGTGTCGATAGGAAAGTCCTAGGTGCGATTAGTATGACGGGGAGGCGCGATGGCGCCTTGGCAGGGCCCCACACAGACCTATCGGAAAAAGATAAGAAATTACTCATTTTAATGAGAAAGATTTATTTTAAATAGTTTCACACAGCTGCCTCCGTTGAAAAGGATCCTGACATGCTTTAGATGCTACAGGAACCTGCCACAGACCAGGTGAGCCCTGTTGTGGGGTTTCCTCACATTTTCCAGTAGCCTATGAGAATAGACACACTGCAGAAGAAGGGTGGAGGTGCAGAGAGCGATTGGATTAGCAGCACAGAGTAGCTGAGTCCCCACTGCATGACGAGCTCCAGCCTTAGCAACTCTTCAGCTCCCGCCCACACTCCAAGTGGGCCAGCTAGTGGATCAACTCGAGCTGGAGAGTTTCGCCCCTTAAACAAAAGTGTCTTTTGACCACCATGGACACTGTGCTCAGAGCTAGAATGGATATTTCTCCCCCTCAATCACCAGGTTTATTTGGGGGGGGGGGGGGGGAGGTTGTTTTCAGGGGTACCTGGGATTTTTTTCAGCAAAGACGCTGTATAAAAAGGAATTTTGCAAAAGGAAAAATCGTCAGTTCACGGACAACTGTTCTGAAAATCATATAAGCAGCCGTGTCACTCTCCGAAAAATGTCAGATGCCACAAGATCACTAGAATCAGAGAGGTAGCAGTGTTAGTCTGGAATAGCAGAGGTAACAAAGTCCTGTGGCACCTTAAAGATTAACTATAAAGTTTTGAAGCATAAGCTTTCGTGGGCTAATACCCACTTCGTCGGATGCAAGCACTAGAGTGACTTTTAGTGTTAGTATCTGACAAAACAGGCTAATAGAAAAGAGGCCCAATCCCAGAATTGCTCCTTCTCTCTTCTACAACTATTTCAAAGTTCTGCCACCTAACACGCAAGTGAACGTACCACTGAACAACATCGCTGAGACAAATAAGAAAAAATTCAACTCATTTCACTCATTTAATTTGCCTAAATATTTCTGAGACTGCGCAGTGCAAGCTGTCCACAGGCATTAGCTGTACTGCCCTGTTAGCCACACCACCAATTAATTCTTTGGCCCATAAACAATCTATTGATACGCACAACAGTGAGGATTATAGAACAGTTTTACAGATGGGTAATTTTTGGCCCAGTCAATATGTCTGGAGTGTCATTTACAATAGCAGATCCCCTAGCTAAAGGGACCTTTGGTCAGACTCACTATGGCCATTTTTATTGTCATTGTCTTGTGTTTTTGCCTCCCAACAGCATCCTCGATCCTCTCCAGTTTTCTAACTGCTCCTTCCCAGACAAGTCTCACCCTCCTCTTGTCTGAGCTCACCGATCAAGTTCTCTTTCTTATTCCTGTCTGATCTGGGCGTCCATTAGCCTGCACTCCCTGGCTGATCCTGTCCTCTCTTGGGACCATCTCATCAGCTCACAGGACTTCAGCTGCCAGCTCTGTGCCGATTCCTTACAACACATCCAGGTGCTTGGGGGCTTCATCCCTGGAGTCAACAACTTCTCTCCATTTCCCAGGGAGATGTGCGAGAGTTAATTACACTAAAACCAGGCGGAGAAGCCACATCCCCAGCACAGCCAGAGTGAAGCCAAGGCAAGGTGACCAAATGGCTCCCCACACAGGTAGCTCGGGTACCAAGACCCTGCCCTACACAGCTGCAGGTGGGGAAGTGGGCTCCCCGGCGGGAGAAAGGGCTCTGGGTAGCAGAAGTGAGGACAAGACAAGACACTGCCGCAGCACGAACACGCGCACCGTCGGGCTCAGCCCGTGGACCTGCCCGCTCCCATCGGTAACCCTGGCCCAGGCTGTCCAGAGCCGCTCGCAGCGCCAGGGCGCCAAGAAGCTGGGGCCAAGCTCCCGTGCCTGCAACCAGAGGGGAGGTGCCACCTTGGGAGGGGCTCAGGGCAGGGAGTGGGGGCGTGGCCAGGAGAGGAGAGGGTGGGATGGGGGGGGGAGAGGAGAGGCTTGTATCACTGCTTTGCACCCAGGCGTTGCCCAGGGAGCAAGTGCTGAGATGGGGTGAAGCAGACAAGAAGCTCATCTGCAAAGCCATTCCCCAGTTTCCCCCTCTTGATGATCAACTTCTGCCATGATGCCTACAGGGAACTAGATCGCCGATAATGGCAAGTTCAAGGAATTATTGGCATTACGTGGCATCCAAGGCCCCCCTCTGGCCACGTTAAGTTTAAACTAGTAGTGAAATATCCACGAGGGAGCATCAGAAAGAAGAGCTGAAATGCTGGATTCGGTGGAGGGAGACAGGTCACGCCTGGCGAAGTAGATGTGAGTCGTCAGGATAAAGATGGTCAGCAACACCAACCATGTCAACAGATGAGATGGTTTAGGTAAGAGGTGCAGAGAGAAAGAGAAATGGGTCAGAGTGCTGTGGGAATCCCATGGAAGTGAGAGAAGGACCCACTCCCCTCACACAAAAACATAGTGAAGGCACAAAGAGAAAAGTAGGAAAATCATGAGTGAACACCGAGGACACAGTTTTAAGAACAGCATGTTTGTCAAAAGCAAATGAGATGTGGAGGAAGATGGATTAGAGACTCGAAAATATGACCAGAAAGAAGTTGTTGAAAACAAAACAGCGTGTGAAATCCTAGCAGACTGCAGTTCCCACATGGCAGATCTACTCTGTGCCACGGTCACACAACTGCGTTTTAAGCTTAGTGAACGCAAACCTCACATTTAGAGAGATTAAAGGTGGGGCTTATTTAAAAAAAACAACGGATTATTATTAGCAATTGGTTTTACAGCTGATCCTATAACGAGATTATTGAATTAATGGAAATAAGCAAAGAGCACCGCTTTATCTCTATTGCCTCTCCTCCTGAGCTACACTCAGAGAACAAAGGCTCCAATCCAGAATCACAAGGAACCTACCTAAAATAAGCAAGCTATATTACATACCTACACTTTTAGAGGCATAAGCACAGGTCCTGTGGCTTCCTAATATTGGACCGGAGACTAACATCCAGTTTGCATTGTCCTTGCAGGTGGTGATACAATCCCAGCCTGGGAGGTGAGATTGTGGGTTTGCACAGGTCTTTTGTGCACACCCAGCAAGAGTCAGTCCGCAAGAGTGCTGAACAGATCTAAAACCAACCTCACTTTCTAACAACATATATTCCTCTACACCTTCTCATCCTGCAGGATCCCAAAACGCCACAGGGCCCTAAAGCTCCTACAGGCTAGTGGGTCAAGATTATCAGCCCTACTACAGACTATGAGAAGGCGGCCCAGGTACACCACCGATTGAGCTGGTCCATATTGAGCTGGTCCATTGTTAGGGGGCACAAATTCGTAGTATGTCTTGTAGAGACTCGACGGGTCTATGGGAAACTATCACGGTGCCGTGTTTGACAATAAAAGGGGCAAGGGTGCCTTCGTACCTTACTAGAGTCTGTGATCATTGGGGGTTCTCTCGGGGTCTGCTGTGCCAGCAATCTGCAGAGCCGGGGCAGCAAAGAGAGGGAACACACACGCAGCTGACTGATATCGAACAAGAGCAGAACACCACACCGGTAGCTACTGACAACATTGGTGACTCCGACCGCTGACCTGGTGAGTAAGCGAGCTGTCCGCTCTAGGAATCGTGATCTAACATGACAGAAAGCCACGGTAAAGCCACAGAAAGCCATGACAGTAACCCCCTTGTCCCTTCCCTTCAAATTCCCACAGTTTGATAACTCCTGGACCCGCTGGATTGCCAGTAAGTGGGGAAACACGGACTGGCATATGTAGAGAAATAGTAGAAACAGAAGCTCTAAAGAATAGTACAGTAACAAAGAAAGAGCTAAAAGAATCAAAAGAAGCTACAGAGCCCTGGAATGCTTCCACCCCCATTGCAGGGGGCAAGCAGCCCGGAGACAACCAGCACAGAAACAGAATAAAACATTGGAAATAGCAGCAAGGAACCTACAAAAAAATGTGAGCGCGCCATCCCCCGTTATAAATATTCGTGGTAAAGTGCAGGCTTCAGGTAGCTCTCCTGTGCCTGAAGAAAGGGGACAGAAATGGAAAAATGTGGCCCTAGTAAAACTAAAAGATGAAATGGGGTCCACTGCAGTGCAACCACTATCTTATCATAAAAGCCAGGTTCTGGTAAAACCTAAACTGGAACCTAGTCTGGTGCCTGTCAGAATGGGACAAGTGCACGGATGGGAAAAGTAGCATCCAATACTTTCACTGAATTGGTAAATCAAATGAAGGAAAACATGGAACAGTTCACAGAGCACGTTAGGAGACAGGCGCTGCGACTCCATTGCAGGGGAGTGAATAAAAAGGAATTTCAAAGTCAAAATCTAAAATTGAGCAGGTTAACCCCTAAAATTGATGTATTAACATATGGAGTTACCCAAAAACAGTTCACTGCCGCAAAAAAAGGGCACTTCTGACACCCATTCGACATGCAGACAAAAACAGACACGGGGAACAAATTCAAATTTTACAAGAGCAGATGAGTACCCCCACTCATTGCAGAGCAAGGATAAAAACCAAGGGTCCACTTTCCAACTGTGCAGGTTCCCAATTGCTTTGACCCACAGAACCACACTGCGCGCTCATATCTGAAACTACAACTTTCTTTCTTGAATATTTTTACATACCAGTTAATTTTTCTTTTCTATGCCTTCTCAGTTGGCTAAACTTGCTGCTGCTGCCTGTACTCTCAAAGACCCTGATAGAGTTACTCTCTCTTGGCTCAGGTCTTGCTACCTTCTTGGTTGCTCTTTACCACTCAATTCCCCTGCCTTTCCTCACTTTGGCTTTCTCTCTGTTTTAAAAATTAAAAGTTATAGTTTTTACAGAAATTAAAAGACCTCCAAAAGACAAAGCAATTGAAAACAAAACAAAAAAAACCCCAAAGAAACAAAAAGAAAACAAGGTAAAAACTTTACTTTAAATAAATCCAGTAAATTAATTATTTTAACCCTTCACAAATGCAACAGCTGGAATAATTCCTATCTTTCTGGAAGATATGGTTGCCAAGCAACAGAAATGCCACTCTGCTTCTAATCCCAACCATGCACTTATATTTGAAACATGCGTTTTTCTAATTCCACAGAGCGGAGTTTTAAAGAATGTTAAATATAAACCACTGCAAAAATCCTTGTTATCAAATTAATACAATAAATTTGGCAAATAATATATTTGTGTCAATTTATATTAAAAATTTAAATAAGGTAATAACTTGTTTATTCAAATGTTTAACTCTTTTCATTTTTGTTTACCTTATTTTGTAGTTATAAATAGAATTCTGGCGCCGTTTGTCTTTAATTGTAAGTTTGTCCTGTATGTCGTTCTGTGTTGTATGTTGTCACATTACTATTTTTTATTATTTTTATTTTGTTGCAACAAAAGCCAATTGTATATCCTTTAAAAAATATATGTAGTGTGTCCCACGCTATTTTAAGATCACGATTGGGGTATAATCATAGTATTATTAGCACCAAATTTTTTGTGCAAAGTTCATAAAGGTTTCAGTTACAAATATATGTACATATATTTCTGCCTCAAGAAATAATACAATTGCAAACGAAAGTATTCTCTTTTTGAAACCAGGTGGGTTTTTTTTTGTTATTCAGAGAAAGAAAAAAAAGGTAAGGGGAAAGAAACCTCAACATTATGGTAAAGATAATATTAACAAAATGTCAGCTTCTTGTTTGGGCTTTTTATAAACTTGTTTGGATTTTTAAAAATAGTTATAAGAATGTGATAGCAAAAATGCTTTAAAATAATCATTTATGCATAAAGCTAACCAAACAATTTCGACAGGTTTCCATGTTTTCAACAGGTTTCTACCTTTGGCTCCCAAATACAACAAAGCATCATGAAAGTTTAGTACCCTCAAAGTATTTGTATGGACCCGTATTTAAAATTTATTTTGGTTTAATTTTAAAGTTGGTTTAATTTTATATGCTTTTTCCTTGCTATGTTATGTTAACAGGAAGCAGTGGTTGTTAAAGTTTGTGCTTCTAAACAGTTAACAAAAATGAAATTGGTATCTCAAACAAATTAATCTCTGAAAAAACTGGTAAAAATTATGTTGTTGACTTTTTGCTAACATATGTTCAGCACAAAAAAATATAAAAAAAAATAGCAGTTAACATTACATTTAGTATAAAATATTAGTAATTCACCCCAAATGAAAATGACTGTCTGTACAACAATTGGATAAGTATAGTTTGTATTATAAGAGACTTGGTCCCTATCACATTGTCAACAAACTAAGTTTAAGTTTGGGGTACTGAAAACAAAAAAGAAAAAAACCAAACAAACACTTACTATGTTAACTAACAAAAGTTGTTTACGTTGCATCCCACAGACTAAAGATGCTAGAAAATATTACACCCTGAAAACACCAGAAAATATCAGTAGACAGTGAAGAAACTCCAAGCATCAAGAAAAGAAAAATGAAGAGCTGTATATATAAGAGACTGGTCAAATGCACCTCTATCTACCATATATGGACAATTAAATTAACCACCAGCTAAAACTCACTAGCTGAACCAGGATAAACTGTCATTTAATTTCAACTTGATTACTGTGTAAAAACAACCGTGTCATTGCTGTACTACTGTATTATCACTGTAATGTTGAATTACTTTTGTATTATTGCTGTACAATATTTACAATGTGCATAACCTTGCTAAACTGTTTAACCATCACAGGTAAAAATCAAACAAATGGCAGCTAACAACATGAAGGCAAGGAAAAAACAAAGTGGTAAACAAACAGACAACAAATGATACACAGTAATTACAAGTGGGGTAAACAAATTCCCTGTTAGTACCAGTCATAATTTGGGTTACTGACACTGCACCCTAACTAAAGCACATGTTATTCAAAACAAACTTATACACTGACTGGATTCCAATATTACATCCTGACACAGCAATACTTGATACATTGATTGCTGTTCATTCAGTAGGTTATCTGGAAGACAGCATCCATGAGAAACAACAGGATCTATGTCAACTACTGGTATATCACAGAGAAGCTACCCACTTCTGTTTCCTGCCAAGTAAAGCTTACCAGAGGGTGACAGCCAGCAATAAGGGTAATTATTATATGGATAGACAGTACTGTGCATTAACTAACTACAATATATTTACATATAAAGGCCTCAGTGGTAGTGTCACTAGCCCAAATTTCTGTTTTACTTCTTATATACCTAGCACTGTGGGACACATTATCACAATCCCTATTCCAGTATTTCAAAACACTCAGACTACTACTAATATAGATGGTAACTGTAATTTCCCTAATAAAAGCGGGTTGCTATCTGCAGTACCACAGGGGCCAAACGACACCACCAGATTGGAAAAGAATTGGTACGCTTGCATATAAAGTGCTGTTATATTCACTTATACAGACTAGACATATATGGTCATATTCACTACAATTATATACACAATATCCATATTACTTATACATAATTATTTGGGACTGCCTCTAAGACTCAGTTATACAACTACATTCCCCATTCGAGGTCCCGGGCCTAACATTCCCAGCCCCACCATAAGGGACTAAAAGTAATTAGATAATAAAATCTCTATCGGTCGTACGAGGGAATGTGCAGACTGAAGGACAGATGGGGCATGAGTGCATGGATGGTAAAATAAGGTAACCACATAACAGTGTTTAGCCCACTAGGTTATCTTTGGTCCATACATTATGCTTTTCCGGGATGATGGGTCAACATCCTCTCCTTAAAAAGACAAAAAGTGGGGGAATGTGGTAAGATGAGTCCCTGACACATGAACCCTGGTATTAGAGGCCCAGCATAAGGCCTAAGCTAAAGTAATGGTCAAGACTTTGCTAACATAAAGGCAAGTTAAGCTGTGAGCCAGAGGCAGGCCCTGCTCACAGAAGCTGGCAAGGAAAGGGCTGATGTTGCAAAAGTACACCAACCAAGGAACACTTGTACATTCCCCACAGTCCCAACCCACTTGGGGTCCCGACCCACAGTCTGAGAACTGCTTGGGGGGGGGGGGGGGGGGGGAGGAAGAGAATAGTGAAACCCAGGAGAGGCCAGTCAATGGCCTCGAGGCCAGAGAGCGCTTCGGCAGGTGGCTGACCCGCGTGTAAGCGTCAGGCTGGCGGTAGCAATGTAGGAGCAGGCTGCACCGTTAAACATGCCTGGGATGATCTTTGGTCGTGAGTGTCCCTGTATTTATAATCCCTAGGGTTCAGAAATCATGGGGCAGGCCTCAGAAAGATGATGAGGTTTTAAAAAATGTTTTGGGTTCTTTTTCTTGAATTTACCTTCTGTTTTTAGAGCCTTCAGGAAGCCCGGCGGTCCTGTTTCCAAGCCTTTTTCTCCCATCAGAGTGTACGCTGCTGTTGCGAATGCACTTCCCAGCAGTGGTAGACGCCGGATAACACTAGCTCCGCTCAAGATAGTGGCTGCAGCAGCCTGGGGGGGGCAGTTGAGAGAGTCATCTGAGTTAGAGTTGCCAACTTTCTGATTGCAGAAAACCAAACACCCTTGCCCTTCCCCCGCTCACTCCCTTCATTGCTCGCTCTCCCCCACCCTCATTCCACTGCTCATTTTCACCAGGCTGGGGCCACGGATGAAGGGATTGGGATAGGTTGAAGGGAGTTCAAGGCTGGGGCAGAGGTTGGGGTGTGAGTAGGGAAGGCTCCAGCTGGGGATGCAGGAGGGGGTTCTTGTTGCAGGCTCCGGGAAGCACTTATCTCAGATGGCTCCCGGGAAGCGGCGACACGTCCCTCCAGCTCCTATGCGTAGGTGCTGCCTGGAGGCTCCACATGCTGCCTCGGCCACAGGCACTGCCCCCACAGCTCTCATTGGCCTGAGTTCCCAGGGCGGAGGTAGAATCGTGCCAGCTGCTTCCGGGAGTCCCGGGGAGCCTGCCTTGGCCCCGCTGTGTCACTGACCGGACCTTTAACAATGCTGACCGGAGCCGCCAGGGTCCCTTTTCAGGCGGGCGTTCCAGTCAAAAACCAGTAAATTCCCAGACCACCAGGTTGGCTGCACTTGGGCTTCTGGCATGCTGGCCCCACACCACCATGACTAAACTGGCTAGTTTCTGTGCTGGGAAGCATGCTCCCAGCTGCTGTGTAAAACATGCGCTTTAGGTCTCGGAATATATTTTAAATTAAAGTTCAGATTCTTGTGTAAAACACTTGAGGCGAGGTGCTGGGGATTTTATATAAAAACACTAAATATTGTGAGCTCTCTCTCTCTCTCTCAAAAAAAAATAATCGCAAGTGTTGCAACAGTGCTATGAAAGCTCCAGGAGAGGATAGCCTTGTAAAATCATCTCCTGGAACACTGACAATTTGTGTTAAACAGCTGGAAGGCCATAATCCTTTACAGACCAGTCGAAACGATTCCAGTCCTCGTCTGAAAGGGCTTCTCGGTTATGTTTCTCCTTTAAAAATTTTTTTATCCTGTCACGTGAATCCGGTTTCTTCCTGTTGGGATGCACGCACCTGGCCCAGGATTACGATTCAGACTTTACGTACTGTATCATTTTTACAACACTAAAGCATGAAAGATCCATTATTACCAGCTTTCACAATGTTGAGTCTTTTCATATTTGATATTTTTCTTGAAGCTCCAATCCCTGGAGTCGTGTGTTTATGTGAAAATTGCAGCTTTCATTAAACCGTTTTTTAAAAGTATATTTCTAGCCCAAATGTTGCAAAGAAAAGCTTGTAAATGTACCCTAACGGTTCAGAAACCAGAAGACAAATTAAAAGAACCCAGAATGGATTATTTTTTAAAAAATTAAATTATTTTTTAGGCTGGACTCAATTTTTGAATCCTCAGTGTTGGCAATTCTGTCTATCAAGTGGGGACAACAAACAAGAGCAAAGGACACGGACAACAGCATCAAGATCTCTCACTTTAGGCCCCTATTTACATTAGGCAAAGGTTTGTTTTTAATTCTGGTTAGCTAGCTGAGGCGAACCCTGGGGCTACATCAAGGTAAACCTATCGCTTGCTCTTTTTACGGTAGGATTTTAAAACATGTTAGCGAGAATATTATAACATAGCCTGGGTGGCTCACTTAAAAGGACTTTAAAAATAAAACAAATATTGTTTGACTCAAGTCTTCTAGGCATTGCAGAGAATCTACCTTAAGATTAGATTTGAACAAAGGGAGGTTATGTAGCTTGGCAGACTAAAACGAAGGGAGAAGTTCCATGCGTATGGGAAGGAGAGGGAAGAGAGAGGACGGAAGGACCGGCGCCTTGGGAATGAGGAGCACCTCAACTTTGAATGGTACCACCACCCTGCCCACCCTTTGTGAGAGGATAGCCATATTCTCTATGCAATGGCTCTGATGTCATTCTGGAGTATCAAAAATCTCACAGCATCTTGGCAAGGATACCTTCCCCCTCATCCCTGTGCATTCATTCCCTTCTCCCTGAGCTAAATTGAAACAGGCCATTCTTGCCTCTGCCAACCCCATTCCTGGGTGAAGAGGGGAGCAGCAGCTAGTTAATTATTTATACAGGGTTGAAGAGTTTCATGACCCATAGAATATTAGGTACATTTTCTGAGCAAAGCCTGAATAGCAAAATGGTAGAAAACAAGTCAAGTCTAATTCTCCAACCTTGGAATGAGCTGGTTTTAATAAACTGTTGCTACTGAAATGTGTATATATTAACTCACCCACAAAAACTCATTAACTAAGAGTTAGGGTTGTTCAAGGACATTTCATATTGACAGAATCAACACAGATCAAGGACTTCCTCAGTTAAGGCTACGTTAACATCCAGAGCAACCTCAGTTTACGCGCTTCCCAACTCAAATATCACACAGCCACACTTAAGGTGATCATTTTGAATGTCTACTCGCTTAAACAGGAAACAAAAATTCTTACAGATATTGACTGAAACAGAGTTCTCCTCTCATTGCCGCAAGTGTAACAAATAACCAGCCCAACCACTCCAAGCTGCACAATCTCTCAGACTGCAGCCATATTCCACTGTTTTCCCTTTTTTCCACTTTTGATTTTTTATAAAAAGGAGTAAGAATTCACACACAATGCTGTATTTACACAGTGCAAATAACTATACAGCGTTTGACAGAAACATCGTAATAATGCTAAATGATGCATATTTTAATTCAATCGCTTTAATTAATTTCCAAAGCTCTGGGCCCACGTACAAGTTTACTGGATAAACAAATGGGACCAATGTCCAAAGCTACATTCCTTCCAGATCAACCCAACAAGTAATTTAAGCAATCAGGAGTACAAGATGGATAGAAATGAGCCTGATTTTTTTTTTTTAAAAAAATACATTGATTGAGAGCTGAAACTGCAAAATGAGCAATACGTGCAGTGGCATAGCAACCTGGTGTATTTAGATTTGTGACTTGGTTACATGTTATCTATTGGAGTTAACAATCTGAGCACTGATTGTTGGCATTCTCAATCGTTACAAACCTCACCACCTGAGTGATCATAGACAAGGAGAGGCTTGGGAGTTCAAAGAAAGAAAAACAGAAAAATTAAACCACTTCTATTTGAATCAACTTGGAAAGATTGTAGGACTCCATCTTTCAGAGGCAGTTGAAGGTTCAAGAGAATTTAAAAAGGCAAATGACAAGATCTAATGAGGGATGTGTAAAATATAGTACGCACCACCAGCTGTCCAGTTTTATGGAGTCAGGATCATCCCAGAAATGTCCTGGTTTATGTATCTCAGAGATAGCAAGCCTTGATGACTGGCCTATTCAACATTTTGAGCCCCATTTGTACCAACCTGTCGTTACAATAGAATATGGCAGCATTCTTTGAAGTGTCGCCTTGTCAGTATCGGAGGACCTGCAAGGCACCATCGGAGGTGTATTATTCCTCAAGTACCAGGGACATGAATCAGTGCTTAGATCAGAATATGTTGAGAGCACATAAACAATTTGATTAGTACAGGCAGGGAAGGATCCTGTTTCTCCCCAAAACAGATACAGCCTAGCAATCCTCCTCCACACATTGACTGACCTCTGACCACCCCTAGGGAACAAAGGTGTTTGATCTCTACAGCCCATGGGTGTCCGTCTCCTGTGACTGACAGCCAGGGTGCCCATTCAAGTGGCGTGGTGCTGTGAATACCTACGCACTGGTAGCTGGACTGAAACCATCTTATTTACAGTTGGTCACCAAATGCCCCTGCCATAGTGACAGTTTTCAGTTACCATCAACCTGGACCGGATTTGAACGATCAGTGAAAGACTACTTTATCCTAGTCCATGAAGCCATCCCATCTCCCACGCTTAACTAGCTTAAAGCATTTACCTTAGTCAGATCAGACGTCCGATGTTGGAGGAACTTTTCAATTGCATCTGCAGTTTTCAAAATAGAAAGGTTGTGACACGAACGCCAACAAGTCAACATCTGCGGTTTACATCAGTGCTGAAGAGACAAAGGAGAAGCTGTGAACTCCCCATTCATTCTGCAGGAAATGCTGTGACTCAATATAAGCCAAAGAAATCTCTAGTTAAACTCACTTAATAGAAAAGGAAAACAACAGTTACGGAGTTGATGTGTTCTCGGAGAATTCTGCTTTCTAGGCTGTGCTTTAGTGTTAGTTTTTCTAGCATGTGTTCAGATACCCCAGCTCTGCCTTCACAGACAAGTCATACCTACCCATCGTCCGCTTAACTCTCTCACAGAAGCCCCCCCACTTTCCTGCCTATCCCCCAGACACAGACACCGGGGTCACAACAAAATCCAGAGACATTGGTTCCACTAACCTTTACTGCCAGCCTGAATGAGCCGCATGCAGGAGGGATCCCCCTCGGATTTGGCGAGTTCAATGTGGCATGGGGGAGAAGAGAAGCGATTATAGGGTGGGGTTGTGGCACAAATCACCATACTGAAATTTGCTCCCTTTGTGTTTAAAAAAATGATTCTGCAAAATTCCCAGACAGAAAGTTATGAAAAGAGACCAGATAAGGGCCATGTGTAGTCACCAGAGATCACGGACCCATTCTGTTCACTCCTGGGAGTTCACACAGGGGGAGCACCAATTCAGAGTTGGGGGGTGTGTGTGAGTGAGCAGGAGTAGGTCGTGGAGGGATGGACGTGTGGGTGGATGGGAAGAGCCTGTGTAGTCTTTGAAACCTAGTGTTCATGGCTGGAACATCTGGATCCAAAGATTCTATTCAGGGTGAGCCTGAGGTTATAAGATCTTATATTAGGTCTAGCTGGGTCTCTATCTCCGAAGTGCCTCTCTTTCAGGTCCTCCCAAATTTTCTGAGGACCCCTTAGATGAAGAATCAAAGGTTTGTGTCTAAGGCTCTAACCTGGGTATTGGAGTAAGGCTCTAACCCCAGGTAGTGGAGTCAGGCTCCCGACGATATGCCGGAGGTTGTTGGCTGAGTGGGTCGGAACCCAGGCTGGGGAATGGTGCCTCTTGATCGGGAATTTCTTGTATCAATGGGGACAGGCAGTGGTCTGCACTCCAAATATCAGTCTATAAGATCATCAGGTGGAGCTGATGGAGTGACCTGGAGAGGCTTGACAGTCTGAATGGGTTTTAAAGGATAGGGAGGTACCTGCTGGCCAGCAGAAATTTGAGGAATAGCCAATTCCTCCTTTGCCTCTTTTAATTGTCTTAAGTTTCTCTTGGGAGTCCTTAAGACTGCTTAATTGAGATTCACCGTGCCATTTTTCCTTTTCCCCAAACCAGTCAAAATATGCATTGAACTGACCTTGCCCGACATTATTGTCCAGAAGTGCGCCTCGGAGGTGTACAATTTTGCCAAGGTCAAAGCTGCCCTTTAAGGCAGGGGTGGGGAACCTTTTTTCTGCCAAGGGCCATTTGGAGATTTATAACATCATTCGCAGGCCATACAAAGTTATCAACTTAAAAATTAGCCTGCTATATTTGGTCAAACATGTAATTAACTCACCCCTAATGTGATGGCTGGAACTGCTTCTCTTTGGTGAGGCGTGTGATGTTAGCTTGTATTGATGATGTTGCTACTCGCAACTGCTTTTCCAGGTTTGCGTCGGTCAGTCTGGAGTGCAGTCGACTCTTTGCGATGGTAAGTTTTGAAAAGAACTGCTCGAAGCAGTAAGTTGTTCCGAACACAGATGCATATTTCAATGCATGTCTCCTCAAAGTGGGAAATTCATCATTGCTCATGTAACGTTTATAGAACTCAAGCAGTGGGAGGTTGTTGTACCTAGCTTTCAGCTCATCATCGCTTTGCAGCTGAATGATTTCGTGTTTTAGGTCATCAGGCACATCCGCTGGTTCCACATTGAACGGTGTAGCAAAGATGTTCAATTCCATTTGTTTACTTTTCACGTCCTTGAATCTTTCATTAAATGCCTCAATTAGTGTCGCACATTCACCAGCATATTCAAGTGTCGTAGAAGGCTTTTGTCCTTCCAGAGTGGGGAAATGCACCATGTTATTCCTTTCGAGTTGCACTTTCCACAGCCTTAATTTAGCTTCAAATGCTTTCACGTTTGAAAGCAGGGAGCTGAGAAGCTGGTTGGGGCCCTGCAGCTTGACGTTCAGCTCTGAGAGGTACTTGGTAATGTCCACCGTGAACGCTAGATCACACAGCCACTTGCTATCATCGAGTTCCCTAACAGGTTTTCCCTTCATCTCCATGAACTGCTTGACTTCATCCCGCAGTTCGTAAAACCTCATGAGCATGTTCCCGCGACTCAGCCACCGCACTTCACAGTGATAAACAAGATCACCGTACTCTGAGTCAAGATCATTCAGTAACTCCTTAAACTGGCGGCTGTTAAGCCCTCTGCTTTTGACAAAATTTATGCATGACACTACTGTTGACATCACATTGTTGAGAAGCAATGACTGTGCACAGAGACTTTCTTGGTGTATGATGCAGTGGCATATAATTAAATCACTTGGATCAAGACTGAGACGATTCAGTTCTTTCTTGACAAATGCAATTAACCCTTTTTGCGAGCCAACCATGGCTGGAGCTCCATCTGTAGTAAGGCCACTTAACTTTTCAAATGTTAGCTCAAGTTTTTTCATTGATAAAACAAGTCTCTCAAACAAGTCCTCACCTCTTGTAGTGCCATGCATGGCTTCCAGTGACAGCAGTTCCTCTCGCGTGTCAAACCCTGCAGTTATCCCACGAACGAAAATGGCCAGTTGGGCAGTATTTGTTATGTCCGTTGTCTCGTCACAAGCCAGAGAGAAAAATTGGAAATCTCCCGCAGAATCCTTCAGTGTTTTTTCAATATCTTGTGCTAGGTCAGTAATCCGATCTGAGACGGTTCTCCGAGACAAATTAACCCTCTGAAACAATTTTACTTTGTCTGGTGCTAACAACTCCGCAGCAGCCACCATGCACTCTTTCACAAACTCTCCCTCTACATGAGGCCTCAGCTTCTTTGCGATTAGCTCGCTCACTACATAACTCGTCTGAATAACATTGTCACTGTCACAACGAGGCTTAGTGAAAGCGGCTTGTTGTGATTCCAAACTCCGCTGAAGAGCATTGATTTTATCCAGACGCATTTGGCCTCCCAATTCACTGAGTTTAGCATGTTTTGAGCTGTAATGACGCTCAAGATTGACTTTTTCCATTACTGCTAACGCATTGCCACAAACTAGGCACACAGGTTTGCCTTTGACTTCAACAAAAAAATAATCATTTGTCCATTTCTCTTGGAAAGATCGACACTCTGCATCAACTTTTCTTTTCTTTGTAGTCGCCATTTGTAGGATGTCACACCACTTAAGTTTTAAAAACTATCCAGTGTGTGTATCGCCAGCAACGCAATTATTTTGCTTTGATCGCTGTTCTAATCCTGCATCTTGGATCTGGAACATATCCAACGTTCATATCATCAACTCTGAGGTCTTTTCTGTGTACAGTAAGCCCTCGATTTTGCGGACCTCGATTTAACGTCCGTATGTCATATGTGAAAATTAACACCCTGTTAATTTTAAAATGCTTTTAACCAAGATTTGCTTATACAGTAGACTCGATTATCTGGGATGATCAGGAAAAACGTAATCCCGGTTAATAAAATCCCAGATAATCAAGAGTCTACTGTGGGGACCTCAGGGAAGGGGGGGGGGGGTGCGTCACTGGCCCTGCTGCGGGTCAGGGACACCGCTCCCCCCTCCTCCCCCCCTGACGCCGGGCACAGCCCTGCTGCAGGTCAGGGACACAGAGACTCCTCCCTCCTCTCCCAGGGCCAGGCACAGGCAGCTGTGCCACAGGTCAGGGGCACCTCCTTCCCCTAAACTCCGGGCGCAGCCCCACCGCGGGCTGGAGACCCAGGACCCTGGCTCCCTCCTGCAGCCCCCACTGCTTAGCTGGCAGTTCCAGCCTGGCTCCCAGGGTCAGCAGCTGCAGGGGCGGGGGTCTGCACTCCACGTGCTGCCCCAGCCAGAAGTACTGGCGCCAGCTGCCATTGGCTGAAAGCTGATGGGGGGGGGGGAATGGGGGGGGGGGGAAGAGGTCCCTGCCTGCAGCTCCCATTGGCCACAATGTAGCCAATGCTCCTGGTAAGTGCAGCAGGGAGCAGAGACCCTCCTGCCGCTCCTGTGCCTAGGGGGCTGCAGGGTCCTAGTGTTAGTCTTTTCCTGGAGCAGGGCCACAGGGCCAGACCAAATGATTTCGCGGGCCTTATATGGCCCGGGGGCCGGACGTTCCCCACCCCTGCTTTAAGGGAATCTGTCATTTTGGCTCATCTCTGGTATACCAATTCCATTGTTCCAGAAACTTGCAAGTGAGAGGACAGTAACTGGTGTACATGTAGTACACGGGTGTGCCCTTTGGCAGGACGGGAATCATTTTAGACCCAGCCTCCCATTCTATTCAGACCCCTCACATGGGTTATTCAAACAGGAAAGGTTTATGCGCGGATGTCCATGACTCTGACACCCCCCGTCAGCAAAGAGTGTCGGCTAGCCTCAAAGATGACGGCGCCGCTTACTCTGCTTGCTTCTGGTGAGATGGTCAATCGAGTCAGTGGCTCAGACCGCCCGTAGGCGGGGAGGGAGGGCGGAAGGAGGTTAAGGGAAAGGGTATGAACCGTCCTAAGACGGGGAAAAGGATGGGATCACATGCTCCTAGGCCCAGGCAGGCCCCTCGCCGGACAATGCCATGCAGAGTTCGCCTTGCCTTGGGTCAGGCCTTTTACCGACCTTCTACGGTGCAGTCACAGGGCTTGCGTTAGAGACACTTCCGGTCATTAGCTTTCACTTCGCAGAAGGCTCTGGGCGTCTTCCTGTGACTCTCATTCATTCTGGCACGCGCACACACACTCCTACCTAGCCACCCATGGCCCTTCCCGGGGCATTACAGATAGAAGGGTATCAGGTATGTCTGGTAGTAAAGGTCTGGATCCAGCACATTGCTCACCCAAACCCGGAGCCTACAGGCCGTCCTCCACCGAAAACCCAAAACAGAGATTTAAAAGGTCTCTTACCTGTTAGATGGGCCCTGGGTTCGGTGGGGGGTGGTCCGCGGTCCTCCGGTCTGATAGTACGTCATGAATCCGAGTCACTGCACCAAAAATTGTCATGGAAATGAACCATGCGCTGTGTTTTAAATCAGTTCAACCTGAGGCCTTCTTTATTAAGGAACAGTACAAGCATATATACAGGGGGTGACAGCCAAGCTAGATTGCTGCAAACTGCTCCCCTGAACCACCTTTTCATACAACTTCTATAGGCTGTGGCATGCATTCAAACATCTAGACTTCTGCAATGGTACTTTTCCAGCACAAACAAGTTTCTTAATAATGCCTTATAAGGAATATGGTACAAGAAGTTTCAACGAAAACATGTTTTCCAGTCTTAGCCAGTTCTGCAGTTAACAGCCATCTCAAGGTTAAGGTTATTTGTAGCTATTTTTCTGGTTAGTAGTAGCTGTGTTAGCAGTTACAAATCTTATGGCTGTTTCCATTAGCACTACTTGGACTTGTCCATCACCCCATACCTTCTTAACCTTGCCACAAGCCTAGCTAACTTGTTCAAAGTCAGGCTAAATATTAGGCCTACTTAATTTGCCTAACAGAAAAGGAAAACAGTAGTTACGGAGCTGATGGGGAAAAGGATGGGGCCACACGCTCCTAGGCCCAGGCAGGCCCCTCGCCGGACAATGCCATGCAGAGTTCGCCTTGCCTTGGGTTAGGCCTTTTACCGACCTTCTACGGTGCAGTCACAGGGCTTGCGTTAGAGACACTTCCGGTCATTAGCTTTCACTTCGCAGAAGGCTCTGGGCGTCTTCCTGTGACCCTCATTCATTCTGGAAAAAGCACACACACAGTCCTACTTAGCCACCCCTCTGGTCCATTAGCACTACTTGGACTTGTCCATCACCCCTTGCCTTCTTACCCTTACCACAAGCAGAGAGAACTTGTGCAAAGTCAGGCTAAAGTTTAGGCCCTCTCAATTTGCTTCCACACTTAACAGAAAAGGAAAAATAACAGTTACGGAGCTGACGGGGGAAAGGATGGGATCACACGCTCCTAGGCCCAGGCAGGCTCCTCGCCGGACAATGCCATGCAGAGTTTGCCTTGCCTTGGGTTAGGCCTTTTACCGACCTACTACGGTGCAGTCACAGGGCTTGCGTTAGAGACACTTCCGGTCATTAGCTTTCACTTCGCAGAAGGCTCTGGGCGTCTTCCTGAGACCCTCATTCATTGTGTCATGCACATGCACGCTCGCTTGCTCGCACACACACACACACACACACACGCACGCACGCACGCACTCCTACCTAGACACCCCTGTGGCCCTTCCCGTGGCATTACAGATAGAAGAGTATCAGGTATGTCTGGTAGTAAAGGTCCGGATCCAGCGCATTGCTCACCCAAACCCGGAGCTTACGGGCCGTCCTCCACCGAAAACCCAAAACAGAGATTTAAAAGGTCTCTTACCTGTTAGATGGGCCCTGGGTTCGGTGAGGGATGGTCCGCGGTCCTCCAGTCTGATAGTATTTTAAAAGTTAGTTTTTTCAAAACCTCCAAAGCATAAAGCAATTGAAAACAGAAAAAAAACCCATGAAGTAAAAAGAAAACAAGGGAAAAACTTTACTTTAAATAAATCCAGTAAATTAATTATTTTAACCCTTCAAGAATGCAATAGCTGGAATTATTCCTAACTTTCTTGAAGGTATGGTCGCCAAGCAACAAAAATGCAGGCTCTGCTTCCAATCTTAACCACACACTAATATTTGAAACACGGGCTTTTCTAATTCATATGGCAAAGTTTTAAAATAATGTTAAATATAAAGCTGTGAGGGGCCCGGGGGGGGGGGGCGTGGGAGCTGTGAGGGGCCCGGGGGGGGGGGAGCTGTGAGGGGCCCCGGGGGGGGCCGTGAGGGGGCTGTGAGGGGGGGGAGCTGTGAGCGGCCGGGGGGGGAGCTGTGAGGGGCGAGGGGGGGCCGTGAGGGGCCCGGGGGGGGGAGCTGTGAGGGGCGAGGGGGGACCATGAGGGGCCCGGGGGCGGAGGGGGCTGTGAGGGGCCCGGGGGCGGAGGGGGCTGTGAGGGGCCCGGGGGCGGAGGGGGCTGTGAGCTGTGAGGGGCCCGGGGGGGGGCCGTGAGGGGCCCGGGGGGGGAGGGGGCTGTGAGGAGGGTGGGAGCTGTGAGGGGCCCGGGGGGGGGCTGTGAGGGGGGTAGGAGCTGTGACGGGCGAGGGGGCGGAGGGGGCTGTGAGGGGGGGAGCTGTGAGGGGTCCGGGGGGGGCCCGTGAGGGGGAGTGGGAGCTGTGAGGGGTGAGGGGGCGGGAGCTGTGAGGGGCCCGGGGGGGGAGCTGTGAGGGGCCCGGGGGGGGGAGCTGTGAGGGGGGTGGGAGCTGTGAGGGGCCCGGGGGGGCCGTGAGGGGCCCGGGGGCGGAGGGGGCTGTGAGGGGGGTGGGAGCTGTGAGGGGCCCGGGGGGGCCGTGAGGGGCCCGGGGGCGGAGGGGGCTGTGAGGGGGGTGGAAGCTGTGAGGGGCCGGGGGGGGGGCCGTGAGGGGCGAGGGGGCGGAGGGGGCTGTGAGGGGGGTGGGAGCTGTGAGGGGCGAGGGGGGGCCGTGAGGGGGGTGGGAGCTGTGAGGGGCCCGGGGGGGGGAGCTGTGAGGGGCGAGGGGGGGCCGTGAGGGGGGTGGGAGTTGTGAGGGGCCCGGGGGCGGAGGGGGCCAGAGCCGAGGCCCCTCCCCGGCTCAGTGGGGGTCCCGGCCGCTCACCTGGGTGCTCTCCCCCTGGTCCCGGCCCCGCTAGGTCTCCTCCACCGGCCGCTCCTCGCAGAGCCGGTAGCTGGTGGGCGCCATCTTGAAACCGGTGCGCACACCGGGTCACGCACCCGCCCAGTGATGATTAACAGGTCACGTGACTCCGGAGTATGCCAAACTACGGGGGCCGAGAGGGCGGCGGGCCCAACCAGCGAAACCGTACGGCTCTCGGGGGAGGGGCCACGGGGCGCATGCGCAGCAAGGTCCAGCGAGGCCATGTGTTTCGGGCTGCAGCTGGGGCAGCAGGAGGCAGATACGCATGCGCCGCAGGGGCTAGAGCCTGACATTGACAGGTGCCCCGAGAGCTCTCTAGCTGGGAGCAGGGAGTGGAGGGGGCGGAGCCTGGTGCATGCTCCTCCCCCTGACCTGCCTCCAAGCTCCTACCTGGTGGTTGGGGTGCACCAGAAAGAGTTCAGCACATTTCTCTTCCTCCTCCCCTCACTCCCACCCCGCAGCCCCCTGCCATTGCCGCACTCCCCATCCCTTGCCCGAACACAATTTGGGGAAGAGCATATCCTACCCCTCACTCCTGACCCACAGCCCCCCTTTACCCTTCCCGTGCCCGACCTGCAGCCCCCCCGTACCCTGCTGGTGCCCCTCACTCCTGATCCGCAGCCCTAACCCACACCGTATTGCTGCCCCTCACTCCCAACCCGCACCCTGACGGTGTCCGCTCCCAGCTCCACATATCAAATCCTGCCAGATCCACTAAAAAAATGCATGTAAAATTAAATTATTCACCATACGTAGTAGCTAAAAAAAAAAATCAAACCAGCTAGTATCCCTAGCCAATTTTTGTTGTTGTTCCTAGAATAATACCCGATATTTGAATTAAAACATCAGTAAACATTTTAGCCCTTAAAACCCCCACAAGGCCAGTGTATAAAAAAAAAAACAAAAAAAAGTTGCAGTTTAACAAGTTTAAAAAATAAAACAAAACTACCCTAACAAATTACTTTTCCAAGCTAATAATAGCTGTGTATATGTAAAAGCCACCACTTTGCTCAACATGCATTTTATTCTCATTACAACTACACACAAAACCCACATTTATTGGCCTGCAAACAAAGCCTACACTTAATTTAAAGAAATTTGATATTTAAGGTTTATCTTAATACCAAACCGATCAAAAAACTTATTTTCACTTCTACCAAAGGTTTAAAAAAATTCTAACTTAGTCAAATCCATGTGCTACATAAATTAAAAAACATGTTTTCCATACAGCCAATGTCTACTTTTTGTACTAATTATAATGTAATGTGTTATATTACTCATCATCTTCCCAGCGTTGTTCCCGTGCTATGTCAGGGTCCGCTTGTCGGCATATCCGTCTCCATGCGTTATATTACTAAAGCAATAAATCAACCCATCCTATTATAATAAAAACATTAATGCTTATTGTTTTGTTCAATAGAAGTTATTGTTCTAAAAAGGCATTTTTGGTATTACACTTTCATATTCATACTAATTATGCATTATTGTTATATCCAGTTAATTTATAAAGCTAATCTTAAGTAAAAACAAAACTACAAGGCTTAATGCAATTAAAAATTTAAAAATATTAGTTGTGCTCAAACACACAAAAGGGGGGAGTGTAAAAGTAAAAAAAAAGGTCAAGTGTAGCCATTTAAAGTTGTTAAAAAGAAAGCACCTGTTAAACTGTCTTAGCCTAATATTGCAAGATCTGTAAAAGCAGGGCTCACCTCAGAAGCAAGTGAAAAAACAGCAAAACAAAGTCAGTGTGACCCAGCCTTAAAATATTTTAAGTAAAAAAATACCAAAAAATAGCAAATAAACAAAATGCAAATGTTTAATTAATGCACATCAAAAAAAAATTAATGCTTTTGTAATTTTGCTTATCATTCAAAAAAGTTAAAGCAAAAATACTGTCTGCTGTATTCTTCCCTTGCACTCACTCAAATAAAGCTGTCTCTAACTTGTTGTATCCAACCTAAGGGTAAAAACTCAGTTTTTCCTTCACACTCACCACCTGCAGCCCCCCTAGTACCCTGCCAGTGCCCCTCACTCCTGACTCACAGCCCCCCATGCAACCTGATGGTGCCCCTCACTCCTGACCTGCAGCACCCCTCCCCGCAGATGGTGCCCCTTACACTACTGGGAGAATGAGGGGGGCTGTGGGGTGGGAGTGAGGGGCAGGGTCACAGTGCGGGGGGCCCTGTAAGCGTCTGCCAGCTGGCGCTTGTATCCCAATCTCCTGCCCCAGCCCTGGGCCCAATCCAAACTCTGAGGGGCCCCACAAAAATCTATTGGCCTTGGGCCCACGGGAGAGTTAGGAAGCAGGGCAGGAACATGCAGATCTGAATTTGGCAAATGACAGTATGAAACCTTCACCCCACCAAACACCGTCTCACCTTGCTCTCAGCTGGAAAGAGCTTTTAACCAGGGGTCAGGCTCAGGAACATGGTTTCCAAAGGGTGACTGAGCTATCAAAGAGGGACAAAAACATCCGGAGTGATCTCTTCTCATCCATCTCTCTCTTTCACCAAAGAGGACAAAAGAAAACAGGCATTGGGCCTCGGGAGCAGATCCTGCCTTGTAAGTTGCTCAGCGGTGCTGCTGAGAATCTGTGGTAAGAATTTCACCTTAAACCATATCTAGTTTAAGTTGAGAACTAGGAAATTTTTTATGATTGTCTTGTAACCATTTCTGACTTGTACTAAATTGTACTTTTTAAAAAATATCTCTAATTAAATAAACGTGTTTTGTTGTTTAATCACACTTCATCCAGCATTGTGAATCGTGTGGGGAGCTCCACTTAAGGTGGTGTAGCTCAATGCTCTCAGAGGAAACGGACCTAATATATCTGGACAGGGTGGAACAGATCTTTCCGTGGGGAAGACTGCGCACATAGTAATCGAGGCTGCTGGAAGCCAGCGTGCAGCCGCTGTTTGCCAACAGGCCACCAGGGTCTGAACAGCCGGCCCATGGCCATGACAATACACAGAGTTTGAGGGTGTGACCCACACGTCGTTTGGCTGTTTGCAAGCAGCCCTGCTCCAGGAGTCACAGCAGCAAGACATTGCGAGGCACCCCATGTCACAGGGGAGGTTGTGTAATTCTAGGATGATTGTACAAGTTATAAAACTCAGTCACTAAAATCCAGCCCATGGGTTGGTGACAATTCTTCCATTTGTTACTCCTGGGGGAATTCCGCACCCATCTGGGTGCAGAATTTCTGTCCTTCACAAATTTTTGCTTCCCCACAGAAAAATGACTTTTTGAGAAGGAAAGCGGTCACACAACCTTCCCAGCAGCATATTTAGGTGTCCAGGCAGCCGGCAGAGTGGTAAATCATTGTGGGGTACGGGGCAGGACTGGGGAAGAACTGGCCAGGAGCTCCTACCATGTGCCAGGTGTCTCTTGTACTTCGATTGGTCTGTGCGTTTAAACAAGTTCCAAGGGAGAGCAAGATAGAGTGTAAATACAATCTAAATATAAGACAGTCACATGTTACTGGTGCCTCTAATTGTATAGATTGCTATTGACAAAGGTGGCATCTTCAGAGGCTTATGGCTAAGCCACTGATTTTATGACTATATTGATCTGGGACCAGTACAGAAACCCGTCAGCAATTATTGGGGCTCATTATATACTTACTGCCATGTAAGGAAGGATGTTACACTTATGTAGAGACTTGTGTATTTGAGAGGTCATGGAACACATCTATTCAATTTTTGCTCTGTATCCTATCATTAGGATCTTTAGAACAGCCTCCTTAACTTCATGGTGATTCTGCTCATGGGACCTTGGTTACAATCACAGCTATGGGGCAAGAAGGCTTCAGGCCCAGTGGCCCATATGACAGCAGCTGTAGGAAGGCCCTTCTTGCCTTTCTCGTTATAGTTTCAACAGCTTGAAGTAACCTGGAGTTAGGTGGGACGATTAGAGCCCCAATGTTTTCAGTGTAGGCAGAGATGGAAATGGAATTCTAGTCTTCGGCACAGGAGCTAGGCCAGGGGTTCTCAACCATTTTTGTTGGTGGACCCAGGTGTCTTTTTAAACTTATAGACTGACTAGCTTGCATCTATGAAAAGTAATGTGTGTTTTATCAATTTTCACAGTAGCAGTTCTTTAGCTAGGAGGCAGTGAAAAGTGATATTTGTATGTTTATTCATATCACTTTTCATAGGCTGAGGGGGATGGAACCTGTCCCTGGGAAAGTGGGAAAACTCAGTGGCTGAAAAGCCCTGGGGTGGCTGCCTTTGAGAAACGTTGATCTCCTCAGTTCAGCCTCTGACAGCAGGCAGCAGATCCTAAGGACCTGCAGATTAGCTGGAGTAAGTACTCAGGAGGACGGTAGTAGCTATAAGTATCTTACAGGTTTGTCTTTATTCCAGGAACGTCACCATCCAGAAGCATGACAGGATCACTGAGGCAGTGCAGAAAATGGCATCTTGCCCTTTCATACAGCTGCTTGATTCTTGTCCACCCTTGGACCAACTCCTTGTTGGACTGATCTAAGACACAAAGTGCTTGCAGCCAGAAGTAAAATTGGACCAAATATGTAGTAGCGTCCCTCATTTAAATTGGTACTGTACTCCAGGCAGGATCTAACTTCCAGCACTTACTGTGAAGCATGGAATGTGATTTAACTCACCTTGCTTGTGTAATGATCAAATACCCTCAGCTGTAGCCTTACTTGTTGCATTCACATTATGAAACACAGAGCTGGCTCTAAGATTCAGTTGAATGCTAGTGTGCCTAAACCTCAGTGATTAACAGTAGAGAGACTTCTTTACAGATTCTCATCACCTTCCAATAAAGATCCCTTGGACTTCCCAATCAGAGCAGATAAGCTCTGATTTTTTTCCTAAGGTGAACAAGCAGAAAACTTAACTCATGCAGGTTACTTTTATACAAAGAAAGAGCCAAACCCCATTAAGATTCTTCATAGGACACTTTTACTCCCATCTGGTTGAAAATACATACATTTATAAACCGTCGCCTTCTCAGTTACAATTGTCTTCATTAAACTTAAGCTTCATTTTTAAACTTCACTACTTATGGTGTTTTGCTTCTTGTGTTACTGTTTTGACACCGGAAATGGACTGGTTGAGCTGTCAATTTCACATCACATTTTATTTAGCCCCTAAGGATACTGTTAAAATTGCAAACATTGCAGGGGAAACTGTTTGAAGCCCCGCTCCCTTCATGTTCAAGTATATATGGAAATATTTGTTTTGCCTGTGGCAAAATCATACTTAGTAAACCTAGAGTTGGGGCCAAAATTTGACCTGAGAGTGTCCCAACTACTAAACCCATGGAAGTAAGAATCTCTTTGCCGCTTGTTTTAAATCAGTGCAAGACAGGTGGCTTCAGTTCTTCAGTAGTGATAGGTAGTGGTGGACTCAGAGTGGATAATGTCAACCACAGACAATACTAGACTCAGTGATTTTTAATGTGCCATTAGCAGGAAAATGGTGCAACCATTACTCCTAAATCTCCAAGCAATACAATTCCCCCCATCTCAAACCTCTTGTAAGTAGTTTAATTTTCCAAGTGATCAATCCTAGCTACCAAACAGTGCATTAAAGTAAATAGTATATTCTTAAACTGTACAGGATGCATTAAGAGCCTCTTGGTTTCAATGTTATCTGGAATGAATACATAAAGTTCAGTGCCACATGTAGCTTACTTAAGGGGAAAAGATACATTTGCTGAGGGTCAGACACCGAAAACTTGTTCTCTCCTCCACCTCTTACACCAAACTGTCAACTATTTGTTAGGCAAGTTAATTTTTTCTTTACCTTCATTTTCCTGTTTCTAGTTCTTTGCCCTCTCTATCGGTTGCTCTTAGCTGAGTGAGGGCTGTGATATTTTGGAGAAGGTAAAAACACATTCATGATCGTGAAAGAGTTGAGGCTGCTGTGCCAAATCTAAGATTGACAGGATCCGGGCTGGATTTTTAAAAGAAGGGGAGTAGAAGCTTTTGGTGTTCCAATTAAAATAGGGTGGGGCAAAATCTTTACACAGGAGTGGATAACTGCATAAGGTAGAGGAATAAGGCAGGCTCAGCATAAGAGGAGATTGGGGAACACATGAATACTACAGTCGGATTGTGGGGGCTGGTAAACTTGCTCCCATGGCATTCCTGTTCTCATGTAGCACCTTTACTAAGCCACCTCCACGCTGTTGCCACTTTTTCTGAAGTGACCTGAGCTGCTGCAGGACAGCCTAGGATTGCAGCTGAGGCAACAGGTCTCATCTGTGGCCACTGTTAATTAATAATCATTTCATTCACTGTGAGCTCCTCTCCTGTTTGCAGCACAAATCTGTCTGCATGTGACATGTCTCCACTGCAAAAAAAATGTTTTCCCATAACAGTGTGAGAATACGTATTAGCTAGCCTGCTGTAAAATCCGAGAGGAGACAAGATAACCAAGTGATGTCAACGGTGTACCTCTCACTGGTTGACCTCCATAGAAAATTACAGTGTTTTGCCTCCACTAGAGTTTTACACCAGCTAGCTAATGCATTCATTTCCCTGCCATACGCCCCCCATTTTTGGCAGCGAAGACGTTGCTTTATCCTGGAAGCATTGAGGTAGGGGTGCATGAGGGTCTCTAGGCTGCCCTTGTCAGGACTATAAACATTCAAGAGCAGTGAATTAAGAAATAAGGAATTATGTGATCTTGCTTATGGTACCTGCTATATAGCAGGGAGGGAATCCCTCTCTGGTTCCCTGTCTCTACCTGCTGTGATAGACACGTTCAGACGTGTTGTCTGTACTGGAAGCTGGTTTTGTCCAGAGCTGCCACCTACTGGCCGGCAGGGTGACTCATCCGCACTCCTCCTCCCGCTTCAAACCTGCCCTTGCAGTTCCTTGGGCAGCCCTTTAGGGACTCAAATTTCATCCAAGCAGCATACTTTTAGCAGAGAGCTTCATTTCTCCACCCTCAGTGTTGGGTAAGGGGTGGGGCTGAATTGCTTTGAATCTGTGAATTACTTCCTGAGGGGAGGGATAAAGTCCACAAGACCCTGTACTTAGGGGGCTGCCTTATTTTTGTTGGCTAACTCTGCCTCCTTTGCTTCGTGGCTTCTTTTACAATGAGCCCTGTGTTCCTTACTGCAGAGAGGAATTAAGGAACAGACTTGAACTAACTCAGGAGGCTGTAGCTAGCCCCAACAACAAATGAAGACGGATTAAGCAGCAGCATCTTATGCTATGCAACATCCAGACGGTAAGAGAAGCTTTGGGTTACAATCCCACTAACCCCCTTGCAGGTCTCAGCTACACTATGAGGCAAAACTCCCAGAGCAAACTCAGTAAATGGACAGAAACCTCACAGATAAATGGTGAAGGAATAAAATGGCATAGAGGCAAGGGGGTTGGGAAGAGGTTCAGAGGGGCACTGAGCAGGGCACAGACAGTGAAGCAGGCTCTGTAGTTCCAGCACAGACTCAATGGATGTACACATATGCCAAAGGAAACATACCTGAACGTGCAGGAGTCGTCTTTCCTGGGGACAGCTGTAGTCTAGAAATGAGGGAAAGAGTGGGAGTTAGAAGACCTGAGTCCCATCTCCAGCTCTGCCCGTGTCTGACTGCAAACCTAAGTGCCTCTTTCCCAACTTGAAAAACTTGTGAACTCTGACTAAATGCAAAATCTTGTCTCCCAGGTTAGCAGCAGCAGAGGCTGGTGAATGGGAGGCAGGATAGATGGAAGCAAGTAACTGCTTTTGTTTTTAAAGCAGGTGAATCCTGCAAAGTGAATTTTGAGTCCTGTTTACCTAAAAGAGCCTGATCAGTGAGGTAAAGTATGACTATTTCCTGAAATTCTCACTTGCAGGAGAAAAGAAGGGGGCAGCGGCAGAGAATGCACCAACAGCAATGAAGGAGGAGGAACGGCAGCCCATGCTACCCCCTGACGGAGGATGGGGATGGATGATAGTGCTTCACTTCTTTCTGGTAAGTAGAAATAACCTCGTGGGACCCTCAGGAGTTAAATCCTGGAGGAGAGAGATGCTTCCACAGGTTTTGTTCTCACACAATGATTTTTAAACAACAAAACCAGCATATGATGCACAGAGGGTTGATTCTAACATGCTCATAGCAGAGGAAGCATTGTCAAGGAGGTCAAAATGGTCTGTAACTTTACAGGCAGAGATTGTGCTCACCACAGTGAAATGGGTAACTAGTTCTGAGAGAGGACTGATCTCTGTCCTTCATTAAGAAGCAGTTGGACTTGGTACTCTTTGCTTGTGACAGTTCCCCCCAATCCTCCAGAGGTACACATTGTCATTGTAGATATACAGCTTTCTTGTTACATCTGCTTAGCTTGATAAGCATAGAGGACCCCAACTCTGGTCTCCTTGTGGGGAAAAAGGCCACAGATCCCCGGCTAGTGTAAATGCAGTTACACCAGTTGAGAATCTGACAGGGATGGCATTTACCAGAGCTGTTTTTTAAACCAGGTAAAATTATGGCTTTTACTAACTAGTTAGACCCAGTTCAAAATATTTTCTATTTTAAAAAACAGTTTCATTAATGTACACTGCATTGCTGGACCTTAGTTATATATTCAAAATGTGGTTCCACAAGGCAGAAGATTCAGAGATTAATTAAGGTTGTTGTACAAATACAAGTTAAAACCGCAGTATACATAAAACTCAAGATCAGAATGTCTGTGTACATTTTAGTTTGATGTTTTCTCAAGTTAGAGGTCAATACTCATGTATTTGCATATTATGTAAACTATAGATTTAGCTATTTGATAAGTCTTTTGCAATATATATTTCAGCCATTTTAATTAGTATTCTAATTATTTTATTCTTCCCAGGTATTTACCAGTGCTCGGTCCTAAACTAGTTTTTCCCAGGAAATTGCCAACCCTGGAATCTGGCCCACAGACTGCATACAAGAATTAATTGCTACGTGGCTGCAAAACAAACCACAAATTTACCTGCAATTTGTATGTTAACATCAAGTAGTGCATATAGTTATCATTGCTATAAGCACATTTTGACCTTTGACAGGTAGGGAGCATTATATTACCCGTATTTCAGATCACCACAGCTCAAAACAGCAACGCCACGAATAGGAGCCAGGCATCCTGACTCAAGTGTGTTCAGTATATTATACTACTAGCTTATTTATCAGTCAGCTACTGGAAAAAGAAAATTAGGCAGGATGGCAGTTTGTGACAAGGAAATCTTTCCAGTACCCATTCCAAAAAGCCAATTGGTTTTGATCTGTCAAGGACTACTGAGATTTCCAAGAATTAAACACCACAGTACTTGTTAAATCACTGTCAAGAAGTGTTTAAGTATTTAAAGATTTTTTTCAGTCTCTAGTTTTTATAAGAGCCAGTTATAGAAATATAGAAAGGAATCTGAATTTTTCAACATCTCAAGTGCAATGCCATTCTAGTCTGTTTGGAAAAGTGACCATATTGTGTAGGGTTTGCTCCAATCAGAATGTGGGCAATAGATTGGATGATGGATGGATGGATAGATAGATAATCTGGTGCCCACATTCGGATCGGAGCAAACCCTACACAATATGGTCACATATATATAGGGAGGAAAGGGGATTTTTTTCCTGACTTTCTCTCAATACATGAAGATTCATCAGAGGAGAGGAGACCAGTGGCCAGGAATCTATTTCAACTATGTGCAGCATTTCACTTGCATCTGCTTTGGGTTTAGGTAAATGTGCTCGTGATGGGAATGCTGAAAACCTTTGGAATTTTCTTTGTGGTCTTTCAAGAAGAGATGGGAGGCTCTTCAGAACAAATCAGTTGGATTGGCTCCATCATGTCCTCTCTCCGCTTCTCAGCAGGTCAGCAGGGATACCTACGGTTCAGAAAGTAGCAGAGACAGTCTTTGAATTTTACTTCCATTTGATCACGTTAAATAGCTGACATGAAATAACCTGCCAAACTCCTACATAACAAACTAGTGCAAACTGGCACACTTAATTTGACCTGGGCACCGAACAACCCTCCAGGGCTAGAGGGCAATCACTCCAAAGCAGGGTTCAATAGCACTAAAAAGTTATTTGTGGTACTATCATACCTGTTCTTTGAAGACTTTGGTCTGAAGGGCCGTGACCCTTGGTCGATTATGGGGAAGCTCTTGTCTACAACAGCACTTAGTAGCACAGGGAAATCTTTAAAGAGGGTTTGCATAAACATAGCCTTTGGCAAGTCACTGCTTCTCTGTATAGAATCTGCTTTGCCAGATCTGATCCGTTTAGCGCAGTATCCTATCTCCAATACCCAATCTCTCAAAGTAAAGCAGTTTCTCCCACCACTAAATAACCCACCAATTTAACTGAGCAATGCAGTCTAAAAGGGAGCAGATTAAGGAAATCCTTCCTGACCATCTCTAAGCAAGAGACTCTATTATCTTTCTCTCCATTTCCCTACGTCACAGAGCATGAGTACCTCCTTGAAGCTCCGATTTCAATCCTCAGAGCAGAATCGGAGAATATCAAGACTACTATCCTCGATGCGATTGTACCTTGACCTTTTTTTGATTATATATACACACACAAATATATACATATATATATCACATATACATATGCAAACATATACATATGATGCGTTTTCCTCTAGATCCTCCAACCACTTACTCCCATTATTGTCTTATCTTCCAGGTCCACTGGTCACTATAGCCTGTGGGAAGCTGGGCGACAAGCTGACCTCCATCATTGGGGCAGGCCTAGTTAGCAGCGGTTGTCTGATCAGCACACAGGCCACTAGTATCTCCTTCCTGTGTGTGTCTATGGGACTTCTATTGGGTGAGTGTAACCTCCGAGAGCTCTCACGTTTTGCTCTGACTGCCTTTTTGCCACTTGTCTGAGGGTTTGATGAAAAAGAGTTAACAAAAGTGCATCAGCAGCTCCAGATAACTGGTAAGCCACGTGGCCGCTTGATCATCTTAGCGTATCGCCCAAAGGCTGCACAATGGGGACCCTTTCTTCCCTTCAGGAAGGCCTAATGAAAGTTGAGACTTACTAGAGCCACTGCATGGATTTCAACTTTTTTGTAACCCCACTATGTGTAGCAAAGCCTGGCTTTCTAAACCCCGTATTGGAAAGGAACAATATGCAGCTGTAAAGAATCCAGTTTTTAAATACCACAGGGAAAATCCTGATCCCACGGGGGCCAGGATTTTGCCCCATGCACCTTGGGGAGCCACGCCACTGCACTTTACATGGGTGCCCAGAAAGCACTATGGCCAGACACCAATCCCTGCTACTCTTCCTCGTTTCTAAACGGGCACAGCATGGGCATTTCCCCATGTGCATAACATCCGCTCTCCTGCCACGTATAGCGAGAGCTCTCGTCTGAATACAGCTGTTGGTTGAGGTGACTCGTTGAGGTAGGTCCTGAATGCTGAGCTCTGCTCCTCACTTGGAGTGGAATTTTCATCTCATGCAAGAGTCACTGCTTGGGCACTGACATCTTCTCTCTTCCATTTCAGGGCTGGGCTTTGCTTGCTTGTATCAGGCAGCTGCTGTGATGACTGCCAGGTACTTTAAAAAGCGACTGGCTCTATCCAATGCAATTGCCCGCTCAGGAATGGGACTGACATTTTTACTAGCGCCTTTTACTCAACTTCTGATAGATTTTTATGGTTGGCAAGGTAAATCGGTTTTACTTTTTCCACATTTCACCATCAGCACCATGTAACTGTCACTCAAGATGACCTAGAAAGGATTGTTGTTTTAAAGATGGTGGGGTGTTTTTTGGTACCTTCTGAGAGGGGCTAAGCTACTTTATCTTTGACACATCAGGAATGGCAACTCTAGGATTGTTAAGTCTTTACAGTATCCTTCCTCCAAAACATAGTCACTGAAATTATATTGGTGTTAAACAGTGACTAATATATGGAGCAATACCTATCTCATAGAACTGGAAAGACCTTGAAAGGTCATCAAGTCCAGTCAGATTTATGCTCCAGATCCCTAAATGGTCCCCCTCAAGGACTGAGCTCACAACCCTGGGTTTAGCAGGCCAATGCTCAAACCACAAAGCTATGGAGCCTGCCAAATGAGACAGGAATTGGAGGGAGAGTAGCTATGTTTCTTATGAGTTTAGCAGCTTACCTGCTGCTAGAGTTTGCTTTCTCTGTTTGACATTACAGCAGGTTATTCACAAGCAGGAAGGTGACTTCACTTCTCACAGAAGGATGGATGCAAGACAAATACTGTTTTTCTTGAAGCAGATCATTCTGTGTGTTCAGTATGAAAAAGGAGCCAATTCTAAACGTCATAATTATGCTCAAACATTATGGGAAGAAATGACTTCTCTTCCTTCCCTCTCTCTTCTCTCAGGTACCCTACTGATCTTTGGAGGGATCATGTTAAACCTTGTGCCTTCTAGTATGTTACTGCGACCTATTATCATCAAGAATCTCCAAGATTTTTCTGATAGAAATGTAGACAGTGGATCCCTAACACAAAGTAAACATCCAGCAACTCTTACAAGCCACCTAGATGATGATATCAGTACCACAGAAACAGAGTTTAATAGTAGTCTGGATTCTCCTATGCAAGATTCCACTGTCACAAACAGGCTCCAGTCAGGTGGAACATTAGGATCACTAGTTCCAGTGAACTCTGCTGGTTTGGAAGTGCCTGAGAGAGAAACCTCTAACCGCTACTCTCCTGGTGGAGCCAGTGACCGGGATTGCAGCTATAACAACCTTCCACTGCAAAAGGAAGTGAATTTCCACTCACCGCCAGTTCCCCGCAGGCAGCCTCTTCTGGATTTCTCGCTGCTGAAAGATCCCTTCTTTTGTATTTTTGCCTGGTCATTTTTGTTCAGCCAACTGGCCTACTTCATTCCCACCTTTCACCTGGCAGCAAGAGCCAAAACCTTGGGCATAGACAGCATGGATGCCTCTTACCTCATTTCAGTGGCTGGTAGGTAAGAGTCTCCTAACTTTATTTTAAAAATATATTTAGATTTATACAGCAATACAGAGTAGAAAAAATGTAATAACCCCTGAAATCAAAAAACGGCATAGCAGTCAGCCAATACAAACAGGGATCTTTCTCAGTGCTCACAGGGAAGGCAAACACATGACACCAATAATATGTCCTAGGAGTAAATTCCTTTGTCCCTACATCTGGGTTATACTCAATTGCAGAGAGTTAATTGCCAAATTTATACTCCGAAATAGTTGCAGCAGTCTTTTTTGACCCCCAGGTAAGATGCTTTTAGGCAGAGGAGAATGTCAAGAGTCAATTACCCTCTAGTAGTTTAGCCCAAACCTTGCTCTTTTTTTAAAGTTAAGCTGCCAACACCCCTTGTTCAAGTCTTTAGGGAACCCTTTTTAGATACTTATACACTCCATGAATAAATTGCCTGTTGAGGAGCTTGGGGGGCAGTAGTAGCTAAGGGGGGGAAATGATATACCACATCTGAGGGTAAAAGCCAAACTCAAACAGCTTAATGGGACCAAACTGAGGGACATGGCTAATCTCCAGATATGATTAGAGGAACGGACGCATGAAATTACCACCCCAATAAGGATTTTTAATGAATCTGTAAATATGAGGGGGTCATACCCTAGGACTGCAGAATTGAAAATATAATAGTTAAGACAGGAAAAAAAGGTGATCCAGGCAACTATAGGCCCATAAGTTTGGCTTCAACTGTATGTAAGGTCTTATAACAACTATTTTGAAAGTGTAGTTAAGGTCAAAGGTAAACAGTAATAGAGCTAAGGAATACATGATTTTACAAAAGGTTGAGCATGCCAGACCAAGCTGCTCTTTCTTTAGATCTACTGTATTTCCTTTGTCTAGAAAATCTGGTATCTTAATCTACTGCAATTCAAGTAAGGCGTTTGATGCGGTTCCATGTGGTAAATTAGTTAAATTAGAGAACAGAAGGATTAATACGAGAATCAAAAGGTGGGTAAGGAACAGCTGAAAGGGGAGACTACAACAGGTCATGCCGAAAGGTGAACCGTAATGGTGGAGGGAGGTTCCTCAAGGACCGGTCTTGGCACACCATTTTCATTTGTGACCTTGGCAAAAAAGTAGGTTCACACTAATAAAATGTGCAGATAATACAAAGCTGGAAATATTGCTGATGTGGAGGACCACCATAATATCCTACCTTGAAAACTGGAGTAATAGAAATGGGATGACATTTAATACCGCAGAGTGGAAGGTCATGCACCCATGGACTTTGATGTAAGCGGAGGACACAGCAGTTAGAAGTGACGGGGACAGAGACCTGCACATACTAGTCAGTCACAGGAGGATTGTGTGTGATATAGTGGTAAAAAAAGAAAAACAGATGAATACAACACTAGGATATATCAGGTGAGAACACTTCCCTATTCCTACTGCAATTATTATAGGAGGCACTAGTGAGACCATCTAGACTACTGAGTACCATTCTGGCCTCCCTTGTTTCAAAAGATGAATTCTAACTGGAACAGGTACAGAGAAGGGCTACTAGGATGAGACTTTAGACTAACAAAACAATCTCCTTAAGCCAAAGAAAGAGAGCGGGCATTTGTCCCCTCAATAAATAAAGGGAGAAATAGCAGTGAGGAAGAGGAGTTAAGGACCTATGTTGGCACAAGAACAAATGGACAAACTGTGACCATCATTAAGTTTAGGTTTGAAATTAGATAAAAGTTTAACCACTAGACAAGTGAAGATTTCAAACAGCCTTCCAAGGGGAACAGTGGAGGGAAAAACCTAACTTATTTTAAGACCTGAGTTTGAGAAGTTTATGGAGGGGATGGTATAAGACAAGACTGCCTACAATGGGATATCCATGACCGCTACTGGCAAATGTCTCCAACTACCAGAGATGGGAAACTAAACAGGGAAGTCTCTGAATTACTATGAAGTATTCTTTCCCAAGTGTGGCAAGTAGGTCTTGCCCAGATGCTCCGAGTCAGATTCATATTTTGGGTCAGGAAGGTATTTTCCCCAAGGTTGGACTGGCAGAGAGCCTAAGGGTTTTTTACCTTCCTCTGCAGTGTGGTCTGAATTAGAGTAAATATTGGATTCTCTGTAACCTGAAGTCTTTAAATCAAGATTTGAGGACTTCAGTAATTTAGCCAGAGGTTATGGGCCAGGTTCTATGGCCTGCAATTTGTAAGAGATCAGACTAGCAGATCATGGCGGTGCATTCTAGCCTGGAAGTCTGAGTCTAAATTGAGTTAAGAGCACAACTTCCTCCCCCCCCTTTTTTCCCCAGCAAACACCACCTTAGGGTGCTACCTTTATCTTCTTCCTTAACCCTCCCAGCCACTTTGTTGCACAATAGCTTCTGTTGTGAAACACTTCACATTTACTCAACAGTTGGAGAGGTCACAATGGCACACCACAAAGACTTTTACTTGCCAGCCTACTTTAAGTACAGCTGTTGTACATGAAGCCTGTCTGCCTCAAAAAAAATCAAACCTTTCTAGTTTCAAAACGTGCAACATTAAGAAAGTAGTTCCACTCTCTATCATTAAAGAGCCCTTTATTGTATAAGAAAGTTTACCTAAAGTGAAATAAACATCTTTGGAATGTTATTTAGGGGATATCTGGGCTAAAGAGGCAACTGATCTAGATTAAGAACACAATGGTTAATTTGCAAATGACATTGGCAGGAATACAGGTAATAAATTGTTTGTGCTCAAACCACTTTCTAGCCAATAGGATATTCAGTGGTAATCAGCACTTTCCTGAACTTGAGACTAGTTCATATAACATACCAAGAAGGTGATGTGTATTTTATTGAAAGTGGCCCTGTACTTTAAAAAAAAAAAAAGTTTGATTTATGCTGCTTCATGATGGATTAAAGTGGGGGTTTGGTTTTGTTTGGTCTTCTCTGATTTTGCTGGATGTTTTTGTGCATGTCTCATGCTTACTGTAACTTTTTCACCTCTTAATTTAATTTTTAACAGTGCATCCTCTCCACTCCAGATGCCTACTGGATGCTTACCAAGCACTGAATGGAAAACCACTTACATTTTAGAACAATTTCATATCCTAAATGTAAAATACAAGATGAATTTTCTTGACACACATTTCCGGCAAATGTTTTTGTACCTTATTAAGAATCAAGAAGAGTGCAAACCTACTACTGAACAATTTATAAAGATTTGGCTAAAACCTTCACAAGAATTTTCTGTTTCTCTCTAGGGATTATAGAGACAGTCAGCCAATTGCTGTCTGGCTGGATTGCTGATCAGAACTGGATCAAGAAGTATCATTACCATAAGACTTACCTTATTCTGTGTGGCATCACTAACCTGTTGGGTCCTCTTGCCACATCCTTTCCATTACTTATGGTCTACACAGTAAGCTTTGCCATTTTCTGTGGTGGATACCTGGCTCTGCTGCTCCCTGTGCTGGTGAGTAAAGGATCTCATCGAGAAGTAATACAGTAATGCTCTGCACTTCCAACAATCTCTCAAACACCTGAAATCCTGTTTGGATGAAATGGTTTTCTGTCAGGTCCCTCTCCGCCCCAAGAGCAAAGAGCCACACAAACAAAGAGCACAGACAAAGCCGTCTCCTCCCCCAGGTTTGAAAGTATCTTCCTTCCCCATTGGTTCTTTTGGTCAGGTGCCAACCAGGTTATTTGAGCTTCTTAACCCCTTACAGGTAAGGGGGAATTCTAGGCTACCCATAGCCACATGATTATGACAGGCACAGTATTGGGAGTGCCCTGACAACCTAACAACCTCTTTGCTTCCCAAGTACTGTCTCTCAATACCATTATTCCAGCTTAGGTAATGCACTCTGTATAATACAGACTATGATGAGAACACTTCACTTAATTCATTTGTAACTAAAGTATAACATTGCACAAGCAAGATTTGTACAAATATACAGCTACATGAAAATGCAGCGTCATTCAAAGATGTAAAGATGACTAATTTCAAATGGTTGTACAGCCTGGGGCTAGAAATGCATCAAGCAGCCTAGTGATGTCAGTACTGATCACACTGATCTCAACCTTGGGTTTAATTCTATATGGACAAATGCTTTTCAAACTTTAAACAGAGTAAAGAGGAGACTCCTCAGAGAAAACATTTTTCATTCTAATTTGTCTGTACTTAATATAAATTAGTAATAATTCTGGTTCCATGAACAGGTAGATCTCGTAGGTGTCCCCAGACTCCACAGCTCTTTGGGATTTGCCTCATTCTTTGCTGGGATAGCAGCCATCGCTGGACCACCTATAGCAGGTAACATAAGCCATATTTTCCCTCTATCCTCTTGAAAGAAAATACTTCTAGCTCTTCTCTAGGAAACATTTGAGAGTCAAGATGAAAGGTAGTTAAGATGACATTTTTCTTCAAAAGATAAAACTAATTGCTAACAAAAACTGTAACATGCAAGTGAATGAGTTAATGGTGGTAAATCACGCAGCATTTCGCTCTGACCCTCCCTTTAAGGGAAGGAAGGAAGAGGAAAAAATTGTATGCATCTCAAGAAGAGTAAAAAAAAATGCAACTTTACCAGACTCAAGCTGTTATTTCAGTTTAACTTGATGCTGAAAAGATCTGAAGAGGTGACAACCTGGTCCCAGCAGCCTGAGGGGTAGGTGCTATATTTGAAGTGCTTTGCATACAGCAGAGGGAACCAAAGTTATTTCAGTTGTCATCTCCTGACTTGACCAAGGATTCAAAATCTTCACTGCTAAACAGCTTACTTAGTGGAAGCCTTCCCCCTCTCCTCAAAAAAAAATAAATAAAAAAAAACCAAAAACCATCTTATTCTCTATATAGTGTGGGGCACATTTCGGGTGCTATATTAATAAAAATATTCAGTCAGATATTTCTTTATACATTTAGATTGAGGAGGAATTTACATGCTATTTCATGCACCTCTGCCCAAGGCAGAGCCTGTCCTTCACTGAAAACTTTCACCTTACCTTCATATCTGATGTGAGCAGCATCTTCAGCGATCCCCAGGCTAGCGTTTTACGGTGTATGGATAAAGCTGTGAGGTCAAATACCAGTGGGTGAATGGCATTCAGTCACTCATACATTTTGTAAATAGACCATGAGCATAGAATAAAAAGTGCCAAATGAAATTTTGCATTTACAGTTCCTTGTATGCATCCCCACACCATGATCTGTTGCGTCTCCCCGGTTACATACTTCGTTCCAAGTCTGCCCAAAGTACCTTACTTAGTGAATTACTTCGCTTTGTGTATTTTCTTTGGTCTAAACATCATACATGTTAACATGGCTATTTCACCTGCTTGCAATATATCTTCACTAATTGGTGATGTCTCCTTTATTTCTAACAACTGAATTATTTTTATAAAATGGTAACAATTAATAGTTCATTTTTGGGAGTGAAGGGGAGTGCGTGAGGAGGGCGCAAGCTATACACATTTGTCTGGAAGTCCAAATCCTGCCAGTACAGCTGAGATGGGAAAGGGCCAGCAACAGGAGGGAGAGGCAACCCGGAAGAGGAATGAAGCAACAATTGCGTGTGCCAGTTTGTTCCATAAATGGGAACGGAAGGTGGGATCGAGCAAGATTGTATGTTCAGGGTGCAGTCCTATGATCCAAGATTAACTCTGCAATTTTCCACTCAAATCAAGCCACCTAAGTGTGAAAGCTGCATATGCTAGAAAGTATTAGCTCTCCAAAGACTGCAGAAGCATTTGCTCCTTGCACTTCATATGAAAGTTAATTCTGGTGAAAACAAAAGGGGCGTGTTACTGCTATTAAAGACGGTTCTAGGATTTCTCTTCCTTTGACCAGGATTAAAAAGAACTATTCCTAACTTAGACAGTACTGGAGTTAAGGCTAATTTAAAAATTATTTCCATAAACTCAAAACATCTAGTACAGATATAACATAGTAGATAAAGCTTTCTATATACACACACTATACCCAACACCAGTAAGAGGTGAAGGATGCATATTCTGCACAACAACAAAAAACAATCAAAATATGCATACTAGAAAAAGAGTTACTTACCTGAAAGACTCGTTTCCCAATTCTTACTTCTAGGTCCAAAGTCAAAAGCAGTGGTTGAACACCCAGAGCTAAAAAGTTTGAAGCTTCTCCAGCATGTAGGGACCACTTACCTGCTCATCATACAAAGGGACACATGTTTAAGCTGTGAATATTTCTGCCATTCTAGAAACAAAATTAAAGATAACACAGGGGAACAAAACAGGCTGATTCTTAGAGGCACAAACAAGCATAGGAAGCAAACCGTGTTAAGCTTCACAGGAACAATACAAACCAACTACCAAGCTTTTAACAAAACAGTTACAATTTAAAGCAAAAAGGAAATTTGCAGGCAAAAAAGCACAGCAGGCACCTCCAGCTCCATTAGTGGTGATCAAAGAAATGATAGCTGTACTTAAACATATAGCACAGGGATATGCTGTGAGGGGTGAGTGTGTTACGTTATGGAGCAAGGATTTCTCAGCACTACTTACGTCTGGAGAAATGCTGCTTTTCTGGTTTTCCACAGGAAACTTTGTATCCCCGTTAGTTTCTTTCCCATTCACTCACTAATATTTCTGTAACACTGAGTTGTTAGCTACAATCTGCTCTCTCGGGGCAATAAGCAAAAAAAGAAAATCATTAAGACATCTCTTATGATCAACGTGTCTCAGATTTATGTGCTTCAGAATGTACTGTAATGCCAGCTGGTAAGAGGTGGTAGGCAGGCACCACCTACTGATGCATTTGAAAAGCGCTGAATTGAAGGGAAAACATCAATGTGTGTGTTCCCTTTCCTTTATGTTAAGTAGGAGTTTTCCTGTGAGCTCTACACATAATGGGTTTAAAAACTGGAGCTTCATTCTGGACATCTTATTCTTGTGATTACAGAGCTTAAGTAACCCACCCATCTAAAACATAGCTAACTTTTGTACAAGATGAAGTCACCACATCCAATGAAATAAAGCATTTACCTCATCCCATTAGATTACAGATAACTTGTCATTTAAAACCTACGAGTTCAGGAAGGGCCCAAACAATATATCTGAGAAAATGAGACAATATGTCACTGTAGTGAAGGGATATGATGCAGGGAATTGAAATATCCCAACCAGCTAACTTGAGTTCAGAGCAGCAGTTAGTGAGATGCAACTACTGGCTCACACTCCTATTAGCCTTCATCCTCTTAACATGGGCATTAAAACTTAAACAAACTTAAAAATATTTATTTCCCCTCCCTTCACATTTTCCTATTTTTATTCACATCTAAATTTGAGAAATTTCTCGTTTATCTATTACTGTCTAGGTTCTCCCCACGCAAACAGAACCCCCAATTAAAACAGTCACGTAGCTAAGGAAAAGTAGGGCTGTTACATATTTCTTCCTGACTGGACACTAGTTTTAGAACCTCTGATACCCCAGTTTACGATTATGGCCAAGTGTAACTCCACAGTCTCCCATGGATCTGTGTACATTTACACTAGCTGAGGATCTGCCTCATCAAGCCTTCATCTTGTCTCAGTACTGCCGTCAACATGCCTTGTATACCCAAGTGTCTGTCTACCCTGCAATCAGAGGTCTGACAGAAACACATGCAGATGTACCAAACTAGCTTTCATTTACATAGCCTGAACAGTAGCAACACAGGGATGTCATGGTATTTGCCAGAAGTGGCTCTTACCGAATAAAATCATGTTTTTTACCACCCGTGTTAAAAACTAGTTAGCCCCAGTTTAAAGTATTCCCTATTTTAAAACCTCTTTCATTAATACACACCACATTTCACTTAATTTTTAGTTACATATTCAAATTATGGTTCCCTGAGGCAGTAGATTCAGAGATTGATTTAGGGTTGTACTGCAGTAGGCATAATACTAATATATGGAATCCAATACTGAACATTGGAATGTCTGTATGGTTCAGTATTTTCTCAATGAAGTTATGAGTTAGAACTCATTTCAGTTTTCAACCTTATTATTAAACCCTGGAAGGTTTACAATGTGGGAAGGTCCAGCGGTTTTAATAACTGACTCCTCATCCATTGCAGGTTGGTTGTATGACTACACTCAGACATATGCCTGCTCCTTTTTCTTTGCTGGAACCTGTTATCTCATCGCACCCATTTCCTTCTTCTTTGAGCCTTCAGCCCATCAATGGAAGCTACGGAGAGAAGAGAAGCTGAATAAAGTGAGCACTTAGTGGCGAGGCTCTGCTGCAGTTGAAAGAAAAGAAGCCTGACTTCACTATCCAATCAGAAGCTGATAATTAGGACAGACCTTTCACTAATTAATAAAAGATGGCAGAAAAATGAAAACTGACATTTGTCACAATAAAAGACTCAAATGAGTCTATTGTCCATAAATGTTACTTCATGAGCGAGCCCAGCAAGATATGAATTTTAGCTAACAAGACTTTTTGTTCCTAAAATATCCTGTTTGGCATGAAGAAAGTTACTCACCTTTCGTAACAGTTGTTCTTCGAGATGTGTTGCTCATGTCCATTCCAACAAGTGTGTGCACACCGCGCATGCACGGTCCCGGAAGATTTTCCCTAGCGGTACCCGTAGGGTTGGCAGGGGCGACCCCTAGAGTGGCGCCCTTATGGCAACGTATATATGCCCCTGCCGACCCACCCCCCGCTCAGTTCCTTCTTGCCGGTACTCCGACAGAGGGGAGGTGGGAGGGATTTGGAATGGACATGAGCAACACATCTCAAAGAACAACGGTTACGAAAGGTGAATAACTGTTTCTTCTTCTTCGAGTGATTGCTCATGTGCATTCCAATAAGTGACTTACGAGCCGTTATCTCGGAGGAGAGTTAGGAGTGCCCCCGATTCCTGCTGTAAGGACGGCTTGGCCCACAGACGCATCTTCCATAGCCTGCTGCACGATGGCATAGTGCGAGGAGAAGGTGTGGACGAAAGACCACGTCGCTGCTCTGCAGATATCGACGATGGGAATATGCGCCAGGAACGCTGTGGATGCGGCCTGGGCTCTAGTCGAATGGGCTGTTAAGGCCAGAGATGTAACGTTCGAGAGGTTATAACAGAGCTTGATACATGATGTAATCCATGCCGAGAGGCGTTGAGCAGAAATCGGCAACCCCATCATTCTCTCTGCTACTGAAACAAAAAGTTGTGGAGATTTACGAAAAGGTTTTGTTCCCTGCAAATAAAAAGCTAATGCCCTTCTCACATCTAAGGAGTGAAACATTCTTTCCCTGTTAGAGGTATGGGGTTTGGGAAAGAAAACAGGGAGGAATATATCCTGGTAAAGGTGAAAAGACGAGACCACCTTGGGAAGAAAGGCCGGGTGAGGTTGCAACTGGACCTTATCTTATGGAAAACGGTGTATGGTGGCTCAGAGGTCAGAGCTCTAAGTTAGGAAACCCTCCGAGCTGAGGTAATGGCTACCAGGAAGGCTGTCCTCCAAGAGAGGTGAGACAGTGGGCAAGTGGCCAGGGGCTCAAACGGGGGCTTCATTAGAGCTGTTAACACTAGGTTAAGGTCCCACGGGGAGACAGGGTGACGCACCGGGGGGTACAATCTTTCTAGACCCTTCAGAAATCTTGCTACCAGTGGGTTGCTGAAGACCGATGTGCCCTCAATACCCGGATGAAACGCTGATATGGTGGCTAGGTGTACCCACACAGTGGAGAGCGCTAGACCTTGCCTTTTAAGGTCAAGGAGATAATCAAGAATCAGAGGTATTGGGGCTAAGGTAGGATTGGCCCCTTTATCCCAATACCAGCAGGAAAAACGTTTCCACTTAGCCGCATAGGTAGCCCATGTCGCAGGCTTCCTGCTCCCCAATAGGATATCCCTGACAGGATCCGCGCACTGAAGCTCCGACCGGTTCAACCACGGATATTCCACGCCGTCAGGTGGAGCGACTGCAGATTGGGGTGTAATAATTGACCGTGGTCCTGAGAGATCAGGGTCGGGACCAGGGGAAGGGTTATGGGTCGCGTCACACAGAGGGACATCAACCTGGTGTACCAATGTTGACGGGGCCACGTCGGTGCTATGAGAATCAGGGATGCCCTGTCCTGGCGGGCCTTGAGTAATACTTTGTGAACCAGAGGGAACGGGGGGGGGAATGCGTATAGGAGACCCCCTGTCCAAGAGACCTGAAAGGCATCCGCCTCTGATCCCGGACTGATGTTGAGAAGGGAGCAAAGCCTCTGGCATTTCCTGTTGGCCCTCGTGGCGAATAGGTCCAGGAGGGGAAATCCCCACTCTAGGAAGATAGAGCGGGCGATGTCCGGTCTGAGGGACCACTCGTGACCCCGAAAGGATCGGCTGAGAGTGTTTGCCAATACATTCTGAGTCCCCGGGAGATAAGTGGCTATGGGATAGATCTCGTGGGCAATGCAGAACTCCCAGAGGGCCAGGGCTTCCCTGCACAGGGAGAGGAGTGAGCACCACCCTGTTTGTTTATATAAAACATTGCGGCCGTGTTGTCTGTCAGAACCGACACGCACTTGCCTTGCAGGTGGTCCTGAAACGTCTGGCACGCTAGACGAACTGCTCTGAGCTCCCTGACATTGATGTGAAGGGACAGCTCGCTCTGTGACCACAGGCCCTGCGTCCTGGTTTCTCCCAGATGCGCTCCCCATCCGAGGGCGGAAGCGTCCGTCACCAAGGTCAATGATGGCTGAGGTCTCTGGAAAGGGACCCCGACTCCAAGGGAGTGGGGTTGGAGCCACCAATGGAAGGAGTTTAAAGTGTGGTTCGGGAGGGTTACCACAAGGTCCAAGGGGTCTCTGCCCTGCCTGTAAACCCCTGCTAACCAGGTCTGCAGAGGGCGAAGCCATAGCCTGGCATATGGCACCACATAAGTGCAAGCTGCCATATGACCCAAGAGGACCATGCAGTTCCTGGCCGTGGTAGTGGGGAACTGAAGGAAGGAGTGGATAATGTCCGAAATTGCCTTGGCTCGAGGGAGTAGGAGGAACGCCCGTGCCCGACGGGAATCTAATACTGCCCCTACGAACTCTATTCTCTGTGTGGGTAGGAGGGTCGATTTTGGCTCGTTTATCATAAGGCCCAACCTGAGAAATGTAGCTCTGGTGAGAGCTATGTGCCGAATTGTCATTTCCCTTGACTTTGCCCTGATGAGCCAATCGTCCAGGTAAGGATAAACGTGTACCTGCCTCCGCCTTAGGAATGCTGCCACCACTGCCATGCAGTCTACTATAACTATATACAACTATACTATCAACTACTAAAACTATTGAACTATAACGTAACTAAGAACTGTATAAACTGAGAAGTGCGATACCGCTACGCAGTGACTAGCACAACGCTGTTCCAGCGACCGTCATGAACGGAAAGAAGGAACTGAGCGGGGGGTGGGTCGGCAGGGTCATATATACGTTGCCATAAGGGTGCCACTCTAGGGGTCGCCCCTGCCAACCCTACGGGTACCGCTAGGGAAAAATCTTCCGGGACCGTGCATGCGCGGTGCACACACACTTGTTGGAATGCACATGAGCAATCACTCGAAGAAGAAGGAAAGTTCTCTCTTTAAACAACTTCCCTGCTTCGGTTCTTCCCCCAGTATATTATCTCATATATTTAACATGATTAGTTAGAGCAGGGGTGGGCAAACTTTTTGGCCCAAGGGCCACACTGGGGTTCAAAACTGAATGGAGGGCCGGGTAGGGAAGGCTATGCCTCCCCAAAGTTGTTTAAAGGCAGATATCAAAAGCTCCTCCGATCCCCTCCCAATCCCTCCAAGTGACTGGGGGATGCACACACTACATTCAGCTGTCAGAGCCAAGGCAAAAACTTTAATTTATCCTTATCTGGCTGGGTTTATGTATTAAATGAGTCTCCAGACAGGCTTATTTTACATTCCATACAGAATCAAAACAAACCTGGAAGGATCAAGAGGTGTGCGCACATTGCAGGGAACCTCTGCATATTCCCTAGAAAGGCAAAAAACCTCTAGACATTTGTGCACGTGCTCTAAGAGGGGGGATTTCTCCCTAACTCATGGCAATCAGTGCAGCTCTCTCCACATGATCAAGCGTCACTATCGTTAAACATCGAATTTCATTTATGCCCCAAAATATCATTAGTATCCAATATGCCCCTACTACTGTTCTCACTTAGCCTCCGTTCTTTAAGTTTACCTAGATTTTTCACACCAGTTTGAAGGTAGCAGCATGAGAATGTTTAAAGCGATCTCCAAAGGACAAGATCTAATAGAGCAGCTTTACCTTTCTTCACACTACAGTGACTTCAGGCTTTGCAATCTCTACCACCAGCTATTTGAAAACGAATTGATCTGGAATCTGCAGCACTTTTAAATGAAAACTATTTTGGTTAATGGCACAATCCACTTTACACCATTAAAAAAGTTTTCCGTTACAGAAACATTTCTTTAACATGCAATTTCAAGCATGAAAGCAAGTGGGTGTATATTTAACAAAAAGCTACTGAACATTACAAGTTTATTATTAAGGATCTTTGAGATGCTGCTGAAAGCAAGAAGATCCACTAAAGGATCATGGGCTAACTCAGTCCTCATCTAACTCTACCGATTTAAAAAATAAATAAATCAGTGCCTGCTTATACCAAGGAAAAAACTGACTTTAAATCTGCAATATTTGTCAAGTATAAATGATATTAAGGTGCCTGATTTTTCAAAGATTCAGAGCACTCACAGATTTGAATAATTTCAGTGGAAACTGCAGACAATGAACACCTCTGGCAGTCAGTCCATTCATCTCAAACTGTAGCACCAAATGTAATCCTGTGATTTGGTTGTGGTCATATCCATGACACAAGAAAGATTTACTAGACAGGGATTTCTAGAGGTCATCCTTCAACTCAGTATGGTTCTATAACATGTTCAAAGCAAGGAAATTCTCTTAAAGACAATGGGTCAAATTCAGCTCTCAACTAACTCCACTGATCTCTGCATGATGAAAGAGAAAACCCCAATGAGTTAAACTTGCTTCAAAAATTTTTTGTAAAGACAAGAGCAGGTATTTTGTGAGTTACTCGTAGGTTTTGTCTACACTAGCAGATATTTGATGGTGTAACTATACTGGTAGATAATACCAGCAAAGCTCTCCTAGTGAGGATGCAGTTTATAACAGCAGAAGTGCTCTTCTGCTAGTATACCTTATTCCAGCCACCTTGAGGAAAATGATCTATACCAGCAAGAATTCAGTGTCTGCAATACGGCTTTTGCCAGCAAAGCTATGTTGTTCACAAATCACTCATCGAATCCCTGACCAGCACAGCTATGCCATCAAGATTTCATAGTGTAGGCCTGACCTCAGATTAACATTTTGGGACAGATGCTTTTGACGCAATTTTCAAAGTGCCTGGGATTCTGTAGGCCTATAAAATTGCATGTTAGACCAGTTAGAAATGCGTTAAAACAGCACTAACTGTCTTGGACAGGGCTGAAGAGTTTTTAACACCTACTCATCTGAGGACCAAGCACATTAGCCTGGATGAAGAATGACTAGACTGCCAAATACCTTACTCTTCACTATGGCAAGAGAGGTCCTCGCTGGATGTTCCCTTCTTAGACCTCACTCCTGTAGCCAGGCAAGACTAATGTGGCAGCTGTGTATCAGCATTCACTAATGCAAGACTGGGTTCCCAGGTTCTCCATCTTACTTTTCACTTTTAAGTGGTCATTACACTGCACCTGCACTGTACGATAAAACAAGTAATCAATAGGCCACTGAACATCTTTTAGGGAGTAATTGCTTCTATTAAGAATGGTTGAATCAATGACAAAGGATCTATCTCCTCATTATCTTGAGCCACGCAGTTCATTTCATCTTCTCCCAAGCCTACCTTCTGCATGTTTTTCGGCTCCCCTTAGATGCTTTCATGAGGAAGAGCTAAATACAATTCTTATAAGCAATGAGACTTATAGGAGTTGGTTCATATTGTTGTTCCTATACTTGAGAATCTGTAAGATGGTGAAGTGAATGACCAAAGGATAAATACCACATCCTAAGGTACGACCAGACTCAGAATGGCAACAGGCTCACTGGGGTGGTAAATCATTCCTTCAGCTGGAGATATTCAAAGGTGCCTAAAGGAAGTAAGCCCTCAGCTCCATTCATTTAAATGAAAGTAGCACTCTCTGAGTTCCCTTAGAACTAGGCTTTTCAAATCAAGACTATTAGATACAAGCTCCTCCTCCAAGATCCAAATGAGAAGGTCATCTTTAGTTGGTATTTTTCATCAGCACGAGATCTGGAGTGAATAGAATGTGAACTCAGGATTTGTCCAACAAAATAGTCACAATATTATTCTCCCGAATAAGAATTACTGCTAAGTTTTGGGCTACTCAAATATGTCCTAAATCATTAAAATAGATCCCAGCCAATGTAACCATTGTATGACTATAACCCATTCTGCAAGTTACAGTAATGACAAGGAAATATTTTTTTAAAAGTCTGATGGGCCATTTTAGTGTGAAAGAAAATGTAGTGCTCAGGAAGAATTCCTGTTAGATAGAGAGGTCCGATAAGATCTAGGCCAAGATACTGCGAGTTCCCTTACGTCTCCTTTGCTGCTTGCACCTCACTCCTGACCCAAAGGGGCTATCATTGCCCACTGAAATCCTTGCCCTTGCTCCTGCTGAAATTGCCAGTGAGGGCCAGTTAGTGTCAAATGTGGTTGCAGTTTGTTATAGACACCTCGTCAAAGTTGAACTAAAACCCAATTGATTTCATAGGTCATGCTTAAAGCTGCAGATTTGTCAGAGGGATGAGAACGTTATGGATACTGATTGTCAAGGATTTCTATGTGGGAAGACTCTAGGTGGGTCACACCCCATTTGTCCAGAGGGGAGGTAGTGTCAGGGAGTAAGCCAGCCCCACACTCACTGCACAGGGGGGATAGACAGAAATTTGAGTGAGTGGTACTGTGGCCTGACACATGGAGTTGCAGCAACAACTGCGCCTGGAGTGAGCGTGGGTCGGGCTCACACAACTCCCAGACCCATGGGACAAGAATGGCCACTGTCTGGGGTGAGTGCGGTCAGGCTCACTCACTATCCAGCACAAACCCCCTCCACCAGGCCAGGTTTAATGTTCTAGTGCCAGGGCAGAGGGTGCTGCCAGGGGTGGTCATGGCCAAGAAGCTGCAACAGAGAAGGATGCTGGCCTAGGATTTTAGCTAGGTACAGCTGAATTTCATTTGTCTCAGGTTTTTCTTTTGTTTTTTCTTTTTTTTTTTAAATCAGCACAAAATCCTTGACTTTTACTAAATTTACTGTGACTGCTGATTTTTGATAAAAATGCAGCAACAAATCTAAAACCTTATGGCTGTTCACCATGACTAATAAAAAAAAACAACAAACCCACTCATCTTGGTGGCTTTTTCGATTGTTTCCGGAGGGAAAAAAAAAAAAAAAAAAAGAGGTTAAACTTGCAAAACATAAAAGTAAAAATAAGAGTTTATACAGTATTTTAAATCCTTACCTTATATAGATCTGAAGATCCAGTACCTGTTTCCACAGAAGCAGAAATCATTGTAAATTTGTTAGTACTCTGGCTCTCAGTTGCGGGCTTTCAGTTCCTGCATCCGTATCTGTGGAAACCTACATTGGATCATCAAAGTCAGGGTAAAGGTTTAAAATATAACTTTATACAACTCCAAGCTACACAAAATAAATCTTATCGCTGCCTTATAGTTTGCATATCTAAACTCTTCCGGTTGAAAAGATTGCTAACAGTCAAACACAAGATCTTATGTTGTCAATGTCAGCTGCTGCCTGCTTGTTAAGGTAAGGCCTTGTCTATGCAGGGAAACGGACTGGAATAATTTACTGTGAAATAAGCACAGGGATTCTTCCAGCATTTTATTCTACAAGAGTCTGTCCACATGGGAGTTTTTCTGGAGCAGGTTATTCCGCTCAATCCCCCTGTGTAGACAAGGCCTAAGTGACAATTTCCAAAGCCAACTGAAGAATTAAAACCCACTTAACATTTAAAAAGTTGAAGGCAGCATGGGCAAGCAGTTTGAACACAGGGACAGAAACCAAGGACTCCTCACTTCAATCATAGCTCTGCCACTAGCCACCTGTGACCTTAGGCACGTTATGCCTCCATTTCCCCCATGTACAAAATGGGGCTAATGCTATTCACCGCTTATAGCAGGGGTCTGCAAACTTTTTCCCCCGCGGCCCCTTTCCGTGGAGGGAAATGTCAGACGACCCCCGGGGCGGGTATGTCTGCCGAAATGCCGCCGCAAAAACCGGAAGCTGCCGGTGGCGATGGCATTTCGGCAGTACCAAAATAGCCCACCCGGGAGTTTGGTGGTCTCCTGGGGGTGGGCTCGCACATCCTCGGGGGTGCGCACACCGCAGTTTGAAGACCACTGGCCTATAGGGATACTGGGAGAATGTTTGCACAGTTGTTTCAAAATGTAAAGCATTTATAATGAGTATTAGTTATGGGAAATAAAAAGCATATTTTAAAAGTTTTTAATAACTCATGCTTTTTAGTGGCTATGTTGGACACCCACACTTTTTTTATAGATGATTTAGGGTACACACCAATATACCCATGGTTGAATTCCTGGCATAACTACATCCCTTAAGTTGCTGCTTACTTGTGCCCTAATTGAGAATAGCATGATACGAAAAATAATAAAACGCCACTCAGGAAAAGATGTGACAATGTGGCTTCCCATCACCCAGGCACTGAGAAGCAGGATGGTTCTCCTCTTCTCAGTTTGGCAAACTCTCTGTATGGTTGTGACTTGATTTGTCACCATACACAAGCACGGATAACAGGAATGCTCAGAGCTCTAGGAACAACATTCCCTACAATAACATGAATGTGCATCTGCTTTCATCTTTGGTTTAGATTAAGAAAAAAGTTCCCCAACAAAGTTCTCCAGAGCAAAAATGGGACAGTTTTTCTTTTAAAAAACCAAAACTCTGCAGTTTACAGCATGCTTGAAAACCCAAGTAAACAGGTGGTGAGCCTTTCAAGACTATTTCGTGCTGGCATAACTCTGTCTCCATGGAAGTCAACGTGAGTTGTACCATAGATCTCAGTGGGAACAGAATTCAGCCAGAGTACTTTGGACCTGCCCAGGAGTTTTCACTTAGGTTAAATTCTAGGTTTTAAAAGACTGATATTTGTCCCTTTAAAATTATTCTGAACTAGTTGGTGTAACCCATGGAAGACAAAAAAAAAAAAAAATCTGTCTAATCTATCGGTAAAGTTGTTGAAAGCATTAAGTGACTCAGGAGCCAAAGTCCCTATGTAATGTGGATTGAGGCGGCCTCCTGAGACACTTGGGCACTTGCAACAATTTTACCTTAGACCAGAGATACTCAGACTGAGGCTTGAGAGCCGCAAGTGGATCTTTAATGCATCTCCTCAGGCTCTTTGCAGCACATGATATTAAAACACTGATTTAATTATTAATCTAAGTTATTAACCAATCAGGATGCTTTGACTGTGTTACTAATCAATTGTAATTGATAAGATAATACTTGGTCAGTCACTTTGCTGTGAGAATAAATACACACACACACACGGTTTAAATATGAATATAGAGTACCACAGTAAATGAAACAATGATTCACACTACTATGGCTCAAGTGATCAGCATTACCCAAAAATTTGGCTCCTGAACCACTGAAGAATGAGTATCACTGCCCTAAACTATTTTTCCATCGGGGCCAGCAGGGACTAGGTGACAGCCTGTGATAAGAGAGACAAAGAAGAGTGTCTATGGTGCTCAGTAGCAACTCCTTCCCAGACTCACTGAGTGCCACCCTCCAAAAGGGGGGGGAACCATCCAGTCCAAGTATTATTGAGGGAATGAGATGAAGCTGTAAGCAAAGAACAGCTGCAACTGGAAAAATCCCATGGATATAGAGGAACTGGAGTTCAGTAACATGGAGAAAGTAACAACTGCTTTAGTGTGTGTAGAGATCTATATCTAGACAAGCCATATATCTATATCTATAGAATCAGCACAGTGCAGTCAGAGTAAATTCCTGGTCATGCCAGGCTCTTTCTAGTGCGGTTTGAAATGAAAAAGACCAAATTTTAGCATTGATTCAGGATTGATAGACACAGAGAATGAAGTCTTTCATTCATCTGTGCAATACTGGCAGTTCAGGAAACAACATTAGCTTCCTTACATTGGCCCACCAATGTGCCTCAACCCTGACAAGAGTGGTTTTAGGGACAAAAGGAAAGTTCATTTTCAATTCCTTCTCCACGGAGACTGATAAGGAGTACATAGCACTGAATGGAGTTAAACTTAGCCCAGGTCAGCATATGTGCAACAAACAGACTAAAAGCAATTCCTTGGCCACAATGAGCTAAAGACCCCACCGCCGCCCATAATACAGCTGCCCACTATATGAAGCACTAGCAAATACAGACCTTCACAATAGTTTTTGGAAGCAGTAGCCCATGGAAGGGTAGGTACTTCACACACCAGAGGTCCACCTGGTATGCTAAATCTAGTCAAGAAGTAGAACAATTTAGGGTAGTCATGTCTAGATTTGATGGGATTCAAACGTGGGACGTGGAGATTAGAAAGAAGGTGCAGCCTAAACATGAAATACCTAAAAGCTCATTTGTTGCACACTGTAGACCCCACAAGGAAATAACCAATGAAGTGTTGCTTCCAAGACCAGACATCATTGTCACACGCTTCAGAGACACGGTCTTGAACAGGATAGTACATGTATCTCTTAGTATTAGACAATGCTGCCAACTTGCCTCATTCTTTGACTATTTAATGATAATAACTAAAGTATCACACTGAGAACGCAGCAACTCCGAACCAAAGTTAAAATCTGAAGCCAGACTGATCTTCAGTTCAGGATGTAAAACTAATGAATGTAACTGATTCTCCAGTCAAGTTTGTTTTTTGGATTTAACATCACTTGGGTAAGCATTTCACTGGAGGCAAGAGAAGGACTAGCCAGTGAAAGGAATCCAGATTGTTTCCATATACTGTGTGCTTTGTTCCTGTTTGAGATGACCTCTATTAATTACGTCAATTAATCTCCAAACATTTCAGGTCCCTCATACAGAGTCCAAGTTCCATTAACAAAGTCAGTGGAAAGAATCCTTTATGATCAAAATGAAGTTAGATTAGGTCCTCCATTGGGTTATGGTTTACTGGAGTGAGAACTGAATAGCATGTTATCAAGTGAGCAATAACACAGCTCAAGTGAGCGGCTGGCTGACTCCTTCAGTTAGAAGTAGTCGGCTCAAAACATTCCCCAAAGTATTTGTTCAAACTACTCTCACTCTAAAAATCATTGCACATTGGCTTTTTCAGTTCTCTGGGAGTGTCTCTTTCCAAGATCTAATTTCTTTCCATTTTGCAATAAAATGTTAGTTGTATTGTGTTAAGTGTTGCACAAACATTACTGCTAGCAGCTGTTCAGGTTTAAAAGCAAACTGATACTTAATTATTTATCTGCAACACAGCTGCAGCAGATAAAGAGCACAGTTCTGAAGAAACGTGTGTGAATTCAAATAGCCAATTCCCCTCTTGTCTGGCTAGAATCCGTTTACGGGACAGTGCAGTTAAATGGTTCATCTTATAAACCCATTTTCCCATTCAACTTGTTTACCTGAAGTCCCACTAGCCAAATTAATTAAATGCATCTAAGCACTGTTCACCTTTAAAATTATGAATTTTAACAAAAGTGTGCTGTTACCTGGCACTTCTAAGGCGTCCCTCTAACCAATCCAGAGGGTTGGAACAATCCTGTGAAAAAATAACTCACTATTACAGACCAGCCATTAGAGAATCACCCTGCGCTACACGCCAACACTAATTAAAATCACTGAGGTATAAGTATCTAATACGGGGAGCTTACACATCTCTTAATTAAGGCGATTCATACTGAATGTTGAATACAGCTAGAGGGACCTCTTACAGATTAGCCTCCAGGGGCACCACATTGCGTTTGCAGGATGTTGAAGTTCCAGCTTCTTACATCAAAAGGACATGAAAATCAGATAGTAAATGCCAGATCGCTGATCCACCCACCCAGACTGCCTGTCTCCATTATCCATCTTCTTGAAGAGGTCCCAATTATTTGGATTATATTACCAAAACTCCACCATCCTGGCTGGGATTGATAAACCAGCCATGCCAATGCTAAAAATGTTCAATCACACCTCTGATTCATAGTACTACTACAGGCCCAAAGTCTACATACCTTTTGTAAATGGAATTAAAATTATTGTACCAAATTTAAGATTTAGATGGCATATCTGAGCACGGTGGGAGAAGAAACACTGAGTAAAAGTGTCTTATTTCTGACTACAATGAATACACAAACCCCTTATGGAGTTTTCTAGTTCTCATATCTAGATCAGCTCCAGATTGTGTGTGTTATGCAGCTTAATCTTACATTTATAGCAGTATACCACAAACAGCTTTGTTGAATCACTGGCCAGTCCTTAGTGTACCCATATACAAAAATACACCCCTTCCCCAACCAGTGTTAACCCATTGGGGGCCCTAAATGGGAATATTTCCCACCCCATCACAACATATGCTAATAATTAAGAGGGGGCCCTTTGAGCTGCTTGGAACCCTAAGCAATTGCTTAGTCTGCTTATGCCTAGCGCCAGCTCTGCACGTACACACATCCAAATTAAGTAGCACTGTAGCACTAACTTAAGTTAGTATATTCATTGAAGTATTAGATGAAGGATAAGAGGTATGTCTATGCTGCAAAAAAGACCCATAATAGCAAGTCTCAGAGTTTGGGTCTACAGACTTGGGTTCACACTATAAGGCTAAATAGTAGCGCACACATTCCCCTCGGACACTGGAACACATCACACCCACCAGGTTTCAGAGGTCATGCTCTAGGTCAAACAAACAGCAGTATTGCTATTTTTAGCCCTGTAGCAAAAGCCCCAGTTTGCACACCTGGGCTCAGAGACTTGTTGCCACAGGTTTTATTTCTGAAGTGTAGACATACGCTACATTGTCATAAAACCTGAGGATTTATTCACGAGACCCAGTGTCTTGCATCTTTTAAACATGAACTCCCAGGACCAAAACTAGAAAGTATAATTAAGTGGTACTGAAGAGTCCAGTCCAGTCCCCAAAGATTGGTGGTCATGGCTCTTTGACCTGGAGTAAACACGTTAGTAAAAATTAGTAGGTATCCTCGGGATGGAGGATAAATTAAAGAACACCCACTTTAATCAACAAAACCTCCCTATAAAATCACAATTCACTTTGACCTTTAAAACCCCCTTACCTGTTTATAAAAGATTTATACAGCTGTTTGCCACGGGAACGGACACCTTGCAGAACAAAATCATGGCATCCTTTGTTGATAAGCAACTGTTGCCTAGCAATCATCCTGAATGGATGAAGGACAGGACTAGGGTTCTTTATCCACAGTAGATTACGATATCAAGGCAACCAGAGCATACTCGCATCTCAAGGTGTCTTCATCTGCATGTCAGACATCGACTAGTTAATTCTAACAAAGACTGGCAAACATAACACGAGAGGGTTCTGAAGCCAACGATGCAGCAGTGTTAGCTTCCTCTTGAGCTCTGGTGTTGTCAAATGCCCCGAAGTCTCCTGCAGCAAACACAGAGTTGTACTCCTGTACCGGAACAGCCTTCCAAAGCTCAGGAGCCCCCGTACAGGATAATGCAGGAACTACAGCATACCATTTTGTCAAAGGTGCCGCCATATTTTCCTCTCACAATCTGTACTACAAACTGAGGCAACTGCAAGCAAATGTGCAGTCGTCCCTATGAAACGATCAGGGTGCATGCACATCCAAGGCGCGTGGAACATTTGCTTCAAAACCGGCCAAAATAAGGCACTGATACCAATGCAAACGTTTTAATTACAAACGCTAGCTCTCTGGAATTCTTCATCCATTCAGAACTAAACCCATCACTGCATAACTCTGGTGAAAAGCCCCTGGAGATGGAGGAGCTCCTCAAAGTGTGTCAGGAAAGGTTTTATTAACATCATTTAACACTTTTTAATGAGACTCATTTTTCTTTTCTTTTGGCAATTGGGTGCAAAGGTTTACGTGCATGATTCAAAGCAATTTCAAACTTTCTTCAAATTAAAAAAAAAATCAAAACTAAAGCCAAACAAGTTGGGTGAACCAAATAAATCAGAAACATAAAATTCAGGAACTCCAGCTCTTCAAACCAGCGAAGCCCCAGACTTGCACACTGTTCTGAGGCTTTTATGGTGTTTTCCCTGCTTCTTGCATGCCCGCGTCAGCACCGTTTCCTCGTAAAGATGAGGAGTTAGCAGCAAATGACCCCCTTCATTGCAATCAAAGGGAGGTGCAACAGCAACACAACGATCTAGATTCTTCAGATCTGATACAACAGGCTGGTCAATATGAAAATGATGGTCTCCCTGCTTCTTGCTCAAGACCCAGAACTATCAGATCAACAACTGAGCAGCAGCAGCAAGTACCCCTTAGCTGCAAACAAAGGGGTCAAAGGTTTGTCGTCAATTCACTTCCAGGCAGAAAAACATTTTCCTCAAAAGAAACAATTTATTTAGAATGAAACAAAATCAGCTCAACTGTGAGCGCATGTTTTGAGTGACAGCTACTTTTAAGCTGTGTGAGCCATAAAACGGGTATTCCTTTACTTTTCCAGAAATCTTGTGTACACAGCACAAAGCAAAGAGGTCATTTTTCCACTTTAAAACACGGGCATTGGCATCACAATAGCAGATACACAACTTTTTTTTTTTTTTAAGCTGCCATTTTAGTAAAATGCACAAATACTAAACAGATAAGCTTTCTTCCATCAAGAGGCCCACGTAAATTCCACGAGCCACAACTTCTCTTCGCAAAGGTCCATTAGAGCTTGGAATCCCATGTTTTCTTCCGCAGTCCACCAGCTTTGCTTGCAGGAGGAAAGAAAAGGTAAACATTTGTACTGAAACAACAACAGGTTTTCCCCTCCCCACACTATACAGATGAACATAAAGAACTACAAGGCCTTTCTAAGTATTCTACTTGGACTTCGAAAAGCACCAATACCACCCACCGGCACAAAACCTTGAAATGAAGTCACTTTCTATGTATAAATGCATAACAAGTAGTGCAGGTTTTTTGGACTGCTGTTAAACTAGGTTTACAGGATTGAAGATATTCAACAGGTTTCTAACAGGTAACAGAACATGTCAAAAATCAGCCACGAGGAAAACCAACTGAAAGGTTTATAATTCACTTGATTTTCCTCAAAGAACATTTCTTGAAGGCAACTTCTCAATCAAAACATGAAATGTAGTGTTACATGTTGATATCTTCTCACTTTGCTGTACAGGTCCAACAGCAGGATGCAACTCCATTACTGTGGCAAAGAGGTCAAATCAAGGATGCACCTAATACACAAAACTTAAGATGTTACTATTCAAGTATTTCTAATCCATCATTTTCAGACAATGAGAACTGCATGAAATTCAATTCATTTAAAGTTTTCAAAACAATATGGTTTGCTTTGCTTAAGTCTTATACAAAGACTACTTTTATGTCAAGTTTAATGATTCATTGGAGTAGCTGTCCTTGGTTTTTATTTGTAGAAAGTCATTAAGAATGGGAGGCAGGGGGAAAGAATTCCAAATCCTCTAGTTACAGGGCAATGATTTCTTCAAGTCCGGTTTATTTTCATAGTAGGCTCTTAACAGACTCCCAATAAGCACTGCTGTCAACACTGAATTGGGAAAGGATATCCCCAGCAGTCTTCCCCCAAAACCTCAGAAGTCTTTAGACCCTTACCTCACCATTTTGTTCTCCACTCCCCACTAAGACTCAAGACCCTACACACCACAGCTAACATCAGCTAGATGGTTCCTTAAGCTACCCAAGGAACTTGTGTTCTCTTTTCTCTGCCCTCCATAGGAGGCTGCCTCCAAAATACCTTCAACCACTATTGGCAAGAAGAGATATCTAACTGAGAACTCATCTTCCTTCAAAAAGGTTTAAGACCTATTTGTCTATGTTGCCTGTACTCCTAGTCTCCCCTCTGCAATGCTTGCAAGGCATTCTAATACTTTCTAAACCACGGGAGTCTATACCTTGCAATAGTTTGAGGTAGCCTTGAGATTCACACCACAGAGCCAGCAAACAGACTGTACACTAGATTCAAGCAAACAAAGCCATTGGCTAACAACCAAGAGAGTTGTATAAAGTTTGCGATTTGTAAAAATATTAACAAAAGTATGAGTCACTTGAGGTTCTTTCCCCAAAGCATAAAGCACACTATGAAATGATGATTCAGGAAAGGGATATCCCCTTTCCACGCTAATTCAGTACATTGTAACTAATGAAATATAGGAACATCAGCTGCACACAGCATTAGAAGAGATACTGAGCTCTTACTAGAGCCACATAATGACAAATAACCAGAAAATGTAACTCTGCTAAATCTGTTTTGCTCTATACAGAAGTGGCATTAAATATGGACTTCTGCTAGCAGTCAGCCCTAGCAAAGGAGATTTAAGTGGACAGTTACTCCAATGCGTGCACTTTTATAGCATAAAGGGAAAATACAGCCAAAAGAGCTGTATTAGAATTGATGCAGCCTGTGGCTAAGTGCTGTGTCAAAATGTTGCCAGTTACTTGTTTTGACTTTATGTACCCTTAAAGGGTGTTCAAATCCTTGTTTGCAAAACAGAAAGGCAAATAAACCAGATTTAACAGAAGAGCAGATACCTCATTAAAAAAGAAACCAAAAAACCTGGAGTTTGAAGTACAGTCTTGTCTATTCCATGTCAATTTTCAGTACAGCACATCTCAAGCTCATAGAAGCCAGAGATAATGAACACGACTGTTTAATTTTCAAGGAAAAATGAAAGTATCTAGATTGTTCTTTCCTAGGAGGACTTCCCTAAGTGTTAGTTGTCAGAGATTTGCTGATAAGTGTACTTTGACCCCACGTTTTGTTGGTTTCTTTTTTTAAAAAACACCATCAAACTAACAGGTGTCTGTTGCATACGATAGTAACAAACACTGTTCTTGGCAAGTTTAAATGTTGAATACAAACAAGCTTACTGATAGTATTTTACATTTTTGAATTCCCAGTGGAAAAGTTGGATGGGTGGTCTTTGAGTAATTAGCCCAGGACTTGAAAGTGATTTTAACTTCCTCCTGCATCACAAACACAATGAGGAAACTCATTCTAAATGTTTAAAATACAGTGAAATGGGCAACACAGCATCTGTGATGAATTACATGATAATATGCAACACAGACACCTGCTAAATAAAACATTGTGTGTCACAAGTGGTGAATATGCTGTATTACCTACAACATATGGAACATATCTTATGTAACTAGTGCCATTTCCAAAAATACCACAATTTTCATTGTTAATAGCAAGACAAACCGCTGCATTCTGCCTTCTATAAGCCTATTACATTCATGCTGAAGGACAATCCAGAAGTCCTGGATTTTACTTTCAGTAAACATTAAGAGTATTAAATGAGGTTTGTAATTTTAATTTAGAAAAAAGTAGGAGTTGCAAAAAAACAACCTAGTTTTAGTCATTAATGAACAATGAATACACTACAGGGTCTGAGTAAGACAGTGTTACTTTTACACAGCACCATTTCAAAAACCATAGTTTAAACCTAGTCAAAAAGACCCAAGTGCAAGATCATGTTCTTGTTTCTAGAAAGAGGTTTGTACAGTGTAAATAAGTATATTCATATTTACACTTTATTTGCGGAATAGCTAAGGTGAGGGCTGTAAAATGTTTTGATATCTCGTTCCCCCCCCCCCTAGGTTTTATCGAGATAAGAGGGAGAAAAGCACTGAGAAAAATTTAAATGAAAATAAACTAGGTTTGTTGAACAAGGTGAACTTCATTTTCAATATTTTGGAAACCTTTTAGTGCTCTGCCAAGGTGCTAAGAAACACTGCAGTTCCAATGACTATGAAACCTCACATAATGCCTACTGTACTGTGCCTAAAAAAAGTCCTCAGAAGACAGACAGTTTCTTCCTATTAACAAAGAGATATAAAATGGTAATGAGAACTTTACATAGTTTAATTTTCACAGAATTAAAAGCTCTCTCTGAAGAGTATACTTGTTTGGAGTCTGCATTGTGGAATCCACTGTACCTGCAACTCTGAAAAAGGCAGTAAAAACAACAAAAAACCCACCAAATGATTAGTTGTTCTTAAAGCACCTACTTGTTTCTTGCATACTAGAGTAAGCACAAGACATTCAAGGTTTGTAACAAAGTCCTCACCTATTTACCAAAATGTTGTTACTGCTACAAACCCAAAGTGCACATATGGGATACAATGGAACTCAGAACAGCAGGAACACACCTGTTAAAAGCACACCTTCGGGGCATGCATGTCTGTGGACTGGCTGAAATCCTCAAATTAATACTTACTAAGGAGCTACTGTGTACTACAAGATGAGGTGCTAGTCACCGAAAAGAAATCAACCTTGAGTAAGTCAGAAACCTTTATCAGGTTTCTGATACAGGACTTATTTAACTTGGGGCTACGGGTCATCTAAGGCCTTCACAGAATTTCAAAGACTCAAAAGGAGTCAATGCCAGTCCACTATCTGGTATGTGGCTCTCTGTTTAAACTACTTAGTGCTTTACATCTGGTCTTTTAAGTTTGTAATTCTAGAGGAGTTTTTAAACCTGCTTTTAAAAACTGATCAAATGAAAAAGAACAAAGTTAAAATTAAAAAAAGTGGGAATTTTTCATTTTTAGTTGAAGCAGGCTTAACCTCCCTGCTCCCCTCACTGATAAGGGATCCTCAAAATATCCTACTCAGGCTAAAGGCTAAACCTTCCTGGCTTCTAACTATAGAAAAATGTAGATTCAGAAAAACAGGTGGGAAAAATTGGCTACAAATAAAGATCTAATTAAAAATAATTGTGGGGCTGACTAAGGCTGTATCCCATAGCACCTGGCACACACCGGAGGGGCTGTGTGGAGGAGAAATAGGCAGGGTTGGATACAGAAAACACAAGGGCTTTAGGATGCACCACGGACAATGATCATGACCAGATAGTCGTCCTCTGATTTGGCCAGGGCCTTGGTCGTGGAGTCTAAGAACTGCTGGGAGAAGTCGCAGGGCGGGAAGGCGTGCAGAACCCCGCTGTTCTCTTTGTCTTTGTTGCCCCCCACAGGGAGGCTGATCACTCCAGCAGCCTGCTTTTGTTTTAGATAGGACACGAGGTTCCTGAGCGGCCTCTGTGTGGAGGTGGTAGCAGAATCAGTGGCCCCAGATGAGGAGCGGTTGTCCGAGGTGCCAGGCACAGCCAAGAGGATGGCATAACCATTAGGCCCCGCCACTTTAATACGGCGGGTAACCTCATCCAGCTTGGGCTGGTCCAGGCGAAGACGCTGGGTGATCTTGAGCTGAGCCACTTTGCCACCAGTTGCTCCCTCCACCAGGAGGCTGCTAGCTACACTGAGGTCCCCCTGAAGCAGGTGCATGTTGGACGGGAAGTTACTATTCTTCAGCAGGAGCATCCCCTGCCAAGCCAGGCATAGTTTGGGGGCCCCGCCGGCCTGTGATGTTCCATCTTGCTGCTGCTGCTTCTGGGGTGGAGGTTTGAGCCGGGAGCCTCCACCACTGCCCCCTTCTGTGGTACGCTCATCCTTTTTGGCTGGGCTCTTGCACTCCAGCGCTGCAGCGGCTGTGGAGGTGCGGTGCTTCCTCTCTCTTTCAGCAGAGTTTTTGCGGTCACGCTTTTCATTCGGACCTCGTTCAAGACTGCCCCTGCGTGGCTCCCTGACAGGTGACGGCCGCTCCAGCAGGAGCAAACGGGAGGATAAGCGTTCAGTGTCACTAGCATAGCGCTCCCTGCTCCCACCAAGGTCAGGACTGCGGTCTGGGGGAGAGGTCGTGGCCAAACAATGTCGCTTACGGGACACAGATGAACGCTCGCTATCTGGAGAGCGGTCCAAGTGCCGGCCACCATCCTCTGCCAATCTTCGCTTCCTGGGTTGTTCCCTACTGCTGCTGCTGCCGCCCAGTTCCCTCTCTGCTCGGTCCCGCTCCAAGGACCAGCCATCCCGCCGGCGCTCCAGACTTTCCAGTGGGTCATAGGCAGCTGCTCGATTGCTCCTGTCCCGTACGGGAGGTGGCGGTGGCACCCACTCCGCCTCAGGATAGAGATCTCTGTCGCGGTCCCTATAGAGCAGTGGTGGTGTCCTGTCCCGTGCCCCCCGAAGTGGATCCGGGGGAGCTCCCCGGTGAGCCCCAAAGGCAGCTGCCTCTGCTACTAACTCATAGTGGGCAGGTGGCGGTAGGGTCAGCGGCTGCAAGTAGGGCTGCTGGTAGCGATGCTCAGTGTCAGCAAAGTCCACTCGGAGGCGGCGGTCTGGCCCCCCCAAAGGGAAGCCACGCATGTGGGCACAAGCGGCCTGTGCTGCATCCAGGCTCTCATACTGGATGTAGGCCCATGAGTCACCTTTACGATAGTCAATAGTGCGAATGGTGCCAAAACGATCAAACTCCCTTGCCAGGGCAGCCAGTGGCACCCAGGGCCCAAGGCCACCCACCCAAAGCCTGGTAGTCGGAGTGGCTTTGCCATAACCAATTTTAATAGGGTTGCGCAGCAGCACCTTTCCAGACATGGCTAGCTTGGCCCGGTGTGCCATGTCTAGATTCTCAAATTTGAGGAAGCCATAGGTGCTGGTCTGGCCACGACCCGGCCGCTTGATGTCCACTTCTGTGATGACCCCGAAGCGGTCAAAGGCCCGGCGCAGGTCTGACTCGCTCACCGTGATGTCCAGGTTGCCCAGGAACAAAGTGCGGTTGGCTCTCTGATCATCCTCAGGACTGATCTCCTCCTCGCCAGCAACTCCGGCACCACCTCCTCCTCCTCCCCGGAAGCCCCCAGCCGCTGCCACTCCAGCCACTCGCTCCAGCCCATAGGCTGGCCGCACACGGGTATCATAGAAAGGCCCATAGTCCCGCTCCCTCTCCAGCTCCCTAGGCAAGGGAGGCGGCGGGGGCAGGCGGCCCAAAGCGAGCTGCTGTAGCCGGTAGTCCCTGTAGCCCAGGGCCCCTCCTCCGCCCGCCGGCGACAGCGCCCTCTGGGTTGCTCCGGCCGGGGGGTGCCTGACAGCTGCGGCCGCTGCAGCGGCCACGCCCACGGCCGCGGCCCCGTAGGGCGAATGAGAATCCTTGTCCAGCAGGGCCGGGGAGCGGCTGCTGCGGCGCCGGCCGCTGCCCCCGACGTAGACCGCTTCGATCTTGAGCGGCCGGTCGTAGAGCACCAGGCGGCCGCGGGCGTGCTTGGCGGCGCGGGCGTCCTCCGGCCGGCGGAAGTTGACGAAGGCGACCCGCTCGTCGCTGGCGCCGGTGCCCGGCGGGAGGCGGCTGATCTTGACGCTCACGTCGCCGAAGCGCTTGAACTCGTGGAACAGCCCGTCCTCCACCGCCTCGTCGCTCAGCGCCGAGCCCAGCTCGCTGATCTTCAGCGTCTTGTACTCGCCGCTCCCGCCGCCGCCGCCCGCCCCGGCCGACTCCGAGGAGGAGGCGGGGGCCGGCGGCGCCCGGGACTCACCCCCGCCGCCCCGGCTGCTGCGGGACGACTCCGCGTTCTTGCCGCCGCCGCCGCTGCTGCTGTAGCCGTGGCGGCCGCCCGAGCTGGCCGCCGCCCCCGACTCGTACTCGCGGCTCCCGCCCCGGCTGGCCTTGTCCAGGTGCAGGCCTCGCCGGCTGCTGCTGCTGCTCTCGCCGGAGCCGCCCGCCGCTTTGCCCCCGTTACTGCCGCCCGCGCCGGAGCCGCCGGGCTTCTTGCTGCTCCGCTCGGCCCGGGCCGAAGAAGAGGAGGAGGCCGAGTCCTCGCCGCCGCCCCGGGACCGCTTGGCCTTGGCCGGGGAGCGCTCCTTGCCCTTCATGGCGGCGGGCAGCTCCGGGACGGATTCCCTGACTAACCGCCGCGCTCACACACCCGCCGCCATCTTGGAACCTGCCGCGGAAATGAACCCCGCCCCCCTCTCGCCCATTGGACAGTTAAATCGTGCCCCGCGCCCCTCGTTGGAGAGGGGGTCTGTCAGTAACAAGCGGCCCAGGCGTTCCCAGGGTTCGCCAGCGGAAGACCCACCCGGCAGCATCGCGCCGAGGTTGCGATTGGTGGGGAAGTCTGTCGCTCGTTACAGATTCTCGCGCTCTGATGGCTCACTAGCGGATGACGCCCCTCGAAGGCTCTTATTGGACAGCTATGGAATCGCAACGTTCTGATTAGACAGTCAATCTGTCAATCCTAGCGGTTCTCGCGCTCTCGCTGCCCTACTTTAACGCTCTTTGGTCAGGTGGCATAGTCTCCTTTCTATGATTGGTGGAGCTCTCTGTCATTTCTAACGGTTCTACTTGTGGCACCAACATCCCGCCCGCCATTTCCCATTGGTCAGAGAACGCTTCCCCTTCCATTTAATTAGATGCGGGTTCCCTCAATCTTAACGATTCGTCGCGAGCCACGGTGATCCCGCCCCCCCGCCGCTCCCATTGGCCAACGAAAGCCTTTCCCTAGCGATATGGTAGGTTGAAGTTCACGTCCTTCCCGTCTAAGCGCGGGCCGCAGCCTGTCCCGCCGCAAGATCATCATTGGTCGGTTGAAATCTTCCCCAACCATCTTATTGGACGGTAACGAGGGGCCCGCCCCGCGGATAGGCTACGGGAGATGCCAGTCACGCTAAGGCTGGCAGTCGGGCAGGGGAGCGCACGCACGTGTTTCTTGCTGTGCCCGGCCGCCCCACGCCTCCTGCCCGCGCGGGAGCTGGGCGGAAACTCCCCCCACTTCCGCCCCCCCTCCCCCAGCACAGATCGGGATTTTGACATTTTTCTCCGAATCGGACGAAAAGTCAAAATTTCGAAAACATTCGCGAGCGCAGGATCGGGCCCGGTGATCCGGGAAGAGTGTGGGGGGGGGGGGCAGCTCAGGATCGGGCCCGGTGATCCGGAAGAGTGGGGGGGGGGCAGCTCAGGATCGGGCCCGGTGATCCGGGAAGAGTGGGGGGGGGGTGTCAGGATTGGGCCCTGCAATCAGGGGGGGGGGGGGGAAGCTCAGGATCAGGCCCGGTGATCGGGGGGGGGGGGAGCTCAGGATTGGGCCCGGCAATCCTGGGAGGGGGGAAAGCTCGGGATCGGGCCGGGTGATCCAGGGACGGGGGGAGGAGCTCAGGATCGGGCCCAATATTCCAGTGAGATATCCTGGAGTTGGGTTTGCTAATCTGGGGCAGAGATCAGGCTGGGTCCAGTAATCCTGGGACTCCTAGAGCATTGGGTCTCAAAGTGGGGGTCACGGCCCCTCACCACTTTTGTGTGACACAGCGCCTGCTGTGGGCGACCCGGCCTCTGCTGCCGGCTTCAGCCGCGATCCCTGCGGGCTGCCGGCTCCTGCCCCAACCTGCCAGTGGGCTGCTGGCCCCATCCCTAACCCCAGCGGGCGGTGGGCTCCAGCCCCGAAGCCTGGGGCGGACTGCCGGCCCCTGCCCCGACCCCAGCTGGCAGCGGGTCCTGCCCTGATCCATGCGGGCGGGCGGCGGGCTCCAGGCCCGAGCCACGTGGAAGGCTGGCGGCTCCAGCCGCGATCCCCATGCACTTCACTGAGGGGGTGGAAAAGTATTATTTTCTGTTTTCCAGGCATGAAAAGCAAGGTACCAAGGGGTGAAATGAATTGCTAGCGATCACAGAGCAAGTCTATGGCAGACCCAGGGCTAGAACTCAGAACTCCCATCTCCGCGTTTGAGGCTATAGAACACACTATCCAAATGAAACTTTAAATAATAGCTAAAGGAAATACTGCAGTTATTTTAAAATGTCCACAATCTCTTCCAATGCTGGACATCTAGACACTACAGCAGGGAGCTCATCAGGAGAACCAGAAAGTGAAACTGACCGGAGACAGAGAGTGAAACTGACCAGTTTTGTTTCACAGGTCAACCTGATGTTGTACAAACAAGCAAACAAAGTGTGTCACAACAAGGGGAAGGCAAAGTTGCCATAATCCCCAGGGGGGAAAAAAGAATTAATCGGATAAAGCAGCAATTCTATCCAATCAGCCCTAAAAGGTCAGAAATATCCAATTCTATTCTCAAGAGCAGAAAGTGTCATGGTCACTTACTGTGTTTCTGCCTGAAATGTTCACATTAATCCTGGTGTCACGTAGCCATGGAAATAAAATGGCTCCCCAGCTGCGGTTTAGTACGAACCAAACTGAATGAGATTCTTTTTCCTGACAGTCCACTGGATGGCGTTTCTCCCCATCTTTATCCTCTTGAACGGAGCTGGTATCCTATAACACAGGGGTTCCTGAATCCGGGGGCTGGATTTCAAATGAGGGGGAAAGAACCCCAATGTGTTAGTCTTCTTTATGCACGACATACCGCAGGTGGCACGTGACCAAGATTCATCACCAAATTTGGTCCGCTGGTTGGACCTTCCCCAGTACCTTAGGCCAGGTACTGACAGGGAGTGGGACGTAACCACTGATCCATGCCCCACACGTGTTAGTAGGGACCCAGGAGTGATCAAAAGTGTATACTGGAAATATAAATCTGGTTATGTCTGTGTCTATGGAAATTAGGGTCTCAAAGTTATCTTAAGATGTGCATCAGAGACAGACCCACACGTAATTAGCTGCACAATCATAGGGAAGGTAGGCTCATGTAGATATAAATTGTCCTGGGCTGAAAGGGAGACACATCCACAGAGGTGTAGCCGGTGTCCTAGAAACAAATAAAGGGTTACTGCAGAATCTATTTCCATATCACATTGACCATTTATTGTGCACTTGGAGCTGCTTTACTGGGTTTGGAGTAGGATGAGGCAGCAGGAGAACATATAACATATAACACTCAATTTCAGTTTTATGGACCAGATTCTGAGCTGGTATAAACCAACAAAGCTCCCCTGACTGCCACATGAATTTGCAACAGTTGATGATCTGGCCCTGTGTCTACTCAGAATCTGTGATGATCCTATTCTGCAGTTTAAAAGTGAAATATATACAGTAATTACTTAAAAGCATCAGATGATGATTCATAGTTTAAAAGACACACTGGGTGAGTAATGGCCATGTATCCTTGACAGTCCATCCTCAGAGTAATGTGACATTTAATGGGATTTCAATTTTGCTTCCAAGTTGCTCTTTTTAAATTGAATGTCCTGCGATTTTCCATCTCCATTTGAACTGCAGTCAGACGCCTGATTTCCATAGAACGAGCCCAATCGCTGGACATTCAGCAGCTTCAGGACATCGTGTAAGAGTTTTGGCACCAACAACAGGAAAGGCAGCATTCAGGGAGCTCTGGAAAATGGAGTTTTTAAATCAGTCCTAGAGGAGGGGTATCCTGCAAGCAGCAATCCTCCCCTCATGCTTATTTTACAGATGTGCTCTGTATCCGCACACAGTTAAGGAGTCAGTTGGTGGCTCTTAGGAATATGTTGCATGGTTTGTGGGGTTTGGAGGACCAGTGAAACTTGTCCACTGACAGTGGCTTCCTTTGGTTGCTCATTGCAATATTGCCCAAGGCGAGGGGGCATTTCAGACTCCATGCCCCTTGAAACCCAGCCTTTCTGCTAGGATTGCCCACTGATGCTGGTGGTGGGGATGGGTTTTATGGTCCAGGTGCATACACATGACCACCAAATTAATTTCACACAAGGTCTCTCAGCACCTCCGTGCCTGGCACTAGATTTCACCACTCAGGCTGCTCCCAATGGGCTCAGCCATCTAGCCCTCTGTGCTGGTACTTGGAATAAACTTTCACAGGGATTTGAGAGCTACCCATCGCCTGTTTCCCCTCATCCTGAGCCATATTCAGCTTGTGAGAGGGTTCACTCACCATTGTGGCGCCTCCTGCTGGCTATTTTGGGGATTAGCTCAGCATGTTAGCGCGCCCTCTTCGGGTGGTGCCACACCACCTTCACTCCTGGTCTAAGACCTATGTCTCTCCAAGGACCGTAGCATCCTCTTCAGTGGCTTAGCCGGAGGGCCCTGCCACACACTGTGCTCCCTGCCCTTTCTGGGGGACCTGCAGTCCACTCTTCACACACTTCCCATAGTGGTTACTGCAGCAAGTTGTCGGGACACTTTCTCGTGGCATCAGCATCCTTTTTGCCCTTCCCTCAGCCTGCAAACCTCAGCAGCCTTCTGGGAGCTGCCTCTGGTTCCCCGCTAGCAGCGCTGCTCTGTCCAGGGGGCTGGCAGTTCTCTCAGCCCCCCAGAGACACGGTCCTTCCTCCCTAGGCTTGCAGCAGAGAACTACCTTCCTCTGCCCTGCAGCTCCCTTTTTATAGGGGCCTGATTGGCTGTTCTCTTCTGTCCTTCTCTGATTGGCTGCCTCCTGCAAAGCCTTCCGAGGGCTCTATTAGCAGGCACCTCATCACAGTGCCTCTCCACCCTAAAGAGCTGATCTTGGAAAAGCAGAACAATCAATTGGACACAGGAGGAAATGCAATGAGGATTACAGGGCCGGATCTTCAGCTGGTGCAGGTTAGTGTCATTCCATTGAGTAATGTTGATTTACACCAACTGAGGATCTGTCTTCTGACCGTCTGGAACTGTTACAACCATCTAGGTTTCCATTATTCAGGAAGCGGCATTTCAGTCACAGCGGGTGCTCAGGGGGTGTCAAAATACATTAACCTCACTGAGACAAGGCCTTGAGAACATCCCGGGAAACAAGATTCACTAACGAGCTGTCCTTCACCATAGCCAAGTGCCGGGAGGGAAAAGACAGGTTCCCCCGATTCACCAGCTGAAGAGGGCAAGTCTGTTGATGACCTTCATTGTGTCCTGGCCCGTCCTTGCCAGACCTCTGACCCTGGCATTGGAACAAAGGTTGCCCGGACAGGATCCTCCCCATGTTTGCCCCTGAGCCAAGAGAAGATGTGATGCCGCAGGCTGTGTAGTACCAGTGCCATGCAGACATGACTGTAAAGCTCCTACTTCCGTACATCACTACGGAGACTAGTTATCTCCCCTTCCCACACCTCACTCTTGCCGGTGGGCAAGCCTTGCTCTCCTCCTCGAGTCCCATCCGAGTGATGCCGTAGACTCCATCTCGTTTTTAAACCCATTCTTGTGCCGAATTTGATTGGCATTTGGCCTTCACTTGCTGAACTTCAGCCTGTAGGATGGCCCCAAAAGAAAGCAGCTCCTAACAGTAGGGTAACTATGCAAAGATTTCCCTTATCAATAGGCACCTCTCCCTCTAGCTGGAGGATCCCGAATCGATAACATGACAACAGTCTCATGCGTATCTATGAGTTGGTTTGTTTTCTTCCAACAGCTAGGGGCTTGATTCTCCTCTCATTCATCCTGGAGTAACTTCACTTTGTCCCTTAAGTCTGAGAGAACAGGCCAACGTTTTCCATTCCCGTGGCCAGCAGAGGGCAGAAACTACACACAAATCCCTTGACCCTGATTGTTTCATTCAGTGTCCAATCTTTCACTACGCTGGGTTGGAAAACCTGGGACCCTCATCCTGCAGGAACTAAGGGAATTCAAGGGAGCCAATGGGCCACGGCAGATTTTCCCCAGTGAGAGGTGTGGGGCTCCAAACATATTCTGTCATCGGGGTTATTCATTCTGATCATAGCCTTGGCATTGTTTTTTCAACAAGTGGTTAGCGCTCAAGTTTAATAAATAATGAGGGAATGTACTGAGCCATTAGCATGATAATTGTTCAATTTCTACCCTAACCCTCAAAGACTAATGGAGAAAAAGCTAAGAGCAGAGTAAGCCAGCTTACAAGTCACAAGGCCTGGGTGATCTGATTTCACATGTGACCAGAGTGGGGTCTGGTGCTGAGCTTTCTGCTGTGAAGTACAGAGCCATAGACCAGAGAGGAAGGATAGTTCAGCAGCTAAGGGCTCCAGTCCCTGCTCCAGCAAAGCCTTCTTCTGCAACACCGGGCAAGTTACTTTGCCTCCATGTGCCTCCATTTCCCACCCGTACAATAGTCCTCCTCTGCCTCACAGGGTAGATGGATGCATTTAAATCTATGAAGCATCCCAGTTGTGTTTATCCATATTGCGATCTCCTTGCATACTGACACATCGCCAGAGAGAGACAGGGATGAGAGAGCATCACAGTGTCGTGACATGATCGGTTTGTCCTGCCGGGCAGATAACAAACAGATGGCAGCTCTGCCCAGGCAAGAACCAGCACAATCAACGGCATTTAAAACCCACCCGAACAATGGAGGTTTAGGTCTTGTCTGGGCTCACCCTGTTATCTGGGCCTGTCGAGCGCCTGAACAAAGGCTGGTTTTCTCCCTGCTCTGACCTGAAATCCCAAACCCCAGCAGGCCGTGTTTCAGGCGTTTCGCCCTCTAAGCAAATAGCAGTGTCCGTCTGTGTCAGGAGAAGCTGTGAAAATCCAGCCCCTGGCAGGATTCTCAGCGGGGGCGTGGCAGGCGGAGGCATGCGGGGTTTCCTGGCTCGTCCAAGCAACCTTTTCGGGAGAGGAAGGGATGTGGCCTGTAGCGAGCAGCCCGTCAGTTACTTGAACGGAGCAGCTGGGGGACGGGATTCAGGGTGAAAAGTCGATGAGCACGCGGTGCCCAGGACAATGGCGGAGCTCGTCATCATCAAAATGGTACCAGTAGGACTCAAAAACTCAGCCCTGTGTGTAGCCCTGTTAGCAGGGACTATAGGCTCCTCTCACTCATACCAGTATCATTTCATTGACTTGGGAGGAGTTACTCTGATATTTCAGAGAATATCAGAGTTGGAAGGGACCTCAGGAGGTATCTAGTCGAAACCCCTGCTCAAAGCAGGACCAATCCCCAACTAAATCATCCCAGCCAGGGCTTTTCCAAGCTGGGCCTAAAAACCTCTTTACACCCATGTCACTGAGCGCTAGATCAGGACGATGTTTTCCGGCTGGAAAATCCCAGGCTGACTCAGTCCATTCTGCTGCCTGTAGAATCCAGTGTCTCCGTGACGCCCCACGTCTGACCAACTCCAGGCAGCTCTTCCCCAGGAAGACTCAGGTCTAGAATTGTCACCGCCAGGCCCTAGGGATGTCCCGCTGGAACAGTTTGGGGCCACCCTAAGGACCAACGTGCCATGCTGCAGCGTCGTGATGTTCTGGGTTTGCTGTGGGGCGTCCACAGGCATTTCGACCACACGCGACACAGCGCCACTTCAGCAGCGTTGCTTCGCGGGGCAAAGGGCACCGTGTCAGCATGCCACAGCAAAATGTGCGGTCCATGTGTGTTAGGGGTGGGGATTGGAACTCAGAGCTGAAAGGAACGGAGGCAGAAATGCCAGTAGAGTCATAGCATGATAGAAACATAGAGCTGGGAGGGACCTCAAGAGATCATCTACTCAGGACCAAGTAAACCTCGCTCACCCCCGACAGGTATGTGTCTTTAAAATCTCCAGTGCAGGTGACTCCACAACCTCCTTAAGGAATCTTCCAGAGCAGTTAAGCACTGAACGTTTCCTAATATCTAACTGAAATCTCCCTTGCTGCAAACGAAGCTGATGATGTCTGTCGTACTCCATGGAGAACAATTGAGCACGGTCCTCTTTAGATCAACCTTTTGGCTCTGCTGTTGCTAGTTTACAATTGCTATTGAGTTTCACATGGAAAATGCTCAGAGACTCTGGTGATGGGGGGAGGGAAATAAAACCCTGAGCGAGAGAACCACGCCGGGTGGTTTTGCACCTGGTTCAGAACCGACACTGCTGGGGGTTGGGGGAGATTTTCCAAAGTGCGCAGGACCCAGTAGTGCCCCGATGGTGCTGAGCCCTTCTGAAGATCCTGGGCCATGCAGACAAGGTGGGGGGAAAGGAAGCAGCACACTAGAGATGCGGAGTCAGGGCACAGGGGGATGAAGTGGTTTACCCAGGCTTTGTACAATGAACATGCGACAGAACGGACGACAGACCCCACATCGTAAACACATGAGCATCCTCCCTCTCTGATACGGAGGCAGGGTGGTCCAATGGTTAGGGCATGAGCCCAAGCTCTTTGAGACCTATGCTCCCATCTTCCCCAGGCTTCCTATGGACACTGAGCACATTACAGGCTCTCTGTGCCTGGGTTCCCCATCTGTGCAATGGGGAGAGTAGCCCAAGAGGGTTATGAGTACTGGGTTTTGGGATGTGCTCGGATGCTACAGTAATGGAGGTCACATGAGCACCATGTTATTTAGGCTTTGTTTGGGTTAGCCTGCATCTTGCTTCCTCAATGCTCTTTATTCTGCTGTGCCGCACTGATTCTGTGCCCCATGGCTGCAGCTCGACTGCTCAGCTCCTTTTCCCCAGCTCCTTTAGCGTCTCCGTCCCCGACCAGGGGCTTTCAGAGAGGTCGGTTGCCATACACCCAGGTGGGAGCATAAAAGAGACACAAAACAAACCTCTTCATCGCCTCCAAAAGGTGCCAGGTCTGTCGAATGCCTCTTAATGTGTTGGAGCGATGAGTAATCCGGGCAAGGTCTCACTTTGCAGAAGGAAATAAAAAATCAAGAGAACCCAGGGGCTGCCAGCTTAATTTGTCATTTTAATGAGTGAAATCAGAATGCATGATTTGAATGCAGCTTGCCGGCAATCGATAAACTCCGCAGGTCTGGAACAGGGCACTCAACAGCATTCAGACTGCCACGGCCCCCCAAGTCACTGCAGGCATCTCAAAATCCCACTTGTCTTTATTAAAGCATCCACCGTGACTTCTTCTGCGCCGCCTCAGGAGAGCAAAGAGGCGGCATGTCAACGCAAATGAAGCACAGGGAGAGGATGCTGAGAGCCTCTAAGGTCTTGGGTTTCCATGAGAGCGCGGCTGGCTCTCGGCAAGGCTCCGCCGTTGTTCAAGGAGACCCTTTCCTGCACAGGAACTGAATCCTCCTTGAGAGGATGAGCTGTGAATAATTCATGGCCTCCAGTTAATCACATGGTCCTCTCGGACTCCAGGACTGGGAGCTGAGGACTACGGCTAGACTCTGAAAGACGTGGGAGGAGATGTACCGTCTTCTAGTCCTTCGCTCCACCCTGGTGTTAGGACTCAAGAGATCTCTCTCCTGCCCTCGTGACCAGGCGAAGTGTCTCCTCTCCTCTCCCAAGCTGATGTGTAGTGAGAGGGGGCCAATACTCCTCCAGGATGGGTCCAATGGATTTTCTTTCTCAGCCAGCCCGGAGTGGCTGGAAAGATAGATAGGAGATAGCCCAATGCTTGGGCCAAGGGCGGGTTTTCAGCCCAGGTCCTTTGCAGCGAAAAAGAACAGGGTACCGTCACCTGAGGTACTAAGGTACTAAGGTACTGACCTGAGGTACTGAGGTACTAAGGTACTAAGTCTGTTTGCCAGATGCAGTATCAGACACCGACACTGCATTGGTGGACCAACCACGTAGAGGACAATGAGTCACACACAACCAAAATGGGTTTCATAGACAGCTCAGAGGAACAAAGAGCAGCCTGGGGAAAATGGCATCCCACCCACTTTCCATATCGGCCATGGCATTTCACCTGGAAACGTGAGGCGGGTGGAAGGTCACCTCTTCCAGGGCACCCCTGGGAAAAGAAGGATGAGCTCCAGGGAAGGCAGTCAATACAGTCCCCTTCCCAGAGGGAATTTGGTTTCACGGTAGCTTAGGCCCGGTCTACAGTACGTAATTATGTCAAATTTAGCCACGTTATGTTGAATTAAAACTCAATCCGTCCACACAACCAACCCCATTTTGTCAACTTAAAGGGCTCTTAACATCAATTTCTGTACTCCTCCCCGGCAAGGGGAGTAGCAGTAAAATTGACCTCACTGGTTCAGATTTGGGGTACTCTTCAAGCCTCAGAGTTGGTATGGCAACCTCCATCTTTTCATGTTCTCTGTATGTGTATCTATCTTCCTACTGTATGTTCCATTCTATGCATCTGATGAAGTTGGCTGTAGCCCATGAAAGCTTATCCTCAAATAAAATGTGTTAGTCTCTAAGGTGCCACAAGGACTCCTATCATTTCCCAAGACCCAATTCTCTTGCATCCGGAGGCCTTACAGTGCCTAGGGCCGGGGGCTGCGAGTCAGGACCCCTCCCCAGTCCTCCTCTCAATTTTGTGCCTATGAAGTCGCAGCAAAGTCAGTTTACAGCAGCTGAGGATCTGGCAGGCTGCACAACAGCCGAGAGCCATTCCATTTCCCTTCTCTGCACCGCAACCGCCGCTCGCTCAGCTGCCCATGTTCCTAGTCTCTCCAGCTCATTAGGCATTTCATTACCATTTCAATGCTGCGTCTTCTCTGCTTCCCCCTCCCCCCCCCCCCCCCCGGTTTTGGAGGCTCAGCAGTTTCCATCAACTTCTGCGCATTCCCTTTCCAGATCCTAGATGCACAAATGGACTAAAATCCCTTTTTAAAGGGACAGTTTCTGGGGGGCTCTTCTGGTCACCTCCTTCCACCTCAAACTGTTCCTACTCAAAACACCCTGACCCAGATCCTCAAAGGCATTTAGGTACCTAACTCCTCAACTAATGGTGACGGCATCAGAGGAGTGAAGCCCCACCATTCTTGCTCATACAAATTGCATTGGGCCACATTCTGCTGGGGAATGATGTAACACTTGTAAACTATGTGGAGGAAAACTGCCTACTACGGATACCAGCTGCGGGAGTTACTCCTTTAGCTCAAGCAGTAGACACCTGTGCTTTGGTACAAATATCTCAGTTTCAAACCCTGATGATGATCTATTGGTGGTGCATCCGATGAAGTGGGCTATAGTCCACGAAAGCTTATGCTGAAATAAACCAATTAGTCTCTAAGGTGCTACAAGTATTCCTCACTTTCTTTAAGGATACAGACTAACATGGCTGCTATTCTTGAACCTGTCATTGGTGGAGGGGTTACTGTGCTAGATTCCTGAAAATCGCGGTGCGGGTCAATAGGAACCGGAAGTGCTCAGGATCTGACCCACAGACAAGGTCTGAACCTGGAACAAACCTTTTTAGAGGCTCTGATACGTTTGCTTGCCCCTTACTTCCATACTTGCTGCTGCCGCTGCTTTTCCAAGATCTGGCGTGGACTTGGAAGTACCAAAATCTGATAGGAAAGTGCTCCCGCGGTGTTCCACCCCACTCTGGAGCAGGAAATAGCAGAAATCTTGCCAGGAAGCCTGTTCTCATATCCCTACTGCAAAGCCAAATGTATCCCTCCCGGGAATAAGTGGAAACAGCTCTTCAAGTCAACAGAACTGTCCTCCACTTCTCACACCGGGCTCAATTTGGCCCACTCAGATAGTTGGGATCAACTTTGAATGAACATCCTCATTTTCTGGGAGCAAAATGCTGTTCTTGGTCACACCGGGTGCACCGCCTGGACTCCAGTTGGGTGGGTGGGGCCATCAGAAGAATTTGACCCTGTGATTTTATCCCACCCTTTCGAGATTCACCCGCTTTGCCCAGTCACCTTCTCCCTTCACTCCCTGCCCATGCAGAATTGTTGCCTACAGCGTATTCTACATACCACACTGCCACCTTCCATCTCACTGACCTTGTCAATTACCCCATTGTGCTGCTGTATCATAAGACATTTCCACAAACATCACTGTGTCCAGAGCTCCCTCACCCAGGGATGGGGAATTCTTGTGATTTTTTTTAACTGATTCAATGGGATATTTTTAAATGACCCATGAAGCTATTTGGGTTTTATTTCCCTTTTGCTTTTCTCCCTCTGTCGGATCGCCTCGCTCTCCAGAGGCGGCTTATTTTCATCTCTCCTGCACATGAAACAAGCCGGTTGGATTAAGACAAAAGCCTTCCCAATAAAAGATTAGACACACATGAGTACAAATAGTATCTGCAGCTCTCCCCGCTAAGAAAACAATGATAAGGGCCTTTGACCCTCATGCTTCAGGATATGAGTTGATTAGTAGCTGGGGGATCATTTTCCATTCCATTCTATGCCCAGGTAAGCGAGTTATGGGGGGCGGCGGGCAGGTATTTCACTTTCCTCTGACCACAAGTGGGCTAGGAACTGAAGAGTGTTATGGGTTCCATACCTGAGAGCAACTCTAGGCTTTCACACTGAAATTTTAGAGTACAGGAAAAACAAGAAAGAACCAGGGTTAAAAGTGTCCGTGATAGAGGCAACAGCATCGGTGTGTGTCTGAGACCATGTTGCAAGGTACTTTGGATTTTGCAGAGACAAGGCACACAAATGTGGTTGTATAAAGTGGATGAGTTTATTAGAAGGCCTCGGTCCTCGGCGCTGAGGGACCCGAGTCTGTCAGCGCGACCGTAGGAGGGGTGCCTAGCACTCCGGAGCCATTGCTAGGAAGGAAGAGCCCACGAACAAAATACAAGTGTGGGCTTAAATACACTCACACATTTACATCTCATACATACTCATGTCTCATTTGCAAGCAACAAGCTGATTGGTTACACGCTGTCCTGCCTCAGTTTCCCCATTTAGTTTCCCACGCATTCGTTCTCACACAGACGGGGTAAACATTCACGCAGCTGGGAACGGTTCCGTTCCCAAACACACAGATAACAGCAAGGTCAATCTCATAGCTGATGATACCATTACGCCCTCTCCTGGAGTTGACTCAGAAGTGTAACTACGCCCCCTAGTGGTTGCCCATCACAATTTCTTCCGGTCCTTACAGACCATCTATCACTTCCTTCATCCTCTGTCTCTGCATCTAAGGCATGTATATGGTATCAGTCACCTCTGTAACACCTAGACATGAGCTGGTCTTCACCCTTCCTTGGAAAGTGAAGGTAGCTCAGCCCAGCCACTCTGATATCTTGACCTGCTGTTATTGTGACTGCCTTCATTAGCTATTTTCCCTCCCATAGGAAAGTTTGTTTCTGGACACTGGTCTCCTCTTCTCTGGTCTTATGTGTGAGGCCCAAAAAACTGTATGTGAGACAACCACGGTTCAATTCCTGGCTCTGTCACTGACTCACGGTGGGACCTTGGTCAAGACACATCACCTCTGTGTGGCGCCCTTTCCTGATCTGATAGATGGGGGTAATTGTATTTTACCAGTTGTCACGGAGTGCCCGGGCGATAGTCCTGAACTTGCTCCCTATGAAGGCAGATAGGACTTCTGGGGAAGTGTCCCCTCTCCGTACACAGCCTGTTTCCAAGGCTAGGAGCTTCACAGGTACCCACTTCAACCTTCCTGGGTCTGACCTCGGAGCATTCAGCACCTTCTGCCCCTCAGTGTGTTTCCCCCAGCGAACCCGTGGATTCTGCACCCAATTCCACAGTCAGAAGTGACTCTCAGCCAGCCAGTAAAACAGAGGTTTATTCGATGACCTCTATCTGGTCTAACCCAGACCATACAGCGAGCGTGAGCCCTCAGCTGGATCCATTTTGGGGGCCAGAGAGCCAGATAGCTCCTCTACCTTCCCTGCCTGACTCCAGCTAGCTTCAGACTCCAAACTGAAACTCACTCTCTCCAGCCCCTCCTCTCCCACCCAGCCAGGTCAGGTCACCTGACCTCCCTCCAACAGGTTCAGCTGCCCTCTTTGTTATTCAACACTTCCAGCCAACCTTTTCAGGTAGGGAGAAGGGCAGGCCCCAAGACAGTTTATGCTCTCTCTCTGCTTTGCAACAAGAAATGCATAGGGGAAACTGAGGCACGCACACACAGTATTCCTACTCCGTCACACCAGGATATTGACATTTGATTATTAATCTATGTAAAGCATGATGGAAAAATGTTATGTTTCTAAGAGCACAAGCTCTTTGGGGGCAGGGAGTGTGTGTGTGTGTGTGTGTGTGTACATATACGCAGCAGCTATCATGTTCTAGATACTACCATAATATAAATAAAAATAAGGGGAAGCAAGATTGCTTGGCACTGCTTGGAGAGAAGTCATTTAATGCACGTAATGTGCCCAGTTCCCTCTAGCAGTCCCACTGTCTCCTGCTCGGACCTCTGGTTACTTATGCACGTGAGAAAACTGCTGATCATTCATCAGTGCTGCTGGTGCACCTGGCTGTTCGGCCAGTGTCCTTTGGGCTTGTGTCCCTTTCACACCCATTAACGTCACCCTGTGAAATCCATTCCTCCCCCATGCCCAATGCTTTATCATTTGCACAGGAGTCACTATTACCCTAGGTTGCTGTTATTTTTTGCATTGCCTTCTTCGGCTACGTCGGCCTGTTGTTTGCACCCTGGGTCGGTTTATTAAGGGTTGGCATTTGCAGCCCTGAGCGTGACAACAGTGGATGGCGAAATGCATTCCACTTCTCTGTGCATTTCCCTCCATCGTTCCACCCTGTAGATTTCTTCCAACACATCCTCCTTCATTCCAAAACTTCCCTTCATAACCCAGGAGTGTTCGGATCTGGGGGCTTGCTTACTGCCTCGCTCTCTGTAATAACACACTTTAACTGTTAGCTTGTCCGTATCTGAAGATCTCAGCATGCCTCATGAAATGTAATGAAGCAAAGAGGGAAGATGCCTCACTGAACAAACATCAGACCTAGGATGTAAATGAACTGGATAACTAGGCATGGGATCTGAATCTGAATTTAGTTAGTGCTTAAAACCCCCCACAGTTTTGAGATTTATAACCTCAAAGAATCTCAGGGCTGGAAGGGACCTCAGGAGGTATCTAGTCCAACCCCCTAGACAGGGAAGGACCAATCCCCAACTCAATCAGACCTCATGCTTCAGGTCTTAAGCCAGTCTCTGAGGAGACTTTCATGGGTGGTAGAGGGGCCCACATCTTCTGTAGGCAGAGTTTCTGGCTCTTTCCTCTGAAATATCAGGTGCTGGCCACTCTCCCAGACAGGAGCTGGAGCTGGTGGTCTCTGGGCAATCCCTGGGCTCATGTGTAATCAAACAATTGTGTCGCTCGGCCACCAAGATCAGCAATTTCTCTTTTGGACAAATGCCCCAACTAATAGAATGGAAATTACACTCCCAGTGGGTTCTGCTGTTGCCTAGTTAGCAGCAGCTCTAGGGCTCAGCCAAGGTAATCAGAGCTCACCTAGCTATGTCTGTGCCTACTTCAGGCCACCATCCTTCTCTGGGCAACCTGAGAGACTGAACCCAAGATATCCCTCCTCTGGAGAGGAGGGAAAAGGAGCGCCACCCCCATGGCGGAGACCTGCTGCCAGTGAGCAGAGGATCCAGCAATCTAGCTATGAGGGAGAACAGGCTGAATGCTGAAGATCAAGACCCATTCATAGATTCGAAGGTCAGCGAGGACCATTGTGTGACCATCCCGGATCATGCCCGTCGCTATTAAAAATCTACCAACCTCCTCAACCTCGGAGAGAGGCTGTTCAGGTCAGGCACAGCCCTGTGTCCCTTTCATCTAAGGATCTCAAAGCACTTTACAATCACTGCATCGCATTCATCCCTGCTGTAACTCCACTGACAGCCTCAGGGCCAGAAATCAATCTGGCCCCTTCATTCATTATTAGACGCAGCGGAGGAGCCCCCTACGGGCTGTATAAACACAGAATCCTTACACCTTGCAAGGTGGATTAGCTGCGTTCCGGAGGGAGGAAGTTACACATAGCAAGTCCGTGGGCAGAGCTGGGAATGGGAACCCAGGAGTCCCTTGGCTCCAAAACACTAGATCCCTCTCCCTCCTGAGTGCTGCGCAATTCCTAGTCCTCACCCACAGTGGGTGGGCGCTGCCCACCGGTCAACTAGTCAGTCAGAGATCTCCTTCCTGTTCCACAGAACATGAATGGGCCTGGCACCCTGCCGTCATCTGCTTCCTGCTGCTGTGAATAAGAAATACTCCCATTGACAAAACAGTGGCTTAGAGCCAGCTGCTGACACCACTGGGGGCTGCTCCAAAGCCCTGATCCAGTCAGGCAGCAAACTGAAGCAGTTCAATCCCCTTCTGCAAATTCCACTCTCCAAATCCTATGGATTTGCTGTTGGAAAATCCAGGTGGGGAGGAATGGAAAGCAGGGTGACCAGTGTGAAAAATCAGGACAGGGGGTGAGGGGTAATAGGAGCCTGACTAAGAAAAAAGACCTCAAAATCGGGAGTGGCCCTATAAAATCAGGACATCTGGTCACCCTAATGGAAAGAGATGTGTGAACGCCCTGCAGCTGGGAGAGGGGGGCAAGGAGGCGGGGTGGATCACATGAGCCAATAAAGGAAAAGACGAATGAGTGGCAGAGAGAGAGAGAAATGGGCAGATCTCAAGGGCCTCATTCAATATTTACTCAGTTTTAACTCAGGAGGAGCATGGCATAAAATATGATTAGGACAGTCGCCTTGAGCACTTACACAACATCAATATTAAAGCCTTTTACAAAAAGACGGGATCCATCACTGCCAGTTTCCAGGAGAGGAGCAGAGAGGAGGAACGACATGCCCCAGGCCATACAGTGAGAGCAATGGGGCTTGGACCCCACTCCTATTCGCTAAGCGCCTTGTCCCATCCAAGTCAATGCTTCTGTTGATCCTGGCACTTACGCCACTGACCTGGTAGGGGGCACTGTGGAGTCACCCCAGGATGAGCCCTGGTGAGACTACCTCTGTTAGGCGCAGTCTCTCCAGGGGCTGTGCTATCCCTTGCAGGAGAGATGGGATAGTCCAGTGCTTAGGGCTCTAATTTAGGACCTGTGAATCATGGGGTCAGTTTCTTCCTCTGCCACAGCTTTCTTCTGCGACCCTGGGCAAGTCACTTAGCCGTTCTATGCCTCAACTCCCCAGCAATAGAATGGGGATAACTGCCCTTCCCGACCCCACAGAGATATTGCAAGGCCTTTTGTCATGCACCTTTCCTCTCTTCTTGGGATTAATTCCCAGCCTCCTCTTCCAGGTCACTGCACTTTTTCTCTTCAGCTTCCCAGCCCCAAATTGCCCATCTCCAGCTGCCATGAAAACACCCAGTTCCCACACTCCTCGTAGAGCAAGATCAATAGCACAAAAAGTGACCAGTAGCTATTTCCACAAAGAGCCGTAGCCCGTTTGCCCCTTCATTTTCCAGGGGGCCACGTTATTCCCAAAGCATTCAATAGTCATCAACCCTACATGCCATAATGAATTTTCTCACCCACTGATTTGCCTGAAATTCATAACCAAAGCGCAGCCCTTGCTCTCCCTCACTTGGCTGTTCTGAAAAGTTTCACCATCCCGGTAAGGAACAGAAACAATAGCATGTGACTGAGGACCAATCGCACGCTACGAATATCTTCAGAGGGGGGCGGGAAAAACCCACAGTTCACAGATACCCCAGAGGCTGAAATTGGTTCACATAAATTATTGAACTAATAGGGAGTGCAAGCCACACTCGCTGTAAGTGGCAGCTAGTCCACAGATAGAGAATAATGAACCTGCTACACCTGCGGTCGTTTAGCTAGAGTAATAGACCAGCATGCTTTTAGATGCGGAGAGCTCTGGTCTGATTCCAGCTGCTTACAACCCAGCCAGGCAAAATGAAGAACAAAGACACCAGGGCAAGGACTCTAAAGGAGTCGCTCAGAGAACACAAAACCATTTGCTGCATCACAGCTAGTAATCGGAGCAGCTCAAATGCCATTCCTGCCTCTGCTACAGGGGCATCTCCCTCAGCTGCCCAATTCCAGTCGTTGCCCCCAACAGCCTGATTCCACTTGTCACTCCAACGGTTCTGCCTGCGGCGTAGGAACGTTATGCTGCTTTGCTGGCTGAGTGGGCGATTGCCTCCTTAAGTTCTGGATCGTTCCGAGTGGCAGTGACCTCTCAGTTGGCAGCAGCTGGAGTTGAAGCTGCAGACCGACCCCCCCCCCCAAAATGGAGTGGGCTGGGTGTAGCATGTAAACAAGGACTTGCCGTGCTAAATGGATTCCTTTCCGTCATTACTTTATTTGTTGTTATTCTGCGCCAATTAAAGTCATTTTAGTTAATTAAACAGGGATATTTAGCTGATTGGATTTCTGGGAGACAGAGCAGCTGCCAAATTGACAGGGGCCAATTCCAGCTGCTCCTCGGCAACCGTCCAATTCCGACTGCCTGACTGCCCAGTTCCAACTGCCCCTACCAGGCCGCCCCGTTCAGACGGCTCAGTTCCAGCTGCCGAGCTGCCCAGTTCCAACTGCCACTGCCCAGTTCGAACTCACAAGCCAAGTGTCCATAAGAACGGCTGAACTGGGTCAGACCAAAGGTCCATCCAGCCCAGTATCCTGTCTACCGACAGTGGCCAATGCCAGGTGCCGCGGAGTGAGTGAACCTAACAGGTACTGATCAAGTGATCTCTCTCCTGCCATCCATCACCCCCCTCTGACAGACAGAGGCTAGGGACACCCTTCCTGACCAATCCTGGCTAATAGCCATTAATGGACTTAACCTCCATGAATTTATCCAGTTCTCCTTTAAATCCTGTTCTATTTCTTGCCTTCACAATCTCCCTAGGAACCCTAATCTCCATTTGGAATGGGAGAAGTTAGGAGGTGGCTCCATGTTTCCTCTAGGATGATGGAATGTGCAAATCTACCTGGAGCGTGAGACCCATCACTCCCCCTTGGATCCCATGCCATGCTGCCAGGCACTCTCCCCTCTGACGAGAGATTTTTCACCTGTGCCCCAAACCCCCCAGCACTGTCTTGGCATCACAATCTGTGCGTTTCTGTTGCTACTGAGTTCATTGGCTGCATCGTCTTAGGCGCTACCTGCTATTACTGACAGGTAACGATGGTGGGATGATTTAGTGGGGGATTGGTCCTGCTTTGAGCAGGGGGTTGGACTAGATACCTCCTGAGGTCCCTTCCCACCCTGATAGTCTATGGTACGCTAATAATACTTAGCCCTCCCATAGCACCTGTTCTTTGCCAGCAGGTCTCCAAGCTGTTTCCCAGGACAGGCAGGCGTCATAATCCACATTGTACCAGTGAGAAAGGTGAAGCACTCTGAAGTTGCAATTTGTCCAAGGTCATGCCGTAAAAGCACCAGCCACGCCGGGAGAAGAACTCAGGGACCCCGGATGCCATCCACCAGCGAACGCTGGCTAAAGTAGCCCCACACAGCTGCACTGTGAAATGGAGCTGGCTATTTCTGGGACTGTTGTCATAGCATCAGTCAATCCATTTTAGGGGGGGCTTGTTTGGTGGCAGCCTTGTGGTGTTGCTATGGGAGACCATCCAGTGTACTAGGGCCAGGAGCTGGGAGCTCAGAGAACCCACCACAGGCAGATTCACGAACAGGGTGAGCCCCTCCACAAAGAGGGGGCAGAGGAGGGGACCACATACCTGCAGGGGAACGAATCGGCCCAAGTCACAGCACAGCCGAACAGCTATACGGGGCACTGAGCTGCGCCCATACCAAGTCACTCACAGTCCTTGTGCCAGTTTCCAGGGCACAAGAATGGACCCTGCAAACTGAAGCAAGGACAAACATTGACACCTTGCTGTAGTGTTCTGGGATGGGTCTAAAGCATGAATGCACTCAGCAGTACATCAGCTCAGCCAGTCGGGAACATGGCTGCATTCCTTTGCTTTAGGACTCGGAGTCGGGTGGATTTTTGTCTTGCTAGGAATTCTTTACCTTCAGTTCTATGCATGTTGCCTGCTGCGAACACATGTGCCGATGCACTGGTCAGCTTCAGACCTACTCAGTTGTTTGCCAGGTCACCAAGAGAGCCTTGCGCTCAAACAGGCGCTAGCGCTTTTGGAGCAAGAAGATCAGCGTTCTAGCCCATCTCTTGCTGGGACGTTCCAAGGGGCACGGCCTACAGAAGGAGCAGCTGTGACTCTCTAGCAGGCTGGGGCAATATCAAGTCAAGAAACAGGTCAAATGCGTTGCAAGTTCAACCAAATACTGAAGATTCCTCAGGTCCTCTCTCATGAGGCGGCTCCACAGGGATGGGGTATCTGCTATACTTCCACAGCTTTTGTCTCAGTATCTAGCAGTCCCTTTGGGCACAACAGATCCCTTATTCCATCAGCTGAACGGGCACCACCTTGTGCTGCCTGGTACCGGCGTTCCAAGGACAATAACCGAGTAAGGTCACAGTGCAGAGCCAGTGTGTAATGGGAAGTGAGATCACTCAACTTGATGATGGTCGTAGGATGTCCGTCCCTTCTCCTTGCTTGTACGGTCCATTGAAGCCGGGGGACTCGCTCTTTCAGATGGACCCTGTAGCTTCCTGTGAACTGGCCTTCTCCGGCAGCAGGGGGATATGGAAGCACAGAGGCATGTAATTCCAGTTCTTGTCCGATCTGTGTTGTTTTCAGCACCAGCGCCACCACCGTCTCTCCCTTTCTCTCTCTCTGTTTCCCCCGGGGAGGCAGACAGGCAGCTGAGTTAATTTACCATTTAATGTGGGCAGATGGCTTAATTTAAACAAAAGCCGAGAGGATGGAAGTGAGTCTGATAAGCTGAGCCCCCTTCTGCAATGATGCAGACATCATGCTGATGCTTCACTCCTCCCTAGGACCTCTCATCAGCAGATTTCCAAGCTCGGGGTGGGGCAGGAGGGAGTTTTCAAGGCTTTGTAGGGCATGTGTATGCCCAATTTCTGATAAGAATTTGGCATTTACATCCCTCCAGTGGCTTTGAAAACCCTGCCCTTTCCATGCGTTAATTTAAGTCTCCCAACGCCCCCCTGACGCATATCAGTATCATTATTCCCCCTACACAGATGGGGAAACTGAGTCACAGAATGGCAAAGGACTTTCTCCAAGCTACACAGTGAATCAGTTGCAGAGTGAGGTATATCGAAGCCATGAGTCCTTGAGCTTGGAGCTACAATGCCTACTTAGAAGACTTTCGCCTATGGAGGGGGTATGATAGCCGCATGCTGGTATTTGACCAAGGATGGGGGCTTAAGGGATATTCTTGTAAGCATGAGCCAGCATGGATGAGGTTTTCCACCTCTCCCATGTAGGAAGCTGCTATTTCAGAGTGGCCAGAGGTGACCCTACCTCACCATCAACAGGAGAGAGGCACATTTCAAGGAAAGCTCGAGGGCCAGTGAATTTTCTACGAGCCATGATGATAGACCCAGTGGGAGATTTTCCAAGATACAAAGGGCAGTTAGGTAACCAGTTCCCATTTACAGCCATTAGGCAGGAGGTACCTAACTCCCATTTCTGCCTTGAGAGACCTCCTCTCCATCCCCCCTTGTACGACTGGATTTGGGGAGGACTCCAATCTTTGGTTAGTTCTCACTCACCCTCCACCTCTGTATGGACAGCGGTTTTCCTTTCACACCAAGGAAGGACTTCCCAGTGTTAGATCCTAATTATGACAGTGGAGGACAGAAAGTGGATGATCCTGTATCCTGCTGAAACTGGCTGGCTGACAGTGCTGTGATCACCCAGACTCAGCCAGGACCAATGCCTCGCCCCTTCCGAAAAGAGCTGTGGGCTTTAATCCCTTCTTAGAACTCTCCTGGGCCTGGTATCTCCCAGACCCATGACAATGGTCAGGCAGCTGATGAGCGGAGATCATTGTCGATCGTTTATTGTCTCCATGTACATCACCCATCTGTCCATCAGTCTTCACCATAAGAAGTTAGTTGGTGCAGGGACCATCTATGTGCTCTGTGTTTATACAGCACCTAGCACAACGGGGAATTAGGTCCATGACGGGGGAGGGGGGTCTTAATACGTTGTATTGCAATAGCACCTACTAACCACCCGTGATCAGGCCATTGATTTTACCCTACATCCAGATCAAAGTCCATCCAGCAGCACAGCCTCACACTGCGGCCTTGGTTCACTACGAATGTACAGAGAAGTGCACTGAAAGAAAGGGATGCTGCACCTTGGGGGTGCGCTTGTGACAGACCATCAGCCCCCCCCTTGAAGTGTTCCACTCGGAAGTCTCCCATCCAGGTCCTAACACAGCCCAGATGGTCTTAGTGTGTAAGAAGCACACGGCAATATTGAGACCTAGACTCAAGGAGCCAATTTATAGCACATAACAGCACCCTTTAGGAACCATGCTACAAAGCCTTATCTGCCAGCAGATGGTGTTCTTTAGAATCACTCACTATATACAGCACTGCACATCCCCACCATCCTTTATATTTAGCATTCCTGGGACAGGTGGCCTGGCTGGAGGTGATTTTGCTCCTGCCCATGGAGGTGCGACTGTGAGGTTCAGTTGATTCCTGTTCTCTTCTCACTAATGACAACTACTAATAGTATTAATACTACTTAGAAATGGGTTGAATTTCACGATCTGAGGACTGCAGGTTGATCACAATGGTTCCCTATTGCTTTAAAAGCTAGGACTCTTATTTAGATCACTTTACAAAAGAAAGCCAGTGTCATCATCCCCTAATCCGCACAGATGAGGAAACTGAGGCACATAGAGATTAAGTGACTTGCCCAAGGCTGCAGACTAGGTCAGTGGCAGAGCTAGGAATACAGTCCTGGTTCTCCTGGCGCCCAGATTAGCAGCCTATCCCCTGGACCACGCTGACATCATCTCTCATCAGCCTCCCTGAATGGCTGATCCTTGCAAGAATCCCCCGCTGACATGATTGATTCTAGCCAAGCATGGCTGGATATTCCACCCCTCCTCCAGCAAGCATAATTTTCCTTGCCATTAGTCTAATTATCCCCCAAATCCTGGCTCCCCACCTCCTCACTTCCAGCCTGATTACATAGTCGGCTCGGCCAGCGCCGCAGGGCCCTGGAAGGCTGCTCAGTGTCCTATCGACAGGGAGCAGCTGCTCTGAATTGTGGCTGTTGGCAGTGATTAGTGGGGATGATGGACGGCCGGTGCTCATTTCTCTCGCTCTGACTCAGAGGCCACAGCGCGCTGCTGCTCGGAATTTCAATCAGACCCGGCAAGGCACAGTCACCTGGAACCTGTCACGGGTGTGTCTGAGTAGCCAGAACTGGCCCTTGGGAAGCGCAGAAGTCCTGTCCTCCCTGTCGGGGAAATGGATGAAGGGTCTGTCTACCTGGCAGTCAGGAGCTGGGACTGCAGCACGTGTAGACAGACCTGAGCTAGTTTCGATCTGGCTTGAACAGTAGAAGTGAAGCCATGATCACCAGCAGCTATCAGGGCTAGCCCTGTTCACCTGGGGCCCCAGGTACATACTCAAGGGGCCATGGGCCATCCGACCAGAGCTTCACTGATGTAGTACTCAAGCTAGATTGCTTCATGTGTAGACATACTGATCTAGCTTTGACCAAGCTAGATCCAATCATATCTCGCCATATAGTGTAGATATCCCACAGTGCTGCTTGAATTCAACATGTGGGAGCCTCAACCCTCTTATATACTTCTGGTGGGACTACAGAATGGAAGAAGGGGTAGAGGGGAAATGTTTGGGGTTCCTTCTCAGAAAGCAGGGTCAACGCAGCTGGCATAGTGCTGAGGAAGAGTAGGATGGAGGTGCAACATCTGGGAACGCCTTAGGAAAACGGGAGGGAGGCTTTGGACAATAAATAGGGTGCCCCAAATCTCCATGGGAATGTGGCAAAATGTGTGGTCCTTTTGAGAAATCCTTTCGAACTGGGAGACCCGGCTCAGCTGACCGATTTGATCCTGTCTTAACCCACCCATCCCATGAGAGCAATCACCAAATCCACTATGGCAGGGGGTTCTCAGAAGAAGCCATGTGGAGAACCAGACAGGTGTTTGAGACTCATGGTCTCCGGAGGGCACTGCTGTACCCAGGAGGTGGTAAAACCCAGAGGGTTGTGTCTCTGATCAGGACGGTTAGAAATATCCTCCAATAATGACTCTTATTCCAGCACAGATGCCTCCCAGAAGGCACCGTTCCTTCCCCTGGATGAATCAAGCCATGCCCAGTTAAGACAGCAGACAGAGTGGAAAGCCCTGACCGACAGAGGGACACCAGGTCGAAGCCCCAACCTTCCCTGTCCCACCCACTTCCTTCTTCCCATCGCCCTTTGCAAGGCTGCGTCTATCTCAAGCAATGGTCTCGTCCCTGGCTGAAATTCTTGGCATGACGACGTGGCAGGCTGGCGTGCTGAGCGAGTCTGCCAAGCAGCTGTGACAGCTGATTTCTCTAATGAAAGAGGCCTTGCACGCCAGCCGAGTGGCCGATGTTGATCAATACAACGGGCGAGATGCGCTCTTCCATGCACGAACAAGGCGTGACGGAATTCCTTAGCCAGAAGGAAGAGCTAGTGGGGTCTGGGATACGGCTGTGCTGCCCCCGGCCATGCGGGTAACCTCCTACCACGTGACAGCCCCTGGAAAGTGGGAGGCCACTTGTTCCAACCAGTGCTGGAGCAATAGCAGCATGTGATAGGAATCATGAGAATGAGTGTGGCTCCTATCACGGAGGTCAGCTGGCCTAATGGGTAAAGCACTAATCTAGGTACCGGGAGACTTGGAGAGAGAGGGGGGAAGATTCTCAGGTCTGCTACTGAGCAAACACACTTAGGACTGGATTTTTAAAATGTATTCAGGTGTCTAGTGGGATTCCCAAATGCTCCCAGCATGCACCTCTCTGCATCTTTAGGTGTCTAAATTAGCTTTAAAAATTGGGCCTGTTGTGCCTCAGTTTACCCATATGCAAAATAGTCACTTTGATGCCAATGCTATTAGCCAGCAGGGTCCTGTCACGGCTGAGTGTCATCCTGTCCTGTCACTGGTTCTGGGGGAAATGACATGAACGAGCAGGAGAAGAGAGCAAAGCTCCCATTGAGTTCTCGGTGCCCATCTACAATGCAGCCCCTGTAAAGGGGGAGGCTGCACCCTCCTTACTCACCCAGCTGCACCCTGGCTCAGCTTTGAAATGGATGAGGAGTCTGAAAGGCCAGGAAGCCTGGCACTGGGCAATCAAGGAGCATTCAAGGACGATAAGGCCATTGTGGAGAAGCTAAATGAAATCTTTGCTTCAGTCGTCATTACTTCCACACCTGAGCCATTCCTTTTAGGGGGCAAATCTGTCCCAGATGGTGCTGTCAGTAGAGGGAGTTGGGGAACAAACTGATAAATTAAAGAGTAATAAGTCACCAGGACCAGATGGGATTCACCCAAGAGTTCTGAAGGAACTCAAATGTGAAATTGAAGAACTACTAACTGTGGTATGTAACCGATCACTTAAATCAGCCTCTGTACAGATGACTGGAGGATAGCTAATGCAAGGCTGGTTTTTAAAAGAGGCTCCAGAGGGAATCTGTCATTTACGAGCCAGTAAATCTAACTTCAATACCAGGCAAATTAGTTGAAATGATAGTAAAGTACAGAATTATCAGAGATAGATGAACACAAGATGTTGGGGAAGAATTAACACAGCTTTTGTAAAGGGAAATCATGCCTCACCGATCTGTTAGAATTCTTTGAGGGAGTCAATAAGCATGTGGACACGGGTGAGTCACTGGATATAGTGTACTTGCGGTTTCAGAAAGCCTTTGACAATGTCCCACACCAAAGATTTTTAAGCAAAGTAAGCAGACATGGGATAAGAGGGAGTATCCTTCATTGGAACAGTACCTGATTAAAAGTAGGAGACAAAGGGTAGGAATAAATGGCCACTGTTTACAATGGGGAGAGGTAGATACCAGCCCCCCCCCCCCCCCCCATGGAACTGTACTGGGACCAGTGCTGGTCAACATATTCATAAATGATCTGGAAAAAGGGGTAAACCGCGAGGTGGCAAGATTGGCAGATGATTCAAAATGACTTGAGATAGTGAAGTCCAAATCTGTGGAGAAAGTGAATAAGGAAGTGTCATTTACCCCTTCGTATCACACAAGAACCAAGGGTCACTCATAGAAATTAACAGGCAGCACATTTAAAACAAACATAAGGAGGTACTTCCTCATGCAACGCACAGTCAACCTGTGGCCCTTGCGGCCAGGGGATGTTGTGAAGGCCAAAAGTATAACTGGGTTCCAAGGAGAATTAGATAAATGTTCACAGAGGATGGGTCCATCCATGGCTATTAGCCAGGATAGTCAGGGATGCAACCCCATGCTCTGAGTGTCCCTAAGTCTTTGACTGCCAGGCGCTGGGACTGGACAAGATGGGATTGATCATTTGATAACTACCCTGTTCTGTTCATTTCCTCTGAAACACCTGGCGTTTGCCGTCTCTGCAGCACCACCCCTCATGCTCTGAAGGGATGGGAGGGCTCCATCCCTGAGCCTCCCACCACAGACAACATACGCTCGGATGGTGCTCGGAACCTCCCATGTGGACCCATCATCTGCTCTGAGGTCATCCTCTAACTAGCCTTTTGCCATCACAGCACAAGGCAGCAGGGTGATCCGCCGAATGGCCAGATCCCAGCTGGAGGCGCAAAGGGGATTTTTAGGATGCTGGGAGGAGAAGGGGGGCCCCTCAGCGACTGCACGTCGGCCTAGCACCACTGAAGTCAGTGAATGGAGTTACACCAATGTACCCCAGAGGAAGATCTGGTCCCTGGCGTTTGTTGTTGCTTACCATTCCCACTTCTTTCTTGCCCCGTCAGACCTCTCTTGAGTCATCCAGCCTACTCCCTGCAGCACACCACCCGCTCCCCCCACTGGGATTAGCACCCACTCCCAGGGGACAGCTCCCTCGACTGAATCAATAGCCTGGGCTCCTGAGTTACCCAAGTGTCCCAGCCCTGCTCAGCCTGTGAGCTCGGACAGGATCACAGACACGAGATGGGTCTCATCTGCGGAGCAAAACATGCCTGGATATGAGAAACACAAGAGGAAAACTTGATGCAGATTCAATACATCTGGCTTTTGAATTACCCACCAAGGCATTCTGTTATCTAGAACATCAGTCCAGTAATCTGGGTTATAGCTACCAGATACAACTGTTTTCTATCCATCCCTCTGTTTAAATAAACATCCTCAAGATAGATGGTCTTACCCGGTAACTGTAAGCAGCAAAGTCTCTTTTGGTTTAAGCGTCTAAATTCCCAGCCCTCCACAGGGAAGGGGGATTAGGGAGGGAGCGTTCTAATCAGAGGAAAACGACTTGTTACCTAGCAAATGGGCTGTTTTAGGGGGTGGAAAGTTGGGTGCAGGGGGACCAGCAAAGGGCTGGGAAGTGTGGGCCTTATAACTCTATTTTTGTTTACTCTTAGAGAAAATATGCCCACTCGTTGGCTCTCAGAGGCTTTACCTGTGAGAGTTACTGCAAAATTGACGAGCACTGTAAAATTAGCTTCTTGATGCCTCCCCGACACCATCTCTCTACGCAGCTGCTGCGTGGCGTATTTGTAACCTGAGACATTTCAGAGGCATTCCACTGCTCCCTGAAAGTCGCTTGAACATTTTTTTAATGATGCATGTTCCTTGTCGCCTTCGCTTAGAATCGAGATCCTTTCAAGTCAAACACTCTTTGATTAGCCCAGGGAGGCAGACGGCGAACACTGCCCCCCCCTCCCCGTTCCCTCCCCGCCCAAAAGAGTTCTAAATTTAAAATAAGACAGAGATGGTATGTAGCACAAAGATGGGAAAGTCTGACAGTTTCTGTGACTATGGCAAAATCAGTAGCAGTAACAACAAGCTCTCCAAAATCCTGTTACCAAGTTTACCAGTGTTATTGGAATTACAGACCAGACCAGCAGGCCTTCTAATCCAGTGTCCTGGCCCCGATTCAGCAAGGCATGCATGTAGTTTTAAGCTTGTGACTAGCCTTATGGATAGGGCCCTACCAAATTCACGGTCCATTTTGATCAATTTCATGGTTTTTAAATTGGTCAATTTCATGTTTTCAGCTGTTTATCTCTGAAATTTCACAGTGTTGTAACCATGGTAGTCCCAACTGCAGAACTGGAATTAATTTGCAAACTGGATACCATTCAATTAGGCTTGAATAAAGACTTGGGAGTGGCTGGGTCATTACACAAACTGAAAACTATTTCCCCATGCTGTTTCCCTCTACTGTTACTCACACTTTCTTGTCAACTGTTTGAAATGGGCCACCCTGATTATCACTACAAAGTTTTTTTTTCTCCTGCTGATAATAGCTCACCTCAATTGATTAGTCTAGTTAGAGTTGGTATGGCAACCCCCACCTTTTCATGTTCTCTGTAGATATATAATCTTCCTATTGTATGTTTCACACTGTGCATCTGATGTAGTGGGCTATAGCCCAGGAAAGCTTATGCCCAGATGTGACGGGAAAAGGTGATGCTGGGATGTAACCTGACCCCAGCCAGGTGATGGGACGCTGGATGTCTGTGTGTTTCTAACAAAGGCTTGGGGGGGGGGGCAGGAAGGAGGGAGGGAAACAGGTGGGCTGGTCTTTTGTTCAGGTTAGGAGGGAGAAAGAAGACTGGGAACAAGGCCGGGAGCCCCAAAACCCTGGGCCTCATCTCCCGGTCCCCCAGAAGGGCCTGACTGAGGGGTCCTGTCTAGACTAAGAAGCTCTGAGTTGGATGGTGTTCCTGTCATCTCAATAAACCTTCTAATCTACTGGCTGGCTGAGAGTCACTGTGAATCCCAGGAAGCGGGGGTGCAGGGACCGGACTCCCCACACTCCGTGACACCAAATAAACTGGTTAGTCTCTAAGGTGCCACAAGTACTCCCCAACCTAAAAGGTACATGGGAGTGGGTCTCATCTCCCCCTACTCCCCCCCACCAGAGCTGCCATGCAAGGGAAAGTCCCTCCCCAACCCAGCAGGAACTCGCAGCTAGGAATCCCCCTGGCTGGGGCAGTCCCAGAAACAGGGAGATATCGGACTCACCTCCACAAGTCTCCTCCAGCTGCAGGACTGGAGCTTCCTGAAGCAGAAGGAGACACTTCAAGGGGGTCTGATCGCCCTCTTGAGAGCCAGAGTGGCCATGCAGGGGAAGGACAAGTCCTGTCCCTCTCCAGCCTCGTGGGGACTTGCAGCTAGGAGTCCCCTGGCTGGGGCGCTCCCAGCAGCAACGGGGAGATCAGATTTCACAGGGAAGGGCTTAGTTCATGGTCCCGTGACAGGTTTTTCACAGCAGTGAAATTGGTAGGACCCTACCTATTCATGCCACCTGCTTAGAAGTGAGACGCATGATTAATTATCTTGCCAAATTGGGGCCCCTGTATTGCCCAAAGATTAGTACCAGCTGCTTCAGAAGATGTACCCAGTTATGGAATAATCCACCCAGAAGGGAAGTTTCTTTCTAAGATCACCAAGCTCCAATAGTTCGAGGCTGCCTTATGTACTGAAGCAAGACGGTCCAGCTTTTCCAGAATCAGAGGGGTAGCCTTGTTAGTCTGGATCTGCAAAAGCGACAAAGAGTCTTGTAGCACCTTACAGACTAACAGATCTTAGGGATCATGAGCTTTTGTGGGCTCAGCTTTTCCAGACTTCAAGGTGTTTTTAAAAACACTTTCACATGATGCACAGTCAACCTGTAGAAACAAGATACCAGTGAGGCCAAGAGTTTTAAAAAGACTGGAAGTAGTTCATTAAGCTAACGAGAATATCCAGTTGGAATAGTTTCAGTTTGAAGTGAGAAGGGAAAAGTAGCTGACCTCAAGTAAACATACAGCTATTACATTTCACCTCCCATAGCGCTATAGAGAGCCCGATTATTTTGATCATACGCTTCAGTCCTCTGGAGACTAAGCTGTTGTGGCCACAGGGAGAAAACAGCAGAACCGGATCTTCCACCAAGGCCAGAGGATCCTGAAATAGCAGGGAATTGACTAGGCAGTGACATGCTCAGAGGATCCTAGCAGGCAAGTCACACTCCATGCAACTCTGAGGATCCGGGACAATCTGACCAGGAGGAAAATTCACCCTAAATCTGGCAGTCAGTTTCACCCTGAGCATGAGCCAGGCATCTAGGAAAGATAAACCTCTGGGCCATCTCAGAGCACTAGTCTACCTTGTTCAGTGTCCTATCTCCAGCTGTGGCCAATCCCTGATATTTCAGAAGAAAGCAGGGAGGGGGGAAAAACCCCAAACACATCTGGCCAGTTGTGCATCAGGGAAAAGCATCCCTTCCTGGCCCATGCAGACGACCGACTGAAGCAGGAGATTTGATTATAGTCATAATACAAAGCTTCACGTGTTACGAGCATATTGAGGATAACACAGAGCGCCCTGTCCTTGCTATGGCCATAAGGAAGGGGATGGATAGCAGGATTCATAAATGCGCAGACACCACGGCTGGAAGAGACCACCACAATGATCCAGCCCGACCCGCTGCACACACAGGCAGGTGAATTTCTTCCAGAAGCTGGATTAAAGAATAGCCTTTAGAAAGATCCCCGGTTTTGTTTAAGAGCCTAACACTCCCCCTGGTGAGCTGTTCCAATGTGTCATTCTCCTCACCGTTTGGAAATTGCATCTTATTTCAAGGTTAAATTTGTCTAACTTCAGTGTCTTGTCATGCCCTGGTCAGCCAGGGTAAAAAGCCCTCCAGTATCAGATCTCTTTGCCATGTGTAAGTCCCTAGCCACAGTCACCACTCAACCTTCTCTTTGAGAAGATGAATACGCTGAGCTCCCCAAATCTCACACCAGGAAGCTTATTTTTCCCAGCCCTTGGATCATTTTTGTGGCCCTCCTTAGGACTATTCCACTGTGTGGACACCAGAACTGGACACATTATTCTTACAATGCTGTGTCCAGAGACAAGATCACGTCTCTGCTTCCACCTTCCACACCTCTGATATCCCCCTTTCATACATCCAAGGATCACTTTAGCCGTTTTGTCACAGCAATGCCCTGGGAGCTCATGATGAGGTGATTGTAGATGATAATCTTGAAGCTCTTCTGAGTCAATACTGTCCAAGATAGACTCTTTCAGCTTGTAGATATCATCTGCACTCTTTCCCCCTCAGATTTATTATTTTGCATTTGGCTATTTTAAAATGACTTTTACTGGAGTTTGACCATTTAACCAGGTGATTCAGATCACTCTGACGGTTTATTTACTATCCTGCTAATATTTGTGTCATCTGCAAACTTTACCAGCAAAGATTTTACGTCATCATCCAGATAGCTGTCAAAATATTAGCGTAGCATTGGAATAGCAACTGATCCCTCGGGTCCCCACTAGAAACAGCCCCCCCCCCGATGTCTGCTCATTAATAACTACATTTTGAGATCTATCAGTGAGCCAGTTTTTATCCATCTATCTTGTGCCATTAGTTCCATGTGAGTTAGAATGCCACAGTCCCTACGAAAAAGGATAAATGCACACAAATCAGATATTAGGAATGGCAATATACAAAAACCTGTAGGGGAACACTTCAACCTGCCTGGACACACAATTGCAGATTTAAAAGTCACCATACTGCAGCAAAAAAACTTCAAGTCCAGACTGCAAAGGGAAACTGCAGAACTTCAATTCATTTGCAAATTCAACACACACAATCTCGGATTGAACAAAGATCTACAATGGCTGGCTCATTACAGACATTGTTTCTCCTCTCTCCATGTTCACACACCCCATTCAAATGCTAGAAGAATAATCCACACTCCCTGATCGGAGATAACAAGCTGGTTAATTGGACTAACCTTTTCACCTCCCAACTGGTTCTTGCCTACATTTCTATACCTGCCTCTGAACACTTCCACTGCCTGCATCCGACGAAGTGGGTATTAGCCCACGAAAGCTCATGCTTCAAAACTTTATAGTTAGTCTTTAAGGTGCCACAGGACTTTGTTACAACAGTTACCTTATTCAACCAGACCCATAATCCTACAAAAGCTTGTTTGACAAGATCTAACTTACATAAAACCATGATAGCTATCATTAATTATAGGTCTGTCCATTAATTCTTTGTGGATAGAGTCTTGTATAAATAGGTTTGGCAGGATTAAATCTTGATGATTTTTATAATTTTGATAGATAATATTCATGTTTATTTAAAGCAATTTTTATCAATTTAAATTTTCACAGCTGCACCAAGTTATGGCAGGGTGTCAGACAATAATTATCTAATGACGGTAGACATTAAGATTAAAAAAGTTAAAGCTTTTTAACCATTCAAACACAAACTGTCAACATCACCTGTCAAAACATGGAAGGTAACAGACTCCGATTAGTTCTCAAGCAGCAGGGTTTTTTTATTTTGCCTATCTTCACATTTTTATTATGATGGATGGAATTTGTTGTGTCAGTTTGTGGGTGTTCAGTGAAATCAACATTTACAAATAAAAACGGAATCCTCCCAAACCTACATATTAACCCATGGCGTTATTTTACCGGGGACTGACAACAGGCTAGCTCAGGCCTGCCTGCGCCTGAGAAGGAGCCAGAACTTACCAATGTGCACTGCCAAAGAGCCATATTTCGCAGCCACCCCATTCGCGCTCCCCTCCCGCGCCTCCTACCCACCGGCAGTCCCACCGATCAGCACCTGCCCCTCCCGATCAGCTGTTTCATGGAGTTCAGGAGGCTCTAGAGGGGAGGGGGAGGAGCGAGGACACGGCAGGCTCAGGGGAGGGGGCAGAAAAGGATGGAGTGGGGGCAGGGCCGGTGGCAGAGCCAAGGGTTGAGCAGTGGGCACCCCCCGGCCCATTGGAAAGTTGGCGCCTTTAGCTCCAGCCCTGGAGTTGGTACCTATACTATACAAGGAGCCACATATTAACTCCTGAAGAGCTGCACGTGGCTCCGGAGCCACAGATTGGCCACCCCTAGTCTAGCTGGTCTACAGTTCTCTGGGTCATCCTTTTGAAACATTGGGACTACACTGGCAGGACTCCAATCCTTGGAATTTCTCCAGTAAAGATGAAAAAATGAACCAGAGCTTTGGAAGGGCTATAAACCTTCCTGCTTCAGGGCATGAACCAACCTCTAACTAGTTGAGGTCAGGAAGTAATTCAGAGTATTCCACACTTGTCAATTGAGGCGATAGGTGTCTTGCACCTTCCTCCAAAGCTGCTGGTACAGTCCACTGTTAAGAGACAGACTCCTGGGATAGATCCCAGGTCTGATCCAGTCTTGTAATTCCAATCTTTCTGTGTTCATAGTTTTTTAGCATGTTACTGTTAAATGCTCCTTTAGTTCTGCCACATGCTTTCTAGTCCACATGAGAAAGCAAAATGCTGGGATCTAGCCCCGACTTTCAGCAAATATTTAAGCGTGGATAATTTGGAGAGGTTTCATATTACAAAGCTTTCACTACTTTCCTCTTTTTTTTTTCTTTTTTGCTCAAAGCTATCCTACGTTGTATTTACTGCAAGAAGGATAATCACAAATAATCAGAACCTAGCTAGAGGTCGCAAAAGACATGATCAAAGTGCATTGTAGGTTGCATTTGCCTTGATTTTGCAGTTGTGGGGGTGGTTTTTCCCTTGCTAGAAGGCAACATTCAGTCATTCACCAAGGCACTCCCCATCAGTAAGGGCAGAATTTTTAAAACAGCTTTCGGAGCCCACAATCAGGGTCAGATTTTCAGGACATCAAAGTGCTGGGGTGGGGGGTGTCACAACACGAGTGGAGCTTTTTTGAAAAGCTAACGCTGACAGCAGGGGTTGAGCACTTGCCAGTCTGTCTGCACCTTGGAAGATGGACGATGTCATGGGACTGCCCATCCTGTTTAGTCCTCAGTCCTAAAGGCTCTCAGCAAAAGAGCCATTGCCTGTCCCACTGTCGCCCATGGGGAGAGGAGGACCCATTCGGTGTGTCTACACTGCAATCAAACACCTGGGGCTGGCCTGAGTCAGCTGACTTGGACTTGTGGGACTTGGGCTACACTGCGATTTTATAGCCTTGCGCCCTGTGACCCCAAGTCAGCTGACCCAGGCCAGTCGCAGGTGCTTGATTGCAGTGTAGACGTACCCTGAGGTAGCCAGACACTGATCTTTCCAAGGCGAGCCGACGCCAGGAATTGCACGCAGAAGCAGGTGGGAAGCCAAGCTGACCTTTTTAGAGGAGCCTCAATGAGTCAGGTACCTAACTCCGATGGGATTTCAAAGGGAGTTGGGCGCCAGGGCGTGAGAGCACTCTGCCTGTCTAGGCACTCTCCAAAGACAATGCCTCCGCTGATTCAGCCATCACAAGGGTGCATGTGTGGTGTGGTGGGGGGAGGGGGAGAGCAATCTCTTAGGCAGTGGCAGGTGGGAGGCCAGGGAAGTTCACAGAACACTGGTGCCATCTGTGCTCCTCATGGCTCACTCCACTAAGCCAGGGGGCTGCTGTGCCAAGGGCAGCAAGTGGCCGGGGAATGGCGAGGTGGCCAAGGCCTGGATTGCTGAGATCTGATCTGCATCAGGACAGGTAGGTGCACACAGAGGGCCAGATCGCCAGCTGGGGTACATCAAAATAACCCCCTCTGTGAATTCTGATTTACACCGGCCCGAGTGGCGCTGGCGAACGGGTTTTTCCTTTCCCTCTCTGCTCTTCCCTGGAGTTCTGGGGTCCCGTTGCCCTGACTCACTGGGCAAGCGCTCACACATGCAGTTGCTGTGTAACCAACCCGCTTCCATCTGTTCTCCAGTGTCAGCCTCTCACCTGCTTCCGTTTCCATTCCCAGAGCCAGCTGCTTCCTCCAGAGACTGCACTTCCCCCTCCCCGAGGAAACAACGTCTTGCATGTGAGCTATACCCTTTGAATTACCAAAAAATCCAACATGCCCCACAATGAAACCAAGGCCTATTTCAATCACAACACCTCCATCACACGCAGCATCTCTCCACTTGAGGGCTTCTAGGCACTCAGTCCAGCTAACGGCGGGATGAAAAGGGCTTTGGTGACATGCTTTTTGTTTTCAAAGACATTTCTAATTATCGCATAACAAGGGGCTCTCAGCCGTGCACTTCTCCATTAGCCAGCTCTGGACAGCACAGCCGAGTCACTGCAGATCTTGGCCCCACCGTCACATTGCATTTGTGTCTAAATGCTTCCCTCCCTGGCAGATTAATTCCATTTATCATCATGTTTGCCGCTTCTTCTCCTCCCTCCCTTCCCGTATGGCTGTCCCTCCTCCGCCCGCCCCCAGGCTCTCTGTTCCTCACTAGGCCTGTCACACTTACTCCCTGGCATTTTTTAAAACCCTTCATGAGCTCGCTCCAGACCATCTCACAGACCTTGTGTCTCTCTCTTATTTCCTTCCCTACTCCCGCCATTCACCTAGTGGTGACTCAGCATCACTGGGGATACAAGAGCTTTCTCCTCTGGTAATAGACTTTTGGCTGGTTTCATCTGATCCCCAAGGGCCAGATCCTCAGTTGGGGGGTAAATCAACTTTGCTCTGATCCATTCCTGAAGCTACACTGATTTATACCACATGAGGAATTATATTTTAACAGAGAAATAATTTTGAAAAGTCACTAATTGTGGCACTAAGTAATAATTCACTAGCTGCCGGTAGCAGGTCTCTTTCCCGTGACTAGTGTCAGTGGGGAGGGGGACAGCAGATTGGCCCCACGGGGGATGGAGGCTGGGAGGCCTCGGGTGGCTCCGTGTGTCGGGGAGCAGGAGTCTGTTGCATGTGCCAAGGGAGGGAACCTTGGCCCAGCCTGGTGGGAGGCAGGGAGGCCTGGGCCGGCCCTGCATGGTGGAGAGGGCCCAAAGGGAAAAATATGGTTCCCCTAAGTATCCCCCTGAAACCTTTTCAGCATTACAGCCTCCCAATAACTCAGTCTCACTGTGCAATTATTCCCCCCTTTCCCCCCATGTATATCATCTTGCATTCCCCTCCCCCCAAAATGAACTTTTTCCTTTTACACCCACGTAAATACAGTCTGGCTCCTTGCCCCCCCCCCCTCCCCCACGCCCAGCGGCCGAATCTTATAAAGGTATAAGGCTGCTGCAGACCTTGAGCCAGGAAAAAAATACTAACAAGCCTCCTGTTAGTATCTAGGTCTGTTAGCCTGGGATAGAATTGTTGATACTCTAGACTAACATGTGTAGACAAGAGACAAAGACACTGTGATGTTGCTTCTGCCTAATCAGCTGGATTAGTTAGTACAATGGGAACAGATAAGAGCGGGTACTGGAGAGCACACTTTAATACTGTCTCAACCCAAGGCAAAGTCAAGCAACCGATAAAGGGGTGGGGCAGTGGGGGGAGATAAAACACTAAAAGACCAAACAGCACAACCTCACTCCTTACCCTACAAAGGGGGTGGGATTAAGACCCCAGACCCACAATGGAATATGACCCCAGGTTGTAAGGGACTGTGGGCACTGCAGGGATATTTGGGCCTGCTGAGGAGGAGGAGGTGGGAATAGGGGCATGGGAACGGGGTATCAGAGTCGGGAAGGGGAACATAGGGTACGTGCTGTGCGGTGTCAGAGCTGGGACTAGAACACTGGGAAACAGACTCTGGCTAGGTTTGTTTGGAACTAGCCCCGATAAACATTGCATTGTCTGCACTTCGGACTTCTAGTCTTCTGCTTTCTGTCTGCGGGACAAGAACCAGGGAAGTGGGAGGGGGAAGGGAAAGTCCTCTAACACATCTCTTAAAAAAACCCAAACCGTTTAACCTTATCCGGGACCACAAACACTAACATCATAAGGGTACTGCACTACAGGGCAGAGTTATCATTGTTTGGATGCTGTAACTGCCTATCCAGACGTCAGCATGTTTAGGTTTGTACTGGTTGAAAACGATCTGGGGGGTTACAGTGGACCACAAATGTAATGAGAGTCCAAAACGTGATGCAGGGGTTGTGGCTAGTACCGTTCTGGGGAGTATGAACAGTTGTAGGTAAGACACGGGTGGTAATTGTTCCGCTCTACGTGGCGCTGGGGAGGCCTCAGCCAGAGAACTGTGTCCAGTTCTGGACTCCTCACTTTAACAAAGATGGTAATAAATCGGAGAGAGTCCGGAAGAGAACAACAAAAAGTGAGAAAATATTTGGAAGACCTGACCTATGAGGAAAGGTTAAAAAAAAGAAGAAAGAACGGGGCATATTTAGCCTTGTGGAAAGAAGACTGAGATGGGGACCTGCTAACAGTCTCCAACTATGTTAACTGTCCTCTTTATAACAACCCTTATCAATTGTTCTCCAGGTCCACCAAAGGTAGGACACAAAGTAATGGGAGATTTAGGTTGGATATTAGGAAAAACTTAGGAATGCCGGCGTTCATCTCCAAGCCAAGCTGAATTAATTTAGGGAGCAAGATTTTTATCACAGGCTAAATCGAACATTTCACTCATCTCTCTACACAGAGAGCAGCTGTGGCTTTCCGCCGCAGCTCTGTGGAGTCAGGCAGGGATCGCACAAGGGAACTCGGGTCCCACTCACGGGAGAGTTATTGCATTAGTATTATTAGTAATTATGTGTCTTACAGTAGCACCAAGGAGCCCTTATCAAGGGCCAAGGTCCCCTAGCGATAGACACCTTACAAATAGGTATTTATATTCATCATTATTAGGGTTGCCACAGCACTAGGGTGCCTAGCCATGGACCAGGCCCCGATCCTACCTACTGTACCGATGCAGAACAAAAACGCAGCCCCTGCCTCAAAATGCTTACGGTCCAGGGGTGACATCCTAGCCCCATTGAAGTCAATGGGAGTTTTTCCACTGACTTCACTGAGTCAAGGATTTCACTGGAGGGGTCAGAGGAAACAAACAGGTGTGGAAGGAGGGGAGGGGAGGAAGAGTCAATGGGGGCACAGAAGAATGGACTTCCAGGCTTTCAAGTGGTGGAATTGTGGCTAAAAATATCCATCCAGTTTGGCAAGATTTGCTCTTTACGCCCCGCCTCCTCCCCATCCCCGCCCCCACACGTCCGTGTCTTACTCATGCTTTTACTACCTGTTATGCCCAGCCCCACGCAGCAAAGCATTTAAGCCAGTGGTTCCCAAACTGGAATACATGAACCCCTGGGGGTTCGTGAGATGTTACTGGGGGGTTCTCAGGAAAAAAATCCCTAATGGTGGACAGAGCTGTCCCTAGGGACCCCGGGCAGCATGGGGCCAGCAGCCCAGAGCCCCTGGACTTCCAAGAGCAAAGCAGATCAAAGCCAGCATCTCTTTTACACTGAGATTTCAACTTCAAGACTCCTCATAAGAAATGGAAAGGGAGGTAGATATTTTTTGCTGTTTTTAAAATTAAATAGGCAGCTAGTATTGTTTTTAAAATTATGAAGAACAAATGAAAGCTTGGTTGTAACGTGTGTTGTTTGCCTGGACTGCTCAAGACCTGAATGCTTGTGTAGGAGGAACTCTGAGTTGGCGTTTTAAATACCTCCATGCTGTTTCACATCTGATACTCCTTGTTGAAACATAGGCGCCTTGTCTTATAACAGGCGTATTCAAAGTGATACAGGCTACAAAAGTGAGATCTTGGAAGAGTGTTGCCATAATGTAATACAAATACTGTAATGATTAATAATAATTAATCATAAACAGTGTGTAATAAGCAGGTCATAAAAACAAATTTTACATTTCCAAGAGGACTGCTTTTATAATTTATACTCAGGTAAGGGAGAAACTTCCTGGACATATTCACTTGTAGGAGGGGTGTAATGGGTCGGCAACTCACCCCTGCGGCACCTCCTGCTGGTTCCTCAGGGAATTAGCGTCCCAGCGTCCGGCGCGCCCTCTGCAGGCTGATGTCCCGCTCCTGCTCTGGCCCCGTGTCCCTCCTGGACCCCGGTGCCCTCTAACTGAGGGTGCTGCACCCCTGCAGCACCCCCCTCAGGTCTAAGGGTCTCCCCTCCCTGGGGAACCCTCCACCTTGCCTCAGACTAGGCCACTGCCAGTCACCACTTGCCCCCGCTCACTGGGGCAGACTGCAGTATCATTGCCACTCATCACTGGCATGGGGGGTTGGCCTGCTGCTTCTATCCCTCCAGTTATGGGCTGCCCCCTGCATCCTCAGTGCCCCTGGGTGGGGCCTTCTTCTAGGCCCTGCAGCCTGGGGCTCCCAGGCTAGAGCTTCCCCAGCTCCTCGTGCCTAGCCCCAGCCCTGCACCACCCTGGACACTTACTCAGGCTCCCAGCAGCTAGGCCTGTCTGCCTTCTTCCAAGAGAAGGAGTCTCTCTTCGTCTCTCTGCCTCACAGCCTTTATATACTGGCCTGTGAGTGTTTGGGGCGTGACCACCCAGCTGAGCCTACTTCCCAATCAGGCTGGGAGTTTGCTGGCTCCCGGCCACAACCCCATCCTGGGCTGTTCCAAGCCCCTTGAAGCAGGGAGCGGGTGGTCACCCCGCTACAAGGGGGCTGGTGAGACTTGACATTCTATTGAAAGGGGTTCACAGGTTGTTAAAGTTTGGGAACCACTGATTTAAGCAAATGCTGATCTGTGGCCTGCCTGCCAAGAGTCCGCGCCATTATTTTGACGGCCGAGATGATGGTATGAATGCAGCCTCCAGGAGCGGCGCAGTCTTAGAGGGTAAGCTCTTGGGGGGGCAAGGACGATCTTTTTGGTCTCGGTTTGTGCAGCACCCAGCACAAGGTCATAAATAATTAATGAGCGAATGGCCCCCGACGCCGGTGACGATTTGGTGGTGACGAGAGGAAGCAGGTGCGGAAGATGCGGGAGCAGGAGCCCAAAGACATTCAGGGGTCTGTGTCAAACACCTAAGTGTGCTGGGATGCAGTGAATTCATCATAGAACATTAATACGCCTCCCATCCTGCCTCTACCCCAATAACACCATGCTTTGCACAGACCAGAGTCCCTCGGTGTGACTCCTCGGCATCTGCCCACAAGAAAGAAACAGCGCTCCCGGACGGAAACCTTGCGTCCTTGGCCAATTTCAGCCGGTTACTGAAATATTAGCATCGGTAGATTTCTGGAGTGCTGCAATTTGTCTGCTGCAGGCTGGTCTGCAAACGCCGCGTTCTTGGAGCAGAAAGCAAAAGATGAAGAATAGTTCGCGCCAGAAAGGAACGAAAGGCTGATGATGTAGAGAATGGTGCGTGGCAAGAGGCAATCCATTTGTGTGGGGGGGCGGTTGGTTTTTTTGGGTTTTTTTTTTTTTAAAGACCCTTCAAGACAAAAAAATGGATGTTTGTTATTTTTCAAAGATGAATACACTGGAGAGATGAGTCTTTAACCAGGCACAAGCTGGTAGGAGCAGCCAAAGCAGGGACTTCTGCACCCCAATCCCCAGCACCCCTAATGGGTGTATAGGGAAGACTCCCTCACAGTCTGGCAGCTCAGAAAAATACCCCACCCTCCCTGATTTGAGTTAACAAGCTGGTTCAGCCTGATTGGACTAACCTTATCTCCTACCTGGTTCTTGCCTACTTATCTATACCTGCCCCTGGACACTTCCACTGCTTGCATCTGATGAAGTGGGTATTAGCCCATGAAAGCTTATGCTTCAAAACTTTATAGTTAGTCTTTAAGGTGCCACAGGATCTTTGTTACCTCTGCTATTCCAAACTAACATGGACGGCTACCTCTCTGATTCAGGAAAGAAGTAGCTTCTCTGATCATTTAGCAGGTACATTCCCAGGAGTTAAGCAAAGAAACAGTGTAAAGTATCTGGCAATAAGAATTGTCTTGCAAGTTGCCCCTTTGTGTTTTAAGGTAGGTGCTGGTGCCTGGGAAAGTGAACGTGGGAGGAAGCCGTATCTTACACTGACACGCCAACCTTTCATAAACTCAAGGTTGGTTTTCTGGGAAGAACTCCTCCTTACAGGAGAACTGGCGCAACAGGAACAGGACACCTGTTGAGATGATTTAGTTGGGGATTTAGTTGGGGATTGGTCCTGCTTTGAGCAGGGGGTTGGACTAGATACCTCCTGAGGTCCCTTCCAACCCTGATATTCTATGATTCTATGATCTTTGTTCCATTTGCAACTTTGAATTAGATACACTGATTTAATTATGCTCCAACATCTGCCATTTTGCTGACTATAATTAAACAAACAAAGCAAGGCTATTTTCTGTTGTTCTGTGTTCTCTTAGCTAATCACTATTTGCTAGGCCTCTTGACCAAACTCTGGATTTTAGGCCTCTGAAAGCTGACACAAATCCATGCACCAAATTGTTATGTCACAGTACATGGATTTTGGCCCTTCAATACCCGCCTCCTTTGTAAACTGCTTTGAGATCTACTGATGCAACACACTATAGAAGAATTAGGTATTATTATAATATAAACCATTGCCTCCCTGGGTCACAAGACTCCATTGACAGACTACTCCAGCAGGTCGACAATGCACTAGACTATCCAGGTGTTTCAGACAGAGGCATTTTCCATTTGCAGCCTTTCCGAGCGACGCAGCATGGCAGAGGCATCAGCATTCATTTCAGGATGTCCAAGACTAAATCTGAAAGGCTAGTCCAGGGAGCTGACAACATCGTTAGGCATTTGTAAGCAGGGCGGACTGGAAGAGAGTCCGGGGGTGGGGGGTGACAGGGCCCTGTACTCACCCAGCCTCCTGTCCATCAGCAGCACAAGGTCCCATGGGAGTGTAACTCTTCCAGAGCTACTCAAGGTCCACCAGCGGGCAGGGAGAGAGACAAACTGATAAGCCCCCAGCCGACCTTCCTTCCTCTGGGGCCTCTGGCAAGTCATAGTCCAGCTGAACCTCCACAGCTGAGTTGCTAATGAGAGTTCCAAAGTCATCATTAGCAACCCAGCCCCCCTTCCCCTCCAGGGATGTGGGCAGGCGGCAGCCGGAGGAGCCGTCCTCGCTCTCAGCCATACTTTTCTCCAGGAGCGGACAGCAGATCTGTTCTCCTTCCAGGACTGCTGCTAACTGAGCTGCGTGTCCCCTTTGACCCGCCCCGCAGGGCCGCTGGAGCCCAGAGCAGTTCGATAGCCCGCACCTGGCCTGTGAATGGTTTGCACAGCCGGCCACAGCTCCAACTTCCGGAGTCCCTTCCAAAGACCTCAGCAGCCGAGATGAGACCAAGCAGAAACCTTGGACACGTTTCTGAGCGTGATCATAGGCTGTGACTTGTCTGCTGGCTGGTTCCTCTACCACGGCGGGGGCAGAATGACTTCGTGCCGCCTTCAGCCTGATAGGTGGACAAATTGCAAGTGTGTCCCCACTGTGCCCTGTAGAGGTAGCTGCATAGACTACATGGCATCATCAAGGCAGGGGTCACTGGGGAGAGGTCAGCAGCAGGGAGAAATGGCTGCAAAATAGAGGTGGGCCCTTCCCCCCCAGTGGCCCCATATAAGGAACAATCAGGGCTGCAGCTGTGCCCTATAAAAGGTTTGTGTTGAGGTCGGGGTGGTCCTTAAAGGGCCAGCACACTCTTTTACACACACACCCCATATTGTGAGTGATTATGGTTAGTTATTATTATTAGTGCGGGCACATCTGCTTGAACTGGAAATGAAACCTCCAGAGCAGATGCTGCACCCTATCTTTGGAGCACAGGGTTCAATCCCTGGCTTGGCCACAGATGTCCTGGGTGGACTTGTGGCAAGTCATTTCATTTCTACTAGTCCTGATTCCCCACCCCTGACTCCAGTGACAAAGAATCAAGCGATCTGTCCTTTGTTTCCCTACCTTGAGATCCCTGGGGAGGGGGAGGTGTTAGTTGTCGTGCCCACAACAAGCGGAAGACCTGGACATGGAGTGTTTCTGTAGCAGGAAAGGTTGCTTGGGTTTCAGTTGAGCTGAAATTCAGAGCTACAGACCACTGTTCATTTCGCCTCTTAGCTCCACCGCTCGAGGGATGGGCGGAGACCGTGATCGCAGCTTTGGGCTCACAGTTCACTTTCTTGTTCCTTGTCTCACACTAGCAGGGTTGGTACACTTGAAATATACTCGCCTTGCTGTTAACCCTTTCTACTTAGGAACAGAGTGCAAGGAGTGCGTGGACCTGACTCCAGCCCTTGCCAATGGAGTCCCCCCCATTGTACACACCCAGCTCAGATAGCGAGAAAATATGCACATGTATGTGGAAGGAAACTAATTTTGCCTCCCAGCCACTAAAGAAAACACCAGATGCTAGCTGCAGATGATGATTATTTATGGTGCAGTAGTGCCAACCAAGCTGTGAGCCCCACCGTGCCAGGTGCTGTACAAATTCATGACAGACAGCCGCTGCCTCCAAGCGCTTACAGTCTCAAAAGACAAGGCAAAAAGGGTGGGAGAGCAAAGTGACTTGCCCACAGTCAAGCAGTAGGTCAGTGGCGGAACTGAGGCAAGCGCCCACCTTGCCAGGCTCTTAGCTCAGTATCCTAGCCGCTAGCCCATGCTGCGTAGCACCATCAAGGCATCAGGAAAGCTACTCTCGGCTGACAAGGTTCAGAGCAGGGATCTCCTGCAGAAGTTGTGGCTTTGAAGGGAGTGGTGTCTAATAGTTTCCAGTGGAGATCCACTTTCTTCGGTGCTTTCTTCAAGGCCAATTTCAGACGCAACATATATCAAGTGTGGTACATGAGCCTCTCTTACAGTAACTTAGATAACACCAATCAAACTAGCCCCATCTCTGCCCCAGGGTCCCGCTCTCCATCTCGTGCTGTAAAGTGTAAACTTTTAAAAAACTTCTTCCTCTCCTCTCTCGGTTTGGTGGCACCTCTAGATCTTCATAAGAGGAGCTGAGAGTGGCTGATGTGGCGACAGTCACTTGAGCCTCCAGGCAAACTGCTCCCATTCACCTGAATTGTGAGCCAGCGGTTCTCAAACTGTGGGTCACGACTCCGAAGTGGGTCAGGACCCCCCTTTATTGGGGTCACCCAGGCTGGTGTTTAGACTTGCTAGAGTCCAGGGCCGAAGCCCGAGGGGTCCTGATCAAATACGTTTGAGAACCACTGAGGCCTACTGATGACAGTCTTAAAGCCAACCCGAACTATTTCCAAGCGAACAAGACAGGAGCGGGGAATGATATCCAGGAGGCTTGTGCAATCTACAGTGAGCGGTGTCCCATTTTGGCATCACAAGTGGGTGAGGCTTAGGTGGCGGGACATAATTGATTTTCTTCTAATCCAGCTGGTAAATTACACCAACTCAGCGCATGCATTGGTGTAATTGAGTAAATAAGTCTAAGGGACTCTGAGTCTCGGTTACACCATCTTACACATCACCTGTACATTTGGCCCTAAAAGTCATCTCTGGTATCTACGACTATGCTGTCTCAACCATATCGAGAACAATATCTCCTCACTGTATGGGCTTTTCAGCTACCTACTGTACAGCTACTTGTGAATCCCAGGCTGCAGCCTGCAGTCACATTTTGAATTGTACCAGGTTCCTCTGGGGATTGCATTATAAACTGCCTCATGGCAGCTGGGGGATCTGCCAGAGTTTAAAGAGACAAGGTGATGTAAATGAGGCTGTCATGGCTGAAAGCATGGAACTGGGCTTCATTAAAGGTGCTTTGATTCTGTTTCTCAGTTCATGTTAGATTACCGCTGTGTGGCTGATGCTGGCATTGTGTGACACTGGGGGAAAGAGAAAGGGACAGGAGAGGATTCGGAATATTTGCAGCTCACCTGAAGCTTTGACCTTGTTGGAACTCAGAAGATAAAGAAGGACGGCCCAAAAGGTCCCGTATCTCATGGTGCTGGGTGCTGCAAAACCACGGAAGAGTGGTTGAACCAGCTGTGCTGAACAAGGCATCCAACCAACATCTTGACCATCTGTGATCAACTCCTCCAACTGCCTAATTATAGTGACACAAATGAATCCCTCCGGGTCTATCCTGTGGAGTGACCAAAGAATCCCCTGGGGTGAGACGTCTCCCCTTGGGCGTGACCAAGGAATAACTACCACTCATTGTATTGTCCAAACAGTCCCCGGTGTTCCAGGTGAGGAAGATCTAGTTTTGCATTCCGGAGCATTGCTGTACTACTTAAAAACTGCCACTTTCCATCCCAGAGGTGGTTATATTTCAGCGATAGGTGAAATGATCCCTGTACCGTACGCCCGTGTTTCAGTGCTCTCTGGATGAAAGGGATCATGTAAGTGTCTGTCACTATTATTATCCATGGCACGGGCTAATTCTTTTTCTAAACTTCCCAGGCAAGCTGCGAGACCAAGGAGCAAGAGATTTATGGGCCAGAAAATAAAGGAAATGGAGCCATTCCAATGGATGCGTCACTCCACAGGGGACTCCTCGGGGCAAACTTTCTGCCGCTATAAATTGGCCCACTGACATCAGCGGACCCACACTAGTGGACACCAGCAGGTCCGTCAATGGAGAATGGTCCCCCCTCCAATTCTCCACCTGGAATGGCCAGTCCCATCCTTGGGCCGATTCAAAAACTAGACAGAATCTTTATTTTATTCAGCTGCTCATATAGCGTGTGGCAGAGCCCTTCTGAATAGGCCATGGGACACAAGTGTGTGAGAGCCAAGCTGCTGGGAACCGGGCTGCCGGGAGGGGAGAAGGTCCACGGGAGGACTGCAGATCAGATTCAATTAATCTAATCCTAGATGAGAGGCTCAGGGGAATCATTTCTTGTTCCATCGTCCCCAGAAGAACCACCTTTCCCTTGGCTTTCGCTTCATGTCATTTCTTCCGCCGTCGTTGTGTTCTTCAGGTCAAAGACATCCTGCTGCCACCGTACAGGTCCTTCATTTTTCATACTTACCTTGCCGAGGGTGACTTTGGCTTTTTGAAATCAACAGTGACGGGCGGGAGGCGGCAGAGTGAATTACAGAACTGGAGAGAGACAAATGAGCAGATCACTCTAGGAACGCACGCAAAAATCTCACCACATGCCTTTAAACCACCTTTCTTTGGGGGGGGCCACAGCCTAATTGTCCTAATTTTCATTTATCCCCATGTATCTCAGATGAGAAAGGAGACGGGATTTATTGATGACATTTGCCTTCTAGAGATGAACTGTATGACATTCTCTCAGCTGCTTGGACTGCTATTGGACCATCTCCTACCTGTGTGGCCGCTTTCTGACAAGAACTTCTGTTGCCCTGGAGCTAGGTCTCCATGGTAACTTGCTTTTCAGACACTCAATGGAAAATGCTGGCACAGAGAGGCTTGTGCTGGAATACTGATTCACGCCGAGCGTCTGTAACACTGACTGCATTTTAATACCGCTCAGCTACCCGGTGGGCTAAAAATACACTGCGCTCTAGCTCCTCCTGAACTTGAGTAAGCAGCTTAAAGCAACACCCTGTTGCTGAGCCTCTGAAATTCCATGAATCAGCGAAAATTAGGAAGCTGGCAGAACGGTTGAGGAAATGTAAAATGCCTCTCGCATTCCCCTGGCGCTACGGTGACGGGCTTCTCGTGTTCCGAGTGTTGGATTGGGGGTTGTCTATGCCGCATTGTAAACCCGGGTGTTGGGGACTCAGCATTGCCAAACCTCGCGCTGCATTGTAACCCTGGGTTTACAATGACTAGGCCTGAGGTCTCACAGCACTATGCCGACTGTCTGACTCGGGTCTACAGTTTGAGCTGCGTCCACACTGCAAAACGACAGGGCTTGGACCTGCATGACAGCTGGACTTGGTCTTTGACAGCCCCCCGTGGCAGAGTCCAAGCACACAGTGCCTGAGTGCAGGCCAGGGCCGGCTCTAGGCACCAGCAAAGGAAGCACGTGCTTGAGGTGGCACATTTCACACTACAAGAAGGATGTGGAAAAACTGGAAAGAGTGTAGCTGAGGGCAACAAAAATGATCAGGGGGCCTGATCACATGACTTGTGAGGAGAGGCTGAGAGAACTGGGATTGTTTTGTCTACAGAAGAGAAGACTGAGGGGGGATTTGATAGCTGCTTTCAACTACCTGAAAGGGGGTTCCAGAGAGGATGCAACTGTTCTCAGTGGTAGCAGATGACAGAACAAGGAGTAATGGTCTCAAGTTACAGTGGAGGAGGTTTAAGTTGGATATTAGGAAAATCTTTTCCCCTAGGAGGGTGGTGAAGCACTGGAATGGGTTCCCTAGGGAGGTGGTGGAATCTCCTTCCTAAGAGGTTTTTAAGGCCAGGCTTCACAAAGCCCTGGCTGGGATGATTTAGTTGGAGATTGGTCCTGATTTGAGCAGGGGGTTGGACTAGAACCTCCTGAGGTCCCTTCCAACCCTGATAGTCTATGATTCTATTTCAAAGGGATGGCCAGTTTTTTTGCTTCAGCAGTTGCGCTCTTGATGCTTGGGGCAGAAAAACCACTAGATACGGCCCTGGTGACGGCCGGCCCAAGTCAGACTGATTTGTGTATGGATGGAAGCAGGGCTCAGGTTCAAACCTGAGTCAGAGCCTGGCTTAGTGGGCAGTGAGGATGTTCTGGGATCAGTCCACTGGACTGGCTTTGCTCTCGACACCCCTCTGCAGAATGGAAGCACTTGAAGACGCAGCGACTCCTCCCTCTCCCCAATCTCCAGTGGAGGATTGTCACAAGGATTTACAGGGCCCTCAACTTGAACGCATTTGAACTCTGCACCTCTTAGGAGGTCGTCACAAACATGCTTACACCATAGTGCCCCCTGCTGGCTGAGCATGATGCTGCAGGCACATCCTGCCTCACTTTCCTCCTCTGAGGTGGGCCCCCTCAGGCTTCCCCTTAGCCATCACTTCCCCCCTGTTTCAGTCTTTGTTCCTCAGGTGTGTTGTTGTAGGGAAAGTGAGGTATCCCATGATATCATTTATATCATGATACCCTTTTATATCTTCTTCCCACTTGCTGGAAAGCTCTTTTGCTGGGACCTGTGTCAAGCAGTTCCCATTGTGTGCTGCTATCTCTGAGAGGTGTCTATTGTACACAGTTCCTGGGGTAATCCTTGTGTCTGTGTGAATTTCCTCAGGAAGTCATTAACATTGTTTGGCCTTCTTATTGTTGTACGTGAAAGGCGGCTTGTGGGTGTTTTCAAACTCACAGCGTGTTTCAGTAACACAGACTTAGCCCAACTTCATAACTTCACCTATGACGATAGCACATACAATCCATTGAGATATTACTGTCTAGCAGATCAAGACGTTTAGAATGATACCTCACAAGGCGCACGTTGTACAAACATATCCTAATGACATGACAGTGGTGAATATTGGGTGTCACAAAGGGAAAAGGACATTTTAGGTCATTTTTGTCTTTTCTTCAAACTGCTTCATCCTGATGACAAGATGATTAAGGCAAATTTTTCCATCCATTTTGTATAAGAAAGAAAGTGAAATAAACCTGTATGAGGATCTTTCTCTCCAGCCAAAAATAGGTTGAGAGTTCCACTCCTTACCTGCAAAGAGAAGCTATTCGGGGTCTGATTTATTTATTAGCTTGCATCACATCAAATTACCGGGAAAGGGACATAATCAACGAGCTGTCCTCTAACTCCTCTGCCAAAATCTCAATCTAGGCCCCATTAAAGTAAAAGTCTGAAGTGTCAGAGCGGAAATGGACGTGCAGAGAACGTGCAGCCTGGAGAGCTATAAACTGCTGCCGAATTGAACTGCCAAGAGTCCGGTAAAGACAAGATGGATCTGTGACGGGGATGGTAAATATTGATAGCAGAAGGCTTCGGGCATGTAGAAGCTGGCTGAGTTCTTCACAGTTAAGCATGGTTGCTAGCAAACCAGGCCTCATCTACACCGGGAATTTGCCCTGATTTCAGCAGCTGGTGTAGTTACATGGGAGGAAGCCCCAGCACAGAGAAGGCAAAGTCACCAGCTGGGATAATCTGCCCTGGGACACGTCATGGGTCAAAGCACTTTAAACGGGTTACACCTGCTGTGCGAATTGGTAGCCAGCCACAGGTGACTGTTATTGGGGACAAAATCCCAGTCTAAGACCCTTTTGCAGGCAGGTAACTTGTCCCAAAAGTATTTGTTATTCACCAAGCTGTTCCAGAACTCATTTTGGGGTTGGTCGCTGCAATTGGGCTGTGTGTTTTACCCTTTATTTACACAACCAAAATAATCTGAAAATAAACCCACATGGGCACAATCAGATCTCAAATAACCATATTTACCAAATACACCCAACATGCCTGGCCCACCTACACACATACACTGCTGGCGTCTGGCAGCTTCCAAAACACTGAGCCCTGTGAGCAGCACTACAGGGCTCACAAGCAACTTAAAGGGATACTGGCTTATATCTATACCCCACAACGGTGTCAGTGACCAACACATCGGCAGGTATGTCTAGTGGTTAGAGCAGGAATCGGGCGCCTGGAAGAGGCACCCAGGCCAGTGTCGGAGTCAGAGCTGAAATCAGGAAGCAGGGCCGAGGGACTGGGTCGGCTTACCTGGAGTGAGGCAAGGCTGGGAACAGGAGCTGTGAGAGCCACCGGGAAACACTTTGAGCAGCCCGTTAACTGCTACTGCTGCAGAGCTTCTGGGTGGCTCTGCTGACTCTCCAAGCAATGAGGTGGGGTAGCCGATCAGGCTGACAATCCAGGCCAGCTGAGCTTATTAGGTTTCCCAGAGACTGGCTCTGCTGCAGACCCTGCTTCCTGACAAGGGATGTTGCTAGGCTGTCAGTTCTTAAGGGCAAGGACTGGCTCTCACTATGTGAATGTACAGCTCCTAGCACAATGGAGGCCCCTTGGTGCTACACAGAACAGTAGAGTAAGTGGGCATTATTGTGAGAGAGAGAGAGACAAAGGGTCACCCTTAGGAACCCTCCCCTGCTCTGGGTGCCCAGCAAGAGTCAAAGGCTCACGATGGTACATACCATTAATTTCATCCAGCAACTATTTGATCGACTTCTCCTCCCCAGCGGGGAAATCTGCGCTGTCAGGCTCTCTCCCCTCTGCCTCGAATCCCTTACATGAAAGAGGGCTGCTTCATTGGGCCCTTTCAACAGCAGGACGAGAGCAACACCCACCTTAAACAGGGGCTGCCAGCAGATCTCTCTCCCCCGGGGGGGGCAGGGAAGAGCTTGTTACAGGCCCCGGCCACTTGCCTTTCATTTGCCCAAGTAGCGGCGGACTCACAAGTTGAAGGAAGGTTGGCAGCTGAGCACGTTAGTTGTGATGAAGAGCCAAAATTCTGCTCCCAAGTCCATCACTGGCTCCTATGGCAACCAGCAAGGGCTACACATCAGAGGCAGAATTTGGCCCAAAGGGCTTCAATGTTTCCATCTCACAGCATCCATCAGCCGTCTCAGTGAGGTTAGGATTCCTCCTTAGCCCCGGCCTGGAGAGTACCATGGCGATCTCGCTAATTATTATTTATTCCCTTTGTAGTTGTCCCTGGGGCCTCAGTTATGGAGGTTATAGGAGCCTCGTGCTAGGCACTGTACAACAATATGACAAAAAGAGAGTGGTTACCCTGGCTAGCTAGCAGTCTCAGTCTCTCTGCTTTGATTTTACAGGGCTACACACGAAAAGTCCCCTGCATTGAGCCAACATGCACCAGGCAAGGAGCTCAACACATTTCATTAAGGTGGGTAAATATAATTCTCTTCACTTTACACATGGAAAAACTGAGACCCTGAGTGACAGACTTGCCCACAGGCACAGAGCAAGCCGGCTGCTGAAAAGCCAGGCCTCCTGACTCCCAGTCCCCCGATTTAACTGCTAGACAGCCTTAACATCTTCCTTTCCTCTACAAGATTGGGATTGGTTGCAGCGATGGCTCTGATCTATGAACGTAAGAGTGGCCCTACTGAGTCAGACCAAAGGTCCATCTAGCCCAGCATCCTGTCTTCTGCCAGGTTCTCCAGGGGGAACGAACAGAACAAGTGATCAGCAAGTGATCCATCCCGTCGCCCATTCCCAGCTTCTGGCAAACAGAGGTTAGGGACACCATTCCTGCCCATCCTGGCTAATAGCCATCGATGGACTTATCTTCCAGGAACTTATCTAGTTCTTTTTTTAACCCTGTTGTGGTCTTGGCCTTCACAACATCCTCTGGCACGGAGTTCCACAGGTTGACTGTGTTGTGTGAAGAAATACTTCCTTTGGTTTGTTTTAAACCTGCTGCCTTTTAATTTCATTTGGCGACCCCAAGTTCTTGTCTTCTGTGAAATAGTAAACAACACTTCCTTATCTACTTCTCTACACCAGTCGTGATTTTATAGACTTCAATCATTAGCTGTCTCTTTCCAAACTGAAAAGTCCCAGTCTTCTTAATCTCTCCTCAGATGGCAGCCGTTCCATACCCCTCATCATTTTTATTGCCCTTTTCTGAACCTTTTTTCAATTCCAATAGATCTTTTTTGAGATGGGGGGACCACATCTGCACACAGTATTCAAGATATGGGTGTACTGTGGATTTATATAGAGGCAACATGATATTTTCTGTCCTACTGTCTATCCCTTTCTTACTTATTCCCAGCATTCTGTTTGCTTTTGTGACTGCTGTTGCACATTGAGTGGATGTTTTCAGCGAACTCTCCACAATGACTCCAAGATCTCTTTCCTGAGTGGTAACAGCTAATTTAGCCCCCCATCATTTTATGGATATATGCTGGTATGAGAGCACCAGAGTGAAACTCAGGGAAGTGGACATCCAGAGCTAGATCTGAAATGTGTTGAAGGAGTCCTTCTCTAGAGCTAAATACGGTATATAAAATTTAATTTTCATTGGATGTTTTCACAGCCTGGCTTTGCATTGCACTGCTAAATGATACACAGGAGTGACAGCAAATGACACGTTGATTTGCAGTGCAATATGGCAGCTATATAGGCTAGTACCAGTCTGCATATTCTGCCATCGGAGCCTGGGAGAGACAGCCCTTCTCGAGCCTTCTCCAGGACAATTGCCACCATAATGATGCAGTTAGTCTTGGGCAGCTCTTTCCCTAAATGATATTGACAGATGGGAGGCAGCCCAGACGCGGACACCCCTGCTGGGTTTTGTTCCTGCTTGATCAGACGCTTGGGACTACTTTCCTAGATTAAAAGTAATGCAATCAACCATTTGGCTTGGCAGCACAGGACACCTCCGGGCAGACCTCCCCCCATTTTACAATACTGTTTTTTCGCTTATTAAATCCCTTTTATTACATTCTCCGCCTCATCACAGGCTCACCTTCAGGCATGTGGTGCCTGGTGTCTATTTTTGGATTCCTGCCTTCATCCCATTTTCTCTCTCCGTCTCTGTTCTATTCTCTCACCGTCTGTCTCCTTCTGCCTTTTTTCGCCTCTCGCCGGCTGACTGCCTTCACTTTTCCCTGTCATTCCACCTGCATTTTCTCTCCTTCTGCTCTGGGAAATAAGATACAAAGTGCTTTGGGGGCTAGAAATCCAATCTGGGGGGAGAGGGGTGGTTGTCTCTGTGTTTTTGGGGAGGAAACAGGGCTCGTGAGTATGTTGCAGACTCATTCCCTCCTCTCTCTTCTTGCCTGTGATGGTTTTACACACAGAGACGCTATTGAGCTGAGTAATACAGTCCAACAACAAGAGTCGTGCCAAAAGACTTATCTACGGGCTTGCCATTAAGAATGGGAGTCTAGAGAAAACACACACCCGCCCTTGAATAAACAGCAGATTCCCTCACACACCCTCTTGATCAGCTGGAGTTCAGGTTGTCTTCTGTTCTGTGTCCTTTCTTGACTGAGGTATTTTAAGTCCCCCAGGTTCAAAAATTAGAAATGGTGATTCAATTCTCCCCAAAAGAAGGTTAGCATGGTGAGCAAAACGAAACAGGAAATGCACCGTTCAGCACCAGGGCTTCAAACAGGGAGCCAGGATGCCTGGGTTCTCTTCCTTCTGCAGAAGGGGGTGTGGTCTGATAGTTAGAGTGGGGCATGGGGTGGCAGCACTCCTGGTTTCTAGTCCTAGCTCTGTCACTGCCTCCTCCTGCCATTTAAGGGAAGTCACCCGGGGCCAGATTTTCACAAGAGCTCAGGGTCAGCTTTGCCAGCACTCCTACTTGCGTGGAGATTTTTAAAGTAGCTGGGATAGGGCTGGGTCAGATTGTCAGACAAGCCCAGCCCTCCCCAGGCAGGCCGCCTTCTTTCGGAAAGCTGGCCCTTAACCTATCTGGCCCTCAGCTTCCCCTTCTGTAAAATGGGCACAGTGTCCAGCCTCCCAGGGGTTCTGGTGAGGACTGGTTGATTAATATCGACAAAGTGCCTTGAGCCCCGAGGCTGTAAGGCTCAACAGAAATGCAAAAGCTTGTGATCATCATTAGGGAGGAGTGCAGCTAGCCAGCTGCATTCTGCCCCCGGGGGAACGCGTGCGTAATTTACAAGCCCTTCTTACCCCCGCATGGGTTATTTATTTTATTTGCCAGGAATCCCCCCTTGGGCTTAGTTAAATAACCCATCCTTGCCCCCACCCTCGAACACCGATACCGCCATCCGAGCTCTCATCTCTCTGTCCCTCTGGGCCGGATCCGAAATGGTTAAATCTTCCCTCCTCCCAGGGGGTTCCTGCCTCCTGAGTGTTCCAAACTCTCTATAGCAACTCGATGCTGCCCTAGCAGCAGCGCTATAGCAACTGGCTTTAAACAGATACTGCGGGAGGACCACAACCCCGGGCTGGACCCAGGCCAGGCCTCCGAGTCTTGTTAGTACACAGCAGGGGGAGAGGGACGCTGCCCCACCCGCCGGCATCCCTCCTCTCTGCTTGCTCCGCTCTCTGGCTTGTTCTTCCCCCGCTGGCCTGCTGTGTTCTCCCCACAGGTGCCATCATCCACTCGTGCTGATGAACAGCGGGCATGTTGTCTTGCTCTGTCCCCCCCCAGCAGGAAACGCCAGGTCGCAGCTGGAGAAGGGGACCATAGACTGCGGGGGGAGGGGACTGGGGACTCACTGTGCGACCTGCAGCAAGAGGGGGAGGGCCCCTCTTTCACGCTGGCTCCACAGCGGTGATTCTGGAGCGGCTCCACTAATGGCAGTGACGCTACCCCCATGTTTGCACGGGTCTGACTGGGTTCTCTGGGCTCCCATCCTCAGCTGGTGCAAACGGCTGTCACTCCAGTGGCTTCTGATTTCCACACCACGAAGATTTTGGCCCCACATCCCTCTGTGACGGACAGTCCCCATCTTCAAACTGGAGACAATGATAGGTGACCCTACATTTCTAAAGCACTTTGATCTCCTCAGGCAGAAGGTGCTAGGGATGTGCCAAGTATTATAAGGGCAGGCAGTGTGGCCTAGTGAATAGAGCCCAGTTCTCCCGAGTGCTCTATTCTGTTGGTTGACTTTGTAACCAGTCACTTTCTCACCCCGTGCCTCAGTTTCCCAAATCTGTTAAGTGGTGGCAATACCAACCCTCCTTTGCAAAGTGCTTTGAAATCTAAGCGAATAAGAGAGGTGTTATTATCTCTGAGTGGATGGCATCTGAGACGAAGATATTTGTAGCCATGAGGGCTGGGATATTTAAAAGAGCCGATGGGAGTTAGGCACCCAACCTCCATTGAGTTTCAATAGGATTTGGGCACCTAATGCCCCAGGAAAGGTTGGTCTTGCCCCAGCAGGAGGTTGTGAGGGCTTCTTCCTATCTCAGCTCTAACCCAGACACCTGCCCCAACCAGGCCTTGTTCTCTTACGGCCTGTGGGAGATTATTCTATACCTGCAGCGCTAAGGCACAGACAGAGCGGTTGGTTTGCTTCCAGCTGGATCCGCATGTATAAAGCCTCCGGGAAAAGCAGAGGCCCCATCCTGTGGTTTCCCACCTTCCCGAGATCAGAGATCTCAAAACCAAGAAGTCTTACCTGGTAGGGATCCCCCTTCTAACGGCACTGCACCTCTCTGGTCCATATGCCTCTGCTTAGACCCAGTACAGGGAGCACATCTGTTATGAAGGATAAATTTACTGGATCGCAGCAAGGGGCCAGGTTAGAAATGCCAGCAGGTTTCCATTCTGCTGCTTGAACGACAGCAGGTATCTTACCTGGAGTCTGCTACTGCAGCTGCCGCATATACAACTCCCTGGGACCAGCCCCTGGAAAAACTGCACCTGGCTTTCACTCCTGGCCCAAAGCAGCCACGGCCCTGTCTGCATCAGGCAACTTAGATGAACACATCTTAAAAACTATGGTAATTCGAAGCTCTGCTCCCATCCAGTCTTAGGGCTGCAGACCAGTCCAAACGGTATTAGGCACCCCAAGAAAAAGTTAAGAATCAGAGAGGTAGCCGTGTTAGTCTGGAATAGCAGAGGTAACAAAGAGTCCTGTGGCACCTGTGGTAAACCCAGGACAGACTACCGCCAGAGGGGTTTGTGGTGAGAGAGGTAACTGCAGGTTAATTAGGTTCAGCTGAGTAAGGCTGCCACTGGCCAAAGCAGGATCAGCTGAGCCCAATTAAAAAGCTGTCAGAGACCTTTTTAAACCCTCCTCCCCAGCTAGGAAGGGGGGAGAGATAGATGGAGTGAGGCTGCCTACAGGCTAGGGGCAGCAGGACAGGGAGTCTCTCCCAGAAGGAAGATAGTTTTTCCTAGCCAGAGAAAAGCAAAACCCAGCCGGAAAGAAGTGCTTAGGGAAAGGGAAAGCCTGCCTTTGGGGCTTTCTAGGCAGGTTGCTGGCACCGCATTTGCCTCACCAGAGCCCAAAGGACCTGAGTCAGGGGGGTCCGAGAGGCCACTTTGCCACACATCTTAAGACTAACTAAAGTATTGAAGCATAAGCTTTCGTGGGCTAATACCCACTTTGTCGGATGCAAGCCAAAGAAAAAGTTGGGTGCCTAACTCTCAGTCATTGGCTCCTTTTGATTGAGGTGACAGCGCTTGTAATAGGAAGCAGAGAGGAGATGCAAGAGGCGCTTTCCCTTCGGTGGGTTTACTTTCCCGATGTGCGAAGAGAAAAAGGAGACACAGGGAAGAAAAGAAAGAGACGAGAGTTGGAAATCGTATTTCCTGTCTCTCTTCAGGCTGTTAACAGCGGCTCTCTGGCCCCCTCCTTTAGTCCCTTTCTTCGGATTCAGTCTCTCACGTCAGCTGTGCTCCCCTTTTCAGGATGTGCCATTTTACTGGGGCAATCAAACCATTTGGTCTCCTCACCTCTTCCACTGTTTAACGTGGAGTGGTTTGGTCGGTCTCTCCTACAGGTCTGCTGGGCTACTTTCTATCTGGCTATTTCGGCCAGTTAGGGGCCCCTCTGTATTTTAGCAGCCATGTTTCCCAATCACAAGGGTGGCCTGCCCCTCTCTGTTGCATGCAGAGGTGTCGCACCCCGGCAGGGCCCCATGTACAACAGTGGGGTCCTGAACCCACACAAGTGACCTCAGCATTTCCTGTTTTGACCAAGAAGCTGCAAAAATACCCCCACAAAACCCTGTTTTTTCTGCATCAGTTCCACAAATGGCCATTCTCCTGCCACCGCCCAGCTCTGGCATGTCTGCCTGCCACTTTAACGGCTCTATGGTGTGGCTAGCTGGGAACAGAAGGTGACTGGCACCTTGAAAAGATCTGCCGCAAGAAAGAATAGGAGCAGGACGTACGCTGCTGCAGCAGTGGGAGGGACAGGCGGACTTTTTGGAGCACGACTTAGGAACATCATTTGAAGCCATCTTCCCCAGCGGCTACCTTGCACCAGAGTGGAGCCCACTGTCCAGAGGCATAGAAGCTGTGGGTAGCGTCTGCCTTCTCACGCTCCATGCCTGCTGTGGCTACCTATCCTCCTCCCTGCAGGTGTCACAAGGGACGGATCTACCGTTACCCACTGGATTCCAAAGGGAGTTGGATCGGGCCCCAGATGATCGCGTAGTTGATTAATGGTGCTGTAGGAAGCAGCAAAAGCCAGCAGAGCTCAATCATGGGCTATAGGACATGATTGTATCCCATAGAAAGGGGCAGGGGAGTGGGGGGGGTCTTAGCCACCAGCTGACAAGGGCAGAGAAAGGTTTGGATCTGCCAATTGGCAGAGACAGGCCCCAGCAGGATATTCCTGACCCGGATCAGAACTGCCTCAGTGTTTGGGCGTGTTCAGCCCCGAGGGTTACATTTCTGGCCCATCTCTAGTTAGAAATGGGGCTTTCAAAATAACCTGAGCAGATGCAGGCCCGATCTGGGGCTGAGAGTGTTAACAAGCTGATAATTCAAGCTGGTTATCATTTGCCCCCAAATTAATTGGTTTTGGACAAAAAAAAACAAAAAAAAACCCCACCAATCAAAAGCTTTGAATTCCAATGAGAAAAAAACCAGGACTTTTCCCCAGGACTTTCATCTCATTTTCTTCTTGAAATTTCAACAAGATTCATCGACAAACCGACTATTGGAAAGTTTCGATGGCCGCGTGCAACAGCCTGGCTTTGAGCAAGTGACAGTGCCCCCTAGTGGTGCACTATTGGATAAGGGTCCCTCTAAAGAGACCTAGGGCTGGTCTTCACTAGCGCTGCCGGAGATCGATCGCCCGGAGCTCCCCCGTCGACTCCGGAACTCCAGCTCGCCGGGAGGCGCAAGCTGGAGTCGATGGGGGAGCGCACCGCCGACTGCCGCCGCCGTGGGGACGAGCGGTAAGTCGGCGGCAGATATGCAAACTTCAGCTACGTGATTCTGAGGACAAGCCCTTAGAACGGCTGGGAGGGGAAGGTCCCTAATCTTCTCAGCCTGCTGCATTGCCCCAGTTGCTTCTTTCTGTTCCCGGCTTGCCAAGGCCCTTGCAGTCTGAGTTGTTCATATCGCAGGCTGAGCGCCTGCTCGGACATGGCCCAGTCTTGCATTGGCTTAGATAGTTTGTGGCAAATACAGTAGACTCTCGATTATCCAGGACTGGATTAACCAGAATGTGGATTAACCAGGATGTCAAAAAAAATAAATACGTGCAACAACTCGCTGTGGCTTTGCTGCCGCCCCAAGCACACACACAAAAAACCCGAACCAGGGCGCAGGGCAGCCAGTGAACCAACACCTCCTCCCAGTACAGGATGGCTGGTGAATCAACCCCCACTCCCCATATTTCCTATGGATGGTGATTATCCAGGATTTTATTAACCAGAATTATTTTTTCCCCTATCATCCTGGATAATCGAGAGCCTACTGTACTCCTCTGTCTTGGACATCTCCAGCAGGGCTTGCCTTACTCGACCTTTCTATGATCCCTATTCTATGACCCTGGGGCTGGGTGCAAGAGAATCACCCTGGCTTGAGAAGTTGAACGCTGGGCTACAGAGCCCAGACGCGGACTCATCCCACAGCACGGTCAATCAATCAAGGGTCAATCCTGCTCAGGCCCATTTACGCAGCGACTCTGCGCTGCTTTCAGACCCAGACGATGAAGACGCTTGCTCAGCATTGATCATCTCAGAGCGCAACAGCGGCAATTTTGGAACCGGGCCACAGAGTTTAATATAATTATGAAGCCAGCGGTGCAGCTTTCAGCCAACCTGGCTTGCAAATGGCTTTATCTCATCGGAGTGGGAAATATATAGTTTCTCTAAATGTCTCAGAGAAAGGCTTTATCTTTAATTGATGCTTGGCCATCAGCCACTAAACCACTGATCACTCAGTAAGTTACGCTGCTTTCTTCCCAGTGTTCTAGAAGACCGTTCCCAGCGATAGATTCCCAGGGGCTGAAACCCTCTAGTCCTGCTTCTGTCTGATCACCACATTTCACCACCATTCACAAAAATCAGCCCGCCTGTGCACATTCTCGCCACAGTCATTCCCAACACGTGTCTCTTATGAGCTTAAATTAACATCCCACAAGCTAATTACAACAGGGCCCTGGAACACTAAGCAGTACAATCAAGGCTCCCATGTACACTGCCATTCGGTGCTCAATCCCCATCCTGTGATGGAGAACCTAAGCTGTCATTTAAAACTATTGGGGGCTAGATCCTCACCTCTGCAAATCAGTGCAACTCCTTTGACTTAAGTGGAGCTATATCAGTTAACATCAGCGGAGGATCTGATTCTATATTTCTAGGCCTTACGACAGAAAAAAAAAAAAAAAAAAAAACCCCACACCATTGAAAATATTAACCTAATGTAAAACAATTAGTGCTGTCTTCCTGAATCTGCAGACAGCCTGACACAATAACTCGGTGAGGTGCAAACAATTCCATTTATTGCCAGAAGTTGTTAACTCTGAAACCTAAAGATGCCATGTAAAATATCAACAATACTATTTCCCTAGTAATCATCTTTACAGAAAGAGTGTGCTTCTACAACCTCACGCAGCCAAGTAGGGGAATTCATATTAAAAACAAAGAACACATAAAAAAGGAATTATTTAAATGAAGCTGCCATGGAATTTCCAGTCTGCTGCACTGAGAGCACCCAGGTGTCCTGAGACAGAATCCATTGATCCTGCCACAGAGTCCAGGGACCTGGACACAGAGCCTGGAGGACCCTACTATTGAATAGAGGTCCCAAGGTGCTGTGGGGTTATACAGGGTCTTGGCTGCAGTTTATAGGTGCACTGGATTTGTCTGATAGCCAGATGGGATTCAGTGAGCTCGTACAAAGGAAAGGAAGAGGGAATGACACATACCAGAGCCAAATTTCAGCTTCCAGATCTCTTTATTAGAACTCTAGTACTGCTTGACAGGAAGAGGCGTGTGTACAGCTTATAAGGTAATGGGATTAGTATTGCCTTGGTCACAGAGATATGTAACAGCATTTGAAAGAAGCTGGCCAGATCAGGTCAGCCGGTCCACTTGGTCTCTGCTATTGCACTCAGTCATTGGCTACTCTAGTACTGCAACTTGGACTTCTTGGAGGCTTCTCCCCCACACCCCCATGCACCTCAGGAGCCATCGTCCAACAGGTCCCAAACCAATCCCATGAGCAGCCTCTTTTGGAGAAGGAATCTGTACATGGGAGGAGGCTGGCGCAAACGGCACAGAGTCTAAAATAATAATTAAAAAAAAAAAAAAAAAAAAATAGTCCACAGCTACTGCTTGGCGGATGGACACGGTGAGAGCACAGATGGGGCCTGCGACAGGGCGTCCGTGATGAGCAGCTGGCGCCCAGCGATGGTAGTCTGCGGCGAGCTCCGTGCGCCGTCTACGTTACTACAGCGGAACGACAGCAATCACGCTGGCCCCCCGGGTCAGTCAACAGGTGGCGGGGAGCGACAGGGTGCATCGGGACAGTCAGACAGCACGGGAGTCGTGAATGGCATCGTCGGGGGAGGGGGGCAGGGAGGGCGAGGACCGTGGTATACGTCAGACAGACGGTCATACGACACATGCACAACAAGCTAGGTTACAGCGTGGTGGGAGAATCCGGCCTCCTGCCCCTCTTCCCTCGCCTGCCTGCCCCGGGGCTGTTTAGACCCGGCAAATGGTCTGGGCACATCCCAGCGTCCAAGGGAGTCACAGAGGATTCGACAGTCCTGCAAAAACAAGGATGTTCAGAGTCCTTCACAGCAAAAAGTGCTTTGCCCACCTGGCAGAGAGCAGGCAAACGTGGGCCCCACTAATGCGCCGTTTGTTCTGCCTGCCAGCGCAGGACCAAAGCTTTAAGAGAAGGGGACAACCTCAGCTTGGGGATAATTAGAAGAGAGCACATCTTTGCAGTGCTCTGCATTTAAAGGACCCCGGCATTAAACACCCCACCGTACGCGTTCTCCCCTCAGGGGATTGAAATAAATCGATCAACAGAGACAGAATGAGATCCAGGTGGAGCCAGAGACAGGGTGATTCATTCAGCTTTCTAAAGCCTGGGTAACACTGAAACCGCCCAGACAGAACAGATGCTAGTTTGGGTGAGTCAGAGGGAGAAGGCTCAGGCTAAATGAAGGGCTGACATCACTTGGGAGGGGCACCCCTGGGGCTGGGTACAATACCCTCACCCCTGTTATTTGGAGTCCCACCCCCTAGCGGAGCATCCCAGGGCACTGGAGGATCCTCGCCCTGGTGGGGACTCGGAAGAGCAATAGTTCTTAACCTTTTCCACCTTGTGACCCCATAGCATTACAGGACCTGGCTCCCAGCTAGCCACGAGGGAAGAGGAGGTAGCGGATAGCTGTTTGCAGCTCCCAGGTTGCGATCCCATGCTGCGGAGTACCATCACCCCTCGTGGCACTCCGAGGGCTGGCCGCATGAGCACCCTTATCTTGCCTAAGAATGTCTGGGGCTCCCCGGGCTATGTTTCTACTGGCAATTCCCTGCAGCATCCCACTGACTGGGCTCAGATCCCAGCTGCCCCGAGATCACGTCAGGAGTTGGTAAATAGCTTGCTGTCCCCTGGCGCTCTTACCTAGCTAGTTAGGTGCAGGGAGCCCAGGTGAGGTTTGAGAAAAGAAGTTGCTATTGATTGTAGTCAGGAACAGATCCTGCAGGAGACCAAAGCTATCCAGGCCCCTGCTTATATGATCCCAGCTAATAAACTAGCCAAAAGGATTAACAGCATATGGAGGTGCGATTCTTTTAGGGGAAAAAAGAGCCTTCACCTTAACATAACGCTTGTATATTTCCTTAACAGGATGTTTACAAAACATAGTCCTTCTGCTGTCATCAATACAGCACACTCCGAAATCACTCCACACACCTCATTGCCACAGAATACACCTGGCACTACTTGGGACCAGATGCCAAGGGAACCCTGGCACAGATTCTGTTCTCATCTATGGCTGCGTAAGCAAGAGTAACTCCACTGAAGGGAGCAGAGTCACATTGACACTGGTGGAAATAGGAGCAGAATCCATCCCGGTAATCTTTGAGGCATTTTCTCTCCTCAACAGGGTTTTGTTATTGCGGTGGGGATGGGTCAGATCTGGATTTCTTACACCAATGTAAATCCAAACTCAGTGGACTTCCATAGTTACACCACATCAGAATTTGTCCCGTGGAGAATTAAAGGAAGCCCCATCACTTTTCCCACTGCCTGGTCTGACCAGCACAAGATGGTCTATTCATTCAGAGAGGGAGGGTGTTTTCATTGCATTGGTCTCTTTCTACCCCTTGCCTTCTTCGGTACTTAAACACTGAAAGATCAATGTTCTAATTTAGCAGAGCTCACTTGTAACCTTCCTTAGGAGTTTAAGACCAGGCTTGACAAAGCCCTGGCTGGGATGATTTAGTTGGGGTTGGTCCTGCTTTGAGCAGAGGGTTGGACTAGATACCGCCTGAGGTCCCTTCCAACCCTGATCTTCTAGGATTCTCTGTAACCATCCTGTTGGAGTCACTGAGATACTCAAACTCTTGAAGTAAGTGCTTTAAGCCCAGATCCTAAAAAGTACTTGGGCTCCTAAATTCCACTAATTTCAGTGAAGTTAGGAGCTTGCATAGCACTGAGGATGTGGGTTTAGGACCTGAAAGCATAGCTTGGACTCCCAGGGGGAAAAAAATACTGGGACCGGGAGGCCGGACTCCCAGTAGGGTTGCCAATTTTGGTTGGATGTATTCCTGGAGATCTAATCACATGATCTTAATTCCTGGAGACTCCAGGCCAATCCCAAGCTCCCTAAGAAGCTCCCGCTAGTCAGGGAAATGTTTAATTGATCACCGAGGCGGGGTCCAAGTTTTCCAGACGTTCATGGGATTCTGAGCTCTGGCGGCGGGAGGGGTTTGGATTAGGCTGAATACTGAGAAAGGAGCATGTGCAAACTCCGCTTTTGGGTCTCGGGGATGTTTGGAACCAGCTCAAGTACAGGACGCCCCTATGAATGGCCCCCGCCCGATGTACGGGAACAAAGCATTGGAAAGAGGCGCGGATGAGATCTATGCATGCAGAACAGCATCAGACTAGTTACCAAGGGGCCAAGCCCCGACTGGGTACTGGTCACAAACACATGAACATAACCTCAGTGTGACAAACCAGCAATGGACCATGGATCCTTCCTCAGAGTTGGCGGCTGTGCAGAACAACAGGGGCAGTGCTGCTGAGCAGCCACCTTTCCTGTGTTAATCACGGTCCATCCGATTACATTCTTGCTTTCCCCAGGGTGCAGGGTAGGAATGCACAAAGGCCATCTTTGCCCTAGTTGTCACCGCGGGAGAGGCAGCTGCAGAGGGAACGGCCTAGGACCCCTGTTAACTCACATCCTGGGAGGAGAGCGGAGCTGGCCCCACTTGTGTGGGCGAGAAGGCAACGTTCAAACCATAGAAATGAATGGTATGCCCGTGCCTACAGGCGGCTTTCCGGAGGGGAAGGCAGGATCAGCAAGCAGGGCAGTCCGGATACAGGGGATCAATTCCCTGCTTTGCCACACACTCCCTTGGGCAAATCACACAGGCCCAGATTTGTAAAGGTATTTAGGCATCTAACTCCCATTAATTTCTGGAGGAGATGGGAGTGAGGGGCCAGTGACAAGGCTGGGATCTTCCCCAGGGCACAAGCCTCTACCTGCCTCCCTGAGGATCCTGCCTTCAGTGGGAATTATGTCATAGAATGAATACCAGTCAATATGGGTTTATGGAAACTAGATCCCATCCAACTAACTGGTAATCTCATCAAGAGAGAGATCAAGTTTAATGAAGGCAATGGTGTTTGTAGCAGGGCGGCGACTCACTCCACGGCGCCTCCTGCTGGTCCGTCCGGGAATTAGCACAGTCCAGCCTCCGGAGCGCCCCCTGCAGGCCGATGTCCCGGTTGCTGCTGGCCCAGAGTCCCTCCCTGGACCCCAGTGCCCTCTTCTTTTGGGTGCTGCACCCCTGCCGTACCCCCTCAGGTCTTAGGGTCTCCCCTCCTGGGGAACCCCCTCAGTCTAGTCCCACCTTACCTCAGTCTAGGCACCTGCCAGTCACCACTTACCCCCATTCACTGGGGCAGACTGCAGTACCATTGGCACTCATCACCGGCAAGGAGGGTTTGGCCTGCTGCCTCTGCAGCTCTGGGCTGCCCCCTGCAACCCCAGTACCCTTTGTTGGGCCTTCACCTAGGCCCTGCAGCCTGGGGGTTTCCAGGCCAGAGCTTCCCCAGCTCCTCTTGCCTTGCCCCAGCCCTGCTCCACTCTAGGTACCTTGTCAAGCTTTCAAGCTGGGTGAAAGTTGACGCTAGACAAATTCAGACCGGAAATAAAGGTGCATATATTTAACGGTGAGAGTAATTAACCCTTGGAACAACTTAACAAGGGTGGTGGTAGAGTCTCCATCAAATCCAGGTTGGGTGTTTTTCTAACACATCTGCTCTAGGAAATAGTTTGAGGACATCCTCTGGCTTGGGTTATGCAGGAGGTCAGACTAGATCACAATGGTCCTCTCTGGCCCTGGAATCTATGAACCAAGTATTTTTAAACATCCGGATCCTATTCTTTCTGTTCCCACCTCCATACAGTGGGGATAACAACACTACTCTGGCTGCCGACCAGAGGTGTGGTGAGGATAAAGACCTCACGGATTGCGAGGTGCTCAGGTGGTAGGACGCTTCAGGTGATGGATAGTCCCTCAGATCCATTGGGAGTATCCCATGTGATCCTTGCCCGAGTCTGCCCATCAAGGGCTGCTTTCTCTGGAGAGAAACCACCCACAGAGATTCTAGCCACAGGTTCCTTGATGCTGGGGGCGGCTTGTTAACAGTGCGTTAATGTGTGCCAGACCAGAGCCTCTATGAAATCACAAGATTCTTCACTCAAATACATCTCCGTTCCTTTGACTAGAGTCCCCTCCACCGGGACTATTTCAACAGAGCCTTCGGCGAGACAGCAGAGATTGCAGCTTAAGCTTTTTGGTTCCTTGTTTGGGTTCTTGTTTAAGGTTAGGGATGACCTATATTTCCCAACATAAAAAAAAAAAAAAAGAAGATCCTTTTAGTCTCAAAAACTGCAGTGGCAGAGATCAGTTTGCAGATTAGCTAGAGCAGTCTGCCATGTGCCCGGTATCTCTCACAGCCTTCACGGATGCAGCACACAGAGCGCTGGGTGCCAAGAGATAGGGCAGGATGAGGGGGGACTACATCTTGCACAGGGATCAATGCAGAAGCAAAGCTTTATTTTGGAACACAGCGAGCAATTAGAGGCTCTGCTGAGCTTTTCCGGTTGCCTGGATGGATCTCAGAGAACTGTTATGTTGAAAGGTGCTAATGACTGCCCTCAGGAGAGTCTTTGAGCCAAGGACAATCATACCCACTGCAGAGGTCTGTGGGACTCAATGGAAGGAGCAATTAAACCCATTTTTATAGCAGACAGCTAGGAACAATGCAGGGACTGCCCAAGGCATGTGGCCGGTCACAGCTCAGCTGCGTGGGGTGAGTTTCTCTGACTGCCAATGCAGGAGCTAGGAGATTGGAGGCAGGAGAAGCAGTTGGGAGCGTGACCCTGAGAGGAAGCAGAGAGACAGAACTACTTGGGCTCATAGCTCGCTGGAGCGGCAGGCGTGGGGGTTTCTGAGGCAGGAAGCTGCCTGCTGTTTGCTTGATGCTACAAATTAGGTAGAAACTACTTCTCATTCTAATGATCACAACCCTAGAAGGCCGGGTAGTGGCCAAGCACTAGGCCAAAAGGACAGTGAAAATTTTGGACCCCCCCGGGGGCATTGAGCAGTTGGAAATCTGGCGCTATAAACAGATCTCCATGCCTGCAGCTTGAAAAAATATCGGATGGCCATGTTCTGAGAGGACATTACATCCCCTGCAGGTGAAAGACAAGCGAGCTCCCATGCACCAAAGCCATGAGTGAGGTAGGCTGGCTTCACTCGGGCCAGGAAAGACATTCACCAGGAAGATCAGCCACCATGCATTATACATCGAAAACCTTCCTTGGTTTAAATCCCCCCCTGCTCTTTGTCAGGGTGGGAACCGCCTAGATGGCAGTTGTGGGAGGTTAAAGCACTTGGGAAGGAGTAGCCAGCTTGAATGAAAATCCTTCAGCTGCGAAAAAACTTGGGATCTGTTAGGGCAGCAGTGAAATAATACAGGGATCAAGGGTTAGACTAGAAAATAGGAGGAGGAGGAGGAAATCACTCCACTGTAACAATCACCCTGGATGGGTCATCTGCAGGGATCAAACCCAGGATCTAAGGGCATGTGCTGCTAGATAATAATCAATCAGCCAGGCCCATTCACACAGACAGTGTCATTTAAATCTCCTCCCATGGTCTGGCCACTAGAAGGGGACAAAAAACAGACTTAGTTCACAGGATACATAAGTAGGCTAGGATGGATTGCAATTTTTATCAGTAAGTGTTGGTGAAACAAAATCAATATCACTGCACTTGCAGAAACTGACAGAGTATTTCCACCAATAAGAATCAGAGTTGACAGACAGGCAAAATAAGGAAAATGCTGCGGGAGCACGTCGAGTTTGATTTCAGGCTGCTTAGTGAGTCTGCTTGGACATGACAATTTGTGTTTTAAGGGTCATAAACCTGTAACTTTTGAATCTCCACATCTACTGCTGTTAAATTGTTGTTTGGCCCACTCATAATGTCTGACAACTGCAAATGTGTAAATAGATAAAAAGAGAAAAAATGCTTAAAAATAAATCAATAGCGGTTAAAATGATAAAAAAATATAAAAGAATCCAATTCTGCCGAGCCTATGCATAATGAATCCCCGAACCCAGAGACTGTCTTATCTGGGATAGAATCTAGTATCTCCAGTCCAAGCAGAAGTCTCTGTCATTTGAGCCAATTCTCCATTTCCTGGTAGAAACAGCATGTTCTTATGCTTTTTGTGGCTTAGCCATAAGAAGGGGTCAGGACATGCTTAATTGATGAGGTACATATTGTTTACAGATGAACATGTGGGAGAAAAATGTTTCAGTTACCTCAGAGGTTTTCTGTTTTAGTGTTGTTAGGGCCACCCCCGTGGCCAACACACTGGGACTGAATCAGTGACCTTCAAAGCTGAAAGCCTAGAGAACGAGCCAAGGCTCTGTAGCTGGAGGCTGTAACAACGAATATGCTGTGTGGATCAGGCACAGAGGGGGACCCATAATACACACTCACTGTCACATTATCTGATAGACTCTCAGGGCTGGAAGGGACCTCAGGAGGTCATCGATCAACTCCCTAATCAAAGCAGGACCAACACCCACTAGATCACCCCATCCAGGGCTTTGTCCAGCTGGGCCTTAAAAACCTCTAAAGAAGGGGATTCCATCACCTCCCTAGGTAACACATTCCAGTGCATCACCAAAAGTATTTTCCCCCCCAATATCCAACCTAAACCTCTCCCACTGCAACTTGAGACCATTATTCCTTGTTCTGTCTTGTGGCAATGAGTTCCACAGGCTAATTGTGTGATGTGTAAACAAAAAATAACCTAACACTGTGCTCATAGGGTGACCCGACAACAAGTGTGAAAAATTGGGACGGGGTGGGAGGGTAATAGGAGCCTATATAAGAAAATGACCCAAAAAACCAGGACTATCCCTATGAAAATCGGGACATTTTGTGCTCTTCAAGTGAAGCCCCAATGCTGCCGCTCTTTCCCAAGAATGCATCTCCCTGTAACATAACAGATCCCATGCATGCAAGGAAGTGCAATTTGTAGCAGAAGAGATGATGAAGAGATGAAATAATCTTATAGGCTTTTCTAATCTCCCTGCCATACTGAGAAAAAAATATGCACTCCAAAGCTGAATGGGGAATGAACTCTCTCTTGCTTTTAAGAAAGATATTTCTCCAGAAAATCTGGAGACAGGAGGGAATTTAGTCCTTGGCAGTCCAGTAGACGCCAGGAGCTTAAATTGGAGTGAGAGCAGAATCAACACTAGTGTTGACTGGAGCCACTCCCCATTTACTCCTGTAAGTGGCAGCAGAATCATCTCCCAGGTTTCTAATCGGAGAAACCTGCCTCACCAAAAGGGGCTTTTCTCCTCTGTTTACCTTTTAAAGTCCTATTTCTTATTTCATGGGAATTCCACTAATTTCAGTGCTCACTAAATGTAGGGCCCAGATTACAGGGCTCCTGCTTGCCTTGTCCACAGCCCTGTCTTTGCTCACCAGCCTGCCCCAAACTCTCCTCTCTAAAGAGCCTTATACTCAGTCTTACAATGAAACCAAGACTCAGTGGGACCCTCCATTGTCCTCCGTTGGGCGCCGGACGCAAACGACCAAACTTCGTCACCCTAATCCTGCCCTGCCTGCTCCCCTTTGTTCGTTGCTTCTTCCTGCTGCTGGTGTCTTAATTTAGGACCAGCTGTGGAGCCCTTTTCTTCCCTGTGTTATGTTAATTCATACGAGTTACTCCATTAAAGTCAACTGGGAGTCAGTAATGCCTAGCACAGAGGGCACTGGACGGGGAATCAGACAGACCTGAGCTCTGCTCCTGGCTCTGTCCCTGACTTGTTGTGGGAACCGTTCAAGTCACGTCCCCTCTGTTTCCTTTGTCTATAGCTCCTCGGGGCAGGGGCTGTCTCTTGCTATGCATGTCTGCAGCATGCACCACAATGGGGCCCTGATCCCGGAGGTACGGTGACAAAAATCAGCTCTCCGCTCCTTGGATTTTAAGTCCTTCTGGGCAGGGACTCCATCTTTGTTTTGCAAAGCACCACACACATTTCTGATGCCTTGTATCTAGCAAATAATTACCAGGCACGATATGGGAATGAGCTTTGTAAGCTTTCCACCCACACGGCTCTATCAATACACTTCAGCCCTGACCTGCAGTACTCCCTGCTATTCCCATGCTGGGCTCCCACATACAGCTCTGCGGATGCTCCTCCTTGCCAGCGGCATCTCCGGTTTTCCTAGCTCGTATCTCCCACACAGCTCTGCTCATCAGCCCTGACCCACAACTCCCGTTGCTGGTCCAGTCATCAGCCCGCCTGAGCTCTGCTACTGCATCTCAGTGCTGACCTCCCGGTTCCTCCGATAGCCCAGTCCTGGATCCCCATCTTAGGTGGGGAGAGAGAGGTTGTTTAGTCCTCTACAGGCAAACCTGATCACCCAGCTCTACCAATGTCACGAAGCCCTGCACAGTCCCGACAACGCCCGATGACCCTGCCCAGACAGGACCACCCAGCTCAGCCAAATCTGATACCTATTTACTAGCGTCTCATGATCCTGCTCCAGACCCCTGCATTGGGCAGGAGGGGGAGACGCACTCATGGCGATCAGTGGGATTTTTGTGATAGCGAGTTAGCACTAGACCTTCCCTGCTGAATGTCAGTCATCATCATTTGCTTGCAAAGGAGATTCAAACTAGCGATGGAAGAATCTCTAAACCAGTTGGGAATTTGGAGCCAGGCAACTCTCCAAACGTTTGGCTGCTTCACCAAGCCTCATCCAAACAACTGGGGCTGCAAGTCTGTCTGTAATGACCCAAGAAGATGATCCCTGGGAGGTAGGGTGAACACATTTCCCCAAGGGAAAACGGGACACCGCGTAGGGACAGCCCGAGCCCTCTCCCCCTGTGTATGGGGCTGGTGTTGTTCTCAGGAGCCCTGCCTGCCCGTGGGGTGATGCTGGGACTGCTGCTCCCCCACCCCCAAACATTCCTCCCCACCCCACTTTGACAAAAATGGACATTTGTCCTATTGATCAGTTGGCAAGAGCAAGTGGGACAAATGCCCACTTTTGCCAAAAAAGGGAAAAAAAAGTCGGGACAGGTCCCGGGAAGTTGCCACTCCTGAAAGAAGCCTTTCACTCAGGATTCCTGCATCCATCCTGGCCCACATAAGGAGGCTCCAAGATGAGCAAAAATTAAAGCAAAAGTTTCACATCTCCAAAAAGAGTTGGTTCAGAGATGGACCCGAGACCCAGGTCTTACACTGATCTAAAGAAATAAATCGAGATCCATTGATTTACCCCCGCAGAGGATCCAGCACCAAACTTCCCTGTTGGTCAGCACTGGGATTCTGATCCATTCCCATCCCCAGCAAACGTTCAGGTGGATTTTAACAGGCGCGGTTTTGCTCCCTCATCCCGCCCCAAAGTCAAAGTCTTCTGCACTAGTAGCCCATACTGCTCTAGCTCTTTGTCCATGAATTCATCAGTACTGATCGGAGCTCTGAGTCATGCGGCAGCCTCTGTGGGTATGACAGCTCTGAGCTTCCCAAATTAAGGGCCATCAGACAGACAGGACAGTAAAAGGGGCAGTATGTGATCCATTTAATAACGCCTGGAGTTAAGACTTGTATTTGAGTACCGGCTTTGTTTCCTGGGCCGGCTGAGCTCACTGAAGCGCTCTGAGGGCCAGTTTGTCCCTCCTTTGAGGAGCGCTTTGAGCACATCAGATGAAAAGTGATACACAGAGTGGCGGAGCCTTATGGAAAAGCTCCATCAGATTTCACATTCGTAGCTTTGTCAGTTTTAAGGCCAGACAGGACCATCCTGGCCCGCCAGTCTGACCTGTCTGACAGGCCCTAGCACTGCACCCTGCGATTCCTTCATCCGACCGACAACTCCTGGTGGAGCTGCAGCGGACCTTTTAGCACGACATCCAGTCTTTAAATCAAGACTGTGTATGGATGAAACCAACCGGCTACTCTAGAAGTTTCCTATATGATTGAATAGAGCAGATCTGTTCTGTAGGTGTTTTAACCAACCTGTAGAATGCCTTAGGGAGTTCTAGAGGCTGGTTCAAGGGACCCATAGAAAGAACGCGCTCTTCTAAATTCTCTAGCACTTTCCCATACAGAAAATAGTGGAGAGGATCCGGACTCTCTGATATGAACTGTACCTGCTCTAGACAGTGTAGGTAACAAAGTCCTGTGGCACCTTAAAGACTAACTATAAAGTGCCACAGGACTCTTTGTTACCTCTGCTATTCCAGACTAACACTGCTACCTCTCTGATTCTATACAGTGTAGTGCACTTAAGTTCCAAGGGGCATTAATAAATGAGGCACAGAGTAAGTGACTTGCTCAAGGTCACATAGGGAGCCTGTGGCAGAGCAGAGACATGAACCCAGGTCTCCCAAGTCTGAGGCAGTTGGTTTCCCTGCTAGGTCCCATTTGCCTGGGACCCCAGTATGTTCCCCAAAGAAGCTGAAGGCCAACCACAAACCTCGTGAGGCTGTGTGTGAACCTCTGAGCCACCACACTGGGCAGATGTCATTGGAATCATATGCAGAGTCCATTATCCAACGGCAGAGAAGATCTCTGGGGAGGCTGAGTCAGGAATAGGATAACAGCGGATGGAAGTGGTGGGGTGGCAGAGCTGTGGGGTAATCCAAGATACTCACGGGACTCTAGCACTTGGCAATGCCATTCCTGTCTGGATGGGGAGAGGATTGAGTTTGGACCTGGGCTTGGGCGTGATCTCCCAGGAAAAGCCAAGAGCAGAGCGGCTGCTCATAGCATCCCCCTCACCTATGCAAACACCCTGCCCTGCTAGAGAGAGGGGCACCCGTGTTTAAAAGCTTTCCCTTGTCCTCCAGGGCAGCTAGGGACACTCCAGTCCACTCTATTGATTTCTCAAGACACCACTAAGCTTTTAGCTCCCCCCAGCTTCCTTTACCTTCCAACCTGGTGTTGCATCGAAGGCGTGACAGTCCAGATCCCCCCGGGACTTGCCTTTGAAAACAGCTTCCCCAGTCTGAGAAATTAACCCAGGTAAGAAAAAATAGCAACAAAGGACTTTGTTTAGTCCCATCAACAGACAACAATGGCAAGAGGGCAATCTGCGTTCATAGAATTATTATTTGTAATATGGCAGAGACTCTCTCCCCCACTGCGCCGGGCCCTGACTGACATCCGGGGCCCATAAGACAATATAGTCCCTGCCCCAATCTAAACAGACAAAGCAGAATTCTCTTCCTCAGAACAGAGACAGAACCATTTAGTGCCTTGCCCAAGGCAGTACAGAGTCTGTGGCCGATCCAGGAATGGCACCCAACTCCCGAGTCCAAATGTCGTGCCGTGGCCACAAGGCCAGCCTTCTACTGTGAAGCAAGCGACCCCCAAGTGCCCATCACAGCATGCTATCATACCAGCAGAGCCAACTCCTACTGAAGTGACTGCATGACCTGTAATGGGAGCAGGATTGGGTCCTCATGTTATTTGTAACATCTCCTCAGGTGCTATCCTAGTGCACTGCCACAGCTTGGCATCCACAGTGGGCCTGTCCAATCAAAGGTGTGATTGTAGCTCAGGTAGAAATACCTGCACTGGCTTTACCCAGGCTAACACAGGGGGGAAAATAGCACTATAGACATGGGGGTACATGCTTCAAATGACCCCCCCCCCAAATAATCAATTATTCACACAGTTCAACCCACGCCACATTGCTCTGATTGTGTGCATCCGACAATAGATCACCTGCTTTTGTTGGTTCTCTTTGTCACAGGACCTGTTTGAGTGGACAAAGCAGCTCGGGAAACACTGAAACCTGAATCCATTCAAGCAAAAATAACACAAAACAAACAGGAATGGGAGCAGGAAAGTGTAAAGAATCCTTTCAAAGGCAGGGATGCCAATTTTGCTGGTTAAAAGGAATGGAGGGTTTTTTTGTCAAGAGGTTTTCAAAGTTGAAACAACGAGTGTTGGGCCCTTAGGGAGACTGAATGCTGGATGTTCAGTGCTAAAGGCACAAACATCTGTCACTTGAGCCAAATGCTCTTTGGCAGGTATAGTAGGTTTTTATCCTCTTGTGAGAGCCAGCCACCAGTGGACCACAAAGCCAGCCTAGTTTCATGTGGGTTACATGAACACTATTGCCCTCTGGATACCACATGGCTCTCCCGTGGAGACGCATCACTTCCAAAAAAAAGTGCTAGCAAAGGAAATTGTGACTTCTAAGCAGCTTCTCCCCCTTCCTCTGCTGAAGATCATTACCCAGGTTTCCAGCCCTTAGAATCTAACTTTAATCTTACAGATACATGCCTTTGAAGGGGGTTTTCTTTCTAGATCTGGAACAGGACACTTTCCAAGACTGTTTTCCTTCCTCCCTTTCATTTTATTTTAGCAAACTCTGACAGCCTCTTAAACTGCAGGAATTAAAATACCCAAAGCAGCTCTCTCAGCAAGCTCCTTTCTGCACTCACTTCGCAGTTGCATCCTCTGGGTTGGCCTAGTAAGTAACATCTATTGTTTATGGCTGGGATTTAAAATGGGTTCCCATTAACACATCACATAGATGGGGCAAAACACACACCTCTATAAGCTCTTCCCCCCCCCCCCATCCCATATACCACGTGCTGTTACTTTAAGGCATCCATGTTCCTTGGGATTTGGCTCTCTAAGGCTCCCATGGCACTGTGTCTCCTAGGTATATTGATGAATTACTTATATTTCCCCTTTCCAGTTTTAGCTGTTTGATACCCTGATACAGTTCTGTAATTCTTCTTCTCTTCCTATTGTGAAGTGCCATTTATTGTTGCACTGTGCTGTTGAACAGCTGCTGTGTTCCACCTGAGAGGTGGCTGCATTTCAAAAGTCAGAGAAAATGGCCCTTGTATAAATGTGTTGCAAAGTGCGTTGTGGTCCTTCTGGAGGAATCATTACTTTCCACTGGGTCTTGGTTGGGAGGCAAGAGCATGGTATAACAAGAAGCTATTGGCCAGAAGGAGAGGGGACAACCTAATAATATCTCAGTAGCTTAAAGCTGAGTCGAGATCTCTCTCTCTATTCTAGGACTGCATCTTATACTACATCTGTCTTTGCTCTCTTATTTCCTCATAAGCATTGCCTGACTGACATTTTTTATTGTCGATAAATAGGCACTGCAGATTTTTACTGGCAGTGCTGGAGAAGCCAGGTCCAGATTGTTTCTGGGCAATGCAATTATTTTCATGCCATGTCTATTTCTTGTCCAACTGATCATTAGGTCTTTTCATTTTCTCAGCTCCTTCAGGACTCTCCTGAGAAACGGAGCAATACGTTGCACACATCTTTCTTCCAGGGATCTGCAAGGGCTTCACAAGCATTAACTGATCACCACAACAGCCAGGCACGTTTATCCCCATCTTACAGAGAAGAAAACGGAGTCAAAGAAGAGATGAAGTGACTTCCTCAAAGTCATGCTGAAGGTGGTGGTGGAGTTGGTAAAGGGATGCAGGATTTCTGGTGCCCGGTGCTCAGACTGGCACCTGAGTGATGAGCCTATCAGCACTTTGGTGGCAGGGGCCATCTGCTTTCCCCCTGTGTTTGTAGAGCACCTAGGACAGTGGAGTCCTGCTCCACGACTGGGCTCCTTGGGGCTACAGTGAGAACAAGTAATAATAATACAGGACTAAGTAGAGATTGGACAGAACTAAAATAACCCTCCATGTTAACCACAGGACATAGAGACCTTGACTTCAGTTCAGCCGGGTGTTTAACTTAAGGCATTTAACTCTGTTAGGAGGGAGGGATCATTTTGCTTCCATTCTCCACTTAGCCAGTAAATCAGTAATAGCTGTGGGGGATTTAGAGCTGTTACGTGTGATGACCAAGGCGGCACCCCAGATTGCCCAGTTCTGGAGCAGTAATAGGGACTAATGCCTAGGGCCGGGATAGAGGATGAGCTGGCTGGCTGCATACGCTCATCATCATTTGTGTTAGGATAGTGCCCAGTCCAGGGTTCCATTGTGCATATCATAGAAGATCCTGGTTAGAAGGGACCTCTGGAGGTCATCTAGTCCAACCCCCTGCTCAAAGCAGGACCAATCCCCAACTAAATCATCCCAGCCAGGGCTTTGTCAAGCCTGATCTTAAAAACCTCTAAGGAAGTTGATTCTACCACCTCTCTAGGGAATCCATTTCAGTGCTTCACCACCCTCCTAGTGAAAAAGTTTTTCCTAATATCCAATCTAAACCTTCCCAACTGCAACTTGAGACCATTACTCCTTGTTCTGTCATATACCGTGTTTCCCTGAAAATAAGACAGTGTCTTATATTAATTTTTGCTCCCAAAATTACATTACATTACAGCGAGAGGCAAAACTGGAAGTACGTCTTATTTTCGGGGGATGTCTTACTTTCGGGGAAACAGGGTACTTAGTGAGAGGCAGTCCCCTGTCTCTAAGACCTTGCAAGCTAAAGAGACCAGACAGACAAGGAAAGGAAGCAGACTTGCCCTAGGTCAGAGGCAGATCAGTGACTAAGTTGGGAAGAGACCCTAGGTATCCAGTGCCTTCATTATTGGACCATACTACCCCCTACCTTGATGGACTGTGTCTCTTTTCTGCCAGCCACACCAGACCCTCACATGGTTTTCCAAGTGTGAGTTTGAATCCACAGTTGTGTGCCGGCAGATGTGTCATGTATGTAGATGTGGGGGTTGTACATGGATATAGGTATGTGCAAACAGTGTATGCACAGATAGGCCTTGAGCCATGTACTGCAACAGTGTGTGCGCGTGTGTGCAATGTTTGAGGGGAGGTGCATCATTTGCACGCAGTGCTCGTGCACTGTGTGTGTCGTGAATGCATGGATGAGTGTGCACAGATATAGACACGCACCTTGGAGGGGTCTGTGTGCGCAATGTGTGTATGTACTGACTTTCAGTGCAGCCAACACGTGAGCTGTCGCAATCCCAGCCATTTCTAGGGTGCACCGAGGGGGTGTGCACACGTGTGTGCGGGGGAAATTCAATATACTCAGGCACCATATTTTCCACAAGCACTGACCTGATAATGTATCTGTTAATAGGAGGGTTTGAGAAATTACCCTGGCTCCTTAAACAACTTCAACTAAAGTTGCCAATCTGAATTTTGTGGAAATATTCTCTTATCCCAACACAGCTCCAATCAGTCTCCTAGTTTCAGAGCTCTGGCCCGGGGTGTAATTGCATTGTGCAAAGTGTAATTAATTAAGCAGAGCTGGCCAGCCTCTTGTCGACTCAGGGGACTGGTGATAGGCTAAGGAGGTTTTTATTGCTCCATCACAGATTCAAATCCAGCTTGGGTTAGCAGCATTGGCACGTCCCACTCGGAGGGTTATTCAGTGAGCCGTGTGAACCAAGGAGTCTATGGGTTCACTCCAGTCCAGCCAACAGGTGTCACTGCCATCCCCCTCCCTCTGTTCCTGCGAGCAACAGAGGCGCCAAGGTCTGAACGGGCATGAAGACCAAATGATACCTCCAAATGATACGTTTAATTAAAGCTGGCATGACCATTACTTGGGCCCTGCAGTTAAAATGGAGGAATTGGGCCCCAAGGCCATCAAGCCAGGACTGAGTTCAGTGTGAAAACCATATGTAACAGCAAGGTCTTTAAATGCCATTTCAGGACTCTGGCAAAGGCAGATGGAGCTGCGATTTATTTTTTGGAGAACCTGAATAAAACGGCCCTGCTGCCCTTCCCCAGACATGTCTCCTTAATTGGAAACGTCTCTTCTCGCTAGTTCTCTAAACATAGTGAAGAGGAAAGGTCCTTTGAAAAGGCTCATCCAGGCTGCAAAGAACCCCAACCCGACATGTACGGATTCCACCCCACCCCCACAAAAAATTACCCCCTTTTTTGGGTGGAAAAGAAAAAAAATCCAATTGATTCATCAACAGTTTGGTGCCTCTCACTACGAAATCCCTGAGTCTTACTCTCTATTTCTGGTTTCTGTTGCTGTAGAAGCAGGAAGGGCTGCACATTAGTCATGAAGTTGCGTAATGCCAATTCTAAAAATTGCAGAGCACAGCTACATGTCAGGTCTAATACACATTAAATGAAACATTAGTAGCTTCGCTGATCATAAGTTTCTTTGGCGGCTGCGGGTTTTCCATGCCACACAGAGCAACAGGCTTCTCTTTGGTGTTTGCAGGAGTCCGTTTCAGGAGCTCAGTAGTTAGCCGAGAACAGGCTCTTTGGACTTGTAGATGTATCCAGTGCAGGGCCAGGTTACAGCTTTCAAGTTTCTCAGCCCCAAGGTTTTCCTTGGAAGGGGGACAGCAGGTCTGGATTCTGTTCCTTGGTCTTCCCAGCCTTGCTGCCTGACCTCAGGCAAATCACTTATGATTCACAGATGCCAAAGCCTGAAAGGACCCGGGTGATCAGCGATGTCTGACCTGCATAGCACAGGTCAGAGAATTTCACCTGCCATTCTCTGCAGCCAGCCCAATAATTTACGGTTTCACTGACACAGCTCTTTCAGAAACAGACATCTTATTTTGATTGAAAGATTTGAAGAGATGGAGAATCCACCACCTGATCTATCTGTAAGTTGCCCAGCTACTTACTATGAGGATGCACCGGGTATTAAAACCTAAATAGGCTTTTGTTCCTCACTGCCTCAGTTTCCCCATCTGCAAAAACCCGAATACCCATATTGACCTAGTGACAAAGAGTCCCTGTGGCACCTTAAAGACTAACTAAAGTATTGAAGCATAAGCTTTGGTGGGCTAATACCCACTTCATCATAGGCATGCCATGTTGACCTATTGTCCCTGCCCCAAATTCTAGCCTGATCATTTTTCTGTTCTGTGTTGGTACAGCGCCAAGGACAATGGGGTCTTGGCCCATGACGGGGGGCTCCTATGTGCTCTGGTAATACAAATAAGAAGACATTGTTTGTAAAGTCTGTTGAGATACAATAATAGATGCCAAGGGAGAAGGATGAGGCATTCTTAGTGCTATAAGCTTTTTTCTTTTCCCTTAGTTACATTAGAGGTGCTAACCATGAATATTTTGTGACTCACAAACCTGTTAAAATTACCAGACTCGTTAGGTAAATGAATACGCTTAATTACAAAAACCAGACGCGTGCACTGCTAGAGAACAGCTCCATGACAAGCGTGTTTGAAGTCAATGGCAGATGAGTCACAGGCATGGCACAGCGTTCGGGGCAAGCATGGCACTAAGATTGGAAACGGAGGAAAACGCAGGGCTATGTTCTCTTTTAGGCCATGTCCACACTAGGCGTGCGCCCCTGACATGACTACACCAGCAAAGCGCTCCTGGTGTGGATGCAGCTATTGGCCAAAGTCATGCTTTGCACTGGTACAATGAAACCACTCCCGACGAGCAGAACAGGCGAGGCCAGTGAAAGCATAGAATCACAGAATATCAAGGTTGGAAGGGACCTCAGGAAATCATCTAGTCCAACCCCCTGCTCAAAGCAGGGCCAACCCCAACTACATCATCCCAGCCAAGGCTTTGTCAAGCCTGACCTTAAAAACCTCTAAGGAAGGAGATTCCACCACCTCCCTAGGAAACCCATTCCAGTGCTTCACCACCCTCCTAGGGAAATTGTGTTTCCTAATATCCAACCTAAACCTCCCCCTCTGCAACTTGAGACCATCACACACTAGGCAATGCTGCCAAGCACGGCTGTCGGTCAGGGATCACACCTCTCCCTGATCCACGTAGAATCACAGGACTGGAAGGGACTCAAGAGGTCATCTCATCCAGTCCACTGCACTCACGGCAGGACTAAGTATTATAGCTGTGCTGGCATTAGGCCGTAGTGTAAACACAGCCTTGGCTTGCACTGCTGCTCCAAATTTGGTCGCAGGCATATGGGGAAGGTGGGGAAGGTACCGTGTCAGAAATGGTTATTTAGCACGTAGCAGCCCAGACAAAAATCTGTCCGTGATTTGCAGCCTAAATGAAGCAGCTGAGCAGTTTGCAGAGGCTCCCAGCACAAGTCCCTGCTTTTAACAATCCACAGACAAACCCGGGGGAGGAGGGAGAAGGGGAGAGACACAAACTACGTCTTTTCTAGTCTCTGTCCTGTGCTAAAAACCCAGGTTTTCTCTTCTGAAATAAGAGGGAGGTGGGGTTTTTTTACATACTCCTGTGAGCTTGTTAAACTCAGCAGGGAAATCAGGCCAGTCACATCACCCTTAGGTAGCACCTCTCGCACACAGACCTCAATACTGAGGGAGGTTCGTATCATTCTCTCTCTTGTACAGATGGGGAAACTGAGGCAAAGAAGGGAAGCAATTACTGAACAGGTCCCTAGTAAAGCTGGGTTTAGAACCCAGGGCCCCCTGACTGCCTGTCTAGTGTGGATCACGGTGCCTCCAAAAAATACAGCAGGAACAAAGAGCCCAATTGTTGAGTACTACCCTACCCCTCAAGCTGTCCCACTGAAATAGAATCGCTCTGCTCGGTGTTGTGATGGAGGAGATTGGTCTCTTTAAGGGTCCCAGGGCTTTAATTGACCCCATCCAAGGACGCAAAGGCTGGACTTTGATCCCCTTCCTCCGATGAACAGTCCTGCACTTCACTGCTACGTTCAACTGGGACATTTCGCAAACATCAAGAGCTTTCTTCCCATACCTGCCCCCCAATGTTCCAAAGTGGAGATTTGCTGAAACTGACCGTTCCCTGCAAACAGGGGGCTTTTTGACCAATCAGCGTTTTCCCAACGACAAGACATTTCGGCCGTGAATTCCTGGCCGGTCCTATGACGGAATAAGGTGCTACGCAGCGTGAGCCACAGGCTCCGAGCCTGGCCCCACAGCGGCCAACACAGCGCATGGATTAATCCGTCGCCAGTCACACAGCGAGTGTGCAGGACACAACACATGCAGGGCACCTGGTCCCATCAGCACACATCTAAGGCTTAGTAGGTCTGCAGCAGCAGCTGGGAGACTCACTTCCAGCTGGGGCTGCGGATGTCCCAGCTTGGACTCTCCTCACTTCAGTGCCAAGCTCCCCCCCCCACATGCTGCTATTTTAGGTGCACTACGTGGGCTAGGACATTTGCTCGTAGACCTACCTTATGGCGGGAGGCACAACGGCTTCCCTGTTTCTCCCCCGGCACGGCTCTCCCTCCCCCATGCTTCCTTAATCACTAGCTCCCCTGCCCCAGCCCGCTGCCCCTATGGGGGACGACAGGTTTCTGCCCCCGTGCTCCATTGCTCAGGGCTAGGGCTACCATTGACCTTAATGATCCCGCTGCTGGACAGACAAACGGGCACAGACAGTGAGATGGAGACAGCATAAAAATCACCAAAACCAGGTGTGGGGCTAAGGAGATGGGAAATAGAGGTCACTCCCCCACCCCTTAGGTTGCAGTAATGAGAAAAAAAAGACGTGACCGTCACCCAACTCAGTGAAGTGACCCTTTAGGTTCCAACCCACTTGCTTGCACTCAGGGCTGTTCTGGGAGCAATTAGACGGAGAGGCTGAACATCCCTGCCCTGTTTTATTTAGGTTGCACTTAAGGATTTTAGTGGCAAGTCTGCACCCGGGGATTTTCCCAAATGCATGTGGGAGAGAATAGATTTTTTTTCCCCCACTTGCAGAAAAGTTAACGTGGCCAGCAAATCGGGGTGGGTAGCGCCAAGGACAGCACATTGCGCTGGAGGAGAGCAATTCCCAGTTTGATTCTCCTCTCCTGGCACTCAGTTGTCAATGTCAAGTTTCAGGGGAAGGGCAGAGGGGAGCTGCAACATCATGTTGTGTGATTCAGGAGTGGGTGGTGGCAGAGCAGAGACCAGTAAAGGACAATGAAACGACAGAGAGGTGTTAGGGAATGAAAGGTATAGGAGATTGAGGGATGGGGGGGGTTTCAAAGCTTAAGAATTTCTGCAGCGCCATGGGAGCAGGGAGAGGCCCGGGTACCAGCCATGTATGTTGTTCAGACTCCTGGATTTTTCCATAGCCTTTGGGAAGAAAATGGACCCAGATGTGGTTAGAGCCAAAGAAACTTCATTGAGCAGAGTCAGAGGTGACTGACCTAGATGTGCAGAAACCCTCAGAAGAGCATCATCAAGATACTACACTTAAAAGGATCCATTCTGTGTATGGTCCCCTAGAGACCACAGCCCACATCTACCTAAAAGCTATGAAAATAGGGACCATCTGTGTGGGTGAGAATCCTAAATCAACCCAGGGGAGGGGAAAAAAGTCAACTCAGGAAAGAACTTTCCCTGCTGTAAAGAGACAACATGGCCAGGGCTTTCAGTCGGAGGTGAGTAAATTCTCAAACCAGTTTTGATTCAGCAACGTTCCCAACCTTCTCATGGTCACTGTCCATGGATTGTCTTTTACCACAGCATGAATGTAAAGCTCATTTGAAAGTCAAGCATCCACTGAGGGTGAATAGAGACTGGAACGTTCAGTAGTAAATATGCATTGCTTTGGTTAATTACAGATATCATCCAATCAGGGCACAGAAACTATGCCATGCAACCAGGACCGGCGACAGGAATTTTGGGGCCCCGTATGCTGATTGTTTGTGGGGCCCCCCCCCCGGCCGGTCTCCCGCCGCCCGCGGCTCCCGGCCGGTCTCCCGGCATCCCCCTCCCCCGGCCCTGTTCTGACCCTGCGGCGTGCAAGAGGCACGGTGCCCCCCGCCCCACGGCAGCGTGGCTGGCTTGCTCCCTGCACCACGCGGGACAGCGGACCGCCCCAGGCCAAGGCAGGACACGCACCGCTCCAGTCATGTCCCCCTCCCCCCGCATGCGCTCTCCCCCTCTGGGGGCGCAGAGCCGCCGCACGCTGGGGCTCCGCGTGGCCCGGCCAGGAGAAGCAAAGGGGGGCGGGGGGAGGCTGCTGGGGGCCGGGGGAGGGGGCTGACGAGCACTGCAGCGGCTGCCCGGAGCCACTCCTTGCTGTTCAGGCCCGGTGACAAGGGGGTACAGCTGCGTACCGGGGCCCGGTACAGCTGTACCCGTTGTACCACCCTGTCACCGGCCCTGCATGCAACTCATATAGCAAACCAACATCTTGGAGGTTTGGATAATGAGCTGTTCCTAGGGGAAATTGTTTCACAAATCACTACGAAAAACAAATGAATCAGGGGATTTTGTGGGCCGCAAACAAATAGAGAAAGAGGCAGAATTCAACAAACTGATGATTTGTAATGAATTATTCCCTGAGCTCTCATTTTAAAATCGGATATAACAGCAGCAGATATCAATCCTACTATGTTTACATATCATGCGAGGCTGATTGAAAAAAAATGCCTTGTTTTCCATGAGAAAATTTAAAATGTAAAAAAAGATTCCCACAGAAATTTTTCAATGAAAGCAAAAAAAGTTTTAAGTAAAAAAAACTCTTTTTTTGGAAATCAAAAGTGTTTCGTTATTCATTAAAAAAAAAAAAAATCAGAACATTTCCACCAAAATGAAAATTCTCTTCTGCATCAAAAAAAAAAAAACAACAACAACTTTTCCCCTTTTGAAATAACGAGATGTTGCAATGGAAAACTTTCTGATTAGCTCAAATATCAGTTCTACTTTTAGAGTCCTCCGGAGTTCATTTCAGGCCTGATCTTCCCTAGGAAAATCCAGATGCCGAATTCACCCCCAGTACAACACCTCCAGAGGATGGAGCATGTCCATCCGACACTGCCTCCTCCATGAATGGTCATGACCAGTCCAGATTTCATCACCATTAACACAACCCAAGACTGAGCAAGCTTCCCTCTGCTTAAACTAAGTGCGTCCTCACACATAACCAGACAACGTGTCCATTGTTAACACGCAGGGCTCTTTGAATCATTCTGCATTCACTCTCCACAGTCATAAAGAGAACAGATCATGCCTAAGGATCACGCATTGGGGTTATCCCTTGAAAACAGATGTCTATGAGGTTTCCCTCATCATCACCACATTGAAGACTTCTAGGGAAGGGCAGGAAATCAGCTCCTTGACAGCAAAAACCCAGAGTGATAGTCAGTTTGATGGTGCCTTGAAACACTCTAGATAACCACCACGCTTGTGTGTAGGTTTAGACACAAAAGGGCCTTATTCTGACCTTATGCATCTGATTTCAGTGGTGCCAACTCCTTGTTTATTGGGATGTAAGCAATGGCAGAATCAGGCCCACAGTAGGAAACAAGCTCTGGTTTTGTAGAAAGCCACCAACTGGAGTTTGTAAAGAAAGATCGCGACAGCCAGGTGAACTATTGCAGCAAACAGCTCATTCAACAAACCCAGCCCTTTCTCGGCCCACAAGTTACCTGTTAAGAGGTCCAGGTTCTAACTGATTTGGGCCTAAAATATCTGTGAAGTGGCCACTGATTTCAGGTGCCTCAATTTCTTGGTGCTCAACTTGAGGCCACTCGGCACCCACAAATGGAAATGCCCCAAATTAGTGGCTCTTTGCGATCGTTCAACCAGAAGTTTGTGCAAACCCATGTCAGCCTGTGGATTGCTTCCTCTAATTGTGTTATGTAATTGGTCAGCGAGGTCACAAAACCAGCTCCCTGCCTGGATGACAGAAAAGGACTCTTCCCATTTACAATGTATAGGTTTGAAAATTATCCCTGTAAGGGAGTCGGTCACTCACCCAGCGGCGCCCCCGTCTGGTCGTCTGGGAATTAGCTCTTTTTGACCCTGGAGCGCCCTCTGCAGGCCGACGTCCGCTTCTCCACGCTGGCCCCGTGTCCCTCCTGGACCCCGGAACCCCTTGCTGAGGGTGCTGCACCCCTGCAGTACCCCCCTTGTCTCAGGGTCTCCCCTCCCTGGGGAAACCCACCACCCACTATCCCCAACTTGCCTCAGATACGGCCACTGCCAGTCACCACTGCCTCAGTTTCTCTGAGGCTGACTGCAGTCTCATGGCTACTCATCACTGGCAAGAAGGGGTTGGCCTGCTGCTCTTATCCAGCCCAGGGCTGCCCCCTTGCAACCCCCAGTACCCCGTGGGTCGGGCCTTCTCTAGGTTCAGCAAGCTGGGGCCCTCCAGCTAGAGCTAGTCGCTCCCTGGCTCCCAGCTGCCTTGCCCTCGCCTTGTCCCAGTCCAGGTACTTTGATAAAGGCTCCCTGCAGCCAGGCCCTGTCTCCCTCTGAGTACAGAGGAGACTGCCCCCTTGCAATCCCCAGTACCCCATGGGTCGGGCCTTCCCTAGGCTCAGCAAGCTGGGGCCCTCTCACTAGAGCTTTGGCTCCCAGCTGCCTCACCCACGCCCTGTCCCAGTCCGGGTACTTTGCAGCCAGGCCCTGTCTCCCTCTGACTACAGAGTACAACTCCCTCTCTGGCTCCTGCCTCCCAGGCTTTTATACAGCCTGGAATGTTTGGGGCGTGGCCACACAGCTGAGCCTGCTTTCCACTTAAACCTGCAAGCAGGCTCTCAGCCACAACCCCTGTCCTGGGCTGCTACAAACCCCTTCCTGGGGCTTTCCCAGCCTTGGCCAGCAGGGAGCGGGGAGCACCCCGCTACAATCCCCAAAACTCTAGGGTTATTGACTGATCTATTGCCCCTTCAGTTCTTCATGAGAAGGTTCATTACATTTGGGCTTTCCCCCAAACATCCTGGTGAATTCAGAAGGGACCTTACGATCTTCTTCTCCTGCATAACAGAAGCCAGAGAACCTCACCCCAAAATTCCTAACCCTGGTTCAACAGCTACAGATCTTGTAGACACCGAAGCATCTTTACTCAGGACAGTCCTTAAGCATGTGCTTAAAAGTGAAGGGCATGCTTAAGTGCATGCCTGGAAATGGTTTTCTGCCTCCCGAGCACCCCCTTGTGGTGGCTCTGCCGCACCCTGCCTCAGTTTCCCCCTCTTACAGGGCTCCTCAAAAACTCCACCCGGTCTATATCATTTTAAAACATTCCCCTGCTGGAAGGGAGGGGGAGGGGCAATTAAAGTAGCCCTCCAGGCCCCAACCCTTCCCCCTAACCCAGGGAGCCATCTCTCCAGAGCAATGCATTGGTTCCCAGCAGCTGAGCCCTTCAGACACCAGTTCTCTCCCTGAGTCAGATGCCCCCAGCCCTCCTTCCCTGGTACAATCCAAACAGGCCCAATCTGCGCAGCACTCACCCGCAACTTCTGGCTGGCCTGGGGCTGGCTCCAACTCCTCCCCCTGCACTCCCATGCCCCTTCACAGGCCTCCCCCTTATATCCCTGAGCCTGGTCAGCCAGTCAGCCACATGACCTTCCTGCCACATGACCAAAATCATTTGTCCCACCTGGGGAGGTGCATTGATCGCCCCACAGGTGGGGTGCTGTGACAGGCCGTCCTGTGACAGGTCCCAAGGATGGGCGAATCCACCCCACCGCATAGTAAACTCCCCCCTCCCCGCCCCCTGTTAAAACCGTGCAGCTGGTACCTGGTGTGATGACACCTGGCTCACACCAGCTTTTGTGAAAAAGGGGCTGATCCGCAGGCTTCTTTACCAAGGAAGCTGTCTCGCTTCTACTTGCCCAGCTGTAGGGGGTATCATTGTTTTCTAATAGGGCCCCGGACCCACCCGATCCCAAGCTGCTGCTTGGGCAAACCGTCCGAGGAAAGTTGCAAAGCGTCGGAGGGTTTTGCTATGCTAATTGCCATCCACGCTGTTAGTTAGGGAGGCTGGTTTCCCAGCAACACATATAGGTGCTAACTGAGGTCACCCTAATTGGTTTAAAAATGGGTTTGTTGCCAAGGAGCTGCATGGAGGCATTTTATAAACAGAGCGGCTGTGGGCACCTTGATGGTCTTTTCCCATGCAAAATGGCATCAGAGGTTCCTCGTTGTCCACTCACGGCCCAGTGATGCACACACGTGCAGAAATGCGTCGTCACACAGACATGCACACAGGGCGTGGGGGGGGGGGGGGGATGCATTAACTCAGGTACTCATACACGTCCGGTCATTTACACACGTCCTTGCAAACACACTCCCGCACAAATACACAGAAACATGTACTCACACGTGGGCCTTTTACACCCATCCATGCATATACCCCACAGACACGCCGGCACACTCACAAATAACTCATGCACACATACTGCACACTCGCTGAGCATGAAAAACACATGGATGTGGTCTATTAACTCATGCGCACACACCCCTAAATGACTTATATACACAGTCTCCCATGCACAGAGCACTCAGATCAGCACGGATTTATGTAGGTATCACTTTTGCATTATATATGCCCATATACAGACATTATCTTGTCTGTACATAGATGGAAAAACCCTCAGCTGCTTGGTGCACTAGGTCAGGAGAATAAAACATGCGGCCTGCAGAGTTATTTCCGGTGGCTGCCAATCTCCCCTCACTCCCCGCCCCCACTCCTCTCCAGTGAGCTGCGTCCTTGCTCCTCTGTCTACCTCCAGGTGCTTCCTGCCGCCACACAGCTGCTTGGTGGCACTTAGCGCTTTCCAGGAGGGAGGGGGAGGAGCAGGGAGCCTCGCGCTCAGGGGAGGAGGCGGAGAAGAGGCGGGGCAGGGGCGAGGATTTGGGGAAGGGGTTGGAATGGGGTCGGGGAAGGGGTGGGAAGAGGCAGAGGGGCCCTCATGGAGGGGGTGGAGTGGGGGCGGAGCCAGGGACTGGGGGAGGCCTTTTGTATGAAAAGGTGTCAGCGATGCTGCCTTCGGGCCAACGTCATAGTCCTCATGTGGCCCTCGTGGTGATTTGAGTTTGAGATCCCTGCACTAGGCTGATGCAGGAGGACAATGGGACTAAGAGGATGTTAACACTGCACAGTTACCCAGGCTCTTACCCCAGTTTTAACCTTACTTTCCCTACCTTCCACACAGGGTTTGGAGGTGTTTGAGCCTGTGGAAAGTCACCCACCTGGGAGGGTGGGTTAGAACCCAGGGACAGCTTTAACTCGAGTGGAAACCTGCCCACCTTGCAGTGAAGACACAGGCAAATCACTTGAGTTCCAATAGTCCTCCAATGCCTTCCCACAAGTCCCACCAAAGGACAGAAAGTCTCTTGCAATTGACTGGAAAGAATCCTAGAGCAGGCGTGGGCAAACTTGTTGGCTCAAGGGCTGCATCGAGGTTAAAAATTGCATGGAGGGCTGAGAAGCCAGGCCCTGCCCTCTATCAGACCCCTTCCCACTTCCCACCCCCCTCAGAACCCTCAACCCATCCAACCTCCCCTGCTCCCTGTCCCATGACCACCCCCTCCCGAGACCCCCCCCAACCAACCCTCAGGACCGCACCCCCCATCTAAGCCCCTCTGCTCCTTGTCCCCTGACCACCGTCTCCTGAGAAACCCCAGCCTAACTGCTCCCCCAGAATCCCACCCCCAACCCAAGCCTCCCTGTCCTAGAGCATTTCCCTATCCATACCCCCGCCCCCTGACAGACTCCAAGGACTCCCTGACCCTTATCCAAGGTCCCGGCCTGGCCCTGACCCCTTTACCACGCTGCTCAGGCCCACTGGAGTGAGCCCCGCTGCCCCGCAGGTGCTCGCAGCCCTGCCCCCAGCTCAGGCCCTGCCACAGCCTGGGGACAGCAGGGGAAGGCCTGGAGCAGCCTCCCTGGCTGGGAGCACAGGGGCTGGTCAGGAAGGGCCCGCGGGCCAGATGTGGCCCGCGGGCCATAGTTTGCCCACCCCTGTCCTTTGTCTTCAGCCCAAAGAACCATGGGATGTGCCCAGCCAGATACGGGTGAATGCAGAAACAGAGAGGACACAGTACTGCGGGCAGGACTTAGCAGCGGAGATGCCAGGCTGGGCTCACCAGATTGGCTGGGTAGTATAGACACAGCCTGAGCCGGTGGGCATTAGATGGCAGAACAGACTGCAAAGACGCACACAGGTGCTAGGCAAGGGGTCTGACTGCCACGCCTGCTGCCCAATTACATCCTCGGGGGGATGTGGTCTTCACATCTCATGGCTTTGCCAGGCCCTGAAGCCCTCCAGGCACATGGGGCAAAATTGACCCTAATACAAAGGGCCAGCGCCAGTGGTAAATTTTACTCCTAATCTGGTTGGCTGGTGAGGATGCCCGCTGCTCCTCTTGAAGAAATACTAAGATGCTTATGAATCAATGTCCTAATATAGAAAGTACTAGATGGGGTAATCCAGACCACCAAATCACACTAGGGAACAGGATGACTGGCTCCTTACCCAACTATCTATAATGTGTATGGATAAAAAAACAACAACAACAAACTGTTCTCATGGCGGACTTCAATCAGAGAGACACATGCTGGAGGTCTCATGATGCCGGTACTAAAACACCCTTGGGATTCCTGAGGGTTATAGATGATAATTCTCCAACTCAATATCCTACACCATCCTGGGCAACATAATGGAGCAGCTAATATGGGACTTGGTTAATAAAGAATTAAAAGAGGGTAATGTAATTAATTCAAATCAACAAGGGTTTATGGGAAATAGATCTTGTCAAACTAATTTGACATTTTTTTATGAGACCATATCACAAGCTTGGTTGATAAAGATAGTCGTGTTAACATAGTATACTTAGACTTCTGTAAGGCTTTGGATTTGGTATTGCATGAGCTTTTGATTAAAAAACTAGAACCTTATAAAGTTAGCCTGGCACACATTAAATGGATTAAAAACTCGCTGATGGGTCTCAAAATGTAACTGAAAATGGGAATCACCATTGACCGGGCATGTTGCCAGTAGAATCCCACAGGGACTGGTTCTTGGCCCTGTGCTATTTCAAATTTTTATCAGTGAGCTGGAAGAAAACAAGGTCATCAGTGAAAAAGTTTTAGGTGTCAAAAAAGGAGACAGTGGTAAATGATAAGAGGATAGATTACTGACGCAGAGCAATATGGGTCGCTTGGTAAACTGGGCACAAGCAAACAATACACATTTTAACACGGCTAAATGTAAGTGTGCTCCTCTAGGGACCAAGAATCTAAGCCAGACTTCCGGGATGGGGAGCAGAGACTCTGAAAAAGATTTGGGGTCATGGTGGATAATCAGCCGAATATGAGCTTCCGGTGTGATGCTGTGGACAAAATGGCGAATGCCACCCTTGGATGCACAAACAGGGACTCAAGTGGGAGCAGAGAGGTTATTTTAGCTCTGTATTTAGTACTGGTGAGACGGCTGCTAGGATACTGGGAACATTTCTGGTGCCCACAATTCAAGAAGGATGTTTGATAAACTGGAAAGGATTCCGAGAAGAGCTATGAGAATGATGAAAGGATTAGCAAACCTGCCTTATCGTGAGAGACTCAAGGAGTTCAATCTTTGTAGTTTAACAAAGAAAAGGCTATAGGGTGACTTGATTGCAGTCTACAAGCACCTACATAGGGGACCAAATCCTATATAATAAAAGGCCAGAGGATGTTTGTCTGAAGCCATCATGTGCAGTAGAGACGGGCCAGACAAACAGTATCCTGGGATTTGTAGTTCGGCGGCTGCCCCGAGCCGTTACCGTTATTCTTGCACCAGAGCAATAATAGTCACCACCTGGCTGTTAAAAATACAGTTTTTAACAAAAAACAACATTTTAACCAAGGGGTGAATGTAAATAACACATAATCAATGTATTAAAGCGTTGAATACTTCAGGGTCCCAAGCAAGGAAAGATAACAGTGATAAAATTTTTACAAAAAATATTGTTTTCAAAGAAATATACTTTAAATAAATATAATTACAATATACCACTTAATATATATTAATAATCTGAAAATTTCCTTCATTAAGCACTTTGGCCTGTGTACGCAGGCTTTTACACTAGTATTTAATAATAGACTCTTTGATCTAGCAGAGAAAGATTTAACATGATCCGATGGCTGGAAGGGGACGCTGGACAAATTCAGACTGGAAATAAGGCATAATTTTTTAAATAGTGAGAGTCATAACCATTACCAAGGGTTGTGGTGGATTCTGTATCACTGGCAATTTTGAAATCAAGATTGGATGTTTTTCTAAAGGATCAATTCTGGGAGTTATTGTGGAGAAGTTCTCTGGCCTATACTCTAGGGGGGGTCAGATGAGATGATCACAACCATCCCTTTGGGCCTTAGAATCTAAGAGAGCCATGCCACACCTTTCCCGAGGGCTGACCTGAACCAGATGAGTCCTGGACCTGCTGCCTTCCAGAGCGTTGTGTGTACCGTAGCTCAGCAAACGGGCTGGATGGGCACCCACACGCAGGGTACACGCAAAGGGACACAGGCCAAAACAGACACACGCAGCCATGTTTCAGGAGAGTGACAAGTACTTCCCCTACTTCTGCTGCTGAGACAGTTTCAAACATCTCATCTCTATGGACAAGGGATTGGGGTCATGCCCGCTGAAGGGAAAAATCTGGGTTAGGACGGGCTTGCCCTTCTCAGGACTGAAGAAGACCCATGCATGGAAGATGGGTATTATGGGAAGGAGAATTATATTCTCCAGCTTCCTGAAATAAGCCATCCTCAGCCTGCAACATTTCTTCTGGAACCAGGACCAAATCCTCTCTATGGCTGATATCTGCATTATACTTCCAACCAAGCCCCAATGTCCTGGCTTCCAGAGCTTGTAATAACGTTAAGTACCCATCCCCGAATTTGACAGAAGTCTCTCAGTGAGCTGGGCTCAGAACCAAAGTACTCTGAATTTGGAGCATTGCCAGGATGTCCAGTTACCAGCACAAATAGCTTCAGCGGGAGATTAATTAGGGCCTGAGCAGTCACAGCTCCCATTAACTTTGTCAAGGGCTGAGAGCACTCTACGCCTCTGACAATCGAGCTAGAAGGTTCTAATATATGGATGCAAAGGATCCTCCTAAGCATATCTAATCCTGCCTCTCTCGCCTCTGGTCTGAAGAAACCACTTTAAATAACAATACCTGAAACAAAGGCCGCAGTTAATAGAAACACTCACTAGTCTCCAGGCTAAATGTGTTTCATGAAGCATGTTGAGAAACAACCATCTCACCCCTTAGAGACCTATCATATCACATCACACAGTACCTGGAAGTCGCATCTCCATATGAGCATCTTCTCCAGTTCTCAACCCGAGTCATCTGATACCGAGTTCTGACCCAACCTCCACCGGAAGGTCTAGATGTTTTGGGGGGACATGAAAGGAAAGGGCTGGCCCATTCATTTTCATGCACCACGAATGAGTGGTTACCTTGATTCTCAGAGCTAAGCAGGGCCAGGCTGGGTCAGTACTTGGATGAGAGATCTCTGGCAACAAATGCAGATCCTATAGGAAATCGTATGGGTGATCTAGTAGGGTGGGTGCACTTTGCGTGGACTTGTGAGTTAACCAGTGCACCAGCATGTGTTAGGGGATACTGTGCTCTGTTGGATGGGATGTCCTAACCACATGTCATCATGAAAGTTCCAGGGAGGTTTTCACCACAGAAGGGTGAAAATGTGGGCAATTGCATCCCATCCACTTACATTTCCCAGTTGCTCCACCTGGTTAGGGTACTCTCCCCCACTTTCGGTTTTAGAGCCCCCTTGGGGTGTTGCATAAGCTATTCTAATGTCACATCCCACTCCAGAAGTGGTGGCATTTCAGCTGAGGGTGATGGCAAGTTACCCCTGTATGCATAGAATTCATACCTTTGGAAAGCCCGGCCCAGTGTTTGCAAAAGGAAACATATACTCAATCAGCAATCATGACGTTATAAAAGATAGCTCAAGAGTAACACGCACTGAAACTTCCTGTTCGGATCCCACTCAACCCTCTACAATTGACGTGTGCAGTTTTAAAGAGAACAGGTCAGAGCCTCCGCTGGTCTACTTCCAGTTTACGCCAGCAGAAGCTCTGTCTAAAGAGGTTTCCCTGTCAAGAGAAAAGCCCAGTGTTAATTCTTCCTTGTTTTCCCCAACCTGTTTCCCCATCTGGTCTGAAAATTTATAAATCAGAGCTGGTTGACATATTGTCATCAAAATATTTTTGAATGAAAAAAAATATGGCTTCAGTCCAAAAAAATAAAAAGTTTGCAGAAAATTTTCATTTATGTAAAAAAAAAAAACGCTCAAAAAAAAAATTTGGGGGTAATTTTTTTTAAAGAACCCCAACCCCCCAATTTTATTTTTTTAGCCAAAAATATTTTTATTTGGTCTAGTAAACGTTGGTTATTTTGGGCTTACAAAGGTCAATTTTTTAAAAAGCAAAACCTAGTTTTGAACACCGAAATAAATCCTTTTTGGTTTTGCTTTTTTATTAAAAAAAAATAAGGCAGGAAATTTTGTATAATAAAAATGAAAATAAAAAACTTCCCATGAAAAATAATTGACATTTTTCTTCCAGCTCTCTCAAAAATCTGAAAATCCTAATATCTCTGAGTTTCTAATTCCTTCCTTCACCTGATAAAGCCCGAAGCTTCATATGTTATAAATTCCATCTCCTCTATGCTGCACCAATTTCCTAGCTGACCCAAAACCTGACCCAAAGCCCAATGAAATCAGTGGACTTCAGTGGCCTTTGGATCTGGCTCCTAATCTCCACGTTAGTGAAGAATAACAGAGGGCCCTTCCATAGCAGAGTCACACAGAAATCTCCAGCTCACATCTCGGCTGGAGGAGCCAGAGAGTTTTGGTCTGCAAAGGCTGCTCCTCACTACATCAACACAATGGTCTGGCAGTGATGCCCAGTCCCATGTACTGTTGGATTAGCCGGTAGCTATGACGGCAAAGTGAGGATGGAATTGGCAAAGCTACTCAGGGCTCAGAGAGAGACTGGCCCCGGCACAGCAACACCGCACTGGATCCACATTGACCGGGGAAAGGCGGTGCTGCTCCAGAGCTCCTCAGAGAACTGGGAAACTAGAGTGAGGGGCGTCAGGTAGCAGCCCCTCTTCTGGCTTCTCTGGAACCTTCTATTCAGATTCTGGCTGCATGTTTCCCTGCATTCCATAACTACCCACAAAGCCATGGGACTGGGACCTCCTACAACCTCCTCCTGGCGCTGGCCAAGACGGCCTCCATCGCTGCAGGAGGAGGACACTGGGAAGGGGGTGCAGTGTGGGACCTATTTCCATTCCCTCGCTCAATCACACCTCCGGGCAGAGTTTCTCTGGGCAGCGTCCACTGACTGCCTCGTGCATTCAAGGAGCAGTGGGTGCTAGCCGAGGGTGTCCCCATTTGGTTCCTTGACATTCAACCGTTGATCTCACTCCTGTTCTGGTTTTTCCCTTCGCTGTCCCACACACTCCCTTGTAGCGTGAACATAGCAGCTACTTCCCCATTAGTTCTGGGGGGGGCTTGGCCCACCTGTCCCAGGTCTGCAAATAGTACAAGGGGAACTGGAGGGGTTATTTGTTCTTGCCATAAGAGAACACTGGAACTAGACTCTTGCCATTGGATTAGCCTGTCAGACTGCAAGAGAGACTGGCACTGGTGGAGTGGCTCATGGCTCCCCAACCCTGGGCACCGTTCAGTGCTGGCTCACCCAGTCTCTAATGCCACAAGAGACAATAGCGTGGCAGCCAATGTTCTCGACTCACACCCAGGAATGAACGCAGATCCCTAAAGCTTGAGCTAAACTGCCCGGGTCTGTCACTGGGGCCATGAGAGACTCATCTCCTCTGTAGACTGGGCACAGAGGGGAATGTGTAACACACCCTGAGCCTGCCCATTGGGTTAGAACTAGCAGAGAACCTATGCACTGGATTTAGATGTTACCAATAAGGCAGGATTAATTCAGCTCTCCACCTGGATCATGTTACACCATTAGAGAGAGAGAAAGGGGGGAATAGGTCAGGATTCCTCAGTGGCAGATCTGAAGAACAAAGCCCCTGCTTAAAGCTTCTGAGCTCTTAATGCAACAAGAGAGGACAGAGCCAGCAGATCGCTTTATGCAGCTCATTAAATAGGAAAGAGAAAAATCCTGATTTGATTTATTTTCCAAGTTTTCAGTTCAACTCTTTGCAGAATTAGTTTATGGAACAACAGCATACAAAGCGGCCATCCGATGGACAGGAGGAGCAAGGACCCCATGCAAAACCATCAGACCTCTACAACCCATCTGGGTCATTCCCTTTGGGCTACTCAGTCAGATCTCTCAGTAACTCCATTGGCCAGATCCTTGGCTGGTGTAAATTTAGGTAACTGGAGCTAGTTGGAAAAGGCCAATTGTTTTTTTGCTGGAAATTAAAAAAAAAAGTTTCCAAATTTCTCATGAACATTTTTTTGTTTTTGCATTGAAAAAAATGAAATTGCCAAAATGTCATTTTTCAGGGGGAAAAAATTGGTAATGTGTGGGTTTTGAAACCCATAAACTCAAGATGCTCATTGAAAACCAAATATTTTCACCGAAAAAAGTTCCAGTTTTGATTTCTGGTTTTTTTCAATTGCAAAACCTGAACATTTTAACCAAATCCTGCCCCAGCATCACTTTTGTGCTAGAAAACATTTTGACCAACTCTAGCTGGAACTCCATGGACTTCAGTGGAGTTTCTCCAGTTTACACCAGGTGAGAATCTACCTGGGTGATCCATTAGAATGCCCTGTCAGGAAGTGGATGAACAAGGGAGGGGCAGAGCTGGAGGGTAAGGAAGCTGGCACAAAAGCCAGCAGCTGCAAAGAGAAGAGTAGATTGGTGGCAAAGTAGTTTCACAGGCAGGTAATCCAGCTGGATGAGAGGCAGGTAGATACAGCAGACCTGATTCTCTGGGCAAAGCGCGCGTAAAGCACTATCATGCTGAACTGATTGCTTATTACACACACTTTGCACAGGCGTAAATGATTAGGTGCAGTGGAGAACTAGTGATTCTAGGTAAGGCTGTTGGATTAGCCAGTAGCTAGGATGGCCAAGTGAGAATGGAATTGGCAAAGCTCCTTGGGGCTCTGTGCATTGCCAGAGAGAGACTGGACCTGGTACAGCGACACCGCACTGGAACCACATAGGCTAGTGAAGCAGCCAGGTGTGGATGGGGAAGAAAGACCCCGAGAATACAGGTGAGAATGTACACATAGGAGAAGCCCAAAGGGGATTCCAATTAGCACTGAAAGACAAAGGTAGAGGGAAATGGAGTAGATGGGAAGTGGTCACCTGGGGACAGATGTGAAAGAGGGAAATGGTCACATAGGACAATGGAAATGGATCACACAGTGCATTGGGCAAGCCCTTTGTAAGAACAGCACATGCCTCTGGAGCAGGGTGAAGGGATGAGCCCGAGGAAGCCAAAGCTCAGGGCAAGGTGGCACTTTATGGGCAACTTCCGCGCCGGCATTCGTTCTCATGCCATGGTGGGGGTGTTTCGCCCCAGGGGTGCAGCGCGTGTGTATGCCTAGCGGCACTCAGGGACAGCACAGGCAGAGAGTACGGTATCCCGAGAAAAGCAGCATTTTGCTTTCAAAGGGGGAGGCTATTGGGGGGGGGGCTAATGGGGAAGTGACTGGGAAATATCCTCCCCCTTCTTCTCCTCCTCCCCCCCCCCTTCCCTGGTGGGAAATCAGCTTTACACATCCATGCTCGTCCCTCTGTCCTCCATCTCCCTCACCCGCGCTGTCACTCCGTCTACCAGATGCCTCCGGGTCTCGCCTGTACCTTTCCGGATGCCGCCGTCGGCCGCGCAGGAGAAATCGCCGGCGTTCAGCAGAAAGCAGGTGGCCGCTTTCTTGGTTTTGTCCCTGGTGCTGGAGCGTCTCATCGGCCGTTTCTCCTCGTGTGAGGACGCGAAGGGCTGCTCCTCATCCGACAGCACCGTGTTGGCATCGCCATTCTGCTTGGAGTCTTCGGGGGCAGGACGGGAGGGGGGGGGGAAATATGAAAATTATCAATTTTCCAGAGAAACTGACAAGCCGAGACACTTCTCCGCTCGCTCCTGCTATTGGCAACAGGGAGGCCCCGTGGCTGACTGCTAGGGTAGCTAGACTGCAAGTGTGAAAAACCGGGACAGACGATATAGGAGCCTATATAAGAAAAAGACCTAAAAATCAGAACTGTCCCTATAAAATCGGGACATCTGGTCACCCTACTCCCTGCCCACTCGCTCAGGCTGGGAAATGGTAGGGCAAGCTTCCCCCTTATGTGGCCCAAGCTGATGTGAGTGGAATGGGGTTTTGGCATAAGTGTGAAGGGTGCCTTGCCTGGGTTGGGCTATGTTATCTAACACAGTGTGCCTTGCCTGGGTGGGGGCTATGTTGTCTGAGACAGGTGACGTGGGAGTTTCTCTGCCATGAGGAAGGGAGGAGCCTCCAGCCCAGGAAGAAGGGAGGAGCAAAACAGTCAGTTCCATCTTGGCTGGTCTCCAGGGAGGAGGCACGGGCCAGGAGAGTTCCATCTTGGCTGCACATGAGGCAGGAGGCTTGCCAAGGTAGCTGGCAAGGGTTCTAGACCATCTTTGGCTATAAAGATGGCTCTACCTTCTTCTGATACTTCTACTTAGCTGATGTAAGTGATTTTGATTCTTCTATTAAGCCGTGCCTTTTGGGGTGTTCTTTCCTTTTCAGAAGAAAGTGGGGAACCCCAAATGTACAGTGTCTGTATCTCTGCTTTAACCTTTTTCTTTATTAAATTTTCTAGTTATAAAACCACCTGGTTTATTTTCCTTAAGGTTTTTCTCTCTTCACTGGGAAGAGAGGAGGTAGGGGGAGGTGCATAGCCCCCAGGTATCTGACTTTGGCTTCCAGGGAGGAAGACAGAGTCAGGGTTCAGGGAAGTCTGCCTTCAGCCGGGGAGGGTGAAGGGAAGCAGTCTCCAGGTGTCTGTCTCTCAGGTAGAGAGAGACAGGGTTAAGGGAGGAAGCAGTCTCCAGGTGTCTGTCTCTCAGGTAGAGAGACAGAGGGTGAAGGGAAGCAGCCTTCAGGTGTCTGACTTTGAAACCCAGGGAGGGGGACAAAGTTGGGGTGGGGAAGATCGGGGGCCCCTCCAAGGTTTTGGAAGTATACTCGATTGGTGGCAGCGATTGGTAAATCCTAAGAACCCCACTGGTAAAAAGGGGGGTGTCTCAGGGTGTAGGACTTAATTTGTCTGGGAAGCAGCTTGGTTAAGTCGTTTGGCTAGTAAAGAGTCCCAGCCTTTGTACTCAAAGAGCATAAAGGCTGGGGTACCAAACTCTACAGGTTTGCTGGCTTGTTCCCCAGATAATTTAATGCCGCTTTCCCGTGACTCAGAATAACTAGAGGGGCTCTGGTTCAAACCTTCCAAAAAATAAAAATCCACCATGAGCTGGAGACGGAGGCCACATTCCAGCAGGAGCACACTGGAAGCTCTGCTGATTTCATTGGACCTATGTCTATTTCTCCCAGCTGAAGATCTGCTCCGGTAACGCCAATGGAGTTGCGCCAGTTTATACCAGCTCAGTACCTGGCTCAATCCTCAGATCAGTCCTGAGGCGGCTCTGAATTACGTCCAATAGCCACCTGCAGAACTGGGAAGCTACCTCCCAGCTCCTTGACAGCTGCCCCAAGCTGCACCCAGTGGCTTTTGGCTGAGACCTGGGTCCCGTGGATGGAAATTTTCAGTTTAGAAGGGAAACACCGCGAGCGTGGACAGACAAGGGGCTAGACAAGAAATTTCCGCAACTTTACCTGTGCTGAGGAGAATAAAACACAGGCCTGGAGCAGGCCACACTACACCCCCAGGAGAGAACGTGAGCAGGGCCAAATCTTCAGTTGGTGTAATTCAGAGTAGCTCTTCAGTGGAGCTACAGCAGTTTGCATCAGCCAAGGATCTGGCCCTGTACATGGTGTGAATTTAGTGCTGGCGAAAGACACCAGATTAACAGCCCTGGAGAGTGGAGATGCCTCTCTAGGGCAAGTACAATCAGGGGAAGTAACAGGGCCAGCTTTCCTCACAAAAACGTGTCTCAAATACCACCTGAAAACACCAACTGCCAGAGGGCAGTTCAGTCTCCACAGCTTGTTCAGCCCTTGTTTTCTCCACTGGGATTGCCAACAAGGTGGCCTGCTGGTGCCAGTTATGCCCGTGTCTTGGGGTACGTCTACACTGCAAGTGAAGGTGGGTTTGTAGCATCGATAGGAATGCCCATCTTAGCTTCAATCTAGTTGGCATAGGTAACAATAGCATGGTAGACATAGTGGCATGGACTACCACCCAGAGTACAAGACCACTGGGGTACAGACCGCTAGCCTTTAAATCGGGCTACCTCTGCTGACACCAGGCTACCATCACCCCTTCACTTTGCAGTGTAGACAGCAGCTTGGGGGATGAAGACCCCTCTTCACTGGGAACTGGATTAAGACCCAGCCAACTCACAGTCAGCCAGCCCACAAGCTGTGGGTCACCATCCACTTGCCATTGTATCTGTTTGCTGCTCCTAAAGCCTCTCCCAGCCGGAACTGATTTGAGATTTGAGCCAGTGCCCTTCTAGATGGCTCCAAGGCTGGCGCAGGCCAAGTTAGGATGATGGCTTTTCAGCTTTGGCTCTGAATTCCCTGGCTGTAAGCCAAGGCTTTCCGTGCCATTTAAATGCATCTATTGTTTGCAATTCAAAACTGGAGACAAACATCAGAGGCTCCCAGCGGAGGCCTCAGAGCACCTTCCTCTGCCAGCCAGGAGCCAGTAGCGAGAAACCCCAGAGAGAGGCAAACCCCAGAGAGTGGCCCCACAGAGCTTAACTATTGTCAAATGTTGGCACCAGGACATGCAGCACAAACCAGGAGCATGCAGCAGCTTCTGTGCTCCAACGACAGGCTGCTCCAGCAGCGATTTCAATCTATTACGCCGTAATCCCTTCCATTGGGGGCTGGCCACTAACCTTTGCACCCCAAAGGCACACGGATGCTCAGTGCCGGCAGCTCGGCGGGGCACGAATAAGGCTGGACATAGCAGCCCAGAGGGTCTGCTAGATGCAAGTGGAGCTAGCGGGGAAATTTGCAACGCAACCGTTTTGCAACAGAAAATGCAGTTTTGTCAAAAATCAAAATGTTTGCCAGGATCCGCATCCATCGCAACATTTTCAAGAGGACAAAGTCAAAACAAATCATTCCCATGTTTGTTGCAACAACATAAGAACGTTTTGGTTTGCCTTCATTGTTTTGATTCCTTTTGGTAGGACGTGTACCTTCAAATGCCAATGTTAATATACCCTCACATTGTCACATTCTGGAAAGGAAACATTTTTAATGTATTGAAATGAACCAATTCGACGCCCTTGGAATTCCCACCCGTGAGAACATTTCAAAGTTTTTTGCTTTTGGCTCCAAAATTTGAAATTCAAACAAATATTTTGAAATATCAGAATTTTCCCACGGAATGGAAATTCCATCCCCTGACCTGCTCCAGATGAAAGCAACTGGTCATGGGAGCAGCACACAGGCCAGGCCCCTTGTGAGGTGTCAGGGCATCGGACAAGGCCGGCTAGCACAACAGACACTGAGGCATAGTCCTTGCTAGTTGCTGACACCCTCAGAGGCCCTTGGAGGATTTGCCGATGGATTACTGCAATTCTCCTAACTAGCCCTTAGCAATGGGAAGCGTGGCACACGCTAGCCAGGCAGAGAAATGCCAGCCTCGGACAGGAAGCAACACTGAATAAAACTCATCGTTACTCTGGTTAGCACATTGGGGTTGCTTCTGATCTCATGGGGTTTTTTTAAAGTAGTCGGTCCTTCAGTGGGGCTACTCCTCATTTACCCCAGGGGCAGCAAGAGAGGAATTAGGCCCCACTGACTTACTCCTCTTCCATGCCAGCGCGGGAGCAGAATTAGGTCCAGGCGTGACCGCTCCTGGTTGCTTGCCAGGGATTCTGCTTCCCTAATGTTGCGATCACCTGAGTCAGCTGCCTCTGTCAAAGGCCTAGAGTCCCTCTCAAGAAATCAATACCTGGGTGCCACCTGGCCCTTCTTGGGACAGCCCCGCCTTGAGATGATGGCATCAGGCCAGATTCTGCTCTTGCTCCAGGGTGTATCTGGAGGGTCCCCGTTGAATCCTAGCAGTCAGCCAAACACCCCAGTGGGAGTGGACTCTTCCCTAGAGTCTCCATTCGGCAGGACTTACGTACCTGGCACTTTTGCATCTCACCTGATCGCTTTCTCTCCACCACCACCTCCTCCGCTGCCAGGGGGCAGGTGTCACTCTGCGTGCTGTTGCGGGGCGAGATATCCTCGGACTTGCCGTACGTGGGGGAGTCCAGTGGGGGGGGACGGGGTATATGCTTTTTCTTCTTCTTTGGGAGCTTCTGCTTGGCCATAGCTAGTGAGTAGTACATTCCAAAGTTGTTGACAATGACGGGCACTGGCATGGCAATGGTGAGTACCCCGGCCAGGGCACACAGCGCCCCCACCAGCATGCCCGACCAGGTTTTGGGGTACATGTCACCATAGCCCAGCGTCGTCATGGTGACCACCGCCCACCAGAAACCAATGGGGATGTTCTTAAAGTGAGTTTGGTCGCTGCTGTTGGTGTCGGATGACTTGGCCCCAATCCGTTCGGCATAGTAGATCATTGTAGCAAAGATCAAGACCCCCAAGGCCAGGAAGATGATGAGAAGCAAGAACTCATTGGTGCTGGCCCGGAGAGTGTGGCCCAGCACCCGGAGCCCCACAAAGTGCCGTGTCAGCTTGAAGATCCGGAGGATCCGGACAAAACGGACCACCCTCAGGAAGCCCAGCACGTCCCGGGCAGCCTTGGAGGACAGGCCAGTGAGGCCTACCTCCAGGTAGAAGGGCAAGATCGCCACAAAGTCAATGATGTTGAGCATGTTCTTGATGAAGAGCAGCTTATCCGGGCAGCAAAGGATGCGCACCAGGAACTCCAGCGTGAACCACAGGACGCACACCCCTTCGATGTAGGTGAGGACGGGCTCCGTCTCCACCTTATTCGTCAGCAGGACCTTTGTGGTGTTGCCAACCACCATCGTCTCAGTCACGTTGACATTTCTATTGAAAGCCTCATGGGTCTCCAGGCAGAACGTCGTGATGGAGACCAGGATGAAAAAGAGCGAGGCGAAGGCAACTACCTGCAAGAGGAAATGAACTTGGTGATTAGGGAACAACCCGGGGCAGGGGAAGAAAGCAGCTTCAAAACAGACTTCCTTCCCCTTCGTATCAGTCACTACAAGAGGGGGAGGAGGAAAGATACACGCTGTGTCCAGATCTGAGGGGAGGGGTTCAACCATAGGACATGCCTGGTGTCATTTGTATTTTGTACACCCCCTCTTCTTATCTGCTTCAGTTCCCCATCAAAGCAAAGCCCAGAAGCCCTGCTAGAGGTCACACACCAGGACCTCCGGTGATACCTAGGAGACTGGCATGGGGTACCAGTCACCAGAGCCCAGCGTTGTCATGGTAACCACTGCCGTGAGGTTCTTAAAGTGGTCACCTCTGCTGGGGTCGGAGGGCTTGACCCTGCTCTACTCTTCATAACAGAGCCTGGTGTCGAAGATCAAGGCCACAAGGCCAGGAAGACGATACAACTACAGAGTGTTTCCCTTCTAGCTCCCCTCTTCATAGCAGATTGGGAATCTCCGGGTGGCTCGTAGGCCATTTCCCAGGGAACAGGTCAGTACATCACAACGCCACCACGGCCTGACCCGCCCGTTGAGGAGAAGTGATGGACTGAACAGGCCGGGGGAAGTTTCCACTGCTGCTGGGGGTGGTGATGTATCTTACAGGACGTTGGCCTCCAGGGTTTTCACAATGTCAGCCTGACACCTTCCACTGGTACTACCAATAAAAAAGGATCCTGTCCTACAGCTAGGCCTCTGCAGTTGAGGTAGCCGGGTATGTCTGTGCCTCTGCGTCCCTCTCAACCCCTTTGCTCTTCACCTGAGCTCGCAGCTCCATGTGAGACATTACAATTCACGATGCCACTTTTCAGTCATTAGCCTTCCCCCTAAATCGCAAAGGGGCAACAGTGTGGTGTGGTAACGACTCCTTCCCTGGGCACACGGTGACCTTGAGTTAAAGCAGGAGACCCTGGGCTCATCCTTTACTAGGGTAACCAGCCGGCTCCTGGTCAGAGTCCCCTCCGGGTGGAGCCCACCCAGGCCAGAATTTCAAGAGCTCATGTTGCAGCAGCTCCTATTGAGAACAATGGTTACTCCTCACACCCTTGAGAACAATGGGAGGGGCTGGGTCCTGAACTCCGCTGAAAATTTGGCCCGGTGTTGGAATGGGAGCAGAGGACATTTGACATTCCAGCCTCACCGAGTTTTTGACCTCGACCACTTTGCTCTCATTCAAATCCAGCCCTGGAACCAAATCTCCATTGAAGCCCATAGGAGCATCTGGGGGTGCATGTGAACCCCCCCTCCCCCCCCCCCGCCGCCCAAAGAGACTCAGGTCTAAAAGTAATCTGGGGGCTGTTTGCTAGTCTAGGTGAGATCATTGTGTTCCTATAAGTAGTAACAACACCTAGTTCGTAAATAGCACCTCAGTAGACCACAGAGCTCCGGTGCTGCCAGGCCAGATCCATTGACAAGAGCTACAATCCGGCGTGACCGCGGGGGGTGTCGAGCTGCAGCAGCTGCTGGAATGAGGAGATGGAGATTCTGAAATGGAACTCCCTCTAGTAACAGATTTATTTAAGTGTCCATTATGAATTCACATGAAAGGCTGGTGTAACAGCACCAATTAAAAGCCTTCAATTGCTCAGCCTGCCAATGCCACCTCTCTTGCTGTAACTGATAGCGTTGCTATTCACAGCTCCGGAGTTAAGGATCTGTCTGGGTTTCCATTAGAATAGAGAAATTAATTTTGCCGGGGGGGCAGAGAGGGGGAGTGGGGGCTTGTGACTCTAGTGTAAGAATCTCCTGAATTTGTCAGACCCAATTGCAGCAGGAGGGGCCAGATTTCCACATGATGCAAATTGTTGTAGGTCTAATAGCAATTTGCCCCAACTGAGCAGGCTCCCAGACCCTTGTATCCAAGCAAGAGCCTGCCCTCCATCAATGTCTACACACACACACACATCTCCGCTCCCCATCCTGAACAGGGAAGTAGAGTGAGGTGGGGAGAGGCGGGTAAGGGATGGAGCCTATATAACAGCTGCCAGAGCTGAGCTGGCCCTAGGGGCAGGGTATTAATTATCTGCTCAGATGGAATAGCTGCAAATTACAATTGTTCTAGAGCAATTCCGGCTCTGGGATGATTTTGGAGTCTTGAGGCGGTGCAGGCAACCCAAACCCAAAGGACCACAGGAGGAATCGGGCTTTCCCATGCGCTTTAGACAGACCTTTAACCCTTCCATTGCTGGTTTCAAATGCTTAGCAAAGCACCTCTACTAACAGGACAGCAGTCAGGCTTCTCATTCATCTAGACCACAGTTAATGGCAAATTGGCCCGAAATAATAATTTGGAAAGCAAATGTTCTGCGGAAGAAATGGGTTTTATTCCCCAATCAGCCATGCTCAGACCTCCTTCCTGACAGGATGAGCTCATGATGAGTCCATTATCCAGAGCATCCAAAAGCACCTGAAAAGCCTCTGAGCAGAAAAGCCCCAGCCGAGGAAGCTAGCTGAATCTTCTCCAGTTCCTCTATTAACAGCACATACAGGCTTTCAGCTTCTCATGGACCTGATCTGCACTGGAGTGACATGCAGCATCCTACAGCATTAAAATTCTGCTCCCCTTGGCGTTGATAGCAAAACTCCCTGCCGCTGGCTGCAGCATGAGCAGGATTGGGCCAAGTTAAGTGCTCAGTCTCTTCTTGTCAAGAAAACTGGACCAGTTTTTGTGTCAGACCTTCTCTTGACCATCCTTGTTGCATCAGACCATGGGACCGCAAGACAGTTAAAGATTACAGGCCAGATCTTCAACTGGAGTGAATCAGACTCAACTTCCAGCTACCTCAGTTCACACCAGTGGAGGGGCGGGTCCTAAACCTCCAAGACTTAAGGGCTGACTTAAGGGCTGTGGGAGGCTGAGAGGATCTGTATCCCTGAGCTCCATCCTGGGCTACCCACGGGAAAAAGAGCAGTTAGAAATAAATGCAGAAAGAGAAGAAGATGGAGTGAACGAAACAAAGAAACAGATGGAGAAGGTGGCAGACAAAGGACCTCATTCTGATCTTATCCTACCACCAGTGTAATTCCTCAGCTGGCGAAAACTGATGTAGCTCTGTTGAAGTCAATAGGCAATTAATAGGCTCCAGCCCAGGATTATTGACTTCAAAAGGACTGACTCCAGATTTACACCAGTATAAACTTAAATCCGAATCAAACCGAAAGACCACAGGAAAGAAAGAACAAACCTGATTTTGCTCTCTCTTGCACCAGTGTAAATCTGGAGTGACTCTGCTTAGGACATTGGTGCTACATTGGTTTCAGACCCAACATAGGGGAGATCAGAATCAGGTTTGGTGAGTATAACTATTCTCTAAACACAGAAGGGTTGGATCCCCAACCGGTGTGAAATGGAGACGTTCTACTGAAGTCAATGGAACTGCTCCAGTTTTATACCAACTGACGATTTGGCCCATAATCTTTACCTTGTCTCCGATCTTTGTCTAGTAGCAAGTCAAAGTGTGTTTTGTCTTTTTAAGGGCTCCTTTTTGAGCCTGCTATTTAGAAGGCCCCAGCATGAGCAAAAGGAGATCAGGTCACAGGAGAATTCCAGACCCCCAAAATATTTCATTGTGATTTCAAGGTTTAAGGCTGGAACACCTTACATGGGCCTGTTGGAGTCAAGTGTCCAATTGCCACTGACTCTCGCAGGGAGCCTGAAACACTATCTCGGTGACCTGCCATGTTCACCTCATTGGGATGTTGACTCACATTCCCAACAATGACCATTGAGATGTCAATATCGTTAAACCACTTCACTGCTGACTGAGCCAAGGAAGACAGGAAGGGGAACGAGTGTATTAGAAAGTGGACCTGTGACACATGAATGACCACTCGTTCTGGTGCCACATGTGGGTGGCCCTTGGGAAGAGATTTTCGCCACCCATATCCCCCAATACTCAAGATGGCGCCAAGCCCAAGAAGCCTAGCAGAACCCAGGAGGGCTTCTAAGTCCCACCAAAGGGGCCCAACAGAACATATCAGATGATACGACAGAACAAGGAGCAATGGTCTCAAGTTGAAGTGGGGGAGGTTTAGGTTGGATATTAGGAAACACTATTTCACTAGGAGGGTGGTGAAGCACTGGAATGGGTTCCCTAGGGAGGTGGTGGAATCTCCTTCCTTAGAGGTTTTCAAGGGGTCAGGCTTGACAAAGTCCTGGCTGGGATGATTTAGTTGGGGATTGGTCCTGCTTTGAGCAGGGGGTGGGACTAGAATCTCCTGAGGTCCCTTCCAACCCGGATCTTCTATGATTCTATGATATTTAGAACATCTGCATACATCTTAAAGTGGGCGGGGCTTATTTTGCAGGTGGCGCTTGGAAGTATACCAACACCTCCCCTCCCCCCATCCCAACTGACCCATCTAGAATACAAAACTAGAAAACACAATGTCTGCTGTGCTGAAGTTATGCCCAGCTATGGATCCAGCACAAAAGGGGGCAGAAAATAAACTAGGACCAGTCTTGCACTAGCACCAGGGAAGCTGTACTAGATAAATGAGCTAATGGGTCTGTGAGCCTGCGGGGACTGATGGTGTCTTCTTACCACAGGGAAGAGAGGTTAAATGCTCTGGGGAACCTCGTAAGCAGCTGCTGAGTCAGTTACCATGCTCTAGGGGTACAGGGAGAATGAAATGCTAACAAAAAAGCCCAATCCACAAACTCCTTGCAGAGCAATACCGCAGCCGCTCTACGAAGCAAAGTGCCCTGAGCGACAATCTAGCTGCACCAGGGTCTGCTTTCTCTAGAAAGGGCAGTAGTGTGTCTCACAGTCCCTAGGCTGGGGGTAAAATCACTGCAATTTAGCCAGGTTCATTCCCATCAGCCTTTCTTGCTGCCGGGCAAATGCAGAGATAACGCAGAGCGCCTAGCAGGTTAGATATGAAGAGGCTAGGCTGCCGTCTCATCTTCGTCTCAAGGGAAGCAGCCTGTTCTTTCTCCTACTACCCCTCTCTTTCCCGAGAAGAGAAGAACCTGGAGACAAGCTGTCTAGAGCAGGACACACGAGTTCGAGTCAGACAGTGACAAAAAAGGCTGAAGGCTCCTCAAGCCCTTCTGTGATTCAATGCCAGTAAAAGACACCAGGTGGGCAGCTCTGGGGACTCAGCCACAGAGACGGGCAAGGGCAGCGCGAGGTTTCTACCCTGGAGAGAACTAACACTTCAGTCCTGATACTTCACAAGGACCGTGACTCTGCTTGGGAGATCTTCTGTTCCTCCTTCCCCTACACTTTTAATCCACAGGGCACTTGACACTCCACATCTGGACTCTGGCCCAAGAAGGGTTAAGTACTCCCGGGCCGGAGTCTCCTCTGGTTTGCACTGGTTTGACACTGAATGTAACTCTATTGGCATCCGCAGAGTAACAATTTCAAGAATAGCAGCCATGTTAGTCTGTATCCGTAAAAAAAGCGAGGAATACTTGTAGCACCTTAGAGACTAACTAACACAAAAGCTTATGCTGAAATAAACTAGTTAGTCTCTAAGGTGCTACAAGTATTCCTCGCTTTCTTTAGAATAACAATTGACTCGCGTCGGGGTTAGTGAGAGAGCCCGGTAATCAGGCCCGGTGGAGATGCACCCGGTTTACAGCCGCCTCCTATCTCTACTCTCAGCCACACTGGCTCTGTGACAGCATCCTCATTTCACATAGCATCCCAGATGCCTCCAGCCGTCGGCCTGGCCCATGCACACCTGACTTCCAAGGTCAGGGAGCCTCACTCGGCTTCCTTTGAACTGCCCTGGGAAAATATCACAACCCATCTCGTTCTCAGCCACTGAGAAAAAACATCCAGAGAGACACTGCTGCTGGGAAGGAAAGGATCAGGCTCCCAGATGAATTAAATAACTGGTTTTGCCTTGCCATCAACAGAGGCAGCTAATAGAAGGGCAGACGTGAGCTCCACGCACGGGCATGTTTTGATGGAAATCCAAAGGATAATTTTTTCCAGCTGATCTTACGGTATCCGTTAAATCGACCAGTGAAATCTAATTAAATTGACATGCAAAGCACGGGCTGGATGGGCTGAAATAAAACAGCCAGCAAACATACCTGCATGTCGCAACACAGAATCAGTCCTAGGGTCCTAAACTACAGTCTGACGATGGAAAAACTGTGCTGGGCACAGAGGTAACCAGGAAAAACTCTGGAAAAACTCTGGCACTGTGTGGCCATAACACTGAGCTGCAAGAGGCTAAGACGGGACGCCGGGGCCACAAAAGGGCAGGAGACAAAAGCCATCGCTGGCTCACAAGCCCAGACACCCTGGACTTTGTGATTCTAGTGAAACAGGACTCGGGTAAGCAGGAATCAGGCCTGTATCTAGGCAACAGATAGCTCTCATCAGCTGAGTTCCCCGCCCCTCCATCCTGTTTACTTAGCTTCTGTCAGAGCAATCTATTTCTCAAATTCAAGGTGTCTGAATGCTGGACCCCTGGCGAGGAGGCCTGCAGACCAGGTGGGATGCATTAGTTGAGCTACCGTAACCAAGCCTCCATCTCTTCCCCACCAGCACCTAGATTTACTCAAGGTTCAGCTCACATCCTCAGCCTTGGAGCCACTCTGTCACTTCAGGAATACACCCTCCCGTTCACCTGACCGGGGTAATGCCAGGCTGAGTCAGCAGATCCGCCTGGGGAAGGACAACCTCGTGATTAGCCTTCAATGGCCCTGTTATTGTGCAGTGCTATGATCCTCATTGTATAGAAGGGGGCCTAAAACAGAGAGAGGCTAAATCTGGGTGGAGCAGTCTCTTGAACCCAGTTTTCCCAAGTCCTATGCCAATGCTCTAATCATTGGACCATCCTTCCTCTCTATGGCACTAGCCAGCAACTCAAAACATCTGGACTAGCTTCCTGGCTTTGCCACTGACTCCCTGTGTGACCGTAGGCAAATCACTTAGTTTCCCTACACAATAGGAACGGTAATCCTTCCTTTACTGGCTTTGTCTGCCTTAGATCATAAGCTCTGCAGGCAGGAACTGTTTTACTGTACAGTATTTGTACATCTCCTTGCACCACGAGGCCTCTAGGCGCTACTATAAGACAGAGAGATACTCCCTTCTACTTCATGTGGATATTGGATGCTTCCTGCACCCATTTTTCAGGGAGTGTCGCTAGATACTGTTAAGCAGCTGCCAGCCTCCACCTCAGAGGTGGCTGTATTTTGGTGGTGGGTGACAAATTTTGTATAAAGGGACACATTCTTCTAAGCTACACTGCTAGAAATCTGGAGCAACTCCAATGGTTTCAATGGGGTTCTTTTGCATTTACACTGGTGTAAGTAAAGCAGAATTCGATCCAAATTTTTGTAAGACTCTTTGGGAGCCCTCAGGATGAAAGATGCTACATAAATTGAGAGGGGGCTGAAGACTGAGCACAGAACAGGAAGCCAGCAGATGCTGACTGCTCCACTCCTCGCTTCGAGCGGGTCACAGTGTGCCTCAATTTCCCCCATCATTGCAATGGCGAGAATACTTACCTTCCCCACAGGGGTGAGATGAGCAGTAGTTAACAGGACTGATTCCCCACTGCGCTTGTGCCGCCATTTACATCAGCACACAGTGTAAAACACCACCATTCTGACTTGGTCACATTTCACTTTGCACTGTTGTCAACAACTTTACCAGGCGTAAGCAGCGGGAAATTACTCCCAATCAGGGGTGTAAATCAGGATAGCGCCATTGATTTCAGCAGAACTATGTTCATGTACGCCCACCGAGGAGGTGGCCTACGCCTTTCCCCTCCGACAAATAAAGAGCCAAGAGTCCCTGTGCAAAGACTTCAATAGGGCTACAGTGATTGACACCTGCTGAGGGGGTGGCCCATCCTATATAGCTATAAGGGAGTCACCTCCACATCAAATTGGTTATAAATTCTCCCTGGCCCTACCAAGTCAATTACATCCTCTGAAAAAAACAACTTGGGCCAAATTCTGACCTCGCTTACACCAGAGTAACGGGTGAATTTCCACTCAGTGAGTCCTATTTAGCCGTGGTAAAATGGTGTAGGGATAGATGGGGGTGTAGGCCCGATTCTTCCCTCACACTACACCGGCACAATGCCATGAGACCCAGTGGAGTTATTCCTGATTTGTACCAGGGTGAGGGAGAGGAGACTCAGGCCAAGCACTGACAATTCCAGCCCCAATAAAGAGCGTAGGATTGCAAACCTCATTGCCAAGACAACACCGATGTCAGAGGAGACCTGCTGGTCACACTCTCCGGTTCCTTCTCCCCCAAGCACGGAGTCCAGTACGCAGAAGCATTTGTTTATGATCCAGCTGGTGGAATACCAAGGCCTGGCTCGAGAAGGGCTTTAGAAGCCAGATTTCACCACCTGGTTAAAACGCTCTTCGAGCCCCCCACCGGTCAGGTTACAAAGCAAGATCTGCGTCCTCAGTTGGACTAAACTGCATGGCTCCGCTGACTTCATTACAGCTGCTGATGCGGGTCAGAGTAAAAGTGACTACGACACCTAAAGATGGGTTGGAAACAAAACCCCAGTTTAAACACGCCCAAATTCCAGAGTGGCTTTTTGGAATGACACTGTTTTTGCCAGCTGAGGCTATGGTCCCTGTTCCCTCCCAGTCCTTTAACCACCCACCATGGCTAACTGCCCAGTGAGACTGCAGCCCAGGGGATCAGTCACTGACTTGAGAATCAGGGAACCCACGCTCTGTTCCTGGCTCTGAGCGGTCTGGAGTAGGTGATTTTGCTGCCCGGTGCCTCAGTTTCCCTGACAAAAGTGCCGTTTGCCATCCCAAACTTTTGCAAAATGCTGTGAGATAGTGGAAGGGAAAGCATTACAGAAAAGAACCAGAGGTCACTGCGGCTATATGCTAAATAAACTCTATTATAAAGAGTAAGAGGGAGCCATTTTTATAGTCACTTGTCTACCTAGATGCCCTATAGCCTCCCACCCACTGCCCCGGGACATCAACCTCTGCTCCTAATGAGCTATCCCCGAGGCTCCCTGGCAGCACTGGCACTGCCACACCCCCTGGCTTGAAGTAGTCATTAAAAATACCCAATGCATCATAAGCACCCCAGCCTGGCAGGGGGGAAACAGGAGCTCACTGTGAGGGAAATGCAGTTCAAAAAACTCCTAGGCAATTGTTTTCATATGGAGCAGCTCTCAAAGTCAGAGATCCCTCAGAGGTGAGACAGGTGTTTGGTTCCCTCTTTAGAACGGGTCTTTGGAAAGGCCATCTCTGCGGAAGCATTTTCTTCCGGTGTCTGCTGGGTTTCTCTTTGAGCTGAAAGGGAACGCTTTTGAGGAGCATCTTACTGTCTGGGTTTGAGTGTGGTTCCTGCCAGGAGCAGGCCTGGAGCGTAGAGTCTGTTTTTTGTTGTTGCTTTTTTGCACCTCCAAAATGTCAAAAACTCTTTTTGATCCCAAGGGTGTCAGTCTGTTGGTATTTATGAACTAGGTGTGAATAGGGAGTGGACGAGGGTGTGGACAAGGGTGCAGGGGTAGATGGGGATGTGTGTGGCAGCACGTGTGTGTGTGTTTATATGGGTTGGTCGAGTGTGGGCTTGGGGAGGAGTGTGTGAAGAGAGGCACATGCTGGCTGGTGGGTGAGAGAGTGAAGCTGGGTGCAGCCGAGCTTGTGTGGGATTGGGTAGGGATCCGCTGTGTGTGTGTTGATGTGTAGACACCGATGTGTTGGTGTTCATGCCAATGGGGGTGTGTCTGTGCCAGCGTGTTAATCGGTAGGGAGTCTGGTATGCGGGAGCGAGGGACCAGGCAGGAGGAGAATATGGGGATGTTCCCATGTATTTGAAGATGTACAGATGGGTGTGTGAGAGAGACAGGCTTTGTGTGGGTGTGTTGTGGGTCTGCCCGTGTCGGTAGGCCTGGGGGGGAGTGAGCGAGCACTCCAGTCCTGGACTCCCTGCTGGAAGTCTCCCTCCCTGACGTTAAACACCGCTTTCGGCACGTAGAGCCACCGAGACCGACAAGAGGACCTGGATAATCCAGCTGCCACCTGGAATTCTGCCAGGACTTAGGGTTGGCAAGGACTCTCCCTGGCAACCCCTCAGTCCCCACCGGCTGTGGGATGGCAGCTGGGGAAATGTATCAGGGATTGGCTGCTGATCGTTCTGTGGCGGAAACCACGGCAGGAGAATCGGAGTACAGGAAGTTAGAGAGGAGCATGGGTGGGGGGAGGGAGAAAGAGTCAGCATTTCGGGGGAAGAGGGGAACATAGGGAAGGCAGCTCAGGTGTGGGGAGATGAATGGGAGAACCAAGGCGCCCATGGAAGGGTGGCAGATGAATGTAGGGGGAACCTATGTGCCTGGGGAGTGGATCAATGAGGGGGGGAACCAACGCACGTCAATGACCCTGCACCTGCTCCGATCCTCCACTCCCCACCCCACCCCGCTGCCCCGGGGTTGTCTCTTGCAAACTCACCCTTGCTGCCCTGGACGAATAGGGGTCTTCAAAGAGCGCCCACATCCTAGGCTGCCAGCTGCGGCAGCATCCACCCCCTCCTGTGGCCCCAGCAGCCCCCGGCAACCTGTCGTCCATGCCCAGGCGCTGGAGGGCCATCTCCCTGCCCCCTTCCTCCTCGGCCTCCTCTCCCCCCGCCCCGCTGCCGGGCTCCGGGCTCTCGAAGATGTCCAGCGCCTCCTCAGCATCACGGTGCTGCCGGTAGGTCATCCAGCAGCAGGGCTCCACGTCGGTCTCGTCGATGCCCCAGTAGGTCAGCTCCTCCTCGAAGAGGGGCCCGCAGATGTCGGCCGGGCAGTGCAGCTTGCCCGTGCGGTAGTAGTTGAGCACATAGGAGAAGATGCCCGGGTGGCGGTCGAAGAAGAACTCGTGGCTTTTGCCGTCAAAGTCAAAGTTGCTCTGGGCATCGGGGTCGGCCAGCCATGCCAGGCGGGTGCCGGGCAAAGTCCGCAAGGTGCTCTTGTAGGTCTCATGCCTGGTGCCACCGACGTTGATGGTGATCTTCTCCGACTCTTCCCCTTTGGCCATCTCTTCCTTCAGGCATGTTTTGGAGGGTGGTTTGTTCCCAGACTTGCGTCCACGGTACGAAGAGACACACACCGAGCTGATCATAGATTTAGGTGGATGGGGAATGCCCTCTAAACACCCTTCCTCAAGCGAGGCGCTGGGAGGGAAGGGGAGCTCAGATTTCTCTCTCCCCAACCTCAGACAGCTCTGCCCTTTGGCTGCCTCATCGATCCCTCTCCGCAGAAGGAGACAGGGCACAGGTGGTTGCTTTGGAGAGAAGGAAGGGGACGATATGAAGGCCTGGCACCCTTGCTCCAAACTCCAGGAAGCAGCAACGAGGAAGAGAAGAACAGTGACAGAACCTGGTGTCCCGGGGATGCAGGCTGGGAAGTCCTGACAAAGGCACTTGGATTAGGGGAACAAATACATGAGGCCCCGTGGAGCAAGCCACAAAAATAAATCGGAGGCAGAAAGAGAGAGAAAGAGATTTCCACAGCAGCAACAAGCACCTGCCTTCCTCTCTTGGCTGGCAACGGCGAAACCCAATCAATCCAGAAACCAGCGTCTTGGGGGAAAGACGGGAGAGCTTTGTTCGGCTTTAAAAGAGACCTTAAAGTTTGGAAGAGCCGGGAGGAAAGTGATGGGGATCAATGCTGCAGGAAGATCTCTCTCTCGGAGCAGAGACCCGGCCCTGGCTGTACGGAGAGGTCTTGGTTCCCTGGGGTTAGACTTCCCTCCAAGCCAGGCTGAAGAGCCCACAAGGACGAATGGCTTCGCTGTCTCCTACCCCAGCGCCAGCGGCTGCCAGACACTCCATAGACGCCGCTTCCCAGCAGATCCCGGCTCGACGGGGAGGAAGAACCGCGCACGGCCGGACCCGGGGGCTGGCTCGGGGGGTGCCTGGGAGCGGCCGGGCGCGGTCCAGGCGGAGGGGGGACGGGCGACTCGCCGGCTCTCGCTCGCTCTCTCCGGGGCGGGGGGGTTTTCAGACGAGCCGGCTGGGTGGGTGGGATCCGGGAGCTGCCAAGTCCCGGTCACTTTGCGCCGGGGGGGCTGGGCCGGGGCAGCTGCAGCGTCCTCCCGCCCCGAGTCTCCTCTTGCATCACCCGGCGGGGGGCTGTTGCTTCCTCTCCGCGCTCGCCGCCTCCCCGGGCAGGGCGCCAGCCAGGGAGCGGGGTCGGGGGGGCCGAGCAGAGACCCGCGGGCGGCGGCACTGCCCGGTTCTGGGGCGGGCTGGGGGAGACGCCTCCGGCGGCTCGGCGCTTTTATACCCGGCGCCTGCCTCTCCAGCCAGCCCCGGCTCCTCTCCTGCGAGCGGGTTAACCCTTCCCGCCCCGCCTGGGAGGGATCGATCCCCCCCCCCCCCCCGCATCCAGCTCCACCCAGCCAGAGATTTTACACCCTCTAGACTCGCCCCCGGTGGGTCAAACCTGGCCCCACTCCAGGGAGGGCTGGCCAGGCAGCGATCTCCCTGGGGAAGGGAGCTCTGGAGGGACTGGCCCCTGGGGCTAGCAGAGCCAGCTCCTTCCAGAGGCCGGAGTCACACCCAGACCCACTGCCCTTCCCCGCCCTGCTCCAACCAGGGCCAGACTGAGAGGTGCCACCCGCAGCTAGATCCTCTGCTGGTGTAGATCTGCACATGCTCCCCAGGGCAAAGGCTGGGCTGCTTGAGGTTGGATGGGACCTCACCTCAAAACCTTCCTTTGGCCGGTGTCGAGGGACCGGCCAGGGAGAAGCTAAGGAGCCCAGGCCCCTTTTGGGGGAAAGAATAAGGGACAACTCCTTGGCCCAAGGTCCCAGATGAGCAATTTGCTCCTGACCTGACTGGCCCCTCTGCAAATCAACCCAGCTACTGGGGCCATGTTTACCCAGCTGGTCATCTGTGGGCCTGTAGGATCCCACCGCAGCCTTCCAGAGCACAAAATCCAGCACAGTGCTGACCGTCTGAGCGGGAGGCCTGGGCTTGCTGGAGACTCTCTGGCGCAGAGCTACGGGTAACCCCAGAGCTTGGGGAGTGAAGTCTTTCCCTTGAGCATACTGGGCTTTTGGGACCCAGCCCACAGCCAGAGGGGAGATCCAGAATGGTCCACATGGCTCTTCTGCCCCTGCAGGGAAGTGATCAATGGGACTTTTCTCTCCAGAACTCCTCGGTTTGGTTCCTGCTGAGAACCCAGCCAGGGAGCTGGGGAGAAAGGGGGGAATACGCTATGCAGAGGGCACTTGATACAAAGCGAGGAAAGGTGCCATCTATGCTCATGTCCTGTTCCCTTGAGGCCCCTGGCTGGTGGGTGTGTGGGGTGGGGATGGCCAGCCCATGGTCCCAAATACACCTCCCCGGAGTGCTGGCCCCTCCCTGCTTTGCTCTTTTTAAGAACCGCAGCCCAAGCACAGCTACCTCCTGCAAGGGGCTGGAGGAACCTGGGGTCCCACTTTGTATATCCACAAAAAGATGAGCATAATTTGGCCTTTAGGCTTGAGAGAAAAATGTTCAATTATAGATCATATCTATATATATAATGATTAGGGGGCTGGAGCACATGACTTACGAGGAGATGCTGAGGGAACTGGGGTTGTTTAATCTGCGGAAGAGAAGAATGAGGGGGGGATTTGATCTAGCCTGTTCTCAGTGGTGGCTGATGACAGAACAAGGAGTAATGGTCTCAAGTTGAAGTGGGGGAGGTCTAGGTTGGATATTAGGAAACACTTTTTCCCTAGGAGGGTGGTGAAGCACTGGAATGGGTTCCCTAGGGAGGGGGTGGAATCTCTTTCCTTAGAGGTTTTTAAGGTCAGGCTTGACAAAGCCCTGGCTGGGATGATTTAGTTGGGGTTCATCCTGCTTTGAGCAGGGGGTTGGACTAGAACCTCCTGAGGTCTCTTCCAACCTGATATTCTAGGATTCTATGATTCTACTAGACCCAAAGTATCTCCCCCCTTCCCCGCCGCACACACACTATCCATGGTTCACTCGCTGCCCTCTCGGGGGCAAATCCCCAACTGGTGTAAATCAACACAGCACTGTAGCGGTCCATGGAGCTACCCTAATTTAAACCCACTGAGGATCCAGCCCTGGGATGCTTTGACTGGGAAAGTTGCTATGGAAAAGCAAACACTCTCTCCCTTTTTGATGCATAATAATAAATCTGTCCTAACAGGTGATACCCTGCCATCCTTAATGGATGGTTGGCCAGAATGAAGCAGGAGTGTAAGCTGTGGGATGGGACCCAAAATGACAATATTTTACATTTATATAGTGCCTGTCATCCCAAGAGATCTTAATGCACTGAGTAACCCATCCTCGTGTGGCACTACTGGGTTGCAGCCACCTCTGGGGGGCAGGGAAGCAGTCGGCCAGAAAACTAGCTCACGCCAAGAGGAGGAAGGGAACTTTTGGCCAAGGACACCTGTGCCAACCTCTACTCTGTCCAAAAAATGCCATCAGATCTTTAATGTGCATGCAGAAAGACAGTGAGCATATACAGTCTCCCCCGTGAGGTGCCCTTAAACTGAGTTGAATGCAGGTATCCATATCAGAATGACGAAGGAAGGGGTCTCTTTCATCTTTCAGATGAGATGGGAAACTCAGGATGGGCCCACTTGCTCATTAAAGATCCCACATGGTAGGAGAGGTGTATTAACCCCACTGTCCTGTTTAAATTTCAGATGATGCATTTACATGCTTCTGACCTCAGTTGCAGTGGGATGGATTATTCTGCCTTATAACTGTTTGTGCAGGAGTCACTAGGGGTCCCTGTTACACGGGCTTACAAGGTTTCTTCCTCCCGTTTCAGAGTAGGAGCAAGTGTACAGTCTTTGAAGACGTGCTCTTTTGCTATTCGCTTTTGTGGTGCAGTTTTGGCCTGAGGGCAGCTGTTGCAAGTTGCAGGAAAGTCGACTCTCTGCCCGAATCTCTCTAACTAGAGTCAGTTCGCAGGACTGAGTTCTCCCTGGGAACTGAGCATCCAGTATCATCGTTCCCACAAATTCAAAGATCATGCCTGGTATTGGCCACTGTCGGAAGACAGGATACTGGGCTAGACAAACCTTTGGTCTGATGCAGTGTGGCCATTCTTATGCTATGTTCTTATGCCAAGTCACCAAACCTAATAATAATGATTTTTAAAAAATCACAAGATTGTCTTAAAAATCAAGAGTTTGGCTTAAAAAGAAGAAATTTAGGGTATTTTTTCTTTGCCTTCTGGGTTCTGAGCCTTTAGGTTACACTCTGATCATATTTCCAGGGTGTATTCCATCACCATGAGAGCTAGATGCCTACTTTTGTCTTTTAATGAAAGCCAAGATTTTCACACAATCACATGCCTCTGGGAGCTGGGGCTTGACTAAACACATCAAGCATGATAAGACTTCCAAGAACATCGGGAGAGCTGGTTGCACTCTGCACCAACTTCAACACTGAATATTTATGAAGCTATGGGGACATATCACCCTACACCAGCTGGGGAGCTGAGGCAGTATCTGAACTTTGTGATGACGGAAATCCAAACTCAGATCCATAGCCTAGTTTCGCACGTCGTCCTTATCCTTCTAAGAGGCCGGTTGGAAACCCTGGATCCAATCCCTCTGAGGTATGTAAAATCCAAACATGCATCCAAAGCCAAGTTTTCGCAAATGGTTCTTGTAACAGAAGCCATTGGAGTGAGTGAACACCAGTGCTTGGCATGTAACCCTAACCCCTGCAAGACTTGGGGCTCGGCAACAAAGATCCATCTCTTACCAGCACTCTTGTGAGTCTACAGCCTTATTACAACCTCCTAATGGAATGAACCAAGAACATGGATTAATATAATTTCTTTTAGGGTAGTAGCTAGCAACTACTGAGATTCCAGAGGGGTAGTGTTCCTTAGTGCACAGATCTGGGACTGAGAAGACCGGGGTTCTATTCCTTGCTCTGTCACTGTGTGCCCTTGGACAAGTCACTTCACTGTTCTGTGCCTCGGTTTCCCCATCTATAAAATAGGGATAGTGATTAAAGGGGGGATGGGTACCTGAGTGGTTTGAGCATTGGCCTGCTAAACCCAGGGTTGTGGGTTCAATCCTTGAGGGGGCCATTTAGGGAGATGGGGTAAAAATCTGTTGGATGATTTAGTTGGGGATGGGTCCTGCTTTGAGCAGGGGGTTGGACTAGATGATCTCCTGAGGTCCTTTCCAGCCCTGATATTCTATGATGACCTCCTTTCTAAACCACTTTGAGACCTACAAAGCACTACAGAAGAGCGAGGTATTATTATTGTGTGAGGTGCTATACAAACACAGAGTAAGAGACAGAGTCCACCCCCAAAGAGCTTATGATCTACAAAGAAGAGGGCAGGTGGGATGGGAAATACAAGGTCAGAGTAACAGAGATGGGAACAGAACCTAGGTGTCCCAAGTCCCTCTGCATGGGGAAGGGGAATAAAAGAGGACTGGAGCGGAAGGAAAGGGGGAAGTAAGCAGGCAAGGAGTACAGAAGAGAGGGAAGTCTGGGTGGATGGTTGAAGGAGGAAAAGCAGACCAGCAGTGTGGGAAGAGCAGGGAGCAAGGTGAGGGGAGAGAAGCAGTGAAAACAGCACAGAGGAGGTGGGGAGGAATTTAGAGTGTCAGGGTGGAGGAAGGATGGCGGGGAGGAAGCATGGGGGATAGGCAGAGTCTAGCTCAGAGGTGAAACAGCAGAAGCCGGGAATTAGACATGTGGAGCTGCATAGGCACACTCTGCCCTCTGCCGGGTTTGCGAGGAGCTGAAAGTCCTTCATCCCAAAGACAGGTTCAAAAATAGCAGCCGTGTTAGTCTGTATCCTAAAGAAAGTGAGGAATACCTGTAGCACCTTAGAGACTAACTAGTTTATTTCAGCATAAGCTGTCGTGGGCTATAGCTCACTTCATCGGATGAAAGAGATGCTGCTCTGCACCTTTGCACTGTAACAACCCCCCCCCACCCCAGCGCGGGAGGTCAGCAGGGGCAGAAACCAGGACTGGCTCCAAAGCACCCAGCTCTGCCACTTGAGCTAAAGGATTGACTCCACTAGTTGGTAGCAGCAGTAGGCTGTTCTCCTCTATGAGGACCAGTCAAAGGGGCACCCCACACACTGCTATTCCAACCATCAGTGGAACAAAGCACTTTTCTCCCCTTTCTGTGTGACTTCATGGCTCAGAAAGGGGATATCACCAAAATTCTGGGAGCGGAGGGCATGGGAGTCAGTGAGCATTGGGCCTACATCCGCCTCCGCCCCCCACAAAGGGACACCAGGACCAGTGAAGAATCCGTCGTGGATCCAGGATTGTGGGGGACCATGAGGGGATTTGTGCAAAGGACCCCCACCATGCAGCCAATCGCCCCTCCCCTCTGAGCCAGAACAGCGTCATGAGGGATACTGCAGAGCAATGTAACCCTATAGCTTCGGTTGCTACAGGATCATGACCGCATGACGGAAGCATCATCAGGTCAGGACAGGCTGGTGGAGGCAGGGCTCTCTGGCTCGAGGCTCTCCCTGCTCTGGAGGGCGGGCTCCCGGAAGGCACGGCTCTTCTCGGCTGGCACGAGGAGCGATGCCATCACACCCCCCGCCCTGTCCCCCTGGCGGTGCCAGCGGAGCGGCCTCAAGCTTGGCTTCATCGGGCTCCTGAATCGTTCCTGCTCCTCACCACTCCCGCCCTGGGCCAACACCCCCGCGGGCTTCTGAAAATCCCCCTGCACTAGCTGCCTGTGCGAAATGCTGCCCACGGGCCTCACATCCCCATCACGTCTCAGGGCCACGTAGGGGCCCAGACCCTACTACAGCCGGGGGAGCTGCTTCCTTAGCTCGTGAGGAAGAGTTCAGTTGTGGAGGCCACAGTTCAAATTGTAACACGTGTAGCAGCACAGGATGTGTGCCAGAGCCGTGCGAATACCACACACCTAAAGGCCCAGCTTTCTAAGTGTGCAAAGAGAGCCTGGTTTGCCTGACCCCTCGGTCCTTTCATCCTGCCTGGAGAAAAGGCAGAATAACCCTCCCTTTCCCTGGCTTTTCTCTATGGCGTGGGAGCTCTTTGGAACAGAGGCGGTTTCTCACTGCTGCGTGTACAGCGCCGGTCACAATGAGACGCCTGTCCCGGGTGCTACTCTGATGCCAACCATCCTGGGAGGCTCCTTTGCTGGCAGAGCCTGTGGCCGGCTGCGCGGGGCTCCCGTATCTTTTAAACCCGGTAGCGGCCCCGTTTCCAATTCCCAGGCGGCTAATTGAATCGCTTCCCTTGATCAGTCCCCATTCAACTCGCGCCTCTGCTAACAGAGCCGCTCTCGGCCCTTTCCGCCCCAGAGGTCAGGACGGCCCTTTATCGCCTCACTCAATTACAGCCTCAGAAGCTCCTCGCCACGGCGGGATGGACTAACCTGAATCAGAGCGGAGCCAGACGGGGGGGTGCGGAGCAGTTTGTCCTGAAAGGCTGCTCCGGCCTCAGAGGCCTTCCGTCCCTCGTGCTTCCTGGGGCTACAGCAGGGTTTGGACACGGGCAGTATCCCAGGCTGGGATGGCCCTTCAAGGGAGCTGGGGTTACCCCCCTTGTGACAAATTCTCTGTCTCCCATGTCTCCCAGGCCAGAGGACACCCCAACGATCAAAGGGCTAAGCTCAAAGGTCAACAAGCATCCCCGAAGAAAGACCTGAAGGGAGTAGGTAGGGCCCTGCAGGAGACAGAGGGGGGACAATTACTCGTTGAGCTCTTTAGAGTTGGAAAAATAAATCCCCCCTCACCTCCTCTCACCCCCCAGGGATAGGACTGCTGCTGTGGGGAGTTATTTAACACCCTGGTCAATGAGCTGGCCCCACTGGTTTACAGAGGGGCCATGGCCCCTCCCTCTCACTGGTCAGCACAGCTAAGCTAGCATGGGGGGCGGAGCAGAGCAGAAAGCAAAGCAAGAACTGTACCTCTGGGGTGATGCAGTCACGGCTGTTCCTATCTGTGCAGCCCTTTCCATGTATAGACTCCTAGGACATTTTCAGAGTGGGGTTTTCTCTAAGCAGGTGCCAAGACGTCTCAGTCACTAGCCGCTTGTTCTTCAGCCTGCCCTGTTTGAGACCCGGTTTCCCCCAGAGCTAGCAGCATCGTCTGGGGCTTGGGTTAGGCTCCGCAGAGGACTTGGGTCTGAATGCCGGGATGTACTTGGCTATAGATCACTCCACTGTAATTCATGGAGCTGTCCTGATCCACTCCGGCTAAGGATCTGGCCCACCTTCGTCCCAGAGTGAAAACATGGAGTTTGCCCCAGTGGCCTTGTCCAAAACTTCCCAGTGGTTGGTAGTGAACCAGTTGTCTGCCTGATTGCTGCCTCTCACCCCAGAGGTGGCTGTATTTCATGGTGTTTGGGGGATTGTACCCTAAATTCTTACAGCTCCAATATGGTACAATGTTCCCCATTTATAAACCACTTTGGATCTGGTCCCTTGTATCCAGCCTTTCTTCCTCATTGAGTTTCCCCACCCCCCGCAACCCACGATGGATGGGGATGGAGCCTCTTCTTTCTAAAGACGGTGAAAATCAGGAGTAACTCCAGGGAAGCAGAAGGATTTACACCCATTACCACAGGTGTAAGTAAACAGGGAATCAGGCCCTGGGTGTTTTACTGGTTGGTCTTTTCAAATCCAAACAACGCCATGATTCTATTACAAAGGCCTGTGGCCAGTGCTACTGTGCTGATCAGATTGTATTTTGGAGCAAGACCTGGTGTCCAGGCAAAATTCCACCCAGGTGAAATACATCCTGCTGATCTAAATTCTGCCTGCAATTTCAAATGCATGCAGTAGTTTTCCAGGCCTTTGTCTTGTTGCTGTGCACTGTTGAGCGGGATCCAGGCTTCACCCTAGAAGTGATGCTTGTATGTATACAGGGCCACCTCCTCAGTGGGTGTAAAGCAGTGTAGCTCTACTGACGGCACGGAGGCTGTGGCCTGTCATTTGCAGGTACTGTGATAAAGGGCTCTCCCGTGGCAGAGAAAGGAAGGTCCAGACTCTCAAACGGTATTTAGGCTCCTCTCTTCCACTGATTGGAGTTTCTGGGGCAAAGCCATGGTGAAAATTAATAGTTTCTTATGCTGTCACACAGTCCAGGGGATTTCTGTGTGTCCTTTCAATGTGAAGACACACCAGGGCGAGGATTAGTGAGGAAAGCGACTGAGCGTTGTGTGTGTCCAGGTCAGACACGTGGTGTGTCCTGACAGCTCACCCTAACAGGGGTACCTCTCTGATTCAAGAGGTCCCTAGTGTTCTATTGCAGGGAGGGGGCGCCCCCTTGTGGCTGCAAGTGGGCTAGACTGACGCGTCCACACCATCTGGGACTAACCCACCACACGCTAGGCTAGGGAGGAAAACTCTCTGAGGCTCCCCTCATGGAGTCTACCTGGGATCGTTCTGCTCCAACAGGATCCCTAGGGCAGGGATATACCTCTCAGCAAGCCCTGTGGCTCCAAAGTCCCCTGTCCCCCCAAAATCCTGTGTCCCCCACCCCCTCGGCAGCATCCCCCAGTGGCTGGCTCAGGTGGCTCCTGCCTAGCATGCTGGCTTTCAGGCATCCTAATCTTAGGTGCCCGTCGCTCCCCATTCACCAAAGAGGGAGCCTTAACACCCAACTCGGGCTTGGTGGAGTCTCATTGTTCTTCCCATGATTTTCTAGGCATCTAAAAGCGAGGGCCGGTAACATTGTATTGCCACACACCTGTGTGCTGAGCAGAGGGGAGCTGAGGGGGCCTACTTGGTTCATCCAGCACTGCAAGTATAAAGGGGCTGAACGGACATGACCAGGCAAACAGCCTGAGACCAAAGCGGTTGCTGGGCTCATATCACTGTGAGGTGTTTTTGGTGCATAGTTGTCTTCTGTTAGGTGTTGTAATCCATGTTGCCACAATTCAAAATGGAGTTTAGAAATTCAAGATGGCGCATATGATCGGAAGGGTTCGGACTCCATCTTGGTACCCTTTCTTCAGGGCATTTTCCCGCCAAAACTCTGTTGCCCGCCAGAATGTGAGAGGCTGAGAACTGGCTGGAACCGGTTGGGGGCCGGGGCCTGTCAGAATGTACCTCAGGAATGAGCGCCACAGAGAGCGTGTCAGGGACTGTCCATGGTGACCCAGCTGCTGTCCACCATCGAGGCAGCCATGCCCAGGTTCTTTGCGCAGCATCGCATCAAGACTTCGGCTACTAACATCTGTCAAGGACCCTGATGCTTACCTGATTCCTGTAGTCCACCAAAGAGTCCAGCCAAGGCTTCACTATCAGCTTGCGGGACCAGATGTCCCGATTTTATAGGGACAGTCCCAATTTTGGGATCTTTTTCTTATCTAGGCTCCTATTACCCCCACCCCGTCCTGATTTTTCACATTTGCTGTCTGGTCACCCTACAATCAGCCCAGATCTGTTGCTCTCCTGCTTGGCAGTGGAGAACCAGATCCTCCGATGTTCCAGAGATCCTGAGATGGACCATCCGTTGCCAGTGTCCTCCATCATCAGTTGTAGAGAAACAGTCATTATTTGTTTGGGCACTTAATAGTTTAACCAAGGGACAGTTTAAGGGTCTGGGTTTTATGCCCCTTACTGGAATCTATTTGTGGGTATTTGTAGTGTACCCCATAGTGAGTCTTCCTCATTTGTATCTATCCCTTAATAAATCTTCTTTCTGTTTAAGGTTATATTCTCTCTCTCCTTTATTTCAATGCAATACGGGCAGGAGGCACACAACTCTCCCAGTTGACAGATGCTGGTAGGAGTCAAACCTGTGGCATATGTCACCACCTCATTATTCTACACAGAGATTTTGGGATAACACTACAGACACACGGGCGAGTCCCCGGGGGCCAAGAGTGGGCCCTGCTTTGTGAACATCACAAGCACCGAGATCAGGGTGGGGAATGAAGCATAGATTCTGCAAGGAGGTCCCTGCAGGGTCCTCCTGGCTCCTGCCCCCACTGGGCTGAGAAAGTCACCCAGAGACCTTGGTGCAGTGCTCACCGGGTGCTTTTATTTACAGGTTGTGTTCCCACTCACTTTCCACCATGCACAGAGTCCCCTTCTTACAGTCCACCAGCCAGAGAGGGGGAGAAAACAAGCTATTTATCTCTGCTTCCCCTCACTGCCTTTCCTCTTTCCAGTTCCCTCCCCTGGCTTCTTTCCCTTGGGGCTTTTCTCCAGCCCCAGCCTGAAGAGTCAGCAGCTTTTCCAGCTTCCCCAATCAGGGCCAGGTGTTCTACCCAGCTCCAATTCACCCCCTTAATTAGAGCTGGAGTGACAGAGGGTTGGCTAAGCAGTTTTCTGCTTAGCACCCTGTCATAAGGCTCCATCACACCAGAACCTCACCCCCAAAAGCAGGGTGGGGAATTGAGAACAAGCAATCTCACTGCATGGCCTAGACACAGAGTCCTGAGCCTGGGGTGCCCAAATGTGGGGCATGAGAGACATTTCCTCCTGCGGGGTGTGTGTGTGTGTGTGTAAATGAGTTCTAGCCTGTAATGGTGCAGTGATTGGGCACTGCCCATGAAGTATGCCCACCCATTCTGTGCTTCCATTTGCTTTACTGTGTGTGCCTTCTCCATAGCTCCAACTGCTTCTCAAAATGTCTGAGTTTTCTCCACACCAAGTCTCATCTCACTTTCTGGGAGAGCCCCATGGCTCCAGCAGGCACCAAGGGCCAGCCAGTTGGAGCAATTCTCATTTGGAAGTTTGTGGATTCTACGGCCATGGTTATGTGCTTTCCTCAGAGCCTGGCTGGTGACTGAAGCACCGTATAGGAGATCATATGGCTAGAGCCTGAGCTCATTAAATATCATTTGGACTGCCTGAAAGTCCTGACTCTCCTGTGCTAAAAATTGCTGTACAAATAGATAATGAGATGCCACCCCCCGCCCCTGCCCGTGACATGTAGGGTGATAGAGGGTTTGTTGGATGGATAGATAGATACTTATGCTCTCCATTTAACATCTCCCTGCTCTATCACTGAAGCCAGATTCCTTCTTCAGGCTGAATGTGTATTGCCTTTGTAAACACTGCCGTGACCCCCTTAGTGCCCACTGGCAAAGGGGTGGCTGTTCTGTATCTGAAGCCTGGGGCAGGCCTGAGAAAAACTCACTACACCCAACACTTTCCTGTCACTGTATTGATCACAGCTCCACCAGAGTCAGTCAGGCCACTGCAACACTGCCTGGTAGGAGCAGCAGGCCAGAGTGCTGGTGGCAAAGCAGCAGCGGGGTAGGGAGACAGCCGGGGAGGAACCAGAGGGTAGCCTCCCCAGCCAGGAGTTCAGGGGCCAGGCAGGACAGTCTCATGGGCCATAGTTTGCCCACCTCTGGACTAGACTTTAATGGCAAACCTGGTAATTACTGTGAGTGTCCAGTGACAGGGGCTGGATCCTACAGGGGGACACATTCTGGGGGTGGATCGGGGTGCAGAGCTGTGAGGAAATGGAAGCGGCTAACAGCCTAGGGGTGTCAGCAAGCCTGTCTCTCACTGACATGAGGTGGCGTGGGGTGGTGTGACCCATGATAGCATCACAGCTGCTCCTGTTTTTCATGTGACGTCCCTGTTCCCCAAAGCTTTGAGTTACCCAGACAAGGCTCGCAAGAAAGGAAGTCCAGGAGGCGGCACTTAGTAAGAAGAGACTTTTAATAGGACTCAGTTATGGGTGTTACAGTCTCTCTCTCCTACTACAGATTTTCCTGCTGGTGCAGGGTGTGCTTTGTAAATACACCGGCTATGTTCTACGTGAGACAACGAGGTTTGGGCTTTGCCCTGTACAGTACAGGTTTGCCAGCTATGTGCTTTCCAAAGTTTAACCACCACAATGGCTCTCTCTCATACACACACACACACAGACAGACACACCCCACAGCCACTGTAAGGGCCCTTGCTGCTACAGCTGGTGCCATCTCACCGAGGAGCACACTGGCCTAAAGACCTCACTACTCAGGGTCAGCCCTTGGACCACTGGAAACTAGACCTCTTCCCCAGCTACCGCCCCCTTGCTTCTTGGCTCTTGTTTCTGCTCCTTTGGGGCCTAATCTAAAGCTCTTGGAAGCCAATGGGAGACTATCCATTGACTTCACTGGGGATCAGGCCCTTGGTTTCCAAATACATATATACCTTGGGCACCATCAGTGTTTGCCACGCCGCAGTACCATGGCGCCTGCTAGGTTCAGGCCAGGAAGAACCCATGCTTAGGACTGCTAACAATGCAAGTTCGTATCCACTCTCCTCAGCAAGCTTGTCTTTGGGCAGCTGCCCCCTGCCACATACAATCCCCTGTCTTCATTCCTATGCTTACCCAGGCTAGCTAACACTAGCACGGCTATGCCGACCCACCCGCAATGTGGACAGAACCGGCATCAGGGAGCCTCACCCCATTCCCAGAGGCTCTCACTGACTAGAGGTGAACAGAACCAGGAGCTGAGGAACAGTTCAGAACTGGTCTGAGGGTGAAGCAGGCAGCCCAAAAGGTTCCCTCTCTAGCAAGGGTTGTGGTGGTGTCTCCATCACTGACCCTTTTAAAATCACAGTGGGATGTTGTGCTAGACGATCGGCTCTAGGATTTATGTGGGGGAAGTCCTATGGCCTGTGTGATACAGAACTTCGGACCAGGTGATCCCCATGGCCCTGTCTGGCCTTGCAATCTTTCAGCTTGTGGGGTGTCCCTGGCAGCTGCCCCCTTCTCCCAAGGACACCCCTGGCCAGGAAGATTGAAAGGCAGGGGATGCAGAGAGAACATCTACAATAAAAAACTCCACAAGATGGTGAGATTGGGCTCCCGTCTAAACGGCCTGAGCAAAACGAGCTGGCTGTGGAACCAGCTGAGGCCTCAGGTCCTTTAGAGGACACAGCGCAGGGGGATGGCATCACCCAGGAGTACTGCAGAAGGCCAGTACAGGGAGATGTCGAGACTTGCTCTCCCCATTCTCACGGTGGTAGAAATGGCATCCAGTCTGTATCGTTGCCAGAGGAATTACACCACTTATTCAGCCACTAACAGGTACCGACAAAGACTATGATTCTCTACAGTATGTTACTAAAAGCACTGTGCGTGGGACTGTATTGTCAGAAACCAGTACCCACCCTATTTACTGCCACCTGGATAGAAATATCACTTCACAGAGGGGCTCGGCTGCTGCTCAGTCCTGCCAATGGGTTAGCAGCAAAAGGGCAAAAACAGGTGTCTGTTCAGGGGACACTTAGCGGAGTCAGATGCAAGCCCCCAAAATCCCAGATCTGGATTCTGAACATCTCCCAAGTTCAGATCTAGAGTTCTGTAAAGAACTGGACCACGACCTAACCCAGGATTGGGATTTTGACCTCCCCTCTCTCCCAAGGGTAGAAGTGTTTGGCTCTTTCATCCCCATTAAAAAAAAATGGGGGGGGGGGGGATGGGGTACTGCCCCACACAAGTTGGAGAATGGTTAAGGCAGCCTTGGAGAGGCTGCGCAGAACCCCGCCAATCAGGAAAGGGCTTATTGGGAGAGCCAGTCAGGAGAAGGCTTGCTGGAGCAACCCATATATAAAAGGGCTGCTCGGCAGAGGCAGGGCCGGACTCTGCTGAGGAGCACCAGAGATACTGTGGGGCTGGGCAGGCCAGCAGAGCAATAGGGGAGCAGGTGAAAGTGGAGTTACAAACACTGCTGGTAGCTCCCAGGCAGGCTGTGCATGTCGACCAAGCCTTAGAAAGTCAATTCTTCCTTAGAGGCTGTTGTGCTTGTTGAAGTTGTATCCTGTGCTAGAGTAAACCAGCCTCCCCTAGGCAGATAGGTGAGGTGTCAGCTAAGTGGGGACATGTTGAGAATACCCCTTATTGTACCCCGATCCTCACTGACCCCATCCCACGCCACTAATTCCAAAGGGTTTCAACCTATCACATTTTTGCAATCAGAAAAAAAAAGTGCACGCAGTTGTAATATTGATAATCGGCAATAACACCCTGCAGCTGATCAGCTTTAACCCTTCCCCTGCCAGGGAGAACAAGATCTGGGAACACACCCTAGGTCACATTTGCTGCTATAAAACACACAAAAGTTGGTTGTTAATACAAACTGAAGAGTGGCTGGATTACAGAAAAGTCTTAACGTAACACACACACAGCCTCTATTAACCATAACACACACACACACAATGACTGCGTATAGCACCTAACACTTAAACCCCACCCTGAATCTACTATCTAGCAAACGCCACGAGCAATACTGTACTTCCACGGAAAAAAATCAAGGCAGCGCCCCCTAGTGGCTCCCCCCTGTGGGTTGCGTGGCGGGGCAGTTGCCAATCACGCACTAGAATAAGAAATTATAAATATCTCCAATATCCAATGAAAATAGATCTGTACAGCACTGAGAATGAAAATAGCCCACGGGTCACTTTGGAATATGTTTGTCATTTAACAGAATTTACACCAACATTTACAGAGTAAATATACAATAGAAAGACTCGATAGAGTGTTCTGTATATATGTATATAGGTGACGTGGCTGTCCTTTGCCTTCCTACCCACACTGCTGACACGCCACAAGAAGAGGGATGGGGACGGAGTGGATCAGTTGCCGGGTCGATGGTGTAACTCAGGAGATGGTGGGCAAGATCTCTAGCTGGCGTAAGTCAGCATCGTTTCATTGAAGTGGCTGGAGTGATGGGATTTTGCAGCACGTGGGGATCCGGCCCCCTTGACTCCAGTGGAGTGAGACCAACTGGCACCAGCTGGTAGCCTAGTCTGGTGGCTCTCCACTCACAGACTGGGAAGGCTACACTGGGTACAATGTTTGTGCTCCTTGCTTGGGATCTCAGGGCCCACTGGGAATGAAAAAACCTGGAGCGGAAGGAACAGGGGGCGTCTGAAAGGACCCCCCCCCCCATGGGCACATTATTCCATGACTGAGCACGAGGTGGTTCCTTGGCGCTTTCTCTAAAGCAGCTGGTGCTGGCGGAAGTGGACCCTGGTCTGAGGAGGTGAGGCCATTCTTGTGTTCCTGTGCACTGTGGGGAGGAGAGGGAAAGACAAGGGGCAGGAGCCAGGGAGAGGCGTGGCTTTGATTCTGACTGCACGCGGCCAGCTGTCCCAGGAGAAGCCCTCTACAAAGCTCCCCAGGTGATAGGGTCAGAACAGACTCAGCTTGGGTGCCATGGACCCCCTGCTCGCTCCACACAGCCTTGAACCGGCACTGCCATCCTGACGCCAGGTTTGCAATTCCAGGCTGAGGTCCTGCTCAGCTGAGTTAGTCCAACACCAGGCCCGATTCAGTGCAAATCAGAGGTAACTAGGGAAATCCACGAAGAGACACCCATGTCAATGAGAGCAGAAAAAAAGGGGGAGTCCCGGCCACAGCTGGTGCAAGTCACCAAAATCAAAATGATTTCCACCAGCAGGGGAGTTGGCCCTGTGTTCCTCCCAGGAAGTTTGGAAAAGAGCCAATTCCTAACCCTTCAGATTCCTACTTGGGCTGAAATTCTCTCCCATCTGAGGTGGAAATTTCTTAGGGATGCTGGTGTCTATCAAGTGGCTAATGGACATGGGGAACTGGATCCTTCCAGGGCCATCCTGCAGCTGCTCCATCCCCATCTCGAATCAAGTGTACCAGCCAGGCAAAAGCAGCCTCAGGCGCAAAGAACTCAACTCTGCACAGGGCACATTCATCACTTTCACCCCACTCCGAAAGTCAGGGGGACCCGCGAGGCGACTCCTAACACATTGCCCAGGAGAACAAGGTGAACAGGGAGAAAGTCTTCACCATGAACACGCCTTAGCGGCTTGTGGGAACCTAGTGGGTCCTGCTGAGCAGAGGTGAAATGGTGTTTGGGACACAGCGGGGGTGGGCCTGATTTGCATATTATGCTGTTTGTCTAGCTACGGTGCCTTTACCCCGCTAGTCTCCACTGCGGGACAGAGCCATGCTGTCATAGCTGGAGAACTGAGGCACAGGGAGACAAAGACCCTGATCCTGAAAGGTCTTTCTGTTGATTGCCATAGGAGTTAAGGGCCCAAATACCTTCCAGGATCTGAGCCTGAGGGACTTGTTCGAGGGCCCACAAGAAGTCTGTGGCAGCACAAGGAAGGCCTGTCTCCCATCCTCACTCAGAGGCAGTGGAAGATCGCTTTGAATGGGGGTGGAGGGATCGGAGGGAGGCGAGTGAGCATGCAAAGCTCTGAATCGGTTTGGCATTCTGTGCGGACCTCATTCAGCCCGGACATGAACAGGTCCATTCAAAGCAATGGGAGCCGTACCCACTTAATGTTGGTTGAATATGATCCCCAGTATATTAGGGGAGAGTTTGAGTATAAAATATAGGAGGGGAATGTTCTACTTCATCGTAGAGCCACTTGCTAGTTGTTTCTCCAGGTACACACTGTTCCACCCCATGGTATGCAAGTCGCCCTAACCGAATGCCACCCTGTGTTACTGTTGCCGTAACACGAAATTACGGCAACAGTATCTGACCCAGAAGGTTTCAAGGGAGATGTACCCCTTGCCCTGGGTTGCTGAGTCATGTGACCTTGCCTTGGAAAAGCCCCCCCGGGTGGCTTAGGGGAGAAGGCCTGATTTTTAGTGCAGGGATAGGGAATCGGGTGTCATGGGTTTGATTCCCAGCAGTGCCACTGCTTCACACTAACCCTGGCCCAGCCTGTGCCTCAGTTTCCCTGTCTGTAAAATGGCTCAATTAATGTCCATAAAGTGCTTCCAGACCCTTGGATGACGAGGGCCAAGGGTTATTATTTAAAGGCTCACAAGTTGCATGAGGCAAGCCTCAGAAGAGATGGACCTATGGGCAGAAAAGGTGCTAATAGAAATGAATGAAGCAGTGAAAAGGTCCAGGGCTTTTCACCCATCCTTCAGTCTTCCCAGGTTTCCTGAACAGGGGATGGACTCTCCGCAGAGGGGAAAGCAAAGGATGAGAGGGGAGAAGGTCTCACAGCCCTCGCAAGGACAAGGGAAGATCAGCCTGGCCTATGTGCTGGCATGAAATACTATTGAGCTGGCTCCAAGTACAAGAGGAGTAAGGAAGGGCAGGATAAAAACATTCCAAGGTCTTTAAGATCTCTGTGAACTGTCTGGATGGCAGCAGTTTGGGAGCTGGTAAGACAGCAGCTTCCCCTGCCCCAGAGGGATATGGGAAACTCACTGCCCCACTGAGACCCACAAATGGATGTGGGTAATGACTCTCTGCTCCCAAGGAGACCCTGCCCATCAGGAGAGACCCTCCCTGCCCCCCAGACAGATCCCAACCTCCCTTAGATGGGAGAGACCCACAATTACTGCCCCTATCCAAGTCCGAAATCTCAGGGATGGGTGAGACAGCCAGGGGCTCACCCCCATAAAGGCCAAGACCCAGCACTACTGCACAGGAGACTCTGTAACCCACAATACACAACTCAGCTGCTGCAACCTACGTTTCCATCCCGCTGCACACTCGGGTAGGCCATCCACCGGGCAAGGGGGTTCTTTCAAACAGTGCATTGAAAATTAAAATCCTGGGGCTGGAGCTTGCTCAGAGTTACGCAGTTGCAAATTGGGAACAACCCCGGTGATCACTCCTGATCTACACCAGTGTAACTCTGCTCAAATTCTGGCCTATGGACACGGCCAATGCTCACACACCTGAAATCATGATGGCACCGGAGTCCCGTGCCACTTTTGCTGGAGTAACACTGTACAATAAGCGGATGTGCTCACTACAGCTCAGTTTACAATGAGATCCCACCCCACCCTGATGTGACTCATGGACATATCCCCACCGTGTGTCAAACCAACATCCGCCATAACACAACAGATGCCAAGGGTCAGCTAGTCGCTGCCGGCCCCTGTAAAGTTTTGTCCACTCAAGATGTGTCTCTGCTGGTTAAGAAATGTCCACTGAAGTGGAGCTCTTCAGGTGTCTCCAGAGCTACAAAACCAAAAGATGGGTCACAACCCCCACCCCAGCTAAAGCCCCATCAGGAGATGGCCGGCGGTCCATCGTGCTATGAACATGGATGGGCACCTGTGATCAATGGGGTAAGAGCCATCTCTTCTCCTAACTAGGGGAAAACAAGAGGAGGGGGAAGAACTCCAGGTTATAGAGGAAATGTCTTTGGCTGCCATCTCCCTTCTCTGAACTCCCAAGGGAGATGCTTGGTTTGGTCTCCAATTTTCTGTCTGGAAACACCGATCAAATTTATTGCAGTGTCTTGTTTCATTTTTTTTTTCCTCACAAGGGCAGCTGACAAGGGATCCTGCCTTTTTGACTGGAGATTGCCGAGAGGGAAATCCAACACCCTCCCACGATCCCTTCTTCCCGACCTTGCCCAGGACACGGCTGCTTACTTGCTAACATTTTAGGAAGGGTTTCTTCTTTGTGTTCCACAAATGGACAGGATCCATTCCCCAGCTGCCTCCTCTCCTAGGCGCTGGGGCAGGGCGAGGGCAGGTGGGTGACCCTCACAGTTCGGATTCAGGGGTGCTGGCCAAGTGATACCCAGTCCCATAGCGTCCGTTGGGTGCACTGCTCATCTCCATTGGGGAAGCGTTTCCCGGGCCCAGGTAGGAACGGTGGGTGGGCATTGGGGACGGGGTCTCACTGGGCACTTTGCTCAAGATGAAGCGAGTCTCATCATTGTCCTCCAGGTTGGAGATGTCCTTCATCATCCGGCCCTTCTTGTAGGTGACGGAGAGGGCGTTGGAGCCATCGGACACCAGGTGGAAATGACGGAGGATGAAGACCACGGGCAGAGGGAGGGTGGCCACGATGATGAGAGAGATGAGGATGGCCATAGCCCATGGTGGGTAATAGAGGAACTTCTCCGCAGCCTACAAGAGAAAGGGTCAGCATCACTACAGTGGATGTGAGTGTCTACCTCCATGGAGGCATATGGGTAGATGACAGGAGGTTATCACTGTGGAATAAAGCCAGGCTCATTGAGGTCTTGGTCCTCCAGGTCCTAGAGAGGACCAGGACATGGTGTATAGGGGAACTTAATAAAGGGAGGCAGAAGGCCATTGTCTAACTCTCTGCTGATTTACCTGACATCTGAGAGAAGGGGGTACTGAGAGATCCACCTACTCTAGGTGTGCTTATCACAAAGTAGAACTTTCCCAGAGTTTTGTTGTCCCTCTCCCATCGTCTCCTGCCAACTGTATGGGCTACACAAGAAAGGGCAGTTCAGAGCTTCAGGGACAGAGTGGAGGTGGCCAGGAAGTCAATTACCGAACGCAGTGGAAGCGGAGAATTCCCAACCAGTAATCTGGAACCAAACCTTTGCTCAGTGTTTACCCAGGCATTACACAGGCAGACATCCTACAAGGAAGGGAAGGAGGGAGTGAAAACTGAATAAGGGCCTCAGGGTTGGAACTGTGGAGGAGGGGACTCAATACTCCTCCCGTACTCACCTCCTCTCTGATCCAAGCGCTGTACCCCGGCGGGTTGACACCCAGCTGGATGATGCTGGCTGTCATCAGCACAGCCATGCAGAGGGGAGAGATGTACTTCCAGGTGTAGAAGTAGAAGATGGACGGCCGGAAGCCCAGCATTTCTGTCAGTTCCTGCATGAACCTGGAGAGAAAGGAGAGGAAACCCAAACGAATGGAGCACAAGAGTCCTGCCTTCTCCTTTCCCACCACTTCAGGTGGAAAACTCCTCTCCAGTGAACTAAGCATTGGATGACCCTAGAAAAGGTCAGAGGTCAACTTAGGTCCAGAGAAGTATTCAAAAGCTTCTTTTAGCTTTTTGAAGCTCTTGAGACTGCAGAGCTGGCCTGGGAAAAGTCCACCCGAGTGACTCCTGGAATTTCCCCTGGTTCTGGCCAGCCCCAGGCACAGCCCCCTTGGGACTGCAGCATCCCCAATTCCAGACCCATCTCGAATCCTCAAACCAAGGGAAATGAAAAGCAACGAAGACAAGTGTAACCGAACATTTCAGACCGGGTCGAGTTACGTTTTCCAAATTATTTTAACCACCCGTAAACTTAGACCAAGTTCTAGATCCCCTCTTTATAGCCGGGTGAGAGGCTACAGCTTGGCTTTATATGCAGGAGGGTCAGAGTCCATGATCATAATGGCCCCTTTCTGGGCTACGGGCCAGATTCTCACTTGCCCTGTGCCTGATGTAGTGCTGTACACCAAAGCGCAGTACACAACCATTCCAACCTGTACTACTTTTGCATGGGTGAAGATAACTCCACAAACTGCAGAACCCGGGAGGATCTGGCCCGGTGAGTTAGTGACTGTCTGTTGACTCCTCCAGGGTTGGGGCTCCTTGATGGGACCCCTACAAATGCCCCAGGACTGGCCCATGCTCTGGTCCTAGCCCTGGGGTGGGGGAAAATGTTGGTTTCTGTGTCAAGCGTTGCTTATCATTGCTCCTAACCTTGAGGTGTCACCTCGGGGCAGAGATAGGAGGCTTTGCACTAACTCCTGGACCGTTACATATTTGGAGCAAGAGGTTAAAGGAGAAAGCTTAGGAATCCTGCCAGGCTAATAGAAATAGCAGAGGTTTCATCCTTGCCGTTGCACGAGTTCTTACTTCTTGGTGCCATAAATCCAGGCCACGGCAATGTTCTCCAGGATGACCACGAAGATGAGCGGCAGCGTGGCAGAGTAATCGTCAAACATGGTGACGAAGTAATTCCCCGTGTGCTGCACGAAGATCAAGCCAATCAGGAAGGCGATGATGCAACAGACAACTGCAAAGAGCACATGGTCCCCATCAGCATAGCTCCCCCGGGAGAATGCACAACTCCGGGAGAGGGAAGAACGGGGTTCTAATAACTCCCCCAGGCTCAATTAATACAGCCTCAAATCTGAGGATGGAATAGTAAATACCACCACCAGCATTACTGAGCGTCAATGAGTCTAGCAACCACCTGTGACTGCTGTGGTTACAAACCTATGCTAATGCACCGGTCTACTGTTGCTTACTGTTGTCACTTGGGCCCCGATCCTGCAAGGTCTTATGCACATGCTTAACTTTCAGCTCTGGGACCAAACCTGTTGCAATTAGTTGCAGGAGGAGGATGGTTCAATGATTCTCAGAAAAAGATACAAAGTTTATGATTTGCATTATAGCAACATGTAGGAGCCCCAGCTGTAATCAAGGTTCCATCGTTCAAGGCACCACACACACATATTGTGGGACAGCCCTGCCGCGAAGAATTTCTCAAAGACAAAGGGCAGAAGGGAAACTGAGGCACAGAATCAGTGGCAGAGCCAGGAATAGAACCGAGGTCTCCTGATGCCCAGTCTAGTGCCCTCCCCACAATTCAGCTCCCTCTGCTTTGGGATTGGCTAGGGACAGCAGGTGCTGGTGTTATTATGAAATCATTAAATGCATTGAGGAGAGCTAGCGAGGAACATGGATGATGGTGGTAGAAGGCACAATGTGTGTGTCCAGGCCACTAAAGGGGCAGATCTAGATCTGGGACACCTCCAAAGTTTTGGGACTGGAGTTTTGGTTCTGGCTCATCTCTGACATGTGCTGCTTCACTGTTATTTGCAGTCATGGATTCACAGCCTGGCAGTCCCAAGAGCAGAAGGAAGAGGGGTTCTTCCCACCTTCCAAAGGTCATCGTCTTCCAAAGGAACTCACCTGTGAAAACTTCCTTCCGCACCTTGAAGGTGTCAATGATCGGGGTGGTGATACCCGCCATGGTCCCCATCATACTGCCCAGCCCCAGATTTATCAGCATCAGGAAGAACATCACGGACCAGAAAGGAGATGCCGGGAAGTGGGTCATGGCTTCAGTGAAGGCGATGAAGGCCAGGCCGGTTCCCTGCACTGACTGCACGGAGGGAGACGAGGGACAGTGGTGTCAGACTCGGGAGAGAAATACATGTCTGTCTTTATGCCCGTGTCTGGTGTATCTGCAAGCCCGACAGCCCCCCCTACACCTGAAAGCCCAGACACTTGTCCCCTGCCCCAGCATCCTAGGCATTCACCCTTCACCCCTACCTAGTTCTGCATGTCAACTCCCACCTGCCACCCACCTACAGTCACAGTACCCCATACGTACACCCTGCCTCAAAGACACTAGCTTATGCTTCACCCGCCCCTGAGCTGCCCCTGGCTCTGAAGCGAATCCAAAGCACCATCCCCAGGCACCTTGTTGAGCTCATCCTCTAGCAGGCAGGGGTCCAGGCCCAGCTCCTTGAAGTGATCCTCCTTCACCGTCATGATCACCTGGTACATCTCGCTGTAGTCCTTGGCCGTGAGATGGGAGAAGTTCACATGGGGCGGGATGAGGTCGTGGCTCAGGACATGGGTGTTCAGGTAGCCCAGGATCTTCTCTGTGTTCCTATGGGGAGCAAAGCCGGAGTCACGCAGAGAGCCCCCGCCCTGCAATGGAGGCGAGGTGGGATGTGATCACCCCCAATGGCGCTAGCCTCTATCTCTGCAGACCCAGCCCCATCCCCAGACACAAGCACTGCTCCAGCCCTTGCTCCCCAGGTTGATCACTTCGATGTAAGTAGCACTGCTCATTGAAAGAGCCAAAGGCACTGGGCCCATTTTAGAAATGAGGGATCAAGATCCCTTCCCCCAGCACTGAAATGCAGCCACCTCTGCGGGAGAGCACAGCGGTCCTTTAACGTCACACAGCTACACACCAGTTGAGGACAGGAAGTGACAGAGAATCCCATCTCCAGCTGAAATCGGAGGAGGAGTTTAGAATGTAATTAGCCAAGTTGGATTTGCCCAGAAGAGTCAGACCAATACCCCAGCTTTGAGCTTGGATTTCCAAAGGGATCTAAGGTCTTGTTAGAAGCTGGTGGGAATTGGGCACTTAGATCGTGACTCAGAGAAAGAGCAACCCCTAGCGAGTCACCAGCAATACCCTAGACCCAATCTCCCGTTCAGGAACTGAGCAGGCCCCATATAGCTGCTGAGATCAGTTGCACCAACCAGGTATTAAGGTTTCTTATTTATCCCTGTAACCCGTCTTTTCATCCCCGTTGGGTCACGAGTGGAGACTGAACTGGGAGCTTCTAGACCTAAAAGCAGGAACTTTTAATGCATGTGCTAAAGGAATAGGCCCAGATCCTCCATGGCATTTAGGCACCTAACTCCCAGTGAAATCAACCTTCGAGGACCTAGGCCTAGAAGAGACTGAATGTGCATCCCCGTTGGTGTGGGTTCACCCCCGGGGCGGGAGAACAAGGCCAGAAGGGCCCTAGGGAGAGAGAAATCCACACGTACTCCACCACACATTTCTCATTCATGATGTTGGCCTTGAATCCCAGCACGGCGAAGACCACCAGGGTGGCCAACACCGAGGTGAAGAAGTTGATGAAGGAGACGAGGGTGGCGTCGAACTGACAGTTATTGTCCTGCTTGTTGTAGCTGGAGAAGGCGATGACCCCTCCGAAGCCCAGGCCCAGGGCGAAGAAGACCTGGGTGGCTGCCTCTCGCCACACCTGAGGGTCCAACATCTTGTCAAGCTGGGAGGGGAGAGAAAGGGGGAGGAGCCTGGTGAGTTGTCCCCTTTCCTTGCTCGCTCAGCCTGGTGGGTCCAGGGAAACCCAGCACTGGCACCAAGCCAGGGACATCCCTTAGTGGTGAGTGGGTGGGAACCCTCGATGTAGAACCTTGGGCTCCATATGCTCATGCCCACTGCACCTTGGACTACACTTGACCAGGGTTTTCACATGTGCATAAGGACTTGGGGGAGCCAAGAAGCTAATTCCCTTCCAAACACCCCCTCTAATGAGAGTAGAGTCATGAGCCCACTGTGCTTACATAGCCTATTCCACCCGCCGACCTCTAAGAGTTGGGTGTCACCTTCTCTAACTTACAGCTGGGAAAAGTGAGGTACCGAACAGGAGGAATCGGTACAGTGAGAGCTGGGAATAACAGCTCAGCTTGCTTAATGCCCGAGCCTGTCTGTGCTCCAACCACTAGACCATAGTGTTTTTCCTGGGTTTCAGAGCCAGTATGGATCGTTTCCTTTTAGAGGTGGGGAAGCGACTGGCCCAGGGTCACACTGAGTCAGCGGAGCTGGGAAGAACACCCAGGTCTCCTGACACTCATTCAGATCCCCATCCACTGACTAGACCTCTCCATGAGCTCCCTGTCTAACACCTCCCCTCTGTCTCCCTTCCTCACTACTGTAAAGTTAGATTCGGGCACCCGCTTCCCTTGCATTCTGCTGCAAGCTCCAATCTTCCCATCAGGGCCACCAGCTGACTTGTCCCTTGGGGACTATGCTGGGGTTGCTGCCACAGGATCTGGAGGGCTGCAGGTCCCTGCACGGCGTGGAGAGGGAGCTGGGTGCTGAACTGCAGTGGGATTATATATGTAACGCAGCCAGAGGATGCTCAGAGCCCTCTCTCTAGCTATTTAGAGCACCCGTCTCTCTGTGGTGCCTGAGGAGTGCCCTACGCATTAACATTAATGGAGAGCTAATGCCTATGTGATTATCCCAGTTTGTTTTAAATTCTCCCTCCATCACAGCTTCCCCTTTATAATAAAAGCCAGAGCTATAGGACTGAAGCCTCTGGGTATCTCTCATCAAGCTATCCTCATTAATATCTTGCAACAGGTTTGGGGGATGAGCTGATTCATCTACATCTCAGCTTCATTCACTAATGAGCTGGTTAATTACTTGATCGGTAACACGGATGGCTGCCTAGGTTTGTAACTGTGGAGGTTTGTCTGCCAGCCAGCATCCGTTAGGGGCAGCCCTGTGTAGTCTTAATGTAGCAGAGAGACGGCAGGTGCCACCCAGCAATGCCCCACCTGGAGCTAAGAGATCTGCCCCCCGCCCCAGGCTGGGAGCTGGAGTTTCCTCTAGCTGCACCCCTACGTTAAAGATACAATCTGCCCACTTGTGGAAGTGAGGTGTGGTCTTGGGGTTCCCGATTGTTTCAATGGCACTGGGTTTAGGCACCCTGATCTCCTGTAGGGGGCATGTGTGTGTGTGCATATAGGGTTGTATAAGGCTGTGTGCTGCTGCATTGCTGGCATCCATTTAGTAGTGTGACATGGCTGTATATGTGAGATTTGGAGGGGGGGTGTAGGTGAATCTGTTGCGTAGGTGAATCTGTTTCCTAGTGGGAACCAACTGTATGTATCAGTGGGACTGGGTGTGTGCACAGGACTGATGGCATGTGTGTAGATGTAGTTGTATGTGTGTGTTGTATCAGCGTGCACTGGACGTGTGTGCACCCGCCTGTGGTGGATATAGGAAGCAGTCTGCTCTCTCCTGGGAAGTGAAGGAGCAAGCCAGAAGGAATGGGAGCCTGGATTGTGATCAGGGACCTCTTCCCTTATCGCCCATCCAAACTCCTCATGAGTTCGGCAGGACCAGCAGCCTGGGGAAAGGGCCCTTCCCCTCTCTGATCAGGCAGAGCGACCGCTGGTCCCTTACCTTAGGAGTGAACATGTGCAGGATCCCGTCTATCGCCCCCCTCAGGAGCAGCCCCCGCACCAGGAAGCAAACGAGCACCACGTAGGGGAAGAGGGAGCTGAAGTACATCACCTAGGAGAGAGAAGACCCAACGTGACAGGGACCTGTGCACAGCTACCGCCTCCCAGACGGGCGTTCAGGCAGGGCCCGTCCTCCGTTCCCCTCTGCACACAATCCCGACAGAAGGAACAAGAGAGGGAGAGACTGCTACTGTGAAAGAAGCGTTAAGCCTCTAAGTCAGCATGAAACATGTTGCAGCATTAAGGGGCGCGGTGCTGCTAGAAATATCGCCCTTCAACACCTAAGTGCCGCTTCTATCTGCCATGGCACTAGGGGGCACTGTGCTACTACAGATGCTACCCTCCATAGCCTGAACCCATCCCTTTTATACTGCAGCATGGTGTAACAAGCCTCCCGTACGGGGTCTCAAACAGATTTGAACCTACCACCTTCAGCACTGACCTTTACCACTGGAACAGCCTCCATTTGGTTGTAGCGGTAGTAGGCTGTTATCCTCCACATGACCCAGCCACTAGGGAAGAGCGGGGATGCAACATATTTTACTGGTGCGCTCTATGGCACGAGGGGGCCCTGTGGGGCTAATGCTGACTACCTGTGTAACCTGGGCCTATTTCTCGTGCTCCAGTGGGGATGGCAGCCTGGGGACTCTGTGCCCTGGCATCCCCTGTCAACGTGCCGTATGCTCTACAGTAGAGTTACGGAGACACACTGTGTTCCGGCTTTACCGCTGGGACTCGACCCTTCACAGCTCCTTCACCTTTCCCGGCCAGGATACGCCGCCTTTTTCATAGCGCCCAATGTGAATGTCATCTAAATGTTCACTGCAGCCTTCTCCCCAAGCCTCTGCTCCGGCCCTGGTTGGGTCTGGTGCCTACCAATTCCCTTCAGTGCTGCCTGCCAAGCCGGTAAGACAGGCGGGGCATTGGGGCAGCTTCCTCGGAGCAGAGTTTCCTCAGCAAAGCCAAGGGCAACTAGTGCTAAGGGTCAAACCCGGCTCTGGGCCCAAATCAAACGTGGGAGCACCTGGTTTCATAGCCAGGCGCCTGGCTTGATTTTCACATGTGCAGAACAGGCACAAGCCCCTGAAGTCACAGGGACGCAGGACTGGAAGGGACCTCCCAGGGCATCCATTCCAGCCCCCTGCTATCATAGGCAACCCCATTCATAAAGCCCCATCTTCAAACCAGCGCGGGTGTTTGCCCCACGCTCCTATTTGGAGCCTATTCTGAAACCTCACTCCTCTGATGGTTCGAATTCTAATCCCCAGGCTGTCCTTGAGCTTAACTAGCTCTTCTCCCGCTCTGGTGTGTACTCAGCTGCTCCCTCTCGGCTTTCTTTTACAAGATAATACAAGTCAAGCTCTTTCAGCCTCCTCTCCTGAGATCTGCTCCCCATTCCTCTGCTCATCCTAGCAACCCTTCTCTGCACCGGCTCCCATTTGAATGCATCTTTACTGAACAGGGGTGATGGGAATCAGACACAGTAGTGAAGAGGTCTCACCAGTGCTTCGTACAATGGCATTCGTGCTTCCCTATCTCAACTGGAAATACCTTGCCTGGTACATCCTAGGAATGCGTTAGCCTTTCGCACAGCTGGTCAGTGGGGAGCTGCAGATGGCCAGAACAGGTCTTTTTCATTAGCGGACCTACAGGCTGAGATCTCGACAGGGTGGCAGACGTTAATGAAGTGTCATGTACCAGGGGTATCTGCGGAGGCCAGTCATGATGGTTATATCGGCAAGGCCACATTCTTAGCAGAAATAAACTCACCAGCTGTAGAAATCTCCTACCTCCAGGCACAAGCAGCTGCAGACATTCCTACCTTCTCTCAGCTACCCAGCTGCTCGTTCGCAGACACTCCCCAGCAGTGGTCGCATTCACTTCTACTATCCTTAGTGCACGTAACCTCACTCCAGCCACTGGCAGGCAACAAGACTTGGTGCGGCTCTGGCCCCTGCTGACCCTCACCTTCCCTGAGGACTGAATTCCTTTGATCACGGACAATCCCACAATGCTCCAGGCTGTCAGCAGGCACAGGGTCATCTTCCAATTGAGCCCTCCGTTCTCCGAGATGGAGCTGGAAATCTCCAGAGCCTCGCGGTACCAGAAATAGGTGGTAGCAGAGCTCTTCTCACATTCTGCCTCCACAACTGAAACAAATCAGGGTCATGAGAGTTCAGGTGGCTGGAAAGCACCCCCATCCCTTAAGGGTAACATGTCATTAAGGACGTGATCAAGTGCCAGGGCAGCCAGCCGTGATTTACAAAGGTCTGTATGGCACTTGGGGAATTGGAGCTTGGCTCATTTTTCATAGCATCTTTCTATCCCATCTTTGCTAACAAATGAAAATAAGAGGTTATTAAATGGTGCAATTTACACCTGCCATAATATTCCTAAGTATACCAGAGAGATGTTCAGATGCTACTTATTCACTTTAACACGCTCTGTTTGGGGCTCTCAGGAACCAGTTAGACGAGCGTTTCGAATGCACTTACCAGCTGCCAAATCCATCTGCAATCCTGAGAGTGCAATCAGGCAATCCTGGCAAACACGTCCCAATACAATGCCATGTCCCACCGGCGGGGAAATACCCACAAAGAGATTGTCCCATCCCAGCATCCCCTAACCATGAGCATCCCCACCCAGTGACAACTATCAGCAACGGAAACTACCCACAATCCCAGAAGCAACTCCCCAGATTCAATGCCATGTCCCAGCAGATGGAACCATTTGCAACCCTACCAGCTCTTGTCCACGTCCCATCTCCCAGCACCTGCCCCGCCGGAGAGACAATGCAATTACTCACCGGCCATTGTGCCATTCTTAACGATGGGGCACTCACTCCAGGGGAGCGGATACTGGAAGGATTTAAAGAAGTAAAAGATGCTCCAACCGATGATCACGTTATAATAGAGACCGACAAAGAAGCAGACCTAGGGGAGGGGAAATAACAGTGTTTAGATCCCGCACGGTGTCCCTCTCACACAGGCCTGACGCTGACCAGGAAACCCTGGGACAACAAAGCACCTGGGGTGATGAGACATGGTACTCTGGGCCTGAGATGTGAATGGAAAAAACTCCCATTGACTGCAATGGGCCAAGGGATCAGGCCATTAGAACGTTCACTTCCAATGACCATGAGAGAGACATCCCTCCCCCGAGCGTTACTACACTGGACCTTCAGAAAAAGTTAATTTTAAGCTTGAATTCCAATTCTTCAGTCTCCTTCTTCAATCCACGGCCTAACATAGGAGCTGAAGTTAGACAAATTCAGACTAGAAACAGGGTGCACATTTAACACTGAGGGGAATTAATGACTGGAACAACTTGCCAAGAGCAGTGGTGAATTCGCCAGCCCTGCCCATTCTGGAATCAGGACTGGATGTTTTCCTAAAGGATCCACTCAGATTCAAACAGGAACTAATTCAGGGAAATCCGATGGCCTGTATTATGCAAGCGGTCAAACCGGATGACGACACTGGTCCCTTCTGGCTAGATGTATTAATTGCATCTTCCCCGAAGCGTGCGCAAGCTTATTAAATACGTGTTGTTGTCTTTTGCTCTTTAGGTAACAGACAATGCGAAGAAACCACCCGGGCACAGCTGGGTCTCAAATAACAGTGTTTACTAACTATACACAGACAGCACAGGCCTAATCAGACATTGCTGCTTGTTTCTGGCCTGTTCTAAGACACTCAGTGAATGTCAGTAGACGGTTGGTGTAACAGGGTCTTCCTGCTTCCTCCCTCCTCCAGGCTTCTCCCTGGCCCAATCAAGCTCCAGGAGGCTTTCGCTGTGCAGCACCCGTGTCCTTATTATTTCCAGAGTTGTCCCACCACCAATGCTCAGCTATTCACAGGTTTATCAGCCTGTGGGTTCCTTCTAGCCACAAAGTCAGGCCCCAATAGCAGACAAACTTCCCCTGACCATTCCCCCTGTCTTCTGGCCTCCTCCCAGACTTTATAGTCCTCAGGCCAGCAGGAGCAGCCAATCCCTAGGCCAGGCACCAGGCTTTCCCAGCCCCAATCCATTTCCCCTGATTGGGGCTGGCTGAGCAGGGGCTAATTAGGTGTCTTTTGCCCCAGCATCCTGCTACAGTTGGCAAACCATTTAAAGGGACACTACCTTATTTTCTCTATGCTACAATATGTGATCCAAATAGGTAACAGGCCCAACACCATCCAACCCATGTAACTAACAGACACACAACGATCCTTGGGGACAATTCTTGCTGCATTATTTTCTGTCTGAGCTTTATTCAGAGAAGAAATTAGCAGGGAACTTCATCTAAATCGGTGTGGTCCCTTTGTTGTCTGCTCGCAAGCTGGAAACCAAGGTGACATTGGCCGAACGAAAGATTCAGCACGAATGAGTCGCTCGGCTGTAATTACATTCCAAATAATTGCCCGTATAACCCCTGATCAGGATGTGTTGTAGGTGTCGTCCTCTGCACCTGATCCGCAGAGGACATGAGTCTCATTTGAGAGGCTGCCTTTTTAGCTCACGCAGTAAAGACTCATGTTTTCAGCTCCCGGTTCAACCCCTGGGGTTGACCAAAGTGGCAGCTGTTCCACATATTTTTCAGTGAAGTTGCTTCTGGCACATAGTAGCCAAAGCTAGGAAATAAAAAGCAAAGGAAGAAGCCAACAGCTCTGGGTAGCACGTCTGAGGCCGTGCTTGGATTAACACAGTCTATACTGGTAAAATGGACGTCACACCTGGATCTCCAACGCCTGCAAAACCCACGGGGAATTGCTAGTGCTGGGAGCGCTGTGTGCCCTGGGAAAACTTGGAGCCAGGAGACAATGAGGCTAGAATGGGAGCCATTTATTACCACTTTACAATTGCACCTGCTGCAATGCACCATGACCAAATGCTCAGAGCTCACCTGCAAGGGACACTCTGCTAGCGCAATCCAGGATGAGCCTCCTCACACTCCATCGTGCCCTGGAACTAAGGTGAGAAACTCTCCCCCTTCAGAGACTATCCAAGGGACCGATTCTGTGAGGACGTCTCCTAATGTCCATGGGCTCCACTGAGGGCACTCGGCAGCTCTCAGGAGATGCCCAGCCCCCGGCTGGATGAGTCCCTGCTTGTGCTGAACAATTCCTCTCAGAAGCCCAGGTCAGACTGCCCTGTGGAGCTCAGACGATGCACTTGAATATCTATAGGAATTACCTGCCCTGCTACCATACTGCAGCCACTTCTGGGGTGGGACGTGGCAGCTGTTTAACAGCACTCATTGCTGCCCAACAGGCCAGAGGGGAAGAATACGCTATTCGTTGGCGAGGTAGTGGCCCATGCTGGCATCTGACTGGGACCTTGGGGCTAACACCCTGACTCCTGCAATAAGTGCCATGGGATTTTGATGACAAGTCGGTACAGCCCTGGTTTTACATCTCAGCATCCTCAGACAAGTCCCTCTTCCCAGGCGCCATTCCAAGAGGACTAAGGATGCTGCGGTGGCAGTGGGACGTCTGCCTTGCTATGGCCCCAGTTTCAATAGCTGGGAACCCAGCTGTTTGGGGCCTGCAGTGTGCTCCCTGTGACTGGACAAAGATCAACCCTCCTCCCCCCACCATCACATGTGGCACGCGGTAAAACTCATCTGAGCACTCACGAGACAGCTGGCGTAGCCAATGCCCCCCAGGCGGGGGCAGATGTAATTCCACACGCCGATGCTGCCCCGGCGGATTCTCTGACCGACAGCCAACTCCAGGAAGAAGAGAGGGAGCCCGATGATAATGAGCAGCACCAGGTACGGGACCAGGTAGGCACCTGGCAGGAGAAAGAAGGGCCATTACAGATCCCACCTGCAACAGAGAGCCAGCGTTCTCCCCAGCAGTGGGACAGATGTGGAACGGGAGGACAAGGGGGAGGAGAGAACAATCTGACCGTGATGTCTCACCAGCCGCCTGTTCATCATAACCCAGAACCGTCGGAGTCACTCCTTGTGCCTGTTTCTCTCGCACACTGACATGCCCCTCAGATACTCGTGTGCAGAGGAAACAGATGCAGAGATACACCAATGCTTACATGGACACACCCCCAGCCACACAACGGGGCTGACTGACACAGTAACACACACACACACACACACACACACACTATTTGGCACCTACAGACACTGGATTTATCTGCTTTCACACTTGCACTCGGCACAACGCTCCCTGCTACACTCGAGTAAGTAGCTCCTAAGAGGGCTAAATGGCAACTCTCCAGGCTGGAATGGCTGTCAATAGAAACCCCATTAATCTCTGTCTAACTGGAGAGACTGGAGCAAAATCAGCCGGTCAAGGAGCGTGACCAGATGACGACAAAGAACAAAATGACTCATGCCGGAGCTGCCTGCTGATAAGTCCCCCAGGCGTTCTGGAAAGCTTGGAGCAAAAAGGCCATTTTCCCAGCATATTTCTGATCCTTCCTGCCTGGGAGGCTGGGGATATTTAGAGGCAGATTTCGGATGCCATTTTGGGACATCAAACAAGGGACAGTAGTGCCTGGTTGGCAGGATGGGCTGGCTAGAAATAAATACACAACGGCCTCGTGACGTTACTGACCTAGCGCATCTTCCGGCAGCTCGCAGAGCCTCGGCGTGTTACCAGCACACGACTACCGACCGTGCTTGTGCACCTTCCCCTCCTCGGGCACCACAACGCATCGCACAAGCGCCGCCCCTGCTGCTGAGCCTGAGCGACCCACAACACAATCGCCCCGCTGAGCGTCTCACCCTGCTCTCACAGTGCAACCCTGTGGCCTAACGGTTACCCACCATAACCCCATACCCAGCATGCAGGCCTGGATTAGCCAGGGTGCACTTGCATGGGCGGAGGCCCTGCCCACGGGTAACCCTGTGCGCCCGTCAAAATGTGTCTCGCTCAAATTTGGCCTGACCACTCCCCGCCCCTCTCCTGACGGAGGGGCCAAACCTGAGTGGTGCGGGGCCATGGGAGGGCAGGGCAGGCCATGGGAGCATCCGGAGCAGGGCAGCCAGGATTAGAAGCCACTCTCCTAGCCCAGCTGAGTGCTCCGCTGGGGGGTGCTGTGGATGTCAAGGAGGGCACTGAAGAGCCACATTTTGAAGTTCTTGGGTGATACCACAGGGGGAAAATGATCCCCTCCAATACCCAGAAGTCTGGGCGTGCAATTGCATGCACCAAAACACCCGCGTGCACAGGTCTGATTTGCACGTGACCGTGCGCCGATCATGATTGTAACCGTGGCCCTTGCACGTGCCAATCAGGCAAACACGTTGCATCCCTGGGCGTGCTTTCAATCAAGCACACAGCGTTCTGAAAATCTGGGCCAATATCGCTTTGATACCAATACCAAATGGTTCTCTGCAACAGATGCACACTTTGTTACCAGGGTAAAATGCGGTTTGCCGCCCCCACACCTCACAGCATTTCCAACACATATCCTCTCGTTGTACCAAGGAGAACACCCACCACACACCGGCTCTCTACATCCATTGCTCCCTCATTATCCTCTAACAGGACCCAGTGGCAAGCAGCTAACCTGCACTCTGGCCCCAAATCAGCCAGGTACTTAAGGACACGCCTAACTATAGGTGGGATGGGATAAGACAAGGTGAGGATGGGGAATGCGAATGGGCCGTGGGCCAGATATTCAGTGGCTGTAAATTTAGGGAAACATGAATTCATCAGGGATTCCCCCCCCCCCCCAAATAAAGCTGCGGTGAGATGGGTCAGTGTTATACCCATTGCGGCAATGGGGAAACCGAGGCACAAGGCGGTTATGTGACTTGCTTTTGATGATGTAGCCAGGAAATGGCAGTTCCTGGAATACAACCAGGAATCCCGCCTCCCCCAGTCACAGCTCACTCTGAGCCTGGCTCTGATCTCCCTTACTCTGGTGTAAATCGAGAGGTCCTCCATGGAAGTCCCAGAGCCAGATCCGCAGCTGGTACAGATCAGCACAGCTCCACTGGAATCAATGAGAATTGAGAATCTGGCCCAATAATTGCATTCAACCTCCTCCTTGTTACCAGTACAAACCCAATCAGTGCAACCAATGCATGTCACTGCAGATGCAATGCATGCATAGCAGTGTGTACCCAATGTAACCCCGTGCATACACAGGGTGCATGCAATGCAACTCTTGCATGCATAACGATGTACACAACATAATCCCGTGCATACATATCAGCATGCATGCAATGCAACCCTTGCATGCATCTGTGTATGTACACAATGTAACCCCGTGCATACATATCAGTGCATATGCAATGCAAGCCATGCATTCTCTCTCTGACCCAAACTAGGTCACTGTTCGCTATATATGTGAGATCACAAGGGGAATCAGGTGATGGGGAAGAGCTGGGATAACGGAGCGGAGGTGCGCTCCATCCAATTTGGGATCGAAAGGTGAGGGCGCATGTGACATGCTCACTGTGCAGGTTCAGCCCGAAGGATGACTCATCACCAAGATGACACTAGAGCCATTTTAATTATTGAGATGACTGAAGCCTTCGCAGCTGAGGAACTGCTGAATTATGCAGCGCTGGGAATAAGGACAGCAGGGAGGAGGGGAAGACTCAGAATAGGCTCCCAGCTTGGCGACTGGCAAGAGGGTAGATAAACTGTGACTGGAAATCAGGGTTTGGGTCCTGCTAAATTCCACACCAGGGAATGTAGCTCTGGTGGAGGATCTGAATGGGAGCTCTGAGCTGGGCGAACGCCATTCTGCGGCCGCTTCCTTCCACACCCTGAAAGGTTAGCACTGCAGCACAGAGACACCGAATGTTGATCTTCCAAGGCACTGGGGAACCTCCGCTTTTACCGTAGAACCTCAGAGTGGCGAACGCCGGAGTTACAAACTGACCTGCCAGCCACATCTCATTTGGAACCCGACGTTCAAAATCAGGCAGCAATAGAGACCAAAACAGAAGCCAATGCAGTACAGTGTTGTGTTAAAGGACCAAAAAAATCAAGGGAAAACAGCATTTTTTCTCTGCACAGTAAAGTTCCAAAGCCGTATGAAGTCAATGTTCAGTTGTAAACTTTTGAATGAACAAGAGTGTTTTGCTCAGAGTTTGGAACAACCATTCCTTAGGTGTTCGTAGCTCTGAGGTTCTACCTACTGTATTGACTTTGTTAGGTGCCGTGAGTGCTCAGCACTGCAGAAAATCAGTCCCCAAGGGCTTGGCCCCGCCCTTTGACGTTAGTGTGGATCATGCAGCGTGAGGAGAGCAGAGGCTGGGTGGAGGGGGATGGGCTGGGGAGGGAGTTTCTGTATCTAAACCATGGATATATTTGCCTGTCAATATGTAAAATTGTAGCAATTATCAACTGAGGATCTCGAGCCACTTTAGAACCATTAGCTAATCAAGCATCATCACAGGCTCCTCTGAGATGGGGAAATAAATAGTGATTTATTTTGCAAACTGGGGAAACTGAGGCAGAGTGGTTAGGTGACTTGCCCAAGGTCACAGCGCAAGGCAATGGCAGAGCTGGGAGTAGCAGCCAGGAGTGCTGTCTCCCCAGCATTGTTGTTCACTAGACCACATTCTCTAAGCCAGATTCTGATTTTGTGCGTACTGCTGTAAATCAGGAGCAATTCCACTAAAGTAAATGCAGCGGTCCTAGTGTCAAACCAGCCTGTGAGGAAAATCAGTTCTCCCAATTGCATGAAAACAAAACTCAGGGGTCCGTTTCCTTGTACAGAAGTCACCATTAAAATGCCAACATTCACCTACATTGTGATATCTGACGTCACTGCAATGAGGCCATGTTCTACTCCTGCAAAGAGAAATGGCACTAGAATGTGCTCATAACTGTGAATAAATGCTGACACTCACTAATGGGAATGGATAGAGAGATAGAAGTGACATAGAGTCCTGTGGCACCTTAAAGACTAACTAAAGTATTGAAGCACAAGCTTTCGTGGGCTAATACCCACTTCGTCGGATAGAGAGATAGAGATTCACTTGGTGTTGATTTCAAAGGATCTATCTAGACTGGTTTATGCCATTTGAGAGCTGACCCCACAGGCTGACCTGGTTCAAAAAGCTAAATCCATTTGCTTTCCTATCATATGGAGTGTAGAGATGAGCGCATACCTGTTTTTTGGGTTCTCTGGCAATTTTGGGTGGGAAATTTTCATGTCAGCCTGAAAACAAGTATTTTTTAACTTTGCAACAACTAGAACAAACATTCATTTCATGTCAAACCAAAGGGTTAGCTTCACTTTAATGTTTTTAATAATAAAATTAAAGAACATTTTGGGGGAAAAATTGTTCCAAGCTGAAACATTTTTTGGTTTCTGGATATTTTTTTTAAAAATGAACACATCAGTAAAAGAGACACAAATTTGCTAAAAGTTTCTGTATTGCTGAATCTGAATCTGCCCCCTCTCCCAAAAAAGTTTCAGACAAATAGTGGCACCTTCAACTCTTAGTCATCTAGGGGAGGTGATCAACTAAGCTAAGTCTGCAGTGCAATAAAAAACAACAGCACCCAGTCTGAAAGCTCAGGGCAGCTGATTTAGGCTCGCAGGGGCTCTAAGACTGCTGGTAGGTGTTCAGATTCAGGCTGTAGCCCTGGCTCCGAGACCCTTCCCTATCGCGGAATCAGATAGCCAAGGCTCCAGCCCAAACCTGAATGTCTACACTGCAATTTTAGAGCCCCTCAAATCTGGGTTAGCTGACCCAGGCCAACCACAGCCGTGCCACGAATCTTTTATCACTGTGTAGACATAGCCCATGGGCACTCCAAGAGCCTAGATTGTGCTTGTGGGTTAATCCTGCCCTTGGCTATGTATTCCCACCTGCTACAGATTTCAGCAGGAGCTGGATGTGTGCAGGAATTGCCCCCTCTACATCCCAGTGGTGTGTTGTACTGAGCCGGCAATGCCCACACCCATGGTCTCTTACCTCCTCCGTTTTTTTGACACAAGTATGGAAACCGCCAGACGTTCCCCAGCCCCACCGAGTAGCCGATCTGGGCCAGGATGTACTGCAGTTTGCTGTTCCATGCTGGCCGCTTCTCTGAGTCCAGCTCTTCCTCCGCATCCTTCTGCTTATCCCAGGCCTCGCCCGTCACGTTCAAGACACTGCGCTTGTAGTCCACGGGCTCCTCGTGGGCCAGCAGGTCAGCCACCGATTCGGTGACATGCTCGCTGCTGTGCTCCCGCTGCGTCACTTTGCTGTTCTTCGGCATTGGGGGTTTGCTGGCTCTTCAGCCCCACGCGTCGGGATGGGATGAGAGGGGGCAGCACAAGAGGCAGGCGCTGGCTTTGGAGATCAGCTCCCTCGGCTCCTGTTCATCAGTGGGACCTGCAAAATAGACACCAATGGGCAATGAAAGCAAATGGTCTGTTTGGGCTTTGCTGTGATGGGAGATGCACACTTCACTCGGGGAGGGAGAAGGGGGCGGGTCACCTAGTTTAGGGAGGGGCTTCACCTGGGAGGATGGGACTGCTGGAGTCTCCAAGCTGGTGTGACAGCCAGAGGCCAGATCATCTAGCCAGAGGCTTCAGGCATCTCAAGGCATCGGGGACCTTCATCTGGTCCAGATGGGAGAGCTGGAGGCTTCAAGTGGGTCATTCACCTAGTTCAGGAGATGTGACACGGAGCCTCCAGGCTTCCCCTCGTCCAGATGGGATGCCTAGGGCCTTCAGTGCTAGTGGGGATCTGCACCTACTCTAGGTTGCACTGAGCTATGACCTCCATTTATCTCCCCACAGGCTCCTGCTCCATCTGATTCCACAATATTCGGTCTGCAGCCACTGATTGCCTCCTGCAAGGCCTAGGGTGGAATGATCCCTGCTCTCCTCCGGTGAGCTGCCCACCGTTCCCATGGCTGCTCTCTGGCCAGCACCTTCCACACCCTGCTTTGCTTGGAGCCGAAGATGGGCACTGACAATATGGTTCAAGACAAGAACAGGCATCAGCCGTGTTCGTTTGACAGCGACAACAGCCAGAGTTTCTCTCTCTGCTGATGTTATCAGAGCAATGGAAATAACCAGGAAGCCTGTAGTGAATTCTTCCAAGGCAGTTTTACAACAGATAATGTCGACAGATCATTGGCACAGTGTCAAGAGCCATCAATTGCATTGCAAAGCTGCTGCTGCTCATCATAGGACCACATCCTCAGCCACTGCAAATCCACACAGTCCCATTGACTTGGACGGTGCTCCAGCGAGCTACATCGGCTGGGAATCTGGCCAATCCCGCTTCAAAGATCTATGGCGTCTGCTTCGTTTGAAAGCGTTTCTTAAAGAAAATGAGGAGGGGGAAGGATTTTTAAAAGCAGTTTTCAGCGGTGTATTTCCAGGGCAGTAATAACTGTACGGTGTGATTGTACTGTCACAGGGAACTCTCTTTTGAGCTAACCTGTGTTCAGCAGGTCTCATACTCTGCATCTCACAGGGACCAGACCCATACAGGTCACACATGGTGGAGGGAGAAACTTAGAACTTGATTCTAATTTGCATGATGATAGCAGCTAGACGGCCTGGCCAGGATCAGAGCCCGTTGCGCTAGGAGCTGCATGTACACAAAGGGAGAGACGGGCCTTGTTCCCAGCAACTCACAGTCTGAACAGACAAGGCAGAGAGTGTGTGGAAGGCACGTGTCCAAGGTCACGAGGTCAGAGGGCCAAGGTCAGAGGGTCAGCGACAGAGCCCAGAATAGCACCCAGGGCTTGAATCTCTCTCCAGTGCCCCAGCCAGTAGCAGAGCATGAATCGGGGGGGTGGGCTAGAGAATGCCCCCCCCCCACACACACACACACTCACCCAGCAGCAACAGCTCCTGTCCTTCAGAACTGGGCCTGACTCCCTGCTCCGGTCACTTGGACCTGTGGTGCACAGGGCTGCAGTGCCGTTCAGGTGTGGCTCATCACGATGGCAGGGAAGGCCCATGTTGGAGTAGATGATGTTGCAACCTGGTCACGGGATTGCCATGCCGTACAACTCTGCTGCCATCTCTCAACACCAGGAGTGGGGAGCTGGGCACTGCCACAGCCGGGTGAGTGCTGGGTGGACTCACTCTCCAACCCTACACACCACATCCTACTGCCACCCTTACCCATGCTGGGCCAGACCCTCAACTGGTGGAAATAGGTGTAACTCCACTGAAGTCAATGGAGCAAGACCAATTTACACCAGCTGAAGATCTGACCGGTTGGACAGTAACTGCCTGCACTTAAATCAGTGGCAACCCCCCCCCCCCATTAATTTTAATGGTGTGGGATCAGACACCCCCCCCCCCCGTGATTCGCCCCCCTAGTGAAATAAATAGAATGGGTTATGTAGGAAAGTCCTGTCCAAAGTGATCATGAGCAGAAGCTAATCCAGGCTCATCTCCTGCCACCAATGTCCACGTAGCACGTGTTTTCCAAGAGGTTCGGTGCATGTCGTGGGCCATGCTGGGAGAAGCCAGCGGAGCTCATGGAACCTCATCCCCTCCAGCTGGGCTAACAACTCCGGAACGAGGCTCCTCAGCCAGGCGCGGAGCAGACATCACGGGAATAAACCTGTGCTCTGATCCGGTGACCTGTCCTCAAATGCTCTGGGACATTGTGGGAGCTTGTTCTACTGATCCAAGGTTCCTGTGCACCCCGTGGAATAGAGGCATAAATAAGTCAAGAACTAAGCAAGGAGTAGAGTCAGAAAGTCGAGAATAAGGCCCAAGGGAATTACTCCTGATTTACAATGGAGTGAGAGAGAGAGGACCAAAGCCTTTTGCGTCCTTACAGATCTGTGCATGTCAATCCATGGAGCTTTTTCCTCTCCCCCTTTCTGCTTATTCTGCCAGCTCTCCTTTTCTTCCACTGAATGTGTGCGCAGGGGCTACCTCCTGTGTCTGCAGTTTTCTCCCGCATCCGTTTGCCCAGGTGTCCAGCCCCGATCCGCTGAGAGATCACTCTCTAGCACTGTACCATTTCTGCATCCCCTTTGGGCTTTGCATTCACCGCACTGCTCTTCCCGGTGGGTCTTTCCCTTTATTCTCCCCTGTCCCACCCCCTTTCTCCTGGGAATCCTTCCCAGCCATGGGGCTTTTTCACAGGGCTCATCCCAGAAGGGATCATTCGATCTAGTGCAGTGAGTCTCAAACATTTTTACTGGTGACCCCTTTCACACAGAAAGCCTCTGAATGCCACCCCCCTAATAAATTAAACACATTTTTATATTAAACACTTACAAATGCTGGTTTGATAGTGGAGGCTGACACTCGCGACCTCCCCCCCCCCCCCCCCCGTACTAACCTCACGACCCCCAGTTCGAGAATCCCAGATCTAGTCTGAGCTCTTGTCCAGCACTGGTCATTTCCCCCAGTTACCCCGCTACTGGGCCCAGTACTTGCGTTTGGCTACAGCATCTCTTCCAGAAAGACATCGAGGCTTGACCTGGAGATCTCAGATGAGAATCCACTGGAGGGGGAGCTTGTTCCAATAGTTAATATCTCCCCCCCCCCCCCCCGGTGTTAAACATTTCTGCTTTATTGCCAGATGGATTTTGTCTGGCTCAGCATCCAGCCATTGGTTCTCACTGTGCTATCTAGCTCCCACTCCAGTATCACTGGGTCCAGAAGCAACCCCTCTGGATGGGCACATTTGAAAATCAAGTCCTCCCTCCCCAGGATCACATAACCAACCTCCCTGTCAGTTCCGGTGTCCGGCTCTTGCACTGTAGAATGAGCAGGTCCCTTTAAAAAGGGGCCGTGAAGGAAGGTCATTGGCTCATGGAAGATCACTCACTAGAGCAATCAGGGATTTGTAGCAGCCTCCATGCTACCGAGTCCACAGAAAGATTTAATCAGAGCAATCAACGGCGCATTAGTCCCGACTTACAATTCATTACCCAACAACTGGGGGGGAATCAGACAGAGCCCGGGCTCACAGCCTGCTGTATTTCTCATAAGCCTGGACAACGGCTGGCAAAATGAATGGCCCAAGTTCATTCCAGGCTGCTAACATTCAAAAATCCGATGGTGAATAACCATTGAGGGCGGCCTAGCAAACAGGTTACTAGATTGGGCAGCAAGGATCTGGGTTCTAATCCTAGCTCTGTTGCTGACTCACTGTATGATGTTGGGCAAGTTACTTCAGGGCCTTTAAAAAGTCAGACCTCTCCTCACTCCGTGCCTCAGTTTCCCCCCTTCCTCCCCCACCCCTAACCTATGTCTGGTTTATCTATTTAGACTAAACTCTGCAGAGCAGAACCTGTCTCTTACTATGTGTGTCCAGGATCTAGCAATGCTTCCAAATGGGGCCTTCAGGTTCTACTGTCACTATTCAGAATAAGCCTGGGACATGCAGCTAGCTCTTTGTGGGAACACGGGATGGCACATACGCCTGTGAGATTAGAAGGCGATGCAGAAGAAAGCCTTACTGCCCTGCTGGCGGGAACGACACCCACTGGGACATTGCGTGAGCTCAGCAGAGAGTCTCAAGGTTGAACGGGTATAGGCTCCCTCTGCCCTTGTTTTGCCAGGACTGTAGTATCTGGGCGTCTCTCGCTCATTAATTAGTTTATCCTCACAGCATCCCAGGAGGTTGGGAAATACTCCCCCCCTCTTACCGGTGAGGAAAGTGAGGCACCAAGAGATCTAGCCCAAGATTTTCCAGCGTGACCTGGGGAAGTAGGGGGGTGTCTCAGCCTGAAACATCGAACGGCGCCTGGTTTTCTGAGGGAGGACACGCTGCACTTTCTGAAAACTAGGCCCCTTTGATGGGTTTCAAGTTAGGTGCCCAAAATCACCAGGCACTTGGGAAAATCTTGGCCGAGGTGACTTGCTTGAGGTCACAGAAGTCAGGCTTGGAGCCTACATCTCCTGAGTCCCAACTCAGTACCCTAACCGCAAGCCCATCCATCTTACAACACTTCTCGATGACTGGGAGGAAAGGATTGTTGGCCTGACTCCGGTTGCTGTGGGGCAGCGAGGTGCCCACCCCTCACAAACACCATCCCACCATCTGGGATCCTTACCAAAGACTGAGCAGCCCAAGGAATCTGGATGGTTCCCTCCAGGCAGGGCTGAGGCACATAGGCATGGGTGGGAGGAAGCTGTTAGGACTCCATATTCGGTGGAGAAACAGAGGGATTTGATTCACCAGAGCTGTTAACCCAGCCCCTTTCACAAGTGCTAAATGATCCATCACATCAGTCTTGCAAAACTTCACCATCACCTGTTCCTTTCAACAATCCTTTTGATACACCTACTGGTGTCTCATTTCTATGGTGCCCCCCCCCCCGGATTTTTCCCTCCCTTCCTCTTTCCTGCGGCTTCATTCATGAGCCATGTAGAGATAGAAATCCTGGGAAACTCCTTCTACCAGCTCTTCAATCAGAGTCATACCCTGGAGCCCTGTATTTGACAGCCAGGAAAACTATCCCTTTCTCAGATTGGTTGCTGCCATCTGGCCACGCTGCCAGGGGGAGGGAAAATAATTGGAAGAGCTCGGAGGTCTGCTGAGGTAACTCACACAAACGTAAGTGAATATTCTTATCGGCTGCATGCGCCAGAAAGGGAGGCCATTAAACAACGAGGGACAAATTCATTCTTGGGGCAACTCCGTTGACTTTAGGACACATTTGGCCCAGAATTTAAGTGATCACCTCCCAGGGCTGGGCAACTTCAGAGAACCTGGGTGCCTAACGCAGACTGCTCAGTTCTGCATCCAGGTGCCACACCGGGGTGCCAACTGGGTGCCCTAAATTATACCCCAACTTGGGCACCAATCTGGACTCAGCTAAGCTGCTTTGCACTGCTCTGTTGCTGCTTTGAGGACTTCCTGGCATATTCCCTGGTGCGAGAGAATCCAGTGATCGCCCAATTCCAGCCCATGGCGCAGAGAACACAGCTGACAGAAAGAGACCATGTTTAGGCCTAGTGGACAGAGCACTGAACTGGTACTCAACAGACCTGCCTTCCATTCTGGCTCTGCCACTGGCCTGTTGGGTGACCTTGCACAAGTCACCTCCCCTCTCTGTGCCTCAGTTTCCCTATCAAATGGAGATAATGAGATGGATCATCTTTGTTAAGTGATTGAGATCTGCTGGTGAAAAGTGCTAGGTAAGAGTAGTATGCCCTGGTGATCCCTAGGGATCCAAATATCCCCTTCAGGGAGAAGAGATGCAAGGGGGGGGGGAGGGAATCTCTTTTAGTGGACCAACTTCTGCTGGTGAAAGACACATTTTTGAGTTACACAGTGACCTGAAGAAGAGCTCTGTGTAGCTCAAGAGCTTGTGTCTTTCACCAAGAGAAGCTGGTCCAGGAAAAGAGATTACCTCACCCACCTTGTCTCACTGAAGTCCCGGGACCAACACTGTAAACAAGTTTCAGGCTATAGGCAGCTGGTAAAAGTTAGAACAATCTCCAGGCAGTTCTGAAACACAGGGAGAGGAGTACTTGATCTGGCGGTTGGCAGCCCCAGGATCAAGTGAGAGAAAAGATAGCACAAACCCCCTCTCCTCTGTGCAGCTGCAGAAAGGCAAAACTCAGAGCCCTGAGGCGGCTGCCTCAAACATGGATGTATGGTGGTTACATACATACATAACTCATTATCTCCATTTGACAGATATGTAAACTGAGGCACAGAGGGGAGGTGACTTGCGCAAGGTCACCCAACAGGCCAGTGGCAGAACCTGACAGGTGTTCATGCAACCTCTTCTTAAAGGACTCCAGAGATGGGGATTCCACAACCTTTCTCGATAGCCTATTCCTGACCTTAACGATCCCTATAGTTAGAATGTTTTTCCTAATATCTCACCTAAATCCTCCTTGCTGCATTTAAGCCCATTACATCTTGCTCTACGGTCAGTGGACATGGAGATCAATTGATCACTGTCCTTTTTCTAACAGCCCTTAGCACATTTCAAAACTGTTATCGGATCCTCATTCTTTGTAAGATTTAACAGGCCGAGGTTTTTTACACCTTTCCTCCCAGGTCAGCTTTTCTAAACCTTTTCTCATTTTTGTTGTTTTCTCTTCAGTTTGCCCACCTCTTTCCTCAAGTGTGGTGGCCAAAATTTTGTTGTAGAAGCCCATCAGGTGTGGTATCCTGCCTGCATAATGGCTTCAAAGAGAAACCATTATGTCCTGTATCTGTAGAAAGCTGAATTTGTGGTTCAGGGAGTAGGTTCTATGTCTGGCTAAATCACAGACAAAATCCTTCTTGGGCCCCATCCAAAGGCTGTTGAGATCAATGGAAAGATTCCCAAGGCTTTCACTGGGCTTTAGAATCAGGCTGCTGTTTTTCAAAGCTGTAGAAGATAAAGAAAATGTTCCTACCTGACCCTGCATCAATCACGCCCTGAAGCCTCAGGGTTCACGGCACTCGTCTTAGCATAGGATGCTCCTTTTGCAGGCAATTTTTCTGCTATAGTAACTGCCATGGAGTTGGGAGATATTGGCATGAATGGCGCGTTATTATACAATTAAACTATTGTATCAATCTTGACAGAATATTTAAACTGCTTCACCGTATCATTTTAGGAGACTCCTGATCCAGCAGAGCCCAGAGATCTGACACTGTAGCCTAGCAACGGATGCAGCAGAGTGCAGCTTAAAATAGCTTTTCTAATAGCAGCAGGAACAGAGCCTGAGATCTGTGAGCTCTCTTAAAGGAGGGGGAATAATGACGTGAAAGGAAGCAAAACAGTCAGAAAAATCACTCCTTGCCAAGCGCCTATTTTCCCACCGTCCTGCTCTTTAACCCTTTCAGCAAGTCATTGACATCTGTTCAGGAACACCGCCCCTGCCTGACCAACAGTCCTCAGCTTCTAAGTCACCATGGATCAAACGATGAGATCTTTGCTCTGTCCTTATTCCGGAAAAGTCTGGGCCATTTGCAGTGAAAATTAGTCTAAACAGATGTTTGCCTGAAAACTACATAACAACTTCCTATTAAAAATATACGACCAGGTTCTCTTCTCACTCACCCCGATGCAAATGAGGAGCAACTCCATTGGACCTGCTTCTCCCCTCACTCACGCTGCTGTAAATCAGGAGGAATGCCACTGAAATCAATCGAGTTATACTGGTGTAAGCAAGAGAAAGGCCTGTGAAGTAGAAAGGACTGACCGTTAGGTACTAAAGGAGTGGATGGTGGTGCTGTCCTTGGTGCTGAAATTGGCCCATGGGCTCCAGGGTTAGCTGCAGGGCAGTGAGGGAAGCTTGAAAAGTGAGATTGTTTCATACAGGACCAACCAAATTTTGCCTGGCTGAGTGGCTTGTTGGGAGAACCTTATAGGCAGCACCTAACCCACAGATTTCAGCCATCCTCCTCTTTAATATGCCTCAGCTCTTTTCTTCCAGTCTTGTCATTATAGACTAGAAACACTTCTGGGTAGTGCTGCTTTCTGATTTTAAAAACAGGTGTTGAAAATCAGGGACCTGAATCTGATTTCACCCACGCCAGTGTAAATCAGAAAGAGGTGCATTAAAGCCAACATGGCTGACATGGGCCAAATTCTGCACTCAGTTTCACGGGTGCAACCCCACTAACATTAAGGGAGCGTGGCAGAGAATTTGACCAAACACCAATGTGAGATCAGAACCAGACCCGAAGTACACCCCATCCATTCCCAACACCCTCAGCATCCCAAAGCACTGGATCCAAGGCCCATTGACACCAGCCAGATCCTTCCCACTGACTCCAGGCTCAAAGGCCAGGCCTCTGCTAATTTAAAAGGACATTTCAATTCCAGCATTTCCCTCACTGTTGATTGAAAAGGGATTTAAACAAAAATTCATCTTCCAAAACAAAAAACAGATCAAGACAAGTCTGATCTGCTGACAAACACGAGCCTTTCTATTCTGATTTGCTATAGAAAGCCCGTGTTACTGACAGATGGGGACTTTGTTTACTCAGGCCTTGTGGCATTAATTTTCTTAAAACGTGCCCGTTCTCCCTCTTTAGCAGAAAGACGAGGGCATTTCTAGCTCTCGGGTTGCAATAATCACACTTGAAATGCTCAGTGGTTGCTGAATATTTGCAGTAATGTTTCTAGGGTGACCAGCAAGCAAATGTGAGAGATGGGGATGGGAGGGGGGCGGTTAATAGGTATAGGTAATCTACATAAGAAAAAGCCCCAAATATTGCAACTGTCCCTATAAAATCAGGACATCTTGTCACCCTAAATGTTTCACATGTAACGGCTATGCTGGTTTTTTTGTCATCTGCCTGTGGAAATGGGCCTATTTGCAGACAGGATTGTAGCTTTCCCCATGGCGAGGCTGAGAGAATTTGCCAGCTAAAGGTGGTTCCGGTGCCCTGGGCGGAATCCCTAAGGGACTCAAGAGAGTATATTCTCAGTCCACATCCATGCCACATGATTAAAGATTGCTGGGCCAGATGTGTCCCTAGTGTAACCTCACTGAAGTCAATGGACTTGTGCCTGGGATGAATCTACATGTGTCATTTAGGCCCACGTTTGGTGTTTCCTAGCTTTGTCCCTTGGGTCTGCTCTATCCCTGTAAGTCTGCTAAGTTACTTGTTGCTTAATATTGTTATACACCTGCACGGTTCAATATTACCCAGTTATATGTAGTGGCTGCCTTTGTGCTGATAGTTTTACTCAAGTTGTACATGAGGCTAGGGCTAAAAAATGCATTTTTACCATCCAGAAATATAATGGAATGTGCAACTCCAATTGTCTACCCCCCCCCAGCATCCTCCCTGAAAAGGGGGTGCTGTTAAAAGAGGGGGGAAGCCCGGAGTCCAACTCCCATTGGAAGACAATAGGAATCGGGCACCTACCTCCCATTTGTGCCTTTGAAAAATCTCCCTGCAGAACTGTAAATAAAACATACCTATGCAAATAATGTAGCCTACAATAATGTCTATTCCAACAGGAACACAGGGATCATTGTGCCAGAACAGACCAGGGGCCTGTATCTCATCTCGGGCAGTCACCCATACCAAATGCTTCGGAGGAAGGTGGAAGAAACCCGGCAGAAACAGTGCTGGGATCCTCTGTCCCCAGGAGGATTGTCTTCCTAACTCTCATATCCATGGTCTGATCTAAGAGATTCAGAACATAAAAGTGAAGATAGGGTCAGACGTGACTTTGGGAACATGGCAGCTTCTTACTCAAGAGATCTGCTCCCTGCTGGGATTCCATCTATTACAATCTACAACCCTTTTCTGTTCCAGGCCCCCTCCCGGAGCCTCTCATCTAGCTGGGATCTAGCCAGGACCCCCCTACTCTTTAGTGATACGGGAAGGGCAGAGGGGTGGCTATGTTCTGGCAACTCTTCATGACCCCAAGTTGAGAACATCCACTCCGGAGTCAAATCTGCTGACTTCCAGCGACAAATATTAGCCTCTATTCATGGCTTTTCACTCCTGCCAACCCTGAAGAGCCAACCCAGCTCTAGGAGAGTGAGCGGCAGCCTACTACACCATTGTTAAATGTTCTCTGATTGCAGAATCTTCATGGTTCGAGAATGACATAGGAGCTGGAAAGAAATTCAGCCAGTTAGAAAGGCGATCTTATTTCTAATAATTACTTCTAGTGGGAGTGAGGCAACTAAATACCTTTTAGGATCTGACCATAGAGCTTAAGCGGCACGGCGGTATCATGCTGGCCCTCCCAACAGGGGTGAACCCTCTGTGAGTAAGTTTGACATGGAGTTAAGTAATGAGTCATTCTCATAGTTGCTGCTCAGAATGGACCTGTCTGAAACTGAAATCCCACCATCAACCAGGACATTGCAGTATCCAAAACCCACTAAAAACTCCCATTGACTTCACGGGGCGTGGATGAGGCCCTAAAGGCACAGGACGCAGGGTTGGCTGGTGTCTGAGGACTCCTGCCGACGCTCTCCTAGCTCTCCAGACAGCCAGAGGGTCCCAGAATCTATGGGTAGGTCTACCCTGCCACTAAATACCCACAGCTAGCCAGAGTCAGTTGATTTGGGATTACAGGCCTCGAGCTAAGGGGCTGTTTCATTGAGGTGTAGACATCCAGGTACAGGTTGGAGTCTGGGCTCTTGCACCCTCCCCCCTCACGGAGCTCCAGATCCCAGGCTCTCTGCAATTAAACAGCCCCTTCGCCCCGGGCCAGTCGTGTAGACGTACCCAATGGGACTCACTCTGGTGCCTTCCATCAGCCGGAAATGCGAACGTTTACAACGGCATGTGCTCCCCAGGGACTAGAGGCTTCTGGGCAAGGCTCTTACGCTTGCAGCAGCACTAAGGGCTTCGAACGGTTCTCAACACTGGCGCTCTGCGTTCCAGTTTAACAAGCCGCATTACGGCAGGCTTCCTGCTCTGTTATGAATTGTTGAGTAGAAGAGGGAGCACAGTGGTGTGAGTTGCCTCCCTGGGTTTCTCAGGGCATTAACCAGATCTATACAACGCTGGCTCAGCTTTTGTCAACAGTCCACCTGACATGGGAGGCGGCCCAGATTACAGCAGCCCCTTCAGCCCCATTCTACATGGGGGGAAACTGAGGCCCAGAGGCAGGAAGGGACTTACCCAAGGCCACACAGTGAATCTGTGGCAGAGCTGGAAACAGCATTGAGGTTGTGTGACGCCCAGGCTGCTGCCTTGCCACTTAAAGCAGCCTCCCATGCCGCCTCCTCATCTCATTCCACCTTGCCCCAGGGGAAACCTCATTCCTCCCAAGTTCCAGAAGCCTCGGAGATGATCAGGGAGATGACATCTGTCCCTGGGAGATATCCCGCCTCTGCCAGGCAAAGCATCCAGGGAACGAGGCCTAGAAATCCAGCATGCCTGTGCACCCCAGCCAACGGGCCCTTAGAAACAGTTGTGAACTGTCAGTCTATCATTTGACTAAGCACATAGTGTGTTCCCAGCCAGCTATTCCAAAATCGGAGAACTATACTAATCACTGATCATCAGTATGGACAGAGCCCCCAGCATCACAGAACCTCTCCTTAATGTGTGTCTCTTCCCAACACCCCTGGGAGATACGGCATGGCTATTATCCCCATTGTCCAGAAGGGGAAACTGAGGCACAGAGATACTAAGGGATCCACCCACGGTCATGCAGGAAGCCGGTAACAGAGCTACCCAGGTTAGCGCTCTAACCACTGAATCGTCCTTCCTCACTTTCCCAGCCTCATCTTCAACGCTCTGTATGGACACATGGAGTCCCCCTCCCAGCACTCGTGAGCTTAGCAAGCTAGAGTCATTATCCCCACTTTGCAGGTGGAGGAAACGTAGGCCCGGAGACCCACTCAATGTCAGTGGGGAGCCAGCATCAGAGTGGAGCTTAGATTGCAGGAGTTTGATATGAATTGGACAAGGAGTCGAGGAAATAGACTCATGAGAGTCACAGGTGTGTGGGGCCCCTCTTGGGGAACCAACCCTGAGCTTTTTACTCACTCCACACTCAGGCAAAACTCTCATTGTTTGCCCGAATAAGAGACTAACTTGTAGGCACAATCACCGTCTCCTAAAGGAAAACCAGCTGGTGGAAGCAAAGGGGGAAGAAATCGCCTTGATACCTCTCCCTGTACACACAATGTTTTTGTCATGGGGTCCCCCTCTGCAGAGCAGGCTGAAGGGCCTACTCACTATACTCAGGAACCTGCACAGATTCTGGGGATCAGTGGAAAGCCAGCCCCATGGGCATGGAAGGCCCCACACTTCTGCTTCTTGCCCCACTCCACTCCCTCTTGGCACAGCTCCATTGCGTAACTCCGCTTAGTCACTGACCTCGTTCGGAAGGGAGGCAAGACTCTCAAGATCAGGAAGAACGGAGCGTGGTGATTTTTTTCCAGGCAGATTTTATTTGGGGCCCGCTGCGCTTCGATGCTGCCTCTTTAAGCCTGTGCCGGCTGCTGTGACACATGCCAGCATGCGAACGTGTTCCCAGCCACCTCGCCCGGGGAGCGATAGGCACTGCTGAAAAATGCCAGCCCCAAGCTAGGCCAAAGGGAAACAGATCAAAGCAGAAAAAGGCATTTTTTTATAAGGACGTTAGGGCCTGAATTCTTGGGTGCTTTGTCGTTGAGCTGCAGAATCAGGCCCTCAATGCTGATTTAATGGGCTGATCAAGGTGTAAAGAGGAAGCCATTTATGCAGGGGGGAGCTTTAATTGGCCTTGATCCCTTTGGGGCCACATTTCAGAAGGTCAGCCTCCTTTTCGGCACCTGCCAAAACGTGCCTTTTCTCCTCCCAGGCGCCACAGCCAGGGGCAGCAACATAAAACCCTAAGCCAGATGTTTGCCTCCAAGTCGAACTCCAGGTGCCAAGATGAGTGGTCACCCCTCTACTGATCGCGCATGAAGATGGGCTGGTCAGAGATGCAAATGCTCAGACTCGTGCCCACAATTTACGGGGCAGAGGCATGTGCCCGAGTGCCGTTGGCACCAGGCCTCGGCTCTTAAAAAACATCCCCCTTTTGTCTTGTAGTGACTAGCGGCCACATCTCTCCTCTCTCGCTTCGCCCCGCAGAGCTGTCTGCTGTCTCCCCTTGTGACACCAGAGGCTGGCTTCTCGGCCAGCATAAATAAAATGAACACAGCGGTGATACTCCACTGGTATCAATTAGCGTCTCTGGCCCCAGGATATTTGACGCACTAAGAAACAGCTTTTGGTTTTTCAGAATCATAGAATATCAGGGTTGGAAGGGACCTCAGGAGATCATATAGTCCAACCCGCTGCTCAAAGCAGGCCCAATCCCATTTTTGCCCCATACCCCTAAATAGCCCCTCCAAGGATTGAACTCATAACCCTGGGTTTAACAGGCCAATGTGCAAACCACTGAGCTATCCCTCCCTCCAAAATGCTGAATTTCCCATTGCAACAGTGAGTCCAGCTAGCACCTTTCCTCAGAGGATCTCAAAGCACTTTCCAAGGGTAGGGTGGGGTAGGGCTACTGGAGTGAAATACCCATGCTGGTTTCCTTTGCTCCCTGTAAAAATGTTGTAAGGGGATAGGAAACATTCACATCCTAATGGCCCCACACAGGCACAGACAGGCACAGACAGGCACAGAGGAATGTTGCATCCAAATGGCACCATGTGGTCCCCAGAGAAGAATTTTGTCCGAATTGGGGAAGTGAATCATCTCCTGGCACTGCACATCCCCTGGCCTCCTCTCGCTCTCACAACCACCGAGCGTACAATCCAACCCACATCCCTTTGCCAACCGGACAACAAGAAGATTTGCTGCTCTCAGGGGATGCCGGGCTCCTTCCTTCCTAGCTGGCCCCACTGGAACACTTTGCCATCTGGACTCATTAGGATTCGTCCCCCTCCCCCACACCTTCTATGCTAGTTACATTTCACAAACACACGCAACAACAAAAACGACACACCGACTTCTAGTGCGATTCAGTCAAAACCAATGATGGGCACACGCTGTCCCCCACTGTGGGGTGAACCTGCTGGTTGATTTACACCCACTCACCAGGAAAGCAAGGCAGGGGATGGCTTAGCTACTATCAGGCGCCCCTCAGCTGCTTAGCTAAAACTGGGGGCTCAGATCGCAAGAGGGACCGTTCTTCGGAGACAGATCAGCTGTGTACCTGGCAGGAGGGGGGGCTTTCCAAAGAGAATTAGGCCCTCAAAGCCTGATTCTTTCTTGCCAAGTCACTTACCCCAGGGCAGAGGGGGGATAAAATGTTGCCATTCTGATTGGATAGCAGCTTACATTCACTTTGCCCTGAGGCATCTGACCTTATAGCACAGGCCTGTAAATACCTGGCTAGATTTAAACAATGAAATCCTGCGTGCGCTGCGTGGATGTTACTAATGATGAGATGGCACTTTAACAATAACAGCAAAACCTTCCCCTGTTCTTTGAGTTCCTGCCCCACCGCCCAAGTGGCTGCATTTAATTGGCATTTTTTGCAGATGCCCTGATTTGGGATGCAAGGTACCACCGGGTAAAATAATATTCTTAGCGCTTTACCAAGAGTCCATTGACTAAAGCCCCCAGGAGCCCAGCAGAGGCAGATGGCGGTGGTCAAAGGCGTATCTCAATGTTTATCGTCCCATAACATTTGGGGAAGGGGAATTTTCACACTTTATTAGTCAGGAGGCATCTGGACAAGTTTAATCATCTGATTTGGTCTCCTTTCATCTCTCATTTGGTAATATGAAAACATCAGCTGCAACAATGTGACACTGAACTTGTAGCCAGTTAAAGCCAATGGTCATATGATTCCTTGCAGGTTGCAAGCTTTATAACACTCACAAGAGGCTATTTTTCCAGCTGGAGCAGGCGAGCGCTCCCTCCCCAGTTAACAGCACTAGCTTCAGATTAACGACCTTCCCTGACAGCAAACGCCTCCTGGAAAACTGCATGTGAATGGACTTCTAATACAGCTGACGTATCTCCAATCACAGCTTCTCCATTTCAGATCATCTTCATCTATTGTAACATAAAGAACCTCTTCACGTGGAAACGACAATGGCCAGACTGATCTAACTCACACTAGAGTAAATTCAGAGAATCTCCACTGAACTCAGCCCTGGTTTACACTAGGCCGGGGGGGGGGGGGGAAAATCAACCTAAGATACACAACTTCAGCTACGAAAATAGCGCTAGTCGACTGCTGCCGTTCCCGTCAATTCCACCTCTCTCGTGGAGTTCTGGAGTGGACAGGAGCGTGCTCGGGGATTGATTTATCCCATCTAGACCAGACACGATAAATCGATCCGATAGATCGATTGCTACCCACTGATCGGCATGTAGTGTAGACATACCCTCAGTAGAATTACTGTGGATTTACAGGTCTACCTGATTGTAATAGGCTAGATTCTGACCTTACAATGGGTTTACATGGATGTGACCCCACTGCAGCAAATTCTCCTCTCAGATTGGTATAAGTCTAGAATAACCCTGGAGTAAGTGGTACATTCTGGATTTACACCAGGAAAAGTGAAAGCAGCATTTGCACTACTGACATCAGTAAATTGGGAGCAGTTTCACACTAGTACATACTAGATCAGAATCAGGCTCAGAAGTTTGGTCTCCTTTCGATCGAGGATATTACAGTTCTGAGAGACTTTAAAGCCAGAAGTTGACCATCGTGATCACCCAGTCTGATCTCCTGTACATCATGGGCCACAGAATCTCACCCGTCCACTCCTGTAACAGCCCAGTTAAATAGAGTCCGGTTTTCCTGACCTATTCACAGCACGTTCCATGAGATACTGTCAAAGCCACATCTAGGCCAAGTGATTTTTTAAAATCAGAGCCACAAATGTAGGACGGGAAGGGACTCTGAGAGGATATTAAATCCAGCCTCCTGTGCCAAGGAAGGATCAAATAAACTTAGATCATCCCTGATATCCAACATGCTCTTAAAATCCTCCAATAAAGGAGATTCCACAGCCCTCCCTTGGAAACTTTAACTGCCTTTCTAGTTAAAAAGGTTTTCCTAGGGTCTAACCTAAATCTCCCTTGCTGTAGATTACACCCATTACTTCTTGGATTACTTGAGCTGTATAAACTCAAAAGCTCATGTCTCTCACCAACAGACGCTGGTCCAACACATGATACCTCCTCCCCCGCCTTACCCACTCCCACCTGTCCATTCCCAGAACAGGTGGGTTTGCCAGGGTGTGGAAGCAAGAATTAGCTCTTCAGCTTTTAAGCCGAGGGTGCACTCTTCCGGGGGTGCAAGCCATCATAGCTTAACCCAGGGCAATGGCGCTTTGCTGATTTACACCAGTTGAGCATCCGGCCCAGAATGCGAGACCGAGAGGAACCTGTGTCCTTGGAAGTGCTGTGATTTTCTGGAAACCACAAATGCAGGAGGGGAATGAGCCACCTCCTGGCCTCTTTAATCCGAGGAACACACATCTCAGTGCCAATTTTCCGGCCCCCAAATAAGACTCCCGCTCTGAATTCACGGCATGCAAATAAAGAACTGCATGCAAGGCAGGGGCTGGAAATTAAATATTCATCACGGTAGCGTGTGCTTTCCACCGCCCTTCCCAGTGTTACCGTCAAGGTCACCCGGGCAAGCCTGGAGGTAGTTCAAGCAGAGGCATTTTGGAATTTGCAAGGTTGTCTCCTGATGCTGGGCTGTGGACACCCAGCCCCCCACGCCAGCTTGCCTCAGCTACTGCAAAAAACCTTTAACATCACTCTCCCTCCTACTTTCTCAACCAACCCTTCCTGTGCACCTGCTTAGCCTCGCCCTTTCGGGGGGGGGTCTTTTTAGATTCCAATTGACCCCCGTTTCCTTTCTCTCCCTCCCCCCGCTTAAGCCAGCCCCTCCCGGATTCCCTTCTCCCCCAAGAGGCCAGATTCCCCCTGCAGCCCCGTAGCCTAGCAACTGGGGAGGGGGCGGGTTGCAATGGTGGAATAAAACAGGCGCTCACCTGGCTGGAGAGAGGCGCCCTGGCAAGGGGGAGGGGAGCCCCAGCGAGGGGGATACAGAGACAAAAGCCATTGCACGTACCGATCTTGCAGCATAAGGGGGGGGGGTCTTACCTCTCTCCCCCGGACGCTGCCCAGTGCTGGGGTGGAGCAAAGCGGGACGCGAGGAGGTGAGCAGAGGGGAAGCTCTCAGCGCGCACGCAGCCCGGCGCAACTGACCGGCTCCGGCGCTTGGGGATCGACCTGCGGCGCGGCGCGGCGCGTCCTGACGCACGGAGGAAAACTCCCCAGATCTCTGCGCGGGGCGGCGGCAGCCGGGCCGGGGGCCGGGCCCAGCGTATCCCCCTCCCCGCGGCAGAAAGCGGGACGGCTCCGCTCTGCTGCGGCGCTGGTAAAGGGCCGGCAGATCCCGCGCCGCTCAGACCCGGGGGAGACCCAGCCGCGTCCCCGCCTTCAGTCCCTGGGCAAGTCCTGTCCCATCCCTCGGGGCTCAGAGCGACCTGCCGGAGAGCCCGCTGCCTCTGCCTGCCCCCGGCGCCGCTCCCACCCCGCCAAGACCAGCCGCGGGCTGGGGGAGCGCTGCCTTCTCTCCCCAAGAAAAGGGGGGGACGATCCGTTAGCCGGGAGGGGGTGACGCAGGCTTGACTCAGTGGGAAACGCGCGTCAGTGAGCAGCGTTGGGCTAGCGGACAAAAGAGAGGCGGAGAAGCGGGCTGGAGAGACCAGTGCGTGGGAGAGAAATCCGGGAGGGGTCCCCCCTTTTCATAAATAGCCCCTCCCTTACAAAAGGAGGCACACGAATGTGACTTACCTTCCCCTCCCGCAGCCAGCTGCGGAGTCATGACGGTTCTCTGGCACCTTTTACCTGAAAATACCCTTGTGCTTTAGGAACCTTACTGGACCCAGAGTCACCGAGTTTAAGGCCAGAAGGAGCCTCCCCATCATCTAGTCTGTAGATCACAGGTCATGAATACCACCCAGCATCTGACCAGCACTCCCGGGAGGCCCATTATTCACATTTCCAAATGGGGAAACTGAGGCACAAACAGGCAACACAAGCTGGGACTAGAACTCGGGGAACAAAATCTATTCCCAGGAATACCAGTGAAAGTCTTGCCTTGAAAGTGGATGGAGTTAGGGCATGGATCCAAAGCTAACCTCAACCCTGCGTTTACATGGGTGCCACTGCAGAATTTGACACCACATCTCCCGACTTCCACAAGGCCTCTCTACCTCAGGTACAGCTGTCCATGCAGATCATAAGGTTATCCAGGTACGTGGGTCTGTTGAAAGCTCCTGGTCCCCATTGACAGGTTATAATGAGGCCTCCAGCTGTATATCCCCTTCCCCCCAAAAGTCACAGCTGGACATTTTATGTCAGCTCGTTAGTCCAGGCAACCCCTGAGTCCAGCTTCTCTTGAACCAACTTGCCACTCAGCTACTTCTGCTTCTCCAATCCACGTATTATTTCTATAACAGTATAAAGACCAGGGCCCCCTTGTGCTAGGCACTGTACATGCACATAGCAAGACAGAGTCCCTTCCCCAAGAGACAGCCAAAGGACGTACAGTATTCCCATTTCCCTTTTACAGATGGGGAAATGAGGCCCATGGGGACTAAGGATGGACCCAGCTCTGGTTTACATCTGCACTTTTGAAAAGCCCGGTTATGTGACATGTCCAAGGTTGCACAGAGCCCGTGGCAGAGCTGGGAATAAACCAGGTCTCAAGTCCCAGCCCAGTATCCTAATCACAAAACCAGCCTTCTTCTCTAATGAAGACTCACTGGAAACCTGCCGGTTGCTAGTATATGGAATATAATTGTCCAGAGTCCTTATATACCTAGACCACTCTGAGCTTATAGTCACCATAAGAGGGAAAAGTAGAGAGAGGCTGACCAACTTCATGGCCCCTATGAATTACCCCACATCTCTCTAACTCTGCAGCAGAACTTTTCTATTTGGTTATTTACAAACATTTTCAGCTCAGCAGGCACAAAACGATTGATTCTTCCCCCCACAGGCACTTTCAGGGGGAGAATGATCCAATCCATCCAATATGAGAGGCCTTGATCCTGATTTCCCCCTCTCTGACCCAGGAGAGAAACTCCACCGGGCCATTTCCCCCTTACTAACCCTGGTGTAGATCAAGAGTAACCCCACAGGGCCGGATTCTCCTCTCACTCAGCCCAGCTTAAATCAGGGGTAATTCAACTGAAGCCCATGAAATTAAACCAACATAAATGAGATGCAAGGTGTGCTGCTGGCAGGATGGTTCAACCATCTCTGCTCCTTTCCAGGCCAAATTATCCTGACGCTGCTGGGCTTGTGGCTCCTGCCAGACCAGGCCATAGCAGGAATGATACCATTGAAATCCAAGGAGTCACACTCATGCAAGTCAGAGGTGAAAGCAAAATTGGACCCAGCCTGTCCCATCATACATTATATAAAGTGCTGCTTCACACAGAAAATTACTCTCACGCCCTGAAGTCTGCACTGGATCCTGGTTATTTCCAGCTGGGAGTCAGGCTATGGGTTTGCATTTTGACCCATAAAGCACTAAATTTGGATCCCGGCAACCTGGTCGCCTCTCTCTATGCATGTATGATCGGATCTTTGCAGCTGGAGCCAAAAGCCACTGAAGTTAATGGCAAGAGAACAACTTTCTCCATCTTCTCTGGCCGCCTTTCAAGTATCTGAAGACTGTTATGTGTGTCCCCCGCCCCCGCAAAATCTCCTCTTTTCCAATCTAAACATAGCCAGTTCCTTCAGCCTTTGTGATCCATCCCTCTGATCATCTGTCACTCGCCTCCGGATCCTTTCCAGTTTCTCTCCATCCTTTCTAGACATTGGTGACCAAAACTGGACACTGCCTTCCAGCTGCGGCCTAACCAGCGCTGAGTAGAGCGGTACTATCGCCTCCTGGGACTTGCCTGCCGTACCTCTGTTAATGCACCTAAAATTGCATCTGCTTTTTTGCAACAGCATCGCATTGCGGACTCATGCGCAGGTTGTGACCTACCACAGCTCCCAGACCCTTCTCAGCAGTGCTGCTGCCATGCCGGTGAGTCCCCCATTCTGTATTTGGGCATTTGGTTTTTCTTCCCTACCTTACATTGGTCTTTGTTGAATTTCATTTTGTCATGTATAGCCCAATTCTCCAGTTTATCAAGATCCCTCTGAATCTTATCCTCCAAAGCATTGGCAATGCCCCCAGCTTTGTCTCATCTGGACATCTTTTCAGCATGCTCTAGTCCTACATCCAGGTCATTGATAAAGATGTTAAACAATACCGGACTCAGACAAGATCTCTGTGGAATCCCACTTGAGACCTCCCTCCAATCTGACATCATTCCATTAATAGTTACTCTGTTTGTGGTTGTTTAACCAATTATGTATCCACCTAATGGTAGTTCTGCCCAACCCACATTTCTCCAACTTATCAGAATGTCATGTGGGATTTATGCTTCCTTCTCTTCCCAGAGAGACCCCGCCCAAAGCCTCCTCCCCATCTGGCTTGATTGGGTCACATGAACTTCCTTTCCCTCACCGGGGAGAAGAGTTGGCTGTGTTACAGGTGGGACTTAAAGACCAGCCACTCCATGTCAGCTGGCTTGGGGGTGACCATCCATTAGGGGACTCAGCCAGCACTGTGCCAGCCTGATCACAGCTGGATCTAGCCACCATCTGACCATGCACCATAGTTCGGTGAGGGCCCACTCCAAAACACATTGAAGGCAGCGGAATGAGTCCCATTGACTTTGGATGAGGCCAGCACATGCTCTGCCAGAGCTGAACTAGCCTTTCACACAACTGTTGGGTGCTAATTAGAAGTGAGACAGGGACACCTTTGGTCGAATGTGGCCCTGCTGTAACTCCACTGAAGTCAGGGGAATGATGCTGGAGATGGAGGCGGCCTCATTACGTCTCTGGCTCTTCTGCCAAGAAGGCAGGTGTACAATCAGGGGTTGTCATCCGAAACCGAAGCTATAAAAAGCACACTGGAGAGAGGCCAGGATGCATTTACCACTCCGACTGGGACGCAGTACAATGCATTGAGGAATTTCTATTTCTGTGTAATTAAATCAAAGATCAGAGTCAGCAACATCCAAACTGACTCCGGGGCAGGAACTCAGCTCAAATTCACTAGCCTTGCGCAAGGTCCCATCAAACCCACCCAGGTGACTGACAAGCTGATTCTATCTGTATCCCTTTGCAGGGAGATGCCAGTGTTTTTTTTCTGTGGGGGAGGGGGGTGAAGTGGGGCCATCAACTCTGAGTTGTTCTACCCTGGTGGAAGAATGGGGTTTCTACCATGGACTTTGAATGATTCTGCCCCATTCATGCCTGTTCTTAACCTTATGGTTTATAGCAGCTGACCATCTGTTCCATTTGTGAGAGACGGGACCGGTAGGGGCACTGGAGAGAGAGGGGGGTGAATGAAGAACTTAATCAGCTGTTTAGGGCACGACTCTTGACATGCCAGAAACAAAAAAGCATCAAGGGGCTTAGGTGCAGGGGATGGGCTCAGATACGCCCATGCAGGACACCACCCCCGGGATCTGACACACTCCACTAGGTTTGCATGTAGGAACCATACTGGCAGCATCTGCCCGAAAGAGACATGGGACCCACTCCTTTCTGTGCTGCCCTGGCAGGCTGTCCCCACCCAGAGAAACCCAGCCAGGGGGGTAGCTTGCACTGCCAAGACACCCCACGCCAGATGTTCCACCAGCAGAATCTTGCCCCCTAATGTTGAAAGCCTGGAGGATGCTCAGGTCATGGAGGTGAGTCACCCTGGACTTTTTTCTCGTCCCACCTCCTCTGCGTCAGGAGTCAGGATAGATTCTATTCTGGCCACACATTCAGCCCCCAAAATTGCAGGAGTTCAGAACTGGAGAAGCGGAGAGAGACTCCCCCTTCTTCCCCTGCTTCTGCGTTCACCCAACCGGGAAACCAGGCAGGGGGGCAGGTTAGAGAAAACCCCTGGTCTTGTATGTAGCCTTCCCTGGACTGTGGCTGGCCCCTCCCACTGGGACTAGCTAGGGCAGTCTTTTCAGCCAAGGGCACTCTCGTCTAGGCTGTTTGAATCTCCTCTATCTGCTAGAGCAGGGGTCTCAAACATGCGGCCCGGGGGCCACATGCGGCCCACAAAGCCCTTCCCTGCGGCCCGCCAAGCTTCCTGGCACCCCCCCCCCCCCATAGCAGTTTGCAGGACGGAGGGGCCAGAAGTGGAGGCTTCTCTGCTGCCTGGCTGGGCCGCGTATGTTTCTAGCTCTGGACTTCCTAGATTGCTCTTGCTTTGTTTGCCAAACAGCTGTTGGTGGTGCCTAGCGCTTTCCAGGAGGGAATGGGGAGCTGCGTGCTCAGAGGAGGAGGTGGGGCAGGGGTGGGACCTCTTGGAAGGGGTGGAGTGGGGGCGGAGCCGGGGCAGCAAGGGCGGGGTGTGTGTCAGTGGTGCGGCCCTCGGGCCAGTGCACTAGTCCTCATGCGGCCCTCGTGGTCATTTGAGTTTGAGACCCCTGTGCTAGAGTCCCAGTCATTGACCTTCAGAGCACACTGCAGTCTGTATCTTCGCTCTACCTTTTCCTGGGAGATTGAGCAAAGTGCGGTAGGGGGAGGGACCTGCCATTTTAATGAGGGAGGGGCTTGTGGAGGATTATTTTATTATTGCTGACATTCTGCCATTTTAAATCGAACATAGTATGTGCTTATAAAAGATCGGTGTATAAGCTGCTAGAGAGACAGGATGGTCCCATTATTATAATTAAGGAAAACAATTAAGTACAGTAGCTTTGACTTTGCATTTCTATAGCCTCCATCTGAGGATTTCAAAGCACAGAGATTTAACACACATCCCTTTTTGGCAGCCAGTTGGATCCATGTTACAGCTAGGTAAACTGAGGTACCTGTTCTAATCCCAGACTGAGGCCTACTAGCAAGACCAAAGAAAAATGCTAGGAGGATGAAGTCGGTGATACCAGTGAGGGAAGCAAAAGGTGCAAAAATAAAGCAAACTGCTTTGGATATATGATTAACATTTCATTTTTGTGAAAGGACAAGTAAGGAATTTGGCTTTGATCAGTCTGGCTGGAATAGGTTAAAGAGAGGCTGAGAAAGGGAAAATTACAGTGAGCCTTGTACTTTTCCAATGTCAGTTAATGTACGTCACCAAGAACCCTCTGAATTAATTCAGAGAGTCCATGTGAGTAATGCCCCTCCTTGAAGACTGGTACCTTGGAGGCACAGCAGAGATCGAATACAATAGTCTAATATAGACGCATTTCCATAAATGCATGAACAGCAGCCTATAAATAACTCGCCGAGTTTACAGCTGCTCTCATGTGATCCTGATCCCCTCATCTTCTGCCGTCCATCACCATGGTGACGGCATCACATGGCCACCAGACATTCATTCACAGCCGTTTCAAGCGGTTATAGAGAAGAGGGGGCGAAAATAATGAATGATTTTAAAAGATCAAGTTTCCGATCTTTGGGAGGAAAATCCAAAGTGCGGCTTTGATTGGGAACGTGTGACAGGAGAACAACAGATCCTCCTCCAGAAAGGAGGCTGGAGAAGCAAGTTGATGGGCATTATCTGAATATGATAATAGACTAGGAGAAGGAAGACAGACCGAACCTGTTCCAGAACTTAGCCACTCTTGTCTGTAATTTATAGCTTTTCCCCAATATCTAACCTATACTCTCCCTTGCTGCAGCCTAAGGCAAGCCCTTGTCTTCATGTCCACTGAGAGGAAGAACTGATTACTATCTTCCTTTTGGCAACTTTTACATACATGGAGATTTATCAGTCTGCTCTTTTCTAGACTAAATGGGCCCAGTTTTTTCGCCCTTTCCTCACAGATCAGTTTTGTTGCGCTCCCCTAAGCTCTAACAAAGATGTGAACAAATTGGAGCGAGGTGAGTGTCCAAAACTGGACTCAGCTCTCCAGAAGAGACCTCCCCAAAGCAGGACAACTACCTCCTATGTCTCCCATTCTCTGTTAATACACCCCAAAATGTCTTTTTAACAGCATCACCCCATTGTGGGCTCATAATTAGTGAGCTACTATAACCTCCAGATCCTTTTCTACAACACGACTGCCTAGCCAGTCATTCCCCATTAGCACTTGTCATCTACGGATCCTAACACACTGTACAAAGGGGGTCAGCATCATTAGCCTCTTTTTATAGGTGGGGAAACTGAGGCACAAGGTGAAATGGCTCACTCAAGATTACACCATGCGTCAATGGCAGAACTTGGAGTAGAACTCAGAGCTGCTAAATCTCTGATGTGAATGTTTCCAAGGCCCCTTCTTAAAAGGGAGGGGGGTCTTTGGAGGGGGTCTTTGGAGGAAAAAGGGGGGGGTCAATCAATACTTACTTCCCTGGAATCACTGCTTGACATCCCAGCTCAGGGGAGCGGGGGCGGGGGAGAGAACGATAGCCCATGGGCCACATCTGGCCCTCGGGACCATCCTGCCCTGCCCCATAGCTCCCAGCTGGGGAAGCTAGCTCCTCTCCCCTCTCCTGCTGTCCCCCCCTCGCACCCTCAACATGCAGCGTGAGTATCACTCGGGGGGGCGGGGCTGCATGCTTTCGTGGATCAGTGCAACGGTGCATCTGGCTCTGACCTGACATGCTGCTCTGGCAGTGGAAAAGGGGCAGAGTGTCTCGGTGGGTGGTCAGGGCACAGGGAACACTAGGGGTTGGATAGGTGTGGGAGTCCCAGGGGGCCTGTTAGGAGGTGGGGTGTGTGGATAGGGGTCAGGGCAGTCAGTGGCCAGGGAGCAGAGGGGTGGGGATTTTGAGGGGGGGCAGTCAGGGGACAAGGAGCAGGGAGGGTTGGATGGGTCAGGGGTTCTGAGGGGAGAGAGAGGGGGCAGATAATGGGTGGGGGCCAGGCAGTTTAGAGAGGCACAGCCTTCCATATCTGGCCCTCCATTACAGGTTTACAACCCCAATGTGGCCCTTGGGCCAAAAAGTTTGCCCACCCCTGTCCTAGCTAGTTACCTTGAAGTCAATGGCAAATACCATTGTCTTTGAGGAGGGAGGAATTCACCCCAAACTATAATAATCAGCTCTTTTATAACACCACTTTTCAATAGCAGGTCTCAAAGTACTTAACATGTTACAGATGGAGAAACTGAGGGACAGAATGGTAAAGAAGTCCAGCCAGCAGGCTAGTAACAGAGCTAGGAACAGAACTCACCTCTCCCAGTCCCATTGCAGTGCTCCAACCACTAGGATACACTGCTTCCCCAGCCTAGCCTCTCTATCAAGGTATTTATTCTGTTCATTTTATCTGCTTTTAGTCATTTGATACATCACCATCCTTTGCCCCAGGCTGTAGATTGCGTGAAAGCTACTATACAGTGGCCAGCGCTTTCAAATAATTTATTTCAGGTATTTAGTCAAGTGCAATTGCACTTGAAGATAAGAGCAAGACAAAGACTGTTCAACTAGAACTGGAAAGCTTTCGTTCATGCTATTGCACTGTCCCCATCCATCCCTCCCACCCCACTGCCATGTTGACCCAGGGATCTGCCCCTGTTTCCCTCTCTGCAAGTCAGCCCCAGAGCTCTTTCCTCCCCCCTTACGTCTGTCTCCCTAGAGCCAGTTTCAAAATCCTAGAACCGGTTCTGCTCCCACCCACTAACCTGGCCCAGGTTCCAATGGCAACCCCCCAGTGCTATAGCCCACTCTTCCCCAGTGCCAGGCTCTCCCCCACTCCCCCCTCCCCCCGGATAGCTAGCATTCATGGTCTCTTGGCTACAAATGTCTATTTGTATAATATGATAGGTTACAATAAGACCCTAAATAAGAGGAGGAAGACTTTGTAGCACCTTAGACACTAACCAGTTTATTTCAGCATAAGCTTTCGTGGGCTATAGCCCACTTTACTGGATGCATCTCATGAAGTGGGCTATAGCCCATGAACGCTTATGCTGAAATAAACTGGTTAGTCTCTAAGCTGCTACAAAGTCTTCCTCGTCTTATTTATGGATACAGACTAACACGGCTGCTAATCTTAAATAAGACCCTAGAAATCCCAAATAAGTTTACATTCCTAACAGCCGAGCGCTTCATGCCTCAGTCAACCCTACTCTAGGCCGAGGAAGAGACGGGAAATAAGCAATTCAATAGCTAGGCCACCTAGTTGCACATGGCTACAGATAATTTAAAAATATTGGAAGGGATTTTTCTAGCTAGAGGTGAACCTTATGAATAAAGGACAGTGAACGTGCCTGGAAAATGGAATGTTACAACAAAACGCCAGCTCTTTGACCTGTTGCCAGACGCTACCAGTGTGGGGGTCAGCTCTTGTTCAATGATGAGACACCAGCTACGTCCATGTGTTCCCTCTGTGTGCTACCCAACCCCCCCGCCTCTGTGCAGAGAGCCGACACTGCAGACCTCCCCCAAGAGGACCCCCATTGAGCACAGACTCTGTACCCTTTTGTCAATAACTCTGTACCCTTTTGTCTTTAAAAAAGCCCAGCTGTTGGGAGTCTCTTTCCAGGGCCGCCCAGTGATCGACAGAGCAGGCTCCGCAGGTTCCATTCCCCTCTCGTAAAGTGCAGGGAAAGCCGCAGCAGCACTTGGGGACTTGGCTGCTTTGCTCAACCCGCACAAGGCTAGGTGGTTCGTTCCTAGGGTCCCCGCCTCCTCCCCATTGCCCGCGTGGGTAGGAGCACTCAGACACGCTTCCTCAGGAGCTAAGCCGAGCCTAAGACACCCTGACGCAATCGGGACAGACTTGTGCCAGTGGCCAGAGAAAGCACTTGACATTCATCCAGTCTAGCCTCACTACATCCCGCTAGGGACCCCAGCCCTGGGCACGCAGGTGGGGAGCAGGGGCCCTGTTGTGGGATCCTGGCTTTACGGACGCCATGAGAGTGAGCCGCCCTCCTCCTTAAAAGGCCGAAACATTCTGCATTAAGTGCTTTTTTGGTGCCTTTTCCTTCCTGCGGCTGCCAAACCCCAAGGGGGCAGGGAGGCCAGTTCTCCCCTGGCTCCTGCAGACAGGGCCGGTGACAGAAATTTTGGGGCCCCCTACTCTGATCGTTGAGGGCCCCCTACTCTGATAGCAGACCCATGGTGGGGGGCTGCCCAGGGGGCAGCTTCCCCACAGCCCATCCGGCCCCACCGCGGGGGCCCCCAGCATGTCCACCCTGCGGCAGCAGCTGGGCAGGCAGCACCCCACACTTCCCGGGAGGCTCCTGCCAGCGGCCGGCCGCCCCGCCTACAGCAGGCGGGGTAGGCGTGGGGCCGGTCTCCCGCCAGGACTACCCCAGGATGCGCTAGGGCCGCCCCGCTGCACCCCGGCCGGGCCCCCGACCATGCCGGCCACAGTGGCAGGGACCCGGCCCGGCTCTCGCCCCAGCGCGCCGGGGGAGGGGTTTTCCCAGGCTCCAGCAAGGCAGCTGCTCCTGGCTCCCCCCCATGCCCCTAACCTCAGCCGCGGGCGGCGGCAATAAACCATCCCGGCACGAGCGCCGCCCGCGCCCAGCCCACGGAGACAGGCCCGGCGACAAGGGGGGGACTATGGGCCCCGGACTTAAGGGGGCCCGCCTTAAGTCTGGGGCCCGGTACAGCTCTACCCATAGTACCCCCGTAACTGGCCCTGTACCCAGCTAGATTGTTTGAATGCTCCTAAAGCCCCGCATGAATCAGTGCGGCACTAGTCAAATCCCCCCCAGCTCCCAGCCGTGTCCTGCAGGACTATACACTCTTGCACTACTGAAGCTGGAACGGTTCAAATGTATTAATTGGTTCACTGCTCCAATGGAAAGTGGATTTACACCAGCCTTTGCAAACCGGAGTAGATTTACCAGACACTTCAGGCAAACTCACTAATTGCCCGATGGGGTGGGGGAGCAGCAGAGGTGCCAGGGGGCACTGGGGAGGGTGGCAGGGAGGTCCCCAGGGGTCCCACTTGTGCTAGATGCCTGGGAGCTGGCAGCAAAGGACCTCTTGGCAAAGTCCCCAGCTTCTTCGGCCTCCTCATCCCCGAACTGGCACCAACTGGTGAGCGACACCAAGTCAGACCTTCCAGGAGAGCGGGGTCACCGCCAGCCCAGAGCATGACGTCTGCAGGGGGGTTCACTCCGAGCCGGCCCCGGGGCAGGGAGGCAGACGGGTCGGCTCAGGAGTGTGTGGGGGAGGGGGGATGGGACACGGGACCTTTCCTCTGCAGAGGACACCAGCTCCAATCCAGACCCCAAACAGGGAGACTGGCAGGCTCAAGGGGGCAGGGAGTGGGACACAGCCCCCTGACACGGAGGGGACTTTGGGTGGAATTTACTGACACACAAAGATGATCCGCTCCGTGTAGGTCCTGGGCCCAAGTCTCTGCTCCCCAGCAGGGCGTAGCGATGGCACCGGTGGTACCTTCCCAGGGAGAGCTGTGAACGTCACCTCATTCAGCCCCTGCCTTTCCCCACCCGAGCCAGGGACAGCACCCAGCTCCCCTGCTCGCTAGGCCACTAGACCCGGGGTTCTCAAACTGGAGAGCAGGGCCCCTCCGGGGGTCGCAAGGTTATTGCCGGGGGGGGGGGGGAGCACACGCGGCCAGCCTCCACCCCAAACCCCGCTTCACCTCCAGTATGTAGAATGGTGTGAAATGTATACAAAAGTGTTTGTAATGTGTAATGGGGGGTAAACTCGGCAGCTTGCTGTGTGACAGGGTTCACTGGTACAACAGTTGGAGAGTCACTGATGAGACCCATCCCCCTTTGAGAACAGGGAGGACCCAGGCATCCTGGCTGGGCCCGGGACCCGGTCAGTTCCTTTGCTAGGGCCTGGACAGTCTCTCCCGTGGTGTCTCCGTCCGGCTGCACCATGGCAACGCCACAGAGCACCAGGCTCTGTAGAGACACACTCCGAGCAGGGGGGCCGGGCAGCCAGGTACAGCACTGGCTTCATCAGCGCCTGCTCTCCGGGCAGAGCCTGTGACAGACCCTCCCCCCCCCCATCCCTCCGGAGCCAGGCTGGTCCCTAAAACCCCCCCGTGGAGCCAGGCCGCTCAGAACCATCCCCCAGCAAGCGCCTCAGTCAGTCACTTGTCACCCGCGCATTGGCCAGAGCCCTTGAAGGCGGCCTGGGCAAGGAGCCTCCTGAACAAGAACAGGAGACGGGTGACGAGTGTTATAGGAAAGGGGGGCTCAGGCAAGCAGGAGAGGGCCTTGTGGATCAGTGCCCAGGGTGGGGGGAGTAGAGGGGGCATTGATCCCGTTTACTGCTGAGTAGGTGGCCGGGACGTAGATCCTTTTGACAGGCAGATCCCAGGAAATTAAGGGGAGAGAACAGCCTGGGCTGTGCTAAATCCCTTCTTCCCCCACCCCACCCCACCCCACCCCACACTACCCTACCCTCCTGGCTTCTAGCCCCCCACAAGCCCTCAGTCCCCTCCCAGTGTTGGGGCTGCAGCGCAGGCATCCTGCTTTACACCTCCCCCCTAAGCTGCAGTGCATTCTCCAGCTCTGGCAGGTTTCAATCAAGATGGGGGTTTTCCTAAGAGATCTGCCCTGGTTCCAGCAGCGATTAATTCAGGGCCTGGGGCAGGCAGGGGCCAGATGACAGGATCACAGGGATCCCGTCCGGCTTTGGGGTCGATGAGAACCTGGAGCTGTCAGCAGAGGGCAGCTCATTGGAAGTCCTGACCCCGCAGCCCTCACCAGCTGTGGCTGCTTTGGGAGGAGGCGGAGCCAGGCTGTCCTCTCCAGGTGCGCAGGGAGTGTCTCACCTGCAGCTGATCAGTGGGGAAAACAGGGGCTGGAACTTTATTTAAAGGCCAGATCTAAGTCGGGCTCCCTCCTAGGAGGAGGGCTCCAGAATCCCCTGCAGAACCTGCTCCAGCTTGCAGCTAGTTTGGGGTTTCCCAGACTCCCACCCTTCTGCTGCTCCTTTTGGGAACAGGCTTCTCATTTCCAGCCTCAGCTGATCCCTGGTGAGTTTATTCCCCTTGGCCTTTGGGCCAGCATTGTCCTGTAGTTTCACTGGCTCTTTTCCTTCCCTGGGGTGCTTACAGGGAGCAACCTGATCCCTTCTTTTTAGGCCTGTAACACAGCAGGGAGTGGGGTGAATTTAACCTGGGAGTGTTGGGGGGGGGGGGAGTCCATTGGGGATGGGATACCTGAGCCAGGAGCGGGATGGGGGAGGTAACAGCTCTGCCCCAGGAGATGGACAAAGGGAGGAGGAGCTGGGGGGGGGGGCTGGGTGAGAAAGGGGTTTTTCCAGTTTGGCGTTGGCTAGGGAAGAGGGGAGAGACCCAGAGAAGGGAGTCTAAGCTCTCCACCCCCCAGAAGGAGCTGACTAAGAGGTCCTGTGTATACCTACAAGCTCTGGTTGGACTGTGTTCCTGTCATCTCCAATAAACTTTTGGTTCTACTGGGGGGCTGAGAGTCACGGTGAGCGGGAATGGCAGGGAGAAGGGGTACTGGGCTCTGACTCCCTCATGCTTCATGACAAGGCCAAACAAGCTAAACTCTTCCAGTCTCCTCTCAGAGGAGTGGTGGGCGGTTTCCCCGAGTGTTGTCATTGTTCTGCTCTGTCTTGGTTAGGATTCCTCTTTGGGACCCCTAGGATTCCCGACGAGGTCTGGTCCACAGAATTGAAATGTCTCCATAGCTCCTGGAGATACATGGCCTGGTCCATCAGCTGAGCATCACCTGACAGTGCCAGCAGGAGGACCACCCTGTGGACTCAAGTCCCTAAAGCAAGACTGGGAGGTGAGCAGAGACCGGGAGGGAGCGGGGGAGCCAGGTGGGCTTTGCTTGTTTTATCTGAATATCTGTGACTCTCGTGTCCATGGAGGGTAAAAGTTACTGTGGTTAAACTCCTCTTGCTTTGCCTGCTGTGCGCTTCCCAAAGGTTTAAATTATAAATCGGAGCACTCACGGGGATCCCGGTATAAACACCCGCCGCTCCTCACCAGGCAGGGAGGTCCCTGTATAAACAGCCCCCTGCCCCATCCCAGAGGTACGAGGATTCCTACCCATTCCAGAAGATGTGGCCAGTAACTGTTGTGGTGATGGACGGTGATAATGGCTCTTCGTCTATAGGTTGATCACAGACCTGAGTGTGTGAAGAGTTTTGCTGTCCAGCTAAGTGGAAGGGGCAATTAAATGCCCCTTTGTGCAGAGAGAGCTGTGAGCAATGGGAAGCCACCACCCCAGACACTGGGCCGCAAGGCACAGCTGATCAGAAGCTCAGGCCTGTGTCTGGGACTGGCTGTAGAGGCGGAGGCTGAGAGACAGGCTGCGTTCTGGGCAGAAAGTTGGCAGAGAGTCAAGGAAGCCAGGCCCCTGGAAAGAAGCAGACAAACAGCTCCTCTGGGCACGGGGCAGGCGGGAGACACAGGCTGGGGTTTGAGAGCAAGGAAGGGGTCTGGGTGGTTTGATTCCCTCGAGGAACAGGAGTGTGTGTTTGTGTGTGTGTGTGTGTGTGAGAGAGAGAGATGTCGATGTGAACTGGGACCGTATACATCATTGTTTAAAGAGAAGCCACAGAGTAACCCATAAATGCCAAAGCCCCAATGGTATTGAGACAAAGGGGCCGGATCTGCCGCTCCTGGGGGATGGTCTCCGCTGCGGCACCCGGCTCCCATAAGCCAGTAAGGACCATCAGCTACACAAATGACCCATGGAGCGAAGGCAGACACATCGTGTGACTCTGTAAGGTGTGCAGGGACTTGCCCGTGTGATTCTAAACTCCATTTTGCTGTAATTTTCCAAAGCAAGAACGAGTGTTCTTACACCCGGAAAAGAGTATAAAAGGCTGATGCCTCCGCTCCGTTTTGTCTACACAAAGGACTGAAGGACCCGTCCCAACTGTGAGTGTTCTCCAGAGACATGATTTGAACTCGGAGTTTATTCTATCACTGCTACAATCCTGAACTAAGAACGTTGCCATTACTGTATGTAATTGATTCCATTTCATCAATTCTAGCACTCACCTACATCTTTTTCTTTTTATGACAGAACCTTTAGATCGTAGATTCTAAAGGATTGGCAACAGCGTGATTTGTGGGTAAGATCTGATTTGATGATTCCCATGATTCTATGAGCTGTGAATGTTTGTACTCCAGGGATTGGTTTTGAACCTGAAGTTTATTCTACCACTGATGCAAGCCTGAACCAAGAACTTGGGCAATACTGTATGTAATTGATTCCATTTAATCAACTCTAGCTCTCACCTACATCTTTTTATTTTTACGAATCAACCTTTAGATTCTAAAGGATTGGCAACAGTGTGATTTGGGTGAGATCTGATTTGATGATTCTGTGATGATTCTCATAATTCTGTGAGCTGTGGATGTTTGTACTCCAGAGACTGGATTTGAACCTGCAGTTTATTCTACCACTGATGCAAACCTGAACCAAGAACTTTGCCATTACTGTATGTAATTGATTCCATTATAAATTCTAGCTCTCACCTACATCTTTTTATTTTTATGAATCAACCTTTAGATTTTAGATTCTAAAGGATTGGCAACAGCGTGATTTGTGGGTAAGATCTGATCTGTGATGACTCTCTGATTTGTATATTGACCTGGGGCTTGGGTCCTTTGGGATCGGGATCTTTTATTGGGGTATTGATTTTCATAACCATTTGCCCCCATACCGAGTGGCTGATGGTGGTGAAACTGGAGTTTCTAAGGGAATTGCTTATGTGACTGGTGGTGTAGCCAATGGGGTAAAACCAAAGTCTTTTCTGGTCAGTTGGTTTGGTTTGCCTTAGAAGTTGAAAGCCCCCAGCTTTGGGCTGTAACTACCCTGCTTGAAGCAATTTGTCCTGAACTGGCACACTCAGTTGCGTCCTGCCAGAAACAGCACCTGTTACACCCAGAAACGGCACCTGTTACACCCAGAAACGGCACCTGTTACACCCAGAAACGGCACCTGTTACACCCAGAAACGGCACCTGTTACACCCAGAAACGGCACCTGTTACACCCAGAAACGGCACCGTTACACCCAGAAACGGCACCGTTACACCCAGTAAAAGAGAAAAGGTTCTCCCAATCCCAAAGGACCAAGCCCCAGTTCCGGGTCAATATACAAATCAGATCTTACCCACAAAATTACGCTGTTGCCAATCCTTTGGAATCTAAAATCTAAAGGTTGATTCATAAAAGGGAAAAGATGTAGGTGAGAGCTAGAATTGGTTAAATGGAATCAATTACATACAGTAATGGCAAAGTTCTTGGTTCAGGTTTGCATCAGTGGTAGAATAAACTGCAGGTTCAAATCCAGTCTCTGGAGTACAAACATCCACAGCTGGGATGGGTCCTTCAGCCCTTTGTTCAGAGCTTCTGTTTGTAGCAACATTTCTTCAGAGGTATGAAACCGGATTGAAGACACAATGGAGGTGGTGCACCCCCCTTTTATAGTTTTTCCAGGTGCAAGAACCCTCTTTGTTCTTACTGTGGAAAATTACAGCAAAATGGAGTTTTGGGGTCACCTGGGGATGTCCCATGTTCATGCATGACTCAGGACTTGCAGGAAGCAGCCATTACCCATATACTACCTTGCACGTTCTCTGGTAGACGACTTCTGTGGAATGGAGCCTTCCAAGCTTTCAACAGGTCAGTTGTATAGCTGATGGTCCTTAATGGGCCATCAAGCAGTCTAGGAAGAACTAAGACCAACTTGTCTGGGATGTCACCCAGAAGCACAGGATTAGTTTGAGATACAGACAGTATAGAGCCAATATTTATAACCTCAACTACAAAAATGACACATGCACACAGATAGTGTAATCATAACCAGCAAACCATAACCTGGTGTCATAGGACCCCTTATATGACCCCCTCTACCCAAGATTTGCTGCCACTACAGGACCTTGGTTGCAACAATGATCTAGACAGTCCCAGTTCACGTCAATAACGTCACACTGGGGTATTGGTTTTCATAACCAGACATCCCCATAACGAGTGGCGGCTGGTGGTGATACTGGGGAACTGGAGTGTCTGAGGGAACGGCTTGCGTGACTTGTGGTTAGCCAGTGGGGTAAAACCAAAGTCTTCTCTGTTTGGCTGGTTGGTTTGCCGTAGAGGTGGAAAAACCGCAGCCTAGGGCTGTAACTGCCCCGCTTAAAGCAATTTGTCCTGAATTGGTGCTCTCAGTTGGGTCCCGCCAGAACCAGCACCGTTACAGTGTGTTCAGGTGAGTAACTCGCCTGGTGCCAGATGGAAATAGTTCAGCACAGTCCCAAGTAACAGCAAACCACGGGGGCCAAAGGAGTTACCGTAATGTTGCTGATCATGTGTACCTCATAATTCCCCTTCCACCCCCTGGCGCTACCATAATGCTGCTGACAATGTGCACTACAAAGGGAAGTGGGGACTGAAATCATAGGGGCCAACTTTCCCCGACGCCGCAGGGTGCTGGTGCTCCCCAGCCACAACTCCACCCCTTCCCCAAATCCCCACCCCGGCCCCCTCCTCCTCCCATGAGTGCACCTCGTTTCCCTTCCACCCCTCCATTGCTGACTCGCAGCCCCCCACACTGTGATTGTGCCACTCACTCCCAGGGCTGGATTACCCGATAGGCAGATGGAGCACGTGCTTAGGGCACCAGCAAAGCAGGGGCACCAAAAAAATGAGATTTTTTTTTAAAAAATGGATATTTCAAGAAAAGCATTGAAGTGATCTTAAAACGTATTTGGTGGGTTGAAATCTTTCTAATACTCTGGAAGGCGCGTGCAGTGGCAACAAGTGCAATTCTGGAGTCTTACTCCAAGATTGTGGATGCTTTAGGAAGTATAGCTGAAGACTAATCACAAAAGGGAGAAACTATACGAGAGGCAGAAAACATTGCAAACGATGCAAGAACTGCGGTTTGTATTCATGTTGACCAGGTGGAATGAAATTTTGCAACACAAGTAAAGCTCCAAGAAAAAAAATTGGATTGGAAAACATGTGCAGACCTCTGTCAATCATTAGCAGACCACTTACCCACTTTGAGGAATGATTTCGAAAGACTTGAAGACGTATCAAAAGAGATCTTGCCTGATACTAATTACAAGAAAGCCCATTCCCATAAGTGAATCAGGAAAAAACAAGCACATGACAGCAGTGCAACAGAAACAGCTTTGAATCCTAGAGACAAATTTTGCGTATCTACTTGCTACGCTATAATTGATACACTTGAAGCTCATATGAAGAGGAGAGGTGAAGTGTACAAAGAAGTATCAAGTAGATTTTCTTTTCTAAACGATATGGACTTATCTGATGAACAATATTCACAAGGTTCCCAGAAGCTAGTTGACTAATACTCTGTTGACTTGAACATGAATCTCTGTGGAGAAGTACAGGAGTTCCACAGTTATATGTGCGTGAAGTTTAATGAAACAAAAAAAATATGAAATTCACATTGATCTTCATGATACAATACTGAAAGACGGAATACGATGTGTGTTTCCAAATGTAGAGATCACACTAGGTATTTTTCTAACATTGATGATTACTAACTGCTCTGCAGAAGGCTTTTTCTCAGCTGAAAAGAATAAAAAACCCTTAGAGAACAACAATGTGTCAGGACAGACTTGATTCACTGTCCCTGTTGTGTATGGAAGCGGACATGCTTCATTGAGTCACCTTCGATGAATTTATCCAGAATTTTGCAATCAGAAAATTTAGAAGCTATTTTAATTTCAGCAAACGTGTAAGTTTTGTGTCATTTTGAAAAATGAAATTTTAATTTACGGTATAGTGTTGTTTTTATTATGAATTACATGGGGGGGGGAATCTTTTCAGTGCTTAGGGCCTCTAAAGGTCCTAATCCGGCCCTGCTCACTCCCGATCCGCAGTCCCTCCGCACCCTGCCGGTGCCCCTCACTCCCGACCCACAGCACCCCTGCACCCTCAGTGTCCCTCATTCCCGATCTGCAGCATCCCACTGACGGTGCTCCTCACTCCAGACCCGCAGCCTTCCCTCCCCCCCGCACCCTAATGGTGCCCCTCCCTCCCAACGTGCAGCCACCCCACACACATCGTTCCATTGCCCCTCATTCCCAACCTGCAGCCCCCCCCCCTGTACCGGTGCCCCTCACTCCCTGCCTGCAGCCCCTCTCTCACCCTAATGGTGTCCCTCCCTCCCAACGTGCAGCCACCCCACACACATCGTTCCATTGCCCCTCATTCCCAACCTGCAGCCCCCCCCACTATACTGGTGCCCCTCACTCCTGATCCCCAGCCCCCCCTGCACCCTGCCGGTGCCCTCTCTGATGAAGTGGAACTGTACTTAATGTTTCCTCTGAATACTGTGTGGGTGCCTCAGTTTCCCCTCTGCATTTCTTAAGTCTCTAGGTGGTGGGATAGGGTGTGTGTGACTGTTGCAGACCAGGGGATCAGTGTGAGGGAATGGCCGACACCCTGTCTCCTGAGCCTGAGCCCCTCCCCTGCAAGGTGCCAGGTGAAGGGGTTGGAGAACAAAGAGATCAGGTGACCCCCGGACTGGGAAGGAGACAAAGCCCAGAGGAGCAGGGGCTGCAGGGTTCAGTTTAGGGCTGGCTGAGGAAATGGAGTGAGGTGCAGATGTGGTGGTCTGACCTCACTGCCCCACACCCCACCCCAAAATGACCTGGCTGAGGGGTCCTGTTCTCTGTCCTGACAAGCTCTGCTTTAGACCCTGTTCCTGTCGTCTCTAATAAACCTTCTGTTTTACCGGCTGGCTGAGAGTCACGTCTGACTGCGGAGTTGGGGTGCAGGACCCTCTGGCTTCCCCAGGAGCCTCGCCCGGGTGGACTCGCTGCGGGACGCGCAGGTGAGGCAGGAAATGCTGACTGTTCTGAGGTCGGATCCAGGAAGGTGGAGGCCGTGGAAGCTTCTTGCCCTGAGGACAGTCTGGTCCCAGAGAAGAGGCTTCCCCGGAGTCCTGACTGGCTTTGTATGGAGCAGTTCCAGAGCATCGCCTGGTGACTCCGTGACATCTGGTGGCAGCGGTGGGATGGACTGCACCCCACTGTGATGAAGTGGGACTGTTCTTAATGTTCTCTCTGGAAACTGTGTGAGTGCCTCAGTTTCCCCTCTGCATTTCTTAAGTCTCTAGGTGGTGGGTTAAGGGTGTAATTGTTGCAGAGCAAAGGGCCAGTGTAAGACCATTCTGCGTCCTGGCAATTAATGGCCCGGGCCCCTCTTCCCCTGCAAGGTGCTTCCTAAAATGTTGGAGAACAAAGGGATCAGGTGACCTCCTGGGCCGGGAAAGAGACAAAGAAAAAGGGGAGGAGGGTTTGGAGCTGACTGGGGATATGGAGAGAGGCCCAGGCCCAGGTGGGTCACTGGGCTCCCTGGACCCCAAGTTGGACCTGGCTGAGGGGTCCTGTTCTCTGTCCCTACAAGCTCTGTGTTAGACCCTGTTCCTGATGTCTAATAAATCTCTGCTTTGCTGCCTGAGAGTCTCAGTGAATCGCAGGACGTGGGGCTGCAGGACCCGGACTCCCCCTCCCTCCGTGACACCCATGGATGGCGCTTCCTGCGGTAAGTGATTGGAGAGCAGTAAAACGAAGGGGGGTTAACGAGGACCCGGCGTGCTGAAGGCTCAGAGAGGAGCGGTTTCAGGGGGTCAAGGAGCTTCACTTAACTCCTGGGGGTGTGTGACCAGGGAGGACGGTGGCAGTAACAGGGTCCCTCTGAGGACTGTAGGTCGACCCTGGGAGAGAGGTGGTGACCTTGAGGAGGGCTGACCCGGGGACCCCATGACACCCTCACACCCGACCTGGTGTCCCCACACAGATCATACCGGTTCCCCTCACTTCTGACCACCCCACTCTGTGATGGTGCCCCTAACTCCCGACCCGCAGCACCCTGGACCCAGACGGTGCCTCTCACTCCCGATCCACAGCCCCCCCTCCGCACCCTAATGGTGCCCCTCACTCCTGACTTGCAGCCCCCATCTACACCCTAATGGTGCCCCTCACTCCTGCCCTGCAAGCCCTCTGAAAACTGACAGGGCCCCTCACTCCCGACCCACAGCCGCCCCTGCAACCTGACGGTTCCCTTCATTCCCGACTCTGCCACCCACACTGTTCCGGTTCCCTTCATTCCCGACCCATGACGATGCCCCTCATTTCAGACTTGCAGCCCCAACCTACACTGTACCATTGTCCCTCATTCCTGACTTGCAGACCCCCCCGCACCCTGCTGGTGCCCTCTGTGATGAAGTGGGACTGTTCTTAATGTTTCCTCTGAATACTGTGTGGGTGCCTCAGTTTCCCCTATGCATTTCTTAAGTCTCTAGGTGGTGGGATACGGGGTGCGTGACTCTTGCAGAGCAGGGGGCCAGTGTGAGGGAATGGCCGACACCCTGTCTCCTGGCAGCTGATGGCCTGAGCCCCTCCCCTGCAAGGGGCCAACTGCAGGTGTTGGAGAACAAAGGGATCAGGTGACCTCCTGGACCAGGAAGGAGACAAAGGGATCAGGTGACCACCTGGACGGGGAAGGGGACAAAGCCCAGAGGAGCAGGGGCTGCAGGGTTCAGTTTAGGGCTGGCTGGGGAAATGGAGTGAGGTGCAGATGTGGTGGTCTGACCTCACTGCGCCCCACCCCACCCCATGATGGACCTGACTGAGGGGTCCTGTTCTCTGTCCTGACAAGCTCTGTTTTAGACCCTGTTCCTGTCGTCTCTAATAAACCTTCTGTTTTACCGGCCGGCTGAGAGTCACGTCTGACTGCGGAGTTGGGGTGCAGGACCCTCTGGATTCCTCAGGAGCCTCGCCCGGGTGGACTCGCTGCGGGACGCGCAGGTGAGGCAGGAAATGCTGACTGCTCCGAGGTCGGATCCAGGAAGGTGGAGGTCCTGGAAGCTTCTTGCCCTGAAGACAGTCTGCTCTCAGAGAGGGGGCTTCCCCAGAGTCCTGACTGGCTTCGTATGGAGCAGTTCCAGAGCATCGCGCGGTGACTCCGTGACAACTGGTGGTAGAGGTGGGATGGACTGCACCCGGTGGATGACGCTTCCCGTGGTATGTGATTGGAGAGCAGTAAAACGAAGGGGGGCTAAGGAGGACCAGTCGTGCTGAAGGCTCAGAGAGGAGCGGTTTCAGGGGGCAAATGAACAACACTTAACTCTGGGGAGTGTGATCAGGGAGAAGGATGGTGGCAGTAACAGGGTCCCTCTGAGGACTGCAGCTCATCCCTGGGAGAGAGGTGGTGACCTTGAGGAGGGCTGGCCGGGGAACTCCGTGATGCCCTCACACCCGACCTGCAGTCCCCACCCAGACTGTACCGGTGCCCCTCACTCCTGACGATTAGACGGCTCCACACCCTGATGGTGCCCCTCAGTCCCATCCTGCAGCCCCCTCCTGTACCCCGACAGTGCCCCTCACTCCAGACTCGCAGCCCCCACACCATTTCAGTTCACTTCACTCCCAACCCATAGCCCATTGCACCCTGACGGTGCCCCTCACTCCCAAATCACAGCCCCCTCGCACAGACAGTGCCCGTAACTCCCAGCCCGTAGCCCCACTATGCAACCACCCACCCCCGCATGCTGATAGTGCATCTCCCTCCGGACCCGCAGCCCCCTCCCTCACCCTGACAGTGCCCCTCACTCCTGACCCGCAGCCCCCTCCCTCACCCTGACAGTGCCCCTCACTCCTGACTTGAAGAGATCTGCCCTGGTTCCAGCAGGGATTAATTCAGGGCCTGGGGCAGGCAGGGGCCAGATGACAGGATCACAGGGATCCCGGGCTTTGGGGTCGATGAGAACCTGGAGCTGTCAGCAGAGGGCAGCTCATTGTAAGTCCTGACCCCGCAGCCCTCACCAGCTGTGGCTGCCTGGGAGGAGGCGGAGCCAGGCTGTCTTCTCCAGGTGCACAGGGAGTTTCACCACCTGCAGCTGATCAGTGGGGAAAGCAGGGGCTGGAAGTTTATTTAAGGGCCAGATCTATGCCGGGCTCCTTCCTATGAGGAGGGCTCCAGAATACCCTGCAGAAACTGCTCCTGCTTGCAGCTAGTTTGGGGTTTTCCAGACCCCCCCCCCCTGCGCTAGTGGGGGGGAACAGTCTTCTCATTTCCAGCCTCAGCTGAGCCCTGGTGAGTTTATCCCCCTTTGCTTTTGGGCCACCATTGTCCTTTAGCTTCACTGGCTCTTTCCCTTCCCTGATCAGGGCCGTCCTTAGGGTTTATGGGGCCCTAGGCAGTATTATTAAACTGGTGCCCCTATGCCCAACTGCAGCCCAATATTGTGGCCCGGGTGTGTGGGGGTGGGGGGACTCGGCTCATCTCACAATGGTGGAGAGTCACAGTTCCCCACAGACACCCCTGTGCCCTTTCCCCCACAGAGAATGGACATGCAGAAAGTACCTAATTAAAAGCATTAAACTTGGAAATAAAAAATGTCAGTCACAGGTGTTTTGATGTGCCCTTTATTAATGTGCCATTTATTAATGCTTGGCAGTGTTTCTGTAGATTTTATAGTTGCTTGGATTTATTTGTGTTGGTTTTTTTTGGTCGTTAGCTAAGTTTTAACTGTGAGCAATGTTTGAATGGGCTAGTGTTAATTTGTTTTTGGGTATTTTTGGCTTTTTTAATTTATAAAGGAATTTTTAAGTTTTTGTTTATATATTTTAAAAATGAATATATATATATATATGTTTATTATATAGCATTCTAGTTTTATTTAATGTATGCAATATATTTTTTTAAAATAACTATTTATTGTAGAGCTTTGGAGCAATAAGCTAGGATAACTACATTTATTTTTGAGGAGTTTATTTTGTAAAATTTTTGGTCTTTAATAGGTTTTTTAGTTTTTTGGCCAGAAATTTGGGGTAATTAGAAGGATTCTATGTGCAATATGGTGAGTGGGTTAATTTTTTATGTTTGTGGTTTTAAAGTTTATTGGTGCATAATTTTTAATAATTGGAATTAAAAGATTTGGCTAATAGTTTTCTTTTATTTTAACAAGTGTATTTAAATTTTATTATTTTTGATAGTATTTAAAATATTTTGTCTTAAGTTGAATAAAATATTTATATTTTGATTTATTTTAATTGGTTTTGAATTAGATTGTTTTATGAAGAAATTAAATATAATAATTTTGGCTATCGGATAAATATTATAAAATAGGACATAGAACATAGAATATAATTTGTATTGTGCTAGTAAATGCATGGTATGTTTGCTTTTTATCTGATATTAGCTTTTTTGATTTTTTTGAAAGAGAAAAAAGATATGTTAATTATTTTGGGCAGTTATTGATTAAAATATTTTATACATAGTTTTGTTAATTGCAGGCAAAATAGAGGAATTGTTTTTATTTTTGTGTGAGTTTTATAGGTAGAGGTTTTAGTGATTTTTATTTTATTAGGTAATTTGCATTAATATAGATTCTTTTTGGCTTGCTTTTGGATTTAATGCTATTTACAGCTTAAAGATTTTTATTTTAAAAAGGGATATAATTAGATTTTTTTAAAACATAGTGATTTGAAAAAGAATATTTATTGTACTGTTTTGGAGCTTAATAGGATTTCAGTAAAGTAGCATTGTATTTTTATATATTTTATTTTTTATAATACATATTGTATGTGTTTTGGGGTAAATTACATTTTTATAGTTTAATTTTTATAATTACAGAATTTTTTTATGTAAGGTGTAATTATTTTTTGTGCTTATAGAGTTTTTATGTATTTTTATTAGTGATAGTTTGATTATATAGAGCTATGTTAAGGCTTAGTGTTTAATTTTTTTTGTTCTGTGCATTTTATTTTTGCTGGTGATTTAGAGGCTTTTTTTAAAAAAATATAGCTTTTAATTGCTCTTTTATTATAAAAAAACTCATAAGAATTTAGAATTTTTAAATTTTTTTATTTTGATTACTTTGTTGTAGCTTTGATTAGTTTTTATTTAATTTAAATTTTGTAAAGCATTGAGTTATTTTTTAGGAGTTAAATGATAAATTTTAAAGTTAAAAAAACTAATTATTGGTGTTTAGCAAAAAAGGCTTGTTTTGCTATTTTTGAACTAAAGAGTTAAATGGATTTTTAGTGGTATTTAAAACAAAAAATGAATTTATTTATAACCTATAAAACAGGAGTCTTATAAATTAGGTGTTTTAGGTTTTTAGAACTTTATATATTTATATACATATATATTTCATATTTTTATATTGCTTTATTTTTATATTTTATATTTATATATATATAAAAGTCAAATGGTGTATGCGTGTATGTATGTTTCCTTACTCCTTCCACACCGTTTGAGCTAGAGGCTTGAAATTTGGTACAGTTATAGGTCTTAGGGTCCTAATCAGGGTAAGAGTGGAAAATTTTTCAAATCTCACCTCTGACGCCCCCCAGGGGTGAAATTATTTAAAGGCCAATCACATCAGCTGGGCAGCTGCTGTAAGTGAGGTAGGGGTGTCGGGTTTGATCGGGGGGTGAGGTGGGGGTGTCAGGTTTGGTCGGGGGGTAAGTGAGCCGGGGGTGTTGGGTTTGGTCTGGGGGGGTGGGAAGGTGTCGGGGTGGGTGTGGGGTGAGGTGTGAGTTTGGTGGGGGGGTAAGGTGAGGGTGTTGGGTTTGGTTGGGGGGTGAGGAGTGGGGTCGGGGTTGGTCGAGGGGTGAGTGAGGTGTGGGTGTCGGGTTTGTTTGTGGTGGTAGGTAGGGGTGTCGGGTTTGGTTGGGGGGGAAAGTGAGGTGGGTGTGTCAGGTTTGGTCTATGGGGGGGTGAGGTGTGGGTGTTGGGGTTGGTAGGGGGGTGACGGGGTGTTGGGTTTGGGTGGGGGGGTGAAAATGTGAGTCGGGGTTGGTCGAGGGGTAAGTGAGGTAGGGGGGTCTGGTTTGGTCGGGGGGGGTAAGGTGGGGGTGTCAGGTTTGCTCTCTGCCCCCTCCCACAGACCCCGCACTCACTCAGCTCTCTTCCCCCTCCCCACCTCCAACGGACCCAAGCAATGCCGGGTATTTTTGCTAGTTTTTAATATATTTGAGGCAGTTAAGTTTTGATAGAATTTTTTTATGGTTTTTAGCAAATTTGACTAAATTGTTTAGTCCAATGATTGCAATTAAATAATTTTTGGTTTGATTTATTTAGAGACATTTTAAAGACATGGAGAAGTTTTTATTTTTTATAAAGTTTAATTGCTTAATTTTTTAGCAATTATGGAGTTCATTTTTTTTAATTATTTGCTTTTTTATTATTTTATTATCTTAAATTATTATTTTAAATAGTGTTTTCGGGATTTTAAATGTTTGTTTATTTTTGCATTATGCTTTTGAAGTTTTTAACTTGTTAATTTTTTGTATTTGTTGCTTGATTTTGCTTTTTTAGCTCAACTGTTTTTTACTATGAGCACTAGCTTTGTTTTTATTATTAATTTATAGCAAGGAGGGTGGGCTTTTTAATTAGCCCTTAGCCATTTGGGTGTTTTTTAAAACATTTTTATTTATGACTATTTGAATTTTTTTTTTAGGCTTGCTACCTGGGCAAAACGCATGGCCAATTGGTGTTTAATTATTTTATTTTTATTTTATGGCAAACACACGGTTTTTATGGCATATGCTGAACAAAAATGGTGAAATTTTGACAAGTTTTTGAAGGAATTAGCTAGTGTGTGTGGTTTTTGTTGTTGTTGTTTAAGTTTTGTTTTAAAGCTTGCAACGTGTTTTGGGGGTCGGTTTGAGTTGCTTGGTTTATGAGTTATGTTTTTAATTGCTTAATTTTAGTTAAGCTGCAGCCCACTCAGACACCCCCTGGGATGGTGCCCCTCACTCCTGACCCACAATCCACCCTGCACCCTGATGGTGCCCTTCACTCCCCACCTTCAGCCCCGCCGCACCCTAATGCTATCCCTCACTCCCGACCCGCTGTTACCAGATGTGCCTGTTACTTTGGGGTATGCTCATTTATTCGGGTTACTCTTCAGGGGTGTGGGTGTGTGCTGTAATTCTATTAATGTGCTGCTTATGTCACTTGTGTGTTCCTATGGAGTTCGACTCCTTCCTTCTGCAAGTCCCTTCCCAATGGAGCTATCCTGCGGGACCTAGGTTCCCCAGGGGTTCCTCCAGCCCTAGAACTAGACACACACACAAGTCTGAGTGGACTGGGTCAATCAGCCCTCTTCAGCTGATCCCCTCGTATGTCCCTGTGCTCAGTGAACTGGGTTAAGCAGCACTTTTCAAGCTGGTACCCTTATGTGCCCCTGGTCTCAATGGGCTGAGTTGAGCAGCACACTCAGCTACTCCCCCCCCCCCCCAATGTGCCCCAAGTTTAACACGTCCCTATCCCACTTTCATGTTGCAATTGTACTGGTAGGAACCAACTCGATGAGCAAACCCCACAGTATTTTGGGGGCACTACAGGGATCTTTTAGCTGAGGTAAAAGAAGCGTCGCTGAAGAGTAAATGGGGGAAGCTAAAGAGACAAACAAGTAAAATTCAGAGTGTGAGAGAGAAACAACCAACTTCACCAGAAGGGTTATTTATTGAATTATAATGATAAACACACAGAGAAACACTAAACCAACATAACATCTGTTATTAAGGGTAATAGCTGAGGCAGAAAGGAAAACAGAGGGAGAGAGAGGGGATCTCCCCACTCCATGCAGCGTGAACTGGTCGGGGTTCCCAGGTGATGGTAGCAGCTCAGGGTCCTGAGGGTAGGAGACCGGCAGAGCCCCCAGCACGATCATTCAGGTGACGACGGAGTCCCAGTGGAACTGATGCAGAGGTTGGGTCTAAGCATCAGAACACTGACTTAAGATTCATTCAGCTTCAGAAATCTGTCCCATAGTGCAGTACTGAGCAGAGTTTGAATTCTCACAGTTTGTACTGACTCTGCTCACTGTTTTATTTACAAATATTTTTTAAAATATTTTCCTCAATATCTTTTAACTGGTCATAAACATAAGGTTTCAAAATCTATTACTACATTGCTTTTTGGGCATACAATGGTTCAAGGGAGAACCCTAGATTTGTGTCTGGGTAAACTGGTGATTCAGGGGTTTTCTTTAGGCTAGACCCAGGGGGTCTCCAAAATTCTTTGCTCATGCACCCTGAGCAGAAACATTTTTTTTAAAGACGCATCCCCAAGGGGGGAGCCCTGCCCTAGCCCCACCCCCATCCACTCCCCCACTTACCACCCCTAACTGCCCCCCTCAGAAGCTCCCCTTGTTCCCTGACTGCTGATTCCTGGGAACCCGTGCCCCTAACTGCCCCCCTGGGGCCATTCTCCGCTGTGAAGCCCGGCTCCAAGGGCCGATCCCTACCGCGACGCCCAGCTCCCGGGGCCCTTCACTCCTGACTCTGCCACCCTCACGGTGCCCCTCACTCCCAACCCACAGCCCCCTCACACTTTTCAGTGCCCCTCAGTCCTGACCTGAAGCAATCTCCCCCCCGCCCCCCCAATCCTGACGGTGTCCCTCACTCCTGACCTAGGGTTACCATATTTCAACAATCAAAAAAGAGGACATGGTGTGTGTGGGGCCCCGTCCCACCCCCATCCACTTCCTCCTACTTCCCGCACCAGTATCTACCAACTGGTGTTGTATTCATGTGTTGTTCTGTTCTATATGCTGGGCGCTACCTGTCCTCCATATTGAGTATATATAAGAAAAAGTGATATGACCAGGCAGCTTGCTAGCCCTGTAGAGTCGCACCCTGGCTTGCCGGGCAGTAACCTCCCAGCTAGACCAAGCCCCGAGCGAACCAGCGGCTCCCGCACCCAGCTGCGTGGTCTGTGCCAGACAATTCTCTCACTGACGGCGGAGGGTGTTCAGGGCAGGAAATTGCAGCCTACGTAGGAAATAGTTCTTCGGTTCAGTGTGAGGAGTTGCAGAGGCATAAGTTCAAGTCAGCAAAGTTACGCAGAACCTTTTGCTCGTTCCTGGCCGGCTTCATGGCAGAGCGCTGTGCAGACACAGGCCTTGGTTTATCCCCCGGTCCTGGCAGCTTCTGCCCCGGGGGACCCAGAAGTGGAGCCCCCCGGGGGCCAGGGATGGAAAGTCCCCCTGGGGATTGGGGTGGCAGTAGGACAAGGTGCTTGCAGCCTTAGCAGCTGCACGGTGGGTGGAGCTGATCCATGAGGAGGTACTTCTGCTGCCAGACACTGTGGCCGGGACAGCCTGGGCTCGGGGCCTCTCCCAGCTCCAGCAAGGGGGTGGGGCAGCCCAGGCTGGGGACTTCCACCCGGGATCGGGATTTCTGCCCTGCCCCAAGCTCCTACTGCAGCTTCGGGCTTCCTCCTCCAGCATCTCCAGGCAGGCCTGGGGGCGTCTGCTCCTGCCGGCTGCAGCCAGGGCAGGTGGCTGAGCCCTTTAAATGAAACAGGTTCAGCACCCCTGTGCTAGAACAAGTGCTCCCAGTTTGGCCGGTTAGGATGGTGGGCCAGCACCTGGGCTATAAAGAGCCAGGCTGTCAGTACGGTTGGTGGGCTAAGAGTGGGAATGGGGCTGTCCGCTCTCCACCGGGAGGGGAGGTAGTGGGAAAAGGGCCTCTTAGGAGAAGGTGCTCTGCTAAAAGAGCATGGAAGACTCCTGCAGTGGGCTGTGAAGCAGGAAGAACTGGGGGAGACCTGGGGAAATACGGGGGGACCTGTAGCTCAGGGTGGGCTGAGGAATTGTGTGTGATTTGCCTATATTTAGAAAACACAGTTATGCCTTAAAAGAGCCGTCGGGCAGTGGGCGCTTTGGGGCTGGGGACACGTCTGTGCCTTATGCGTGGCTTAGAGACATGTCCTACTTGCTGCATGATTTTCTGAAACCTCGGCTGTCAGAAGATATTCTGCAAACCAGGATTCCTGGGCTCAGGGTTTCTGCCCCCAGCCAGGGCAGCTGAGGCTCGAGCCGTCCATCCTTCCTCCTCTGCTCCAGCTGGGGCTCAGGATTTCCCCACCACCACCACCACCAATAGCTGAGGCAGCCCGGATTTGGGATTTCTGCCCTGCCCTCCTGCTGCTGCAGCTGCCCCAAGCAAAGCTCTTGGCCCCTGAGCTTCCCCCGCTCCAGTCCTGCTGGCTGCAGCAAGGGCAGTGTTTTTAATGTTTCCTCTGAATACTGTGGGTGCCTCAGTTTCCCCTATGCATTTCTTAAGTCTCTAGGTGGTGTGATGGGGGGGGTGATTGTTGCAGAGCAGAGGACCAGTGTGAGAGGCCAAGACCCTGTCTCCTGGCAACTGATGGCCTGAGCCCCTCCCCTGCAAGGTGCCAACGTAAGGTGTTGGAGAACAAAGAGACCAGGTGACCCCCCTGGCCCAGGAAGGAAACAAAGGCAGAGAAGGGGCCGGAGAGTTTCCAGTTCGGAACTGGCTGGGGAAGTGGAGTGGGGCTCAGACGTGGTGGGCTGATCTCACTGCCCCAAGATGAACCTGGCTGAGGGGTCCTGTCCTCTGTCCCTACAAGCTCTGTTTTAGACCGTGCTCCCGTCGTGTCTAATAAACCTTCTGTTTTACTGGCTGGCTGAGAGTCACGCTGACTGTGGAGTTGGGGGGCAGGACCCTCTGGCTTCCCCCGGAGCCCTGCCCAGGCAGCCTCGTCGAGGGACGTGCATGGTGGGGCAGGAGATGCTGAATGCTCTGAGGTCGGATCCAGGAAGGTGGAAGCCCTGTGACCTTGCCCTGAAGACAGTTGGTGCACAAAGAGGAGGCTTCCCCAGAGTCCTGACTGGCTTCTTATGGAGCAGTTCCAGATCATCGCCCGGGGACTCGGTGACAACTGGTGGCAGAGATGGGATGGACAGCACCCCATGGATAGTGCTTCCTGCGGTAAGTGACTGGGGAGAAGTATAACGAAGGGGGGTTAATGAGGACATGGGGTGCTGAAGGCTCAGGGAGAAGCGGTTTCAGGGGGGTGAAGGAGCTACACTTAAGCCCTGGGAGTGTGTGACCAGGGAGAAGGAGGGTGGCAGTAACAGGGTCCCTTTGAGGACTGCACCTCGACCCAGGGAGAGAGAGAGGTGGTGACTTTGAGAAGGGCTGACTGGGGGACTCCATGAGACAAATCACACCCAACCCGCAGTCCCCACCCACACTCCGACGGTGCCCCTCACTCCTGACCTGCAGTCCCCACCAACGCTGTACTGGTGTCCATGACTCCCAACCTGCAGCTCCTCGCACCCTAACAGTGCCCCTCACTCCCGACCCGCAGTCCCCTCCTGCACCCTGATGGTGCCCCTCAGTCCCAACTGACAGCCAGCACCCACACCGTTTCTGTGCCACTCGCTCCCGCCCCGCAGCCTGCCCTGCACCCTGTGTCCCACACTCCCGACCCACAGACCACCTGCCCTGGACCCTGCTGTTGCCCACAGTGACGAAGTGGGACTGTTCTTAATGTTTACTCAATACTATGTGGGTGCCTCAGTTTCCCCAATGCATTTCTTAAGTCGCTAGGTGATGCAGGGGTGTGACTGTTGCAGAGCAGAGGGCCAATGTAAGAGGAAGACCAACACCCTGTCTCCTGGCAACTACAGGCCTGAGCCCCTCCCCTGCAAGCTGCCAACGTAAGGTGTTGGAGAACGAAGGGATCAGGTGACCCCCCTGGCCCAGGAGGGCGACAAAGGGAGAGGAGGGCTGGAGAGTTTTCAGTTTTGGACAGTGCTTCTGTATCCTGGGAAATGTCCCAAAATCTGGGAATTTTTGACTAAAATGCTTCAACTTGGGAAAATGGGAATTTTCATTCGAAACCTAAATAATCCTGGGAAAATGTCATAAAAAGTAAAACTTTCCAAATCTCAAAAATCCTGGGAAGTTTTCATAAAAAGTAAAATATTTGCGCTTCTTTTAAATTTCCCTTAAAAGGCATTCAATTCCATTGGTCAATATTTGTCTCATGACTTTGATAATCTGGCTGTGCTGCTCTCCGATTGGTGGTGCCTCAACGTACGATATGACGGGACAAGTGCGCACATGCACTCGCAACGAACCAACCTCAGCAACAGCTGGCTGGCAGGTAATGAGATGGTTATCAAATTTATCTTCTACGTAAGGTTTCTTCCAATAGTTAAATATATCGCAATACTTACTGGTGAGGATTAGTCTCTTGATCTGTCATTAAATCTCTAAAATTTTGTATTTTGTGCTTGCAGTTGCACAGAGAATGTGGACCAGAGCGTTCGGCTGTTCGTAACTTTGTAACAGCACCTTCCTCCGGGCAAATGTTAAATCTCTTCGCCTACTGTGTTAGGTGGTAATATAGAATGCGTTCCCTTCTTTGATTGAGATAGAAATTGAAATATACATTATACTAATTATCGCATTCCATTATTTCAGAGAGCTCTTTCTGTTATTTATCTAAGGTAAAAAATGAATAGAGACGGGTAAGGCTGGTGAGAGGAGGAAGAGGACTGCAGGAGTAGACAAAGATCCGTCCACGTCGCAACGAAAACAACAGGATAGCTCCCCCGACAGAGTATTGAAGACGCGGGGTGAACTTCCACCATCTGCTTTCAAAAAAGTCTTCCAAGACTCGTGGCTTCAAGCCGGTAAGTACAAAGACTCAGTAGCGTAACTGGGGGGAGTTCAGGGGGAGAATTCCAAAGTGGCGCCTTCCACCGTTTCCCGGCCTGGCTGCACTGCGTGTGGGTGGTGGGTTTCGACTTGGAGCTGGCCCAAGCCGTGGAGGTGAGCGACACAGGCGGGAAGAGGCCATGACCGTCGGTAGGGGCGGGACCCCTATTTCCCCAGTCGGTGGAGCTGCCCGTGCGCTGCTCTCGGCGGGGTCGGGGCTGCGGTATCCCACCCTGGCTCCTTTGCCGCAGGGAGACTCTGCTGCGCTGACCCCAGGCTCGCCCGGCCCTTGGCACTGAGGAGGGGAGTGGTCCGGGCCGCTGCGCCTTCCCGGGGACATGCCGGCCGCCTAAGACTCTCACTGTGCACGGAGGCGCTTTACCTGCCAGCCTGCGTGACTCTGCAGGGCAGCGTCCCTGGCGGGGGGCATTTGGGCTGGGCGCTGAGGTGTTTTTAGTTTGGGCTTTTGACAGCACTTTGTATAGAGTCAGCTTCACTATCGCTTTCCCTGGCCCGGCACGTCCCCTATTGTTTGTGTCACACAGCAGCAGAGGAAATTGAAAGAGAGCGAGAGAGATTTGATCACATGGAATCAGAAAACTTGACTTGGAGGTAAGGGCAGCACATTGAAATACTTTAGACTCGATCTTAAAACAACTTGATTTCAAAGTGACTGGGTTCCTCTACATTTGAAAATAAAAAGCAGGCAAAGACCAAGAAAAGTTAAAATTAATTAACTTCAAATAACTGTTCAGCCTACACCCCTCACCCATCACTGCATTTTCCTGAACTCTTGTCATCTTGATCCAAAATGAGTGTTTCACATTTCTCTAATAGTATCATTTTCAGAGTATCTAGGTGTTAAATAAAGGTTTAAAAGATTTATTAGTAAAAAAAAAAAGAGTAAAAAAACATAAACAAAAAATAATAGTAAAAAACATAAACAAAAATAATAGTAAAAAAACATAAACAAAAAATAATAGTAAAAAACATAAACAAAAAATAATAGTAAAAAACATAAACAAAAAATAATAGTAAAAAACATAAACAAAAAATAATAGTAAAAAACATAAACAAAAAATAATAGTAAAAAAACATAAACAAAAGGTTGAAAGCGTATCTAATACAAAGAAAATTGGTGATGTTTAATAAATAAGATTGTGAAATTAAAAAAGCACAAAAATTTGAAGAGCAAATTAAAATAGCAGAGATTAGAATGGCCTTTTACTTTGCTGAACACAATGTCAGTATTCAATCTGTAAAACACTTGACTGAAGTAGTTAAAAAATGTTTCCCCAATTCCAAAATTGCTGAGGCTGTAACATTAGCGATAAATGTACTGCTATAATTAGCAATGTTTTGGCGCAAACTGAGATTGAGGAACTTGTAGAAAAATGGAAAGTTAATGAATTTAGTGCATTTGTGGATGAATCTACATCAGGGAATAAATCTCGCATGTGTGCTGTATGTTAATCGATCCAATGGCAAAATTGCCTCACAATTGTCAGAATTATTAAAACTTGACGCCAAAAGTTGCACTGTAGAGGGGATTTACACTACTTTTAAAGGGTCTATGATGGAGAAAAACATTCCTTTGAATAGCAGAGGTAACAGAGAGTCCTGTGGCACCTTAAAGACTAACTAAAGTATTGGAGCATAAGCTTTCATGGGCTAATACCCACTTCGTCGGACTTTTTGTTACCTCTGCTATTCCAGACTAACACGGCTACCTCTCTGATTCCTTTGAATAATATTTTAGGTGTAGCCTGTGATGGAGCCAGTGTAATGATAGGGCCAAAGAACTCTTTTTTTCTCTAAACTGAGAGATGTTCCATGCGTAGTTTTAGTCAGGTACATTTGCCACACATCCACTCTGATCTCTAGTTCTTCTGCAAGTGTTTTACCTAATTTTGTGGAGCAATTTATGTCAGATTTAACTAACTATCCTGCACATAGTGTAAAAAAGAGAGAAGAAATTCAGGAGCTGGTGGAATATTTTCTAAAGATCAAATTAGGAATGTTAAAACCAAGTTTAACCAGATGGTTAGCTTTACACCCATGTGTTAATGGAGTTTTGATCTTATGGGACACCCTCTTTAACTCTATTCAGCTTGAAGGTATCGATTGCAAAAGCCCCAAAGCAAAATCTTTTTATGATGTAATGTGCAATCCTGAACTTAGCGCCTATTTGGTTTTTTTGAAATATGTTTTGGATTATATGAACAAACTCAATGCCCTTTTCCAAAGCGCAAGACCGCGGATTCATGGCATCCAACCGGAATCTGTGAAACTTTTTAAGCTTATAGCAGCAAACTACTTAAAGCCAAATGTACTGAATGAAGAACTGTTAAAAATTAATGTAGCACATCCCTCAAATTTTTAAAAAATTGAAGATATTTACACTGGCCCAGAATGTGAAAACTACTAAAAATCTATTGATCCAAAGTTAGCTTTGAATGTCAGGAAGAATATCCGACAAGATGACATCGCTTTCTGTCGAGAAATGCAGTGCTGACGGCCACTTGATTCGGTTGCTTTCAGGGAAGTTCAATTTGTAGCTCCTGACTCATGGCTCCCTCGGACACTGACAATTTGGGGGCTCATCTGGGATCCACATTGCACTGCCAGGGCCAGGGGACTGCAGGCCGCTTTCCCATGAAACCCAGCTGGCATGAGAAAGGTAAGAGATCTTTTAAGAGACTTGGGTTTTCGGTGGAAAGCTGTCTGTAGGCTCTGGGCTTAGGTGGGTTGCGCGCTGGATCTGAATTTTTGCTGCCAGGTACGCCTTACGCTCTTCTGTTTTAGATCCCCGGGAAGAGTCACAGGGGGTGACTAGGTAGAATCCTTGTGTGTCTGTACCGCTGTGAATGTGAGACAGTGGAAGACGCCCAGAGTGCTGTGCGAAGTGCAAGCTCGTGACCGCAGTATTTCTAACGCAAGCCCACTGCCTCCACCTGTGTGTACCTGTGTGAATGCGAGACAGTGGAAGACGCCCAGAGTGCTGTGCGAAGTGCAAGCTCGTGACCGCAGTATTTCTAACGCAAGCCCACTGCCTCCACCTGTGTGTACCTGTGTAAATGCGAGCCAGTGGAAGACGCCCAGAGTGCTGTGCGAAGTGCAAGCTCGTGACCGCAGTATTTCTAACGCAAGCCCACTCGCTCCACCTTAGTCGGCCGGTAAAAGGTCGGACCCTAGACAGTTGTCTTGGACGGTTTGCATCGCCAGGATGACTGTTTCGGTCTAGGTGTGTGTGATTTTCCCTAATTAATGAGCCACAGACTGGTCTGACCACCTCGCCTGATGCAAGGGGAGTGTGCGGCTGAAGTTGACACTCTGTGCAGAAGGGGGCTGGCAGAGGGTCGTGGACGCCCCTGAATGAATGAATTGGATTGAAAATATGGGGTGTGCCGGGTCAACAGAAAGCCAAAGGGTTCACCTGAGGGTTACATGTACACTAATTATGATCTGTCTACTTGCGAGTACTTTGGAAAATGGAATTGGTATAGCAGAGATAGGATCACAAATTGTAATTTCTTCTGGAAGGAACCTTTGATGATGAAAAAATCGGGCACCTCAAAGATGTCCTGGTTTCTAATAAAGTAGGACAGGTTCAATTTAATGCATTTTTTCATTGGTTTGGGGAAACTGAAAAATGACGCCGTGAGTCTCAAATGAGGAGTCTTAGGGACTCGAGAGAGAAACTTAAAGCAGAATTAAAAGAAACTAAAAAGCAACTGGCAACTCCTCAATTATATGCTGGCCAGCAGGTCCCTTTATATCCTTTAAAACCTTATCAGGCTGTTAAAACTTCCCCTAGTCCTCAGGCTGTCCCTTCAGCACTGCCCGATGACCTCATTGCCTTGTTTCTGGAGTCTAGACCCCAGATTGCCCCTTTGCCCCATCCAGAAGATGATCCGGGACAGGCGGCAGCCCTTCCCTGGTCACCTGACTTGTGAGATTCAAACTCGGGACCGCCAATTCAAAATCGAGACCGTCCTCCTTATCCATCTTACGACGGTCCTGACTCCACTGTCCTGAACCCCGAAAGTCCTTTAAATCAATCACAAAATTGCAGTTTCCCCCAGAGGGAAGTTTTAAGCTTGATAGAATTGTGCACCTCAGCGGCACTGAAAGCATAAATCACTAACGCAGCGGTGACTCAAACCTACACTCAGGATAAGTTGCAAGCCTGGAAACAGAACCTCCAGGCAGAGAAAGCGGAATACACTCGCCTGGAAGCATTGGCTAAGCGAAAAAGAGTGAAAAGAAAAACCAGGATCGGGCCCAGACAGCAGGCAGGAACAAAGCGGGCGCCCATAGAAAGGAACGGTTCAGTGATAAAAGCAGAAGTTCAAGTAATTTAAGAAAATAAAGTAAAAAGTTAACTCTGTAGTTGCTGGGGGGGAAAATAAGGCTAAAGGGAAAAAAAAAAATCTTGGTTTCTTTGCAGCCATTCTGAAGGAAAAACGGGCCCTTTTCCTGTAGGGTGTCTGCAAATAAATCCAAGTAAAGAAAATATTTAATTGAAATCATTGGCCATGAACATGTATTCAAATTAGCTAAAAGAAAATGGAGGTACTTCCTTTGCAATCAGCAAGGGTATTTGTATGAAAGAAAAAAAAATATTTTGGAGCAATGATTAATTTCCCCAAAAGGGGTAGAAATATGTTTGTCTTTCAGAAATAATAATAATAATAATAATTAAAAAAATTGATGCCAGCTGAAGAGTAATTCAACATACCATGCATATACTGGGACAATAGAAATTTTGTTTTGTGTTTTATGTTCTGTCGTGTGGCCCAAACTGTTGTGTTTAACTTCTTCTAAGAATAACCTAGTTCAAAATCAAAGAAAAGGGTCCAATTAAAATGTAAATATATGTTTTATCCAATTTAAAACACAATGTTTTAAATCATATTCAAGAGTATAATATACTAAAGTCTAATACTAAAGTAAAAAAAAAAAAGAAAATTCACTGGCCAGACCTTTTAATTGGGAAAATTATTGTTAGAATAAAGTACCAACAAACTTTGGAAGCAACAGCATAAGAAGTTAGCCCACTACCCGTATTGCACGTGAAATGCTTCTGGCTACTCCAGATCTCTAGCCAAAGGGCTGGTGAGAAAAAAAAAATCTATTGGACACCAAAAGTTGTACTGAGTGGACTCCTCAAAAGTGGGTGTGCTTGTCCTGACAAAGCTCTGTCATAGTTATTTTACTAAAAGGGTGTATGTGGTCTACATTAAATAAGATTAAAGTGCTGTATAATGGGTATAATGTATAGGTGTTTATTCTTGGGAGAAAGTGTGTGGGCGGAAAAAAGTGGAAGTTTCTTTTGCTGCAGCTAGCAAGCTCAGATAAATGCTGGCCCTTGGCCAAGCACACTGCTCACAGCTAAGGGGGGGGAAATAAGTTATGAATGTGTTCTTGCTTGTATTTGCATGTATTCCGGATGGATAGAGGCCTATCCCTGTGCGAAGGCCGACTCCATCACAGTGGCTGAAAGACTCTTAAGGGATTTTATCCCTCGATTTGGTTTACCTGTCTCCATTAGCAGTGATGGAGGTACCCATTTCACAGGCCAAGTTATGCAAGGCCCTAACCATTACGCAATGCTTTCATTGCACTCATCCTCCCCAGAGTGCTGGAGCTGTTGAATGAAAAAAAAAATGGTGAACTAAAAACCAAGATCTCTCACATCTGTGCAGAAACCAACATAAAGTGGCCTAATGCTTTACTGCTTGCCCTCATGCAGATAAGAAGCACACCCACACACAAAAATACGGCCTGTCCCCACTTGAGATCCTTATGGCCAGACCTATGAGAACGCCAGTGACCCCTCCCCTAGATCCACTCCAGTAGGATTTGCACCTAGCTGATGTCTGTTCTATTATACTATAAAATGCTAATTCGTTGTGTTTGGTCTATTCATTCTCAGGTACAAAGTGCCCTGCCTGAACCCTGAGCCACCCTCTGCAGCCTGGACACTGGGTTCACATCAAGGTGCACCAGAGGAAGACCTCCCTCCACACGGCGGTCAAGTGCAGGGGACTTGCTAGTTGGATCCACGCCTCCCACTGCAAGAAGACAACACCGCCCCTGGACTCAGAGGCTGTGGACTTCCAACCGGCAAAAGCGTCCGGAGGCGACCAGGTTGGAAGTTCAAACAGCCACTCCCCTGGCCCAGAAGAGGGGTAGCGAGGTACTTTGGATTTTGCGAGACAAGGCGCACACACGTGGTTGTAGAAAGTAGATGAGTTTATTGGAAGGCCTCGGTCTCTCAAATAGGTGCTGAGGGGCTCGATTCTAATCAGCGCGATCGCAGAAAGGGTTACCTAGCACTTCAGAGCCGTTGCCAGGTCGAAAGAGCTCATGAGCAAATACGGGAGTGGGCTTAAGTACACTCACATTTGCATCTCATACATACTCATGTCTCATTTGCAAGCAACAAGCTGATTGGTTACATGCTGTCTTGCCTCAGTTTCTCTATTTGGTTTCTCACGCATTTATTCTCACACAGACTGGGTAAACACTCACACAGCTGGGAACAGTCTGGGAACTGTTCCCAAACACACAGATAACAGCAAGGTCAATCTCATAGCATCACTATGCACTCTCCTGGAGTTGACTTAGAAATGTAACTACACTTCTTAGTGATTGCTTGTCACAATGTCTTCTGGTCCTAACAGGAGCCTAGATACAACCTCAGGAAGAGACAACAAGCCAAACCCCTGTGATCTGCCTTAAATGCCAGTCGAGCTTTGGCCGCTGGTGAAAAGGGACACGGGCTATAAGGCCCTAATAATGCCTTTTAAGTCCAGTGGTGAACCTTGTGCCCATTGGCACTCGCCACTATGACAGAGCCTATGACCAGGATAAGGTAGTCAGCCATGGTGCGAAAGTGGCTCATGCCCTCTATCTGGTTCATGTATGTGACTATGCTTTTACTGCTATTGCTGAACTTTCATGATACTATTATGTTCTTCTGGGTACATGGGATTGTCGGTAATTCTTCGCTGGACGCTGCGGTAAAAGATAAACAATCTGTGGGCAGTGCCTTTGTTGGAAAGCCCATTGTAGCCCCATGTAATGGGACCCTACATGTACCCCGGCAAACCAGATTCCTCCCTGACTGAGGAGGAAACCGAATCCCGGGAGATGTACCACGGCAACACGTTTCTGAACTATTTACAAACTGCTGCTAAAACCTGGAATGTTAACTGATTGCTGGATTCGTGCCCACGGCCCAAAACACCCTGATCAAGAATTTCCTATTTTGGGGGTTCCCAGTTAATAATGTCTGGCTTTGGGAAAATAGTGCTTACTTCTTTCCCCTTGCTCCCCATATCATGCCCTTCCCCATTGTTTTATGGCATGTAACTTTACTTCCCCCCAAAAAAGAAATTTGCCCTATGTGGTAGGGTAAATCTGACTGTTGGATCTGGTAGGGACCACTCGGAATTGCCAGTATATCCTCCAATACCTGGGCAACAGAACCTTTGAAATTCGGTTCCCTTCTACAAAAGCTCTGGTGTAAAAGTTACTATCAATATTCCTCCCTGTTAAATGGTTCTACCTCCCTATTATTTGACAACAGACGGTTTGTGAAGCCAGGTTCCTCCCCCCTCTTGTACCAATACTGACAGTTTGTTAAAAACAAACCCGGCTTCAACTCTCTGGTATGCCCTAGTGTGTCGAAATGTTGTGCACAGCTCAACCACCATGTGGAAAGACACTGGCCAGCCAGAGAAGTGGTGGGGTGGTCTGTACCCAGTTATCACCCAGCAGGGCCTATATTGGATTTATGGCAGGTCAGCTTATAAAACATTACCCCATAACTGGGCTGGCTCCTGTAGCTTGGGGATGGTTGGCTCTGGAGGCTCTCTTTTCCGAACACTTCCAATCCATCCTGTAAGAAATTATCAGGGGATTACCAATGCTGAGCGCTTTGGTGGCATAGCCCTCTCCCAGTATGGTGTCAGCATAGTTTCTGACAAAACAAAGCTTTTATCAATGTCCTTGGAGACACTAAGCAGCAAAGTCACTGATGCCGCCTGAGCCCTCAATAAGGAAGTTGGGCAAAATGTCCTTGCAAAATTGTTGGCCTTAGATTATCTCCTTGTGTCCAAAGAGGGTGGTATGGGCTTTAGTTGAAGAGAAATGTTGTGTTCTTGTTAATGATACCTCCCAAATAATAGAGGGGAATGTTGAGGCCGTAGAAAGGGTAATAAGGCAAATCAAACAATCCGCTTCCTGGAATGATCCCTGGTCCTGGTTTACTAACCTAGTTAGGGGGGAGGGGGATAGCTCAGTGGTTTGAGCATTGGCCTGCTAAACCGAGGGTTGTGAGCTCAATCCTTGAGGGGGCCATTTAAGGATATGGGGCAAAAATGGGATTGGTCCTGCTTTGAGCAGCGGCTTGGACTAGATGATCTCCTGAGGTCCCTTCCACCTCAGATTCTATGGTTTCTGGCTGGTCCCTCCACATCAAACAAGACTTTTTTGAACTTGTTGGTGCCATAGCAGCCGTGGCCTTGATATGTTTACTGTGTTGCATATCTTCCTGCCTGTCTAACTGCAAGTGTAGACCCTGCACATGCAGCTCCCCTGGACTCTGCCCTAAAGAGGAAGTAATGGTCATTTATGGAAGTACCGTATTTTTCGCCCTATAGGACGCTCCGGCCTATAAGATGCCCCCTCGTTTTTCAATAAAAAAGCCGGACCAAAAAAAAAAAAAAGCACCTCGCTCTCCCGTCCCCGCCGCGCGGGCGGGCTGCCGGGAGCGTCCCGGTTCCCCCCTCCCCGCCGCGGGCGGGCTGCCGGGAGCGCTCCCGGCAGCCCGCCCGCGGCGGGGAGGGGGGAACCGGGACGCTCCCGGCAGCCCGCCCGCGGCAGGGAGGGGGGAACCTCGGCAGCCCGCCCGCGGCGGGGAGGGGGGAACCGGGACACTCCCGGCAGCCCGCCCGCGGCGGGGAGGGGGGAACCGGGGCACACATTCGCCCTATAAGACACACCAACTTTTCCCCCCCCCGTTTTGGGGAAGAAAAAGTGCGTCTTATAGGGCGAAAAATACGGTAGGTGGTTTGTACCCAGAAGAGGAAGTAATGCAGGTCTTTTACCCGCAAAAGGTGGATTTCCCAAAGGAAATAAAAATGGAGGAGGTAGAAGGGGTAAAAGTGCAGAAAATCTGCCCCGAGGAGGTGAAGACTGAGGAAATAGAGCGGCTTGTAAGGGTGTAATAAAAGTTTGTGCTGAAGGTGCAGACAGGCCCCTCACCGGCAGCCCCTTCCCTCACCCTGATGGTGCCCCTCACTCCTGACTCCTGGCTCCTTCAGACACTGATGGTGCCCATAACTCCCGACCCCCCCACCACCACACTTTGGTGCCCCCCACTCCAGATCTGCAGTCCCCATCCACACCCTATCAGTGCCCCTAACTTGTGACCCGCAGCCCCCCCTGCACTGTGATGATGCCACTCACTCCTGACCCCAGCCCCCCCCCCCGCACCCTGACAGTAAACCACCCTCTGGCCTGGCAACCCCTCTCCCACCCTGACAGTACTCCTTACCCACAGCCCCCCCCCCTGCACCCTGATGGTGCCCCTCACTATCAACCCACAGCCCTCCCCTACCCCTGCACCCTGATAGTACCCCTTGCTCCTAATCCACAGCCCCCCCCACCCCACACACACGCTAATGGAGCCCCTCCCTCCTGATCCGCAGCACACCCTCATGGGGGGCGGGAATGTTAGGCCTGGGACCCTGAGTAAGGAATGTAGTTTTATAATTGAGTCTTAGAGGCACTCCCAAATCATTAATATGGATCTGGTGTATCGATGTGTAGTGTATACAGGCATATATGTCGAGTCTGGTATGTATACATAGAACAGCACTTTAAATGCAAGTGTAACAAATCTTTTCCAATCCAGTGGTATAGTTTGGCCCTTGAGGTACTGCAGATAGCAACCCATGTTGGCTAGGGCAATTACAGCTACCATCTGTATCATTATTATCAGTAGGCTGAGTGTTTTGAAATACTGGGATAGGGATTATGATAACCTGGCCCACAGTGCTGTGTATGTGAGAAGTAAAACAGAAATTTGGAATAGTGACACTACCACTGAGGCCTTTGTATGTAAATATGCTGTAATTAGTTACTACACAGTATGTGCATCCATGGTGTCTAGGTTACCCTTAGTGCTGCTTGTCATCCTCTGGAAGCTTAGTTAGGGTGCAGTGTCAGTAACCCAAATTATGACTGGTACTAACAGGGAATATGTTTACCCCATTTATAGTTACAATGTAACTTAATTATTTTTTTACACTTTGTTTTTTCCTTGCCTTTGTTGTTTTCTGCCATTTGTTTGCTGATTTTTACCTGTGTATTGGTTATATAGTTTAGCAAGGGTATACACATAGTCAGTGTTGTACAGCAATAATACAATACAGCAATAGTACAATGGTAATATAGTAGAGCAGCAATAATTGTTGTTTTTACACTGTTACCAAGTTGAAATTAAATGACAGCTTTTCCTGGTTCATCTGGTGGTTTTCAGCTGGTTGTTAACTTAATTGTCCATATATGGTAGGTAGAGGTGTATTTGACCAGTCTCTCATATATAAAGCACTTCACTTTTCTTGATGCTTGGGGGTTTCTTCTGTATACTGATATTTTCTGGTGTCATAAGAAGATATCACACCCTGAAGTCTTTAGTCTATGGGATGCAACTTAAACAACTTTTGTTAGTTAACATAGTAAAGTTTTTTTGTTTTTCTTTTCAGGAATCCAAACTTCTTAAAACAGTTTAACTTAGCTTGTTGACAGTGTAATAAGAACAATGCAATAGGGACAGAGTCTTATAAACACAAGCTACACTTTTGCAATTGTTGTATAGACAGTCATTTTCATTTGAGGTGAATTACTAATATTTTATACTAAATGTGATGCATAACTGCTAAAAGAAATGCTTTTTTCACATTCTGCGTTAGCAAAGAAGTCAATAACATAATTTTTACCAAACTTCTCGGAGTTAATTTGCTTGAGATACCAATTTCATTCATGTTAACTGTTTAGAAGCACAAACTTTAACAACCACTGCTTCCCATTAACATAACATAGCAAAGGAAAAGCATATAAAATTAAACCAACTCTAAAATTAACCCCCCCCCAAAAAATTTAAATAGAGGTTCATGCAAATACTTTGAAGATATCAACTTTTATGATGCTCCGTTGTATTTGGGAGCCAAAGGTGGAAACCTGTTAAAATTGTTTGGTTAGTTTTAGGCATAAATTATTGTTTTTAAACATTTTTGCTATCACATTGTATCACCTGTATCTAAAAACCCAAGCAAGATTATAAAATGCCCAAACAAGAAATTGACATTTTGTTAATATTATCTTTACTGTAATGTGGAGGTTTCCCCTACATTTTTTCTTTAAATAACACACACAAAAATTAAAAAACAAAACTGTGATTAATAAGAGAATTATTTTTGTTTGCAATATTTGTTGAGGCAGAAATATATGTACATATATTTGTAACTGAAATCTTTTTGAACTTTGCACAACAAAAAATGGTGCTAATAATACTATGATTATACCCCAACCATGATCTTAAAATAGTGTGGTACCTCATTTAAATATATTTTTAAAAGGTATAAAATTGACTTCTGTCGCAACAAAATAAAAAATAGTCATGAGACACACACACACACACACACCATATAACACACAGGACAAACTTAGAATTCTGGCAACATTTCTTTTTAATTGTATTTATAACTACAAAATAAGGCAAACAAAAATAAATAAGGTTAAACATTTGAATAAGCAAGTTATTACCTTATTTAAAATGTTTAATATAAATTAATAAAAATATATTCATATATGCCAAATTTATTTTATTAATTTGGTAACAAAGAATTATGTTATATTTAGCATTATTTTAAAACTCTGCTATATGAAATTAGAAAAGCCCATGTTTCAAATATTAGTGAGTAGTTAGGATTAGAAGCAGAGGGTATATTTCTGTTGCTTGGCAACCATATCTTCAAGAAAGTTAGGAATAATTCCAGCTGCTGCATTCTTGAAGGGTTAAAATAATTTACTGGATTTACTTAAAGTAAAGTTTTTACCTTGTTTTCTTTTTTTCATGGGTTTTTTTTCTGTTTTCAATTGTTTATTTTTTGGCGGTTTCTGTAAAAACTATAACTTTTAACTTTTAAAACAAAGCGAGAAGGCCAAAGTGAGAAGAGGCGGGGGACAAGGGTGGTGAAGGTAGCAAGACCTGAGGCAAGAGAGATTAACTCTGTCAGGGTCTTTGAGAGTACAGATAGAAGCAGCAAGTTTAGCAAACTGAGAAGGCAGATAAAGGAAAAATGTAACCAGTATGTAAAAATATTTGAGAAAGAAGGTTGTACTTTCAGCTATGAGTGTGGAATATCATTGTGTGGGTCAAAGCAATTGGGAACCTGCACCATTGGGAACTGCACCCCTGTTTTTTATCCTGGCTCTGAGAGGAGATGGGGGGTAATTATGATCTCTTGTAAAACCTGAATTTGTTCCCCGCCCTTTTTGGCGGCAGTGAACTGTTTTTGGGCAACGCCGTGTCTTAATGCATCAATTTTAGGGGTTAACCTGCTCAGTTTTAGTTTTTGACTTTGAAATTCCTTTTTATTCACTCCTCTGAGATCAAGTTGCAGCTCCTGTCTCCTAATGTGCCCTGTGAACTGTTCTATGTTTTCCTTCATGTGATTTACCAATTCAATGAAAGTATCGGGTGCTACTTTTTCCATCCGTGCACTTCCTTGTCCCGTTCTGACAGACACCAGACTAGGTTCTGGTTTAGCTTTTACCAGAACCTGGCTTTTATCTTAAGGTCGTGGACCTCATTTCATCTTTTAATTTTACTAGGACCACCTTTTTCCACTTCTCTCCCCATTCTTCAGGCACGGGGGAGCTACCGGAAGCCTGCTGTTTACCACCAATATTTAGAAGGGGACGGCGCATCTCTTTTGTGTAGGTTCCTTGTGGCTGTTTGCAGTGTTTTATTCTGTTCCTGTCCTGGTTGTCTGTGGGCTGCTTGCCACCCTTCAAGGGGAGTGGGAGGCATTCCAGGGCTGTGTAGCTTCTTTTGATTCTTTTAACTCTTTTTGTTACTGTTACTTGCCCCACCAATTTTGTGGCGAGCCATGGTGATATTGCAAACTATTTTACGTTTTAATGCTACAGTCTCTGCCCTAGCCTTACAAATGATATTACATATTTCTTCCCCATTATATTTTTTAAACTCTGTGGGGATTTGCAGGGAGGGCTTAAAGGGGTTCCCTACCTCCTGCTTTTCTGCCATGTTAAATCGCGAATCCTACAGCGGACAACTCGCTTACTCACCAGATCAGCGGTCGGGGTCACCACTGTTGTCAGACGCTACCAGTGCGGTGCGGTGCTCTGCTCTTGTTCAACGATGATAAGTTGGCTGCATGTGTGTTCCCTCTGTGTGCTGCTCTGGCTCTGCGCAGATCGCTGGCACAGCAGACCCCAAAAGAACCCCCAAAGACCACAGAGTCTAGTAAGGTCCGAAGGCATCCGGCCAGGTTTATTGTTGAACGAATCATAGTCTGTGGCTTCAGCCGGATTAGAGATCGACGGGTCTGCTAGTGCGTATGTGCTCCCTGACAATGGACACAGCTCAGTCGGTGGCGGGACACTCCACTGCCCCCTAGACTGGACAAAGACACCACCCTGGGGCTGTAGTTTTATACACCGGTACAAGCAAGGTACATGTCACTCCTGACGTATTGAGGTACAACCCCTGTTTACAGCGAGGTGCAGCCTCTCACCTTGTACGTGTTGGTTCGAGCAAAACAGTTCTACCCATCATCTTACCCTTTTGCCCCTGTCTTTAGGATGCGTCAGCCTGTTCCTTGTTATCTGTGTGGAATGCACAAGTGTGCTGGTACCTTTTAGGTTTGTCATAGGTGTGTGCACAGGGTGTGCCTAAAATAAACACAATTCCCTGGGTGCACACCCTAATGCAATGTGCTGCACACACCTATGAGGTTTGTCTACCTTAGCAACATCAGCCTTTTCCTTGCCAGCTTCTGTGAACAGGGCCTGCCTCTGGCTCACAGCTTAACTTGGCTTTATGTTAGCAAAGTCTTGATCATTACTTAAACTTAGGCCTCATACTAAGCTTCTGATACTAGAGCTTCAGGGCCTCATCTTACCACATTCCCCCACTTTTTGTCTTTTAAGGGGAGGATGTTGACCCATCGTCCCAGAGAAGCATATTGTGTGGCCTAAAAATAACCCGGTGGGCAAAACGCTGTTATGTGGTCACCTTATTTTATCATCCATACACTCATGCCCCATCAGTCGCTTGGTCTGCACATTCCCTCGTACGACCGACGGACAGATTTTATTATCCAATTCTTTTACGTCCTTATGGTGGGCCTGGGAATGTTAGGCCCGGGACCTCAATTGAGGAATGTAGTTTTATAACTGAGTCTTAGAGGCACTCCCAAATAATTACTATAGATCAGTCATATGGATCTGGTGTATCTATTTGTAGTGTATATGGGCATATATGTCTAGTCTGTATGTGTACGTATAACAGCACTTTAAATGCAAGCGTACCAATTCTTTTCCAATCTGGGGGTGTAGTTTGGCCCTTGTGGTACTGCAGATAGCAAACCCACTTGTATTAGTTACCATCTGTATTGTTATTATTAGCAGTAGGTTGAGTGTTTTGAAATACTGGGATAGGGACTGATATAACGTGTCCAACAGTGCGGTGTATGTGAGAAGTAAAACAGAAATTTGGAATAGTGACACTACCACTGAGGCCTTTATATGTAAATACATTGTAATTAGTTACTACACAGTTCTGTTATAGATTACCCTTACTCCTGGTTCTCACCCTTTGGTAGCTTCACTGGGCAGGAAACAGCAGTGGCTAACTTCTCTGTTCCATTGGTCGAACTGCTCTGTGGTACACCAGTAGCTAACATAGATCCAGTTGATTTTTATGAATGTTGTTTTTCAGAAAATCTACTGAATGGGGACAGTATTTGTCAAATATTGTGGTATCGGATGTAATATTGGTTTCCAGACACTGAATAAGATTGTTTTGAATTATGTGTGCCCTAGTTAGGTTGCAGTGTCAGTGACCGAAATTGATTACCAGTTTGTTTACCCAGTTTGTAGTTACTATGTAACTTTTTTTGTTGTTTGTTTGGGATTTTTTTACCACTTTGTTTTTTCCTTGCCTTGGTGGTGTTTGCTGCCATTCATTTGTTAATTTGGTTAAACCATTTAGCAAGGTTATGCACATTGTAAATGTTGTACAGCAATAATACAATACAGCAATAGTACTACAGTAATCTAAAACTACAATGATAATCCAGTAGGACAGCAATAATAGTTTTTTCATAGTAAAAAAGTTCCCTCTGAGGTCAAAGACCCCCCCCCCCGCCCCCATATTAATGGTGACCCTCACTTCCGACTCGCAGCCCCCCACCTACACCCTCACTCCCGATCAGCAGTGCCCCCCCCCCCCTTTGCACCCTGATGGTGCCCCTCGCTCCTGACTTGTACTCCCTCCCACACTCTGACCATGCCGACCGGTAGTCCTCTCTCCACTGTGACAGTGCGCCTCACCATAACAGGGGGATGATGGGGGCTGGAGGTAGGGGCACCGTCAGGGTGTAGGTAGCGGGGTGGGTGTCATAAGTGAGGGGTTCCGCCAGTGCAGGGGTGCTGCGCAAAACAGCTGTCCGCGGTAAGCGTCTTCTGGATGGATCCTGCACCCCACTCCTGGGCCTACTCTCCCACTCCAAACCCTCAGGGGGCCTACCAAAATCTAATAACTCCTGGCCTACAGGAGGGCTAATCTGGCCCCGATCAAGGGGTCATTCTTTGGCAAGGAAGCAGGGCGGGGACACGCAGAGCTGACCTTGGAAATGACCATATGAAACCTTTCCCCACCAAACTCTGTCTCCCCTTGCTCTCAGAGGGAAAGCGCTTTTAACCAGGGGGGTCACGCTCAGGAACATGGTTTCCAAAGGGCGACAGAGCTATCAAAGAGGGGCAAAAACATTCCAAATCATCTCTTCTCATCCATCTCTCTGTTTGGCCTAAGAGGACAAAAGAAAACAGCCACTGGACCTTGGGAGCAGATCCTGCCATGTAAGTTGGTCAGCGGCGCTACTGAAAATCTATGTAAGAATTTCACCTTGAACCATGTCTAGTTTGAGAACTAGGAAGTGTTTTATCATTGTCTTGTAACCATTTCTGACTATAACTTCTACTTTAAAAAACAAATCTCTTTTGTAATTAAATAAACTTGTTTTGTTCTTGAATCAATTTGTCCAGCATTGAGAGTCACGTTGCGAGGCAGCGTGGAACAGACTTTTCCACAGGGAAGACGGGGAGCGCGTCGGGATCACGGCACACCTAGTAATCGAGGCTGCTGGAAGCCGGAGCACGGCCGGCGTTTGCTGACAGGCCACTGGCGTCTGAATTGCCGGACCACGGCTGTGGCGACACACAGATGTTCAGGGTGTGACCCGTGAGTCGTTTGGCTGTTTGTGAGCGGCCCTGCTCGGGAGCCACTGGGGCAAGCTGTCGCAAGGCACGCCACGTCGCAGGGGAGGTTGTGTATTTCTAGGATGATTGTATAAGTTATAAAACTCTCGAGGTCACTAAAATCCAGCTCATTGGTTGGTGACAGTTCTTCCACTTGTTACTCCTGGGGGAATTCCACACCCGTGTGTGTCTGCCTGCGCAGAATTTCTGTCCCTCACAAATTCCCCCACCCCCTAAATAACTTTTTGAGAAGGAAGCCAAAAGAGTGGTCATGCGGACCTTCCGGACCTTCCTGGCAGTATGTGTCGGTGTCCAGGGCAGTCGGCAGAGAGGTAAATCATTGCAGGGCAGGGTAAGAACCAGCTGATAGCTCCTACCATGTGCCAGGCTCAGCTGCTAGTCCAGGGTTGGGCAAAGTTTTCTGCCCCAGGGCCCCATTGGGGTGCAAAACAGTACGGAGGCCAGGTAGGGAAGATTTGCCTCCCCAAACAGCCTGGCCTCTGCCCACTTTCTGGACCCATCCCCCTTGCTCCTTGTCCCACACAGTCCTGACAGCGCCCCCCCCCCCCCATTCCTGGGTCTCCCTCAGCACATCCAAGCTCACTCCCTGTTCTCCAGTCACACACCAGGACCAGTCTGCTCCTTATCCAACCCCTTGGCCCCCTTACCATGCCACTCAGGGCAGTGCCAGCCTTGCCAGCATGCAGCCCCCCCCCCACTTCTGCTGAACCTCAACCCTGTTCACCTGGACACTTCTCTCACCCCCCTGCCCCTCGCATGGTCCCATTACTGTTGCACCCAGAACCCCCAACAAGCCCCTATGAACCCAGGTGTCCCCCTCACCCTCCTGCTTGCAGCTGAATCCCCCACTGAGCTGCCTGCACCCAGATTGCCCCACCCAGAACCCTCTTACTGCGAATCCTGCACCCTAAGTCCCTCTAGAGTAGGAGCCTCCCTACCCACAGCTGGTGCACCTGGCAAGGAGGGGCAGGGCTCTGGGCTGTTTCTGTCCCTGCGCCGTCAGGGTTGGGGAAAGCTGCACAGTGATTTCCCACCTCTTATGAAGCCGGTGGCCCTCGCTCCCCAGTGCCACCATGCCGGAGCCTCCGCATTCATTTGACAAATGAATTTTGCAGATTTTTAAAATGTGTACAGGATTTTTGTTCTTTCTCTGCAGAATGCCCTTGGAAGTAAATTATTCTATCCCTTCTGTTCTCCTCGTTTGGGATACTAGCATTCCAGGTACCTTTGTGCTGGAGCAAAACAGAAGTGTATTTGGATTTTTGACAAGTGACCTATCTGCTTACATCACAGGCCGAGCGGTACCGGAGACTGGATTTTTTTGCTTGTTAGATGGGTTAGCAACTTCCTGCACGACACTGGAATATGTTAATGGCAAGAGGTGGGTACAGAGGGACTACAGAACCTGCCTCAGCTTGTTGCCACTGTTCCAGTTGTCCCAAAGCATCTGGGGGGAGGTCTCACCTGCCTGCTGACCACACACTCGTCATTAATATTGTGGTCCAATGTTGTATACATACTATGGAAGGAGTTGTGTATCTACTGGAACTATGTGCTTAACATCTGTCAGGGGTGTGTGTCTGTTTGGTTGTAAATGTAGCATTGAAAAAGAACAGCAGGCATGTCTCTTCACACAGAAGGTCTATGTAATAGACACCTGAACTCTACACAAGAGGTTCAGTTGGGGGGAAAACAAGCCTTCAGGGATTATGCTGCCTGTGCAAGTCAAGGGCTGGTGTCAGCTACCTTATTACCCTCTGTTCTGGGTGAACTGTAGTCCCAGGATCTGTACCCTCAGCCCATGTGCTTAAAACAAGCAGTGGCCCCGAGTTGCTGGAGCTTAGCACGTGGGGTAATAGAACCCGGGGGCAGGGGCTTAAGTTGCAGCCGCCTTGTACAAGGCTGGGCTCCTGGGGGGGGGGGGGGGTGACTCGTCCCCTGCCCCCAGCAGCGGGTGACGTGGGGCGCTCAAGGCCGCGCGACGAGCTGGAGGAAACCCCGCGCGTGGGGCCGCCTGTGGAACTGAGTCAGGGCGGGAGGGCGCGCGCTGAATGTGATGTGCCCGCCGCAAGCCCTGCACCAGGGTGTGCCGCCCGCGCATGCGCAGTCGGGACCCGCGTCCCATTGGCTGGCTGGGCGGGGTATAAAGCCGCTTCCGGCCTACGCGCGGGGAGCGGCGGTGGCTGCTGCCTCCAGAGCAGGGAGAAGCCGGAGCGGCTGCAGCGCGCGCGACCCGCCGGACTCGGACCGCCCCGGAGACCGACCGCCCCGGACTGGACTGGACCCGACCCGGCTACAGGACCTCGCCCTGGAGAGAGAAAAGGTACCGGACCCCCCCCCCCCCGGAAGATCGGGGGGTTTCCTCTAGAAAAGTCAAGAAAGTGTCGGGCTTTCCTTTCTCGCTTTTGGGGGTGGTGGGGGGGGGGGGTTCACTTTCTATACTTAGTGTCTTTCAAGTGTCTCCCTATAGAGACACACTTCTCACTTAGTGTCTTTCAATAGTGTCTCCTTATATTGTCTCCCTATATACTTCTCACTTAGTGTCTTTATATATACAGACACACTTCTCACTTAGTGTCTCCTTATACTTCTCACTTTTAGTGTCTTTCAATAGTGTCTCTTTCAAGTGTCTCCCTATATACTTCTCACTTAGTGTCTCTCAAGTCTCTATACTTCTCACTTAGTGTCTCCTTATACTTCTCACTTTTATAGTGTCTCTCAAGTCTCTATACTTCTCCCTTACTTAGTGTCTTTATATATACAGACACACTTCTCACTTAGTGTCTCCTTATACTTCTCCTTAGTGTCTTTATATATACTTCTACATGGTGTCTTTCTAGTGTCTCTCTATACTTCTCCCTTAGTGTCTCCCTATACACTTCTCCCTTAGTGTCTTTATATATACTTCTACATGGTGTCTTTCAAGTGTCTCTATACATACTTCTCCCTTAGTGTCTCCCTATATACTTCTCACTTAGTGTCTCCCTATACACTTCTCCCTTAGTGTCTTTATATATACTTCTACATGGTGTCTTTCAATAGTGTCTCTATACATACTTCTCCCTTAGTGTCTCTCAAGTCTCTATACTTCTCCCTTAGTGTCTTTATATATACTTCTACATGGTGTCTTTCAAGTGTCTCTTTATATATACTTCTACATGGTGTCTTTCAAGTGTCTCTATACATACTTCTCCCTTAGTGTCTCCCTATATACTTCTCCCTTAGTGTCTCTCAAGTCTCTATACTTCTCCCTTAGTGTCTTTCTAGTGTCTCTCTATACTTCTCCCTTAGTGTCTTTATATATACTTCTACATGGTGTCTTTCAATAGTGTCTCTATACATACTTCTCCCTTAGTGTCTCTCAAGTCTCTATACTTCTCCCTTAGTGTCTTTATATATACTTCTACATGGTGTCTTTCAAGTGTCTCTTTATATATACTTCTACATGGTGTCTTTCAAGTGTCTCTATACATACTTCTCCCTTAGTGTCTCCCTATATACTTCTCCCTTAGTGTCTCTCAAGTCTCTATACTTCTCCCTTAGTGTCTTTCTAGTGTCTCTCTATACTTCTCCCTTAGTGTCTTTATATATACTTCTACATGGTGTCTTTCAATAGTGTCTCTATACATACTTCTCCCTTAGTGTCTCTCAAGTCTCTATACTTCTCCCTTAGTGTCTTTATATATACAGACACACTTCTCACTTAGTGTCTCCTTATACTTCTCCCTTAGTGTCTTTATATATACTTCTACATGGTGTCTTTCAATAGTGTCTCCCTATATACTTCTCCCTTAGTGTCTTTCTAGTGTCTCTCTATACTTCTCCCTTAGTGTCTCTATACATACTTCTCCCTTAGTGTCTTTCTAGTGTCTCTCTATACTTCTCCCTTAGTGTCTTTATATATACTTCTACATGGTGTCTTTCAATAGTGTCTCTATACATACTTCTCCCTTAGTGTCTCTCAAGTCTCTATACTTCTCCCTTAGTGTCTTTATATATACAGACACACTTCTCCCTTAGTGTCTTTCTAGTGTCTCTCTATACTTCTCCCTTAGTGTCTTTATATATACTTCTACATGGTGTCTTTCAATAGTGTCTCTATACATACTTCTCCCTTAGTGTCTCTCAAGTCTCTATACTTCTCCCTTAGTGTCTTTATATATACAGACACACTTCTCCCTTAGTGTCTTTCTAGTGTCTCTCTATACTTCTCCCTTAGTGTCTCTCAAGTGTCTCTATACTTCTACATGGTGTCTTTCAAGTGTCTCTTTATATATACTTCTCCCATGGTGTCTTTCAAGTGTCTCTATACATACTTCTCCCTTAGTGTCTCCCTATATACTTCTCCCTTAGTGTCTTTCTATATACAGACACACTTCTCCCTTAGTGTCTTTCTATACTTCTCCCATGGTGTCTTTCAAGTGTCTCTATACATACTTCTCCCTTAGTGTCTCTCAAGTCTCTATACTTCTCCTTAGTGTCTTTCTATATACAGACACACTTCTTAGTGTCTCTCTATACATACTTCTCACTTAGTGTCTTTCTATATACAGTCTCACTTAGTGTCTCTCTATACATACTTCTCACTTAGTGTCTCCTTATACTTCTCCTTAGTGTCTTTATATATACTTCTACATGGTGTCTTTCAAGTGTCTCTATACATACTTCTCCCTTAGTGTCTCTCAAGTCTCTATACTTCTCCTTAGTGTCTTTCTATATACAGACACACTTCTTAGTGTCTCCCTATATACTTCTCACTTAGTGTCTCCTTATACTTCTCCTTAGTGTCTTTATATATACTTCTACATGGTGTCTTTCAAGTGTCTCTATACATACTTCTCCCTTAGTGTCTCTCAAGTCTCTATACTTCTCACTTAGTGTCTCCCTATATACTTCTCCCTTAGTGTCTCTATATATACAGACACACTTCTCACTTAGTGTCTTTCTAGTGTCTCCCTATACACTTCTCACTTAGTGTCTTTATATATACTTCTACATGGTGTCTTTCAAGTGTCTCTATACATACTTCTCCCTTAGTGTCTCTCAAGTCTCTATACTTCTCCTTAGTGTCTTTCTATATACAGACACACTTAGTGTCTCCCTATATACTTCTCACTTAGTGTCTCCTTATACACTTCTACATGGTGTCTTTCAAGTGTCTCTATACATACTTCTCACTTAGTGTCTTAGTGTCTCTTTATATATACAGACACCCTTCTCACTTAGTGTCTCTCTATACATACTTCTCACTTAGTGTCTCTCAAGTCTCTCTATACTTCTCCTTAGTGTCTTTATATATACAGACACCCTTCTCACTTAGTGTCTCCCTATATACTTCTACATAGTGTCTTTCAAGTGTCTCCTTATACTTCTCACTTAGTGTCTCCCTAGTGTCTTTCAAGTGTCTCCTTATACTTCTCCCTTAGTGTCTCTCAAGTCTCTATACTTCTCCTTAGTGTCTTTCTATATACAGACACACTTCTTAGTGTCTCCCTATATACTTCTCACTTAGTGTCTCCTTATACTTCTCCTTAGTGTCTTTATATATACTTCTACATGGTGTCTTTCAAGTGTCTCTATACATACTTCTCCCTTAGTGTCTCTCAAGTCTCTATACTTCTCCTTAGTGTCTTTCTATATACAGACACACTTCTTAGTGTCTCCCTATATACTTCTCACTTAGTGTCTCCTTATACTTCTCCTTAGTGTCTTTATATATACTTCTACATGGTGTCTTTCAAGTGTCTCTATACATACTTCTCCCTTAGTGTCTCTCAAGTCTCTATACTTCTCCTTAGTGTCTTTCTATATACAGACACACTTCTTAGTGTCTCCCTATATACTTCTCACTTAGTGTCTCCTTATACTTCTCCTTAGTGTCTTTATATATACTTCTACATGGTGTCTTTCAAGTGTCTCTATACATACTTCTCACTTAGTGTCTCTCAAGTCTCTATACTTCTCACTTAGTGTCTCCCTATATACTTCTCCCTTAGTGTCTCTATATATACAGACACACTTCTCACTTAGTGTCTTTCTAGTGTCTCCCTATACACTTCTCACTTAGTGTCTTTATATATACTTCTACATGGTGTCTTTCAAGTGTCTCTATACATACTTCTCCCTTAGTGTCTCTCAAGTCTCTATACTTCTCACTTAGTGTCTCCCTATATACTTCTCCCTTAGTGTCTCTATATATACAGACACACTTCTCACTTAGTGTCTTTCTAGTGTCTCCCTATACACTTCTCACTTAGTGTCTTTATATATACTTCTACATGGTGTCTTTCAAGTGTCTCTATACATACTTCTCCCTTAGTGTCTCTCAAGTCTCTATACTTCTCCTTAGTGTCTTTCTATATACAGACACACTTAGTGTCTCCCTATATACTTCTCACTTAGTGTCTCCTTATACACTTCTACATGGTGTCTTTCAAGTGTCTCTATACATACTTCTCACTTAGTGTCTCTCAAGTCTCTATACTTCTCACTTAGTGTCTCCCTATATACTTCTCCCTTAGTGTCTCTATATATACAGACACACTTCTCACTTAGTGTCTCCTTATACTTCTCCCTTAGTGTCTTTATATATACTTCTACATGGTGTCTTTCAAGTGTCTCTATACATACTTCTCACTTAGTGTCTTAGTGTCTCTTTATATATACAGACACCCTTCTCACTTAGTGTCTCTCTATACATACTTCTCACTTAGTGTCTCTCAAGTCTCTCTATACTTCTCCTTAGTGTCTTTATATATACAGACACCCTTCTCACTTAGTGTCTCCCTATATACTTCTACATAGTGTCTTTCAAGTGTCTCCCTATATACTTCTACATAGTGTCTTTCAAGTGTCTCCTTATACTTCTCACTTAGTGTCTCCCTAGTGTCTTTCAAGTGTCTCCTTATACTTCTCACTTAGTGTCTCCCTATACACTTCTCACTTAATACTTCTACTTAGTGTCTTTCTATATACAGACACCCTTCTCACTTAGTGTCTCCCTATATACTTCTCACTTAGTGTCTTTCAAGTGTCTCCTTATACTTCTCACTTAGTGTCTCCCTATACACTTCTCACTTAATACTTCTACTTAGTGTCTTTCTATATACAGACACCCTTCTCACTTAGTGTCTCCCTATATACTTCTCACTTAGTGTCTTTCAAGTGTCTCCTTATACTTCTCACTTAGTGTCTCCCTATACACTTCTCACTTAATACTTCTACTTAGTGTCTTTCTATATACAGACACCCTTCTCACTTAGTGTCTTTCAAGTGTCTCCCTATATACTTCTACTTAGTGTCTTTCAAGTGTCTCTTTCTATATGCAGACACACTTCTCACTTTGTGTCTCCGTGTCCAGCCACCACTGGCTGCCAGCCATTTGCCCTCTGTACAACACCCCCCCCCCCCCCACCCCCCAAGCTGTAAGGGACGCTTAAATAAATGGCTGCATCTCTCATCTTTTTATTACCCCCACCTGCTAAACTTGTACAAACCAAGAGCTTGAGGAAAGAAGACCACATATAAACAGTACATAGCACGGGATACAATAGTACATCTCTTACAGACTTTGTATCTAAACAGACATGGCTACTGTTATTTTACAATGCTACATTTACATCCAAACAGATAAACACATATTTCTGGTATATACACACACAATTCCTTCTGTGGTATCTGTACAACATTGAACTGTGATTATTAATGGCTGGCGTGTCCCCTGCCTTCAGCTGAGACCTCGGCAAGATGCTTCAAGGGGAAGCAGAATGTTCGGAGCAAACTTGGGAGGTTTCTGTGACCCTTCCGTACTTCCTTGGCCAACTGTCATGTATGGAACCAATGCCTGGGCGATGCAAAGGAGGTCATCTGTTGCCATGGTACGGCTTGGCCTGTAACCTAAGCAAATAGGTCCATTGTCAAAAATTCAATTTTGCACTGGTACAAATTTAACTTGATAGAGATCTATGCTCCAGTACCTTACGTGAAGCGACAGATATTTTTAATTTACATTTCCAATGGCAAGCAGGTTTCCCACAAGTTATTAGTGCCAAACTCAATTTGCTCCTGTTTATGGGTCTGTCTAGCAATCAAGATTTGTTTTTTCTGGTGGGAGAAATTAGAACAAGAGGAAGATTAAAAACAGGCAGTCACCTTTGCATTTAGGGGCAGATCTGTTCCAGATTCCACTGATGTTATCTTCAGTTGTATGGTGAATGGAAACCTCTCCGCTAAGTGAGAAATTTGGCGGTATTAGGAGGAGAACCAGTAACCGCTGCAAGAAAAGAGATGGCATCACAAATATTAATGCACATTTCAGTCAGAGCTGAACTGTAATGATTAAGTAAACATTTGTTTACAATTCCTCCCCAAAAGGGGGGGGGGGATTTCAACCCTTTGCAAGTGTAATTAGTACTGTGTTTTAACAAACATGTGAGGCGTTACCTTCCTTAGATTCACAAGACTTTCTGCTCTCAAAAACTTTTCTCCACTCCAAACATCCATTCAGCTACATTTTGGCGGCATGGAATAGCAGCCTTGTCAGAACACATCCCTCCCCTGCATCATATATAAGGAGCTGGGACTCTGATTGACATACTGCCAATAGCCTGGTTGACAGATCTGTCCCAGGTAGTATTCAAAAGGACAAAAAAGTTAAAGGAAATAAATTGGGAACAACACTAAATAAAAAAAGGGTTGGATGACAGGGTTCAAGTGTGTTTAGCTCATTAGTTGGGTTGGAATCTAGACTCCAAGCTCAAGGGGAATGCTCTGTGGGGATAGAGAGGGCCGTGCGGTTTTTTGTTTGTTGGTAGTGTGGCTTGCACAGAAGGCACCGGCAACAGAGTGGATCCTAAAACAAGAATATCTGTATAAAAGCTCTGTAACGCTTGCTCTGCAACAGCGCCAATAGTGAGGTGTTCTTAAAACCATCAAAATAGCCTGACCTTGACAAGTTGACTCCCTTCAACTTGATCTCCCTTCAGCAAACACTTGATGAAAGTCCACCCACGTAATCTAAACCTAAAGAATATAGAGAAAAAGTTTCTTACCTGTCTGATTGCTCCTGAAATAGACCAGAACTTTGGAAAAGGGGTTCTTTCTGCCTGTAAGTGACGCTGTAGGGTCATCCTGCTGTAAGTACCAAATGCCAAGTAGTTAAAGTCAATGTAGAAAAAAGCAATTAGGTGGGTATAAAATTGCAGAGACCGTGTTAGCAGGTGAAATCCTTCCCCTTAATGTCTAAACTAGCTAGACACTTGTAATGAGTACAATATGAGCAAGATCTGCGTTAAACCTTAGCAAAGGGGAACAAGTAAGTCTCTCTCTCCTACATTTTTTAATAGTACTAAAAGGGTCTTGCTGTCACTCACTCTGCTCTTCTACCACAGAGTTGGCAACAGTCCACATCCAAGACCCACTAAGCTAGACCTGTAACTAATTCTTGTGCAGGAAGTACTGCATACTGGCAATGCGATCACTTAGCCTTTGCTGCTACTTTTAATGCTACAGGCTAAAGGTCGTGGCCTTATTTATTTGGCAAGGAGGTTTAGAGAAGCAAAGGAGAGGTGCCCTAGTAAAGCTGGTTTCTGAAGGTTCTGCTGAAATGGCAGGGACAGACAGGAACATTACTTGTGGCATTACTTAAAACATTGCACCCAAAGGCCGCTTGTGCTGACGGCAACAACGGGAAGAAAAGCCGGCTGTCCCGTCGCCGCCCGCTCTTTCAAAAAATGAACGTCTCAATTTCTGAACCTCATTGGCCCATTTAAACCCAAAGCTTTCGTTGGGTGGGTGGGTGGGTGGGTGTGTGTGTGTGTGTGTGTGAGAGAGAGAGAAGTACCGCAACGATAGCTCGGACGGTCTTGTGGGTGCAACTCAGAGGCGGCAGTGCCTAGAAGAAAAACCACTGGACTGGGGCGTGGGAAACTTGGATTCCGTTCTCATTTCTGCCTCTGGCCTGTGGCTGACGTTGGGAAGTCACTTCTCCACTTTGGTTTCCCCATCTCTAAAACTGGATAAACAAAACCGCCCTCCTTTGTAACGTGATTTGATATCTGATAACTGCGAGTTGTTACTACATCACCTGAGAAGTGGGCCGATGGCTCAGCTACAGGAAAAGGCCTTCTCTTTTGTAGGGTTTGAAGACAGAGAATCATAGGACTTGAAGGAACCTCGAGAGGTTTCCTAGTTCAGTCTCCTGCACTCAAGCAGGACAAAGTATTATCTAGATTCTAGACCATCCCTGACAGGGGTTTGTTTAACCTGCTCTTAAAAAATCTCAGACAACAGAGATTCCACAATTTCCCAAGGTAAATTACTCCATAACCAGCCCCTATGATCAACATTGATCATAACCAATGATCCTGTTCCCAGTACAGGGAATCTAACCCTTGTTCCCCGCACATACCACCTAAATGGGTGATAAACAAAATGAAACATTAATTAAACGAAAGCATCCACACTCATGCCATCTGCTTCCCTGTTCAATGACTATGTCCAGAAAGTACCTGCACGATCCAAAGAAATTAGAACCCAATCACCTATTATGGTAGTTTTTTCCAACAGCAGCTTGAACAAATTGAAGCGCACCCCACGATACCGTAGCTGTACCTGCTTTCTCCCAACTTCATCTTTCAACTGGAGGACTGAGGGATCACGATCCACACCTGGCCAAATTCAGCTTGAAAGTTATACTTTTTAAATAGGGCCCTGAAGCCAGGACAGCAGATCTGTAGCACCCGCTCAGATGATGTTTTTAAATTAGACCGGAGTTTCTATTATTAATTTTGCACTGTACACCAGTAGTTCTACACCTAACTAAGCTCTGTGAATTAATCGGCACCCATTGCCCAAAACTCACCCCTCATCACGAATGATGTTCACTTCTGCACCGTACAGGTCATTTGTTTTATCAACAGCTCTGCCCCGCTCTGGTCCTTTTGGAACACCGCAAGATTTCCCTGGCACAGAACAAGATCAGCGTTAGCAGGTTACATTGATGCGACAAACTAACATACGTAGACGAGACTACGGGTGCGGTGGCCAAACTGTGCCTCGCGAGCCGCATGTGGCTCTTTTATAGTGAAAGTGCAGCTCGCCCTCCTACCAGACTGGGCATGGGCCGTGAGAAGCTTGGGACCTCTGCCTTGGAGCAGGGCAGGGGGCTAGAGGGGTCTGCCCAGCAGGGAGGCGGGTCTCAGGGCTTCAGCAGGAAGGGGGCTGAAGCCCCCGACCCCGACAGGTACCTCCTGCTCTTGAACTTCTGAAGATTGTTGCACGCGGCTCAAAGGGTCAGTAAGTTTGGCCACCCCTGGACTATGGCAGACTCACAATCCGGTTAGTTCACTCTCCTCTCTGGGTTTATTTTTTCTACTTAACTGGGGATGTTCTTATGGTCCATATTAAGTGTTTAATTACATCACTTTGTGAACTTCACCAGCAGAGACTCCTACCCGGTACAGGGAGGTATTTGTGATGCTTCCTCTGCTGCCAGGCACTTATTACCATAAAGAACACGCTATCGGAAATTCACCATATCCACGTGCCAGACAGAAGAGAGACGCTGAATTCAGGCAGCCGCAGAGAAAGCTACAAACGGCATGAATGAATATATTGGGAAAATATCTCTGTCTTTGTTGTGGACAAGGATTTTTGCACATAAAAAGATATGGCCTATTATATACATGGTGTATTTTCGTAATCGGGCATGCCAGACGACCTGAGTCTAAGACTGCACAAGAAATTCACATCAGTATTCAGATATAACCTATGTTTCTCAAACAGAATACAATACATACGTGCAAGGAGCTGTGGTTAAGGGTGATCACTAAGTTGGCTCCTTCCTCTCACCCTGTATTCATGAAGGGTTTTGGCCTGGAATACAACAGATACAGACTCAGTATAGGTAGCTTTGCCAAAACTTATGGTATTCTTCATAATGGAGGCCAACAATTTAAGTTTTGTTATGTATTTTGGTATTTGAACAACTTTGCCATACATATAGTTATTCAATATTGCATTTATTTTTAATACAGTGATGCAGTTTCATTGAACTATATGATGAGTGGTCTCTGAGGCTAGAATTTTAACAACAAAAATAATACTGGTATTCTTCTTCACATACAGTGTCCAGGGATGCAGTGCTCACCATTTTTAAATGGATATTTACCACAATATATTAACTTTATCGCATTATTTGTGATTTCCTATTGCTGCCCGCAAGCACCACGAACAGTGGGACAGGGAATAGGGGGGTTGGATAGGACATGAGAGTCCCGGGGGGGAGGGGGTCTGTCAGGGGGCGGGAGAGTGGATAAGGATCAGGGCAGTCAGGCGACAAGGAGCGGGGGGGGGGGGGGGGGAGGGGGGTGGCGGCGTTGGATGGGTGGGAGATGCTGAGGGAGGCAGTCGGGGGGGGGGGGGGCAGGCTGTTTGGCAAGGCACCCCCTGCCTACACACCAATAGGGCACAGCTCATGTCCCCTTTTGAATGGGGCTTTACAAACCGGGGTGTTAGAGACCACACTTTTTTTTCCCCCCAAGAGGACAGGGCTGAAGACTTACCCGTTCGTACCATGGATGGCTGTTCTGTGCAGCAGTTGTCTGCTGCACCTATACCCTCTCCCCCAGAGGTGGCCGCATTGCAGGGGCTCTCTGCAGATGTTGGCACACGTTGCACAGGGACACGGCCGGAGAAATTGGTGGCCCCTGTCGGGACTGAGCGAAGAGGCTGGCGCGAAGGAAGGCGGCTTGGAAAAACGTGGTGCAGGGAGGAGTCTGGAGCAGGGCCCTGGCAGCCCCCACTCAGCTGGATCCAATCCCATCGTTCCCTGTTTGTGGAGCTTGACCTCCGCTGATTGACGCTAACTTTGAGTAAGGGCCGGGCCTGTCCATAAAGGAATTTAAGTGCACCAGGCTCCCCCAAGGAGGGAAGGATCCGCTTTCTAGAGCAGGGCTGCTGATTGCACTTAAGCAGCAAATGGAGAGCACTTTAGATCAGCGGGAGCCGTGGATCCGTCAGCGCTTTATGGCTCGTGTCAGACCATCATTACCAGGGAATTTATTGCCCCCCTAAATAGGCCCAGTTGGGGTGGGTGGCGAAGAGTTGGTTTAAATCACCCTGATGGGGGCAGCAGGCGGTTGGCACTAAAGAGGAACCATTTTGACAGGCTGATTTCAAGGTCCCCGTCAACCTTTCCTTTAAGCTTCTCCCATTACAGCTCCATTAGCTGTGATTTACAGCCAGTCTGCACTCAAAGCCAGAGCAGGCAGCAGTAGGCTCAGATATCGCGGCTGGGAAAGCCTCGGGGAGGTTTGGAACAGGGGGACCCAAGCAAAGATCCCGGTTCTCATTCCCAGGGAGGTGGCCTGGTTCGGAGGCCAGGAGACCCAGGACACCGGGGTTCGGCTCCCAACTCAGCCACTGCCCCAACGTGTGCATTTTTAGGCAAGCGGCATCCCTGCTCTGTGCCTCAATTTCCCCAGCCTCTCTAACCCTGCTACTGTCTATCCAAGCCCCAAAGTGCTTCGCCCCCCATCTCAACACCCCAGCCAGGCTGCTTACAATCCCCACCCCAACCCTGCGCCGAGATGAGATGGGAAAGGGGGAAGAGAGGGAGTGAAAAGTGGGGGTGGGGAGAGAGCAGCGAAGGCTGAAATGAGAAAAAGAAAGGAGAGGAAAAGCCTATGAGACGTGAAAGAAAGAAAGGAGCAGGGAAGTAAATGAAAAAGAGCAAGAGAAGGGAAAGGAGAGGATGGGGTTGGGGGAACACAAGCTACTGGAGCCATCTGTCGTGGGCTATTGGAGAGAGAGAGGGTGGGTGGCCTGGGCTTTGCTGGGAGAGCTCCCACCGGCTGCCAGCTGGTTCTGGGAGCCAACCCGCAGTCATGTGTCCTACCACGCCTGTGCGCGCACACTGCAGGGGGGGAGCACAGAATGAAATTGACCAGGATGGAGGTTGAGCCAAGCGGCACTGCCGCCCTGTGACCCTCTGCGGAAGGGGGCTGGTTTCTCCTTGGGGCATGCTGCTGCCCGGCACCAGCTCTTCCTCCTGCACAGGATTTGAGTGAGACCAGCCGGAGGGCGCTGGAGGGCCTCCCTCCAGCTGACTCCGCCATTGTCCCATGATGCCTCTGGCTCGCTGGCAACGCAAGGTAGGGTTGAGGGACTAGGGTTGGGATATGGGGGCCTGCTAAGAGCTTAATCCATGTGCTATAGGGAGATGGCAAATGAACTGAAGCTCAGCAGTTTCTCTTTGAAGTCTGGTCCTGAAGTTTTTGTTGTTGCAGATTTAAAGGTAGCCATCCTGCATCACCTACAGTCCTCAGCTAAACCCTCTCCAACGCATCACCAGTGATCTACAACCAGGGCCGGCGACAGAAATTTTGGGGCCCCCTACTGTGATCATTTGCCCCCCCCCCCCGAGCCCAGGTGGCACTTTCCAGTCCCCCCCCCCCCCCCCATGCCGATGAATGAACCTCCCGAGGCAGGGGTGAACTCACCACAGAGCCCACCCGCCTGCCCAAAGGCCCCCCCCCCCCCGAGCCACCCCCCCCCCCCCCGAGTGGGGCCGGGCCCCCTGCCCCCTTACCTTGGCGAGGCCGGCTCCCCTTGACCCCTTTTTGGCGCCTCCGCTCCGCCACCGTCAGCGCCGCACACCACCAGGACGGCGCGGCCAGGCGCACTTCCCTGAGCCCCCGCTGTGGTTGGAGTCTGCCGGCCCGTCAGCCGTGCGGGCGCTTGCCGCGCTTGTCTACAGCGCAGCGTTGGGGTGGCCGGTGGCGCCCGCCCGGGATTGCATGCAGTCAGCCGTGGCCACGTGGGCGCCGCACCTCTGCAGAGGTCTGAGCATCGGGGGGGGGGGAGGGGGGCCTTAAGTCCGGGGCCCGGTACAGTTGTCCCCCCCCTGTCGCCGGCCCTGTCTACAACCCACCCTGGACAACGATCCCTCACTTTCACAGGCCTTGGGCGGCAGGCCAGTCCTCGCCCACAGACAACCTGCCAACCTCAAGCATATTCTCACCAGCAACTATACAACACACCATAGTAGGTCCAACTCAGGAACCAATCCACACTACAAACCTCGATGCCAACTCTGCCCTCATATCTACACCAGAAACACCATCACAGGACCTAACCAGATCAGCCACACCATCACTGGTTCATTCACCTGCACTTCCACCAATGTAATATATGCCATCATGTGCCAGCAATGCCCTTCTGCTATGTTTACATCGGCCTAACTGAACAATCCCTACGTGAAAGGATAAATGGACACAAATCAGATATCAGGAATGGCAATATACAAAAACCTGCAGGAGAAAACTTCAGTCTCCCTGGACACACAACAGCAGATTTAAAGGTAGCCATCCCGCAACAAAAACTTCAGAACCAGACTTCAAAGAGAAACTGCTGAGCTCCAGTTCATCTGCAAATTTGACACCATCAGCTCAGGATTAAATAAAGACTGTGAATGGCTCACCAACTACAAAAGCAGTTTCTCCTCTCTTGGTGTTCACACCTCCAGATCAACTGCTAGAAGAGGACCTCATCCTCCCTGACTGAACTAACCTCGTTATCTCTAGCCTGATTCTGGCCTGCATATTTATACCTGCCTCTGGAAATTTCACTGCATGCATCTGACAAAGTGGGTCTTCACCCACGAAAGCTTATGCTCCAATACGTCTGTTAGTCTAGAAGGTGCTATAGAGGGTGGGCTAATGGGGGGGGGGTGTCTTATTGCTTGCTCCAGAGGGTGGAGCTAGGATTCCTGGGTCCTATTCCCCAGCCCTCCCTGTGTGACCTTGGGCAGGTCCCTCTGTACTGAGGCTGTCCCATTCTCTGCCCAATGTCCCCTTTCACAGCTTAAACTGTCCAGGGCAGATCCTGGCTCCTGCTGTGGCAGCACAAAGGCGCTAGAAAGCCGGCCTGACCAGACCCGTGAGCATTCCCCTAGCGCTCGGAAATCCAGGGTTCATGGAGCTGGCCCCATGCCAGTCCCGTTACATCCCCCACGCATAGAGGGCATGGCTGAGCACAGCAGCAACCTGATGATCCCTGGCTACTGTGACACACCCATAGAATCACAGAATCTCAGGGTTGGAAGGGTCCTCAGGAGGTATCTAGTCCAACCCCCTGCTTAAAGCAGGACCGATCCCAACTAAATCATCCCAGCCAGGGCTTTGTCAAGCCTGACCTTAAAAACCTCTAAGGAAGGAGATTCCACCACCGCCCTAGGGAACCCATTCCAGTGCTTCACCACCCTCCTTAGGGAAACAGTGTTTCCTAATATCCAACCTAAACCTCCCCCACTGCAACTTGAGATCATTACTCCTTGTTCTGTCATCTGCCACCACTGAGAACAGTCTAGATCCATCCTCTTTAGAACCCCCTCCCCCCCCCAATGTAGAGCAGCCCCAAGGATGCTTTAAGTTGCACCAGGGAGAGAACCAGCTCTGGGATCGAGGGGAGTGAGGCAGAAAGGTGGTCAAGGGCCCCCTCCCCTGAGGCCTCTGCCAAGCACAGCTCAACCTCGGTGTCTTGCCTTCAAAACCTGCCGAATGAACGTAGCCGTTAACCCTGCGTGACATACAGGACGCAAAAGGCAAAGCGAGATTCAGAAGCATTGTGAGGGCTCCCGGTGGAAGGGGCTAGGGAAGGGCCAAGAACCAGGATTACCCCTCGTCCTGGCCCACCTCCTCATTCGTATTTATACTCCAGCAGTTTGCCCGGTGTCCCATTGCGCTAGGCGGTGCACACATAGCGAGAGACAGCCCAGCCCTCCAGAGGGGCTTCTAGGCTGAAGGAAGGAGTCAGACCAAGTTGGAGACAGTCCCTGCTCTACACCGTGAGGGACAAGACAGACCCCGAAAGGCGGGTTAGCCCCAATTTACAGACTACAATCTGAGGGCAAGCTTTAAAGGCCCAGATCCTTGAAGGCAGTGAAGCACCTAACTCCCATAGATTCCCATGGGAGTTAGGCACCTAAATACCTTCTGAGGATCTGGGGCCCTAACTCCCTTAAGCTCACTGGGAAATCTCAACCTGTGTGATTGACTTAGTCATACAGGGAGTCTGTGGCCAAGATGGGAATTGAGCTTGGAGCTGTTCAGTCCTTGCCTAGCCAAAAAACGAGCTGTTTTTAATCTGGGTCAGATTCCCTCAGCCATTTCAATAGCTGTTACACACACACACACACACACACACACACACACACAGCCCCCCCTTACATGATTCTACAACACCTCTTCCTCTCCCACCAGCAACACACACATTTCCACGTTGCCCACCCCCTCTTCTCCCACTCACTTACACCCTTCCTGTCCTGGGCTCCCCCCTCTCCCTCTATCCATTGAACGAGCAATTCGACTCCCTCCGATAAAGCTGTTCTCGCTTTGACAATGACCCACTTATCCACGGCACTCGCATATTTTCCGGGCACAGAACGTTAACTTGCCTCAGAGAACAGATCGTCCAAACAGCTGCCGGGCCACACATCAAAGCCTGGGACGGTGCGAAAAATCACTGGGCTGTCAGGAGGAAAATAATTGGTTTGCCAAGATGACGCTGCGGCGTGGAACTGTGGAATGAGGCTGCAGCTCCAACCTCCACAACCTGGCATGGCCCGGGGGACCAGCTAACACATCCAAGACACGCACGAGAGTGGCCTAATCATAGATCTGTCTGGGCTCAGGAAATATACAAACCAACCCATGGCTCTTGAGTAATCGCTACGCTGAGCGTATACTAGCTACAGCTAGTGGAGAAGTAAAGGGTGGTTTTGTGAGTGAGACACTGGACTAAGGAAACCTAGGCTTCGTCTCTACCCTCTATCTGTGACCTTGGCCAAGTCCTTCAAAGGGACTGTCTCTTAGTATATGAGCCATTGAGGTCCCTAGCTGCTATCCTAATACACATAAACTGTTAGGGAGCTAGTTAAGATGTGCACAGTGAGCAATTTATTCAGTGAATTAGCCCTTTCTTTCTCTGGATCTGGGGGGTTTTGCTAATATTTCCCCGCCATTCATAAACTGTCCAATGGACGCGTTATCCAAATAAACATCCGCCTGTCACGGAGCGTGCACTCACCCCTGCGGCGCCTCCCGCTGGTCCCTCAGGGAATTAGCTTCTCAGCGTCTGGAGCGCCCTCTGCAGGTTGATGCCCCGCTCCTGCTCTGGCCCCGTGTCCCTCCCGGACCCCGGTGCCCTCCAACCGAGGGTGCTGCACCCCACAGTACCCCCTCAGGTCTAAGGGTCTCCCCTCCCCGGGGAACCCTCCAGCCCCTATCCCCACCTTACCTCAGAATAGGCAACCGCCAGTCACCACTTGCCCCCGTTCACTGGGGCAGACTGCAGTATAATTGCCACTCAGCACAGGCAAGGGGGGTTGGCCTGATGCTTCTACTTCCAGCCCTGGACTGCCTCTGCAACCCCAGTACCCCTGGGTTGGGCCTCCTCCCAGGCCCTGCAGCCTGGGGCTCTCAGGCTAGAGCTTCCCCAGCCCCTACTGCCTGGCCCCAGCCCTGCACCAATCTAGGTACCCTGCTCAGGCTCCCAGCAGCTAGGCCTGTCTGCCTTCCCCCTAGAGAAGGAGACTCTCCTTGTCTCCCTGCCTCACAGCCTTTATATACTGGCCTGTGAGTGTTTGGGGCGTGACCACCCAGCTGAGCCTATTCCCCAATCAGGCCGGGTAGCTTGCTGGCTCCCGGCCCCAACCCCCTCCTGGGCTATTCCAAACCCCTTCCTGTAGGGGGCGGGTGGTCACCCCACCACACCGCCCACTGGCTCTTCCTCACTATTCCAGCCTCTGACAGGGTTGGACTCACCACCGCAGCACCTTCTGCTGTTCAGTCTGGGAATTAGCTCAAACAGTCCTAGGGCGGCCTCTGGTGGTGGTGCCCCGTCCGTCGTCTGTCCTCCATTGGCATCTGGACCCGCGTTGCTCCCCCCTTGCGGCATCCTCTTCAGGACACTGCCCTCCAGCAGTTCTCCCAAACCCACACTCGCCCCACCCTTCTGGGGGCGAAGGGGGGGGGAGGGGGACAGCAATCCTTGCACCGGCTTGCCACAAACCCCAGGTCTAGCCCCTTTTACATCAGGGGGCAGGTTTCAGCCTAACACAGCCACTGCTCCAAGGCCCGGTGCAGAACAAGGGGGGAAAGGGGACGACCTAGGGCCTGCCCGCTACTCTGGGTCCCAACCCAGGGACCCTCTAATGGCAGCCTCTCTGCCCTCCTCCTCTCCCCTTGCCTTCAGTCTTCCCTAGGCCTTTCTGCTCAGGGCCAGCAGTCTGGCAGTTATCGGGCCAGAGCTCTCCTCACTCCCCCGAGCCTGCCCAGCACTGCCCTGTCCAATGTACTAGTTTCCTGCTCATGAGACAGACCTTCCTCCCTGAAGGTCTGGGAGGGACTGACTGCTCCCTCTCTGGGCAGCCTTTATATAGGGCTGAGCCTGGCCCTGATTGGCCACCTAAAGCTCAGCCCTGATTGGCTCCTGATATAGACTCTTTCAGTTGGATATTCAATTCTCCATTTCCATAACTGCTGGGTATTGTTGTAATGCCCTGTTAATAATTGCTATGTTCCAACCCAGAGGTGGCTGCATTTCAGAGGCAGCTGATGCAAATTCCATCCTATAATGTCTGTGAAAGGTGTTGCAAAATATAAGAGGTTTGTTAGTTATAACTCTTAATCTGAACTGGATGATGCGCCTAAAATCTACTGATGGAAAGTGCTAGGAAAGAGCTAGGTATTATTGTTCTAGGACTGTATCTTTCTACTCATAAAACCCAGGGCATCCTGTCCATCAGCTTTTCATCACAATATTAAAATTCTGAACAGGGATTCACCCATGATGGAAAAAACCAAGTGCATCATTCTCTCCGAGGGATTTGCTGCATCCCCTTCCTTCTCTGATCACCCTGCTTATATTTGCCTTGCTTGTATCTGCTGATGTTTTTAGGAGTCAGATAGTGAAAGCAAAGTAGGTCAGTGAGAACCATACGACTGTCAGAGAGATTTCTATGGGAACGGAGAGGCAGCCCAGACAACCAGAGGAGTAGGGGGGAGTCACAGCCTGCGAATGTGCTAGATGATCAGGAGACCTGATGGAAACAGAGGAGGCGGGTGGGCACCCTTTAATAAATTTTCATCCGGGAAGTAGGCCTCAGAGCAGGACAAGCGGGGGGGGGGGGGGGGGGAGGGGGGGGCTGTGTTTTATCAACCCCAACCTTGCGGAGCATTGCGGACATGAAACAGGGCTGGGCCCAAGGTGGAAAATTCAGATCCAGTGCCAAATAAGGGAGTGTTTGGATAGGTGGAGGGGTTGATACAGGCCTATCACACGCACAGAATATAATGCCTGCATACTGCACTGGTGGACACATTAAATACGAGAGAGAGAGAGAGAAAATCCTTTAAACCCTCTGCTATGTTCTCAGGGTATTAAACGCTGACAGTTGTGTATAGCTCCTAAATCCTCAGGAATACAGGAGCTAGTCTCTCCCCCTCTTGGGTATAGTGTTTACAAATCAGATTATTGCCACTTCATGATCCCTCACTCTCACAGATCTTGGGAGACAGACCAGTCCTCACTTACAGACAGCCCCCCCAACCAGAAGCAAATACTCACCAGCAATCGCACACCACACAATAAAAACACTAACCCAGGAACCTATCCTTGCAACAAAGCCTGGTGCCATCTCTGTCCACATATTTATTCAACGGACACCCTCATAGGACCTAATCACATCAGCCACACCATCAGGGGCTCGTTCACCTGCACATCGACCAATGTGATATATGCCATCATCAATGCCCCTCTGCCATGTACTTTGGCCGAACCGGACAGTCTCTGTGCAAAAGAATAAATGGACACAAATCTGACATCAGGAATCATAACATTCAAAAACCAGTAGGAGAACACTTCAATCTCCCTGGACACTCAATAACAGACTTGAAGGTGACAATTTTAAAACAGAAAAACTTCAAAAACAGACTCCAACGAGAAACAGCTGAACTGGAATTAATTTGAAAATTAGACACTATCAATTTAGGGTTAAACAGAGACTGGGAATGGCTGGGTCATTACTCAAATTGAATCTATTTCCCCATGTTCAGTATCCTCACACCTTCTTGTCAAGATGAGCCATCTTGATTATCACTACAAAAGATTTTTTTTTTCTCTCTCCTGCTGGTAATAGCTCATCTACATTAAATAGCCTCTTAGAATTGGTATGGCAACTTTCACCTTTTCATATTTTGTGTGTGTATATATATATATATATATCTATATCTTACCACTATGTGTTCCATTCTATGCATCCGATGAAGTCGGCTGTAGCCTACGAAAGCTTATGTTGTAATAAATTTGTTAGTCTTTAAGGCGCCGCAAGTCCTCCTGTTCTTTTTATATAAGAAAAAGACCCCAAAATTGGCACTGACCCTATAAAATCAGGACATCTGGTCACTCTAGCTGGATATGAGGAGTTTGTCAGTTTCCCCGAGCTCTGTTCTTTGGTCACGTGGACACTGATGGGTGAAACGTTCACTGCAAATCCTGTGTAAAACTCACCTGGTTTGGGGATTGTATCATATACTGGGAGCTCCGAATGGGTTTGTGAAGATTCTGGGGCTTCAGCGACCCTTCCCTCTCCTCGTCCCTGCTGGGGGAACCCCTGTTACAGCATGGAGGGGCGTGTGGCATACCCCGGGTAACGAGTCGCTGGGTACGTAGGAGAGCAGAGAGGCCCTGGACCAGCACAGAGATGGAGCTTCTAGGCAGATGGGAGCTGGATTTTTAGCTTCTCAGGAAATTCCATGATTTTGACCTTTTTTTTTTTCTTTTTTCCAGTTCTGCAATGGAATGAAAACAAAACGTTTCAAAATGTCCTGAGAAAGGAAATTCTGGCGGCGGTGGTGGGGATTGTTTCAAGTCTATCGAACCGACTTTAAAACATTATAGTCTATTATAAAATACGGCATTTAAGCATTAGAAAAGGAAAATCCGTTTGAAATGACCAATCAAAATGTTCGGTGACAAGCAGAACGCTTTGACGGTCTCGCATTTGTGTCTCTTCATTTTTTGCTGAAACTTGAGGGACATCGACCCCTTTCCACAAAACATTTTGCTTTTGAGAAATTGGCATTTTCTCCTGGGAAAAAATGTTCCGTCAGAAAACGTCCAACCGGCTCCACTTCTGAGCACATGGCTAGAGCTCAGGTGAATGGAATCTGGCTCCCTCCAGTGGCTGGGCCACATAAAAGACATTTCTGAGATGTCTACCACCCTTTACACAAACCCAGCTGTTCCTGGAGCTCAGGCGGTAGGGGCCTGTACTTTTAGACCCACGGGAAATGAGTTCTCTCCCCACCAGGCCTGATCAGGGCATCCTTACAGAACTGCTTATTAGTTGTCAGGGGATGGATCACTTGAGTATTCCCTGTTCTGTTCATTCCCTCTGGATCACCCGACATTGGCCACTGTCGGTGGACAGGATACTGGGTTGGATGGACCTTCGGTCTGACCCAGTATGGCCATTCTTATGACAAGTGAACCACTCATAACTTCCCTTCAATGCAACAATCCCTAGACAACTCACCTGACGTCGGTTTGGTGTCAGGGATGTTTTCCCACCATCTTTCCTCCGGTGAGGACTCTACAGTCCAATGTTTCCTCAGCCAACGCAGCCTCACCTCTAGGATTCCTGAGAGTCCCCTGGCAAACGGTCACCCGGCGGGAGCGCTGTGACAAATTGGGAAGATGCATCGCAGTGATCACGGATGGAGCAGCTTCATGAAACTGGGCCCGAACCCTGTGAGAGGATCCATCACCGCACTGCAGGCAGGGTGGGGCTGCTGTCTCCGCTGGAGATGCCCACCCCCCTGGATTCGGTTTAACCCTCTCCTTCCAGAGGGCAATTCCCATTACTTACAGCCCCTCTCCCACAGGACCCCAATCCAACGTGCCCCCTTCTCTTCAGAGTCCCCTCTGGGCCGTTCAACACCTCTCCAGCAGGACCCCTCCCCAGCGACACCCTTGTCCCTGAGACACCAGCCACGTGTGCACCTCACAAATGCCAGGACATTAAAGCGGGCTCCTGAGAGGGGAGCAGGGGTTTTCTGGTGGCCTGCAGTACCCTCCAGCCTCACTCCTACCCTCCCACTCAGCTCCAGATTGGGGAGGGGGGATTGGGGTCACCCTTGTTCTGGGGAACCAACAGGCTCAGTCTGAACCTCCTGTTTCTTCCTCGTCCCAGGCCCATGTGGGGTTAGGCTCTTAGGGACCCCAGCCAGCTCCTCATTTTCCCAGTCCATCCCTGAGCCGGCCTGGGCCTCCTCAAGGTGCAGGAGATCCGTTGCTATCTCTGCCATGTGACATAGGCCCAGAGCAAGGAGGTCTCTGTTCTTGCTCTGGGCTTTCCCCGCAATGGACGCACCAACGTGTTTCTCCCAGACAGTCGATGGGGCTGCAAGGGGAGCCTCTTGGCTCCGCCCCCAGCCTGACGGCGTAAAGACCAAGGGAAGAAGCCTCAGGGTTTGGCTCTATTTGTAAATCATTTTGAGAGCCTAAGATGGAACCTGCCCTGTGTGGCAGATGATTACAGAGCTAGATATGGACAGAGAGCTGAAGAATTATTGCTGGCATTACGACAAAAAAATACCACCTTGAAAACAAATCCAGGTGGTCATGTCATTAAATAGAAGGTAGGGCATGTTCTGAAACGGACATCTCCCACCTAGCCTTCTGCTCCAAGGATAAAGGGCAGAGGGTGGAAAGCAATTCAAGCGACAGATCTCCCTGGGGTAGGGGGCGTGATGGACTGCACAACAGTCTGACACGGTTGTAACTACTGACTTTGGTGGAGTTGCTCCTGATTTACACCAGGGTGAGTGGCGGGGAGGGAAGAGTCAGACCCAATGGAGTTACTCCTGATTTACACCCAAAAATGCCTTTTTAATCTATATATATAAAAGTCAAATGGTGAATGTGTGTATGTATGTACAGTATGTTCCCTTACTACTTCCACACCATTTCAGCTAGATACTTGAAATTTGGTACAGTTATAGGCTTTAGAGTCCTAATCAGGGTAAGAATCGAAATTTTTTTAAAATCTCACCTCTTACACCCCCTAGGGGTGAAATTCTTGAAAGCTCATTAACATCAACTACACAGCTCACTTAACATCATCTGGGCAGCAGGTTCACACATGCTGTTGTCTGTGACACAGTTATGATGTAATAATACAGATAACCAGAGACCTTAGTGTTGTGTAGCGCAAACATAATTAAATACACTGTTTTTTTCTTAAAAAGGACCCTATTCGTTATGCCGCGTAAAAAGCGAAAATGTATCGGAGAAACCACATCTAAATGCAAGAGAATGAAATTACTTAGACAAAATGAGACTTCTGAACAAAATTTGTATTAATAAAAAACATGGTAGTCTTTTTACATCCCAGTTTCCAATTACAAATACCCCGAGCAACGCCGGGTATTTTTGCTAGTTAAAAATATTTTTAAATAGTCAACGTCAAAAAACAAAAACAGTTTGTTGAACCCCAAATGGATTTTTCTTCAATTTCTCAAGTCGCTGAAAATGTGGAAATGTTTCATTTTCGGTCTGACCAAAAAAAAATCAACTTTTTGAAACAGCAAATGAATCAAAAAATCCATTATTTGCCCAGCTCTGTTCCTGATTTACCCCGGAGTGAAAGGGTAATCAGGCCTCAGGGAATTACTCTTAACTTACCCCAGGGTGTTTAAACTGAACTCATAGCCTGGCAGGTGTTTGGGGGAGATAGAATTGTCCTGCTTTCTTATTCCTTCCATGGCTATTACCATTTCTTAATAGGGATTGTGTGCGTCCATTTTCTTGGTTTAGGTAGCTAAGGTTTATGGCCTGGAATAAGTTTCCATATAGCATTTTACCGTGTAATTGCCTCGCTCAATTACCCAAGTAATGTAAGCAAACGTAATTGCCAAATTGAGGCCTGTAATTACACAGTGATTGTGCTAATTAGGCTGGGAAATTGACACGCGAAACATGCTCTGAAACTCTGGGAGATAATAGCGCCCGGGGGGGAAGGGAGTGTTTCAAAAGGTGCCTGAAAGTGTCTCAATATATTTTCATTGAAACCAGCCAAAGTGATTATTGCCATTCAGGCCTTTTCTACCTCAGAAAGCCAAACTTTGAGAGCGCTTTGACAGGGACCGACTTTTTGTTCTGGGTTTGTACAGCTCCTAGCGCAATGGGCCAGGACTGTAGAATTGCCAACCCCAACCATTCACCAAATGACGAATCAGCCCCACTCCCCAAAAAACCATGAAATTGGCTTTAAAATCATGAGATTTAATAAACAGTAGATTTTATGTGCCGGGTGGGGTTGGAGCATTAAGGGGTCATATTTTCACAGTTCTCTCTGCAAGCAGGAATGCTAGATTTTTTTTTTTTTTTTAAATGAAAGCCGAGATTCTCATGTGATCACATGATTCCAGCAGTTGCAGCTTTAATTTTCAAACAAACATTGTGATACTCATGAGAACTGGCTGCACTGTGACTGGGGTACCTAGGCACTACCAGAACAATGCCTAGCTCTTACATAGCACTTTTCATCAGCACTTCACAAAGGATGTCAGCATTATTTTGGTTTTAGAGGTAGGGAAACTGAGGCACAGAGGAAATGACTGGCCCAGGTCACCCAGCAGCCACGTGGCTGAACCAGGAATAGAAGTCGGTCTCCCGAGTCCCAGATCAGTGATCTATCCACTGGGCAACACTCCCTGTCAATCAAAATAATAATCAAAATGGTGTGGTTTTAAACCAGTTTAGTTACACTGCTTCAAAGCCCTGAACCAGGCTAATTTCAGTCTATTGTAATTAATTAGTAATTAAACCAAAATAAGGCACAGTAAAGGCAAAATATAAGTGCCCTTACAGAGGTCTGAAAATCACTGGTGCTGATATAGAGAAGACCTAAGAAACTAGGAGAGAAGGAGAGAGAGAGACCCTCGCCCCGACCCCATTTTTTTTCCATCTCATTTAAAAGTCAACACATTTCATTGTGAAAAACGTTTACATGAGACGTTCCGACTGTTTGGAGATTGTTCTCAACCACAACAACAATTTGCCCAACCCAACAGCAATTTGCAGCATGTTTCGGTTGACCCGAATCTGCATTTTTCATCCCCCCCCCAAAAAAAGTTCTGGGCAAAAATTTTCACACCTAGCTCCGGCCAAGCCTCCCCCTCCCTTCAGCCTCACGGGGAAAGGGGGCAGTTGGAATGCCCCCAACACGGCCCCGTGTCTGCAGTCGCCAGGACTCCAGTCTAAGAACAAGGAGCAGGCTCAAGTCTCGGATCAAGGCACGGCAGCTTCTGGCTGGGGTCAGCTGTCAGCTTTAATCCAGAGCAAAAGGGAAGCGGGGTGGAGAAAGAGACGCAGGGAAATTTGTGGCCCGCCTGTCTTGGCCAGGGATACTTTATGAGCAGCCTCTGGGGAGATGTTAATGACTCAGTGGAAAGATAAATTATAGGGACTGACCAGGCTGCTAACAGTTTGGGATTGTTACAAGTTAATTATGTTAAAGGGGCAGTAAATAATTTCCCAGCACAGATGAGAAGAGGGAGGGAGAGGAAGGGATTGAGAGTCAGACTGAGGCTGATGTTTTCAAGGCACATAAGGGAATTAGATACTGAGCTTCAATGTAATTTGGGCACCTGATACCCACAGGTTCCTTTGAAAAACCCATCTTAAATAAGTAAAAAGACTGACCAAGACCCCTTTTAAGTCAGTACCAATGACACCAATGGACTTTGACACCAATGGACTTTGAAATAGGCCCATAAGGAGAAAGTTCAGGGTGCCAAATCTCGCAGTTTTAGCCCAAATCTCACAATATATGGGGTTACTGTTAAAGCCCCAGCTCCTGGAGTCAGGTGATTTGGTGAGAATCTCAGCTTTTATGAATTGGGAATAAAGACACAGGAGTTTCTATCCCTCCTGGAAAAGCTTGAAAAAGGGTCTCTTAACACAGGCACCAAAGTCAGAAGGTGAACAAACAAAGCCCAACACTGAACTTTTTTTTAAAACTCCTACCTGTCAAAGCCAATCTCATGATTTCTGGGGCCTGGATCATCATTTCTGAACACCTGTGTTTGGTGAGACTGCGCTTATCCCGACTCCAGGCCTTTTCCGGGGGAGAGTGATCTAGTCAAAGAGAAATCATGAGCCAGGTGGGAGCAATAAGCTTAGGGGCCAGGTTTCTTCTCCAGAACCTCCAAACGGTCCTCCACCCCCAGCCTTGCTGCTTTCAGACTGTCCGTCCCTGCAGGCTGATACATAAGAAAGGCCATACTGGGCCGGACCAAAGGTCCATCTAGCCCAGTATCCTGTCTACCGCCAGTGGCCAGATGCCCGAGAGGGAATGAGCAGAACAGAGAGTCATCTATTGATGGGGCATGAATGTCTCCTCCTTAACACCAGGCAGCCCGGCTACATTCCAGAGAGACACTTAACACCTCTCTCCCATCTCCACCCACAGAGAATATACAGGTAATTTACCCGTGCAGGAGATGGTAGTCAAGCAGGGAGGTGCAGGGCCCAGCTACAGAGCCCAGCAGATTAAGGGCATTCACTTTTTTCAGGCCTCCACTTCCAACAGGTCAGACTTTCGCTCTTTGCCCTGGAAGTCTGTGCACTCCATTTCATCCCCATTCCCTGGTGTCTTTCTGCCACTAGATGTCACCCGTGGATCTCTGCACAGAACAATCCATCCTCAAGCCACTGCTGAGCCTGGACTTTCCCTCTGGAAACTTTATCTTCCCTGTTTCCCTTCAGCTGAGATTTCCCGGACACCGCCTCCAGAAACTGGACCGCTCTGCCACAGAGCGCTGGCATGATGGGCTGTCTGCACTAAGACAGCAGCCCCATTCTGCTGCAAGGTCATTGCGACGTGCCTCAGTTTCCCCGGGCGATAGGAGCATTTCACTTACAGGGCAGAACCAGTGTTTGTGCAGTGTGTTGAGACGGAGGTCCTCAGAAACAGCTACTCGAGAAGATTGTTTTCGTTCAACCTGGCGGGCTGGGGAGCGAATTGCGCCCGGGGGGGGGGGGGGGCGGGGAGGTACTGTTTCTTTAAATCTGCGGCTGGCAGGAGGGAGGAGCAGAATCTCAGCAGTAAAGCACAGCCCCTCTGGGGGCAATTCTGCTTTCTAATGGAGCTCCTTGTTCAGTGTTGGAAGAAACTGTCAATGTTGCACATTGTCACATGATGTAGGATTCCCAGCTCTTTGCTGGACGCTGACAGGTTCATCTGGGGATGACTGGCCGGATTGGGCCCGTGTCCTCTCTCCCTCCATCAACTCTGCTGCCACAATGGAGAAAAACCCTCATCAGGGCTCAGCCGGGGGCTGTTGCTGTCACTTCACCATAAACACGCTTCCTTTTATGCTTCGAGTCCCCAGAGTCTCTCCGCCCGCTAGTCCCTGGGGACGTCCCAGGAGAGGCCTTTAACAGGCACATGAAAGTACTTTTCAGTTTCAGTGGCTCAGGTGAGTATTTTCAGCAGTTCAGGGACCTTTGAAAGCCATTTCCCCTCTACATTGCCAAAGGTTTGTTTAAATCCTTCTCAGCCAAGATGGGGGAGCAACAGGAACGTCCTGAAATGCTGCTCTCATCCCGGGAACCAAATGGGATGATAAAGACCTTCCCCAAATCGGTCCTCCTCACCAGGATACACAAAACCAACTAAGAGTCACCCAACCATTTAGACTCTACATCCCGGTCGGGTAGGGAAGGATTATCCCCACTTTAGTGATGGGAAACCGAAGCGCAGGTTAGATTTCAGTGACGTGCCAAAGGCCCTACAGGATGTCATTGGCTCAGCCGGGCACTGGATGGAGGTGTCCTGGTACCAGTCCACTGCTCTATCCCTTAAGCCATTCTTCCTCCCTTACCAAATCCTCCCAGGTGTGAAAAATAATTAACTCCTTCTACGCCTGGTATTTTTACATGAGACACCTGAAAACACAGGGCCAGATCATCAGCTGCTGTCCATCAGCCAAGCCCTGTTGAAGACCCCAGATGGGGATCGGTCCCTCAGTGTTTCTTCCTGGTAATAATATTTCCACTTTTTTAAAAGACCTTGTAACAAAGCTAAATTGGAAATGACTCTTTCCGCTCCCATGGTCAGTTGCCTGGCTGTGACTTAAGATCATGATTTGATCCAAGGTTCGGCAAGTTTGGTGAGCCCAGATGGTGCTGTCCAAGCAGCATTGGCATCTTGCCCCCTGTGCTGGACTCTCTGGGGCACATGGGATCTTCCCTTCATGAATTAATATCCCCACTCAGTGCGACACACTTGGATACCCCACGACGTTGCTGCTGAGGTTTGCACGGCAACACTCGTGATCTCCATTAATTGCCACGGCAGTTTGCAGCAGAAAGCCGGGTCACGGGTAGGAAAAGCAGAGAGAGATTCCTGCCTCCAGCACCTGGAACCACATGCAAATTTCCTGGCGGTGCGAAATGGCTGCCGTGAAACTCGAAACTTTGCAAACTCGAAACCTCAGAGCAGGCTGCTTGAAAGGGTCGCCCGGGGTCAAAAGCCTTCAGAGCGGAGATAGCCCCAAATTGCAGGCCGTGATCCCCACACTCTCCAACTCTATAGGAAGTTCAAAGGCAAGGGCCAGATCCTCAACTACTATAAATCAGTGTCGGGCCACTGAAGTCAAGTGCTAAGGGTCTGGCTGCGAATTTGGATCGGAACTTTCAGCTGGGGTCCATCCCTATATCATAGAACAGAATCAGAACATCAGATCCGACTCTCTCGCCCCTTAAACTGTGGGGAAGTTTGGACCCTGAAAAACCAAGCAATTCAAGGACCTTAGACTGTCTAGAGAGCAAACAAATCAGTGGAATGTCAGTCACTCAATTGCTCTTGATTAAACTCACCACTCCCTGGTCTTATGAAGAGTTAAGGAGAAAAGTCTTCCAGCAATGAGTCCCCGGGCACCCTGCTCTGGGAATTCTGAGAAGATGTTAAAAGGTATTGGAGATCTCAGGACTGAGGAAGGGTTAAAATTTAGCCCAGCCCTAGAACAGAAATGTGGACTAGAATTGTAACCAAGTTTCTTCCCTTCCCAGCTTCAGTCAGGACTGGGGGCCTGTGGAGAAACTATTGATAGCTAGGTAATAGTTGAATGTCAGTAGACTAGATCCGTGCAAACAGGGGGAGAATTGTTTCAGGTCAAAACAATTTTCTGAACATTTTGGCAGAATTAAAAACTCCATAACATCTTTTTCAGGTCAAACAAAACATTCCATTTCCACAAAACCAAATTATTTCATTTTTAACCAGTTTAACTGGTTCTTCTTTAATAAAAAGTGAAGAAAACCTTTTATTACAAAATTTGTTTTCAACCAAAACATTGAAATGTTTCCTTCTGACAGGATCAAATGAAACATTTTGATTTTTCTTTTAGGGTTTGGAGGTTTTTTTCCAGTTAAAATAATTTGGTGATTTTGACACAAATTCATAAAATATTTTGGTGTTGCTAAAATCTGCATTTTTCACCAAACAAGTTTTGGCTGGAAAAAAAAATTTGCTCAGCTCTACGGTAGACAAAATATCTCACTGCCAACAGTAATCAAAGACCATACAGCATCTGACTCTACAGGAGATAGGCAGAGTCCACACTACCGAAAGCCCTCAGATGTCTCTGCTGAAGACAGCCGCATCTCGAGAGGTGGCTACGTCCAATTTTGCAAAGAGTTGTGGGAAGCATCTTCAAAGCAACCTCTGAACCCTTCTGAAGTTCTCCCATGCTGCGAGTAGAAAGGAAGGTCTTGTAGCTAAGAGACTGGGATGCAGGAGATGTGGTTAACTCCCAGCTCCGCCGCAGACTTCCCGTGCGACCTTGGGCGAGTCATTTAACATACGCCTGCCTCGGTTCCCCTTCTGCAAAATGGGGATAAAATTTCCCTACCTCAGAGGACTGTTGTGAGGATAAAATCCATTGACAATTACAAGAGGCTCAGAAGCTAAAGCTATATAAACACCTCCCCAGGTAAATTCCACCTAATCTCGGCTGTGCTGAGCCCCCATCTCTCTCGGATTCCTAACTTATCTCTGAGCATGAGGGAGGTAACTGGAACCACCTGGCCGCTACTGGGGGTCTAGCCATTTCTGACAGGTCTGTGCTAGCTAATCTGCAGCCTGTCTGCTGATCTGCGCTCACGCTTCCCACCATCGCGGCTTTATGAGTGCAGGACCGGCTTGGGCCTGTGTTCTCCCCGGTCACCCGCAAGGCCAGGAGCAGGCAGGAATGCGGTTCTGTCACACACTACTCCTTTCGGTACCAAGCAGCAGGGTCAGGGAGAGCGTGGAATCAGATTAGGAAGGAAAACACGGGCTGTGTTTATTTTAATCAGTGGCAGGACGGGGCCTTTCCAAAGGGGGGAGAAGGGAGCCCAGGGGCAGCCGCGCTCGGCAGGAATGCCAGTCCTGGGTCAGCACAGCGCCAGGTCCGGAGTGCACCGGCTGGTCAGATTGGAGGAGCAGATAAGGCAGTCGGTAAGGAGGAGAGGGGATGGTTGGGGGTGTGGGGGAGAAAGGGAAGCAAAAAAAATCAACACAGCTGGTTGTACGAGTTCAAGCGAAAGGGAATCACAGGCAAACCCCTCCCCGGAGCAACATGGCGGCATCTGGGAAAAGGAGATGGAGCCTCAGGGAGAGTTGAATGTGACTCAAGGGTTTTCTGGGATGGATTAGCTGGCAGGGAAAGGCCGAAGAGAGACCAAGTGACCCCTTCTCACCAGGGACTCAGCAGGGCTGTGAAATGTGGACTCCGTGACCGGAGAGTCCAGGCACCCCAGCTCTGGGATGGGCAATGCCCAGAATGGGGCTGGTCCTTGCTTTGAGGGAACGTCTACACTGCATCTGAGAACAAATATCCAGGAGTCTCCCACGCTGGCGAGCTCACGCCCAGCTGCAGTGTAGACATACCGAGAGAGGGCTAAGGAGGGGGGAGGGGTCTCACACTGAACACCCGGGAGGTGGGGGTGAGGGGATGATGTTGGGGAATAACCTAAGATTCATTCGGCTCTGCTGTGTCTCCCCCGGGTTGCAGGTAAATCCCTCTTGTTTCTAGTGCAACCTGTCTTCTTTCTTGCTTAAATCATCATCTTTTTAATAAAACAAAAGAGCTGTTCTAGGAATTATTCTGGGGAAATCCTCTGGCCCGGGCCAGGCTAAGTGACCACAGTAGCCCCTTGTAGCCTCAGAATCTATGAAAAGGTCATTTCATTGCAATCGTGTTGGAATGCTAGAATGTAAATACTTCCTCTTAAATATCATTTATCAAACATAGATGAAAATTAATGTTTTAAAGTCAAATAAAAAATGATCACGTTGAAGCAAAATCTTTTCACCTTATGAAATCAAGAAGGGTCGACATGATTCATTTTCCCCTCAAAAATTTCATTGCAATCAAAAAATTCCCACACCATGTTTCAATTCTGACAAAATGTGCATTTTCCAATAGAAAACTGCTCCGTGGGAAATGTTTCAGCCAGCTCTCCTCTCAATGCAGCGCTAAATTCACGCTATTTCTTGTGGGGAGGGAGAGGACATCCAAGTGCTGATCATTTTCACCCTTGTTTCTAGGACTCCCCGGGGCACAGAGTCCCTGACACACTGTTCTGGATCAGCCTCCTATCGCCGCATCCTGCGGGAAATCACTGCGGATGGGAGGGCACCGGGAACAAGCCCTGGATTTGGAGAGGGACACACGCTGAATGAAGCCACCGACTGCCTGGTTCTCTACCAACTTGGACATGAGCTGAACCAATTTCCCCCCCTTCCCGGAGGGTTAAGCAGCAAATCCAGTCACTGCTTCATTTCTATTGGCTGAGAGAAATGGACTCACCCACCTGAAGTTCCCATGGTGGATGTCTTCTTGCCAGTGGTTGGTAGGAGAATTCCAGCTGGGATCTCCGCTCCTGGGAAGAGGTTGTGTCCTGGGGAGCTGGAAAAGTCACCTTTCGCCGTGGTAACGTGAGGCTCCTTCCTGCCAGATGCCATCTTGGTGAATACACCAGGGATTGAAACAGGAGCGTGGGGAGTGGCTACGGAGCGAAGGGTCCCTGGCCATGGCTGTGACAAACTGGTCTCCTCCGTGGGTTGACACAGAGGGAGACCTGGTGCACACACTCATCAGTGGGTTATTTCCAAGCTGCGTTAATAGGAGCCAGGTCTGGCCAAGGCCTTTAGCAACTCCAGGTGAGACTGCTGCTGCGTTCGCATTAGAATAGCCCCAGTATAGCCCACCTTAACCACGACGGAGCCCCCTCCTCAGGCACACACCTGGCAGGAGACAGCCCCGATCCTAAAGAGCTTGCCATCGAAATAGACAAGACGGGAATATTTACCCCACTTTGACAGTGGAGAAACTAACAGGCCGAGATGAAATGACTCACCCAAGGTCGCACCCTCCGCAGGAGCCTGGGATCAAACCCGGCTCTCCCGCGGCATCACTACAGGGCCACCCCGCACAGCTGCGCTAGTCTCTTCAGCAGGGGTGACCTCCCCCCTTTTCCTCCCTGGCCGGCAGACCCTGACCCCCATGGGGGTCACAGACTCTGACATAGGCACCCAACTGTCCTGCTCCCTCTGAGCTCCCAGACACACAAGCCCGGCCGAGCCCAGCCTGCTCCTGTTCCCAATGGGGCAAGTGGCCCCGATGCTGTCCAAGGCCCAGCAGAGGCCAGAGGCCAACCCCACCCCGGTGCCTCTTTACCGTGGTGACGGCCGCCTCAAACACACTAGGCAAAGAGCCTGCCGCAAAAAGGGTCGTCCCTGCAGCTCGTCCTCCAGCTGCACACGGGCCCGTGAGATCAGGAACCCAGGAGGGAGAAGCGAGCGTCCTTATAAACAACCAGTGTCCGTTGGGTTTCCCTCCCCAGCGGGGTGAGTCCCACAGGGCCATAGACATGGGGCGTTGGAGATGGACGGTGCAGCCTAGGCCCTGGGTGCCGGCTGGGCACTGACAGACCTGGGCATGGTAGCCCCTGGGGGGGTTCCCACTTCCCCTCCTCCCCCGCCTAAAGCTTCAGATCTGATAGGTTTAAAACTCTCACCCTGCCTCACACCTAAGCCTACAGCTTTACCGCTGACCGGCGGTCCGAGCTCTCCGCTCAGCGCAGCCCCCTCTCTGCCGTGGCTGGAGTCCCACATTCCTGGGGAGAGGAGGGAATCGCTTTAAAGATGAGCCACTGGCTTGTCAGCTGGCGTCAGTCACCGCCGCTCCATCGGGATCAACACCGAGTTGATTTACACCAGCTATTGATCTGGCCCCGGGCTCCCCCACATTCCCTCCTTTGGTTTCCCCCCACCCTCCCCTTCACATCCCCTCCCTCCAGCCCTCGCCCTGGGCCTCCCCCTCCTCCCTGCTTCGGACCCAAGGAAAGCTCCCCCCAGGACCTTCTGCACTTTATTTATTAGAACAATAAACACAGGCTTTGCCTCCAGGTGCTTCTGTGCATTCCTGAGTCGCCCAGAAAAGCCGGGTGTAGGGTGGGCCGAGGGAGCAGGGGCTCCTGGAAAAGCCGCAGCAGCTTCCAAAAATAGACAAGTGCCCTTGAAGAATGTCATCTTGAATCAAGCTTCTCCGGCTGGGAGACTCTGATCTATCCAAGATGTCCCCCGGGGGCTCTCCCCTATGCCGGCTGGCACAAGACAGAGGCTGCGCGGTCCCCTGCCTGGGACTGACGGGGGAAAACCAGGCCCCTCCTGGGATCTGCCTCAGCACATCAGCTCTGCTACAAATCCAGTAGGTCCCTAGACAGGGAGGCCAGAGAGAGGGAAGGGAGATGGGTGAGGGAGAAGCTGGCATCTGGGAGAAGGTAGGACAGTGTAAGAGGAGGCAGCAGGGGTATGAACAAGGGTCTGGGCGGGACAGGTTGTAAGCAGTGGCATGGATGCGGGCATGAGAGGCAGCAGAGAAAAGGGGCAAACTAGGACATGCAGGGAGGAGGGTCCTGAACAGAGACAGGAAAAGGGACGGGGGTATAACTGGGGGCACCAAAAGGGGCAGGGCACGAATGGGATGATGAGAAGGGGAGAGACGTGAGGAAGAGCATCGGAGGCGGCACTGCCCCTGCCCTGATGGGGGCAGGCTCAAAAGAGGATGGATCTAGACTGTTCTCAGTGGTGGCAGATGACAGAACAAGGAGCAATGGTCTCAAGTGCAGAGGGGGAGGTTTAGGTTGGATATTAGGGAAATCTTTCTCACTAGGGGGGTGGTGATGCACTGGAATGGGTTCCCTAGGGAGGTGGTGGAATCTACTTCCCTGAAGGTTTTTAAGGCCTGGCTTGACAAAGTCCTGGCTGGGATGATTTAGTTGGGATTGGTCCTGCTTTGAGCAGGGGGTTTTCTAGATAGCTCCTTCCAACCCTGATATTCTCTGATTCAATAATTTCCACACCACCATCAATCTCAGCCTGGACCAGTCCGCACAAGCGAGCCACTTCCTAGACACTGCAGTGCTAATAAGCGATGGTCACAAACACCACCCTATACTGGAAACCTACTGACCGCTATACTTACCTACATGCCTCCAGCTTCCATCCAGACCACATCACACGATCCATTGTCTACAGCCAAGCTCTAAGATACAACCACATTTTCTCTGATCCCTCAGACAAAGACAAACACCTACAGGATCTCTATCAAGCATTCTTAAAATGACAATACCCACCTGGTGAAGTGAAGAAACAGATTGACAGAGCCAGAAGAGTATTCAGAGGTCACCTGCTACAGGACAGGTCCAACACAGAAAGTAATAGAAGGCCATTAGCTGTCACCTTCAGCCCACAACTTAAGCCTCTCCAGCTCATCAAAGATCTATAACCTGTCCTGAAGGACGATCCCTCACTCTCACAGATCTTGGGAGACAGACCATCTCACTTACAGACAGCCCCCCAACCTGAAACAAATACTCACCAGCAACCGCACACCACACAACAAAAACACTAACTCAGGAATCAAAAACTGCAACAAAGCCCAGTGCCAACTCTGTCCACATATCTATTCAAGGGATACCATCATAGGACCTAATCACATCAGCCATGTCACCAGGGGCTTGTTCACTTGCACATCGATCAATGTGATATATGCCATCATGTGCCAGCAATGCCCCTCTGCCATGTACATTGGCCAAACCGGACAGTCTCTATGCAAAAGAATAAATGGACACAAACATTCAAAAGCCAGCAGGAGAACACTTCAATCTCTCTGGTCACTCTGTAACAAACTTAAAAGTGGCAATTCTACAACAAAAAACTTCAAAAACAGACTCCAACAAGAAACTGCTGAACTGGGACTAATTAGGATTAGGCCTAAAGAAAGACTAGGAGTGGCTGGGTCATTTGATAGCTGCTTTCAACTACCTGAAAGAGGGTTCAAAAGAGGATGGATCTAATACTTAGTCCTGTCTCAGTGGACAAGATGATCTATCGAGGTCCTTTGCAGTCCTACATTTCTCTGGTTCAATGGCTGTAGGCGTAACATTGCATTGCATTATATTGTATTGCACCGCATTTTCTTTGGGCCAAGACCATATCTGATACAGTATATTTGTACACCCGCTGCAGCCTTTACTCAAACAAGACTCTTGTTGAAACCAATGCAGAGTAAGGACTGCGAGAGTTAGTGGTTTGAGCATTGGCCTGCTAAACCCAGGGTTGTGAGTTCAATCCTTGAGGGGGCCATTTAGGGATATGGGGCAAAAATCTTTTGGATGATTTAATTGGGGATTGGTCCTGCTTTGAGCAGGGGGTTGGACTCGATACCTCCTGAGGTCCCTCCCAACCCTGATATTCTATTATTCTATTTAGTCCATAAGGGGTTTGGGGATCCTTAGTATTAGCAGTCCATACGCTGATGGAGTCTGCAGTCTGGTGAATGAATTGTAAGATATAATGAAATGAGGGTGTAACGCGGTATGACTCACCACCGCGGCGCCGCATGCTGTTCAGTCTGGGAATTAGCTCTCACAATCCTGGAGCGCCCTCTGCTGGTGATGTCCTATTCGTCGTCTGCTCTCCATTGACCTCTGGACTCGCATTGCTCCTGCTCAGCGGCATCCTCTTCAGGACACTTCCCTCAAAATCCCTCTTGGCCCCCTTCCAGGGGGGGGCTAACTACAGTCTTTACACCAGCCACAGCAGCCTACCACAATCCCCAAGTCCAGCCCCTCTTGTGTTGGGGGGGGAGGGCAGGTTGCAACCTGACTTGGCCACTGCCCCACAGCCCAGGGCAGCACAACGAGGAAAGGGGGGAGACCCAGGCCCACCCTCTACTCTGGGTTCCGACCCAGGGACCCTTTGGCAGCAGCCTTCCTGCCCTCCTCCTCTCCCGTCGCCTTCCTGTCCCTGGGCCACTTCCCCTCTGGCCCTTCACACCCTCTAGGTCCTTCTGCTCAGGGCCAGCAGTCTGGCAGGAGTCAGGCTGAAGCTCTTCTCTGCCCCTCAAGCCCGCCCAGCACTGCTCTGTCCAGGGTGCTGGTCTCCTGCTCAGGAGACAGACCTTCCTCCCTGAAGGTCTGGGACAGACTGACTGCTCCTTCTCTGGGCAGCCTATATATAGGGTTGAGCCTAGCCCTGATTGGCTGGCTCTAACCTTAGCCCTGATTGGCTCCCAGTAGGCCCTTTCCTGATAGGCTTCTAGCCTGTGCAGCCGCACTAGCCTACTCTAGCTCCCTCTCTCATGGGGGTGGGGCAGCCACCCCACCACAGAGGGACATAGGGAAAAAGATTTAATCAGCAGCGTCAGTTAGGTAATTAGGTCAATTACCCCTTTCGGAGGGGTAGCCCTGTTAGCCCACTACATGTATCTGACGAAGTGGGTATTAGCCCACGAAATATTATGCTCCAATACGCTTGTTAGTCTATAAGATGTCACGGGACTCTCTGTCACTTTTACCTTCCTCTTTGACAAGTTTCAAAGTGGTAGCCGTGTTAGTCTGTATCCACAAAAAGAACAAGGAGTTCTTCCTCTTTGAATAACTGTTTCCACCATAAGAATGAAACTCACAACACTGACCCCCTCTTTGACCCCTAGAGAAAGAGAAAGAAACTCTGCCAAGCAAAGTTTTGACCCTGAAAAGGGAGAACCACCAGAGACTCCACAAAAGCCACTAAGGATACCACAACTGGCAATGATTTGACGTGGAAGGCACCCAGAGACTATGGTGACAGGTGGCATGATAAAACTCTGGATTGACACTGGAGCAAATCTATTGTTCGATACTAGAAAATCCCCAACCTCTGCAGTTGCATGATGCATCCTGCGTCACAACCCAACTAGTCCCCGAAAATCCAGGCAGGATTTGATTGCGAGAAACTGGGCCAAGGTCCCCCCAATATTTTACATTCATCTCCTGGGGGCATGTGGCCTGGATTTCTCAGGACAGCTGTATGCACCGAGAAAATATATTCTTCCTAGGGAGGTGCTGGGATCTCCTTCCTTGGAGGTTTTTAAGGTCAGGCTTGACAAAGCCCTGGCTAGGATGATTTAGTTGGGGTTGGTCCTGCTCTGAGCAGGGGGTTGGACTAAATACCTCCTGAGGTCCCTTCCAACCCTGATCTTCTATGATTCTATGACACTTTGCTTCCTTGCCGTTCGCAGCTAATAGGCATGGCTCCTCTCTGTGCAGCAAAGGAAGTGGAGTTAATCCTAAGGAAAGCCTCACCCCAGAAATACTGAGCTCATGTCCTCTATGAAGTTATTGAATTTACTTCCCCCACTGAACTCTGAGGAGCTAAGCCCCCCGGGGGAGAACATCCGGGGAATATTTCAGCAAGACCAAGCCCGGCGGCTCTGCCGGACGAATGCAACATGGTATCACAGCTGGGACCCATTAAGTACCATCCTTTGGATGCAAGAGTGCAATCTGTTAGGTCACAGGAAACATGCCTTTGAAATAAGGACGTGGATTCTTTTTCCTATCAGCCTCGAAACATCTCCCTGAAAACCGGGTGATTAGAAACTGCATCTCGCTGTAAAAATACCTCTCCAGCCAGGGCAGAATTCCAAGAGCCTCGCGCTACCAGAATCAGTGGCTCTCAAGCGTCTGCCGATGTCATCCCACAAAATACACAGTCCCCTTGGTAGGTTGCTATAAAAATCCCTGTAGATAGACAGGAGAAAGAGAAAGACGGGGGAGAGGGGATGTTCAGACATGCAGAAGACTCGATTCAGGGCCATCGCTCTCACAAAAACACACAGTGTGTACTGCACATTGAAATGTGGTTAGACGGCTAGAGAAGATAGAAGGATGCTCACCAGCTGACCATATCAGCCTCCCAATCTACCAAATCTCTCATTCCCATCTCCTGCCACTGACATTTCCTCCCCAAAATGGTTAGCATATTTATTTCTTAGCCAGGAAAAGGTGCCACACCCTTTCCAGCCAGACACAGCTACAGTCCCTGCCCAAGTAGTCGGCCATCTAAGCTCTCTGGCTGCTTGCCAGTGCTGCAGCCCCCAAGAGAACATCTCCATGAGATGATGCCTCGCCAAGTGATCCACTCCCCTAGACACTCGCTCATCAACCAATCCCCTCTCCTAGGGCGTCAGCTCACTGAGGTTGGGTCGACCCGGCAGAGTTAGGCTGACCTAAGGCAGCTTATGTTAACTGAACTGTGTCTTCACTGAACTGTAGCCCCCACTGCTGTAAGCCACCCGCGACATCGACTTCATAACTCCACCTCCGGGAGAGAGGTTGATGTAGTTAGGGCAACAATTCAAAATAGAATCATAGAAGATCAGGGTCGGAAGGGACCTCAGGAGGTTCTAGTTCAACCCCCTGCTCAAAGCAGGACCAATCCCCAACTAAATCATCCCAGCCAGGGCTTTGTCAAGCCTGACCTTAAAAGCCTCTAAGGAAGGAGATTCCACCACCTCCCTAGGGAACCCATTCCAGTGCTTCACCACCCTCCTAGGGAAAAAGTTTTAATCCAACCTAATTTTTTTCCTAATATCCATCCATACTCACCTATCACCACCAATGATGCTCACACAGTCTAGTATTTTGTCCAGTTCTGTGTCATCAAAATGGAAGTCAGCAACCCACTCATCTACGGCTGAGTGTATTCTCTGCCTTCAGGTGTCCTCCTGGGAAGAAACTTTGGTGACCCTCTGCTTTTGGTTAGCCCAGTCATCACACAGGAGGGACAACAGTGAACGTCTGTAGCAGAAAAACTCCCTGTCTTAGCTGATCCAAAAAGTGGGAGGAAAAAGGGTTTTTTTTTAAAAAAATCCCATTTTCCCTCCTGCCTCCCCCCCAAAAAATAATAAAAAGCAATGGAAATCTTTGTAATGTAATAGGGGGAAGATTTTGCCAAAAATTCACCATTTCCCCCCCCCCCCCATATTTTTAAAAATGAATTTCAAATGTCATCAAAATCCCTAATTTTGATGAGTTGCAGTGAGACCTTTTCCTTCAAGGAGCAGATCCTCCAGTTACCTTTTAAAGGGTCCTAATTAACCCTAACCCCTGTTCCCTCTCTGTCTCACTCCAGAGGAGACATGAGCAATTAAACAGTAGGGGAAGGGAACTTCCCAGGCCTTGCATGGAACGAAGTTATCCACCATTCAGGTTTCCTTCTCCTTCCATAGACCTGATTTAGAGGCTTAATCTGAAAATGCTGTGAGTTATACAGTACAGAAAAGACTTTTCTTTTTTATTGCAACTTGTCAAGAGGTCATAGACATATTCCTCTGGCTTCGCCCCCTGCCGCTCAGCAAGCTTTGAACCTGACTCAAACTCCCATAACGGCCTTAACCTGCAGCCGTGAATGTTTGGGTTTAATATCAGCTGGACCCATATTGAGCCTGAAAGGATCTCACTTAGGCACTGATTTAGCAAGGCACTTACACACGTGCTTAACTGGAAACACACAAGTAGTCTACAGTGCCCCTACTGTGTTTAAAATTAGGGCTGAGCTGAAGTATCTTCCTAAACAGAAACCACAGCCCCCTACAGGGGAAGCTACCATGTCACTTTGTGGATTACAATCGTAACGCTGCTGATTCATATACCACGGGCCAGATCTTCAGATGGTGTCAATCCCCCTCACTGTTGTCTTTTTCCAAGGAACTTTGCCTGTTTATACCAGCTGAAGATCTGGCCCCATAACACTAAGAAAAAAATAGCAAAGGGTGACCAGATAGAAAGAGTGAAAAGTCAGGACCAGGGTGAGGGGTAATAGGAGCCTATATAAGAAAAAAAGGCCCAAATATTGGGACTGTCCCTATAAAATTAGGACATCTGCTCACCCTACAAAAGAAAAGGTTCTGTAGGGTCATCAGCCTGGACCTGAGAGAGGGATTTGCTCCCTTGTCAATTTAGATTTTAAGCTGCTGTGGTCTGGGACCTATTTTGTTTCTGTAAAGAGTCATCCTCATTAATTATTATTGTAGCACCTAGGGGAGCTTGATGGAGACGGGGGCCCCCCTTGCGCTCAGGAAAGAATTCAAGAATAGGAATCATCTGTGTAGTTGTGTCTTGCATCTGTTAACGTTCCAGGTGTTAACTGCCCCCACAACACTTCCCCAGTCCTCAAAAAATCCCTTTGAACTAGTTTTTTAAGGGGAAGAAGGATCTGTCTTTCTATTCATCTGTCCCGCTGTCCATGGATTTATATCATAATCACAGCGGTAGCTGAAGAACTTAAGAAATTATATAAATCTGTGTCAATGGTCTACACAGAAAACCCTAGGTTATCTAGGCTTGTGGTTAAGACACAGCTGAGGGACGCAGGACTCGTGGGACTAGCCCCGGTTCGGTCACCAATTCGCTAGATAGCTGTAGTCAAGTCACTTCCTGCCTTTCGGTGCCTCAGTTTCCCCACTGGTAAAATGGGGCTAGCGATGATGACTTACCACCTCTGAGTGCTGTGAGCCTCAGACACAGATCAGAATTATTTCACAAATGGTTTTTCTTACAGCCGGGGATGGGAGGCACCAACCAACAAAATGCAACAGGGGGAAGGGAAAGAGCCCTGTGCTTATGAGAAAAGCTAGGGGGGGATCAAACTTGCCCCCCACAGAGCAAACAAGAGCTTCAGCTGGGCCCTAAGCTGGGGCAAATGGGTGCCGCTCCATTGACTTCCCTATTTGCATTACGATGTCATTCAAATGACCCAGGGGCATCCAGAGAAAAGCGTGTGGGGTTTGGGGGGGGAGGGAGGGAGGCCTCTGTACTGGGACGGTTTGTGCTGTTCCTATTTCACGAGCAGGTAGCCTGAAGGGCTCTTCTCAATGTGCTTCCAGTTAAGACGAAAGCTCTGCCTAAAATAAACCATCCCATCTCCATCGGCGCTTGGCCAAAGCAACTCCCGCGGGCCCGATTCTGCGCTCGCCAGCATCACGCCATTGACGTACGCAGAGCTCCGCCCGCCTTCTGCCAAGATCAGAGAAATCAGAACCTCCCATTTCGTCTGGCTTTCCCCTGGATTTGGGGCTGGATTTGATTTCCCCTTCGCTGACCAGTTCCCTGGTTGAAGTAATGGGGACCTTAGTCCCACGCGCTACAAACACCGCTAGCAGAAACCTGATTGACTTCAGAATGGTTGGCGCTACACCGGTTTACGCCCATTGAGAATCTGGCCCACTGCTCACCTTGCCACAAGCTGGCCCAGGGCAGGCAGAGCAGAGACTGGCTTGAATGGTTCTCGTATGCAGCAGCTCTCTTCCTGCGGCTGCCGGAGCTGACACTTGCTGAGGAGTTGTGGGAATATTTACTGCAAGCCAGGAGGTTCCTGGTGCCCGAGACGTTTGGGGCCCAGTTGCTTAAGGGTTCAGTGAAACAGTTTTATTTCCCAGCATGTGATCAAGGGAGCGGCGAGCCAGGGAACCGCCTGAGGTTCATTGCCAAGATATTTGTAGTTGAAAGGTCAAACCTGTTTCTGGTCTCCTTATCAGAGCTGGCCGAGTGAAAGGGAAACCTCCGGCTATGGGGGTCGGGTCATCCCGGGGACAGCGCAATAGGGCATGGGCGAGGAGGCTCCGAGGGGAGAAGGCGGAGGGGGGAAAAACAGGAGGCAGGAATTTCTCTGGGAGCAGCCGCCCCATCTCTGGCCCTGCAACCAAGAGTCCCGGCCACAGAGCGAAACCAGACCCTCCCCACCATCACCCTGGCAAGGCGAGCGGCCCATGCAACCCCAGGGTCCAACTTACCACCTACAAAAGCCAAGAGTGTGTCAAACTGAAGCAAAATGAAGGCTGTAGGGACAGAGTGATCCCTGGAACCCCAGCCAGTATGATTACACCAGCCCTGGAGCCTGCCATTGAAGAACAACTGCTAGTTATCAAATTATCATCCTTCTCCTAGAAGGACCTCGTGTACCTGGGCCAGATCAACTCTCGGTCTCACTTCAAGCCTCAGCGTCTAGAAACACCTCTTTCCTCCTGGCCTTTCCTGCTTCGCTTCCTTCTGTCAATCGATTCAGCCCAGAGCCTGACTGGCTCGTCTGTACCTGCCACATCCCCGGGAGGGGGACACAGAACCATAGCTTAGGGTTGAAAGAGACCTCAGTCTAGTCCAACCCTCTTCTCTTGTGTCTTCCCAACCCAGGGCCCCCAGAAGCTGGTCCAACCCCAAAGAGCAACTTAGAGCAGCCCCAGGGAAGGAATGGCCTCCCAAGGGCTATTCCAGCAGCAAAGGATGGTCAGAATAGAAGCAGCACACTAGCCACACTGCAGGGTAAGTCCCTGCCCCAAAGAGCTACCTATTATTAGGAGTTTGTACAGCATCTAGCAGAAGGGTAGGCAACCTATGGCACGGGTGCCAAAGGCGGCACATGAGCTGATTTTCAGTGGCACTCACACTGCCCAGGTCCTGGCCACTGGTCTGGGGACTGTGCATTTTAATCTGATTTTAAATGAAGCTTCTTACACATTTTAAAAACCTTATTTACTTTATATACAACAATAGTTTAGTTCTATATTATAGGCTTATAGAAAGCGACCTTCTAGAAACGTTAAAAAGTATTACTGGCACGCGAAACCTTAAAGTAGAGGGAATACATGAAGACTCAGCACCCCACTTCTGACCAGGGCCGGCGACAGGGGGGTACAACGGGTACAGCTGTACCGGGCCCCGGACTTAAGGGGGGCCCCCTTAAATCCGGTGTGGGCCCGGTACGCTGCTGTACCCCCTTGTCACCAGCCGGGGGGGGGGGGCCGCGGGCGGCGGGAGACCGGCCGGGGGGGGGGCCCGCACGATCTGCGTACGGGCCCCCCAAATTCCTGTCGCCGGCCCTGCTTCTGACAGGTTGCCAACCCCCGGCCTAGCACACTGGGATTGCAATCTCTTCCGGGGCCTCTGGGAACGACTGCGCTGTAAATAATACCGGCCATTCAGGAAATCTCGTGCTAAGAGTCGATCTGGACCGATTTCTGCCCCTTGGGGTAACATGTTCGAGAATAGGAACGCGGTGGCCCAAACAGCCCGGACTGAGCCTTTTCCTCTCACCCTAATCCAGATCAAAAGCCTCTTCCCTCTGCCTCCATCCTGGCATGTACACCAGGCCCATTTCTGCAGCCCCCGGGCACCTACTTGATCTGTTTTTGAGCTTTCATCCGTCGCATTCCCTCTTACTGCTCTAACAGCAGCATCTTTCAGCCCAGGGTCAGCAGTCAAATGCTGCTCGTCTGGACAGGTCTGCAGAAGAAATGCTATGGGGACCTTGCAAACTGGGACTCTCTTACAATTCCCACCAGCATTCCCATTTCTGTTTTATTAGAAGCGGCCTGAGTTTCTCCACCCAGCTCCCTGCACACCATAAGCCAGCCGTGGCTGGAAGTTGCACACACTTGATACACGGGAGCGCTGAGCGGCAGTGAGTCACTGGATACTTCAGGGGTGAAGATCTGAAACAGAGATTGGTTTGTGTTTCCTGGGTCTGGAGCAACAGCCCTTGACAGACCGTAGGCTTTTCCCCTGGCCCTTCATGTTCTTTGTCTTGTCACATTTCATGCCTTCTGACAAGCAGAGAGACCTTGAGCAGGCTGATTGCTTGAAGTGGTTACATTCCCAATTTGGTCAATTATCAAAAGGCCTTTAGAAAGCGGTTCACTGCTTGCAAGTCAGAATGAGCTGGGGGATCTCAACCCAGAGCAAAGGGGCTGGGGATAAACAGATCTCGCGCCTGCATCTCTGCTACTCCATTCCTGCATCTGGAAAGGGTTGCCTCGCCTTTACAATAAGGGTGTTTCCATGGTCTGTGAGGATTCTAAATTCTCTGGGACAGAGACTCTCTCTTACTCTGTGTATGTACAGCACCTGGCACGGAGCCCCCGTCTCCGCTGAGGCTTCCTACAATACAATTAGGAATGGCTGGCTGGTCCTCTTTCTCCGATCTCTCTGGGGCTCAGGGGATCTGGGGCAAATTGACAACAGGGCAGAGGTCTGTCTTGGCAGACAGGTCTGTGAGTGGTTGCCCGGAGTTCTGTCTGCGTTGGAAGTTGGGCCTAACCCAAAGCCCTTGAGGATTCTCATTGGCTTGAATGGGCATTGGAGCATCAGCCCGGGGAAGAGAATAGAGCAGGCCCCGTGCTGTCCTTACTGAGATCAAAGGGAATTTTGCCCCTGGTTTCAAAGGGGCCATAACTAGGCTGCCAGACTAGATCTTCAGGCTGAACTCAGAGACCTGTCAAAGGCAGCAGGTCCTGTGTACATGAAGGTCCCAGCTCCACAGTCTGCAGCTAGATCAGGGTCGGCAACCTTTCAGGAGTGGTGTGTCGAGTCTTCATTTATTCACTCTAATTTAAGGTTTCGCGTGCCAGTAATACATGTTAACGTTTTGAGAAGGTCTCTCTCTCTAAGTCTGAACTAAACTATTGATGCATGTAAAGTAAATAAGGTTTTTAAAATGTGTAAGAAGCTTCATTTAAAATTAAATTAATGCAGAGTTCCCAGATCGGTGGCCAGGACCCAGGCGGCGTGAGTGTCACTGAAAATGAGTGTCACTGAAAATGAGCTCACATGCTGCCTTCGGCATCCGTGCCATAGGTTGTCTATCCCTGAGCTAGACGGTCCTTAGGGCAGAGATGAAGGAAAGGCGCCTACAAGACAAAGAGAGCGGCTCCGGGAGCAAGGCGTGTCCGCAGTCCGCCCTCCAGAGGCTCCTTTGAGACTGCTCTCCCCCTGCGGCATCCACAACATAAAGGAGTCACTCGCTTTCAGGTGTCAACTAGTCTGTAAAATAAATCTTCCCCCTTCAGAAAGGAAGGAGTGTTTTTAAGGGCTAAACACAACAGAAGACAGCAGGCTCACCCTTTCCATCTCACTTGAAGCTTAAAGACCCAGGCCTTGACTCCCCTGTCACTTTCATCGGTGCGCCTCTATCTATTTCGCTAGGGCAACCCCTGATTTACATCGGTTAGAGGAAAAGGAGAACCTGGCTGTCCTGAAAAAATCCCGTCGGGTCGCCACATGTGTTGCACTTTAGTGCGGAAGCCTCTTCCCTTCACCTAGCTCTCAACACAATAAATTTTCTACTTACATTTTAAGGGGGCGGGGAAGATTTCCTGGCACTTCTTTGGCTCTCTTTCGGGAATGATTACTCCCAGGTTTATTAGAGATTTGCAGTGCTGTCCTTAGGATTTCAGACATGCCACTCACCAGCTTAGAGGCTCTGCACGGGCTCTGATTTATGGAGCGAGATTTCTTCTGTCCAGGGGCGTATAATTCACTGGGCTCTGGAAATGCCTCCTTAGTGATGGGGAGAATAAATTTGTCCATCCCCAGTGGTGAAAAAAGCCTCTCCCTGCATCCTAATACCGCACAGGTGCCGCCTCCTTTGGCGAATCACCAGCCAACAAGGGGTGAGCTGGATCCTCAGCTGGGGTAGACGGTATAGCTTTAGTGAAATCACGAGGCTCCACCAATTTACATTAGCTCAGGATATGGCCCACAACAATTCAACAGCGCTGTAGGAGACAGTGTAACTTTCATATCGGGCGAAAGTTCATCAGGAAGCGGGTGCGAGTGGCAAAGGAGTGTAACTTACCCTGTTTGGGATTCTATGCAAAATAATAGAGTTAGGTGGCCGGATTCTGCTTTCATTTACCCTGGTGTAGATCAGGAGAAGCTCCACTGAAGTTAATAGGCTAAGTACTCATCTGGTCTAACTCAGTATAGAGCCAGGATCTGCCCATTAGCTTTAAACTGGGGAGTTTAAGTAAGGGAGGGGAAGAATCAGGCCCAATCAATTGCTCATATAAGTTTGATTCTTTACTTACACTGGTTTTACACCAGTAGAACCCCACTGATGCCAGTGGGGTTACTGCTGATTTACATCAGGATGAGTGAGAAGGGAATCAGGCCCTTTATTACTGTCTAATTACAAGGGGAAGGAACGAAGTTATCCTAGAACCCCCTCTCCCCCGCCCCTGTTTGACTGATTTCCTTCCTCTAACCTCCAGCCCAGTACACGAGTTACACCTGAGCTGAATTTTCCCGATATATGTAACTCTATTGGAGTCACACCTGCTTACACGGCAGCCAAATCTGACACATTCTGTACGCCCCTCGTCCGCCAGATCAGCGCAGCACACGGCTTTGTCACTTCCACCCTTCCAGCCCAGTGTCCTGACCGACTTACACCTGGAGGCCAAATTCCGTTGTCAGTCACAGCAGAGTAAATACTGGAATGACGCCACTGAAATCCACGGAGTTACTCCGGATTTCCACCAGTATAGGACGGATAGACCGCGGTATGCAGCATACACCAACTGAGAGTCTGTTCGCGGCGGTGTAAGTTGTCATTGCTCCATTCAAGTAAGTGGGATTACAAAATTTACACCAACGGAAGACCTGGCCCAGGATGGTGTATTCACTGCAATGCTGGTGTCAATCTGGAAGGACTCCATTTAAATCAGTGGAGTACGTTCAGTTCCCCCCAGTCTTCCATGTGAGATGTATCCATTTGAACCCTGACTGTCTTTGGCTTAAGGCCAGGCCATTCCTGCGATTTACTATTTGAGCTGTAGCCGATTTATAACTGCACGTCAATCTTTTATCTGGGGGGCAGGAAGGAGGGCAGAGGGTGGAGGGGAAGAGAGAAACTCAGAAATTGAAGAGACTGACAGTGGCATGACCAAGCCTTTCCAAACCACCCCGACAGTCTCCCACGTTGCCCATCCAGAGTACAAATCTTTCCCTGTTAAGAGCGTGAAGCACTCAGGGAAACACTGCTGGCTTTGTAGGCATTAAAGGTTTTGGAACCATGCTGAGTGCAGTTTACTCAAAGAGAGGGAGAAGGAGAAGTTTGAGGAGGGGAGAGAGAGCTAGCAAATCCCAATGTGGTGAATCTAATTCAGTCTTGCAACATAAAGCAGAGATTATTGGTCCAAATTATCCAGCTAGACTGGCCCTGCTCTTCAGCTGGCAATAAACCAGCATAGCTCCATTGACTTCAGCTACCAGGCCAGATCCTTAGCTGGTGTACATTGATATAGCTTGCACTGACCTCCATGGCCTTCTAGAGAGTTTGTCAAGAGGCAGGGGATGAAGGGCTAACTCTGTTCTCACTGATGCAGGCGTAAATCTGAAGTCAAGTTCTTCCAAGGGGTGTTTATCCCAAGGCAGAGTAGAACAAGCATTCGGGTTTTGGCTCTAGAGTTGAAAGGAGACAGGAAAGTGGAAGTAAAAGGGCAGGGAGAACACTGGACCATGCTGGAAATTTTTCCCTTGGTCTCCAAAGGTGAAGTGCAACCCATTTAGGGAACTGGGAATCTTTGGACTCTGTCTTAGAATCATAGAATATTAGGGTGGGAAGGGACCTCTGGAGGTATCTAGTCCAACCCCCTGCTTAAAGCAGGACCAACCCCAACTAAATCATCCCAGCCAGGGATTTATCAAGCCTGACCTTAAAAACCTCTAAGGAAGGTGATTCAACCACCTCCCTAGGGAACCCATTCCAATGCTTCACCACCCTCCTAGTGAAAAAGTTTTCCCTAATATCCAATCTAAACCTTCCCAACTGCAACTTGAGACCATTGCTCCTTGTTCTGTCATCTGGTACCACTGAGAACAGTCTAGGTCCATCCTCTTTGGAACCCCCTTTCAGATAGTTGAAAGCAGCTATCAAATCTCCCCTCAGACTTCTCTTCTGTAGACTAAACAAACCCAGTTCTCTCAGCCTCTCCTCATAAGTCATGCGCTCCAGGCCCCTAATCATTTTTGTTGCCCTTCTCTAGACTCTTTCCAATTTTTCCACATCCTTCTTGTAGTGTGGTCCCCAGAACTGGACACAGTACTCCAGATGAGGCCTCACCAATGTCAAATAGAGGGGAACAATCACATCCCTCGATCTACTGGCAATGCCCCTACTTATACAGCCCAAAACGTCATTAGCCTTCTTGGCAACAAGGGCACACTGTTGACTCATACCCAGCTTCTCATCCACTGTAACCCCTAGGTCCTTTTCTGCAGAACTGTTGCCTAGCCATTCGGTCCCTAGTCTGTAGCAGTGCATGGGATTCTTCCGTCCTAAGTGTAGGACTCTGCACTTCTCCTTGTTGAACCTCATCAAATTTATTTTGGTCCAGTCCTCTAATTTGTCTAGGTCCCTCTGTATCCCCCTGTCGACGTGGGATCACCCAGCAGACCTGGAGATGAAGGGAATTAGACCCCCATGTTCGAACAGATACAAGACCAGACCCGCTGTCTTGGATTCAGCATGTCAGAACATCAATCTTTATCATTTCAATCCATCTGTAGCCATCATGGTCAAAAAGTCATGCTCGTTATACACTTGCATAAGAGAGAGCCTGGAGTAAAGACTTCAGGAACTGGGCCTTCATCAATTCTACTTTCCAGTGTCTGCAAAGCCAGTCTACATCTCCCTCAATGGCAAAAGGCTTGAATACGGTGTGCAGATGTGGTCACCCCATCTCAAAAAAAGATCTATTGGAATTGGAAAAGGTTCAGAAAAAGGCCACAAAAATCACTAGGGGTATGGAACAGCTTCCATATGAGGAAAGATTAGTAAGACTGCGACTTTTCAGTTTGGAAGAGAGACACATGGGGGGCGGGGGTTATGATAGAGGTCTACAAAATCATGATGGGTGTGGAGAAAGTAAATAAGGAAGTGACCTCCTAACACAAGAACTAGGAATCACCAAATGAAATTAAACAGGCAGCAGGTTTAAACCGAACTAAAAGAAATGTTTCTTCACATGACACACAGTCAACCTGTGGAACTCCTTGCCAGAGGATATTGTGAAGGCCAAGACTATAACAGCGTTCAAAAAAAAACCTAGATAAGTTCATGGAGGATAGGTCCATTAGTGGCTATTATCCAGGATAGGCAGGGATGGGGTCCTTAGCCTCTCTTTGCCAGAAGCTGGGAATGGGTGACAGGGGATGGATCACTTGATGATTCCCTGTTCTGTTAATTCCCTCTGGGGTACCTGGCACTGGCCACTGTGGGAAGACAGGATACTGGGCTAGATGGATATTTGGTCTGACCCAATATGGACATCCTTGCCCCTGGGACTCTTGTCATAAGAAGCTCTGATGTCTAGAACGTGGAAATTTTACTTTGAGTGGATTGGTTTGCCTCAACTCCTTGAGAAAGTTGAGAGAGAGAGAGAATGATTATAGGATATTTGGGTATAGTTCTAATATACACAGGGAGGGCATAATTATAATATAGATGTGTATAATAATAATATAGGAGTGTGTTTGTTTTGCATGTGCATGTGATTAGCCTAGCTCTTATACAACACTTTTCATCCATACAGCTCAGACTGATTCAAAGAAGAGGTCAGTATCTTTATCCCCATTTTACATATGGGAAAAACTGAGGCACAAGGAGAGGCTGTGATTTACCCAAGATCAACAAGCAGACCAGTTGCAGAGCTTGGAATAGACATGTCTCCTAAGTCCCAGTCTAGTGCTCAGTCCACTGCACTCATCTGATTATAATAAAGGGGTCTGCACACAGGTGACTACAGTATACACATGTTTATATGTATGCACATAGCTATCATGTGTGTGGGGGTGGCTGTGAGATTATAATATATTATAATCACCCACAAATTCATGTGTGTGCCTAGCTATAGTATACATGGATGTTTGTCTGAAATTATAAGGGGTGTTTATGCTTCCTTTATGAGCCCTGAAAATGTGATAATTACATACTTGTCAGCCTTGTTAAACAACAAATCTGGACTCTGCCTTCTGGAACCAATGGATTTCCTGCTGAAATCGGCTCCCTCTTCTAGTCACATTGTGATGTGAAACGTTAGTACAAACAGTCAGTGAGAAAAATCTCCCTGGGTGTATTAATAATGTTCTTTTACTGCCCCAGAACACATGTTCCTGGAGGAGAGCCTTTTCCCTGCAATCAGATACGCCTGTGCAGAGAAACACCAGACCAAAATCACCTCCAGTCACTGTTGGGGCTTGTAATACAATGTTTCTGTGGGGAAGAGGTTCTAAACTGCAGCATAGACGCTAATGGAGCTACATCAATTTCCACCAGCTGAAGGTCTGGCCCAAGATGTCTCTAACTTTAACAACCTGTGAACCTCTTTCACTAAAATGCCAAGTCTCACGAACCCCCTCCTAAAAATGAATATTTCCAGGGATTTTCTCCTTTTCCGGAGTATAAACTATAAAAGCAGTGATCTTGGAAATGTAAAATTAGTTTTTATGACCTGCTTATTACCCACTATTTATTATTACATTATGCAAATAGCAACACTCTTCCAAGATCTCACTTTCATAGCGTGTATCACTTTGAATTGTTATAAGACACGGTTCCTATTTTTCATCAAGGAGTATCAGCTGTGAAATAGCATGAAGGTCTAAGAAGCCAGCTCAAAGAGTTCCTCCTACACAAGCATTTAGGTCTTGAGCAGTCCAGGCAAACAACAAACATTACAACAAAGCTTAAACTTGTTCTTCATAATAATTTTAAAAACAAGCTGCCTATTTAATTTTAAAAACAGCAAAAAAATATCCACCTCCCTTCCCATTTCTTATGAGGAGTCTTGAAGTTGAAATCTCCTCAGTGTGAAAGAGATGCTTGCTCTGATCTGCTTAGCTCGTGGAAGTCCAGGGGCTCTGGGCTGCTGGCCACATGCTGCCCTGGAGGTCCCTAGGGACAGCTCCATCCACCATTAGGGAATTTTTCCCACCAAGAACCACCTGTAACATTTCACAGACCCCCAGGAGGTCACATACCCCAGTTTGGGAATCACTGCTCTAAGTCTTCATCCAAAACTTAGTTCAAAGAGGAAACACATGTATATTTGCAGTGATAGACAGTGGGCAGCTTTTCTGTTATCTCAGAGTTTATATTTTGTGGCACCTAAATGTACTCATGGGGGACACAAAAAGATCCCAAGAAATAAAAAGGCTCAGTCTATTTAGTCTGGACAGAAGGACAGAACGGAGGTCTGTTGCGACAGAGAAAACGAAGCCTTTGACTGTAAAACTTGACCCAGGAAGGCAGGAAAGCACTTTCTGAGATGAAAAGGCAACAAACTTAAAAGAGATTTTAAAAAATACCTTTTAAAACAATACACAGAGAATTGACCTTTGGAACTCACTGCTGCAGAGTATTAATAGAAAACATATGTAGAAGGGAGGACTCACCGCTTCAGCGCCCCCTTGCAGCTGCGTGTGGCCTGGCAATTCTTTCCTCTAGCGCCCCCGGCCATCAGTCACCCTGGTCCACCTGTTGTCTACTGCTCCTTGATATTCGCACACACTCTTCTGGGGGTGAACAAGGAGTCCAATAAACAACACTCCAATAAACATAGCTCTTCGCCCCTCCCGGGCTCACTCATCTGCAGCCCCTTCGCCCCTTCCAGGGCTCTTCAAGGCTGCCCCCCTGCTCTGGGGCAGAGTGGCTACCTCCCAACTCCAGACTTAAGGGTCCTTTGGCCTCTGGTGCCAGGCTGTTTCCACACTGCTGTTTCTGGAGGCCATAAGACTCTCCCTCTCCTCTGGGCTCCAAGCCAGGGACCCTGTGAGCAAGCAGCTAAGCTCTGCTCCCTCCAACTCCTCACTGCTTCCCTGGACTCCATCCTTCAGGGCCTCCCCCACCCCGGGGGGGGCTTATTGTACAGCTGCCTCCCTCTAGGCCTTTCCTCCATCCCCTAGCAACCAGAGCAGAGCGGCAGAGTCCTTCCCTTCACTCCCTGCAGCCTCCTTCGCATGGAACTTCCTCCCTCTGCTCCCACCCAGCTGGGCTGCATCCTCAGCTGAGCCTGGCTCACTCTCCAGCTGCAAGCGGGTGCCTTGATTGATCCCTCCAGCTCCAGTTAACCTTTTCAGTGCCAGAGCGGGCTACAGCCCTCATCATGGGTGGAAAAATAAGTAATAGCAATACTGACTACAAAATGAGGGGTCCTGCCTTGCATAGCACTTTCACCTTGGCATCTCAAGGTGCTGAATTCTGCGGCACAAGCCATTCTCTGTTCCCATCCCAACCCAGCTCACCCTGAGCCTGTGCGGATTCAAGAACAGCCGGAAAAGCTGGAAGGATGAAATTAGAACTTTCTCCTCCCCTGCTTGACTTCCAATGTGTTGTGGAAAAGCCCCTTCAAACCAGTCTGGCTCCAGGTTTTCCCAGCAGAGGCAACAAACTCGCTACGCATCAGGGCAAGAGCTGTTGCTTTGTCCTCAGCGGGCTCTGAAGGAGCGTGATTTCATTTGGGGTTTGAGACAGGACAGTGAAATTGACAGTGGCTTGAGACAAGACTCATCGGCTGGATGTTATCCCCTGGACCTGCTGGGAGCTGCACGGGTTCTTTCCGGCTGCGTAACGCTGAATGCGTTACAGGAAGGAGCAGGGGGGAGCAAGAAGGGCAGGAAAAACGAGAATGAATCTCGTTGGTGGAGTGAATTCTTTTGTTTAGAATCAGGCTGACCCAGCTCTGCTAAATCAATGGGAATTTTGCTGGAAGGGTGAGCATCAGGCCCTTCTTTGAAGCTGCACTGAAATGCTTTAAAACGGATCCTAAGTACTATTTTAAACATTCCGCTGAAACTCATCACGATTGCATGGTATACTTGAGAGCAGTGGAAATGTCCACTTCGGTGAACAACACATGCTGTGCTAAGGGAATGATGTTTCCCTAAAATGTCCCATCAAATAAAGCATCGTCCCTTATGCTCCAGTTGGCTTTCCCTTATTTCCATCCAATAAGCTGGCCGCCCTATTTGAACATAGGACTTGCCAGACCGGATCACACCAAGGGTCCATCCAGTCTCCAACACTGGCCAGAGCTAGCTGCTTCAGAGTAAGGCACAGGAAACCCAGCAGGAGGCTGGTATATGATCCTTCCTGACCACAATCAGCTAGAGGTTGGTTTATAGCCCTTCCCAACCCCTTGGTCACTTTTTAAAAATCTTTGCTCTTTTAACTCAGTGTATCAAAGTCCACTCATCACTCGGCACGCGCGCACACACACACACACACATGCCCACCCGTGGCCAGGGAGGGCGTCAGCTCTCTTGTGGGGCTTGGAGCCCCTGCCGACGCTCGCTCTGGGGTGGTTTCTCTGCCAGTCACTCATCCAGTGACTCAGTCCTCCAGCCAGGTCGTTGCCTTTACTTCACCCCTTCCCGGGTCACTGTCGTCCAAACTGCAAATCCCCAAAATGTCAAACGAACCCTTCTGCCCTCAGTCAGTCCATGGGTCAGCCGGACGCCCCCTTGCTGGACTCCACAACTTCCTTGGGGCTGATGTGGGGACCCAGCCGCACTCTGTGCTTGGGGTTCTGGCCCACAGCCTTGTGCTGCACACCTAAGTCATCTCCAGTTTGTGCTGGGCCACTTCCTAACCTCACCAGTCCCTTCCTGTTTGATCAAAATCATACCAAGGTCTCCCTGCCTGCAGAGCGGTCCTCACTCTCTCGGCTTGGCCGGGATCAAAGCGCTTTACAAGCATTCATTTATTTAACACCCAGCACACCCAGGAGACAGATCAAGTATCATCCTCCCTGCTAAACAAATTCTCTAAGGCCAGTGAATGAGCAGGAAAGAACCCAGGAGTCCTGGTTCCCAGCCTCTGCTCAGTCTGGACCATGGCAGCTCTTGCATACACCAGAACAAACTAGAATGGAAAACAAAACCTCCCCAGAAAGCGGCCAGACTTGAGCTCTGTTCAGTGTTGCTGTGGCCATGTTGGTCCCAAGAGATTAGAGAGACAAGGTGTGACGGAGTAGGAATGCTCTTAAGGTTCCTCTGGCTATTGTGTGGAGGGGTCCATACCTGAAGCTGTAATTTGACTTCAGGTGCAGGAGAAAGGGCACCTGACCTGGCCTAGCCCAGGGAAGAAGACAAAGGAAAGCAGGGGAGGGGATAGACTGGGTTTCAGTCTGGATCTGGCTGGGAAGAGGAGAGAGCCACAGGCAAGCTGGCCTAGCCCTCTGGCCCCCAAAATGGACCCAGCGGAGGGGTCGCGTTCGCTCTACCTACAGGCTCTGTTTTAGATCACCTGTTGACTAATAAACCTCTGTTTTACTGGCTGGCTGAGAGTCATGTCTGACTGTGGAGTGGGGTGCAGAATCCACGGGCTTCCCCAGGACCCCTTGGGCAGGCTCGCTGGGGGAAGCGCACGGAGGGGCAGAAGGTGCTGAACGCTCAGAGATCAGACTCAGGAAGGTGGAAGCTGTAACCTGTGAAGCTCCTAGCCTTGGAGACAGGCTGTTTATGGAGAGGAACCTTCCCCCGGAGTCCTGACTGGCTTCATGGGGAGCAGTGCCAGAGAATCGCCCCGGGCAGTCCGTGACACAAGGTGGGTGACGTCATACCTTTCATTGAACCAGCTTCCTAAAAGATATGACCTCACCCAACTTGTCGCTCTAAAGACGTGTTCTGATTTATAGGCAAGAATGCCAGAGGCTCCATCCTTAAAGAAAGCACCTCACCCGCCCTTCCCCTCCGCCATCCCTCCTTACGTAGACCGAGACACACACACAGCATTCTGCTGTCATTCCGGCCAGTCTCGATCCAAATCCTCTGATCCCAGGTTTCTGTGAGGAACACCTAGATGAAAAGGGCATTTCCATATGTCGATTATTATTAAAGAGCTTTAAATACTAGCAGTAAACCCTTGGAAACATTCATTTAAACCAATAAGGCCTTATAGGAGTTATACTATGTTTAATAATACGTAATGATTTGTTGCCAGGGGACTTAGAGTTCATATTTAGCAGTGATTTATAAACGCAGGACAAGAGGGGGACTGTCTTGGACTGGGGAAGTCTCTGAAACTACAGCTGTTGTGAAGGAATCCAGCTTGGAAAGTTAAGTAGGTAATAACAGATTACATAGAAAAAATATTTGGAGAGTTAAATATATGTCAGGTAAAAAAGAAATATAAAACTCTTCCTTCCAGCAGCTATATTTTACTGGAAGATTAGATAGATATTTAGATACACTGTATGGGGGGGGAGGGGGATAGATAGATAGATAGATAGAGGGGGTGAATGGGGATGGATAGATAGATAGAAGGGGTGAATGGGGATGGATAGATAGATAGAAGGGGTGAATGGGGATGGATAGATAGATAGAAGGGGTAAATGGGGATGGATAGATAGATAGAAGGGGTAAATGGGGATGGATAGATAGATAGAAGGGGTAAATGGGGATGGATAGATAGATAGAAGGGGTAAATGGGGATGGATAGATAAGAGGGGGTGAGTGGGGATAGATAGATAAGAGGGAGTGAGTGGGGATACTAGATAGATAGATAGATAGATAGATAGATAGATAGATAGATAGATAGATAGATAGATGGGGGTGAATGAGGATGGATAGATAGATAGATGGGGGTGAATGAGGATGGATAGAGGGGGTGAATGAGGATGGATAGAGGGGGTGAATGTGGATGGATAGAGGGGGTGAATGTAGATAGATAGAGGGGGTGAATGTAGATAGATAGAGGGGGTGAATGTAGATAGATAGATAGATAGATAGATAGATAGATAGATAGATAGATAGATAGATAGATAGATAGATAGATGGGGGTGAATGAGGATGGATAGATAGATAGATGGGGGTGAATGAGGATGGATAGATAGATAGAGGGGGGTGAATGAGGATGGATAGATAGATAGAGGGGGTGAATGTAGATAGATAGAGGGGGTGAATGTAGATAGATAGATAGATAGATAGAGGGGGTGAATGGGGCTGCAACTCTCTTATTAACACTGTAATACCTAAGAAGCTATAACTAGACATTATATTCCTGAACCAGGGGGGAACCTGGCTTCCAACCCCCGCCTAGCCCACCTGCAAACTAGAGCTCTGTTACCAGCACAGGGCCTGAGCCCACGTCCTGTGGAAGTCAGCGGCTGGGTTTTCCATTGATTCAATGGGCTAACGGCGCAGACACACAGCCAGTGAGCACCTCTTCTTCCCTCCAGGTGTAATTAACACAAGACTTTTGCCGCCGTCAAGTCAGGCCAATATTTCCCTTTCCTACTGGCAGCGTGTCGCTGCATCCCCCGCTCCCGCCTGCCTCTTGCGCGACTTGGTGTCAGCACTTCGATTTGTGCCAGCCTGGCAGGTGTGATCCCCCCCCCCCCGACACCTGAAGATTATTGTCCTGCAATCCTCACTCACCCCTGCGCCCAGACGGTCTCCCCTTCGCCCAGACCAAACAGGCACTTGAATGCCCGCTTGGCTTGGACAGTTCTCAACCTGATGGTGGTAAAATGGGGGACGAAGACAGTAGTGGGGGGGGGGGGTTCTTTTTCTAGTTGAATTGCTTTTGCTGCTCATTTTCCCTCGAAGTTTGTTGGGGATTTGGAGAACGTTGGAGAAAGAAGAAGAAATGTCTTGAATTGCAATAGCTCCTGGGAGCCTGTCAACTGGCTCGGCGGTGTACAGATAACAACACCTTTGTTTTGTTGTTGTCTCTCCAGTTGGGTTTTTTGTCTGGATTTGATTTGCTCTTGATTGCTCTTCCTGTTGGAGCGTTTGGACTGGGGCAAAAAATTTTGTGTGTGGGGGGGGGGGGGGAGGTTTGTTGCACAATTTGTGTTTGTTCCCTTGGGGAAGTTTTGTGGCTTTTTCATATTTACTGATATTATGGTGCTCCTAATTCCCGAATGGATGCCCAGTGGGAGGGCTGGTGGGGGGGGGGGTTGTTTTGCTGAGCGTTGGTTTTTGTTTCCATATCAAGGCACGTTTGTATTTGACTCAGTTTCCAAACTTAAGGGAAGCCGGCTACCGACACTCCGAAGCCAGCCAGGCGACTGCTGTCTGCGGGGAAGGGGCCATGCAGCCAGCGGCCCTGGCGGAAACACATCGCCCTTGGCGAAGAAAAGAAACGGGCCTGGGAAGGGTTAACCCGACTTCTCACCCCCTCCCCCCCCCCCCAGAATGTGGGGCGCGATCCCAGGCGCAGGGCGAAAGTCGGGCTCCCTGGGACGCATTTGCCCCCTTCCCCCCCCGTCTCTCCCCGTTTTCCAAGCCCCGGGGTGTTTCGGGGTGATCCCCCTCTGTCCCTTTCCCCCCCTAGATCATGGACTCTTGCGGGCGGCGGGGGGGGGGGGGTGCCCCACTGTAACACTCCCCGTCTTTCCTGGGCTGCTTTAGCTCGGCTGGGAGGCAGGTTTGGGGCTCCAAACAAAAGGATCGCGGCATTCAAACACCAGCCCCGAGGGAGCGGCCAAATCCTTCTCCCCCCCGTACAGCGCCCTGGGTGCTCTCCCGGGCTGGGATGGGGGATTCAACGAGCCAGTCCCAGGACAGCGGCGGGGAGCGTGGGGGGAGCGCGGAGTCCGTCCCCCCCCCCCCCCAGCGCTTCCCACAGGCCCGGCCCAGGGGGAGTCCTGGGCTCTCTGTATTGGCCCAGGGGGCTGGGCTGGTTGATGCACTCGATGGGGGACACACGTGACTGGGTCCCCCGGGGTTTAAGTCAGGCTGAGCCGAGTTTTCGGGGAGGGGGGGGGGGCGTTGCGATCCCTCCCCACTCCGGGCTCAAAATCGGCGCCGCGGCTGGGTCCCCGCAGCCCCGTTATCCGCCGGCCATGGAGGCGCAGGGCTGCGTCTCCTTCGGCCCGACTGGCCCCCCGGCCCCCGGCCCGCAGCGGCGCCTCTTCCCGGGCAACCAGAAGCCACCGCCGCTCGCTCCGCACCACCCGCTGCGGCTCAGCCCCCGGCCGGGCGGCTACCCGGCCCCGGACAAAGGGGCCCCCAAGTACCTGGAGTCGCCAAGCCCCGGGCACCATGCGCTGGCTGTCAACGGGAAGGGTTTCTACCCGGCCGGGGCCGAAGGTAAGGGGGGGGCTGGGCTAGCCAGGGGGGGCAAGAACCGGCCGTGCTGGGGGGGGGGGGAAGGCGGCCAGGGCTGGGGCAGCAGGATTAGCTGCGTGACCTTAATCCATCGCTCTGAAACCCATCTGAACCCATCGCTCTCCCCGGCCTTCCTCCCCTTCTTCTCTGCCTCCTTCCTTCTCTCTCCTTCCTTATCTGTTTCTCCCTCATTCTTCCGGTCTTGTATGTCTCCTTCTTTCTTGTACGTGGTTTTCTTTCGTCCCTCTATCCCGTCTTCCTTGTCCTCTGTTTGTTCGTTCGTTCTCTCTCTCTTTCTTGCTTGTCTCCTTCCTTCCTGGTATGTTTTTCTTTCGTTCTCTTTCTTTCTTTCTTGTACGTCTTTCTTTCTTTCTTTCCTTGTATGTTCCTCTCTCGTTTACTTATTTCTCTCTCTCCGCAGAAGTGATTGTATCCCAGGCAATAGATCAGGCAGATTAGATCAGGCAATTTTCAAAGGCTCTGCGCTTCTCTCTTAGCGCAATTAGCGGCTGAAATTAACACGTGCGATCTGCCCCATCCCTCCGCGCCCGCAGGGTAGAACTGTCCCGTTTTCTCCTCATTTCATTCGGTTCAGGGATCGATCCCGCAGTCCTCAGGCAAATCTCCCGCTAAACCAACCCCGGGCCGGAGCTCCAGAGTCTGGGTTTCCGAGGGATCTCTGTACCAATTGCAAATTTCCCCCTCCAGCTCGAAAGTGAACGGGGGGGGGGGGGAAGCGTAACAGAGGCGCCGGGAATTGATTTGAAGGTAACATTGGAAAGTAAACGTTGTTTGGCAATTCCCAGAAGTTCCCGCTAATACCCCAGGAAAAGCGAGTAAGCTATTTTCTCTGCCGTTTCTCCTTAGCACTGACAAGCAAATTTTATAATCCGCGCGCGGGATCAAACTTCCTACGTGTTTTAAAAGATCAACATTTTCGAAAAGGCATTGCCTAAGCAAAGAAAGAGAGTTTACATATTGTCCAATCTCCTTTCTTTTCTCTCTTCCCTTCCCTCTCTTTCGATTTGACTCGACCTCATACACTCCGGGCATTTATTCTGTAACCAGCTAGATCAGAAGAAACTGAAGCAAAAGTGAGTTTTTCCCCCTCAATATTCCGCTGACTCCACAGTCTATCCTTCCTTTCCGCATCTGTTTCTATGTTATTTCTTTATTCGGCGGTGTGTTTTAAAATTCACTTTCTAAAAGGTCTAAAATAATTTTTAAAAGCCCTCCCTGAAATCCTGGAAAAAAGTTTTCTCTTTCATTTGTACATTTCATTCTATTTCTCGCCTCTCATCTATCGAGCTAAAGGTTTACATATTTGCTGGATTTTAAAAATAATCGGTCATAGATTAAAAAATTAGATGTAAAAATAATCGGTCATAGATTTTAAAAATTCCCCCCCCTGTGCTGCAATATTCAATTTGGGGAAAGCTACAGGAAACAAAAGGGAAACAGAGAGACGTGTTTATTGGTGAATGAATGTTGCCTTTGATTTCACAAGGCGAAATGAGAGAGATCAATATACCAGGAGGGCATTTTTCGTTTTACGCTCCAAGGGCAGCTCCCAGGTTAGCCTCAATTATTTACCAGTCCATTGTTAAATGTTACCGTGATCAGAATTGTGTTTAACAACAGATGTGAACATCCTGGGTTCGATTATCATCCTGACAATCATCTGCGATCTGCCAAGCTGCAGAAATCATGCGGCGGACTCGTCTCCAAATTCAATTCGAATTGCGCTCCTGACCAGCCTCCCGCGCGCAAAGATTTACGCGCGTGCTTAATTTTACACGCAGCGGGAGGGGAATCCTGATCCCTGTGAAATCAAGGAGACTTTTGCCAGCGAGGGCGGAATGTCTCCGTTACAGGACAGACCCCCGCGGCCCCATGTAAATCGTTCACAACGTTTCCATTGACTTCGATGGCGCGGGGTCCGATTCAGCGAATCGATCCATTCAAGTCAATGCAACAGTGGGGAAAGTTAAGCGTGTGGGTGTTTGGAGAATCCAGCCGTGTTGGTGCGGGTTTTGCCTGGCGAAATAAGTACTGTATAGAAGTACCTGTAATTTCTACTGAAAACTGTTGAAAGGAACTAGATGGGAATTGGTGCTCCCACCGCTCCATCTTTTGATGGTGCAGTTTGGGGGGATCCCGTGTCATCATAATAGGATCCTTGGCTCTTCCTCGCTCAGGCAAGCGTATGGGAATGAGAAGTACAGGATTAGGGGGGTCAAATCCGGGCTCCTTTAGCGGCAGTGGGATTTTTGCCATTGGCTTCGATGCAGCCAGGAGTTAATCAAAGTTTGCTTCTTCTTATTTTCACGCCAAGGGAGGAGAACACGATTTTCTCCCCCAGCGAAGAGGGCCGTTTCAGAAGCCGACGGGGGGGGGGGGGGGAAATCAGCGCAGAAAATAAAGAATGGGAAAAGCTATGGGGGGGGGAGGCTGTAAAAGTTTGTAAAAATTCTGCTCTTCTTGGCAATCGCATTTTCGAGAGGCTACAATGGACAATTCCTCGCTCCTTGTCTTTTCCCCGGATAACTGGTATTTTGGGAGCTATTTAAACCCCCACCCCCGCCGCCTCAGTTTACTGCCCAAGAGCATTCGGACAGATAAGGGTTAAACACGGGAGGCGAGGGCATTCCATCGACTAAAAATGGCGTTCTAATGCTTTGAAAATCCCTAAAGCCCTTTAAGATCCGTTGGCCTGAAAACCATCCTGGATATTAGTGCCTGGTGATCTATAGCGTTAGATAAGGATGAATCCAAACCTACCCGTGTTCAAACCAAAACGCGATACTGGGGGATAATGATCTAATCTAGAATAGGATTGTTTTTAATCTCCTTAATATTTAATGATGCCTAGCTCTTAAACATAACCAGCTTTGAAAATGCTAAAACACAAGCAATATATAAACGAAGGAGCAGACTCTGTGGACATGAATGCTAACAATGCAACCGAATAAAAGGCAAATAACAAACAATGCCAGATAATATAATGATATCTACCAATACAACTAACTTTGAGGATGCTGAGGACAGCAGGAAAATAACAATAAACAACAAACAAAATATTCCACTGCTAAAATAATCATCCAGAATAATAATGATCAAATGCTAATTCATGATAACAAAGACTATTGCAATGCTGTTAAAATAATCAAACAAAACATCAGCACTGAGTTTCAACCATAACAATACAGTCATTGTTATTTTATCATTCCATTTTCACCTTTCAATCATCTCTGGACTTATTAATTATTGTAATGGTGATTATTAAAGTGGCAGTGGGTTCCAACGGTGGAAAATGCAGAAGCATAATAAAATAGAATAATAATAATACACCTTACCGGAAAGATGTCTTGGGATTGCGTCCGGTGTGTCAGTGCTGTTGGGGTTCCCACATATGGATACCCCCTACCTGCAATTTCTACAGCCCCCCACCCCATGTAAGTCCTTTTCCCTTCAAATGAGCTGCTGGTTTTACCTGAATAAGCCTCGTTTCCCATCCCAGCGGCTCAGTCACAGGTCCTGGCCCCTGGAAGGAAGGAAGAAAATGGGGCATTTGTTGAATTGTTCATTAAAGCTCATTTATCAGGCCAGAAGCGGGGGGAGCGGAACTCAGAGCCGCTCCCCGCCGCCCCAGAGCCTGCAAAACACAACCACACCGCCCCGTCTTATCGTCCCCACGCTGATCCGTTAAGCTGGGGAGCAGCGAAGCAAGCATTTCCTTCTTCCTTTTCTCCTGGCTTTGTACGCTCACCCAGAATCTTTGGACTTCACAACTCAACACTCGCGCCTCGCCTAGTACGAGCGACTGTCTGTAGAATCTAGCATTTGTGCGTCTACACGGTATAGCCCCGCAAATCCGAGACAATTCGAATCCCACTTGGAAGCGCAGTGCCACCATTGGGGCGCTAACTCTTCACGGGTCTGCGGCTCCGTTCTTTAGAAACTCCTTGTCAGCTGCTGAATTCTTCTCCAACCGCTATGTAGGGCTCTCTATTCTGTAGGAATTTCTGTCCATATGATTGCGAATTAGCATGTGATATAAATAATCATTCTCACGCTAATTATTAATCACTCTCATTCTGTTCATCCTCAATCGCTCGGGGGGGGGGGGCGATCCACACAAATATATATGCGGGGGAAGTAATTCTGAAAAGCATTGATGTCTCCTGCAAAGTCAGAAATGTCTCTGTACTCTAGGTAGAGGCCAGCTCGAGTTCATAGCGTCAAAATGCGGCTATTGCTCCGTCGGAATTTTATTTGGATTTGCTCTTTCATTGTATACACCCAGGTGCGTATCCACTGGCATTTATCTGGACATAGATACAACTAGGCAACTCAAATAACAGATACATTAGGTAGTTATCAGTGCTGGTCAAAAAAGCTAATTTTTTTCACCAAAAAAAAAATCAATCAAGGAAACATTTGAATTTCATTTGATCATTTGGGAGGATTTTTCCTGGTTTTGATCAAGCAAAAATTGAGGGGGGGGGGAAATCAGTTGAAAACAAACATTTCAGGTTTTGGTTTCTCATTGGGGGGAAGCCCCAGCAAATTTCTTTTAACCCAAACTAATCTTTTTAGTTTCAGTAAAAAAAAAATCAATTTTCTTGGGGGGAGGGGAAATGGTTCAGGGGAAATATTTCAATCCGCGGAGATTTATGGAGGCGCGCCGCTGTGTCTTTCACATTGATCGCAAGGGCAGCTCAACCCGGTTCATTTTACTCTCCTTTCCCCCTTCGCTCTCATCAGACTCGCTTCACACCCCGACACTTTCCGCCTAGGCGAGGAAACCCAGATTTCTCCGAGCACAACCTCCATTCTGGGAGGAATCTTTCCGCGAGTCTTGGGATATTTAGTTCTTCAAGCCGAATTTGGGGCAACCCCTAGCCCTCGATTTCTTTCCCTGCCAGACAGGGGCAGTTGTAGGAAACTATTTACTACGTGGCCCTTCATGTCTGAATCGGGCCCTCCTGATAAAAAACCCAGTGGGAGCTTAATTAGAAGCAGTTGGGATGGACGGGCCCTTGCAGACTGGCAGGCAGCGGGTTGTATAAACAACTCTGCCCCTGACAAAGGGGAAGCAGGTACCACAAACAGAGGAGAGAGAGAAGGGGGTGGGGGAGAAAAGGGAAAACTCTGGATGGCGGAGAAATGGCAGCCCCCCCGCTATCAGGAGACAACTGGAGTCCTGTTCTCAGCTCCCCCTTTAAAAAGAAAACATTCTGGTAGAGGCGAATCTTCCGACCAGGCTCGCTGGGGTTCGCCGTTAAGCAGGGGTCCGGGGGGGGGGGGGGAGATCAGAACCCCGCGCCAGTGCAGAGGGACAAGAGAGCGATCGAAAGGGTGAGAGAAAGTTGGACTCTCGCGTTTTCCTGCTTCCTTCTCCCAAAGCTGATCTCTGTCCCTGGGGATGTAGCAAGGACAGGCGCGAAGAGTCCTGGGCAGAAATCATTCCTTCCCGGATGATTTTTCTGCTCCGTTTATGTTCCCGGCGCCCCCTGAAATTGCGTGGGACGCACCACAACAAACCCCTTCTCCGATCCTTGCTTTGGCCAAGGAAAGAAATTGGCTCCGAAGGAATTGAGTAAATCAAGAGAAATTGAAATTGACTAGGTGAAATTGACTAGGTGAAATTGACTAGGTTTGATGCCTGGTTAGTCTACAGGCTAACGTGGGCAGGACGGGGTCTCTCTTGCCTTCTTAGCGCGCCTAGATACCGCGGTGATGGCTGCCTAGACAGGCCTGTATCACATTTAACGGCGGGAGAGTTTCTTTCTTGCCCCCATCCCTTGAATAACGGGCTCCGAGTTTTTCCACGTTAACCCCACAATTGTGCAGTTGTTCCCCAGCGGTTAACCCTGCCAGGTTCACAACTCACCTGTCCATAGCCCATCCACGTATACACGGAGAAATCTCCAGCCCCGTGTGGCCACCTCTTCTCTCCTCTGCCATTTCTTTTATTACCCTGCCTCCTGCCTGTCTTTTCCTTTCAGCCGATTACTCGAGGTATAAACCCGCAGATCCCATGGAAATAGGGTGTGTGGTAAAGAGAAGCGGCTGAAGGAAAACGGCAAGATCATTTTGTTAATCAGGTTTGGGGGATGGGATGTCACCGTATGAACCTAATTTGGGGGATCAGTTCAACCCAAGGATCTTTCCCTGCCCAACAGAACAATCTCCCGTCTCTTTGCATAACCCTTGGGGTCAGCGCCTGTCTCAAGAATTTAAAAATATCAGCCCCGCTAAATCGCCCCTCAATCCTGAATCTTTTTGCCTCTGTTGATACCTTGGGAAATAAAATGGAGAAAACCATTTTTCAATCCATTCCAGGTATCTAATTTCATTGCTTTTGTAGCTATTTATTTGGAATAGCTGGATCGACATCACTGTGGAGGAGAGAGAGAAATCTCTCTGAAGTGTCCTGTTGTCCACCTCCAGAGGAAACATCTCCCGTGGTGGGCACGAACCAAACCAAACCGACTAAGAGACTCCGCCGTCGGAATAAACCCCAAATGGGTTTGTTTAAACCCACTTCGTAGTCCGGGGGAGAGAAGGGGCCGATTCGAATTAGAAACCGTTTAAGAGGAAAGGGGAAGGCGCCGGGTTCTGTCAGAGTTACGTGCCCGGATTCCTAATCGATTGAGTTCTGTGAACTGATTCAAGGCATCAAGTTAAAAACCAAAAAAAGGCGCCCCTCCTTTTTCAGGCGACGTACGGGGCTGAGTCTGGGGGCCAGATCGCGACTCTAGAATCTTGATCTGGTGTCAATTCGGATCGGGTTCTCCGGAAACTCGCGGGTGTTCGTGTTTTGTTAAGCGAGGGAGAGAACTGGACTGAGAATCGGAGGGAGGAAGGAAGGAACAAACCGGCCGGCGGACAAGCCCAGAGAGGAGCGATGGGAGGGGGGAAGAGGAGGAGGAAGAGGTAACAGCGGGTAAATGCAAATGAATGCCATGCAGTAATTCAAGGTGAACTGGGTCAATCGCTCTCCGGCAGAGAGTTGAAAGGAACCTCTCTCTCCAGCCCCTTCCATTCCAGCTGCCCAGACAGACCGATCTGCGGACACCCCCGCGGCACCGCCCCTTGGCTGGAGCAGAAATTCTTGGGGTGGGGGCGCCGGCAGAAGATGGGGGTGGGGGCTCCAGCTCTGCCGAGTCCTATGTGAGCCCAGCTAAACAACAAGCCCCTGGGATGGAAGAGGAATAGTCCACAAGGGAAGAACCAGGCACCAGACCATCCCCTGTATAGAGGATCCGTCCCATACAGTCTATACAGGATCAAGAGTCCGTCCCATTCAAACCATACTAGATCCATCCCATACAGTCTATATGGGATATCGGGTCATCCCATACAATCTATACAGGATCAAGAGTCCGTCCCATTCAAACCATACCAGATCCATCCCATGCAGTCTATACAGAAGCCAGGGTCCATTCCATTCAACTTATACGAAACCCAGAGAAGCAAAGACTATTGCACCCGATCCCGCCATCACTGACGCCCAAAATCCCCATTTGCCCCGAGTGGCAGGATCAGGCCCAATATCAAGAAAGCGAGCCTGGGGCAGTGAAACCTCTGTGCTCTGGGGCCCTTTCTGCCGGAGAAAGAGATCAGGATGAGGAGAGGAAACAGCAGAAGGCTGGATCCCGTTAGGAAGGGAAATCATTCCCTCCAACGAAACCAGGACAGGAGCTTCAGTCCCGGGCCTCCTCTGGGCATCCCCAGCCCCAACTTCCTGGCTTCCACATCGGCTGAGACAAGGTCCTCTTCCTCCCCCATTTTCCCCTGCTGAGAGTAACAGCCCGCAGATGAGTTGAGCCAGGTGTGAGGAAAGCAGTTTTCTAGCAACCCCATTCCCCTGATGGGGCAGTTTCCTAGCAACCCCTTTCCCCTGGGACACTGATGGGGTAACATGTCCGGGCACTGCAGAGCTTGATAAAACAGGGCACCGTGCGGCTAAAGGGGCTGGCACTGCAGCCTCTGGGAGGGCTCCACTGAGAGCCCTGGATAACCTGCTTTGCCTGCGCCCCTTGGTAGCAATGCAGGGATTGAGTTGTCGTGGAGATCCAGGGCCCAGAACGTTCCAGGCCGGACCCCTCAACACACCAGCCGTTCCCTGGGACGGGCAGGCCCGGCTCCCGCCCCCTTTGGCAGCCTCCCTCACGCTGGTATTTTCGACTTTTGTTCCTGACCAAGCGCCAGGGTCCTCGGCTGGCGAAAAGCAGCAGCATTCCACCGCCGGCAACGAAGCCAATTTCCACCCGCCGAGGAGCCGGCCCCAGAAGACCTTCCCCGCTGGCGCGGTTCCCTCTTGTGTTCCGCTTGTCACCCTCGCGGCCAAATCTGCGTTAAAGAGGCCGCTCCTGGCTGGCGGCTGGAAAAGGCAGCCCCGGTTCCTCTTTCTGTATGTGGCTCTGATTTATTCCCTCCAACACATTTCAGTACAAATTCCAGACACGGGGCGGGGAGAAAAATGCAACCCAAATGTATCGCCCACCGGGCTGTTTTCTATAAGGCAAGTTCCTCCAACAATTGATGCGGGCTGGGAAAGAGACTCCCCCGGGCGGTGCCGTTCAAAGGCGCGGGGCCCGCTTTCATGGGGGGGTTCTTTCCAAAGAGTTTCCGGAGGAAGATTTAGCTCCTTGGGGAGCCCCTGGCCTCCAGCACATTTGCAACGGCAGTAGCGGAGCGGCTGCAAGAACGGAGTCGTCTCCACGCAGCAGGGTCGTGCAGCGTGTCTCTTTGCCGCCACGCCAGGCGAGATATTGCTGCATTGGTGGCGAGACAGATACCGTGCCCAGCTGGTCTGGAGACGGAGCAAGGGTGGGGGGAAGCTCAGCAGGCATGCTGGGACGATCACATCTGGCTTGTGCTTCCGGACAGATCCTCAGTGGACGTAAACAAGGGCAGCTCCATTGAAGCCGTTGCTGATTTACATCAGTTGACGATCTGGCCCTCCACCTGCATTCCGCCAACTCATCCTGCTCCCTACCCTCCATTGCTCAGCCGCTCCCCTCCTTAGCCCTGGTCTACACTGGGGGGAGGGGGAGGAATCAATCTAAGATACACAACTTCAGCTGTGCGAATAGTGTCACTGAAGTTGATGTACCTAGATTGACGTACCGTGGGGTCTTCGCTGCTGCTCCCCCGTCAATTCCGCCTGCACCTTGATGGGAGAGCGCTCAGGGATCGATTTATCGCGTCTAGCCTAGCTGCACTAATCGATCCCCGATAGATCGATCACGACCCCCCCCCCCGATCTGGCCAGTAGTGTAGACATATTAGTCTTCATTTCACATCCCTGACCTCCTGCTTCATCATCCCATTGCTAAGGGCCCCAAGACCCCTGCGGCTGGACAAGCCCTAGACGGAATGGTTCTGTGGGCCCTCAATTCCTGTTGGAGGCAAAGGGGTTCACAACATCATCCACAGCTGTCCTTTAATCCTAAGAACAGCCTTACTGGGTCAGACTAACGGTCCATCTAGCTCAGTGTCCCGTCTGCCGACTGTGGCCAACGCCAGATGTGTCAGAGGGAGTGGACAGACAGGGCAAATATTGAGGGATCCATCCCGTCATCCAGACCCAGTGTCTAGCAGCCAGGTGCTAGCGACACCCAGTGCAGGGGGCTGCCTTCTGGCCATCCTGGCTAATAGCCTTGACGGACTATCCGCCATGAACTAATTTCATTCTTTTTTTAACCCAGTTATGCTTTTGGCCTTGACACTTTCCCAGCCCAACTGTGCGTTGCTTGAAGTACACTTCCTTTAAAACCTGCTGCCTATTCATTTCATTGGCTGACCCCTGGTTCACATGTTATGTCACCAGGGAAATAACACTTCCCCATTCAATCTCTCCGCACCATTCCTGATTTTATAGACCTCTCTCAGATCCCCCCCGGAGTCGTTTCTTTCCCAAAGTGAACAGTCGCAGGCTTTTTAATCTCTCCTCACCTGGAAGCTTTTTCCCACACCCCTAATCGTTTCTGTTGCCTCTCTCTGTACTTTTCCCAATTCTAATCCCATCTGTTAAATTGACAGCAGACACCCGCATACAGTGCTCTAGGCCTATGCAGGTAACAGAATCTCTCTCTGTTTCAGGTACGTATGTGGCCCGATCACATTAGTACCCAAGTGCCTCACACGCTTTAAGGAAGGAGCTAGGAAGGGGTTGATCTCGATTTGACGGAAGGGAAACTCAGATACAGGGTTGACTGACTGCCCAAGGTCACACAGAGGTCAGTGGTGGAGCAGAGAACAGAGCTCTGGTCTCCTGAGTCCCTGGCTGCTCCCCAAAAAGGCGTTGCAAAACCTTTCATTGGCTTCCCCCCAGAAATACAAGCCCTGATCTCTCTGCACCCTCCCCAGACCGGTGCTGCTGCTTCAGAGTTTAAGGGGGAACTTGGGGAAACATGTGCTGCATGTATCTGTTCAGTGCCAGGTCTGGAATAGTTTAGAACATCCACAGAGAGCAACGGGTAACAGCCTGACTCTGTGGTTCTTTAACCCGCCGTTCTGTGTATTCCCACTGCAGCTGGCGAGAAAAGCGCCAAAGGGCAGGGGTACCATCCCGTGCCCACGGACTGCAGGATCCCGCTGGACGAAGCCCCAGAGCTCATCTCCCCCGAGCTCCCCGACCCCACGGAGCTAGCCAAGAACAAGAACAAGAAGAGGCGGAACAGGACGACCTTCAGCACCTTCCAGCTGGAAGAGCTGGAGAAGGTCTTCCAGAAAACCCATTACCCTGATGTGTATGCCAGGGAGCAGCTGGCACTAAGGACGGACCTGACAGAAGCCAGGGTCCAGGTAAGGGAATGAGGGGCGGGCAGGGGGGTTTCTGCAAGGCCCCCTGTTCCTGTCCACCAAACACAGTGACCTTTGCCACCCTGGGATTGTACCAGCCGAGCAGGGGCAGGCCAGGTTGGTACTGGCATTGGGAAATTGCCAAGAGATGCGTATATAGTATCAGTGTTCCTTCTTCTACCTCCGTAACAAACCGAGCCTGGTGCCACAGGGCACTGTACTGCTGGGGTGAACCCATACAAGGTATCGCCAAACAGTTCCAACCCCATAAGCGACGGGGACCACAGCCTGAAAGAAATCATCTCTAAACCCACTCCTCTGGCTTCAAAGAACCCCCCCCCCCCCAGCCTCAGAAGCAAGCTTCCCACAGACCCGCACTATACCTGTCATAAGAGATAAAAAACCCACAGACATATCTCTACTGCTACAATGACAAATCCCTCTCTCCCCCAATATACCTTTCAAGATCCCTGGGTCCTACATATGCCTCAACAACTACGTGGATGAAAGCAGACAATCACTGTTGTGTGGTTGTCTTTTATGAACACATCTCACACAACAACCACTCTCTAGACCGCTCAGTCCTTGTCCTCAAAGGAAACTTGCCCAACACCTTCCAAAGACAAGTCTGGGACCTTCAATTCAGAACTTCCCAAGACGCTAAAAATCCGGGACACGAGATTTATGTCTCATCACAAAAATCTGTAACTCCCTAACCCCACTTTGTCCTGGGACTATAGAGGTGTTAATTGCCCACTTCATCTTGAATGATCTCTTGCAACATGTTTTAAATTCTTATGCTTACCATTGCCTTTTATCTTTAGCTGTGAAATTTCTCTGCCCTGAAGAAGAGCTGTGTGGCTCTAAGCTTGACTTTCATTCATCCAATAAAGCAGGGGTCTCCAAACTTTATGAGACAAGGGCCATATTAGATTTTTGAAGGGGCTTCGCCGGCCAAAGCGACTGTGAAAACATTAAATATAGGCAAAATCGTTAAAAAAGACAACACTTCTCTACTGTGTCAGCATTGCATTAAATTCTAAATCGGGTATAAAAGGAGCTGTATAATCAATGCAGGTCCTGTGAAATCACACAAAATATTTGTCAATACTTTAAAAAGCATTTCACTTTTTATTTTATTTATTTCTAAAAACTCACACATTTGTATCATGCCAGGACACAGGTTCAAAAGTTTGGCTGTACTTTGGTAAGAGAAGCTCCAGGTTCCCATTGTTGGTTGGGACCGTTTGGTTCAGTGCTGTAGTTCAAATTAACCCTTTGCTACTCCGGCCCTGCCGCGACACCCGCTCCCCCACCCCGCTCCTCCACTGCCCCCCCATTTACTCCTCCAGCTGCTGCCGTGACCCCCTCCCCCTTTGTTCCTCCACCTATGCCGCACATGGGGCCGCTGGCAGGAGGGCAGCAGTGGCTTCTCCGCATGCCTGCTTAGCTGAGGGGCCGGACAAATCGAAGCCGTAGTTTGGAGACCCCTGCAATAAGGGATAATACCCCTTGTCTCTCTGATATCCTGGGACCAACATGGCTACAACTCTGCAAACAGAGCTGGTTTGGTTTGGCCTATTACACAGTTAGGGGCCAGTCAGAAAGTTCTAATCTGGATCTGAATTGTTCAGGGACACCTCAATCCCAGACTGGGGTTTGGGTCTATTTCTAACAAACAGTGATACAAGCTGAGTCCGAAAGAGGTCAGCCAAGGAGACACCCTCCTAGAGACAGACTCCGATTTTAAGCCCAGAAAGGTCCGTTATGACCATCTAATCCAGGGTTTCTCAAACTGGGGGTCGTGACCCCCCCGGAGGGTTGCCGAGCGCTACCCGGGGGGGGGGGGGATCGCGAGCTCCTGCCGCTGCAACTCGCGGCGGGGACTGGGGGCCGACGCGCAGCCGGCAGCCCGCCCCCAGCGGGGACTGGGGGCCAGCGTGCAGCCGGCAGCCCGCCCCTGGTGGGGACTGAAGGGGTCGCGCCACGCTGACGGAGCTGCAAAAGGGGTTGTGGTCTCAAGAAGTTTGAGAACCGCTGATTTAATCTGTCCTTCTGCACAACAAAGGCCAGAGACCTACCCCCAGCGATTCCCTGCCCCAAGCCCCTCTGAAGATAACCGCAGTGCTATCTTGAGAAATTCCCCTTCATGCAGTTATTCGAGGTGGCAGACAGGCCCCTCCGGAGACAGCCCCCCTGAAACCTCAGCCTCCCTAGTGCTCCCCAGAGACAATGCTACCAGCAGCTTGCTAGATAGCACCAAACTGCCGTCATCCACTGAGGTTAGCTCCATCACAGCGATGCCTCTACCATCTGATGGAGAACCCGCAGCCAGTTCCTCCGGGCAGAGGCTAGACCCCTGTCAATATACTAATTGTTAATGGACCCGAGTACATCAGAACAGAAGCAGCGTGGGGAAATCGGAGACCCAGGAGCACATGAACGGAGGTGGCGTGTGTGGGAACCACCGGTCGCTGCAGCTCTTCACACGAAGCATCTGACTACGTCCAGAGGGTGTGTCCATACTACAGTAGCACAGCCGCGGCGTTGTGAGGGCTTCACAACAGGGCTAATACAGTGTCAGTATAATACAGTGTCCGCTACACTAGTGGAACTGGACACTGCATTGCCCTCTAAGGCCCAGCCACATGCTGGCATAAGCCCCATATTCCTTGGGTGTCTCCAATCTCCTGCCCTCTATAAGGTCTTGGCAAGTCTAAACCTGATCACTTTCAGTTGGGTCCCTGCTGGGTCTGACCCGTGGCTGTTTCAGCATCTCTGTGTTGACTGGCAGGATCAGCTCATCTGGCGTTTGCACTGTTCCCCCAGGTTTGGTTCCAGAACCGGAGAGCAAAGTGGCGGAAACGGGAAAGGTACGGGAAACTCCAGGAGGCCAGAAATCCCTTCGCAGCCACCTACGACATCTCTGTCCTGCCCAGGGCTGAAAACTACCCTCAGGTACGGAAACAGAATCAGGAACAGTGGCCAGACCTCAGCCCCGTCAGAACGTGTCGGGCCAAATTTGGATTTCACGCCCACGGGCGCAAATCTAGATCAACTCCACTCACATCAATGCAATTGCTTCAGATTAACACCATGTAAATGAGAAGTCAAGGGACCCCTAATCTCCCTCATAAAGGGAGAATAATGCAGCAGATCAGAGCTACATCACATTACGCCCCATTTCCAAGCCTTTTTGTATTGATTCACTTCCCCAATATCCCCCTAAGCACCCGGCCCCACAGACCAGGGATAAACACAGCAGAATAGCCCGATTTGGTGCTGCCTTCCCATTCACCCTTCATAATTCTGAGACAAACTGGGAGAAATTTTCCAGACTCAATATTTGTTTGCTGGAAAATGCAGATTCCGGTCAACCACAACATTTTGTATCCAATTCACCCAATTGTTTCGGTCAGACAACAAACAAACAAACCCTCGAGAAAAAGTCAAAAGGGTTCATTTCGACATAATTAAAATGACATTTTTTGGATGCAAAATAACTTTTTGTTTCAAATGTTACTTTTATGAATTATTTTAAAGGGTTAAAAAAACCCTGAAAATGAAACAAAAATGTTTCATTTGACCTCAAATGATTTTTTAATTTTTGTTTTTCAGTTTAGCCAACTAACCGGGAACAAAACAAAAATCAGTTACTGGCCTGGCTCTAATTTTCTAATGCCCCGGGGACACTTCCCTTGTCCCCCAGTGCTCCTGGCCAGAGTCAACTAAAAACAAGCCTGCTCCCCCTTCCCCCCTGAAATTCCAGCCCAGATTTTACACCAACTCCTGTGCATGCTGCAGCAGGACTTTTGGACTCTGGTCATTTCTCTCTGGAGCCCCATACGTTGTGGGCGTGATCAATGTCACGAGTGACCCCCTAGCTTTCTAGTCCCAAAGGTATGGATCCAAACACATCGGAACTCGGAAGCATTGAGAAGATGTTTCTGACCGAGTACTTGACCACTTAAGACCATTTCTACCATTGTATTTCACCGAGTAATTAGTGGAGTCTCTAAGATTTCTGCTCTCTGCCCTCTCATTCGATGTCTGATCACACAAAGTTGGTGGGAGTTAAGGGCACTCACAGGGTTGGTGTTATGTTCCAGGGAAGATGCACTGGGAGTTATGTAGCAAGGAACCCACCGCTCCTGGCAGCTGTTATCCCGGGGGCTCTCCTATGCCCTGGGAACGCCAGACAGAGGAGAAATTTGGGGGCAGTCCATAAATTACGCAACACCATTTTTGGTAATTTTCAAGACCTGCCCAGCTCTTGTAACATTGCTAAAACAAGCAAGATTAAGGATCCTGCCACCCCTTACTGTGTGATGTACTTTATGGACAGCCCCTTTTCCCTTAGAACTATTTATCAGTGGAAAATCCCGTTAGCACAACACTGAAATTTTCCACAGGGAAATTTTGTTTTTTGCTGAAATTTTCTGATTTTTGGTTAAGAAAAATGGAACCAAACTAGCTGGGGTCAGTTCAACATGAAACCTCATTTGCCTATTGTGGGGCATTGTCTCATGGGAGCTGTCGTTAGGAGGCCTGGTGCCCCCACACTCTCCTATGGGCCAGGTTTCATCTCTGTAGAAGGGTCAACTTACCCCCGGAGCGCCCCCTCGTGGCTGGGCATGGCGTAGCAGTGCTGCTCTCCCTAGCGCCTTTGCCGCTAGTCGCTTGGGTCCTGCAGGGTCTGTCTTCTCGTGACTCTGTCCTCCAGCCAGGTCACGTTTTACTTCCACCCTGTCCAGGGGAACAGAAAGTTCAACACAGAACTGTCCAATGTCATTACCAAAGGCCTTTGCCCCCCACCTCTGTGCCACATGGTGTATACACCCTTCCTCAGGGCTTCCAGCAGTCTAGATCTCCTTCTCAGGGGCTTCCCCAGGGACTGGTGGGGGAAGCCCAGGCCCACTTTCTATCCTATGTTCCAGTCCAGGGACCCTATCCCAGCAGCCAAGGTCTCCTCCTTCAAACTCCTTTGGTGCGGCCTCCTGGATTCATCCTACTGTAGCCTCTCCCACAGCCTCTCTAAAGTCAACCTTCCTTCAGGGCAGGCTTCTCCTCGGGAAACCCCCAATAAATCCCAAACTTACACCAACTTCTGCCCTCCGTGGGCTTGACCTTTCATCCCTCCGAAATTTCCCTCGCTCAGTTCCTCAGCTGAAGGCCTCCCTGGACTCCCCATGCTTGCGTCCCAGGAGGGGCTATACACCCCCCGCACTGTCTCCCCACTGCGGGGTGGGGGCGGTATCCTGTAAAATGCAGTCCATCCAGGGTGCCCAGGAGAGACCACTCCATGCCCTGCAGCAGGAGGGACAACGCGGCCTCCAGACCAGCCAGCCGCTAACCCAGCCTCGTCTGTCTGTTTTCCCTTGTTTCAGCTGCAGAATAACCTGTGGCCGAGCGCAGGATCGGGGAGCCCTGCCGGCCCCTGCCTCATGCCCCCCGAGAGCATCCCTTCCCCCTGCGTGTCTCCCTACCCGCATTCCCACGGGAACCTTGCCGGATTCATGGGCCTCCCTGGTTCTCCCAACCACCCCCCCGGGATCAACAACCTGTACTCCATCCACGGCTTCCCCCCAGCCCTCGGCAGCCACGGCTTCGAGCCCCCGCCAGACGAGGACTACAAGTCCCCGGGCCTCGTCACGCTGCGAATGAAATCCAAAGAGCCAGCCAGCCTGCTTAACTGGACCACATGATCCCCCTGGACGGAGCTGGGCTGAGGACACAACCCACCCGGCAGGTGGTAGGCAGCTCTTTGAAGCCAACTTTCCCCCCCGGGGTAGAGAGAGCTCCCAGCCTGCGCTTTCCCTTCCCCTTCAGCCTCCCTGCGCTCCACGCCCGGCGGTTGGCACCTCAGACAGGATCCCAGGGCTGATGAGAACGGAGGAGCACCGCGGCCATCTTCCTCCTCGTGTGGGCGCGGAGGTGTCGGAGACAGCCCCCGGGAGATTTCAGCGGAGGCTGGAAAGCGCCGAGTCCCTCCTTCCAGAATCCCCCAGGCTAGCTCTGCAATGGGATTGTTTTGCCCCACGCTTCCCACTCGGGCTGCCTCCAGGGGGGAGCCAAAAGCCTTGGTAGCAACTGCGGGAGCCCTAGTGTAGACAAGACCTTATTGCCATGTTGTGTAGGCCTTCTCTGGTGGGGTAAAATGCCAGGGGGCCGGAGAGCCCCCGCCTGCACTGTGGCACCATTGGTGGGGGGTGAGACATTGTAGGGGGGGTGGAAATGTACACCCCTGTCTGGAGGGAAAAGGGACCAGGAATGGCAACAGTCAGTTGCCCCCTTAGCTCCCACCCAACCCCATCTCCCCTTCTCCTGCATGGGAGAAGCCACCGGAGAGTCACCTCCCATAATCCACTGCACCGGGGCGCTTCTGCAAAGCCCCGACTCTCCTCCGGCAAGCACTTCCACGGGGAGAGACGGGGTGGGGGTGGGGAAGGAGAGAGGTAAGAGCTGGCACGGGGGGGGGGGGGATGATCCCCCATTTACTGTGGATCCCGCTGCTATTCACAGTTCCCGAGCTGTGCTCTGCTCCCTGTGCTTGGTCTTAGCAAGAGGAGAGGGGAGGTCCCAGCTACAACCTCACCAAAAGCCCCCACAAAAATATATCCAGCCCAGAACCTCGTCCTGCGTGCAGGGGCTGGATGGGGGATTTGCTCGTCAACTGTCGCTGCTTTAAATGGAGATTTCTTATTATAATGGTTTCCCTTTGGTCTGGGTGATTAGCCAGCACCTGAGGCCTTGCTAGGCAAGGGTTGTTTCCAATGGGAGGAAAAATTGATGCTACAAGCCAGGTATGTTCTGTGGTGCAATCCTATTTGTTTACTAGGAATGCACGGAGCCCTGTTCTCCTGAACCTAGCAGGAACAAACAGCAGCAGGCAATGTTCCTTGCTCGCAATTTCCACACCTGCCCCTCCAGCCAGCACTCTGCCCAAAAGCTCTCCTCTCTCTTGGCTTTCTCCCAGGGCCACACTCCTATTGTGCCTCTCGCTGTCTGCTCACCTTCTCCCTGCTTTCTCATGCCTTTCACACACATGCAGCGGTAACCAACATCCATCCCTGTGCTTGCAATCAGTCTTCGGGGAAAGCCCTCAGCTGCATGGCTTAGCTCAGGCCTTGCCATGCCAGTCAGTGCCTTAAGCAGTGGCTTCTATTGCTTCAGCTATCACTGAACAAAGGGTATTTAATTGCTCCCTCTGTTAGCCTGAACGAAAGGTAGCTACATTGGCTTCAAGGAAGTCTGTGATGGCCCATGGATCAAAGACACGCTTGCTGGCAGCCACCAACACAACAATAATAAAAATGCAATGGGAAAGCAAAGGGTGTGCCTTCACTACAGCCGCTACAATGGCAGAGCGGTGCGCCTGTTGCACGAGAATGTAAACACTTCCTACATCGGTGTTGGTGTAGTTAATCTACCTCTCTACAAGGCAGGAGCTAGGTTGACAGCAGAATCCTTCCATTGATCTAGCTGTGTCTACACTGGAGGGTTAGGTGAACTTAACTACATCCGGGCATGAACTATTTCACTGCCCTGAGACACACAGCTAGGACGACCTAAGTTTTATGTGTAGACAAGGCCTAAAACAACCCCCGGGTAGGGGGAATGCTAACCTGGTGCACTGGTTACTGCAAGTGCATTCTGGGTGGTTCCTGCAAGGCCAGCAAGATTCACCCCACTGGGGGAACTTCACTGTATTATCAGAGCAGTAGCCCTTCCCATACCTGGAGCAGTGTGCAGCCCTTGGAAGGGACTCCCCAGAACCCATCCCCAGCTAATCATCTGTCCCCAGGGGGAGCCAACAGCTTCAAAGTAGGCACAGCTGAACCACTAGAGACAGACTATCAAAGCACAGACCTTACTACAGAAGTTCACAAAAGTCTGGTTACTTTACAGAGAGAAGAACGGGGTTAGAGGTTCTAGCACAGGGATGGGGGCACACTTTCGTTCTAGATTACAAGCCCAGAAGGGCCCATTATCTATTCCAGATCATTTCATCCGACCTACTGAATAATGCAGCCATCGACTCCTGTGTGATGAAGTGGGAGTACTGTGTGTGCGTGCCTCAGTTTCCCCTATGCATTGCTTTGCATTAGCTTCATGTTCCTTTCCCTTCACCTAGACACTTAAGAAATGCATAGGGGAAACTGAGGCACGCACACACAGTACTCCCACTTCGTCACATCCTGTCATGGACAGTGACTCACTATGTGAAAGGCACGTCAAGGCAACCCACAAAAAGGGAAAAATGAGTTTCAGACTTCTATGCCTTTTGTGAGGGGCTTTCATCTAGCAGTGGTTTTTATTTTTAATTATTTCCCCGCAATCTCTTGTTTTACTAGGGTTCATCAACACATTTTAGTTTACAAAGATTGTTTCACAGAAAAATGTTTTTTTAAAAATTGAAACTGAACACATTTCAAAAAATGAGAGGCAACAAATGTTTTAGTCAAAAATTTTCACAGGGAAAAAATTCATTTCCAGACCAATTCTTTACATGAGACTTATCAGAAATGCCAAGTTTTGCTGGGAGTCTCCTTGGAGTACTCAGAGATTAGACTGGAAGCTCTCTCAGCCCTTAATTCTGAATCTTTCACAAGAGTTTTCTCCCAACTGTTTCTTAGGTGTTTGAGGTGAGCATGTCTGACTAAAAAGCACAATGTTAAGCAGTCTGGATAAAATCACTCCTCCTCTCACTTGTAATTCCTAGATTCCAAGGACAGATGTGCTACTGGGATAATCTAGTCTGACCTCCTCTATAACTAGAGGCTAGAGAACGTCCTCAAAATAATTCCCAGAGCAGACCTTCTAGAAAAATATCCAATCTTTATTTCAAAATTGTCTGATGGAGAATCCACCGTGACCCTTGATAAGTTCTTCCAATGATACATTTTGAACACAGAGAAATTAATGCCTTATCTCCGGCCTGAATTTGTCTACCTTCAACTTCCAGCCACTGTATCATGTTAGAGACCTTTCTCTGCTAGACTGAAGGCCCATTATTAAATATTCCCTCCCCCTTGTAGGTACTTATACACTGTCATCAAGTCAGCCCTTAACCTTCGCTTTTTTGAGCTAAACAGATGGAGCTCTGGGAGTCTACCACTATCAAGCAGGTTTTCTAATCATTCATCCTCCCTGTGGCTCTTATCTGAACCCTTTCCAATGTATCAACTTCCTTGAATTGTGGGCACCTAGCGGTGGGAACTCACCTCTGCAGTGCCTCCTGCTGGTTGTGTGGGGAATCAGCTCTTTCAGCTTCCGGAGAGCCCTCTGCAAACTGGAGTCTCTGTGTCCGCTGGCCCCGTGTCTCTCCCTGGATCCCGGCGCCCTTTGCCTGGGGTGCTGCCCCCTGGCAGTACCCCCACAGTCTAGCTCTGGGTCCCTCCCTGGGGAACCCCCAACCCTCTGAGTCACACCTTGCCTCAGTTTAGGCTACTGCCAGTCCCTATCGAGCCCCCTTTCACTGGGGCTGACTTCAGTCTGTTAAGCCAGTCATCATAGGCAAGGAGGGTTTGGCCTGCTGCCTCTGCCTACCTGTGGGCTGCCCCCTGCAACCCCAGTACCCCTTCAAGGCCTCAGACCAGGCCCTGCAGCCTGGGGAGTTGCCCGCCTGGAGCCCCCCAGCTCCTCTGGCCCTTCCCCCGAGCCCTGCTCCGCTCCAGGTACCTTCTCAAGCTTCCCCAGCAGCCAGGCCTGTCTGTCTCCCCAGCTAGAGGAGACTCTCTCTGCCTTTCTGGCTCCCAACTGTTTTATACAGGCCAGCTGCGGCCTGATTGGGGCATGGCTCAGCTGCAGCCGCTTCCCCAATCAGCCCAGCTTGGCAGCTCTCAGCCCCAGCCTTCCTTAGTCAGCTGCTTCCAGCCATCCACAGCCCTTCCCGGGGCTGTTTTAACCCTTTTTCTTTGGAGCGGGGTAACCACCCCCCTACAGGGCACCAGAACGGGACACAGGACCCCAGCAGTGCCATTTACAGAGACCTTCAAGTCTTTAATGGAATGGCCAGGAAGATTGAAGTGTTCTCCTACTGGTTTTTGAATGTTCTGATTCCTGATGTCAGATTTGTGTCCGTTTATTCTTTTGCGGAGAGACTGGCCGGTTTGGCCAATGTACAGAGCAGAGGGGCATTGCTGGCACATGATGGCATAAACAGGAGATCTCTTATAGGAGATATAAAGTCTCTATATGGGTGACAGTTCTAGTTTCTATAGGGGAGACCCATTCAAGAGCCCCCCTACTATGGATAGCATACTGTCTGTGCTGGACATCCCATAGAGGAGAGGCCATATAATAAACACGATGCTGGAGATGGTCACATTCTGCATAGAAGATTACCAAAAATCTCCACACTGGAGATTCAGTTAGGTAGATACAACATCTCCCCATAAAGGAAACCTCAGAGGGGAAATGGCTTTGGTGTCTATACAGGTCTGTGTCTTTTACTCTTCAGGCACCAAACATAATACAAAGACCAAGCACAAGCCCTGCTGGGTCCCAAATAACCACATTTACGAATGATACAGACACCCGCGAGGCCTGGCTCCGGACACGGCACTGCTCTGGCTGGCTTCTCAACACAGAACACTAAATAGTCTTATAAATGATTCAGAGAAAGGCTGTCCTATTCCTGCCCCCTACCACAGGAGACCTCCCTCTCCCCACAGCAACGGTATTAAAGCCCTCTGGAAACGTCAAGGTGGATGCATCCTAACACCCATGTAGTGTGTAAAAATTTGGGCAGCCACCCCACCCCCACAGAGGTGGGGCCTGGAAGCCAAATCCCCCAGGGCCCTGGCTCAGCCCGTTCTGTACCGATACATCTGCAAAGATTTGGCGCTTCATTTCCAAACAATAAGACACCTTTCCAAGGAGTTCTATAAAGGCAGGCGCGGCGCTCCATCGTCCCACAGCTGGGGAAGGTTTGGGAGCGAGCCGGAGATCGGGGCGCCGGCGTTTCCCTGACGTGATTAAGTGCTCGGCTCGCCCGACACCTCATCGAGAGGAGGCCTCTGCGTTCACACTCAGCCGCTCCCTGTGCCGGGCTCCCTTCAGCCAGGCCGGCCTCGTCTCCGGTGAAAAACAGGCCCCACGGGTCTCCAGCCGCGCCGCCCCGCAGACGGTGGAAGGCATTTGGAGAGGACACAGGGGATCGGCCACAGCCCGGTCGGCGCTGCTGGAACTGCAGCGGAGGTTTGACATAGACCCAGTCTGAGAGCATCTGCCCCAGCCCTCCGGATGTTTACAGCCAAAGGGCCCACCAGATCCCCTAGCCTGATCTGCAAATCACAGGCCATCCCCCCTGCCCGGTGCCCACACACTAAACCCAACAAAACAAACAGCTCCGCCCCCGCCAAGTGGGGGCGCATCCAACCCATAGCAACCCCGATAATACACAGCTAGCTCCCTCCTCTGCTGCTTTGTACCCGGCCATTACCTGCATGACAGTAGCACTTCGAGTAGTCGGCTGCAATCAGGACTCCGGCGTGCTAGTCCCTGTACATACGCTCTCATAGCGCACACCGTGATGGCCCCTGTCCCATGGATCTACACAAAGGCACTGCTGTTATCTGCACCGTACAGCTGAGGAATTGCGGCTCTCAGAGCACAAACATCCATGAATGACTCTCAGCCCCCTGGGAGGTATGCCAATGTCATTGTCCCTGTTTTATGGACAGGGAAACTGAGGCACAGAGAGGGGGGACGCGACTCACTCAATGTCACAAGCCAAAGTCTGCTGGCTTTTGTGGAGCCAAGGAATCTGAGCTCCCAGCCCCCTGATCTAACCCTAGGACACTCGGGAGCTATTTCAGGCCCTGGACAGCAGTGGTTAGAAGACAGGCCTGGGAGCCAGGCCAGCATTCCATGCCCTACATAACCCCTCTGGACAGGGACGGGGAGGCGAGAGGCAGACCCGGCACCGCTCCCATTTTGCTCATCTCTCGTTAGGACCTCGGGGTCCAGAGTCAGCAGAGCCAGGCCAGGAGTTCGCCTGACAAAGGAAATTTGGCGGGAGCCGGATGGGAAAGGGGAGGAGACGGGGAAGGACCCCGGCCCAGCCGCAAGGAGGTGCAGTGAGCAGCTTGGGGGTCGTAGTCCGCAGCTGCAATTCCCCAGGACAGACCCCCTGATGGATTTGTGTGTCAGAAACGCTCCCGGTAGCCTGTCTGCTTCCCCTGGCTGCTACCTGAGCTTCTGGGCTGAGATGAAAGCCAGAGGTCTTTCTTGTGGTTTCTGCAGGATTAACTACTCAATCCTACCTTATCTCGCCAGAGCCCGGCAGGCTTTACAAGGGGAATAAATTCAAGCTGCACAGGGCTCCATTTCCCAATAAACGCAACCACATTTCTCCAAGATCAGCAGCTCCCTCCCCATCCCCCTCGACAACATCTCCCTTTTGGGGGAAATACAAGGTCCCCAAAAGAACCGACTCTCTTCCGGCACCACGAGCCAAGGCCTGGCCAATCACTCTGGGGGGAAAGAGAAACACGGGCAGTAAATACCAAACCTCTGCCCATCTGTAGCGCTGTGAGGGGGGAAACTGAGGCACAAAGAGGAGGAAGCAACACACCGAAACCAACAACAACTTTATCAATGGGACTGAGGTCCGGAGAGATTGAGTGATTTGTCTATGGTCCCACAGTGAGTCTGTGGCAGACCTGGGAATTATACCCACATCCCCTGAGTCCCAGGCCAGACCCTTAACCCCAAATCCACCCCAAAATATGCTGCTTCATCCTGTAAGCTGATCTGGGCTTTCGGGCCAGAACACAGCCCAGGCAAAGAAGATTCTGTTCCATACCTTGTCTTGGAGAGAGGGCCGTCATTTCAGAGTAGGGACCTTGGCTGGATTAGGAGAGATTAAAAGAGCTGACGCTAAAAGAAGAAAGAAAAAGGACTCCCAGACACGGAAGCACCCACTTGTGGGGAAATCCGGTCCCGGGGAGCCCGGAGTCCCATGAACTCAAGTGAAAGTCCTGCATTTCCGTGGGAATTTCACTCCACTTCTGAACTGTTTTTTTCTGAGACAAGCACCACCGTGCACCGCCCAGGGATTAAACTGGGGCCTTTTAAGACATTACAGCCCAGAATCTCTCCAGCTGGAGCAAAAGGGCCCTCTCGCAGTAAACCGACTCATTTCCTTTATGGATCAGGTAATACACACTATTATATATCCACATGAGGGAAATTCAGATGCTTAATTCACTCCTGGTGCAGCTCCATCGGTGGCAGCGTAATCCACATCCACTCAAGGCTGCGCTCTGACCCCCGTAGAAGTGACCGGGGCCACACAGGTTACGTCCACACTGCACACTAAGCCCAGACTCAGGTTTGAGCCCAAGCCTCCCCCTCCCGTCCACACAGCAATCAGCCTGACTTGGGTCGGCCAGCATTCAAGACGAGGGTTTTAGGACCCTGCTAGCAGGGTGGGTCAGCTCTAGAGTCCAAGCCCTGTCAGTTTGCAGTATGGGCACGGGTCAAGCCTTAGCCCCAAGTCAGACAGTCCATGTAACACAGGATGGACATGTTAGCACCACCGTGAAACCTGGATGCAGCAACGGTACACCCGGGTTTACAATGCAGTGTGGACGCTCAAGGGGAAGCCTCGGAAACACCGAGTCCATAAACCCAGGTCCCCAATGCAGTGTGAACACACCCATCTAGACCCAGCTAAAACGTTTTGCACCAAAAATAAATGAATCCAGATTGAGGTGGACCGAAACAGTCAGTGAATTTGTGCTGATTTTTCCTGGTTGAAAAAACACACAAAACACACACGCGCGCACACAGACTTTGATTCCAAATGCCGTTTCAAATTTTCCTTCCGTTTTATCCTATTATTTTAAAATAACCACTAAATACACCATAACGTTGTGTTCCACCCAAAACAAATACATGTTCAGTTCAGCTGGTGACGCGAGAAAGCCGCTATTCTCACCGCTTTGGCTGCTCCCGCGTTGGCTGAGAGCGGTGAGAGTTCTAGTGCCGGCGGTCAAAGCTCATAAAACTATAGATCCAGAGGGCACAGGTTCAAGTCCCACTGCCAAGGCCTCAGCCAGCAGCCTGGCATATTAGGAATGGTGCAAATGCTGGTGTCCAGGGGCCTTTTAACCACCAGGACAGACAGGACGGTGACAAAACTCCCGGGCAATAATCTATGGGGGTGGGGTGGGGGGTTGGATTAGGCCTTTGATGCACACGGCTCTTAATCTCATGTCTGGGCAGTGACCGTTCTCAAACTTTATTGTACCGTGACCCCCTTCGGACAAGAAAAACGATGACATGACCCCTGGGGGGCAGGGGGAATCGAAGCCTAAGCCAGAGCCTGCCTGCACCCCGCTGCCCCGGCCTGGGGGGGCCAGAGGCAAAGGACTACAGCCCCAGGTGGGGGGCCTGTAACCTGAGCTCTGTCGCCGGGGGCCGAAGGCAAAGCCCAAGCCCCCCCTGCCCGGGGCTGAAGCCCTTGGGCTTCAACTCCAGCCCCAGGAAGTCTAACGCCAGCCCTAGTGACCCCATTAAAATATCGCGACCCACTCTGGGGTCCCGACCCACAGGTTGAGAACCACTGGGTGAAACGCCCTGGGAAGCCCGGTCGCACGTCCCATGGAAGACAAAGGGGCCTTCGCCTCCCCATTCTCAGAGGCCCAGATGGACAGCACCTAACCTTCCCTGACCAGTTGAGAGCCGGATAATTGGGAGAGCGGGGCTATTTCATCTCAGCCGGGCGAGGGAATTCACCAGGGAGAAGCGGGCTGCAGGCCCTAGGCCCGACTCCAAGAATGAATAACCGGCTGAATCGTCTCCCATCTCCCTAATCACCGGTTCTGCGTCCCAGCCTCCGCCACGCAAACGCTCTGCCTGGAACCCTGCAGAAACTCAAAGCAGCTGTGGAGGGGTAGCAGCTTAACGCCAACGCCGGGGGGGGGGGGGGGGAAAGCAGCTTCCCGGGCCAAGGGCTGAGCCAGCCCTCAGGGGTGTCTCTAGCGGAGCTGGGCGAGACTCAATCCAAGGAGGAAATCTGCTTCTGCACTTCAGATGAACACATTTCATCACAAGCTGGCGGTGGGAGCTCAGACCCTGTTTGGAGTGTGAGAGTGTTGGCAGGCAGGGGCCCCTTTGGGCAGCTGTTTTTGGAGTTTCTTGGGGAGAGCGGCGACCGATCGGCCCCTTGCCGTCATTAGAGGGTGCTTAAGGCTCAGGAACCTGGGATTCTGTTCCCAGCTCTCCCAGACTCCCTCTGGGACCCCGGGCAACTCCCTGACTCCCTCCGTGCCTCAGTTTCCCCCTTTGGAAGCGGGGGATGGTGACACAGCCTGGTCTATTTCAACTAAGCTCTCGGGAGCAGCGGTGCGCTCTGGTAGCCGAGAAGTGACTGCTGTTACCCCGGAGCGCCACACCGGGGTGGGTGTGTGAAGCTGGGGTCCAGGCCCTGTCTCTAGTACGCAGAGCTGACAAGCCAGCGAAGAGCTCCAGCTAAGCGGAAACTCCTGGCCCCGGCTCCGTGACAGAAGGGAAGCGAGGGGCCAGGCCTTGCTCTTGGCCAAACCCCAGCACGGCTCTGGCACGGCTCATATTTCTCTGCGCAGTGACAGCTAAACGAACAGAGCGCTGACTTTACAACCGCCCGGTTCACACGGAATGAGTATCAACGGTAATCCCAGAACCTGCTTCTCAGCCTTCTCTGGAGCCTGACAGGATGCCCCCGCGTCAGGGCATCCCCACCACTCGCAACTGTCCCCCATTAACCAGCTGAGGGGTTGGCTGGCGGCACAGCTTCCACCTGCTTCCCTTTAGCCTTCCTCCCGCCTCCCCCCCCCCGCACAGCTCACCCCAAGACTGCAGCACTCCACCCAGACGGAGAGGAGAGGGGTTCCAGAGACCCCCATCCCACACAAAGGGGACGGGCTGTGTACCCCCAAACTCCAGAGACCCCCATTCCACACAAAGGGGACGGGCTGTGTACCCCCAAACTCCAGAGACCCCCATCCCACACAAAGGGGACGGGCTGTGTACCCCCAAACTCCAGAGACCCCCATTCCACACAAAGGGGACGGGCAGTGTACCCCCAAACTCCAGAGACCCCCCATCCCACACAAAGGGGACGGGCAGTGTACCCCCAAACTCCAGAGACCCCCATCCCACACAAAGGGGACGGGCAGTGTACCCCCAAACTCCAGAAACCCCCATTCCACACAAAGGGGACGGGCTCCGTGTCTCCAACCCACCTGAGTGTGTGTCCAGGAGGCTGATGTCTCTTAGTACTTCACATTGTCTTTCACGACACCCCTGGAAGCTGCTGGATTCCGGTCGTGGAAGCAGCTGTCAGGCTGGAGATGGGGATGGAGTGGGGCGCGCTTGTTTTCCCCTCCGAGGCCCAGGGGAGGGGAAAGGAAGGACATGGGTCTGTGACTGGGGATGTTCATCGGTGCAGACCCATGGAGGCAGCTCAAAATCCAATGTCTGAACTTGACCTGTCCCCAAACCTTCAGCTCGTCCCTCCTAAGGTCTGGGGGCTCGAAACAGCCCCAGGGAGGGATTGCCCCAGGGGATGTGCCTGGAGCCAGGGAATCAGGCTGCTCAGGTTTCGAGACACCCACAGATCTCGCCTAGCTCCCTCAGCTGGTGGTTGGGAAGCGAGTTGGTCCCAAACCTGGAATCGGTCAGCTGATCCCCAGAGCGTTGACAGAACCAGCCCTGGATCCAAAGCACTTCACCACCACAGCCCGGCCTTTTCAAGACCCAAATACACGGGAAACTGGCTTCTGGGCCTCTCCAGAGCATCCAGGCCTGGGCCGAAGGTCCCCCAGCAAAGCTGATCTTTGAGCATCCAAAACAGCCCTGATCCTTCTTCAGGAGCCTTCTCTGACTCCCTGGCCTAACCCTGCTTAATGCTCAGCTCGGATATTTCTTCCCGGCACTCTGGGTCCCAGGTCCCTTCAGCGCAGGGATAATTACAGCCCCATGTCCCAGGAGCCCTGCCATGTTCTGGCCAGTTGCGTTCGGCGTCACCAGGCAGTCAACTAACTGAGAACTGGAGCTCACACCGAATTACTGTGCAGTGATTGGTGGGGGGCAAAGATATGTCGGCACATGGAACATTACATGGCATTAGATTATATCCTGCAAAGGCCGGGGGAGGATGAAAAATTGGGGAAGGGCAAAGGTCAGGGGGCAACTGCCCCCCTCGTCTCTTGGCAAGCGATCATAGATCAGGGTTGGAAGGGACCTCAGGAGGTCGCAGTCCAACCCCCTGCTCAAAGCAGGACCAATCCCAACTAAATCATCCCAGCCAGGGCTTTGTCAAGCCTGACCTTAAAAACCACTAAGGAAGGAGATTCCACCTCCTCCCTAGGTAACCCATTCCAGTGCTTCACCACCATCCTAGGGAAAATGTTTTTCCTAATATCCAACCTAGACCTTCCCCACTTCAACTTGAGACCATTACTCCTTGTTCTGTCATCTGGTACCACTGAGAACAGTCTAGATCCATCCTCTTTAGAACCCCTTTTCAGGTAGTTGAAAGCAGCTATCAAATCTCCCCTCAGTCTTCTCTTCTGTAGACTAAACAATCCCAGTTCTCTCAGCCTCTCCTCCTAAGTCATTTTTTGTTGCTCTCCTTTGGACTCTCTCCAATTTTTCCACATCCTTCTTGTAGTGTGGGCCCCAGAACTGGACACAGTACTCCAGATGAGGCCTCACCAATGTCGACTAGAGGGGAACAATCACGTCCCTCGATCTGCTGGCTTATACAGCCCAAAATGCCGTTAGCCTTCTTGGCAACAAGGGCACACTGTTGACTCATACCCAGCTTCTTGTCAACTGTAACCCCTAGGTCCTTTTCTGCAGACTGCTGCTTAGCCATTCGGTCCCTAGTCTGTAGCAGTGCATGGGATTCTTCCATCCCAAGTGCAGGACTCTGCACTTGTCCTTGTTGAACCTCATCAATGCCCTTGCTCGGAACAACCCTCAAGCGTTTGTTTAGGGGTGGGCCTGTTTTGAGCTGGTCTCCTCCAGCTAATTTCCTTTACAGACAACTGCTGAACGAAACCACCATTTACACACACACAACCCCGAGAAGCTGATCATCAATCCTTGCGCAGCAGCTCCACATGGTGCTCACGGACACGCGACGAGCATGACTTGGGGCACCGTGCCGGGAGCCCCGCCTTGCAGCAGACGGCATCGCGGTGACAGTCCCGGGGGGAAGCGGATGGAAATGCTGGCCCCGAAGGCGCAGATCGCCGGTCAGGGCTGGGGTGCACCAAGGAGAGACAGAGCTTGATCCTGGCAGCAGGTCCAGACAGGAAGGGGATCAAAGCAAGAGGTGGCCCGGGCAGGAGTGACAGCCACTGACCAGGAAAGATGCAGCCAGGACGGGGACATATCCCTGCAGGCTGCTGCAAGCTAGGCCAGGAGCATGCTATGCATGCAATGGACACACCCCTTAGGGCGCATGCAGCTTGGGGCAGCCTCCCTCCTCCACCGGACGTGTCAGATTGAGCTGAACGGAAAAACAAGTCTCTCCAGGTGTCTCTTTGGCAGGGAGCAAGAGCAATTCCATTCCAGGAGCCCCAAAATGCCAATTTCTCCCCAGCCACTCCCCTTTCTTCTCCCGCCCGGCTGGATTACAGCTGGCAAAGACCCAGTTGCAAAGACCGTCCATCTTTCCATTTAGTCTCTGGAGGTGCCAGGGTCCTTGTTCTGCCAGCACCGCGAAGGAGGCAGCGAGGGGACGCAGAGATCTGGTTAGGCGCGCAGGCATCTTGGCAACTGCTGGGAGGGCGCCCCTCGGATCTCAGTGAGAAACGAATCACGGCCCGGAGAGCCAGCCTTGGGCCATGGAGCAGCCTTGGGCCAGGAGGCAAAAGTCCCCGGCTGGGCTCTTGCCCAAAGTCGGGAATAGGAGCCCAGGGTCAGAGCAAAAGCAGGAGCAGGGCTGGGAAACAAGCATGCCCAGAAGCTATCACAGTTGCAGGTGAATGCTCTGAGCAGCCACCAAACGGCTGCTGGGTTCAAGAGCCGGTCACGCTGACTCTTGCCACCAATCAGGCTGGGTAGCCAATCCGGCAACCTCCTGCAGGCCAGCTGTGCTTGTCAGGTTACCAAGCTGGCTCTGCTCCAGGCCCTGAACCTTGACAATAGCAAAGCACCTTTGAGACACCAGATCACCAGCCACCTCCCCCCCCCCCCCATCTTCAGTGGTCACTTAGCTCAGCAATGCCCCGTGCCTCCCGCATCGGTCGATCTCTCCAGCCCCCTGATCATCCACGGTGATCTGGTTGGAAGGAACGTTTTATCCAGCCATGGTCATGGCAAGACAGGGCACATCCCACCAAAGCCTCACTCCCACCCTTTGTGACCCGCTTCCTCTAGCACCTGCCCTTGGCCCCACCTCACCCGCTCTGCTGGCCCCTGGCTGTGGCTGGCGTACACGGGGATCGGCTGTATGAACAGACCCAGGGGCAGTCCAAAACCACTAGAACCCCTGCCCGGCTCAGGGTGATCGGCAAACGGTGCGTGTCTGATGGGGCTAAGTGCGGCGCAGCAGGAGCTGTGAGCTAGGAAGCAGGTTGGTCCAACCGCCTGAAGAGCCAGACATCCGTCGCGGGCACAGCTACGGAGCCAGGCCGGCTCACAGAGCCTTGGGCTCAGGGCCCGATGGAAAGAGGGGGTCTGGGGGGGGCCTCGAGAGCAGAAAAGGCCCCGTGGGGGAAGGCGGATCGGGACCTGCTGGATATGGGCTGCTCCGCAGGTCGGAGGGGCCCCCACGCCCAGCTCAAGCCAAGTCCAAGCGCGACAGATCGTTTAATGCAAGTCACCGCGACACGGGGAGTGACACCGAGGAATGGTGACAAGGCTATTTATAGCTATGTACGGCTCCCCTGCGCCACCCAGTGGAGCCAGGCGGGACAGCAGCCCGGCTCCCAAGGAAGGTCCCTTCTTCCGCTTCCACCACGTCCCCAGCATCCTAGCACCAGCCGCCTCACTGCTGGGGGGCTTTTCTGTCTCGCCCAGCCGTGGCAACAGCACAGGTTGCTGCTCCCCCCACCTCCTGCACACACTAGGTGGCAGCACCGAGCCTGCTCCCCACCCCCTCTTCCGGAGCCCCTATGCCCCCCCCCCCACACCTCTGCCTTAACGGAGGCTGCTCTCCCCTCCTCTGTCCAGGGAAGGAGGGGAGGAAATGGCAGTGGGAAAAGGCGGGTGGCTAGAGTGATGCCACACCCCTGGGGGAGTCATCCTCAGTGGGGATTGAACCCGGGACGTCTGGGTCTAAAAGCAGGCGGCTTTGCTGCCGGAGCGGAGAGCCCGGGTGAGCTGCCAAAGCTGTTGCAGGCTGAACCGCCACTCGAGGGGGACACAGCACCACACCGGGCGGGCGGGAGTGCCTGGTGTGGGGCCCTCCCGCCGGCCCAGAACCAGCCCCCAGCACCGAGGCGGAGCGGAGAGCCCGGTCTGAGAGAGCCCAAGCCGGGGGGCCAAGGAACATGCTTCCCTCGGACGGGATTGGGCTCTAGTGTCTTGGGGAAGAAGGAGGGGGTCAGTCCTCCCCCCGGACCCCTCGCTGAACAGCGTGGAAGCCAAGCGACCCAGGAACCGAGGCCCGGGACCATGCTGCTGTGTCCTGGAGCCGGTGGGATGGAGCCAGGCTGCCCTCTGGAGGAGGAGGGAGGAACAGCGGATCCAGGCAGCGCCCGGGGCCACCCCTTTGGCATGTGAGCCCCGGCTCGGAGTCTCTGCAGGGCCCCCCGAGTGTCACGCAGGCATCACTGCAGCAGCTCTTCCCAGGAGATGGGCCTGGAGAAGACTTCCCTTTCGAGCCACAGGTCATAGTTCATCTGGAAATCCTCCGGCAGCTCCACCCTCTGCCCGAGCACGCTCTGTAAACAGTTATCCACCGGCAGGAAGTCCGGGTTGCTGCGCGCCCGGTCGTAGCGCCGGGAGTTGAAGCGCTCGATGCTGGCCCGCAGGGCGCACTCCTCCGCCTGGAAGTCCCAGGGGCGTGCGTCCAGGTCTAGGGCAGAAAGGGGAAGACGTTAGGTCTAGCTGGCCAGGGGAAGGTGGTCTCCTGGTCATACCTTGCCTCCCCTCTCCTCCCTCGGACAGGCAGCTGCCCCTGGCCAGTCCACACCTGTGAACCAGGAGTATCAAAAGACGAAAAGCCCTTTTGATGAGGAACCCCACGGCCAGGGCTCCCAATGACCAGGCTTCAGGGAGGGCACTGGGCAGTTAGGTGCTTGATGCCGTTTGCCAACAGAGGAATACTGGGCTCACTGCACTACTGAGCTGCTGCCATATAGCAGTTGGGATGCCGCCTCCCCAAAACGGGGGGTTGGTACAACTGGGGAGCGAGTTCCCACAGCTGCTCGTTCCCAATAGCGGCCCGACATCCACAGGAGCGGCTCTGCCACCAGGTCCAAAGCCGCTGCCCACCTCTTTAGGGTGGAGATGAAAGCGGCCGTGCTCCGCCTTCACCCATCCATGCCATTCCCCCAGCATGCAATCCTCCAGCTTCGGCTGTCATAGGGCGGGGCAGCCTCCTGGAGACTACAGGTCCCAGCATGCAATGCTTCGCCGCCATCTGGTGTGGTGAAGACCTGTTCTGTTTTATGCCAGCGGGCGATGCCCTTTGGGCTCCTGGCCTGCTATGGGGCACCGTGAGCGGGTGCCCCCCCGGGACAAGCCCTCCCCAGGGCTCAACCCAGGCACACGGGGGGGAGGGAGGAGGGTGGAAGGTACCATTGCCGTAGGCCCAGTCGTCGTTGAGTCGGTGCCGCACTTTCTGGTAGATGGCGGACATGGTCTTCATGTTGCTTTTCCTCCATTGCCGCCCCAGGTACTTGGTCTGGACCTTGAGCAGCTTCAGGACGTAGAGCTGCATCATGGCTTGTTTCACCTTCAGGGCCCGTTTCAGGATGGGAGCCGACTTGAACACCACCAGCATCTAAGGGGCACACCGGTCACAGCCGCTGTGCCAGGCACACGGGCGCTGAGCCCATCCGCACATACCCCTGGCTTCCGGACCAGGGCTGGATCGAAGCCTCCTCCCCACGCTCCACCTGGGGAGGTTTTCAAGGCCATTTGGAGCCTTCCCCGGCCCCCGCCCACTCAGGTCTCTGCACCGCGCGGTCCCCACGCCCGGCGGGCTCCCACTCACCATGGTCCTGGAGTGTTTCCACTTCGTCAGCTTGTTCAGGATCCTCAGGAGGTTTATACAGGAGAACAGGTTCCGCCAGCAAAACTGATTGTTGTCCCCGGCTTCCTGCAGGGAGAGGAGGGCCGGGTGGGAGGGTGAGCAGGGCTGGCCGGGGGAGGAGGCTCACGCTAAACAGGGCCAGCCTGCAGGACAGGGGTCCCTCCCCGAGCGCTAACTGGAGCTGGGTCACACGTGGGGGGAGCTGATCTCGGGAAAGCTGGGCTGTCACAGCCACGGAGCCCCAGCACTGCCCCCAAGCAGCAGCCGCCTGCCCTGGGGTAGGGGCGGATCTGCTGGGTGCTTACGGGCCGGTGCCGCAGAGAGCTCTCCTGGCTTCCCCTACAGCCCTCCGCTGCTCTGGGCCGAGCAGGGAACAGAGACGACAGCCAGGAAGGAGGCAGGCCTGGGGGTGGTCTGCGGGGGGCTCACCAGACTCTCTGCCGTCAGCTCCGGGAGCTCGTGCACCACGCAGTGAGGATAATCCAGGACCGAGATGCTGGAAGGAGAAGAGAGGGTCTCAGCCTTTCCGGCTGGCCGATGTCTAGCCCCCGCCTTGCGTGGGGGGAGATCTGCGGGATCCCCCGCACCCACCAGGGCGGCTTCCTCGAGGACCCCACGCTGGGGCTAGCTGACAATGGCCATTTACTGAGAACGGGGCCCACTGCCCGGGCCACAACCGAGAGGGGACGTTGCTGGGGATTCAGGGAGCCTGATGGGAGAGATCAGAGAGCATCTCCCTTCCTGTGGGCCCCACGGCAGGAGCAGTGCTTGAGGAGAGGGGGACCAGGTGTTGGGTACCCCATTGCGGGTGCAGCGATGGGAGCCCTCAAGGCACCCCACAACCCACTCAGTACCTCACGCAGGGCGCCAACCAGGTACCCCATAGCACGGTCAGTGATGGTGAGGGACCCCATCAGGTACCCCAAAGGTGCCTGGGTACCCTACTGCAGGGCCAAGGCCTGGGGGGCCCTCACGGCACCCCACGACTCACTCGGGTAGCTCGCTGAAGGGTTAGTGAGGGCAGGGGGCACCCCGCTTTGCAGCGATCCCACCCCACGGCGGAGGCAGGGCCGGCGAAGGACCGGGCGTTACCTGTTCTTGGCGGTGATGTAGGACATGATGTTCTGATTGAAGAATTTCAGAATGAGGGGGATGCAGTTGGCAAACACCAGGTGCTGGGCCATGTACTCAAACTAAGAGCAAAGAGAGGCAGGTGAGCGAGCAGACCTGAGCCCCGCCCCCGGGGAGCCGCATCGGGACGCAGGGGGGCTCCCCGCCCAGGTTTACCTGATAAACGTGATTCAGCTTGAAGTGCTTCAGCAGCAGCAGCAGCAGGGCGGAAATGGCCTTGACGATGATCTCTTTGTGCCGGTTCACGTCCACGCCCAGCTTCATGCTCTGGAGCACCGTGGTCCTGGAGAAGAAGCCCCCCGGCTCAGGGAGGGGGTCCCCGGGATGGCCAGAGACAGCCAGCCCACAACCCCGCCAAGGGAGGCCAGCCCACAGCCTCTTCCCTCTGCTCTCCCTCTCCACAGCCATCCCCCGAAGGCCTTTCCTGCATCTAATCGCTCACCTTAATTAATTAGTCTTGTTAGAGTTGGTATGGCAACCCCCATCTTTTCATGTTTGCTGTATAATCTTCCTACTGTCTGTTTCACTCTGATGAAGCAGGTTCTAGCCCACAAAAGCTGATGCCCAGATAAACGTGTCAGTCTCTGAAGTGCCACAAGGACTCCTCGTTGTTTTTGCTGATCCAGTCTAAGCTACCCCTCGGAAATCCCACTCTCGCGCTACCTTTAATTAACGAGTACGGTTTCCATGACACATTTCACCCCAAAGACCCCAAGGTGTCCAGCCAACAAACTCATCCCGGTGCCGGGATTGTGGCCACTCCATCCCACCGCAGAAATGCAACCATTTTTGGGGTGGAGGGCAGCAGCGGCTAACAGAACATGGGAACGTCCCACAACAGTTCAGGGGAGGACAAATCCCATATTGGAATTAGGCCAGCGCTCTGAGCTAACACCCTGGACTCTATCGAAATCAACATCTCAGTCACCTCCTACCGTCTTGGGTGAGAGCCAAAGGTCTCCCCTCCAAGCGAGGGCCAGGCCTAACCCTGCTTAGCATGAGAGACCTGACAGGATCTAGGGAGCTTAGCTTCAGGCCATTTCTTAGCTCAGAGTTAAGACTCACCCTCAGCATGGGAAACTGAGGCAGCCTGCCGCAGTTTGGGTGCTGGCTAAGACTCCACAGCTCCAGCATGACCAGCCCAGGCCTCAAAACACTGCCCTGTAAAGCCAGGAGGGGCCTAGTCACCAGTTACCATCCCACCCCTTTTCACCCCCCGTCGTGTGCTTCTCCAGGCCACCAGAGAAGGGCACTCACGGCATCTCCTCCGGCAAGACGTCGGCGAGGATGTTAATGGAATCTGTCTTGGCTTTGGAGGTGGGGGCTGCGGCCAGCAGGATCTTCAGCAGGGCAATCTGTGGAGGGCATCCGAGCGCGGGGTGAGGGCGGGAAGGGCCTCCGAGGGCAGAGAACAGGGCTGGGGGCGCCGACGCACAGGTGCTTACCGGCCCTCAATTGGGCGTGCGGCGGGGAAAGGCGAGAGGATGCCACCAGGCGCCTGCCAATGAGCAAAGAGGGGGCACATACGTGTGGGCGGGGGGAAGTCACGTGACGGGGGCATGCGAAGAAGCCGGGGTAACCAGGCTCTTGTCAGGCGACGGGCGGGAAGCAGCAGAGAGCGCAATCAAGCCCGTGCCAAGGGGCAGAGAAAGGAGGGGTGATCCGGCACGACGCGGCACATACCAGTGCAAAGATCAGCAGTGTGGCCACAACTCACCATGTACTGGGGCAGGCTGGGAAGGAGGCCCTGGTACAGGGTTTCCGTAGGAACTTGCTCCACTTCCTCTTCCCCCTAGGACAGAGAGGAGAGAACCTCGCCCTGAGAACGACTCCAGCCCTCGGAAGGGGGCCGGTTTGGACCGGGGGGACAGGGAGAGCCAGAGATGAGCACAACGCGGCCTCCCAGGACCTGGGCCCAGCCCTCCCCTCCCCCAAAGGACAGTCCCACAGCGGGATCAGAGGGGGGAGGAACCCTTGAGCAAACGTCTCTAGCTAACTGAAGGCACAGCAGTGACGGGCTGCTCCATGGAGTCACCTCCGCAGGGGAGACAGGATTGGCAGGGTCCCCCAGGACAGCCCGCTACCCAAAGGAACCCCAATCGGCAGCTCTGCAGGCCCCACAGCAGCCCCCCCGGCCTCCTCCAGGGTCACTTTCCGGCTCTGCAGAGAGGGGCGCCCCCCGGCGGCACTCACCCCGGAGAGCGGGGAGCGCAGGTACTCCTCTTCCATCTGAACCTGAACCTCCGCGATCGACGTGTACTTGTGCTGTGCAGGGACAGAGCGGGGGTGGGGGTGTCAATGCCACCAACCAGTGGTGCCGGGAGACCCCCCCCCCCAGTCCCTTCGCTGACGGCCCCGCCCAGAGAGGAAGCCACAGACAGGCTGGCAAAGGCAGGTGTCTGTAATATTTTAGGGCTATTTCATGTTCTATCCACCTGACTTATGGTCTTTGCTTCCTGCTCACAGGGGGTTAATTCCAACAGGCAAGCAAATGGACCTTTCTGGTAACCCTCCAGTGACCGCCATTTGGAGGGTGCCCCACAAGGCTAGATGGTCGTCACGCCAGGGGAAGGGAGACTCAGGGCCGACAAGGGAACTTGGCTGGGGAGAAGAGGGCAGGCCTGGGAGAGCAGGAGGGGGCCTGGCACCTGGGCGGGTTGCCCAGTCTGGGAGGGTCACCCACAGCATGCAGGGGAGCCCGGGAAGGGGTCACTCACCAGTTTCAGGGTTCGGATGCTCTCGTGGATGGGCCTGGGCAGCCCCACCACCGTGTTGGTGTCACTAGAGAGGAAAGAGACAGATTGAGACGGAGGCTGAAAACGTTCCCCCCTCCCGGTCAGGAAAGAGAGGAGCCGTCTCTCCTTAAAGGGCAGAGAGCAGCCACTGCGCTGGGGAAGGCGCCAGGCGGGGGCGTGTCCATCTGCCGTCGCCTTGGGAAGCCGAAATGGGACGACCCACCACCTGGGACCCGGAGTTTGTACCTCCCCGGACCTCTCCTCGAACTCACCTCCCGAGCGTGTAGCCGATGAACTTGCTGCGGCTGGATTCCAGGAACATCTCGATGTCCTTCTCTCTGCGGGAAGGAGGAGACCCCTTACGATGCAGCCGGGCCCACCCTTCCGCCACTGCCGCGCTGGAGAGCTTCCCACCAGGGAGCCCGAATCGGCCCAACAAAGCTCTCCCGAGTCGAGTGAGATTCGGAGACCTCCGGCCTCCACTCCCAAGTCCGACCCCAGGAGGGTGCCCATCCTGTAGGTGAGCTCCAGAGAATAGCGCCGAGCCCATCTGGTCTCTAAGACAACTGGTCCTGAGGAGACAACTCACCTGACCTTGGGAGCCCAGGGCAGCCCCTTTGGGCACGTGAGCCGGTCGGTGGGAGGGTGCTGGATGGGCGGAGGCATCACCTCGTCTCGCTCCAGGGGGAACGTCTCCCCCTCCAGGCTGCTGTCCTCGTCGTTCTCCTCCTCTTCCTCCCGGGAGTCGTCGGCTTTGTAAGGGTCCCGCTCGTTGAAGGCGTCGAGGTTGTCTTGCTTAATCAGCGCCTGGAAGCCAGAGAGAAGGTGGCTGAGCGGGGAAGCGGGTGAACATCAGCTCGAGAGACGTGGGGAGACTAACTCTGGGGCACAAGTCACCCCGAGATCACCTGACTCCCCAGCATGCCCAGGGCCAAACGCTGGTGTTCCCCTTGTTCATTTCACTGTCCCCATGTTTCCTCAATGACCCCCGCAATCTCGCCCAGACTCAGCCTCACCTTGTGTTCCCGCCGGCCCCGTTTCTGCTGCTGTTCGATCAGGTCGGAGGCCGACGCCGGCGGGGACGCGGCCCGCATGTTGCGGATCACTTTGATGCTGTCCTCTGGGAGTGGCGGGAGGCCCAGGATCTCCCGTTTCTCCGCCTTCATGGCCTGGAGCTCCTCAAAGCCTCCCAGAGTGCACTGCAACACAGACCCCGCCCACACACACACCCTGGATTGTGACTGAGGCGACCGCGCGGACGAGCACCCGCCGGACACACAGCGTATGGGGTTCGCTCACTCGTCCAAGTCCACGTGAACAGATCTCTGACACAGAGCTCTGCCCATAAACCTTACGGTAGGGGGTCTGTTATTTAGGGTCTACCTATGTCAGATCCTGGACTGCTCAGTCTGAAGACAGCCAAAAAGCCCACGGACAGAAAGGCACCGCCATGGTTCTAGCTACAGCACATCACAGATCTAGCGAAGGGAAGGGCGCACTTTCCTTTGGTCAAGAGGCCATTCAGGAAAGAGGAGTGTGGTCTAGAGGTGGGAGCACAGAGCTGGTAATCAGAAGCTCTAATCCCACTGCTCCCACCATCGCCCCTCTATGACCCTGAGCATCCAAAACTCTTGGTGCCTCTAGTCTCCCATCTGTAATGTGGGGATAACACTGGTGACAGGCCTCACCATGGAGCGAGAGGATCTCCATGGAGCGCTGTGACTGTGAAAAGCACAATGGGATACTGCCCCAGGGCCCTACCAGTCTACTCCCTCTGATCCCACTGGAGATTCCTGCTTGTGCATCCAACGACGCATTAGCCCTTTTGGCCGTAGCACTGCACAAGTGCTCATGTTTAGCTCACTGTCCATACCAAGCCCCGATCTTTCTCAGGGTCGCTGCTTCCTGGGACAGAGCCATTCATCGGTCAGTATAACCGACGATCTTTGGTTCTAGAGAAATGCAATCCCCTTTAGCTGTATTCCATCGCGTGCTTAACGCCCAGCTGACCAAGCGAACGAGATCGCCCTGAATCAGGAGACCTGCTCTCTCCATTCCACCTCCCCCTGCTCCCCCCAGGGGATTCTTACCAGCACGGTTTTCCACAGCAGGAGCAGCACCTTCTTCATGGGGAAGTGCGGGGCATGGCCGCTGCAGAATTTGGTCACCATTCCGAAGAGCATAACGGAAAAGGGCTCATTGTTATACAGCGGGGCCCCTGGAAGCAAACACACCGATGACAGCCCTGCTTGCGGGAAGAGCCGCCCACCCTCCCATCCCCACCTCACGCTCAAGGCAGAGCTCCAGCATGTTCCTCCCCTCCCTGCTCCCCACCCCCTTATCCGCTCTCCAGCCATCTCGTCTCCACCCCTCTGAAGCCCAGGACCTCCTGTATTTGCTTACAGATAACTCTGATGTTGGGCGAGGATGGCCCCAGAGACCAGACTCCACAGCAGTGGGGATGCTGGTTTCCTTGGCCCTGCCACCTCTGGTGTGGCTCAGCCCTGCCCAAGAGGAATCTTCCACTAACAGCAAAAGAATCCTGCCTCCGGGGCCCAGACCGGCTTTGGCTGATTCGCCAAGACAGACAAGAGGAGCGTTGGGACTGGATTCTGTAGTGGGCCCATGTCACCTGGGAACTGGAAGGGGAGCCAGTAATTCACTTCACACAGGCCACTGAACTGCTGGGAGGGGGACTGCGGGTCACTACCGAACGGGCCAGATTTGAACCACTACAGAGATCCCAGGCCCCGGGGCCCATCCACTGCTGTAGCCTCCCCTCCCCACCCCACCATTCCCCACCTGGGACGGCTCCTACCTAGCTCTGCTCGGAAAGTCTGCCTCATCGTCTTCCACTCAACCTTGTCTCCCTCAGCCTCCTGCCGGACAGTCTCCATGATCAGGTACATGATGTTCAGCAGCACCCTGCAAACCGCAGAGAGTCAGCCAGGGCCGGGGGGGACCGAGAGGGGAGCAGGGCTCAGAGGAGCTGCCGATGACCCGCTGGCTCGAGCAACGCTTAGAACGGCAGCCACGTCCTGCTCCCATTCGTCAACCTCCCGCACGAGGAACAGAGCAGACTCCAGGGGACTAGAGCCAGATAGCGGAGTTGGGGGTAAGAAAGAAACCCTCTGGGGGAGTGTTACCCAACTCCTGGGCGGGATTCCCTCCCCGCTAACACACAAACGACCCAATTCTCTAGGCTCCGCATCGGCATCAGTGAGACACTTTTTGCTCTTTGTAAATACAAGAGGGCCGTGAAAATTTCTAACTTCAGATAAGGGGTCGCCAACCTGAAAAGACTGAGAGAATATGCCCCACTCCTCACCCCTTCGCCTCTCCCGTCTTGGGACCCAGTAGAAGTAATTCACAGTGTACATGGATTAGGAGATAGTCTGACCCTGTATGGCAAGCCCTACTGCTCCGTCAGTCCAGTATCCAGCCACAGCCTGTACTTGACCCTGCACAGGTGCTAATGAGCTTAGCGCATCGACAGTGCTTTTGAAGCCCGGAGCTCAACCCGCTTTAACGAAGGTGGGTGACATTAGACCCATTTTATAGGTGGGGTAAATGAGGCACAAAAAGACCACAGTGAGTCAATACTCTGGAAATGGCGCCCTGACTTCTAGCCCTCTCCGCTGGACTGCACTGCCTCTCTAAGGAAGGAAACAAATCCCAAAATGCACCCGCCAAAGCTCCTTCCTGAACCTCCAGGCCTTCAGCGTAGACCCTGAAGCCTAACTCAACAGGCTCTCCCCATCAGTCACTCACCTCAAATCCGTGCTGTCGGCCAGGGAGATGGCGGGCTTCCTCACGGCACTGCTGCAGGCGGCACTGTTACTGAGGAAGGAAAGAGACCCTCAGATCAGGTTCCCCACTTCTCCCTCTGGGAAAATGCAGCTTGGACGGCTTAACAGCACCGTAAACAACCAATTAAACCAAGCAGGAGAGCCAATCGCGGCCGCTGGGATCTGACACGTGACTAGAATCTACTGATTCCAACACCCTGGAAGCCTCCAAATCAATCCGGCCACACAGAGAGCAAGCCCAGAATCTCTCAGCTCATCAGAGGCCCAGAGAAAAGGTACAACTCTCTCCTAGGAGAAACTAAATCACATTTAGTACTTGCTGCCGCAGCGCTTCTTAAACATCTCACTAACCCTCTCCTCCCACCCCCACAACTTAGCCCCATTTCTCAGATGGGAAAAGAGACACAGCCATGCAGTGATTTGCCCTAGGCCTCAAAGGGAGTCGGTGTCAGAGCCAGGATTGGCATTCAGGAATTCCAGGCTCCCAATGCCTGCCCTCGGAAACCGCTCCCCCAAGGGCAAATCTATCCACTCTGGAGCCCGCTGCGGACGTGAAAAGGCTTCGTCCTTAGCAGATCCCCCCACCAGGCATCCCTCAACAGTGGACTAGCAGTCTACACTCAGGGCAGACCTAAGGCTACGCTATGTCGAACACGCTGGCTGGCTAAACAGACTAACCCCCAGGAAGAAGCATTCTCTCTAGAATGGGTATCTGACCGTGCATATACCTCCCTGCCCCGCTTCCCACTGCGGAATAAAATTGCAAATATGCCTTTCATCATTACGTGGGCACGCTGCCTTAGGACGGCAAGGGAAGTACAGCGCAAGGGACTGGATATGGGACAGAGCGCCTTTCCAGGAGAGATCTCCACTTCAAGATAGGCCCAGCTGCCACCTGCTGCTTGGAAGGCCGGGGAGAGGGAGGTTATTAAGTTCCTAGAAGCTAAAACCCACCCTCACAGTTGGCAGCCTGAATACAGAGACCAAGGATTGACTAGACTGACCTAGAGGCAGTATCTCCGGGACACGCGTGAATCACTCAAACTTACTACTGTCTACATCGCCCGGGACCTTGGAGCCAGAGCCCAATCCGACTCCCGCTGAAGTCAACAGGCGTCTCCCTGTTGACTCCCATGGAAACTGGATTGGGAGCAGAAAGCTGCTGGGAAATAAGGATCTTTTAGCAGCTGAAAAAAGACCCAGGCGGAGCAGTTTGCGCTCACGGTATCAAAACCCTTTTGGCTTTTCACATCCCCAGCCCCCCGGTACTCACTCTATCTCCATGTTCAGAAGCTCCACCAAGGCGTTGAAGGTACCGACTTCCAGGAGCAAGAAAATGTTATATCGCATCCAGGCTTGGACCTCAGCCTCGGAGCCGCACTCGCCGAAGGTGCCTGTAATAACAGTATTATAGGATCACCAAGAATCTCAGCGGACTTCAGATATCCAAGCCAGCCTCAGAGAGCCCAGGTGAATCTGATCCGGGGATTACAGGAGGGAAAACAGGCGCTGAGAGGGGAAGAGATGGGGGAGGGACTTTAGTTATGGGCGGGCCTAGGCCCGCCCACTTCTCGGGTAACCAAATAGAGAGAGGGGAAGAGACTTCTTCTAGGTCTCAGAAAAAAACCCCAACTAATTAGTGGCAGGGCAAAGAATCCAGAACTCCCGTTCCGGTGCCCCATCTACTGGATTCGAAATTGGACAAAAGTATTTAAGAGAAATATTTTTCCGCTCCAAACGATCCATTTGGATTTAAAGGCGTCCCCTGAAGCATCTGCAACCCAAACGTTGCCACATTGAGGTGATGCAGGAGAACCAAGGGCCGGATTCTGGCCCAGGCCCTGGCTCATACACGCTGATCTGATAGAGGGACTGTAAAATGGACACAACAGCCAGAGGGAGCTGTGGTAGCTCTGTAAGGCTCAGGTGCATGGCCCCATGCTGCTCACGGCACAGGGGGCAGGCCTGGAGGGGGTAGGAGAGGGAGTGGCGGGGTGTGTGTGTGTGCTCAGCACCATGGCCATTCTGGTCTATGGAGCATTCCCCTGGGAGACTGCAGCAGCTTCCCTCTAACCCCCAAGCGGCTCTTCATCTGACGGGGCCACATCAGCCCCCAGTGCAGGAAGAACATGGGTATTGCAAAGGCGGCTTAAACAACAGATGAATTATTATTATTACAGGCATCTGTGGAGAATGCAGCTCAAATCACCCTTCGCCCCAGACCCTCCTGGGCTGCCCCTTATGCTTCCGAATCCCGAGCCCCTACACGGGAACTCAACTAGAAATAAAGGTGAAAATGAGCCGAGTGAAGCGCACAGCAGGTAAAATGGCAGCAAGTTAATTCAGATCTGTGACCAAGGCCCCGGGGAGGGCAGCTGGTGTTAGGTAGGTTCTAACCCAAGTGCTCCTTTAATAGACTCTACACAGACGAGTTAACAGGGATTTCAGGACAGCAATTCTTTTCAACATACCTTGTGCAACGTAGAGGATGGCTCGGGCCACCTTGAGCCTCTTCTCCCTGGCCGTGACCTCCAGCCCGTCGAGGAGCCGCATGGCGTGGGTTCGATGCTGGTTGCTGTCCAGCTCGGTCCATTTTTTGTCCAGCACTGAAAAGCCAAACACAGCTCGTTCTGGGGGATGTTTCTCCCCGCGGCTGGGAGGGGATGTTCATTTCTCCCCCTCTCCAAAAGCCATGGAACTGCAAAGCAGTCACAGCTGGATGCAAAACGGAGAGAGGAAAATTCAGAGCACTCTGCATAAACCGAGACTGTCAATCTGGCTCATCACAGCCATGGGACAAAGCACAGGCATGTCTGATCCTCAAGGGGCCAGGCAGAGGGAACTGTCTAAAGCAGTGGTTCTCAAACCGGGGGCCGCTGAGTGCTTCCAGGGGGGTCGCGAGCTCCCGGCGCCGCTTAAAAGCCGCTGAATGAATTACTTCCGCATTCTGCGGCTTTTAGGCGGACATGCCGAGCACCCAGTCCGGCTGTCGCCGGGAGCGCTTGGCATGTCCGCTGAAAAAGCCACAGAATGCGGAAGTAATTAATTCGGCGGCTTTTCGGCAGACATACAAGGGTTGCCGCGGCGGCTGAGCAAGCTAAAATGGGTCGCGGTTCTCAAAAGTTTGAGAACCGCCGGTCTAAAGCCTTCTGTTTGAATCCACATCACCAGTCAACAACCTCAATAAAACAAGATGGTTGTTCTTAATGGGCAGATATCCACATCTTGTAGCACAGCCACGGCTGTCACCAATTAGCCATTTTGATAGACTAAGTGCTGATTGGGCCATGGACACTAACCCTACCCTTTCCCTTCCAGTTCACAAGTGAGGCACATTCGAAGGTGACCTGTGAACACAGATAATATTTGCCAGCAAACACTACCTAAGGTAAACAAGGAATCGATGTACGTGGTTGGTTCCTCCTTTCCAACACAGGGATAGTAGCATTTCAAAGTTCTGTCTCCTATTGTCTATGTTCTACAGTGACATCTCCATAGTACGATGAGGAAAGGGAGACCGTTCTCTTACCGTGGACCCTAAAATCCTCCTCAAAGCATTTTCGATTCAGCTGGAACTCCGGACCCTCCGTGTAGCTGTAGAGTTCTGCCGAGAGAGCATCACTGGTGACTGATCCTTGTCAATTTCATTTCTGCGTCCAACCAGAAAACCCCTCCCAAAAGCTAACCAGTTCTCAGCTGTGAAACATGGACTTCACTTCACTCATATCACGCTTATATGTTTATTGGGATCTGTGATCATTAGAATCTGTATGGTTTGAGCTGTCACCTGGAAATCGGTGCTATGGATTTCTTCTACTCATACTAATTATATTTATTTTTAATTTTTAAAAAAGGATTTCTCATCACTGAAGTTTGATTCACCTAGGGACCTTTGTTTTCTGTTTTTATTTCATTTAATTTTTCCAGGCAATTTAATCAGTGTTTATTACCACAGCAACAAAAACAGGTGAAAAATCAGTGCCAAAAATATTAGTAATTTTTCTGGGTAAATATCAGGGTTTATTTTGGTGGACAGAAAGACGGGGAAAAACTATTCAGAAAGAATTCAAAGCATTAATCTGTTCATCAATGTGGTTTGCTGAAGAACTAAAACAGAACTCAAAACACAGTGCTATCTCTGAGCTTAAAAAAACAATAGATCTCTAATCCTCAAATAAAACTTTTCATTTGAATAAACGTTTTACTGTTGTAGACTTAGAATGATTAGCCTATAAATATTTACATTTAATAATTGGGCCACACCATTTGCAGCAGGTACACTCAACTTCATCCTTTTCTCCTGTTTTTTTTTTTGTTTTTTTTAAACTTTCAAATACTTCTTTGGAATCAGAGAGGTAGCCGTGTTAGTCTGAAATAGCAGAGGTAACAAACTTCTTGCATCCGACGAAGTGGGTATTAGCCCACTAAAGCTTATGCTTCAATACTTTAGTTAGTCTTTAAGGTGCCACAGGACTCTTTGTTACCAACTACTTCTTTGTGTTCTGAAACGTATTCTGATACAGATTTTCGGTTTCTTCCCATTTTCGCGTGTCAAATCTTCAAACTACTATCCGCTAACAGCTTGAAATGTTTACAAGGTAGGCGTGAGATTCATCAGTATGTTCAGATGCGCACACACTTCAGCGTTTGCGTGCAGGCCTGCCTGTTTGTTTATTGTGTGCATTTTCTAGACTAATACATAGTCTTAATTCAACAGACAGCTTTGCAAATACATACAGACTTATGTAGGATCATAATACATACATCTCATGCAACATTTTCCTAATAAAACAAGTTATTTTTATATATTTGAATGATACAAAAGTAGGGTGAAAAATCAGAAAAAACTGAATACTTCTAGTAGAACCTGGAAATTTTTCAGTAAAAATCGGTTTAAACTGAAAACGAATGGGCTTATATATATATTCAAACCTCAAAACATAAAAGATCTCAGAACAATGTTTTACATAAGTGAAATTCAATACCAAAAATAATTTCTATTGAAAATATTTTTTCCAGTGACAGGAGTTTACCTGGACGTAAATTTCTTAAGTATTTGGGATCCAAACACTACATCCACTAGCATGAGAACTGAAAGCTGAATCTGACAAGCAAGACAAGTGAAACTGGCTAGACTGATTTCAGAGTGATAGGGTATTAGTCTGTATCAGCAAAAAGAACTAATAGTACTTGTGACACCTTAGACAGTAAGGGTATGGTTAGACTGGCGCTTTGTAGCGCTAAAACCCTCCAGGAGCGCTATAATTATCTAACCCTACACACTTTCAAGTCACATTTTGCGCAATAACTCACCGTTTAAAGCGCAACTATAAAACCTCCTTTCTGAGGGTAATAAGGCTTGTTGCGCTAGCGCTATAGCGCAACGGTGCGAATGTGACCACCCATGAATCACTCATAACGATGTAAGGGATCTCTGGCACACCTCCGAGCAACGTAAGGCAATCAACAAGCCATTTAAGGCAAATGACGTATAAGTGTTGTTTGGAAAATGGGAGGAAGAATACGGAAGTACCTTTTCGGTTGTCTGTTACAACTCACAGGAAATGCTGATGGACCGAGCTGTGTGATTTCAATGCAGAGCCTGTCAGTTTCCTCTACGGTAAAGTCACTGACAGCCCGAACTTGTCTCCCTGCCTACACGTTCCCCGTTCCCCCTCACCCCCTCCTTTGCAAAGCACATTTCACCCAGCTGAATGCTGGGATACCTGCCCTATTGCGCTACTCTCACTGCCGCCAGAAGCGCCGCAAATGTATCCATTCTTTAGCGCTGCAGGGTTTAAATGTACACAGGCTCTAGCGCAAAACCTGTTGCGCTAAATGGGATGCGCTACAAACAAACGCGCTATAATCTTGTAGACTAACCTTACCCTAACACATTTATTTGGGCATAAACTTTTGTGGGCGAAAAGCCATTTCATCAGATGCATGGAAAATACAGTAGGAAGATATATATATACATATACATCTATACACAGAGAACATGAAAAGATGTGGATTGCCATACCAACTCTAACAAGACAAAATCAACCAAGGTGGGCTATTATCAGTGGGAGAAAAAAAACAACCTTGTGATCATCAGGAAAACCAGGGTATATGGCAAAAATAATGATTAACTAAAGCTAATAGGATTTTAACTGTTATTAAGGTAAAAACAGTCATATGAAAATGATATTATTTTTGAGTCAATAGTGAGGAAAAAACAACATGTTAATTTAACCATTAGGTTTAATTTCCTTACCCGACAGCTCTGCAGACCATCTATCTGTGTCTGCATATTCAAACTCCAAGTCCGGGGATTCAGAATAGCCCTGATGGCAGAAGGAAACAGTTTTAGTCACTATTCAGTAAAACAAATTCATCTCCGTTGCTTTCAAAATTCATGCCATTGCAAGTTCAGTACAGTGTTTTCAATCCAACAGATATGAAATTTACCAGCATGTCAACAGTATCAAGGTACCCTACTAAAGTGCCTACTGTATTTTGAATGGGTGTAATATTCAACACGTATTATTCCTACCCAATTGGGTAATGTTGAAAAATCTCATTGCATTGAGTTGCATTTCAATGGTGAGTGACCCCTGTTCAAATTCAGCCTATAAAGCATTCTGGGATCCTTTGAAGTGAAAGGCACGATGTAAATTTGTATATGTTCATGTGCTTATTTAATCCTAAAATTGAAGCAACTAGTCTGGACTAGCTCTCAGATCTAGTCAATTGAGAATAAATGTGAACCACACTGAAAGTCTGTGATGCTATCACAGTGCAAATCCTCATCCTCACCTTTAAAGTACTAACTGAATAAAAAAAAAACTAATAATACAGAGAACAGAGGCCATATTACTGAGGCTGGAAAACTATCAACATGCAGTAGCGCTAAAAGAAATAAACGTAAGACATCAACACATTCCCCTGGCTAAGCGTCACGTGAATCTTGTGCCATCTGCTATCAGAGGATAGGACGCACATGCACCTTTGGGACCGGGATCAAATGAAACAGCAACATCCATTTACTCATTTTAAGGCAGTGGGTCTCAACCCATTTATCACTGTCCGCCGCATCTGCGTGTTACGTGGGTCGCATCCACACAGCATATATCCCAGCAGTATGGCCCTGAGCATGTCACACGGGGCCATAGGTGTGCAGATGGGGCGGGGGGGGGGGGGCTGAGATCCACTGCTTTCAGGAGTCACCCTGCCAGGGGCTCAAGCCCCCAGGTATGGACTGTGCCACCTCTCGAGTCGGGCATCGATCCCCCGACGTCAGTCACCCCAAATCTGGGTCTGGGCCCGCTCCGATCGCCCCCTCCCCGACACAAACGGAGCAGCGGCTCCCGGGTGTGGGCCAACCCCGGACACCCCGCGCCTCTGATAAACCCCTCAGCCGCCCAGAGGCCGCACTGATGGGCGCTTTGCCCGCCTGTCTACAGCCGGGCCCCTGAGACGCGGGGGTGGGGGCCGGGCCCGCCGGGCCCCGACTCTCTCCCCGGCCCCCACTGGGACCCTCGGGGGGGGGGGGGGTCAGACCCACTGAGACCCCGAAGCCCCCGCAGGAGGAGGCCGGGATGGGGGAGGGGCCTGCTCCGGTTAGACCCGGTCCCCAACCGCCCCGCCCGCAGCGACCGCCGGAGGGGGGGGAATCCGTTGGGACCCGGAACCGACCCCCCCCCGGCGGACCGAGGAGGGAGCAGGGCCGCGGCCGCGCGCTCACCTCGGAGTCCTTGCGCTGGTTGCGGTTGAACTCGCGGCCCTTCCCCGCCGGCAGCAGCCCGCCCCGCTGCTTGTTGTTCACAATCAGCGGCCCCGGCCCCGGCCCGCCGCAGCCCCCGACACCGCCCGGCTCCATCTTCGCCCGCCCCGCGCTCTCGCGAGAACTCCCGCCCCCATCTCGCGAGATCGGCGGCCCGGGAGTGCGAGCGATCGAGGCGGCCATGTCTGGTGTGGCCGGGTGGGGCGGCCATGTTTGGCGTGGCATTCAGCTAAGAGTAGCCAGAGACAGCCCTGCAATCCCTTTAAGTTAGCGAGCTGCCTGTGGGGGGCGCTGTAGGCTCATCCCCACAGGCTCTTGCCCTAGAGCACGGCTGGGGCTAGAGCTGCCATCACATCAGTATGTCCAAGCCAATCTCCCCCCCCCCCCCCCCCCAGTCACAAATCAACCCAGGACTCCTGGGTCCCAATCCCAGCCCCCGGCTAAGTGCAGCTTTGTGGTCGGAGGGAGAAGGGGAGTCCCCGAGGGGAGAGGTCACTACACCCCAGCGTCCTTCTAGCTCTGGTGCCCTCCTAGGTCAGGCAAGAGGCACAAGTCAATGGATCGTCACCACCACAGCTGTACCAACCCTGCACCTCTGTGCACCAGCCCTGCCTTGTGCGCGTCTCAACAAGCAGAAGGACACGCACGTCCTGCCCTGGCTTTTCCATCACCGCCCTTGTAACGAACAAACACAGTGCAGCCTCCAGCCACTTACTGAATAAACACCACAACCTCCAGCCAGGCTGGGCCCAGCATCCCCAGTCTCAAACGCCACCATCGCACTGCCTTAGCTGGTGCCAGTAATACATCCTTTATCCTCTGGGTTAGCCACCCACCTACTCGGCCAGCAAGTATCTTTCACCAGCTCCCAGCCAAGTAAAGATTCTAGAGCTATCCCAGCTACGTGAGGGGAGAATCAAACCTGACGACTTCAGACCACTGCCTCCTCTGGGGCAGTGCCGACACCACTTGTCTTTGAGGGACCTCAGGGACACACCTGAAGGTAGGAGGTAGCTGTGGGAGGAATTTGTTTTCCTTGATGCCAGCTCTACCCTTCCCTCCTAGCTTTTAAACACCGCTGATCACCCTCCAAAAAGTTGACATGACCACGATTTTCATCCCCCTCCCTTTTCCCAGGCATCAGCTGCATTTGTTCACTCCAGTGAAGCTGGAGGTGGCCTTCACACCCTACAGCTTCTCAAGAGGGAAGGGAATCATTACATTAAACCCAACCTGCCCACCAGTCACCTGCTTGCTTCCCCTCACACTCACTGCGCTGTTTATCATTACCTTTCGGTGCTTCCCAGATGATGATCCACCCGGGTAAACCATCCATCCCTCTGGAAACTTGATACTAGTTGCAGCTCAGTCCAGAATTCTTTCAGGCTTTCCAGAGGCCTATTTTCAGCCAAGCTCACAGTCACAGCCCCCTCTCGACATGCTGTGTGGCAGCCGCTGCATTGCCTCTGCTGCTTTAGCTCAAATTCAATACTGGGGGTGCGGATCACCCACAAAGTCCCAGGGCCTCTCTCCAGAGCAGCTGCAGTGTCTATGGGAGACAGTGGCTATCTACACCTCTGCACATGTCTTTGTTCCCCTTACCTGTTTATGCAGCACTGATACTGAATGGATCATGTACTGGGACTGATCCCTGCTATGAGGGATGGTGGGTTGGGAACTCAAGGGAAGGGAGTTTCTTTTCCTTTATTCATTCAATCATTTCTACAAGCTCCATTTCATTTATTGGACTGTAGTTGAACTAAGTGTCCCTCTCGCTCAAGATCACTCTAGGCTCCAGCAAAAGGTTCAAAATCTCAAAACTTCCTTTCTCCCTGGGTCTTGTTTTACATGGAACGGTTCAAATCAATCTACAAATATAACCAACTCCCAGGGAAGTTCAGGAAGGCTCTTCACCAGCGATGGTTTCATAGAAAGTGACAGCTCAACCCTCGCCCACGTGACAGTACTGCAAAGCACTGGGCTTTTAGACATCTCAAGAAAGATCTTAAAGAGACACGACAGTTAAATACAAAACTAGATGGCAATGGGTCAAAGGCAGAGCTAAACAGCAGATTCCCTCGGGGATCGAGGGGGAGAAGATGACAACCTCAAAGGGAGACTAGTTTTAATTTGCCGGCCATGGCATGAGCCCAATACACAGGATGTTAAAAATCCTTATGTGGGATTATAACAAAGCCCAGTGACAGATCCTCCCTCACTGGTGCTAAACTAGCAACCGTAGAGGGAGAGATTTTTTAGGTCTATGGCTGATGAGTTTGCATCTACAAGGACATTACCAGTTAACGACTGCAGTCGCAGAGCACCAGCTAAGGTGTCCTAAGTGCGGTGCACCACAATTTGTTTGTATGGTTATGATTTTAAGACAGACAAGTCGTCTGTTCTTGTGCCATAAGTAATAATAGCAACCGATTTGCTGATCTGTTAAGATCTTTCGACAAAACCTCACAAGGCAAGAGAAGTGTTTTTCCAATCATTTTTTAATTAGACTTTAATGATTTATTGCTCATCTGCAAGGATTAATATTGCATTCATTAAAAATCATTCATATACAAAATAAACCTATCCCGCCCGGATTGGTGCTAACATGCTCCCTCTGACAGAATCAAGGCTTCTCTAGGCATAAGACCAATTGTTCCACTGTGTCCTTTTCGTTACATGGCTTATACAGAGATGGAGCCCTTAAGCTACGATTCCTATTGACGCTGTAACACTGAGACGGACAAATGGAACAGAGGGGCCCCTCCTGACAGTCACGACAGAGAACATTTAGGGTGGTACATAGACTCTGTTTGGCTTAGAGTGGGAGAACCAAGCCTGCTCTGGGATACTAGAACTTCTATGCGAGCAGGAAGTGCAGAGGAAGAAAGAAAGCCGGGAGTTGTGGCATGGGGAAAACCCCCTGGACTGGAGCAATGATTGAGCGGGAGCTTCTCTGTGCTCCTGGCCACATCCTCTTCCCTGAGCAAGGGGAAAGGAGAGCAGGGCCCCAAAGGATCCTGGGCGCATCACTCCAAACTCAGCTGCATCTTGCTGGAAATTCAGGTTGGGGGACAGAGGGGGGTACATGGGCGGACTCGATAAGATCATTGGGAACCAGCCCTGGCAGTCTGAGTCAGCCCAATGCAGCAGCGAGTCAATGAAAAACCAAGACTCTACCTAGGAGATGGGGCAAGAAAGAAGATAGTCAAGGAACTGGACACGGTTGTGAAGAAGAGTCCGGAGGAATAAGGGGGAATGATTGGGAACGCTGCAAGGTTTTGGAGGAGGAAATCTTAATCCCGCCCCTGTTCTCATCAGCTAGGAGCTGTTCGCTCCCAGAGAGGGAACACAGCTGGGGTCGCCCCAAAAGAAACAGGAATGCATCTTGTGCACTTGGGCGAGAGCGGCAACGGAGCACAGGGTTGGTCAAGGGTGTCTGCTACACCCCACTCCAGCATCTCGATTGTCTTTGTACCTGTACATTTGTGAAGCGCTGGACTGACGCCAGACACTCGGCCGAAACACCCTCGTTAGCTGGAACTGGGCCTTTAGGCGGCTGCAGCTCAAACGCCTTCCCTTTGACATGTCACTGAGCAATGAATTGGAATCTGAATTGTTGTGCTGTGATCTTTGTTGAGCTAAGCCGGGAACAGAGGCCTGAAAACCATGGGGCATCGGGCCCTCCCAAAGTGGGACCGTAACATGGCGAACCAGATGAAAGAAGACAACCTGCCACCTTCTGGGCTGGGGAAGGGGGAGGTGATTGGATGAATGCTTTAGGAGGACAGCTGGCCAGGGATTCCACCTCCAAGAGTCATTGGCTCTGAGTGGAGCTAAGTGTTTACAGAACAGTCCCCTGACTGGAGGATGTTGATTTCAACACGAGAGCTCGCCAGTAAAGCGGATGGAAAAGTTGCTACGTCATCAGAACATCCCCTGCACTCTACACATTAAGGGGACCGGAGTGGAAAGGGTCATCGGTGTTCAACACACTCGTGCTCAGAAGCCCGGAGGAGTTCCCAGGAGGTGCCATACGCTGGCCCCTCTCTGGCCAGGCCTGCCCAAAGCTGAACAGGCTGCATCCTGCTCTTAGCTGTCCGACTATTCCAGTGTCTCCACTTGGAAACACTTTCTCCTTTAAAACAACGTTTTAGAATCAGAAAAGAAAAATGGTCTTAAGTCAAATAAGATGCAGTTTAAAACCTAGGAGAGACAAGGAGTCTGATGGGTCGGTGGATCCCCATTCAAATTAGCACCCTGAAATAGACTAGTTAACATCCACCTGGGCTTAGCCTTACCAGGCACCATACCACCTTCCCAAGTTCACATCGGAAACCCAGTCTGGGGTCACACATCTTTACCCTAATTGGCCACTAGGTGCCACTCTGCTCCAACACAGGGATAGGAGTATTGATCTAGCAGCTAAAAACTGGGCTCATTAAGGCAATTTAGAAGTTGCAGATAATTCCACACAGGAAAAAAAAACAAACAGTACAATATCTCAGTGTTTGCAAATATCCCAACTAAGACTTAGGTGCACTGGAAAGGTTAAAAAACCACTGTGGGAATGAATTGCCCTTCATAGTCAGGAAAGGAAACCCTTCCCATTAGTGAAAGTCTGAAACCCCATGGCCAGGTTTCAGTCCTAAAGCAGTAAGCAGATCCCAGGTTGTCTGCCAAGACCAGACGGACAGAGACGCGATCAGGTGAAAATATAAAACAAAGGGGTGACATTAAAATCAGACGGATAAAAGAAAAAACAACAGCAGCTTTTTAAAAAAGAAAAAAAGTAAAACAAAATAAAATGATCTTTAAAAATAATTTCTCTAACGTTGTCTTGTGTGGTCTGGTCCTTCAGTGTTATGGTCCATCAGTATCTGAAACACAGGGAAAGGAGACCCCGAGTCAGGCACCGGATACCATACGAGAAGCCACAGCATCTGTATATGTAGGACATCTGGCACCTTCAGAGAGCAGCCATCACCTCCATGCATCTGGAAGTACCTGTCCCTCTCCAGAGCCTTCATTCCCAACCCTGCCAAACAACAGTTGTACTCATAGTCTGGGTGACTAATCATCCAACTCAGAACGAGCTAAACAGACAGCTGGCCCATGCCTCAACCACCTAGATGGCATTACAAGCAGCATGGTATCTCCACACCCACATGTGCCATAAAGAGGCACAGTCCATGCCACTACTGCTGGAAGAGGCCTCAGAAGGTACCAGAGGATGGATTCTTTATCCCCCGCACACAGATGTTACCTGTAATAGTTGGGTTTGAAAGGCCCATTTTTGTTGAGTCCCAGGTATTTCGCTTGATCATCTGTTAGCTCTGTCAGATGGGCATCAAATGAAGGCAGGTGCAAGCTGGCAACGTATTCATCTGGGAAGAGTAAATATGAAGCCAGGGCAATTTAGTTGGGAAGGCCCTGCACACGGGAGCACATTCAACAGTACCAAACACACATATGACCGATGTTGAGTCACGTCACTTAATACGCGACCGGGGGGCTACTCAGATACTACAGTGATGGGAAAGGTATAAGATCCTTGAGAAAACAGACGGAGAAGACCCTAGAGAGAACAGACTTCAGGATAAGGCCTATGTAAAATCTAATGAGGAGTTCAGAGATGCGATCAAATTTAAAGCCAAGGGACATCTTAGCAGGGCAGGTCTTAGGCTAGGAGAAAACTGCACTGATTTAGTAACTTGTTGCTGATTCCCGGTGTAATGAGTTCAGGAAAAAATAGCGTATTCAAGTGATGGTGTCCAGAGCTCACGTCATTTTAGAAGCTAACTTTTCAGGCTCTTCAATGTTAGAATGAAGCAAACTCTACCCAATTTGCAAAAAATAGCTAATATTAATGCAATGGGGTAAACAGTGTAGCTTTGAATAAAACAAAAAGGATTGCACATTTCATATGGAAAGCATCTACAGGTATAGTATTAACCACTTTCATTATGGTAGTACTTATCCAATGAGTTAGGCACTGTACAAATGGAGTAATAGGCACTCAATCCCTGCCTGCAGGGCTTCCTGTCTAGACACGATAGACGGATGGAGGGGAGAGGGCTGAAAATGAGAAAGGCTCTCGATCCTCATCCTTCAGGATAGAAGCATCACCAGTGCAAGGTCAGGAAGTAATTGCTCCATGGAGTGGTGCTTCAGCTATAGGAGTCTTATGCCTTCCTCTGACAAGGCCAGCACTGGACACTGCCAGATTAGACTGATCAATGGTGTGTCCCCGCATGGCAGACGCTGTGGTCTAAGTGATACAATAAACTAACAGCCCTGAAAATTACTTCCTCTCTCATTTTTACCATACGCTTACAAAATAAATCAATGGGAATAGAAATACCGTCCTTATGGTTCAGTGTACAGAATACAGCGCAGTATAAACAAGTCATTGTCTGTAGGAAATTTTAGTTCGTACTGACTTCGCTAGTGTTTTTTGTGTTGTAAAACTAGACAAATATCTAGATGAGTTGGTGCACTCCATGGAAGACCGCTACGTACCCCTGGTTGGGAACCATGGCTCTAACAGCTTTGCCCTGATCAGATCCCTCACAGTCCCGTTGGTTGGGGACCACTTCAACTCAGCGCTCAAATAGCTTCCTTTACTCACCCATCTTTTTAGGCAGCAAGTACACGTCTTGCTTGTAACGTCCCTCGGGAGCATTGTAGAGCTCAATCAGAGCTAGTGCCTGAAGAGATCAGAAAGGACAAGTCAGTCACCGGTACAGGGCCTGGGGCCAGACCATGACACATTTGGATGTTGTGATACTGACGACACAGGGTAACACAAGAACAGCCATATGTGATGCAGGACAGTGGAGTCCAAGGTCTAGCTTTTGTAAAAACCCTTTACAAAACCATCCCTGAATAGCATTTCCCTTTGGAAGACAACCTCGCCATGTGATTCAAATACTGCAAGATCCCTGGCGCTGGAGAACCAGAGAGAAACCCACCAGGATGTTTTCAGTGCCCCCAAGTGAAAGCCAGGTAAATATGCAGCCCTCTGACAGGGTGGAAAAGTAAATCAGTGATAAAATTAGTTTTAAATGGACATTGATTTTAACCCGACAGTGTCCCTTTGAAAGAGAAATGACCAGCTCTCCACCTGGTATAAGCTGCCTTGAAGTCACTGAAGCTTCGCCAATTTATAGCAGCTGGTGCCGAACACTGGCATTGTCAGTGTTTCGACTGGCATGAAAATAACTCAGCATCAAGGGAAAGGAGTGAAGCTACTGGTCTGCAACGCGAAAACTCCCTTCTGCAATGCCCATGGGTAGAGAGTTTCCTTTAAAACACGTTTAACCATCTGCCACTTCTGGATTTCCCAGAGTATTGCATTCCCTGCCTTTCTCTTAGATCGGGGCAGCGACTGCCTGGATTTTGGGTATGGCAAAGAGCCAAACGCATAGCCAGTGCTGAACAAAATCTGCAGAGCAGAGCTGTATTTATTTATAGTCCTGTTTATAGAGACAGCCACGTGCCAAGAAACGCAAGGGGTGGTGGTGATGGCTGTCCAATCGAGGTAATATTGCTACCAAGGATGACTTAAATCATTTTAACCTCAGGGTCAAAAAACAAATTTGAGAATGCATTTTACCCAAAGAAAAGTTCAAAGAAATAAATGCTCTAACAACTTCAAATGCAAGCTCAAATGACTGAAATGCTGTATGTTACCGCAAGCATTTCCTGCTGCTTAGTAGTTATCTCGAACCCCAAGACGGCATGAGGGCCCGAAACACTAACCCCCACACCTCGAAATACAGCCTTAGGCACGGTGGGCAGGTGTTGAGGGTCCCAGTGACATACCTGAGTGGTGGCTGTGATGGACAGAACAAAGGTGGGAACTGTGGAACAGCTCAGATTGAGAAGACGACCCTAAAATGACAACGGGATGAAGATGTTGAGGACAGTGAACTCATTAGTGTTATGAAAATGGGGGAAATTGTTGTGACCCCCCCCCCCAATGCTTCAGATTCCCTCATTTTATCAGGTTATCTGCTGATGGAGTCACAAAACCTAGCCTTGTTACTGCCCCACCCCCAGGGGTCCACACTCCATATCTAAAGCCTCACTCCCTGGGGCAGGTCATGCTCTCAGCCCAGCTATTTGAGAAGGTGCAGTATCCTGGAGGCCCTATCGTCCCACCCAAATGGGTGAGAGCAGTTCCTGCCCTTCGCTCAAGGTCAGAGAATTGGTGTGGTCCTGACAAAAGGAGAGAGCGAGCAAGAGTCACTCCACCTGCAAGGCCTGTGTGTGCCCAGGAAAGTGGGAGTGACCAGCTGGAAAGGAAAGTGAAATGCAGCGTTTTGCAGGCACTGGGTCCTTCCCAAATCAAGACAGATATTGGCCTGACTTGCATGAATGGGCAAGAGCAAGCCAGCTGGTAACTGTGTTGCTGGGAGACCAGTGTGTATGATAGGGAACCCTGCAGCCCCCCGCATCCCCAGATCAAAGACCCTGCCAGCCACACAGGTTTCTCTGTAGTTACTCTCTAGTCTTTGTATTGCACTACATCCCAATCTTAAACCATGTCATCTCCTGGGATGCAGAAACTCTAGGAACCCCCTGCAGTGTGATGCTTTAGCTCAGATGCTCTGCTGCAGCATCTGTGGCCTGGTTTCCAGGACATACCTCAGCCAGCAGGACTACCCGCTTGCCATCCGGCCAGATGACATGGTCCACCTGCGAGCGGACGCGCTCCCAGGTCAGCTCCGGGGTACGGAGACTGGTCTGTGAGGAGAGAAAGCAGCAGGAGTCAGTTACCTGTGATCCAAGGCAAGTGGGTCCCGGTGGGATGGAGATAACCCAGGAGCATGGGGCTGTCAGGAGCAGATTGGTAGAGCAGTCAGGGGCTAGTCTGAGGTTAACAGTGACCCAGGGCCTTGCTGCTGGTAAGGCTGACGGGGCAGGTAAGCAGCAGAGACTCACCACATCAATTTCAGTGTTGGAATGGCCCATGTTACATACAATGCAGCTGTTCTTCATTCGGTCCAAGTGTTCCCTGGTCACCACATTTTTATTTCCTATAAAGGAGGAGAGAGGAAGCTAATATGAGCCTAAACAACTGTAACTTGTGCCTGCCAATCCCTCTCTCTGGGGCTGAAGATTTCTGCCCCAAAGCCAGGCGCAAAGTTCACAGCCTCTGCCAGAACACGACTGGCAAGTGCCCTGGGCCCGCCCGCACTAATGCAGGGCTGGCTGGAGTGCTTGGCAGCGGAGGGGTTATGCTTTCTGCTTATCATAGGGCCATGGGGGTGGTCTCTGCACATGAGCTGGCTGTGGTATTGGGGAGATCAGTTCCTAGTGCCTCTCCCCGGGGTGACTGCGGAGGGTGAGCTGAGAGCCCAAAATAGCAAGAAAAATCTCATCCCCCCAAGATAAGGGGGAGTCCCTGACTCACCTGGACACACTGAGGGCAGCAGGTGGAGCTCACATTTTGACACCAACGCAGCAGTGGACTGGATATTTCCCTCCATCCGCCCTCCAGCGTCTTCCCTTGTATGCTCACTACTGCCCTAGCTACGCTAAGTGCCAGAGGAGACCTGCTCAGGCATGATCAGCTCCCTCCACAGGAGCTGCTCTAGCTCCCCGCATAGAGGGCAGGGAGTTTTGGGAGCCCAAGATCGCAAGTTCTACCCCGCACGTTGCAGGTGCAATATGTTGACTTGAGGTGTCTAAGCACAGGAACCATGCACAGTCACTGGAGCCCATCTGACGTGCGTGGAGCAGGGAAGTCCTATAGTGATTCCTGTTCCGAGTCCACGGGCCCAGGAACGGTTCCATGGAGCTTGAAGCAAGCATTAGCCAGCACCTGTCCCCCCCCCCAAATCTTCCTACCTGTGCAGGTTATGACCACGTCCACCTGGCGGATCACTTCATTGAGTTTCACCACCCGGAAGCCGTCCATGCTGGTGAAGGAAAAGGCAGAGTGAGAAGATGGACGGTAGTCCCCTCCTCCCCCACTGGCCTGCCTACACAGTACAACCTGGAAAGGGAAAGCCAGGAGGGAATGCAACAGAATAGCTAGAAATCGACCCTGATCGGGTAAGATCAGCGGAGCAGGCTTCCCACCCACACTCCGAGTGCAGTAACTGCAAGATGGACAATGTGCAAAGGAGCCAGTGTGAAAGCTTATGGCTGTGAATGCCGTGGCTAGAGAGGGGGGGACTGGGAGTGGGCACCCAACATGGCACTGACAGGATTATGGAAGTGCCACGCCATGCGTCTCTCTCAGCTAATGTTAAGGCACCTAGGTCTGCAGTTGGCTATCCTGGGCCAAGGATACGGGAGCTCAAATGGTACAAGGTCCCCGAGAGACACAGACTTGCTCATGAGACTAGACGTGGGTTCCGAGGTTGCGGGTGGAGGAAGGATCTTCCTGAGCAGGCTAACTTCAAACCAGCCCTCCGATGAAGCTCAGACAGTAAAGGAACGGAGGGTTCACTCCGCAGCATTTAACACTTCATCTCTTACCAGGCCTGGAGAGCACAGATGGGGTCAATCTCGGTGATGTTGACTATGGCTCCGAGGGCTTTCAAAGCTGCACAACATCCCTTCCCAACCTGCAATGCAAGGAAGAGCCTCCAGTCACAGGACCCAGCAGGTCCCCAGGGACGAGCTGCACCTGTTTGTTTATACAGGTGGCAGCGCTCGGGAGGAGCATTACAATATGCATGGCAACAGGCCCTTGGCCCCTCCCAGCCCAGTCTTCCCCCTCCCAGACGGGTCACTCCAAGATCACCTGCTTGGCATTCATGGCCCGGGCAGAACATCCCGTGGGTACAAGGGCTCTAAGATGAAAGTACTAAGCTGTTGAAACAGCCACTAAAGCCACCGAGAGGAGCAAGCACAGCTAACTTTTCTTTCTGAAAAAGAAAACCTGGGCCGGGATTAACCTCGTTTTGTAACAGACCCTCCCACCCCCGTTTTAATTAGCACATGTCTGGTGTAGTCAGTATGGCCACATAGTTCAGCTTCTGGTATCTCATGTTTAATATGGCAAAGCAGGCCTGAGAGACTACAGCCCCCAGCATGCAACACTGCAGCTTGCTCTGAGCAGACAGGCAAAGGACATGCAACCCTTGAGTCCCCGGCAGATTGCCAACACAGGCTTTTGGTTGGGCAAAGTTTGGGCTCCTTTGGTGTATAAACAAATTAGGATGCATATTCCCGGGGAGAAGAGCCTTTCCTGCTACTGCCAGGGCTTCCGCTGCAGAGGACACAGCTTGTAAGGCAAACACACGCAGACAGCATGGGACCGGGGCAAGGTGTCAGATCCCTGCCTTGTGCCGTCTCTCCCAGAAGGATTTGCAAGCAAGATGCACAACTGCCCCTGCCCCATAAACATTCATCCAGTAGTTCTGTAGACATCAGGGAGTTGCAAACCACTCAACAAGAGAATCACTTCATTATAACAGGCCTGCTTCTAAAGCCAAGGGTACAGCCGTGCGGGATGCAGTCAGTCCACACCAATCCAATCACCGTTACCCCTATGGCTCTGACACTGGCAGACACGGTGTGGCAATTCAGAGTGTTACCAGCAACAACTGTGTTGAAATATCACAATTCAGACAAACCTCCAAGCAAGCTGGGAAACAGAGACTCTGTACATAATGTCTCAGCAGCTTCTAGCAAGCACAACAGAGTGGGCGTCCATCTTCCCATGAGTCGAAAACACTTCCCTCCAGGATCAGCAGTCAGCCACGTGCTGACACAGGGAAAACTGTCTAGAGAGACCCTATTTCCTTCTCTTATGTATGAACCCTTCTTAACGCTCCTACTCTTCGCACGGGTAAGAGGTCGTTGCTAGTCAAAGACAGGTAATGAACACTGGGGAAAGGGTGGGTCTTGACTATGCATCAGGGAGCGATGTTGAATCATAGCAATGCTACCTCCCGTTCATACATGGAACTCACCTCACCATAGCCACACACCACCACTTGCTTCCCTCCGAACATCACATCTGTGGTCCTCTTTAGGCTACAAGACAGAAACAGATCTGTGTTGGGATTCGTCCGAGTGTTCCAGACAGAGCAGGCTGCATGGGGTGATACTCCAGAGCGACAGCCGATCATGTGACCAGACACTACAACATTCAATGAGGACACGGCAGAGTCTGATTTAAATGCCACAGATGCCAGAGAAAGACCAATCTGTCGGCACGAGTTAAAGGAAGGAACGGCTGCATATCCTGCAAGATCAGACTCACCCATCCAAGATGGACTCCCGGCAACAGTACAGGTTATCGAATTTCTGTTTGGTGACAGAGTCGTTGACATTCATGGCTGGGACGCACAGTTTCCCAGCCTTGGACAGCTGGTACAGCCTGCGGGGAGAAAGGACACTTCAGAAACTGTTCCGATAGACACCCTGGAGACCTGCACACAGCAAAGCAAATGGATCCATATTAACACCACGCCCCAGAGAAAGATGGGACTATTGTAACCTCCTAGCCTAGCTATCGGGAGCTCGCAGACCAGGATTCAAACGGCCGCAGAACATGTAGATCCACAGTTGCTCAGGCTCCCAGGACAGATGTAATCCAAGGCCGAACATGGACAGAGGAAGGGAATGCAGAGCTAAAGCACTCACCACTCAGAGCCTAAGGCCCTTTCTGATTTTCAGTCACTTCCTGGAGGCAATTGGTGCATGTGTAAACAATGAGGATCAGGGAACCCCGAAGACCTTCTCTCACATGACCTGAAAAAGTACATTGACTGCTAGTCTCTTCTAGCTACCGCACAACAGCAGATACCATGGCGAATAGAAACAGCAGCAGCTGCCTGCCGCGAGCAAGAGCACGGTGGAAGGGCTAGATTCTGGCTGTCCCTGGGTCCATTACCTGTGCACGCCAGTCACGCTCTCCTCTACGATGCCACGGATCTTCTTAAAAACATTGGGATATTTCTTATAAACCCAGTGGGTCAGATCGCCACCATCATCCAGGATCTAGGGAACATGCAGAGAAAAGCAAAGGACATTCAGCCCTTCCACTGCCAGCAAGACAGGCCACTGTCAGCTGCAAGAGGATTTCTGCTCCTGGGTTCTATTCCAAGGCGAGAGACTTGTTGTGTGGTTCTGGGCATGTAACTTGACTCAGTTTCCCCTCTGTAAAATGGGATAACTACTGACTCACAGGGGGACTGGAAGGGTTGCTTGCACACCGCTTCCAATATTTGGCCTGAGAAGCGTGTTTCTCAGTATCTTAGTCTTAGTATCTAAACACTGCACAGGCTCACAAAGGAGCTGAGAAATCTATGCCCAACTCAAAAGGTCCCCGTCCCAGGGCACCGGCTTAGACACAGCTTTGCTAAAGGGCTTGTTACCTAGGTGAGGGAGGAAGACTGACGCCAGTCAGGGAGCAGATCCCAAGAAACTGGACTTGGGGGGACAGGCCACCTCTATGAATGGCATGCGAGTTTTATAGGACCCACAAGCATGGTTCTGTCAGGACGTGCTGCTGAGCTGGGGAACACAAGGACTGTTTTGTATTCCAGTCACTGAGTTTAATCAGACTACTTTGGGTGCGTCTTAGACCCCAATACAGACAATATCTATAGGCCTTTTAAGATTTCTGCCCAGTCATGCACCATGCAAGTCTCCTCTGCTCCCCACAGCCAGTTCACCATAGCTGTCTAGTCATAGGCTCTAAAACACAGCATGAGAAGCGCACAATCTCCAGGAACTCCCCTTCCTGACCAGCATTCAGCCCTGTTCAATGCAAAGGGAGAAAACACTCCCCTGATACATCCAGGGACTGGTCAAACAACAGGGCGACTGGATCGTGAAATCCACAAGGTGTTCTAATATATTTTCCATTAGCAACAGCTCTTGGAAACCGAAGTGGTGCTCTGGGGGAGGAGGACAGGCAGTGGAATACTCGGTGTGGGAGAAGAGAAAAGGCTGGGAAATACTCCCATTACCATGTTGGCCTGCCAACCATCCATGTTAACACAACGATCAATACACCACCAGAAATCATCCTCCGACTCCCCCTTCCAGGCAAACACAGCAACACCTAGGGAGGAGACAAAGTCATTTGCTGCTGCTCTGTTGGAAGGGAGCTGAATGAGGCCAGCAGACACCGCGGCCCGGGTCTAACACATGTTCCTGTGCTGCTGAACCCCCCCTTCCTCTCCCCCAGCTCCCTAGGTCTACATTAACATTGCTGAGGACAGGGGCAGCTGAAGAGAGTTGAACAGCAAGCTCAGTCAAGGCCAAGCCAGTGTTAAAAACTAGTCCTGAGTTCTTGGACCATGTTGCAGTGCGCTGTTGAATAACTGCGGTATCCCACCCCAGAAACGACTGCACTGACACGGCCGACGAAGCGATTCCTACACACAGTCCGTAAAGGGGTTTGGGATTCCTTGAAAGGCACCCGAGAAATAAAAGTAAAGCCACTGCCCCTGGCTTGCCAACTAATTTGGAATATGCAGGAGCAGAGATAGCACTGGCTACGCTGTCCAGAGTCTCCAAACTCTCCCTTTATTTAGGGGTAATCTAGTCGCGCCTAAGTAGTCCTGGAGCTCTGTGGACTCCCTGGAATGTCTCTCCAGGCAGGGCTGCAAGGTGGCAGTCAGGATTCCGGGGAAGCAGGGTATTTACAAACACACTGGCAGCGCAATTCAAAACCGGCGTGAGTTGCATTTACATCTCTCCCCTCCTGCTGCTCACACCGTACTCACCAGCCTCAGCCAAGGCAGCAGCCACCTCGTTCTGAGTGGAATAGATGTTGCAAGCAGACCAGCGGCACTGAGCCCCCAGCGCACACAGTGTCTCGATTAACACCTGGAGACAGAAGCAAACCGACAGTTAGCCCAAGAGGAAGCTGTAATGACCGTCTGGATTTAGGGAACAGAGCAGGAAGGGGACAGTGTTACTCAACCACAGACCATCTGAAGAGTGGAAACATTTGCTGATTGGGATCCCGGAGCAGCCATATTGGAAAACGAAGCTGCAGAGCAGTTTTACACCCACACCCACAAAGAAGTGTGAAAATGGGGGCAATTTGCTCAGGTGTGTTTATACACTATTGAAGCACTTCCTCGTATTCCCCCAGGGCCGAGCGAGGTCCCCCCGATTATCCTCGCAAAGAACAGGAAAAGCCAGTCCTCTGTTCTTCCTCCACCCACAAAGCCCTGAGCCCAAGGAGCACTCACCGCCGTCTGTGCCGTAATGTGGGTGCAGCCCACTATCTTAGCTCCAGCCAAAGGTTTCTCTCCCTGGGCCCGTTTCCGGAGTGAAATCAGAGCAGACATGTCTGTGAAAGGAACAGAGGGTTTTTAACCAGTTATTCTCCACACCGGCCTCTTTGCGAGGACACCAGGCCAGCTCCTGCACCGCTACCTCTCCATCAAGTCAGACTAGTGCACACCTGTGGGCATTTTAAAGCTAGTATTTAAGGTAAGAGCATATTATAATGCATTCCTTTCCTCCTAAGAGGAAGCACCTTTACAATGGGAAGTTTTCCACTGTCCATGGCTTGGACAATGTGTGAGTGGGTGGAGTTTGAAGGTCCAGCCTTCATCATTCCCTGAACCAGCCAAGCTCCATCAAATCCCACTTTAAAATACAAGCCACCATTTTTTAGGAGATCTAAAGAAACGGGCCTGCTGGTGCCACCAGTTTTACTGTCTGAAAGTGCGTTGAGATCTTCACGTGTCGAACTTCCCCCATCAAAATCCAACGGAACATTCCCGCTGCTCACAAGACTGGGCACTTCAAACTCTGCACGTCTTGTCGTTAACACGCCACCTGTCAGAGGAGTTCCATTCTTTCCTACATGGCTTGTTGATGCCTCACGGAGAACATCTAGGTATTCGCAGACCAAAACTGGAGGATTCAGGATATACCCTGGTTTGGTTTATGGAACTAAGCAGGCGTACAGCCCAGTTGGCTTGGAAGACATCCCGTTACCTTGTTCAGCTATCTCAATCTCCCGGCGCCCGAACTCTGCCTGCTTGATGTTCTTCACACAGAAGTTGCTGCTGCCCTTGGAGTTGGTTTGCTGTTTCTCTCGTGGGGAGACCTCATCATCAGAGCTGTCTGTGTAGGATGCAGCTAACCCAGGAAAGAAACACAACATGAGAATCTCAGCGGCTCAATGGGCCAATTACCTTCTACCAGCTGCCTTTCTAGTCAGTTTCACTTCCTGTCTGTCACAAGCTAGCACAAGGCTGCAATGTCTATGTTGCCAACACTGCAACGGAAAACAAACGTCTCACAAGAACTTTGCATTTAAAATCTCTAATTTCTTAAAGGCATCTCTTAACAAGTTAATCATTCATGAGTGTAAATGCCAACATGGACAAGGTGGTTTTATGATTTAGCAGAACATGAAATGTTCTATAAGTGGAGCTGCTTGTTACGATTTCCAAAACAATTTTAAAGGGGTGGTTTTGGGTTGTGAGAAGAGGGAAGCCCATAAAGTCTCAGCAAGAGATTGGCTTTAATTGGACATTAGAAAAAAGAAACGTTCTTGTTTTCAGGATTTCATTGCAAAGCCCACTCCAACAGCGAAGATACAGGCCACTCAAAGTGTTCAGGAGATAACAAAATGCAGACAGATCTGTCAGTTTCAGGTCTTAGCGCAGGCTTCTGAGTGGCCAGCAGTCAGCACCTGGGGAAGAGGAGCCTTGGCAAGACATAAGCCGCTCTGCCTTAGTGAAGACAGTGACCAGTATCCAAGCTGGAGGCAATTCCCACAATTATTCACATACTGCACCTCTGAGTGCTTCCAATTCCAGTTGGGAGGGACTGTCGCATGGAAGGGGGAGGGGGGGCACACTTACCAGAGCTGTAGCTGTCAGTGGAAGATTGCGAGATGGAGCGAGACAAGGACCTGCGGCCAGTCTTGGTTGGGAACTTGCTGAACTCCTGCATGTCATCCGCAAACTGGATTTGCTGCAAAGTGCGAAGGAGCAAGAGTTACCAGCAGAAATGTGCAGGAAACGCTCTAGTGACTCATTCTGCTCTGCCCATGGATTCCCTTCTCTGACCCCAGTAACAAACGAGCATTGCTCAATGTTCCCTTACCAGAGCTAACAGCTCTGCCTCCCAAGGAACCAAAGTTACACTTTGCTCAATAATGGCTATTCTCTCTTCAGTCACCTCTGTCAGCAGCAGGTTAAAGCAGATTAGTCACCCGACACCCCAGATTAAGCAAGGATCCAGCATACTTCCCTGCAAACCTTGAAACATCTCCTTTAATCCTTCCCAGGCCCCGAGAGAGAAGCCAAGAATGGTAAGAGTAACCCTTCAACCACAGAACACTGGGTGAGCCTCCCTTATACGCAAACCCACTGGTGACAAAAGACCAGGTATCACTCTTATAGCAGATTACACATTGAAACTGGAGATTCACACTGTGACCTGATTTGGTTTGACTGGGTAGCAAGTGAAGCTGCAATGGCAAAAAAAAGAGTCAGGGTAGCAGAGAGCTACTAGCTGGAACAGTCTGAACAGGGCCTCAAAAGACATTTAACCCAGGAGGGAAGAAGCATCCTGTGGTCTAAAAACACTGCAGTCCCCAAAATTACATTAAAGGAGGACCTGGCACACTAGGGTAAACGCTGAAAAGTAAGAACATTTCAACAAAACGCAGTTGACATTGTATTCATGTTCAGTTTCCTCTACTATTATTACAGATGTTTCAATTGTAATCAGAGCTCTTAGCTGGCCTCTCCTTCCACTTCATCCAGCAGCGAGCCTCAGTTCAGGACTCTATCGCCTGCTAGCTCATAAAATCCTAATACACAGGGCCTGAGGGGAGAACGAAAGTGGCAGGGTTAGCCCCAAACCGCTTCAGAATTCAGCTTTTGGAACAGTGTATGATCAGAGCGAGAAAATCCTCATCACCTCAAGGTACAGAGCAAGAAAGATGTGAAAGGGAAACATGTGCAAGTTTTTGGCACGGTATTTGAAAATCTCTTCCCCAGAACCTCTTTAAATGGGAAATAAAACTGGCTTTGAAAAGGCAGTAAATACTGGTTTCTGCTCCACTTCTATAGGTTGTAAAAGCAGAGTCCCATATTTGAGGATAAATCCCACCAAGCGTTCCCTGGGCCTGTTTTGGCCCCTTCATTGATTGTGAGGCATGTGACTGAACTGTACCTCTTAGCAGGGATGAAATATCATGCTGAGGAGTGCCGATTAACAGAGCCCCCCCCATCCCCCCCAAGCCAGGGTGCATCAGTTAGAAGAGAGCCCTGCAGGAAGGACGGCTCAAAACTGAGTGTACAACAATCTTGGTCTGTAAGCAGCCAGATTCCAAGGGAATGGGCATCTTAGGTACTCAGATACCATGGTGATGGGCATGGTATAAGAATATGAACAGGACAGAATTAGCGAAGATAAAAAGTAGCAAGGGGGCATGTTGTTGCAAGGTTGGGTGGCTAAGAGTTGCAGCTGAAGTGTTTGTACCAGGGCCAACACGACGGGACTTTCCCTGAGAAGGGCCTGGTTGAAAAAGGTTTTAATCTGACTCAATATATCTGAACATCCTGCTCTCAGTAAGTGGGAATATAGGAAGACCATAACAAGGACAAACACATGCTAGGCTTGTTTTCCCAGCTTGAGAGATGTGATCAAATGACCTTATAGCTCATTTGTAACTAACACGGTCTCAATCCCCTAATAGCAGCTAGAACGAAGACTAAAACCCACCAGCCAAGAGAGGGAGGATGATCCAGTGGGAAAGATGTTACCCTGGAATTTGGGAAATGTAGGTTCAATTCCCTGCTCTGCCACATATTTACCATAGTTTATTCGTCAGTATGGACAGAGACATCATGAGCAAATTCAAGGCTAAAACTTGGTTCCCTCTAAGAGGGTGCAGATTCTTTTGAGGTGACTGGAGGAAGGTGGCTGAATCATTAGGCTTTATAGGGGGCTTATGTTAGGGATTTTTGCCAATAGTTTTCTGTCACTACCACTGTGGGCTGTATTCTGGTAGCAAGAGTAGGAGCATTCATGAAGAGAGGGCTCCTTTGGCCACTGAAATTGTGATCACCACACTGTCCAGAGTCACTCAGCCCAAAATCTAAGTGACTATTTAAAATGCTAGTGGACACCAGCAAAGTATCTATAGTCTGGCTCCCAGTGCTACTATCCCAGTAGAGTTGAACCAGAGCTAGCAAGGGTGGGAATTGGCCAACAAATGCTCACTCCTTACCAGGGTTGAACCGTGGTGGTTTTATCAACACAAGCAGGGCAAACAATTTGACCACCATTACAAACATATTCAGCATGGTGGTATTTCTAACAGCCAGTGCTTTCAGACTAGTAGACAGGGCTTACATTTACCACATGAAGTACGTGCCACCTCCATTTGTCCATAACGGACAAGGGCTGAAGGCAAAGGAATAGCTAGAGCCCTGCAAATCCAGGGACCATGTTTGCAGACCACGGCTGGATGAGAAACCAAATTTTATATCTAAAGCCCTGCAAATCTGCGGATGCTGATCTCTACGAATCAGACCCAGAAACAAATTTTGTATCCATGCGAGGCTCTAGTAATGGCCATTTCAAACTTCTGTGCCATGTTCTTGTAAGTTACCTTGACACTGCTCCCCCTAATGAATGCTAACTTAAGAAGGAGCCCTCAGGCTAGTGAAACAGTAGTACTGGCATCCAGAAACCAGAGCACAACCACTCCCTGTAGAAGCACTTAAGACAATCTTAGACCAAGCAAGAAAGCTGTATGTTGTAAAGCTGTGATTGCAGAAAGTAACTTTTTTTAGCTTGCTCTTCCTTATCAGGATTGTTGCAGTTTGGTATGCCCTGGAGTCTAGATTTCCCAGCAGACGTCATGTGACTTGCGTGCAGTAGGATGCATTTGGTTTACTGGAGTGGTTAAATATAGTTTACAGTTTGCTTTTGCAGTTATTTTACACGGATTTATTTTAGGTTGAAAATAATAAAGAGGCCATGACAACAACAATGTCCTAGAATCTTTGGTTACTGACAGATAAAGAACGAACAGGTAGAATTAGCGTACTGTGTGTGCAGATCAGGAGCTGGCAGGCTGACAATCAGATGTTAAAGAATGCACTAAATTTTCAATCCAGGAACAGTTTGTTGGACTCGGTTCATGGCCTCTTGCCTGCAACAATCTTCCTTGAAGAAGGTGTGGGGTTGGTTAAGCTGATTGGAGGGGGAACTCATACACAACATTACTGACATATCTTTAGGGAGAAAGATTAGCAGCATTAAAAATGCAAGCGCCCACTTCCTCCAAGAATTTAAAGCAAGATGGGAGTGGGGGTGCCGCCCCCCCCCCCCAAAAGCAGCTGCAGACATTAAAACAGCTTAAACTGTTAGTTTGAGAATTGTCTTAGAGTTAAAGGCGGGAGAGGCTTTCAGAGCTGGGAACATGGGAGGAGAAAAGCACAACATGTACTTTGTGAAAAGAGCAGGTAACTGCTTCATTTCGCCAGTCAGTGCCTGGCATATCCTTGGACCCCTGCTTCTGAAATGCTCATCTCCCAAGTCATCCAAGTTGACTGTAACTATGGCATGGTCATCAATACAGTCATCGGAAAAGCCTTTTTCTAGTCCGAGGGTGATTTCAAATGCAACCCTCCTCCACATGAATATTCTCTTAAAAACAGCTTGTTCAGGATTTGACCAGAAGCAGGAGAGGTTACATGATGGTCTATCACTAACCCACACAGCCCCTCTGGAGTCGCTAATGCTGCATGGATAATCCCCACCAGTACACCCAACCTCCTTTTCCCATTCCTAATGCTGCCCCCATTGGCAGATCCCTCGCACCATGTTGTAGGCAAATGCCATTTTCATTCTCAAAAGGGTTCCTGTCTTGGCATTTGCACCCAGATTTTTCAGTTCTAAAAAGGCGAGTTTGAATCCAGGGAAATCGGTTGCTAAAGAAACCAAGTGCTGAATTAACCACAGTAATCCCCGGGCCGGCTTTAAGGGAGCTCATTTGAACTCTGCAGCTTAGCAAAATCTGCCGGGTCTAAAAATATTATCAAACATTGCAAGCAGCTTACTAATCAAATGAATTATTCCAGCATTAAACCTTCTTCAAACCCTGTCTGCAACAAACTAACAGGGTGTTTTCTGACTGGCTGAGACGGGGGCTGGGGGTAAAAAGCCAGGTCTGACTGCACACTCTGTGATGTCCCCCAGTTAATTCCAGCCATCCTACTTGTTCATGTGCTGGGATCTCTTGATGGCATTAAGGGGAAAATCCTCTTTGTAATCTCTCAAACTCCAATTACATACTGACTGCTGAGTCTTTCCTGCGCTGCACTGCTGTGGAATGCAGCCACCCAGGCCGTCTCCTGTGGATGGATGGGCTAGGTTTGCTCGTAAGGCTCACAAACTAGCTAGTCTGGTTCTTCCCAGAGGGAGCTGGAAAGCACGGATTGGCCACCTTTCCTTTGTGGATGCAGGCCGCTCTGGACTTCCAAGGCCAAAAGCAATCTTTAAAATCTCTTTTTTACTGAAACCCAAACTTCTCACTCTGCTGGAAATGGCTTTTCCAACTGGGTGGAACACAGCATTTAATAGCAAGGAAAATATTTTGAATCCCAGCAGGTCAGTACTAAGTAGGCAGAACAACACAACACTTCGCTCTTACGCAGAGCTTTCTATGAACACAGCTCAAAGCTCTTTACAAAGGAAGGTCAGCATGGCCGCCTTTTTTACAAATGGAGAAACTGCGGCACAGAGAGGGGAAACAACTTGCCCACAGTCACCCAGCAAGGCAGTGGTCAAGTCAGGATTAGAACCCAGGTCCACTCCTGTGATCGGTCTACTGGATCACAGCAAACTCAGTTCTTTCAGGAAGGTGCTTCTAAAAAGAAAGATTCTCATCGGTCAACCTTTAAATCTGCCACAATATATTTAGAAGTCTAGTATCAAGCACTGAGGAACATTTATAGGCCCCGGCCAGCATAGGCACACCTCACATGCATTGGGGCCTTAGTTTTAATTACACTGGTCACTAACTGAAAGGTACAATTCCTCGCAATCACGGGGACATAGTGCAGTTCCCCTGTATTTCAAGCAGTTCCAATACTTTCCAGGCATTTCTAAGTGCAACAATTCAAATGGTATTTAATTCTGCTCAGTCTCTGGCAGAAGGACAGAAGACAAAGACATGCTGACCTCTTCAGATACAGTGCTGTGTGTCTGGAGAAAGACTGAAAGGTCAAAATGACCCCCCTCACCTAGCCAATTGAAACTAATGCTGGAAACGCAGGTCAGCTACGTTGTTAGATACTTCTATTCTGGGTCATTGTGCAGCTGTGTTACAGACCAACCTCAATGGCACACTACTGTCTTACTACAATGTTAACTGCTTCTGCACTGATGGATAGCCCACAGTCTTCATGGGTAGGCCACAGCCTAATCCAGTGCTGTATTCACTCATGGAAAACCTTGATCAGACAGATGAGTAAAATGTCCTTAGTTTTTCACATGCATGACAAAAAGAAGGCAAATAGGTTCTGTACCTGGGCTGGTAAGTTTCTTTGGCAGTTTTACCTGTCTTCTCAAATCAACCAGCAACTCAGACTTATACCCCCAACTCTTCCAACAACAAAGTAGTCACCCTTCACGGGATGAAAAGCCATCTGGATTTTGTCCCGGATACACAGTGGGGATTCTATAGTTCTCTAAGATTATGAATGCATTTAGGTAATTACATCACCTTTCTTGGAAGAGTGGGCTACATCTGAGCTGCTGCATGTAACTTCTGTACACAACAAATTTTATACACATGGTTCTTATAAATGCATCCAGAAATCAGCCCCAGTGCCTGATCTCCCAGAATGAACTGGAGCTTATGGGAATATACACACAGATCCCAAAGCATCAACTGCAAGGGGAACGGGGGACCCTCAATATCTAGGAAGTCTGAGTGAGTTTCATACTAGGAGAAAAGTACATCTACAGCAATTTCAATGCCTAGAATGTGGGGAGGGGAAAATATCCGGCAAGTGTCCAATGACAATTTAGCAAGAGGGGAATTCAGTGTTTGGACAGGGGTTTTTAGTTTTCCCATCGGTTGGCTGGCTGAGGTAAACTAAGAGAAGTCCCAGGACAAACCTCAACATGCTAACATGGGAAAACTAAATACTGCTTTGGCTACATTAGGATTTTACCAGGTGATAAAAAGCATATTTTCCTGGTAAAGCCAATGCCTAGGGGGAGAAATTTGGCTGTCAGTAAGTTTATTGGTGATAATATGCTAACCAGAAAGAACCCTGCTAGTCTGTCAGCTCACAGGCCGCTTTAGTGTGGCTCAGAGATTTAAAAAAGGGTGTTTTTCTATTTGTCAACTGAGAAAATGCCATCAAGACACGAACATAGAATCTCCATAACTTCCTCTATAATCGCTCCTCAGCCTAATCACACCAAGAGTACACACAAAGACCTGCAACATACAGCCTCAGATGGACATCGCCACACAGGAGAAAATGGGAGTGCATGTCCTTCCAGGACTCTGGCACGGCCAGTGAACTAGGCACCTTCTCCACTTGCTTGAGAGAACAATGCAACTGCAGCCCCAGGATCAGAAATCCTGGGACCTTTCCTCTGGGGGGCTGCAGAAACACAGCAACAAAGATCAGGACACAATTGTGAGCACTGTGTTCCTTGATTTAATCTGCTCGCCCCAATCGCAGCTCGGTGGCTCTGGGGACTATTGGCTGCACACTTTGCTCTGCAGGTCACATCCATGATGTTCTGATGCTACCTGTGCTTTTAGGTGTTATTTTTTTTTATTCCAAGACTAGGATTGTAAACTTTATCAGAATAAAAAGCTCTGTATCAGCCTGCATCCAGCCTCTTTAGGACCCAAAGCCCAGCAGGACAGGTTAGAATACTGCCAATTTGATTCTGTAATTCGTATTTATAGTTGCTGATTTTAACAGGCCTGAAAAACTCTCTTGAAATGCTACTGCTACCGTCAGTGATTAATTATTCTACAGAAAGATTATTTCCATGCCACGATTTCCTCCTGGGAGGTTGGAATTGTTTTCTCGTAAGCAGCAGGCTCTCGCTGTGCTTGCGAGTTCAGAAGCTTTTAAACGGTAATCCACGGATTTTCAGAAGAAAATCAGCATGTTTATTAACTCTAGCCACAAGGAGGACAGGAAGGAGGAACGTTACTATTCATTTCAGGGACACAAACGCCTGGTGAATCCTCAGACAGGCAGAAATTCAGCTGCCACGCAGTTTCTTTTTCTAGGTCAAGAACAAGAGCAGACAAGCAGGTTAATTCGTGGCCATTTCCCATTCTCCAACGCCACCGTTACATAGTTCTCAGGATGTAGATCTGAGATCACCCTTCGAGTGAGAGTCCGATTAAAATATTCTGCGTCAGGCCCTCAAGGCATAGTCACCTACTGGACTTTTCTACTGAGGTCAGGTTCACCACCTACACCCATCACTGATCCATCTTGCCAGGTAAGGCATGTCCCAATACTTCTTACATCCCCTAATGGGGACTCTCTCTCTCTCCGGAAAGCAGTTCATTAATTACCACCCAGGTAGGGTCCGACGGGAAGTATCTATTGCTAGGTTAAACCAATGAAAATTTAGCAACTGCTTTCTCCTCCAATCCTGAAAACAGGGAGCTATAATTGTCACCGAGTCCTCAGAGTTGCTGTCCTTTGACTGGAGGGGGCTGGTAGCATCACATGGCCGGAGCACACTGAGATGCCTCAACAGCAACCTGCTATGGCACAGATCTTTAGTAAGTTTCCTACTCCGGAGTCTTCAGGGCTAACCACTGGCCTTGGGAACAGGAACTGCAGCTGACCCACCTTTGTCAGTATCAGTGGGAGCCCTGGATGGACGACGCTTCCATCCAACTTCCACAAAGCTGGTTTAGTTAAGGGACAAATACATGAAATATCGCCTGTGCCGTGCCAGGGCAGCATTCCTGATCGTTAGCACTTAGCCATACCCCCTCCCCGCCCCCTCCCCTCAAAAAGACTGAGCTGCTTGCCAGTGTCCTTAGGCCCACTCTGCCCTACTTTTGGAGCTGGGGTTACCCAATTCTGTTTTCCCACAACCTCCTAAAGGGATCATCTGGATAGCGCTTAAAAGTATCTGACAATGCCCTGCTCAGACAAATCACAGCCAAAGCTAGGATGACTCTGCCTAGCAGTTTTGCAATCTACGGCCTTCTACTGCTCCCCTCCCAGTAGGGCTAATTCTAAGGCACACTTGCATTTCAGACACTGGTAGGTCTAGGCATTTAACACCAAGGCCTCCTTGCTCTGATTTTGTGTCACTGCAGCTAAAAGCTGCTCAGAGGCCTTTTTTTACTTTTTATAGCACACATGGCATTGGTTATGGAGCAGGAATCATGACCAGCTGCCAGACTCTAGTTTGGGAATCCTATGCCAGACCCAACCAGGAACTAAAGGCTACTAAGCTCCTAATAATGCATATACAACCCTAAAGTCTGCCTGGGTTTCTCATTGAAAGGGCTTCTGTGCTAGTGAGCATTAAAGAGAAGTCTCCATCTGCGTCAAGACGAGGGTTAAAGGCGTTGACAAGAATCCTAAACTCAACAGAGATTAACAAAGAGTCCTGTGGCACCTTAAAGACTAACTATAAAGTATTGAAGCATAAGCTTTCGTGGGCTAATACCCACTTCGTCGGATGCAAGCGGATTAATGGTTAACGAAGGTTAATGGGGTGAAAAATGGCTTCTGGTTTTTAATCATATAATGATACATGTGAAGAGGGTGGTTAAGGGAGTAATAAATGGAACACAACATTAAATAAAATAAATGTGATCTTAAGGGTCTGATGGTTAAATAGTAACAGAGAACAATAACAATTACTGCTTTATTAAAACCGCAGGGTCAAAGTAACTCATTCCTCAAGGAGCACAGACAAAGTTTTGCCACCAAAAGGAGAGATAAAGTATACAGCCCTTGGACTCTGGGAATGAATTTTAGAACAGGAGATTGCACAGATTATACCTATAGGGATCAATTTTTAAAAGAGTGGCTGAAGGTCAAACGCCCAGGCTGGGATTGTTAAAGAGACTGAGACCGCGCCTATATTCAAAGACAAACTGGAACTGCAGGTGAGTTTAAAGCAATTTAGTTAAATTTGGGCAACAATGGGGGCCAACTCCTAATCTGACAAACTCAGCCTGTAGAACATCCACTTCTAACTCAATCGGTTTTTAAACCAATTTAAAGTTAAACCAGTGCCATTTTGAATGTCGACAAGACCCGAGTGAAGTGTGCATTTTGCAAGTTGGGCACTTACCTCCCTCCTAAATAAAGGGTCGGATTTTCAGAAGCAGAGACCACCACCCACCAAAGTCATGGATGGGGAGAGCTCAGTATCCTGAAGCTACCTTTACACAGTCACATTTGGAACCCATTACGCCAAATACTAAAAGCGGTGTGACTTTAAATATATAATGGTACTTGGATATTACACGCACAGCCAGGAGGACTGTAGAATTGGGAATTTTACTCAATTCTTCCATTAGTGTCATACTGCAGTAGCAACTCCCTTGTTATCGAGGTCCAGGGAGTTGCGGTCGCTAAGGGTACGTCTATGTATCAGGGATCAATTTATCGCATCTCGTCTAGCCGCGATAAATCGATCCCTGAACGCACTCCCCGTCGACTCCGGAACTCCAGCTCCGTAAGAGGGAGCTCCCCACTGTGAGGATGGCCGGGTAAGTTGAACTAAGATACTTTGACTGAAGTTGCGTATCTTAGCTCAAACCCAGCCCCCCCTAAGCTCCAGCTGTCAGGGGCTAAGAGCTTTTTATAAAAGCTGCCTTTTGAACGGATGATTTCACACTTGCTGTCCAATCACAGCGTTCGTTTCCCCCAAAGCATTTCCACCATACTGCACACAACTGCATCAGTGCACACTTCACAAGAGGGCAAACTGAGTCAGCACAAGGTTAAGTTAGGAGCCCAAAGTCTAACTTCTGGTGAGCAGCAGTCAGGTCTCCTGACTCCCAGCCCTCAGGATTCAATGCAAAGTCCTGCAATTACCCCAGGGGGTTGGGCTCAGTTTGCTGTAGTAATAATCAATGAATCTTTACCGTGAGGCAGGAGAATCTTATCAGTGTTGCATTAATGAAATTTCAAGTATTTAATTTATAACTATCTGGGCATCCCTTTACTTCAGGCTGCCAAACCTGTTGCATACCAAGGTTGCAATATTTCTTATTCAGGCTGAATGGTGACAGCAGCATGGAAGGGACCTGCAATAAAATGTGATCAACGCCAGAGCAGGGTGTGTGTTTAAAGGTGACCTGCAAACAAAACAAATATGAGAGTCTGGGCCCTTTTTGGTTATGAGGCTGAAAAGAGATCTTTTCCACTTGGTTATTTTTTATTCCTCTGTAGAGATTTCAAGCATATCAAGTGTGGGTCTCCCTGGTTCTGCTGGAGGTCTCTCTTCTAAAGACCCAGAGACGGGCTAGATGAGGGGAGGAGAGGTGCTGAATCTTTACCAAAATTACTTTTCTCCCAGCTGGGTTCAGTGTTTGAGTTAGATAAGTAGAACCAAAAAAAAAAAAAAAGTTTTAAACAGTGCGATTAAGTCACTTCCTTTCCCAAGTAACAGGAAGTCACTTCCCTGGTACCCATGATGTTATAAGTTTATTAGTTCTCCAGTCCTTCATAGAGCCTTACAGGTTAGACACAAGTACAAGTTACTATTGTGATAAGGTCAGGGACTAGGAACTGCATCTAGGAGATTATTGGCAACAAGGTTGTTTTACAGGGGAAGAATGAGGCCACACTATATGCACACAGTCCCTTGATCCAACTTCAGTAGGAATTGGCAAAATGCTCTCATTCCAAACATGCCCAGCTTAGAAGTGATCTTTTCCCTGTGGTACCTGAAAAGAATGTGCAATATTCTGACCCCGACTTTCGATGACGGGGTGGGGGAAGCTCCTGAAAACATCATGCTCAAATGGTAGAGTTTCCACAGCACCAAGGTCCAAGTCACTCAATGAAAGGAAAGCAAAGAGCATCTCTGTAGGTCGGAGCTGAGCGAACTGCCTCCAGGCTGCTTTTAGGCAGGCCTCCAGCCACTCCCCCACCCCAAGACGCCTAAAGAGACAGATCCTCCCCCCAGTCCTGCCATTGGTACAGGCCCCTGCTGCCTCACTCTGGTATTTATGAACTAAACTACCCCCTTGGGAGAGCCAGGATGGCACCAGGCTCTGATGGTTCTCTCAAGGATAGCAGGCAGCACTGAGGCAATATGCACTTCCCCTGCAGTAGCAGGCTTCCCACCCTGCATTACAATGCCACCTGTTTGACTAATCGGAACATCATGTCCCTGGCCAGCGAAGTCCTTTCTCTGCTCCAAACCTGAAGTAAACAGATTCTACAGCAGCAAGGAGCCCGTTACCAAGGTCACGGTATTGATCAGACAGTGTAATTAAAATTCACAGTTCAGCTGGCCCGGTGTGACAGGGCAGCTGGGTAGCCCCGCGGGCGACATGAATAGCTGCAGCATCCGTGTCATTCCTCCTCAAAGGCACAATTCCCACAAGACTCCGGGCGCAGCAGAAGCTATTTTCCTAGCGCAGCGGCAGCCTCGATTTCAAGAACCAATTTGCCACGACTGCTGCTCAGAATTCACCCTAGATGTAAAACCACCTCTCTGCCCGGAGCCTCCACGTTCTGCCTTACGCATGCGCCCCGCAGTGTCTGCATTACGCTGCCAGCGTCCCATGGAGTCCAGGTCAACAGCAGTTCCTGGCTTGGGTGGAGAACATGGAGCTACATTTAGCCTTTGGAAAAAGGGGCATATTTCAAAATACTATTCATGACGATTAAATAAATATGGCCAGAGCATAAGTAAACGTTCATAAAGGGCTAGGTTTATGACTTATGGACCAATAAAGCCATTAAGTCTGCACCGGTGGCATTGTTCAAACCTGCTAAGTTCCAGTCCATTGCTGGTCTCAAAAGAGGCGAGTACCTTTTCAGTGTCCTGCTTACATATGGTTGCCCCCGCACTTTGGAGCGCCTTTTATATTAGGGTTTGATTCTCTCCGTTACAGAACACCCATGAACGCTCAACTGATCAGAGAGCTTAACAGGAAATTCAAGAACCTTATCACAAAATGTAACATCTCATACACTGAAGACCATACACGTTCCACCGGACCCTCACTACAGCCCACGTCGCTATAGCACGGGTTCGTGTACCACACAGTCATTGCCATGGATCCCAAATTTAAATTGGGATCCATGACAATGCGTCCCCCGCATTAGGGTGGGACCGCGCATGGAACCGCGCATGCATTCCGAATCCCAGGCTCTAGCGCAGGGGTCTCAAACATGCGGCCCGGGGGCCACATGTGGCCCGCAAAGCCCTTCCCTGCGGCCCGCCAAGCTTCCTGGCTCCCCCCCGGTCCCCCCATAGCAGTTTGCAGGATGGAGGGGCCAGAAGTGGAGGCTTCTCTGATGCCTGGCTGGGCTGCGCGTGTTTCTAGCTCTGGACTTCCTATATTGCTCTTGCTTTGTTTGCCAAACAGCTGTTGGTGGTGCCTAGCGCTTTCCAGGAGGGAATGGGGAGCTGCGTGCTCAGAGGAGGAGGTGGGGCAGGGGTGGGACCTCTTGGAAGGGGTGGAGTGGGGGCGGAGCCGGGGCAGCGAGGGCGGGGTGTGTGTCAGTGGTGCGGCCCTCGGGCCAGTGCACTAGTCCTCATGCGGCCCTCATGGTCATTTGAGTTTGAGACCCCTGCTCTAGCGAGAGTCCGGTGTATATTATAATGCACTAAATCCCGTACAAGGGGCTTCCTTTATTAGAGAATATCCTGTTTTTAAAGCCAAGCTAATATACTAAGCATAGTTCTATTTGCACAATTCTGTTCCCCCTTTATTAAAGTCCCTCCCATTAAGCAACTGATTTGCCACTCCACTGGGTAGCCATTGAAAACAGGATCCTCTCTATGTAAAACAGATGAATATACAATGTGCTGCTAAAAATGTCAAATGTTGATCTCCAACAGTCAGCTCAAACCTGGCTCTGGAGAGCAGATTCCTATAGCAAGATTGAGAAACCCGGAGCAATTGGGAACAAATGGACACAAACACTGTCCAAGCTGGAACCCAACTGTGGAAAGAATTGTCAGGGTCCCAAAGAAAGTATTGTTATAGCCTGTTCCATACCGCAAAACAACCAGCCATTTCAGGAAGAGTTTAAAAGAACTATCACCACTAGATCGTCTGTACTCGAGAACAGGCACAGCTTGTACCAGAACCAGGTTCCCATCAGGAACAGCCTCAAGGCCTCGATAACAGTAATCATGATGGAGCAGACAGGGAAACTTGCACTATTCAAAAAGGGTTGTACCTGCCTGATCTGTGATCCCTAATCATCTCAAACTGGTATTTTATAATGACACTCTTGAGAAGCCAGCCAGGACAGCTGCAGAGGAGGACAGGGAATACAGGGAGGATTTTAATCGAAGTTGGAAACTCAGCCTACTTCCAATGGCCACAGCTGCGACTCTTGAGAACAAAAGGATTTGAGCCCTGGCATGTCAGTCCAAAGGACAAAACAGAAAGGATGCATGTGTCATTCAAGTGGACCCCAAAATTCACCATCTTCTTGGTGTGCAAGAACGGGCCCCTTCAGGTTCTCCACGTCAGCTATGGTCCACCCCACTTAAACTTACGTAGAATTATTTCAAAATCTATGTTGGTGAATGTAGCAGGCAGCTGCCTGCTGAGTCAGCCCCTGCTCCCTCCTTGCCCTGCAACAGCCAGCAGCCTCTGCAAGCCCGGCCTGCTAGGGGAGGCTAATTAGCCACATGGGGGTAATCCTGGGCTGCAGGGGGGTTTAATGTGCTCCACCTGGCAGCCTCCAGGGGATATAAGGCCTGCTAGGGAGGAAGCCAGTGTGGTGGGAGATAGAGAGAGGTAAGAAGGAGGAAGGAGAAAGAGACAGTGAGAGATAGAGAAGGTGCAGGGGAGTAAGCTAGTTGAGGCAGAAATCCTGCAGGAGCTAGCTAACCCTGAGGCCAGCCAGAGACTGAGGGCTGAGCCTAAAGCTGGACTTACATAGAAGGTTGTATATAGGTGGTGGGGTTTTTGCACTGTGTGACTAAAATAAAGACACTGGTGAAGCCAAAAGCAGTCTCCTGCCTGTATTTTGAAGAGGGTGGTCAGAGGCCCGCTTACAGTGAATCCAAAGCATCAGATCACTTTCTCCTTGTGTCCCTCCGGTGATCAGAGGAGAATTTCCCTTGGAAAGAATCCCATCAGAAAGAGCCTCAGGGCCTCTTGACAGGACTTGATATCAGTAATCACCCCTTCACCCCAGTCCAACTACAGCAAAGATGCCCAGAAGGTTCTGCTCAGCCCCCTGGTGGAACCTACAGTAGGTTACTATGGGGATCAAAGCAAGGCCCAGTCCAATTTAAATTCTTCATTACAGATTTGGAAAGGAGGTCAAGAGTATGCTAATGAAATGTACGGACAATACTACACCAGCAGGAGCAGTGAATACTAGTGCTGGCAGAAATACAAAGGGTTCTAGCACTCTCAGAAATATGGGAGATTCAATTTGGAAGAGTGCTGTTAATACTTACAGAGAAATTATACCAAAAATACAGCTGTGGAGTAATAGGAATAACCTAGAAAGCAGTAATGCTGAGAGCGACTTACAGCAGACCACAATTAGAATGACCACTAACTCCCAGCTGTACATATGGAAGCATCTCAGTACAGAACTGGGGCGGTGACAACCCCTCTCTCACAGAAGAGCGGCTGGAATACTGCTTGGGCGCCTTGTCACCACACAAACTGCAGGAAGATCAGAAAGAAAGCCAAGAGGCAGCAGAGAATTACTTAAGAAAGAGTGACAAGGTGAGTGAGCTGAGTCCAATCTTTTATTGGACCAAAAGTAGCTGGTCTGGTAACAGATACTACCTCACCCATCTTGCGTGTCTTGTATCCTGGGACCAACAGCTACAACAAAGCCACACAGTTAAGGAAGAATGACAGTTAAATGTGCAGGGTCTGGCTACTCAGTGTCTAATGGTCTCTACAGCAGAGTTAATCCTGGGCTACTAGTTGGGTTTTAAGCCTTCACCCTCCTACCCTCTGACCCAAGTCTGGAAGTTCTTTAAACCCCAGCTTGCTTATTCAGCTGGGAATGTGGGGCCGAAGGCAAGCTCTGCTTCAAGTTGGGCTGAAACTGGCCCACTTTGCATTGAGAAAATGGGCTAAATCTCTTAAGTGCTGATAGCCCTCTAATGGCTTCCCACAATTCCCCCCGAAGGACAGACAAGTTCTCCCGCAATCGACACAAGTGACTAGGAAAGAATCCTAGAGCATTTCAGCACAAAGAACCATGGGATATGCACCCAGTCACACACAGGCAAGTGTGCAAACAGTGGACAGAAAGGAATTTGCAGTTGGGATGCTCACATCTGGGCGAGGCTAACCTAACTCCTCAGACTGGAGGCCAATAACCGGGGTTAACTGTCCACTGTAGACACTCTATGGAAGTGGAGATGGTTATATCTCCACCATCTCCACGTATCTGAAGGGCAGGGGAGGATTTATGGGTGGTAATTCAATGCCAGCAAATCTACGTCAGAAAGAAATTCAGAATGACTCTTAAGAAAAGCTTTGATAAGGAAATCTATTGGCTAGATTGTAACAGCCTCCAGGGATTAATGGAGGAAGCCCCAAAGTGTACTGATCCTAGAGGGAAAAATCGTATCGTCGGCAGGAGAACTAAGTGGTTTTTTCCATCGCTAGTTTCTGGCTCACTTGAGAGACGCCGAGAAGTGCATCCCAGAACACATTTCCTTCCTAGGTTGTCAGAGTAGCTTGATTCACTGGTATCCCACAGACAGACAGCAATCCAGCATGGTCTTAATGAAGTACATCATACCCCTTGGGAGTAATCTTGTATTTACGGAAAGGGGCTGTGTAGCGTGTGGCAATTCGGCCCTGAACTGATGTGCCAGGAGCAAACAGGCTCCATTTATCAAGGCTAGCCAGCACCGGGGGAAAGCACCAGAGCAGCTAGTGCAACTGACCTCAAAAATTAGCAACAGCTCTAGGGAATTCAATGAGTGCAACCCAGAGGGATTTAAATCATATGTCTAATTGGATCCCATATGTACCTATACCCTCCACCCCAAATTCAGTCCTCCCAGTGCTTCATTCGTCCCCCATCACACACCCCACTCTTCCATGGCTCTGTCCTTCCCCCACCATGCACCGAATAGCTTTGAGTCGACTGTACCACTGCAAAGCTGCAGCAGTACATTAGTATTCTCCTTGGCACCTCTAGAACACAGCCTCAGCGGGATTCCACTGATGCCATTGTACGCAGGTTCGGAAGGAAAAAGCCCAGAGCCAGTGCAGCTGGGGGGAGGGAGGGAGGGGGGAGGAAGGAGAATACCACACTTACCTGATTCTCAGGCCAAGGAGGACAGAGCCTTGGGTAGGTGCCTGACAGAGCAGGAAGCAGCTTTTAGCCTTTGTGAAATGTGACAACATTTCAGTTCTGTTGCATGAATAAGCATAACTGACTGCAGATCAACCTGATGAAAAGCAGCTCACACCTGGCAAGGTAGATGCAGTTGTGAGCTGGGCTGTGTTAGGACCCTGAAAATCATGTCACGGATTGATAAATCTGGTTCTGTGTGCGCTTTTACCCTACACGATACAGATTTCACAGAGGAGACCAGAATTTCTCAGATTGGGGGTCCTGACCCAAAAGGGAATTGCGGGGGTGGGTGGGTGTCAAGTTTATTTGGGAGGGTTCGCAGTATTACCACCTTACTTCCACACAGCCTTCAGATCTGGGCAGCTGGAGAGTGGCGGCTGTTAGCCAGGCACCCAGCTCTGAAGATAGTGCCATGCCAGCAGCAAAACAAAAGAAAGGGTGGCAATACCATACCTTGCCACTGTTACTTCTGCGCTGGCACCTTCAGAGCCCGGCAGGCAGAGAGTGGCAGCTGCTGAGGGCCCAGCTCTGCAGGCAGCGGCACAGAAGTAAGGGTGGCAATAGCATACCATGCCATTCTTACTTCTGTGGCGTTGCTGGTGGCGGCTCTGCCTTCAGAGCTGGCCAGCAGCAGCGCAGAAGTAAGGGTAGCAGTACCGCAACCCCCAACCCATAATCTTGTGATCTCCCCCCCACACACACACACACACACACACTCCTTTTTGGGTCAGGATTCCTACAATTACAACCAGATTTAAAGAGCTGAAATCATGAAATTTACGACTTTTAAAATCCTATGACTGTGAAATTGACCAAAATGGTCCATGAATTTGTCAGGGCCCTATTCATAGGTGATGTGACAGTCCTGCAGAGAGATGTCACTGAGCTGCTGTGATTTCAGTCCATGATAGAAACCCTGGATAGATACTATGCTTTGTAGTCAGCCCTTAGATCAGGGCTCCCTGATCCTGAGGTTCTACCCATCACTACTGTCTCAGTGTATTTTCCCTACTTAGAATTCATCCCACCTTAGATCAAACAGCAGCCATCACCCCCACCTGAACAATCATTTGTCACTGAAACAGTCTATGAGCCAAAGCCCTGCTCACTGAGTGGGAGGGACTTAAGGAAACTGGTACTCCTAATAAAAACAGCTCAAACCACTAGGCCCCCCTACACTGAAAAGCCCCTGATTTGACAGTGAGCTGTGGGGAAGAGATTAGTTTAGTTCTTTGCTAACACAGTACGATTCCTGAGCCATTGCAAGAATACAGTTCTGGGTGTATCCATAAAACCCTTAACACCATTCACTGCTGGAGGGAAAACTGTTGGTGGTAATCCAACTGATTCTAAAGTTCTACTAACTTCTAGGCACTACAGTACAGAACACACCGGTTAACGTTCTTAAGTATATCTCTCTGCCTTCCTTCAACTCCCCTGTGGTGTATCACTGGAGAACAAAGCTGGTGTTGTTTTGCTAACAGAAAAGACAAAGCAAGAGGAGGTCCATTAAGTAGACAGCAGTCAAGAGGGAGCCTCAGCTAAACTAGCTTCCCCAATTTACTGGGGGGAAAGACCACAAGTTTCTGTGCAGGGTCAAACGCCAGTTCACCTTGCCGCCTTTGGCCTTGTATTTAAACCCAGAGTTGATCACATTTAATCTCTTAATCACTTACCTCCTGCTGCTTCACTTTTTAACCTTTACCAACTGAATGACAAGAGAAGAAACAGGAGCTCCTCAAGGCTAGAATATGTAGCTAACAGGAATCTCACCATCCAGCTCTTTCAGGCTGCCACAAAGGGCTGATAAAACATGAGGGACACAACTACTTCTGCAGAAAATCCACTGCTGGGGATCTTCCCACAGCCCAGCTCCTATCAGTCGCTTCTCGCTAATGATCCCTCCAGCTTCTTGAGTAAGGCACTTAGCCTGGGAAACCGAACACATTGGCAACCTGTCCAAATGAACGCCGAGAGAGGCTTATTCCCATCAGCGCTTTCACGGCACTTCTCAGCAAGTGACAAGACTGCTCTTTGAAAAGCTATTCTAGAATGGTTAGTACAAAGGGAGCCAGTACCAGCACTCTCAAACCCTGGAGATGTTCCCATTCTCCCCCTGGGTCTGATCTTCATGCCCACCAGCCTTTAGAGAATGATTTGTTCAAAGCAAACCTGCTGTTGCACTCTCTCTCCTGACCAATACAGGGAATCACTCAACTGTTTGCCTGAGATGTGGAACTAAGGTTGGGGGGCGTGTGTGAAAGAAGGGCACTCCAAAGCTCAGAAAAGGGACGCAGAAGTTGCATCAACTTTGCATTAATAGAAATAAATACAAGTCTCAAGAAAGAAAGAGGCCTGTTAATGGTTATGATTTTGTTATGAGGCAATTTGAAAATGCCTTGAGCTCTAAGATAAGCTGTAGGCACTTAGCACTGTACACTTTGGAGTTTTTGCCAATGCCTCTGCTATCAGTGCTATTCCCTGCCCACACGGAGATTGTGAAAGTGGTGGCCTGAAGTATTCATTCTTACTGATGGCAATGCCATTCAACAGCCGCCTCAAAGGCCATTCATCACATGTCCTGAAGTGCTCCAGGCAGGGGCCTGGCAGCTTTGCAACCCAATGACTGCACATCAAGCTATGAAACAGGCCTAGAACTACAGAAGATTTAAGGGGCAACTATTACCTCCCATATACCCAAGTATATCAGCCCTCCCAGAGCTTCTCCCAAAGCCTCAGACTGTTACTTGCATATCCATCCTGCAAGACTAGAAGGAGGTAACAATCAAAAGAAAACACTTGGCTTTAGTTCTCTCAAAAGCATGGCAGAACCACCTATGGAAAGAAGCCGATCTTAGCCTCTGCATTCTTCTGCTCCTTCCTCCAGGCTACATTCAGTGTATGCACAAACAGAGCCATGGAGTTCCTCTGTCACTGGCAGCCGAATGCCAGTTATTTGAGGTGGTGTCTCAAATGCAAATGATTTTAAGTGGTCTCTAGATTAAACCAGTACCTCCACCCTGTAAAATTCCAGCCCCTAGGTCACCAATCAAAAAATTCTCAGCAGGAAGGCTTTGCATTTCCAGGGGCTGAGGACTGGGGTGTTTTTCCCATTTACTCTGTTCAAGCCCTAACACTGAGGCAGCAGCAGCTTAGGGGAAAACATGATATTCAACACAGCAGGTCCCTCCCACAGCATGTCTAAATCCCAGAGTCTCAGCTGCATCTACACACGCAAAGTTAAGATCTGAAATTCACACCATTCGTGCAATAGTGGCTGTAGCAGAGTTGACCACCCCCCTTCTCTGATTCTACTCAGACAGAATTTAGAGGACAGAGCGGTAAAAGCACAGTGATCACTCTATATTAGGGCTCTCACCCTGCTAGCACTGAGGCATGGATGGGAGAATTTCAGTCACTTTAAGGGTGAAGGGACAAAAGGGAAAGGCTGAGCGCAGCAAGCACTCCAAGAAGCTTGAGTTACATTCCCACAAACCTGCCTTCAGATTGGTCTTTCCCTTAAAGCTGGCATCAAATCCCTCCTTTGATTGGCTACGCGAACTTGTCCACTGCACTCACAAACATATGGAGCATGCCTCCCCCGCTCCCCAAAATGCCTGGCTTGCTGTATTCTCTACATAGCCCTTGAAAATTTCATCACACCCCTTGGGGCTCATCCCTCTGCTATCATGCCCCAGTTCATAAGCTACCTTCCCCCCCCATCCTGGCTCATGCAGCCACAAATCCACTCTTCCAAGTCACTGCAATGCTGTCCTCTTATTGACACCCCCGTGTTCAGGGTCACAGCCTAACCTGCCCAGTTCAAGTTAATCCCCAAACCTGACCCCTCACAGGTATCTGTCCCAGGCCATCACAACTCCCCCAAGCACCTTCCCCACAAAGCCTTGTGCATTGTACCTGGCATCCTCCCTACCACTCGACACCCCATCCTGCAAACAGCTCCCCATCCACATCCCCATGGCTCCTGCTCTCCCCGCATCCCCTAGTGCGACCCATGGGAAGGCACAGCAGGTGGCCAGCGGCCCTGAGACCTGAAGTCCCCACTCCCAGGGCATGAGCTGCCCCTGCCCAGGCCTTTACTGTTACCCACCCCCAACTCCAGGCCCTCCCAAACCAAGCCTTGGATCAGCTACCAACAGTGGCAGCCTCACTGTAATCCATACCCCACCTTCAAACCAGACCTTCCCCATGCCAGGACCAGCCTTCCCCCCAAGCAGAGCCCCCTACCCCGGGACCAGCCTTCCCCCCAAGCAGAGCCCCCTACCCCGGGACCAGCCTTCCCCCCAAGCAGAGCCCCCTACCCCGGGACCAGCCTTCCCCCCACCTCCAACCAGAGCCCCCTACCCCAGGACCAGCCCTTCCCCCCACCTCCAACCAGAGCCCCCTACCCCAGGACCAGCCCTTCCCCCACCTCCAACCAGAGCCCCCTACACTGTGACCAGCCCTTCCCCCACCTCCAACCAGAGCCCCCTACCCCAGGACCAGCCCTTCCCCCCACCTCCAACCAGAGCCCCCTACCCCAGGACCAGCCCTTCCCCCACCTCCAACCAGAGCCCCCTACACTGTGACCAGCCCTTCCCCCACCCCCAACCAGAGCCCCCTACCCCGGGACCAGCCCTTCCCCCCACCCCCAACCAGAGCCCCCTACACTGTGACCAGCCCTTCCCCCCACCTCCAACCAGAGCCCCCTACCCCGGGACCAGCCCTTCCCCCCACCCCCAACCAGCGCCCCCTCCCCCCGGCCCGGCCCGGCCCGGCCCCGCCGGTACCTTCTTGGGCGCCTTGGTGACGGTGGCGCGGAAGGAATACTTCTCCGCGTCCTCCATCTCCTTGGCCTGCTTCGCCTCGTCCCCGACGGCGGAATCCGGCACCGACATGCTGGCGCTGCGGGGGGGTCCGGGGGGAGGCGCGAACCGGGGGGGTCGCCCGGGGGGTCCGGGCCGGGGCAGGGGGCGTCAGGCGGGCCCGGCTCGGGAGCTCGACCAGGAGACGCCGGCCCCGCGCGCGCTGCAGCGGGGGACTGCGGCCGCCGCGCGCACCGGCAGGGGGCGGGGCTAGCCACCGGCACACGCCTCACATCACACGCCCGGGGGCGCTGCCCAGCGTGACGCCGCACGCACGCACGGGCCGGGCAGGCGACGCCGCACGCACTGAGCGGGCAGGTCCAGCGGCGCCCCCTGGCGGAGACGAACGGGAGCGAGAGAGGAGGGAGGGCGGGGGACGGTCCCGTTGCCCACCTCCTTGCCAGAGGATGTTGTGAAGGCCAAGACCAAAGGAAACAAGAACTAGATCCGTTCCTGGAGGATCGGTCCATCAATGGCTATTAGCCAGGATGGGCAGGGACGGTGTCCCTAGCCCCTGTTTGCCAGAAGCCGGGAATGGGCGACCGGGGGTGGATCACTTGATGATTCCCTGTTCTGTTCATTCCCTCGGGGGCACCTGGCACCGGTCACTGTCAGAAGACAGGACACTGGGCTGGATGGATCATGGGCCTGACCCGCTCTGGCCATTCCCAGATTCACAGACAGTCCAGCAACTGAAATAGCCCAAGAAGCCCAGACTGCTGCCCAGGCAGTTCCCTGTGAAATGTGCAATTGCAGATTAAACACCAAGGCACGTAGATGTCTGCTGCTCCCCTCCCCCCCCCCCCCCCCCCCCCCCCCCGCCAGCACCCAGCGCCTGGGACGGGCACTAGCAGCCGGCAGTGAGCGAGCAGTGTGTGCGGCCACACACACTGCAGGCTTAGGGCTCACTTGCTGGGTACAGCTCGCAGATGGCGCTGTTGCACCTCTACACAGCTGCTACTAGGTGCTTTTCATAGGCTATGCACCATTCTATCTTCCACTACCTCCTCCCACCACACACACCCTTCGGAATTATGGGCACATATGTTCTATATGCTGACAATTCTCCCCACCCCCCATACACACCTGATTTTTCTGAAATAACATCTCGGCTTGACTTGCAAGCTGGAGCTGGTCTCTATGCCTGTGGACTTTGGGGTGTAGGCAGGTTGTAGGAGATGTTTTATTCTTGCACGCATTTGGGCCTGGTTTCCCAGGACTGCGGCTGTAGCATGCTGCGGTTTCTTCCAGGAAAAGCTTCCAACAGAAAAGTCAAGTTTGCACAAAGAAAGTTGTCTCTTTACTTCCCTGTGACTTCTTACTTGGTATAATGCTGCCCTCTAAATGACCCAGCAATGACGGAGAGCAAGACAAGCTGGTGCCACAAGAGAGCAAAACCAGGACAGGAATTTGGACTCCAGTGATTCTGATAGGGAGAGCGAAGAGGAACGACATTGTGTGATGGAGCAGATACTACCCCTGAAACAGAGACTCTGCATCCAGCGGCAGAAACATTCAATCCACGCCTGAGAAACGAGGATGGTGCTGATCCCGTAGACATGGAAACGGCTGATCAGATTGATGTGACGTTCACACCAGCTAGTGAAAGACGTGAATGCCCAAACAAGCCCGTGGAACCTGCAACCAGGAACACGCAAGAGGACAGATCGTGAGAGCTTTCCTTGATTGAAGGCCAGAAGGCACCATCACGATCATCTAATAGTCTGACCTACTACACAGAACCCAGAACCTCACTTGCTCACTGCTGGAATAGGCCCATAACCTCCAGCTGAGTTACTGAAATCCTCAAATCTTCATTTAAAGACTTACAGAGAATCCACCTATTACTCCAGCTTAAACTAGCGAGGGACCCAGCATGCAAGGTCATCTGAGTAGGGAGAGAAGACATTGACATCCTCACGTTTGTCATAGGCCGTGCAAAATGCTTATTCCTATATCCAATACCGCATTCTATCCAAGACTGATACTTCATTTGCGATATTCTGATATTGATTTAAAGTATGGATGTGGCTCAAAGTAACATGCGTTATAGTTCTGAATCGTTTCTGATGTTAATTTAGTAGATTTTTTTTTTCTAAATAGCTTGCTGTTTGCCCAGAGACTTGGAGAGACATGGTTATACCAGGGATCACATAGGAGCTGTTATTTCATAAGAGAGGAGTATCTTTAGGGAATTTAAACTGCTCGGCACTGGCTATTCTGCTGGTCAGTGGGTCTACACTGGTCATAGAAATTTCCTGCTTAATGTGGAGAGAGGCGGAAGTTTCCATCCTCGGTACCAGAACTGGTGACTCCGCTGCGGACAACTGCTTAAGAGGTGGAACTTGGGGATGACTGTTAGTAAATCACATGGATAGAGAGAATGTTTTACATTTTAACAGAAAGGCTGGCAGGACATTACATTTATGAGCGGGGAGGGCAGCTCTCTCAAGGAAACGTCAGGATTATATTTACTCTCTGGGTGATATCTGTCTGCACCTTCTGCTTTAGGAGGTCAGAGTTCTGCAGCAAGAGGTCCAAGTGAACAAAGCGGGGAAGTGGGACGGGGACCCCGTAGACTGGGGGTGTTGCTGTGTGGGGCTTATTGCAGCAGTGTTTGCTGGGAGTGTTACATGGCTGCTGTCCAGGAGCTGAAATACCACCCCCGCTAGTTACATCAGCTCCTGGGGACCTCAGATTAACCCTGGGAGAGTGAAATGCAAATCCAGCCAGCGGGCCCCAGCTAAGTGGGCCCAGAACCTGACTTGGGGAAAGCGCTTTGAAAAGGCCTAAGGGTGACCCCATTACATCCCCTCCTGTTGAGGCCACAGACCAAGGGGCTGTCTGCCAGTCCTGCAACACGTTCCTACTCTTGGGAGAAGCCGCTGGAGAATTCACAGGCTGCTCCCATAGAGTTAATCACAAGCTTTAGGCTCTGAGGAATCGGGCTGGAAATTTCTTCAGCCTCCTTCCACCCTGACCCAGCGTGGACAGTTCAGGAGCCCACGGCCCATTCAGTCCTCAGCTTCTCTCTTGACGCTGGCCGCCGGGGAGCTGGTGAGAGCTTTGGCTTTGTTCACCTCTGCTCAGCTTCGATTCTGCAAAGAGCCAGACCCGGGCTCCATATCGGGCAACCCCCCGGATTTGGGGGGAATCAATCTCAAGGAACCACTGTGTCTCTTGAACAGCCGCTGGTGTTTTCTCCTCTATGCAAATAAGGCTGCATAAAGCCAGAGGAGCTCTTCGGAGGAAGATGGCCCAGCTCTGTTCTTAGAACCCACAGCCCCCGCCCACAAACCGTGGAGATTGTTATCACGGAAGCATCAGCACAAAGACGAGCTGCAGCTGAAAGACTCTGTCTGGCTCTCTCCCTGGCCTGATCTGGTTCCCTGGAGTTGCAATCTCCAGTCCCAGAGCCCCATGCTATCAGTATTGCCAGCTCTGGTGTCATCATCAAGAGTTGGATGCTCTCTGGCTGTTCTCCTTAAAGTTCCCCCTCCTGAAGGCAGGTCATTCGGTGAGAATCTCAGCTTGCTTGCTTGCATTTTTCTGTTAAAAACCACCTTTCCCCCCTGGTGATCGCAGGAAAGTGCTAGAAAATCGGACCCCAAAAGTCTCAGAAGCCAGAAAAGTCTCACATCTATTCTTGGGGAGGGGGAAGGGGGGGAAAATGTCAGGAGTTTTCAGCCAATGAGGCTTGCAGGCCTGACTCATCCTTTGTGAATGTTTGTGGTTGGCAGGGTTGTGCACTGGAAAGTCCCTTTGCAGCTGAAGCAATGGAATCCTTCCCAGAGTCCTTTGGGGAAGAGAGCAGCATGTATCGAGCACAGGGAACACCGTAGCGGATCAGAAAGGGTCCATTTAACCTAGATACAGATCAGTGCCGGATACTTCAGAGGATGATTCAAGAGGATGATTCAAGATTCAAGAATACCCCTTCGTGGACAATTATAGAATAACTAGCAACTGGGGACATCTTATTTTCATCCGATCTTTATTAACAGTGTAGGTTTTCCATTACCAATTTAGGGGGAGATCGGACAGCTGCCCTTCTTAATCCCGTACGCACTTTTTGATACGTGGGAATATCCTTGAGTGAACCCAACCAAGTCCTTGGATTCAACAGGCCAGATCCCAGCTGGCACACATCATTGCTGCTGTGTGGATGTCAATGGAACCACCCCAGTTTACACCCGCTGAGGATCTGGCCTGATAGCTTGTGGCAGGGAGTTCCACAGGACGATGGTGTGTAGCATAAAAACAAAAGTGCTTCTTAGTTCTAAACCTATTGCCGTCTCTGGATGCCCTCCTGTCTCCCCCGTGACCTCTTGGTGAGCGAAAGCAAGACACAGTGTGGCTGGAACAGGGAAACAGAGGGGGAATGGGATGCATTTGTCAGAGCTATAGATGTAAGGGCGGGCAGGGGGAGTGGATACTGTAGCAGTATCCATCTAGTATACATCTGACATCCTGACCCAGCCATGACACAAGTGTGGGGTCCTTGTCATGCTAAGTAAGGGTTAAAGGCAGCCCAGTTTGTGCCACACACTTATGAAGTGGTCAGAAGAAAAGCAGAGCAAACGAAGCTGCCTGAATCCCGCCCCTTGGAAGGGAACCAGGCAGAGAGCTGGGGGAGGCCAGTGCCAATATTCCTAGCACACAATTGCATGGCAGAGAATTTGGAGGGAATGGAATCCTACCCGTGGCACCAGAAATACAGCCTCAGGGCCAAATCCTAAGCAGGTGTAAATTGGTGCGGTGTAGATTGGTGCAAGCGCAACTGGGCGTAGGCTGGTATACACCACCCTCCTGGGTTTTGTTTAGATCCTCTTATGGCTGGGGCAGAGGGAGGGAGCCAGCGAGGGCAGAAAAGACAGGCGGAATGGGGAGGGGGGGGGAGAATAGCACCTATCCTGCTAGCCAATGGGATGCTCCTGGTGCTTCCCACCCTTGCCCCAAACACTGGTACCCTCTGGGGGCACCTTGCCAGCTAAACCCCTCAGTCCAGCAATGGGCTTTCTACTCCCCCCTAGCGAGAGCACTGGGTAGGCACCGTATCTCCTCCCACCTCGGCACAGCTAAGCAGGAAACTGGAATGCCTTGGGGCTGGCTGGCAGGAGGCCATGGGGACTGGAGGAGTTTCAGAGGGGGACGCCCAGGTCCTTTCCCCCTGTGATCGGTCTCAGCAGGGAGGGGCATGTGGGAAGCGGCAAGTCCCCCTTCCCCTCAGCTCTAGATTTGGACCCCGGCCTGGGCCCGGCGCACCCCCTGCCCTGGTGCCAGGCGGGCTGCTGAGCTAACCCCTCCCCCTGCAAGGCAGTTCATGGAGCAGAATTATGTAACCTCCCGATTACTAGCTGGAGCACAAACCACAGCAACGTTGCTCTCTGCCCAGAGTGGCTGCGAGAGCCCTTAGTCCCGGCTTTCATTAAACATTAACAGGCTGAGCCAACTCGCAGGCCGAAGCCTTGGTGGCCAGAGCTGAGAGATCCCAGGAGCCCGTGAGGTGCTAGACAGAGGAAATGGGGAGCCAGAGCTGGCACTGAGGGAATTGGCAGAGGCTCCGAAGCCTGGCCTCTCTCAGCAGGGGTGTTGCGGGTTGCATTACAGGAGCACAGGCTGTTGTCAGAGACAAGCTAAGATGAGCCCCTACTCCATGATCCTTGTGTTCCTCTGTAGAGCAAGTTCAGGTCAGATTCTCACCCCTCCCTGCTCTTCCTGGCCCCTTCACCGAGGAAAAGACTCCCCGTCCTCCCCGCCTCCAGCAACATCCCCCTCCAATGTCATCCCTTCCCCAGACCACCCCCTATCACACCCTCAGGAGTGAACTCAGGCCTCCGAGCAGAGCTGCCTACAGCCGGCATCCTGCCACAAGCGGGCTGAGTGGCGAGTCCGTACCGGAAGAGAGCAGCAGTGAGCCAGCGCGGCGTCTGCTTGGGAACAGCGTGCGCCCCTGAACGGAGGATCCGGTCTGCTCCGGCGTGCAGTCAAAGTCCAGCAGGCAGAGCTCAGCATCGGGCAATGATCCAGAGGAAAAGCATGTGGACGTTTTTAACCCTGGCGGAGTCCAGGTGATACTAGAGGAGCAGAAAGGATGTAATTTTAGAGGAGGACCCCTCTTCCTTTCAGGACCTCCCCCCATTTCTCTCTAGGTAGTAGAGGGGTCTTTAGCAAGTCTCTGACCCCATTTAATCTGGAGGAGACAGGCTGGTCATGGGACCTTTCTTCATAAGCCTGGATTCTTGGGCTCCTCGTGGAGGGAGGTGCTGCTTCGCGGGAGGAACAGGGATAAACACAGGCCCAGAGGATCAGATTTCCATCCAGCCCTGTGTTGTGATCACCTGCAAGACAGGCCCAGGAAGTTTGGGATCAGGTTTCTCGGGGCTCTGCACCTATCACTGGAGCTGGGTTTTCAAGAGCTCAGCCCCCCTTTCAGGCCCTGTCTACACTAGCAAGCTGGACTACTTTAACCTGTCCCCTGCCTCCCCGGGTCTGGATACAGCTATCACAGCATAAAGAGGCAGTGTGGCTTAGTGCATAGAGCACTGGACTAGGGGTCAGGAGACCGGCTCTGCCACTGGCCTGCTGGATGGCCTTGGGCAAGTAACACCTCTCTCTACCTCAGTTTCCCCACCTGTAAAACAGGGATAACGAGGCTGACTTCCTTTGTAAAGTGCTTTGAGGCCTACTGATTAAAAGTGCCTGAGAAGACCATATTAGTGTTGTTATAGGTGCTCATAGCGGTATAGCTACAGGGAGGGGAATAAGCTAGACTGGTAGGGGCAGGCCGATGCCCTCATACCCACGTACTTGTGGCCCAGGCAGGCTCCTCTCCCAGTCTGCCAATGATTCACTCCCAGCACAGAGTATTTAAATCAAGATCCCTCCAGGGGGGAGGGGGGTGATATTGATTAGCTCTTTTTTAAGGAGCCCCTTAAATCCACCTTTCTTCTGGCAGCCTGGGCACTAAGTCTGACAGGCCTCCTCACCCAAATCCAGGAGTCCCCCCCGATCTACCCCTGGGCAGGCAGCCTTACCCTTCTTGTCTGTAGGAGTGCCCCAGCCATTCCTCCTGGGGCTGGGAAGTGACTCGGGGCAGGCGGTCTCCGCCAGCTTCTCCCCAGCTGATCCCTTTCCCTGCTTAGCCCTTGCAATTAGCCCCAGCTGAGTTAGGAGCTGATATTTAATGGCTACAGGTGGGCCAAGCTGGGAGACTGGGCCACGTCTGTAGTGCACACCTACAGCCCACTCGGGGGGCCTATCAGGGTAAAGATCATCTCTCACTGGCCTGGCTCTACCTGTACAAACATGGTGGATGAGGTGTCAGGCACCTAAAACGAGGGCCCGCTTTTCCAAACGGCCCCGCGCCCCCTGTGCGGAGCCCTCCCGAACAGCCAGCCCCCCTGCGCTCAACTGAGAACCGGCCCTTTCAGTACACCGTACCCCCGGGTGTGTTGTCGTGACAACCCCGGCCGTCATTTACCGTACACAAGGGAGGAAGTAACACCTAGTCACTGCGTCCTGCCGGGTGACGCACGAGGCTGCTTGTGGGTGCTGGGTTGTAGCGCTGACATCTGGGTGCCGTACGCGATTCGGTACACAATCCCCGGGGGATTGTTTATTGCTCAGTAGAGACACTATTCAGTCTGGTCTTCACCTCAGTGTCCTACCTAGACACCTCTGTGTGCCCCCCATCATACTATATCAGCTAAGTGGCCCCACCCAGGTGTTTATAGGGGGGTTGTCTGTGGGGGGTCCTTTCAGTAGGGATTTTAAGGTTTATTTATAGCACATGTGGGCCTGAGTTGTGCACCGTGACCCCACTGCCGTGCAACACGGCTCTGGTGTGACACGAGGACACCATCTCGTGACCCGCGTCGTGACAAGGCCGCACCGCAGCCATGCCTCCAGGGCCGGCGACAGAAATTTTGGGGCCCCCTACTCTGATCGTTGGGGGCCCCCTACTCTGATCGTTAATCGTTGGGGGCCCCCTACTCTGATCGTTAATCGTTGGGGGCCCCCTACTCTGATAGCGGACCCACAGTGGGGGGCCGCCCCGGGGGCAGCTTCCCCACAGCCTATCCGGCCCCGCCACGCCCCCCCCCCCCAGCAGACCGGCTGCTCCCCACGTGTCCGCCCCGCCGCAGCAGCTGGGCAGGCAGCGCCCCACACTTCCCGGGAGGCTCCTGCCAGCGGCCGGCCGCCCTGCCTGCTGCAGGCGGGGCGGGCATGGGGCCAGTCTCCCGCCGGGGCTACCCCGGGACGCGCTAGGGCCGCCCCGCTGCACCCCGGCCAGGCCCCTGACCCTGCCGGCCGCGGTGGGAAGGACCCGGACCTGGCCGCGGTGGGAGGGACCCGGCCCGGCTCCCGCCCCAGCGCACCGGGGGAGGGGTTTTCCCAGGCTCCGGCAAGGCAGCTGCTCCTGGCTCCCCCCCGCGCCCCTAACCTCAGCCGCGGGCGGCGGCAATAAACCATCCCGGCACCAGCGCCGCCCGTGCCCAGCCCGCGGAGACAGGCCCAGCGACAAGGGGGGGGGGAGGACTATGGGCCCCGGACTTAAGGGGGCCCCCCCCTTAAGTCCAGGGCTGGTACAGCTCTACCCGTAGTACCCCCGTCGCCCTGCGTGCCTCAGCATAAACTAACGGCCTCCCCCCACCACCACCACTCCACAGCGTGACTGGCCGAGGCCGGGGTCTGATACTGCAAAGGTGGCAGGAGGAGCCCGGCTGAGCAGAACGGACCTGGCTGTTTTTCAGATCCTTCGCGCCGCGTCGGCCTGGGCGTGTGACTGTGGGCGAGGGCGGGTGTGTGGGTGCACGCACCCACGCGGTGCCTGCAGCCGGGAATTCCAGTTAATAAGTGCCCAGGGAGTATGAAGGCTGCTGCCAAGAAGGCGGGAACGGGTCTTATTGCTGTTTAGCAACATGAGGAAGGGAGACTTGGGGGGGCCAGGCTGGGTTTGCACAGACTGAAGGCACAGAAGGGAGGGGCCCATTGGGCCTGGGAACGGCTTTGACTAGGAAACTGTCTGGAGAGGCAACCAGGAGAAAACTCCTTCACCTTTTTGTTGAGGAATAAAGTGGCAAGGGGGAGAGGGGGAGGATGCAGGGAAGGGCTGCAGGGAGGAGGCCTGACCACCCTTTCCAAATGCAAAAACGGGACCCCTGCGGGAGTCCCACCCCCCCTGTGGCCCCACCCCCTGCTCCTCCTCTTTCCTGTGCAAGGTATTATGAGCTGTAATCATTAGGTGCAGAGCTCATTAAAGGCTGCTCAAAGGTGCAATCTTCTAACAAGTCTCAGATGGGGCTTACGATCCAAAACAATGTGTCTGAAAAAAACCAAACCCATCAAAATAAAAACAGAAAAATTCTCCCTCCCCACCCCAAAATGTGGTTTCCTTAAAAAAAAACAACAGAAAACAATTCCCCCAAATTAAAATGTCCAATTTGCTCGAAAAGCCATTACCTACCCCTCATTGACGGAGACATTTCAACCGTCCCTGCTCTCTAGGAACTGGAGGTAAAGGGGCCAGATCATCAGATGGTAAAGCAAGGTAGCATCATTGACTTCAATAGGATCAGTGCGCCAGTTTGCACCGGCTCAGGACTGGGCCCCAAACCACCGCATCAGTTCACACGGGCCTCCCAAGAGCCCCTGCTGATCTCGGCCAGTTTCAACCCAGCGAGGCTGGCGCAGCTGTGAGAAAGCAAAAGCGTCTGGTTAAGGGAAATCCTGCCTCCCGACCCTTTCCGGGCGGATTCTGCCCCATCAGCCTTCTTGCTGGGCTCGTGGTGGGTTTGTGGGAGAACGCGGAGCAAAGGTTTCCCAGGATGGGCTGAGGCTCTTTTTCCCATGCCCAAGGTGGTCAGTATCTGTCTGGAGTCAGCCGGAGCAGAGTCCTTGATCAGGAACTGGGTTTAGAACTTGAGTGTCTCTGACTGTCCCATGACAGCGGACGGGTCTGGGCCCCTGTGATGGGAAGCAGGCAGGGCCCAAAGGACTTGGCCCTCAACTCTTGTAGGGGTGGGGGAGAAGAGAGCGCCCCCTCTTGACTGAGGAGCCACATCCCCAGAAGGAGGGGGGAAGCCGGTGCGGTGCAGCCCTATTAGATGCTTCCGCTCCTCCTGCGTCGTACAGCACGTCGTAAAAACACGCCCGACGGCAACTGGTCAATCAGCCAAGCACATGGCCCCGTTTCTAAGCTCCTCCCCTTCATTGCATAGTCAAATACCCTACCCCTTCTGCCATGGCTGCGCTGGGCACCGTTCTCCGTGTCGCCGATGGTACTTCAACTGCCGCCATAGTCCTTTAGCTAGCACTGTACCTCGGCCAAGGCTCCCGACCCCGTCTCATCCAGGCCTTCTGCCGCAGTTCCCCAGGGCTGCTTCAGTTCACGGACACCCTCACACCCGCTAGAGCGCCTCCTCATGGCCAGAAGCAGCAGCCGGGCACCACTTCGCTGCCTCCCACACTGTGTGATCTTGGGCACTTAATGTCTCTGCTCCCCCTCTGTAAAGGGGGGCTAGAAATACGCCCTTTGCCTCTGGCACAAAGGGGCGGCAAGATCAGCCCCTGTGCTCAGGGGGAGGTCGTTACATCCCCTGGGCATTAAACTAAGACATCACCTCAGTGCCGGTATAGCCGAAGCGTCGACTGTTTCCAGGCCCTACTGTGCTGGGCTTGAACTCACAACTGAGTCCACATCACGGAGCCTCCCTGCTCCGTGTGCCCAGGCTGACGAGCGGGTGGGGGTCGTGTGTGCACTGCCCATCCCGGCAGGATTAGGTTAGATGCTCCCGCGGCAATAAGGCCCAGCTGCCCCCAGCTTTGCACCGCGGTGGGTGCCGGGCCTACTCCCAACCCGAGCAGGCCTCCCGGCAGAGGTCTCCCAGACACTGACCCAGTGCACCCAGCGAGGGAGGAGTCCACATGCGCCCGGCCCTGGCCGATCCAGATGGCTGCCGAGAACAGCTCCAGTGAGTCACAGGGCCGCCTAAACAAAGGCAGATGTGGCTGCTCTGGGAGTGTGCTGAGCGGGGACAGAGAGCGAGGAGAATCCTCCTTGGGGGGGGGGGGGGGGGTGTCCACCACAACTCGATTGCGCTGGCCTCATGGCCTCCCCACCCTCCTGCTGCGCAAGCCCTTAAAATCTTCCTTCTCCAACCCCACTCCCTTTCCAGGTCTCCTCCATTCCCCTCTCCTCCTCACTCTTCCCTTTCTTCCTCTCTCCTCCTCCATTCCCTTTCCGCCTCGCTGCCTCCTCTTCTTTCCTCCTCCTCTCTTCCCCTCCACTCCTACCTCCCCCCGGCCCATTCTCTCCTCTCCGTTTCCCTCCCTCTGCTTTTTAAAAAACGGCTTTTTTAACTCCAAAGCATTAAAAACACCAGGGCCGAGACGGAGCCAGGACTAAAATACCCACAGTAAGAGGGACCATGGATGGCTCCTTCCCTGCTCTGACTGTGTATTAGACCCACGCCCTGATCTGGCTCCCATACCAACTGTACAGCATTAGAAATCCATCCACTTCAATGGAGGTATTCCTGATTTACATCCCACGTGAGCGAGGGGGCCCTGAGTCCTCCCAGGGGCAGCAGACCCCTTCATTTCACAACTGTACCCTCGGGCAGAGGACATGCGACATTGTCAACCCCAAATGTTCACATCTCATGAGTCAGGCTCACCAAAACCCACGAGACTGGCCTTAAATCCATGCGATTGTGTAAAAATAACAGATTCCACGTTCTTTGGAGCTGCGTCTTTTGGGTGCACTGGGGTCACCTTCTGACGCTTTCTCTGCAGCCACAAGGGCTAGAAATGGACTTTTGCTTTCAGCATGAAGGCTGCAATTATCCCAGATCTACTTGTTCCTCCGGGAGCTGGGGCTTTAAGACAATAAGTATCCTGAGACTCAGGACAGAATCGTGCCAGTCGGCGACACATGGGGGAAAAAGTCGTTGAGTGACACTAAGTGTTTTCTTGGGATAATAGCTGGGGCTACTGCAGAAGCAGCTTGACTTCTCCCCATGGAACCCCCCAGTCCTTCCCCCCCAGCTCAGCCGCATGGCTCCTGGGTATGGAGTCTTGCTGTTAGGCCTAGTGTTTTTCACACAACAGAACAATCTGAGAAAAACCACAGGGGACATGGTTGGGTCTCAAATAGGTATGGTCACCAAGGCCTTATTTACACTGGGAAATTGACCACAACAGCTACTGCATCAGAACTACTTCAAGAGCTAATCCCCAATAGCGTCCTGTGTGGACAAACCCGAACTATTCACACACATAGACACCCACCCCCACCCCAACATGCACAATCGGCACCACGAGAGGGATCACAAACTTTAAAGGGCTACTGTCCTATTCCTCCATGTTACACCAACCTTCCCAAAGCCATTCCTTCTGGTCTGGCAGCCCGTGTCTAACACTATCCCAGAACTCCTGTGCAAGCAAAGGCAGTGCTCACGGTCACTGGGTCCTGCCCTGTCACACCAGGCTCCAAATCAAACACCCTAAACACCCCTGAACATGGGGAATGTTCTGATCACCGCACCAACGCTGTGGAAAAAGCGAGATAAAACGTCCCCCTTCCTAGCCCAGGCAGCCACAGTGGAAACTTGATTTGAAATATGAAAAATGCTGGAGGTCGAATCAATCTCCTTTTGCTTTGTACCATAGCAACAGAACAAGTGCCGAGTTGGTGGAATTCAGGCCGTTCACTTAGCCTGGGCAAACGGAAATAGCACTTCATGCGACGCATAGTGAAACTGACCTCCCCGTCACAGGAAACCATTGAGTCAGTTACCAGCGAATGGCCTAGTTTTTGCTTTTAAGAGGCCGGCTCATTTTTTCATGGCCCTTCCAAACATAACGACTAAGGCTCCAGGCTAAGATAACAAAGGGGATATGAGAGGTAACAAAGTCCTGTGGACTTTGTTACCTCTGCTATTCCAGACTAACACGGCTACCTCTCTGAAAGGGGATATGGACTCTCCCACTCCAAGGCACAAGCGGGTCACCTATACAGATCAAGAAGAGTTTGCTCCCCATCCCCTCCCGATGATCACCCTGGCCCTTGGAGTTCAGTGGGAGCAGGATTGGGCCCTAAATGCAGGATGGGGGCGGGCGGAGCTGAACTTCCAGTGAAGCATCAAGTACAGGCGATGAGCCAGGCAATCAGAGTTGATCGGCAAGTGGCCCAGTTTGGCAAGTGGCCCTCCTAGGCACAGCTGGTTGAGATCCTGAGGTATGTAAACAGGAAGAGGGCAAACAAAGCACTTAATCAAAAGCCACAACCTTTGAAGTCCCATAAAAGTATGAGAGAGACGCGCTCTCAGCCCCAGCATCTGCCTGGTTCTCAAGCTGCTCCGGCCCCTGGCTCAAGGACACGCTGCGTCCTTCCTCTCTCTCCTCTTGGGGCTGCACAGCTGGGAAGCCTGCTCTCTGGAGCTCACGGACCGCTCCTAAGCTAGGTCCACCCTCTGAAGGCTGATGAGGAGCTGCAAGTGCTGGCTGTAGACAGGTTGCTGATCCTCCCAGAACGATGGTACCATCATTATTGTGCACTCTCTCCATCTCTCTCCGGACACCACGTCTACCTGTCAGTTCCTAGTATGATCTACCTGTCGATCTACCTACCTGTCCTCCTAGATCTTAGTCTACTGATCTAATCTATGTAGGATTGTTTGAAGGCACCCGTTATCGGGGTATCTAGGCTCCTATAGGGACACAGGAATTTCCAGCTTGGATCAACCCAGTATCCAGCTAGCCCAGAGTTGTGTTCCCACGACTGCAGGTAGCATCAGCTGCTTCAGGGGAAGGGTCAGACCCTGCAGTAGCCGATATGGGGTAACCGACCCTAACCTTGTCTCCCCCGATCTCAAATGGTTAGCGGGATTGGCTTAAATCCTGACTCACGAAAGTTCTTTAGTCTTGAAGGTTTCCACTGTTGTTCCAATGATTTACATTGTGTCACCCCAGTGCAGTAGGCGCTACAGAAACACAGATCCCATCGGGAGCTGGAGGGAGGTCGTTCCGAAGTCTAGTAATCATTGAGATCCAAAAACCTCCCCCCCATTGCTGAAGACCCCTTAGAGCAAGGGTGGGAAAACTTTACGGAGGGCCGGGTAGGGAAGGCTGGGCCTCCCCAAGCCGCCTGGCCCCACCCCTATCTAACCCCCTCCTGACTGCCCCCCTCAGAATCCCCGACCCATCTAACCACCCCTGCTCCTTGTCTCATGACTGCCCCCTCCAGAGACCCTCCCGCCCCAATCACCTCTCCAGGACCCCACGTCCCATCCAACCCCCCCATTCCCCAACCCCTGACTGCCCCCTCCCCCCGAGACCCTCTGGCCCTTATCCAATCCCCTGCCACCAGCCCCGGCCCCCTTACCACACCACTCGGAATAGCGCATCTGGCCTGGGGCCAGACACGCTGCCGCGCTGATCTGCCGGTGCACCCAGCCCCACCCCCTCACAGAGCACTGCTTGTGTGGTGGAGCTCGGGGGTGGGGGGGGCATAGTTTGCCCACCCCTGCCTTAGAGGATGGTTTTTTCCATCATCCCCTCCAGCCCCAAAGAGCTGGCCGTCGATGCAAACCTAAGTCGCTCGGCTGACCTGGTAACAACATGAGCGGAAGGCTTCACCCCTGAGCCCCACCTGTGGCTTCCCTCCTTAGACGGTCAGGGTTGGAAGGGACCTCAGGAGCCATCTAGTCCAACCCCCTATTCAAAGCAGGACCAACCCCAACTACATCAAAGGCTGAGAGCTGGAGGAGCGCTTCCCAATGACCAACAAGCACAAGTCCACTATCCCAGAGTTACAAAGTGCCACAGGTCCGTGTTTATTATTATTATTATTGTTAAATACACAAGCCGGTTCCTATTTGTTTTTTTAAATAGACATTATTTATTAAATGACTTTGTATAAAATAATTCACAATTTCAAAGTATAAAAAAACAACAGAGACACAAACAACACAGTTGGAACCAAACCAACAGCTCTCTTTGTCGGGAGCTACTCTCCCGTTGGCTAATATATGTGGAATAACATGACATGGAAGGTGCATAGCTCTAGTAGACAGAGTCGGACCCGGGGTTGTTAGCCCTCAGTTGGTGTAAATCAGTGGAGATCCACTGCTTGCCACTGAGATATGTTGGCCGATGCCAAACCAAGATCTAGCTGGCTGATGAGCAGATGGATTTTACAGGCATGATTCTGATTCTATTTCCATCTGTCTGACTCCGCTGAACTCAGTGGGATTACTCCTGGTTTATTTACACAGGGGTCCGCGAGATCCGGAGCAGACTCTCGGAGCCCTTGACCCGCAAGCTGTGTGTATATCTCACCACTATCGCGTGCCGCATGGGAAGGGGAAAATGTGCCTTCGGACGTAATAAATAGACGTAAAGAAAACTATGAATAATTTAAAAGCATCGGGTTTTAAATAGGGTTTCTCCCGCCCTTTAAAAAAATAAAACATTTATGGCTGCGAGTAGAGGCGTCCCCATCTTCGAGCCGGGGCTCAAATCAGCAGAGTTCCATAGTTAGACTGATTTACACCCGCTGAGCATCCGGCCCTCGGCTCCGATCAGATGCGGAGTGTCAGCAAAGTTTGAGGTCGTGGGCCAGGTCTTCAGTGGGCGTAAACCGCTGAAGGCAACGGGAACTCTGGTGAATTACTTCAACGGGGGATACGGTCCAATGGGGGCTCTTCTGCCATATGATGCAGAGCAGGCCCGTAGCAGGTGAAAGACAATGGTGAGGTTGGCAGGGGGAGGTCTGATGGGGCAAGGGGAGGAATAACGCCTTCTCCCCAATGCTGGAGGGGAGAGCCATGTTCAGAGAGAGGCTGGAGGCAAATGTGAGTCTGGAGTGGCCAAACGGGGTTCATTTCTGAATGGGACGGGTCACCCGGGGAGCGGAGGCACCCGAGGCTGTCTGGAGCCCTCAGCGGACTGGGCTGCCAAGGTTCGGGAAGGTCGAGCAGTCGGGAGTCGTGGGACCCGCGCTGGCTCACGGTGTGATGTGTTCGAAGCCCAGCAGGGACCTTAACCACTCTAAGCCTCGGCGGTCCAATGGGGACATCACGGAAGGCTGGCAAAGCTCCCCGGGATTTTAAAAGCGGAGCCAGGAGGCGACTAGAGACCAGGATGAGCCTAACTGGGAGCCACCTGAAACCTGCCTGTGTCCCACTCCCTGGCCGGAGCTCCACAGACGGACCGCACCAGTTAGCACAGGGCTGTCACTTCCGCCACGCAGCGTCATTCCATCAAGGAGTTCCCTACCGAGATATACACACAGGATCAAAGGCCCGTCGGTCTGCTGCACCCATGTTACTGGATAAAAAGTCCTCTACGGAGCAAGACGCATTCAGTCTCTCAAAAGCACAGTCATCAACATCCAGTCCGGAACACAAGGCCAGCCTGCGTTCAACGCCGGCTGTGACCCAGGCTCCTGCCGCCGGTCACGCCAGCTCCCACCAATAAAATACTTTACAGGAGAAGGAGATTTCTCCAATATATTAACACACAAAGGCAGTTGTCCCAACCTGAGGCCGGCTCAGGATTATCACAAGCAGAGTGCCTGGACGGGGTGGGGGGGGAAGGAGGATGGAATGACAGGCAGTAGGCACAACCGGACGGACGGCCCGCTGAGCAGGAGGGACTAACCCAAACAGCCAGCCCCCGTCGCTGGGGGGAAGCAGGAGAGTTAAAATTCACAGTGTGGAGGTTTCCCCTTTGCCTTTGGGGGCTGGAACCCAGGACCCCAATTTGTACCCCTATTACTCTGTGGCGTGGCCTGGGTATGGGAGGGAGCAAGCACCCCTAAAGTCAGGGTGCACCTTCCCCTCTCCGCAGGGCCTCTACCTCTCACTGGAGTGCAGGGGGATGGGAGAGCGGACCGGGACCGGGAGCCCAAAGGTCAGAGACCAATCCCAGAGTCCGATATGCTGAGCCAACAGGCTTCTAGGGAAGGGCACGAGGAGAGGACTGATGGCAAGCACAGCCTATTACGCTGTCCGGAGCCAGACACAGTGGCATGGAGGGGACCGGCACTGGCTCTGATGATCACACAAGGGGGGATCCGAATGCCGCCGTGCTGGGGCAGACGGTGAGCGGCTGGCAGGGGAGAGGCAGACTCAGCTCGCCACCGGGTGGCCGCCTAGCCGAAAAGCAGCCGATCCCCTCCGCCCTGGGGATGGAGCTGGTCGAAGGAGCAGGAAGAAAGAGACCCCGGACCGCAGTCCCCACCCCTCCCGTCCCACTGCAGCCAGTTCCGACCCGGAGCACGCAGGGAGCAGCGACAACCTGGCAGGCTCAGCAGAGTCCTCTCCGTCTTGCCCAGGCATGCCCCTTGGCGCAGAGCCCTCCGCGGCAGGCACCGCCAGTGTCACGCCATCCGAACTCGCAGCCTAGTCCGCCTAACCCTTTCCAGCCTGGAGAGGATCAGGCAACGCCATTCTCAGGACCGTTGAGCCAAAAAAACCATCCGTCCCAGTGCCCGGTCCGCCGGGGCGGTCCCGCTGGCTGCTCCGAGCGAGCGAGGGGTGGGGCTGGCCGGGGCGGGTGGCCCGGGCGCCAGTGCCAAGAACGAACAGCATCCATTTCCAGCTCTTTCCGTCTCTCCCGGCCGTGCAGACAGGAACAGCGAGCGAGAGCAAGGGACCGTCGTCGGCACCGGGGACGACGGAGGAGGGAACCGGCCGCCGCAGATTCGCCTCCAGCCGGGGCCGAGATCCCACGCGAAAGGGAGGGTTCGAAGCCGCTGCTCTTCCTGGGACTGGAAAGGCCCAGCTGGGAAGGAAAGGAGATTGAAATCAGCGCGGGGACACGAGACTGCCCAGGGATGGGGGAAGGCGGCTGATACGGGGCTGAGATTCTTGTAAGTGCAGGAAGCAGGGAACAAGCCCTGCCAGGCTTAGAAGTTTACCCAGGAGGGAGCGGTCGGGATCTCGGAGAGTCAGTGTTTATGCCAGAGGCTCAGAGCCTCTTGGCAGGTGGGGTTGTTTACCTGGCTCACACACACCCTTCACGCTGGGTTGTGCTAAACTGAAACTAGGACAGTTAAAAGTACACAGCCGGGGTAGGAAGAAACCAGCCTGCGGAACAAGGGGCACCGGGGCTCAGCCTGCAAAACCAGCACCGCATGGGCCCCGTGGTTAGAGCCAGAGAGGCCACTACAAACCTGCCCAGTAGACAAGGTGATTCCCCCTCCCCTGGGATCTGAGTGGCCTGCCGGGCCCTTCCCTCCTTGCGCAGCCACCATCATAAAGGTTTCACGGCCCAAATGAGGTGACCCTTGGGCAGCCCCATTTCCAGCAGTGGGTTGGCAGAGGGGGTCACGGAACGGCATTGGCACTTAATGGCCAATTCTGCCAATGCAAATGCCCAGGGCAAATGGGAACGGACTCCAGTCCCTTCTCCCCTCACTGGGCTGGCCCTGCAGGGCTACCAGGAGTGACCCGAGCAGGAACTTGGCGTGACTCAGTCGCCCCCAGGAGCTCATCCGCGGAGCGGGGAGGGGACCATTTCAGAGCAGAACTGCCCTTTGCAGCCGAACAGATCCCCGGCTGGCAGAAGCCTGATCTGCCCCTGCCAGCCCCAGCCCAGGGTCGTGACCGGACGCCCGGATCTACCAGTGGGTCCTAGACAGGAACCAGCCGGTGACATTTCCATTTCCCGTCGCTAAGGGCCTTGCACGACAGCTAGGAAACCTGGCCTCCGTTGCCAGGTGCTTAAGCTGCCAAGCAATAAGCTGGCAGCCCCACGCTCGGCGTATCAACCCCAGGGCCCGCCTCAGCCATTCCGAACCTCCCGCCGGGCCGGGCTGCGGGAGAGGGGCCTGGGTTCGAGGGGGGCTGTCGGCCAGAGAAAGCGGGGCGCCTTACCTCATAGCGCGCCCTGCACCCGCAACTCCAAAGGCTCCGCCCCTCCATTCAGCGGCCTGCAAAGAGAAGCAACATCCAGGGGATCAAGCCAGGGCCAGGGGCTGAAGGGGGGGGGGGGAGAAGGTTCAATTTGTGCCCCACAGGGAGAGGCCCAGTGCCCCTCGCTGCCAGGCAGGCAGGACGGGGCTGGGTCCAGCGTTCCAATGGGGGGGGGGGAGGCCCGAGGGATAGGACGCTGCAGGCCAGAGAAGAGCCCACAAAGCCCACCGAGCCCCTGAGAAGCCCGTTTTGCAGCCCTAGGTCGTAGCCTCTCACCTTCCCTCCAGGTCTTCTGGGTCGTTTCCTCTCGGCTGCAGCCACCTCTCCTGGGCCTGTGAGGGGGAAGCAGAGGGATCAGGCTTGGACTGGTCTGTGCCAGCCGCGAGTGGGGAAGCGCCTGGACTCTTTCTAGCCCCTTTTCCCTGCGGTGGGCAGTGGCCCAGGATGCCAGAGCCCCGGGCGGGGGGGGGGGGGGGCAGAGTCCCCAGTGTTAGCCAGAGCCCTGGGGGAGGTGTGAACATACAGGCGTCCCCGAGGGAGGAGGCAGCCAGGGTGGGCAGCTGGGACTGGAGTCTCCCCCCACTCCCCGGGCCCATCCCCCACTGGAGTCATCACACCAAACACACTCCCATGGGGCAGGAGGATGGGACGGTCCCAGTTATGAGAATTGATCCCCCCCCCCCCCCTGCCACCCGAGCCCCTATGGTGCTTTGCAGTCCCTGATGAGTGGGCTCTGCGAGGGATTTTACAGCTGGGGAAACTGAGGCACGGAGAGGGGTTTTTGGGGAGGGGAGTGACTTGTCCAAGACTACCTCACAGAGCTGGGAGAAGAACCCAGGCCCCCTGACTCCCAGCCTCCCGCTCGAACTACTCGAGATGCTGCCTTGCTGGGAGATGATGCATCTTGAACCCACTAGCCAGCCCAGCCCGCTGCTGGGACTAGCCGCGGGGCTTACCCTGGATCTACGCTTGTAGAAGAGGAGGCCTCCGACGGCCAGCAGGATCGCCACGGTCGCCAGGACTGCCACCAGCACGTAGGACGTGACCTCCCACTGGGTCCGCTGTGGCTGCGCCTCCCTCCTGCGCTGGTCTGTGTTCGGAGGAAGCATGTCAGGGTCAGGGATGGGTCCTGCCAGGCGGTCGTCGGGCTCTCTGAACCCGGGCAGCCCCCCTGGTCTCTTTCCTCGGAGCTCCGTGGCGTGCGGCGTGTCTGGGGCATTGCCCTGCCCAGCCGGGCGCCGAGGACTCCCCCTGGGGGGCGTCTCCGGGGCAGGGGGGCTGGCAGGGGGAGCGGCCGTCCTGGAGAAGTGGTGCTGCCGTACGGAGATGGGCTCCGCGGAGCCCAGGGAGGGGCTCGGCCACAGCTCACTGGGCGGGGGAGTCACGAATCGGCCACCGGGGTCCGCTCCGGAGGCCTCCACAGCCTCGGACGTCGGGTCTGGGCTGGACGCGGCAGCGGCACGGCTGGGATCTACCAGGTGGGCGCTCGGCTCTGCCGCGGAGAACGCCCAGGCGGCTTGGGCGACGTCTTCGCCTGCCCGCGGCTGGGTCTGCGTCCCGCCGGGGGATGCGCCGAGCCCAGTCGGCCGGGCCCGGATTCGCTCCGCCTCTGTCCCGGCGGGATGAATCTCTTCCCTCCGTAGCGTCTCTCCACCTGAGGCCGGGAGGCCGGGAGGGGAGGTGAAGACGTCCACGGTGCCAGGGGGCTCCTGGCCGGGAGGCCGGGTTAGGTCCAGGGGCGGTTCGGTGCCGACGGACCCACCACCCGGTCCCCGCGATGCTGATGCGAGCTCCAGTTCTGCTGGTGGCGAGGACACGGCCCAGACCAACGGGCTCTCCACAGCGCTCAGGCCTCTGTGCGTGCTTCTGGTTACCCGGGAGGTGTTTTCTAACTTGAGTGGGAGCTGTGCAGTACCGGGCCGGCTGTGCGGCAGGCGGGGGCTTCCCGCTGCCTCCTTGCTGCCCAGGTGGGGCACAGTGGCAGGGAAGGGCTTGGAGGCCGAGTGGGGAGACCCCGGGGATCCCTCACGCGGGGAGCGGGGGGATGGACAGTTGCAGTCACGCTCCGTCACCACACCTGAAAGAACCAGAGAGAGGCCATAGAGTCACCAGCCTCCAGGGGGAAGAGGGAATGGCCTTTAGGGCCGGCTCAGTCCCTTTCCCCTACCCACCCTGCCCCAGGGCCCAGCCTGGCGCCGGAGCTGAAAGAGGAGGCAGAGCAGCGAGAGCCCAGACTGAGGGGTGGGGGGACAGCGGCGGGCAGAGCAAAAAGAGGTAAATTGAGGTACGGGAGGTAAATTGAGGCTGTGAGACGCCGACCCGCAAGCAGTACACAGAGAGCAGAAGCCATTAGCGAGAAGGGAGGGGTCCAGGAGGTGCAGGCAGCTGGCCAGAGGGACTGGGGGTGGGGCAGGGTCGGGGGGACCATGGTGGTTAGCGGGCCCGAGCGCGGCAGTGTCCACATGGCGGCAGGGACTTGTCCAGAGGCAGTAGAGCGTCTGAGGCTTGTGTCCTTGCCAGCAGCAGCTGCGCAAGCAACAGGATCAGCAGGAAGGGAGGGTTAGTGCCACCGGGTCCCCTCGTCTCCGGCCAAGGACGACTCCGACTCGTGGGGAGGATGGACGGGAGCCTCTTCTTGGTGCGCATGCAAACGGATCACATGGAACACGGACCCACACACAGGCAGCCCGCGGGGACAGACAATAGCACCGCCTCTTCCACTCTGCACCCCCCTTATCAGAGCCAGGCAGCTGGAGGCCAGGATCATTTCCTCCACGGTACAGATGGGGAAACTGAGGCACGGGGCGGGAACATGACTTGGCCAGGGCGACGGTGGCAGAAAGCAGCCAGGAGTCCGGCCTCCCAGAGCCGTGCCCGAGACACGAGTCCGTCCTGACTCCCAGACGAGCCGCCGCAGAGAAGCGACTAGGCCCCAAACCTGCAGCCTGGCCCAAGACAGGTTTGAGGTTTTCTTGGAGCTTTTCTTCCCATGGTGCTAATTTCTGCACCTGCCTCTGAACTTCCTGGTTTTGGCTAGAGGCAGAAATACCGCAAACGGAGGTTGCTGTCTTTGCAATACTGCAGCCAAACTCACAGCCCAGAGAGATATCCAGCTCACTCCTCAGAGCAAAGGGTGAGACCACCACTTCCTAAACTGGGGGCCTCTCTCGGACCCAGGGGCGCTGGAACAGTGTGTACAACAGGGGGTGCGGAGAGCCATTGAACCAAACTGTCAACCCTTGTTCCAGAACCTATGCTTGACCCCTTTGGAGCTTTCTCCCGCATTAGCAGTTACACAAATGCACAAACCTGCCCAACACAAACACACACACACTCACAAAGACATGCACGCACAGAGAAATGCAGCTACACACACAGGTAAGCATAGTCGTGAAGACACACACCTGGGGGCAATCCAGTGCAGACGCACGTGAGTGTGCAAACAGCTACCCACGCCCTCGTGCCTCCACCAACACTATGTGTTCACGGGCGTGTTCACAGGGGCAAACGCTCGCACACACAGGGGCCTGTGTCAGAGCTGCAGCCTCGTGATGGTATAAATCACCACGACGATCAGGCATGTGAATCACTGCCCTGGCTGGCCTTAGATGACGCGGCACGGGGGGCTCTGCTGTCCTAGTTTCTCACCTGGAGGTGGCGGTTCCCTTTTTGGGGCGTCCGAGCACTTCTGGTAGGTTTTGCTGCAATCACGTTTGAAATCCAGGTTTTTGTCTTCTAAGAGGACCATCACTCGGTGAAAGAAATTCTTCACCAGCTGTAGCATCTTCTCGGGAGGCAGGGAGAACTCCTTGGAGCAGGCCTGGGAGAGCTAAGCAGAGAGCAGGACTCAGAAGCCAACCCAGAAACCGGGCCCAGCTCCCCCCTCCTCCTACGATCACCACACCTCTAGGAGCAGCAGGTACCGCACGGGGGCTGACTCCCCTCGCAGCTCTATGGCAATCGGTGAAACGACTCGGTGTAAACCCGGCCTGGGGGCAAGATCAGGACCACTGGCGCCGATCCAATTCCCACGGAAATCAGTGGGAATCTTCCCATGTCCCCCCAGGGAGATCAGGATCGGGCCCATTCAGTGGGAGATTTGTCCCTTCCACCGGTGAGAGGTGGCTCGGGACCAGTGACACCCAGACCGGCATTCCAGGTGCTCTGGGCTGGAGCAAATGCAGGTAGAAAAGCATTAGGGAAAGGACTGAGCTCAGATGATGACCCCGTTAGTACATGGGCCCATTGGGGGACTCTGGCCTAGGGCAGCAGAGTGTGATACACCTGAGGCTGCAGAGCAAAGTCCCATAATTCCTTGGGGTGGCGCAAGTCTTCCCCCACTCCCTCTCCATACTCCTCAGGACTCCCCCCACCCACCAGTGTGGCTCTGGGAGTCGCTCCAGGACCCCCGAGGCCGCTATTTTCACAGGGGAGGCTCTGGCAGATCGCCAGGGAGGCTGGGAATTGCCCCAGCTCTGCACTTCCTGCTCAGCTCTTTCATCTGCCAGGCCGGGGACCCTCTGACTCCGCTTCCACTCTAATTAGCTCAGTGTGTGGTTAACGATCATTCCCAGCCAACAGGAACCACCGGTCATATACTGGGACATAGCCTGGAACTCCTTCATAGGATCCTAGAAGATCAGGGTTGGAAGGGACCTCAGGCGGTATCTAGTCCAACCCTCTGCTCAAAGCAGGACCAACCCCAATGAAATCAACCACAGAGGCCACCATCCAGAGTCCACGTGGTCACCCTCAGTGCTCTTGGAGTTAGTCTCTTCCCAGTAGGGACGTCCACCCAGCTTCCAAGTGCAGCAGGGACCAGCCTGAACCAAACCGCTCCATTCCACCGAGGGCTGCGAGCCCTCCTCTTGCTCCCCTGCCCATTAGCCTACGGATCGGCCACCGGCTCTCAGAACGTACCTCGCGCTCGTGTTCGTCCTGGTCACCAATGCACGGCTCTTCAATGATGTTCTTGTACATGTTCAGCACGTCTTTGGTCTTGTTGAAATTGTCGGAGTTGTTCTTGAATTTCATTTTGTCCAGAATGTCCTCCAGCAGCGGGAACGCCGCTTTGACAAAGCAGAAGGAGTCACTCTGGGACGCAAGCATGGACGGGTTATTGGCCGCAATACAGAAACGCTGCACTGCCCACTGCAGCTTACAACCTGGGGTTCGGGTGACCAGACTTCCCGATTTTGGGGTCTATTCCGTATAGAGGCTCCTATTATCCCCCACTGCTGTCTGGTCACTCTACTGGATGTACATGTATCCAGAGAGACTCTTCAGCCTCCCTGCCCAGAGAGAGCCCTTCCCTGCCTCGTTCAAAGAGAGCTCTAAGAGGATGTAACATTCTGAGCACTCTTGAAAATCTGGCCCTGTGTGTTAAGTTGTACTGGCTTTCCTTCCCACTCCCCCCACCCCGCCCCCGGTTCAGAAGTGATGTGTGAGGGACGTCAGTTACTCTTCAGCAAGTGGGCCAAGTTGCTCCCTGCCTTAAGGAAGAATGACCACTGCCATTTTTCAGAAGGGAAACTGAGGCACGGAGCGACTAAATTAGTTGCCAAAGTCACACAGGGAGTCCATGGCCAAGACGGAAATCAAGCCCCCCTCTCTGAAGGCTTAGGTGACGGGCCCCTCCTTTCTCCTCCCGTCCTCAGGGGCGAATGCAAAGAGCAAGGAATTGCTTGGCTCAGGCCAGCAGCTGGTCAGACAGAGTTCACTCACCACTTGCCGCTCGTCAATAAACTCAAAGGAGACCCGGCAGGACGTCAGCATCTGGGAGTCGATCTGCGGAAGAGAAGCACGAAGTCACGCTGCAGCCCTTTAGCAGGCACCCCGCCTGGTGGCTGCTCCCCTAGAATTGCACCCACCTCTAGGCCTGCAGAGAGAGGAATCAGCAGAGCAGGATAAACTCAGCTGCTCTGGATAGGATCAATGCAGAGCACCATGACAGGGCTACAGTCAGGGGGCTGTTCGCACCACCAGAAGGGACTCCGTGTACTATGCAGAGAGCTCCCTAGAGTTATAAGTTCACTTCCCGGGACTAGAGATTCATCTCGGCATCTAGCATTCTAACACGCCCTAAATAAAATTCTTCCACCCCATCGATCAGTTCTCCACCCAGGTTTTAAAAGCAGACCCCCGCCTCCGCTCTGCAGATACGCTCGTGATTACGGAGTCTCTCTCGTCACCGAGGAATTTGCCCCCATGTCCTGGCCAAAATGTTCTCCTCTGTGTCACTTGGCAGCGGCTCACCGCCCCATACACAGCTGCATTGCAGGAGTGGGGGCAGGGGTATTTTGGATCCGTGTTGCTGGAAGGCACAATATAACTGGGAGAGGATGTTATTCCATGCAGTTTGCTGGAGGTCCAGAGGGTAAACAGATATAATAAAGTAACAGGCAGTTCTGAGAGGCGTCACCCCGATGAGGCTATGAGCATTCCCAATCCTTGTTCAAACAAACAAGAGGCAGTCGGCCCCCAGAGGCCATAAAAATCAACCCCTCTGCCCCTGGCCCTTCACACGCTGAATCGACGCTTTGCAGAAGAACTTTTGCAGGGGAGCCGAGTGCAGGGGGGACGGCATCTGAAAAGGCCCCGAGTGGCAGGGGGGGTTCAATTTCAGGACGAGAAGCTCCCCTCTGGGGAGTACGGGACCGGCTCCGAGCCTGCATTCCAGGTGGGGAAGAAACAGCGCTGCCAGGAGAGCACGTATTCTCGGGAACAATTGTTTCATGATCCACTGGGCCTGCAGCAAACAGTTCTTAGCTTCAGAGCAGAGCTGGCTGAGGCGGGCCAGGCAGGGCTGGGATCGCTGCAAGCAGGCCGGGGAAGGCAGGCGGGAAATCGTTTGAACGGCGCTGCTGCTATCTTCGAGTCAGCTTCGGGCGCCCGACTCCGACCTTTGTACCCAACGCAGGAAAGAGGTGGCAGCCAGCCAACCGAGGGACTTTGGACTCGATCAGAGCTGGGACTGCAGCAGAAACCGGATTCGCCACCAAATGGTGGTGCAACATCTGGATTCACAGCCTGGCACAGCATTGAAGCACTTAAAGTAGTAGTGCCGCGGCCGGATCATTAGCGCGGTTTTTATACAGATTGCTCAGGCACTCACCCCCCGTGTCAGCCTGGAATAACTCCATGGAGCCCGATTCTCCGCTCACTCCCCCCCGGTGTGACTCAGGGCTAACCCCATGAAGTGATGACCGTGTGAGATCAGAACGGGGCTCTTGCTAATTAAGGATGTAGACTCGGAGGACTGGAAGGGACCTTGAGAGGTCATCTAGTCCAGTCCCCTGCACTCACGGCAGGACTAAGTATTATCTACCCCATCCCTGACAGGGGTTTGTCCAGCCTGCTCTTAAAAATCCCCAAGGATGAGATTTCCCTGGGCAATTTATTCCAGTGCTTCACCACCCTGATAGTTAGGAAGTTTTTCCTAATGTCCAACCTAACCGGCCCTGACTGCAATTTAAGCCCATTGCTTCTTGTCCTATCCTCAGTGGTTAAGAAGAACAATTTTTCTCCTTCTATGCACTTGAAGACTGTTATCATGTCCCCTCAGTCTTCTCTTTGCAGACTAAACAAACCCAGTTTTTTCCATCTTAGGTCACGTTTTCTAGACCTTTACTAACTTGCTGCTCTTCTCTGGACTTTCTCCAATTTGTCCACATCTTTCCTGAAACGCGGCGCTCAGAACTGGACACAATACTCCAGCTGAGGCCTAATCAACATGGAGGAGAGCGGAAGAATCACTTCTCATGTCTTGCTTACAGTCTCCTGCTAATATATCCCAGCATGATGTTTGCTTTTTTTTTTTTTTTTTTTTTTTTTTTGCAACAGTGTTACATTGTTGACTCATATTTAGCTTGTGATCCACTCTGACCCCCGGATGCCTTGCCGCAGTCCTCCTTCCTAGCCAGTCCTTTCCCATTTTGTATGTGTGCAACTGATTGTTCCTTCCTAAGTGGAGTACTTTGCATTTGTCCTCACTGAATTTCATCCTATTGACTTCAGACCATTTCTCCAGTTCGTCCAGATCATTTGGAATTTTAATCCTCTCCTCCAAAGCACTTGCAACCTCTCCCAGCCTGGTATCGTCCACAAACTTTATAAGTGTCCTCTCTATCCCATTATCTAAATCATTGATGAATATACTGAACAGAACCAGACCCAGAACTGATCCCTACGGGACCCCACTCATTATCCCTATCAGTGAACCACTGATAACTACTCTCTGGGAACGATTTTCCAACCAGTTTTGCACCCACCTTATAGTAGCTCCGTCTAGGTTGCATTTCCCTAGTTTGTTTATAAGAAGGTCATGTGATGCTAAAGTCGAGATATACCACATCTGCCGCTTCCCTCCATCCACAAGGCTTGTTACTCTATCTAAGAAAGCTATCAGGTTGGTTTGACACGATTTGTTCTTGACAAAGCCACGCTGTTACTTATCACCTTATTATCTTCTAGGTGTTTGCAAATTGATTGCTTCAATTATTTGCTCCATTATCTTTCCGGGTGCAGAAGTTAAGCTGACTGTAATTTCCTGGGTTGTCCTCATTTCCCTTTTTATAGATGGGCACTAGATTTTCCCTTTTCCAGGCTTCTGGGATGTTTCCCGTCTTCCATGACTTTTCAAAGAGAATTCTTAAGGGCTCAGATATCTCCTTAGTCAGCTCCTTGAGTATTCCAGGATGTATTTCATCAGGCCCTGGTGACTCAAAGACATCCAATTTGTCATCGTAAGTTTTCACTTAATTTAAGGACATCCATTGCAGCAGCCAGTGAGAATCAGGAGGGGGAGCTGCAGACATTGCAGGAATTGCCTTTGATTTCTGACCCCAAATCAGCTGGATCCATTTGTGATCTGGGGAGAACAAACCCTGCCGGCCGAACTCTGTGCGCCCTTTTTGTCCTTGCGTTCTGCCGCTGATGGCCCAGCAGCATCCACCAGTATTCACCCCGGTAGCTGTGCAAGAAACAAGGCCGGGGAATTCTTCCCAGTACTGGGAGATCAGGAAGGTTCCTGGGTCAGTCCCCTTGCTGGGGAGCTGCCAGATTCCCGAGGTTAACCCTTCGGCAGCTGCAGATCTCCAGCACTCCATCCTCCTCCTAAACCCGGTTTACAATCCGGATGGAGTGCATTCCAAAGAAGGGCTAGAAAGCGCCTCCCCCATAAGTCTCCCGCTCCCTGCTGACGCAGGGGGCTGGGACTACAGGAGATCCCAGACCTAAAGGACCGGCCTGCCATAAGCACAGCCTGGAATGCACCTGCACAGGACTGAAAGACATTCCTACCCCACTCCAACGTCTTATCTCTCCGCCAGATGACGATAGGAGGGTAGACATCCATCTGTCTCCTGTCTGTCCTTCTCGATCCTTACTTCTGCCATCTCCCCCCCCCCCCATTCGCCTTCCCTTGCTCTTCCATCCTCACTCCTTCCCTGCCAGTGTGGATGGGCTCACTCCCCCCCCTCCCCCCGCCCCATCCCAGTGATCCAGCCCATCCCCCACGCTGGAGCCAATGCTCACAAACAGCAAAGCCCAACCTATGCCGGTGAGCAGAGGGGACGTCTCTGCTTCCCACAGCTATCCCCACTGCTCACCTCCCTCTTGCTTTGATAGGCCTCTCCCCTGGATTTTTTGCTCCGTGTGGGAGCTTCGCTTCTGGATTGCCTGTCGTCAGTCTCATTCATGTGGGGCACAAAGACTGATCTCTCCCGGGGGAGGGGCTGCTCAGATCTGCCGCCCCAGCTAATCTGGCCCCCTGAGTCACTCTCCCGTGGCATGACTACCCGTCTCCCCTAGTTCAGGCATCCAACAGGTATCGTTCTCACCGGGCAGAGGCATTGGTCTCGTCAAGTTCGGGCCTGGAGGACACCACACCCTCACCTAGACTGGACACCTGGCTAGCACCGGACCCGAGCCTCCCACCTGAACGCTCCAGATCCCAGCCCACGAGCCACGCTCACCAGCTCCTGCAGCTTAGCCAGGTGCTTTTGGGTGATGATGTTCTCACAGTAGTCTGTCTGCTCGGTTTCGCGGATGCTGCAGGTGGCGAGGAGGATGAAAGTCAGCAGGGTGCAGGAGACCGGGCGTACCTGAGCAAGGGAGAAGCTGTCAGGAACACCGGCCAGCGGAGAATCCATGTCCCCGGGCTCCCTGCTGCCCCTCTGGCTAGCAGGCTCCGGGGCAGTATCCTAGCGCTGTTTCCTGTGGTTCCCTGGCAAGAGCCTTTGCTGGGGATCTCTTTGTGCCAGCCCCATGGAGAGCCCTATGGATTCCCGAAGGAACTGCCTGTCTCTGCCCTACAAATCCTTCTTTCCCTCTGGAGTTAGCACCAATAGCAATGCAGAGACTGCAGGCACGGTGAGTGGGCATCGTGTGGGCACCCCACTGGCAGGGGACAAGTTGCGCCGATATGCCTGAGTTGCAGGGACAGGAACTCAGGCCATGAATCCTTGTTAGTGGGCAGAGGTAACAAAGTCCTGTGGCACCTTAAAGACTAACTATAAAGTTTTGAAGCATGAGCTTTCGTGGGCTAATACCCACTTCGTCGGATGCAGGCAGTGGAAGTGTTCAGAGGCAGTTATAGAAAAGTAGGTAAGAGCCAGGTGGGAGGTGAAAGGGTTAGTGGGCAAGGATTCATCTGCTCCCTGACCACTGCTCCCCTCCCCACTGGCCGTCCCCCTCCCTCCCCCTCCAGCTCTGCTATTCTTAGAGGAGCAGGTCAGCTGAGCAGTCCCTGCTGGGAATTCCCCGTCCTGCTCTCCCAGGGCCGAATTCCCCGGCCCTGATCTCCGGGGCCAGCCAAGCTGCTGTCTCAGAGCCAGGCTGCTGACAGCCGCAAGGGTGTTCAACCTTCTCCGTGCAGGGCAGGAAACAGCCGCTGCTGCCACTTGTGCCTCTACCAGCCACTATCTCGTCCCGTCTTCGCCGCCCCATCACTTATCCAGCCCTGGCCTTTCATGCACCCTCCCCTGCTCTTTGCATCCTCCGGCTCCTTTTCTCACCCCTCCCTCCCAACGATTGCATCCCTTCTTCTTCCCTCCTCCAACCTCTCTTCTGCTCCCCCTTTTCTCATCTCCTCCACCTCCCCCTTTCCCACCGCCCCTCCGGCTCTCACTCGTCCCTGCAGTCTCTCCCTTCCCTTCCTCTTCTCCTGACAAGAATCTTAATTCAGGGACCTCCTCAAATCCATCCACCCCAGAGCCAGCTGCAAGTGTGTCCTCCCTCTCCAGGATCCCTCACTGCCCCCCTGTGGAGCAGCACCCCGGCCTCGAGTTTCTCCCTGCACCTCCTGTCCCATTGCCCTATCACTGAGTCACGTCTCTCCATGTAAGCTGTGGCGAGGCATTCGCTCCATGAAGTCTTTTGCACACACAGTGCACTTAGCCTGTGGAACTCACTGCTGCAGTGTATCAGATCGGCCAGAAGCTTAGCAGGATTCCAAAAGGAATTGGACATTTATGTGGATAACAAGAACACCCAAAGTCACAAAGGCAAATGCTAAAAAAATAAATAACCAAGAGGCTGGGAAGGGCTATAAACCTGCCTGCTTCCTGGCATAACCACCCTCAAACTGACTGGGGTGAGGAGGAAACATTCCCAGGGGAAGGTTAACCTAGGAGTTCCTTTCACCTTCCTCAGAAGCAGCTGGTACCTGTCACAACCAAATATAGGATCCTAGCCTAGGGGGCTGGTCCGATGTTCCTATGGCATCAGCTGTAACCGCCCACCCTGGAACTCAAATGTTTTCAGGGAGCTGGATCAATGGACTTTTCCATTCACTCCAGGGCACTCCAACCTCCAAGGGCTACAGGGAACTCACAGGGCAACGCTGGTGTGACTCCCTTAAAACCAATGGGATAGAAATGGAGGGGTAAACGAGATAAGTGGAAAATATATTAGTTATGTACTGAATAATAATAATAATAATATATATGAGAGAGCGAGAGAGAGACAGAGAGAGAGAAAGAGAGATGTGTGTGTGTATGGGGATGGATAGATAGATCATAGTATACGGATAGATCTGATCTAGGGAGACAGATCAGAACACTAAGATCTATTTGTCTAGCTAACTCTCCTCCTAGATCTTAATATACTGATCACCCTTGCTAGATTGATCAGAATATGAAGACCTAAGAGGATAGATAGATAGATAGATAGATAGATAGATAGATAGATAGATAGATAGATAGATAGATAGATAGATAGAGATAAGAATACTGTTCTAGAATCAGAGAGGTAGCCGTGTTAGTCTGGAATTGCAGAAGTGACAAAGAGTCCTGTGGCACCTTAAAGACCAACTAAAGTATTGAAGCAGAAGCTTTCATGGGCTAATACCCACTTCGTCGGATACCGTTCTAGTTAGCTACCTAACAATCCTCCTAGATCTTAGTATTCTGATCTAGCTAGATCATTTGATGAATCAGTGTCCTAAGACAGAAGTGGCCAAGAGTCCTGTGGCACCTTAAAGACTAACTAAAGTATTGAAGCATAAACTTTCATGAGCTAATGCCCACTTCGTCGGATGCACGTATTAGCCCTCAAAAGCTTATGCTTCAATACTTTAGTCGGTCTTTAAGGTGCCACGAGACTTTGTAACTTCTGCTATTCCAGACTAACGGCAACCTCTCGGATTCTTGTCCTAAGACAGTTAGTTATAGGGTGCCCAGGCAGCAAATGTGAAAAACCAGGACAGGGGGTAATAGGAGCCTAGGGAGACAGACTCGGCATTTAGTGCTGGGCTCCAGCAGGCTGAGGGGATCCCATGCAAGGGGTCGGAGTCCTCTGGGATGAGTTCCTCTCTCCAGACCATTCCCAAGCTCCTTGTCAGGCCCAGCTGGTGCGCCGTCTTCCCAGCCCCCTGCACCCCCTCGCCCACTCCCCGGGAGGAGAGCTTAGTCCCCACGGCGTGTCACGGATCCAGGCACAGCGGACAGTCTGCCCAGCCCTGCCCGGTGCGCCGGGGGAAGGACCCCCCGGGGGTCTCCATCCAACGGCAAAGCCCAGCCGAGCGCCGGGGCAGGCAGAGGAGGAGTGTCGCGCAGGGCAGAGCGCAGCTCCGAGTTTGCTCCCGAGCGATCGCGCTCAGCCAGGGCCACCCTCCGACCCCAGGACCGCTCCAAACCGGGGCGCGCGGCGAGGGGCCGCCGCCAAGGGACTTAGGCGCCTCGATCCCCCACCCCGGCGGACGGGAGCGAGGCGCCTAACGCCCTTGGGGCGCCCCGGGCTTTTGGCAGCCTGCGCAGCTGCGCCGGGGCGTTCAGCCCAGCCCGGCCGGGATCCCCGCCCCCCCCTGCGCGGCGCGCCCCCTACCTTGGAACCGGGCCGGGGCGCGGGGGCCGGCGGGGCTTCCACCTCCTCGGCGCGGAGCCGCGCGGCCATCGCGGCAGCTGGGAGGAAGCGGCCCTTCGCGCGGAGAGGAGGCGGCGGACTCCTGCCTCCCTTCTCCCGGGCTCGGCCCTTATAACAGCCGCCCCGGAGCATGTGGTTTGTGGGAAATCACCCTGCCTGGCCCCCGGCCAGCGCTGCGCGCCCGGGCCCGGCTTTCGCTTCCGCGCGTCCTGGGGGAGGGGACCTGCCTTTACCTTGCCGCGTGCATCCTACCCCGCCCCCCCCCAACTCCCTCCGGGGGGAAGGGGGGTTCCCCGCGGGGCAGGAATCCCCTGCGCCCGGCTCCGCCCCACAGGCGGCCTGAAAGTTTCAAGCCTCTGGAAAAACACAACTAGGAGTCCCTGGGGCACCTTGAGATTGAGTTGTGGGCTAGAACCCGCTTCATCAGAGGCATGGAGTGGACAATCCACTTAGCGGAGGCTAGATTGCAGCACATGAAGAGATGGGAGGGAAGGGGGGGTTTAGTGCTACCAGACAATTCAATGAACAGCAAGATACCAAGAGAGGGAAAATCACCCCTCTCATGACCACTCCCCCACCATTTCAACAGCTTCCACCCCACCATCAACCTCAGCCTGGCCCAATCCACAGGGGAGGTCCACTTCCTAGACACCACGGTGCAAATAAGTGACGGTCACATTACCACCACCCTATACTGAAAACCCACCCACCACTATTCCGACCTTCATGCCTCCAGCTTCCATAGTAGGTCCAACTCAGGAATCGATCCATGCACCAAACCTCAATGCCAACTCTGCCCTCATATCATCTACACCAGCAACACCATCACAGGACCTAACCAGATCAGCCACACCATCACCAGTTCATTCACCTGCACTTCCACCAATGTAATATATGCCACCATGTGCCAGCAATGCCCCTCTGCCATGTACATCGGCCTAAATGAACAATCCCTACGTGAAAGGATAAATGGACACAAATCAGATATCAGGAATGGCAATATACAAAAACCTGCAGGAGAACACTTCAATCTCCCTGGACACACAACAGCAGATTTAAAGGTAGCCATCCCGCAGCAAAAAAAAACTTCAGGACCAGACTTCAAAGACAAACTGCTGAGCTCCAGTTCATCTGCAAATTTGACACCATCAGCTCAGGATTAAACAAAGACTGAATGGCTCGCCAACTACAAAAGCAGTTTCTCCTCTCTTGGTGTTCTCACCTCCAGATCAACTGCTAGAAGAGGACCACATCCTCCCTGACTGAACTAACCTCGTTATCTCTAGCCTGATTCTGGCCTGCATATTTATACCTGCCTCTGGAAATTTCACTGCATGCGTCTGACGAAGTGGGTCTTCACCCATGAAAGCTAATGCTCCAATACGTCTGTTAGTCTAGAAGGTGCCCCAGGACTCTTTGTCCCTACTACAAAAGTGATTTTTCCTCCCTTGGTATCCTGTTAATTGAATTGTCTCGTTAGAATGACCTCCCACTTGGTATGGCAACTCTCATCTAGGGGGACCAGATTTCAAGTGTGAAAAATCATGATGGGGTGGAGGGTAAATAGGCACCTATATAAGAAAAAAACAACAACCCAATATCAGGACTATCCCTATAAAATCAGGACATTTGGTCACCGTACTCCCATCTTCTCATGTGCTGTGTATTTATACCTGCTCCTGTGTGTTCCACTCTGCACCTGATGAAGTGGGTTCTAGCTTACGTTACTCTGCCAGCCAAAGTTTGAAGTATAGGCCTAGATTTAGGGTGTAGCTACACACTGCAAATAAAAAACCAAGTGTGGGTAGAGAACCTCAGTGTTCAGGTAACTGATGGGGGTTACAGGGCTAAAAAACAGCTCATAGATGTTCCCCCTTGGGCTGCAGCCTGGACTCTGAAACCCCTTGCCCCTTGCTGGGGTTCAGAGCTCGGACTCCAGCCTGCAGGAACATCTACATTGCTACCGTAAGGTGAGCCTGAAACAGCTGATCCAGGGCTCTGAGACTCACTGCTGGGGTTTGGGTTTTTTTTGGCATGTAGCCGTACCCTTAGTGAGCATGGGTCAATTTCAGTCTAAAAATACTGCATTGGCAGGAGCGTAGGTATATGTCTCTGAGTTTGCATGTGTCTGTGTGTGAGGCATGTGCATATATGTGTGTGTGTGTGTACTATGTGTATGGGAATGATCATGTCTGTGTAGCAAGGGTCGGGGGGGTGGGGTTGGGGTGAGAGCATGTTTCCAGATTGGAATGCGCCTAGGATGTCTGTGAAATATGTTTATCAGTGAGCATGGAGCTAAGACAAAATGCACCGATAGCACAGAAACCCACTATTACAGTCCCGGGGCAGAGAATTGCTTGGGGAATAGAGGAACATTGTCACTTGCCAGATCCAATCTGGTTTAACACACAGGTGGTTTTTTAAGAACAATAGAAACCAACGTTTCCGCTGACTTGCAACTCAAAGAGTCACAAATACCACAAAATGTAACAGATCATAAGAAAAAATGAAACTGACTTCATTGACTCTCACTGCCTGAGGTGGGAGAAATTAACTGCGTTGTCCAAGATTTCCCATAAACCACATGTTTCGGGGAGACTGTATTAGGCTGGAGTTGGCCTCAAATTGGATCTTGAAAATGACGAGAGACTTTAATAATTTACGGTCTGATTAGTAACTTAGGTAAATTAATGTGTCTGTTTATCATATTCCCTTGTCACAATGATAGAATATTGTCACGGAGTGCCCGGGCGATGGCCTGGAGCTTGCTCCCTATGAAGCCAGATAGGATTCCGGGGGAAGTGTCCCCTCCCCGTACACAGCCTGTTTCCAAGGCTAGGACCTTCACGGGTCCCCACTTCAACCTTTTTTGGTCTGACCTCGGAGCATTCAGGACCTTCTGCCCCTCCATGCACTTCCCCCAGCGAGCCCGCCCGGGCAGAGTCCTAGGGGAGACCGTGGAGTCTGCACCCCAGTCCACAGTCAGACGTGACACTCAGCCAGCCAGTAAAACAGAGGTTTATTCAATGACCAGCACTTGGTCTAACACAGACCATACAGAATGTGAGCCCTCAGCTGGATCCAAGGGAGGCCAGACCCTGCCTGGTCCTGCTTCTCTTCTGCCCACCCAGCTTCAGACTCCAAAACCTCTCTCCAGCCAGCTGCGGACTCCAAACTCAAACTCCTTCTCTCCAGCCCCTCCTCCCCCTTGGCTCTGCCAGGTCAGCTGACCTCTCTCCCCCACTTGGAGTCAGATTACAGCCTCAGGTATGGACACCTGCAGAGAGGCTCTACTTTGCATCAGCTACACATCCTTATCCCTTCACATAGATGCTCAAGAAATGCATAGGGGAAACTGAGGCACACACACAATATTCCTACTCCGTCACAAACATAATGGCCGTACTGGGTCAAACAAAAGGTCCATCTACCACAGGATCCTGTCTTCCGACAGTGGCCAATGCCAGGTGCCCCAGAGGGAATGAACAGAACAGGGAATCAGCAAATTATCCATCCCCCGTCACCCATTCCCAGCTTCTGGCAAATTTGTTCAAATGTGTTAGCATTTGTTCAAGTGTGTGTAGATTTGATCACAGGCATCTATGTATGTGGGCGTGCAAACCGAAGTGTGTGTGTATCTACATGCAGGTATGTCAGCGGGTGTGATACGCGTATATAGCGGCATAGGTGCCGAGGCCTGTCTGTTAACATCTGTGTACACAAGGAATGTCTGTGTATCGCCATATCTCTGTGAGTGTACCAGGCCCTCTGCATGTGCACTGTTCATCAGTGTCCATGTGCATCTGTGTGCAATGTATTTGGGACCATGCTGGTGTGTCTGTCTTGTGTGCACAATCATGGATAAGGCATGCAAAGGCGTGAGTGTGTCAGTGTGAAAATGTGCTTGTGTGTGTACAATGCTTGCATCCGACGAAGTGGGTATTAGCCCACGAAAGCTTATGCTCCAATACTTTAGTTAGTCTTTAAGGTGCCACAGGACTCTGTCACTTCTACTCTTCCAGACTAACACGGCTACCTCTCTGATTCTTGTGTGTACAATGTATGTGTATCTACATCCAGATACATATACATGCATGTCTTATTCCAATGTGTCCTTTCGTTCCCAGGGCTAGAAGTGGAAGGCCAACCTGGGTGAGACTTGGGGTGTATTTGGGTTGGTTCCATGACCCCCGACACTTGGCATGAGCACTGGTTTTAACAACTTCCCCCAGGAGAGTCAGAAAGATTCTGGATAAATTCAGTTTCGGGGCTCAGTGTCGTATTAAAAATAGGAAAAAAAACAACCTCAAACCAGAAGGTCAAGTTTTTCCATTCAGTAATCTGATCACATCTGTTCTCTTTGATTCACAGGCTAACATCATAGGGCCAGAACTCAGCTGACACCAAGGAAGTGGCAAAGTAGTAGTGGGAGGGGTGGAGTCTGAAGGCGAGAGAAAGGGAACCATTTGTACAGCAGAGGGACAGATCCTTATCTGAAGTCAATGACTCAGAATCACAGAATATAGGCCCAAGGGCTGGAAGGACCTCAAGAGGTCACCTAATCCAACCCCATTTGCTGAGGCAGAACCAAGTAAACCTAGACCAGATGTTTGTCGAACCTGTTCTTAAAAACCTCCAGTGACTCCAATGCAACCTTGCGTGGCAGCCTATTCCCGCGCTGAGAGTTCGGATTTGAAAGTTTTCCCTCACATCTAATTTAACTCTCCCTTGCTGCAGATTAAGTCCATTATACCTTATCCTACCTTCAGGTGGAACAATTGATCACTGTCCTCTTTACAATAGTCCTTAGTCCCCCTTTAGACTTTTCTCCACACGGAACATGCCCAGGTTTTTTAACCCTTCCTCAGAAGTCAGGTTTTCTAAAATGCTGATCTTGTTGCGCTCCTCTGGTCTCTCTCCAACTTGTCTACATCTGAAAGTCTGGTGCCCGGAACTACACACAAACACTCCAGCTGAGACCTCACAATTACCAAGCAGAGCTGAACAATACTCTCCTGTGTTTTACATACAACACTCCTGTTAACACACACTAGGAGAGCAGCCTTTCTTGCAACTGCTTCACATTGTTGCTTCATTCCATTAGTGACCTACAGTAACCCCCAGATCCTTTCTGGCCGTACTGCTGCCTAGCTCATTATTCCACAGTTTATATCTATGCATTTGATTTTTTCCCCATCCTAAGTGCAGTACATCTCACTTGTTTTCATTGACTTTCATCTTGTTGACTTCAGATCAATTCTCAGATTTGTCAAGGTTGTTTCGAATTCTAACCCGCCTCTCCAAAGCGCTTGGAAACCTGCCAGCTTAGTGTCATCTGCAAATTTTATAAGCATATTCTCCTCTCCAGTACTGGAATCATTAATGAAGATATTGAATAATACCAGAACCAGGACAGATCCCTGAGAAATTCTTCAGGATACATCCTGAAGACAGCAAACCCATTGATAACTACTCTTTGTGTACAGTCTTGCAATCAGTTTTGCATCCGGACCTTATAGTAATTTAATCCACACAACATTTCCCTGGTTTTCTTATGAGAACGTCATGTCAAAAACCTTACTAAAAGCAAGATACATCACATCTCCTGCGTCCCCCCATCTACGAGGCCGGTAACCCTGTCAAAGAAGGAAATTAGGTTGGTTTCACATGATTTGTTCGTGATTTATAATCCCATGATCATCTGGGTTAGGGGTCGGCAAACTTTTTGGCCAGAGAGCCACATCAGGGTTGCAAAGTTGTATGGAGGGCTGGGTAGAGAAGGCTGCATCTTCCCAAACAGCCTGCCCCTATCTGACCCCCTCCCACTTCCTGCCCCCTGACTGCTCCCCTCAGAATCCCCAACCCATCCAACCCCCGCTCCTTGTCCCTGACCGTCCCCTCCAGAGACCCTCCACCCTTAACCACACTCCTGGGACCCTACCCAACCCCCCGCTCCCTGTCTCGATTGCTCCGACCCCCTCTCCACACACCCCACCCCTTGACAGACCCTCAGGACTCCCACGCCTATCCAACCCCCCGCCCCCGTTTCCCGTCCCCTGATTGCCCCCCCAGAACCTCCGCCCATCCAACTGCCCCCTGCTCCTTATCCAACCCCCCCCCCCTGGGACTCTTACCATGCCACTTAGAGCAGTGTGTCTGGCAGCCTCATGGCTGGATGGAGCTAGACATGCTGCTGCGTTGCCCCGCAGAAGCACGCAGCCCGACTGCCCAGAACACTGGAGGGGAGACAGTAGGGGAGGCGCTGGGGGTAGCCCCCTGTTGTGAGGTACTTTGGATTTTCGAGACAAGACACACACACGTGGTTGTAGAAAGTAGATGAGTTTATTGGAAGGCCTCGGTCCCTCAAATAGGCGCTGAGGGGCCCGATTCTGATCAGCGCGACCGCAGAAAGGGTTACCTAGCACTTCGGAGCCGTTGCCAGGTCAGAAGAGCCCACGAGCAAATACGGGAGTGGGCTTAAGTACACTCACACATTTGCATCTCATACATACTCATGTCTCATTTGCAAGCAACAAGCTGACTGGTTACACACTGTCCTGCCTCAGTTTCCCCATTTGGTTTCCCACGCATTCATTCTCACACAGACGGGGTAAACACTCACACAGCTGGGAACAGTCTGGGAACTGTTCCCAAACACACAGATAACAGCAAGGTCAATCTCATAGCATCACTATGCACTCTCCTGGAGTTGACTTAGAAGCGTAACTACAGTTTCTAGTGGTTGCCCGTCACAATGTCTTCCGGTCCTAACACCCCACCAGCCAGGAGCTCAGGGGCTGGGCAGGACAGTCCCGTGGGCCGGATGTGGCCCGTAGTTTGTCCACCTCTGCTCTAAGCACTTACAAATCGATTAACAATTCGTTCCAATATCTTTTCAGGTATCAAAGCTAGGCTGACTAATTCCCTAGGTCCACTTTGTTCCCCTTTTTACAGTTAGGTTCTACATTTGCCCTTCTCCGGTTCTCTGCAACCTCTCCCACCCCTCATAAATAATCACAGACAAATCGCCAGCTGTTCTGGGATTGCTTCAGCTAGTTCCGTGAGGAGGAATTTCATCAGCCCCTGCCACTTGAATACATCTAACTTATCTAAATACTGCATTCCATCCCCCTTTCATATATTAATTGCGTTAAGTATCTGGCCAGTGAAGAGAAGCAAAATAAGCATTAAACATCTCAGCCTTCTTGTTGTCAGCTGTTACTAGCTTTCCTTCTCTGCTAAGTAGGAGATCTACACTTTCCTTCATCCTGCTCTTGCTCCTACTGTATTTATATAATCTCATCTGATTGCCTTTTATGCCCCTTGCTCGGGGTAACTCTCCCCTTGTATTTACATATATGTTTGCACTTCCTCTCTGACTGGTGGTGGGAATATTAAACACCAAATTTGCCTCCCTGACCATGGGCAGGAACCTGGAGGAGAGGAAATGAAACCAATAAAACTATGGTTTGTGTATATGACATGTCTGTGCTCTGTAATAACTCGAGTTCATGAGCCGTGGGGAATGTCTTCCCCTAGGGCGGCATCTTCACAGTGTGGACGGCTTAGGCCAGCTCCAAGTCAGTCAGCTGGAACGCAGAAAGAGCCTCACTCACATATCTAGGAAACAGCATGGTCTAATGGTCAGAACACAAGACTAGGAGTCAGGAGACCTTGGGTCTCATCTCAGCTCTGATTCACAGGGGAGTCCTTAAGCAAGGCCCTGTGTGCAGCTTTCCTCATCTGTAAGACGGGGCTGAGGATAAGACTTAGAATCATAGAATCATAGAATATCAGGGTTGGAAGGGACCTCTGGAGGTCATCTAGTCCAACCCCCTGCTCAAAGCAGGACCAATCCCCAACTAAATCATCCCAGCCAGGGCTTTGTCAAGCTTGACCTTAAAAACCTCTAAGGAAGGTGATTCTACCACCTCCCTAGGGAACCCATTCCAATGCTTCACCGTTTTTCCTAATATCCAATCTAAACCTTCCCCACTGCAACTTGAGCCCATTACTCCTTGTTCTGTCATCTGCCACCACTGAGAACAGTCTAGATCCATCCTCTTTAGAACCCCCTTTCAGGTAGTTGAAAGCAGCTATCAAATCTCCCCTCAGACTTCTCTTCCGTAGACTAAACAATCCCAGTTCTCTCAGCCTCTCCTCATAAGTCATGCGCTCCACGCCCCTAATCATTTTTGTTGCCCTTCTCTGGACTCTTTCCAATTTTTCCACATCCTCCTTGTAGTGTGGGCCCCAGAACTGGACACAGTACTCCAGATGAGGCCTCACCAATGTCAAATAGAGGGGAACAATCACGTCCCTCGATCTGCTGGCAATGCCCCGACTTATACAGTCCAAAATGCCATTAGCCTTCTTGGCAACAAGGGCACACTGTTGACTCCCTTGCCGGCAGCGTATGAGCGTCTTGCGTTTATTTGCTGTAGGTGACTCTTTGCTGGACACTTGCCGCTGAGCGGCTCCAATTATAGGCCGCGCGCGGGCAGTTTATTGCGAGCGTTCACTCACCAACCGCGGGATAGCGTGGATGGCGCGCCCAGCTCACATGGCACAGCTGTGATCCCGGATCGGATGAGCAGAACGCTTAGCACTGAAGTGACACTGATTTGCACCAGCTGGGGATTTGGGTCGGGTATCCCGGTCGAGCTGGGCCGACTCTACTGGAGTCACAGCGGTTTACACCGGGTGAGGACCTGGCTCCCATACTCCATGAGCAGCCGTGCCGGTAAAGCATGTTCCCTCCCCTCCATGGGACGCTGCACTTCAACTCCTGGGCTACCATCACCCTGCTGCGTGTGGTCCACCTGGCGGCGCCTGGACCAGCTGCCCCAGTCAGGGGCTAGGCTTGGCGTGTGCCCCTAATAGAAGGGGGAGAATCGCTGGATAGTTAGGGCACATTTCCTGTCTCTCTCCAGTCTGCATTGCCGTTAGCGGGGCAGCAGGGGGTGGGTGGGGAGAGGGGACGCTCCAGTTCACACACTTCAGGACACAGGATTTCACCTCGCTGGGCGGTGTACCATTTCCAATGCCTCTCGTTTCCAACGTGGCAGGCAGCCATCCCAGGAGCACAGCTCCACCCGGGTGTTGCCTCCGCTGCCCACTGTGTCCCTACCTTGGCATGCTCCCACACTGCCTATGTTTACTGTGACATTCCTGGCTCTCCTCAGTTGCCTGCCCTCCATTGTCTAGACCAGGGCCCTTCGCCAGCTCTGCAGTTCCCTGCCCCGGGGCAGCCCAAAGCCTGTGGGGTTTGTTTTGTCTGCCCGGCTTACTATCTGTCAGCACTGAGGTTGGAGCTGATGGGCGTTCCTCTTCAACCCTTCCATCTCCTCCCACCACTTAGCATCCTCTTCACACGCAACTTCACACGGTAGTTGGGCCTTTAGTATGATTCAATTTGCCAGCACAGTTCTCCACCCGTTGGCTTTCCTGGAGAGACATCGGTGAAGCTGGGAGAAAGACCGAGTTCCCTGAAAGTCCATATGCATGAGATATGGACCTTACCCTATGTCATGCTCACACAGGGCCTGATACAAAGCCCTTTGAAGTCAGTAGTCTTCAGGCACACATAGCCCCTTCTGGTTTTCAAATGACTCCTTTCCCATCCTCTTCCATCCACCATTTCTTTGACATCCTCTGGCAGGAAATGGAGTTAGAGGTCCTATGGAAATCCATGCACAGCTGGTGCTGGCTTACCTGTCCCTTCCAAGGGTCAGAGGGCCCCAGGGAATAGACCAATGCATAATCATGGGTGTGCAAAGGCGAGTGTGCAAAACCGTAGCTCTTTGTGCAACATGGCATTGGATACTGTCAGCAGACAGGATACTGGGCTAGATGGACTTTGGTCTGACCCAGTATGGCCATTCTTAAGCCTTGTCCCAGGTCAGAGGGAGAGCCAGGAATAGAACTCGCATCTCGTATTTCACAAGCCTTAGCCACTATATCATGCTGCCTCCCATTGGTCAGCCATTCGCTTCAAATGGCTTTGGTCCAAGCCCTGAGTGGCTTGATTTTGGGAGGTGATCAGTGTGACGGTGCTGTTCCTGGTGGGATCCAACTGTGAGTGTCAGATCAGGACAGATTGCTTCCAAAGGGTCAACTACAGCCCAAAGCTGGGGTTTTCCCACTCTAATGTGAACCAAACCAGCCAAACAGGAAAGACTTTGGTCTCACCCCACTGGCTAACCACAAGTCACACAAGCAATTCCCTTAGACACTCCAGCTTCCCAGTATCACCACCAGCAGCCACCTGTCCTGGGGACCAATGGTTATGAAAACCAGTACCCCAAATAAAGAAAACGGTTCTCCCCAATTCCAAAGAATCAGGCCCCAGACCCAGGTCAATATACCAATCAGATCTTCCCACAAATCACGCTGTTGCCAGTCCTTTAGAATCTAAAATCTAAAGGTTTATTATACAAGGAAAAAGGTCTAGGTGAGGGTTAGGAATGGTTAAAAGAAATCATTTACATGCAGTAATGGCACATCTCTTGGTTCAGGCTTACAGCAAAGGTAGAATAACTGCAGGTTCAAATCAAAGTATTTAAAAAGCATCCCCTCCAGGGATGGGTCAGCACCTTTGGCCAGAGTTCCCCTGTGTAGCAAAGTTCCATCCAGAGCTGGAAACAAGGCAGGCTGAAGGCTGGAGGTAGAAGACAAAAATGGAGGGGCTGTAGCAGCTTCATTTATAGTTTTTTTTCCAGGTGCAAACATCTCCTTTTTCTTGCTGTGAAAAGTCCAGCCCCATTGAGTCCTGGAGTCACATAGGCAGATCACATGACCATGCATGACTCATTATTTGCAAGCAGCAGCCATTATGCACAGGCCGTCTTGCAGGTTCTCTGTAGACCTCTTGTCTGGGTTGGGGCATTCCAAGCTCCCAGAGTCCATTGTGTCGCTGATTGCTCTCAATGGCCCATCAAGCCCCGAGCAGAGCTGACGCCCAGTATTCTGGAATGTCCCCCCAGCAGCACAATATTTGGAAAGACAGACAGTCCAGAGCCAATATTCATAACTTCAACTACCAAATTGATACACACATACCAATGCCATATTCATAATCAGCAATCCATAACCTGGTCGTAGACACCCATTATGACCCCCTGTACACAAGATTCGGTGCCACTATAGCAGTGGTCCCCAACCCCCGGTCCGCGGACCGGTACCGGTCCGTGGAGCATTTGGTACCAGTCCGCGGCTGCGTTCCCCTCCTGGCTGCGGCCGCGTTCCCCTCCGTGCCGCGGCTGCGTTCCCCTCCTTTGCCTCCGCATCCGGCGGCTTCCCGCCTTCCCTTCCGGTCCGTTGTGGTCCTGCTTCCGGTGGCTTTCCGGTCCATTGTGGTCCTGCTTCCGGCGGCTTTTCGGCGGACATACCACAGTCCGCCACGGCGAATCAAAGAAATGAAGCTGATTAATTGAAATCTGCGGGTTTTCGGCGGACATACAACTGTCCGCCGAACAGAGTGAAAAATTAATTCCCCCCCCGGGCCGCAAGCATTGACTCGCCCGCGTCGACCAGTCTGCGGAGATCAAAAGATTGGGGACCACTGCACTATAGGACTCTGGTTGCACCAATGATCTATAGGATCCCAAATTATTTCAGTAACGTGACACCCCCAACGCAAAATTGATGCAGGAAGGGATGACAAAACAGCACCGACTGCATCCCCCAAAAACTTCCCCATCCATGGGTTTGTAACGTGACACTCAACACCCTCAGCTCCAGTTGACTCCAGTGGAGATGCACTCCTCCTTTGCACCAGTGCGAATGCACTCCTCCTTTGCACCAGTGCGAATGCACTCCTCCTTTGCACCAGTGCGAATGCACTCCTCCTTTGCACCAGTGCGAATGCAGACAGAAGTTGGTCCCGCTCCAGGATCAATTGCCCACCTTTCTCTGTAGATACGTTAGAACAGCTTCGGTCTTTTGGGGAGCATTATGTGCAGCATTGAAATAACCCGCCAGGGCGGATTCTCGGTGGAAATCTGCAAGCGGATCCACACTGGAGGAAGGCCAAGACAATGATATGGGGGAAGAGCTTCCACTTTCTCTCCAGGACAGGTGCCAGATACCTTCTGGCCGGCCAGACATCTGCATTGTCAGAATCAGAACAATCAGAATCGAACCTCGTCTCAGGAATTCACATCCCTGAAAACACAGCCCAGCATTTCCCAGAGGTTATTTTGCACAGAGAAAGTGTCTGAAATATTGGTTAATTTCCTTCCTGGATGATTCATTACAGCGGGGGGCGAGAGAGGGCCATTGTTTGAAACTAAACAGGTCAGTTTGGCCTTTTCCTATCTCTTTTCTTATCTCTCAGATCGGTTAGTCCCGGCACCTCTGCTCTAAATAGACCAGCTGGTGACAAACCAAAACATTCACAAAGCCAAGGAAGGGGTGAGCAAGCTCCAACTAGAAGAGGTGTTCCGGGGGAAAGGAATCTGTGTGTGTCTCTCTCCTGAGCTGGGGAAAAGTGGGTTATGTAGTCATGGAAAAGCAAACCTTTGAAGAGAGGGATCTGTGCAAGAGACCAGCTGGGCGGAGGTAACCCTACAGCCCACTGACTAGTCACATGTACCACCAGCTGGAAATCCCCTCCGAGAAACCTAGGAGCCTGATCACAGATGGATGAAGTCGTGTCTTGGTGCTGCCGGTCTGTTGTATCTCGATGACAGTGGTCCCTTGGCACCGTGCTGTGTAGCAGAGGGGAAGGTGGCTTAGGCTGGAAAAATACCACCCCAAAATCCTTCCTCCAGGGCTCAGTGGAGGCTTTGATGTGCTGTAGCAAGGCCTCTCTGCTCCTCATGGATCCAGGTTAATCAGGATTAGACCCGAGTTTATTAATCACCACGGTTAACGAATCCACTGAACATAGCTTCTTTCTTCTCTGGCAGGCTATCCATGGTCTGGCTGCAGCTTCCTCCAATTCACTCACGACTATAATTTACCGCATGGTCACCTCCTCAAATCGGCCTCCACTGATCGATCACCAGTAGTCAAGCCCTGACGTTTTGCAGACATTGGCCAGCTAAGTCACCTGGTTTTGCTGCTTCTCCTTGATTGGAGGAGTGCAGCTGGCAGGGCTCCCCCTGCTGGCGCATTCGGACCCATCAAACCTTCCCGGCTAGCAGAAGTCGACGACTCAGATGCTCACAGAGCGACGAAGCAGGCACGAGCGTGGAATTGTCAGCAGGGCCGAGCGGATATTCATGGGGAGCGGTTTGTATGACTCACCTGGGGGTTTCAGGCTGCAAATGCCAATCACCCAGCTCCTGGGGCTTCCTCCGTCAAACTCATGCACTCGGACCTGCAACAGGGAGAGCCCTGCTTGCTGCCTGTCCCAACGTCAATGCCTCAGAGATGAGATGGTTAACGGGGCACAGCCCAGGGCCTTCCGACCTTTCCTTCTGGCCTCCTGCCCCACTGCCAAGCATTCAAGATGGCACAGCATGGAGCCTTGCTCTGGGGAGGAGCAACCAGTGCAGAGAGCACCCAGAACAACGGGAGGCCTGTGCTACCTCATAACCAGACTCCCCACCCCCCAGGCTCGAGAGCCGCAGAGAATTTCCCACTGCATGGCTGATCAGCTTCCCATTGTGTCTCTGAATCCCACCGGGAGTGCCAGCTCTGGAGAGCTATAAATAGGGACCCACCTCACAGCAGAGCAGAGCCAGATGCAAACCGTGTGGCAGCCCAGGAGACTTTTGCAGCAGGAACTCATGATTTAAAGACATTTTCAAGGGGCGGGGGCTCAGCACGTTCTGAAAGCAAGGCCCCTTTAAGGAGTCTCAAGGTGGGCCTGTGACGGAGTAGGAATACTGTGTGTGTGCCTCAGTTTCCCCTATGCATTTCTTGAGAGTCTATGTGAAGGAACAGGGGCTGATAGTGTTGCAAAGCACAGCCTCTCTGCAGGTGTCCATACCTGAAGCTGTAATCTGACCCTAAGTGGGGGAGGGAGGTCACCTGACCTGGCTGAGCCAAGTGGGAGGAGGGGCTGGAGAGAGTGAGTTGCAGTTTGGAGTCTGCAGCTGGCGGGAGAGAGGTTTTGGAGTCTGAAGCTGGGTGGGCAGAAGGGAGGCAGGACCAGGCAGGGTCTGGCCTCCCTTGGGCCCCCAAAATGGATCCAGCTGAGGGGTTTGGGTGCCTACAAGCTCGGTGTTAGACCATGTACAGGTCATCGAATAAACCTCTGTTTTACTGGCTGGCTGAGAGTCACGTCTGACTGTGGAGTTGGGGTGCAGAACCCATGGGCTCCCTCAGGACCCCGCCCGGGCGGGCTCGCTGGGGGAAGCGCACGGAGGGGCAGAAGGTGCTGAATGCTCTGAGGTCAGACCCAGGAAGGTGTAAATGGGGACCTCTAAGCTCCTAGCCTTGGAGACAGGCTGTGTACGGAGAGAGGACGTTTTCCCTCGGAGTCCCAACTGGCTTCATAGGGAGCAAGTTCCAGACACTCGCCCTGGGCACTCCGTGACAGGGCCCCCCCTAGAATGGAAGCACCAACAATCACTCGTGGCTCAGGACTCAGGCCTATCGTAGAGTCACCGTGCACCTCCCAGCGCTGCGGAGCCCAGAGCAGGATTTAGGGAGGCCCTGGGGTGGTGGCACCAGGCAGCACAAGCTGGCAGCTAGAGAGAACCTCAGGTTCTGTCGGAGTCTGGCAGTCCTGCCTCTCCTCTCCTGGGAACCACCCCCAGTGTGCCAGGAGAAATCGCTGGGGCAGGACAGAGCCATGGGGCACGAGGATAAATATTTGGCTTCTCAAACAGGGAAAGCTGCCTCCTAAACAGGCACCCGGCAGGAGGCTCCTAATGTCATCCGGTGCTGGGGTGTCCCTCTCTCCTTCCCCCCCAGAGGATGTCCCGGACTTGACCGGGACCTTGTGTCCTTCCCAGCCAGCACTTGCCCCCAGCCCCAGCTGCAGACAGTGCGGCGATCAGGGGACGGTGCAGAGAGTCCCTGCAAAGCAGACGCACACTCACTCCTCCTGCCTCGCTGCACAGGCCTTCCCGCTGAGTCACGCTTGGCTGCCGGCTGGCCGGAGCGGATGGGCCCTCCCACGGGCAGGCAGCCCCGTCAAGGCTGGAGAATGCACTCCTTCCGCCCGCCCCGCGTCGGGCCCAGTGGTCAGAGCTCAGCTGCAGAGTCGCAGAGATAACTGATTACCCCTGATAACAACCAGCCCAATTAGCGCAGGACAGCTCATGGTCTGGACCCCTCATAGAATCACAGGGTGGGACAGGATCCCGAGAGGGGGTCTCATCTGCTCATACAAATCTCTAGTGATGGAGATTCCACAGCCTCCCTAGGCAATTTGTTCCAGTGCTTTGCCCCCCCCCCCCCCAACCTCCCGACAGGAAGTTTTTCGTCATCTCTTCATGCCGATAGGACAGGCGGCAGCTCCCTGCTCAGAGCCTGGAGTGGATCCCGGAGACCCGAGAGGATGTGGCTCACACCAGATCCCTCAGCCCTGATAGTTGGGGGGCAGAGCTCCCCCATTTCTGCCCAGACTACTCAGACCCAATAGGTCACTGTGTGAGCAAAGCTGGCCCCATGGAAGAGACCGTGCAGTCGCTCCCTGCCCCCAGCCTGCTATCAGGGATCTCTAGGTCCAAATTCTAGACTGTCCTCAGTGATACCGGTCCAATGCAGCCTGCACTATGCTCTCCATCAGCTGGGCTGCCTTTAGGAAATACTCTATGGGACCGTGACAAGGGGCCAAACATTTAAGATGTTGCCCAGATCCTGACAGAGATCAGGGGCCACGCCTCGCTGTGGTAAAAGCTGACCAATCTCTGTTGGAGCCCAGGGAGTTTCTCCTGTTTACGCCAGGGCTAGATTTGGCCCTTCGGTTTTTGGATGCGGCGAGATGCGGGCACGCTCCTGGGCGGGCAAACCATTGATCAGTGCACGTTTTTACAGAGGGATACGGGCCCATCAGACAAAACGTTCACCTGCGGAACTCACTGCCACAAGACATTGATGTGGCCAAGAACTTAGCAGGATTCCAGAAAGGACTGGGCATTTGTGAAGAACATCAACATCCAGAGTCACGATAGTAAATGTTCAGTAGTAACCTATAGCCTGGGGAGGGCTATAAACTCACCTGCTTTAGGGACCACCTGATCTCTAGCTGACTGGGGGCAGTACAGGGGTATCACGGAGTGCCCAGACGATGGTACTGAACTTGCTCCCTATGAAGCCAGAGAGGACTTCGGGGGAAGTGTCCCCTCTCCGTACTCAGCCTGTTTCTAAGGCTGGGAGCTTCACGGGTACCCACTTCCACCTTCTTGGGTCTGACCTCGGAGCATTCAGCACCTTCTGCCCCTCCGTGCGCTTCCCCCAGCGAGCCCGCCCGGGCGGGGTCCTGAGGGAGCCCATGGACTCTGCACCCCAATTCCACAGTCAGAAGTGACTCTCAGCCAGCCAGTAAAACAGAGGTTTATTCGATGACCGGTACCTGGTCTAACACAGACCACACAGCGAGCGTGAGCCCTCAGCTGGATCCATTTTCAGGCCAGAGAGACAGATAGCTCCTCTGCCTTCCCTTCCTGACTCCAGCTAGCTTCAGACCCCAAACCGAAACTCACTCTCCAGCCCCTCCTCCCCCCTGGCTCAGCCAGGTCAGGTGACCTCCCTCCCCCACTTGGGGTCAGATTAGAGCTTCAGGTATGGACACCTGCAGAGAAGCTCTGCTCTGCATCAGCTACACATCCTTATCCCTTCACATAGACACTCAAGAAATGCATAGGGGAAACTGAGGCACACACACAGTATTCCTACTCCGTCACAAGGGGTGTGCGCATTTAATCTGAGGAGAGCATTTTTCAGTCTGTCCATGCAGCACCTTCCGCCAGCCCCCCAGCCACTAACGGGATCAAAGGTTGTGGTGGGTGGGACGAGTGGCAGCTGTGCCCAATCCTGGGGAATGAGGGGCAGGGGGGTTCCGGGCAGGCTAGGAGCAGGTGCAGTGCTGCACCGTCCAACACGTGTGGCATTGGGAGGGGTATTTTGAAGGGTGGGGGAAGACGTGAACGGAGAAGCAGGACTCTGCATCCAGGGGAACCCGCGGCGGCGGCCGAAACGTGGGGGGTTGCTCTCCAGAAAAGAGCGGCAGAGGGGGTCTTGTCTTCTAAGGACTCAGACCGATTCTTCCCCCCGGGGAGCCCACGCTGACCTCACAAAGCGGCAGGAATGCGAGCGACTTTCGCCAGGCCGCAGTGTCACGGCAGCTGGCGCAGCTGCTTGTGGGTGGGGTGAGGTTCGCTGAGCAACGCTGGAAACGCACCAGCCACCCGTGGGTGGAGCCCGGCGGACGGGCCCCGAGGGGATCCTGACCTAAACGCCACCCCGCTTCAATCCGGTTCAGCTCTCGGTCCCGTCGGCAGTAAAACTAGAACCCAGCGAACCTGGGATGCAAAGAGCGGCTGAGCGAGGGGCCAGAAAGGGGAGGGGAGGGGGGAGTTGCCCTGTTGCTAGCAAGTTCACAAGGCTCCCGGTTTGAGCCCTCCCTGCGGTGGAACAAAGGTCACCTACGGACATCAGACAGGGAGACTCTCTGGGTAAACCCCCTCCAGGAACCCTATTTCCCAGCTGGTCCCTCCAGCCTGATTCGGGCCGCCTGGTTCAACAGGCCAGGGCTGTGGGTGGAGGCCCAAAGCAGGCTCCTGGGTCAGGGATGGGATGAATCCAGTTCAGAGAACGGCACAAAGAGGCGCTGTTTCCCCTCGTCCCCCACGGGCTGGTTGTTTATCTGCAAAGAAGGCTGTTTACATCGGCCACCTGCAGCCTGCCAGCTGCTGGCCTCCTGCTCCCAGCGCCGTGGAGCCAGGCAGGGACTATGGAGCTTGGCACGGGCCCGTCCCCACCCCCGCCCTCAGTCCGGGTCGCAAACCAGGCCCCGGGGACCCTTCGCTCCACAGGGTCCGGTCGGGAGGCTCCTGTGGTGCCCGACATCCCGACTCAAATCCGGATTCTGCCCTGCCCCTCACGCCTCATGGGCACGCCGGTCACGTGGGAGGCACGGCCGCAGGACTGAGCCATGGAGAAGAGTCATAGATTCTGACCATCTAGTTGGATCTCCTCTAACACCGGCTAGAGAACCTCGCCTCAGGATTCCTGCACCGGGCCCTGTGACGTCTGTAGCAGGGAAAGTCTCCATGCTGTCTTGAGAACACCTTGACCTTCTATCAGGATTCCCAGCCAGCAGTCTCACGGGGCTGTCTGGAAGTGGGTATCATTATCCCTGTGGAGCCAATGGGGAAACCAAGGCACCGATGGGGAAAGGCACCAAGTCACAAGGCCATTCAGTGGCAGAGCTGAATTCAAGTTGGTAAGATAACAGCCTACCACTGTTACCCCTTTAGTAAAGGGAGTCACTCCTTTAGCTCAGAGAGGGCTGAGCTGCTGGGCTGGGTTCGCGCACTGCTTACAACCTGCGGTGGGGGAGATGAGGTGTTACTCTGAGATACACGGCTTTGGACTGTCTCCTTAGCGAGACGGGCAACCAGCCAGATTTGGGTCTGAGTTTGGAATTTCTACAGACCCAGATGCAGTGGACTTGGGGGGTCGCCCAAGGGGTCGGTAGGGATTTTGATTGCTTCTGACTCAATGCTGGAGGATTTAAAACAGTCACGTGGACTACAAAGTGCTGCTCATTCTGGGACTTGCACAAACAGATACAAGAAGGCCCCTGTCGTTTGGCTTGATCAGTAGCCGTACCAAAGCACCTGGGAGCCCAAGTCACGCAGATGAAGCGTGGGGGCTGGGGGGTGAAGCTCAGAACTTAGGGCAGCGTCCCCTGCCCTATATAAGATAGTTATCTGCCCCCCATGCCTGGAGTATCCAAGCATCTCCGTCTTTACCATGTTTATCCTTTAACACAGCTCCAGGAAGGGGGGTAGTTGTCTTAGCCCCATTGTACAGATGGGGAGCTGAGGCCCAGGAGGCCGAAGGACTTGCCCAAGGTCACAGAGGAAGGCTGTGGCAGAGCGGCGAACTGAAGTGCAGACTCCTGGGCGAACGTCCTGCCTCCAAGACCATCCTTCACTCTTGTAAGCAGGAATGCTGGCGGCTGCGGGTGAGGAGGGTGGAGAGGTGCCCTGAGCAGTGCCCGTTTTGGACAGCCCCACCACAGGGCTTAAAGGGCCAGGAGAGCCTTGTGTAGCTCTCCCGGTGGGAAAACCCTCCTCCGGGGATAGCCGGGAAGAAGGTGGGGGCAGATCTTCCTGCTGCTCAGACCTTGGCGGGGGGAGGGGAACTACAAAGAAAACCCATTGCTGTTTAGGGTGAAGCTGGAGGAAAAAAGTCCCTCAGTGAGAGGATGTCTCCCATCTGGTTCCTCTGAAAGCCCCCTGCAAAACAGCAACTCGTGCTGCAGAGATTGCAGGGAAAAAAATCCCTGCTTCCTCCCCGCTGCAGCAGCCCGGCCTGGCTGGCGCTGACGTGAAATGGACACTTGCCGGGAATTCCAAGCATTGCTCATGCAGCTGCAATGATCAGAGCCGGCTTTGTCTAGGCCTAGGGGGAGCCTGGTGGTCGTCAGAGGTTATCACGGCAGACCCATCTCCTCCCTCAGCAGCCGGGAGCTCCGGAGAAGTCCCTCGCCTGCTCCGAGCAGCGGAGAGCATATGCAAGTCTATTGGGGGGGATGGCTAGCCCAGTGCTGGGTGATTGCTCCGTATTCTTGTCTGAGACTCAGGAGGGAGGGGGAGGACTCCCATCCTGATAGGACCCCAGAGGGGTGGAGACACCATGGCCCGGATCTGGGTCCACTACAGAGATGCACGGATTACATTCAGCCCAACGTGGGTGAGCCGCTGCATGAGAGTTATCCCGCTCCGTGCCCGTCGGCTCAACACGTGAGGACGCACGGAGCCAGCGGACCTGCTGGTTCCAGCCCCGCTCTGAGTGGCGTGAGCAGCAGTGCTTTCCGGGCAAGCCTCCCTGGCGTTCTGGATCTGACCCCCTGGGGACTCTGTGCAGACTTTCAAGGGTCTGGGCCAAAGTGTGGAGTTGTGGGTGTCACCCACTTCTCCTCCCCTAACGCCGCCCAGAGGACAATCCCCTGGTTCCCCACCAAGGGAAAGTGATGGTCTCTGTGCCATCTTCACGCACCTCCCTCGTTTCCGAGCGGGCCCCACTCCTGGATTCGTTCTAAGCCAACGCTCTCTCTTGGCAAAGGATTTCCCTACACGTGAGCCTGGCCAATCCAACACCGTCACATCCCCTCGGCCCAGGGCTCTTTCCTCACTGTAGATTTCCCAGGCTGACACTTTCACTTTCCTTTTCTCTGTTCTTGACGCCAACCCCTATTCCCCTCATTGTTCCTCTACAGGATCCGTTCTGAAAGAGCCTTTCCAGCTCCAACATGCCCTTCGCTCCGACTGCCCAGGTTTAAACAGATGCCGGGACAGGAAAAGGTCCAGAGCAAACCCAGAGGGAAGGACTTTGTTGAGCCCACGCACAGGGAAAGGGCTTCAGTGGGGAGAACAGCCGAGAGAGTCAATGGGTTTAGCAAGAGAGTCAATGGATTTAGCAAGGCTTTCTGGCAGTAAAACGCAGCCACCAAAAAAGAAAGCCCCCGTGTAATCCTTGCCACATAGTCACACGCTGCCAGGACATGATCCCAATGCTCTAGATTCTCCTCCATGGGACCGTTACACAGTATCCCCGAGAGCTCACTTTGGCCCACGCTGCAAGGATCACAAAATCCAGGGGAAACAGAGAAATACCATCTCTGCTTTACCGCCAGAGACACTGAGGCGGGGGACTGATTTCTCCAAAGTCCTGCAGCGAAGCCCTGGCACCGCCAAGACCCGTAACTAGCTTGGCCCCCTTCTGTAACCGTGAGACAAGAGGTATGTTTGGAAAGAAAATCACTTGTCCATTTAAATAGCAGAGACAATGAAGGTGAACCTGGACTGTTCTCCGCAGTTCATATCTCCAGGGTGTGGGATGATAAATTGTGGAGGGAGAGCAAGCTAATCTTGCCTGCTCCTTGGTTAACCAAACCATTTAAAAGGCTAACGTTGTTCTAATATGGCTGTGATTGGAGATTCTGTGTCTTTATGATCCAGCTTGTATATCGCCCCATGTTTTGGATCCCTGACAGCAGATTCATTAGACCGAAGGACCATGAACAAACCTCTTCAACATATTAGTTTACATGACACTTGGCCTAGATTCACCTCACAAAACCAGCCGCATGTTGGCCCCAGTGGATTCCAAGTTTCACTGTTAATGGCGTGACGAAGAGAGATCCCTTGGGAATCGCTCTGGCGAAGGGGAGAGTTGCAAGATGTTGTCCATTCGCTATTGAAACCGTTTGTGATTCCTGAAGCAAAGCCGATCCAACCGATCTAAGGCACCTCCTACTGGAATAGCTAAGGGCTCCATCACAGCCTAGTGACGTCCACAGAGACACTTCCATGGGCTTTGGATGGGGTCTTAGTGCACTGAGCATGCCACAGAGGGCCGTGTGGGCTCAGCTCCCTCCATTCCTAGAAGGCAATTTTGGTTTCCATCCTCAACACCCTTCTCCTGTCTGCTTTTCTCCACAGTGGGTTGGCCCTGGGGAAACATAGTTGGGACGTACAGGCAGTTACTGCGATGGACAGAGGAGCATGACGGTTAGCAGAGAGGATGTACTACTGCAGAACCTAATCCAGAGCCCACTAAAGTTGGAGCAAGTCCCTCCATTGGTTTCAAGGGGTCGAGCTTCAAAAAACACCCGAGGGACTTAGGAGAACAAATCCCATCAGAAAAAAAAAGCCAATGGAACATGGGCACCACGTTGACTCTTTTGAAGATCCCACCCTACAGACCTAACTTCTGGTAAGCAAACTCAGCTCTGTGTCCAGGCCCAGGGACCTACTCCTGATCTGAGTGCATGATATCACCTCCCAGTAACGGCAATTCAAACCCTACCGAACCAAACACCTCATCAGTCTCCGCATGCATAGAATCACAGAATATCAGAGCTGGAAGGGACCTCAGGAGGTCATCTAGTTAAGGTGACCAGAGAGCAAGGGGGAAAAATTGGGACGGGATGAGGGGTAATTTTTACCTATACAAGACAAAGCCCCAAATATCGGGACTGATCCCAATAAAATCAGGACATCTGGTGACCTTACATCTAGTCCAACTCAAAGCGGGATCATTCCCCATCTATGCACTTAAAGATCTCCATCATCATAAAACTGCATGGGACAGTCCTCATTGTCATGCCTCTACTTCAAATGCATCTTGCAAGGCTATTAATGACTCTTGGATTTATTCTAGGCCCTGAGCTGTGGTGCAGTAGATTCGGGAGGCAACCCGACACTAGGATGAGGTGTCCTCATGTCACGCACGTCATTACTTGATTCTAACGAAGTATCACCACGCAGGTACGACGTTAGCGGCCACAGGGTTTGGTGCTAAATAATCCATAGTGAGGTGGGGGGATGCCGACGGGGATGGCCTGTAGATAAGATTTGATTCATGCTGCGTCACAGACACATAATTTCCTCACACATCAGTGCAAAGTCATGGTTCAAAACACCATGCAATGCTGCAACAAGTGGAACTCGTTTGTCATAACCGACCCCATCGCCGTCCTGCGTAGATTTCTAAACGGGCACTGTGCAATAAACATCCGGTCATGAGGGTTCCTCATTGTGTGTTGCCATGGTGACCCCAAGGGTGTCAGGCCAAAGAGGGGAAGAAAGCCTCCCCCTCCTAGGATGACAGCAAAGACGGGGAGGAAATCTGGACTTGGTGCCCAACCTGCTGCACCAGATAGGAGCTCAAGGAATTGGCTACAAAACCAGAATCCTTCTTTGTCAGGGCCCGGGGTGGATTTAAGCCAGAGAAAGGTTAGCGGAGAGACTCCATTACAGCCCCCAAAGCAGACGCCAAAATCTCAGAGTCAGGGCTATTGCCCAGGTCAGGCAGCACCAGGGACTCTTCCAGCATCTGCCCATCACCATAGCGTCTAGGCAGCCACTATTTCACTTCCATAGGCATTTCTTCCTTTCCCGGAACATCACTCACCACTGTTCTCCACTCTCCCTTTTGCTAGCCCTTTGCCAGATCTCACAAGAGCAGACAGCCCCAGTCAGCTCCTATCCAGGTATCCCCAATTAGAACAGAACGCCATGGAAAAGGCTGCCTTATTCTATGATTCTATGAACATCAGGGCTGGAAGGGTCCTCAGGAGGTATCTAGTCCAACCCCCTGCTCAAAGCAGGACCAACCCCAGCTAAATCATCCCAGCCAGGGCTTTGTCAAGCTGTGTCTTAAAAACCTCTAAGGAAGGAGATTCCACCACCTCCCTAGGGAACCCATTCCAATGCTTCACCACCCTCCTAGGGAAATAGTGTATCCTAATATCCAACCTAGACCTCCCCCACTGCAACTTGAGACCATTGCTCCTTGTTCTGTCACTGCCTTAGGTCTCACAAAAACAGCTGGCCATGCACTATGGGGCTCAATGCAAAGACAAAGTGGGGGGAGAGTAGACAATGGGGTCCAATAGTCAGTGTGTAGCGGGGTCTCTTTGCCAGGGACTGGAGGGGAGCTGGTGATGTAGCAGCTGATTTTCTCTTTGGAGGTCCAGGGTTCAATTCCTGCCAATGACCAATATGCCTATCATCCTGCAGTTCTCTTTCAGGAACGGCTCCTGATGACCTCAGCTCTGGTTTTGCCCAAATAAGAACTTCAGGCTTTAGTTCCTCCCTTGGGGAGGCGGGGGGGGGGGGGGGAAGGGGGGGGGATTCCAAGCCTGATGGAAGAAAAGACTGAAGTTTTAATTTGGGGAAAATGACTTCAAGCCCTGCTTCTTCCCCCTACTTAAGAAACAACAACCTTGCTGCAAGGCTTCGGGGGATTTACTGCCGCCCTGGAGGAAGTGACTAACCCGAATGATGTGTCAGACCCTGGGAGAGGTCCCCATTTTAGCGACTGAGAACTATTTTTAAGGGTTTTCTCTATGTCTTTCTAGGATGGTGCATGTGATTAATAGAATGCAAGGCCAGAAGGGCCCACTGTGATCATCTCATTTGACCTCCAGTATAGGGCAGGGCACAGACCTGCGCCAAAATCATTTCTAGAGCAGAGCTTTTGGGAAAATAGTCTGGATATTGGGAAAGACATTTTCCCTACGAGGGTGGTGAAGCACTGGAATGGGTTCCCTAGGGAGGTGGTAGAATCTCCTTCCTTAGAGGTTTTTAAGATCAGGCTTGACAAAGCCCTGGCTGGGATGATTTAGTTGGGATTGGTCCTGCTTTGAGTAGGGGGTTGGACTAGATACCTCCTGAGGTCCCTTCCAGCCTTGATATTATATGATTCTATGAAGTGTTATTTACTCCATCATCTAACACAAGAACTAGGGGTCTCCCGATGAAATTAACAGGCAGCAGGTTTACAAACAATACAAGGAAGTCCTTCACACAGCACACAGCCATCCCATGGAACTCACTGCCAAGGGATATTGTGAAGGCCAAAATTATAACTGGATTAAAAAAAAATAATTAGCTAAATTCACAGAGGATAAGTCCATCAGTGGCTATTAGCCAAGATGAGCAGGGATACAACCCCATGCTCTGGGAGGCCTTAAGCCTCTGACTAACAGCAGCTGGGACAAGAGGACCAATCATTCGAGGACTGCTCTGTTCTGTTGGTGTCACGCGCTTTGGAGGGAGTGAAGACAGGATACTGGGCTAGCTGGACCATTGGTCTGATTCACATCACAGAATCATCTGGTCTAACCCCCTGCCAACGTGGATCTAAACCACCCAAGACAGGTGGCTATCCAACCTTCTCTAAGTTACCTCAGGTCACGTGATTGCCTTTCTCCTCACACATTAGTTTCCTCTCTCCTTGGCACCCAGCATCCGGCCCCTACCTGCACCCTGTACAACTACATAGTGGTAAGCAAGGCCCCTTTGCGTCCTCCTGCCCCCTGCCCCCCGGTCATGGTTTATCATCCAATAGAAGCAAGGGCCGCACCCCAGCTGTTGGCCATCCACACCCTGCCTGTGGCTTCAGAGTTACAAATCCCATTAGGAACCTGCTCCCGACCTATAAAATACATCCTGTCTCCATGACAACCCCATCTTCAGCAAAGCCCCAGATAAAGCAGTTCAGGAGCTGCGCCCGGCCAATCGACTTCTTGTACCTGGTCCCCCTCAACTTTATAAAAGTCAGGTGCTCATCAGACAGTCACCTGACCCCTTCCCAGCTGGCTCTGATCACCTCCCCTATCAGGCCTAATTATCTGTTCTTAAAGGGGCTCGGTTTCAAAACAGGGCTGGCTAGCCCCAGCCCCCCCCCCCCCACACACCTTATGGCATTCACAGCCCTGGTACCCTCCTTGACCCCACCCTAAGGCCTCCCATTATCCAGCCCCAAGAATCATCAGCAGGCCTTGCAATCACAGAGACTCAGCAGTTGGTCGGGGCAACCAGAAAACAGAAGCCCTGTCACATGTGCCAGGTTAATAAAACTCTATAGAAACTGCCTGTGGTTTCCTTTCCAGCTGCTTCCTCTCCCTACGATGGTACTGGAGAAAGCAAGCTTCCCCCTTGGCGATTACAACGGGCAGATTCCTTGAAGGCTCAGCTCAGGGCATGGAGTTCCCTGAGTGAAGCAAACATATGTGATATGTACCAAAGATATGCCTGCTGTGGATCCCACAGCTCCCACCACCAGCCAGGGAGTTGTGTCGAAGCTGCCCCTTGCAAGAGCAGTGTGACGAAGTAGGAATACTGTGTGTGTGCCTCAGTTTCCCCTATGCATTTCTTAAGTGTCTATGTGAAGGAATAGGGGCTGACACTGGAAGCAAGGAGGCAACGCCCTCTCCCCTCTCAAGGTATGCATCCCTGATGCTATAATCTGACCCCAAGTGGGGGAGGGAGGTCAGCTGAACCTGTTGGAGAGAGGTCAGGTGATACCTCCTGCCCGGGAGACAAAGGGAAGTAAAGGAGGGGCTGGAGAAGGCAGCGGGGGAGTTTGCAGCTGGCTGGAGGCAGGCAGGGAAGGCAGAGGAGCTATCTCGCTCTCTGGCCCCCAAAATGGATCCAGCCGAGGGCTCACACTCGCTGTATGGTCTGGGTTAGACCAGATAGAAGTCATCGAATAAACCTCTGTGTTAAACGCGACTCTCAGCCAGGTAGTGACTATGGATTTGGGGTGCAGAATCCATGGGCTCCCTCAGGACCCCGCCCAGGCAGGCCTTGCTGGGGGAAGCACATCGAGGGGCAGAAGTTGCTGAATGCTCCGAGGTCAGACCCAGGAAGGTGGAAGTGGGTACCCGTGAAGCTCCTAACCTTGGAAACAGGCTGTGTACAGAGAAGGGACCCTTCACCCAAAGTCCAGTCTGGCTTCCTAGGGAGCGGTTCCAGACCATCGCCCGGGCACTCCGTGACAAGCAGCATACACCATGGTCTAGATTAAAAAGGCAACCACACTCCAAATGTCACCATTGCAGGTGATGTAATAGAATATCCTGTTACCCAGCCACGCCGGTAACAGTGAAGGGGTAAGCAAGAGAATCAGAAGGCCAATGCTGCCCCACAGCATCCTAGCCCAGTGGTTCTCAACCAGGGGTACACGGAGTCTTCTGGGGGGGGGGGGTACATCAACTCATCTAGATATTTGCCTAGTTTTACAACAGGCTACCTAAAAAACACTGGTGAAGTCAGTACAAACTCCAATATCCAACAAACAAAATGAGAAAGGGAGCTGTTTTTCAGTAATAGAAATACTTTTGTATTTTTGTGTCCGATTTTGTAAGGTGAAAATTAGGGGTATGCAAGATGAATTAGGCTTGCATCCGACGAAGTGGCTATTAGCCCACGAAAGCTTATGCTTCAATACTTTATAGTTAGTCTTTAAGGTGCCACAGGACTCTTTGTTACCTCTGCTATTCCAGACTAACACGGCTACCTCTCTGATTCAGGATGAATCAGACTCCTTGAAAGGGGTACAGTACTCTGGAAAGATTAAGAACCACTGTCCTAGCCCCTTCACACGCCATCTTGTCCAGATCTCCCCTGAGCATTCCCCTCACTCCTGTCCTGGATTCACCTTGCCTGGCCATTCCCCACCCCAGAGCCTTCTCTAGAGTTCCCCTTGGATTCTTGCCCTGATGGGCTGGCATGAGTGTCTCTGATTCTGAAGCTCAAGGGAAGTAGCATCCCTTCTTGTTCCTGATTCCGCCTCTATCCCGTTGCAGTGGCCACCACGCTGCAGAACCCGGGCCAGAAAACATCAGTTTGCTTGCATTCTGCCCAAAAGCTACTTATGGTGGGTCAGACTCTTGCATTCTGCATGCTAGAACCAGGCCAAAGAGCATGTGTCCCCAGCAACTCAGAGCTCACTCCTGCCTCGGAGGAGCAGGCGCTGGGGGGAAGTTAACAACAACTGTGCTGCAAAAGCAGATTGACAGATAGACTCCTGGATGGGCGCCACACATGCACAACAGGAGACACACACACACAGGTGCACCGATTGTGCATGTGGTCACAGCCACGCTGATCCACACAAATAAATATCTGCAGAATGGAAACCACATACACACTCAGGCACACTCTATCCCTTAGTAACACCCAAGCCTCCACTGACTCAGGATAAAGTGTGATCTTTCCCTAAGGCCAGATATCAACATATTCGACATTCTCAGTCAAATGAATCATCACCCGGTCACATGATGGACCCACAAGCTGTGTTCTGTAGTTACCCGCTTCCATAGAAGTGAAATTAACAGCTGTGGATGTGCCAAAACCAGAAGCAAATGATGCATTTCCAGGCCATATGCCTATCCAAAGCCTAAAGACACAACATTTAACAAGGAATGTGGTGAACTATCAGATCAACTTCGCTAGACATGTGTTGGACTCATCATCACTTGGAGTCGTTACATGGAGCCTAGATCCCTTTCTAAATGATCAGTTCTAGTTATAGGCTCAGTACAGGAATTACTGCATGAAGTTCTCTGGTTTAAAATCTAGGAGCCTATTAATTCAACATCCATCCCCAATACTTGGGCTTTGCACACAGCACTCCCAGTGGTAGGGCATCAGATGTCTTAGGCTCAAGCCTGGCCTATTCCAACCAAAGCACAGTGAGTTCGGCCACATTTGTGGCTCTAATATATAGGAATAGTCCCATCTAAACCTCTCTCTCTGGGAGGAACCCTGCAGAGCGCTGTTACAAGAGAATCTAGGATTGAATGGGATTTCATTGTTGCATACAACTTGTGCTGTCTGTAGGCAGAGAGTGAATTTCAGACTCTAGGCAAAATTCAGCCCTGGTGTAAATCCACTAAATTCAATTAACCCTCTCTCTTTACATCCCTTATAAATGAATCAGCTAGACAGTTTCAGGAACTTTTGCATAAGCATGGGAGTTGCATGTGGTGAACGCTGATGTTCAGGATGACAACTAACCATGATTTGATTAGCAGGTTCAGTTAACTAGGATTTGCTGGAATGCACAGAGCCGGCCACAACATTTCTGATGGAAAATGCAATTTAATTGAAAACAAGACATTTCATGGAAACATGTCCATTGTAGCCAAATTTGATGGGGAAAAGTCTAAATGAATCATTTCGACACTCATTTTGGTAATAGTGAACCGCTTTGTTTCAACAAGGTAAAATGTTTTGTTTTGACATCGTTTTGATTCATTTCCTCTCGACTTGCACATTACTTTAAAATAGCAAATTTTCATATCGTATATAGATACATTTTCTGACATACAAAAGAAATCATTGCTATTTTATAATTATTGTAGTACTCAGGAGCACTGGTCATTATATTACAGTGTTTTGATATTATGCAAACAAATCATTTTTACCTTCTCAAAATGAAATGTTTTGACATTGTCTAAACATGTTGATAGTCTCAAAATGCATTTTTTTTTGAATTTTCATTGCACAAGAAATTGAGGATTTTTGTCATTTTGCTCAAAACGTTGGCGTTTATCGTGGAACAGAAAATTCCATTTTCCAATGAGCTTTAACAACAGGGATACGGGCAGGTGTGGTTAATCTACACATGCTGTGGAAACAATTTCCATGTAATCACATGCCTTTATCATCCACCTTTAGCAATTTCACCTGTAGTCTACCCACCGTCCTCTCTCTGCCGGGACTACCTGTAACATTCCAAACCTCTCAGCAAACCTCCCTGCAAAAAAGTGGAGTTTCCTCCCAAAAGTTTCACTGGTTTGAGGTGCATGATAGGGAATATTCAGTCCTGGAACTGCAACCAGATTATGGCTTAACATCTGGCAAACCACCGGGGCTAAAGACAGAGAGGTGGATCTCAGCTTGCACATGTTGGCATAGGTACACTGAAGTTAGTGGAGCTCTGCCAGGCTGTGTTAGATGAGGATCCAGCCCATGGTACTCAGGGAAACTGGTTTTGCAGGTGGAGGAAGATGAAAAATAAAGCCGGTAAGAGATTTTAAACCATTTCTAAAATAGTTTCTCTGACACACATGTGGTATAAACCAACCACATGACCGTGTGACATCAAGGTATTATTAGCATCACAGATACTGCTGCTTACTAGTAGTATGGTCAATCGTCAGACCCTCATGCTGATAGAACCTCTCTCTGTTTATGGATGCAAACATCCTGGAGACAGAGATGTTATCACATAGCTGGGCTATAAATATCGCAGCTATATTTTCCAAGCTTTATTGCATGACAACCCAGTGACCATATGACTCTTCTGAATAGTTTCCTGTGATGAACTGTTCATGCAGAACTCAGCTTGTGCTTTGCAAAGGAGGGGAGTGGCACCATCCCGGTGACAGCGCGAGGACTCACCCCCGTGGCGCCTCCTGCCGGTCATCCGGGGGATCAGCTCTTCCGGCCTCCGGAGCGCCGTCTGTAGGTCGACCTCCCGCCTGTCAACAGCCCTGTGTCCCTCCTGGATCCCGGTGCCTCGTTAGCTGGGGTGCTGCCTGGCCCCAGCAGTAACCCCCACTCTCTGTGGGTCTCCCCTCCCTGGGGAGCCCTCACCCCCTAATCCCACCTTCCCTCAGCCTATAGGCTACTGCCAATCATCCAGTCCCCGCTCCCTGGGACAGACTGAGGTGTAATAGCCAGTCATCACAGGCAAGGGGGGTTGGGCCGGCTCCCTTCACCTAATCCCAGTACCTCACGCAGGCCTTTGTATCAGGCTTGCAGCCTGGGGGTACACCAGGCCTCAGTTCCCCTGCTCAGCTTGCCCCCTCCCCAATACTGCCCCAGCCTAGGTACCTTCTTCACTTTCTAGGCAGCCCCGTCCTCCTCCCTCCAGGTAGCTAGAGAAAGAGTCTGTCTCCTTCTGGCCCACTGCCCTCTTATAAGGGCTAGCTGGGCCCTGGTTACCCCGGTTACAGTTGTGGGTGCCTTCGATATCAGCCCAGCTGTTATCAATCCCCTTCCCAGCTGCAACCCTCTGCTGGGCTGCTTTTACAGCCCTCTGCGGGGTTGTTTTAACCCTTTCAGGGTTGGAGCAGGTAGCCACCCCGCTACAATCCCCATTTTACATATGGGGAAACTGAGGCGCACAGCAGGGAAATGACTCGTCCAAGGTCACCCAGCAGACCAGGGAATAGGAGACTTGGATTCAAAGTTCCAGTCCAGTGCTCTATCCACTAGATCACAGAGCTGAGTGAGAAATGGTTTTCCCATCCCGTGAAAATGTTCCTGTTGAATAGCAGGATGAAACTGAGCCTTTTTGAGGCTATTTTTTGGTGGTGTGTGTGTGGGAGGGAAACAGCAAAGCCCTAAACAGCCAATTGCCCAGTGGTTAGAGCACTCGCTGGAGAGAGAGGAAATCCTGGTTCAAATCTCTGCTCTGCCAGAATTGAAGCAGGGTCTACAACTTGCGCATCCCAGGTGAGTGTCCCCAACAACACCATGTTATCGGGGGTGAGGGTCCCTCAAACTCTCCTGTTGGAGCTCTTCCACTTTGGAGAAATAATTAAATATTCACTAGCGCAGGAGTTGAACGTATATCTCCTAGATGAGCCTCCTATCTGGCTACACACCGATGGGTTCGTCGGCTGCCCAGAAATTCCACCCTGAAGCTGTGAACTCTTCCCATCAAAACTGATACATTCCTGTGAAAAGTTTCTGTTTCATGGAACTGACAGTGTTACAACAACAACAAAAAGGGGTGTTTTTTTTTTAAGTTCCTGACCAGCTGCTGTTCTAACGCTTCTTCCTGATACGGCTCAGTTTCAAGGGCCGTTGTGGTTTCTCATCACCCACAACGTTCTTAATGCTTTAGGGTTTTCAAGAAGTGCATGGTCAGTTTCAATGTGGGTTTCAGGATCTGTAGTGCCTGGGTTTCAAATCCCTAAACTAGAGGTGGTCAAAAACTGTCCATCCAAGCCTATTGTTATTACTCTTGGTCAAAAAGGCATCTTTTGGAAGTATTTCCACAGAAAATTCTCATTTTGATCAAAGTTTTTCATTTTTTGATGACAAACATTTCAGGATGAAACAAATATTCCCTTCCTCTCCGCTTTTCGGAGTTGTTTCCTTACCAGTATATGTGTTAGTCTCCCAACTAAATCATCCCAGCCAGGGCTTTGTCAAGCTGTGTCTTAAAAACCTCTAAGGAAGGAGATTCCACCACATCCCTAGGAAACCCATTCCAGTGCTTCACCACCCTCCTAGGGAAATAGTGTTTCCTAATATCCAACCTAAACCTCCCCCACTGCAACTTGAGACCATTACTCCTTGTTCTGTCATCTGCCACCACTGAGAACAGCCGAGCTCCATCCTCTTTGGAACCCCCCTTCAGGTAGTTGAAGGCTGCTATCAAATCTCCCCTCAATCTTCTCTTCTGCAAACTAAACAATCCCAGTTCTCTCAGACTCTCCCCATAAGTCATGTGCCCCAGCTCCCTAATCATTTTTGTTGCCTTCGCTGGACTCTCTCCAAAATTTGTCCACATCCTTTCTGTAGTGGGGGGGGATTAAAACTGGACGCAATACTCCAGATGTGGCCTCACCAATGCCGAATAGAGGGGGGAAATCACTTCACTCAATCTGCTGGCAATGCTCCTACTAATGCAGCCTAATATGCTATTAGCCTTCTTGGCAACAAGGGCACACTGCTGACTCATACCCAGCTTCTCGTCCACCCCTAATCCCCAGGTCCTTTTCTGCAGAACTGCTGCCTAGCCAGTAATCTATGTACTCACCAAGATCTGCAACAATATCTGGCCCTAATCACCACTCTGCTAAAGAAAGGCCACCTGCAATTGTGTCAAGGTTACTGGACGATAAGCTTAACTAGCTATCCCAGCAAAGTGATGTTGAAGGTCACAATGAACAGACTGAATCCACAAGCAGAGAATATCATGGCTGAAGAACAGACCGGCTTTCATGCTGGAAGAAGTACCACTGAACAGACGTTCCACCTTCATGTTCTATGCGGGAAGTACTTACAACACTGGCAACATCACCACCCAACGTGCTGGGTCATAGGAAGACCTCCTGATGACCGTGAAGAAGAAGAAGCTGAAGCGATACAGCCATGTAACAAGATCATCTGGCCTATCCAAGATCACCCTCCCAGGGACAGCACAGGGGAAGAGAAGAAGCGGTAGACAGAAGAGATGGATTGACCACGTAAAAGAGTGGACAGGAACGGACTCCGTAGAGACTCAAGCACTGACACAGTCATCAGGGGTGGAGACAACTGGTTGATTGCTCATCAGTGATAGTGCCCCGGTGCCCCAATGATGAGGATACTGAGGGCTAGCTAGCCCCTCTACACCCCATGGCAGTAGGTCTCTAGCAAGACCAGGTTTTCCCATGTGGTTTCCAATATTCCCGGGTGGGGTTTGGGCTGGCAGCGGAGTAGGCCTCACTCCTGGTATTTCACCTGTCCCTGTGTGCCAGTCGGAGGGTCAGACACTAAGACAGGATAGAAGTGTTCACAATAACTACGCCTTCTCTCTATGGCCATGGGAGATTCGGCACGTCCCCCCAGACCACTCGTGCTGTACGTGGGATTCAGACATAGCAACCACCGGCCCCGGTGGGCCTACGCAGACAGACTTGTAGGCAAAAGGGGAATTTTGTCAGTGGCAAGCATGTGAGAGACAAGTGGATGTGAGATCAGCCTCTGGATGCAACAGCAGGCTTTTCCGGGAGAGAGAAATGTTACCTCGGCCCATCACATTCACCTTGGCTCTGTGTGGGACTATCCACTCTTGGGAAGATGTACTGTCTTCAGTGGGCAGAGTAGGGGTCTGGGAACCAGGACTCCTGGGTTCTCTCCCTGGTTCTGCCCCTGATTCCCTGGTAACCTTGGGCAAGCCGGGTCACCCCTGTGTGCCTTAATTTTCCCATCTGTGAAACACAGCTAAGAGCACCCTGCCCTGCTGGGAGGGGCATTGTGGGTTAATTAATCCTGCTTCTGGAAACTTTAGCCGGGATCCTCAAATACCTTCCAAGCCCTGATCAGGCCTTTGCAGTAGCCAGCTGTCTTTAGCTCCAAGGCAAGTGGGCCGGTTTCATTTAACGAAGGAGCCCTGCGGAGCAGGGAAAAGCCGACATTCACTTGGATTTCATAGCAACGCCACCCTGCCTACCCCATGCTCAGGGCTGTAATAAGCGCTGTCCGTTGCTCATGCATTCCATGAGGGCTTTGTGCCTGACTCACACCCAGCCCTGGCTGGAGGGGGAAGAGGGGAAGGAAGCCTTCCGGATAGACTCTTCCACTGGCTACCCAGGAATGTACCGGGGTGGGAGAAGTCACTCGGGAGACTCGCTGCTGGGCCGGAGCAAGAGAAAGCGTCACTGATTTGAGTTGAACAAGAAACTTCACCGCAGTGGGTGTCAGCGCTGCTGAGCAGAGTAATTGGAAACAGGAAACCTTGCAGCTTTTTCTGCTTGCTCTGAATCTGGGAAGCCATGCTGCAGGTCTAACTGTGATCTGATTTACCCCGGTGTAAATCAGGGGTAACCCCACTGGGCCAGGTTCTCCTCTGTCATGCAGGTGTAAATCAGGAGCTGGTCTGATTCCAGGGGTGAAGGGAAGTCAGTCCGGGCCGGTATGGTGTACCAGTAAAAAGTGGCCGCCGGGACCGACCCATATACAGCTGACTTAAAAGCTGCCGATGGGGCGGGATCAAAAGGAACAGCTGCCCCGGGGCTGATGATTTAAAAGGCCCCAGGGCTCCAGCTGCCGCTCTACTACCACAGTAGCCACCAGAGCCCTGGGCCCTTTAAATCGCTTTCGCTGGCCAGGCAGCGCGGATGGGGGCTGAGGGATGCTGACCCACTGCAGCCCCCCCCCCCCCCCTTCTGGCTGAAACGCTGGCCCCTTTACCAGTAAGTCCTTTGTGTTACTTTCACCCCCGATTCCCATCTCACCTCACCCCGGTTTGACACCGAAATCAGCAGCGTGGCATTGGGGTCAAACTCCGAAATAGGCCCATGAAACGGATGCACACGCAGCTCCCCGCTTGTGGCATGTCATGCGGAGGGCAGCGATCCGGCTTGTGGCATGTGACTCTGAATCTGACAGTCCTACTAACAATGATGATTTGGAGCTTCGGAAGGAGGTGGCTGTCAGCTCCCAGCGGCGGGGTGAATTCATGTGAAATATGCCGACATTTGGGAAGTGGAGAGCCAGAGCTCAGCACTTGTTTAGATTTGAAAAAATCCAAATGTGTGTGGCCAGCAGTAACTGACTGCAAGATCTCGGCCGTAAGACACACGCTTCTAGGGGAGGAACGCTAAGGAGAGCTGGACAGACCTGACCTGAAGCAATCAGCCACTTGAGTGACCTCTATACCTCTGCAATAGGAGCTGGCCCTAGTACAACGGGCTGCAGCTTCCCCTCCTCATGTCTTGAGTTCAACCCTCAGCATCAGCAGAATGGGCTGTTGCTCCCTCCTGGCACCGAGGTTAACAGTCGGTGCTGTGCCCCTTGAAAGCCCTGGTGGGACAAAGGTGGATTGAAGACACTGTTCCACTCTAGGCTGCTCTGAGGGCCAAAGCACTCGTTGGTGTAGGTTAGAGCAGCCCCAAGGATGCTCTAATTTGCAGCAGCCTCCCCCGGGCTCAGCCCAGACTCTCTGGAGTGGCCGGCACAGACACTCCCCTTCCTGTCCCCAACACCAACCTGGCACCAAGGTAAGGAGGCAGCATAGGGTTGTTACATTTTGCCAGTACAAAAGGGAATTCTCCCCTGACCCCCTGTGGCACAATTCTGGAGTTTGTGGCATAGAGGGGCCATGCCGAAGGCAAAACCTGCCTCCTGTGTGGATGAGGAAAGAGCCGCACCTTTGCCGGCATGTGTCCCCCATGCTGACACAGTGTGTATACTGGTCCCCCCTCTAGGGGAGACTTTCACTGCAGTTTGCCTCCCAAGCCCCATCTCTGTCCACACACGAAGTCTCTAAGCGAGGCTTGAGGCTGCTTTAAACCTGGGTGAGCAGGCATGGCTGACGGTGCAGGCTTGAGCTTAGGTTTTGCTTCAGCCTGGCACGCGGCCTACTTGGCAGTGAGAAAGCAGCCGCCATCCCCGTTAGCTCTCACATGCTATTCCGCCCTTCCGCCTGGCCCGCTCCGTCCCGTCTTCTGCTCTGGAACGCACCTACAGCGACTCAGCCTTTTAGCCCCACAGTCGCTAAGTCCCTTTCTGCTGGGCTTCCCCCGCCGTTGGATGGAGAGATGCCACCCAAGCAGTCCTCCCGCGTTGCCAGACACCAGTCGGCTGGTATTTTCTTCACGACAGTTTCATTGGAAGAGCTGGCGGCCAGATGCTGTTTACTTTCGCCTGCACGAACAGCGGTTCATTCCGCTGTGGAATTAACTTCCAAGAGGATTGTTCTCGGGACAGCGACAGAGCCAGTGGGTTTACAGGACAGATGAACGCGCCGCTAAGACCCGTAGGATATCCCACCAGAAAGCCGCCTCCAGTACAAGTACCCCAGGGCAGCAGGGGCACTTCCATGGGTCTGCCCACGACAGGGGTCTCCACTGGGCACGCACCACCCACGTGCAACTAGTTAACTCTTCAAGGGGGACATACTCCTAGGCTCCTGCACCCAGTCGAGCTGGGCCTTGTAGCTCGTGCTTTTAGCTCCAGAGGGTTGAAGGTTCAGTCCCCACAGACGCCAACCCAGCTAGCGGCGTTGTGTTCCACAACGTGCCCTGTGTCTTCGTGAGCCGGCGGCGTGTTTGCACACGTACTCCTTGTGTCTGGGGGGGCTGGGCGGGTCCCCACAAGAGAGCGCTCCCTGCAGGCCTGGTGCTCTCCTGCTCACGTCAGCCCAACTCCACTGGCTTTAACGCCGTCAAAGTGAAGTGAGCCAGCGTGGCAGCCCTGGGCCGCCTGCTGCCCTGCCTCCAACCCGCTGCACTATCCAGACTCCCACTGCTGAACATGAGGCAACCCGGGCACTAATGACCCAATCCCCGAGCACAGTCCCCGTCCGCTCCCTTCTCCTGGTGGAGAAAGCCGGGGACACTCCCGCTCTCTCATGGTGGGGAGCTGTAAGAAGGTTCTGTTCACCCTGTGCACCTCCTGCTGGCCACTCTGGGGAGGAGCTCTTTCCCGGACCGATGCCCCCTTCTGCCACCTCTCTCCCTCCCTCCCTGCAACTCACGGTTCCCTCTCTTCTTGGCTTGCCCCTCCGGCCCAACATAAAGGGCTGCTCTAAGTTTTGCACCTGCCCCTAGGGGTCTTTGCTGGGGTGCAAACTCAGCTGTGACACATCTACCCTTAGCCACCCTCCCGCTTCCTCTGGCCTGCCCATGCCTCACCTTCCCTGTACCCACAGCCCAATACCTCCCATCTCCCCCCACTACCCCCCTCTGCCTGTGCCCAAGGCTGCTGTGGAGACAGCACGGTGATGTTCCCTGGGGTGGTTTTGTGCTGCCCTGTGGCCTTTTTGCACCAGCCTCACTGGCAATGATAAACCAAGCTCTGCATTTCCCCAGGCCCCTGAACCAGTCTCGTTCCTCCTCCTCCACCTGGAGCGGGACCAGTCCTGGAAGAGACGGAGAGCAGGCTGCCGTGGGCTGAATGGATCTGGGGTGGGCTGCCCCAGCTCAGCCTGGCTCCTTCTGTGACTTAGAAGGGGCTTCTCTTTGCCTTGGCCATTTCCTGCTGGCTCCCTGGGGGTTCTTTGCCCTGCTACTGCAGTCAGGGCTTAACTCTTTAGATAATGAACAGCCAAGGAAACAGGACTCCGGCCAAGCTAGGAGCTCTGAACCAGCGCAGGGTCACGGGCCCGAGGGAGCTTGAGCGTGACTAAGCCAAAAAGGCCTTCGGCATCTCAGCAGCAGATGGTTCAGTCTCGCTTCCCAGCAGCGGAGGGGACCTATTCACTCAAGGAATGCAAACCGCAGGTCAGAGGGTGACCCGGGGCCCTTCCCTGCCTCGCAATGTCCTCGGATCGCGGCGTGCTTCAGACACCGATATATGGCCCCGCACTCCGGGGAAGGAGGTGTGCATGATCCTCTCCATTTCACAGACACGGAGCACCGGGAGGTTAAGTGACTTGCCTAAGAGTTAGTCAGTGGCGGAGCTGGGACGAGACCCCACAGCTTCCAACTCTGAGGGCTCAGCTTTCTTTGTATTAGTTTTGTTGGCGCACTTAGAAGGCTCCATTTACCAGGACCCCAAACCAAAAAGACAGTCTCTGGCCCAGCTTCCAGTCCAAGTATAAACCAAGCAGCAGCAGGTGGAGACAGACAGACAGAGACGGGGGAAGTGTCCCAGGAAACACTCAAAGCCACTTCCTCTCCGCACAGATCAATTACTTAGCTTCCGGTCGTGTCCGTGTGACTATAGATCCCAAGTACAGAGGCCGGCAGCCACATGACACAGCCCTCCCGTTCCAAATCCAGCCCCCTTTGCAAGAGGCCCCTGCAATTCACAACCAAGGCCTGGGTAAAAAGGCCACTGTTCATGTCACATGAAAACCACCAAATCCAAACAATGTTTAATCTGCTCTGGGTGGACTGAGAAAAGATCAGTTAGTAGAAAAACTTGGCAGGGCACCTGAGTCATAAAGAGACTCCATAGGCAGGTGAAAGGGGAAAGCATGGTTAGCGTGGGGCTGGCTGGCAAAGGCACAGTTCAAAGCCACTGCTGGGCAGGAGGGACTAAACCTCAGTGCTGTGTTTGGGGCAGAGGCTGGCTCTTATTTTATCTTTGTCTAGCACAAGGAGGCCCTATTCTCAGTTGGCCCAAGACACTCCTGGAATAATAATACTGGGCCCTTTTCATCCGTCGAGCTCAATGAGCTTTATACAACAGAGCAGTTGTGGGGAAACTGAGGCACAGAGACTTGCCCCAGGTTACCCAGCAGGCCAGTGGCAGAGCGGGAAACAGAACCGAGCCCAAGCCCAGTGTTCTAGCCATCTGATTTCATTCATGACACGCAAGAGAGCTCAGGTCACAGTTCAGAGCAACGGACTTTTCCCTGGGTAGTCAAGGAAGGACAGCCACGCTTAGGTTTCCTGGATTGGTCCTGCTTTGAGCAGGGGGTTGGACTAGATACCTCCCGAGGTCACTCCCAACCCTAATAGGCCATGATTCTACGATTCCAGCTTCCCTGACTTTTACTTTTCGTGGTAGCGCCCTGGCGTCTCTCTCCCTTCCCACTGAGGTATATCCAGGCTGAACAATGTTTTGCTTTCACTCTGTTATTTTCAGCAGAGACCGGCTCCCCTTGCAGGCCTGCCGGCTCTTTAGAGACAGTTAACAGTGCGGCTGCCCACCGTTAAAATGACCACAGGACTTTCCTTATAATAGACTTGCATAGGAACAACACCATGGAGAAAACCTCTTAAAAGTAGTCAAAGAAACCGACACGCACGGTAATAAACTTACCAGAGATCACCTTGGCCTTAGGATGGGCTCTGGCAGGAGTTGTCCGTCAGCACTTCCTCCGAGGGTTTCCTTGTGGTTTGAAGTTCAGTTCAGAACGAGCCGCAGTCTTATGGGCCTCAGTAGGTCCAGTCCATCTGACCCTTCCCTCAGGATTTGGGCCTGCTGTGGACTCGGGGGCCCATCCATTCGCTGGATTGGGGAGAAGGCCCGAGCCAGTTTAAAACAAGGCTATTTGTCCAACCGCCCTCTTTTTTGGTTTGTTGGTCCCCGGAGAATCTGGGGAGGAGAATGTGAACCTCCAAACGGCTGATAACAGAGGAACATCAGCATCCCCCCCTCCTCCTAGAGGCGTGGCACATAATTCCACATACACAGTTGCATTTGGAATACAATGGATCCCCAAAGTAACTCCCCCTTACTCATTGTCAGAAATGGACAGGCCTAGTGGTCAGAGCCTCAATCAGGCAGGTGGGGGTGGAACAAGACTGGAATAGACTAAGCCTAGGGGAGTCTGTCACAATCAGGTGAGAGCTCTGAAGAAGCCTTGAGCAGACTGAGTTACTGTTCTAGCCACTTGTGAGCCTTATATACCTGCCCTGACAGTCACCAGACCAATTCCTGGCTTGTGGATTGGCTGGAACCTATCACATGACTGACATCAGTTCAGGTGCCTTAATCAGGCTCTGGCTCATGGATGACTCACCACCTTGCCATAAATGCACATCCCGGGTAGTGTCAGATTGTCACAGGTAGGTCTTCTCCGCCCGGTTCCTCTCTACCACAGGCGTTTACAGAGCCCCATGGAAGTGCTGCAGGACAGGTGTCCCCGTCCCCAAAGAGCCGGCACCTTTGTCAGGAGCATTAGCCAAGAGGGACCAAAGATGGAACGGGCCACGGGAACTGAGCGTCCCTCTCCGAGGGGCTCTGGGGCGGGCTAGACTGGGCAGTGATGAGGGACCTTATCCAGGTTCCAGATATTAAAATAGGAGCAGCTGATCGGTCTCCAGGGACGTGCCACAAGCACCGTCCCTCGGGCAGGGGCACTCCGCTCAAACGTCCCCCTTCGACGTCATGCCCATCCCGCCGCTTCTTCCACACAGCTGTTCAACAAGCCCCGCCCCTTCTCTACACCAATGGGTGCTCAGATGCACCCGCAGCTTTTTCACCTGGGGGTTCTCTGCCCACTCTGGTCCCTTCCGGCTGCAGCTTGGACCTCACCCTGGCCGTGCACATTTGCTCTGTGACACCGGTATAGTCAAGGCCTTTGGCCCCCTCCCTTCAGAGGTCACTGGTGTTCCCGCAGGCAACCCCTTTCAGGGGCCGTCCCTCCAACCCCGCTCAAATAGGCCTTCCCCAGCATGCATGTGGCTTTCAACCGCCAGTTTAAAAGGGACTCAGCCAGAGCTCTCTGCCCTTCAGTGCCGCCTGCCCCGGTGGCTGCTATAACTCCCGGGCTGCCCTCCCCTGCTGCAAAGGAATCACAGAGCCCGGGAGTTCAGGCTTTGGCACGCCCGTGAGAGGAGAACAGATGGTGTACAGCCCCAGCCCCTGGAACGTAGCCTCTTCCGGTTCTTTTCCCACCCGCCTCCACCAGGCGCCCAGCCCCGATCATGTGACCTCCTTCTCTCTCTCCCTCCTTCCCAGCCTCAGTCTCTTCCCCCTCTCTTCACCCCACTGCCCTTTACTCACCAACTCACATCTGCTGCCCTGTCTACTCACCATCCATTCATCCCTCCCACTCCACTCCTCCTTTGTCCTCCATCTACTCACCCTCCACCCACCTTATCCTGGGCTGTGTTCACCTCACCCGTCCAGACAAAGGGGAGCTGCAGATGGTTTCATTTTAAGGGCCCATTCTTTCTCGGTTCGATTTCCAGCAGGAAGATGGTGGCTGTGGTTGATATCAGTGGTGTTGATCGGTGCATTTCTTAGAACCGTGTTCTTGGGTTGTTTCCTAATTTGAACAAGGCGAGCGTCCTCGGCCCTCTTCTATTTGATTAACCCCACATGCCTCCTTCAGGAAGTGGGCATCCAGAGACCGTGATTGTAGGGGCCAGGGAAGTTTCATGGGAAAAACTGAGCCTGAACAGTGCCTGCTGGAGAACTGGGCTCCGAGCCAGCGGACGGCCTCTCCCATCTGGCTATCCCAACATTCTTCAGCTCCCTCGCCCTCCTACTCCAGCCTCCCTCCATCGCCAAGCTCCCTCTCCTTAGCGGGTGCATGAGCAGGGCAAGCAGGGAAGTGAGAGCAGCTGGATCCTCTCTGGGGCCCCGTTCTCCTTTTACACCAGCCGAGGCGTTAACCCCCCCTGTCTGGTGCGGCCTCGAGGCCTGCTCCTCCCCAGATTCAAACGCAAGTCCTTCAGGCAGGACGGCATCCATCACGGCTCCTTGAAGGATGCTGTGAGGCACCTCAGCTGGGGCTGTGGTACCAGCTGCTATTTAATGAGTGTGACTGATGCCTGCCTCAGGAGCTGTGTTAAAACCTCCCCGTCTCGCTGGAAAACCACTCTGTGGCTCAGAGCGGACATCCAGGTTTATCATCCTGAATGTGCTCCCCCAATCCCCCGCCCTTACGTGTGCCTTGCAGATGATTTGGAGAGATCCGCCAGACCAGGAAGTTCTGACTCCTCTGTTCCTGTGGGACTAACACCCCTGTCTGCAGAACTGGGGGGGGGGGGGTGTCACTCTTAATAGGGTTACCACCTGGCTGGGGTATTTTTATGGCTTTGCATGTTGCCAAATAAATAATTTAATGGTTGGGGTGGGGTTTTTTTTCACCGGGGGTCTAAAGATTTGCAGGATTATCACAATGCACCGGGATATCTAATGGTAAAAGTCTCCGTGTCCCGCTAAAGAAGATGCGGTGTTGTCACTTCTGCAGTTCAAGCGAGAACCGATCAAACCGGCTGAAAATATAGCTACCGCCTGCCCACCAACACGCAAGTGCACCACATGGGGGTGAGAGAGGGTTTGAGTCAGGCGGGAGCCCGGAGACGGGCGAGGCATATTAAATAATGGAAGATCAGCCCAGTGGTGCAGGTGATTCTATTACATCCCGGGGAAAAAAACTTGCATCAGAAACAGCACATTCAAGGACACCTGGTGAAACAAAACAGCTTGCCGAGAAAAACAGCCAGGAGTCACCTTACAGACTAACCAACTTATTTGGGCAGAAGCTTTCGTGGGCTAGAAGCCACCTCATCCGACCTGCTTTAGCGGGCTATTCCCAGCACTACCGAGTTGGGGGAACTCCCCCGCTCTCAGGTTTTTCCCCTCCAGGAGCCTGTTCCACAGTCCGCAATTTCCCAGGCTTCCCCTTCCCACCACAGCTTCCTACTGCTTTAGAGGGGAATCATCTGTGTCCCCATCCCCCCACCCAGCTGTTTCTAATTCTACCCCACATCTCAACCCTGATGTGGGAGACAGGGCTAACTTCAGGGTGCTGATCAGCTCTAGGCTTCCAGCCCTTAACGCAGTAGGGCACCCTGCTACGAGGCATGTGACACACTAGGGCAGGTCAGCATTTTATTACATTTCCTAGGCTGCAATATATGTATATATTTTATTATGGATCACCTCCCATGCCGAATGGCCCAAGGTGTTTTGCAAGAATGATTTCACTCACACCCCTCCAGCTGAAATGCAGCTACCTCTGGGGTAGGAACCCAGGGGACGGCTGCAGAACACCAAACAGTGTGCGTTTGTCCAGGATGGGAAATGACGACAAAATCCCGAATCTGCCTAACGCTGTCGACGGAATTCTAGGGAGGCAGAACGTGGTTCCTGGAACGGAAAGCTAGCCAGAGCCCTGCGATTGGGAGCCACATACCAGATCTTTAACGAGCGCACGTGATCAGAGCTCAAGGCCTGCAAAGCCCTTTACAATCTTGTTTCTGTTTATGATGGTTTATACAATGCCTCCTTCTGGTGCAGTTTATCAACAGAGCAAACAAAGGAGGCGACTCCTCGGATATGCTCTTGGCCTGGACTCCTCAAGGTGCAAAATTCTGCTCCCAGCTACGCCTATGCAATCCCGTGACAGTCCCTCTGCATCTGACCGGGGTGAGGGAGTTCACAGGGGACCAACAGAAATGACCACAGGGGCTGGATTTAAAAGGGGGGGGGATGAGTAGCTCATTATGTCTCACCTGGCTGGCTGACAAGTGTGTTAGATGGTCACTGTCAAGACCTAGCAGAAGAATGTCAACACTGCAGGCGGAGGGTCCTTTGGAGTGGAGCCCTGAAGGTGTGACAAGGAGAAATGGGCTGAAATTCAGAGACGGACCCACCTCCCACTTGAAGTCAATAGGAATCTTTCCTGGGAGTCAGAGCAGCCCATCAGAAAGGGGAAATGGGCTGAGAATCGAGAACCATGATGAGATCTCTCCAGCCGTGGAATATCTCCCCCGGGGAGAGGGCAGGTGAGGCTTGGCTTTTCAAAGGGACGTCAGGGAGCTAGGCCCCCCAGATTCCATTCAGTGAGGATTTGCACTCCCCTTGAGCATCCAGCCTCCCTGCAAGGCCGGAGCAAACACTAGAAATACAGCGTTGGAAACAGTCAGGGCTGGACTCTGGGGAGGTGGGTGGGCGAGATGACCTAAAACACGAATTGGAGAGCAAACCGTACCCGTCTGATTAATAATTCCAGAGGAGGGATGTTTACACTCACAGACCATTCAGGCGGTTAAGAATGCCTGGTTAAGTATCTCCACCAAATGACCCCCTGCCCCTTCGAAACATTCCTAGCTCCTGGGCCTTCCCATTTCAGCGGAGTTATTTATGGGCAGTGAATAATAGTACCTCTTGGAGGGCAAGCTCAGTTCTAACTGGAAAAGGAGTGATGGCTTTTCATTCCTGCAACGCATTACTTGTAATTGGAGGGGGGGAAATCAACCCTAGGGGAGCCTCCTGTCCCTTGGGGTCGCATCTGCTGGGGAAAAGGACCAACACGGCTCTGTTGCTTTCTCAGTTTGGGTCCCACGAGGCTGGCTCTGGTGGTAACCAGAGAGACGCGGCTCCATTTCTTGCCTGCTAGCCATTCCCCGGCTGGATTTTAAAGCTTTCCCATCCCCTGAGCCATGGAATTATGGGATTCAGCTGTACAATTCCAAACCAAGAGTCCTTTCCCCAAAACGAGGGCAGACCTAAAAGAAACACCATCCTGATTAAAGCCGCCATCCAAGGGTCTTTCGTTCCATGGAGAGGCATGTTCCTTTAACCCGAGGCCATAGATTGCACAGGTCTGGCCTTTGGAGCAGGATGTGAAGGGTTAAAAAGGAAGATAAGTCGGGGGGGGGGGGGGGAGGAGAGATGGGCAGAATAGGCCAATGTGGCCCCTATGTGATAGCATGACCCATTGCTCTCCCCTCCTCATTACGCTCTGCAACAGGGTGGCCCTCGAGGGCCAGGAGGCCTGTCGTTAACCAGCCCTGTTCAGTCAGCCCCACCTGGCCCAAAATAAACTGATTCCCACCCAACAGGAGCAGGGCTCAGGGGGACAGTGAGTGTGGAAAACTGGGCCTCATAAACCGGTGAACGCAGTGTGATCACTATTTCCCTAGTAGGGCGGTGAAGCACTGGAATGGGTTCCCCAGGGAGGTGGTGGAATCTCCTTCCTTAGAAGTTTTTAAGGCCCAGCTTGACAAAGCCCTGGCTGGGATGATTTAGTTGGGGTTGGTCCTGCTTTGAGGAGGGAGTTGGACTAGAACCTCCTGAGGTCCCTTCCAGCCCTAAGAAGTGCCCGAGTTAATCTCAGGCCAAGTTAATCTCCTCAGGCCCTGACACCAAATATCCTGGTGGCTCCAGTTGCCAGATACTCGCTCTAACCCAGCTCTGTTGTTTTGGCTTTGGTTTAATCGCTCTCGTCTCCAATGAGACGCAGGAAGTGGCCTGCCAAGCAGGCCCGTTGCTCTGACAGTTATAAAATGTTATTTAAAAAAATAAATCAGGGGGAGGAATTCATTTGATGCTAATTCCTCTCAAAAGAGAAAAACCAAGGCATGGAAACAGAGGAAAACTTTCCTTCCATGGGCTGTGGCACATCAGAGCTATCATGTGAGAGAAGATGGATTGATTTACCCCCTAGAACTCCTGTTGCTGGGTAGTAGAAATTTCCCAGAGGCACAGAATTCAGCTCTAGATTTCATATTCGGTTTGGGGCCAAAAACATTTGTTATTAATCGGGATTCGCCAGACTGTTGGGGCAGATAATGTTTAGTCCAGGTGTTGTTCATGAGCAAATTGCTTCAGCTGTTTGTGGTTTGTTATGTGAGTGGTCTCCTAAGTCCAAGTCATATGGAGGTGATTGTACTTCCTGATTACATTGTCAGAAACTTTTGAAAACTGGGGAGTGGTGAGCAGCGAAAAAGGCACAAATAATCCATGTTGCTAAATATAGCAAAACTTTGGGGATCCATGATAATTTTCCCCAATATCTGACGGCCATCCAAATCCTCGTGAATAACAAATAACACAACCTTATGAGTCACAGTCAAGGGAACACAACACTTCTATTTGCAAAAGTATTGGTGACTTGACCTAGTTTACAAGCCAACCAGCTCCACCATTACATAACCTGGTCTTTCAATGTCATGGTGAGCAGCTGCTGTTCTCCATGGAGGACATATGGTCACCCCGCAGGGATAAAATTGTTTCAGATTCTTATTTGGATAAGGGCTTGGGGTCTGTGGGTAGGAAGTAGGATGGAGCAATGCCAAGAAAAAAAGAGCAAGTTTCCAAAATTCTTCAGTTTTCTTCCCACCACTCTTATCCAAAACAGTACACAAAATATTGCAAAGTGCCAATAGCCCACGGTAAGTAAAAACGTGGAGCCCAATCCCAAGGCCCCGACTCCACTTTCACTCAGGTAGAATCCTCATCGAGGTTAATGATCGGGCTAGTCAAAATATGTCCATTGATGTTCATTTTTGACATTACGAACGTATTCGTGAAGAGCAACTGGTCTCCACAGAAAATTTCAATATGTTCATTCAGAAATGCTGCCATGCCATCCCATTGGCATTATACTTAGGTTAGTTCATGTCCCCACTTTCTTCTATGGGCCAGGCTCCCCAAGCAGACTATATCTCCCATGATGCACCATGGCCAGGGATTCCTGTGATATACCACCTTCCCTCACCAAGAAGGAAAACTAGTTCATCATGGGATATGTAGTCTAACCCGACAGTTTGGCTGATAGAGGAGAATGGGAGCATGAGACATCTGAACTACAACTCCCATGAGGCATAACCCAGACTGAAATGGGTTTCAGCCAAAAATTTTCAGTATTCAAATTTCTGCCAAGACATTGACTTTTTCTGCAGGGGGAAAAAAACCCTCATTTTCAACCAGCTATAGCCAAGGAACCCGAAAGAGGCTCTGACCCATAGAAGTTAGAAATGGAAAATACAGCATGGTCTCCAGAGCTTTTTCAGTCCAGTTTTAATCAACTCAAGCCACATCTGCCACATCTTGAAAAACAAATGGTTTCCCAGGCCCTTTAACATCTCCTGCTTTAATTTCTGAGCAAGATTGTCACGGAGTGCCTGGGGCGATGCTCTGGAACTGCTCCCTAGGAAACCAATCAGGACTCCATGGGCGGGGGTGTGTGTGAAGCATCCCCTCTCCATACACAGCCTGTCTCCAAAGCTAGGAGCTTCACCCGGTTCCCACTTCCATCTTCCTGGGTCTGACCTCAGAGCATTCAGCACCTTCTGCCCCTCCGTGCTCTTCCCCCAGCAATCCCGCCCGGGCGGGGTCCTGGGGGACCCTGTGGATTCTGCACCCCAAATCCACAGTCAAAGTGACTCTCAGCCAGCCAGTAAAAAAGAGGTACCTGGTCTAACACAGACCATACAGCAAACGTGAGTCCTCAGTTGGATCCATTTTGGGGGGGCAGGGAGCCAGATAGCCCCTCTGCCCTTCCCTCCCCGACTCCAGCTAGCTTCAGATTGAAACTTCCTCTCTCCAGCCCCTCCTCCCCCCTCGCTCAGCCAGGTCAGGTCACCTGACCTCCCTCTAACAGGTTCAGCCAGCCTCTTTGTTATTCAACACTTCCAGCCAATGCCTTTCAGAGAGGGGGAAGGGCAGGCCCCAATACAGCTTATGCTGTCTCTATGTTTTGCATCAAGAAATGCATAGGGGAAACTGAGGCACCCACACACTATTCCTACTCCATCACAAAGATCATACCCTGCATTTTAGAGGGCAGTGACGTTCTCTCATTAAAATGTAACCACATAAATCATTAGTTGCTACCACGGTTATATAATTGCAATGACTCTGATACAAAGTATAATATGCAGCCAGAAACGGTGAAACAACTTGCAGGCTGAATGCCCCTGAGCTCACCTTTAAAGTCATGTTAGAAAGGTATGTGAATGATTATGAGGGCCATTCCTGGTAAATAGAGTAGCACTTTGAAATGCAAACCTATATTAGAAGTAATCCTAATTGTGTGCATCTTAAATGCTACCCCTGGAAACACACAGTTCCTATCTGTCACTATAGCTTCTAATTCAGAGCTCACAGGGGAATATTAACATTTTAGATTAATCTTGGGGGAAATAAGGTCATTGTCTATATGTCTCTTTGAAGCTTTGAAAACTACAATGCTTGGTGACCTTCCAGAAAACACCGTCCTAGCCACCATGGATGTAGAGGCTCTCTACACAAACATCCCACACAAAGATGGAATACAAGCTGTCCGGAATAGTATCCCCAACAATGCCACAGCACAAGTGGTTGCTGAGCTCTGTGACTTTATCCTCACACACAACTATTTCAAATTTGGTGACAATATATACCTCCAGACCAGTGGCACTGCCATGGGCACCCGCATGGCCCCACAGTATGCCAACATCTTTATGGCTGACCTGGAACAACGCTTCCTCAACTCTCGTCCACTCACACCCCTTCTCTATCTACGCTACATTGATGACATCTTCATCATCTGGACCCATGGGAAAGAAACTCTGGAACAATTCCACCATGACTTCAACAGCTTCCACCCCACCATCCACCTCAGTCTGGACCAGTCCACACAGGAAGTCCACTTCCTAGACACCACGGTGCAAATTAATGATGGCCACATCGACATCACCCTATACCGAAAACCTACTGACAGCTATGCCTACCTTCATGCCACCAGCATCCATCCCGGACACACCACACGATCCATTGTCTACAGCCAAGCACTGAGGTACAATCGGATTTGCTCCAACCCCTCAGACAGAGACCAACACCTACGAGATCTTCACCAAGCTTTCTCAAAACTACAATACCCGCACAAGGAAATAAGGACACAGATCAACAGAGCCAGACGTGTACCCAGAAGCCTGCTGCTGCAAGACAAGCCCAAGAAAGAAAACAACAGAACACCACTGGCCATCACCTAGGGTCCTCAGTTAAAAACTCTGCAGCACATCATCAGTGACCTACAACCCATCCTGGACAACAATCCCTCACTTTCACAGGCCTTGGGAGGAAGGCCAGTCCTGGCACACAGACAACCAGCCAACCTCACCAGCAACAGCACACTGCACCACAATAACTCCAACTCAGGAACCAATCCATGCAACAAACCTCGATGCCAACTCTGCCCACATATCTACACCAGCAACACCATCACAGGACCTAACCAGATCAGCCACACCATCGCTGGTTCATTCACCTGCACATCTACCAATGTCTTATATGCCACCAATGTCCCTCTGCTATGTACATCGGCCAAATGGGACAGTCCCTACGAAAAAGGATAAATGGACACAAATCAGATATCCGGAATGGCAATATACAAAAACCTGTAGGAGAACACTTCAATCTGCCTGGACACACAATTACAGATTTAAAAGTCACCATACTGCAGCAAAAAAACTTCAAGACCAGACTGCAAAGAGAAACTGCAGAGCTGCAATTCATTTGCAAATTTAACACAATCAATCTGGGACTGAACAAAGACCTTGAGTGGCTTGCTAATTACAAAAACAGCTTCTCCTCCCTCCGAGTTCACACCTTCAATTCAGCTGCTAGAAGAATATCTCACCCTCCCTGATTTGAGATAACAAGCTGGTTCAGCCTGATTGTACTAACCTTGTTACCTCCTACCTGATTCCTGACTATTTATCTATTCCTGCCTCTGGACACTTCCACTGCTTGCATCTGACGAAGTGGGTATTAGCCCACGAAAGCTTATGCTTCAAAACTTTATAGTTAGTCTTTAAGGTGCCACAGGACTCTGTTACCTCTGCTATTCCAGACTAACACGGCTACTTCTCTGATTCTTTGAAGGTTGTGATAGACTGCCTCATGGATAAATTGCCCTATGTTAATGTGTGTAACTAATTGCTGGTGGCGTTTAGAAAACAGAAGGTTACATCAAAAGCATATTGTTTACCCAGGACTGGGATCAAGTGGATGCTAGAACACTGGGGGGAAAACGGTTGGGTCCCGATTCTTTCATCTCAGACTTGCTTAAGGTTTCATGCAGAGGAATCCTAAGCTGTAAGGACAGAGATCCCAGTTCTAACTGGATCGCCCTGAAATATAAACAGGGGACTATAATCTATGGACTATTTCTGAAAGAAATCTCTGCACTACAAAGCTCACCATCTCTGCTATGAATCAGAATCTCAATGGATTGAACTCCTGTCTGTCTGTATATTGATCTTTTAACCATCCTCTCTCTCGTTTTTTTAATAAATTTTAGTTCAGTTAAACTGGCTGTAGTGTGTATCTGGGTAAGATCTGGAACATCCAATAACCTGGAAGATAATGTGTCTGATCCTTTGGGATTGGTAAGAACCTTTTATTTTATATGATAAAATAAGATTTTCAGAAAATCTTCATCATATTTGATTTAGGTACCTGGCTGGAGACCCGAGGCTGGATCGCTGTAAGGGAACTGTGTTGTTTAGACTTCTGAGTGATTGGTAAGGTAATAAAGAACCTGTTTTCTGCTGGGTTGGTAAATCTAAGTATTGGACTATCCACCAGCTTTTTGGGGTTTGCCTGCCCCATTCTTTACAGTTCAACCTAATTGAGTGACCACAGCTGCCCCCCCAGGACCCTAGTCACAGTGGCGTAGTCTGGCTTGGATACACATTACCACAGGGTTACTGGGGGGTTTGGATCATGCTTGTCAGAACTTCATTTTGATATCGGAGAGTTTAAGGGTTAAAAATCAGTTATAGTGAGGGACCACAGCTGGCCTCCACTGGGACACCGGTTACAGGGGCATAGGGTGACCAGAGAGCAAATGTAAAAAATTGGGACAGGGAGTGTGTGTGTGTGGAGGAGGTAAATGGAGCCTAGATAAGAAAAAGACCCCCAAATTAGGAGTGTGTCCCTATAAAATCGAGACATCTGGTCACCCTACAGACACTTTATGGACAGGCGTGTTTCATGCTGATTCACTAGAGAACATGGACACTAATGCGGTGATGATATGCTTCATCTGCACCATGAAGATGGAGAAGCGGGGCTGCGTGTACAACTCCACTGAAAAGGTCTTCAGTGGCTGAGGAACATCCTTGGGTGAGTTGGAGCTCCCCGTCCTGAGAGCCCCATTTTCCCACAGTGGCGGCTGCCGCGGTTCAGGAGGCGTCTATATTCAGGTGTGCGTATCCTTAAGCCTGTGCTTAAATCCTCTGGAAGTCGACAGGATTTCAACACGCGCTTAAAAGTTAAGCACCCTGCTTAAGGACTTTCCTGAATTGAGATTGGAATCTGGCTCTAAAGCACCATCTTGGTAGAATCTGGGATAGAAGCCAGGAGTCCTAATGCCCACAGCCGCACCCCTGTGTTTCATTTGTCAAGGGAGCAAGCAAGAGCACTTTATGGTGCCTCGAAAGAGGTGGGCCCTTGTTACACTATAGTGAAATGTTCGGACACACAAATCCCAAGAGCAGGAAAGCTTATTTGTTCCTGTGCACAGACACCAAGAAGAAAGAATCAGAGAGGTAGCCGTGTTAGTCTGGAATAGCAGAGGTAACAAAGTCCACTGCTTGCATCCGACGAAGTGGGTATTAGCCCACAAAAGCTCATGCTTCAAAACTTTATAGTTAGTCTTTAAGGTGCCACAGGACTTCGTTACCCCTACAAGAAGAAAGAGACAATTACGCCAATGCTCCCTGCTCCCCTGCAATTAGGGCTATAAGAGAATATCCCCGTCGCATTCTCTTTCGCTCTGCACCGTTCCTGCTGGTGACAATCGGTAGGTGAAGTTTCTGCAGCACAAAGCAACAGTACACGTGGATAAATGTCTTACCTAGAAGATGGCGTGTTCTCCACCGTGATGGGTACATTACGGGCATAGCCACTGGTGCTTTGTTAATAAGCCCTTCACAATCATTGATAGCCTGGGCTGGTCTCCTATAAGAAATACAGAAGGGATGAGGACTATTAGTGGATTCACCCTGGTCTACTATTGAATAACATTGGGCTCCTGCTTAAAGAAAATACACTTCCTGCAGGACAGATGGAAACTTAAGGCCCCAGGCTTCTTCCCCTGAAGAGCTCAGCCTGGGGACATGCTTCTGTCCTCTGTTAGCAGCTAATCTATTATAGTACCTGACACTGCACCAGTCCTGCTGGCTGTGACTTGCCTAGAGAGACCTAGCAGTGTTGCAAAGGCCACGCTCTGCCAATGATTATGTACCAGGCCATAACCTGTTTGTTCCCATGTGTTCATCTCCGCTAATGAAATGGATCTGTTTCCGATACCCTCCCTCAACCTCTGGTTGACTGGAAATCCCCTGACCAGCGTGGGTTGCTTTGGTGACGCCATAGAGAAGGCGAGACTTCCTATGGAAACCGCTTGCTCCTCTCCTCCCATCTCCAGCTGGGAGATGCCAGTGCAAGAACCTCCTGACAGTTCCAGATGCCTCCCACTGGTGGTTTTTGAGGGTTAACGCCCTTCAGCCTCAGATAAATTCATAGCCAGTGGCACTCATCCTCCCAGCCCCGGTGAGGATGACTCCCCCATCACCATGCTGGACATAAAGTCACAAAGTTAAGGAAAGCAAACAAAGTCACTGCCTGGGTGGGTCAGTCCATTGCCCAGCATGGGATGAAGCCTATGAAGAACATAAATCTGGGCTGGAGACCATTGGAGAAACCTCCTTTCTTGAAGCCCGCTTGCCCTGGTAGGCTAAGCCATGAAGCTTTGTGTCAGGGCAAATAGAAGGATCAGCTGCAAAAGGGAAAATAAAATCAATTCCCAGACTTTCATTATTCTTCCCGCTTGTTCAATCCTGGCCCAGGGCCTTCTAAATGCAGTGTCATTGTATTATTATGGGTTGGGCTAAGCCCTGTTGACAACAGGGTGTGTAACTACTGCCCTCCATTTGGGATGAGCGTAAGAAACCATTAAGCTTCCTTGTAGAACCATGGATCTAGAGCATCTCTATTGTCTGTCACACCTGTCTGGTGGCCACCTTCCCAAGTCCCAGCTCTCCAGCTTCTAGCACGGCCACCCTTTGCATGTACCAAGCAACACAGCCATGCGGCCTGTGTTCTCAGTCCACCCTGCTGGCTCCCTGCCCGTCTCGGGATGCCGTTCCAAACTGTCCCCATTTCTGCTCCAGCCTCTAATATTTCATGCCTTCCTTTCTCGCCCTTCCGTACAGTCATCCGGTACTAGCTTGTTCTAGGTGTCTCATCATGGCTGGTGCAAGACCATCTCTTGCCACTGGAATAGCCGCCCTGTCCACCTCCATGCTCCGAGCTCGTCCGGTCTCTTCTCAAACAGCCCGCTTTCTTCCAGCCCTCATTGCTTGTGGCTCTAAAATGGAGGTTTTCAAAGGGACCTAGGGAAATTAGCACCAAATCCAATTGATTTAGGCCCCCTTGAAAAATCCCACCTTTCATTTTTCATTTCCTCTGCTGTTTAATAGTACTGTTGGACAACTCTATTTTCTTACAACACTGATCAGACACATCCGTGCAGAGACTGGCGTAGTAGGAGCGTGCGAGCTTTATCATCCTTGTTTTATAGGCGTGAGAGGCTTATCTAAGGTCATACACCTCAGCAGAGGTAGGATTAGAACCCAGATCTCTAGCCAGTACCTTAGCCATCCTTCCTCTGACTCTGTATAGTCTTTTTGGGATAGATCCAGTTGAAAGGACACCACAACAAACAAGCTGAGATACACTGCATCGCCACGGCTGTATGGGAGAATTTCTTTGACTGGCTAGGACCTGTGATTCAAGAGAGAGAGGAGCTCATGGGATGAGACAAAGCTACTGCAGGCAGTCTCTAGCGACTGTTATCCAAGGCTGAGTTTGATTCTACTGGCCAAGAAGAATGTGAAATATGCAGCATTGAGTAAACCCAGAGGCTAAATTTCTCCTTGCATCCTATAGGTACCTGTCCAATCTGACCCAGAGTTCAGGGTCAGTGGTAGAATAGCCAGGGGGAAAAATTCAGGCTACTTGAATCTCCATCTTGCTTTCTTTTCCACCCTCACCTTAGCAGAAGGTGATTCCCTCCAGGGGAGGTCAGAGGGACCTACTCCTTGATTTCCCAGCATTGATGCTGTAAGCGAGCAAGACGAATGGTCTTCCAGTAAGAGCCACAGAGCTAAACTTCAGAACTGGTCCGGCCAGTTCCCTGCAGATTATGAAGAGGGTGAGCCGGGAAGCTGTTAGTCACAGGCTGATGAGTGCAGGCAGGAATTCACAGATTCCTTTCATATCGCCCTACATGCAGAATGGAAGGAACAGGTGGCAGACGATCCGTGCGGCGCTCCCCATGGGAAAATACTTGGGACATGCAGGGCGACACTCCGGCTCCAGCGTGCTCTCAGCAGACCTCAGCCGCTGTGTCTTCTCGGCTAGATGGCTTGTACCACTGTCCATGCCGAATCCTTATATCAGCACCTGTCCCTCCCGCCCCAGTGACTTGACCTAAATCCTTCACCCAATGAGAACTCATGCCACTAATTCAACCTGCTTGGCGATGGAAGATCCTTGCGTCACTGCCAAGTCTACGCACCGTCCAAGTCCTGCTTATGTCTTTGGCGCGCGCCCTTCATGAGACCCGACCATGAGCTTGCAGAACGTTGGCCCTGCAGATGAAGAGCGCCAACCTGGACTCCACGGGAGCTGGAGGCGAGGGTAGCTAGACCTTGGCAGCACTGCAAGGACCATGGCGTAGACTACGCCACCGACAGGAAGCAATGAAGCCACGAAACAGCGGGCAATGCAGACAGACCACAGAGACAACCGGGCTTCCGGCTGGTTCCCAACATACGACCCCATGTGCACCCACTGTTTATTGAAACTCGACTGGAGGGAAGCAGGAAACTGGGAGTGGAAATGCCGGGCCCACAGCTCTGTTGGGTTGTGGCTTTGTCTGTTTTGCTTTAAACAAAAACAAATCAATTTACGGAGACAAATCATGGTGGCTAATTGGAGCCAGCTGCTGGCTCCGGCGAGGCACCTGAACCTCCTGGCTGAGCCGTGGGGACAGACGTCTTACCCTGAAGCCATAGGGGGAAATCAGAGGATTGGTCGGTCCGAGCATGGTGGTGTCCGGCCTGCTTTGCACGGTTCACTCCCAGTGACCAGCCCGGGCCTCTTTTGTGATCTCTGCAATCGAAGGGACGGAGTCGCTCCCGTGATGAATCCTCCCGGTTTCTCAGGCTTCCCAGAAGCATGGAAGTGAGACCGCGGTTGTTACAACAGCCCTGGCCGCAGCTCCTGGGCTCAGTTAGGGAGGATGGAATTAGTCATTGGCTCCACGGGGAATGATAGTGAGAGTCTGGGCCAGGGCCAGCCCCGGGGGGAGCAGCTGCGACTCCCCTGGAAGTCAATAGTTAGTGCCCAGGTCAGAAACCTTTCCCGGCGGTAACAGCGACACCGGCAGGTGCTCGGCTGGCGTCAATCGGCCCGGACCCGGTGAAGCTCCAGTAAAGTCAATGGGCCTCCACCAACGTACCTCAGCCCCAGGTCTGGCCCCGCAGGCAGCGTGGTCAACAGCAGCTAGGAGATTTAGGAGCCTCAGGGCACATCTAATCCGCACAAACGGACCTGCTGGAGCTGGGACTCGAACCCGGGAGGAGGTGGCTCTTAGCCGCTGGGCTCCAGCCCAAGTGTCCACGCTGCTTTTTTTAAGCCCTCTAGCACATGCCCAGGGAGCCCAAGTGACCCGACCCAGGCGCGACTCTCTGCCCCGGGTCTGTCTTTGAATCCTAGACATGCCTCCGGCCCTTTGGCTTTAGTAGAACTCAGGCCCCGAGATTCCGTCAGCCCAGCTGTCTGGAGAACCCCATCCAGCAAACGAGCAGATGGCCCCATACCTTCAGCAATGTCTAGGCGCATGCAGGAGTAGGCTGCTGGGGTGGGAGCGTTTGTAGAAGGACTGAGGGGCTTGCGGTGGGGATCCCTGGGATGGGGTCTCTGCTGCAGAGAGCAGATTTCCAACCACTCAGCCCCCTTAATCGGGGCTGCGTTCAAGAGGCCGGCTCCCATTTAGGCACCCAAAGGTTTTCAAAAGACTGGCGCCCACTGTGACAGGGCTGGGAAAGTTTTAACAAGTGCTTAACCCCCGGCACGCTGAGTGCGTGTGGCGCTCCTCTGAACATCCAGCCCTGGTTGTGGGTGCTGGGGATTTGCAAAGGAGCAGCGGTGCTTGCAGGAGGGAGATTTTGGGGGCCTGGAGGGTGGGGGGGGGGGAGTGCAAAGATGCGGCTGGCAGCAGGGCAGTCTGAACCAAGATCGGACAAGAAAGAGGCTAATTCGCTGCACCGGGATTTCAGGAGAGAAAGTCGGATTAAACATGCCTCTGAATACTGAGTGTGTTCTTCACAGCCAGGCTGCGGAGGGGGTAAGGAAGAGTGGCTTGATTGTGGCTGTTCCAGGAAACACAAACTGTTCAAGTAGGACAAGGCAAAGTTTTCTCTGGCTAAGGTGCCACAAGTACTCCTCGTTCTTTTAATGGTACCTTTCCGGCACGCTGGAGTTCCGGAGTCGACGGGGGCGCCACGAGCAAGCGATTTCTCGCATCTTCACCAGACGTGAGAAATCGATCGCTAACAGATCGATCGCTACCCACCGATCCGGCGGGTAGTGAAGACCAGCCCTTAGAGACCAACACATTTATTGGGGGAGAAGCTTTTGTGGGTTATAACCCACTTCATCAGATGCATGCAGTGGAAAATACAGTAGAAAGAGTAGGGGAAAGTTAGTTTTTAGTTCTTTTAGAGACTCATCCACTCTCTGTCTTTATTCGGGCCTAATTTGATGGTGTCCCCTGCAAATACTCACTAGCAACTACACACCATGCAACGAAAACATTAACCCAGGAACCAAACCCTGCAACAAACCCCGGTGCCAACTCTGTCCACATATCTATTCAAGGGACACCATCATAGACCTAACCACATCAGCCACGCCACCAGGGGCTCGTTCACCTGCACATCGACCAATGTGATATAGGCCGTCATGTGCCAGCAATGCCCCTCTGCCATGTACATTGGCCAAACCGGCCAGTCTCTCCGCAAAAGAATAAATGGACACAAATCTGACATCAAGAATTATTTAAAAACCAGTCGGAGAGCACTTCAATCTCCCTGGTCACTCAATAACAGACTTAAAAGGGGCAATTCTTCGACAAAAAATGTCAAAAACACACTCCGACGTGAGACTGAAGAACTGGAATTAATTTGCAAACTGGACATTCTCATATTAAGCTTCAATTGTCTCGACCCCGTTTGGCAAGGCAATGCCCATCTTTTCCTGGACTGTGTATCTATCTATCTATCTTCCTACTGTATTTTCCACTCCATGCATCAGATGAAGTGGGTTTTAGCCCACGAAAGCTTATGCCCAAATAAATTGATTAGTCTCTAAGGTGCCAGTAGGACTCCTCATTGTTTTTGTTTGTACCAGATAATGCATGGCTGCTCCCTCCGGGCACCAGCTTCGGGAAATGCACAGGGAGCAAGAAAGAGGACTGGAGAACACCCAGGGAAACTGTGGTGATGGGGAGAGCACAGCCCTGGATCAGGGCAAGAGCCCTGGGGATTTAAGTGGGGGGCAGAATGTGGGGCTGAGATTGTGAACAGCCACAGGGGGCTGGCTCTGCACCCCCGGAGGCCCAAATCCGAGCCCCACCGCGACCTTCGAGCCAGTTCTCAGTTGACTGTGCTTTAGGAGCAGGGATAGGACGCTGCAGAGTGCAGGGAAGGGGGCCTGGAGGTAACATTGGCCACACTGAGAAAGCAGGAAGGGATGGATCTCAGCACAGAGAACACTGTGGGTTCCTGGGGAGACCAGAGAGGCCTTTGGCAGGGGAGCGTTTTGCAAGGAACATCCCACTGCCCACTGCCTCCAGTTCACTGGGTCATATGCTCTCAGTGGTTCCAAATCAAGCCTACCCTCTTGCCCGGCAACGAAAGGGTTAAGCGGCAGCACGCCGTGAAAGGCGGGAGAGTCACTAGGGTTTCTCGGGAGCCTGTAATTAGAGTGCAGGTCTGGGTAACCGCTGCCCCGCGGTCAGCCTGCTGCTTCACCTCGGTGACGTGGGGACGGATACAGGCTTTGCTGACAGAGAGTCTGCGAGACCCTGCAAGACATACCAGTGGTTAGACCCCGCTGGACGATTTCCAGCCTCTTCCCCAAAGGCCTGAAGCCACAGCTGCGTCTAATCAGAGGCCACTTCCCCCCAGGGTGGAGGTAGGGGTGGGGTGGGAGTCTGATGTCCCAGGGCGGCTCTGCACCTGGAAGAGGGGGGAGGCGGGGGGACACGCAGTGTCTAGGGCCGTCGACCGTAGTGATGGGTGAATAATGCAGCCATGAGCAACAAGCAACCGTCCCCCCGGCATGGGCATCGGCGCAGGAGTGGTCCCATTAGACCCCTAACCCAGCACCTCCTTCCCCACGAGCCTGGGTCCTGAAGTCCTTCCCCATTCTCTTGGGCCTAGCTCTGACACAATCCCCATCCCTCAGGGTGCTGATCCCCCGTTGCCTCCTGTGGTGGTGGAGAGAGCACTCAGCATCTCAGTGTGGGCCCATAGCCACAGTCATTAGCGGTGGACGATCTCGCTGCTACGCCTCCCCCCTGTGCAGACACAGGACACCACAGGGCAGCTGAGAACCCCAGACAAGCAGCTGATCTCCCCTCCCCTGCCAGCCTTGGAGCAGAAAGAAGGGATGACACTGCCAACCCAGCCCCTTAAGAATCCTGAGATCAGCTGGAAAATCACAAGACTTTGCAGGGAGGAGTAAATGGGGAAAGTTGCTTTCTGATCGGCGAGACTTTAGGGGCACGCGGCGCTAGGGCATTGTGGGAAATGGGTTTCCCGGCGCACAGCTCTTGAGGTTGAATTTTTTTTCCCTCCTCAAAACAGAACCAAAAAGTAAAAAAAGAAAAAAATCTTGAAAATATTCAAACCCCAAAATTGGTTTTGCTTCAGGCCAATCAAAATGTTTTCAGTTTCGCCCCCCCCATCCCAGTCTAATGGTCTTCAATTTCAAAACAGGATTTGGAATTCTCCCTTACAAAAGTGTCAACGGTTCATTTCGACAATTTCTCCCCCTTCAACATTTTTTTGAGCTGGAGCGTTCGCTGAGCCCAGCCCTATGACATAATCAGCTTTAGATTCAACAGATCATTTTTCAATGTAGAGCCATTAGTTGAAGAATTCCTGACCGGCTCCACTTGAATCACATTCAAGCGTTTCTCAGCAGACACAAGGACTAGAGACTTACTGGGTTTCAAAAATGAAAGCCAACATTCTCTACTCATCACCTGACTCCAGGACCTGGGGCTTTAAGACCAACACTAAACAAGTTGGAAACATTGGGCATAGCAGATTGCTAGGACTCCAATTCCAGATCACAGTTTGTATCTTGTGCCAGATCGCCAGCTAATGCAAGTAAACCTAGACACCCCCCCCCCACCCCCGAGATCCAACCCTGCCAGGGTCCCAAGAATTCTTCTGTGCCCCTTTGGACTTTTGGAAAAGCGAGCATGTGCCCACATTTGTCTGGGGGTCATGGGAGATGGCATGGCACGAGAGGAAGCTGCAAAGACAGCGAAGCAGTGAGGAGGACGTGAAAGAGACAAGCAGGGTGAGGTTGGTGCAGGGGAGGATGGGGATGCAGGCTAGAGAGAAGTTAATGGGACAATTAAACTAGGGAAACACCTCTTGATGGTGAAGTTTAATTTTAACCCAAGCTCAGGGCGGGGTGGAGCAAGGCCAGGTTGGAAGGCTGCGATATAAACGGTAATCGTTACCACGTCCGTCACCAAACCGCTGTCCTACTTGAACTGAACTTCTCCCCTCTAACGGGGTCCCCAGTGCGCAGCCTGGGGCCGGCTGTTCAAAGCCTCCTGACCCACAGAGCGAAGGAACTGGCCTCTGAACTACAATAAACAACTGGAGCCAACAGCGCAGCCGGAGAGTTTATCCAGCCTGCTGTCTCCAGCCAGCCGCAGATGTTCTCCTAGGAAAACTCCACCCTTAGCTCAACGCCTGCTAAAAAATAGCCGCTTGCTAGCAGAGAAGCCCAGCTGTCTGGATTCCCCTCCCCACGTAGCTGAACCCCACCAGCACGCACAAGGGAGAGCATCGTCCCCCAACAAAGGGAAACCGAGGCACGGAAAGAGCCCAGCTCACAGCGCAGCGGGGACACAAAGCAGCCACATGGGATCCCCAGTTCCAGGGACCCCCTGCAAGAAGCCACAGTGCAGGAAGCATTCAGTGGAGGTAGCCAAAGCCGTCCTGACCTCTGGGTATTCCTCCAGCTGCAGGGAGACCTTGTGCAGCCAGATACAGATACAGGCCGGAATCAGATCTGCCCCATAAGCCTCCTCCTGTGCATGGACAAAGATCAGGCCCAGAGAGATCGAGAGACTTGCCCAAGGTCATACAGGGAGTCTGTGGCAGAGGCAGCGGCCAGTTCTCTTGCATAGACTCATAGGCTTTAAGGTCAAAAGGGACCATTATGATCATCTAGTCTGACCTCCCGCAACGCAGGCCACAGAATTTTACCCACCCATTCCTACAATATACCTCACCTATATCTGAACTATTGAAGTCCTCAAATCTTGGTTTAAGGACTTCAAAGTACAGAGAATCCTCCAGCAAGTGACCCATGACCCCTGCTGCAGAGGAAGGCAAAAAACCTCTAGGGCCTCTACCAATCTGCCCTGGAGGAAAATTCCTTCCCGCCCCCAAATATGACGATCAGCTGAACCCTGAGCATGTGGGCAAAACTCACCAGCCAGACACCCCGGAAAGAATTCTCTGTAGCATCTTAGATCCCATCCCCTCCAACTTTCCATCATATACCACCAGGCCCCTCTGTTACCATAGTTAAAGATCAATTGCCAAAATTATGTTTTCCCATCACACCGTCTCCTCCATAAACTCATCAAGCTTCATCTTGAAGCCAGCTAGGTCTTTTGCCCCCACTGCTTCCCTTGGAAGGCTGTTCCAGAATTTCACTCCTCTAATGGTTACAAACCTTCGTCTAATTTCGAGTCTCAATTTCCTGTTGACTAGTTTATATCCATTTGTTCTTGTGGCCACATTAGTATTGAACTTCAATAATTCTTCTCCCTCCCTGGTATTTAGCCCTCTGATATCTTTGTAGAGAGTACCATACCCATATCATTTCCCCATACCAACCACGATCTACCTGGCTGGGAAGGGTGGGGTTCTAGGAAACTATGATCCCCTGAAGGCCCAGCCCCCTGCCATACCGTTGGGCAATGAGGCCACCTCGTCACATACTTGGCCGCAGCGACAGCCCCCAGACCAGCATCCTCTAGGCCCCCTCCTTAGGAAACTTGTGATTGTGCCTTGGGACAGAGCCAGAATTTGAACCCAGATCCCTTGAATCACAGCCCAGTGTCTTATCCACAGAGGGCTTGGGGCAGCAGCTGACAAGGCCCGGGATATTCGCATGCTGCCGTTGGTCTCCGCCATGCCTAGCAGAGGGATTTTGGCTACTTCAGGAGCCATCTGGGAACCGCGTGGCCAGCACCGGGGTACAAAGCCTCAGGCATACCATTCCTATATGACAAGGGCCCTGCTGAACGGTAAACACTGGGGCAAAACCCCAAACAGTTTCTTGAATCAGGCTGAAAAAACAAACAAGCGTGAGCCCGTGAATCTGCAATGAATCGGGATTTCACAGCCGGCCCTGGTCCCCACACGAACCTTCTCAGCAGGGCTGGGAGCATTTAACCCCGGCTCTCCTGGTCTGGCCTTTCTTCGGCTCCCCTGCTGTTCTGCTACTCCAAAGCTGCGCTTTCTCCTCTTCGCTCAGAAGTGCTGCCCTCTTAGGAGCCTGGCTGGGAGAAGGACCCTTTTACAGCTCAGTCTGCCAGGGGGGAGAGTCCCCAGCTCCCAGGGACCTCCCTGGAAGCACGGGGCATCTCAGACAGCCGTGCCTTGGGACAGGTGCAAATCGGAGCTGCAGACAGAAGCAGCCCTTCCAAATGTGGATTGGCACCGTCTGCCAGGCCTAGCATGCAGCCGAATCCAAACGCCCACAAAGGGCTGCTGTCTGCCTCCAGGCTCCTCCCTGCTCTGTGCCTCGGTTTCCCATAATCTATAAAAACAGGGGCAATGATATTGACCTTGCTTTTAGGCACTGAGACTCAATGACTCTCCATAGAGCCCAAAGGCCAGAAGGGACGTAGGGCAGGATGTGGGGCACTGCACAGCTGGGTGAGGGGAGCCCAGGATGGGACGGCAGGGGGCAGAACATGGGGCACTGGCACAGCTGGGTGAGGGGAGCCCGGGGCTGGGACGGCAGGGGGCAGGATGTGGGGCAGAACATGGGGCACTGGCACAGCTGGGTGAGAGGAGCCCAGGATGGGATGGCAGGGGGCAGGATGTGGGGCACTGGCACAGCTGGGCAAGGGGGATTCCAGCCGTGGAATAGCAGGGTCAGGTCCACTGGCCTCCACACCACCGTGTTGTTTGCCTTTGGTCTAATGGCTCCGGGGGCTGAGTCACTTCCAGGCTGCAGCCCAAAGGCTTTAATGCCAGCGTGAGAGGCTCCTGTGAGCTCCCACCAAATCATGCCTCAGTGTTCAGTAAACATCTCTCAGGGCGCCCGGGGCCGGCGCGGGGCCAGACCGCAGGCACTGGCTGTGCTGCAACAGGCAACCGTGGCAGCTGGACAGAGACTTTGGGCAGCGCCCCCCCCCCCAAAATCTCGCCCCGGCACAAACCTGCCGCCTTCAGACAGGCCCTGCTCCTGGACTCGTCTCCTCAAGAAGAGGGGGCAGCTTTCGCTGCTGCCCAGATGAGTTTGCACTGCAGGGAGGCTCTCCCTTGAAGAGGAGCGAGGGCTCTTGGTCTCAATTCAAAGGGGGAGAGGAAACCGTCCCTTGGCCTATTTCAATGCAAGTTCTTGAGGGCAGGGCCCCTGTGTTACTGCGTTTGCTCAGCAACTGGCACCTTGAGGCCTGCTTGCAGCCAGGGCTGCTAAAAAATGACCGTAAAAAACCCCACCAAGAATGCCACTCTGTAGAGGGGCGGCTGCCCCACTCCAGCGAAAGGGCTTCAAAAAGCCCTGCAAAGGGCGGTGGCTGGGGGCAAGCAGCTCCCAGGCTGATTGGGCAGAGTAGCCACAGCTGAGGCTGGGTCAGTTAGGGCCCAGCTGGCCCTGATAACAAGGGCTCAGTTGGCTGCAGAGAGGCCTGGCTGCTGGGGAATCTTAAGGTACCTAGTGTGGAGCAGGGCGGGGGCAGGGCAAGAGGAGCTGGGGAAGCTCTGGCCTGGAAACCCCCAGGCTGCAGGGCCTAGGTGAAGGGCCAACAAGGGGTACTGGGGTTGTAGGGGGAAGCCCAGAGCTGCAGAGGCAGCAGGCCAAACCCTCCCTGCCGGTGATAAGTGGCAATGATACTGCAGTCTGCCCCAGTGAACGGGGGTAAGTGGTGACTGGCAGCTGCCTAGACTGAGGCAAGGTGGGGATAGAGGGAGGGGGTTCCCCAGGGAGGGGAGACCCTAAGACCTGGGGGGGGTACTGCAGGGGTGCAGCACCCAAAGGAAGAGGGCACCGGGGTCCGGGAGGGACACGGGGGCCAGAAGCAAGCGGGACATCGGCCTGCAGAGGGTGCTCTGAATGCTGGCGAGCTAATTCCCAGATGGGCCAGCAGGAGGCGCCACAGGGGTGAGTCGCCGCTCCGCCCCACACTCCTCTGCCAAGCAGGAGTGGGGAGCAGGCCCTACAAGTTGATTTCTGGAAGCCTGTGATAGGGGCTCAGTGCCCTGTACGTACCAGTCCTAGGACAGAGGGGGGGTCAGGGAGCCGTCAGTCCTCAGCCCAGACACCACTGTGCTCCCAAGAACCAACTCCAGTTAGAGACATCGAAGGCAGAGAGACAACTCTCATGCTGCTTGCAACAGCTCCCCTGGAGAGGAGAAACATTGTGAAGCTGAGCAGGACTCCCCGAGTTTGTCTTCCAAGACTGTGTCCCCCTCACACCCCGAGGAAAGCCCGTGTGTAACAGCACCACCTGCCGGAAGACTAAGCATGGGCTGGCTCTAATGTAGGCCGAACTGCCCACCCAGCCTCCTATGGTTTGGATTGACTTGGGCCAGCTGGGTCGTGACTGGTTCGAATTCCACTGTGAACGTTGCCTGGGACCATCTCCGGGCCTTTTCGGGGGGGGGGGGGGCAGCCAGGCATTCAGGGCAGGGGGGCCCCACTGGACACAAGGCTGCGAAGGGGCAGGATGGGAGTCCGGCACGTTGTAGGTTGCAGCTATTTCCCACAGCCCCAGCAAGTCGCTGAGTAACTCCAGGCCGAACGGCCGCAGGGAGACGAGGAAGCAAACCCACAAGAAACGGCTGGGACGGATCCCGCTTCCAGCCGCCGGCCAGGATCGCAAAGCTCTGGTTCACTTCCCAAACCAACCTGGCCACAAGAATTTAGGGTGGCTTCCCAGCCCCCCGCCCCCCCCCCCCCAAACCCACCCCTGCCTCTCTACAGTCCCTACGCCTCCCTCCTGCTGAGGTCCCGCACCCCCTCCTCCGGGGAGGGCTCCTTCACGCCGCTGGAGGGTCCTCTACTGCCCCCCCCCATCTCCCCTCCCAGCTCCCCCTGTCTGGGAGTCTATGATTGGGCTTCATAGCTACCCCACAAAGCTGATAGCCGAGCAGGGGAACCCCCCCCCCCGGAGAGCCCGGAGGGGGGGCCGCGGCAGGCCCCAGCTACCCCCAGGATCACTCGCCCCGGCAGATCTCTCGCTGTGGCCTCCTACCTGGAAGGGGCCTCGCCTCCAGCAGCTCCTTTGTTGTCAGTGGCTTCCCGGAGGCCCCTGTCCAGTGCTGAAGCCGTAGAGCTTCCCCATGCAGGGAGAGCAGACCTTTGAGGGGCCAGGGTGGGGCGTAGCTCAGGGGCCAGCCCCATCCCTGGCATTGATTGGTGAGAAGGGGTGGCTAGGGAGCCCTTGGGAATGAAGCCCCCCCCCTCCTGCCCCCAGCCTCTGCGCTGAGCTACCGAGACCCACTAGTGAGGTCCCTGCTCACTCGCCACAGTCCGTGGGTCTCTCGGGTTCCAACGCCAACAGGGATGTGGGGCAAATTTTCCCCCAGTGAGAGCATGTGTGTGTGTGTGGGGGGGGAGCTCTGTTCCAGCCACCCATGCCCTGGGGTCCACGTTGAGCCCCCCACAGCCAGCTGTGCAAAGCCGTGAAATCCCCCCCCGCCCCCCCACCACCTCCACCATTTCATTTCGGGCCCCTTGGAATGATCCTTTCCTCACCGGGCAGGAAGGAGCCCCCCCACCCACCCAGCCTAGTCCATAGTGCTGGAGCCCGGGTCTAGTCACGCCCCTCTGCCGGCTTAGACGGAGCCATTTCCTGCGGGACTTAGGGCAGGGGGTGCCAGGCTGCGGGACCCCAGCTTGCCCTGGTGGGGCAAAGCAGCAGCACAAGACATGCAAGATGCCCACATCAAGGGAGGCTGTTAAACTGGCATCCAACGCGGGCCTCCGATCTTGCCCAACCTCTCCGAGAGAGGCTGTTACACAGAGTGTGGGTTAAATCTCCCTGGCCCCAAGGAAAACATTTCCTAAGAGCCCCGGGCACAAGGCCAAAGGAAACCGTTCACTGCCCAGAAGGATGCCTCAGCAGATCCTGAGTCCACCCCCCCTCCCCCCCGCCTGTGAATTCCAGTGCCAGACGCTTCCCCGCCTGCCTGGTGAACCGGCCAACATGCTCAGATAGTACCGAGGATCCACACACGGACGTGAGCCGGCGTTCTCGTCCCAGTCCCGGCCTCCCCTCCATGTGCCGTGCTCCCCCTTCCATGTACCGTGCCCCCCCGTCTAGCACCACACGGATCCCCAGGGCCCAGAGAGAATGAAAGGGGGGGATGGATACAGCCAGGCTGAGCAAGCATCACCTCAAGCAGCTATCGCCATCCAGCTCTGTTGATTCCCCACCCCACACTGCTATCCCCACTTGGGTTCCCCCCAAACTCTGCCCTTGCCCCTCAACCTCTTCCCACACCCCTGCCGCAGAGTCTTCCCCCATGCCGTTCTGGCAATGAACCCACATCCTGACTCCCTTGTCCCAGGGCCAGCTCTGTGCAACCGTTCCCCAGCCCGGTCCCCTCCCAATCTCCCCCAAACGACCCCACTGTCGGTCCCTGGCACCCGTTGCGCCATGTTCCGCCAGAGTCCCCCTCACCTTCGGAGTCAGTGATGAGCTGAAAAGGCCAGGAGGCCGGCGCAGGACAGGATAGGCAATGGAAACGCCCGTGGATCCCTGTTCGGATGAGCCAAGACCTTCGCTTGTCAAGGAGGGCAGGTGACCCAAACGCTAGCACGCAGCAGGGAAACAGGAAACAAGTGTCCCTAGAAATAAACTCTCTCGAGTCAGTCCCGGAGCTTCCGGCCAATTGCCGATGGAGTGGGTCACTCATCACAAGGAGGTTGGCTTTGTTAGAACATCCCATCCAGCCCATGTCCTTCCCTGGGTGTTCAGAAGTTGGGACCAGACCCCCGGTGGGTGTAGGGAACTTAGCTCAGCTGCCTTGCCTGGATGCTGTTTTTCATCCCGCTCCTGGAGACGGCCATCACCTCCAAACCCCTGAAGGCCACAGAAGCACACGGCTTGAAGAGCCACCAACAATCGGTGGAGCCTTTTTCTCCCCCAAGGGTGAAAGGAGGCCCCGGTTAGGAGGTCCCAGAAGTTGCTGCTTTGCGGTGACCTGTACTTGAAATGAATTTGGTAGGACTCAGTGCAGTGGCCAGGTCATGGATGGAACCACCTTCCAGAGAGGTCATGGACCAAATGGGCCTTGGAGACTTGAATTCCCCTCTCAGGGCCAGCTGTGGACCCTCCAGGCAAGGGCTGAGGTGCCTGGGGAGAAGAGGGGAGGCCGACCCACTGGCCCTGGCAGGCCCAGCTGTGGAAAACGAGGGAGCTTTGGTCTCCAGGACTTTCACCCATTCCTTTTGACCAGTCCTCGAGCCACTTAATGAAAAGTTGCCCCCTCCCCTCCCGGGCCTCAGATCCCCCGTGCGGAGGAGTCTGTGTCCTGGAGACAGTGCGGGGTGTGGGAAGGAGGATCCGGCGGCTGCAGGGAGAGGAGGGCGCCGAAGCTCTGGCATGTGGGGACGGAAAAAAGAGTTGGCGAGACCGGGCCAGGAAACTGCCCGTCGCTCATGCGGAGTTAAAAGGAGGGGGAGGCCAGAGGCCGGCCGGCCGACAGAGGGGTCATCAGCGGTCCTTTGGGCTCCTAGCCACCTCGGAGCCATGCTGCTCCGGCACCTCCTTCGCTCCGGACAACACGCTCATCGGTGGAGCCACTGCCCCGGGATGTGGAGGCGGGGGAGGACACCCAGGCCCGAGGGGGGAACATCGATTCCACCTCTGCGTCACGAAGCCCAGCTGCCTCCCTGCCAGGCCCTGCTGCGTGGTAGACGAGGCGCGTTTGGAACAGGGGGAGGAAGGAGGACGTTAGGGGGCAGTGGATGGGTTCCAGGTACCCAGGTGGGGAGTCTGCCATCCGTCCCAGCCAGGCCATGGCCGAACGGGAGTTTCATGGTCAGGGATGCTGCAGGGGGTCCCTAAAACTCCAGCTGTGAGCCGCTGGGGCGGGTCGACCGGGGATGGGGCACTTGACGCCGGGCTGTTCTGTTCCCTCTCTCTGAGCCAGCGGGCGTGGGCCATGGGCCGAGACAGGGCTAGACGGACCATCGGCCTGACCCAGCGTGGACCCTCGTCTGTTCAGGGATCTGCCCTGACGACTGATCAGTGATGCACCAGCAACCTGGGGTTAAAGACACCCCACGACCCTGCCTGCGTCTCCCCTCCGCCATGTTCCCAGTCAGGCTTTCCCCCCCCCACTCTCCTCCAGGTGACCCCCTCTTGCCCAAATGCTTGTACAGCACACACACACACACACACACACACACACACGACACTGGGCCCTGAGCAGGGAGCACCGTCACACCCAGTCCCTGGCTGGGGCATCATGCAGAGGCAGACGCATTGTCTAGATCAGGGTGTGTCTCTGTGTGTAGGACTGCCCCAGGCTGACAAGAGTAATGGAGTCACCTGTCCCCCACCTCCACTCCCCCCCAGCAGCCTCTGAACATTTCCCAGCCAGCTGAAGCTAGGCCAGGGACAGCCTGCCTTTTCCCCCTTATGTGGCGGTGCTGTTCCTGGTGGGATCCAACTGTGAGAGTCAGATCAGGACAGATTGCTTCCAAAGGGGCAACTACAGCCCCAAGCTGGGGTTTTTCCACTCTAATATGAACCAAACCAGCCAAACAGAAAAGACTTTGGTTTCGCCCCACTGGCTAACCACAAGTCACACAAGCAATTCCCTTAGACACTCCAGGTTTCCAGTATCACCACCAGCAGCCACCTGTCCATGAAAACCAATACCCCAAATAAAGAAAACAGTTCTCCACAATTCCAAAGAATCAGGCCCCAGACCCAGGTCAATATACCAATCAGATCTTCCCACAAATCACGCTGTTGCCAATCCTTTAGAATCTAAAATCTAAAGGCTTATTATACAAGGAAAAAAGGTATAGGTGAGGGTTAGGAAAGGTTAAAAGAAATCAATTACATGCAGTAATGGCACATCTCTTGGTTCAGGCTTACAGCAAAAGTAGAATAAACTGCAGGTTTAAATCAAAGTCTTTGGAAAGCATCCCCTGCAGAGATGGGTCAGCACCTTTGGCCAGAGTTCACCTGTGTAGCAAAGTTCCATCCAGAGCTGGAAGCAAGGTAGGCTGAAGTCTGGAGGTAGAAGACAAAATGGAGGACGTGTCTCCCAGGTTTTATAGACTTCCTCTTGTGGGGGAAGACCCTCCCCTCCTTCTTATGCAGAGTCCGGTTGCAAAATGGAGGTCCATAGCCACATGGTTCAATCACCAGACTCTCCAGGATTTAGTTTCTGACCAGGCAGTTGACATTCCTAGAGAAGCTCAGGTGTGGACAGGCATTTACAAAGTCCATTGTGTAGTTGATGTCCCTTAACGGCCCATCAGCCAGGCCAGCCAAGTTAATAACAGCTTGTCTGAGATTTCACCCAGCAGCCAAGCATCAGTTTGAAATACAGGCACCATGTAGCCAATATCCATAACTCTAACTACAAAAAAGATACACACACACAGATGGATTAAACATAATCAGCAGACCATAATCTGGTCGCAGAAACCTTATCTGGCCCCTTTACACAATATTTGGTACCCCAATGATCTATATGGTCCCAAATTATTTCAGTCACATGACACCTTCCCAGCCCATTTCTCCCGCCGAGGGCTTCGGACACAAACCTCACCCAGGGGGCCTTCACCCCTTGATCACTGCTCCTTGGGGTTCCCGGGGACACCCATAAACAGAGCTCCACGAATCAGTCTCAAAGCCCCCAGCCTGCGGGGTCCACCCTCGGAGCAGGTTGCACACAGGTGGTTCTCGTTGGAGAAACGCCAGAGCTCAGGTGTTTCCACTGGAGCCTGTTAGCGCCTAGCAAGCTCCAATTCCCTCCTTTCCTAAGCTTTCCCCTGCCCTACAGCCCCCGGCTGTCCTCTGTGGGGCATGGCCCGGATCTCCCTCAAGCCTGGAGCAGTCTGTAATGTGGGCCGGTTCAGCCCGTCTTGCAGCTCTTAAAGGGCCAGCCACCCCCTTAGAGCTGTGTGTGTGTGTGTGTGTGTGCGCTCGCACGCCTGCAGTATGCCAGTGCTTGTGTATGCATGTGTGCTGGATGCCTATATTTGTGTGTGCGCGCACACACACACACACACACAGTCTGTACATACCACCATGAGCAAAGGGGTGATGGGGTGTTGTTCTGCCGGGATACTTAAGCCACTCGTCAGGGGCTTTCCGTGAGCCCCCGACTCGCACCGTGTGGCAATTTGGAGCCTCCCTCCCCCCCACGGAGATTGGGGTGAAGGCGAATGCCAGCCTGTCTTTCAGTTCACATAGACCCTTTCCTCTCCTCCTCGCTCTCTGCCTCCTAGCAGCTACCCTGAGGAGTGGAGCGAACCCTCCCAGCTAAGCTCCCAGACGCTGCTCCTAGGGCCAGGCTGCCCCAGCGGAGGCACGGCAAGCCAGGCCAGGCTAGAGTGACCGGCCTGGCGCATTCCCCCCAGCTCTCTACGCCCCCCGCCTCTCCCTGCTCCCAGGGCTTCCCCATGGGCGAGAGGGGAGCTCAGTACCCATGGCCCATCCAGCCCCTGGCAACTCACCTGGAACTGTCAATGGGGACAGGGTCGATTAGTGCTCACTAGGGACCCCGCAGAGGCCCCAACAACTCGCTTCATGGAGGTCACCACACAGGTGTGCAGGGCTAATGACTCGTGCAGCATTGCTGCCCTCTGCTGGGGGGACCCAGAACTGCACCGGCCTGGTGTGGCTTAGGGGGCTCTCAGGCAGACAGGTGCGGTCCAAGCAGGGCCTGACAGATCACAACCCAAGGCCTGTGGCGCTTAGTGCACGGCTCTTAGCTAAGGTGGTAGAGCAGCCTCATTTTACACACAACCCCTCTCTGGAAGTGCCACTAAATGGGACGGACACCACACGAACGGTGTGTGGGGTGCAGGCAGGGATGAGGGGCGCAGATCCTGCAGGGATAGGGGAGTGTCACGGAGTACCCGGGCGATGGTCTGGAACTTGCTCCCTATGAAGCCAGTTGGGACTCTGAGGGAAAACGTCCTCTCTCCGTACACAGCCTGTCTCCAAGGCTAGGAGCTTCACGGGTCCCCACTTCAACCTTCTTGGGTCTGACCTCGGAGCATTCAGCACCTTCTGCCCCTCTGTGCGCTTCCCCCAGCGAGCCCGCCTGGGTGGGGTCCTGGGGGAGCCCATGGATTCTGCACCCCAAATCCACAGTCAGACGTGACTCTCAGCCAGCCAGTAAAACAGAGGTTTATTCGATGACCTGTACCTGGTCTAACCCAGACCATAGAGTGAGTGTGACTCAGCTGGATCCATTTTGGGGGCCAGAGAGCCAGATAGCTCCTCTGCCTTCCCTGCCTGACTCCAGCTAGCTTCAGACTCCAAACTGAAACTCACTCTCCAGCCCCTTCTCCTCCCTTGCTCAGCCAGGTCAGGTGACCTCCCTCCCCCACTTGGAGTCAAATTACAGCTTCAGGTATGGACACCTGCAGAGAAGCTCTGCTTTGCATCAGCTACACATCCTTATCCCTTCACATAGACACTCAAGAAATGCATAGGGGAAACTGAGGCACACACCCAGTATTCCTACCCCGGCACAGGGAGTCCTATACATCAAAGAGAGACTGCAGAGCTTCAATTCATTTGCAAATTCGGCACACACACTTTGGGATTGAACCGGGATCTACAATGGTTGGCTCATTACAGGCATTGTTTCTCATCTCTCCATGTCCACAGACCCCATTCAAATGCTAGACGAATAATCCACACTCCCTGATCGGAGATAACAAGCTGGCTCAGCTTAATTGGACTAACCTTTTCACCTCCCACCTGGCTCTTACCTACTTTTCTATAACTGCCTGTTTGTGAACACTTCTACTGCCTGCATCCGACGAAGTGGGTATTAGCCCACGAAAGCTCATGCTTCAAAACTTTATAGTTAGTCTTTAAGGTGCCACAGGACTTTGTTAACTCTGCTATTCCAGACTAACACGGCTACCACCCTGATTCTATACATCATTAGTGAACAGGGTTCATTGTGATGTCTTGTCTGTGTCTGGAGGCCCCTGCAGCTGTGGAGGGGACCTTTAGCAAGAGTTGCTGGGTGTCCCCACGGGTCTGCTCTCCTCCCGCCCCGGGCGACAAGGCACAGCACTGGCCAGGTCTGCCGGGGCTCTCCTGAGTGCCGGGGCTCTGATCCCTGCTTCCTTCCTTTCAATCTTAGTCCTCAAAGGCTTGCAGGGGGACAGCGAGTCCTCGGTCCAAAGCCTGGCTACTCCGACCATCCCGAGTCTGGATCCCTCCAGAGACCCACCCCCCTCCGGCTGCAACCCACGGCCCTTCACCCACAGAATCAGAAGGATCTGTGCCAGGTAGAGCCCAGTTACAGGAGCCGCCGGCTGCCCGCCTCTGCTAAAAGCCAGCCTCCCACCTTTTGGGGGTCACGTACCGGCACTTGCCTGAGCGGGGTGAACCACTTGGTGTCTATGGGGAAGGCTCTTCCCACCACCACACTGGCCCCCTGCCCTGCCCAATCCCTCCTCATACAGAGCAGCCCCACACCTCTGGTTCATTTTGATGCATTTATTTATGAAGACAGCTCAAGGAACAGACACGCCCATTGGAAAAAACCATGTACAGCCTGAGGCTTCAATAGCCCCATTTACAGTAATACACTGAGGTATAAAATATATACACACCTTGTCCTCTGCCCAGAACACAGACCGCGCCACTGGGTCCCACACAGAGAGAGAAGCCTTAGCAAGCACGGACACCTCTAAAAACATCTCAGGGCAAGAAAAGGCACCTGCTGTTTGCAACACTTGTACAGTCTAGACACAGGGTGAGGGCTAGAGTAAGTGACCAGAGTTAGGTCTGCTCAGTCTCTACCATCTGAGGATCCAGACACAGCTGCTCACAGGGCAGGAGTAGGGTTACTAGTCCACCACCAAAAGAACTTCAATGTACAGCAGTGCTCCTTCGTGTGCCGGTTGGGGGCGGGGAAATCACACAGATGACTACGCCAAAGGCCAGGCATTATCCCAGGGCTGTAGTGTAGGGTGGAGGAGCTAGGACCTGCAGGGCTGGGCACCAGAAGAATCTCCTGGTGGAACTTTGGGGCATGGCAGGATCCCTGCTCTGGGTCCGTCCCAGCACCAATGGCCCACTGCCTTTGCAGAGACACGAGGCCACTGCTGAAGGCCGCCCGTCCTACGCCCCCCGGGTCTCGCAACCCAGCTCCCCCAGGCGAGAAGCTCTGCCGAGGAACATTAACGCAAGCCACACTTAGGAGTGAAAGGGGCGAGGAGGGAAGGGGAGACGCTGACCATGTGATGGCACCAGGCAGCTCAGAGAGAAATCGGACCCTTGTGCTCTTTGGGGGAATCGTACCTGAATCGGGGTCAGCGGGTGGGGAATGCAGTGCGAGGGGGTGGAAGGGCTGAGAGTAAAGGACCAGGAAGGAAGCCAGGTCCCGTGGGAGGGTCAGTGCTGGGAAATCCTGTGGCTCGTGAGACTCAGCTTCCCAAGCAGTGCGGCCCCACGACAGTGATCCTTGCACTGGGGAGCTCTTCCAAGTGAAGTCCCCCGCTGCAGCCGCATGTCCCTGCCCAACAGAAGGACTGCAGAACGGAGCCCCCAGCGGGCTCTGTGCCTGGAGAGAACGAGGGTGGAGCCGGAGGGGGAGTGAGCGTGGCAGAAATCTAGAGGCAAAGCAGAGCAAAGAGTGCAGCAACCGCGTGTTCAATTGTCTCCATTGTCAGTTAGTGCATCCTCCCTGGGCACGGCCCCCCGGGAGAGTTTGGCACGTGCAGTGTCACCACAGACAGCAGGTCAGGGACCAGGCCCCCCGGGTGCCACCCTAGGGGTACACGCAGTGCCCTGCAGTGTAAACAAAACATCATTCCAGGGAGGCAGCTCAGACTTGTAACTTCACATCATCTCCCCACTCCTCAATTTCACCCTCGGCCTGCAGGAGGCGCCGATGCTACGGCGGCCTTGCAGGCAACCTGTCCCTCCCCCCCGAAGGCCAGCGGGGAGCGGTATTCAAACCCTTGATGCCATTGGTAAGGGCATAGGTGACACATCCATAAATGAGTGTGTGACTGTGGGTCGGACTCTCCCGGCCCCACAGACGGTGCAGGGACGGGGAAGACCCACCCGATTAACTCTCCAGATCACACACTGGCGCGGTCACATGGAGGCATCTGTTCTCCATCTCCCCGCCTTCCACAGTAACATCAGGGATGGCTGGACCCAAAGGGACCTCTTGACTTGTGCCCGAAAGTCCAATCCCGTGCATCACTCGCCGGCAGATTTTGAAGCCCAGGAACAAACAGGACTCCTTACTACTTCCAGGAGGCTAACGCGCCCCGCTCCCAAAGACAGCGGGGGTACGGCAAGGGGTGTGCTTTGAGTTACCGACCCCCAGAAGCGGGGCGGCCTATCTACTGTAGGGGAATGTGCTTCCCCTTTGATTGTACATTACAAAGCTGCCCCTTATTCCCACGACTAAGCGGCATTGTGCTTTCAGCTGGGGCTGTTCTGGGATTCGCTCCCTGGCTAAGAGGACGGATAGTCCTGTGGCTAAATGCCCAGGGAGCAGATCCTCAGCTGCTGTAAACCCTCCTAGCTCCATCCATGAAGCTGGGATCATTTTCGCCCGCTAAGGATCTGGCCCAAGAAAAGGGGGGGGCATTTGGATTCAGACAGAGATGGACATTAAGCCGGCGGCTGGGAAAGAGGCCCTGTTAGGGGCCGTTTCAGCCAAATGCAAGCTGGATACAACATGAGCGAGCGCAGGGGAAACTCCATCCCCCTGCTCTCACGGAGGGAGGGCCTGAAATAGGATGCCACGGGAGGCTCTTGTGAAATTAGGGTAAGTGCAGCCAGATCCTGGTAAAATCAGTCACTGCATGGATCCAGACAAGGTCCCAGGTGACCACAGCCAGCGTCAGGACCAGAGGGGTCGGGGGGCACCGATTTCACTAAACCTCAGAGGGCCCCCCCTTCCCAGGTCCTCAGCTTCAGCCGAATCAGCGTTGGGCTACGTCAGTGCTTTCAAGAACAGGCGGCTGGGGGGGGGGGGTTGGCATGGGCCCTTCTGGGCTTGCAGCAGGATTATTGTGGGCTCGGGGGGCTTCCGATGTCCGCCCGGCCCATGTTGGCTCGGGGTGGCATTCGGAGCCCCTCCTGGCAACCTGCAGACAGGGCCTCCTCGCAAGAGTCAGGGTCACGGCTTTCAGGAGCGGCTCGTTGAAAGCCCGGAGCAACCCCCGTCTGGAGATCAGGCCCCTGTCAAGGGTCAAGGTGGGTCCTCCAACAGTCGGAGGCCCCTGTTGAAAGGCCGAGGGGGACATTTTTCAAGCAGAGCGCGGTGCTCAAGGCAAGCCCAGCCCCCAGGACCCCGGCGGCTCAGTGGTACAGGCGTCGGCAGACTGTGCGTCTCCAGGACAAATTCAAGTTTCAAAATCATAAAAAAAAATGGCTCAGACCGTGAGGTAGCTTAACCAAAACAACCCCCCCATGTGACACCCCCCCCCCACATGAAAAAACACCGCGCGCGCACACAGCTACAGTACAACACCCCCCCGCCTGCTCTCCCTTCACCACAGGGAGAGGAACCGGCAGGGGCATCTTCAGGGGAGAGGACACACGCCAAGTGCTCTGTACTGGATCCTCTGGGCGCCGGCCATGGCCCCGGGACAACTTGTGAGGAAATGGGCCATCGTTCGACCTGCGGGTTCCCATCGACCTCCGGTGGGGTGTCGCGGGACGAGACGCAGTCGCTTGGGGCGGAACAGAACCAGGCCCGGCTGCCAGGAGCGCTCGGCCTTGCCCCATGCTGGGGGCACTGGAGCGGAGCTGCCGCGGATTAGCCCCGAGGGGAAAGAAGCAGGAAGACCCAAGAGGCGGTCACTGGGCTCTGTGCAGGTGAAGTCTTCCCCTCTCGGGCAGCGACCCCCCACTGAGCGCCTGACCCAACATCCGTGGAGGTCAACGGGAGACTTCCCGCCGGCTTCGGTTCAGGCTCTGAAAGATCAGGTGAAGTCCCATGAAAGCAGAGACCCTCCTACCCCCTGAGCCATTCACACCCGCCGGGGTGGAGCGGGTGCCAGGTGTTGCATTCAACAGCCATCGTGACAAGCAGAGACTCCGACATCATCCTCCAGCATACAGGCCACCCACCCACCACCCAGCAGCTAGATGAGTGGCAGATCAGAGGCCCCCGCTCACACACTCTTCATTTCAGAGGATTCACATTTGCTTGTCACTCTTGCTGCCAAAAGGAAAAATCCATCTTTTCTCTCCCAGCCAGTTTAATCCTGTTTCATCGGGGTGGGGGTGGGGGTGGGATCTTGCATATAATCCACTCTCTCTCAGTGGCTGGAATGCATCACTTTCACCTGCATTCCCCTCCCCCAGGGCATCAGCAGAGCCCTGGGGACGCTTCTCCTTCCGTTGGTGGCAGCGGTGGGAGAACGGTGGGTGGTCGCGATGCGTCGCTGAGAAAACCAAGTCTCTGTGTTTGGATCCCACCAGAGCCAGTGCCCTGGCAGGACTTCAGTGCTCACCAAGCTGGTAGGTAGCCAGATGCTCCAAGGCATGATGAAAAAGAACAATTTTCCCCACATCGAGAAACACTGCTTCGGTTCCACAGGGCAGCAGCAATGGGAGGCCATTTTTACTGTGTCCAGCAGGGGGCGATCACTCACTGTTGTTTTTTGGGTAGGGTTTGCTACTGTAACAAGACAGGGCAGCTGGATTATCAAAAGGCAGAACAAATAAATAAGGAGGCTGCTGATGTTTCCAAAGGGGGAACATTTCCCACCTGATTTAGACCTTTGAAAGGAGGTCAAATCTGGGTGCTGTCCTTCGATCTGCTGTGTAGAAGGGAAGCAGGGGAAATCACCCGTTAATCACGGATACTGGTTCTTGGATCCCAGGAAAGACACGGCCCATTGTGAATGGGGTGAGCCAAAGAGCCAGCCCCCAACACACCAATCCATAAAACCAGAGTCCAACCGCCGCTTCTCACGTGCTGGGCGGCGCGAGGCGAGAAATGCCCCTGGGGAAAACGGCCAGCCTGCTGCTGTTCCCTCCGGTTGGTTTCGTGGCAAGTCCTGCACCCCGAGGGCGTCATGTAGCAGCGAGAAACCGGCTTTCGAAGGTGCCCACGGTGCTGGGCATTGGCTGTGTGGGATGGGGACTCCTTAGCCAGGCATTAGGGGAGGAGGGGGGTGAAGGGAGCGAAAGACCCCGGTGACAGCGAGTCCGTGTGCTTTGGGGGGTGCAGTGCTGTGGGATGCCCACCGGGCTCTGACAAGCTGCAGGCACTTGGCTGTGGATGCCCCGGAGGAAGGGGGGTACCGAGGCATGGCGGGAGATGGTGGAGAGATCTTAGGGAATTTTGACCTGTATAAAACCGAAATCCGGGGCGATCTTGGGGACTTAGTGTCTTGTGCCAAGCCGGCAGTGCGGCTGGGTGGCAAGCAGCCCATGGGCAAGCCATGGGCATGGGCAACCCCTCACTGCCCCCTAGCTCTGCTAATGCACCTCACGCGGGCCCCTCCTGTTACCCCGTTCCTGCCCTCCGTCCAGCTCCATTCTAGCCCTGCCCCCCAGAGTGCCCCACGCCCTCTGCCTTTGCCAATGCGCCACTCTCCTGACCATATAACCAACCCCCGGCCTGCCCTTCCACCCACCACTCGAGCCCTGGGCCTCTCCCAAGACAGGCCCCGCAGGCTGGCAGGCAGGGAACTGCCCCGAGCAAACCTAAACCCTTCCCGTGATACAGTGCGGGGAGCTTAGCCCTTTTCCCAGCATTAAAGCCCTTCCCGGCTATTAAAAATCCCCAGGTCCCAATCCATTCATGAGGGTGCTTAAAAAATCCTTCAAAACCCCATTATAAAAGCTTCGCTCCCTTCCCACAGCAGCCGGGAATGAGCTAGTCCCATGCCCAGCAGAGATGGCACCACGCCGGGTGTCCGAGCGGGCAGTGAGGGGACCCCACGGTACAGTGAGCTGACCAGTGCGTGATTAAGGCTCTGTCAGATCGGGGAGGGTTGGCGGGATGCCCAAAGATCCAGAGATTTTGCTTTTCCTTGGGGGATTTTTCCCATTGTGCCAGCTTCCGTCTCTGCACCCCCGGGGCAGGAGGGGGGACACGCTGGCTCCGAACAAGGGGGGGGTCGGAGGTCGACAGTTGCCAGGCAGCAGGCGGAGACACAGCGACGGAGCTGTTGCCGGAGCCCCAGTGCGGCGCCGGGGCTGGGAGCGGGTCGTTCCCCAGCGGAGCTCCATGCACCCTGCTGGTGCCCGGCTGGGGTCGGCCCTGAGCGGGGTGCTGGGGAGCCCTCCGGGCAGCCCACGAGCCCTCTCCGTATTTCGGGACCGGCCGGCAGAACCCAGCTCTGCCGCACGACGAGGCGTGGAGGGGGAACGAGGCCCCAGGGCGGTGCGCAGGATCCCTCAAGTCCAGGCTCCGCGGCGTGGGGGGGGGCGCTGAACGGGCTGTGGGGCAGACTGGAAGGATCCCGGCGGGTCTCTCCGCTCAGGGTCCTCCCCGGGGCCGGCCTGGCCACGCACCGGTCGTCGAAAGCCCGGTGCATCGTGGAACTCAGCGTGGGGCTGGGCGGGAACGACGCCCCCTAGCCGTGGGAGCCGGCAGCGCACAAGGCCCCAGCCGAGACGCCGTCACCCCAGGGTCCTGGGAACTGGGGTGCACACAGGCCAGGCCGCTCCCAGCTCTTCACAGCCCGGGAGAGGGGTTGGGGCCTGGGCCCGCCAGGGAGCCAGACGGTCGCCCTGGCTCCGGCCTTCCCAGTGCCTAGGTCGGGCCGTTCAGGAATCTCCTCCTGCTCCACAGCTTCACCGTCAGGTCGCTGGGGAAGGAAGGGAGGGAGAGGAAGTGAGGCCGGGGGCTGCCCCTGCCCAAGACCCCCCTCCACAGCCCCCCCGCCTCCAGTGAGTACAATCATCTGCGGGCCACGCCCTGCATCATGCTTCAGCCCGGGAGAGCCAGGCCGCGGTGCCCCAGGGCGGCGGACACTGGCGCAAGGAGGGAGCAGATGTGCCCAGTTGCCCGCCAGCGGGAGAGTCCCGCAGAGCGCCAGTAACGGGGCACTCAGCCCGAGCCCAGGGGCAGCCAGTGGCACCTCGCTGGCACTGGGGGGGGGGGATGGGGCGGGGATTCCCCCAGGAGGAGCAGTAGTCAGAGGGGCAAACGCCAGGCAGCCCCGAGCCGGGCGCTGGATCCTGGGTCACTGAGCTTTGGAGGGGCTGGGGGAGCTGCCAGCCCTGGCCCCCCTTCCCTACCACTACACGGGGGCAGGCGGCCCACCCCAGGGCAAAGGCCCGGAGCAACCTAGGGGGCAAGGAGGGACCAAGAGGACAGTCTCCTCTTTCCAAGGACTCAACACGGGCGGGTGGGGGCGGGAATCCAAAAGAATCTCATACCGTGAAGAAGCAGCTGAGACCAAAGAGGAGAGAGAGAGAGAGAAGGGGAGAGAGCCGGAGAGGGGCTCAGAGCCAGAGGGAGCAGGAGGAGGGTCAAGGCAGGCTAGTGGCGCGGCCCTTTATGGCAAGGACGCGGCGAGGAAGGCAGGGGGTGAGCCCAGGCACGTAAGTCCATAGCTTTACCCGGCAGTCGCTGCGGCACCGAGAGAGACGGAGGGAGGAAGAGCGGGAGAGAAAGGAGAGAAGGGACACGGTCGGAAAAGAGATCAGAAACCTCCCGAGGGGCGGGAGCCCGGGGAGCCTCTCTGGGGGGGCCAGGGCTGCACACAGGGGCTGGGCCCCGGCGCTCTCATTGGAGACGCCCCAGGGGCCCTCGAGGAGGAGCGGGTGCCCGGCAGCACCGGGCCTGGCTAGTCCCGGCACGTCGGACCTGGCGAGCAGCCTCCCAAAAGCATGGCGGGGCGGGTCAGGGCCAGCGCTCGGCCTAACGGGATGGGGCGGGGGAGCCTCGCTGTGGGGCCAGAGGGTAGATGGCTGCAGGGCCCCCCCCCCAGCGCCCTCCCCACCGGACTGCTGCCCCACACCAAACCGCCGGCCACGCCATGGGGGGGGGGGGGAGCAGCCGTGGGTTTGGAGAGCTCTGCTGCACCGGGGTGAGCTGGGGGGGGTCAGACCTCCCCCCCCCCCCCCAACGCCGCAGGGGCCCCGCCCGCAGCCCTCACCTGGAAGCGGTGAAGATGTGCTTGGAATTGGTGCAGACGGCGTTGATGGGGCTGTCGTGGGCCTTGACCTCCCCGAGCGGCGTGAAGTTCTCCACGTTCCAGACCTTCACCACGCCCCCGCGGCAGGCGCTCAGCAGCATGGGGCGGCCGGGGACGAAGGCCAGGGCGCAGACCCAGTCCTTGTGCGCGTTGGGGATTTGCTGGCGGGAGCAGAGCCAGTGAGTGCCGGGGGGGGGGGGCAACAGAACACGACCCGCGCTGCCAGCCGGGGCCACCCAAACCACCCCCGAGCTCCGGGGCAGGGCCGGGTTCTGGGTTTGCAGTTGGCGGTTGTCTCACTAATGGGCAGGTGCAGACAGCCCACATCTGGACCGCGGCGGAGAGCTGGGATTTTTAAGCTCCGCCCAATTTCTCATCCAGCAGCGGCGGAGGATTCGAATTCGAGACAGCAGGACCCTGGGGCGCTAGAGGAGCCGCCCAGCCGGGGAGAAGACGGCTACACCCCACGAGACAACGGCTCGGTGGGGTTGGCCGGAGGATCTCCGAGCTCTGATTAATTCACTGCCGCTCGGTAGCCGTGCTGGGAGTCCGAGTACAAGACACACAAGATGGGGGAGGGAATCTCTTTCAGGAGGGAGGGGGGGACAAGTCTGCAAATGGACGGGGTTCTTCTTCCGGGGTGGGGCTCGAAATCTTGTCCCACCCATAGTAGCTGGTCCCATAAAAGAAATCTTCCCCCACCCCGGGTGTCTAATTACTTGTCTGCCATCAATCCTCAGCGCTCCAGTGGAGGAGAGACCGGGGGGGTGGGGGGATGGAATGGTCTCACAGCCACAAATAGTGAAGCTCCCCAGAGCTAGTCGCCATGGGGGATGCCACCCCGACAACTCCATTTTCAGAGGGGCGGAGCCCCCACCACTCCCTGGACTCCCATAGAGCCCAGCTCCTCTGAACAACCCAGCCGGGCACAGGGTAGACTCCTCAAATCAGAGGGCCCCCCCCTGCAAATACTCAGTAGAGGTCTCTGAAAGCAGGTGGGTCACAGCCCTATAGAACCAACTACCGTGCAGTCCTCGCTCCAGCCCCGGCACCGGCCCTCTGGCACACGGAATGGCACCCTGTGGGTCTAGGCCCATCTCTCTGGCCCCCCGCCCAGCCGCAGGGCCCCCCTCCCTACCTGGAGGAGCTCCTGCTGCTCCAAGTCCCACTTCTTGATCCCGTTGTCCCGGGAGCCGCTGAAGAGCGTGGCGCCCTGGATGGCCAGACACTCGATGCCGTCGTAGTGGGGGGGCTCGAAGTTGTGGGTGGGGCCGACGTTCCCCACCACGCTGTCCGCGATCTCAAACATCTGCGGGGCAACAGCGGCCGTGAACCCGCCGCGCTCGGGTCGCCGGGCCAGCAGCAGCCCGTGCCACGGGGCAGGGGCAGCGTCCCACCACAGCGCCACCGCTGGGACGTGGGGCTCGGCGCAACGAGGCAGGGGTGGATTGGCAGCGGCGGGGTCCTGCCCGCTTACGCCAGGCCCCCCATCCTTGGCGGGGAGGCCACGTGGGGACACCATGGCTCAGTGGGGAGATACAGGTCGCCGGTTCGAACCTCGCCCGTCTCAGCTGGGACGGGAAATCCGCCTCCTCCCAATGGTTTGGCGGCCGGGGTGCGGGCGCAGCTCCGCGCCCGGCTGGCAGGAGGCCCCATTGCAAAGACAAAACAGCCGCCTGGGAGATGGGTTCAGCAGAGGCCACCAAGGACAGGAGGTGGCCGGTTCCACCTTCCCCGTGTGAGGCACATTGGTGGGGGGAGGGCACAGAGGGGAGGCCTGGGCCGGGCCCCTGGAATTCCGGTCTCCCCGGCTGGCGAGCGGCCCAACGCTACGGCTTCAGGCCACGAGCCCGGGGGGCTCTTGGCATTACCCAGGCCCTGGGTGGCATTTGCAGCTGTGCTCAGCAGTGGCCGCCTTCTGCTCCCGCTCAGGTCAACAGAACGGCGCCTTCCCTCCCGCCTGCCCACCCTGGGAGCCGAGTTAGGCCAACAAACCCCGTCAAGCGCGTCCCCTCCTCGCCAGGCCTTTGGTGGGCAGCCAGTCCCTGTAGCTGGCACACCCAGGCTAAGGCCGGGGGGTGGGGAGGGTTGGCATGAGCAGCGGGCCTGGGGCTCAAAGCTCCCTTGTGCTGCCCGTGAGCGGGAGGGGGGGGGGGGTCCCTGGGTACCTTGACGTAGTGATCCTTGGAGCCGGTGACGACCAGGTCGTGGTTGCTCGCGGTCTGGTTCACAGTCAGACACATCACGGGCCCGATGTGGCCAGTCAGCTTCCCGATCGGCTGCAACCTACAAGCAGGACTGTCAGGCTCCGGGGGTGGGGGGGGGGGGGGGGCGGCGCTCGTCCCTGCTGGCCCGGTCTCCAAGACTCCCAGCGGGGGCCCTCCCAGGACCCTCTTCACCATCCCGAGCAGAAGTGGGGACCTCGGGCTCCGGGGCGCAGAGCACTGAGCTCCCTGGGGATACCACATCCCTCGGCATCGCGGGCCGTGATCCTGGCCTCAGACTAGGGGGGAGGAGCTGGGCTCGGGTGCAGGTCGGGGGTGAGCCCCTAAGGTCGGCGAGCCCCTAAGGCAGGGGCAAGGAAACCTACGCCCCCCCCCAGGCTGGACCCAGCCCCTTGGTTAATTTCATCTGGCCCGGGACACCCTCTCCCACCTCCCTGTGGCTCTAGAGCTGCTAACACCGGCTCGCCCCACAGCAGGGGAAGCCCCAAGTCTCTGCGCCTCATCGGGTGGGTGAGGGGCCTGCGATTGATTTTTTCTGGGGGTCAATGGCCCATGACAGAAAAAAGCCCCCCCACCCCCAGCTGTAAGAGCTGAAGCTGGGCCCTGCTTTCAGCCCCCCTCGGCCCGATCATCTGCCCCCACGGCTGCTGTAGTGCAAACCCCAGTGCAGACGGGCTTAGCTGCTCCACACTGGGGTCTGTGCCAAGGCAGCTGCCCCCCGGTGCCAAGTCCAAACCTCCCCCTGCTTCAGCAACACAGCTGCCAGCCAGGAGCGAGCGGGCCCCAGCCCAGCCCGGCTGCTCCCTCTGCCTACTCAGCACCCGGCTCCCCCCCGCCCCACAAGCGCTGCCCCCGCCCGGGCGCCCCACCGACCTGTTGAGCTCCCAGATGCGGACGGAGTTCCCGGCGGCGGCGTACAGCGTGGTGCCGGCGGGGTTGAGCGCGACCTGGTTGATCTGGTGCTCGCCCTGCCCGCTGGCCACGGTGCGGGTGGCGGCCCCGGCACAGGCGTCCCCGGAGATCACCTGACCCGAAGAGCTACGCCGAAGAGACAGCAAGAGGTGAGCCCCCGGGCAGAGCCCCTGGGAGCGGTGGGGGGGCAGGTGAAATGAACGGGGGGACTGACGCAGTGTGGAACGGAAGATCTAGTCCATTGGGGGCTGGTTAGAAGGCTGGAGAGCGCCTGTCCCCAGCAACGCCACTTCCTGGGCACAGGCAGTGCCAGTGGGGCCAGGATAAGACCCCCCCGCCAGCCCCACATCCCCTCAAGTCAGGAGCAACGGCACAGCAAGGGTAACCCAGGCAGCAGCTTTGGGGGGGGGGGGTGCATCCCCAAGGGAGGTGCCTTGCCGAGCATCCAGCCAGACCCACGCTAGCAGCAATCGTAGGCAGTAGGGTGCCCGGTGCCCCCTGAAACCGACGAGAGGCGCCAACGCCCTGAGAGAAGAGCACCCAGCCACGGCGAGCCAGGCCAGGCTAGTGCGACCGGCATTCCTAGACGCAGACCGGCCTGGCCCTTACAACGCTGCCCTGGGCGCAGGACCCTGGCAGGGCGGCCTCGGGGCGCCGGGTACCTACGTGAGGGTGCGGACGCACTTGGCCGAGTCCCGGATGTCCCACACCTTGATGTAGGAGGTGGAGACGGTGAAGACCAGCCCCGAGTGGCTGCAGTACTTGATGGACACCACGTTGTTGGGGTGACCCTTCAGCGAGGCGATTTCCTGGCCCGTCACCAGGTTCCACATTTTGCAGCTCCGGTCTGCGGAAGGAGGTGGGGGCATGTGACGCTGTGGGGCCCTTCCTGTCCTCAGCATGGGAACCCCGCCGCTCCCTACGCCCCCCACCGCCTCCCCCTACTCTAAGGAGTCCCAGGGGCAAGAGGGACACAGTCCCCATGGCCCATCCAGTTCCTCTGGAATGGTCAATGGGGGGGCGGGAGGGTCTATTAGTGCCAGATGCAAGGTGAACACCCGGCGTGTAGAGACCCAGCAGAGGCCCCAACAACTCGCTTCATGGATGTCCTCACACAGCTGTTCAGTGCTAATGACTGGTGCAGCATTGCTGCCCTTTGCTGGGGGGGGGACCCAGAACTGCACTTGGGGGCTCAGGCAGGCTGGTGCTGTCAGAGCAGGGGGGGGTCGTGTCCTGTCCCCGCAGTTGGGGCAGCTCAGCCCCTCCCCGGGATCGCAGCCAGAGCTCGGCGGCCCGCCCGCCCCCGGGGGGGGAGCACACCTTTGGATCCGGAGAAGAGCAGCTCGTCGGTGGCGTCCACGCAGAGAACGGGCTTGGAGTGTCCCTCTGCCACGGAGATGCACTGCAGGGGGGCCGTCCGGGCGCCCCTGGCACCGCCCACCGGGTTAATGAGACCCCTTTGGTGGGAGAGAGAGAGCAAGGGCGTCAGCGGGGGAGGGGGGCGCTGGCTGGGTGACCCAGGACGGAACCAGATCCCCAGACAGGCCCCCGGGGGGGGGGGCGCAGATCACACCCCAGTTGGTGCTAAGGGCTCAGGGACTCCTGCAGACCCTGCCTTGGCTGGGGGGAGGAGGGGGGGCTTGGAAAGGCTACGGAAACGGGCTTCCCCCACTGGCCATCTCACAGCTGGCACAGATGACCCCCCCCCCCGCCAGCTGTGGGTGGCCCCTGTGCCCCGTCCAGGCAGATCCCGAACGGCTGCTGCAGGTCAACTCCAGAACCTCCGGGCCCTGCTCCAGCTGTGCCGTGTGGGGCAGAAGGGCACCACCCCGGGACCAGCGGGGGGAAGCGCCCGCTCTCCAGCTGACCCACTCTGGTTTCCCACTGTCGCCTGGTTTGGCAGAGGGGGAAGGGATTTTTAAAAGGTCACATGGCGGATCGATGGCAGAGCTGGGAATGGAGCCCAGTTCTTGATCCCTCCCCCCCCCCCAGAACAGGGAGAGAACCCAGGAGTCCTGGCTCCCGTGGCCAGGAGACAGTCCCGTCTCAAACTGGTTCTCAGCATTGCCCCAGCTACGGCTCATGGGCACAATCGACATCCCTGAGGAAACAGCCCAGGTGGAAAAGCCCACCATGGAGAGAGTCGACCTCTCCAGAGCAGCCAGAATCTCCAAGCACCTCTCCTGCGCCCAGAGGGCTGGATCAAGGCGGGGACACTGAGGCACAGGGAGGGGAAGGGGTTAGCCCAGGGCCACACGGCACATTTGTGGCATGGTTGGAATAGATTTTACGAGGGGCGCCGAGCACCCACAACTCCAGCTGATGGCGCTCAGGGTGTCAGAGTCAGACCCACGGGTCTCAAACAGGCACCCAAAGGCCAGTGGGGAAGGGCTCCCGGCCCTTTCGATATGCAGGGCCTGGGGGAGGGAGAGTTGTCCTGGGACAGAAACTGCCTTGGGCTAGCATCATTGGTTCTACGGGGCTAACCCAGGCATGCTGGGGGCGGAGCCAGGGCCTTAGCACACCCCACTAGGGGAAAGTCTGGGCTGTGGCACAACCGGCAAGCAGCCCCTTGGGAGGCTGCCGTGAGCTAGAGCAACCCCGAAGCTGCTCTAATATATGTGGGAGGCTGCCCAGGCCTCAGCGGCAGCCACAGGATCCTCGGTGCCAAAAGAGGCTGCACTCCAGGTGTTTACTCTTTGTGCCTCAGTTTCCCCATCTGCGAGAAAGGCATAACGTGACCAGCCACGCCACGGGGGTTGGGAGGCTGAAGCCACCTTTGTCAAGGGCTTCGAGATGTTTGAAGGTGCAAGAGAAAAAAGGACAAAATATCACAGCCTGGACCCTCCAAGAACCCACCGGCTCCAACAGCCGGCCTGCCCTGCCTCTGGGGGCGAGGCTAGACACAGCACAAGTTACCACCACCACCCGCCCTGCCCTCCAGACAGAATAGAGCATGCATCAGCCCCCGTCCCGTCGAAGCAATGCACGCTACCCGCTTCAACACTCGGCAGTGCGGTTCAAGACCACGGTGCAGACCTTAAGGCACTGGAGACCAGAGGCAGAAAGGGACTTCCCCAGCCGGACACGGCATGCCAGGGCCATGCGGGGAAGCAGAGAGAAGGAAAGAGGGACACACAGCAGGCAAGAGGAGCACCGGGAACCAGTCCCAGGAGATTTAGCAAAGAAGCCAGGCCCAGAGTTTGGCCAGCGCGGAGTCCGCATGCAGGGCAGGGGGAGGGAAAGGCGAGAAGCAGGGGCGTTCTAATCCATAGAAAGTTGTTTGTACCTCAGCACCTCAGAGACAGAGGAATCGCTGTCGTCAGACCTAGGGACAGAAAATTAGCAGGATTACGGGAGAAAAAAATCCCGGCGGAGAGAGGCAGCAGCGGAGTCAGAGAGTGGAGCGTTGTTATTGCATCCAAGCCAGCGGGGTAGAGAGGGAGGAGCGGACACAGAAAACCAGAGAGGAAAGGGGCAGAGGAGCAGGGAGGGACACGATCTTTCAGGCCAGGCTGGAGTTGTTCCACCAGACGTGACTGTGACCATCACCTAGTCTGACCAGTCCAGTGCAGGCCCGAGGTATTACTGTGTCCAGTCTTCCTTTAATCTTCCCATGGTCCCCCCCATCCCACTTCTGCCACCAGCGACCCCACCTAGCCCCCACCCCAGGTTTTGCACCAGTGGCCTCAACTAACACCCCCTGATCCCACCCTCCCTGCTCTAGAACTGCGACCAAACCCACCCAGCGTTGCCACTGCGGGTGAAACTCCCCCTCTGCGGGCAGCCAGCATGATGGCCGCCATCAGGGCCAACACACCGGGGCCTGAACCGGGACCAGCAGGAGCTGAGGAGCCCACGGCTGCTAGTGAGGCCCGGGACAGCCACAGGCCCCCTGGGGATCCCCACGGGTCCAGCGGGGGCCCTGACACTGCCCCGTGGGCGCACCCAACGCTGAAGGCCAGGGCACCGCTTCGGGCTTGTTCAGAGGACTTCGGCAGAGCAACGTAACGATGAGTCCCTGGCTGGAGCATTGGCAGGGAGGACACCTGCCACCCCAGGCTCCCGACAGCAGCTGCTTCTGCCAGAGCGGGGGCGGTACCAGGGAACTGCCATTCACTGCTCCCAGGGCCGGGCTCCCTGGAGATTGCCCCCCCCCCCCAATCCACGCCTTGACCCGCGAGGCTCTTACTTGTCCAGCGCGGAGCCCTGGCTCTGGTTGCTGGTGAGGCGGGAGAAGACGTTGCGGTCGTTGCGTGGCCTGGTGGGCGGGGACGAGGGCGGCGTGAAGCCAACGTCCGAAGTCCTGAGCCGGGGTGTGCAGAGAGACCCACGATCACACGCCTGGTCCGGGGACCTACCCTCCGCCCCTATTCCCCTCCCCACCCCCACACAGCCACTCAGCACAGGGGGGCCCACAGAACCAGCCCATGGTGAAGGGCTTAGTCCCCTCTATTCAGCACTGGTGGGGCCGCTCCTGGAGTACTGCGGCCAGTTTGGGGCCCCCCACTGCAGAAAAGATGGGGACAAATTGGAGAGAGTCCAGCGCAGGGCAACGAAAATGATCAGGGGACTAGGGCACACGACTTCTGAGGAGAGGCTGAGGGAACTGGGATTGTTTAGTCTGCGGAAGAGACAAGTGAGCGGGGAACTGAGCTCCAAAGAGGATGGATCTAGACTGTTCTCAGTGGTGGCAGATGACAGAACAAGGAGTAATGGTCTCAAGTTGCAGTGGGGGAGATCTTGGTTGGATATTAGGAAAAACTATTTCCCTAGGAGGGTGGTGAAGCACCGGAATGGGTTCCCCAGGGAGGTGGTGGAATCTCCATATTTGAGGTTTTTAAGGTCAGGCTTGACGAAGCCCTGGCTGGGATGATTTAGTTGGGGTTGGTCCTGCTTTGAGCAGGGGGTGGGACTAGAACCTCCAACCCGGATATTCTAGGATTCTATAGTCCAGCTGGATCCAGCACTGAGCTCCAGGCCAGGGCACTGCCGATTGCACAGTCCGGTCCCTGACGGGGGGCTAGGCCCACATACCCTCCAGCCTCTCCCCCGCTCACCTGGCTGGCTGACCCCGGTCGTAGGATTTCCTCCGGGTCAGAGGCGAGGTGTCCGGGCCACGGGACTGCCTAGGGCTGGAACAGAGCAAAGCCAGATCAGCAATCGCCCCTCCTGGGCCCTTCAGCACCGAACAAGCCGACGGCGGAGCAAGCGAGCCGAGAGCCCTGGGGCAGCGCGCAGACCCACCTCCCGAGCTGGGGGGCCGGCAGGGCGGGTCAGGCCCCGGCAGAGCCCAAGGCCAGCGGCCCCGGCTAAGGGTTTGCGCCGTTAATGCAGGTCCTGTTGGCTTCATCGCTGACACTCTGCTGCTGGAGAAGGCGGCTCCAGGCCTTCAATAAGAGGCCATGGAGACAAGATGCCCAACAGCGGAACCCAATTTGTCCCAGGCCCCGTCCCCGCAACTGCCAGGGTCCACAAACTGTCCATCCAAGATGGCAGAGCAAGCTGGGAGAGCTGCCCCCCCAATGCATGCTGGGAGAGGCTGGGTTGACTGAGAGGAGTTGGGACTCAAGGCCCCAAGGGCCCATCCCACCTCGCCCCCCAAGGGCCTGTAAGCACGTGGGGCCCACGCTCGCCAGGGCTTACAAGGTGCTGCCGCGGGTGGGCAGGCTGATGGTGCGGGAGACCTTCTCCTTGTAGTAGGAATCCCGGATGGAAAAGCCGATCCCATCTTCTTTGATCTCCATGAGGGACACCAAGGACTTGGTGATGTTCTTGGTGGAGATGTCGAGGGTGGGTCCCAGGCACTCGGCCGACACAGCCTTCATCTGGCCCGACAGCTTGGGTTCCCCCTGCGGCGGGGCAGAGGGAGGCGAAGGCTGAGAGGGGAGCGAGTCCGAGACGCTGGTGCCCCTTGGCCACTCACTTCCAAGAAGCCCCTGGGCCGAGCACCCAGCAATGGCAGATCTAGGGAAACCTTTCAGTTGGGCCCCGCGGGCCGGCGTGAACGTTTCAGGAGCTCATTAGCAAGGGCAACAGGAAGTACCCCCCATGCCAGGCTGGCGTGTGCCCTGTATGGCCCAGGGCGCCGGAGCAGTTCTCCCAGGCACATGGCGGGGCTGGTCCAGTCAATTCACTGCTGGGAAGGGTGCAGCGCACCAGGGTACCACGTGGGGTTTTTACTCCCAGGAGGGCTAGGCAGCACCAGGACATGCCCAGCCCAATGATGTGGCATTTGGGGGTCTAAAGTGGACTCAAGGAGCCATTTATAGAGCTAAAGTAACATGCCAGGCACGGATGTCACCAGGAGACCAGACCCCGGGGCTGTTTCCCTTCCAGACCCAGCTCCGCAAGGAATGCCACCCATGGAGAAGACCCCAGCCACGGGCCACCACCTGGCTGTGAGCCCAAAGGGAGAGGGGGGACAATGGACACAGGACCCCCCAGCCATGGCAATCTGGACTACGTTAAACGGCCCCCATCTGTGGCCGCGAACTGACCTTGAACTTGAAGTCGTCCTGGCTGGCCGAGCCCTTCATGGTGAAAGACTGGGAGACGCTGCAGGGAACAAAGGGTTAAACGGCCGACTCCCTTAAGGCTTCACTTAAATCTAAAGGAAGATCACCCCCACCCCATAACACCTTATCACCAGCCCAGCTACGGTTCCCTCCTCCCATTCCCCGAGGTACAGCCCATCCCCTGGTCCAGTTCGGGGGCCTCTGCATGCCCTGGCCCTCGAGAGGAACGATCGCTGGGACAGCTCTGTACAGCCCCGGCATGACTGGGTGTGAGCACAGCCAGTCACCGCGTGTGGGTAGCGTGTGCACCGTCCTGTCACACGCAGGAGCTCGGAGCAGCTGGAGCATGCTCAGTGCAGACATCCCGGAGAATTTAGCCGCCAATCTCTACCAGGTCTCCCTTGCCAACGGGGGGCCACAGAGCTGCGCCCCTCTCCCCTTCCCCCAGCCTCGCTCACTCCACAGACCCCGCCCTTCCGGGGGCGCCCGAGGCCGGAGACCCGGCACGCTCCCTGGGGTGCTCACCTCCCCTCCGAGGCCAGGCTGAACTCCGAGATCTCCTCGTCCGTGCTGGCGTAGCCGTTCTCTGCACAAGGAACGGACAAGGGCGCGTCAACGCGACGGAGGGTGGGAGGGCACCGCCCTGGGCCGGTCCGATCACAGCCAGCCAGCAGGCGGATCAGCGTGTGGCCCTTTAGGTCCTTGGGACCCCCCCCCCCCATCCCCAGATCACTGGTATCGTATTGGTAACTCTCTGCCAGGCTTGACAGGCTGTGACCACATAGGCGGATACGTCTGGATGAAGTGGGCCCGTCCCCCCTACCCCGGGAGTCAGAGTGACGCCAAAAACGCCAGTAACACCCAGAGCCGTCCCAGCTGCCGCCAGCCCCGGGCCCCACATCAGCGCCGCCGGCTCCCTTGCCAGCCGAGGCCCCGTACCCGCCGGGGTCCCCGGGGGCGAAGAGCCCAGCCCCCACCTTGCTGCACGTTGTGGAGCAGCGCCTGCAGCTCGGGGTGGGACTCCGCTTTCTCCCGCAGGGCGTCCAGGATCACGTGGTTTTGGGAGGAGCCGGTCACGTCCGTCTGCCTCAGGCGTCCTTCCAGCAGCCGGATCTGGGCTTCTTTCTGAGCTACCTGCAGCCCCTGTTGGGCAGGAGCAGGAGGTTCGTCTCTGTCCAGCGCACAGAGCCAGGGGGTGGGGGGGGCGGCAATCGACCCCCGGCTTCCAGACCCGTCCCTGGGCACGGATGCGGGTTCCACCCCAGCCTCGCTCAGCGGCGGCTTGTCACCCATTCCCCTCCCCGGGACCAGCAGCACACGGGTCCTCTCCGTCTCCCTCACCCACGCAAAGAGGATGCCCCTGGCCCAGCCAAATAGCCCCGGCTCCAAACCGGACCTGCAGCGATCGCGACCCCACCCCAACAGGGGCCTTCCTGGGATCCCGTGCGCTGCGACCCGCCCACTGGGAACGGCACCCCCACCCCGCCGGGAGGTGCCTGGCCTGACCTTATCGATGGATGCCTTCAGGAAGTTGTCCAGCAGGAGACGCGCCTCGGCCAAGGAGCAGGAGCTGATCACCACGGAGGTGTCGGTGGAGTCCAGCTCCTCCTAGGGCGCAGGAAAGACCCGAGGGAGGGGAATTAGAATGGTGCCGGGGGCAGAAAGCAGGCGGCCAGCAGAGAGATCCGCGTCTCATAACTGGGGGGTGGGTGGGTTTTCCCTTGACTGGCTGACACTGGCGGGGAACACGGGCGCTCTGTGAGCAGGCGGCAGGGAAGACGACTTTGACCGCATAGGATTGGCGTGCGAGGCCCGCTGCGCCCTGTGCATTGGATGCGTGGCTGGAATGAACCATGCCCCGAATGGGGCCGTCTTTGGGGACTGAACCACACCCCTGCGGATCTAAAGATGAGCTACTTCCTGGACGACAAGCACTGGGCACTAGCCAGGTGACCAGGGCATGTTTAAACTAGGAACTTCAACCAGTATAGCTAGGTCTCTCCAGGGTGTGAAAATCCTGCCCCCACGCCAGTCCCAGAGGATGGAGAAAGCCCATGTTCTAAGCATGTTTGGAGCCTGGCACTGATGTGCACACAGACAGCAGTGATCACGCCTTGCCCTCAACCTCGGGTTCACTTGGCCCATGGTATGGACGGGGCTTCCACCCATTCCAGCACGTTCAGAATGGCATTCAGGGCTGTCAGGCCTAGCAGGTGGTGGTGGACATGCTTGTGGCAGCCAGCCATCCAGCACTGATGGAGACCCCGACAGACCAGCTAAACCCTGGCCCCGGCTGTGCAGCTGAAGAGGGCTGATTTATCATCGTCGCGGGTCCAAGCCAAGCCACATCTGTTAGTCTGATGGCCACGGGCCTACGGCCGCCTATTGCACCAGCCCCACGAGTGCTCGGGCCTTGTACAGCCGTCAACAGCAAACAGGAGCAGAGAAAGCAGCCAGACTGCAACAGATGCTCTGTGAAGTTACTGTAGGGCAGGGGGGAGGTCTGGGGGCTAAGGACAGGGAGCCAGCTCGGGTCCCGACTCCATGCCTGACCCACGGCAGCACATTTCAGCTCCGTATCGGTCTCCCCATCTGCCCCCCTGCCCTCAGGAGGACCTGCAAACCTGCCTCCTGCACCCCTTAAACTGCCAAGAGGAAGAGTCCAGCCAGCCCACGCCCAACCCCATCCACCCCAACGATCGACCGGCACCCCCTTTCCCTTACAACCCACCGTGCCCTTGGTTGATCCCCCCGCACCCGTGAGACCAACTCCCCATACAGACCCCCTGCGCCTCACTCCCGCCCGCAGGCCCCCCGCCCGCAGGCCCCCTCCCCCGGCACCTTGGTCTCCTCCAGCTGCATGATGGTGGCCTGGCAGTCGGCGATGCTGTCGTTGATGTAGTCGATGTTGGCGGTCAGCACCTCGATCTCCTCGTTCAGCTCCTGCAGGCTCTTCTGCTCCTCCGGGCTCTCCGCCTGCAGCTTCCTCCGCTTCCCTTGCAGCGCCTCCTGCAGGAGCGCCAGTTCCTCGCGTTTCTGGGGGGACGGGAAGGAAACGCCTTAAACACCAGCAGCCTCCCGCCCCTCGGTCACACTCAGGCCGCCCAACCCCCGCGCGCACCAGGGCACTGCCCCCCACCCCCCAACCTCACCTTGATCAGCCGCTCCATGTCCGCCTCCAGGTTGACGATCGTCATCCTCTGCATCACCACGTCGAAGATGCGCCGCTCCAGCGACTGCCACTTGAGCCGGGCCGCCTTGCTGAAGCTCTGACTCACCCCCTTCTTTGGGAACTTCTTCCTGCAGCGGGACGGGACGGGGTCAGGGGGCTCCCTCGGCCCCCTCGCCTGCTAGTGCTCGGGACAGAGGGGCAGTTATACATCGGGGCCCTAGGCGCCGACTCTGTGGGTACTCTGGGGCTGGAGCACCCACAGGGAAAAATTGGTGTGTGCAGCTCCCCACCCGGCTCACCTCTGCCTCCTCCCTCGAGTATGCTGTGTGCCCACTTTTCCCCCTCCCTCCCAGCACTCGCACCGCAAAACAGCTGTTGCGCACGGCTGGGAGGGAGCAGGAAGGAGGGGGAACGTGGTGCACTATGGGGAGGAGGCGGGGATTTGGGGAAGGGGTCCAATAGGGGCACGGAGGGGGCGGGGACTTTGGGGAAGGGGTTGGAATGGGGGCAGGGAATGGGGCCATGAGCACCCACCAGCGCCGGGGAAAGTTGATGCCTATGATCGGGGCTGCCTCCAGCCAATGGGGAGAGTCCCACGTGGCAGAATCACCCACAACAACAGAGCCATCATCGCCCGTATGCCTCTTGGCCACAGAACTCCGCTCCCGGCTAACACCCAGGAGCCCGGGGCCAAGCAGGGAACGAGGCCGCTGGGGGGGGGGGCGCAGGTTCGGAAGCGCTGGTCTGACCTGACGGGCCGAGCCCCGTTCACGGAGGGCGGAGGGTCTCCCAGGAAGTGGTCGATTTTCCGGTTCCACTGGCGCACGATGCTGGAGACCGAGCGCGCGCCGGACTCCGGTTCCGAGGAGGTGGTGCTGGCGGACACCTCCGCCCCCGAGTCCAGCATGGCCGGCTTCTGACTCAGCCTCCCAGACACCCGGTCCGACATGGGCTTGGCCAGGCGGCGCAGAGCAGAGACCTGGGCGAGAGCCGGGCCTGAGGGCTGGGCAACACCCGCAGGGGGCATCGCCCCCCGGCCATCCCAGCGGCCGAGCGACTCCAACCCCTCTCAGGTGGCAACATGAGCCCGGGAGCAGCTGAGCCTATCTGGGCTGGACCGAGGTCCGGTACCCTTGGAGAGCAGTTTCCCAGAATGCATCAGGAGGGACCTGGGACCAGTCTGGATTACGACGGGATCGAAGCACCGTCCCCACCGGCCAGAGCCTTGGGAACAGCCCAGCATTGGCTGAGCGCCACCTACTCGGATGGTCGGGGGGGACTAGTCCATCTGGAGGGGACCCAGGGCCCTGCCCTGCCCGTGGCCCCATCCAGGAGCCAGGCCTCAGCGCCCACCCCCCATCACGCCGCGAGTGGCTCTCCGGGCCGGCGCTCACCTCCTGGGTTTTCCTGCGCAGTACGATTTCCTGCTGCCGCTTCTGAGACTCCAGCGCCCGGATCTGAAACTGCGCGGGAGAGAAGCCCGGCCTCAGTCGAGTCCTGAGCGGGGTCTGGGGTAGGGCCCCCCAGCAGGAATGGGGGAGAGGGGGGGACCCAGGGCTCCCCCACCCCCTAGCCTGAGGCCAGCACGTGGGATGTTCTCAGTGCAGGCCCTGGGTCAGATTCTGATCTCCCCAGCAGCAGCCGGACACAACGTGTTCTTGACGCAGGCAGCGGCTGGGTTCACATCTCCGCGGCAGCGGGGCAGATCTGGAGCGACTCCACTAACGTCAATGCAGCTACTCCAGATCTAGAGTGTGGAATCGGGGCCCTGCTGCCACTCCCACATCCCGAACGGTCCCAACTCCCTGGCTCGGTCCTGCCCGGTCACAGGCCGGCTCACACAGGTAACTGCTCACCTGGGCACAGGGGAGGGGGCCTGACATGCATCAGCTAAGGCTCTTCAGCACCCTCCCCATCCGGCCCCACGGAGCCTGGCCCAGCCCCCTTGGAGAACCCGCGCTCCCTGGCCCGCCGGGGTGGGAGCTCAGCGCCTGCAGGGCCCCTGGCCTCTCACCTCCTGCCTGCGCTGCTCCTTCTTCAGCTGGGCGATCTCCCGGTTCCGCTTGGTCTCCACCAGCCGCCTCCGCTGCTGCTCCTCCCGCATCTGCTTCATCAGCGCCACCTGCGGGGCCCCCCCGACAGCCCACCCCCAGCGTGAGGAGCCGTGCCCAGGCACCGCCCCTGCCCCGGTGGGGAGAGCGGGCCAGGCCCCCTCCCGCCCCCCCTCCTCCGCCCAGCCGGGTACCTTCGCCTTCTTCATCTCGGCCACCTCGGCCTGCAGCTTCTTGAGCTCCCGCTCGTAGCGGGACTGGTTCTTGAGCAGGCGGGCGTGTTCCTTCTGGGCCGCCTGCAGCTTCTGCAGGTCCCGGTTCATCTCCTTCAGCCGCTTCTCGTAGTCCGCCTTGATCTTGTTGGCCTTCTCCTCCGTGTAGCATTCCATGCTGCCTGCATCGGGGAGGGGATGCTCAAAGCGCCAGGCCAAGCCCCTCACCCCCCATCCCGCCCGGCTGCCCCCTGGACCCGCCAGGCTCATTGGGGAGCACTTTAGATTAACCCTTGGCCTCCAGGGACTAGCCAGCCTGGTCCTGCCGGGAGATATTCAATGGCCGAGTAGCCCAGACCAGTCAGGGCCTGCAAGCCAAAACCATGGGGCTATTTTAGACCAATAACCCCGGCAGCAGAGCCGTGCCGGGCGTGTGCCAGGGACCCCACCGCTCCAGGGACTGGGCGTACACGGTTCTCCTCCAGGCCGCCACTGCTGCTCCACCCCAGAGCGGGACGCCGTGGAGAGGAGCTTGGTGGGACTCAGCTGGGAGCAGGTGTCTCAGAGCACGGACGTCTCCGTGATAGCGTCAGCTGCCCCACTCGGGGAAGATGCCCAGGACATTGGGGGCGGGGGGCACAGTTCCCTCGCTGGGAGATCTGGGTTCTGGAGCCAGCTTGGCCACAGCTGCCAGGCGGCTTAGGGCCCGTCTCGCAAGGGGGCAGAGCTCATGAAGGTGCATCAGAGCTTGGCGCTTCTCCAAGGGAAGGGACTTTCCACGGGCCCTACACCCACCCACGGCCAGTGGGCGGCACAGCCGGGAGGCCACGGGGTCACCAGAGCAAGAGGCGGACGAGCGGCACCCAGCCGAGCTGCCGGGGCACCGTGGGGAGTTGGGAAGCCAGGCCCTGAGCAGCCAGCGGGGGCATGGAATGGAGGGGGCTGTGGCCCCAGTTTGGGTCTCACTGGGCGCCGGGAGGACCCCGGGGTTCTCCTGCTCAGAGGGCCCGGCCGGGGGGGGATCCGGGGGGGTGGGGGGAGGGGCGCTGCCCGTACTGAGGTTCTGCAGCACCCGGTCCCTCTCCAGCTGGGTGTCGCGGATCTTGTTCTGCAGGAGGATGAGCTTCTCCTCGTACTGGTGCTTGAGGGTCTGCAGGCGCCGCTGGCTGTTCTCCAGCTCGTCAATCAGCTTCTGCTTGATCTCGATCTCACAGGTCAGGTCGGCCAGGTCGGCCTGGAAATTCACCACTGGGGGTGGGGGGGGAGGAGAAGAGAGAGTGGGTCAGACAGGCAGCCCCCAGGCCGGCCCAGGGAGGGGAGGGGCAGCGTCTGGCTCAGGGGTCCCCTGGGAAAGGAGGCAGACGAGGCAGGACTCCGGGGATGGCATCTCGCTCCAGCCAGGGTACCCAGAGGCGAACGCGGGGGGGGGGCTGAGGGGGGAAGGGACACAGCTTGCCAGCCAGGCCGGTGCCACTGAACAGGCCCACCTCAGCCCCCCGCGACTGGCACTTCGTGCATCTCCAGCCAAGACCCGCCCAGCTCGCCCTGCATCCCCCTAACCTCTCCCCATAGGACCCCAGCCTGAGCCCTGGGCCCTCCGAGTTACCCTTCTCCTCAGCATCGGAGTCCGAGTCCACCAGGCTCTCCTCGCTGCCCGAATCCTCATCCTCCTCCTCGCAGCCGCTCTCCTCCCGCTCCTCCTCCTCCTGGCAGACAAGCGCGGAGATCAGGAGCCTTCGGCCCCTCTCCTATCGGCCCAGGGCGCTGGCCCCCTCCCCAGCCGCCACCCCCAGACGTGGGGGAATTAAAGCGGTCGCCTCGGAAACCAGTGCCAGGCAGAGGCAGGACATTTGACCCGGGGGCCAGGGCTGATCCCGCACCATTCAGGACATGGGGCGTGCCAAGGGAGGGGGACCTTTTCCGCAGATATGGCGGCTGAATACAAAGGGGCCGATGAGCTCTCCTGGCCGGCGGGGGCAGAGGGGACATGGGACAAAGCCCAGCTGCGGGGAAAGGCCTGGGGCTAGCTGCCCTGCCCACCCTGTTGCCAGTGTGTCCGAAGGCACAGGGCACCGCCGGGGGCAGAAGGGATCGTCTGACCCGCCATCCTTGCCCGGCCCCCACTCCCCACACCTAGGCGGGGCCAAACAGCAGCCGACTGATTGCCCTATGGGGGGGGGGTTATGACCCTGCCCCCCGGAGCTCCTGCATCTCCCAGGCAGGCTGGGGTTTGATCCACCTCCCGATGGCCGGGGAGGCCCAGAGAAGGCGGTTGGCTTTCTGGCTACGGTCGGGCTCCCGCCCCCCCATTCCACGGGGGAAGCTTCCCTCACCTCCTCGTTCTCATCCGTCTCCTCCCCGTTCTCCTGCTGCAGCTTGGGCCTCTTCTTAAAGGCCCGATCCTTCTCCGGGCTGCCAGGAAGAGAAGGGATGAGCCCCGGTGAGGGGGGTGCCCTGGCACACGCCCCCCCTTAGAGCACACAGCCCCAACACCCTCCATCTCGGAGGCCTTCAGAGCGGCGGCCCGGGCAGCATTAACAGATGGGGAAACTGAGGCACAAGGAGGGGAAACTGAGGCACAAGGAGGGGACGGGACCCACCCCAGCTCACGTGGCACCTCAGAGGCAGAGCTGAGAAAAGAACCCAGGAGTCCTGATTCTCGGCTGTATGGCTTTGGCCTCCCCTAGGGACGGGGGAGGAGGGAGCAGGAGGTCTGGACCAGCAGGGCTGCTGGAGGCTGGAAGCCAAGGGAGAAGTGGGCACCCCAATAACTATGGCCCTGCCATAACAACGAAGAGCCAGGGGTGGGAGCACCCAGAACGGCCCCCCCTCGTCCCCCCAGCCAGGGAGGTGGCCCTCACCTCTTCCTCCGCTGCCTGGTCTCCTTCAGCCGCTCCAGGTCCTGCTTGGCCCGCCGAAGGACTTCGGAGGCCTCTGCCTCCATGGAGACCACGGGGCTGCCGAGCGCCCCCAGGCCCGGCCCCGGAGACGAGCCCAAGGAGTACGGGGGCCTGGCGGAGACCCGGGACAGACTGCGGCGGAGCGACTCGTTCATGGCTTCGCTCTCCAAGAGCTTCGTCCTGGGGACCGGGAGGGGCTTTCGGTTACAGGGACCTGCCAGATGTCCGAGCCCCCCGGGGGGAAAGACACGCTCCCCCCAATGTCTAAGGACCAAGGGAGGGGTGCTGCCAGAGGGAGGAGAGCTAGCACGGCCCCCACGAACCCCCTGGTGACAGCAGAGTCCCGTCAGAGGCCACCTCGCGGATCGAGGGCCTTCCCTTAGATGGGCCCAGGCCACGCCACAAAGGCGCCTCCGGCCAGGCCCCAGGGCTTCCCATCAGGCCCGAATGCTAATGGGAGAGAAGCCAACAGCCAGGTCTGAACAGCGATAGGCTGCCATGGCAGCCTAAGGGTTAATCTTCCACACGGGGGGCACCTCTGTTTTCTAGCACTGCAGACGGGGGGGCCTGGATCCTCAGCAGGAGGGGGGTAGTAAATGGGCATGGCTCCATGGACGCTGATTTTACACCAGCCCAGAAGGAGCGAGGGGATTCCTGTCTCCGGGGCGGTCAGTTTCTCCAGCACGAAATCCACCACTAGCGATCAGACTGCATGTCTACGTCCCTCTCCGAGCCTAAGGGCCGGACGGGCCACCCGACAGGATGGAGACGTTTCCATCTCGAGCGCGGGGCTTTTATTTATATCACGGCGGCACCGAGAGAGGAGATCAGGGCCCCGCCGGGAGACGGTCGCTGCCCCCAAAGCGCCGACCAGCTAAACGGGTCGTGTCAGACCAAAGGCAAGAGAGAGGAGAAGTGACTTGCCCAGGTCACCGGTGGAGCTGTGATACCAGCCTGTTTGAACTCAGAGCCCGCGGCACCAGTCGCCCAGCCGGGAGCGGCAGGGCCAGGGCGGGAATCTGGCCCTCCCGAGTCCCAGGTCAATGCCCCCCTGTTCTGCCTCTTTGCTGGTCCTCTCAAGCGGCACGCGATATGCGCCCCACCCCGGACCGCCGGCAAGGAGAGACCGCGGCTCGGACCCACCTGAGCGCCTCGATCTCCCGGATGTAGTTCTGGATCAGGGCGCCGATGGCCTCGTTACCGTCGCCTGGAGGGACAAAATTAGGATCACGGACTAGATCAGGAACACCTAAGACACTGGGGTGCCTCTTGGCCGCCCCTGGACTTGGGGTCTGGGGCGGCTCCGGTCCGTATTCCCCACCCCGCCCGCACGTCCTCCAGAGGCGCCCAGCCTCACCTGCCTTGGCCAGTATCAAACTGGCCTCCTGGCTCATCAGGTGGGTGACCCGGCTGTTGATGGCGTCGATGGCCTCCTGCATGGCCTTCACCCTCATGCGCAAGGCGGCGTTCTCCTTCTGGAGCATGGCGTTCTCCTGGAACAAGTCGCTGTAGCCCTCGGCCCCGTCCTCCCCGACGACCCGCTTGCCCTGGGAGGAGAGGAGAAGGGGAGATGCGGCGGGAGGGCAAAGCCCCCGCAGCCGCCGGCGCTGGCCAAACCCGGCCGGCTATGCGCCCAAGGGCTCCAAACGGAGGACGATGGGGAGGGCGACCCACGTCCCAGCCAAAACGGGACACGTCCCTCTTTTAAGCCATGTCCCCGGTGCCCCGACTTTTCTGGCAAACGTGGGCATCTGTCTCCGAGAGCGAATCAGACAAACCCCCACTTTTGTCAAGGAAGTGGGGTGCAGAGGAATGGGGGGGCACAAGCAGCCCCACGCAGTGCGGGGAGGCAGGGATCCAGCGCGGGGCCAGCAGATCTTGGGTGAGCAGCCACGTCAGCCCCAGTCTTTGGGAAATATGGTGCCCTGCACCAGGAGGGGGAGATCAGGCGATTGGCTCGAGCCAGCCCTATGGCGGGGGGAGGAAGAGGAGGGGCTCCGTTAGCCCACGCAGCTGGCGCGGAGGGTCCCAGGTTCGATCCGTGCCGGTGACCCCAGCGGGCCGCACCCACACGAGGCTTCGCCCGCTCGGCCGCCCCTTACCGCCTTGTACTCCATGAGCTCCATCTGGAGGCGGGCGATCTCTGCCCGCAGGGCGCTGATCTGCTGGCTGGTCTTGTCCTGGTTCACCACCACCTTGTTCTTGATGTTGCGAGCCCGGTTGGCGTACTTGAGCGTGTTCAAGGTCTCCATGAAGTCCCGGTCGGAGGGGCTGATGCAGGCGATCATGATGGTTTGGCTGGGGAGGACGGAGCGCCAGCGGGGTCAGCCGGCGCTGCCAGGGAACGACGCAGCACCTGGGCCACGGTGGATCGGCCAGTTCCCACGCTGGCCAGTGGGTGCCCATTGGCAGCTCCAGCCACAACCCCTTTTGGCCTCTATAACCGGGGTGTGATCAGTGCCCGGGCCCTGCCTTGGGTCCCTTCCACCCTGGGCCGGCACAAGCTGAGAGTGTGACTCATTACAACGTGGGGTTCAGGGAGGCGCCACCCAGGGCAGGGCATTGGGGGCATCGCCGAGACAGGAAGGGGGAAGGGATTAGAGCAATCCCGTGCCGGGAAACTCGGCTGCCAAGTCCCGGATCACGAAGGGCTCAGGCGCATTTTGCAAGAGCTAATTCCACGAAAGCTGCCTAATCACGTCTGGGGCCCGGGACCGAGGTAATTACCTTGGAAAAGTCACCATGGCGACGCCACCGGAGCCTCGGCAACGTGCCACCCCCAGGAAATCCACCCGCCACTTCGGCGCCATCCCTGAGCCCGACAGGAAATCCCCCACCCGCCGCAGGGTGCAGACCCCAGACTCAGCAAGGGTACCGCTGTCCGTCCTGGGCCATGCGCCCCCCCAGCTGAAGTGGACAGCCGCTGGGCGACCCCATGCCCCGGCTCAGGGGGCCCATTACCTGTTCCCCCCAAGGGAGTCCTGGAGGAGCCGGGTCAGTTTGGAGTCTCGGTAGGGTACATGCCCCGCTTTCTTGCTCTGGTCTCCAAGGGCGCTGATGACGTTCCCCAGAGCCAGCTGCCAACAAAATGGAAGGGACTGAGTTCTCCCCCCGTGCTGGGCAGGGCCCTCCCCTGCTGAAAACAGCTCAGGGCAATCAGAGCCACCTCTTTCCAGGGGGGGGGGGGGGGCCTCTGGACCAGATGCACTAGCAGCCCCTCACCTGCCTCCACATTATTCCCGAGTCCCCAGATCCAGGAATCTCCCCCCTACTGGGGACAGCGCTGGGCAGCACAGCCCGTGACTCCGAGCCAGGACTCGGTGCTACCCCGAGCAGTGACCGCGGCGGCTCGGTCTGGGAGCTAATGAGCCAGAGAGAACCACAGGCTCTGTCGATTTGGCAGCCCCTTTATAGCCACCGCGGCCCGGCCCGGTCTCCTCCGCCCGCCAAGAGCCTACCAGGCCGCAGTTGATGGAGATGCCCTCCTTGGCTCTCTCCCCGGTGGCTCCCGTCCGCTTCAGCCTCTCCGAGCCGGCCAGGTCAACGAAGTGGAACTTGGCGGTGAGGGTCTCGTACTCGCTGGCGGCCTGGGACCCCTCCGGGAGGCCGGTCACCTGGCAAGCAGACGGGCCGCAGCGTCAGCGCGTCCCGCAGTGGGGGAGGGGAAGGGGGATGATCCCTCTGCTAGGAGAGCTCCCAACCCGCCCCCTCTCCAAGCCCCCCTCGCGGCTCCGGTTCCAGCCAGCCCAGTAGGGAGACACAGGAACTCACGCCCGCCGTGCTGTGGGGCGAAGGGAGACCCGCCCCTCTCGCGCGGTCTCACCAGGTCTGGCTGGGCACAGACTCTCATTTGGCACAGGTGGATGGTGAAGATGGCGTGGGAGCGGGAGCTCTGGACATTCATCTGGGTGCTGGCGGTTGTGCGGGACAGAGCTCCCTGCTTCAGGCACTGGATCAGCTGCAAGGAAAGGGTTAAAAGGACATTTCCACCCCAGCCTGCGGGGAGGGGGCGTGGGGCCGGAGTGGGGAGGGCGCCCTAGGTGAATGTACCAGGGGGGCTAGCTAGATACAGCCGTCCTGCGGTAAGCCAGAGAAGTTGTTCTGAAGCCACCACGGGATAATCAGCCGGCCACGTGTCAGCGCCACACCCTGAGCGTGGCTGTCCCAGGGCAGCACCGGCCAGAGCCCCCCCAGGGCCGGCTAGGAGAACCAGCAGGGGAGCTTCCGCCCTGGGACTGTGGCATGCTGGCGCCTGACTCTCCTAGGCGTCACCGGGGGCTCTGCCCCTCACAGCACCAGGCCTCGCCAATCTGCCACTGCCCACCCCCGGTGATCCAGAGCGGCTGACCACCCCCCCACCCCGCAGCAGCCAGGCCCACCTCGTCCTGGGAGCTGATGAGGCGGGAGGTGACGCCCGTGGTGTAGATGCTGCCGCTGGCGTCCTCGTGGATTTTGATGTTGGACTTGCGGTGGCGGGAGTCGGGGTCCCGGGCGCTGTCGAACAAGTCCAGGATCTCCTCGTTGTAGAGCTGCGGGAGACAGGGGGACGGGTTACTGGGCCGTGGAGCCAGCCCTCCAGCTCCCAGACGGGGCACAGATAACCAGCCCCACTGGGCAGCCAGAACACAAGCAGGCAGCACTGTTTATGTAGGGCCCACAGCACGTGCCCACCGGCGGCCGTGCAAGAGGAGCGGTGGTTTGCTTCCCCCCCCGCCCCCCGTTCACACCCACCTCCAGGAACTGGGCGCTGACTTTGAACTCCGGCACGGCTGTGCCCCGCTCCTGCGCCGCCCGCTTGCGCCGCTCGATGCCGCTGAAGAGGTGGGCGATGGCCCGCGGGATAATCCCGTGCTCCTCCTCCGAGACGCTCGTGTCGAAGCCGGTGCCCATGGTGTACGTCTTCCCTGCTCCGGTCTGAAAGGGCACCGGGCGGGCGCTTAGACAGCCCCACGGTGCGTCGGGCTCAGAGCAGCTCTCTGCGTCTCCGGCCAAACCCACCCTGCAGCCGCCCCTCCCCGACTGGTGCCCCACAGCTCTGCCGACGCCCCCAAATCCCAACCCGGCAGCCCCCCCAGTATTCCAGCCCTGGACCTCTGCCTCCCAACAACGAGCCTCGACTCCGACCTGCGGGCTCAGCCCACCACCCTCCAGCGTGGCTTTGCTGACGCAACCCTCAGGGTCCAACCGAACCTGGCACGGGCCAGGGACAGCCGGTACCTGGCCATACGCCAGCACGGTGGCATTGTAGCCTTCGAAGCAGCCCTCGATGAGTTTGCCGACGCAGGTGGCGTAGATCCGCTCCTGCCACGTGTCCAGGTCGAAGACGAAGTCGTAGGTGAAGGCCTTGTCCTTTCCCAGCAGCACCTGGGGCTCCCCGGGTGTCACGGACGTGCAGATGTGGCACCCCTCAATCTTCTCCTTTGACAGCTGGGGACGGATCCTGGCAGGGGGAGAAGACGGACGACTGAGGACACAACTCTCTGACCTCTCCCCGATTCCTGCAGCAAGCGGGGCCCGCAGTGAAATGCAACCACCTCTGGGCTGCAACATGACACCAGCTGCTTAACCGCGCAGAGGAACAGTCTGGAACAGGAATACCACACCCAGGGGAAACTGCAGGATGAAGGCTTTAGAAAGGCAGCTGGAATTTGGCCAGGTGACTCAGGTGACTAATATAGTGAGATAATTAGAGACCACACACAGGGGAGGAACCGTGGTGTTACTGTCACCTCAGCGTTGCTGGTTCAAATCCCCCCCCAGTCAGTAGTTCCTGACAGCAATTCCCATGTGATGGCTGGTTGGCCCGTGAGACTAGTGGGGTCCCGTGACCACTGCCACCCAGACTGGACACAGGATTCCAGTAACGATCACATCAATGCCAAATACTGAGGTAAAATAACTTCTCTAGTCCTATTCAAGATCCCCTGTTCATGCCTTAGCTCTTCTGGCCACAGTATTATCCCGGGAGCTTGCGCGAGGTTCAACTCGGTCCATTTTCAGACAAAGCTCCGGGTTCAGGTTTTCAGAAGGTTTTCTCAATGCTGGGGCCCAGTGTCTGCACCCCAAAGACGTTTCCTTCCCAGCCCCCCTTGGATCGAAAAAAAAGGAGAGGCGTTTTGACCAAAACGATGGGGGTGGGAGGGCTGCGTGTGTGCAGAGAAAGCAGCGCTTTGCTTGGGACCAGAAACACAATTTCACTGTTTCTCAGGGGAGGAAAAAAGTAAAAATGTTTGGAAATATTTCTGGCAAGAAGAACGGGTGTTTTTCACATGCCTGGCTCGCGGGAAAGCCTGGTTTTGTCTCAACGGGAGCAGCAGGCATAGCGAAGCCCCAGCTGCGGCCGCCGAAATCCTTCTGAATGCTCTGGCTGACTGCAATTTTGCCTGGACAGCTGCACCCTCCCGGAGATCTGTCCCCCAGAGTCACGAGAAGCTACTGTTAAATGCTTTGGCGCTCACCCTAATGCCCAATCGCCCCCTGCTCTCCCCCTCCCCTGCTTCCCCATGCCACCCCGGCCAGCTGGGAGAGCCGGCATCCTGATTATGTGCTAAGGGAGGCAGACAGGATCCCCAGCGTTGCAGAGCCAGAGGGTCTGAGCTAGGCACGCTATTCCTGGCGGAGTCTTCAGACCTGATCCCAACAGATAACCAACCGCTCGGACTCCTGCCTCCGTCCGGTGTCAGACAACACTGAAGTTCTGGGAGCGCCCAGAGGTACACGTCAGGATCGAGGCCCTATAGTGACGGTAGAGTTGCCACCTTTCTAATGGCCGGTAACCAGACCCGTGAGGCCCCACCTGTTGCTCCGCCTCTTCCCTGAGGCCCCGTCCCCGCCTCTTCCCCGAGGCCCTGCCCCCGCCCATGTGATCATGCAGCCCAGATGCCAAGAGCTTAGTTGGACTCAAAAGAGGGCTGGATATTTACAAAGATAATGAGACCTTGAGAAGGTTCTTTTTTAAAAAAAAAAAGTTATAAATCCTCATGCTTCAGGGCAGCAGCCAACTTCAAAGTGATGAGGGTCAGGAAGAAACTTTCTGTGGGCAGGTTATGCCTTCATTTTCCACTTGGAGGGTTTTTGTACCTTCCCCTGAAGCAGCTGGAGTTGCCCCCTATTGGAAACGGGACAATGCCAGTTCCTAAACCTGGCTGCTGGCCAGGGAGCAGGCAGAAGGACGGGACCAGACCTACTGGAATTAGAAAAGGGAAGAAACCTCCAGGAGGATTAAGAGAGCACACAGATTGGTCCACCTGTAATGCTCACTCCATGCCTTGTCTCAGCTGCATCCCCAAGAGCTCCAATAACGAATTAGAGATGGAAATAGCCACACGATTAGCCTGTATAACTAACGAACGTGCCTGACCACGTGTCTAACGGTTACAGTAATGCAGCACTAATGAGGCCAGACAGATGGTGCATTTCTAATCAGTTACTGTCATACCTCAGGTGGGTAGGATAAGGCACGGCAGGGTTACGTTCACAGAAGATTCAGATAAATCCTGGAACAAGACTAGACCCTCACAAGTCAACACTCAGCGTTGTAATCCCAGATCTGCCCTCACCTTGCACTGCCTCAGTTTCCCCACCTGCTCAATGGGTCTAATCACACTGACCAGCCTCGTGTAGAGCCAGGAAATTGGATCCAGCTGTGCTCACCAAGCACACAGACCCCCAGGCCGTGAAAGCAGTCGCCATGAAAGCAGCGAAGTTGCACCGGGGTGAATTTGGCACTTGTCCGGCCAGATGCCTAACCCCATTTGGCAGCGAGGGAGTTACCCACTGGTCACGGAGTGGTACCTAAACCAGACCGGGAAATCATTCATCGTGCGGGATAGGAGGCAGCTCCTGCAGGCACTGCCTGGAACGGATCAAACCCGATCCCCATCTGCACGCCGAAGTAGATCTACTGGCCGCAGCCGTGGTGCCTTCCACACCGGGGCTTGTTCCATCCACACAAGCCCCTTCCAGTCTCCATTTCCGGGGGACGACGGCTGTGAGCCGCTGACCTAGGGGGCTTGAATGTTCCCACAGGAGTGGGGTGTGTGGATGGGCCCCCAGGGGACACAGCACCGACAGCATCCAGGGGGCACTGGCAATGCATCCTGGGAGTACGGCTACCCGCAGACTGGCCAGCAAGCCCATAGCCAGACTGGGTCACCGTGGGATCATCGGCGTTCAGGGAGAGGGAAAGGGAAAGGAGATGGACACAAAGCACCGCACGGCGTTCACCGTCAGCAAACCGGCCCGCAAGATGCTCCAGCTTGCTGAGGGAGGAGGTGGGGGTGTGGCGGATGCCCCGGAGGAGAAAAGGGGACAGGAGTCCCCCTCCGCACTGAGGCACATCCCGCTGGCTGAGCTGTTTGGAGGCGCGGGTGGTGGGAAGGCAGCAAATAGATCTGGTCCGAGCAAGGACCACTGGGGCACCAGGGCTGATTGACACGGTTGGCCGGAGCTGCCAATCCTCCCGCCGGGCCGGTCTATTCGCAAACCTGGCCAGCTGAGAGCGCCAGGAACCCGCAAGGCACAAAAGCTGCAGGCTGGCAGACACACTGGTGGAGACAGACATGGACAGGATCTCACCCTTGCCAACCGGGGGCTCGCTCAGGGCCCATGACGCACAGCGCCGGGCCCACAGAGCCAGGAGGCTGCTGCCTGGTACCATGTGCCAGGGAGCCCCGATCCTGCATCCGGGCAGCGCCGGAGCCAGGCTAGGCTAGAAAACAGAGACACAGAGCAGTTCATACAGCAATAGAGACGGCACGGGGGGGGGGGGGGGGGAAACAGGGGGCTCCCCAACGAGGAGCCTCTCTGTCTTTTCTTTCTTCGCTGGCAGGATGTGAAAGCAGCGTCACCATGGCAAGATTGTCATGGCAACCAAGCATCTGCAAGGAGGCAGGGAGACACCGAACCCAAAGGGTGAAAAGCTTTCACACACACACACACACACACACACACACACACACACACTTAGGGTGAAAAGCTCTCTCTCACACACATACACACTTATAAAAATCCCCTGTCAATTTCTTCAGTGGCCCCGAGACACACAATAGTCGGCTTGTTCAGCCCCGTCGCCGTAAGCCAACGCTTACAGAGGGGGAACCAATTGGGCTGGTGTCCAAAGCATTGAATGAGCGAGCCGCACTCCCCGCGCCAGCCGCGAGCGATTCAAGGAGCCTTCCCCTGCCTCGCTTGCCCAGCCAAAGAGGCCTCAGCGACCCACTGTACAGCAATCGCTGGTCCAGAAAAAAACCACGATGCGGCAGAACGGAGCCAGCCTGGCCCCAGGCTCCGTGGGACAGGAGCGTTTTAAAAAGGGGGGGGGTCCCTTTGTTCTGCCGTACAAGGCTCATCGGGGCCACGAAACAGCGTGTGATTTGACGAGAGTCTTCTGAAGTCGTGTTCACGCACAGCATCATTGCAGAGTACGTCTGCAGCGCTCCAAGCCTGGCTCCCCTGAAGGTCAGAGCACAAACCCAGAGGATCCGCTGAAGGCCTAGAGAGGGTGCTGTCCTGCCGCCGTGCCTCAGTTTCCCCTTCCGTTGCTAAATGATCACTATGGGAATGCTTTGCATCTAGCGAACTCCATTCTGCCCACAGCACTTTGACAATTAATACGTGACGAGCCCAGCCCCGACACTAATCCTGCCTAGATCAAGAGATCTCAGCTCCCAGCACCCACTGAGCTGCGGGGATCAGAGCAGGTTTGAAAATCTGGCACTAAATGAAACCCCCACTGCCTCCTCTTCCTCCTTCTCCCCACCCCCAGCATGGGAAGTGTACTTGGTGCTAGACAAACTCAAACAGGGAAGGTCATTAACCCTCGGAACAACCTCCCAAGGCGGGGGTGGGGTGGGGTGGATTCTCCAGCGTTGGCAAGTGTTCAGTCAGGAAGGGCAGGTTTGCCGGAAGCCCCACTCTAGGTCTGGGAATTAACACAGGGGAGCCTGGGTCACAGAGGTCAGACTGGGGGATCCCTCACCCCAGAGCAGGGCCTCTTGTTCCTGTGCACGGGCGCGCTAAAGGGCACCCCCTCCCCCCCTTCCCCGTGTTGCCAGGATGGTCTCCAACCTGGCACTCCATACACGTTCAGTTTGGCCACGGGACCCTGCACGGACCCAGCTCAATGCAGCCTTTGCCCAGCAGGAGCAATCCTTCCGGGGGGCCTAGCCTGCCCTCCACAAGGGCCAGGTTCGAATCCTTCCCTCACCCTGGGGAACAGCCCAGGAAACACCCTAGCTCCCTGGCTACTCCTCTCCTCCACCCCCACCCCCACCCCCCGCAAGTCATTCAGAGCCACAGGGCTGGCAGGAGATTGGTTTTCAGAGAGGAACGAACACACAGGGTTTAAACCAGAGATGACACCACAGAAGGGAACCCTCCCCCCCCCCAGGGCCCACCCAAAACCCCAGCAGAGAAACCCAAGGGGCAAACACTGGGATCCAATGCTCCATCTGCTTTCAAGCGAGCCTCACGCAGGGCTGGCAGGCCAGCCATAGGATTCTGCCGTCGGTTTTCTCAGTGGAGCCTCAATCAGCAGCCCCCAAGGCCGCCCGTATCGGTACTGGATTCTAGGGCCACACGCTAAAGGAGCTTAACAATGAGATCACCCCAGCCCTGCAAAAAGCAACGCACCGAAGTGCCCTGTGCAGCTCCTCTCGGATCGCTCGGCTTGTCTGTTCTAGCCCCCTCCGGCAGCCGAGTGACCGCTTGTGACAAAGTAGGAATGATGCAAAGCACAGTCTCTCTGCAGGTGTCCATACCCGAAGCTGTACTCTGACCCCAGGTGGGGGAGAGAGGTCAGCTGAACCTGTTGGAGGGAGGTCAGGTGATGTTCGCCTAGCCCGGGGAAAAGGGACAAAGAAAAGGGAAGGAGGGGCTGGAGGGGGAGTCGTCAGTCTGGGTCTGGCTGGGAAGGGCAGAGGAGCTATCTCGCTCTCTGGCCCCCAAGATGGATCCAGCTGAGGGCTCACGCTCGCTGTATGGTCTGTGTTAGACCAGATAAAGGTCATCAAATAAACCTGTTTTACTGGCTGGCTGAGAGTCATGTTTGACTGTGGATTTGGGGTGCAGAATCCACGGGCTCCCTCAGGACCCCGCCCGGGCGGGCTCGCTGGGGGAAGCACACGGAGGGGCAGAAGGGGCTGAATGCTCCGAGGTCAGACCCAGGAAGGTTGAAGTGGGGACCCGTGAAGCTCCTGGCCTTGGAAACAGGCTGTGTACGGAGAGGGGACACTTCCCCCGAAGTCCTGTCTGGCTTCCTAGGGAGCAAGTTCCAGACCATCGCCCGACAAATCGATCCCCAATACATCGAACACTACCCACCCATCCGGCGGGTAGCATAGACGTACCCTATGAGTCTGTCTGCCCAGGCCAGAGCAGAGACGTACCCTCAGTCCAAGCGCCTGCCGCTCCCAGCGGAGAGGGAGTAGCGGAGAAAGCCCCCCCCAGCGTAGTCCCACGGGCAAATGCCAACCCAGAGGCACTTTGAACAAGCCACCTTCTCTCCCCACAAGCCTAGGAGCTGCGAAGTGAAAACCAGCCAGCCCCCGGCACTGGAGGTTCATACTAAGGGATCTGAACCTTCGGGTTAGGGCTGACCCTAACCCTAACCCATATTTCACGGCATGCACCAGTCACTGACTGACAAGGGTCAGGAAGAAACTTCCTTTACTGACAGGTTATTCCACAAGCGTCCACTAGGGGGTGTTTCTTGTTCCTTGCTCTGAAGTGCCTAAATACCTTTGAAGCCCAGAGCCCTGGGGTGGCTCAGAGAGACACAAGCCCCGACCGCGTGTGTGTGTGTGTGTGTGTGTGTGTGTGTGTGTGCGCGAGAGTTAAGAGTTCTCTCTCCTCACCCAGGCCCCCTCCAGCCAGCTGTTCACGCTGCCAGCACCAGCACTGCCCAGCTGGCTCAGGGAGGGAGCTGGCCCCCCCGTTCTGTGCTCAGACACAGAGGGGCAGATTCATTCTGTGCCCACCAGACCCGGATGGGGGCCTCAGATCTGAGGATGCTCCAGCCAAGAAAGGAGCAGGGGTCCCATGGGAGCCATGACAGGAAGCTTTGTCCCTCGGCGGTAAAGGTCAGGACGTTCAGGGATAACGCTCCCTTGGGAGTGCAGGGTTGGCCAGAGGGTCAGAGCGAGCGGGGCAGGGTGAGAACCACAGGGCCTGATCCCAGCCGAGGCACCTGTGGCATCCGTGGGCGCTTCGCCCCTTGGGGACCACAGCAGAGCTGGGGGGGGGGGGGAGAACTCAACATTTTGTTTGGCAGCAGCTTCTCCCCCCCGCCCAAAATAAACATTCCATTTGTGTTGAATGGACTCCGAAGCTTTGGGGACTTTTCAGTCCATTTGGGGTCTGTGCCGGAGCAGGGATTTAAACTTGGGTCTCCCACCCCCCAGCCGAGTGCCCCGAGTGGCTAAAGGTTAGTATGGGCAAGACGGCACCTTCTCCTTTGGCCACTCTGTGAAGGGCCAAAATGATTCAGGTCAAATACACGCGTCGCCTTGGGTTGACCGACACTGCATTGGTTATGGAACAGCCTGTGTGACCCATCTCACCGCGCTCCAGCCCACAAGATAAGGCTTGGAAACGGACAACGGCAGCGGAAAAGTCTCACCCTGTAGAGGCTCCGGCAAACACACTCTCGTGTCTTAGGGAGAGGGGCAGACGGGAGGACTCAGTGCTGTATCAGAGACGGGCCAAGCTTGGGGTGGGGTCAAAAGCTGGGGACTGCCATCGCAAAAAGAGCAGCCGGCCCAGCCCGAACGACCTTCCACTTGGGAACAAAACGAGAAAGGATGGCCCAAGATCAGGACACTGGCCTGGAACGGCTGAGACACAGGTACAGCTTCCTGCTCCACCTCCAACTCCCCGTGTGACTTTGGGGGAAATCACTCAGGGCTTGTTTACACGGGGAAATTAATCCAAATTAAGGCAGGGTATGAATTTAAACCAGAAAAAGGCACCCGTATGCCAGAACCAGAGTGTCCACATGGGGAGCTGATCTGGCCAATTTCCCTATGTGGACAAACCCTTTAGTCTATCTCTGCCTCAGTTTTCCCCTCTGTAAAATGGGAAGAACGATACTTGCCCTCCTTTGCCAAGTGCTTTGAGATCTCTGGATGACAAGTGCTGGAGAAGAGCTGGCTGTTATCAGCCGCACAGTGAGGCTAACAGCCCCGCCCTTCCTCGCAGGGCGGTCCGAGGATAAAGACAGTAAAAGTCTTGCTGGGCTCAGATACTCCACAACCAAGGGCCAGAGAAGTGCCAGAGACCGATCACAGCCTGCAATGACTGTCCGTAGAGATAAGCAGCTGAGTCCTTGCAGGTTTAAAGGGATAACCCGCAGAACACAAAAGCGGAATGGTTACAAAGGGAACGACACCCCCCGGCTCCGCACCCCGAGTCATACACAACCTGGCAGAGAAGCGGCTGGGTCTGAGCCCCACCTTCTCGGGCGGCAAAGAGAAACGGCAGGGTTTGATTTTTGCTCCCCATGTATTAACTCCAGCGACGGCGGGATGCTGGGAATAAACCCGCCAGGCCGGGAAGCCTGACAAGCCAGCGGCGGCTCTGCTCAATGGGCCCAGGGCCCATGTATCTGCCCCATTGGCGTCATGGAAAATGCCCCGTCCCGGGCAAGCGACCCCCAGCAGCGTGCGAGCCACACCCCTGCAAAGAGAATCACCAGGGTACGGCAGGGTCACAGGCTTAACCTCCAACCGAAACTGGGGCCAGGGGGAAACCTGCTAGCGTTCAACACGGGCGGAAACAGGCCGGCTGCACGTGGTTCTCCCCCCCCCCCCCACGGCGCACCTCCCAACAGGGAGACCTCTGTGGCCGGGTCCTGTGACCTCCCATCACAATCCGGCAGCTCCCAAGCCACTCAGCTGTTTAATCGAACACCAGGTTGTATTTTGACAGCCTCTGCTAAGGGATATCCCCTCCGGGACCAAAAGGGCCTGACAAATGGGGAAGGGTTGGGCAAAACAAGGCGTTTGCCGGCTTTTCAATTAGCACCAGGCTCCACTGGGAAAAGCGGCTCCGATCCTTGTTTTGAGTAGGGTCGTCTTTGCTTCGCCTTCTGTCATTTTCTCCCGCGACCTCCACCCCAGTGACGCTGCTTGACCCCAATTAACGGCGCTACGCCACCAAGACTGCCACAGCCCAAAAGTCCTGGAGCCTTCAAGTCTCCCAGACCCCCATTTTCCACCTTGCAGGGTGCATCCCCTGAACTAGCTCTGATCTCCATGGGGGTCTCCTTTTCCAGGTAAGATCCTCCTCCTTTTCTGGCCTTGGACAACACACACATCCCTCTCTCATATGCAGAACTCTTGTCCTTCGTGTAAAATGAAGGTTATCCCGATAGAAATGACCTGGTTCTTCCTGCGTAAGGCTGAAAGACACCACACAGGAATAGCTCTGTGAATTTTGTCCCCTCTACTGGTTGGTCCGCATAGAGGATAACAGTCTGCTACTGCTGTTAGTTACTGAAGTTACTTTGGGAGTGTCGGGGTAACAGTCTGTGCTTTGGAGCTGGAGGTGTTGGGCACAGAGATGGGCGGGGGATATTTGGAGCACCGCAAAGAGAACCCGCCCCACTTTACGCCGTAAATGGACCATGAACGAGCGAGTCTAGAGACTGTGGTGGCATTCCCAGGTGGACTAGATACAGTGGCTCACATTTTCAAAAGCACCAAAGGGACTCAGAGGCCTAAATCCCACTGACTTTCAATGAGCCCCGAAATCACTTTCGAACGTACGATCGCACAGCCAGCAAAGGACGCCGGTCACTCCTGGCAAGAGGCTCCCAGACCCTGGAATATTCTTGTTGAAATCAATGGGGCTAAGATGCCTGACAACGCCCCTAAATGTAGATTTAGCAAAACCCCACACCAACGAGATATCGGATCTACATTTGCCACGTCCGCTAGAAAACATCTCAGAGACGCCAGCTTTATAAAACTCCCGCTCAGCCACACATGAACTTTTTACTGAGCAAGTCAGTTGTTCTTCATGTTTCTACTCTCTTTGCAGTGCACCAGAACGAGTCACCCAACTCCCTCCAAGCCGGCCGCGGAAAGGGTGGGGGACTCCACACCGCGCCTGCTCTGGTGACTCCCTATGACCATTCTAAGCGGCTGATTTAAAACCACGTCTCTGCCGCAATGGACGCCAAGCGCTCTGCTAGGGCATGGGAACCCGGAAGTGAAACTGACTAGCTCTGAAAGAGAAACCAACAGGCCTAGTAGTCTGGGTCAGATGCCACCAGGCAGCAACTCCTTTCAGAACCCTTTGCAGCTCTGCTCCCGGGGCAGGGTTCCCCTCGCTACATCCACACCCTAAAAGGGGATGCGCCAGCTGCCTTCCCATGCCTCACATGGCCAGATCCCCAAACCCTCGCTGTTCAGGACCCCATGGGAGCTGGGGTTTCACGAGGTCTCTGCCACTCCAGACTTCAGTCCTCCAGCCACGCAAAGACTAGCTACCTCTGCAGTGGTCCCAGCCCCAGCCCCGGCCCCCAGGGAACTGGATCTCTGTTCCCTTTGCAGTGGTTTGGACTGGGCCACTTCGCACCTCCTGGAGAAGAGGAGCCGGTCAGGGGTGCTGCAGACGCAGCTCGGGGTGGCTCTATTCTCTTCTCCCCGCTCCCATCCTGGGAGTAATGGGGTGCTTCCCCCCACCCCCAACACAGGAACCCTGGCTGCAGCTCCCGTAGGCCTGCAGGGCAGAACCCAAGAGGCCCCCAGTGGGTCTGGAGGGGGCAGACCAGATGGGGGTTGGGGAGGACAAGCAGATGGGACGTCACTTTCATTTCCATTACCAATAACAGACCCTTTAGCACTGGCACTGCAGGGGTTCTGTACTCAGCCCCACTCACACCATCCTGGGAGGGCACTGCCCCGAGCCGCAGCAGGGCACCCTGCTCTCCCCCGCAGCCACTGTCTGACTTCCTAAGGCCGCGGTGACAACGGACGCCCGCCCATTGGGGCTTTGTATCTAACCTGGCCAGGGCAGGAGGCCCCACCACCAGGGAACCAGACCAGAGAGGCCCAGGAGATCAGGGATGACCCCTTCCCACCTGTTCAGAGAGCCAACCCCGCACCCACTGCTCTGATCCAGTTCAGATCCCAAATCACAAGAGACTAATTCTTCCAGATCGGATTCAGATGCAGCAAATGGGCTGTTCGCATTTGATAGCAGCCTTCAGCTACCTGAAAGGGGGTTCTAAAGAGGATGGATCTAGACTGTTCTCAGTGGTAGCAGATGACAGAACAAGGAGTAATGGTCTCAAGTTGCAGTTGGGAAGGTTTAGATTGGATATTAGGAAACACTATTTCCCCAGGAGGGTGGTGAAGCACTGGAATGGGTTCCCTAGGGAGGTGGTGGAATCTCCATCCTTAGAGGTTTTTAAGGCCAGGCTTGACAAAGCCCTGGCTGGGATAATTTAGTTGGGGTTGGTCCTGCTTTGAGCAGGGGGTTGGACTAGAACCTGCTGAGGTCCCTTCCGGCCCTGAGATTTTCAGATCCTATGCACTCACAGAAGACCCAGGTTGTTCCCTCTGACTACACGTGTCTCTCCCCCCCTCCCCCCACCTGCAAAGCTTGTGCCAAATTCTGACAGAGCCAGCCCCCGGAGCTGGAGGGGGTGTGCCCCCTTCCCACCTGACAGGGCAGAGGGGAGCAGCCCCCCACAGCTGTGGGGAGAACAGGCGCTTGGCCTGGCCACGAGCGATCCAGCAGCCTCGTTAGTGGGCGGCTGCTCGTTCCAGCCCTATGTTTAGAAGAATGCCTGAGGGCTGGAGGTTGCAGGGTTTAAATAAACTTGAAATCTGACTCGACTTCCTTCCCCAATTTCACAAGCTCCGTTTCCTGGCCCTTCTCAGGCAGCCTCAGCTGCTGCAGGAAACTCTGGGCTAGGGACTTGGGGGGGGGGGGGGGGGTTAGATACATTTGAAAAGTTCTTTGAAACCCAGCACGGACGTTTGTGTGAAGAACTCCCTTGCCCCAAAGCAGCTCTGGGAGGGCCAAATCCCCCCCCCCCAATCAAACCCAGGAACAACAGCACACAGTGGGCTCCATCACACCGGCCCCCCATGTGGATCTGTTTCCTAGGCCTGTGAGCCTCCTCTACTGACACAAACAAGCCCGGAGGGCCAGCCAGGCCATGGGAGAGGGAGCCTAGATCTGCTCCCAGGAGCCCAGCGGGGCCTGGAGTCCGTCCACCATCAGCCGCATCCTCTTCCGAGGGCAGGCCCCGGACGGTGTGCGGATGACGACATCAGAACCAGCCGGGGTTCGGACCCGGGGTGGAAGTCTGCAAAGCCGGCCGTTGGGACAGGGAGAATGGGAGCGAACTTTAAAAAGTCTTTTGGAACCGAGAACAGGAAACGCACAGCGCTCGCTGTCTAGTTACATGCAAAGTCACTTCAGTTGCGACGGCCACAGCATGGAGGGCACCTCCGAGGAGGTGAAACAAGGGCGGTGTCCTCTTCCCCCATCTTCAGTAAAGAAAGGGGACTGTTCTTTAAACCTTAGGACTATCAGGAATAAAGTCTTCAGCCCTGTCTTTGATGAGCATTGCACTGGTTAACTAACAGTGTGATTTTAAACCGGTTCAGTGAAAGCAGTGTAAACACAGGGTGAACAATCCATTCCATTTCAGCGCCGTTTAATCTCGGTTTTTCTTAACTCATTTCCTCATCAATCCAAACAAGACTGAAACCAAATTAAGAGCGTCCACACAGGGATTTGCACCAGTTTAACTAAAGCTGTTTTGAAACTGACTAAACAAGGCCATACCTTTCCTCTTTCTGCCAGAGGTCTCCTTGGAGGACCAGAGAACTGGAGTGGAAGCTTTCACTGCCCTTAACTGAAAGGGCCAATCATGTTATATATTTAACAAAGAGCTTTACTCCTACCTGATTGTCAGGTGTTTGAGTTGTAGTGGTGTTAAAGACAAGGAGTTCAAAACAGTCTAATTTCGGTATCAATGCATAGATGTAATTTTTGCTGGTGCACCTTACCCTGCTTTGAAAACTTGGTGTAAACTGTATATTAGGACTTTGGTCTGGCACGTGTACATCCGTGGCTAAAAAGCCAGTGTAAAGTTTTTATTTAGACCTTGTTTTTCTCTGGCCAATGTTATTTTCACAGCCCACACACATAGGAGCTAGATAAAAAGAAATGCTCTTGCCAGAAGGTTGCAATGTAACTAGTCCTTAGAATCTAGAACCCAAACACAGAGAGAGAGAAAACAGGCTGCTCCCAAAACCAGAGAGGTACAATTCACCCCACCTGACTCTAAGCATCTGCCACCTGCTGCTGGACCCAGGTTGCACCTGCCCCCCGCCCACCCCCAGACCCCTAGCCTGCAGGCCGGACCAAAAAAGAACACCCATGAAATTTAAAGTGACAGCTACAATTTTAACAGTATTTTCAATACACTGTAATCAGTTGCTCAGTTTGAAGTGCCTTGGGACTTGTGATGTCATAAACCGAGTCATTCTGCAGCCATACAGAGTCGTACGGGGAAGAGACAACCTGACTCTTGGCAGTAAAAGAAATAGGAAAACAGTAAAAAAAAAAAACCAACACCCCAAAATAGCATTTTACAGGCTTCCCATCTGAATGTCATTAGATGACCCCAAAAAGGGGCCATGGTTTCCTCGCCCTTCTGCCCACAGGTGTCCAGGACAGGCCTAGCTCCTCCTCAGCAGAACAGCGGGGGCGTTTTCAACGGACAGGAGCGGTTTCTCGCTTGCGTTCTCACGAGAGGAGATGAAAAAGGCACCGGGCTAAGCAGCCAGCCAGGGAGCCAACAGGGTTGGCTCAGCTACATGAACAGAAGCTGCCCACATCCCTGCCTGGCATGAAAGCCCGGCACACCTTGCTGGCAGGTCTGCGCCTTGGGCCAGCCGCCACTGTCTCCTGCAGATCCTCCCCACAGGCCAGTCTGCAAAGCCCCTTCCTCCCCGCAGGGAGCCCTGGCTCCTGAACCGACTCTCCCAAGGAACCGCTCACCGGTGGGCATAAAGGGTTAACAGCCTGGGCTGAACATGAACCACAAGCCACGTGGAAGCCACACTCAGGCAGAAAGAGGGAGGCCATACAAGCACCTCCACAGCTGTGCGGCCCCGGGATCCACGGGAACTGGTGGGGCCACGCAGCACAGAAGCCAGGGGGACCCCAAAGATCCCTGTGAATTCTGGACCAGGGTGGATCCCTGGAATGAGGTGCAGAGTCCTCGCCTACAAGGCCTGAAGGTTATGGGTTCGAGTCTTGCTTGATCTCGCCCTGAAAGGTCACCTCCAGTTCACCCCGCTGCGTACCGGGTACCTGACCCACCGGGGCAGGGTGGACGGGCTGCTGGCCACATGGGTCTTCTGCCATAGCTATGAAGCTGCCCTGCCTTGCTCGCACCAGCCCGATGAACGTTGATGCGCAGAGGGGCGCCCCCCCCCCCGGATGTGTCAGGGTCCGGCCACTCCTGCTGGCTGGGCCAGGGAGGTTTCGTCTCGTTCCCAGGGCTGTGATCCCAGAGCCTGATTGAAAACGGGGATAAAGCTCCCCACGCCCGCAGGGCACAGAGTCATTAGTGCCTGTCTGGGTCTTAGCAGATAATGCGCTACAGATTCCCAAGTGCCTAGCACGCTCAGAACTGGGTTTACCGGGGGGGGGGGACGGGACACGACACCCCCCCCCCCCAACATGCGGAAACCCCAGTCCTGGCTCTGTACTGGCATCGGCCAAAAAGCGCTAGGACCTCCCACGGCCCAGGCCAGCGTTTGGGGACTGCAACCCTGCCTTGCCGGCCCATTGGCCACCACTGGCCTCATTATTATGGCTGATTTCTAAATCCCCTCCTTTGTCCTGCCAATTCACCTTCAGCTGCCAATTCCTGCACCCCGCTCTCCCCCCCCCCAAACCAGCTTTCATTGGCCAGATCAGCTGCAAATAGCCCCTCCCCCCCCCAACCAATATCTGGAGCTAGGAGAGGCTCCTCTCTGAGGACAATGGAGCACAGGGCAGATGGGGTAAGGAGCAGACGGAGAACCCACAGAGCTCACACATACACACCCTTCCCTCTGCTGATCTCATCCTCCACCATCCTAGCTAAGCCTCAGCCAAACACTGCTGATGCTCTCCACAATGCACGATTCCCTATCTCCTCCTCCCCCCTCACCCCCGCCCCCGGTCCCTTCTGCGCACCCCTGGGCCACCGAGGGGTTTCAAAAGCCGCCCGCCAGCAATGCCCCACATGAGCCTGAGAATTCAAATAACCCCTCACGTAGACACAGGCTAATGGGGATTAGCTGGGAGCAGGGCACGGCCGATTAGAAAGGCCCACAACGCTCCTCCTCCAGGACTACAGCCGTCCTGGGAAAGGGGGAGCCCCCAGCAGCCCAATTGGGGGCTTTGTTAGAGGATCTGTCCCGAAAGCAAGGCAAGACGAAGGATGGGTGGGTCTCTGCCCAGTGAGCTCGGGGACACGCACAGTGTAGGGCCACCAATGCAAACCCCCACGGGAGACCATTTAAACCAGTGCAACACAGTAACCGCGCAGGTTACCTGAGCGAAAATCCCCGAGCAGACAAGGGCTCCAAGCCGCCCCCACCCTGACGTCAGGGGCTTGGCTGCTCCAGTTAAGGGGTTCTCGGTGAGGCAGGGCAGACGGCACTGACTCCACTCCTGATTTACATCAGCTCAAGCCAGGTCAGAATCAGGGCCACCAGGGTCAACCCCTCCTGAGCGGAGGGGGAGGGTAAAGACAGGAGATCTGTGTGGACGGTTCCCGTTTCTCAGACACGCAGGGCCCTGCTTCAAATGCTGCATTTAAAATAGTCTCTTGCATCCTCAGTCTAGCACCGGCCGTCTCCCCGAGGGGCCTGCAGCACTCCAGGAGGACAGAGATCCTCCCGCTCCCCCCAGCACAGAAGCCAACAGAAAACAGCGAGGTTACCACTATAACCAAGGAAGGGACAAGAATTTGGAGAGACTTAAATCCTGTCTACACAGCCTAGCCCAATCAGATTCAAAACCGATTCAGCTGGAGCCTGTTGCAGAGAATTCCTAGGGAGATCAACTCCCTGGAAACACCAGGTTTAAATACCAGGTTTAAAACCTGCCTCAGTTGGACCCCGAGTGGAAACATGCAGGGCACCAGGGCTTTAAGAGGGCTCAGGCCAAGATCACCGTCTGCATGGGGGCCGGTGATCACGCCAAAGGGGAAGTGCTGCCCAGGGCCAGAGGTCGGAGCTTGCCCTCCACGCCGGGATGGCGGCTCTGTCTGCAACGGACGTGCACCCTCTCCCACCTGCCCCAGCGCTGGCCTCCCCATGGAGCATCCGCTCCGGCGTGCTTGCCCCTTACGGTGCACTTAGACAGTGGGGGTCTCCCCTCCGTCAACCCGCCCCTCCTTCCTTGGCAACCCACAGCCATGAAAATGACAGACGGCTCCGGGAGCCTAGTGGCAGGACTCAGAATATACCCAGCCCTGCCGCTTCAACAAAGAGCCCCCCCAATTTGCCAATCCCCCCTCCAGACCCAGTGCCGATACCTCCCGCGAAATCTTGCCGCGGCTTCCCCCTGAATGTCCCGGGCACCCTAACATCGCCTACAGCCACCCTGCAAAGCTAACCCCATTAAGTGCAAACAATTCAGGTGCCGCTCACGGACCCCTTGTTAAAAAGAAATGTCAAGGGCAAAATCTTTTCCCTCTTGTTCCCGGGCCAGCTGGATGCACAAAGGATGCGGAGGTGATGCAGCGTCCTTTATCCTCCTCGTCCCTTCGGGGAGGATCAAGGGACGGCTGCGGCAGCCACGTTTGTCACTGACTGCATTTAACACACACACAAAATGGCCAGGAAACAAGCACATTTGAGGCGCGACAGCTGCGAAGCGGAAACCCGCAGGGGAGAAGGAAGGTAAAGCGGCATTGCCGGTGGACAATGACCTCGGGGAGGGTCTCCTCCACCTCTGGAAGGCCACTCGGACCCCGGGAAGAGGAGAGTCCTGGATACAACAGATGGACACCAAAGGATGACAAAAAGCAGCCGCTGTTGCCAAACCAAACCGGGCCAACCCCCTCCAACTGTCAGGCCAGGAAAGGGATTTGGAGGGGAGGATGGAGATACAGGGGGTCGCCCCAGCCCTCCTGGAAACAGACAGCGCTGTCCTTGTACAACCGGGGGCTTTGTTTGGCTACACAAATGTAACGAGGCCAGGCAAGTCAGAGAGGAAACCCAGCAAAACACTAGGCTGGTGTGCAACATACAGGATTTCCTCAGTGGTTATCTTTTAGCAGGGTCAGCGCCGGACCCAGGGAGCCAGGCCCAGAGAGAGAAGACAGACGCATATTGATCGGTGCATCAGAAACACACATCCCAGACAACACACACACACACCCAGACAACACACACACACATCCCTAGGCAAAAACCAGAACAATATGGAGCTGTGGAGGCTCCCAGCCCCCTCTCCTGAGCTGTGCTTAGCCCAGAGCCCAGCCAGGGCTCACACAACGCACCCCCGTGCAAGGCACACAACAGAGCAGTGCTGATCTGCACCTCCAGCCCGCCGGGGCAGCCCCCCCCCCCCAATTCTGCCCCTCTGTTTAACCCCAAAACCCCAGCGGGCGGAGGAAGGGGGCCAAGCCCGCGGGAGGGGGCTGGAGCGACACAAGCTGGCTTTGTCTGACCCCCCGCTGCCCCCCTCCTCCCCCCCCATCCCTCACCCCACTTCTCGGCGCCAGCCCCGCGCCGCGCCCGCTTACCTCACCGCCACCTGGACGCAGCAGTCCCCGCCGGGGGTCGCCATGCCCGCGGCCTCTCAGCACCCCCGCCGCGGCAGGGGGGCGCGGCGGGGCGGGGGGGCCAGGGGCCAGAGCCGCCCCGGCTCAGCTGGGGACGGGCGCAGGCAGGGGGGGTGTGCGGCGGCCGCGGGGGGCGAGTTCATGCTGCGCTCCGGCGCCGCGGGGCGGAGCGGGGCGCGGATCCATGCGCCCCCGCGGAGGGACGCGGAGCGAGGGGAGGGGGGGGGGGGCGCAAGCTCCGCCGTGAAACTGACAAGCGGCGGCTGAGCCTGAAACGGAGCCGTGCGCCCGGGCCAGCCCCGCTGCGGAGCGTGGGGCCGGACCAATCCCGGCTGGGGGGCGTGGCCGGCTTTAAAGGGCTGGGCACGAGGGTGGGTGTGACCGCGTGTGAGTGACACCCCCCCTTACACCCCCCCAGCCCCATAAACACACCCACCCCTTTACACACATCCTTACACCCAACCCTTTCACACACCCACACACCCTTACACTCACACCCCTTTACACACACTCACACCCCTTTACACACATCCTTACACCCAACCCTTACACACACACACACCCCTTTACACCCAACCCTTTCACACACACCCCTTTACACACACCCTTACACCCAACCCTTTCACACACACACACACACACCCCTTTACACACATCCTTACACCCAACCCTTTCACACACACCCAAACCCCTTTACACACATCCTTACACCCAACCCTTACACACACACTCACACCCCTTTACACCCAACCCTTACACACCCACCCACACCCCTTACACACATCCTTACACCCAACCCTTTCACACACACACACACACACCCACAAACACACCCACACCCTTACACACATCCTTACACCCAACCCTTTCACACACACACCCCCCCATACCCCTTTACACACATCCTACACCGTTCCCGGTTCGATCCCGGCGGTGTCAGCCCCTAGAAGACCGTTCCACTCCTTCCTGAAGCTGACCATTGGAAACCACCTTCATTCGCTCTTCCCCACCCAGGCAGCTTTGGAAGGCTGCAGGTATCGCTCGTCCACAGCAAACACTGGTCCCTCCTTCTAAACCAGCTGGGGGGGGCTGGGGCGGGTGCCACCAGGCCAGCTCAGAAAGGGCCCCGTGTCGTGTGCACTGGAGCTGTGTTATGTGAACTCCATGGCTAGGCCCACATAGCTCCGCTCACCAAACCCTCTTAGTGAGCCGTTGTGGGGTGAGTTCCCCCCCCCCCCCGCCCCGTTATCACACACTCATCTGTGATCTGCGGCCCGGCTCTCCAAACCTGCACAGGCAGCAAGAGGGGGGTTGGGGCTCCCCAGCTGCTGCCCCTGTAATTGGGACACCTCCCAGGAGACGGTCTGTGAATGGGAACAGCAGCAGCCCAGGTGCAGACGCGCAGGGGGAGATAAAACCCATTCATCAGAATGCCTTTGACTAGCCCCGGAGTTTGTGAAATCAAAAGCGCCGCCTTTTTAATACTGGGGGGGGGGCTAGTGGGGGGGCCTGGCACCAGCAGCAGTGACTGACCCAGCCCTGGCCTGCCCCTGCTCTGCCCCCTCCCCACCCTGCCTCTTTCCAACTTCCGCCTCCTTCCCTGAGCGATGCTGGGAGCCGGGGGGGGGGAGGGTGCAGGGGGGGGATCAGGGACACTCACTGCTGCGGGCATCAGGCCCCCCCGCTAGCCCCCCCAGGCTGCCCTGGACCTCCACATCCCCCTGAAGCCCCCCCCCCCCAAAAAAAAAAACATAGGAAGCCCAACCATTGGTGGACTTGGCCCAAGTTCCTAAGTATTGGTGGAGCAGGGGCACCACAGGCCCCTGTAACTCACCACCTATGGCGCCGTAGACCCTGGGCCTGGCCCAGACTAGCAGCCTCTACGTTCCTAACAGTGGCTCACGCCCTGTCCCAGTGGCAGGCACGTTTGAATGGGAGCTGCTCCCCACCCCCAGTCCGGTCCCAGCCAAGCCTGGGTGGATCCAAAGCTCCTTCCGCATGCCCGGCTCCGTCGCCGCCCGGGCGATCCTGTTCACACGGCGGCAGGACGGTCCCGGGCCAGCTGGCGAACCGTTACCCCGAGAGACCGCCGGGCTCGGAACAGAAAATAAGCCAAGAAATCCGACGTGACGGAGACGCTGGAGGCGAAACCGGGAGCAAGAGCCCCAGCTGGGGAGATCAAAGCGCCCTGCCCGGCAGAGCCGCTGCCCTGCGCCTGACCCGTTCTCTCGCTCCCGTCCAAGAGAGAAGCCGAATGAATGAGGATAAGGGGGGTCTGCAGGGGAGCAGCCCCCTGGGGCATGTGCGTGATGCTCACACACACCCCAGAGGTGGCTGCAGGTTGCAGGCGCCGGCTGTACGCAGCGTCGTTGGAAAGCGTGGTGTGAGCCTAGTGTTATAGAGCAGCCAAAGAGCGGTGGAGCCAGCCCCCCTGAAGGGCAGGCAGGAGGACCACAGAGAAGGGGGAGGTTGGGGTTAGGGTGAGTGGCCAGGAAAGGCATATAAAAGGTGGGAAGCTTTTTCCGCCTGCTGCCCAGCACAACGGGGAGGGCACTACTCCAAGACCCCGAGCCCCCCATCGCCCACCTACCCGCTGAATCACAGCCAGGCCCCAGCCCCCGGGACACCTAGGAGCAGAGCCGGGGCTCTGAGGTCCCTGGGAAGGAGGCCGGTCCCCTTGGTCACATGAGTCCAGGGACAAGGCCCCATTGTGGGGCAGGAAGTGGGAAGGGCCTGGGGGGAGGTAGGCGGGGGTCTGGCTGCACAGAGCTGTTCCTGGGTGTAAGCTGGAATGAGATCAGCAGGCCGCGGGGGGTCCGGCGAGGCTCATGCTATGGGGCGAGTTATGGGCTGGATGCAGGAATCTCGGGGGGACATTTTGCAGCCAGAGCGATGCAGGAGGCCACATTGGCTGCTCACCGGCATCCCTTCTGGCCTGAAGCTCCAGGAACCGGTTTCCTGCCCCATGGGACCCATCCCTCCCCAATTTCCAGGTTAACTCCTGAGCAAAAGGGAGGGGTAAGACTTGGAGTTGGACAACCAGCCCCCTTGAATGAAGATACGTCCGAATTACATCCCAGATGCCCCATCCACAACCCTGGGCTTAGTTCACCTCATTCCCCCCGGGTAGGTCAGGTGGGGAAACTGAGGCACAACATAATGAAGGCATTGCATTTCAACTAGGGGTACCCTTCCATTGAACCCCCCCAGCAGTAAGTCTCAGAGCCTGGGACAATGCAGGGTCCCACTCTGGGGCTGCTGCTAGCAGTGTGGACATTGGACCCCTCCCTGCGGTGAGGAACCAGTGCCCCCAGCTCACCATTCCTAGGCTAGAAGGCCTTGCTCCATAATTACCCGGCGCAATCCCACTGCTCATGCCAGGGAAATGAGGTCGAGCCAAGGGGGGCTTCCCTTGCTCCCAGCCAGGTGCTCGAGGTGAGCAGAGCAGGTAAGGGGGTGCCTATTTTTCCAGGGCTCCCCAATAGGCAAGGGCCCCTGGGTATGGTACTCATTGGCCCCATAGCGAATCCGCCACTACCCAGGACTTCAAAGCTCCAGCAAGGAGAGAGGCGGGATTAAAAATAACGATACACTGGATTATTATAACTCTCATTCCTTATTGAGAGTAGCGGTGGGGTTCAGGCACAGAATTGGGGACCAAGAGGCATGGATTCAGTCCCCAGCTCTGACACAGACTCCTCTGTGTGACCGGAGGCAAGTCACTTCTTCTTGCTGTGCCTCAGTTTCCCCCCCACGTCAGCCACAACCCCTTACGATCTCTGGCTGGATCATGAGTAGGGAAGCGTCACAACTCCCCTGCGAGGCAGATGGGTACCATTATCCCCGCATTACAGAGAGGGAAACTGAGGCAGGGAGCAGGGCGAGTGATTTGCCGGTGGGCGCACAGTGTGCCAGAGCTGGGAACAGACTCCAGGCGGCCTGGCCCAGAGTCCTCTGCGCCAACCCCTAGACAACGCTCAGTTCCTACAGCTTGTGTCCAATTAAACACTTCAGAGAGGGTGTTTAAACCCCCAGGGACGCCCCCTGACTTCTGTGGGAAGAGCCCCAACTTCCATCTGAGCACGGCCTCATTTCCCCGCTCAACTCCCCGGACTCTCCACTGCCTGCCTGGCTCCTTTCCCGTCCCCTGCCCCCTGGGAGGGACCCCCGGCTGTCACTCGCCAGGGCTTGGCCGCAGATGGTCCCTGCCACAGATACTTCCCCTTTATTAAGTTAACAAATCAACACCCCGGGCGGCAGCAGACGGGCTCTATTGATTCAGCGCGTCCCGCGGGGCCCATCATCTCTCTGCATTTTAATTTAGATTAGCCGGGGAGGAGCTGGGGACCACACTCCTGGGCAATGTGGTGTTGGCTGGGATGGTTCTGGCAGATCACGCCACGCTGGCAGGACCACACGGACCCCTGGGACTCAGGGTAGGCCAGACTCCGCAGAGCCCAGGGCCCGGTGCCGGGCTCCTTGGGCAAGTTGGCCCAGTGAGGGGAGAGGAATTCAGCAGATCAGCCGCTCGCTAGCAGCCCCGGCCCATCTGCTCCCGCCGCGACTTTCAAGCCCGATCGGGTTCCTTCCCTGGTACGAATGAATTTGGCTCTGGTTCATCTCAGGGCTGGATTATCAGCTAATTACAGAGACGCCACAGCCCCTGGCTGGCACAGTTCCATGGACAGCGAGGGCAAGATGTGGATTCACGCCAGTAGGGACCCCGGCGATCCCCTCCTCTCAGCTTCTGACTAACCCGGGATGGAGAATTTCAACCCCACGCTCCTCTGTCAAGTCCCTGCCTTGAGGGCAAGCTAGGGCACAATTTTGAAAGGACCAACTAAGTGCCGCAGAATCGACCCCACTCAGAAAGTTGTTCTGATTGTTAATTTCCACCCACCGAATGGGCACTGAATCTAAGGGATACACACACACACACACAGTCTGTCTCTCTCTCTGATTTGACCCAGAGCACTTATTCCTGCTTTGGGGCAGAGCGAGGCAGCCCCAAGTTTGAATGGGGGCAGGGAAATTTACCACGAAAGACACCCAATCTGCTCTTTATTCGGCTGATCTGAACGAAACACACGCTGCGATTTGACTCGCTGGCCAGGAACGCCGCCTGTCCTGGCTGCAGACCGTGCGACGAGGGAGATCGGGCCGGGGATCACGGGGGGAGCGGGCCCCTCGGGGCCCAGACCTTCTTCCAGTCCTGTCCCAGGGCACGAGATAAACAGTGAAAATCTCCCCCCTTCCCCTCGCTGGGCCTCTTCCCCCGTCTGCAGCCCGGGCCTTGTCTAGATAGTCAGGTACGTTCGGCCCCCCGGTTTGAAAGTGAGCGCTCCTTGGGCAGGTATGACTGGGGGCCTGGGGTTCAGAGGGACGGGCACCCACGCCTCCCGCTGGCATTGGCTGGAGCCGCGGGTGCCCAGTCCCGCTGGAAAGCAGGCCCCCAGGATCTCCACTGGCCCCCTCTGATCAAAGAGCTGAGCACTGAAGGACAGAGCGGAGCAGCGAGATCGCGGTGCCTGGCGGGCACGTTACAGCTCCTGGCAGGGCAGGGGGTGTGCCTGGCCCACGCAGCACCAGACACCCCGTAGGAAATGCCCCCGGAGTTCAGGCCCTCACAGCTCCTCCACAAACAGCCCCGCGAGTCCTTCTCTGGCTCCCCATCTGCCTGGCCCGGGGCAGAGAGCAACCAGCCGGGGCTGGGCGTGGGTGGCACTGTGTTTCCACGGTAACCCTCTCAAAGCCCACAAACGGGTGGCACCTCCCGGCTGGCACCGTCGGTGAGGGGAATCCCCGGTGGCGTCTCACAGGCGGGGGCTATGGGCCCACCGGAGCGCTGCAGGGACACGGCCAAGGCGTGTCGGCTGGGGGAACCGGCCTCCGCTCCCACCGGCCTGTCCCTTCCCCTCAGCAGCTCGGCCGCGGCCTCTTCCATCCACACCATCTCCAGCTGGCGGGCGGCAGCCATCTTAGCTCCCATGGCCCGCGCGGCTGAGTTGTGGGCCAGAGGGCCAAGGCCCCCGGAGAGCAGAGCCTGCAGCAGAAGAAAGGGGTGGGCACGGCCTGGCCGCGAGGGCGAAACCAGCCCTGGACCCCGTGCAGCCGACGCCTGCGCCTCCCGGCGTAGCACAATCACGTGGAGGCGGGAACGTTCACACTCAGGAGAGAACGGGGCCCAGGGCGCTTGGCAAATTCCCTGCATGCGGCTCCGCCGATGCCCCTTGATCCCGATGCACAGCCCCCTGCTCTCCCAGCCCTGGGGCCCCAGGGATCCCCCCAGCTCTTCTGGTGCCCCTCAATCCTGACCCCGAGCTCTCCCAGCCCTGGGCTCCCCTCACAGCTCAGCTGGTGCCCCCCCCAACCCTGACCCACAGCCCCCTTCCTGCACCTACCCCACAGCCAGCTTCCTGCCCTCCTTACCGCTGTACCAGTGCCATTACCGATCTCCGCTTTCACCCCGTTCCTGGCCCCTCCGGGGTCCCCACTGTACCACCCTGTCGATGACCTTCGACCCCTCTCACCAGGGCTGAGCTCCGCTCCCCATCCCAGCTGTAGGCTCAGGACTGGCAACTCCCCCCATCCCATCCTGCCTCTGCCCCCTTACCCCACCCCATCCCACCCCACCCCAGGAACTGTGGCCTCTCTCCTCCTTTCACCGCTCCCCTAGGAAGAGTATCTCCAGCCCCCCCCACCAGGGGCTGCCCCACTGCTACCTCCTGGATGAGTAAGGCGGTGGCTGGGGGAGAGGCAGGAGCGTCTCCTTCCCCGTTCGCATCACTGCCGCCATCCAGCTGCCCCTCGGCGCTCAGCTCCGCCCCCCGCTCTTGGGCACCCGTTTCCGCTCCGGGTAGCTGGGGGGAGAAGGAGCCAAGACTCACATCCTGGGGGCGAGCAATTCTGAACATGCGGCAACAGCCTCCACGGGTGGGAGAGGCCAGGACTAATCCATGGAATCGCCATGCCCCCTCTCCCCTCCCCCCCGGCTTGCAGAGCAGCCCGGATCCCGCTCGCCCACCGGGGCGTCCGCTAGCCGCCCGGTGGCACCCTTTTGGGGGAAGAGCGCAGCCTCTTCCAGGATGATGACTCGGTCCTCGGACGGCGCTGCCTTCACCTGCCCTGCTCCCCGCCGGGCTCCGGGGCCACCCGGGCGCCCCATTGAGGTTCAGGAGCGGTGGCGATGGTACAGAACCCCAGGGCCAGTCCAGCAACAGCCGCCGGGCCGGGCAGTAACCGAGCTCTGAGCTCCAGGGTACTGCCCCGTTACTTGAACGCGGCTCCGGTAGAGTCAATGGCCAACTCCCCAGGCTACCAACAGCCCTTGGTCTGTAGCCCCAGGGGCCTTCTCCTTTCCCCTGGAGTGCAGGACACAAGAGGCCAGGGGAATGGGCAGAGAAGGGGCAAGGCTACCAAGCCTCATCTCCTTATATAGACGAGGAACGATGCCCCCACCCAAATTCTCCATTCCCACCCCCACTCCCGGCCGCCCCGGCAGAGGCTGCAGCTCTGTGGGCTCTTCCAGTGGCCATTGGGAAGAGGGCAGGAGTGCCGGAGATGGGGCTCTTCGTGCCCCAGCCATTTGGGGGGCTTGTGGCTGGACACTGGGATGCCCCCGGCCTCCTCCCACCCCATGGCCATGTATCTGCTGCGGATGGGCTTTACCTGCGTCCCCGAGCCCGGGCATCCGCCCACACTGGCTGCCCGCCTCCTGTCCAGTCCCCGCTGCAGCGTCTCCAGGCGGAAGGAGCGGTTGTGGCCTGTGGGGAAGGTAATCGGGGGTGTCACGTGGGGGGGTATCACGTGGGAGGCCCACGGGGGGTATCATGTGGGGGGCCCATGGGAAGGACACTGCTGTGGCCCTGGCTGCCGTGGTGAAAAATGGAGCCCCCTCCCCACATAAAAGGGGGTCCCTCCCTCCCACACCCTCTGGGGTCCCCCCGATAAAAGGGGGTCCCTCCCTCCCAATCCTCTGGGGTCCCCCCAATAAAAGGGGGTCCCTCCCTCCCAATCCTCTGACAAAAGAGGGTCCCGCCTCCAGGCCACTTGGTGAAACATGGGGTCCCCCCCCAGGCCTGTCTGGCAAGCCGGGAGTTTCCCCCAGCCCGCGACACTGCCCACCCAGGGCGCCACGGCCAGGAAGGGCCCAGTGGGAGGTACTGACCCATGGCAGAGCATGGCCGGGGCTGGCAGGACTCCGGGAGCGTCCTCTCCCCCCGCAGCTCGTCCTCGTACTGCACCCTGCCAGGGACAGGAAAGAGCGTCAGGCTGGCGCGGGGCCATCCCCAGCCACCCCTCCAAGGGCCTCTGTTCACAGGTGTCAAGTCACCGTGCGAGACCCACATTGCCTCCTGCCCTCCGTCCACCACAGCTCCCCCTCCTCTTCCTCCCCTCCCCCCTCGCTCCCCTCTCCCGCTCTCCCCTCCCTCCTTCAATTCAAGCAGTAGCAGCTGCTGCGTTCAGAGCCGAGGTTCCCCCCCCCCCCCCGCTCCAACCAAGCCCTGCCGGGGTCCTGCCATGCTTCAATGACAAGCGCTCCGGGCGGTGCTCTGCACTCTCTGGAGCTGTCTAACTACATCACGTCAGGGCCAGGGGGCGCGAAGACGGGCTTGGGAGCGCCACATACAGACGGGCACAACTGGGCTCAGGCCAAAGGAGTCACCCTGCTTATGCCTGTGTGAGGGCAGCCCAAGGTGCCTGCAGCATCCCTCTGGATAACAGTCGGGGGCAGGCTGCCAGCGGGCGTCATTCATTGCACCTGCAGCCGCCCAGAGCTGCCCCTCTGCGCGGAGCACTGGTCTGAAATCACACAGCCCGATCCGCAGGGGGCCGCCCCCCCCCCTCCCACTGGTGTCAGGGAGAGGTCTGTGGGCGGAGGTGACCGAGCATAGGGATTTGGGGGGGGGGGGTTGGTGGTCCTTAGCCTGTGGCCCAGGTAACACTTTGTGGGCCACATACGCAGCCCACATCGATAAATAGGTTGAGCACCACTGGACTGTCGAAGGGGTGAAGCTACCAGGCCAGGGGGTGGCGTGCGCCATGGTCTGGAAACGAGACCTGAGCAAGGCAGGCAGCTGGTTTTGCCTGAGACCTGAGGGCGGAAACTCCACCTCCCATGGTGAACGGGGCGTGAGGTGGCCAGGGTCTGGCCTGACACACCCAAGTGTGAACAGATGCACGTGTGCACACTCACACCACACGCACCTGCAGCCATCCCCGTGCACACACACACTCACAGTCCCCGAGAGCCAAGCTTCCCCCTGCTCCCAGCAGCTGTGCGGTCGAGGGATAGGAACGGGTTCCTCTTTCACACGGACAGCACGTCCCCTCGGGCGCCCCGCAGGGCTGTCTCCGAGCCTTACCGGGCGGCCGCGTTGCTGTTGTTGGTGTTGGCGTTCCTGGCCGGGGGGAAGTCGTCCAGGAAGACGGGGGAGTCCAAGTCTTCGCTCCCCACTTCGGTGAACTGCAGGGGTCTCTGACTGGTCACGTGCGGCTGCAGGGGGCTGTTGGGCTCCAGGAAGGAGTCGATGTGGCCAAACAAGCCACCCGTCCTCTGGAACCGAGAGGGGAGCGGTCAGAGCGGGGCCTTCTCGAGGCCTCCCTGCCTGTGGCAGGAAGGTGGGGGGCGGCCATGCGTGACACACGCTGCCCGACGGTCTGGGACAGCAAAGGCCAGTAAACGGGGCTGAATTTAAGGTCATGCACCGCAGGCCAGCAGGAATAACAGCCCCAGAGCCGTCCTCAAAGCACTTTACAAGCACTTCACAGTGGGGAAACTGAGGCACAGAGCGGGGACGTGACTTGCCTTAGGTCACCCATTAAGCCCATGGCAGAGCTGGGAACAGAACCGGGGTCTCCAGAGTTGCAGCCCAGCCACTAGGCAACACTGCCTCTCCTACCAGATAAACCCTCCCGTACTTACAGGCAGCTCTGAACGCGAGGGGTTCCCGGAGGAGTGAGGCGGTCACAGACGGCTAGCGACCTGGGTTGCCATGGTTATCAGTACACCACAGCCAACCGGACACTCCCAGCATAGCGAGGGCAGAGGGAATCTCTGCCAGCCGTGTTGGGTCTGTGACACACAGCTGGGCATCTCCCGTGCTGGCGGCTCCGTGCCGCGCCCGCCAGCTCCCGTGCTCACAGCGCCGGGTCCTGCCCAAGCATTGGCACCAAGCGACCATGGCAACGGGACCATGATCTCGGGCATCACCCCGGCACCGTCTGGCTGGCCCCGACCCTGTCAGCGGCAGTCCCCTCTGCGCGCGCTATGGGACGCAGGCCAGGGGGGCTGGTACGTGGGGGGGGGGGGGGGTAGAGGGCGTTCTCACCCTGTATATCCCCTCCTCTATCGCCGCCTCCAGCATGGCCCTCTCCAGCTCCTCCTCGGCGGTCAGGTCCCCAGAGATCGCCCGGCGGATCTCGGGCGCGGCTTCCTCTTCGATGCTTCTCAGGCCGGCCTGGATGGACAGGGGGGGGGGGGTGTCACTCCCGGGGCCGGCTGGGGGCAGGGGCGGCTCTTCCGCACCAGGCCAGGGGAGAGGGAGACTCCGCAATGCCCAGTGACGCCCCCAGCTCCAGCTTCCTTCCCCAAACCCGCAGCCCTGCCCCCCAACTGCTTCACCCACGGCACTAGCTCGGGGCATGGGGGGAAAGGGGAACACAGAGAAGGGACTTCACACAATGGGGCTGGAGGAGGGTAAATGGGCCGAGCCATGTGTGTGGGGGGGTGTCTGTCTAGGGCAGCGGCATCTCTGCCCCTCCGCAGGGCCATGGGGGCTGGCACATCTCACCTGGCACATGTTGGAATTGGATTTGACACCCCCGGACGGATGATCCTACACCCCGGGGGGAGGCCAGGGGAGCCTTGAGACATGGCTGCATTGCAGGGTGGACAAGAGAAATACCCCCATCTCCCCGGGGAGGAGTCCTCTGTGCTCCAGTCACGCCCCCCAGGACCGCCAACGCTGGAAGACTGGATTCCAGTTCAAACTCGTGTGGGGCCATTCGTTCCATCAGTCAGGGAGCGACACGGGCCTCCGACCTTCCCCTTGTCCCTGCCTTTGTCCCCATTTCATGGGTGGAGAAACCAAGGCAGACAGGAGGGAAGTGACTTGCCCAAGGCTACACAATGAGTCAGTGGCAGAGCGGGGAAAGAACCCAGGCATCCTGCTGCTCACCAGTGTGCTCATTCCTCTCGAGTGCAGAGCCTGGGTCATTGGGGAAGGAGCGGGGCTATAGGGATGGTGCATGTGACGAAGTAGGAATACTGTGTATGTGCCTCAGTTTCCCCTTTGCATTTCTTAAGTGTCTATGTGAAGGAATAGGGGCTGACACTGGAAGCAAGGAGGCAACGCCCTCTCCCCTCTCAAGGTATGCATCCCTGATGCTGTAATCTGACCCCAAGTGGGCGAGGGAGGTCAGGTGATACCTCCAGCCCGGGAAAAGAGATGAGGAGGGGCTGGATGGGGGGTAGTCAGTCTGGGTTTAGCTGGAGTCAGGCAGGGAGGGCAGAGAAGCTATCTCGGTCTCTGGCCCCAAGATGGATCCAGCCGAGGGCTCACGCTCGCTGTATGGTCTGGGTTAGACCAGATAGAAGTAATCGAATAAACCTGTTTTACTGGCTGGCTGAGAGTCACATTTGACTGTGGATTTGGGGTGCAGAATCCACGGGCTCCCGCAGGACCCCGCCCAGGCGGGCTCGCTGGGGGAAGCGCACGGAGGGGCAGAAGTTGCTGAATGCTCTGAGGTCAGATGCAGGAAGGTGGAAGTGGGGACCCGTGAAGCTCCTAGCCTTGGAAACAGGCTGTGTACGGAGAAGGGGCCCTTCCCCCGAAGTCCTGTCTGGCTTCCTAGGGAGCAGTTCCAGAGCATCGCCCGGGCACTCCGTGACACCCCACAGCTCAGTCCAAGGCGTGTGCAGCAGAGACCGACCACCAGGCCTCGAGGAGGGAGCCTCCAAGTGCCCCCCGAGGCTCGAGTATTCCTCTGCCAGCCGAGTACCGACTGGCCTAAATACTTAGGCCTCCTTCCCACCATCTACCACCACCATCACCTCGCTCTTGTGTAGCACTTTTCACGAGGAGATCTCAACGTGCTTTACCACAGAGGTGAGTGTCACTCTCCATTATACAGCTGGGGAAACTGAGGCACAGAGGGCAAATGACTTTTCCAGCGGCGCTGGTGGCAGAGCCCGGGTCCCCCAAGTCCCAGGCCCAGTGCTCTATCCACTAGGCAACTCTGCCTCCTCAGTCCTGCCCTTGTGCAACAAAATCAAGCTGGCTACTTTACCCAGGACAAAGGAGCGGCTGGGATCCCCGGCCCCGTTTGCACTGACCTGGATAGCAGTGGAGTTCTTTTTAGGCCGATACCCATAATACTCCTCCTGGCGCTTCATGAACTTCCGGAAGTGCTCCTGGATGAGGAAGGTCGCGTAGAACTTGCCCACGGTCACCTCGTCCTCTGGAGGGGAGAAAGCCAAGCGAGGCCCTTAACCCCGCCCAGCGGCTATACCCAGCCCCCCTCTGAGCGGTGTGGGGCAGCGGGAGTCGGGGAGAAACAAGCCAAGGGGGGACGGCAAACCGAACACCGTCTCTGGCTCGCCCACCTCCAATCGGCGGGATAACCTGGTCCAGGAGTTTCATGCTGGTTCTCTTCCAGATCTTCTTGATGATGGCTCTCAGTTCCTCGTTCGCCTGCTCAAAGTTACCTGGGGGGGGGGAACAAACCACGTATGGCGTCACTAGGCTCCGGGAGATTGATCCCGACTCCGGCCACTCTGGGAGGGAGGGACAATTATAAAACAGAGGAGAGAGGCGAGTAAACTCAACTAAACGCTGACCGAAGAACTCGGGGCTAAGCTAGGGCAAAGCTGACAGGCAAGCTCGACGCTCTGTCTGGTTGAGAAGGAAGCGAGGACAATTTGCCCGTGCTGCCCTATATACCCTCAGTACGGGGCCCGGGGATGTCTGGAGCGCAGGCACGAACGGGCACGGCTATCGAACAGCTCCAATCGAAGGCGCCGGGCGTGTGCGCCCCAGCGGTGGAGCACCCCCGAGGGCACGACTCGAAGGCGGCGGAAGCAATGCGTGGATGGGTGAAAGGAACCCGACACACCCCTCCCCCAGGGGTGGGGAGGCTAAATTATAATGGGCCAAGCTCCCAGCAGGCGTAAATAGGCGTAACTGTTTGGAAGTCAAGTCGGGCTGACTTGCAGCAGCAAAGGATCTGGCCCTAGGGCCCCAGATGAAACGCACCAGGGTATCCGATATTGTTCGCATCTCACACTGGTGCTGGGGAGGGACCCCGGCACGGGCGGAGCTAGGGAAGCAACCTGGAGCAGCCTCTACAGAGGCACCAGCCAGCGCGATGCTGCCCAGAGCGGGCCCCAAAGCAGCCCCCGCGCGTCCCTCACCTTCCGTCTTGATCTTGAGGGCTGTCCGCACCAGGGCGAAGAGGGTGGCGTTGAAGGTGACGGTGCCGTCACTGTTCAGAGGCATGTTCATGCACACCAGGCGCTGCGCAACCAAACGACAACCCCCAGCGTTCACCCGCCTGCCCGGAGCGCGCGTCCCATGCGCAGGGCCGGCCGCCGATCCCGGCAGCACCGCTCAGGCCAGGCCAAAGGGAGAGGCTGTGCTCTGGGAATGGAACCAGAAACCCCCTCACGGGCCATCTGTGGCCAGCAGCCCCGAGAGAGTCCCCTTTATATTCATGACCACGGAGATCCGGGTCTTTCGCACGGCTCTTGTGCAAAGGACAAGCACGGCTCACCCGTCAGCAAAGACGGACCACGTGGGAACGGCAAGGTTAAAGGTTAGAACGCTACTGAGGGGTTGCATGTGGCGGGTGTGGCCGCACTGGTGGAGATGCTGAAGGCGAGGGAATTGGGGAGACATCTTTGTATCAGGGATGGGAGGGGGATCAATGAAATCCAGCCAACCACAAAGGCGGCAGGGTGGACTAGAGAGCCCGTCCCACCCAAAGGATTCTGGGATAAGACCACACGGCCGCTTGATAACATGCGATTTCACCCACTGGTCCAGAACCCGCGGCTAGTTTAAAAGGGCAAAGCTGCTGTGAGCTCCGACCCGGGAACCGGGTGGCGTGGTTAAAGCTTTGGTGGCAGGAGTCAGAAACGTCTCCCATGCTCCATGGAGAACGAGCGGGCGCAGGAAGACGTGCCGGCCACACTCCCTGCTCCCTCGGCAGCCCCGTCTTTTGGAGAGCTGCCCACTGCGGGCGACAGGCCACGTTCCCCGTGGAGGAGTTCGGACCCCTGCCATCAGCCCCCAGTGGGACCCACCGAAGCGGAAGAAGGGCTCCTCTCAGTGGGAGCTGGGGAACCCCCAGCGGCTGCGGGGTGTGCTGGAGGGAGGGGGCCGGGGCTGGGAGCTGAGCCGTCCAGCATGTTAACTGTGGAACCTTTCCCTTTGCCAGGGGATTGTTACCTTACAAGCCACGCGGTGCGGGCAGAACTTCCCAAAGCCCAGGGGGGGCTGGATGCGTCTCAGCAGGGTCACCACATCCAGATGTTTGATTCTCCCCCTGCAGGGAAGAGACCGCTGTGCTTTACCCACCTGCTCCAGTGGTAGAATTGCAAACCCTGCGTGGGGGCGGGGGTGCTAATTGGCCGGGGGGGGGAGGGGGGAGAATCTCTGGCTCAGCCACTGATTGCCTGTGTGACCTTGGGGAAGTCACTTAGTCCCAGATGTTAACGGTATCAGACGTTGCAACGCTGAGTGATGCAACACCGAACTGATTCAGGGAGCCAAAGGCTCATGTCCAAAGGGATATAGGTGCTGGCAATGGGCTTTTTGGCTCCCCAGTGCCTAAATCTCTTTGGAAAATGAACCTTTGGCTCCTAAATCAGTTAGACATTGCCAAACTCAGTGCAGCAATGCCAAAAACCTGGGCTAAGTCTGTCTGTAAATACGTTGAGGTAGGGGAGTCCCCCAAGCAGTACAGAGATGGGGGGCAGACAAGGACACAGATAGGCAGATAATTTTGGAACCAATGGGGTTTCATACTGTAGAATGACACTACAGGGCTGAGACATCATGTCACTGGGGACTGGATGCGTCCGGGGACAAAAAAGTTCCCAAGTTTAGAATCCAGCTGGGGGCGGTTTGGGGGGCCTGGTGTTTCTCAGGCCAGTTCTTCACAGGTCTCCGAAAGTCACCCTGATAATAGCCCCTCGGACGATCATCTCATCGGGGCTTCAGATCCACCGACCAAGAGACCCCAGTGAAGAAACGACCTTCTTCGAGCCCAAGGGGCTGTCTGTGACCCGGTGCGTTCTGGGGTAGCGGGGAACAGAACCGGCCAATGCTCCTGTATAATCCAGGCCGGAGAACTTGCCCCAAATAATTCCTGTCGAACTAACGCCCAGCTTGAAAAACAAACGGGCTTGATTTGAAAATCGCCAGCACTGGAGAGTCTGCCGCAGCCCTTGGTGTGGATTCTACCCGGGTTATGGCTTTGCTGTCTCAATAGGGGACTTCGGTCCCACAGGTCGCCAATCCAGCACCTTCCCGTTGTGCTAACGTCCCTCGGCCATTTAAAGAAATAATCCGCTGGCTCCCTGGCTTCCTCTCAGGCCCGGGCCAGCCCCAGCCCCAGCGCCCACTCACTTGGCTTCCGGGTCGTATTCCGCCCAGATTCTTTTGAATTCGTCCAGGTGGTGCGGGCCCAGGATGGACCAGTCCCGCGTGAGGTAGTCAAAGTTGTCCATGATGACGGCGACAAAGAGGTTGATAATCTGGCAAGAGACGAGTGGACGTGAAGGGGACCAGACGCGGAGCCGTTGGCGTCAGCTGAGCGTCTGTCCCGTCCCGGGGGGGGGGGGGGGGGGAGAGAACGTGAGGTCTCCAAATGGGAAGGGCTCGTATAAAAGGACAGCAGGCACCGGGCCGCCTGCTACCTTCCCCGTGCTCTGAACTGTTGCTGGTTAGTCTGACAAATTACAAACCTCGTACACAATTCCCCTCTCCAACCTGCCTGCTAGATCTCAACCCCGATGTCCCGACACCGATTCTCCGTTTTCTCCCAGGGGGGATCCACTGTGCAGGGACCAGGCCTGCCCTGTGGATTGGGGAGTATTTGGGGTTGGATACACGATGGGCAGCCAATGCAAGCTGCAGAGCGTTCACCGGCCTGTCTCGTAGTTACGGCATGGAGAACACAGCAGAGCAGCGGTGTCCAACAGAAATCCGAGGCTAGCCACACTTGTGGGCTTGAATTTTTCTTATGAGCCACATCATAAAGAAGTCCTATTCACTCACATTATAAAAAAGCCACATGCATTACCCACAACTCAATAGCCTATTAGCCACATGTGGCTAGTGGTGAACATATTGGCCACCGCTGCACTCCAGGGTGGTATTTACGTGCCTAGCTCTCACCGAAGCAAGGAGCCAGGTGCCCCCCAGCTGAAAAAGGAGGGTGAAAGGAGTGAGTGGGTGGATCCCCTCATGCAGGGGCTGGGTGGGGGGGCCAGGCAGAGGTTTCCTGAAGCCAGCAGAGTCTGCAGCTACCATGGGGGCAGGGAGCCTCCCTGGAAATATTTCATACCCAGCCGGTAACAGCTGCGACAACCACAGGCGAATCCTCCCCTCGCCCCCGCAAGATGGATACTGACACTTGTCCTCAAGCCGCCCGGCAGCCTGTTCACTTCAGCCCCTCCCGTGGGGCTGTGGGCGGATCAGTGCCTTGACAGTATTCCCATGGGTTGCCCCCCGGGAGACCAGAATCCAGGAGCCCGGGTTTCCCACGGGGTGGGCTGGGGGGGGGGAGGAGTTCTGGAGCAGCACTGGGGGGTTTCTTCCCCTCTTTCCTTCTGCCGCTGCACCCCTCAGCCTCGCAGAAAGAGGGGGGAACTGCATAATGCAGAACGCTTTGGACCCTCTCTGGGGCTGCCCGGGACATGGGGTGCCACGGGGGAGCTCCTGGGAGAAAGCCTTGGCCTTCGGTTGGTCCCTGGCTGGCAGGATCCTATGGTGCCCCATTTTCACCCTTCTCCTGTTAAGGACAATGAAGGGGCTGGGAGCTAAACCCAAGGGGATCGGGCACCGGGGGCCATACCAGGAAGGCGCAGAGCATGTAGAAGCTGATGAAGTAGAAGTAGGCGAAGCCTGTGCCACAGGTGTACTCCTCTCCCGGGGCGTAGTCCGACTCGGGGTCACATCGCTTCCCGTAGCTGCAGGCTAGCAAGATCTCCTGCCAGGCCTCGCCTGTCGCACACCTAAGGAGAAAGGGGGATCGCCAGCTAGGCTCTGCAGGGAAGGGCTGCCCTGCCCAGGAAGTATGGGATGAGAGTAGCAAGAAAGGAGCAGGGCCTAGTGGTTACAGCAGGGGCCAAGAATCAATATTATCGGGTTTTAGTCCCAGCTGTGGATGAGCAGGGGACTAGGCATCAGGACTTCTGGCTGTTAGCCCCAGCTAGGGGAAGGGAGTACAATGCAGCAGGGTACTGAGCCTGGTTTAATCCCTGGATTTGGGAGAAGAGTGACAGCCAGGGCTCCTGGTTTCTATTCCCAGCCTGTGAAAGTCACTTCCCCAGTTGTGAAAAGGGGACCGTGATAACCCACAAGGAGGAGGGGACTTAACAAGCGAGGTTTATAAAACACTCCTGAGATGGTTGGACTAAAACTCCCAGAGACGTATTTATTATTCTTATCTCTTCTTAGTGCTGGGATGAAAACAGTTTCCATTCCATGGGGGATCCTGACACTTCCTTTTATACCAATTCCAGAGAGGGGAAAATCCCCATTTTGAAATGTACAGGGGACTGGGAATTCAAAAGGTATTTCGTTGCTGAAACATCGAATGTAAGAGCACCGCTTCATCTCCACAATGTGGAACCATGAACCTTCGAAACATAACCCGAGCTTACGAGGTATACGATATTTCTAACATTTTGATTCGACTCATTTGGAGACGTTGCCATCCGGACGGGGGTTGAAACCAACACGTTCCCACAAAACGTTTCCATTTCAGCCCATGTCTTTGGATGGGGGGAAACTAAAATTTTCTCACCCGTGCTACTCCGGATGGGCCCTGAATTGGGCAGCGAGCCCCGCTGACCTCTGACCTATGAGTCGGGCACCACTGATAGGCTAGGGCTTTGGGGGTACCACCAAGAGGGCTCACACATCTTCTTTGGGCAAGTTCTGGGGAGCTTAGTGTGAGCCGCAAGGCACACACGGGTCACAACATGACACCACAGTGTATTTTCCCTACAACCTGTTGCAACCGTAACTGGCTGCTCAGCGAGCCCCTGTGTCAGGTCCCCTTGTGGACTTACTGAGGGATTTACACCCAGATCCTCAAAGGGATTTTGATGCCACCGAATTCAGGGGCCGCGTGCGATGCTCAAGTATCTTTGAGGCTCTGGATCGTAGCCCCGCAGCGCAAGCTCATGTTCAGCTCGGGAGGTGCCGGGTTCAACTCCCGGCGATGGCTAGGATCACAGGGCCATGGTGGTTACACCTCATGGCTGCTTCCGTGCATGGAGACCCGGGTCCTCGTGTTGCACGCACCCCCATGGACTGGTGCATTGTGATCCGGTGCAACCTCGTGGCATGCACGAGGGGCCCTTTAATGAGCTGTGGGAGTGAGGGGTTAGCCTGGGGTCTTTGCTCCTCAGGGAAGCCAGGCTGGCTTCCCCCCCAGCGCGGTGGCTCTGAATTAACAATGGCTCCAGGCTGGCTGTACCAGGCACCCCGAGGGATGCGGTGGGATGAGGAAGGGGCGGGGCTTGCACCGACCTGAAGAGCAACAGCACGGCCTGCGGGAAGGTCTGGAAGTTGTTGTTCCGGTTGATTTGGCTTCCATCCACCAGGGCGATTTTCCCAAACATCTGTGAACGACACACTCGGGTCCCAGGTGTCCTGCAAAGGAACCTCCCGCTGCCACCCTCCACCCCACGCGCCCGCTTCTGGCCGGGCCGCTGCTCCCGCTGGCTCCTTGCCGGCCAACAGCCCGGAGCCACAAGGAAAGGGCTGGCTTGGCAGGAGGACCTTGTGGACCGGGCACTGCCAAGGTGTGTTCCCAGCCCTTGCCACTGATTGGCCGTGTGAAGCAGGGGGAGGTTGATGACTCCGTGCCTCAGTTTCCCCAGCAGCAGAATGGGGATAGCAACAGTGGCTTCCCCCTGCCAGGGAGGCTGCTGGAGTTTGATTCACTAGGGACTGCAGAGCGCTCAGAACTCCCCCCCACACACAGCGGGGTTGTATCTGTCCTGCAGCAGGAGATCCCGATGGATGACCCTGCTCCCTGGCTCCCCCACGCCCTGCCCGCCGGGGCACCCGCCTCCTTACCTGCATCCCGATCACCGCGTAGATGAAGAACAGCATCACGATCAGCAGCGCCACGTAGGGCAGGGCCTGTGAGAGAAAGAGCCCGGGGCTGGCGTGGGAGTGGAGAGGAGAGGGAGCAGCGGCTGCTGGACTCCGGGCTCTGGTGCCAGCCAGGGTTCTAGTGGGGCAGCCGGCAGGTGAGGGGGGGGGCTCTCTGCTACTGGCTGGGGCTGGAAGCTGCCACTAAAACCACCCCCAGCGTTCCTCCCCAGCTTGCACAGGGAGCCCCCTGCCTCTGCAGCTGGGACAAGCACTGGGGACGGGTCACGGGACAGGGTGAAAGGGACGTGCAGTCTCAGCACAAACAGGCACCTACGACTGAGGTGATGGGGGGCACCCCCAGCACCCCTTCAGTCCTGAAGTCCCTGCCCAAGGGAGTTGGCAAATGGTCTGGGGAATATGGGGCCAACTGAGGCCCTGAGACAAGCTGACACCAGTACGAATGAGACTCTGGGAAGCCCTTCTTGGCTCCTCTTGAACTCTCAGATGCTCAGATAACATACATGTTAAGGGCGTGCCAGCTAGTGACCGGTCCATATCGAGGGTAACAGCCTACTGCTGCTACCAGATAATGGAGCTCTTGATAAATAGAGGCCTGTGCTTCGGGGCGGAAGGCCCCCCATCTTCAAAGCCAGTTGCCCAAGCCCGCTGGGGATTGGTCCATACGCACCTGGAAGGACTTGATGAAGGTCCAGAGCAGGGTCCGGACTCCCTCCCCCCGGCTCAACAGCTTCACCAACCTCATCACCCGGAAAAGTCGGAAGAAGGTGATGGAGACGCGGGTGTTGTCGGCAGAATCCTGCAGGCAGAGCACGCCCCTTAGCCGCTCGGTGGGAACAGACGCTGCAGGGAGGGGAGCTCTTCGCTCAGCCACAGGGAGGAGCCACTGCTGGGCGGGACCGGTGGCATTTCCCCCACTGTTCACCGCTGGGGCTCAGGGGTTATGTGGGTTAGAGGAAGCCCGCTGGCGGGCCGGCTCAGGGAAGCTGCATGCTGTAGTGAGGGTGGAGGAGTGCTACCGAGTCAGTACATGCCAGGGAGGATGATCCAGAAGAGAGGCTCCCTCCCCCATGCTCGGCTCCACCGGCCAGGGGGACGTGACGGCCTCCAGTCCCGCCTGCTTCGCCCGGGACTCTGGCTCCCATCGCACTGGGCCCGAGAGCGGGTCTACAGCAGGGGGTAGCTGGCTGCGCACGGTCGGTTGGGGGCCACGGAGTGGGGGCGACCAGGGTGGGGTGGGAGGAGGAGAGGGAAGGAATAGGGCAGGTTAGGGTGGGGGAGACCTTCCAAGGATGATAGTGGTGCCCCGAGTCCCTCCCTGTCTGGAGGGAAGCGGGGACCGGAGCCCTCCCAAGGGGGACGTGCCGCGAAGGAGACGATCCAGGGAGAAACGCTCTTGGCTAGCGTGGGAGGGCGCCGCTCCGCGCCAGGGGCCACACGCACAACGGACAGTGCGACGCCCGCTCGAGTCGCCAAATGCTGCCGGGCGGGTGCCTCCCTGGGCATGGGACCTGCAGTAATAGCACCTCCTGGCTCTTCTGGGGCCTGCTATCAAAGGCTGCCTGCAGGGCTCCAACATCATCACCTGCCTAAGGTCCCTATGAGCTACCGGGCCACGCAAGCGCTCCGGCGACTCGCCCAGGGACCTGCCGGGGGAGAAGCATCCCGCCAGCCCCAACTTAGCCCGGCCCCCAACCTGCCACATAGCTGGGGCGCCCCTACCCCGGCCCGGACCCAGCCGCGGCCCAGACCTGCCAAGGCTGTGGCACCTCCCCCACCCCTATCCTCTGCTCCACCCCTCATCCCCAGCCCCCGCACTCCCAGCCGGAGCCCTCACCCCCCTGCACCCCAACCCTCTGCCCCAGCCCCGAGGCCCCGCCCACACTCTGAACCCCCCCAACCCCACCCCCACCATGGGAATTTTGTTACGTGCACCAATGGGAAGGGGACGTGTCACGTCACCTCCACCTGGGTGCACATAACATTCGTTCTGCACGCGGGGGACAATTAGAGGGCCCACTGCGTCTGGGACTCCGGACCAGGAGATCAATTACCGACCCCCGCACGGGCGCTGTACCATACACAGCTGAACGGGGACCGAGGGAACCCAGAGCCACGTCCGGCCAGGAAGGGAACTAACCTTCCGCAGAGAAAGGAAGGTTCGAGCGACGTGGCCCTGCCACTGCACCAGATCACATGGTAAGAAGCTGCGCGCGCACAGCTGTGGGGAGAGACCTTCTACACTATCGCAATGCGTTAGATGAGCCAGTGAACAGGCAGAGCGACGGTCCTGCCTGTACCACAGCCGGACGCAACCTTAGTTAGAGGGCTGTGTCTGGCTGAGTTTTGCTGTATTTGATGGAGGAAGGATGGATGGATAGAAGGAAAGGGCAATATGGATGGATGGGTCAGAGGGTGAGTAGGGAGGGGTGGATGGATAGAAGAGTGTAATATGGATGGATGGGTCAGTGGGGGGATAGGGAAGGGTGGATGGATAGATAGAAGGAGGGAGATCACATTTCAATGAGAGGTAAGGAGATCTCCTAGCGGCTGGGCGTGTTTCGCTCCCGGACCATTGGTGTCTTTCGCTCCGCTATGGGAGAGATCCCTGGATTCCCACCATGCAATCCACGCCAACACCGCAGCCGAGTGCAGCCGAGAAACCACTAGGGGGAGAAAAACAAAGAGCCCCACTGCAAGCACATGCAGCTGATATTTACAATACTATTACAGCCTCCGCTTAGGCAGTACAGTCCGCCGCTGGAAGCAAGAAACGTCTGTCGAGAGAACGAGAGAGTCAGCAAGAGAAACAGTCAGAGAGGCAGGAAACAAAGGAGAGACAGAGAGAGAGAGAGAAAGACAGAGGCAGCCGGGTTCCAGCGAGAGCCAGACAGAGAGACAGATCCTTAGACTGGGAAGAGCAATATGGGAAAGAGAGAGAAAGAGGAAGGGTCACAGAAGATGACAGGGGTAGGATGGCCCAAAAACTAACGCACAGAATAAGACCGGTCTGAATCCAGGCCCATCCCCAGGGCAATTTGGGGGAAATATCAAGCTGGATAAGACTGGAAGAGAAATGTTCTGACTTGGGAACCTAACAATAGGCACTAGGGGAAACATCTGCAAAAGTAGCAGAGCAACTAAAAGGCCTAAGCCCCCAGCGACGTTCAGTGAGACACAGGCCTTGTCTACACTAGAAAGTCGTTCTGCTTGAACTGTTCCGGGGTAGTTAGAACAATACAACCCGCCCTAGTGTGGACACAGTTATACAGGGCTAGCTAGTCCCATATGGGAACGGGAATACCAGTATATGGCAGCTTTATATTGGCATTGATATAGCTACATATTGGTAAAAAAATTCATGCCTCTCGCCAGCACACACAACAGTTACATTTTCAAGGGTAACAAAGAGTCCTGTGGCATCTTAAAGACTAACTATAAAGTATAGAAGCATAAGCTTTCGTGGGCTAATACCCACTTCATCGGATGCAAGCAGTGGAATTGTGCATCCGACGAAGTGGGTATTAGCCCACGAAAGCTTATGCTTCTATACTTTATAGTTAGTCTTTAAGGTGCCACAGGACTCTTTGTTACCTCTGCTATTCCAGACTAACACGGCTACCTCTCTGATTCTTGATTTTCAAGGGTAGAGCAGCTCTTATGTTCCCAGGTGTCTGAGCCACTTTGGAAAAGGAGACTTAAGCTCCTAAGTCACTTAGGGTTCCTCTTCACTACCAAGTTAACGCAGGCTCTTTCTCAGGTGTTGCACCGACCCCGGCTCACATCCACACACGACACACTCTCACCCAAGGGTGCTGAATTCATTAATCCCTAGAGGGTAGCTATTCCTAGAGCCCTGCAAGGATACAAAATTTACATCCACATCCGACCCGCAAAAAAGGCCCATGGCTAGAAAGCAGATATCCGCAGATCTAGCTATTCCCATTCTCGGGTTAGGGCGCCCCTTGTGGTGCAATTCTCCCCTGTGCCGGGAATACAGCTACAAACACCACTTACATCTTCACACCAGGCCTACGCGGTGACTGGCCCTGTGTGCCGGGGTGAATTTCACTCCCACAGCCTTAGCCACAGTGCAGGGATGTCAACGAGTGGATTTTAGATCGACGTAGTGGGCTTGGAGCGCGGTCACGATCCAGCAACGGTGCTTAACGTTAACCCCACTGAAGTCAACGGGCCTGCTTGCAGGTGTTGAAATGTTTTGCTGGATCAGGGCCTGAGTGACTCAGGAAAGGGGTTCAAATTACATGGCCTCCTTTGCCCCCTCTTGCACGAGTCAGTGACCAGCAGTAAACAGACACAGGGGAGAGAGAGGAAGGAGAGAGAAAGCAAGAGAGGACAGACGTCGCACACCCGCGTTCACATTTTTTGGGGAGAAAACCACCACCAGGAGCGGCTTTGTTGCTAGTGAGCTTTCACCTCGCCCCAGAAGACGAGGGCGGCCCAGCCCGGGGGTGCTGCTGGGCCCCAGTTGGCAGCGTTTCGCCAGGGTGCTGTCTCCCGAAAACGCGGCGCGCCCGGGGTCTGTGCACATGACAGGAAGCAGCATTCCAGAGGCAGTGCGAACCCATTGGGCTGAGCAGGAACATTTTGAGGACCCCCCCCCAACACACGCACAGCACAGACTAAAACAGCCGCTAGGGAGCCCCCCATCAGCTGCTTGGGGCCTAAGCGATCGCTCAGTCTCCTTATGCTTCATGCCGGCACTGCCCAGAGCAGACAAGGCTACAGAATCCAGCGAGACAGGTGCAACCACAGACCCTGATGGGCAACGACCCAGAAACCCCAGCGGCCAATGGCGGGCAGAGAGGAGTACGTACCCGGTGGGGTTGATCCTCTCCAGGTACATCCCTGCTTCACTAGGTCTAGCTCCCCCTAACCAAAACCTTCAGTGCTCCTCTGGGTCCCTTAGCTCCTGGTGGCCAGAGAGAGGATCTCCCCTCACATCCATCAAGGTTCATGCGTGGGAGCGAGATCAAGGGGGAAATGGGCTGGGGGGGAATCTTGGGGTGGCTGAGTGAACCCTCTGAAAGGAGACCAGAAAATAGCCCTGAGGAATCCTGTTTTTGGAAAAAGCAGAGGGACTGACAGAGGACCGGTCATTAAAGCCACCTCTGTCCAGGGCGGGCGTCCTGCCCAGGAGGGCTCTTCGCTGGTGGGGACGTGGGAACGGAGTCAATCACCCCATACCGGGGGCGAGTCAGAGGAGTCCTGGGCTCTGGGATTCGGCATCTCGCTCAGGGCAGGGCAGTCGCCCCAGGAGAACGGAGCCAGCCAGAGGTGGGCTGTAGAGACGTCAATCCACCCTGCGGGACCTCGCCTGGGAGGCCGTGGCCGAGAACAGGAGAGGATGCCGTTGCATCTCCTCCAGGCCGGCTCTCCTTGCCAACGGTTCGCTCTGGGATGCGGGGGACCGGCCAAGCGCTGCTCTGGGACACAGCACAGAGAGCGGGGACGCTCTGGGGGGGGACCGCCGGGTGGGCCCTTTTATGAGCTAGGACGTGCTAACCCCACGGGAGTGCTCAGTTCTCAAGCAGCTTCTACAACTACAGCTGGGTCGATTGTACGCACCACACCCCCGATGCATGTGCAGAGCTGGCTTCCGTGCCGCGTGCTAGCCACCAGGCACACCGCTCCCAGCAATGCTCCCAGCCGTTCCAGCACGCCTCTGCCAACGCTTCTGTACGCCGGCCGCTCGGTACATACACGCTGCAGCGTACCCGTGTGGTATCGTGTATACGCCGGTGTATACTGGATAGACGGGCACACATATACAGAGGAGGCACCGGGGATATGTGGCAGTCGTCATACACCCGGACACACTCCAAGCCCACGCAGCAAGTCACTGAAACGGTGCCGGACCCTCACGGAGCGCAGGGTAGAAACTACTTCCAGGGCCCATGAGGCAGGGGGGTTTCTATGGTGATCTCGGGCCAAGCGATATCTGGGCATGTGTTTAAAGAACCTGGGCAGGGCACGGTGCGGGATGTCACTGCGGAGTCAGCGTGAGGTCTGGGTCTATCCCTGGACAAGGGCAGTTTCCACAGGGCACCTCTCCAGGGAGATTCGGGGGGGGTGGGGGGGGTGAGGGCCACTGAGGCTGGGGGGGGGGGGTCCCACCATGGCTGTGTAATGGCTGAGGAGAGATCCCATCCGCCTGGTCTCAAACAGAAAGGGGAAGGTTAACCCACGTGCCAAGCCCACGGCCCTGCCCCATTCTCCTCCTGCTCCGCCGGGCGTCCCGCGCCGTCCTGCAGGAACCCGCCCCCCCCCCCCCCGACAGTGGGACGCTGGCAGCCCGCCGCGGTCGTCACTGCCGCGACATCGCTGTCCTGCCCGTGCTCTCGGACACCTCCCCCCCACCGCGGCACTTACGTCGATCTCGCTCAGGATGACGTCGATGATGCTGCCGATGACGATGAGAAAATCAAAGACGTTCCAGGGGTCGCCGAAATAGCCCTGAGATTGGAAAGCAATGGGGGGAATGACGGGGGGGCCGGACGGGGGGAAAGGAAAGGAAGAAGCTGAGGGTCAGGCAGGGGAGACTCCTCTTAGGGGAGTTATCAGCTCCCTGCAGAGGAGACCTGCCGCTCACCGCCAGAGGGAGGGTCTCCGTTCGCCCGCGTGGAACGCAGTCGGGGGGGGCAGGCCGCTCCCCATGCCCTGAGGCGGAGGGAGGACTGCAGAGCTTGGATTTAAATCGCCCTCCCTCCGGATACCGGGCCAAGCACCGTGCCATGCAGGGGTTTGGCCGGAGCTAATTCCATGTCTGCGTTTATCCGCTGGCAGAGCAGACCCCAGCACCCCGCTTGGCTCCTGGGCTCAGACCGGCTTATTCCGGGCGACTCCTCGGCACGCCGGGGAACCAAAGCTCCCGGCCCCCAGTAGGGATTGTCCATCAAGGGAGCTCGAGTCAGGGCTGGGTAAGCGGCCGGTGGGCATGGATCTGGTTGACCCAAGCGGCAGCAAAACGACCTGTGACTAACCCTTATGCTCAGACGGATGACCTGGAGGTTCCCGGAGGATCAGCCACATTTGGGGCTCTCTCCCCCCGAGGGCTGGCAGAGTCCACACTGGGGGCGTTCAGGGAAAAGCGGGCGTTGGAGGCCAAGGCCACCCATGGAGCAGCGGCTCAGGAGGTCGGGCAGGGGAGGAATTCTCCTCCGGGCACATTGACGAGGACCGAGGAGGGGGTCGGCCCTCTCTCAGGGGGCATCGGGGAGATGGGGGGTGGGACTCTGCCTCACCTCTCATGTGGTGAAGTGGTTGGGGGGGTGAGAGGCTCGAGGGCTCTCCCAGGGCCGCTCACACGCAAGCCTGGCTTGACTGGGGGCGAAGGGTCAGGAGAGCTCCAGGGAGGACCACTAGCCTCCCCCCCCCCCCCATTGGAGAGACACCCAGGACAGGGAGAGAAGCGGGGTGGGGACGTCGTGTGGGGAGGAAATGCTCATCGCTTGGGGTGAGCCCTGCCCTCCTCCGGATTCACACCCCCTGGACCCCCCTCCGGACTCGCGCCCCCCCCCCCCCAAATCAGGAAGTGGGATCTGCACCAGAGCCAGTCTCCAGGCAACCCAGCAAGCACGGCCGGCCAGCAGCAGGCTGTCTCTGGCTACCGCGCCCGAGGGGTGGAAAGAGCCAGACCGGCTAGTGGCTACTCAAAGCGCTTGCCCACGGCTGAGAAAGCACTTGCCTTGGTTCTGACCCCGGGCTCCGACTCCTGCTCCAATCACTGGGCACCGCTGCCCACATCCCGGTCACATTATGCAGACACACACCCCGCACCCCTCTCCAGACTCATGCCCCCACCATCCCCCGACTATCACCCCATGCTCACCTTGGCTTTAAAGGCCATGAGCTTGAGGAACATCTCCAGGGTGAAGAGGATGGTGAAGACCACGTTCAAGTTGTCCGAGATGTAGTTCATCTCCGCCGACTGGTTGTAGTGCTGGAGAGCCAGGAAGATGCCCGGGTTAGCCCACTGGGCTATGGGGAGCAGGTATGGGGCTGAGGGCTCAGATTCTGGACTAGATGTGGGAGCCTGGGACCAACCCACAAACCTAGAGCTGTGGCAGCGTAAGAACATGAGCGGATGTGGTGAGGCTTTCCCCCACTTCCACACACGTCCAAGTCCTGCCCCATAGCCGCCCTCCCTGCTCCAGCCCCGGGGCTTGCCCCACAGCTCTGTAGACCTTCTTGATCCGCCGCTCTGGGCATCCCTGCACTCACACACAGCGGTCCCACTGTCCCAACCCAGATACCCAGGGGCACCCAAGCAGTGGCCCAACCTAAGCCTCACTTTGATGGCTTCCTAGTCTGCTGCCAAGAGCAGGGTGGACCCCCGCCCCGGCGTGCCCCATGGACAGTGGATCGAAGGTTGCCACCCAACAGCCAGGGCGTTCGCTTCCCCCCGTCCTCACCTGCATGCCCAGGCAGATGGTGTTCAGCATGATGAGGAAGAACATGAGGTACTCGAAGTAGGAGGAGGTCACCACGTACCAGATCTGGTACTGATAGGGGTTCTTGGGGATGTAGCGTCTCAGTGGGCGGGCTTTCAGCGCATACTGGACACACTGGCGCTGGGGGCGAGAGGCGGGAAAAGGTCAGGCGTTGAGCCAGGCCAGAGCCGATTGCTCACTGCGGGGGAAAGTTGCGTCTGGGGCCGAGCGAAATGTTTCGCGCTGGGAAAAACGGGAAGGTTTCCCGCCGCCTTCGAGCTTCGTCCGCTTAAATCGATGGTTTGTTTCAAAATGAAACATCAAAACCAAAAACCAGGGGTTTGGGGCACAGGAGGGGGGTCCGGGGTGCTGGCTCCGGGAGGAAGTTTGGGTGCGGGAGGGGGCTCAGGGGTGTGGGCTCCAGGCGGTGCTTACCTCAGGCAGCTCCCCAGAAGTGGCAACATCTCCCTCTGGCTCCTAGGCAGAGGCACGGCTAGGTGGCTCTGTGCCTGGCCTCACCCACAGGTATCGCTCCAGCAGCTCCCACTGGCTGCAGTTCCCAGCCAATGGGAGCTGCAGAGCCGGCGCTCATGGTGGGGACAGTGCGCAGAACCCCCCCGGCCATCCCTGCACCTACGACCCAGATGGAGATGTTACCACTTCCAGGAACCATCCGGGTAGGGAGCCTATCAGCTCTGCACCAACCTGAGGCCTGGCAGCCCTACACTATCGGGACAAACGGGGTCCCAATCATACATGGGTCAGGACGCGGGACAGAGAGTTAAATATCGGGACAGCCCCGATTTCATTGGAATGTCTGGTCCCTCTAATGACTTGGGGCAGGCTCCATTTGCAGCCCAGAGGGCCGATACCGCGCCGCTCCCACATATCCAACACGCTATCCAGTGGGGCGCCTGCCCCACACAGGGAGGGAGGGTGAAAGGAGGCCAGAGGGAGCCTGCGCAGAACCCTCCGATTAGAGGGGGCCTCACTAAGCGAGCCAATCAGGAGGTGGCTTGTTGGGGTGGCCAATCAGGGCCAGCAGGGGCCATATATAAAGGGCTGCTGAACCGAGCAGAAGGCAGTCTCCCCCTGGCCTGCTAGGGAGAAGGATGGGGTGCCTAGGCGCACCATGGCTAGGGAAGGAGAGGAAGGGCAGACAAGGTGCCAGGGCTGCAAGGGACTAGTCTAGGGTGACCAGATGTCCCGATTTTATAGGGACAGTCCCGATTTTTGGGTCTTTTTCTTATATTGGCTCCTATTACCCCCCACACCCTGTCCCGATTTTTGACACTTGGTGTCTGGTCACCCTAGACTAGTCTGGTGACTGGGGGGGGGGGGGGGGATTCCGCGGGGAGTACCTGGTTCTTGTCCAGCTCGCAGTTCTTGTACTCGCTCTCGCCCTGCTCCTGGAAGGTGACTATGACGAAGCCCACGAAGATGTTCATCATGAAGAAGGCGATGAGGATGATGTAGATGATGAAGAAGATGGCGATCTCCACCCGGTAGTTGAAGATGGGGCCCATGTCCTCGGTGTGGGTGTCAATGGCCCTGTACAGCAGCCTGGGTGGGGATGGGGGGGACAGCAGAGAGCAGGGGAGGGGCTTCCTTCCAGCTGAGCTAAGGAGCTCGGTCAGGACATCCCAGACAGCTGCAGCCCCTTGCACCTCTGTGCCCCTGATCGGGGGTGGAGGGTCTGACCCCTCTCCCCACCTTCAGCAGTCCCCAGTGGGGAGCAGGGACCTCCCCCATGCAGCCAGGCTGTGTGCTCCACCCCCCACCCCCACCCCCCGCGCGGTGGACTCACTGCGGCCAGCCCTCGAAGGTGGAGACGGTGAAGAGCGACATCATGGCCGAGAGGACGTTGTCGAAGTGGAAGTCCTCGTGCACCCACTGGCGCTGGAGCAGCTCGAGATGTGTGGGGCTGCCGTCCACGTACTCGATGAAGTAGCCTCTGGAACGGGAGGCGGCGGCATTGCTGAGCAAGGGGGAGGGAACTGGGCCCAGAAACTCTCCCGTCCCCTTGCCCATGACACGCCCGAGCCCACCGGCTGAAGACTCCATGCTGCTCAGAGCACAGGACTCTCTCACCAAGTCAACCTGGGGAACTCACGGCTACAGGAGGCCAGAGGCCAGCGCTTGTCATGACGAGCACCATGGCCGAGTATGCGAGTTCTGACAATATAAGGAATCCACCTTCGTGCAATCAGAGTGAGCGGAGGAAGGATCACCTGCGGACGCCAGGGCTACAACCCCTCTACGACCTGCCTAGCAGCCTCCCCAAGGTCCACCCTTGGTTCCTCTCCCCAGAGTACGTGGGGTGCAGGAGGGGGCTCAGGCAGGGGCCCAGAGTTCACAGGGGGATCAAGACGGTGGATCAAGACAGGGGATTGGGGTACAAGAGGATGTGAGGGCTCTGGAGTGGGGCTGGGGAGGAGGGGTTTTGGGTGCGGGAGGGTACGCCAGGCTGGAACTGCAGGGTTTGAAAGGCACGAGGGGGATCAGGGCTGGGGCAGAGGGTTGGGGCGTGGGAGGGGCTCAGGCATGTGCCCCTCTCCAGCTCCTATGCGGAGGCATGCCCAGGTGGATCTGCACGCTGCCCGGTTCTCAGACACCACCCCTGTAGCTCCCATTGGCCATGGTTTCCAGCCAATAGGAGCTGCAGAGACGGCACTTGGGCAGCATGTGGACCCCCCTGGTCAGGAGTGCTGACCGGAGCCACCAGGGTCCCTTTTCGACCGGGTGTTCAGGTCAAAACCAGACACCTGGTCACCCTACTAGTGCCTTAGCCGTTGGCCTGGCCTTCCTCTGGCTTACGAGCCCAACTCCACCTCGGCCCTGACCATTCGACGCTACCCTCTGCTCTCTGTCCCCCAAAGCAAACTGCCCCCTAGTGCAGGCTTTGCTCTGCATAGAGACCCACGCCTGGGCTCCTCTGCTCCGGAGAACAGGCTGTGAGCACAAGAGACAACCAACCAGGACTATTGCCTCCCCTTCCCCACCAGCCCCCCTCCCACAATGACACCCCCGGTTCCTGCACTCCGGCTGCAGTGTGCACGCAGTGATGACAGGGGGTGCCTACCTGCATTCCTTTACTGTCAACTTGGCCGGATCCGTACAGCTGTTAAACTTCCCCTAGGTTTAAGCAGAGAACCGGAGAATCAGGTGGTGTGCTGGGGGCCACAGCAGGCCTGACTGATAGACCTGGGGAGCAAGGACAAGGGCAGCTGCCGGCAACTGCCGCACCCCCTGGCCTGACCCCCGACCCAGAGGACAGCCTCTCCACGGCCCGTTCCAGCCTGAAATCCCTCATCCATTTTCACAACAGCGCAAGCACAGACCTGCCTGCGGTGCCATATGTGGTCAGGAGGAAACACTTGTGATCCTGAAACACGGCAGGGAGCTGGAGCGGGCGGGGGAAACTGAGTCACACAGGGGGAAGGGATTGGCCAAGGCCACCCGGGTGGTCGGCAGGAAGAGATCCCAATTGGCTGGCTCCCGCTGGGAAGGGAAACCACTTCCTGGCGCTTCCCAGAGCTCCGCCCCCCAGCTCTCCCCGGGACAGGGAGGGCTGGGCGGTACCCGCGCTGGGTTCTGGCCGGGGGGGGCTCTCACCTTGAAGAGCTGCACCCCAATGCAGGCAAACATGAACTGCAGCAGGGTGGTGACAATCACAATGTTGCCGATGGTCTTGATGGCCACGAACACGCACTGGACCACGTGCTAGAGAGAGAAGCCAATGCTGAGATGGGCCATGCCCGCTGCGGGTATCGGCCGTGCCCGGGGGCAGGGGTTGTGTCCAGCCCAGAGCGGATGGGGGACCCTGCACCACACCGGTGTGCCGGGGAAGCGGCTGTTCCAGACGCAGCCGGGGGACAAAACCCCCGGGGGAGCGTGAAGTTAAGGGGGGGCTGAGCCCTGGAAGTGCAGCCCGGCTCAGATGGCCCATGATCTGGCTTGGCCCTGGATTCCTGTGGCAGATCCGAGGGGGGCTGTGTCCACCCCCTATGGGGAACCCTTGTCCCATGGCCTTTCCCACAGGCTGCGAGCGCCCTTCCCCCGCCCGGCTCTCACCTTCAGCCCCTTCGCTCTGTTAATGGCCCGCAGCGGCCGCAGGACTCTCAGCACCCTCAGGATTTTCACCACGGAGATGGCGCTGGACCTGGGGGGGAGGGGGAGCATGGGAGAGAGGGGGGAGTTGCTGGCCTGGAGCCTGGCCAGACAAATCGGCTCCTCACACCCGCTCGGGAACCAGACTGGCTTGCGGCAATGCATCGGGGGAGAGAACACCTGTGCCCCTGTAACACGGGCAGGGGAGCTGTACCCGCCAGGGGCAGGAGGGGGCAGGCCAGGGGTGCAGGAGCAGGAAGGGGTGGGCCGGGGAGGGCAGGCTGGCGGTGTGCTGCAGGGGCACGAGGGAACATGCAATTCAGATTGAAGCAGGTGCCTGCCCACAAAGTCCTTGTGGGTCCAGTTCGTGGCATGCGCCTCTCCCCCCGTTCTCAGGGGTTGTTTCCTCACTCCCAAGAACGTGGCTGAATGACCTTGTGGCACTGAATAGCGAATGCTAATGCAAGGGGAACCACCCAACTCACATGCTTCTGGGCACGGGCTGATTGTCCCAGGGGTCAGGAGGGAATTACTCCCTGCCCTCCATCTGCCCCCCCTGCATCCCAACCATCAGTCACTGGTCACTGCTGGAGGCGACAACTGACCAATGGCCTAACCCATTCTACAGCTGGCCCTGTCCTCTGCTGAACGGGCAGACCTACAACACGCGCTTACTCAATTCCCATGGAGATGAGGGAGACAGCAACCACCAGCAGATCCAGGATGTTGAAGTAGTTCCGGCAGAAGGACCCCTTGTGAAGGAACGCGCCGTACGCGGTCATCTAAAGGGGAGCAGAGGGGAGTTAATGGAACGGGGCAGAACACCTCTAATCCCCTTTCTCACGCAGACACCCGTGGCCTAGGAACCAGGCCCAGAACCACTGAACAAATGCTTCCCTGGGCTACCGTCTCACCACAATACAGCACAGCCAACACTGCCTTCTCCAACTGCTCCGCCTAGGGCAGGACTCGGGAGCTGAGCTGGTCAAAACTCGGCAGTTCTGTTGCATGGGAAATTTCGACCCCTCCGCATTTGGTTTTGTTCCCAATCGGAACAAAAAAATATTTTCAAAATATCCCATGAAACGGACGTTTTGAAAAACATTGGTCTGGGAACACTGCGAAATGCTTTATTTTATTTCTTTTTTTCCTGTTTATTTTGATATTATTTCATAACACGTCTGTAGCATGTACGATTACGAGGGGTGTCTTAAAATGATTGTTTAATTATTCTATGGTTTTTATTATTCAATATTTAATAACAGGTGCGTCAGTCTAGCAGAGAAAGGCATAACATAGTCCCATGGCTGGAAGTTGAAGCTAGACAAATTCAGATGGGAAATAAGGTGTGAATTTTTTACAATGAAGGTAATTAACCAAGGAGCAATTTACCCAGGGCTGCAGTGGAGACTCCATCACTGACAATTTTGAAATCATGAGGGGATGTTTTTCTAAAGGCATTCGCTGTGTTCTAAGGTCAGCGTCACATTGATCAAACCAGATGATCGCCATGGAATCTATTAACCTGTGCATCTTTCAAGCACTTAAGGGCAGTTGCTACTTAGCACCGTTTGAAACAACCATGTGACCCCAATCAGGGAGGAGGCGGAGGAGAGCTGGGATGGGGGGCGGGGTTGGGAGCTGCCAGTGGGTGCAGAGCACCGACCAAATTTTACCCCATTGGTGCTCCAACCCGGGAGCACCCACAGAATCGGCACTTATGGCCCCCAGTGTCTGTCTGTGTGCAGATTCCCCGTTCACGGCAGCCCCTGCTGACTCCTGCTTCTGCTCTGCCCCGAGCAGCGGCGTCCCATCGCGGCGGGTGTCCCCCCCATGACACACCATATCTCCAGTAAGATGGGGTGCGGCTCACCTTCAGGACGATTTCAACTGTGAACACGGAGGTGAAGCCGATGTCAAAATATCCCAGAATCTGTCGAGAAAAATCAGGCAGAGGTTTTGGTAACTCAGGGGGGAGGATGTTATTTGAACGTCCTACGACCGGGAGCACTGGCAGACCGAGCCGGCACCCTGCCCCGCTGAATGGAAACGGCACACCTGGGGCTAAGAATAATTCAACACCACCGCGTGCGTGCTTTGCACTGTGACTGCTCCTTTCGCACCAGCATCTTTACGACACTAATGAATTAAGCCTCCCAGCCCCCACGGCTGTTAGGAAAGGATTATCCTTGGCAGAGCACAGCAGTCCAATGGTTAGAGCCCGGGAGCCAGGATTCCTAGCTACTGTTCTCATCTTTGGGAGGGGAGAGTGTTCATAGAATATGAGGGTTGGAAGGGAGATCAGGAGGTATCTAGTCCAACCCCCTGCTCAAAGCAGGACCAACGCAACTAAATCATCCCAGCCAGGGCTTTGTCAAGCCTGACCTTAAAAACCTCTAAGGAAGGAGATTCCACCACCTCCCTAGGTAACCCATTCCAGTGCTTCACCACCCTCTATTAAAAAGTTTTTCCTAATATCCAATCTAAACCTCCCCCACTGCAACTTGAGATCATTACTCCTTGTTCTGTCATCTGCCACCACTGAGAACAGGCTAGATCCATCCTCTTTGGAACCCCCTTTCAGGTAGTTGAAAGCAGCTATCAAATCCCCCCTCAGTCTTCTCTTCTGAAGACTAAACAATCCCAGTTCTCTCAGCCTCTCCTCATAAGTCATGTGCCCCAGTCCCCTGATCATTTTCGTTGCCCTCCGCTGGACTCTTTCCAATTTGTCCACATCCTTTCTGTACTGGGGCCCCCAAAACTGGATGCAATCCTCCAGATGCGGCCTCACCAGTCAGTGCTCTAGTGGGTAATGCTGCCCATTTAGGTCCAATTCCTGGTCCTGGAATCTTTCCCCAGCTCTGTAAAAATCTCCCCTCTCCAGGCCTCCGTTTCCCCATGTGTAAAACAAGGCGAGTGGCAGTGCTTTGGGGTCTTCAGCTGAAAGGTGCTATACAATCCAAGACAGCTTAAAGGTGGGGAAACTGAGGCAGAAGCGGAGTCCCGATTCCAGTTTTTTTACAGCACTCCCATTTTACCTCAGCTGCGTGCCCCATGCCGCTGAGGTTTCCATGGAAACCTGAGCCGCCAGTCCAGCAATCGAGGGCCCACCAATGGCTCCGGCCCCTGCAGCCAGCTGGCGTATCCTGGGGGGGGGAGGGGGCGACTCCTTCCTGACCCCAAATATGGTGATTGGTTGGACCCTGAACATGTGCGCAAGAACCAGCCAGGCAAGTGCCCCCTTCCCAATGGCCCACCTCCATCCACACTCGTGCGGTCTCCGTGCGCTTCCCAGGGCAGTGTACTGCTCTATGGGCATCCACACCACAGGGGCCGAGCCGCTCCCAGCGGGGAATGAATTTAACCTCCCAGGGCAGCGGGATTATCCCTCCGCTACAGACTGGGAGGGTGCGGCACAGAGAGGAAGTGACTCGCCCAAGGCCACAGGGTAAAGTCAGTGCCAGGGCTGGAATGAGAACCCAGAATCCCCTGCTGTAGCCACGGAACAGGCTTCCCTTCCAGAGCCAGGGAAAGGCCCCAGGACTCCCGCTTCCACCTCCCCCGCACTAAAGTCTCCTTGGACACAAGCCTGCTGAACCGGCGTTCTAGAACACCACAATTCTCCTGGCAGAGCCAAGGACGGAACCCAGGAGTCCTGCGTCAGAATGTCCTCCTCTAACCACGAGCTCCCGCTTTCCCTGCCGTAGCCAGGAATAGAACCCCGGGGTTCTGTCGCCAAAATCCCCTAATCTAACCACTAGGCGACCCTTCCCTCCCCCAGCCAGGGAGAGAACCCAGCTGTCCTGATTCCCAGGCCGCAGCTCCAAACGCTCCGCGGGCACAAGGCAATCGCCCGGCAGGCAGCTCCGCCCTGAGGCTGCCTGTCTCTGGCGGCTCCAACTGCTTCCCCCGACAGCCCCTCCTGGGCACCTTGTTCCTGAAGGACTCAGGCCGGATGGGATCCTCGGCCGCCAGGGAGACGCTGCTGAGCAGGATGAAGAGCAGGATGAAGTTGGTGAACCAGGTGGCGTTGACGATTCGGTGGCACAGCACTCGGATCCTGGGCAAGGGAGAGAGGAGAGGCCGGCTGAGGCGCCACTCCGGGGCTGGCACGGGGGCACTGGAAGCATTGTCAGCGCCAAGGGACAGCCCCGGGCAGCGGGTGGGGAGCGGTGCCCCTGGGGAGATCCCCACGTGCGTCTCGGGGGGTGGCACCCCTCACTGGGTGCGCCTGGCATGCTTGTATCCGGAGACAATTTGCGGGCACAGCCGACTCCCGAGGCTCTAGCAGCCCAGGATAGTGACAGGAGTTGCTGTAGCTCGGTCGGGAGGTTCTAGCCTCCCTGATCACCGCTGGGTTTCTGGCGGGCGGGAGGGGAAGCAGCACCTACTTGTTGGTGGGGCTGAAGATGAAGAAGGAGCTGGCTTCGGGCATGGGCACCGCTTTCTCCTTGAGCTGCAGCTCTGCCAGGGGGCGCGGCCGAGGGCTCAGGGGGATTTCGGGCTCATCTTCCTCGTCGTCACCTGTGGAGCAGCCAGAGGGAGGGAGATGGAGTCAGTCACTTTGAGCTCGCAGGGTGGGGTCCTTCACTTATCGACAACAACGCAGCAGACGCTGAACGTTAGAGAAGGTTCGCTTGGCCCCTCTCCGTCCCGGGCTGCCAACGAGGGATTGTTCCCCTAGCCATCCGGCGTTGGGGATGATGAGATCCCCGCGGTCCAGCTGCCGGGGGAGTCTGCCAAACAGCTTCCGACCCTCCCTGCAGGGCTCCGGGACCTGACGTCTGGCCACGTTTCCTGTGATGCCAGGCAGAGAGTGTGTGGCCATCGCAGTGAGATGAAGGGCTGTGGATCCCCTGGCACTCCACGGCCCCTCGGGGTACTCCCACTGTGGAGCAAGATGCTGCTTGCCACTAGAGACCCATGGGGCAAACCCCTGGGGTATTCTCAGATGTCCCGACTTCAAACCTTCCTGGCCAAACCCAGTTCCCATTGCTGTGGGGGGGTCCCCCAGATTAAGCCCCCTAGTGCACCCCCTAGCAGGCAGCAGGACTCACCCATCAGGGAAGCAAGTAACACGCCACAAGCAATGGAAGAGGCACGTGCAGAGTCTGGGATCCCCCCCGGCACCTGAGGGCTAAAACTCCCTGATCACGCCCCCACCCAGGCACTGCAGAGAACCACATGAAGGTCATTCCAGCTCCACCTCTGCTGGAAACAAGCCATTGGAATAAGCCACTAGCTGAGCTGCCCTCTTGGGATCAGAGCCCTCTGACGGGATCTCCCTCTGCAAGCCCCCCCAGTCCTTTCCAGCGCGCTCAGTCTCTCCGGCTGGAGGCAAGGACCCAGCCAGAGCCTTACCTGGGAAGTCAGCGGAAGGGTAGGGATCTTTGATCTCATTGACGTTGGATTCGAACTCGTCCACTTTTAACTGAGAAGGAGAGAGAGATGGGGTTGACTAGCGGAGCATCCCGGAGAAGCCACCCGTGGCCCTGCCAGGGCTCCGTGCCAGCCTTCCCCAGGCCAGGGGGACTGCACGGCACAGCCAGAGCTCCCATTGGAGCAGGAGCCATCTCTTTGGTCTGTGTTTGTACAGCTCCTAGCACAATGGAGGCTCCTAGGCAGAGGCGGGTTAAGGTTCCCTGGGGCCTTGGGTTATAGAAAGTGCGGGGGGGGGGGCGGCACTCCCTATCCCTTCTGCCTGCGGCCCCGCCCACAGCTCCACCCCTTTCCGCCCCTTCTCCCGGGACCCGCCCCTGTTCCACCCAAGGTCCTCCCCCCTCACTGCAGCCCCACAACCCCTTTTGCTCCTTTCTGCCCCGCCCCTCACACTGCAGGGCCCTGGGGCCACAGTGGGGCGTGAGAGCTGCATCCATCGCAGGGCCGGAGCCGGGGTCTGGACACTGGGGCTTCCCCCGCCATCCCCCTGTGCTTCTGCGATGGACCAGGATCCAGGCCCGCGGGGCGAACAGAATGGATGTCTTGCGACAAGTCTCCAGAGATGCGTCTGCTGAAGCTCAGGATTTTGTCCCCAGTCCTTCCATGGGCCTCGGAGAACCTCTCCCCCTCCCCCCACGGCTATCCACCTTTCGTGCACGCCAGGGCGAGCGATGGGCAAACATGACTGCCCGGTCCCGGACACCTCAACTAACAGGGAAAGTTCCCAGAGACGAACTCAGCGGAGCTGCAGCACCAACCTTGGCGGTGGTGGGGATTCCCTCGGCCTTGGCTTTCTGCTCCAGCTTCTTGGCCAGCAGGAGCTTCTCCTCCTCCGATTTCTCGGGGTAACTCCTGGACGGGGGAACGGAAAAGGAGAGGTGGGGAGTGAAGCCACGGCAGAGACGCAACCAAATTTCTGCTGAGGTGATGCCCAAGACCCCTGGGGCTCGCATTGATTTGCAAGCCCTGGGGAGGTTCCTGTTTCTGAGCAGCAGGGAGCAGCACTGACCGGGACATTTTCCTCCGCTTCCTCTCCTCAGCTTTGGCTTTCTGGGCCGAAGTGAGGCTCTCCGCCTCGGCCAGATTGTCCACAGCGATGGCCAGGAAGACATTGAGCAGGATGTCTGAGGGGGTAGGCAGCTAAGGAAGCGTAGGGCGCATGCTCAGATGTGGGGATTGCCCCGAGTGAGGAATGAGTCCCTTCCGTGGCCAGGGCTTAGAGAGAGCTCGTGCGGTGACACTAAGCAATGTAAGCAGGCAGCTGGGGAGAATCCCAGGCTGTGTACTCATGACAGCTGCCTCTTGGCTATCACCAGTGACCTTCCATTGGTGTCAGTAGTGGGATCCAAAGCCATGAGACCAAGAGAACTGCCCAGCTGATTTTTTTCATTTCTTAACCTCCACTTCCCTCACGCTGTGATGTCTGAACATACCATACCCAGCCCCATAGCCCTCCCCCAGTGCATACTTGAACCTAGTCGTGACTGTGCTGGACAAGACAAGGAAACGCCCAGCTGTTACTCCCCAACTAGAGTGACTACATGTCCCGAATTTATAGGGACAGTCCCCATTTTGGGGGGCTTTTTCTATTACCCCCCACCACGCCCCTATCCCAATTTTTCACATTTGCTGTCGGGTCCCCCGACCCCAACCGGCTGGAAAGCGGATACAGTTCCCGCAGACAAAGAGGATGATGAAGTAAATGCAGACCAGGACGCCGGGGAAGGAGGGCCCTCCGTAAGCCATGATCCCGTTGTACATGATTGAATTCCAGTCTTCGCCGGTCAGGATCTGGGAGATGGGGCGAGGGAGAGAACGGGTCAGGTAGAACCATTCCACTGGATCAGAAAGAACAGAACCCAGGAGTCCCGATGCCGCGTTGCCTGCTCTAACCACTAAGTCACGCTGTCCCCCAGAACCCAGGTATCCTGACTCCAGCCCCTCCTCTATGCGTTAGCCCAGCTGGCTTGATGCCAGCGGGGCCCCGTACCTGGAAGACACTGATGAGGGCCTGGGGGAAGTTATCGAAGGTGCTGCGCCCAACCTCCATGTCTTCAAAGTCGTACTTCCCGCCGAAGAGCTGCATCCCCAGCAGGGAGAAGATGATGATGAAGAGGAAGAGGAGGAGGAGCAGGGAGGCGATGGAGCGGACCGAGTTCAGCAGGGAAGCCACCAGGTTGCTCAGAGAGGTCCAGTACCTAGCGTGAGGAGAGGCACACAGGCTGCTTCCATCGAGGGGCACAATCGGAGAGGGCCTCCCCCAGCCAAATGTCCCCCGTGTGGTCCTGAGGCCAGATGTTAGACAGGAGAGGAGAACAATGCCCAGCTCATCTGTAGAGCTTCTCATCAGTAGATCTCCAAGTGCTTTGCAAAGGAGGCCAGGTCCATTGTCCCCATCTCACAGGTGGGGAAACTGAGGTGCTGGACACGAATGTGGTTTGCCCCAGGTCCCCCAGCAGGCTAGTGGCAGAGCTGGGAATAGAAGCCAATTCCCATTCAAGTGGGCTCTTCACTAGGAAATACATCCTAGTGCTCAGCTCCTGGCTTCGCCACCGATGTCCTGTGCGACCATGGGCCTGGTATTTAGCCCCTCGGGGCCTCCGTGCCCCATGCATGAAACAGGAGTAAGGCTGCTGCTCGGTCGCCCAGAGGGCGTGAGGAGGAATCCATGGCTCTGATGTTATGGTGATGGGGACAGATAGACCTGGGGAGCCGGGTGACCCCCCGTGGCCAGCTTCCCCCATCCCAACCTAGGGACCTCTGGCATTATCAGCTCCCAGCTCTGCGGTGTCTCCGGTATCCCTCTGGCAAAGCAGGCTCCTGCCCCAGATAGCTGGAGGGCCCCTCGCTGGGTCCCACAGGACAGGATGGACTCTTGGCTTGTCTCGTAGCTGGAGGACTCAGACCCTGCCCTCTCCACAGGTAACTACCCGGAGTGCGGTCTACCCCACCACTCGCAGGGCAGCCTGGGGGGGCTGATGGCACTGAGTCAGTGTCAGATTAGAGCCCCCGTGTTCTGTGTCCCCGACCCCTGCTCTGATCCACTAGACCCCACGCCCCTCCCAGAGCCGGGGAGAGAACCCAGGAGTCCTAGCTCTAAGGTCACCAGATGTCCCAATTTTATAGGGACAATCCTGATATTTCAGGCTTTTTCATATATAGTCGCCAATTACCACCCCGGTTCTGATTTTTCCACACTTGCTATCTGGTCACCCTACCCGACTCCTGGCCCCCCCTGCTCTAACCACTAGAGACCACTCCCTTCCAGTGGCAGAACCCAGGAGTCCTGACTCCCGGGCCCCTGCTCTAACCACTAGAGACCACTCCCTTCCAGTGGCAGAACCCAGGAGTCCTGACTCCCGGGCCCCTGCTCTAACCACTAGACCCCACTCCCCCCCCAGAGCTGTAGACACTAGCTATCTTGATCCTGGCCAGACAGAGGCCAGAGAACTCCGCATTTCCCCTTCCTCGGCCTCCGGCAGCTCATAGCTGTGGTCATGCGTGAGGCCTCAGAGGGGGTAAGGAGAGCCCGCGCCCCCCCCCCCCCCGCCCTAGGGAGAGGTGCCCCCACCTGGTGATCTTGAAGATCCTCAGCAGGCGAATGCACCGCAGGACGGAGATGCCCAGGGGGGACATGACGCTGATCTCCACCAGGATAACCTCCAGGAGGCCGACGCACACCACGAAGCAGTCGAAGCGGTTGAAGAGGGACATGAAGTACTGGCGCAGGCCCAGGGCGTACATCTTCAGCAGCATCTCGGCCGCAAAGAGCGCCAGCAGCACCCGGTTGGCGCTGTCTGCGGGCGGGGACCCCGGCCGGTCAGCCCACGTCCACCGCCTCCCTCTCCCCCCCCCCCCGCCCACGATCCCCGGGGGCAGGGCAGCAGGGGGGAGGAGGCCAACTCACAAGGAGCTGCCCAGCTCCCAGCCCTGAGGGGCGGCAGCAGAACGCCCCCTTCCCCACCCCAGCAAGAAGTGGGTCTGTGCACGGGGGAGGGGAAACTACGCGTGCACCCGGGCACTTTTGCGGGGGTGTGGTGCATAGGTGGGGGTGTCTCTCTAGGTGGGTGTTCACGTCCAGGGAGGCGTCTGCACACCCGTGAATGTGGCTGCACCGGACCGGCGGCACCCTCGGGTGCTCCCCGGCACCGGCCCGCCCTGCTCACCTTGCACGCGGGTCAGCCACTCGGGCTGGTGGTGGTGCTCGGAGGCGATGGACAGGGTGTTCAGGGAGATGAGCAGGATCACCAGCCAATAGAAAAAATTGGACTTCACCACCTCGCGGCACTTCCTGCGGAACAGGCGGTTCCAGCGCCTCCACTGCCGGCTAGAGAGACGGGCCAAGAAAGGTGACTTCGGGGGCTCCCTGAACCCCCCGGGCACCCAGCCCCAGAGGGCAGAGTCATTGCAAAGCGCCCTGCCCACCAGTTCCTAGGAACCCGCCCAAAGGGATCGGAGAAGGGTTCTGGAGGCAGGGGTCTTGCTTTGCCCTTCTCTTCCATCCCATCTATTACCGGCATGGGTCAAAGTCCCCACTCAATCCCCACAAAGCCAAATGCACCAGGGTAACAGAGGAGACGCTGCTGCGTTAATGAACAACTTGTCCCAAAGCTCTTGGGACGCGTGCTTCATTTATCCCCATTTTACAGATGGGGAAACTAAGGCACTTGCCCAAAGACTAGAACCCAAGTATCACGGCTGCTCGCCCAGCACAGTATCCATGGGATGCATGCATGGCAGCCGGTCCTGTGCATGCTCTGGAGAGGACACTGCCCTTTAAGGGGTGCGCTGGCATAGTTGGTTCATCGGTCGGAATGGCCTTTGATTTCCTGACACCGCTCACAGAGCCCTGGGATGTGCTGGTTGGGAAGAGGGATAGTGGGGCGGAGCTTGACGTATGGTCTCCAAAGAGAACCAGCCTTTTCCAGAGCCAGACATGGCAAAATCCACCTTTGCAGGGGCTGCACGGAACATGGCGTATCCCCTCCCGCCCCCTAACAAAACCACCCGCTCTCCCGAGAGCAGGAGAGTCGGGGGCAGGCAGGCGAGAGACAGGGACAGAGTGTGCGTGTGTGTACTCACAAGAAGAGAATCCACTTGTTCATGCCCTCAATTTCATACAGGCTCTCGGTCTCCGAGCCCCCTTCCTCGGAGGGCAGCATCCCTAGGAAAGAGAGAGGTCTGCCGTGAGCTGGGAAACCTCCCCCCCCCCCCGCCCCCCCGAGACACCGGGTGACATCGGCAATGGATTCCCACCGGGGAGCCTCCCACAGCACAGCCGGAAGGGGAATTCTGAGGGTATGTCGTCACTACAATCGGAGGTGACGGCAGCTTGTGTAGACACCCCCAAGCGAACAACTACTAACTCCCTAAGAGACACAAACCAATGGAGAGCAGGGTGGATGGAGTTCAGAATTGTTATTACATAGCGCTCCGCAGCTGTGCAAAATGCCCCCCAGAGGAAACCAAGAGCCAAGGGATTCTATCCAAGCAGATAAGAGCGCCCCCGGGAGGTAACTGGGAAGGGGAGTTTGCCAATAACTCTCTTCTATAGCAACTTCCACTCAAGGCCCTCAAAGCCCTTAGCAAATGTGAATGATTTCAGCCCCAAATGGGCAAGTAGGAGTACATCCCATGACGCATGGGGAAACTGAGGCACACACTGGTGAAGTGACTTGCCCAAGGTCGCCCAGTAAGGCAGTGGCAGTCGGGAACAGAGTGCAGGTTTCCTGAGGCCTAGACTGTCTTTCCTCTCCAAAAAGCTCTTCATCTCTGGCAAGTCTGAAGCAGCGTCTAATCCTTGAGCCTGGATAATGTCAAGGGCCGGGCAGCCTCCCTCAATGAGGGAACTAGGAGCCAGTGCACCCCTTCCCCCCACCCGGCTCATCCCACAGACACCCCCCCAGCCCCAGTGGAGGATTTCATCATTCTCCAGAAGCCAGAGGGAAGCCAGGATTTGCCCAGGTGGGGATGGTACCTTCTCCTCTGACCCGGTGGCTGTCCATGACTTCGGCATGGGTGATCCAGTCCATGTAGCCCTTCAGATCCTCCTCCAGCTGTTGCTTCTCCCGCAGCTTCTGGAACGTGCCCCGGGACTTGGCCTTCTCGCGCTCCTTGGTGAACTCCCTGGAACCAACCCAGGCGGCTGGCATGAGGCCAACAGAGAGGGGGCGGCTTCAGGCCAGACCTTGCTCATGGGACACGCTCACCAAGTGTGTGCTATGTCCCATTTTAGTGGCTAGTCCCCAGAGAGGATAAGAGCCTACTACTGCTGCCAGCTAGTGGAATTACTCCTTTAACGCAACTGGAGACTGAGAAGGGATCAGTCCTGCCTTTCATTTTTGTTATAGAATACAAAATCGGGTGGGCTGGGAATACAGACCTAACACCAGGAAATGCTTCCCTATTCCTCATTTTTTTATCATCCTGTGGAACTCCTTGCCACAGGACACCGGAGAACCAACTACTACCGCTAGATTAAAAGACCAGCTTAACATTAGGAGCACTAATGGCTGTCCCCACTGCTGCTGTGGAGGCACACGGGAGTATCCAGCACTGGGAAGCTCACACAGCCAGAGGGTTCAGAGAGACACAGAGAGAGAGAGCCAGCTGTGCCCCCTTTCCCATGCTCTCCATAGTAAAGGTGTCCTGCCAAGGGGGGAAAACATCAGGCTTGGCCTTTCTTTTGCTCCTTTCTGGGGGATAAAGCCGGCCTGGACAGGACTGGTGGGTTTGTTTTCAGTGGCTCTTTACCCGCTTGCTTTCCTTCGTGTCTTGCCTGCGCTGGCAGACTCGAGGGACCTGGTTAGCTGCAGGGACCTGGTTAGCTGCGAAGGGAAGGGAATTTTACGGGGACTATTTAAACCTGCCGTCGGAGCAGGGACTGTCTTTGTGTTCTGTGTTTGGACAGCATCTAGCACGGTGGGGTCCTGGACCGGGACGGGGGCTGATAGGTGCTACCATATCTTGATAGCCAAGGGACCAGGGAAGAAGGGAAGAAGAAAAGGGAAGACAGGTAAAAAAACCTCTTCAGGCTCTCTGTTCATGTCCCCAAACCCAAGCAGGGGCCGCTGGGACGGAGGGAAGGGAGGGGGGCACCGGGCGGCCCGGGCGTCTTACCCGCTGAGAACGCCCAACACCAGGTTGAGAACGAAGAAAGAGCCCAGCAGGATGAGGCTGACGAAATAGATCCAGGGCCACTCGTTCCCGATGGCGTCGTTCACCTGAGCAGGACAGAGGCAGATGAAGACCCGGGGGGGAGAAGCAAATCCCCCTGGCTCGGGTAAGCCCGTTACTGGAGTAGCGGAGCACCTCCCAGTCTTTACGCATGGTGAACTGAGACACAGAACGACTAAGAGACATGCCCAAGGTCACACTGGGAGTCTGTGGCAGAGCAGGGAGTTGACCCTAGATCTCCCAGGTTTCAGACTTGTCCCTCCCCATCAACCAGAAACCCCTAGGAGGAGGAAGGACCCAGTGATTAGGGCACTAGTTTAAGGTTTTGAAGACCCAACTCCCTACTCTGCCACATACTCCTTGTGTGACCTAGAGCAAGTCACTTAGCCTCTGGGCCTCAGCTCCCCATCTGTGCAATGGGAATAATCGCACCGTCCTGCTTGCCTCCCAGGTGTGCACGCAGGGCAGCGGGGTAACGGCGATGAAATGCTTTGAGATCTAATGGTGAAAAGCACCGTCTCGGAGCTAGGTGGCGGTGATTATTAAAAGCCACCAGATACATCAGACGGTGTCTCAAGCTGCCCTCACCCCATGCTCCTGGAACGAAGGGTGCCCTGAAGGGTGCCCCACCAAGCGCTCTCCAGAGACAGAGGCGGGGCTGGAACTCAGCTCTGCAGTCCCCAGCCTGCCCCATAGCCATCCACACCCTCCTTCCTCCCCTCCCGTTCGTCGCGGCTTGGGGGCACGTTTAAGGTCGCTCCAGAGCGGAGGAGCCGTCCGAGGCTTCGCTCCCGCCAGGCCCCGGTCTCAGCGGTGCTCGGCCAGAGACGGGCTCACGGGTCGGCAGGGCTCCAACCATTTGGGGCTCTGCCGGGGGAAGCCGGCGCCTCCCACCCCACCCAACAGCGGGGGGGGGGGAGGGGGGAAGGAGCATCGCTCAGTGGCTACGTTCTCCAGGAGTCTGGGGGGGGGCTCGCTGCACCCCGAGCGATTTCCACCCTTCGGGGAGCCGGGCCAGCCCACTCCGCTCGGGGCCACGTTCTTGTTCAAAGAGCGGGCCGGGGTCCCCTCTCCAGTGGGTGGCCGGCACCCACCCAGTAGAGGACTTCGGTCCAGCCCTCCATGGTGATGCACTGGTACACGGTCAGCATGGAGAAGCCAAAATTGTCGAAGTGGGTGATGCCGTTGTTGGGCCCCGGCCACCCGCCCCGGCACTCGGTGCCGTTCAGGGTGCAGTGGTGCCCGTGGCCGGTGCTGGCGCACGGGGCTGGCTTCTCCGTTTCCACGGTGGCGATGACGTCTGAGGGGAAAACCGAAGTCAGGCTGAGGAGAGGACAGGAGGACAGCGACCTGCCCACAGCTTTGGTGAAGTGCAATATACCTTCTAGCCATGCCATATAGCCGTATAATGCCCCAGCCATGCCGTACGCCTCCCAGCCATGCCATACAGCCTTATAATGCCCCCAGCCATGCCATACGTCTCCCAACCATGCCATATAGACTTATAGTGCCCCCAACCATGCTATGTACCTTCCAGACATGCCATACAGCCTTATAACACCCCCAGCCATGCCATACAGCCATGTAACACCACCAGCCATGCCATATACCTCCCCACCATGCCATATATCCTTATAATACCCACAGCTGTATCATACTCCTCCCCACCAAGCCATACAGTGATATGCTGTCCCCAGCCATGCCATACAGCCATGCCCTGCTCTTGTGCCAGCAGACCCAGTGAGAACACTGGGTGCTGGGCTTCCCTATGCCACCGATGGATTTACGCCACAGCCACACCCCACAGCAGCAGTGCCCCTCCTCCCCGCCCCGGCTGGTGGGAGGGTGGCCCCCGCGCCAGACCTGTCCCGATGTAATAGCAGGTCTTGTGCATCTTGCCCTTGAAGAGCTCCTGCCCGACGATGGCGTAGATGATGATCATGAAGAGAACCAGCAGGGCGATGTGAAGCAGAGGCACCATGGCCTTGATGATGGAGTTCAGAACCACCTGCAGGCCTGCCGGAGAGAGGGGAGGGGGACGGGTCAGTCCCGCTCCCCTCCTGATGGGCCGCACCGCAGGGTCTCAGACACATGGAACTACTTCCCCGCCGCAGCACACGGCCAGGAAAGGAGGGAGGGACCCGGAGCCAGCTCTCGCCGGCGTCTTAACCACTAGGCCACCCTTCCTCCCCCTACACGTTCCAGGACTGTGGGCAGGAGAAGGAAAGCCCTGGTGGCTGAAATCTCTCCATCCCATCACAGGGGGGCAGCAGCTCCAGGCCCCCAAAGCTGCCCCAGAGCGATCGGGGAAGGCCGAGGCCCCGCAGTCCATCTCCTTCAGGGAGGGTCTCGGGCTGGGGACATCTGGCGCCTAGTCACTGGGGTGACACCCGCCAGCTCCTTTCACACCAGGCTGCGGTGGGATTGGCGCGTGCTGGGTCACTCGCCCAGGGATGCTCTAGAGCTGATCCCGCCGAGCCCCAGCTGGGAGGAGGCCACAGGCCTACAGCAGCTGCCGTGCCCCTCGCCTCCCGCCCTCCAGGCAGCTTTGACCCACTTGGCACTCCCGACACCAGGCGCAGGGGTCTCAGCACGCGGAAGGCTCGCAGGGCTTTAACGTCAAAGCCGCCCTTCCCCGTCAGCGGGGCGCCCTGCATCACGTTGATTTGCTCCACCACCACCGTGACCAGCCTGCCAGAGCAGGAGAGGGACAGGGAAGAGAGGGGAAGAGGGAGGCAAGAGGAGGAACGTGGAGGGGGAAGGAAAGGGAAGAAAGAGACAGTAAAAAATCCAAACAAGTCAATTTCACCCCGTAGGGGCTGGGCCGGGGAAGTTCCCACAGCGGCCCCGTCAGCTAACCCCTAACCTCATCGCAGACCCAGCCCAGACGGCTCGGGATGGCTCCCCTCCCCCCCCCCCCCCCCCATTTTCATCATGGCCAGCAAATGGAGATCGGTTATTCTCACGGCTCTGCTTCAGGGCCAGCCCGTGTGCAGAACCGGTCGGGCTCGAAGGAGGACGTACGAGTGGAGCGAGCATGAGTGCGCTCAGGGGAGTCGTACCAGCTGTGGGGAAAGGCACCAGAGCTCCATAACGGGAGTCCCTAGAAACGCTCCCGCGGGCTTCGGCTCAAAGCCCAGGCGTCGGGGCCCGGTGGCGCCGTCCTTCCCACGGTCTCACAACCCGCCCCAAGAAAAACCAGGACGTGTTTTCTAAGAAACCTTCTGCGCCCCCGCCCCCCACCCCAAAAAAAAAAATTACCCCCAGCCCTCCCTTACCCCAAAGAGACAATGGCGAAGTCCAGCACGTTCCAGCCGTTTCGGAGGTAGGCGTCCGTGTGGAGGAGAAACCCATAGGCGATGATCTTGAGCGTGGCTTCGATGGTAAAGATGATCAGGAAGATGTATTCGATCTTCTCCTGTGGGAGACCAAGGGCAGAAGGGACCCATGGACCAGCGATGAGATAACAGACCACAGACTTCTAGTGAGGGGAAATAGCACAGCAACTCTGAGACCCCCGACCCCCTCCCCACAGCAATCATCCAGCAAAGTGCCGCTTGTTCCTTGCAGAATTGCCAAGGCTTGTGATTGTAGAGTGGGTGACGGGATGTCGGGGGGTTCTGAGCCGGTCTGGTGCGGGTGCAAGAAGCGGCAGCCCCCTTGCGAAGCTCAGTCCCGCTGGAAGCCGGCCGAGCCAGGACTGGCTCCGCTCCCTCTTCCCATCCGGTGAGAAACAGGGACAGGCAATACCTCTGCTCTTTGCCCCTCCAGGAGCGGATCTGGGACGGGACAGAAGTAGCCACCCCTAACCTCTCAGCTTGGGAAAGGACACCACTACACACACACACACAGCCTGGGAAAGGTGGGGGGTGGGTGAGGAAATGGAGGAGGAGCAGAGGTGAGTCTCCGGGGGCTGGACTGAGGAATTGGGGGGTGATGCCGGGGCTGAACTGATGGGGAGGCTGCAAACGCGAATAATATTTAAAATAAACAGGATTTATTTTTAGTTATTTGCACAAGGATGAATTAAAAACCACCTTATTCATTGTAATGACTGGATAATGTATATATCCCCAAGCAATTATCAGAATGATACAACCACAGAAGGAGGTTTAAATTATTTCTGAAATACTTTGAATGTGACTGAATTGATTAGTTTAAAAAAAATCCTATTTCGGGATGATGAATGGAATTACTGCGCTGAGCTAAGGAAAGCGCCGGAAGGCTCTCGGTGGTGTAACGATATTCTTACGTGTCAAGATCTTACAGCTCACCTCGTGATTCAAAAATCATTGGAGAACGTGACGCGCCGAGAGAATGCTTCGTGTTTCATGGCCGCCATGTTATGAGCCTTGTACAGGACATTAACAGAAGCACGACTATTCTATTGAAATGAATCTCTTGCTACTGAGGATTAGCCCAAATACAACTTCTCCTTTTGAATTCCCCTGACGTATGTCTGTATACCTGCAGCCTCCATTGAAGCAGCCAGGGAGAGGTCCATGTGCATTAAAGGTTGACTTAACTAGATATTGTCTGACACACACACAGAGACAGAGACAGAGACAGAGACAGAGACAGAGACAGAGACAGAGACAGAGACAGAGACAGAGACAGAGACAGAGACAGAGACAGAGACAGAGAGCTCGGAAGGCAAAAAACAGATTGAAAAACAGAGTCCGATGATTTTTTTTTTAAATCTCACTGATTGCGAGGCCAATCAGACGACTTTAGGGGATCTGAGTCACGGTCCTGCTTTGAGCAGGGGGTGGGACTAGGTGACTTCCTGAGGTCTCTTCCAACACGAGTCTTCTATGATTCTTGATCTCCTGGGACTGGCAATACTGCTATAGGATGAGAATCTCTAATTCACGTATCCCGCTGTTAAGTGGGGAAAACACAGCAAACCCAGTTTAATACTCGTTGAGAGACTTCCCTTCCTTTGGCTCCACTCTCTCACTAAGAGGTTTGCTGATCTGCATGTAATTTGCATCCATAGCCTCCCACTAACTCTAAACTCGACTAGCATTCCTTCCACAGCCATCTCCCAGGTCACCTCCACACCTGCTGCTCCTGCTCACGCACAGCCTCTTACTCCTTGGGGAAATTCTGCGCCACCACGCAGTGCAGAATTTTGCAGAATTCCCTGTTCCCCCTGCAGAATTTCTGGCCACCACTAGGGGCCGCTGGACTCTGCCAAGCCCAACTCACCATGAGTGGAACACTTTGATCCTCATACTCCCGGGGACAGGGAGGAGGACCCAGACAGCTCTGCTAAAGGATGAGGAAGGGCAGGGCTGCACCACACCCCCGGTGGGACAGTAAAGAAGCTGGAGGAAATAAAGGCTGTGGGGGCCTGTGACAAAGTAGGAATACTGTGTGTGTGTGCCTCAGTTTCCCCTATGCATTTCTTAAGTGTCTATGTGAAGGAATAGGGGCTGACACTGGAAGCAAGGAGGCAACGCCCTCTCCCCTCTCAAGGTATGCATCCCTGATGCTGTAATCTGACCCCAAGTGGGGGAGAGAGGTCAGGTGATACCTCCTGCCCAGGAGGGAGACAAAGGGAAGAGAGAGGAGGGGCTGGGGGGAGAGAGTTTTTCAATTTTGGAGTTTGCAGCTGGCTGGAAAGATGGTTTAGAATCTGAAGCTGTGTGGGCAGAAGAGAGGCAGGCCCAGGCAGGGTCTAGTCTCCCTGGGGCCCCCAAAATGGATCCAGCCGAGGGCTCATGCTCACTGTATGGTCTGGGTGAGACCAGATAGAGGTCATCGAATAAACCTCTGTTTTACTGGCTGGCTGAGAGTCACGTCTGACTGTGGATTTGGGGTGCAGAATCCACGGGCTCCCTAAGGACCCCACCCGGGCGGGATTGCTGGGGGAAGCGCACGGAGGGGCAGAAGGTGCTGAATGCTCCGAGGTCAGACCCAGGAAGGTGGAAGTGGGGACCCGTGAAGCTCCTAGCCTTGGAAACAGGCTGTGTACGGAGAAGGGGCCCTTCACCCAAAGTCCTGTCTGGCTTCCTAGGGAGCGGTTCCAGAGCATCGCCCGGGCACTCCGTGACAGGGCCCTTCATCCTCACACTACATCCAGTCCCCCCCAGCTGGGTCCCTCACCCCCACTTCAGCCAGTTCTCCCATTAGTGGGGCCCCTCACTCCCATCGCAACTCAAACCGAGCCCCGGTTTTGCCCCCGGCTGAGCCAGATGGTTCCAGCTGCCTTTGTGTTGTGAGCCCCTCTCGCCGCTCATGGCAGGAAACTGGGATTTGGCCAACCCGGGGAAGGGGAGAGCGAACCTCTAAACTCCATCTGGGCAGAGCGGACGCTGCTCCCCTCCTCTCCAGCCTTCACCCAGGGGCTTTGCTGCCTGGCACTTCGGCTGACTCAGCGCAGCTGCCTGCCGCCAACAGGGCCCAGAATAGTGGCTACGCTTTGCCCCGGGCACGGCCGTGGCTGCCGCCTGTCCGTCACCCCAGCTGACGCTCATCACTGCCTCTTGCTGGGTAGGGTGACCCGATGTCCCAGTTTTATAGGGACAGTCCCGATTTTGGGGTCTTTTTCTTACATAGGCTCCTATTCCCCCCACCCCTGTTCTGACTGTTCAAACTCGCTGTCTGGTCACCCTGGGGCTGGGGCCTCTTCCAGGCCAGGATTTAAATACTTTAGAACCAGGCAGAGATTTTTTTTGGGGGGGGGGGAGGGTTTGGTATTTATATTTATGGTTTCACATTCACATCCCACAATAGCAGCTCCCGCAGGGGCACTGCCACGGGGCAGGGAGATCCCCCACTTTGGGGGTGGCTGAAATCTTGACCCTGCCTGGAATTAAAACCCTGAATGTGCTTTGAGGACAAGGGGCTCAGCCCCTCCATGCTGCCTCGACTCGATGCCCCGGCTATTTTCAAAAGGTGGGTTTGGAGCACAAGGGAAAGAACCAGGTTTGCCACAGGGACTTTGCATGGAGCGAGACAGCGCCGGGGGGGCACGTACGACACTGGGCCGAGGCGGTCTCTTACCAGTCTGGAGTTGGACGCGTTGGTATCATCCTCCGGCATGGGCAGGTAGACGGCCAACGCCACGCAGTTGGCAAAGATGGTCATCAGGATAATGATCTCGAAGGGTCTGTGGGGGGCATTAAGGAGAAGCACAGAGCCGAGGCGGGGTCCCTGCGGTTGCCATCAGACCTGCCCCTCCCCCAGTTTCAGAGCCTCTTACAGATCTGGGGCACAGGCCATCAGTCTAGACAAATCTGCCTCTGATTGGCTGCCTTCCCCACTGCCCCCCAATACTCGCCACCCCCACTCCGTACACCCCCAGAACGTTCACAATGCATGGTTACAACCAACTCCCTACCAAGCCACCAGCCTGGCCTTTGAGCAACTGCTACCGTGAGTGGGCTGGAACCCGGCCCCTTCCCCTCGCTGCACCCCCAAAACAACAAACCAGGTGAACCCAGTGCATTGTGGGTATAAATAGCACCCAGTGCATTGTGGGTATAAATAGCACCCAGTGCATTGTGGGTACTTACTGCTTCTTTGACCTTCCTGCTGGCACACCTATCTATGTCCAATAGCAGGCCCATTAGCTCTCAGGGCTACAAGGGGTTGGGTGGTTGCGGCAGTGACCTGGGAGTCGTAGGTTCTAGTCCCACGTGTGCCACTGATTTTCAGGCTCACCCTGAGCCAGTCACTTCTGCTTTCCGTGTGTCTTGTCCCACGTGTGGCCTGAGGGCACTACTCGTGTTACAGCCGTGAGAGGCAGTTGTGAGAATTCATTCATTCCATGTTTGCAAAGCCGCGAGAGCGTCTCGGGCAAAGGCAGCCCAGAATGTTGTTAAAAGGTTTAAAAAGAAACCACCAGGTCCCATAGGCCTTTGCATAGGGTAGGACAGGGAGTGCTCCCTCCCCACTGAAATGCAGCCACTTCTGGTGTAGAACACTGCCTGGGAGGAAGGAGGAGTTAACAACAGCTTTTAGGCAGGAAGGATTTTAAGGAGGCAGAACGTGCCAAACTGGAGCGTACCCAGGACAAAGGCGCCATGTGCCACTTCTTCCAAAAGGTACCACGGACCCTTTAATAGCCACGACCCCCACACTCAGTCTGATCCAGCAGTGACGGGCACCCGGCTGGTGCAGTGCTTCAGTACTGAGTCAGTGAGAGAAGCCTGCAGTCCCCCTCCTCCCCCTCCCCCCCAGTACAGGGACCCTGATGGCCAAACCCCTAGGACGACCCCCCTCTTCCTTGTTTCAAGGATTTCCCCAGGAGTGAAATAGCGCCCTCAAGTCAAGGAAGTGCCCAGATACCCCGCCCGATAGCCAGATTGCAGCCTGCTAGTACCCCCAGGTTGAGTCCGGGCCCTTCGGGATCCGAAAAGCAACATGAGCTAATGGAGTAAGGTCCAGCTCGTTAACTATAATTAGTGATTGACCCAGTTGGAGCCAAAACGGCCTCGACTGCCAATGAGGTTTTGGCTCCTAAGTCCCTTTTGAAAAGGATATGGAGGCTTCCGAGCACAGCGGTGCCTAAATACCTTTCCAATTCTGGGCCTTGGGCTATTAGCTGGAAGCAGCGGCATCCTCCTGAACACTTCTCGCGGGTCAGCGTCACCGGCGTGGCTGCCCCGTAGCGCTCTCTGCGGGCCACGCCGGGCACTGCAGGCAAGCTCTGCCTCAGTTTCCTCCTCAACCCTCAGCCTTCCCCACACCGGCTGGAGGTGGCGATGGGGCCCAGCCCTCCGGCCAAGTCTGTAACGGAACTTCCCCCCTTCCAGGGGGGAAAGAATCCAAACACACAAAAGGTTCTTCCACCCCCTCTGGGCTGTCATTCCCTCCTCCGGGGTCCAGATCTGAGGCCGGAAGGGCGCATTTTGCCCATCTGGTCTGATCGCCTGGTATCACACTGTCACGGAGTGCCCGGGTGATGGTCTGGAACCCTATGAAGCCAGTTGGGACTCCGAGGGAAAACGTCCTCTCTCCGTACACAGCCTGTCTCCAAGGCGAGGAGCTTCACGGGTCCCCACTTCAACCTTCCTGGGTCTGACCTCGGAGCATTCAGCACCTTCTGCCCCTCTGTGCACTTCCCCCAGTGAGCCCGCCCGGGCGGGGTCCTGAGGGAGCCCGTGGATTCTGCACCCCAAATCCACAGTCAGACGTGACTCTCAGGCAGCCAGTAAAACAGAGGTTTATTCGTCGACAGGTACATGGTCTAACACCGAGCTTGTAGGTACCCGAACCCCTCAGCTGGATCCATTTTGGGGCCCAAGGGAGGCCAGACCCTGCCTGGGCCTGCCTCCCTTACCCAACTTCACACTCAAACCCCTCTCTCCATCCAGCTCCAGGTGACATCCCTCCCCACACTTGGGGTCAGATTACAGCTTCAGGTATGGACACCTGCAGAGAGGCTCTGCTTTGCAACACTATCAGCCCCTATTCCTTCACATAGACTCAAGAAATGCATAGGGGAAACTGAGGCACACACAGTATTCCTACTCCATCACACACACAGGGCCTGAACTCACTCCTCCAAGCTAGAGCTGGGATCAGAGAGAGGGGAGCGGTGGATGGAGGGGGCGAGGTGGGGGGAAGACAGAGATGGTGATGCGGGAAGAGACGGGGAGAATGGAGGAGAGGAGGAGGGAGAGGGAAGGGAGGGGCGGAGGGGCAGCCAGAGCCATCCATCTGCGATGTCACACAGCAGCTGCGGCTGACGCACTCGGGGAGTTATTCCAAGCAGCTCGCCGTGTCCCTCTCCATCCCTCCCCCTCCCGGACTGACATTTTCTCCCCCGCCCCCGCCCCCGCCCCGCCTTTTTCCTCTTCCCGCCACCCCTGCCCGATCCCTGCCCTGGCTTCCCCAAGCACCCGGCCCCTTCCTGCCACCAACGCACCCTGGACACAGGTGTCACCGTCCCTGCGTGTCGGTTCTCCCCTCCTAGCCCTGTCCCCGAACGGGCTCAGCCTCTCACATTCCTTCCCCAAGATGGTTTCTGCCTTCCCTGGATTCCTGCCAGCCCCAAGTCTACAGCTTCCCGCCTGCAGTGAAAGCAGCGTCTCCCCTTCTCCCCCCCCTCGGCCGGCCGCACGGCGCAGGGAAGAGGGGAACCCCTGGAGTGATTTCCCAGGGCCCCGTCTTCGGTTGGTACCAAAGAGCCTGAACAGAAACCACAGCATCCCGGATCCAAACCTCGTCAGTTCCTCTGACCCAAACAGCCCCCCTTGTGCTGAACACAAGTTACCGCCCGCAACTTCATCCCGAGAAAACACAGGCCGGATCCTGATCTCCCCCGACTCCAGCTTTATGCCACTGAGTGCTAGGGTGACCGGATGCCCCGATTTTAGAGGGACTGTCCTGATTTGGGGGTCTTTTTCTTATCTAGTCTCCTATTACCTCCCCACTCCATCCCCATTTTTCACACTTGCTCTCTGGTCCCCCTACAGCGTAGCAGGTCACAGAATCAGGCCCCTCTATATTTAGCTTTTCCTCCGCCTCCCCGGCTCTTTCGCATCGGACGGTACAAACAGGCACTTCGTCCGCCCTCGGGAGCCGGGAAACCACATCTATCGCTCACCGCGTTGAAACCGGTGCCCACCTCCCAAACGGCCCCAAACATTCTCTCCTAGGCCGCGGATTAAGCCTTTCCTCTAGCTCGCTGCTGCGTCGAGTCATTCCCCCCGACCACGCTTCCCGTGCCCCCTTCGGCCCTTCCCGGGTGTCGGCCGCCCACATTTCTAGACACCCCCTCTGCCCCAGGCCTGGTCTCCCCTCCCTGGCTAGAAAGGATACTTCCATTCCACAATGCTGATGCAGGCTTTCCGCAGCGGGTGCTGAAGGGTTAAGCAGAACAGAGCCCTGGCTGGCCGGGGCGCTGCGGGTGGCACCGGTTTCTTGGACTTTTCTCTCTGTTGCTTTTTCTTCTGATCGTCCTGGGCAGAAGCAGGCTCCATGATCTTCCGTCCCTAGCTGCCTCCTCCCGCCGTTTTCCTCCCCCGCCCCCTCCTCCCACGGCCGAGACCCCTGTCCCCAGCCCCTTCTGGTTCTCTTCTGCGGAGCCAGGCTCCTCGGTGCAGGGCGGGGGCGCCTGGAAATTGCACTCACGCTACATACACAAATGCACCAGGCAGGAGTTTAAAATTAGACCCCGTCCCGGCTCCCTGGTGCTGTCAGAGTTCCTGAGACAGCAAAAGAAGCCCAGCAGCTGTTGCTTATCCCGAAGCCGGTAGCTGCTTCCCAAGCTCCGGTTCCAGGTCAGGAGTGGGGGGTGAGGGATCCACTTCCAGAGGGAAATACTCCAAGAAAAACCCTCTTCGGCTCTCCCTCTGGCTTCTGAAGCAGCCCAAGGAACCATCAGGCTGTTTAAACAGCACAAGCTGCCTGCTTTGTCCAACTGGGCCCAGGGTGCGTCGGAAGAATGAAGCACCAGCCCTCTTACTGCGGTCGCGATGGCCAGTTGGAAAGGCCTTCGCCTCTCCCGGCTGGTGTTCGCTTTCCAGGAACCCTCCCGGCCGGTGCGTTTGGGATAAACATTCCCCATCCAAGCAAATGGACACAATCCCCGTCCCAGCACGTGTAGAATCTAACCAGACTCGAGTGGGAGGAAGGTAGAGTTCAGATCCCCACGTTGTAGAAGAGGAACAGAGCCCGGCGGGCCAGATCCTCGAAGGGATTTAGGCACCTAATTCCCGCTGTGCTCAGGGAGAATCAGGCACCTAATTGCCTTTGAGGATCTGGGTTCAAGTCCCACAGTAGCAAAGCCAGGTGCGGCATGCGGTTCTCCCAAGCCCTAGGCCTGGGTGGGAACCCCGGGCGCCTCCTTCCGCACGGCGGAGGAGCCACAGAAAGCAGGTGCCAAACTCGGAGCGTGTGTCCCTGGATCCTGACCATGACTAGCAGGCACTTCTCCGGGGCCCGCCCAGCAGAGGGGCACAAAGGGGTGGGGGAGTCGGCAGTGCTATTGGCCTCATCCAGAGCGAGGAACCCAACCAACGTCTCCTGTTGCCTCCGCTCAGCTGCCAGGGAAATTCAGTGGTTTGTAAGGGTGGGGAAGCTCTGGAGCAGGCTCCCGAGGGAGGCCGTGGAACCCCCGTCCCTGGGGGGTTTTAAGACCAGGCTGGACAAACACCCGTCAGGGATGACTACACTTGATCACTTCCCAAGGTCCCTTCCAGCCCCACATCCCAAGGATTCCATAGGGCTTGGTCTGATTTCACCCCCTAAGAGGGTCTAGTACTGGCTTGCCCCACACCCAACGTCTTGTCTTACCTCTCCCTCGCATGGCTGAGGTTTACACTGAATGATCTGCCTGCACGTCCCCTAGGATAAAGTCTACATACAAACAGTTAAATACTCAGGTGGTGTTTTAGACTTTGCCCTGCTACAGGGGCCTTCACCCTGGATGTGTTTTACCAACATTACTAGATAATAATGCCGAGCACCTGCAGAGAACCTTGTCTCTGCAGATTTCAGACCTCTCTAGAAAGGTGGGCCAGATGTATTATCCCCATTTCACAGGTGGGGAAACGGAGGCTCGGAGAGGCAACATGCTCAGAGTCATGCAGCAAATCCACGGCAGAGCTAACAAAATAACCGTATCTTGTGCTCATTAACCTTGCTCCCTGAGCACTTGACAGAGAAAGAACGGAGCAGTGTCAGAAACTCTAGGCCCACATCAGCCAGCAGGGCTGGGACAGACCCCTCCCATTCCTTGCCCTGCAGCTGGAGGGGCTCCCCACTCTGCCACGGCTCGTACCACCTCAGGATCACGTCCTCTGCCATGGAACTGCTGGCCTTGGGCGCGTCCGGATTTGAGCGACACGGGACTGAAGGAGACTCCCACAGCTCCAGGCCTGCTAACCAGCGGGGGGAGGGGAGACGCCGCAGCTGTTCCTGTCCATTGCTGTGCACTGTGGGAGAATCAGCCCCGCAGTAAAGGGGTAAAATTAGCAACATTAATTCCACCCCCTTCCCTCTCAAATGGGTCAAACATTCCTTCCCAGCCCCCAAAGGATGGGGTCCCTGGGGGTATCATGGGCAGCGCTCACCACGTCTGACTGTAGTCCTGAGGGGGTCCCTATTGTGCCCTCCCTCCTCCTCCCACTAATCACTGTCCCCATGGCACTTTGGGATTCAATCCAGGAGCTCCTCTGCTGCAGCCCCAGCGGAGAGTTCAGCCCCGTCCCAGCACTGCAAGCCGCTGGAAGTGCCAGGGAGGGTCTCTGGGGACATCTGATGGCAAGCTGGAGTGTGGCAAGCCGTTTGGAATTAGACTCCTAGAAGATCAGGGTCGGAAGGGACCTCAGGAGGTCCCTTAGTCCAACCCCCTGCTCAAAGCAGGACCCACCCCAATTACATCATCCCAGCCAGGGCTTTGCCAAGCCAGGCCTTAAAAACCTCTAAGGAAGGAGATTCTACCACCTCCCTAAGGAACCCATTCCAGTGCTTCACCACCCTCCTGGGGAAAAAGTTTTTCCTAATGTCTAATTTAAACCTTCCCAGCTGCAACTTGAGACCATTACTCCTTGTTCTGTCATCTGCCACCACTGAGAACAGTCTAGATCCATCCTCTTTAGAACCCCCCTTCAGGTCGTTGAAGGCAGCTACCAAATCCCCTCCTCATTCCTTGATTTCACTTACTGAGTGCAGGGAAAAAGAAATTGACTCAGTGCTGCAAAAAGAGAAATTGACAATTTAACACTCACAGCCGTGTCCTATCTCACTGCAAAAATCCTGAGAACTGTTAATAGGTCAAAAGGGAAAAGAAGCACTTATGAAACTGAACGAAGTAGTTCAGGACAGAGTTCCTGAAGTGCAATATGGCTAATTACACCACACTGAACCGATTTTAAACGCTCAGGGACCAGACAGAAGAACATCTTTTCTGGAACTCATGAAGGTCCGTAAGGAACATGACCTGGGACTTTTGTATCCTGCTGGATTTGACCTATTGGTGCTTTGGGCCACCTTACCTGTTACAGGTACAACTGCAGAAAAATGTTTTTAGTGGAAACTTAGTAGACTTCGCAGCAGCCTGATAGAAGCGCGTCTTCAGCAACTTAATTCTTGCAGTAGACGGATTTAACCCAGTGTGTTACCCAGAAGAGGCTGTGAATACCTTTGTTCAGTTGGCTCGCCGGTGCACGGATCGTTGTTGAAATGGGGAGCGTATTTCTATGCCGATGATGTAGGTGTGTGTGTTGATATGGTTTAATGTGTGTAATAGGTATGTGTTTAACTTACCCCTCCAAAAGCGATTCAGTTCAAATTCCCACACACCTGCCCCTGCCCACCAGCGGCTCAGGGATGCTCTGCCCGCTTGCTGAAGCAGGAGTGAAAGGATCAGCAAGAGGAGCGCTTCAAATGGGGATTCCTCCCTGTCGCGGTCCCAAAAGACGGCTTGCCAGGATGCGTGGGGAACGCGATGGGCCTTGACAGATTCCTGCCACGTGCAGGGCGAATAGTCACGTTTTTCCCACACCGCACCAGGAATCAGGAGCGGCCGCGGCTGGCGCTAGGAAGCCTGGGAGAGGGTGGTTTGACTCCGGTTTGACCCCTGCAGTGAGGACGCCGGAGCCCGGCTTTGGGGCCTGCGTCTTATTACGGGAAACCTAGGGCATGGACACTCACAAAGGCAGGGACTCAAGTCACTCACCCTTGGCTTACACTGCCCTGTCGACATGCCCTTTGGCAGGGAGTTTGGGAGGCCGGGGTCCAGTTTAGCTTGTGGTCCAGGAGAGGAGGAGCAGGCCAAAAGGGCAGACTGGCCTCCAGAGCATCTCCACAGCAGCACAGATGTCAAGGCCCAGAGAGCCAGTTGTGTGCACTTGGGACTGGAAAGGATCCAGAGGCGAGCAACAAAGATGGTCAGAGGGATGGATCACAAGCCATACGAGGAAAGGCGGGAGGAATTGGGACTGGCAATGAAGGGCATGTCCCGGGGTACCCAATGGTGCCAAATCCCACGATTTTATCATGTCATGTTATTTGACCCTCTTCCTAAGGTCGAGCTCCCACCGTCAAGTGAATACAAGAGAATCTCAGCTTCTCTCGCAGACAAAGCTTCCGGGTTCTTTTTACCCTTTAAAGAGTTTAAAAACACGACTCCTGTGACACCCTAAAAGCTCAGACACCAGAAGGCCAGTGAAAAGGGCCAAATATTTATGAGGTTTGTAAAAATATCACAACTTTTACACCAACCTTGCGATTGTCTAAGGCTCGAGCCGAGCCGCGGATACACTCGAACACGGCCACAGAACGGAGGAGTTCTTGCCCGTGTGTTGGGCTCCGTGGTGCCACCCAAGGCCCTGGTTCCAGGGTCTTCAGAAACCAAACCAAGCAGCGAGGGATGGCGAGGGGACTGTCTTGTCTAGCTGGATTGTAAGCGCCTGAGGGCAGGGATTGTCTGCTACTCTGTTTGTACAGCACCTAGCGCACCCAGGGCCTGATTTTGGTTGGTTTCTAGGCACTGCTGTAATGAACATGATGAATAACCTGCCCCTCCCCCGTGAGTGTAGCCCCCTGGCCTTCGGGATGCAGCGTTCTGGCCGTCAGGATGGAGAGGTCGGACGCCCAGCTCTAGACTGCCGTGGGTAGAGCAGGTTGGCTGTGAGCAGTAGGATCCTGAGCCAAAGTTTCCCACGTGGCCACCTCGGGAGCAGCCTCACATGCTATGCCCGCGGCTGGAGTTCCCCAGCAGACAATGCCCCCAACCGGCCCCGAGCCGGGCACCGCTGGCTCTCCTGACCTCTCCACAGCCCCAGCGGTCTGCTGCAAGCACCATTCCAGGTCTCACTCTGGGGCCCGGCCCCCCCAGGAAGCAGTTCAGAGGAGTCGGTCAGCTCTGTGGGGCCAGGTTCTCCTATACAGGGGCAGCTAGTGCCCAGGGCGCCCTGAGTATCCATGAGCTGCATTAGCTCCACTTCCTTGCCCCAACGCACCATCCTGCCACCGCCCAGGCCCTCACTACCCCCTCTTCCTTCCCTACAAGGCCCTCCCCGTGCCATTGCCTTGGGGGCGGGCAGTACCACCACCCTCCATTGCCCCAGACACCCCCAAGCCACTCGCACGCCCCTGAGAAGGGAGGCCAGCTCCCTGCCCCCCGCTTAGCTGTCCGGTCTGGTCCAGACGCTGATGCTGCAGATGATCAGCCATTCGCTCTGACTCTCCGTCACTCGGATCCGCACGCACTCCGGGGCGGCGGCCGTGCTGTTCTCCAGGCCCCCCCGGTCAAACTGGCCCTTCTCAAAGGCCCCGACGGGGGTGTACAGAGAGCAGCCCTTGCCGTCCCCCTGCCGCCGGCTGCCCAGCTCCACAGTCCCCGCGTGGAGATAGTCGCCGTGACGCTCCTCGGAGCCCGTGCGGACCTGGAGCCGCGAGATCCGGGCAGGCTGGTGGAACACGATGGTGAAGTGGCTGCCGGCAGGCGGGGCTTTCCCCCAGAAGTACTCCGGCATCGTGCTGTAGGCCTTGCTGGGCAGGTAGTCCTCAAAGGTCTCTATGTCAGTGACCATCACCGCCGGGGGGTTGTCCGGCAAGTCCAAGGCATCTGCCTCGAAGTCGTTGTCTTTCAGGCGGTTGAGCGTCCCCTGGAAGGAGGAGAACAGCCCGACGTGCTGGAAGAGGGACGGCTTGAAGCGAATCGCCTCCTTCTGGGTGAGCAGCAGGCGGAAGTGCCCCATCAGCCAGTCGCACGGCATTTCCTGGTAGAACAGCAACAGGAACCGGGCCAGCTGGGGCAAGTCGCTGGAGTGGTAGAGTTTGCCAATGTAGCCCAGCTTGGAGAACTCCAGCGTGACCCAGTAGGAGCCTTCCCGGGAGGCCACGGCCTTCCTGATGGCCGTGAAGAAGGACTTGGAGCACCACACGTCGTCCTCGAGCATGAGGTAGTAGGAGGAGAGGTTGGCCGCGAAGCTGAGGAGATAAGCGTAGTCCACGTTCTGCTTGGATCTGAACTGCACTCGATCCGCGGCGTCATTGTAGTTCCTCTTCAGGCCCTCCAGGGGCGGGTAGCTCTCCGGAGGGGCATGGATCACCAGCAGCTGGCCCCGGAGGAGGTGGGGAGTGAATCTTGCGGTCATGTCCTTCACCGCCCGGGTGTTCCACTCCGAGTCCGGGTCGGCCAGGTGCACCACCACCACCATCTCCTTCAGCTCCTCCCGGCTCGACTGCTTGAAGATGGACGTCAGCGTCTCCAGGAGGTAGTTGCCTCGATTCCGCTTGACAGACGACAGCCCCACGGTGAGGAACTCTGAAACACGGAGGGACGGGAGGACAGACGTGAGCACCGCAGACACGGCCATAAGGCCCAGACCCTCCTGGTATTTAGGTGCCTAACTCCCTTTGAAATCCAGGAGAGTTGGGCACCTAACTGTGAGGGTGCGCACCTAGCTGATTTCATAAGAAGTCAATAGCAGTCTGTGGGTTTGAGCTCAGCTGACACCCCGTACTGCTGTCTCTAGGAAGGTCTCCGAGGGTGGCTGGGCCCAGCCTGACCTACAATGGATCGGCTACATCCCGCCGAGATGGACCCACTAGGGATCCGGTGAGTATTGCAGCCAGCATGGCTTGGCTGGGGAGAGAGGGGAAGGAAGGTCTGGGTCCCGGGGGAGAGCTACAGGCAGCAGGTTGGCACCTGGGTGAGGCACCGGGGCAGGATGGGACCCCAAGGCAAGGTGGGAACCCGTAGGGAATAGGCAGTGGTACACCGACCCCGCACTGAGCCGGCAAGGGTTAGGGGGCTGCGGTGGGCCCCCTCAGCTCTGCCCCGCTGCAGCTACAGTCATTCGGGGGCTGCCTGGGCCAGGCCTGTGGGGCCCAGCGAGACCGTGGCAGGGCGGGGAAGCTCCTGTGGGACTTTCGCACCCTCCAGGAGCCGGGGGTCGCACACAGCCCACTCTCCTGCAGGTGTGAATAGCTCCTCAGGGACAAACAGCTCCAGCCGCTATTCCAGGCTCCGGAGAGACTCGGCGGTGGGTTTTAGCACCTAGCGAGGGGGAAGTAGCTTGGAGCTTTCAGAGGCGTTAACAGGTAAAGGGCCGGGGGAGCCTCGCCTTTAACCTGACCTGCGGGCTCACAGCATAGCTACCACCTGCCTCGTCTTCACTAGGACGTGAACGCAAATAAAGCCCACGCCGTTCTTCCCAGGAACGTCAAGGCTGCCCCCAGGCCTCTCAAATGGCGACCTCCCCACGGGGAAATCAGCCAGGCCCAGCACCCGAACGCAGGCACCGACTCTGAGAACCACAGAGGTAGAAGGGACCGCAAGGGTCCCGTCCCCTGCCGGGACGCAGGACTTGTGATGTTTAACCCGTCCCGGACAGATGGCTCCAGTCTTCTTTTGAAAACCTCCAGCCAAGGAGCTTCCCCCACCTCCCCTGCTGCTCTTAGAGTTATGAAGTTTTCCCTGAGGTTTAATCTACACCTGCTGTGCTGTAGTTTGACCCCCATCGCCTCTTGGCCTGCCCTCGGTGGCGAGAGAGAACAACTTTTCTCCACCTTTTCACTTCAGCCTTTCAAGTATCTGAAGATCCTTATGTGCCCCTCAATCTCCTCTTTTCCAATCTAAACATAGCCAGTTCCTCCCGCCTTTCCTTGTATGGCTTGTGATCCATCCCTCTGACCATGCGTCGCTTGCCTCTGGATCCTTTCCAGTTTCTCTCCATCCTTTCTAGACACTGGTGACCAAAACTGGACCCTGTCCTCAGCTGTGGCCTAACCAGCGCTGAGTAGAGCGGTACTATCGCCTCCTGGGACTTGCCTGCCGCACCGCCGTTAATGCACCTAAAATTGCACCCGCTTGTTTTGCAACAGCGTCGCATTGCGGACTCATGCGCAGGTTGTGACCTACCACAGCTCCCAGACCCTTCTCAGCAGTGCTGCTGCCAAGCCGGTGAGTCCCCCATTCTGTATTCGCGCCATAGCAGGAGTTGCAGGAATCGGTCAGCCGGCTTCCCAACAGCCGCGCTGCTCCGGCGGGAGCCTCTAACCCCGGTGTTCCTCGACGGCCCCCGAGATCACCCCGACAGTTCAGGAAGGCAGCAAGTCAGCCCCACCCCCGGCTCTAGACCCCGGCTCTAGAACTGCAGCTCTAGACCCTCTCTTTCCAGATCCGGCAGAGGACGCTGGAGACCAACGCAGGCTGGCCCTGGGATACTCACTCTTCCTGGCGGGCGGGTGGCCGGCGAGGTAGCGATAGGAGACGTTCCTGGAGGCAGAGGTGTTCCACAGCTCCAGGAAGCGGCGCGGATTCCCCTCCGGTTGGAGGTGCTGCAGCACCATTTCCTGGGCCCAGCCCTTCACCTCCTCCTGGGGGTCAGAGCAGAGCCAGCGTTACCTGCCGTTAGCGCGCCCCGCAGCAGGCCTATGGCCAAGACACCTCATCCGCCGGGTGTCCGCTCCGGCCCAGAGCCCCCTTCGCTCAGGAAGACTGGAGAGCTGGAGAAGAGCGTCCCCTCGCAGTGCCCCGCCACCCCCCAGCCGGTCACGCCCTCCTCCCGCTCAGACAGCGCCACCCGAGAGCGGCCAGGGAGGAGAGGCCACGAAGCCCCCAATTCAGGGACGGGAGGTGGGGTTAGGAGAGGGGAGCGTGGCCCCCAGAGCGAGGGATGGGGATGCGGGAAAGCCCGGGGGAGAAGGGGAGGGACGGGGAAGGGATGCGGGGCTGTCCTGGGGCAGGGCCTGGGGAGCACAGACCCCGGAGCGAGGGGAGGGGAAGGGATGCGGGCACAGCAGCTTGGGAGCAGAGGGGCCGGCACAGGTGAAGTCTCCGCCCAGCCCGGTACTCACCACCAGTGGGTCCTCCGGGCGCGGCAGGAAGAGGCTGAGGAGCAAGAACAGAGCTAGGACCAGCAGGGCAGTGGCGAGCAAGCGCTTGGGGAAGCATCTCATGGCAGCCGGGCTCCGTGGGCCGGGGCTGGCTCCGGGGGCGTCACCAGTTTCAGCCGGGTTCCTTGGGGGCAGAGGCGAGAGAGCAGGTGAGGGGCACAGTTGGGAGCAGCGGTGCCCGCTCAGCGCCCAGCCGTGCCGAGGCAGCCCGCTCCGGGAGCAGGGTGGGGAGCGTCTCGGCTCACACAGCTCCCCTAAGGGCGAGGGGCCACGGGGGGCCAGGAAGAAACCGCCACAAACAGGCTGAATTCCTAGGCAGGGAGTGGCCCCTGGGTGGGTAAACTTGGGATCTGCCGTATTAAGTGCTGTCCCATGACAGGAGCACCCTTGACTTATTTGTCAAATGGACAGGCCGATACTTGGCTGCCTTCCAGGGCTGGAAGTACCTGAGCATATAACAGCACTCGAGCCAGGTGGGTGCACCATCCACTAGTCTATAGCATATTTGAAGCGGGGGGCTCTCTTCTCCCCCTTCCCAACTCCAGTTGCGAGATAGTCCCACAAACCCCAGTACACTGGAGAGCTCTGGGGCAGAGCCGCTCACCGCACTGCGTGCTGGAAGATCGGTAGGCCCAGATCCATTTGTATGATGCCAGAAAAACGAAGCAACTGGAGAGCAGTGGGAGAGAGCTGCCGTCTTGACAAAGGGCAATTCTTTGGGATTCTTCTCAGAGAGGGATTCCCTGTGCCGGCCTCGGCTGACGTGAATATTCAGTACTGAACTATAAGGGCAGAGAATTATCACTAATCCTGAATCATGCTCTTCAGACCTACTCAGTAGGATGGGCAGGGGAGAAGGGAAACTGGTTTGTGGGGGGGAGCAGGAGGGCAGGGGAAATGGGTGTTGATCCAGCTGCTTTGCGCTGATCCGGGGGTGAAAGTTCATAAGATGTGGTTGGCTCAGTCATCAAGGTCCTGTCTCCAGCCCAGGACTCCTGCAATCAGAGGGGAGCTCTCCGGAGCCGTCGGCCTGGGGACCTATAGGGACGTTATTGCAGGAAAAAGGGCAAAAGGACACCAGGGCCTCACAAAAAGCTGGGCTTGAACGGCTGTGCAGCTGCCCACCCCGGTGCAGGACTTAAGTGCAAGAGCCCCTGGGCAGGTTCCCGCAGAATGACCCAAAAGACAGAACTCCAAGCACCTCCGCTGCAACTTCTCCACTAGTCCGTGATCTGCGGGCGCTCCGCCCCTCTGGAAATCCGCTCAAGGGGGCTCAGAGCTGGTGCCTAGCATAGCGGCCCCATTTCACAAATAATCGGCCTTCAGTTCGGCTAGTCCCTGGAGAAGAATCGAGACCTTTAACAAGACGCCACTACTGCTAAGTCTGCCTGGAGAGCAGAGGAAACCAGTTAGTGACATCTCTGGTTGACTGGTGCCCTGTTCTCAGGCAGGAAACCACCCGCTGCGCACAGTCAGGGGAGGGATCCCGCGCCTGTGGACGGAGGTGACATCACCGCGGCGCTCCCAATGCCCCTTTGCTCCCGCGCTCCCGGACAAGAACGCAGACGGCCCATTACCACACCCTGACGAGGGGCTGAAAACGAGGGTCTCACAGAGAGACTCCTTTCGCCGTGAAATTCAGGAGTCAGCTTCTGCACCTGCCTCTTTGACCCCTGGGCCAGGCCCAAGAGGCTGTCTCTGGCCTGGTTTCCTCTCTACGCAGGGCCTGTGGGGCAGCGTTGCAAGATGGTAACTCGTGGGGGAAGCCTGCCCAATTCCAGAGCCGGAGGAGGATGGTTTGCCATTCCTGGCCTCCCTTGATCCCAGGCTATCCGCTGGTTACGGAACCTAGACACTGCACCCGGGACGTCCGCATGCCCGAGGAAGGAGTATCAAACCTACCTTGCTCTCCGGTCAAGTAACTTCTTTTCCAGTGGGGGTCAGGAACACGCAGACAGTCAGGACAAAGAAGAGGATGGGAACCGGAAATTCAGGTTCCACTAGCAAATCAGGTGCCTCAACCAAGCCTCTTACAAACATCTCCTGAACTTGTTTAGTGACAAACAAATGGCTGGCAGGCCGGGAGGGGGGGGGGGGGGAGATACAGACAGCAGTGCCTGAACAGGGTCCCGTCCCCCCCCCCGAGGAATTCCCAGCATCAGCAAAGCCACACTCACCTAGAAGGCCAAGCCTAGCTAGGGGACACACGAGAAGGGGTCTGCAGGGCTAACTGGGGCTCTTCCCTGCGCTCCAGGATCCCTGATTCTACCTCCATCCCAGCTGTTATTCTCCGGACTGATGAAAGGCAGTGTGATGTTACAGTGTTCATATATTATTGAAAGGTCTGGGCAGGAAAAGCTCCTTGAATTATGCTCTCAGCCCTGCCCAGCCAGTTCATAGCACTTCGAGCATTAGGGAAGGAGGCCTCCCAGCAGGAAGATCCGCTATGGGGGCAGAGGAGAAACCGAGGCACAGGAAGGTTAGAGAGGATGACCTTGATGGAGTGAGACAGGGTTTTTCCATTAGGAATTTGGGCCTGGTCTGCCATGGAAGACATACTAGGTGACGGGGTGTCACGGAGTGCCCGGGCGATGCTCTGGAACCGCTCCTTAGGAAGCCAGACAGGACTTCGGGTGAAGGGCCTCTTCTCCGTACACAGCCTGTTTCCAAGGCTAGGAGCTTCACGGGTGCCCACTTCAACCTTCCTGGGGCTGACCTCGGAGCATTCAGCACCTTCTGCCCCTCCATGTGCTTCCCCAAGCAAGCCCGCCCAGGCGGGGTCCTGAGGGAGCCCGTGGATTCTGCACCCCAAATCCACAGTCAAACGTGACTCTCAGCCAGGTAGTAAAACAGAGGTTTATTCGATGACCTCTATCTGGTCTAACCCAGACTATACAGCGAGCGTGAGCCCTCAGCTGGATCCATTTTAGGGGCCAGAGAGCCAGATAGCTTCTCTGCCTCCCTGCCTGACTCCAGCCAGCTTCAGACTCCAAACTGAAACTCACTCTCTCCAGCCCCTTCTCCTCCCTGGCTCAGCCAGGTCAGGTGACCTCCCTCCCCCACCTGGGGTCAGATTACAACATCAGGTATGCATACCTGCAGAGAGGGGAGAGGGCGTTGCCTGCATGCTCACAGTGTCAGCCCCTATTCCTTCACATAGACACTTAAGAAATGCATAGGGGAAACTGAGGCCCGCACACACAGTATTCCTACTTCGTCACACGGGGTTCTAACAAGGAAGTAACGTTTGCAGAGACAGGAATGGAAGGGATTTTCTACCCAGATGGTTTAAAGTCTGTTGGTTTGTTTGTGTCGGCAGCGTGGCCTAGTGGCCAGAGCACTGGACTGAGACTTGGGGAGACGCGAGTTTTAGTCCTGGTTCTGCCACTGGTCTGCTGGGTGACCCTGGGCAAATCACGTCGCCGCGCCGTGCCTCGGTTTCCCCATCTGTCTGCCGTCACATCTCTGATTCCCTTGAGACACCCTCCAGGACTCAGACAGTACGTCTCAGGACCAGTAGTTCTGGGTATTTCAGTTTCACAGCTTAGCCCAGTAATGGCGCCCAATGGCAGCCGGCCCCTTTAGTCCCGCTGGTGTCTTTCGGTGAGAATGAATCCCCACAGCCAGCAGCTGTCCCTGGTGAAAGCTGCTCCACAGGCTCCTCCTCATTGCCATGGACTTCGCCACGCGTCCAGGCTCCTTGCACCGAAGAACCTGGAGGGTGCGTCTCACCCTCGCCGATGAGGGATGAAATCCTGCACCCGTCCCAGACTGAGGCCAAAGTCCCACTGACGTTCGTGGGACCAGGGTTTCACCCAGGGACTTTCTTTTATGGATGTACAAAAAAAGCCATCTAGAGAATTCAGGGTCCCGAAGCCCATTAAGGTCGATGGAAAAACTTCAGCAGGCTTGGAAATCAGGCTCGCGACGCACAGAAAAGTCAGGGTATGAGACACCTGAACACGACAGGAACTCCCCACCCCCCGCTGGAGCATAAACTCACATAACCAGCGCCACGTCTCCCATACCACCACCACGCCACACAGCCCCGCCGCCACAGGACACCCGGCTCATACCTTATTGCATTAGAGGTGGAGAACATTCAAATCACACGTGCAGCCCTGCAGGTCACCTGTCCATCCCGCCCGCCGTGCTGAGCTTGGACTTTTTAACAACGTTCACGTCTTCTCTGCAGAGCTCTGCTGATCGCACTGCCGGCGGCGCCTGGCGTTGGGAAGGATCAGGACTTTGATCTATGTACGGAGCATAGGCGTGTGCACGGGGTGTGCCGGGTGCGCCCAGGCACACCTTAATGTCTCAACAAAGACCCACATTCTCCCAGGTCTGTATGCGCCCAACGGATCTTGCTTCGGGTTCCTCTGCATTTTCCTGCATTGCCAACATCAGCGATGTGTCCCCACCCTGGCATCCCCTGCGCTACAGTGAAATACGAGGCACAGGTGGGTATTTTGCAATTCTTCCGCCCACCAAGGACAAAAAAAAAGGGGTTGGATTCAACGGCAGCTCTATCTACAACTACGGTGCTGCCTACGGGTGTTCAGACCGGTGCATTGTGGGAAAATCCGTGCAGTTAGCCCCATAATGCCTCAGCAATCCACAAAGGGACGTAGGACGTAGTGCCTGGAAGATGAGCGTTCAGAGCAGCATCCGCAGCACCTGGGATGATGCTCTTTGTGCTGCAAACTTCCCTCAGTCCCCTCCCCGCATTGGTGCTGGGAAGGGGCAGAGTTAAGGTTGTTTGGGGGACCTTAACTCTGAATGTCCAAATTTTCAAACATTCATTTTTCTTGCACTGACCTTGCCCAGAAAGCTGGCTGTGAGGAACTGATTCCTGACCTGGTGAGGCTGCATCGGGAGGGGACACCGGAGACAAAACAGAGGAACCCAGAGCAAGATCTGTGTCCACCTCTCCCGTCGCCGTGGAGACCAGTGCCGGTGCTTTAGGCCCACATTCTCAAAAGGGATTTAGGCACCCAAATCCCATTGAAAGCAATAGGAGTTGGGCGCATACAGACCTGGGAGAATGTGGGTCTTAATCCCAACCAGTCGGACGAAGAGACCTGATCCACCAGCCCTCGGGGATGGCTATTGTTTAGAGTGCGTCAGTGGAGCCCTCTGCACCCAAAAGACGGCTGGAGACGAGGACCCTGCTACAAGGAACGTACCCTTTTAACAGGCAATGCACAGAGAATAGACGGGGGATGGGCCGTGAGAAAACACGGAAGGATGGGACAGGAAGATGAGCTTGGAGCCAGCCAGATGACGGATCATTTCCTGTCTTTTGGCAGGGAGCCGCAGAAGAGACGGGCTTACTGGAAAAGGGCCTTCGAGAGGCCTTAGGTCATGGAGGAGGTGCTGGTGCCTTGCATGGAAGGCGTCGAGGGCAGAGCCTGGGGCAATCTTGCCAGATGGGTGCAGAGAAGTGGAAAGCTAGAGAAAGGCAGCAGTGGGGCCTTGAACGCCAGGACCAGGCATGAGCACTGCTGCAGAGGGGGTGGGGGAGCAGGTATTGCAAGTGGGCATTTGCCAGGGCTTCCCGCCGGTCACGTACCTAGGGCTGGCTGCGGCTGCCACCCCCCCACAGCGAGCAGGAGGAAACCCCACCGACTCAGTTTCCTCCCACTTCCTAGCTGCCTTTGAAAAGGAGGCTGCACCGCCACCCTCAAGAGCGCGCTGCAGGAAGTCAGGCCGGATGGGGCCCGTTTCCCTGCATCTGGGCGCTCCTGCGTTCTTCACGGTGAGGAGAGGCTGGAAATGAACAGAGCGCGGGAGTGATGGTAGTGGAGCGAGCGCGGGGATGGCCACGGCCTAACCCCAGCACTGGTACCGACTTCCTGTCGGGCCTCCAGCCAGTCACCAAAACTCCCTGCCGCAGGCTTCCCAGGCCGGAGCCGACAGAGCCAGTCGACGCCCCCCGGCGCAGCTGCAGTGCGTCTCCCGTCGGTGCAATTGCCCCGGCGTGAAACATGAATTGCTGGGAGATTGGGGGGGGGGGGATTAAATCGACTTAAGCAGTAGCACAGACCTGCCCTGAGCAGCTCCAGGGACCCTCTATTCGCTTTTTATTAGAACAACTTGCCTCTCAATATTGGGGGGGGGGGGGGGGAAATGTTCCTGCTTAGGACCCCCAAGGAGCTGTGCCCGGCAACAGGTCGGGGGGGGGGGGCCGCACACGGGGGCAGGGCCACTCTCTTCCCTAGCGCTTCGGCTACGCCAGTTCTCAGCGCCCATTCCCTGGTGCTGGTTTCACAGCCTGGCCCTGCGTGGTTCCCAGCTAGTGCCCACGTGAAAGACCCCCGGGAGAACGGCTGGGGAGAGTGGGGGGAGGGAAGACGACTTACTTCGTCTGGCTGAGCCGGCTCCTCCAGGGAAGGAAGCTGCCGGATGCCGGAGCCTCTGGGCAACTCCCCTAGTTCCCATGCCCAGTGCCTCTGCTTTCATTCTGTACAAGCCCCACCCCGAGCCTGGGCTCACGGCTCACATTGGAGGAGAGCCAGAGTGCGGCTGCTGTGCAGAGATCCATGCACGGGGTTAGCCCTGGGCCGGGGGGGGGCAGGCAGCTGGGTCTGGGCTGTCCCGTCCCTGCTCCAGCAAAGGCCAGGGCCGGCTCAGCAGAGGGGCAGCTCCCTGTGGGGAGTGGAGGAGAAGGACCCGGGGTGGGGCTTGGCATGTCACTGCCCCGGCAGGATCTGGCTCTAGACTGGCAGCCACCCGCCAGCAGGACGGAGGGTAACCCGCTGGTGAGTGGGTGTTACGGGGGGGGCCCTTGGGGCTGATCCACAGAGGACAGGGGGTGCTACAGCCGGCTGCCAAGGGAGGCCTGATGCTTTAGCTCCCTTCTTAGGCTGCGGCACATGGCAGAGCTCATACCGACGCAGGCGCTCAGCGGGCGGGAGCTCGCTCGCCCCTCGACTTCACCGCTCGTGGGGGCTGGAGTAACGGTCGTGCTCCCGCCGACATGGCGCTGGCCACACCGGTGCTTAGGTCGCTGTAACCAGCGCTGCTCGGGGCTGGCTGCAGACAAAACCCAGGGGGACAATCCCCCCTCCGCAAGTCCCAGACAAACAGAGGGGCCCTGGGCCGCCTGCTCTCCTCCTCCACCTTCCCTGGGGGTTGCGGTCAGACCCCCACGGCACAGCTATTGCTGCTCCGCTGTGACTTTGCACTGTCCCCAGCGAGGCCGGAAATCGGAGTCCCAGGGCGGCTGGCTGCTTAAACCCACCCCAGTGCCAGCCCCTTAGCCGGGCAGCGGTCTCGCCCCGTTCCTGCTGGAAGCTTTGACTCACCCGGAGAGGTTCTGCCGCTGTCCTCACGGCCGTCTGACTTTGAACAGTGCGCTCGGCCCCGGAGCGGTCACTCGCCCTGCCGCTGGGTGGGCCGGGACTTCCTGGATTCAGTATCGCGTGCATGTGTGTGTGTGTTTCCCCACTTAAGACGGCAGCTGAACCTACTTCACATCTGTGCACTGCTACATCTGCTCCTGGGGCCCCAGGGAGACCCCAGCACGGGGGCTGGCACATCTCTCCTCAGGAGCCCCGGCCCCCTGACCCACCGGAGGGTGATGCCAGAAACTGGCTTCCGTGGAATTTCCTAACCCTGGAACACCGGGAATGGGCCTATTTCCTGCAGGAAGGAGTTGGCTTTGGTCCCACTGGACACAGAAGACCCCCCAGGTGGCCATCTCCACCCGGGGCTGCCCCCCCTTCCCCACGGCCAGGGCTAGCCAGTATTCACTGAACACCGAAAGCCTGGGGCGCAGATCAGCGGAGGAGGAATGACATGGAGCCTGGGTTATAATCTGTCAGCCGGGGCAGAGCAAAAGGCAGGCCCACTGGCACAGGCAGGGCAACTGGACACACGGGTGCAAACCTCCGCTTGCAGGGGTTTGCCCCCCTGTCCACACAGCGGGGTCTGCCCCGGCGCAGCTATCCCAGTGGCTGAACCGGGGGCAGATCCCCGGCGTGGGCGAGGCCTCGGGACCCAGCGTGAGATACCTGAATCTAACTGAACTGCCGCGTCCAGCAAACACGTCTCATCCCCCAGCAAACAGGCGGTTCCCACAAACCCCTTCCAGCTCCCCGGAGCTGCTTTTCCTTTCGTTGGATTTGGGACCACCCCCTCCCCCCCCGGAATGGGTATGGCCCAGAAGCATGTGGGTGAGAGAGCCCCTCTTGACCACTGCCCGATGCTACGGGAACGAGAGGCCTCGCATTTCGCCTGCTGTTTAAACCCAAGAAATGCCCCAGACCTGGCAGGCCGGAGAGCGAAGCTCTAACAAGGAGACTCCGATGACTCCATAAAACCTCCGGCCCCACAATGGACGCACGGTGTGCGTTTCCAAGGCAAAGCAGTGGAACAAAGGCATTTGGCACTGGCCTTACTTTACAATGGAGCTCTCTCCGGTTACCCGCCGGGCGCGTGAGGTTAACCGGTGTGGATTTCAGTTTTAAAGGGACAACCCGCTTCCCTGAGAAGAGCCGAGGAGCCTGCTCCGGCTCTGTTGTGGCCGCGTAAACGCAGAATCATTTCGCTGAGCTAGGGCTTCACACGGCTGGCCTAGAGCACGCACCGATGCCCGAGTCAATGTAGAGCCATGGCTCTATGTCCAGCCCCCCGAGGCTGGGGGCAGGGAATTGGAGGCACAGCTAACCGGCCAGCTAGCCACACCTGGGCTCTCCCCGAGTGACCCCAACATCCCTCCTGTCCCTCATTTCCCCCCAGAAACACATGGCCTGTACTGCCCAGCCCCCTCCTGGCGAGGCAGGACCAATACACTAAAACCCTTATTCCTTTAAGGGAGGAACATGCACCCAAACGCAGACACGACTGGAACACGCTGGATTAGATCAAACAAGTGTATTCCGGACCAAGAGATTCTGAGGGAGGACAAGCAATGAGGCAGAAAAGTCAGACATGGTTACAAGAAAAATAAAGATAAAACGCTACCAGTGCCCAACTTAACACTCCACGTTCAAAACCAAAGTTCTCTCATCACGCGCTTTCTGCCATCTGACAGACCAGCCTCCTCAGGGCCGGACCCCTCCTCCAGATCCAACAAATGCCCCCTTCCTCACCTCATGGCAGGGGAAGAGAGGGGTCCCTGCTGGGGGTCTGCCCCTTCCTTTTATAGTCCCGTCTGGAGCGTTTCCCGCTGGGAGCGAGGCACCAGGAAGTCTGCGTGGGCGGGAATTTCATGCTGGTTCTCGGCTAAGATGTCGATTTCCCCCCCCCCCACACTCCCCTTTCCTGCCAAAGAACAGCCACTGAGCAGGTCTTGTTTACACCTGGCTGAGGTGTCCCATCACTCTTTGTCCCTGGGGAACTGGTTCAACCACTCCCCAGACTTCTCGGGACAGCCTCCTTCTAGCTGCGAGCTCACGGGTCACGCCGCTCCGTGCCCGTGGCCATCGGATTATTGATCAGCAAACGAGGAGTTCTGAACGGACCCCCCCACCCAAGGCATCCCTTGCACAGACCTTGGTGCAAGCGTGCGTAGGGTGTGAACACAAGGCTGTAGTCTGTCCCACCTGGGTAAGGCCAAGGACAGGCTCCTGGCCAGCCACCACCCACAGCCCTGGGGCACCCAAGGGGTCAGCCCGGCATGGCCCTACAGGCAAAGGCCAGCAGATAGCACCACCGTGTCCCTCCTCCTCACCCCACCACAGCCCCAGCTATTGGTTAGACAGCAGCAGTGGATTCCTCAGGGGAGCTTTTGTCTGCACCTCACTCCTGGGAATCCCCACCCCGCCCTTCCCCTTTATCTGTCCTCCCCCTGACAGACCTCTGCTTGCCTCACCTCCACCCCCCCATTTCTCTCCCCCTCCTTGTCCCCTCTCGGCTCTGCTCCCCTCCCCGCCTGCCCCTAGCACTATCTGGCTCTCACCAGCCTGCACTGTGTTTGCTCAGCATAGCTGGGGGTGGGAGCTGGCAGGGGGCCAATTGAGCTGCTGGCAGAGCAATGCAAATAGCCTTTATCTCTCCTGGCTGTCAACAGGTCTCTGCAGGGTCAGGAGCTAGTGAGAGGGAAGGAGATACCCTGGGGCAGGGCCTGGCAACCCATTAGGCACACTAGGAGGGTGGCTAGGACGCCAAGATTTGGGGGCACCAAAAAGCGGTGCCCCCCCAATTGTTTTTTAAAGCATACCTAGACTGGACTCCCTCTCCCAGCGCAGGGAAAGTCGCTCCAGGCTGAAACTGACATTGCCGGTGGCAGGGTGGGAAGCTGCCTCCCCTCCACCCGCAGGGCTCCCCGGGCGGCGTGGGGGGGAGGAGAGGGGCAAGGTGCAAAATATCAGAAAACCTGAAGTCTAATGGTCTTTATGTCACACTGTTGGACACCCCCCCCCTTTTAGGCCTGAGGCTCGCTTACAGACAGCCCCCCACCCTGGCACAAATACTCACCAGCAACGGCACACCAGACAACAAACACACTAACCCAGGAACCTATCCTTGTAACAAAGCCCAAGGCCAACTCTGTCCACATATTTATTCAAATGACACCATCATAGGACCTAATCACATCAGCCACACCACCAGGGGCTCGTTCACCTGCACATCGACCAATGTGATATAGGCCGTCATGTGCCGGCAATGCCCCTCTGCCATGTACATTGGCCAAACCGGACAGTCTCTACGCAAAAGAATAAATGGACACAAATCTGACATCAGGAATCATAACATTCAAAAACCAGTAAGTAGAAGAACACTTCAACCTCCCTGGACACTCAATAACAGACTTACAGGTGGCAATTCTTCAACAAAAAAATTCCAAAACAGACTCCAACGACAAACTGCTGAACTGGGATTAATTTGCAAACTGGACACCATTAATTTAGGCTTGAATAAAAACTGGGAGGGGTTGGGTCATTACACAAATTTACTCTATTTCCCCATATTAACTATCCCCCCCCCCCACTGTTACTCACACCTGTCTGAAATGGGCCATCCGAATTACCACTAAAACAAATTTGTCTCCTGCTGACAATAGCTCATCTTAAATTAGCCTCTTAGAGTTGGTGTGGTAACTTCCACCTTTTCATGTCCTCTGTTCGCTCTCTCCCCCTCCGTCCCCCCCTCTCTATATATCCCTACTTTATGTTCCATTCTGTGCATCTGATGAAGTGGGCTATAGCCCACAAAAGCTTATGCCCAAGTAACTCTGTTAATCTCTAAGGTGCCACAAGGACTCCTCGTTCTTTTTTGGCGGATACAGACTAACATGACTGCTACTCTGAAACCCCTGTGCTCTAACATCCGAACTACCAAAACTCCATGCAAATGGATGACAAAGCTGGAACGTCTGGTCTGTTAGTGATCTGCTAAAGATGTTAACTTGAACTACATTTATTTTACGTACATAGTACTAGGTCCATTTCTCTTCTCCTCACTCCCGGCTGGGCTAAGGCAAGTTCTCATTCAACACAGGGAGATATACCTGCCCCGGGAAGATGTGCAGCGGGACATCTCCGAAAGGCAGTGTGTGCATGCACACACCTGCCTTATACCTGGAAGATGGCCGACGACTGCGTTCTCTGTGCTTTGCAGGGAGACAGGAGAGCCCAGAGGCAAAGGATTAGCTCCCTGCGGAAGGCAGTCTGGGTGCAGGCATAGAGATACATGTTCACAGCCGAGTTGGTCAGTTCTAGCATAGTGCCAATGTCCACCGCAACGTTAATAGCCTTGGAGTAATCTTGTCTCTCTATGTCATAATGGCGGGTCCTGAGAATAACCTGTGTGATGAACCTGGTGGCACCCAGAGAAGCGAACATCAGCGAGATGGTCACAAGGAGGAGGATGGATTTCTTCTTCCGGGACCTGAATTGGGTCCCAGAGATCACTCGGTGGAGCTCTCCGGCCGTCACGCAGTGCACTTTGTTGCTGAGGACGATCTGCCGGAGGGTCAGGCTATTCAAGGTGAAGATGATGATATAAGGGACAATGTTGATCAGTGAGGTCTGAAACCAAACCAGCCCCTCGACGTAAGAGTTGGGAAGGTCCGGGTTAAACGTGCAGCCCGACCGTCCCGTCCCATTCACCCTTTCTGATCTGTTGGACCAATAATACGGGATAGCCACGAGATAGCTGCAGACATGAACCAAGGCGATTGTGTAGAGCGTGCGTCTCGGGGAGCAGAGCTTTGCCTTCAGCTTGAAGGTGCTGATAGCCACAAAGCGCTCGACGGTGAAGGAGACCACCAGCCAGACAGAGGCGTTGACCGCGCCATAATTGAAGACGTCCCGGAGGGTGCACCAGGGGTCCCGGTACCAGAATGGCTCCGTGGTGTAGCACTTCACAACCATCTCAACGAGAACGATGAGAACGAGAACCACGGTGTCTGCCAGGGACAGCGCCATCAGGTAATAGCGGCTAGAGACGGAGATCAAGCAGTCCCTTCGCCAGAAGATCACGAAGGTCACGATGTTTGCTGAAAGAGACATTTCCGCAGCTGTTGGAGTTGGAAGCAAAACTGTCTTCTGCACGAGCTAACAGGCAGGGTGACCAGATGTCCTGATTTTTATAGGGACAGTCCCGATATTCAGGACTTTTTCTTATATGGGTACCTATTACCCCCCCAACCTTGTCCCGACTTTCATACTTTCTATCTGGTCACCCTACCAACAGGAGAACAGCATCGCACAGACCTATGCTGTGACCCAAGATCCCCTCAATGCCAATTGGCAAGGGGGTTACAGGAATTTCCTTATGCCGGTGCATACATTCTGGTTCACCACAAAATGTCACGGGAGGGCTTAAATGAAAGCCCTAGACATTAATATCGCTGTGAAGTGTGTGTATAGATGCTACGCAAGTAGTTATGTATGGCGGCTGCCAATATTTTCATAGAGTCTTTATTAAGGCACATATCACCAACAGAGGTGAATAATCAGCTTTTCGGTCAGACAACAGATGTTCTTCGCCAGCCTCTCTGTTGGGATGTAAATGAAACAAACACAATGGATACTCAGGAAGTCAACAAAGAGATGCGAAGTCACCATGATCCCAGCAGCACACAGGTAAAACACGCTAACCACCTGTGGCTTGTCTTGGGGGACATGCAAATTGGGGTGTAAGCAGAAGGGAAAGAAGACACCCCGTGACCCCGCACCTAGGAAGTAAATGGACAGTGTGTTTACATTCATGAAAACAGGATCTCAGCTAAGCTTGGCTGAAAAATGGTGAAAAAAAGATGAAGTTTCTTTAGAGAGGAGATTAACTTGTTAGTTAAGTTTAGCCCCTAGAAAGCAGGTTATGATTTTGTTTGATAGGGAATCATTGGTTTCCAAGATCCTCACTCTCTGTCACTTGGATGTGGAATCTGATCAGAAACTTATTCTTGTTCTCATTAGAAATAGATCTAAGCGCTGTGGGATTAAGAAAAATTAGGGTGACCAGACAGCAAGTGTGAAAAATCCGGACAAGGTGTGGGGGGTAATAGGAGCCTATGTAAGAAGACGACCCCAAAATCAGGACTGTCCCTATAAAAATCGGGACAGCTGGTCACCCTAAGCCAAGTGCTGGACCAGAGCTGGAATCTAATCCACAAGAAGCCTGGAAGCTCTGCGAACCCCGGCTTCGGAGCTGGCAGCCCTGGGAGCCAGCCGGCCCAGGAATCTGGAAGCCCTGGGGTCCCACATGGGGGGGCTGCCCTGGAGGAATAGACCCTGCATGCCACGGTGGGACAGCAGACCTAGTATTTCTCCGAGTAACCAGTGGCAGGGGATGGATATCACAGGGGAATGCTTCAAAGGGGAGGGTCAGACAGGCTGGTGGCATCAGAGAGCTGTGACCAGGCTAAGTACAAGCAAAGCTGAGGATACAACCTGTCCTGGGTATCCTGAGAACCATCACATATGTGCTGAATCAAGCTCTGCAATACCCCACAGCCACGTGGGATCCCAACACCCTTCAATATCTCATTCACCTGGGGGACTAGACTACGCTCTCCGCCCCTCTTCTGGACTAGTTGCCCATGTGGGCACTCATTCCTGGCTAGCTACTGCAGAACCCCATGTTTCACAACAGCGGTTCTGGTCAGTTTGCACATGTAGACATACCCGGAGGCCAACAGGCCCAAGAGAGGACGCTGTTTGACTGGAGAGAGATTTCTGCACGGCTGTGTTACAGGTGACCTGCAAATGGGAAACCCGTGTCTTAGCTTCATCCACAGAGAAGCAAAAGAGGGAAGGAGAGAGGCTGCTTGTTTGTGCATTAGAAATTCAAATTTTTGTCCAAGCTGGAACTCCGTAGGCAAATGGAAAACTGATGAGGTGATATCATCACAGACAGGAGAAAGCAAGCTGAGTAAGAGGGGGAAGGGATTTTTAGCCAGACAGGGTACGGCTTGTCATGGTTTTACACTTATTCAACTTCAATGCCTAACAAACATGTAGGAAAAGATTCAAACACCGCCTGCATTTAAATTGTAAGAAAGCACCCACTATGCAGCTGAGATCCCACAAAGACACCCTGTAGCAAAACCAAGGAATGATAATTCTTGATATTTTAAAGGGCTTGTTTACACAGGGGAAATTGAGCTGCATAACTATGCTGATATGATTCAGCTGTTAGTTACTGTGGAATAACTGTGCCGGTCAAGTTCTCACCCAGATAGACAAGACTGAATGCTTTAAAAAAAGATGCTTTTCCTTACAAAGATTTAAAAGTTTATCTATAATAAAGCAGCAAAAAGAGATAAACCCAGTTGTTTAAAAATCCTTTTAAGGTCACATTTAACAGGGCAGCAGCATCACTCACTGCATCCCGTAATTCAAAAAAGACCGAGGAGGACTCCAATGAAGCTAGGATTTCAAGGGGAACTTTGCCATTGACTTCAACAGAGCCAAGATTTCATCCCGGAACCTTTAAGTTATTAAAAATTGAGGACTGTGCAAAAAAGGTTTGCAGCAAAAAGAAAATGTGAACCTCTTGATTTCTATTTGTCCCCCCATCTGTTCCCCGAGCACCTTCATCTCCTGCGGCATTTAGAAACCTGGGGTTCAGTCTGGAACGTGCTCACAAGTGATCTTCCATTTTATAGCTAGAGCCCCTATAGCCAGCTTTGAAATAGCGTGTCCAGGTGTCCACATTGCAGAAAAGAAGGTGAAGCACTGGAAAGGGCTTAGAAAAGAGCTACTGGAGTTAACGTAGGTCTGGAAAACCTGCCTTACAGTTAGAGATTTCAGAAGCAGTCCATTTAGGTTTAAGAATAGCAGCCATGTTAGTCTGTATCCGTAAAGAAAATGAAGAAGACTTGTAGCACCTTAGAGACTAACCAGTTTATTTCAGCATAAGCTTTCTTGGGCTATAGCCCACTTCATCAGATGCACAGAATGGAAAGTAGAGGGAAGATTAAGAAAACACTTGATCGGGGTCTACAAATACCTATACATGAAAATGATTTCTGATAGTAGAGAGCTCTTAAACCTAGCAGACAAAAGCATGACAAGTGGCTGGAAGTTGAAACTAGACAGAGACTGAATACCATGCGAACCTTTTTAACAGAGATGGTAACTCACCTAGTGACTTGGTGGATTCTCCATCCTAGAAGTCTTTAAGTCAAGACTGGGTGTCTCTCTCTAAAAGCTCTGCTCCAGGGTAACCAGAAGCTATAATATGGATGTTGTAGGACATAAATTCTTAGGTTTGTTATGCATGAGGTCAGACTAGAGCACCACAGTTCTTCCTATCAGCCTTAAAATGTAGGAAGATGACTAACCAACCACACCCCTCCTGCCCTGCATACTCACATGGGATCCCGATTATGGCCAGAAGCGGGTAAAACACTTTCTGGAGCGTTATCATCCAATGATCCCGAGTCATTTTAGAGGACTGCTCTGCTTCCCCAAGGTCTCAAAGGACTCACCGGCCCCAGGACAAGGAACAGGTTGTCTGTCACAGCTTTGTTCTCAGCTTATCTTTCTAATAAGCCCTCCTTAAACAAAATTACTGTCTTTTAATTTACTGCTGCGGCTAGAAACCCCACGTTAATGATTACCTGGCTGAAGAAAGCAAGGGGAACGTGAAGAGGCAGATGGAACTGTTAGATAAGTACAAATTAAACAGGACCTATTACAGAGCCAGGCACATGGGCAGTGGGTACAATAGGCCAGGGGAAGCGAAGCCTGGCACAGCCGGCACTGACCTGCCCCTGGACACCTGGGCCAAGTAACCCCACCCACGCTTCGCCTCTTCCTGTCCCTGCTCTGCCCCTTCCCCAAGGTCCCCATCACACCCCCCCCCCCCCCCCCCGCTGCCTGGCTGAGTCCTTCCTCTCCTCCGCTCCAACCCCCCTCTTTGGAGGTGTCACAGAGTGCCCAGGCGATGGTCCGGAGCTTGCTCCCTATGAAGCCAGATAGGATTCCTGAGGAAGTGTCCCCTCTCTGTACACAGCCTGTCTCCAAGGCTAGGACCTTCACGGGTACCCACTTCAACCTTCCTGGGTCTGACCTTGGAGCATCCAGCACCTTCTGCCCCTCTGTGTGCTTCCCCCAGCGAACCCGCCAGGGCGGGGTCCTGGGGGAGCCCGTGGATTCTGCACCCCAAATCCACAGTCAAACGTGACTCTCAGCCAGCAAAACAGAGGTTTATTCGATGACCTGTACCTGGTCTAACCCAGACCATACAGCGAGCATGAGCCCTCAGCTGGATCCATTTTGGGGGCCAGAGAGCGAGATAGCTCCTCTGCCTCCCTGCCTGACTCCAGCTAGCTTCAGACTCCAAACTGAAACTCACTCTCTAGCCCCTCCTCCCCCACCCCAGCCAGGTCAGGTGACCTCCCTCCCCCACCTGGAGTCAGATTACAGCTTCAGGTATGGACATCTGCAGAGAGGGGAGGGGGCATTGCCTGCTTGCTTACACTATCAGCCCCTATTCCTTCACATAGACACTTAAGAATTGCATAGGGGAAACTGAGGCACACCATAGTATTCCTACTCCGTCACAGTAGGTCCCCTCCACTCCCTATGACCCTCTGTTGTGAGGTACTTTGAATTTTGCGAGACAAGGCACACACACGTGGTTGTAGAAAGTAGAGGAGTTTATTGGAAGGCCTCGGTCCCTCGAATAGGTGTTGAGGGGCTCAAGTCTATCAACGCGATCGCAGAAAGGGTTACCTAGCACTTCAGAGCCGTTGCTAGGAAGGGAAAAGCCCACGAGCAAATACAAGAGTGGGCTTAAATACACTCACACATTTGCATCTCATACATACTCATGTCTCATTTGCAAGCAACAAGCTGATTGGTTACACGCTGTCCTGCCTCAGTTTCCCCATCTGGTTTCCCACGCATTCGTTCTCACACAGACGGGGTAAACACTCACACAGCTGGGAACGGTTCCGTTCCCAAACACACAGATAGCAGCAAGGTCATTCTCATAGCTGATGATACCATTACGCCCTCTCCTGGAGTTGACTCAGAAGCATAACTACACCTCCTAGTGGTTGCCCGTCACAATGTCTTCCGGTCACTACACCCTCCTTTCCTTCACCCTCTCTCCTCAGCAAGGTCCCCACCCACCTCTCACTTGGTCCCTATGGGCTCTGGGGTTCTCGCAGGGGAGTGGGTGGAGGAGAGGAGGGACACAGAGAGCGGCAGGGGCCTCAGAGGGGTGGGAGGAGGAAGAGGAGGAATGCAGTGAGCAGTGGCTGGTCTTGGGCTGAGCGCAGGCCTGGCTGAGGGAGGAAGAGGAGGGATGGGGAGCTGGCCTCACCAGCCACCCATGGCCAGGAATAAGCAACAGTTGGGGTCCAAAGTCCTACAACAGCTTCTCTCTCAAACAGCAGCAGAGCAAGAAGCAGGCAGGCCAGTCAGCCGGTTCTGAGGCGAACAATCTGCTTCTGAGGGGCTCTGTGGCACGGGCTTGTCCGGTACCAGCCAGGGGAAGCCGATGGGAAGAGTGCGTCACTCCACTCCCGCCGGCGGGCCCTGGCAAGCTGGCGGGGGCAGAGCAGGGCGCTCTTCAAAATGAGGCCATTTCACTGCAGGCCATACCCAGCAGTACCGGACTGGTTGGTATTCTGGGAAGGCGAGTGGCCCCCAGCAGGCAGTGTGACCTCATGCTGGAGAACTAGGGTGGGAGACGTGTGGGTTCAATGCCTGTCCACATTGAAAATCTGACCCTTTGTGGCTTGGCCAAAGGCATCTAGGCACCTAGTGGGGTTTTCAAAACTGCCTGTGCAGGTCAGGTGCCTAACTCCTATTGACCACAGAAGGGATTTAGGCACTTACCCCGCTTAGCAGATTGTGAAAACCCCACTAGTCGCCTCAATGCCTCTGAACGGCTAGCTGGCCCTTTGTCTCTCCATCCCTCAAACAGGTTCGAGGGCTTCCTTCCTCAGCCCACCCATTGTCGCCTGTGCTCTTGGGACAGAAATCACCTTTTCTCCCATCTTCGGACCATGCTGGCAGAATTCTGCTATTGCAATAGCAACTCCAGCTCCTGTGGTCACGTTAACAGCAGCAGAGCTGGGAAGGGGCGCCATGGGCCTGGGGAGAGATGGACACCCCAGCTCACAGCCTAAAGGGTTGTAGGCCTGGGATTCTCACTGATCTATCCCCCTTGCTTGGGGGGAGCAACTCCTAGGAACATTTCCAGTTCTCTTCCTCTCAACATTACAGGGATTTTAAGGCAGGCAGTGCGGGGGCAGAGAAATGGAGAAGGGGGCAAGCGGTATAACACTTGGTATACCAAGAGCGCCCTGATGTAGCAAGGCACCATATGCACTCTGAGGACAGCCCCTGCCTGAATGCTCCCACACAATCCAAGCCACCAGTGCTACCCCAAGCAGCTGGCTTACTGCTCCTTCTCCCCAGCAGGCACTGACCTCTTCAGGCCAGCCCCGTTACTGCCTTTGGGGTCTCCGAGCCACTCAGCTCCCTGGCGCACGGGGTGGTCTGTCTCCCACAGCACGGCAGGAAGGGCAACGCCTCCCCAGTCCCAGCTCGGAGGGATCTACTCTCTGCAGCAGCACATGGCTAACGGTTCTACGAGAAAGCACCAACCCAAGAGGGAACAGAGAGAAGAAACAGCTCCAGGACTGACTCTCTCGTGAGCACGACACGGACATTTGGGGGTTTCCTTGGCCTATAAACCAATTCCAATCATTTTGGGAGCAATAGGACAAGAGGCGCTGGGCCGGCCACTGCTCCCCCCTGCACCGCTTCCCATCACAGCAGTCACACGACAATGGCCTTTCCTTTTGGGGAGAAAAACAATGTTCCAATTTTAGGTCAACCCCAACTAATTGGGGTGAGAGAGATTTTGATTCAACAATTGAAGAAAAATAAAACTCAATTATTTGCTCAGCTCTGAATAAACCCACTTCAGCTACCCAGCAGCGCACTGAGGTTTTGTAACCTACTTAACAGGAGCTAGTCCATAAAACTCAGATGCAACAGAGCCCAGCCTGTGTTAGATGGGGATGCGTCCCCCATTAACGAGAAAGCTTTCTAATTCGAGTGCAGAGCTTCGGTCAGCAGAAAACATCTCATCCATCAGCATGCACCCAGGGCTCTTACATCTGGGAAGCTGCCATTTGTACACTGCCAGCTCCCGGGGATACAGTAAAGGAGCTGACAGCTAATAGCCTTTCAGTGAGTCACCTCCTGGACAATTCTCCTGTCTTTGGGGAGCATTAATAAACAGGAAGTATCCCCCAGAGAGCTCACGGAACGATAAAACAAACCCTCACCTTAGGAGAGGACGCAAGGCGAGTCAGACACGGAGCATGGCAGGATTCAATTTACATTTTTCAATCACTGGTAAACGTCAGTTTCAGAGACATACAGAAGTTGATGAAAGCTATCCATTAATAACAGCTAGCCAGCGTTGCCTGCCCTGCACATAGTGGCTGTAGTGAGCCACTGCTACTGGACATGGGGAGCCCTCCGCAGCTCCCCGTCCTGTCCCACTCACCCACCTGGAGTGGGATCCATTCAGCAGTGGTTTGCCTCCCTCTCAGCTGGGGGCGCATCCTCCTCCTTGTGGCCCTGACCAGGGTGGGGGGGAGGGGGGTGTCTCTGCTCCACCAGGACAGGACTGCAGCTTCCCTTCCACCCTGCGCCTCAGTATCTTGGGCCCCTTGGTTGGGCATGGAGCCTGCAGCAGCCTTATTAATTTCCCACAATTGTGAAAATTAAATAGCGCATCCCACTCGCCATGTGCAGGTGCCCTGTGCACATGCGTTGGAAGGTACCACAGAGGGTAGAGGGCTGCCCTGGCCCAGAGGTCTGTCAGTTCCTTCTTGCGGGACAACTCCCAAAACAAAGGAGGAGGAGGACAGGTGGTGGAAGGAACATGTACAACACACCTCATAGAACAAGAGTTATAGTAACCATTGTTTTTTTTTCAAGTGACTGCACATGTGCATTCTACGTGGTCTCTCTCCACTCATAAAGCAGTGAAGGGTTTGGAGTCTGTGTTCACACAGGCTAACACTTCCAAACACAAGACGACCTGATGGAGGGCTTTCTACTATTTAACAAGACACCCTGGACTTGAGCAGAGCAAGACTCCGCTCTAGGATTTAGCCAGGGAGCCTCCAGGGTGTTGAAGAACCCGCAGGTTTGGGTGGAGCAGCTGACCAGGCTAGTAGGAAAGTGTCCGTGATGGAACCTGGACTGCGACCTCGGAGGGAACAAAACTGGTGGCATTTCTTGGCGAGCTCAATCATCATCTAAAGCGGGTGAGATGCCTCCTGTAAAAACCACCTGTCAGGAGAGGAAGAGCAGGAAGCCAGCACAGGACGTGGCTGCCCCTTCTCTGTTAGCAGCCCAGCAGGCTCCTCCTGTTCAATATTGGGCTCGGGAATTGGTAGCGCCGGGCAAACAGTCTCCCCACGCCTCTCTGACGAGACAGAGCAGGAACGCCTTTGTGCAGGAGAAACACGGGGGAAACCCCATGGGTTCCAAAAGGGTCACTGGACCAGCGGCGGGCCCCCAATGACATGCCCAACTGGACAGAAGAGGAGGAATCTTGAGGCAACCCGGATAGTGACTACTGGGGGAGGGGGAGTAGCATGACTGGTGCCAATGCTGGGAACCCTAGTCAATCTCCAATTCAGAGGAGGAAGAGTCACCCTGTGTACACCAAGGGGGCTTCTCCTGTCGGAGAACAGCGCCGAGTCGGCCAAGAGGGCAAAGCAGCCAATATCACAGGCTTCCCCTTCAACAGCACGGATGAGTGTGAAGGCTGAAGCACAGGAGGCTATCACAACACCAATACCACCGGTGCCCCTCTATCTGCTGGCACTGGGAGAGAGGTCTCCTGCATAGCCAGGGATGCCAGCAGCAGCAAGCTCAGCAGATCGCTTGCTGCTGCAAATACCTTTGGCATAGTTGGTATCGAGACCATCTTGGGTTCCTGCAGTACTGCTGATGTAGAAGTTGCCGCTTTAGGCCCTGGACTCCTGCCTGCCTCAGTGCTGGTGTGAATGGTGCCCATTGCGGTGCCACCTGAGAAGTGCTTGGATTTTGGAATCCACATGCTTCTCAGAATTTAGGTATCAGTGATCTTCCTCCCTCGGGGCACTGGAGAGGGAGAGCCATGCTGGGTCTTAGGCAGAAGAGGAGGTGCACGCCTAGCTGGAGTCCTTAGTGCCCAGTCAGGATGACTGAGTTCTTAAGGAAGTCTCAGGGCTGCATCCATGAACAAAAACTTCATCCTGGCTTCAGTCTTGTTTAGTCCTTGGCTTGGCAGGGGTCAGCAACCTTTCAGAAGTGGTGGGCCGAGTCTTCATTTATTCACTCTAATTTAAGGTTTCACGTGCCATTAATACACTAACATTTTTAGACGATCTCTTTGTATAAGTCTATAATATTAGAACTAAACTATTGTGGTATGTAAAGTAAATAAGGTTTTTAAAAAGTTTAAGAAGCCTCATTTAAAATTAAATTAAAATGCAGAGGCCCCCGGACCCATGGCCAGGATCCGGGCAGCGTGAGTGCCACTGAAAAGCAGCTCATGTGCCACCTTCGGCACCCATGCCATAGGTTGCCTACCCCGGCTTAGAGTCTTTGCAATATTAGCAACGATCCCAAATAGGAGCTTCCCCCAAACACTTCAAGCAACGTGAGGGTGGGTTGCTCGTGGGCATGTGCCTAGAAGAGATACGCAGGGCTCGAAGCCCGGTGACCGAGGCATTCCTCGGTACCAAAAACCAGAAACCCCCGACCTGGGAACTGGGAAAGAAAAGTGCAACAGATAGGGTTAGTTATTAGGTACTAAATAACTACAAAACTGGCTAACTATGTACAAGAAATTTACAACGAGCCGTACAGAGAGTATCTGCTAAGGCACGCCAAGCAATTCCAGTGACTGTCACAGATGGCAAGAAGGAAGTGAATGGGGCTTTGGGTCCTTTATATCACCAGGTCACAGTGGTGTGCAAGAGCAAAGGGCTCAAGCTTCCCCAATGAGTACCACTGAGGGAAACGTGTGTGCAGGGTGCACACGCACCAAGAGTGGAATGCACACGTGCAATCAGTTGAAGACAAATGGCTGAGGTAAAGCTTCGAACTACGACCATGGGAATGCAACTGGCCATAATGGTATATTTCATGAACTGACCGTTTAAAATACAAATTAACAGGGCACATTGTCTAAGGTGGAACCAAAATACTGAGCAGAGCATTTTGGTTTGAAAACAACTTGCCTGCTTGCATCCGACGAAGTGGGTATTAGCCCACGAAAGCTTATGCTTCAAAACTTGATAGTTAGTCTTTAAGGTGCCACAGGATTTTGTTACCTCTTCAATACTTTAGTTAGTCTTTAAGGTGCCACAGGACTCTGTTACCTCTGCTATTCCAGACTAACACAGCTACCTCTCTGAAACTTGCCTGTTATCTCCTTAATACAGACACACAGGAAAGGTGAAGAGGGAATGTCTGCGGTTTTGCCACAAACCAAATCTAATGGGGGATGCAAAACCAGAGTGAACCTGGCACAGAAACGCGCTTAGGACAGAGAAGCGAATCTGTGGTGATTTAAGTGATTACAGAAATAGGTGAAAGACCAACACCAGCACAGCTACATAAGACACGTGCAGCCGTTTGGGCATTTACACACTGGATTCAAGTTGGGAAGGGGGGAAAAAAAAATCACCTTTTCTTTCCAACCTATCCCAGCAGCCTCCTTCAAGGATAGGCTGTTGCATTCACCGTGGATCACATCGAGAAGTACTTCCTGCCTCTAGCCTGCACAACACAAGATTTGGTTTGAACCAGGACAGATAAGTTAATTGGGCTCGCCCCCACTGATAAGCTGTAAAGCACAATACCCCATTCCCATCAGCAGTTACAGGGCATCAGCTCACCCTGCACTCAGTCCCTGTCACAGGCCCTCATGCAGAGGTACTTTGCACTGAGATTGAACTGCCCCCGTAGTCTGCAGGGCCAGGGAAACTATTATCTCAAATTTCTTCGGGCTCAAAATCAGAGGATTTTCGGTGGAATTATGTAGCTCTTCTTCCTGCCATCAGACACAGGATACTTGCCCAGGGTTCTATGTAAAACTCACGCCCCATCCATTTTGAGTACTGGGGTGCAGCAACTCCAGATGTGCTGAAGTAGACACAGTACCTTGCTTGGCCCTCTCACACCAAGTCGATCTGGAAGGGTTGAGCCTATTTGTCCCAGGTAGTTAATTTGTCCGCTGGGACCTGGATACTTCCTCTCTGCTGCTAATAGCTTTCCCACAGTCACTAGCTCCAAACACTGTTAGCTTAGCTCACAGACAACCTTACTTTTCTGATACCTGAAGTCTGAGCACTTACTAACTGCTGCGGTTAGCTTTTGTTTGGTTCCCACATGCCACGAAAGCCTTTCCATTATGTGCGTTTTAGATTCTCTTTCTTAAAGAGAGCCTCAGGATGCAAACTTTTGTAAGCGTTTCTTTGCTTTATCGCCACACACATTTAATTTAAAAGTGAGCTGTAAAGCTAATCTCTTTGCTTCATCATTTATGCCTTTCTTGTGCTCATGCAGATTAGAGAGTTAAGCACGACTAGTGATTGTCACTGCTATGTCTTGCTGCATCAGTGTAGGAGAATACTGCTGCATTTGAGTTTGATCATGCTGCAGTAAGACAAACACCGATTTCATTGACATTTGGTCTGAAAATCTCTCTGACCACACTGGATCTGGAAGCAAGCTTCCTGCTTCCTTTGCCCAAGACAACACAGGACGACTTTCATTAACATCAAAAGGATTTTAAATGAACAGCTTCGCGACGCTCCTTTCAAATCATAAAATGTGAACTTTACATAAAAATGTGTTTACAAATCATTTCCATTTACACTCGAGTCTGCTCATTACTGGCTGGAAATTATATACAGAGACTGGCACTGCAGCTTCACTCATCTGTAAGGAGATTGGAGAATTTATTCAGGAAATAAAAACAGGATTTCCCAGTTCCTAGACGTTCTCTTCGGCCTGAGATGGCTACTCACAGATGCAGTAGGAGGATGCTAAGCTTTCAGAGAAAAGGGGTATTGCGGATGCCACCAATCCAAGAGACGTACACTATGCACAGGGTCTAGGACAACTTGTATTCCTTGGTCAAGTCGGGGCTTTCTGCCATTCCGGAGAGGAGAATCCTGGAACACCAGCCTCACTCTGTGATGTCTCATGTCAGTGCTCACGTTTATTGTGAACTGCAGGGAAGAAAAGTGGCAATTTCCTTAAAAGACATGGAGGTACTGCTTCCAGAAACTGCCTAATTTCCCTTCAAATACTACCGTGAATGCTGATCCTGGATTCTTATTGGATAAACATTTTCTTTGTGGTGTTTTACATTTAAGCCTTATATTTTCATGGACTGCACCCTCAGCAAGTTTGCAGATGACACTAAACTGGGAGGAGTGGTAGATACACTGGAGGGTAGGGATAAGATACAGAGGGACCTAGACAAATTAGAGGACTGGGCCAAAAGAAATTTGATGAGGTTCAACAAGGAGAAGTGCAGAGTCCTGCACTTAGGACAGAAGAATCCCATGCACTGATACAGACTAGGGACCGAATGGCTAGGCAGCAGTTCTGCAGAAAAGGATTTAGGGGTTACAGTGGATGAGAAGCTGGATATGAGTCAACAGTGTGCCCTTGTTGCCAAGAAGGCTAATGGCATTTTGGGCTGTATAAGTCGGGGCATTGCCAGCAGATCGAGGGACGTGATTGTTCCCCTCTATTCGACATTGGTGAGGCCTCATCTGGAGTACTGTGTCCAGTTCTGGGGCCCACACTACAAGAAGGATGTGGAAAAACTGGAAAGAGTCCAGAGAAGGGCAACAAAAATGATTAGGGGCCTGGAGCGCATGACTTATGAGGAGAGGCTGAGAGAACTGGGATTGTTTAGTCTTCAGAAGAGAAGACTAAGGGGAGATTTGATAGCTGCTTTCAACTACCTGAAAAGGGGTTCTAAAGAGGATGGATCTAGACTGTTCTCAGTGGTAGCAGATGACAGAACAAGGAGTAATGGTCTCAAGTTACAGCTGGGAAGGTTTAAATTGGATATTAGGAAAAACTTTTTCCTTAGGAGGGCGGTGAAGCACTGGAATGGGTTCCCTAGGGAGGTGGTAAAATCTCCTTCCTCAGAGGTTTTTAAGGTCAGGCTTGATAAAGCCCTGACTGGGATGATTTAGTTGGGATCGGTCCTGCTTTAAGCAGGGGGTTGGACTAGATACCTCCTGAGGTCCCTTCTGACCCTGATATTCTATGATTTCCAAATACTTCTTTTTTTAATTGAGGGCCTCCAACAAGTATGCTTTTCATAACAAGATACCAGAAAGATCTCATCAAAATCTGAAAGATCAACCAACTCTCTTCTAAAGCTAAAAGAAATGTTATTTGGAGCATTAATCTAACAGAAGTGCAAAGGCAAGACACTATTCTCCAAATCTACCATTAATACCCATAAATCATCTAAGATATTTTAAATGCTGCTGACTAAGACTCCTAGGCACGATGATAATACAAATCTTCTTCCCTCCTTCCCCCCAGGAATAAAGCACATTTCTTTGAACATAGCTGTCAAACAGTCCCTTCTAGTTACGTCTTAAGGGCTGGTGCCATGAGTCTACACCAACCATGAAAGACTTTAGTGACTTGCAGAAACTAAACTGGAGAGATCCTTGAGCAATGGCCCCAATGAACTAGGGAAATGCATATTAGTCAGTCTGCTGGTGCAGCAAGATTTACAGACAAGTGTAATGACCAGACCATTTTCTTAGCACATTTCTGTGGGGCTTACGTGCCGATTTCTTAATACTTACCATGGTAAATATCATACCCATGACTACTGGCAGGAAGATGAAGTTGAGGGTGGTGATCTGCAGCAGACAGCAATCTTGATCAGGATTCGTGTGAACATCCTCATACTTAACAGGTGGCTGAAGACCTTTGCAACAGTTACTCTTCAATCTGGGAGGCTTGACAGAGAGAGAGAGAGAGAGATCGGTTCATTCCACTAACCTGAAGCCAACCAGAAATTTCACTTCATGTCTAGAGACCATCCTGGTTCAGCAGCGGATTCCTAACCAACTGTTAGGGCAAAAGGGCTCTATCTCCAATGAAAACCCTGGGCTAGAAGGTTTGGAAGACCACCTCGGAAGACAGAATTAAGATAGGATATACATGATAGGGTATTATACGTTTCTCCTGAGTCTGATTGAAGGAGGGTTTCACAGAGATTACTGTTACCTCCGATAAAAGGGTTGGTTGTTAGCTTCGGAAAGGCTTTCTATATGAAGAGAGAAAAAGACATCCATGCAAAACATAGGTCCCTAAACGTAAGCCACTAAATCAAAGTGGCTGGTTTTTCAGAGGAGCTGGGTCATCACAACTCCCCACTGAAGGTATATGGAGCTGCAGATACTAAGCACATTGGGTTTGGGGAAGGCAATCAGCTGCCCAAAAATGGATGTAGGGATCTAATCCTTTAGACAGTCAAGACTGAAAATGGTGGCCTGTTTTAAAGCAGTGAGAATTGGCTCCTGCTCTGGTTTTCCTACTCAACAGCTCCACAAGTGCCTTACCTGACCATCTCTGTGTTTGGCAATATGTATTTCTTTTACCATGAGAGCGGATTTCCATTGATCTACTGCACCCATCAATAACAACTTCGGAAGAAAAATCATTATGGCTCCAAAACCTTACCACCCTGACATTTCAATGGCAAGCAGTTAGCTTTCCTACCTGCTTTTTGAATTTGAAGTTAAATTCCCACATAGGTTCTCGTCTGCTTCCTTCAATCTTTCTGCACCAGAAAAGCAAACACTGATGTAGGAAAAAAAAAAATACAGTAGGTTATGAAACCCTTCAAGTTAATTATTCCATTTATTAGTGAATTTCAACACAGGCAAAGAGAACAAACTACAAAGCACAGAAGCATCTGAGGAGATGGTAGTAGTCTGGTCCCATTATAGTTACATTCATGCATACCTGAGACACAAGGTGGGCAATGGACCACCCACCTTCTCTTTAATATCCTGAGACCGACACAACTACACTGGAAACATTAATGTATACCAGGCATTTTCCATATGCCAGTCAGAGGGTGACACAGCACTTGGGCTCTAGCCAGATAAGCAGTGGGCCCTCTGTTCTGCTCACCACATGGGAGAGGAAAGCAAAATGGACTTTGGTCCTCCACATACAACATGGAGTAGCCAAATTAAACTGATAAAATCTCAGGTGAATGCATGCATTCAGCTCACACTCAGAACAGAGCAGGAGTGAGGGAGAGCAAACAGCAGATCAGGGAAGGAGAAAACAAGGAGAGAGAGAGAGCAAATGTTAAAAGGGACTGGTCAGAGCTGACAAAGCTGGGGGGGGAGGGGGGGGGAGAGGGGCACTTCCTCTGGAGATGTGCATCTGTAGCACCCAGAGGTCACACTCCCCTCCATTAGGGCAGTGTACTAGCATTTCAAAAACACAAAGCAAAGCTTTGGCACTGCAGTGCAACTGGTGGCCCATAACATTGCCTCTTTTCTAAAAGTGTATGAATACATGGGGTCCGATGCCTCCATGCCAGAGGCAACCAAAGCCTGGATCTTCTGGCAAAAGGTATCTCACATATTCTATAGTACAATTTCTGACTGCCACACCTTTCTACAGCCTTACAGCCATGGGATTCTATATCCCAGCATGCAATGCTCCATGAAATAGGAGTCTTAGCAGAACCACTGTATTCAAGTGAGGGGGAGGTTAAATAGAGCCCAATATCTATAAGGGGTCAGTGATTGGACAGCCATTCAGAAGCCAAGAAGAAGAGGGCCTGGCAAATCTCAGTCCAGTTGTCAGAGTTAAGTGTCCACGTCACAAAAGATACCTTCCACAACAACTGGCCTTAAGTGTGCCTGCTTAGCAGGATGGCATGAGTCATAGAGAAAACTCCCCTCTCACCCACAGATAGTCTTTATGGGTCAGAGTTAAGGCCTCTCCTGGGTCAATGGGAGGAAACGTATCTGCCAATGCTGTACCTGCTAGCAGCAGTCACTAACGCTGTCAAATTGGAGAGGTGGCACCAGCACTAATTGGTTCCATGATGAAAAAAAAACCAAGGATTGCTGCAACTTGCACCATTTGGATGCAATTTAATTCTAGTTGGGGTGAGGGACTCGTGTAACCCCTCTTGGCACCAAGCCAGAGTCACTCCTACTGTGTGGCTTTGCAGCGATACACGGCATTTTACGTCACTTTTAAATCCCATTCCCAGGCTGGCGTGCTAGAGGGAGCTCTGCGGCGGTGAATCCCCTAGAGGTGAAGCACAAAGCTGAAGAGCAGTTCAGCTCAAGAGCATGGGCTGAATGATCCCCCACAATCTGGTAACAGCAGCAGCAAACGGCTCTAACCGATTACAATACTGACTGCTCCCCGGACCGTGCTTAGCAGGGGGCATGCAGCAGATATTGCTGGGCTCAATTCCATTCGAAGCGGAGTTTGCTGTTCACCTTCTGAGTACATCTACACTGCAGCTGGAGATGCAATTCCCAAGGTGGGCGGACAATCGGCTGGTCTTCACTAGGGGGGCGGGGGGAGAAAATCGACTGAAGATGTGCAACTTCAGCTATGTGAATAACATATCTTCAGCCAACTTACCTGCCGTCCGCATGGCAGTGGCGTGCTCCCCCGTCGACTCCAGCTTGCACCTCGCGTCAAGCTGGAGTTACAGGAGTCGATGGGGGCGCCACGGGCGATCGATTTCTCGCGTCTTAATGAGACGTGAGAAATCAATCACTAAAACAGCAATCGCTACCCGCCAATCCGGCAGGTAGTGAAGACCTACCCCTATAAGAGCTTGCTGGAATTAAGCTAGCATGCTGAAAACAACAGCGCGGCCATGGCGACGGCTTAGGCCAGCTCTCCAGTACCTACCTACCACTCTGACTGGGTTACACTCAGGCCGTTAGCCCCTCCTGCCACACCATCACTCTGCTAGTTTAATCAGAGCCAGTGCGTACGTCTAGAGACCTAGAGCCACCACGGGCCCTTACAGACACAGCTTCATCTGACAGCTCACGTGACCACGGCAAGTAGTTAAGCACAAACCGGTAAGTACCTCCTAAGGGGCAGAGGATGTCATCCGCGTGTCAGCCGTCCTGCCCTTCAGACGTGCACCGTATGGCTTGCCGCTCCACCAAAAATAAGGGGGGTGTCTTTAAAGGGCAAACACTTCTGCTGACACAACAACGGCTCCGGTGTCCCACACAAGCTACGCTAGGGAAAGAAGAAAGGAAATTAAAGAGGAAAAGCTGGATTCAGTAATATAGGGGTCTGAGTCTCCCTTCGTTGCATGCACAGTTTACAAGAGCATCTCCCATCAGTGCTAACAGACCCCTAAGGGTCTAACCAAAACCCATGAAAGCAAAGAATCACAGAGGAAACATAAGGTCCCCTCAATGTACACCATTGTGCAAGGGCATTGCAGCACATGGAACGAAGAGGACAGTCGGGAGTCCTGGAGACCAGACGTACAAGGGCATTTGTCTGCTTTGATGGATTGAAGTCAGACCGCTACTGTTATTCTAACAAAGGCTTATCGTCATTTAATTTCCTTTTTGAAGTGAATGGTAATAAAAAAGTATTACATGCAAGGTATTATAAAACTATTTGTATGGTAAAAGCGCCAGGAGTGGGCACCAAAGCCGCTATGATGTGAACATGAATGAATACCCGACACTGACCCTTCCACTAAAAAAAACAGGGGGGGGGGTCTTCTAATCAGACCCCATCCATCTATTGGTTATAGATTCAGAGGGACTGAGACTATAACAGGAGGTTAGTAGAACTGCAAGTTTTTTCCCTTCTTTTTAAGGAAGACATTGCCTGAATATCACATCCGGGCAAAGAACTAATAGAACAAACAGGACCAGAGGGCTTGTGCACAAAAGGTTGTGGGTCAGGATTACGGTGCGTTTGCAGCATGACCTACCTGTTGCTGCTGGTTGTTCTCAATCTTATCACAGGGCAATTTGCCACTTTAGCAGCGTCCTCACGTGGGGAGGGACAGAAGCAGCAGGGATGTCACGCAGCAAAGAAATGAATGTGTTGTATTTTGCATGGAGCCGTGATACTCAGACCTCTGGGGTTCAGGAACCAAATTAACCATCAACATTACCCCAAAGAGCCAGTCGTGGGAATTCATTGTTTCATTTACTATTTACCCCCACAGCAAAATGACTTACTACTGTAGAATACCCGCATAGTAAAAGCATCCTGATTGGTTAATAATTAAATGGTCCAGAGTTTTAACATCATGTGCCATGAGACACACCTTAAAGAGCCACTATTGGCTTAGTTCCCAAGCCTCAGTCTGAGTATTATTGGTATAAAGTGATATCCCTCTCTGAGACCAAACACCAAGCTGGCTTGCCATGTGTCAGCCAATAGTAAAGTAAAGCTAGGCTAGAAACAGACAGAATGAGGGGTTAATGATACACAGCAACGCAAGAGGGCTAGATACACAAATGCTCCAAGGAAGGACTGCAGTGGGGTTTTGCCCAAAGACACACAGCAGACAATTTCTCCCCAGCTTCCCTGCGCAACCACACCCCAAAGCGGACACTTGCTTCTCATGCTCGCTCCCTGCCTCACACCACTTCCCCCTTCGGAGAAACCAAAGCCGACAGTCTGCAGGAGCGCGGTGTGAAAGGACTCTCCTTTTAGAGGCTGTCAGTGGCACCTGTGATTCTCTGCCACTGCCGCAGAAGAAACATTCCAAAACAACATAGCTACAACAGTGCAAGTAGTAGACAAATGCCCATCTAGCTCCAACTCCTTTTGGAGTCTTTGTGTACAGGAGGGAAGGGGACAATTGTGGATTGTGTCAGTGACAGTGCTTCTATCAACATAAAACGACATTTCCTAATTTGTCTTACTGGAGTGCTGAGGAGCCCTAGTAACACATCAGGAGCCCATTGTGCTAAGGGCTGTAATGGATAAAACTTCTAAAGTCAGACTCTTCCTCGTTTCCTATGTATATTGCTGATCCAGGGCCTGTATTTCACTAGGGTCCATCTGACTCAGATTTATTTCTCTGAAAGGGGAAGAACAAAAAGCAGAGAGAGCACACCAGCTGAACACAGTTTAGTTCACTTCCCCAAACGCCACTACTTACTTTGGAATTCTTTAAAGTGCTGGGGGTAGTCTCTGGAATAGCCGGATTCCTGGAGACACGAGAAGCAAAAGGTTCATACATGTGGTATAACGACCGGATGACGCACGCACGGAGACAGTGCAGCCTTTCCATCGATTCTGGCCGTAAACGGAGAGGCAGGTACGCATTCAGAGTGTAGTGCCTAAAGGAAACAGGGACAGACCCAACACCCCTTGAAAAGCCATAACCATACTGGATTTCAGGTAAATCTAAGGGAGCTATAAATACGGGTTAAAGAAGGTGACTAAACAAAGGGATCAAACTCCACTTTTATACCACATCGCCCACTGACATCTCTTGGCTGTCACACAGAGCTGGTGTCCTGGGCAACTGCAGCCAGGTTCAGATTCTGCAAGGGCACCATACTCTTTCGGCATTAGATAGCCTGCCAGTCTCAAAAGATCTTTGCACCACTGTGCGCCAAGGCTGCAGAGCGAGACTTACCAAGGTCTCTAGTATCTTAGTGGGTGGCACAGAGTACAAAAAGGTTGAGAAGCGAACAGAGAAAACAGACAAGAGTACACATAGGGAAAGAATGCTGATTTTGCCTGATAAATAATATGCTTAATAGGAATACAGATCAGTCTTCCTAGTGAAAGAGTGTCAAGGATGTGAACAGAGGGAGAAGCTTGAACTTTTACATAGTGAGTTGACACCTATATGCTCTCCATCTATTCCCTCCTCCTCTTCTGTACCATCTCCCACTTCTACCATCTTCCTGGCTGCCCCTAAAACCCCGGCACAGTTGGATACAATGCCTTTATTTTCATTAAGTCCTGCCCCTTGTTAATTTATGGGCAGATCACCACAACGAACACCCGAGACTAAGAGGCAAAACTTCACCAAACAATTAACCCTTCAAATGAGGCAACGCCATTACTTTCCTGTAAGCATTTTGAGAGAGCTTTGCACACAAGATGTACTCTTATAGACACGACATTTAGAGTTCATTATATTTTTAAATGGAAGATTACAAAATAGTGGTCAGACTGCGAAACAGACCAGCTAGGAAGCAAATCTCTTAAGAAATACTACTTAAAGTTCTCCAAACAGAAACAACACAGACTAGGATACAGGATTCCCAACAACACTGGCTATAGAATGGCAAAGATTTCATGCCGCACCCACATCCAAAAAGAACTATGGGTCAGTCATGCTAGATATTGGAACAATGAGGAGATAGATCCCTCAACAGCTCTGTAGCAAATTCTGCTCAGACATAGCTGGACACCCACAAGTACGCAGAGTATATTTACAAACTGGTTGTGGTCGCACCTTCGGTAGAGTCTGGTCCAAAAAGCAGCAGTGCAAGTGACCGTCCAGGCTTTTTTGCATATCAGAGAAAATTTCACTGTATCTTCTGGACGTATGTAGGAGGCCAGCAACAGCCAGATGTCCATGGGATAATCCTCTCCAACAGCCTCATCAGGGTTTTCTAAGTGTGACAAACATATATTAGTGTAACCTAGCTCCTGCATTATAAACCTTAAGGCACGCAAATTGAGCGGATTGGCTCCTGTTTGACACTAGTCTGCAAGTGCTCCACGACCTGCCAGTTGCACTAGTTAGTGAGCAGCATGAAGACACACTGTAAATGAGGTGGCTGTGGGACAGCGCAGAGTCCACATTAGCCAAAGATGGGCTCAGTCCACAACCGCTTGTTTACAGTAGCTCATTGTGAAGCAACTTAAGGCTAGAGGCACCTAAACTCCAAGATACTGTAATCTCCATGGGGTAACCACTCCCTTTGGGTCAGTTCTTTGTTTTTAAAAGGCCTCAGAGTAGCATTACGGAATGCTACTATCTGTTACACCAAATCCCATACAACTCTAACCTTCCCAGGACACTTGGAAACACGTTAGTATGGAAAAAATGGTCCATCCTCAAAGGCCGGGTCTAGACTCTACACTATATAGGGGTATGAAACATCCACACCCCTGGGTAACGGAGTTATACTAATCTAACCACTGGAGTAGACAGCGCTATGTTGAAGGGGGAGTGTCTCACAGACATGGAGTACCTATGCCGACAGGAGAAGCTCCCCCCCATCAGCTTGGCAGCATCTTCCCTAAAACACTACAGCGGCATAGCTGTGTAGCTACAGCTTTAACTGTAGACCCCAAGGGACCTTTGGGATTTCACTATCAGCATAAACAAAATGTAGAAAGAGAAAGAAATGCATTAGTCATTGGGGCCTAGTTTAAAGTTTCCCTTTTTGACAGTTATCTCTTGTGTAACCTACACTTAAAAGGTGCTTTGTTTTATCTACATTTCGATTACAGCTTCCATGAAAGCAAACACTTCCAGGAAGGTTTCTCTACACATTAACCACCCATTTCCACTCCCACTTCACTCTCAAAACAGTGCCACTGGACTAAAGAGTCACATGCTTGTTTAATTCCAAATGCACCTAGAAATACTTGTGCACAAAGCACATATATTTTTCAACAATCTAATACTATTAATGCTGATTGATTTTGCTCTAGTTTTAAAAGTTAAAATACCTTTTGGGACACGGAGAGCTCAAAGAGATTCTACAGGCCTTATTCAGCATTAAGAAATGTGGGGAGAGAACTTTCATAAGGGTGGGTAAAAACTAATGATTTTTTTTTTAATAAAATCCCCAAATTGAATTTTTAAAATTAAATATGGGGCTTTAAAAAATTATCCTATTTAAAATTAATTTTGACATGGACCACCTGAGTTAAGGCCTAATTTTTTTTAAATATGTTAAAATTATCTAATTTTAAAATGTTAAGCAGTACATATTTGCTACCAAGTTCTAAAGAATGTCAAGTCACTGGCTGAGCACCTGGAACCAAAATTTGTTAACATAAGAACAGAAGACTATAAGTACAACCATGTTGGGTCAGGCCAAAGGTCCATTCAGCCCAGTGTCCAGTCTTCTGACTGGGGCCAATGCCAGGTGCCCCAGAGCAAACGAACAGAACAGGGAATCATCAAGCGATCCCTGTTGCTCATTCCCAGCTTCTGGCAAAAGAAGGCTAAACCAGCTTTTGACATTGCAATGGCCTTTTTGCAAGTCCGGAGAAAGTATTTTCTTCATTTCAGTTTATTCAACCAGTTCAGGTCAATTATTAGTTCAAAGTTGTGACACCAGTTCAGAATTGGAAAAGCTGGTTTTCTTCTTCTTCCCCTCTCTCAATAAAACTAGGTGTGAGAGGGTGTAATCTACTAGCTCTAAAATCTTGAAGGACATGGCAATTGGAAACAATCAGTTCAATTCATTAACTACATGCTACGTCCTTTGTGTAATAAATGAGTTTAAAATTTAAAAATGTTTTGATAAGCAAGATGGAGGAGTGGCTGGATCAAATTTGAGCAGTGTTGTGAACTGGCGCATGGGGTAGCGATGCCACTCAAATCTGCAGCTACTCTAAAAAACTGTTAAAAGTTGTGGTTTCTGCAACAAGATCACACAGCCAGGGATTTTTTTTGCAGCCTTGCCCATTATACAGACAGAGAAACCAACAAGTGACATGCCCAAGGTCACACAAAGTCTGAGGCAGAGCAAAAAACTGAACACAGGCCTCCCAAGTCCTGGGGTATTGCCCTCACCACTGCGCCAGTCCTCTTCTTCTGCAAACTCTCTTGGCCTCAATTTTGTGACATGTAAAATGGGGAACTGCTTATCTTACTAGAGTACCGTGAAGCTAAATTAATTATTATTTGAGATTCTCAGATGGAAAGGGCCACATAAGTCAATTTCTTTAAAATCAACTATGTTATTTTACAAAAAAAATATAATTTGCCTCTCAACTACATGCAATTAAATTGTTTGAATTTCAGCTAGGATATTACCCATTGTACTGTGAAGTTGCATAATCATGTATCTAAGCATTGCAGCTATATAGCTTATCTACACTGTGGTGCAACTTACATCCTACTAAGCTACATAAAATAGAATTGCAGCTTCTATTACAGCTTCTGGGTAAACTTTACTCAGAAGTGACTGGTTAAAAAAAAAAAAGTGGGTCCTTTGCTCCAAATTTTCTGTTGACACCCTAAAAAAAAATATCACCCTAACATCTTTTAATGAACTGCTAGCCTCGCAAACTCGGGCTCAGATCTGAGAGTCAAGCTGGGTTCTTTCAAGCTCATGCATGGTTGCCAGCAATAAGGATTATACAGAGCAAATGCTGCTCTCAGTTATAGAGATATATTTGCTGGAATACTTCTCAGAGCAAGGAGAATATCCCAAGGAGAATGGAATCTGTGCAAGTTACAAGGGCAGCAATTTTTAGCCCGACTGTTTAAGTTTGTTTTTATTAACAAACTATTTAACTCACATTTCTAACAAGCAACTGGAAGATAAGCTCTGTGTGACAGATACAACACCCTGTACCAGCTGTCTGAGCTCTCACTCCCATTAGTCATTCAAGGAATCCTCCCACAAGAACAGGCAATACCTGATACTTTATACAAACAATCCAGCAATCACCAGCTTTTATTTTTCTTTTAAAAAAGGGGAGGGAGAGGATGTGCTCTTCTGAGACATCAAAATAATAAGGCATAATGTTTTTCTCTTTGCAGGTCTCCTTTCATGTGGCCTAACTGTAGGATTTAGTGTTTATATAGTGTTTCAGTAAAGTTTGTATCTGCAGCACATACGTGGTCGAAATCAACCAATTAGGCAGGATTCAATCAACTGCAACAATCCACCTTCAGTAAGAAAGGGGAGAGGACATTCATAATTGTGGAACCGTATCTCCAACCTAGCAAAGCATGACCCTTGGCATTCCTTTGCTTAAGCTTTTGTGCACACGAGTGCATACGCACACATGCCACAACACACTTCCTTCGAGGAGACACACTGCTGATCTGTAAACAGCAGGTACTAGCTTGGCAAATGCAGAAGACGATCCCAGTCAGGACCCGGCAGAGCTGAGTGGGTGAGTGAAGGAGTCATACCTTTGTGCCTCTTGCTTTTCTTCTTTCTAGAGGCAGTTCTCTCATTGGTGCTTTCCTTAGCATCTATTTCATCGCTACTGTCACAGGATTCCCCAGTCCCAGAGAGCACTTCCTCAGCAGGAACACGTGAGGCTTCCAAACCACAGAGGGATTTTACTAGAACCAGAAGAAACACATTGCACACACACACTAAGTACACTATGAGAAGTAACAGGTTTAAGATTAGCAGCTGTGTTAGTCTGAAGACTTTGTAGCACCTTAGAGACTAACCAGCTTATTTCAGCATAAGCTTTCGTGGGCTATAGCCCACTTCATCTGATGAAGTGGGCTATAGGAAAGCTTATGCTGAAATAAACTGGTTAGTCTCTAAGGTGCTACAAAGTCTTCCTCGTCTTATTTATGAGAAGTAACAGGATCTGGTTACAAGGGCTGGCCACAGTTGTTTGAGAGGCACCTACATGAGCAATCTTTGCCAATAAACAAGGAAGGATATTTCTTTTGCCGTTGTAGGAGTGGATGCTTAGTTACAATCTCAATGGCATAACCAGAACCATGGGGAGTTCTGAATGAATCCACCTGCTCCTCTGACAGATCTAACTAATCTTCTGCATATGACAGACTTTCTTGCCCTATGGACCTCTCTCTGCCATTTTCAGTTTTGCAAGAACTACGGCTTCATCTCAACAAGGCCCGAATTCATGTTCTATTTTCCTGCATGACAACTGACAGGATGTACTGCCACTAAGGGAAGAGAAAGGAGGGTGCATGGCAAAAGATGCAAGAGAGATTGTGATGGTATAAACTGTATTAGAACTCTTGAATCAGAGAGGTAGCCATGTTAGTCTGGAATAGCAGAAGTGACTAAGGAGACACAGCTATCGAGCTTCCGGGTAGACAAGCCCTTACATCGCCAGCTGTGTGGGGAAGGGTCTGTGGGCCCTGATCCAGGCCTGGGGCTACTCAGGACCAGGTTTTCCAAAGAAGCTCAGCTCCCGTTTAGGCACCAAAACAAGTACAGTCGACTCTCAATTATCCAGGATTGGACTAACCAGGATGTAAAAAAAAAAAATATGCGCAACTTGCCGGGCCGGCTCTGGCTTTGCTGCCGCCCCAAGCACACACACAAAAACCCCTACCAGGGCGCAGGGCAGCCAGTGAACCAACACCCCCTCCCCCCGGGACAGGATGGCTGGTGAATCAACCCCCCACTCCCCATATTTCCTATGGATGGTGATTATCCAGGATTTTATCAACCAGAATTATTTTTTCCCTATCATCCTGGATAATGGAGAGTCTACTGTATCCAGATTTTCAGAGGGCTGCAGGTGTTACCCCCAAAACCAGCAAGGTGCGGGGCATTTGACTGACCAGCAGGAACCAGAGGAGAGGGCAGCGCACAGCCCAGGTGGTGGGACCTACTGGACACTCACCTTCCTGCTGCAGCGCGTTGGCCACAGCTTTCTTCATGCGTCCGGATTTGACAACGGCGGGGTCAGAGTTGGCGTAATCCGCCACCGTCACTAGCGGGGGGAGAGGAAGGAGAGGGATGAGGGAACGGGAGGGAGCTGCCTGGCAACTGGGGCGAGGACTCCCCAGAGGAGGGGCTCCTAGCACCACCTGGGGAAAGGGACCAGAAAGGGAAGCGAGGGAGGGGTTTGACCCAGGGATTCAGGGGCTGTGTGCGTCGCCCACACTGGGGTGACCAAGGGGCCAGGCGCATCCCGGGAAAGGGGGGGTGAGTCGGGGGTCGGTCGCCCCCCCCCCGGGAGAGGGGAAGGGGTGAATTGGGGGGGCTGGGCGGGGGTGAATTGGGGGGGCTGGGCAGGGGCACCCCCACCCCGAGCCAGGGGAAGGGGGGGCGAGTCGGGGGCTGACCGCGCCCCCCCCCCGGGCCAGTGGAAGGGGGCGTGAGGGGGGAGAGTCCCCCCCCCCAGCAAGGGGGGGTGAGTCGGGGTGGGGGGGTGACCCGGCGCCCTCACCCCGCTCGGAGCAGACGTCCTCGGCCCGGAACTTGAGGCGCTTGCGGGCCCCTCTCCTGCGCATGTCCGCGGCGCGCGGCGCGGGGGTCGCTGCGGGGCGGCTCCGCGGGGCCATGTCCCGGGCGGGGGGAGCCGCACCGCTCGGCGTCCGGCTCCGAGCGTCACCCCAGGCCGGCCCGCATCTCGCGAGAGCTCCAGCCGGGCGGGGCGCGTGCGGCGTCATCCCGCCGCGCGACCTGACGTCATCAGCCCGCGCGGCTCCCCAACCCCCCAAGGGAAGAAATGGGGGAACATGGGGAGCGACCCGGAGCCCCTGGCATGGGGGGGGGAGGAGGAGGACACAGCCCCTGACATGGGGAGGGGTTTGGGGGAGACGGGACACAGAGCTTCTGCCATGGGGGGAGGGTTTTTTTTGGGGGGGGGGATACTGAAACCCCGGCATGGGGGGAAGGACTGAGGAGGACACAGTCCCTGGCATGGGGGGAGATTTCAGGGCGGGGGGGGGGCACAGCCCCTGACATGGGGAGAGGTTTGGGGGAGACGGGACACAGAGCTCCTGCCATGGGGGAAGGGTTTTTTTTTGGGGGGGGGATACTGAAACCCCGGCATGGGGGGAAGGACTGAGGAGGACACAGTCCCTGGCATGGGGGAAGGGGAAGAGAACCCCTGGCATAGGGGAAGGTCGGGGGGACACACAGCCCCACGCATGGGGGAAGGGGAAGAGAACCCCTGGCATAGGGGAAGGTCGGGGGGACACAGAGCCCCTGGCATGGAGGAAGGGGAAGAGAACCCCTGGCATAGGGGAAGGTTGGGGTGGGGACACAGAGCCCCTGGCATGGGGGAAGGGGAAGAGAACCCCTGGCATAGGGGAAGGGGGGGGGACACAGAGCCCCTGGCATGGGGGAAGGGGAAGAGAACCCCTGGCATAGGGGAAGGTTTGGGGGGGGGGAGATAGACCCCTGGCATGGAGGAGATGGTGGCAGCAAGTGCCTGAAATAAAATGGAATGGGAAGGTGGCATCTCCGTGCATGTCATCCTTATCGCTTCCACATCTGGTGAAGGCACTCCCCTGGTGTGTAGGGGGCTCCCCCGAAGACCAACTTTGCAGAGGCACACGAAACAATACGCAGAAGCATGACTGTTAGTTTATGCACAGCATCAAATCATTATAATAAAATGCACTTCTTTCTGCACACAAAGCAGTTTTTCATCCTCCCTTGGCAATCCTGAGGGTATGCAAGAGTGCATCTCCTGCAGGCATGTGGCTGCAGATCTGGTCTTTATGCTACTCGCCTGTGTGCGGCTTTGGTCCCTGCACCAGTGATTGCCAATTGGCATGGGAAATTTCCTACAATGGGGGAAGGAACAGAGCAGCTCTGCCAAGGAACCTTTGGCAGATGATTGGTGAGTACCTCCAGGAAAGTTTGTTAGAGATCTCTGGAGGATTCTCCTGAAATCTCGGGGTGCATTAACACACTGTTCCACCACACTACTTAGTTTCACAGGGGAATGTGAAGCACGCGCAAATACAGCTAGTCTTGTACCATGTTCCCTCTCGGTTTTTTCCATCTGTACAGAATGAATTTTGTTATTTGCAGCACCAATATCAAGGTAACATGCCGATATGTGGCACCAGTACAAACAAAACCCTAAATCTCTGGTCATACTTGAACAGCTTTCTGTATCCTGCTAACAATCTCCAGGGCTGCAGGCCTCCAGGACTGCAGCAGGGAGAGATGCCTCTCTCTCCCCGGTCTGGGGCTGCAGGGGGGGGAGACGCCTCTCCCTACAGCTGCCTGCCCACTCTTCATGCAGTAGAACCACACCAATTTAGCTGGGTTATATACAGAAGGGTAACAGAATTTGGTGCTTTGACATGTTCACACGAGTGGGCAGTGACCCCACCATTGGGCGAGGCTAGCCTTTAGCCCCTCCCCTTGTGCCCAAGGCCCCATCCCTCCCTTTCTGCCCTCCCCCACAAGATCCCAGAGCACCTCCACCATGGCCCCCAGCACCGGGTGGCCAGGGAGCGAGGCCCAGCCCCTGATGTGCCAGCAGCAGCGTTCCCGGCCCAGGCAGCACAGACAGCCCTGATGTGCCATAGCCTATTATTTCTATGATGTACTACACGCAGGGGTAGGCAACCTACACCACGCGTGCCAAAGGCGGCATGCAAGCTGATTTTTAGTGTTGCTCACGCTGCCCGGGTCCTGGCCACTAGTCTGGGGGGCTGTGCATTTTAACTTAATTTTAAATGAAATTTCTTAAACATTTTAAAAATGTTATTTACTTTATATACAAGAGTTGTTTAGTTCTATATTATAGACTTATAGAAAGAGACCAAAAAAAGTTAAAATGTATTAATGGCACGTAAAAGCTTAAATTAGAGTGAATAAATGAAGACTCGGCACACCACTTCTGAAAGGTTGCCGACTGCTGTACTACTGTGACAGAAGAAAACTTTCTGTTGCTGTAGTGTGTCTCCACTCCAGCGCTGCCCCTGTCATGTTTCTAATGTGGACGTAGCCTTAGATTGGTTTTAAATGGTGCAAGCTAAACAGATAGACGCAGCTTTTTAAGCTGATAGTAAACTCTCCCTGCTCTTTGTTTTAGGATTGAGTCCAATGCTGGGAGCTTTAGGGCGAAGATCAAAGAAACGGTGTCACCTTCTGGTGAGCAAATTATTAAAACTTGTATTTGAAAGGTGATGGGCAAAGGAAAAAATGCTTAGGGATAACAAAAGGACCCAAATAGAGCCCCACTGACTTCAAGAGACACTTATGGTCCTACCTCCCTAAGTCACTTTTGCAAATGGGACTTATACTGCTAAGTGTCTTAGGCACTTTTTGACAGTTTTTGCCCTAGGAGTGTGCCATTATTATTCATTTATTTTATATATTACAGTAGTATTGAACCATTCTCAGGTTCAGGATCCCCTTGTGGTAGGTGTCGGCACAGCAGAGTCCTGGGCTGTGACAAGGGCTCCTCGGTGCTACAGTAATATACAAATAGTAGCAATAATAATGTGTGGCAGGTTGGGGTTGCTGTTTTTCTTGCATATGAAATTCAGGGCTCGTCTACGCTGGAATACTCTGGCAAGTGAGAACTAGTGAAAGGAGACAAAAGGCTGAAGTCTGAGCAACTGAGAGGGGAAGGCATATTTTAGTCATACCATTAAAATCCTGACGAAGTGGGTCTTCAGTTCATCTGACAAAGTGGGTCTTTGCCCACAAAAGCTTTTGCTCCTAAACATCTGTTAGTATAGAAGGTGCTGCAAGACTCTTTGGTGCTTTTGTTAAAATCCCGTTGCCTTGTATGGTTTTGTTAACACCAGTGTTCAGTGGCCATTTTGGAGAAGGGCTATAGTTGATTCAACACCTCTGCCCCCACCCCAGTGAGTTCACGCACACAATGCATATCGTCTGAGACTCCAAGAAGTCCTTTAGCAGAACTAGGGAACACAAGACTTGACAATCCTGATATGTATAAGGTAAAAAGGAGGGAGGAGAGGGAATGACCATGCTTTCTCTATATACCACTGTGTGCCGTATGATTTCTTTTTCTGCCCCTATTTCCCAGCATGGTTTTTTTTTGTGATGTTCTAATATGTTTTTACCTTCAAACAAGAGAAAGACTGAACAGGAGCTATTAGCAGAGCTGGGGAAGTAAGGAAGGAAGTGCCATGCTTAGAGAAGCAGTATGATCCAGTGGTTAGGGCACTAACCTAGAACTTGAGAGCCTTGAATTCAGTTCCCTGCTCTGCCACAGACTTTGTGTGACCTTGGGCAAGTAATTTAGCCTGCCTGTGTTTCCCAGCTGTACAATGGGAATAATAGAGAGACAAGGTGAGTGAAGTAATGTCTTTTATTGGACCAGCGTCTGTTGGTGAGAAAGAGAAGATGCTTTTTCCTGAAACAGAGCTCTGTGTAGCGCGAAAGCTTGTCTCTCTCGCTAACAGAAGTTGATCCGATAAAAGGTTTTACTTCACCCACCTTGTCTTTTTAATATCCTGGGACTGACATAACTACAACAATAGGGCATCCAACAATGGGAATAACAGCACTTCCCTGCCACACATTAATACACACTTTAAAGCATTCAAGTTTGTGAAGTGCTCTCATATTAGGGTAATGGAGGCCAACTAAGTACCCAAGATAGACAGTCAGTTCCTGGGAATTCAGTATCCCTTGCTGCTTGGTCCCTCAGCAAAACGTGGCACGTTAGAACTAGGGGATTGGTGGGGGTATTTATGGGACATATATTGTGGATGAATATGAATGTGCGGGGAAAGGGTGTGTCTTGGTGTTTGCTAATTACATTTCAGCCCTGACAGACACTTGGAGTGGAGCTACTGGATGAATGTTTAGATAGGAATTTAAATCCACAATCCCTAACCCTGCCTTCCCCCCCCCCCCCGGATAGAGGGATGGAGAGTCACAAAGGGGGTGGCCACATGGGACATAGGAGGTTTGTTAACAGGCTGGGGCTTGCAGGCTGGGATGGAGTCAGGGATCTATCTCCCTCCCCCCCCAATTGGCAGGGGCCCAGTTCCGCAGGACCCTGTGGTTTCAAGGCCGGGGGGGGTTGGTCTGGAAAGCGGCTCTGGGAACGAGAAGGGGGTAGGGGCGGGGCTATGCGTTGATGATACAGGGGGCGGGGCTTAGGGGAGAAGGGCGCGGCGAAATCAATTGCCCACGCCTGGGAGTGGGCGTGGCTATAGCCCGAGGGGGCGGGGCTCGGCCGGCCGGCGCTGCGGCGTTGCGGAGACGGGCGGGGAGCTGCTCAGCTGGCTCCAGCGTCCGCCGCATCTCCGGGAGCCGGTGAGTGAGCGCGAGCGGCCCCTCTTTCCCTGGGGGGCGCTGAGTCTGCGGGCGCTTTGTCTCGGGGGGAGGGGTCAGACTGCTGCAGGGGTCTCTCGGCCGGAGGGCCCCCCCTTCCTGTCGAGGGGCATCCTGCCATGGGGGAGACTTTCTGTAGGGGGAGGGTACGCTGTCCCGCGGGGGTCTCTGAGCCGGGGTCCCCCACTTATTGGGGGGGCCAGACTGCTCCAGGGGTCTTTGAGCCAGGGCCTCCCTCGTATATGGGGGGGCAGACTGTAGGGGGCGATCCTTTCTCTCGGTTGGGGGGCAGACTGCTTCAGGGGTCTCTGAGCCAGGGCCCCCCCTTGTATATGGGGGCACACTGCTCTGGGGGGGCTTTCTATTGTGGGAGGGCACACTGTTTTGGGGATCTCAGAGCCAGGGGCTCCTTCTTATCAGGTGGGGGTGCACTGTCCCTGGGGGGAGGGGGCTTTTCTCTGGTGGGCACACTGTTCCAGTGGTTTCTGCACTGGGGTGTCCTGGCATGTCCTCATCATGCCTCCTTCCTGGGGGGGGCAGCCCCCCCTCTGCAATGAGTGAGCAGCGGTGTTGGGGCTCCATCTGGCCCTGAATTTTCCTGCCAGTTTTGGTGGCTTTTTCTACCCCTCTTTTCCTGGACCGAGTTCAAGTGGGTTCTCCCACGCTGCTGTGTGAAAGGCTCACACAGGCAAACAGGGATCCAGGCTAGCTGCACAGGCACTAGGGTGAAACCGACTGGACATGCAGTGCTGGCGAATAAGACAAGCATGGAAGGGAAAAAATTATTCCCCACCCTCTCCCAGGTGGTATTAAATCCAACGTGGAACCATGGAGGTGAACTGGGTGACTTTTAAAGTGACACTGCCCCTTAGACTTGATTTGAGTGCTTTTAACCCTCGGGCATTGTTGGCACTTGATGGAAATGAAGCTGGGAGCCAGTGTCATCTGCGTAGGCACAGAGGCACTGCCATTCTGGATCAGACCCAAGGTCCATCTTGGGCTGCCTTGTTCCAGGGGGCTGGTCGGTTGCCGTGTTTAAGGGCAGTCATCTTGGGATTTGTCACTGGGCTTCACTCAGTCATGGATTTCACAGGTGGGGTTTGGGCTTCAGTTGCTTTCAGGATGTCTGCAAGGTCTTCTCTCCCCAGCTCTGATGAGGTTACCTTATACTCCTGCACCCAGCTCTGCCCTGGGTAGAGCAGATCTCTTCCATGAAGTGGGGCAAGTGAATTCTGGAACAGCTGGGTTGGAAAACTGCAGACCTGGATAGGCCTGATTTCCCACTGCCTTGTGTCACTTGCACCTGATTCTGGTGGTGGTTTATGCCTATGCAGTGTGGGTGTGCGTGACATTAAGATGCACCCAGTGCTGGTGAAGGTTTCACTGTGACGGGGTTATAGGAACGCTCTGTGTTGTAGGCAGTTGGGTTTGCTCTGGATTCTACGCCATTAGTGCATTCTCCTGATCTCGGAGTGTTTGGGGCTCGTTTATCAAGGTGTGGATGGTCGTTGGCTGAAATTTGCTCAGAGTTCATGGGGGCCCAGGCTCCACGGTTGGATGTGTCCTGGGAACTTACTGGGCCAGGGACCTCTTTAGTGAAGACGGTCCCAGCGGTCCCACTTTACAGAGAGGAGGAAGTTGATGGGGTGGAGATGGTAGTAGGAAGATTGCTATGCCTCTGATGAGTCTGCCTAGGCTGGACATGGAATCTAAGGTGGCCCCAGAGACCACATGAGAGAACCGTTAAGGTTTTCATGACTGACATGAGATCTTGTTATCTGCATGGGTATTGCTGGAGCCTCTCAAGCCGGACTAATGTCAGAGACTCTGGTTCCAGGCTGGCCAGCAGCTCTCATTGTTCGGCTAAGGAAGCCTGTGAACATCTTGGGATGGTCTGATTACCACTCGCTTAGCAGGTGTGTCCAGCCAGGTCTGGGTGCTATACGGGCTAAGGGTGTGTTTCCTCTGTGATGAAACTTGGGCGGCTGCTGCTCTTGTTCAGTGAACTTGTCACTTGCTTTGCTTGTTCCTGAGAACCAGGCTGCTGAACCTGTGCTGCCACAGAGATCAGACAGGATAGTCTCAGGAGGCGGCTGGAGAAAGTGTCTGCCTTGGTCCTTTGCTGGGATATGTACCTCTGTCTACGTGGGGTGGAGGGAACAGGGATGGCTTGGTGTATCTGTTCTCAGGCTCTGTCCTGCAGTCTGTCAGAAGCTTGGGTTTCAGCGAACCTCCGGCCCCTTGCTGGCACTGCTCTCTGGAGGTACACAATGCCTGGGGAGGGAGGGGAAGCTGAGGAAGAGAAGATTAGTCCTGGGGTGCTGTGGGGGGGTGTCTGTGGGTCGTAAGGTCCCTGGTGTCTCCTGTCACCATGGCATATTGCAAGAGAGATTGGCTTCCTTCCCAGAGTCCAGCCACAGAGGTGGGAATTTTGGGAGGCGAGGAACAGAGATTGGGCCCTGGAGTCTGTGATCCTGCTTTAAGGCCCTAACCCAGGTGCCAAGTGAGTGGAGGCTTTGAAGCTGTTGGAGATCGGGCAGGAGGAAATACGGTTAAAAAAAATGAACAACAAATATCTGGCACCACTGTCATCATCTGGCACAATTTACCCCGGTGAAGTTCTGGTTTAATCTTCTCCGGGGAAGAAGGCTTAGATTCTTCAGCACCCGGACAGCCTAAAATCTTGTCTTCTAAAAGAAAGGGGGGGGGTTCTACTTGGGAATATCTGATCTTTTCTCCTCTGCCACGTCCTTAGATAACTTGCAAACATGGATTGGGAAATCTCGGAGCCATTAATTGAGGGAGTAGCATGTTGAATCCTCAGCAGAGCTTTTCTTTCGAGTGTCGGAGCTAAATGTGTTAACAGAAGCAGGGTTTAAATGGTCTGAGCGCTGCTGTGCACATAGGCTTGGGCTGAAATGACGAATGGCGCGGGTTAACCCCCCGCCCCCCAGAACTAATGTAGTTACTTTGGTGTGAGTGGTGTGGATATTCATGGTAGAAAAGTAGCTCCGGAGAACGTAGGCCGTGTCTGAACAGGGAAGTTTCACCAGTAGAACAAAAACTGGTTTAAAACGTAGTTTGAGCCAAACAGGCGCAAACCCTGGGGTGTACTCTCTGGTTTAACTAGTGCCTGTGAGGCTAAATACCGAAATAGCGCAATGGGTTTTCATCCACACTTGTTGTTTCAGTGCAATGTTGTGTGTGGATCAGTTCTGATTGTCCATCCTCCTCCCCCCTGTCACACGCCTGTCTCGCGATCTAATCCATCGTATTTGTGGGGATGGGGATTGGTCCTGCTTTGAATAGGGGGTTGGACTAGATGACCTCCAGAGGTCCCTTCCAAGCCTAATATTCTATGATTCTATGGGGGACGTGGTATTGGAGCCCCTCACGATCTGCACTACCCCTGGGAGGCCGGGCGGGGCTGTTATCCATCCTGCCCCGTGCAGACCAGCTCCAGCAAGGGGTCTGTTGAGTTTAGCGTGCTAATTGGACAGGCCTCCGTCATCTGCCCAACGCAGGGCAGTCTGATGGGCACATGCTATGGCACGACATGGGTGTGATGACAAGATGCGAGAGCCGGGCTGGCCTCTGTGTGCTCTTGTCCGCGGGGTGCTGCCGGAGCCTCTGCTGACTGTGGCAGTGATGCTATGCCAAGTGCTGCTATGTAGTGGCTGGCTGGGAAGCGGGTCCCCCAAGCAAGCACCCGGAGTGTGACGTTTCTTGCTGCGTTGGCGGAGCGCTTGGCCGCCCACAGGTGAGTGTCATTGCAGGGCAGGACTGTGCCCTGCCAAACTGTGCACCCAGCTCTCTCTGGGGGAGGTGATCTTGTGCCCTGTCTGATGTCCTGAACAAGCCAGCCCTCCGCTGTGCGGTTGGGGAGGAGGGGAGGTTCTGTGCTCCAGTTTCCTATGATGGAAAGGCTCCATCGCCTTGGCAGGTGCTCCGTAAGAGAAGCTGACCTCCGTTCAGAACTGCCGCCAGCCAGCCTGGTGCGGAGCTGCGGGAGGGCTCTGCTTTCATTCCTGGCTTGAAGTGAGCAAAGTCCCCCCCCAGACTCTCCCCCCCTCCCTCCAGCATCCAAAGCATAACCTAGGACGTGGCTAATTCATTGCAGCGGGACAAATCTGATCTGCTGGGGCATTGACGTCCCTGTTATAACCCATGGGATTTCTGTACCTCCGTAACAAATCCCAGAGACACACTCACTTAAGGAGGAGAACTCATCATGGCGGGGGGGACGGACTGGTTTGGGCATTGGATCTACTGAGCCCTGCCTCCTGCTTTGAGTCCGCTCTGCCCCGTCAGCGAGGCTTCACAATCAGTGGCTTTTCCTGTCCGGCGGTTGCTAGTCAGCTCCCATCTGCTGTGTGGGCAGGGAAACAGATTCCAACCTGTTGGTTCGTTTTCTGCCTCACAGAACAGCATCCCATTGTCAGGGCTCTTCTTTCGTAGATCAGGGAAAGTGCTTGTAGGATTGCTGGGGAATGAGCATTGCTAGAGCTCCCCCGGAGGTACCTGAATTTCCAAACCGGGCCCTAGTCTGACGCCCCAGTCGGTCGTTGTCTTGTTGCCATGATGCCTAAGAGCCCCAGACATGGTCACAGGCCCCTTCCTGTGCTCAGCGCTGTACGGGCATAGATCAAAGACAGCCCCTGCTCCAAAGGGCTGACCATCCAAGTAACCCATCCATCTTCTAGATAACCCAGTGCTTGGCTTCTGTACGTGCGCCGTGTTTAGTGCCTCCTGCTGCTTCTCTCCCCTGTGAAGCATCAGAAAAGGCACCCGAGCTTTCTTGGCTGCGGCTGGTTCAAGCCGCCTGCTGATTTAGATCTAGGAGGGAGCGACTTGCTTGTCCTGAGCTGTTTGGGTCAGTGGTTCTCAGTCAGGGGTAGGCATACCCCTGGGGGTACGCGGAGGTCTTCTGGGGGTACATCAACTCCTCTGGAGGTTTGCCTAGTTTAACAGGCTCCATCCAAAGCACTAGCGAAGTCAGTGCAGACTAAAATTTCCTACAGATGAAGACTTGTTTATACTGCTCAATGTATGATACACTGAAATATAAGCACAATATTTATCTTCCAGATGCTTAATTTCTCAGTACTCGTGGCTGTTGTACTTGTGTATTTGTGTGTCTGACTGTAAGCAAGTTGTTTTGAAGTGAGATGAAATTTGGGGGGGGATACGCAAGATAAATCCGACTCCTGAAAGGGGGGCTGTAGTACTGAGCGGTTGACAGCCCCTATTCTAGGCTGCAGAAAGCCAACTGAGAGATGAGGGTTTCTATGTTCACATTCTCTTCTGAATGTGTTGGGATCTAGTGACACAGGTGCAGCTCCATCTTCAACCCCTCCCTATGGGGCTGGTTTCTGTCCGTCCTAGCGTGATGCTGGTCCAACTCCACATCGCCTCTGCCTGGGTTAGGGGTTCCCTGGAGGGTGGAGAAGGCATCACACTGTGCAGGACGAGCTCCCTGCCGAATCGTGAGGTGGTTGTGGGGCTCCGGGGTGGCATGAGAAAGGAGCTGGGGATTACAGTGGATGAGAAGCTGGATATGAGTCAGCAGTGTGCCCTTGTTGCCAAGAAGGCCAACGGCATATTGGACTGTATTAGTAGGAGCATGGCCAGCAGATCTAGGGAAATGATTATTTCCCTCTGTTCGTCACTAGTGAGGCCACATCTGGAGGATTGCATCCAGTTTTGGGCCCCCCCACTATAGAAAGGATGTGAACAAATTGGCGAGAGTCCAGCGGAGGGCAACGAAAATGATCAGGGGACTGGGGGACATGAATTAGGAAGAGAGGCTGAGGGAACTGGGCTTGTTTAGTCTGCAGAAGAGAAGAATGAGGGGGATTTGATAGCAGCCTTCAACTACCTGAAAGGGGGTTCCAAAGAGGATGGATCTAGCCTGTTCTCAGTGGTGGCAGATGACAGAACAAGGAGTAATGGTCTCAAGTTGCAGTGGGGGAGGTTTAGGTTGGATATTCGGAAACATTATTTCACTAGGCGGGTGGTGAAGCACTGGAATGGGTTCCCTAGGGACGTGGTGGAATCTCCTTCCTTAGAGGTTTTTAAGGTCAGGCTTGACAAAGCCCTGGCTGGGATGATTTAGTTGGGATTGCAGAAGTAACAAAAAGTCCTGTGGCATCTTAAAGACTAACTAAAGTATTGAAGCATAAGCTTTTGTGGGCTAATACCCACTTCGTCGGATGCAAGCAGTGGAAGTATCCAGGGGCAGGTATAGATAAGTAGGCAAGAACCAGGTTAGAGATAACAAGGTTAGTCCAATCAGACTGAACCAGCTTGTTATCTCTAGTCAGGGAGGGTGAGGTATACCTCCAGTTCAGCTGCCAGAGGAGTGAACAGCGAGAGAAGAGAAACTGCTCTGGTAGTTAGCTAGCCATTCATAATCCCTATTCAGTCCTGAGTTGATGGTGTCAAATTTGCAAATGAACTGCAGCTCTGCAGTTTCTCTTTGCCGTCTGGTCTTGAAGTTGTTTTTTTTTGCTGCAAGATACTGACCTTTAAATCTGCTGTTGTGTGTCCAGGCAGATTGAAGTGTTCTCCTGCAGGTTTTTGTATATTGCCATTCCTGATATCTGATTTGTGTCCATTTATCCTTTTTCGTAGGGGCTGCCCAGTTTGGCCAATGTACATAGCAGAGGGACATTGGTGGCATATAATGGCATATATGACATTGGTAGATGTGCAGGTGAATGAACCAGCGATGGTGTGGCTGATCTGGTTAGGTCCTGTGATGGTGTTGCTGGTGTAGATATGTGGGCAGAGTTGGCATCGAGGTTTGTTGCATGGATTGGTTCCTGAGTTAGTTGGGATTGGTCCTGCTTTGAGCAGGGGGTTGGACTAGGTACCTCCTGAGGTCCCTTCCAACCGTGAGATTCTATGAATCTGTGAGGCAAGTGTCTTGTTTCAGAAAAGGGTCCATGCAGACCTCCAGGTGGGGAGAGTAGCCCTCCCCTTGTCCTCAGTCAGGGAAGAGCTCGCTAAAGAATGCCACATTGGAGGAGTAGACTGCATGGGAACTGCAACCGCCATCAGCAAGGTGGGGTGGGCAGCACAGGGCATCACTTGCCTCCTTCCGGCCCCGATGCTCCTTCATTGCGGTAGGACCATTCCAAGAACTGCCTCAATGCACCTCTTGCCACCCTGCCCTGATTGCCCTAGCACTGGTGATGGGTGCAGAGGGAGGCTCTTGGCTCTCCCTAGCCACCCTCTCCTTGCTGCCGCAGTGGGGACCCCTTCCTGCTTCCCTGGAGGACCTGGCTTTGTGCATCTTCCAAAGATCCTCATAGTCCCGGCACAGCCTTCTCTTCCCGGTCCCTGAGCACTCTCCTTGCAGGAGATGAGGTAGCTGTGGTGATACTGAATATCTTGTCGCCTTGTTGGATTTCGATTCCCCTGCCCCCAAGTGTGCGATGCTGTGAAGTCGTTTTTGGTACCATCTCCAATGAGCTGCCTTCACTCCCTCCCAGTTCTCGTACCCCTCGGGGGAGGGAAAGTGTGAGAGTCACACGGACAGATCTCTTGCCGTTCTCTCCGGCTGCGTCGCTGCTAGAATTTCTTTCCCCTGACACTTCCTTCCACCGTCGCTACCATGGGCGCCGTTCCGTGGAGGGGAGCCCTGGTGTGGCGCGGCCGCTGGTATTCTACCTGTCGTGGAATGAATAACAATGGCAGGCTGAATTCAGCCACCTTCCTTCGGTGCTCCTCCTCCGGAGGCCTGCTGGAGCTGTGTGGGAGGTGAGGCTGCCTGGATGGGGCAGCTTCCTGTGGTCTGACTTGACTGCAGTGCAGTTCTCGGCAGTTCTCTTGGCTGTGTGGCCAGGGCACATCAGGAACGTTTCCTGCCCCCAGCGGAGGTGGCGTTGCTGTGTCAGTTAGGCCTCTGCCTCAGAACGGCCTAACATGATGCAGTCAAATGGCTGCTGCCTTCTGGTACTTACTTGCTTATCGTGGTATTTTGTTATCTGGGGTGTGGCGTAGGGCTTGTCGACGCTGAAAACACCGCAGTGGCAGAGCTGTAGTGCTCTGGTGTAGCTGCTGCCTAAACCAGCGGGAGGGGTTCTCCCATTGCTGGAGGTACCCCACCTCCCCAATCCTTCTGTCAGCCTAGCCCTGTCTACGCAGTGCTTAGCTTAGCTTAACTATGCCCTGAGCAATGTCGTTACACTGGCCTGATTTTTCTTGTGTAGACCAGGCCTTGCAAAGGCGACTGTCTACCCAATGGAGAGTAATAAATGGCCTACTGCCGTTGCACCCCTCCTAGTCAAAAGGGGATCTAATACTGCATCTCCATCTGTGTTTATCACTTCCCTCGCCCTCCTGTTGAGATGCAGCTGGCAAACTTAGCTTTGCAAGGCGGAGGACTCTCTAGCCAGGCTTTGCAGACGGAGGCGATGCAGGGCTGAAGGATTCTTTGCAGCCTGCATGATCCTCTCCTGCTGAGTGCCTTTTGGACCTCAAGATGGGTGGCTGGAAACACAGGTATGAAGCTGGAAGTAGACGGGTGCCTGGATTTCCCCACGTCCTGGTGCAGTCGGCATAGTACTGCTGGCTCTGTAGGTAGCACAGGGGATGCGCGAAACGGGGATCAGCTGATGTTGAGAAGGAAACTTGGAGGGGGTGAGGGCTGGGAGGGGTGATGCCTGAGCCCCTGAATGAATCTATGATGTTAAACCGAATCTTGGCCATTGCTTTGCTACCTTCTCCCATCTCGGAGGATCGTGCAGCATTAAACGGTGGTCCTGGAGAAGTCCTAGAGGTTCCATCACCCTAGAACTGGCTGCCTAGGACAGTAGCGATGGCCGGCTACTGGGAGATCCCCGAGGGGACCGACTGCACCCGCAAGGCCTAGATCACCGGCCGCCTCGGGGCCGCGCTGGGCTTGTTTGGTTCGGCATGTCATTGTATTGTTCCAGCCCGCGCCGGCCTTTAAGGCTGTGCAAACGGCAGCCACCAGCACGGTCGCGGTGGCTCCTTTGGGAGCAGTATTTGGATTGACCGCTTGCCTCGGTGCCCAAGTCTGGGAGGATCTGGAGGATGCCCTGAATGATTTCTCGGGAGGTTTTGTGTCCGGCATTGTCTTGGGGGCAGGAACTCCCAGCTATCGCTGGTTCCTCAGCATGAGTGACCCTCGGACTTCCGGCTGCTTTATCAAAGATAGGCAAGTGCGACGGCTGGAGGATAGCAGGACCTCCCAGACTCTAAATACAGGCTGGCTCCTGTCTCGGAAATGTTTTTCAAATGTTCTGTGTAATAAGTTATCCCGGAATAATCAACCCCCCGCCCCAAAAACAGTTGTTGTCAATACTCTCTCTTGACTGGGCTGCAAAGGGTGGTTCCCGGTGTTGGCTGGTATGCCTGGTTTTTCATGTGGTGGTTTTGTATTCAGAACGAAGATGTGCAGAGAATCAAGCTCCCACTTCCCTGCTGATCCTAGCAACTCTGGACCTTTCCAGGGAGCTGGGCCCAGCCATGCACGTGTAGTACTGGTCTCGCCCCTCCAGGGTTCATCAGTCTTGGAGAGGAGATGCAGTTGGCCTGTACGGCTTTGGAGGGTGGAGGCAGGGAACTCCGTGCTTTGAAAGGGCTCTTCCATTCTCGCCTCCCAGTTGATGGTCGGTCTGCAAACGTCACCTGAGCATGTTGAATTCATTGAAGAGTGAGGGAGTTCTGAGATCTTCTCCTTGTGTGACGAAGTAGGAATATTGTGTGTGCGTGCCTCAGTTTCCCCAATGCATTTCTTGAGCGTCTATGTGGAGGGAAAGGAACATGTAGCTGAAGCAGAGCCACTGGAGGTGTTAATGGGTGAAGCTGTAACTTGACCCCAGGAGGGGAAGGGAGCTCAGGTGATACCTCCTGCCCGGGAAAGAAAAGACACAGGAATGCAGGGAGGAGGGGCTGGAAGGGAGGAAGTTGTTTTGGGGAGTTTGAAGCAGTCTGGGTCGGGCTGGGAAGAGGCAGAGAACTTACAGGCAAGCTGTCCTAGCTCTCTGGCCCCCAAGATGGATCCAGCCGAGGGCTCACGTTCGCTGTATGGTCTGGGTTAGACCAGATAGAGGTCATCGAATGAACCTGTTTTACTGGCTGGCTGAGAGTCACATTTGACTGTGGATTTGGGGTGCAGAATCCACGGGCTCCCTCAGGACCCCGCCCAGGTGGGCTTGCTGGGGGAAGCGCACGGAGGGGCAGAAGGTGCTGAATGCTCCGAGGTCAGATGCAGGAAGGTGAAAGTGGGGACCCGTGAAGCTCCTAGCCTTGGAAACAGGCTGTGTTCGGAGAAGGGGCCCTTCACCCGAAGTCCGGTCTGGCTTCCTAGGGAACGGATCCAGACCATCGCCCGGGCACTCCGTGACACCTTGGAAGTAGGGTGCTGTGTTTCAAGATGAACCGGCTGCCCTGCTCAACCTGGGGCCTCATCTTCTCCAAAATGTAGAGACGTTGGCTCTTTAGTCGGTGATAAAAATGACCAGACTCTTCCCACCTCTAAGCTCTTCTCTGGACTTCCTCCAGCTGTCGTCCTCTTGCAAGGCAAGGTGCCCCAACTGGGTGCAGGCTTCTCCACACTCTTCTGTAGCAGTAAAATTCCTTCTCTCCTCTCGTTGATGATAATGGCTGTTCTGCTGCAGCCAAGAACCCGGTCACGTCTCTGCTGCTACTGCGCAGAGGCAGGATGGCCCAGTGGTTAAGATGCTAGCCTGCGGCTCAGCAGACTCTGGAGCAATTCCCCTCTCTGCCACAGACTCCTTGTGGGACTCTGGGCATGTCACTTAGTCTCCATGCACCTGTAAAACAGCACAGCTCTGCTCGGAGGGGTGCTATATGCTAAAGACTGTGAAGTGCTCAGATCCTGCAGCGAGGGGGACCTTGGGTAGCAATGCATTCTTGCTCTTGCTGAGAACCAGATTCTTAAATTCTCCTGGTTGCCCAGAAGTGCTAATTTTTTACCTACCAATGCAAAAGATGCCCAGATTTTTTGGCTTAGTAAAAGGCATTACCTCTCCTGTTTCTTGCCCTACCGTCCCCTGGCACCTGAATCTTTGACAACGATCTGCTAATGATAACAGAGGTGCTAATGATATTTCTATCTTTAGTGTTCCTGACAAACTGAATGTTGAGTCACAGCCATGCTGTTGATAGCCATCGAGAAACCAACTGGAAAGCAACTATCCCTCCCGAAGCCCCTGTGACTTCTTCATAGAACTGCTGTTATAACGGACTCTTGCTTTGCTTATTTAACCTGCCTGCTCCCCACTGACGTGCTCAGAGACTGAGGTAGTCAATTCAAGTGTTCGAGGGAGTCGGTCGCCTGTCCCCTCCTCCCTTTAAAGCTTTGGACAGAGGAAGTATTTTGCTTTCCGTTCTTGTGATTCCTCTCAGGCTGGGGGAAATAAGTTGGTTTTTGTTTAATTTTAGTCACAGGATTTTAAAAATGACCCAATGTTGAGCAAAGTGTGTCTTTTGTACCTTGTTGCTTAGAAATGGGTCTCTCTCTCTCACACACACACACACACACACACACACAGTCTCTCTCTCTCTCTCTTTCTCTCTCAAATATTGCACTTTCTCTCTGTTTTTTTAAGAGTTAAAATTACTTTAATCAGAAGTATTAGCATTTGCAATTACTTCACGTTCTCCTCGGGTGCTGGCATCTCGTCAGCATGTGGCCATTAAATTGAATTCTAACAGCCCTACAGTGAGTGGCGTGAGCATGCACTCTGAAGTCTGTTCCCCACACACAGAGACACTCTCTCTCTCAGTCTCTAACCTAAAAATACCGGCACTTTAATTATCAAATCACTTGGCTATTGCCCAGCCACCATTTTGTGTTTTACTGTTGCCGGTTAGTTTAGCACCGTACATCTGTTACTGTGTGAAGGGCCGCATCCTGCTCTCTGTATGTAGTACGTCAACAATGCGCTGGCTCTAGCCATCGTCACAAGCTGTTCGGTAGTTGTATGATCGTAGCACCCCGGCGCCCCAGTGCTGGCTCTAGATTCCATTGTGCTAGGCACTGTACAAACACGGAGCAAACAGACAGTCCCTGCCCCATGGGTCTGATTTGGTGCCGTGCTTCCAGGAGGTTCAGTCTAGAAGGAGTAGGGCAAAGATCCCGTTCTGCTTTCTGGGCTGTACCATGCACCAGTATGGCCCTGGCCGGAGTTTAGAGCAGCCCCCTGTGCTGCGGCTCAGTCCAGAGTCCCCACAGCATGCTGCTCTGGGCTTGTCCCCTGTCACGTTCCCCGCCCTGGGGCTTGCTGTGTCTGGGAATTCTGCCTTGGCTAGCCGCAGCACGGGACCAGGCCTGGTGTGCGGCTGGGGCACTGCATAGGGGTTGGAGTTGGGGTCATGGAGCAGATTCTGTCCCCTACTCTATCCCAGTGGGAAGAGTGGAGGCCGGGGCGCTCTGGGAGGCTGTGGAACTCGTGAGTGCCACCGGGCAGGGCGAACCAGGTAAGCCATGTGCACGGAGAGTTCAGAGACGGTAAATAGTCACAGCTCAGCCAACCTCTCAGGTGTAGGACACATGCAGCCTTGACTCTATCGCCTGTCTACCGCCACCGCCTGTCGCACGCAGATACGCTTGTGTCCGAGCTTTGGAAGTCGCGGACTAAAGACGCCATGTATCGCGTTCTGTACGCGTCAACTAGCTGGCCCTTGATAGCACGTGCGATACCGTTGTATGCTGACGCCTTTCTCGCCATCGTAAATAAGTAAGGTGCTAGGCTGGCTGGAGGCCGGTGGGTTGGATGAAGGCGGATATGTAGCTGTATCTGGATGGCTGGTCTCCAGCGCTCAGTGTGAGGGGCATGTGGATGGTCTACTGAGGTTTCCAGTTGACAGATGCAGGAGGGATGGGTAAGTTGGGTCTCTCAGCTAATGGTGGATGAGAAGAAGGATGTTGTCCTGGACCACGTATGGAGAACTAGATGAGCTCTTGAGTGTTGCAGCTTGTTGCGGCGAGAGGTTGATTGTCTGGTGTGTGACGGAAGCGCTGGGGTCCGTGGCCCATGGGTGAGTTGGAGGATGCTCTCTGGGCCCTGTATGGTGGGTAATAACTTGAGGAGTCATAGCCCATGTTGGAACTACACATGATGGCTGGTGTGAGCGGGTTTCGGGACAACGTTAAAAGCTTGGCATCCGTGTGGGGCAAAGCTAAGATGACGTGTATAATATGGCAGACAGGTTCAGTTATCTGAGAGCCTGTATGAACCGGGAGGGTATTCGGCTGTTTGTTCATTTCTATAGTGATAACTACTTGGTGTTGACATTCGTCTTAACTTGAATATCAAGTATCAACCGTAAAGGAGTTGCTGTTTGTACAGCCCTGAGCACAGTTGGGGGCCTGGGCCAGGAATGGGGCTCATAGGTGCTACCACAGCACAAATGGAAGAGACACAAACTTTAACTGGCATGGTCTTGGAGAAACCCCCGGGTCGTCGTCCTCATACTACAAGAACAAGGGGCCACCAGATGAAATTAATAGGTAGCAGGTTTAAACACAAAGTATTTTTTTCATGCACTGCATTGTCAACCTCTGGAGCTCCTGGCCAGCGGGTGCTGCGAAGGCCAATACTATAACAAGGTTCAAAAGGGAGCTAGATAGATAGATCCATCAATGGCTTATTAGCCAGGATGGGCAGGAATGGTGTCCCTGGCCTCTGTTTGCCAGAAGCTGGGAATGGGTGACAGGGGATGGATCACTGGATGATGACCTGTTCTGTTCATTCCCTCTGGGGCACCTGCCATTGGCCACTGTCAGAGGACTGGATACTGGGCTAAATGGACCTTTTGTCTGGTCCAGTATGGCCGTTCTTATGTCCTGGGGATTGAAGGAGTCCACACTGTCCCCGCCAGGCAAGGACACTCCTGGGTACTTCATCTTTTAATCTTTAATGGAGGGTAGCCGACTCAAACACCGTTGGCATCACAGGAACTCCTTGCTGCGTGCGGGGTTCTTCTCATGGTGGGATCTGGATCCTGCATCTGGGAGCCAGCCTCCTCTGAGAGGGAGAGGTCAAGACCCCATGGCTGGAAATTGAAGCTAGACACACTCAAACTGGGACTAAGGCACAAGTTACCACGGAGTCTCCATGACTTGGGCACCTGGAACTGAGATGGGACGTCTTCCAAAAGCTCTGCTCACGCTCGGCCACAATTTAAGGCTTGATGCAAGAATCTGTGGGAGGAATTTCTCTGGCCTGTGTTATGCAGGTGGCCGGACCAGATGATCACAAAGTCCCCGCTGGGCCTTCATTTATAGGGGTCCTGTGTTGGCAGAGAGATGAGCTTGCTTGAAATAATGAGCATTTGCCCCTTGTACAGTAGTGGACTGGGGGGATAGAAAAGCCTGAATAGGTCTGGAGCTCTCATCCTGCCAACTTTGATCACAAATGAGGCGGCAAAGAGGAGTGTGGTGGGGCAGCTGCCCACCCCCATGAGAGAGTGGGCCAGGGCAGACCAGTGCAGATCGGCAGCCAATGGGAAAGGGCCTGCTGGGAGCCAATCAGGGCCCAGAAAGAGCTAGCCAGTCAGGGCTAGGCTAGGCCCTATATAAAGGCTGCCCAGAGCGGGAGCAGTCAGTCTCTCCCGGACCTCCAGAGAGGAAGGTCTGTCTCCTGCGGGAAGGGGATCAGCACCACGGACAGCGCAGTGCTGGGCAGGCTTGGGGAGCAGAAGGAAACTCCAGCCCGGTACCTGCTCGGCTGCAGGCTCTGATAGAAGGGCCCATAAGGTGCAAAGGGGCAGCGACCCAGGGAGAGGCAGACAAGGGGAGAGGAGGAAGGCAAGGAGGCTGCCCTTAGAGGGTCCTTGGGTCGGGGCCAAGAGTAGCGGGCAGACCTGGGTCCCCTCCTTTCCCCCTCGTGTTGCACCAAGCCGTGGAGCAGTGGCAGTGTTCGACTGCAACCTGCCCCCGATATAAGGGGCTATACTTGGGGGTTGTGGTTGGCTGCTGAGGCAAGTGCAAGGATTTCTGTTGCCCCTGCCCTGGAAGGGGGTGCGGACCGACAAAGGGGCACTGCCGGAGGGTGGTGACCCGAAGTGGACAAAGCTGAGCCAGGAGCAACGCGGGTCCGGATACCAACCGGAGACCAACACGGCAGAATGACTGGCCGGGCCGCCACCAGCCGAGGGCGCTCTGCAGTGAACAGAGCTAATTCCCGGACTGGCCAGCGGGAGGCGCTGCGGTGGCGAGTCCCAACCCCGTCACAAGGCGCTTGAAACCTGTCTGAGAGTTTCATTGGGTGGCTGCTGTCTCCGAGTCCTGCCGGCTGCTCTCTGGAATGCTAAAGAGCTCTGAATGCGTTCAGACAACGCGTGGCCACCCAAAATAGCTCCGGTGGAGGAAGCGCACATGATTAGGAAGGTGAGGCTAACGGCGCTAATTGTACCATGCAGCTTTTTTTCCGTGACTCCACAGAACGAGCTGACAAGTGCTTTTATCTAACTGAGACGTTTATCTGCCCCCTGTTACCATAGTATCTCAGCAGCTCACAGCCTTGGCTGTGTTTAGCCGCCCAGCATATCTGTACGGCAGGGCTGGGGTGTTATTCCCACTTGACAGGTGGGGAACTGAGTCACAGAGCGGGTCAGTGACTCACCCAAAGCCGCACAGACGAGCACCCTAACCACTAGGCCATCCTTCTGCCTGAGCAATGCCCAGAGTACCGTGGGCCTAGGCACTGCTGTCTGCCCCGAGCACCCCCGGGGCAGGTGTCCTGCATCCGTCTGGAGAAGACCTCCTTTAAAAAGTTGAACAGTGGAGGCCTGAATTTCCAGGACAGTAGGTTCCTCGGTGATACCAATACCCAGGGCTCCAGATGCCAGCTCCAGACGCCAGCTCCCTGCTCATCAGCTTCTCCGGGCTCTTCTGTAACTTGGCCCCTTCTCACCCCTTCTTGCCTTCCCTGCCGTGAGGCCATCCCCTCCACCTGGCCTGGTGCGTTGCTAGCTCTCAGCATTCCTCTGCTGCTGGCTCTCACGGCTTACCGGGGGCGCAGAACAGTTTGTACAGGGGGTCTCTCTCTCACTCTCATTATTTGCATTGCTGATAGTACCCGGGGTCCAGGTCACGGGTCAGGGCTCTGCTGTGCTAAGTGCTGTACAAACACACAAGACAAGTCTAGTCCCAGGGCTGTTTCCTCCCGTGGCTTCCCCTCCATACCCTGCTTCCCCTGCCATGGTCCTGCACCGCTAGCCCCACAGAGGTGACTGGGACCCAGTTGTCACTCGCTGCCTCCTCCCTTGGTCCGCTAGGCCTCTCTTCTCCCAGGGAAGTTGGGAGTTTGCCCAGGGGTCGTGACTGGCTTCCTAAAAGGTCCGGCATGGTCTGTTTAACCCCATTCGCCTTGGTGACTGGTGTCCGAGCTTTCAGAGCATATAGTAGGGGAGAGGTTAGAAAATTCCTCAGATCCCCCACTGATGGGGATGAATGCGAGATCCTTCTTAAGGGGGGCTGTTTTGGGGAGAGCACCCGGCAGCCAGTCCTGCAGCTCTGTCGTGTTGCCAGATCTCTCCCTGTGAGTGGGTGCTGGGTGTGTCGAGGGGGTGGATTTGCTAGCTGGACTGCATCTGGCTAACTGCTAGCATGGACTGGAAGGCCGGAGGAGAGGGCTAGGGAAGGAGAACTGGGGGGGAGGGGGAGGGGCGCGTCTGCCACTGTGATGGAAGCAGGCAGGCAGGCGGTTCTGACGGGCATGTCAGAGCCGCCGATCTGCAGCTACCTTGCCAAAGGGCTGCGTGCTCGGGGCGTCCCTAACAACTGGGATAGTGGCGAGTGCTCTTCTTGTCTGAGGGACCGGCTCCTTCACTGCCCGGGGATCTGCCCGCGTCTTTGCGGGTCCGGGTTCCCTTGGCCTGCCTCCGCTGAAGGGGAGGGTCCTGCGAGCCGCGGGGGAGCTGCCGATTCAACGGAGGAGCTTCCAGCGAGGTCCTGTGGCCGGGAGGTCGGCTCTGGGTACCGCTGCGGCTACGTTTGATTTGTTTCCCTGTGTACGTTGTAAGATGAAGCGGGCGAGAAGGAGCCCTGCCGCTGTGCAGCCGCGTCTCTGGTCGCAGGGTTGCTCTGGCTGCCTTCGTATTGTCAGATACAGACCAGAGCGACGTGGTCTGCACTGTGTCAGTTTGAGCAGCGAGGCAACCCCACAGGCTGTGTGCCCCTCCAGTCTGAGCTGATGGGAGGGGTTGTGGTGTGTGTGTGTGTGTGTGTGTGTGTGTGGATGAAATCCCTTCAGGTCTCCCAGGCTGAGAATTACATCCACAGCTGCAGCTTGTGAGCATCTGGGGGAGTGGTGGGAGAGAGCCGAGTGAATGGAAACGCAAGGGGGAAGGGAACCTGTGATGGGAAATGGAAGCTGCTGCTGTTTGCAGCTTGGGCGGAACGGGAGGGGTGTGGGGGGGGAATCATCAGCTGTAGTAAGGAAAACGGGAGGGTTTCATGGTAAGAATGAGTAACACGGGTGTCAATGGGCCAGGGTCTGGTAATGTCGGTTTCGGTGAGCTGTGTGTGCCGGGTAGAGGCTGGACCGAGGGTGTTCTGGGAGAACTCATCCCTCCGGCGTGGGCACCTGCTCTGCAACATGCTGCTTGCCAGGGCAGGTCAGATTGCACCGCATCAGCGGGGCTGCAGGGTTCTGGCAACCGGTCTTTCCTTTGTGCCTCTTCGCAGGTTCACAGACCAACCTCTTTCTCCGTCTCTACAAGTCACATTACAGGGAGGGACCATGGCTGGGGGTGGGTTAAGACTCAGCAGAGCGAGTTAGGAGGTGGTCCTGGTGGGGGGGGGTCTCTTCTCAACTCTGCTGTTGGCTCCACACGCAAGTCTCAAAGGGCAATTCCTCCCTGAAAAGTGACCATCTTGCAGGCCCCCCCCCCCGTGGGTCTTGTGTCTGTAGTCCCTCCCTCGGTACATCTATGCTGCTTTTGAACGTGTGATCGTAGTGCAGACAAGCGTGCAAGCTTTACTCTAGATGTGGTGACACGGACTAGCTAGCAGAGTCCAAGCCTGCCAGGGACCCTGGATATAAACTCTGGTTGCTAATCCATGCTGAAGCCCATCTTACCATAGCCACACTCCCATTGTTACCTGTGATAACTAGAGAAGAGCCAGCGTGGGTATGGCTTCGTTCAGTCATACCTTCACTGGCAGTGTAGCTGAGTCCAGATGGGAGCCACTCAGATGACACACACACAGGAGGTCCAGTTGCCCGCCCTACAGACTTCCCAGGATCAGAGTCAAGATGGGCACTTTGACTGGTGTGTATTAGCTGATATGAGGGTGACCATCCTGATTTTTGGGTCTTTTTCTTATACAGGCTCCTATTACCCCCTACCTCCTGTCCCGAATTTTCATATTTACTGTCTGGTCACCCTAGCTGAGAGGAACAGTCTGTCCTCTCATGCACCCACCAACTCTCTCCCATGTGGTTGGAAAAGATGGGATTCATCCATTGATATACATGGCTGAAGTCTTCCCCTTGCACGCTTAAACAAATCTGCGGTTCTGCTGATGGGTGTCAACTTTAAAGGCCCGGGTAAAGCAAAAATCCCTCCGGTCTCGTCTCCCTAAGTTACTGGATAAAACAGACGGGCCTTCTATCGTGCCATGAAGGTCAAAGACTGAGATGGACAGGGGATCAGGGCCCTTTACAAAGGATCCAGTCAAATGTGAAGACTGTTAGCAAATGCCCTCTGATTTGTATGGACTGTTGTGATGGCAGATTTGGAGAGAAGTGGCATGTGACTAGCTAGACTGCAGACCATTTAGGGCTTTGTCTCACTCCACCATCAGCCCTGTTGTGTTGAGCCTGGTTTCCTTTCTCCTCTAGATGTTAGAAATTAGACTTAAGACTGTAATAGTCAGTATCACTCTTTCTTTGTTTGAAGCTCAACACTACATGTGCTGATCGATCTCTCTTGTTAGCAGTTTAGTGTTCCGGTGGGCGTTATCCAGGGTGGCTGACCTTAGATGTCCTGACTTTCCCGGTTGTATCCTCTCATCACTCGCTGGTTTTTGCATAGCTTTTCTTAAACTCTGCTTCTCCAGACTATCTCTAGCTGAAGACTAGTTTGGAGGAGTTGAGTGGCCCAGCCATGTTCTCCCCAACTCTTCGTTTATTAATGGTCCAGCTTTCTCCCTTGTGATACCCTTTCTTTCACATCTTCTCTTCCTTTAGCTAATAGGCCCCAAAGGATGAAATACTTAATGATGGTCCTTGTCTGATTGTCTCACCCTTGTGTGTTAATTGCCAATATACACTTTTTTTTAAAGAACCTGGTCTCTTTGAGAATGAGTCATGAAGCCATACCAGGCTGGTCTGTCTACTAGGGAAAATCTATCATGTGGCTGCTGTTCCTAGCAATATTACCTAGCTCTCTAGGTGCTTTTCATCCATAGAGCGCAAAGCACTTTACAAAGAAGGTCAGGATCCTCAGCCTCATTTTACATATGGGGAAACTGAGGCGCAGTGGATTGGCCCACATTCACCCAGCTGGCCTGTCGCAGAGCTGGCGATAGAAACCAGATCCCTGCCACAGCCCAGCCCTACCGCCTGCTCAAGGAGTTTCCCCAATCCCTGGCCCCAGGTTTGGGAGGTTTTAATCCTTCCCCAGCTTCCATTACATGCCGCCCATGAACGAAGGCCATGCTTCCGGTGGGATCTGGGTTTGGAAAGCATTCCGCCTTCTCGCCCTCTTCTCTTTCCAGAGGCCTCTGCGTAGAACCGCCTCTGGGAGGCACCCCCGGAGGCACTGCGCTTATGGGAACTTGGAGCAACAGCTGGGGGTCTCGGAGCCCCGCAGGCCTTCCTTGGGTCGCTAGTGTTAGGAGCTGCACATACAAAAGGTCACGTGGTCCACGCCACCCTAGTTTCTTTCTAGGGGTGCCAGGACTGTGTGCCTGGAGAGCTTTTTATTGGGGTTTTGACCCAAATGATCCATTGCTTGTTAGCTCTGGTAGATGTAGATAATCCAGGTGACCCATAAGGGCTCGAACAAGGACATCTGCAGCTGAAAGCAAAAGCAGCTACAGAGCCACAGGGCTCTAGTCGGGGGTTGTAACCACTCTCGGAGGGGGACCCTGTAACACGCCCACCAGTGGGTTCTCCTAGGGCTAACTGCCGCTCCGGCAGGGTTTCCGTCGCCAGGGTCTCTCCTGGAGTTCTCGTCACCGCTGTGCCCAGCACGACAGTCTTGATTTGGCTTCTGGACCCGATGCTCGCTTTAGGGCGGCAGTTCTGCCACCCTGGTCTAATCTGAACTCTCCGGTGCACCTCCCTGGGCATTCTGTTCCTGCTAGAATCCCGGAAGTGGGGCCTGCAGATACCACTGTGAAGAGGGGTCGCCCACCTTAACTAGGGCACACTTAGAGAGCATAGTCTCTTGCCGCTGTGTAGCCTCGCTACCCGCCAGTCTTCCCTTCTTTGCTGTCTTTATCCGGCCGCTCTGGTGCCTCCAGATAGAGCCGGCTGGGGAGTGATGTGGACTCCGGATGACTGGCTAGAGAATCGGCTCAGGGCTGACCCCGGGGAGCGCTGGGCTTGGCAGATCAGGGGCGGGCTGCAGAACTCACTGCATTAGCTTAGCTCTGTGGAGCTGACATTTCAGGAGGGAGCTGAATGGAAATTGAGCCGAGCTAATGGCCAACGCTGCCTTTTGTGGTGCTAAGAGCTCGCAACCCCGCTCCTCTCGGGGAAGAGAAGGGGGCCTCCTTTGAACCTCGGCAGCGCGGCTGCAAACCCGGCCGCGCTGCAGATTTCGGGAGCCTTTTCAAGTTGACCCCCTTCATCTCGCTGAAGGTCGGCGCTGCTCTTTCAACTCCCGGTGCCTAAAAATAGGGGAACGGGGCCAAATCGTAGCGTTCCCGCTCTCGCCGCTCCCCTCCCCCTCTGCTCGGCTTCCTCTGGCTTCCCGTGCACGTTGAAGGGAAGCCGTGCACTGCACGACGAGAAGGCAATATTCAGTGTACCCAGCTACATGCTCAAGCCGGGAAGGGGTGAGGCTAAAGTTGCACCGGCATCCTTAACTCTGGCCTGTGCATGATGCATTACCCTGCTGGCAATTTCTCGATGGATTGAAGGGAGTTTTTCCTACCGGCTTGGGCGCTCGTGTGTGTCTAGCAGCAGTAGGTATGCCAGGCAGGCTCGGGGGATGTCAGATGACAAGTACACGCTGCTGTTTACTTAAAAGCTTGTATCTGTTGCATCTCTAGGATATTGTTTGGGCTTGCGGATAGAGGGGCTTCCTCTAAATTTCAGTGTGTCTACTGGTGCTGCTTCTCCTGGCCTCCTGCTTGTCCCCAGGCCTTGATGCCTTTATAGCCAGCCTTCGTGTGTGTGTGTGTGTGTGTGTGGCACAACTGGCAGCAATGCCAATAACACCTAGCTCTTAGCTGGCACTTTTCAGCCCCAGATCTCCAAGCCCTCCACCAAAGGTAATGTCTGCTGCCCAGAATGGCAGAAGTCGGGCTGCGTGCTCCAGGTATCCAGGTTAAATTCCTTTGGACGACAAGCGGGCGCTTCCCAGCGAGGCGGATCTTCAGCGGCAGCTTCCGAGCCTGCCGAACGAAGGAAGCATTCGCGTCGCGTGCCCGCAGCCGGGCGTAGATGTCTCTTCAGTCGTCTCCTCCTGCCCCGGTGGCAAGTCCTGGGTCCGGATCTCAGGGCTCTTCTCCAAAGGCTGGTCATCTCCGAGAAAGCCTGGCTTAGAAACGTGGCGTGAGGGTGGAGGAGGGGAGCTGGGTATGCATTGGAGCCGAGGGGTAAATTTTCCAGCACGCTGGGGGGTAAGGACTTAGAGGGAGAACAGTCACCCTCTACTCTGTACCTGGCTGCCTCTTGAAGAGGACAAAGTGTGTGCGAAGACAGTGCTGTCTGTAGGCGGTTCTCATTCATGCCATTGGCTAATGCAGCTAAATCCCAGTGCTGGAAAACTACTTTCTGCTGTCAGTGCTGCGTCTCCTGTAAGGATACAGGGGTGGGGGGTGGGGGGAGTTGCCCCTCCCGCCTAGCCCAGATACCGATCTAGTCTCGACTTTTTACCGGGCAGTTGGCGTATGAAGCAGCTGCCTCGAGAGAGCTCCCTTCACTAGCTACCGGTTCCCTCCTTTGGATTCCGCGAAGGCACCCGCGATGCCCGTTCCCGAACTAGAACTGTTGGAAATCCCAATGGATCTGGGCTGCTGTTCCTGACACTTGGAAGCTAAAATCCAGGGCAAAAACCTCCTCTCTCCTGGACAATATTGTGAGCGTGGTGTGATGCCCGCAGTGAGCAGTGCCATGGCATTGGTGTGTGTGTGTGGGGGGGGGGGGTGGCAGCTTGCTAGTAGCAGGGCTCCGGGTGACCCAACAACCCCTTCATGCCAACTGGCCAGGGGGATTCTGCTAGGTCCATCCTGGTTCACCGCAGACTGTCCCGTGAGGTCTCCTGAGAATGATGCGTGTACAGGCGATGTACATCCACTGAAGGTATCTTAGCGTCTGTGTCACAGCAGAGGTGGAGAGCCAGATTTTCTGTTGGACGAGATGTTTATTCGCCAGTCTCTGTCTGAATGCAAACTAAGCTAACATCCTGGATATCCACTTTCGGGTGGAGGCAACAGAGTGACTTGAAGCCAGCACGGAATCTGCACACAGGAGACTAAGCCATGGGTGGGGGGCTATCGTATCTGAGTACAGGCTGTGGACTTTGGGGAGTATAAGTAGGCCACAAAGATGACCACACCCCCAGCACCTGGGAAGTAAATGGAGAGTACATTTACATTCATGAAAACAGGAACGCAGCCAAACATGGCGGTGAATGAAGACTTTAGACAAGGTGTGACGGAGTAGGAATGCTCTTAAGCTTCCTCTGACTCTTGTGTGAAGGTGGCCATACCTGAAGCTGTAATTTGACTCCAGGTGCAGCAGAGAGGTGGCCTGGCCTAGCCTGGGAAAGACAAAGGGAAGCAGAGGAGGAGCTAGAGAGGAAGTTTGAGTCTGAAGCTGGTTGAAGTCAGGCAGGGAAGGGCAGAGGGGCTATCTCACTCTCTGGCCCTCAAAATGGATCCAGCTGAGGGCTCACGTTCGCTGTATGGTCTGTTAGACCAGGTACCTGTCATCTAATAAACCTCTGTTTTACTGGCTGGCTGAGAGGCACGTCTGACTGTGGAGTTGGGGTGCAGGATCCATGGGCTTCACCCAGGACCCCGCCTGGGCGACTCACTATGGGAAGCACACGGAGGGGCAGATGGTGCTGAATGCTCCAAAGTCGGACCCAGGAAGGTGACAGCTGGAAGCTGTGAAGCTCCTAGCCTTGGAGACAGGCTGTTTATGGAGAGGATGCTTCTCGCCCCCCCCCCCCCCCGTCCCCCCCCGCAGAGTCCTGACTGGCTTCATAGGGAGCAAGTTCCAGACCATCGCCCAGGCACTCCGTGACAACAGGAAGCTATCTAAAGCTACCCTGACAATTCCAGTGCAACAGACATTCGGTGTGGTTTCCAATGAATTGCCTAGGACAATGGAGGGGAGTATCCTCCCCTTGTTTAGTGCTTGGCCCCCACTTCAGCCGGCTTCTGGGTTTTGTGTCTGGTTTGGTTTACAGCAGTTGGGTGGGTGGGTGGGGGTAGAGATGGAAGATTGGCTGCTGGGGAGGGGACAGTTGTGGTTTCTCCTGTCTGCAGGAGTGTGGGAGGCTGCCTGGCCATGTGAGCTGGATGCTAAAATGATCAGTGGTGAAATAATTACCATTGCCAATGCTAAAATTTGCATCCTCTCTCCACTCTGAAGGGGGCAATTCGCACCTCTCAGAGCTGTTCCAAGCTGTCTGCACCTGTGCTGCCTTTCGTTTGCATTTAAAAGGTTTTGCCTCAACCCTGGGACCATTTTGTGAAAGCTTCAATTCTGGGGCACAGTCCTCCTGCAAAGTGTGGATTCAATGTCAAATTCCATGCAGGGAAATTACCTTCTTTATTTGTCTGAAGTGGTGTATGCTGTGCAGTTCACGCTTTCCTCAAGGCACAGCTGATTTGAATGTCGGTTTGAATGATATTCCACCACCTGATGTCTGGTTCCTAGATCTGTTTTCCCAGGAAGGGCAAGGAGCAGAAGGTGGGGCGGACATGTGTGCTTTCCTGTCTCTGAACTGTGTATTTTGTTGTTTTCTCTGCTGAGTCCTGAATGTGATGGTCGTGGCTTTGGGTATTACACTGGGTGAGACCTTGCATTGCTAATCTCTTTGACACATCTCTATAGAAGCTCTTGAAAATGTGTCACCAGCCCTTGGCTTTATAAGTATCCAGACTGCCATCTATTGCAAGTGTGAGATCAGCTCCTTGAGTCTATTGCTATTAGCTAACCTGCCTTTTAGTGATCCACTCAAGTAGCTCAACCTATTTAGCTTAACAAAGGGAAGGTGAAGGGATGACTTGAGCAGTCTGTGATTACCTGCATGGAATATTCAGTCATGGGCTCTTACAAAGGTCTGACACCACCCAGTGGCTGGGAGTTGAAGCCGGCAGGTTCAGACTGGGAATAAAGCGCACATCTTTAAGGTGCCAGTAGTGACCATTGGAACGATTGACCAAGTGTGGCGGGTGTGATGGAGTCGAAATACTGTGTGGGTGCCTCAGTTTCCCCTGTGCATTTCTTCAGTATCTATGTGGAGGCATAAGGGCCAGTGTAAGTAAGTGGCCGACCTGTCTTGTCAGTTGAGGGCCTGGCCCTTCCCCCCTCTCAAGGTGTTGGCTGGAAGGGTTGAATAACAAAGAGGTCAGGTGATACCTCCTGGCCCTGGAAAGAGACACCCGAAAGCAGAGGGGCTAGAGTGGGTGTTTTCAATCTGGGTCTGGCTGGGAAGAGGCGCAGAGCTGCAGGCAGGCTGCCTGGCTCTCTGGCCCCCAAAATGGACCCAGTGGAGGGCTCGCTATGCCCAGTGGACTGCCAGCAGCTATCCGTTAACTCGCGGCTCTTTCTGAGCAAGGACGTTTATTCTTAATGCAAAAAAAAAAAAAAAATTAAAAACCATGAAAGAACTTACACACATGCTAAAAAGATTTCCACTGCATGCTTCTTGTCCCAAAAGTCCATTCTTGTCTAGCAAACTTTCAGTATAGTCCTTTGCACTCCCCGGCTTCACATCCCATCTCATCCCTAGAGAAGTTACATGCAATCTCCGCCCACAGTAATACATATTCTTAGAATGTAAGAACGGACACCCTGGGTCAGATCAATGGTCCATCTAGCTCAGGGTTTCTCAAACTGGGGGTTGTGACCCCCCGAGGGGGTCGCCGAGCACTCCCCAGGGGGTCGCGAGCTCCTGCCGCCGCAACTCGCGGCGGGGACTGGGGGCCGGGGCGCAGCCGGCAGCCCGCCCGCGGCGGGGACTGGCAGGGTCACGCCGGGCCCATGGAGCAGGAAAAGGGGTCGCGGTCTCAAAAAGTTTGAGAACCGCTGATCTAGCTCAATATCCTGTCTTCTGACAGTGGCCGGTGCCAGATACTTCAGAGGGAATGAGCAGAGCAGGGCAATTATGGAGTGATCCCTGTCGTGCAGTCCTAGTTTCTGGCAGTCTGAGGTTTAGACACACCCAGAGCATTGGGGTTTCATCCCTGATAATCTTGACTAATAACCATTGATGGGCCTATCCTCTGAATTTATCTACTTTTTTGAACCCTGTTATACTTTTGACGTTCACAACATCCCCTGGTAACAAGTTTCCCCCTGTTGACTGTGTGTTGTGTGTGAGGTTCTTCCACGTTTTTTTTTAAACCTACTGCCTATTCATTTCACTGGGTGACCCTGATTTTTGTGTTGACCCATCACATAACGGTTCCCTATTCACTTTCTCTGCACCATCCAGGATTGTATAGACCTGTATCATATCCCCCCTTCGTCATCTCTTTCCTAAGATGAACAGTTCTAGTTGTGATGAAGTAGGAATACTGTGTGTGTGTGCCTCAGTTTCCCCTATGCATTTCTTAAGTGTCTATGTGAAGAAATAGGGGCTGACACTGGAAGCAAGGAGGCAACGCCCTCTCCCCTCTCACGGTATGCATCCCTGATGCTATAATCTGACCCCAAGTGGGAGAGGGAGGTCAGCTGAACCTGTTGGAGAGAGGTCAGGTGATACCTCCTGCCTGGGAGGGAGACAAAGGAAAGGGAAGGAGGGGCTGGAGGGGAAGTTTTGAAGCAGGCTGGAGTCAGGCAGGGAGGCAGAGAAGCTATCTCGCTCTCTGGCCCCAAAAATGGATCCAGCCGAGGGCTCACGCTCGCTGTGTGGTCTGTGTTAGACCAGATAGTGGTCATCTAATGAATCTCTGTTTTACTGGCTGGCTGAGAGTCACGTTTGACTGTGGAAGTGGGGTGCAGAATCCATGGGCTCCCTCAGGACCCCGCCCAGGTGGGCTTGCTGGGGGAAGAGCACGGAGGGGCAGAAGGTGCTGAATCCCCCAAGGTCAGACCCAGGAAGGTGGAAGTGGGTACCCGTGAAGCTCCTAGCCTTGGGAACAGGCTGTGTACCGAGAAGGGGCCCTTCACCCAAAGTCCTGTCTGGCTTCCTAGGGAGCGGTTCCCGGGTACTCCGTGCCACTAGTCTTTCTAATCTTCCCTCATGAAGCAGCCTTTCCATACCCCTAATAATCTGTTGCCCTTCTCTGTACCTTTTCCCATTCTAATACATCTTTGTTGAAGGGGGGGGGGGGTACTAGAACTGCACACAGTATTCAAGGTATGGGATACCGTGGCTTTATATAGTGCCATTCTGATATTTTCTGTCTTCTTATCTATCCCTTTCCTAATGGCTCCTAATATTCTGTTCGCTTTTTTGACTGCCGCTGCACATTGAATTAATGTTTTCAGAGAACTCTCCACAAGGATCCAAGATTTCTTGAGCGATAACAGCTAATTTAGACCCTGCCATAGGATTATTTTCTCCAATGTGCATTAGTTTGCTCTTTTCAACATTGAATTTCATCTGTTTAGTGAGGTCCCTTTGTAACTCTTTTCAGCTTTGGACTGTCTTGAGTAATTGTGTGTCCTCTGCAAATGTTGCCACCTCCACTGTTCACCCCCTTTTTCCAGATCATTTATGAATCTGTTCATCAGCACAACAGATCCTGGAATATGTACCAAAGGGAGATCATACCACACTACCCTGATTTCCTTCGTTGAGAAGACAGATTTTGGGGGTGTTTTTAGAGAAGGGAAATGCAGTAGAATATCAGTTCCTTTCCTCCATTGTAGAAATGTAGCGGTTGGTTACTCACTAGATTATCTGATGCTTAGCTGGCGGGTCAGGAGGACTCACTGGGCTTGGAAGGCTTTTAGCAGCTAACAGGTGATCCCCAATTAAAACCTCTACGGGGCGGAGATGTTTCCTGATGCTGTCGGTGCTTGGCTGGCTAAATTGTTAAGTCCATTAATGGCTATTAGCCAGGATGGGTAAGGAATGGTGTCCCTAGCCTCTGTTTGTCAGAGGGGGGTGATGGATAGCAGGAGAGAGATCGCTCGATCATACCTGTTAGATTCACTCACTCTGGGGCACCTGGCATTGGCCACTGTTGGTAGACAGGATACTGAGCTGGATGGACCTTTGGTCTGACCCAGTACCAGAATTATGTTCATAATTCCCCACCTGTGCCCTGGATCTCTTTGGGGGCAAGTAGTCTCTCCTTTCCAGAGTTAGCTTCCTCCCTGTGTCCGCCTCCTGCAGATGTGAAATTGCCTTCTGCTGACAGCTCAGTAAATACCTGCCCAGGCTTTGTGCTCTGGGCAGGAAGAGCCCTGGGACCTGGGGGAGTCCCCAAGCTGGCCAGACCTTACAGTGAGGGTGGTGTGTGCGTTGTGGGCTCCGAACTGCTGCCGTGGCCTGTTACTGCTGCTCACACGATCACCGTTCTGTTGCTAGGGGACCCCCTCTGTCTTGGCTATGAAATCCTTCAGTGACATCGAGACAGACGTTCAATTCTTTGTGCATCTGAATAAATCCTTCTTGTGAGGCAGCAGTGGCTTTCTGCTCCCAGGTCTGGAAACCGGCTGAACCTTCTTCAGCAGCGCATCTCCTCATGTCGAAAGCACAGTCTGCTTAATTAAAGTGGATTTATCTCCGCTCGTGCAGGCGCAGTGGTACCTTGGGCGGGGGCATAGGTGCTGCAGGTAATATTAGAATGATGCATGCACAGTACTTTAAAATCTGATGGGTAAGAGAGGTTCTCTGCACGTTGGGGCCCTGTGGAGTCCACAGCTGTGGAATTGTGCTCTGGAGCGTCCGGACTGCTTATTTAAAGCCAAACCTGCAGGAATGTCTTCCTGAATCTGCAAACAGCTTGAAACTACAACCCTGAGAAGTGTGAATGATCTTGTTTATATCAATGGGATGTTAACTCTGAAACATAATGATTACACTGTCCATGTCAACAATGCTGACCACTTCCATTTCTGCTCACTTTAAAAGAGAGCCTCAAAGTGCTTAGCCAATAATTCCAAATGATATCTGGTGCCAAAAGCCCTGATTGCCAGATTGTAAGGAAAGCCCTTACCCAGCTGCCAAACCCTTCTACTCCCCTGGTTCCCCTCCAGGCACCTTCTGTGGCACAATTACCCACTGTCAGTGTGAAAATCTATGGTCCACTAAAACTGTGGGGGCTATCATGGTTTTTCAGGGGATCTGCACCTGTATTCCCTTCTCTGTGGTCCACTCCTGGATTTCCAGTCAGGTCTCCAGCTATCACCTATGTCTGGGCTGGGAGTCTCACCCCACTCCCTTCTGATAGGATGTGGGGGGGATGGTGGTACAACTGTACACCTTCCAACCGTATACTGTGTTATTCCCAGCAAGCCAGTCTGCCTAATGGCTAGTGCCCTGTGTTGCTTTCTCTCCAAAGGCTACGAACAGTGTCTTGCCAGCAGTTACCCCCCTGCTCTTTCTAAGCAAGCACCTTTTATTCATAGAGCAACAGCATTACAGCAAAAACACCCAAAAGTGTGAAACACACACGAAACAAACCAGGAGTCACCTGTCCGTCTTACGAAGCCTGAGCAACTCAGTCTTTCCAACCCTTCCGCAAGGGTTGGGGCCCCTGGACAGAGAGTCCTGCCCATTTGCTGGCTCGGACAGAAGGTCCGGTCTCCCTTCCAGCTCATCCATTGTCGCTCTTCGTCTCCTCGTCTGTGGAGGGCTTGGCTTGGACCAGCCCATACAAACCACCCCAGCGGGTGGCGCCTCTCTAGAGGTGTTTAATCTCAGTGACTCACCTTCATCACTCCCACTGTGTCGGGTTCCTGGAGGAGCGGTGCTAACCCAGTCTTACAGAAAGCGTTCCTAGATTTAATACGTGCACTATCTCTGGGGCAATATCTGTCGAGGGGCCAGCATTAATTGGACCGCGATCTCCAAACAAATGCCCCGGGAGGGAACCTGGACTGGGTGTTACTCGACTCCTGACTGGCGTTCATAGAAGAATTTCCAGTTCTGAGTGTAAAGGAGGCGGATGAGGGATTTCCAGCCTGTTTCTCACAGTGGCACAGAACCCGGCCACTGAGTTTTAGTCTAGTTCTTATCCGGCCTCTGACCTGAGTAGATCTCGGCGTGCCTGACAAAGGAAGGAAGAATCATTTGACAGCTGGGGAGAGGTCACTTACCTGCGCTGCAGGCAGGTAGCAGAGCCAGCAGTAGAACTCGGGTCTCCTGCATCTCTGGCCAGTGCTGCACTCACTAGGCAACGCTGCCTTCCTTAGGTCCAACTTGCTACAGCGCATGAGGACCTAGACTAGAGCATCGTCACTCCTGCGATACGGACAGGAGACATACCGCAGAGTCTGTGCGGAGCAGGGATTGTATGAAGGTTTCTCCTCCAAGAAGGGGGGAGAGAGCACTTGGTAACCGAAGTTGTCCCAGGCATGGGGACTGGCGTGAGAGAAGGCGCGAACCGTGGGTAGGAGCCTTGCTGTGCGCAATCACTTCACCCTGCATTCTTGTTGTGCAGTCCACGATCGGCATGCGACCGGCCAAGAGGTTTCCTTGCAGCCTTTGGCCTCTTCTGTCTCCGTGGGCCCTACGCACCAGAAACCCTCCGTGAGTGTTGTGACGAAGTGGGAGTACTGTGTGTGTGTGCCTCAGTTTCCCCTATGCATTCCTTAAGTGTCTATGTGAAGGGATAGGGGCTAACGCTGGAAGCAAGGAGGCAACGCCCTCCCCTCTGTGCATCCCTGGAAGCTGTAACCTGACCCCAGGTGGGGGAGGGAGGTCACGTAACACCTGAAGCCCGGGAAAGGAACAAAGGAGCAGGAAGTGGCTAGAGGGAGTAGTCAGTCTGGGTCTGGGGCTAGCTGGAAAGAGGGAGAGAAGCCATTTTGGCTCTCTGGCTTCTCTCCTCTTCGATGGATCCAGCGGAGGGCTCACGCTCTTTCGCTGCATGGTCTGTGCTGGACCAGATGGAAGTCATCGAATAAACCTGGGAAAGAAGCAGGAGCCCAGAATCTGGGGCTCACCTCCTGGCTTCCCAGAAAGGCTGACTGAGGGACCCTGTTTGGACTGCGAAGCTGTGAGTTGGATGGTGTTCCTGACATCTCAAATAAACCGTCTATTCTGCTGGCTGGCTGAGTCATGTTTGACTGTGGATTTGGGGTGCAGAACCCATGGGCTCCCCCAGGACCCCGCCCAGGTGGGCTTGCTGGGGGAAGCACACGGAGGGGCAGAAGGTGCTGAATGCTCCGAGGACAGACCCAGGAAGGTGGAAGTGGGGACCCCTAAAGCTCCTGGCCTGGGAAACAGGCTGTGTACGGAGAAGGGGCCCTTCACCCGGAGTCCGGTCTGGCTTCCTAGGGAGCGGTTCCAGACCATTGCCCGGGCGCTCCGTGACAACTGGTGGCACAGCGGTGGGATGTGCGGCATCCCGTGGACCCCGTGGACGGCGCACCCTGCAGTAAGTGACTGGGGGATCGCTGGGGAGCAGGCATGTTGAAGGCCCAGAGAATGCCAGTTACAGGGGGTGGAAAAGCTGCAGCTTAACCCCTGAGCGTGTGTGACCAGAGAGAAGGACTGTTGCTGATCCAGGGTCCCCCTGAAAACTGCAAGGAGCAGTCAGGGGCGGAGAAGCATGTGGCTTGGCCCTAGGAGGGAGAAGGATTTTTGCAGTATCAGGGTACCCCTGGGGTTTGCAGTGAGCGGTCCCAGGGGCGCAGGAGCAGACGCTCAACCCTGGCAAAGAGGCGGTGACCTGGAAAGAGCTGGCACACAAGGAGTTCCCCCTGGACACTGTGGGGCAAAAAGCACACAGGCCTGTGAGTCCAGAGTGAAGTGATGAGACTTCGTGACCCTGTGCTTTGTGAAGCGCAGGTTAATCGTGCAGCTAGGAGAAGCTGGAGGATTTGGCTGCTCAGAGACAGTTGCAAGATTCCTGATCCAGGATGGGGTTGCAGGAGAATCTGGGAGCAACTGGAGTGGTCATGGCGCATCCCCAAGACTCCTGTCCCGACCAGATGGGGGTCTTCACGATTGGGTTCCCCATCCGGGGACCGGAGGAGAGTGGAGCAGAGTCCAAGAGAGACATTGGACTGTGAGAGGCGACAAGGGCCTGGAAGTGCTGCAGCTGAAGCAGCAGTGTGAACTGGGAATGGTGATGCCAAGGGACCCAAGGGACTTCCGAAGGGTGAGTGGGGATAGACCCCTGGATGCCAGTTCCGCAGGGCGCCTCATTACTAAATTGGGGTCCCTGGGCAAGGGATGGGGGGAAGGGAACGTCCACCTCACTGCTGTTGAGCAGGCTGGCAATTCGAACCAGGGGAACCCTGCGGACAAGCCCTGGTGTCTAGCTCCCCGCTGGGTCCCAAGGCTGAGGACGCCATTCACCAGATGGGTGGGGTGGTGGACAGACTCCCACCCCTGTCCCTGACCTGTATGTCTGTGTGGAGTCCCCTGGGTTCAAGTCGTGTGGACACCCAGAGGGAGCGGAGAGAAGTGGTGAAGGGGGAGACAGTCCTGGGGTGGCAAGACCCTGGGACGGGGAGAAGTGATGTTGGGCCCCGATGGTGCAGTGTCACTGGATGCTGGGGGGCGGTGTGACCTGGGTGAGGGTCACAGGGAGGAAGATATTCGTCCTGCCTAGAGCCCAGACCCCTGTGCAAACACAGGAGGGGTCAGGCTGGCAGGCTGCTGGGGATCTGCAGGATATTGCCTGTGAAATCCTGTTGGGAGGAGAAAAGTGTCTTCCTGGGGGCAGGATGCAAACCCTGCTCCTGTAACAGCCGAGGGTTTGAATTTGAATCTGGGGAACCAATCGGTGGAGAGGAAGATGGTCATTGTACTCACAACTCAAGGAAGGAGAAGGTGGGGGCTTAAAGTGTTAGCAGAGCCCTGGGGCGGAGTGGGACAGAGATGTTCCCTTCCCCCCTTGCAAACGGGAGAGAGCTCACAGCCTGACTCCACTGGGACAGACAAGACAGAGAAACTGCTGGGCGAGAAAAGTAATTGTTCAGCAAGAGGTGGAGGGAATCAGAGATTGGCCGGTCTCCAGGCCTCTCTCGAGATAGCGAGGTACCACCGGCGGGTTGTACCCCAGGTTAGCTACCTAGCAATTTCAGAGCTAGGGAAGGAGAGTGACCCAGACAAGGTGGTCTGGGAATAAGGGTGACAAGGGGCTCTCTGTGCCCCAAGGGAGGTGCTAATCCAGGGACAGTTGTGACTCCTACCAAGGAGTGGGAAAGATAATGGGGCACCCATGAACCATTGGTGAGGTCGAACTTCCCCAGGTCACTGGCTAAAGTGACCACTGCTCAGTTCGTTCTCGAAAAGGGGAGATGTGTGACGAAGTGGGAGTACTGTGTGTGTGTGCCTCAGTTTCCCCTATGCATTCCTTAAGTGTCTATGTGAAGGGATAGGGGCTAACGCTGGAAGCAAGGAGGCAACGCCCTCCCCTCTGTGCATCCCTGGAAGCTGTAACCTGACCCCAGGTGGGGGAGGGAGGTCACGTAACACCTGAAGCCCGGGAAAGGAACAAAGGAGCAGGAAGTGGCTAGAGGGAGTAGTCAGTCTGGGTCTGGGGCTAGCTGGAAAGAGGGAGAGAAGCCATTTTGGCTCTCTGGCTTCTCTCCTCTTCGATGGATCCAGCGGAGGGCTCACGCTCTTTCGCTGCATGGTCTGTGCTGGACCAGATGGAAGTCATCGAATAAACCTGGGAAAGAAGCAGGAGCCCAGAATCTGGGGCTCACCTCCTGGCTTCCCAGAAAGGCTGACTGAGGGACCCTGTTTGGACTGCGAAGCTGTGAGTTGGATGGTGTTCCTGACATCTCAAATAAACCGTCTATTCTGCTGGCTGGCTGAGTCATGTTTGACTGTGGATTTGGGGTGCAGAACCCATGGGCTCCCCCAGGACCCCGCCCAGGTGGGCTTGCTGGGGGAAGCACACGGAGGGGCAGAAGGTGCTGAATGCTCCGAGGACAGACCCAGGAAGGTGGAAGTGGGGACCCCTAAAGCTCCTGGCCTGGGAAACAGGCTGTGTACGGAGAAGGGGCCCTTCACCCGGAGTCCGGTCTGGCTTCCTAGGGAGCGGTTCCAGACCATTGCCCGGGCGCTCCGTGACAAGTGTCTGAGCTGAACTCCCTCCGGGCCCTGAGGAAGGTCCCTGCTCCTCTCGATGTAGTGGGCGCTTCTGGCAGAGGAGGAGGCTCAGGGGCAGTAATGGGCATGTGGCTGGTGGTTTTGAATGCTCAGCACCCGGGGTGCACGGAAAACCGTGTCCCTTGGGCTGTTACACGCAGGTGCTGCGGGCGGATTGAAGGGGAGGGGGGAGAGGCAGTGGGCACAGGGAATTGGGAGCTAGTGGGAGTGTGGAGTTGTGTTTGGAGGATGCTGGTTGCTGGACAGAGGCTCTGCACCTTGTAATCTATTGTCCTGTTTTGTTCTGCCCTGTTCAACTGGGCCTATAACCCTCTCTGCTATGGGTCTAAGGGCAGTGCAGCTGGGATCGCTGTGGGGCCATGCAGAGCCAGTGCCTCCTGCCAATGAATTGGGGTAGCTCGTGGAGTGGGACAGGTCTCCGTTCCCCACTGTCCACTTGGCCGACGCCTTCCTTCATTTCTCTGCCTGCTCGAGCTTGTAGCTGATTATGACTCAGGCGCCAAGGCAGGGGAGCGAGGCACAGAAGCTAGCGAGCAATTGGAGGAGCATAATGAGTTCTCTTGTCAAGGCTTTCCTGTGTCATTGGCACAGATTTCAGCAGCCCCCTTCGGTCCCGGCCACTCTCTTCCAGTTTTACTGAATAAATTAGCACATGCCTGTGGTTGTCAGTGTCTGACTAAGGCGGAGCAGGGACAGTCTGTCAGAGCGAGTGGAAAAAGCAGGGACGGCCCTGGGTTGACCAGTTTCCCCGAACCGGGCTGGGAATTACTAGCTGCTCTTTGGACAAGTCCCAGGCCTGGCACTGGGAAGATATGAGGGGCCTTCCTGTCTTGTAGGCGAATGGCAAAGGTTTGCTAAAAAATCCTCAAACTAGACTTCAAAGAGAGAAGAGCGACTAGTCGCTGGGCTTTGGTCTGGCACGTCGGCTCCTTGGCCCAAGTTAGCCAACGTGATAGAGGCTTGAAAGTCCCTCCGTCGCCCACTGTTTCAGAGGAGCAAGGACAGCGGCAGCTCCGGTTCTGCGGGATCCTTGGGGAAGCTTCATGAGTGTTGTAATAACGAGCCATGACTTCGCACGTGTACAGACCCTCGCTCCAGAGCCGCGTGTGGGAAGATTTCCACGCGCGTCGCGTCTGAATGAATTCCAGGTCTCTCGTCACCTCTTTGAACCAATAATAATATAATTTACATAATGCCACTTCCGATCAGGTCCAACATTTCCGGGAATGCTCTAGGCCTCAAAAGGCAGAACCCTGTGGATTTTGGTTACAAATAGAAAAGTGGAAAGGGAAAAATGGGGGACCCAAAGAGCACCTTTCTTTTGGTCAGCAGAGCCAAGCACCTAGGCCAGCGGTTCTCAAGCGGGGGGTCATCGGGCCATTTCGGGGGGGGGGGGGTGTCACGAGCCCCCAATGCATTTGGTGGATGCTCCGAGTGCAGAGGGGGGTGTCTGCCGTAATGCCGCCGAGTGGACCTCTTCCGCTTTCGGCGGCATTTTGGTGGATGCATTCCGAAACGCTGCATGTCTGCCGAAACCAGAAGAGTTCCATGCGGCGGCAATTTGGCGGACATACCGGGGGCACCAGCAAATGCCAAACAGCGAAAATGGGTCACGAACCAAGTTTGAGGACCCCTGACTCTAGATCAAAGAACCAGCTGATGGTGCCGGTAACACCTTCTAGGACAACACCCCCTGTGCTGTTATCCCAATAGAATGATCTCCTAGAAAGGAAGGGGAAGAGAATGGGGGTTCTGCTACAGGGAATGGGGAGTACACGACCACTGGTGACGGGAGATTTGGGAACACTAGTATGGGGGAAGGGGGAGCGTATAGAGCCCCAAGAATGGAAGGGCAGGAAGACCCAGAGCCCCTGGTGATGGGGGCCTTGGTACGGGGGGACAGGGGAGCTCCAGTGATGGAGGAGGAGAATGAAGGGCCACTGACAGGTAGTGGAGGGGAAACTGGGGGCAACAGAGCCCCGGGATGGGGAAGGGGTTGCAGGAAGCCCCCTGAAGTGGAGCGGGCTGGGAGGGTGGCATTCAGGAAGCTCGTAGGCTGGAATGGAGGGATGCCAGGAGCCCCGGGTGAGTGCAGTCGGCTTGGTCTGCCCAAGCTATGGCGTGTGCACTCCCCCTGAGACCAACATCTCTTTGCAGAGTACGTCATGACCCACGCACTGCCTCGGGGGGGGGGGGGGGCTCTCGTGTGTAACTTCACAGGAAGGGAGCTCATCTCAAGGTTAATGTCCAGCTCATGCACTGCATGAATCTGCAGCGAGCTGCCGAGGAATGGGTGTTTCACGGGAGTTTTGGGCTCTCCTAGGGGAGCTCGGGGGGGGGGGGGGGTGGAGAGGAGCGCTACCAGGCGTGTGTCGACACCGGCTTCCCCCCAGCTCCTCATAGAATCCTCTGCATGAACCCCATTTCTCTGCGGTGTGAAGGAATTCTCCAGCCCATGGGTACCCTTTGCATCATTTGGACATCCACCGCTCTAACGAGCATCTGAAATAAATGGTGTGAGAGAGGGGTAGCCTGTGCCCTCCTCGTATCCAGCGCTCTATGGGCAGGCTCGCTGCTGGGACCGGCTAGGTGCAGACTGGCCCGAGGGGTTCCTGGCCCTTCCTCTCTTGTCCCATTGAAAGCGGAGCATGCCGCGGCGTGCCCATCTGCTCTCCTGCCGCACTCTGCTCCTTTTCCTCGGCGTGAGCCCTGCCGAAGAGCCGGGGCCCCGGTGAAAAGTAACCAACAGGCCGGGAATTGCTCCTCTCTTGTGGAAATTGTCCCGGTGGCAGGTCTTAGCGGTGGGGCAGGGCCGTCGCCACAATAACCCGCAGCTTTCGAAGGATTAGAAACGCTCTGCTTTCTCCCGCGTGGAGCGAGAATAGTAACTTGCCCGCGGCCGTCAGAACAGCCAGTGTCATCGGCACGTGGCAGTTATTTAAAGAGCAGGGAATCTCTCCGGCGCCCCTGGAAGGGAGAGCGGATGTCGAGTGTCAAGAGAAATCAAAGGGCCTGGATATGTCTCTCAGCAAAGCAGGGCTTAGCTCGGCAGCAAAGGCCTGAGGCCTTTTCCCTTCCAACAAGGCACCTGCTGTACATCCAAAAGCTGGTGCCGCGCGGCCGAGTGAGCGGGGCGGCTTTCCTACCGCGGCCTGGCTCTACCCCAAGGTGCTCTGGTGCGGCCGGGTTTGCTGACACAGAAGCCTAGCGCTCCGCTGGCAGGTCTCCCCTCTGACGGTTCCCAGTTAGATGTCCTCCCACCCCCTGCGAGGTGGACAAATCGGGAGGTGAGGGCCAGATCCCAGCTGGGAGGAGGGGCGTAGAGAAGAGCCAGAGAAGTGGCCTGGCTGTAACCCCCAGATGTGATGCCATGTGGATCGCGATGAGCTTTAAGTTGCCTAATAAAGTTGTATAATAAATGGCAGAAACGCCGTGGGGGTGAAGCAATGGCTCGCGAGGTGGCTCCGTGGTCTTTATTAGCGCCGCATCATCTGTCAGTCCCGTGCGCCGGGAGCATATTCCAAGCTCCTGACTTTGGTGCACTTAAACTCTGGTAACCACAGCAACTGCGACCGTTTCCTTCCCCCCCCCCTCCCCCCCGATCTTTGTAGCCGCGCGTATTCCGTTTGCTCTGGTTTTCCATTTCCTGATCGCTGCATGTGGCAGAGAGGGGCGAGGCTGTGCCAGTCCAGCAGGGGCCTGGACGAGAATCTGACTTTAAATCGAAGCCGTGAGTGAGGTTTGGGCTGCAGTGTGGGGGACTGGACCATGGAGCGGCTACGAGTGTGAGCTGGTGGGTGCATGCCGAGGTGATCACACCAGAGGGGTGGGGCGTTCACCCGCTCTCCAGGGCATGCCCTTGTGGGGAAGGGGTTGCATCAAGAGGGTGGGAAGCTGGGGCTTTTCCAACTCCCCCTAGCAGTGCACATGTGTGACCCAAGGGGGCTGGTGTGGACCATTTTTTCACACCCCTGAGAACCATATGGTGTGTAGACACAGCTGGGCTTCCGGAAGAATACTTCAGTCTACCTAGCTACGGTTGCCGGGGGAGGCGGTGTTCCTAGGGCGGTGGAAAAGCCCCTTTGGTTGCCAAGGATGCGTCCGTGCTCTGTGGTTATGTCAGTCTAGCTATGGCAACGTAGCTGCGATGCCTGTACTCTGGATGCATGTGTGCGCCTTTTGTATCCTTTTGGTTTTGTGTAACTTTGCAGCCCTGAAATCCGGGCCCCCTACAATTGCAGGATAAACTGATCTGTGAACCTGTGAAATGACAAAGCTGTTGCTGTGAGAAACGTTCTCAAAAACAGAATCGGGGGGAGGGGGAAGCCAAATTTTTTTAAAAAAATTTTACATTAGAAAACGGCAGGAAAACCTCTCCAGGATTGTTACTGTGCAGATCAAACCCAACTCTGCTGGCTTCCCCCTGTAGTGAGGCATGTCAAAATCTTGAACTTGGCATCCACTTAAAGTCTTGCTGTGTCCCTGCACAATCATCATTGTATCTCTTGCCACTGCTGCTGTGTCCTGAAACTAGAGCAGGTGGGAAAATAAGTATCCACAGGAAACTGGTGTGTCAGGGGGTGTGGGGGAATATTCAGCGATTTCCTCCATTTTCTGACCAGCTCCTCTAGCAGCAGCATAGTCATTCAAAATGACCGTCCCCAAAACACACTGCATCTGCCAAAGACAGGGAGACGGGCGTGCTATAGTACTTGTCTGTCTTAAGGACTAGTAATAACCATTAGTACTGTTACCGTAACAGCAGAGTGCTTCCTACTCCGGATTTATCCTCACGTACCCCAGTGCAGTAGGGTACGCTATCGCCTTGTACGCATTGGGAATCTGAGGCACAGAGACTAAGGGATTTGCCCAAGGTCATCCAGGAAGTCTGTGGCAGAGCAGGGTATTGAACCCAGTCTCCATGTCCTAGGCAAGTGCTCTAGCCACTGACCCGTGATTCTCTGCCTCTTTTTCCGGACACCTCCACCCACCCCAAACACATGCTCACGCCTCTTCTCCTCTCAAAATGGGAAAGACAAAAATAGAAGGGGTGTAGGAGGGGGAATGGGGATAACGAAGGGCATAGACAAAACTCTTCCAGGAAGAGGGACTGAAAAGATTAGGACTGTTTAGCTTAGCACGGGGATGGATAAGAGGGGTCATGACAGAAGTCTATGGAGTAATAAATGGCTGGAGAAGAGAGAGCGGGAGCACCTGTTCTGCCAATCTAATAACACTGGAACAAGGGGACATTCAATTCAATTAGAAGGTGGCACATTCAAAGTCAGTTTTTTCACACCATATGTATTAGCCTGTGGAACTCACTGCCACTAACCATTGCTGAGGCCAAGGGTACAGCCAGCTTGTGAAAAGAACTGGACCTTGATATGGGGAAGGAGGCTACCCAGAGTGAGATTAGTAAATGCTCCAAACCGAGGCCAAGAGCCAGGAAGGGGTATGGACCCTTATGTTCAGGGCATGAGCCGACCTCTGTCTCTTGACGTTCATGTCTAACCCATGGCAGGCAAGCCAGATCCTGGCTGCTCAGAGAGGGTTTGAGAGAAGACAGGAGGGGTTGAGGGGTGAGTCATGGCTAGCTCATGGCCACTCCATTAGTAGGGTACGGCAGGGATCCTTCTCCCCTCTCCCACCCTATTGCGCCAATGCAGGGGCCAGTCAGAATTGGGCTCCAGGTTCAGGAGCCGGGTGGGGGCTGTGTCTGCGTGGGGTGGGTTTTGGGGTGCGCAGCATGGCTGTATGGACGCAGAGTGGGCGATGCTAATTATAAAAGGGCAGCCAAAGGGGCCTTCCGCCCCTTGCGCCTTCCGGGGGGAGGCAAATGAACCCCTGGCACATTTTGGAGGGCACCATATGAAGGAGGAAGAGCCAACAGGAACATGGGGAGCAAGCTAGGAAGAAAACCCGCCCCCTTACCCAGCTCTGCATTCAGCGGGGGAAGTGCACCTCTGTTCAGAGGCTCATTCCCTGTGCACGCGGGGGGGAGGGGGGCAGCTACACACCCATCCACACAGCATAGAGCATTGGTTCTCAAACTGGGGTTCATGACCCCTCAGGGGGTCACGAGCCCTGACCCCAGCATGCAGCTGCAGGTTGCAAACCCTGACCCCTGTGCCGGGCTGTGAGCCCCGACCGCGAAGCATGCCTGCGAGCCCTGACCCGTGTGGAGCGATGAGCTCCGACTCCGGGCGTGCAGCTGTGAGCTCCGACCCCTGTGCCGGGCTGCGAGCTCTGCCCACCGTGTGGGGCTGCGAGCCCCGACCCCAACCCTGGCCAGTAGCAGGGCTGTGAGCTCCGGCCATGCACAGGGAAGCGAGCCCTGGGCAGGCTTGGGGGCTGTGATCCCCTAGTCCAACCACCACGTAGGGTTGCGAGTCCTGACCCCAACCAGGAGAGGGGCTGTGAGCCCTGAGCTGGGGCACCCAGGACACTGTGGGCCCTGTACTGGGGTTGTCAGGCGGAGGCCAGCCATGTTGAGGGTTGTCAGGCGGGAGCACACACACAATTATCAGCCCTGAGCTGTCAAGTATTAAAATACAATTCTACTTAAAAATAACTTCAATTTATATTTAATTCACTATAAATGTGTTTTAGTCTTCAAGGGCGCTTCTGCAGCAGGGGTGCTCCGCTCCTGGCGGCTCTCCGCGCTGTTGCTGCCATGTGGGGAGGGAGGAGAACACGGTTAACGGTCGGGTCAGCGTTGGTAGCGTTGGCTGCCGGAGAGGTTGTGTAGATGAATCATACAGCCTGTCAGTTTCACTCTCTGTTCAGGGCGGGTGGTCTGAACACGGTTTGGGTGGCTGAAAAGGAAAATCTCCGAGTGCGGAGGATGAAGCTGCCGTTTTTAGAGGACAATACATCTATTAAACCTTGTGGCTTGTGTGTGTCTGTCTGACCCTCTTTGCCAGGTGCCATGATTGCCCTGAAGGAGCCGTGGAGAATTTAAGGGGTTACAGAGTCAGAGTTTAAGGCCAGAGAGGATCTTGGAAGATGGAGCTGTTCAGGGAACACCAGGAATGGAGCTGTTCAGGGAACACCACGAATCTCTTTCCTTCAGCTCTCCCGCTGTTTTATAATTTGTGTAAATATTGGGCTGAATTTCTAGTGCTGGTAAAAAGGGCCATTTTATTTCAATGCTGGGATTGGGGCACTGAGCTTACCAAAGTGATCCAAGACAGCTCCCTCGTGCAGAGGGAGGGGCTCCAGGACCGAGACGAAGGTCTGGGACAAAATATGAACAGGTAGGAATGGAGATCAAGTCACAGGGAGGGGAGAGGGGGAGCGGCGGCAAGGGGCACTCTACTTCCCAGAATCTCTGCTAGTTTCCTGGGGTTTCGGAGTGGTTAGGGGTAAGAAACTGATTATCTGGAAGAGCTGGAATTCAGCCTCTGCCCTCGAACCGAGGAGGGCAGTTCTCACTGTGGTTTGAGCAGAGCAGCATTCTCTGATCGTTCAGCTCCAGAGGGAGCCTACTGTGCAGGGGTCAAAAAGAAATTCGTCGTTTTTCAGCCGCTGAGGACTGGACGGGATGGGGTTGTCACCGCCTGAGTCGTGTGGTGAAAAGGTGTCATGTTGTTTGCTAAAATGGAGATTGATCAGTCCCTGCCCCCCTTCCTTGCCAAAGAACGGCCACTTGACCAGCGATGGCCAATCAACTTTGTCCCCTGGCTGGAGGCGCCAGCTTCTCCTTAGTCTTTGAGAAACCGGTTTACCCCCTTCCCCAGATCTGGCTGGTAAACACATCGTCCTCCTCATTTCAGTTTATGTTCATAACCCTCGTGCGTATTTTGTACGTGTGTGACGCAGGACTAATGAGTGTGAGGTTAGTTTTTAAATGACAGCTCACAAGGCGTGTTTTGCACAAAGGTTATTCCAGTATAGTGTAGGCTGTGAATGCGAGGCGCTTCCGGTCACAGCCTTGTCTTTCCCTGCCGGGTACAGGGACCGGCACTAAGTGGCAGTTCTGCAGAAGAGGAGCTGGGGATTACAGTGGATGAGAAGCTGGATACGAGTCAGCAGTGTGCCCTCGTTGCCAAGAAGGCCAATGGCATATTGGGCTGCATTAGTGGGACTATTGCCAGCAGATCGAGGGACGTGATTATTCCTCACTGGTGAGGTCACACCTAGAGTATTGCGTTCAGTTTTGTCCCCCCCCCCCACACTACAGAAAGGATGTGGACAAATTGGAGAGAGTCCAGCAGAGGGCAACAAAAATGATCAGGGGACTGGGGCACATGACATACGAGGAGAGGCTGAGGGAAGTGGGGTTATTTAGTCTGCAGAAGAGAAGAGTGAGGGGGGATTTGATAGCTGCTTTCAATTACCTGGAAGGGTGTTCCAAAGAGGATGGATCTAGACTGTCCTCAGTGGTGGCAGATGACAGAACAAGGAGTAATGGGCTCAAGTTACAGTGGGGGGAGGTCTAGGTTGGATATTAGGAAACACTATTTCCCTAGGAGGGTGGTGAAGCATTGGAATGGGTTCCCCAGGGAGGTGGTGGAATCTTCATCCTTAGAGGTTTTTAAGATCCGGCTTGACAAAGCCCTGGCTGGGATGATTTAGTTGGGGTTGGTCCTGCTTTGAGCAGGGGGCCAGCCTAGAACCCTCAGGTCCCTTCCAACCCTGATCTTCTAGGGTTGTATGATTCATGGCACATGGTGAATAATACAGAGCTGCACTTCCATGTGGCCCAGCTCTGCTCCCAATCTACTGCATGATCTTGTTTCCGTTGCCAACTAGGGACATGAGAACAGTCTATAATGGGGGTGCTGAGAGCCATGAACCAACTGTAAACCTTCTGTATGCTGGAAACCACTACAAGCCACGGGTGTACTTGCACCCCCAGCACCCCTAATTCCAGCATCTATGCCCCCAACCTTTGCCCGTCTTGTCTGTTTAGACCAGTGGTCCCCAAACTTTTCAGGATTGCACTCCACCTGTCCACACCCCTCCGCCCTTTCCCCCCAGAGCTGAGGCTCGGGGGGACGCAGACAGGGGTAAGGGGGATGGGGCTAAGAATGGAGCCATGGCCAGGCCACAGTCAGGGGGCTCCATACCGTGGCTGGGGGCAGGGTTGAAGCAGAGAGGGGAGCAGAGCGGGGTCCCTCCCCGCCCCCCGTGGACCCCACCATGCTGCCCTGAAACTTCCTCCATGCACCCCTAGGGGGCGTGCACCCCCAGTTTGGTTTAGACCATATGCTCTGGAGAACAGAGATGCTCTTCCTGTTTGTATGTGTCACACCTAGTACCCGGTGTAGCTTCCAGGTGCTACCACAGTACAAATAATTCTGCCGATCTCATGTCTCAGAAATGTGCCCCCAATGCCGGGAGCTTGGCAGGCCCCCAGACCGGAGGCATACCGCTCAGCAGGGGCACCAGCGCTAGGCTCGGTGCTTGTATTGTTCTGGAGGGCTGCAGATGTTCCGCTCCGTGCCGCCGGGCGGGGAAACCACCTCGCTGAGGCTTGTGGAACGTGGCAGGCGGGTGCCGGTGGAACGGCCGGGCAAATCTTGCGCCTGAATCTTCAGTGCCTGCTGCCTAAAAGCCTTCAGCATCCGGTCCCACGGCGGGGACTGGCGTGACCTGAGGCTAGGGGATTTGAGCGCGGGAACGGCTGCCTGCTTGGTAGACTTCTGTGACGCCTTTGTAGACGGCGATTGCCCCGGGGGTTGGGCCACACAGGGGAGGCCTGGAGAGTGGGCGAGGCGATGAATTCTCTGCTGCCCACCCAGTCAAAATCTCCTCCTGGGCAGGGGGATTTTCACAGGCGCCCTGCAGGGGATCTGAGAGCGCAAAGGGTGGAGGGATTTTCAAAGCAGGTGCTGGCCTCATGCTTGTTCTTTGGGACTCAGCCACTGAGATTTTTCCCAACTCACTTTTGCATGATGCTCTTTTCTCTAGGCACTGCCTCCTAGGGTCTCCTTTCCCCCGATCACGCAAGACACTTCAGTGCTCCTCTCCCGCGGCACCAGTGCTGTGGCCCCTTTCCGACCCCTGATTTGATAGTTAAGCCTCAGAAAAAGATGGGGGGTGGGGTGGAAATTGGGTCATTTATTTTTAAGTCATATGCGTAGCCGCTTAGCACCTGCCCCCTTAGTAGGAGGAGCCGGCTTGCCGGGGCCCAGAGCCTGCCTGATCCCAAAAGTCTGTTACTGGCACCCCCTCGTAGCCGGCTACTGCTCTTCCCTTTCACAGCAGCAGCAGTATTACCTCCCTTCTCTCTCCCTCTCCGCCTCGGGGCCTGTCCCAGCCCTGCATCCCCTCCCTGGAACATCTGCCATCATCAAAGCTCACATCTGGATCTCCGACATCCACTCGCTGTCTCAAATGCGTGTTTTTCAAGGTATTTCCAAGAGCGGAGTCCGACAGACTGCGATTTGGCACTGTTAACCTGGTCGCTGGTGATACGTCTCCACCTTCACTACTCCTGCTATAATTGGAGACCCGGCTTTCCGTTGAATGCTTGAATGTTCGAAGCGCTCTAAGATCCATACGGTTAATCAGGTTGCCTTGAAATGTGCCGGGCTGCACGGAGGATGGTCAGTGAGCCAAATGTGGAGCCTGTTGACCAGGGAATGCCTGAGAGAGTTTTTTTATTTTATTATTATTATTTTAAGATTTGACACAATCTAGCCACATTTTCTTGCCCCGGGATACAGACGAAACCAGGGCTCAGATCCCTGCACCGTGATCTCAAAGGCTTGAGGGTTACTCCATTGCCTGGCACCCCCAGCGCTTTGGGAGCAATAAAATTCAAGTGTTTACTTCCCCAGTTAGGCTCACTTGCCTACATAACACTGAGCATGTGCAGACTGAGAGGCTAACCATGTGGAAAACTACCTTCGTATGTCTGGTGGCTCTGCACTGGTTATGGAAAAGATCTATTGGAAAAGGTTCTGAAAAGGGCAACAAAAATTATTAGGGGTATGGAACAGCTTCCGTATGAAGAGAGATTAATAAGACTGGGACTTTTCAGCTTGGAAAAGAGATGGCTAAGGGGAGATATGATTGAGGTCTATAAAATCATGACTGGTATAGAGAAAGTAGATAAGGAAGCGTTATTTATTTTCTCTCATAACACTAGAACTAGGGGTCATCAAATGAAATTAATAGGCAGCAGGTGTTAAGCAAACAAAAGGAAGTATTTCTTCACATAATGCACAATCAACTTGTGGAACTCCTTGCCAGAGGATGTTGTGAAGGCCAAGACTAGAACAGGGTTCAAAAAAGAACTAGATAAATTCATGGAGGATAGGTCCATCAATGGCTGTTTGCCAGGATGGGCAGGGGTGGTGTCCTTAGCTTCTGTTTCCCAGAAGCTGGGAATGAGCGACGGGATGGATCACTTGATGATTCCCTGATCTATTCATTCCCTCTAGGTCACCTGGCATTGGCCACTGTCAGAAGACAGGATACTGGGTTAGATGGACCTTTGGTCTGACCCAGTCTGGTCATTCTTACGTTATGTTCTGATCTGAAATGTGCTAACACTCATTGGAGTGTTGGGTTAGTGATCCAAATATGGGGTCGCTGGAACAAGGGGATTTAAAGATGCAGCTGCCCTAAAAAAAAAAACAGGATATCCTTAAATCTGCAGATCTGAGCAACTTGGAAGTTGAAAACCCACCCAGGGGAGAAATGGGAGGGGGATCTGGAAGCATGTCTCCCCCACCCATCATTAAAGCCACAGCCTGCTCCCAAAGCCCACTTCACTGCTGACCATGCCCAGGGTAAGTCCCCCATGCTCTGACACAGCCCCCCACAATTCGGAGTTGAAATGGCGCAGACTGGAAACGCAGGGTGCATCTCTTTCCTCCGTTCAGGCGAGTCATGTGTTCGCCCCTTACTCTAAACAATCTGTCCCACTTGTGCTTAGCTGGGATACTCGGAGTACCTTTCCAGACCTGAAGAGAGCTCTGGGTAGCTTCCACCAACCAACGTTGGGCCAATACAAGATATTGCCGCCCCCACCTTGTTGCTCTCTGAGCGTCTGACTCCCATGCTTAGAAGTAGGTGGCCCAAAACCGGAAGCAGGAGGGGTTAGACCCGGTCCTGCATTCTCAGGATGGGTGGGCTGGTTTTAAGCGTTGACTGTTCTTGTTCACAGAAATGTCCAACCCCTTTCTGTGTCTTTCCAAGCTTTGGGCCTCCGTGACATCTTGTGGCGGGGGGTTCCAAAGGCTTCCTGGGCCGTGTGTGTATGGACACAGGTCTTTTCTGGAGTGGCATTTGTTGGGAGTGTCACAGCTGCAGCTGAGGAAGCCCGTGTCCTCCCAACCCTTCCCCAGTCCCTTCAGGCCCCAGTCTGTGGCTGCAGGGTTACTGGGGTATCACCCGTTCACACCAGGCATGGATTTGCCATAACCTGGCTGCCAGTCTGGCGGGACATTGAAGCGTGGAGGCCGGAGAGGCAGATCCCAGGGCGAGGGGCAGGTGTTGAATTCTTACATCCCTTACAAGAGCTGCCTCCCCCTCTTGTGCTGTTCCGGCTGTAATAATTGTAGCATCTCTGAGGGAGGGGTTATGGGGCCACGGGTGTCCCACGTGTGCAGAGACAAGAGAGTCTCCTCCTGGTGTCCTCCGCCCGGGCAGTGTTCCTTCTCTTTGGAGCAGGCGGGTTTTCCTTGGCCAGCGTGCACACCTTCCTGAAGCACCAGTCCCGATAGCCTTTATTGATGCGCTGGAGTCAGGCACTGATTTACTGGAAGGCGGTGGGGGAGTAGCGGGGCCCTCCCAGGTGCCTGCTTTCACCATTTAACATGGCATTACGCTGGGGGGGCTGTTAGCATAGAGTCCGGAAATAGTCCATTGGTTTCAAATCTCTTAAGCCATTTAATAGCAAATCCTTCCAACTGCAGCAGGCACATTTTGGGGGGACAATCTCCTGGGCTTTCCCCCCAACTTAGCAGCTAGCTGCCTTGAGAGAGGCTCAGTCAGCCTCCATTGCTGCCATGGGGCCATGTAGCTGCTTCTTTCTTTTTAACTTGCTTCATGGACCACTACTCATGGCTAAGGCTAAGCTAGACACTGGAGAATGTTGCACTGCAGACCAGAGGATACGGCTGTAGGAGAAAGAGCATCGGTGGGAATACAGACCCTATCGGAACAGTGGGCACAAAAAACCTAACTGGGTTCTGTGGATTGCCACGGACTCGCAGGGGCGAGGAAAAATTGCAGGCCTGTTATTTACCAGGTTGCACGTGGCAATAAACTATATAGGTAAGAGATGCAAGGGGAGTGTGGGTCAGGACGTGAGCTGCAGATGCACAGACACACACACAAGTAAAAATAAATCAATTTAAAGTTTTACTGGGGATAATTACAAGGGGTAAGGGAGCAGTTTTTTGATTAACTAATAGAGTTAATTAAACTTAAAACATGCAATGACTAAAATGCCTGCTAACAATATTTACAAACAAAGATGCAGCATTTAGTAATAATTGATACTTACAAATACAAACCAACGCATAACACGACCGGTAAACGTATAAGCTCTATTTGAAAACACGTGAGCTGAGAGAGAGGCTTCGAGTTGATCAGGCTCGGTTACGTGGGGTACACGGGATACACGGGATTCGTTTTCCTCTCTCTGTCTGCACATGGCAGGCAGAAACATAAGTACCAACTATGACATCACAAAAGTGTCATAGGGGACGGGTCCCAAAACCTGTTTGTGTTCGCTTCTGATTGGCACAAGCAAAGTTTACACCAAGTAGGGGAGCAGGTGCCTCAAAGTCTGGCTTCGCCCCCAAAGGTGAGGAAATGCACATTGTTATAGAATGCATGCGAAACTGAATGACAAAAGAAGAGGCTAGGGCAATACCGGTATGGGCAAGTGTTACAGGATGCAGACAGGAACTCATCAGAACAGGTTCAAGGCTGTGCGTGATAAACGTATGGAGGGGATGATGTGATGAGACACGTAGCAGATCTTTGACTGCTAGCAGCAAACATCTCCAGTGGCCGGTGATGGGACGCTAGATGGGGCAGGGTCTGCGTTACTCCAGAGAATTCTTTCCCAGGTGTGTGTCTGGTGCGTCTTGCCCACATGCTCAGGGTCTAAGTGGTGGCCATATTTGGGGTCGGGAAGGAATTTCCCCCAGATTAGATGGGCAGAGACCCTGGGTGTGTTTTTGCCTTCTGCAGATGGGGCCTAGTTCAGTTGCCGGTTTAAACTAAAGAAAGCGAGGAATACTTGTAGCACCTTAGAGACGTAGTTTATTTCAGCATAAGCTTTCGTGGGCTATAGCTCACTTCATCGGATGCATAGAATGGAACAGAAGTAAGATGCATTTATATACACAGAAAGAAAGAAAAAAAAATTGCACATTAGCATATCAATTTTAAGAGGGCTGTTAAATGTAGATGGACCATTAACAGCAGGAGAAAAAACCTTTTGAAATGGATTTCTGTGTCGGGTAAATTAACTCAGGAAAATGCAATCAATTAGTGTAATGAGAGAACCATTCACAAGTCCTATTTAGCCCCTGGTTAATTGTATCCAATTTGAAAATTAATTCCAGTTCCTCAGTTTCTCATTGGAGTCTGTTTTGGAAGTTTTTCTGTTTCAAAACTGAAACCAAGTCTTTAATGGAATGGCCAGGAAGATTGAAGTGTTCTCCTACTGGTTTTTGAATGTTCTGATTCCTGATGTCAGATTTGTGTCCATTTATTCTTTTGCGGAGAGACTGGCCGGTTTGGCCAATGTACAGAGCAGAGGGGCATTGCTGGCACATAATGGCATATATCACATTGGTCGATGTGCAGGTGAATGAGGCTCTGATGGTATGGCAACACACACACACACACACACACACACACACACACACACACACACACACACACACACACACACACGTTTGTGAGTACAGCGGGGAGCGCCAGCACAGGAGAGCACGGAGCCATGCCGCTGGCCTCCTGAGTCCTGACCTACCCTACAAGGCCTGCACAGAGATCCCATAGCAGATAAGGAAACAGGCTAGAGAACTTGGAGACAGGAGGGCGGTTCACCAGCACCTGCTTGTGGAGGTGGAGAAACTGAATGTACAGCGCCTGTGCATTCAGTTGTAATGGGGTCCTGATCTGGGCTCCTAGGTGCTTCAGTACTAAAGTGAGGATGTAATTTGGCTCCCCGGCTGTCTGACTGGGCTGATGCCGTGCCTGGGTGCTGGCTGGGTGTTGGTGAAGGGGTGTGTTGGGGATGGGGCGGGTAGGAACCTGGGAAGCCGCAGCGCGCAGGTGGAAGGTGTTTCACTGCGTCTCCTCCTCCTCTCCCGTAGGTCGCGGACCTGGATCACGAGCGCAGCTCCGTGGGGCAGCAGGCTGGGGGCGTATCTCACCCACTGCAAAGTGCATCGCTCGGCCGCCGTTTATTCCAACTGATTCTCGTTCACCATGTCCAGGCAGGCGAAACATCCCCCAGCCCCTCCTAGTGCCGCTGGCTGCGCCGGGTCCCCGAAGGGCCGCCTGCTGAACGGGTGCCGCGTTCCGCTCTGAGCCCATGGCTTTGCTATGCCCTGGCCCCCCGGTGCTGCGTCGGATGGGATCCGCTCACCCGCGGGCTACGAAGCTGCCTGGGTGGCTGATGGCAGTGAACCACAGAGAGTCATAGGTGGTCGTCTCTTCGGGGGCCTTATTGGTTTAAAGCCCACGGAGCAGGGAACGCTGCTCTCGGCAATGCGAGCTTCAGCTTAACCAACGCCTGGGGGCTGCCAGGTCAGAGTGGGCATGGGGGGAGTCTGCACCCCGTCCCGGGCTGCCCCTCTCTGATGATCACCACCACGGACTGCGGCTGGCTGTAGCGATGTGATCTGCCGTCCGACAGATCTGCAGCCCCAAAAGAGACCCCGCGGTGGTCGTCCAAGCAACCCCCTAGGCCAGGCGCATTGGCCTCTCCGGAGACTGGCGCGTGGCTGGAGCGGGCCACCACCATGATGTGCGAGGTGATGCCCACCATCAACGAGGGCGACCCCCTGGGGTCCCAGCAGGGCCCCGACGCGGAGGCCAACTTCGAGCAGCTGATGGTCAACATGCTGGACGAGCGAGACAAGCTGCTGGAGACGCTGCGGGAGACCCGGGAGACGCTGGCCTTGACCCAGAGTCGGTTGCAGGAGACGGGGCACGAGCGAGACCAGCTGCAGCGGCAACTCAACTCTGCCCTCCCGCAGGTAAGGAGAGCGGCTCCGGAGCCCTGCCGGGCCGGGGACGCCAGCGAGTGGAGGCGGGGGACAGAGCTGGGGACCTGGGCGGGGCTGCGGGCACGGGCTAGATGGCTCTGGGATTGCTCCGGGTTCCTGGCTAGCACTGCGAGCATCCAGTGTAGCCCCAGAGGTGTCTGGCAGTGGGCCGTTGAACCACGGGGCCCTGGGCATTGCGCTGGCGTCTGGCCTGCCAGTGCCACACCATTCATCCCTCCTCACAGCCCTCTCGGGCCGCGGAAACCAGGGAGGGAAGGAGGCTGGGGTCAATTCTCAGGCTGTTTTAACCACTTACTTAAACCAAAGTGGTTCGTAGCCTGGAAAACTGCGCCCCACCCGACCTCCAGCAGGGATCACCACACCCCTCAAACGTCCAGCTCTGCCCCTGATCTCAGGGGGCTCCCCCTTCCCATGGGCACTGGGCCCTGCCCATACTCCATCTCTGAGGCTGTTCGCTCCCCGGCCTGGCTGGCTAGCAGTGGGGTGGTGATGCTCACGGAAAAGCCATGGATCTGGGTTATTGCAGCGGGCGGGTAATGCCAGGAGGTGGCGCTCCAGTCTAGTCGAGATCCCCACAGCGGCTGGTTGAACCATTGCTCCTCTGGGGTCTCAGCTGCTCAGTCTGTCTGCGGAGGGGGGCCGCTTAACCCTCTCCGAGCCGGGCTCCCCTCACCTGCTGACCGCGGCGCAGCCGGGCTCCGCTTGCTCGTTATTATTTCATTTAAACGAGTGGCGAGAAAGCTCCTGCCCGGAGCTCTGGGCAGCACGGCCGCTGATCTACCGGTGCTTTGAGCTGGCGCCCTGGGCAGCGTGGCAGGCCGGCTCTGCCGGGAGGCGTCTGGGCAAAGGGCAGCACCGAGGGTTGGCTGTCGCGGGACGTGTTGAGGACGGCGTGGCGGGTGGCACTGGGATTCCCCCTGTGCCCTGACGTAGCCGAGTCCTGGGCAGCGTGGCAGGGACGGGCAGGCTTTGCCAGCGTGGTGTGAGGGTGAGATCGGGCTGGGCATGGCGGGATGTAGTAAGCCCGGTCTGGAGGGCGCGGCAGGCCGGTGGACCATGCTGCAAAGTGAGCTGTATAAGACATGCCTGCGTCCCAGGGATGGTTGGGAGTTATGGGGATGGGGAACCCCACAACCAAGCGCTGTTGGGGTGTGACTGGAGGGTCTGGGCCTTGTGAGGCACAGGAGGGGTTTCCTGTCTGTGGAAATCCCCCTCCCCCCTCCCCACACTAAGGGGCAGCAAGGTTGCTGCGTAGCTGTCTGGACACTGCTGAGCTTTGCAGTCACTAGTGCTGGCTGCGGGGACGGCCGCTCTGGCTAGAGCTGTGCCCAGGGCTGGGGGCGGGGGTGGGGAGTTTACTCTGCTGCTCAGATCTCTTGGGGGGGGGGGGGGGGGAGAGAGAGAGAGTCCAGCTCTGGCCGGGGGAACCCGCTTGGGTCCCCTTTGCCTCCGCGCTCCAGTCCCCTCCTGCCTCACAGGCCCAGCTGCAGAGCAGGACGCATGGTGTCATCCTGGGCCCATCTGTCCCCTGGGCTGACGCAGGGGCTGGGGCCCCCCCACAGAGAACAGGGCTCGGGGGAGGGGGGGGATTGTTCACTCTGCAGGGCCCCTGGGGCTGTTCTGCTCCCGGTTATTAAAGGTCTGGAGGTCTGGGCAGGAGCCCGGCTCTGACCTCCTGCCTACAGGGAGAGATGTTGCCACCCCTGGGTATCCTGGCCCATGCACATGGAGCAGGGCTGTCTGGCCCCAATGGAGGGGCAGGCGGGGGTCCCGAGCCTCCCCTGTGTGGAGCCTCCTGGGTCCCCTCCCCCGGGGTCTCTGGCTGTGTTTGCAGCCCCCCGGCTGTTTCGGATACATTTGGAGAGACCCTTGACTTGTGACGTTTTCCGGGAAGGCTCTTGGTAGGTTTGTGGCGGCCCCGACCCTTGTGCTCCTCTCCCTCCCGCCCCCAAAATCCTGGCGCCGGGGATTTGGCTCCGTCTCGGCGAAGACCTGGGATTCTGGGGAGGCAACTTGGATGAACCTGGTGTGATAAAGCCAGGGCATGCTGCCCCCCCAAGCCTGGGCCAGGGCTGGAAGCTGGCAGCGGGCTCACAGGGGCCTCTCACCACTGCATGCCCCGAAGAAACAGAGGGAAACAGGGCTGGGCTGGGCTGACCCTGGATCCCCCAGGAGCAGGCTGGGGAGTGGAGCTGACCACAGCCTCTGATTGCCTCCAGCCAACTGCCGGAGCTCGGCACCCCGTGGTCCTTTGTGCCCTCACCCTGGCAAACCTCCAGCTGGCCGGCAGGGCCCAGCCCCGACAGATGGGCTCCGTCCCCGTCCTCCGCTGAACAAAATGCTGCCCCCTAAACACTCCTGGGCTCCGTGGCGCCTCAGCTGACAGGGCGAGGGGCCACTGTGCCCATCCGTGGTGGGCAGCTGGAGCGAGAGCATCCCAGGTCACCCTGAGGGTGAGGGCTGCCCACCCCCCAGGGCACCGCAGCCGCTCCCGGATTAAGGGGCCGTGCGGATTTCCTTGCCGTTCCTGCTCCAATTCCGATGCCTCCGTGGCTCTGCACAGGGAACATGCAAGCGAAGCAGAGCAAACTAGGTCACCGCGAAGGGCCTCGGTGCGTCTGTGCGCTCCTCCGGGTTCGTCCGCCGGGGGCCCCCCTGCGGCGGGCTCCCGCTGGCTGCTTCCCGTCCCAGCCATGGGGCCGGCTCCCTCCGACCCTGGGAAGGGGAACGATCAGGGCGGGCAGCAGATGGGGAATTTCTAGCTCCCAATGCCTCCTCCTGCCGCGTGCATCGCTGATCCTTTCCCGGTGCTCCGTCCCCTGCGCGGACAGCCGGGCTGGGCGCCAGGCAGCTCCCCTGCCGCCTTCGGCTCGGAGCGGTTCCTCGTGCCTGGACTTCCAGTGCCCCGGGGCTCGCTAACCTTTGCACACACACACACCCCGGGGGGCTGGCGCCTGCTCGCCCCACAGGCTGACGGAGCCGTGGATTTACAGCTCCAGTGGGAGATGATTCCCCGGCATGAATGCAGGGAGCAAACCCGTAACGATTCCTCTACCCAATGGGACTAATTGCAGCATGTACATGTACCAGGTAAGTGGGGTCCCCTCCCGGGAACGGTGCCACAACAGCTGCAGTTCTGGAGTAGGGGGATTCTGGGCTCTTAGGGCACAAAGGGGGCATCGGTTCGACTGGGCGAACCCGCCGATTTCCCGCTGTGTGCGCAGCGTTCCGTCTCTGCCAGGCTCCCGGTCCGGAGGGGAGACGGGCCGTGAGAGAACCCCCCTCTCGGACCCACGGATGGCATCTCCACGAATGCCAGGGGGGCCGGGGGGCCCCCGCCCCACGGTCTCTGACTGTGTTGCAGCCCCCAGGCTGTTTCGGATACATTTGGAGAGGCCCCCAGCTTGTGACGTTTCCCGGGAAGGCCTTGGCCCTTGGCTGGTGCCATGTTCAGGGGGCGGCACCCTTGGCTTTCATTGCATTCAAGTTGGGGGGGGCACCCTTTGCTCTTGCTGCATTCAGATGCGGGGGCACCTGTAGCTCGGGGTGCAGTCAGGTCAGGGGGAGACCCTGTGCTGTGGTGAGTGGCAACTCTTGGCTCACAGAGGGGTCAGATGGGGGTGGGGGGGGGGCTCTGCCTTGCTCTGTGGTCAAGTGAGGATGGGGGGGGCGAGGGGGGACAGGCTGGCTGCTTGAATTGACCCGCAGGGCCGGCCGGGGGAGGCTGCGTGTGTGGGTGCTCATTGATGGCAAACCCCCTAAGGCCCCAGATGCCCTTCCGAGCCGGCGGGCGCGTATGGCCCCTGGCTCTCCCCGGGGCCCACTGCTGCTCCCCCCCCTCCCCCCGGCTCTGGCAGCGGGCGCTCTCTGCAGGTGGGCCCAGCGCCCGCGCTGCCTGCGGTCCACAGAGCAGGATTGTGCTGGGTGTAGGAAATCGGGGGAATCCCCTCCCCCATAGGGAATATTGGGATCCCCTTCCCCCCCCCCCACCCACCCAGCAGCAGGGCTGGGGCACCCAGCTCATAAGTCCCATCAGGAGAGTCCGAGACGCCTTCCGTTCCCGTGACCTGCCCCGGCTGCTCTTATAACTACAAGGGCGCGTGGGGGCTGGCAGGGGCCGTGCGGCTGCTCTGAGCCGGAGCCGGGCAGCTGGGTTTTCGGCCCGCTCCTCGGAGCGAGTGCGAGGAACGAGCCGCCTGCCGTCCCACGCAGAAATTCACGGCTCTGAGCGTTCACGCCTGCGGCTGGCTGGCCTGTTTGGGGCCGTGTGTGTGTGTGTGCATCGGGTCGGGGCGTGTTCTCTGTTCATAGGGGTTGATGGGAGGATGCACCCCATGCAGACAGGGTCGGGATGGGGAGCGAGGAGACTGTGTAAGGGGGTGCGTGGGGCCCCCTGGCCCCGGGATGCGATCCATTTACAGCTCGTCTCCCTGCGAGGTGTCTGCCATGGTCACTAACCGCCCCTTGCTTCAGGGCCGGCACTGGCACGATGCTCCCAGATGCCGCGTGGCGGCGCCCGGGCAGCGATCTCTGCCAGAGGGCCGCCGGCGCGGCGGAGGCGTTCTCCTAATCCTCGCTGGCGTGCCCCGGCCCCCAAAAGGCGATTTCCCGGGGAGACTAAGCTGCCTTAATGCGTCTTACGTGATTGATTTAGTCATGGGGGAGGATCAACCGTGACTTAATCAGCCTGCACCGCTAGCTTCCAGACGGGGTCCCTTCTCCGTATGCTCCGTTCAGCAGCCTGCTCCCAAACCCCTTGGGTTCCAGCCCCAGACTTCCCCTTCCCTTGCAGGATGTCCGACTTGCTCTCTGGGCATGTCTATGCAGCAGGGTCCCTCCCATACTAGCAGGCTCCTGCTCGAGCCCGTGGGCTGCATATACTCGCAGTGGAGGCACTCAGCTGCCTGCCGGAGCCTTCTCCCCACAAGCAGCGTCACCTGGGTACAGCATGGGCGCGTAGGTCCTGCCCCATGTAGCTCCTGCCCGAGCTGGGCCTGCTCCCCTAGTTAGTGCTGGTGCTGCTCATGGGCTCTGTTTGTGCTTCGTTGCTGGGTCTAGAGTTTATTCCCAGGGGCAGATCTGCCACCTGGAAGTGGACGACGCCCCTGCAGGCACCCTGGGGACAGGCCTTTGTGTGGGAATTAAAGGGCTTGTTCTGGGCCCGTTCTGCCCCATGACTGGGCTGCTAGGGGCTGCCGCAAAAGGATCAAGAATCCCGGTCAGCCAAAAGTCCCAGTCTGCAGGTGTGTGACGGCAGATTTCCAGTCTCCGACGGGGCCACCGGTGCACCTCGTCCTCGCTGAAAACGCCTTCGGGCCTGGGGGAAAGCTTGGTTGCAAACAGCGTCCGACGCTGGAGGTCATTGTCCCGCTGGCGAGGCCTCAGTTGGAGTCCTGTGTCCACTGGAGAGTCCGGAGGAGAACACGGAATTCACAGAAAGGTTTAGAGAAGCTGACCGACTACAGGGAAAGGTTAAAAAACCTGCCGTGCTGAGATGAGGCGGAGAGGGGAGCTGATATGTGAAGGGCTCTTAGAAAGAGGACGGGGATCAGTTGTTCTCTGTGTCTCCTGAAGGTAGGACAAAAGGAATGGGTTTAAACCGCAGCCAGGGAGATTGAGGTTGGATATTAGGGAAAACTTTCTACCTTGAAGGGGAGCTAGAGTAGAAGGGGAGTTAAGCTCTGGAGCCGGCTCCCAAGGGAGGCTGTGGAATCCCTGTCACTGGAGGTTTTTAAGAGCAGGTTGGACACTCACTTGTCAGGGACAGTCTAGGTTGACCCACTTCTGCCTCCGCGCAAGGGGCTGAGTTGTTGACCCCCCGAGGTGCCATCTGTGGCGAAGTGGGAATGTTCGTAACGTTCTCTCTGGATACTGTGTGGGTGCCTCAGTTTCCCTAAATGGCCCCCTCAAGGATTGAACTCCCAACGCACTGGCTTTGGCAGGCTCCAAAGCATGTTTGCGTCATAGGGGAAACCGAGGCACCCACACAGTGTCCAGAGAGAACATTACAAACATTCCCACTTCGTCACACCATCCAGCCCCGCATTTCTATGATTCTGTGCAAGTGCTTGAAATCTCCGCTTTCACGGGGTGCGAGCTCACGTGAATATGCGGCATTTCTGGTTGGTCGGTTTGTTTTCGAAATGACGGAGGGAGGCCTCCTTGATGTGGGGTATGAAATTTGTCCTGGCGTCGGCGTGCGTGTCCGGGATGCCGCTCGGGGACGTTTCAAGCCAGGTTTTAGTTATGTGGTTCGAGTCGTGTGGTCTGTCTTCTGCGACTGGCTGAGCTGCTCCCGTCGCTGGAGAGGCTCCGCAGAAACTTTGATTCCCTCTGTAGTCCTAGAAACAAGGAGAGCGTTCTAGCCAAGAGGACGGGCGCATGGTCTTTCACTGTCCGAGTCGCCCCTGAGCAGGGGAAGTTTGGAAAGTTGAAAATACTCCCTGTAGGCCGTGAATCCATCTCCAAACTCTTCTCGCGTCCCCATTTCCTGTCGTTCTCACGTAGCCGCTCAGTAGCAGCATCGCCAATTCCAGGCGTTCGAAAATCGTGAGTCAGTCCTGGGAGTGTTACTCGGTCCCGTACGGCGGTGCTGGCTGGGCCACATACAGCGACAGAACTGGAGACGCCTGTGCTTTAAGAACGGCAGGTTGGTCCCAGGTTCACGCCCCACGGCCGACGATCCACCCAGGCGCACGGGGAAGGCTTCCTCAGTCAGCAGTGGCTCCCCAGAGGCCAGGACCCTGGGGTCTGCACGGCATCCACCCCCAGGGGGTAGCTACGTGGGGATCTGGGCGGGGCTGCAGAGCGATGCAGCAGGACGCAGCGGCACAAATCCAGCTCTGCGGGATGAGACAGAGATGGACCGGCACACGTCCTCCGCTGCTCACGTGAGCATTACAACCCTCCTCTGCCGTGTTCTCAGAACAGGTGGCAGCGCCCGGGAGTGAGGGACTCAGTCCTGTATCGCTGCAGAGAGCAGGCTCATGGGCGAGCGTTCTGGGCACAGACCGCGCTCCTTCGGCGTTATATCCTCTTGTGTCTCTATCACGTTCCCTTCATCCTTCCTTATTATTACTACCGGTCTATCGCAGCAATATCAGGTGAGATCAGGGCCCCCGTTGTGCTAGGCAGAGTAAGAGACCGTGCCTGCCCTGTGGAGCTGTGTGGCTATGCAAGGCACACAGTGGGGGGGAAAGGGAAACTGAGGCACATCCGAGGGCCATGGTCACCCAGCAGGTCAGAGGCAAAGCCAGGAAGAGAACCCTGGTTTGTCTGGCAAGATTTACTTTTCATAGTTCAATGCCATGGATTGCTTAGGGTTACCCCTAGATGTGTCGAGTTTTCTCTTCACATTTCTTCTGACGTGTTACTGGGCCTGGGTGTTTGGCTCTGGTGCTTTTGAGCACGTAAATCTAACCTCCCCTTCGAACCTCATAAGGGGATGGGAGAAGAGACTGCCCCAGACCCACAGGGCTTCCATGGAAGAAGGAGAATCCCTTAGAGGCCGTCTGAGGCGTAGATCTGAATGAAAGTGTTAAAGCCACAGTGATCATAATGCCCCCTTCTGACCTTAGTCTGAGTCTATGTTCAGATGGCTTTGGACAGATTCCTATTCTAACCATTCCTTCCCCCCCCCCCCCCATAATGCCAAGTCAATAGCGCTGATTTCCCGGCATAAGCAGCCTTCCTGCCTCTCCTTCTCTTCGCAACGCAGGCCTGTCAGAAACAATCCTGCAAATTAGGGGCCTGAAATGAGATTAATCACGCAGATGGGTCCAATTTATTCCTTGAGTTCCATTGTGGCAGTCGAGTCAAAGCGCTCCTGCCACGAAGGGACGACGGCTTCTAGCTTTGCTTCAGGAACCCGGGGCCACGTTCCCCTTCGTGCTGCCGGCGGCGCATGGAGACGGAGAAGATGGCTCCTGTCTATTTGATGCCTTCCTAAATGTTGTGTCTTACAATTGCACGTTGTATCCTTTCCCGAGGGCCTCTCCTGTGTGCTCAGGAATCTGAATAGGAGTTTCGGCACTTGAAATCCACCCCGACACCAGCAAACCCTCAGACCAGTGACCCAGAGTGCTTTTGGAGGCGCCGTAGGCCCCATCTTTCCATCCCAGAGGGACTGAACGAGCTGTGACGTGCAGAGCCCTCTAGAGCAGTGATCTTCAAAGTGGGGTGCGCGAGACCCCGGCGCCACCGATCCCACACGGGAGACCGCCGAACTCAGCAGCGGTCTATTTTTGTACCACCGAAATGCCGCCGCAGAAAGCGGAAGTTTTCTGTTTGACGGCTGTGATGGAGTAGGAATACTGTGTGCGCCTCAGTTTCCCCTATGTATTTCTTGAGTGTCTATGTGAAGGGATAAGGATGTGTAGCTGATGCAAAGCAGAGCTTCTCTGCAGGTGTCCATACCTGAAGCTGTAATCTGACGCCAAGTGGGGGGGGAGGTCACCTGACCTGGCTGAGCCGGGGGAGGAGGGGCTGGAGAGAGTGAGTTTCAGTTTGGAGTCTGCAGCTAGCTGGAGAGAGGTTTTGGAGTCTGAAACTGAGTGGGCAGAAGGGGAGGCAGGCCCAGGCAGGATCTGGCCTCCTTTGGGCCCCCAAAATGGATCCAGCTGAGGGCTTCAGGTGCGTACAAGCTCGGTGTTAGACCATGTACCTGTTGACGAATAAACCTCTGTTTTACTGGCTGGCTGAGAGTCACGTCTGACTGTGGATTTGGGGTGCAGAATCCATGGGCTCCCCCAGGACCCCACCCAGGCGGGCTCGCTGGGGGAAGCGCACGGAGGGGCAGAAGGTGCTGAATGATCCGAGGTCAGACCCAGGAAGGTGGAAGTGGGGACCAGTGAAGCTCCTAGCCTTGGAAACAGGCTGTGTATGGAGAGGGGACACTTCACCCGAAGTCCTGTCTGGCTTCCTAGGGAGCGGTTCCAGATTATCGCCCAGGCACTCCGTGACAGCGGCATTTCGGCGGACATAACCTGGGGGGCCGCGAGCGGACAGGTGCACCACGGAAAAGGGTCACGGCCAAAAAACTTTGAGGGACCGCTGCTCTCGAGGTTGCTGCTCCCTTTGAGAGGAAGGAGGAGAGAAGAGATTGGAGAGCGTAAGAAACGGTGTGTTTCTCTTTTAACTCTTCTGTGCCACACCACCTCCCTGTCAGATTTTGAAAGGCATGTCAACTTCTTAAACTTTGGGTCGAGTGCCGGAGCTATCTTTAGAAATCTCACATTGGTGCCGCCTTTGTGTTTTGTCAGATCTGCGGCGAAAGTGTTCTTAAAATGAACACCATGTGCTGGGTTGTCATCCGAGACGGCTATCACACGAAATACCTGGCAGAATGCAGGTAAAACAGCAGGAGACATGCAATTCCCCCAAGGAGTTCAGTCCCAAATGTAATTAGGACATTTTTTTAACGAGAATCGTCCTCATGGAAGCATGTCTGAATGGTGGTCGAAGCATGAAAGGGGCGTATGAATGATTAGCATGGTGCGAGGAACGCCGGGAGTCCTGGTGCCACAGGTGAAGAATCCAGATCACACTGTCCTCCATCCGAGAGCTAGAACCGTGCTGGAGAGGACCCTGAAAGATGCTGCCAATGAGTGGAAAACCTGAAATGAAAGCCTGACCAGAGCAAGGCATTTGAGGTGACTTCCTCCCCAGGGGCAGCTTCATTCGATTTGCCAACTAGAGGTTCATCCACAGGGCCAGTTCAGCTGCGTCCCCTGAACGGAGCCGTCCGCCACGGAATTGGGACAAGCGATGCAGGAAGTGCGGCTAGGCCAACGAGACGCTACCCCACGCCCCGTGTAGCTGCAAGCCCCGTTCCAGAGCCTGGCAGCTGCGAGACAAGGCCATCCGAGATCGCCCGGCTAGAGCCCTCCCATCACAAGTGGGGACGGTCGCTGTGAACTCTGCCATCCCCGGAACCAACAGCCAACTGCGACCAGACATTGTCATCACCAGCAAGGACCGGAAGAAGATCATCATGGTGGATGTCACGGTGCCGTTCGAGAAGAGGATCCCGGCCTTCCCCGGCAGGGCTCCTTGGGCCCTTTTGGTTCGTTTCCAAGCTCTGTTTATTAGTTAGTTAGTTATGCCCGTCACCCCAATCGGGGTATGGGCCGCCAACCGCAGATCTCCATTTGAGCTGCTATTAGGCCTCCCAGTTTCACTTCTAATCCACTTAGAAGTATCCTGCTTAGACTGAAAGCTTACGACAGTCCAGCCTTCCGTGCGCGAGCTGAGATCTACAGTCCAAACAAGATCTGGCACGCGGGTCTCTAATCCGCGAGGGCTCTTGATCAGCAGCAGAGTTACTCTTAACTGTACCTGCAAAGAAAGGGGGAAGGAAAGGAAAGCTGCAGGAGACCTCTTTATATGAGGGCAAGAAAACCTATGTTGCAACGAGACCACCTTGGCGCCATTCCAAGAGTCAGTCGCAGGATGAGTGCAAAGGGCCACGTTCACAGCGGAATCTGGCTCCAATGAAGTCACGGACCTTACGCTAACGTAAGCACCCCTGGCATGCATCCCCTTACGGTCCCCTTCCCTGCCCCCTCTGAATGTGGCCCCCTGAATCTCAACCCCGGGAGTCTCAACGGGTTTAACTTGCCTGCTGAGGAGCCGGAGAAGAGGAGTGCAGCAAGTAAAGGGACTAAGTGGAAGGTGTAAATCGGTGCATGGTAAAGCAGCCCCCACCCTATTCTAATTTCCACCTTCCCACACCCTAAGTGGGTCGGATTCAGAGGTGATCTGTATATGAGGGTGATACACGTGCGTTTAACCTGCCTTTTCCTCCCTGGGTTACTGGGGAGCAGGCTACGCCTGTATGCCCGGGAACTTGATGCTGTCAACAGTAAAGGAGATTATGTGTGTGACGAAGTAGGAATACTGTGTGTGTGCCTCAGTTTCCCCTATGCATTTCTTGAGCGTCTATGTGAAGGGAGAAGGATGTGTAGCTGATGCAAAGCAGAGCCTCTCTGCAGGTATGCATACCTGAAGCTGTAATCTGACTCCAAGTCGGGGAGGGAGGTCACCTGACCTGGCTGAGCCAGGGGGGAGGAGGGGCTGGAGAGAGTGAGTTTTTAGTTTGGGGTCTGAAGCTGGCTGGAGTCAGGCAGGGAGGCAGAGAAGCTATCTGGCTCTCTGGCCCCCAAAATGGATCCAGCTGAGGGCTCACGCTCGCTGTATGGTCTGGGTTAGACCAGGTACAGGTCATCGAATACACCTCTGTTTTACTGTCTGGGTGTCATGCAGGTTTTTTTTTGTAATGTCTTTGCTCTTCGGGATGAAGGATTGGTTCGCTGGAGCAAGCGGTCCAGTCTCTTCAGGCTGTCAGCTGTGCTGTGAGTGGCGTCCTCCCTCCCCTGCTTGCAACAGCACAGACAAGGATAGCTGGAGTCTTTCCCTGGGCCGATCGCTCAATAGACAGCGTGCGATCACTTCTGTTCTGCTTGGGGGTCAGCCAGGTGCCCCGCTTCCGCTGCAGCTGGCATCCCTTTCTGCATGGCTATGGCCTGTATCCAGCATGAGGAGTATCCGTTCTGTGGAGCTATCTTGGTGATGGGCAAAGTCATTCTGCCTGGCGATGGTGTGACTGGGGTATGCAATTATGCGGCTTTGTACCGCGCCTAGTGCAGCAAGGCCCTGGTCTATGACGAGGATGTCTAGGCACTACCATAATGCAAATAATAATAATTGCAAGTGTGCCGCGCACTCGCCGTATTTCCAAAGGGTTCATCAGCTGGGGATGGTTTGGGGGAATGTTTGTGCATCTCCCTTTGCAAATTTCCCCAGTGAAATCTGCCGTACGGGACCGTTCCCTGCCCAGGGATGGCTGAAGGCTGTCACGGAGCGCCCGGGCGATGGTCTGGAACCACTCCCTAGGAAGCCAGTCAGGGGACTTCGGGTGAAGGGCCCCTTCTCCGTACACAAGCCTGTTTCCAAGGCTAGGAGCTTCACGGGTCCCCACTTCCACCTTCCTGGGTCTGACCTCGGAGCATTCAGCACCTTCTGCCCCTCCGTGCGCTTCCTCCGGCGAGCCCGCCTGGGCAGGGTCCTGAGGGAGCCCATGGATTCTGCACCCCAAATCCACAGTCAAACGTGACTCTCAGCCAGCCAGTAAAACAGAGGTTTATTCGATGACCTCTATCTGGTCTAACCCAGACCATACAGCAAGCGTGAGCCCTCGGCTGGATCCATTTTGGGGGCCAGAGAGCGAGATAGCTCCTCTGCCTTCCTGCCTGACTCCAGCCAAAACCAGACTTCTCTACCCCCTCTCCAGCCCCTCCTTGTCCCTGGCTCAGCCAGGTCAGGTGACCTCCCTCCCCCACCTGGGGTCAGATTAGAGCATCAGGTATGCATATTTGCAGAGAGGAGAGAGGGCATTGCCTGCTTGTTCAGTCAGCCCCTATTCCTCCACATAGACACTTAAGAAATGCATAGGGGAAACTGAGGCGCACACACACAGTATTCCTACTTTGTCACAAATGCGTGCGGTTCTATTTGCCGTTCTCATGACTCTCACTTGGACAGAGCCAACCGTAGCCTTTTGCATGGGCTCGTGGAACAATTTTTCAGGCCTCTCCATGCTTCAGAGATTGCTGCGTGCCGTGTTCGGGTGCCCGGAGTTGGCCTTGACATTTTTGGGAATGCCCGGTGGTGGAGTTTCACCCTGATCATTTTTGATAGGGCTCCACATCCGGGGTGCTGTGAGCTTCCAGATCTCGAGGGCTGGCTGTCTGTAGGGATGCTCGTGGTTTGCATCAAAACTCTTCTCCCGGTACGTTCCAGCATATTAAGGAGCTTGTAAACGTATCCCTAAATAGGAAACGGCCATCAGTGTGCCAACCTCATCTGGATGCTTCGGCGCCTCAGAATCTCTCTCTCAGCCATGCTTTTTGCCTGTTGCTTTCACAGAGCCCCTGTGTAATCCGTAAGGAGCAACCCGCGTGCTGTTGGCTCTCTGAGCTCTTGCATAACACGCAGAGAGAGAGACACACACGTGTTGTCAGCCTTTGCAGTGTCTCACTTAATCTCTAGGGGATATACGGAGCGAGAGACTGGGGAAGCGCTGTCGGCAGGGAGGATCTCTAGGTTGGCTCTGGTCGGGCAGCCAGCTCCCAAAGAGAGTCAATGGGGCTTTGTTGATGAATTTGCCCAGGTCGGTTTTATGTTGAGAAGCAGGCAGGTCCAGGGAGTGTCACCAAGTGCCCGGGCAATGGTCTGAACTTACTCCCTATGGAGCCAGATAGGATTCGGGGGAAGTGTCCCTTCTCCATACAAAGCCTGTTTCCAAGGCTAGGAGCTTCACGGGTCCCCACTTCAACCTTCCTGGGTCTGACCTCGGAGTATTCTGCACCTTCTGCCCCTCCGGGCGCTTGCCCCAGCGAACCCGCCTGGGCCGGGTCCCTGAGGGAGCCCGTGGATTCTGTACCCCAAATCCACAATCAGACGTGACTCTCAGCCAGCCAGTAAAACAGAGGTTTATTCGATGACCTCTATCTGGTCTATCCCAGACCATACAGCGAGCGTGAGCCCTCAGCTGGATCCATTTCGGGGGCTCAAGGGAGGCCAGACCCTGCCTGGGCCTGCCTCCCTTCTGCCCACCCAGCTTCAGACTCCAAAACCTCTCTCCAGCCAGCTGCAGACTCCAAACTGAAAACTCCCTCTCTCCAGCTCCTCCTCCCCCCTGACTCAGCCAGGTCAGGTGACCTCCCTCCCCCACTTGGGGTCAGATTACAGCTTCAGGTATGGACACCTGCAGAGAAGCTCTGCTTTGCATCAGCTACACATCCTTATCCCTTTACATAGATGCTCAAGAAATCCATAGGGGAAACTGAGGCACACACAGTATTCCTACTCCGTCACAAGGAATACTTGCATTCTCGTAGATTGGACCTCTTTCTCCAAAATGTGTCCCAAAGGGCATGTATGATACCAGAGAGCCAGGGTTCACCATCTCCATGGCACTTGGCATTTATATAAAAGCCACCTGGGATAGCCCAGGAAGCAAATAGACTGGATTGGAACATGTTACAGTAAAACACACAATTAGCACATACCATAGCAGGTATGTTGGAGCCAGGAGTCTGGTGGATTGGTCAGGCTGGTAATATCTATGGGGGGAGACTAGCCAAGTTTTTCTACTGAGGGGGCTTTACTCCAGAACTCCCCATATCCCAATACCTCGTGGAGATTCCAAGTAAAGATTTAGATAGCACTTGACACGCCCCAACTCGTGTGCTCAGCCTTCACATTCCCTCCCGCGCTTGAGGGGTACAAATAAAGATTCTGAACCATTAAACAAGACCCAGACGAAGGAATCCCAGCGCCTGATTTACATTCCACCGCTCAACCGTTCTTGGTTTAAAAGGGGTCCGAGCCTTAATCAGCTTCCGAACAGAGGAAAAAAAACCCCAAGATTAAAATGCCCCTCCAGGAATAGTGGCCTTCTCCGGGTCAGGTGTTTGGGCATCAGCGATGAGATGAAAACGTCATCCCATCCAGTCATGCCCTGCACATCAGGGAGGCGGACGTGCTTCCTCTTTGACAATGTGCTTGATGGCTGGAGGGATTTGCACCTTGTTGGAAAGGGCTGGGCCATCTCAAGTGACCACCTCCGCTATTATGTCCCCTCTGCATTATCCCGTGTCGGTGCACTGCCCCACGGCAAGGGGGCTGTCTTCTGAAGACTCCCTCCACTCTACACTCTCCTGCATACCTGTGCCTGTCCTCGCTCTGTCTGCCTTTTAGTAATCAGTCCAGGCTGGAGTACCACGGGCTAGGACAAAGAAAGCAGCAGAGGGGCGGGAGTGAGGTTCAATCTGGTTCTGGCTGGGAAACGGCAGAGAGCTGCCTGGGTCTCTGGCCCCCAAAATGGACCCAGCGGAGAGGTTGCGTTTGCTGTACGGTCTGTGTTAGACCGTGTACCTGTCATCTAATAAACCTCTGTTTTACTGGCTGGCTGAGAGTCACGTCTGACTGTGGATTTGGGGTGCAGACCCACGGGCTTTCCCAGGACCCTGCCTGGGTGGGCTCGCTGGGGGAAGCGCACGGAGGGCGGAAGGTCCTGAATGCTCCGAGGTCAGACCCAGGAAGGTGGAAGCTGTAACTTGTGAAGCTCCTAGCCTTGGAGACGGGCTGTTCACAGAGAGGAAGCTTCACCCCAGAGTCCCGACTGGCTTCACAGAGAGCAGTGCCAGAGCGCCGCCCCGGGGACTCCGTGACGCACACCCATTGGATAATCGCATTCAGTAAATCAAAACCTTTCCAGTGACATCTCCCGAGCCACCTGACCGAGAGTACCTCTCAGTTGTGCCCTATTCATATCCTAGGAATATGGAGCCACATGTCACACTCAGCATAACCTGAGCCCGCAGGCCAGCTCGGTTGTTAATTCTGACCAGAGCCCCTACAAGGACCCCTGGAACTTGGGCTGATGCAGACGGCAGGGGCTCACCGTACAGGGAGCATGTAGAGCCAGTGCCCTGGGGCTGTACTAGTAGTGTCTGGTTGGTTGGTGGGTGGTGGTTTTAGCCTGAATGCACTACGCAGTTGGGGATCGGTAGCTGGCCTCTCTCCCTGGGCAGTACTGCTCCTGTCAGGATGAGTGGGGCGGAGATCTAGGAGTCTCCTTAGTTTAACAGAGGTGCGGGTGGTGGCACCAGGCTTGTTAACAGCCAGGGTACCCAGCCAGGCCCATTGTGCCCCATGGCGTCTAAAGACGAGTCGGACAGCGGCAGTCGCTGCTGGGGGAGGGTGAAGGTTTGCTCGGGAAGGGGCTGCCTGCCCAGTTGAGCTGAGGGTGGTGTTTGGTCAGGAGTCCAGCATTCTGGCTGCATCGTAATTTTAAACAGCGTCGGAGGCCCACAGAGTAGCAGAACGGGGCCTCACCTGTGTCGTCGTCCTCGTCGGTCTGAAGAGATGTGCCCCGGGACAGTGCATTTCCCTTTGCAAAGCCTGCCCGCCCTCAGGCCGGCCCCCGGCCCCTCCGCTCGCTGCAGCGTTGTGCCCTTTTGCAGGAGTTTGCCACGCTGACGAGAGAACTCAATGCCTGTCGAGAGCAGCTGCTGGAGCGGGAAGAGGAGATTTCGGAGCTGAAAGCCGAGCGGAACAACACCCGGGTAAGTCATGGGGAATAACGTCCGCTTCCCGCCCCGAGATCCGGCTGCTTCTAAGGCTGCGTGAGCCGAGGTGCTGATTAAAACCCCCCCCTGGTTCCCAACTCCGGGACTAACCATACCGGCTAAAGTTGGGCGGAGTGGGTGCCGTTGCTATACAAGGCCTGTGCTGTCTTCCCCCGGCACGTACACTCTGGTTTGTAGCGTTCTGGGCAAGCTGGCAATAGAGAAAGCGAACCTCTCTGGAGTTTGTCCCCCGGGGACCTCCGTAGGCGGGATCTCGTTCTGTACGGCTTGGGAACAGAACCCCGATCCTGCCTCTACACCCCCGTTGAGTTCGTACTTATTACACTGCAGTCTAGGGGCTGCCATGCCGGCTGGTCTGACCGTCCTGGATCCCCACACGGCATCTCAGTCCTACGCTATGGGACTCCCAGCGGGTCCAGCCCTGCCCCGGGCCCGAAGCCTGGCTAAGGAACTTCACTCTCCCTGAGCTTAGGGGGAGCAAAGATGCCATGCCGCAGGGATCTGGGTAGCATGGCCTTGAGCTGCACAGTGTTTTCAATGGCCGGGGTGAGGGGAGCGGGCGAGGGTGGTGTTTTGCTGGCCGCTAACTACGCTTTCCCCAGGCCTGAGCATAAGGCAGGGTGGGAGAGATCTCCCAAGGCTTCCTGGTCTTCGCAGCTAGGTGAGGAGGGGTCTCCAAATCTCCCTCCCCTGTAAGTGGGTTCATCTTGGTAGCCCCCACTGTGCGCTGGGCAGGCGGTGAAGCGGGTGCCCAGCTCTGTGCTGCGGAGGTGGGTCGGTCTCCCGGCCGGGGCCTGCCGTGCCCTGCGCCCCGCGTGCTCTGGAACTGGGAAGGCAAGAACTGGGCTGAGAGCGGGGAGGCGGTGACGGCTTCTCCCTCCCTCTCTGGCAGCTCTTGCTGGAGCATCTGGAGTGCCTGGTCTCCAGACACGAGCGCTCGCTGAGGATGACGGTGGTGAAGCGGCAGGCCCAGTCCCCGTCGGGCGTCTCCAGCGAGGTGGAAGTCCTCAAGGCGCTGAAGTCCTTGTTCGAGCATCACAAAGCGCTGGATGAGAAGGTGAGCGGCGCCGCAGAGGGGCCCGGCGCCAGCGGGGCTCTGGATCCGGCGCGCCTCCCTGGTCCTGCCTGGCTAGCGTCCAGCCCCCTCCCTCTCTGTGTTCATGGGCGGAGAAGGCTGGACTCGAGGCCTAGGGGAAGGCAGCTCCCAGGGAAGGCTTTCCCTGAGCGGGACCGCAGGGCTCTCTGCAGCCCTCTGGGGCGTTAGGGCAGTGAGATCACCCTCCCCCCGGAGCTCTCCTGGAAGAAGTGGGTCAGCCAGAGAGCTGCAGGCGTTGGCTGGCTTAACTCAGAGCCACTGGCACCGTGCAGTGCCAGTTCCCGCCTTCCCTGCCCGTGCTAGAGACGGACGGGCTGGCAGAGCCTCCCTGCCGGGATCCCTCCTGTCTCGTTTTAATCGTCCTGGAAACCCTGTCCCGTGGGAAACCCGCCCACCGCCTGAAGCCCCTCGCCCACAGGATCTGGTCCTGTGTCTCGCTGTCACCCCCTTTCCGCTGACTGTGCCCCTGGAATGATCCACTGCCCAGGTTCTCTCTTGGCCGGGCGAGGCGGGTTCCGCTCTTTGCTCTGTCCTGACTGTCCCCCGCACACCCCCGACCTGGGGCAGACTTTCTGGCAGCACGGTGCCCAGCTGGGAGCCCAGGACTGGTGCCGGCCCTGCTCCGAGGAGCCTCCAGCTCGCTGGTGGCTCGGGGCGGGGGCCCTGTCTCAGCATCGTCAATAGCTGTGGGGAAGCAGAGGAGCAGTTTGGTCCCTGGGGCAGGGGATTTGGGAGGGTTCAGCTGGCTGGCGGGGGCTCAATGGCAGGGCTTGGAAGTGGCGGGGGGTCAGGTTCTCGTCAGTCTGTCCTGTCCCTGCAGGCTGAAAGCCGGGGGGCCGCCATTCATGCTCGGGGGCAGATCCCCTGCCCTGTGCCGCTCCCATTGGGGTGGGGGTAAAGTAGGACAGCCCCTAGGCTGCTCTTACCAGGCCTGAGCCAGAGACATCATTGGTGGCTGGTTCTTGCCTTCTCCCTTTCCGGCCTGCAACGCCAGCCCCTCTCCCGCTTCCCCGGGGGCTCCCCCAGGGAAGCAGGCAAAGGAGCCGGACGAGCGGCTGTCTCCTCTCCACTCCGATGATACAGCAGCTGCCCCAAGTGCCCCCTGGTACCCCAGAGTCCAGGGGAGCTGACAGGGGGGCAGTGACCCTATTACTCTGTAGCCACAGTCCAGACTCGCGTGTAAACACCTCCAGGACACGGTCGATAGGGCCGCTGGCTGGGTGCCCTGGTGGCGCGCTCGGCTTGTTGGGAGGTAGATGGGATTAGGCTGGGGGGCCTGTCATTGGTGCCGGGACACTGACCCCTCCCGCTCTGGCCCATGGTCGATGATGGGGCAGCAGCATGCTGCTAGGGAGTGATCCGGGGTCCCAGAACGTGCTGGGTCCGGGCAGGGAGTCGGGCCGAGTGGAGGCGTCGGCACCGCCTGCCCAGCAGCGCAGTAACAGCCTTTCCCCTTGTCTCGAATGCCCGCAGGTGAGAGAGCGCTTGCGAGCGGCGTTAGAGCGAGTGGCGAGCTTAGAAGAGCAGCTGGCGAGTGCCCATCAGCAGGTAAGAGGGGGCTTCGGGGTCCTACCTCGGGGCCTGCCGGGCCTCCTCTGCTACCCACATTCGGCTGGGCAGCCGCGTGCTTCCGGGGGGGCTGGAACCGAAAGAAACACCGATGCTCCCCCAGGCTGACAGGTGGGGTGTGGGTAGGTGCGGGAGGACAGAAGGTGCGGGGGGGAGCTGGGCGATGAGGTGAGTTGATTAGGATCTTCCCCTCTCTGACCTTTCACCCCAGTGTCTGTACTCCCCTCCATAATGAACCAGCCCAGCCGCACGAATGCAGCGCCCTGGCACGGCCAGGCCAGTGCAGGGTGCGGATGGGGTGAATGTCCGCAGCCAGGCAGAGAGCTGGGGGCACAGCAGACCTCGCTCATCAGTTTTCCTCCGTCTTCAGTGACCTGTCACTGCAGCGAAGGGGCCCGCAGCCCTGGCAGGGAGCGGAGGGTCCGGGGCGGGGGGGCTAAAAATAGGGCCGGGCGCTTAGCCCTGGACGTGGTTGCGTTTTGCAGGTCACTGTTCTGCAGCAAGGCCCCGCGCAGAGGGAAGCCCCGGTCGGAGAAGATGAGAAACAGGTGGAGGGCAAGGAACCGGGGCCAAAGGTTCTGTGGAAGGTGAGCGCCCCTTTCGAGGGGCGGAGCTGGACTGCGCTAGTCCCTGCCTGTCCTCTGGACAGCGGCTCCTGGGGGCTTTCCGGGGTGGCTTCGTCGTCCTCTTTCCCCAGCCCAGAGCTGGTTCCCGGACGTTTCCTGATCCCTTTCCTTGCCTCGTGATCTCGGGGGCATGCCGGGCAAATTGGTTCCCCCTTTCTGGGAGAGGGAAGCGGTGCGAGGCCGGGGTGGGAGCACAGGGCTGGGCCCTGCGGTTCGGGGACTGGGCTGGAGGACATTGTGGGCCGGGCGCTCCAAGAGAGGCGCTTGTGATCCCTCCCAACCAGGCACCGAGCCCCTCGCCGGGCCCAGGGAGCAGATAAAATGAACTGAGATCCCAAATCCTCCCCATTAAGTGGAGACCGTCGGCTTCACGCAGTCCCGCAGGCTCCGCATCCCTCCCCTCTGCCCCCTCCATCAGCTCTCCACCCTCCACGCAGGCAGATCCCTGGCCCCCTGTAAGACACCAGCCGGTAGGTCTGGGACAGCTCCCGAGCTCGAGGAGCGGCTGCTCCACCTCCGCGCTCACGCTGCCCTGTCCTGTGGTGTTGCAGCGACTTCCCAATGGCTCCGTCCACCCCAGCGAGGAGGCGAGCCGGGTGGTGGAGCTGCAGGAGCTCCTGGAGAAGCAGAACTTGGAGCTGGCGCAGGCCAAAGAGCGGCTGGCCGGGCTGGTGGCCAGCGTCGCGGAGCTGGAAGAGGATGTGGGCACGGCCAGGAAGGATCTCATCAAATCCGAGGAGATAAGCAGCAAGTACCAAAGGGACCTGCGAGAGGTCAGATGCTTGGGCTCCGGCCGGGCTCGCGGTCCCCGGGCTCTTAACAGCAAAGCGCCGGGCCCGTATTGGCCCATTCGGCCTCCCGGCGCTCGGCTGCAGGCGGGATCTTTGCCACATTGGCGGCGGGTGTAATAGGCCAGGGGTGGGCACAGTGACCCCGCCTGCACCCCACCTCTTCCCCTCCTGGCTCCGCCCTTTCCCCCGACACCCCACTGCCTGGCCACATCCCTCCCCTCCCCTCCCTCCCATGCTGCTCGACGCATCCCTGCAAGCCATGGGCCCTCGCGCGTGGGGTGGGGGGGAGGAGAGAAGGGATGTGGAGCGCGTGAGCAGCGGGGGCCTCAGGGGAAGGGGGTGTGGAGAGAGGAGGGACATGGAGAGCGATGGGTGGGGCCTCGTGGGGGGAGGAGAGGAGGAACGTGGTGTGGGTCTTAGCAGTGGTGGGGCCTGGGGCGGAGTGTGGATGTAATGTGGGCGGGGCCGCGGGCAGAAGAGGCGGAGCAGGGGGCTAACCTCCCCCAGGGGAAGCTTCACGTGCCGCCCCGGTAACTTGCTCCTGTTTTAGGCCGGGGGAAACCAAGGCAGAGAGGCAAAAGGGGCGCTTTTTTCCCCAAACGAGGCCTTCGCTTTTGGAGGCTTGTTTTGGGGGATCCCGGCCCGAGACGAAGCAGCTGCCGCGCCCGCCGAGCGTTGGCCCTGCCCCTTGGCGTGCTCAGTCCCCAAACACGCTGCCGGCCCAGGGCAGCGAGACGTGTCGGTGCCGGGGGCTGCGGCTCTCCTGCTGCTCCCTCCAGCCTGTCGCTGGCAGTAGGCCGGCTCCTCTCCAGGGCTTCGCACTGGGATAGGGGTTTTCCGCTTACTCTGTACGGGAGGCCAAGACTGCGACCCCCGATTGCCCTCAAGCCCTGTCCTATTGGCTCCTACCGCTCTAAGCCCCCTCTGACCTGTGCCAGGGCTCCCCCTTACATGCTCAGGCTTTGGGGGGTAGTGGCCCGGGGGCTTGCGACTCTCTGTGACTCCCCTGGCGCCCTGTCCCCGCAGGCTCTGGCGCAGAAGGATGACATGGAGGAGAGGATCACCACCCTGGAGAAGCGCTACCTGGCCGCCCAGAGAGAAGCCACCTCCATCCACGACCTCAACGACAAGCTGGAGAACGAGCTGGCTAACAAGGAGTCGCTGCATCGCCAGGTACTGAGGTCTCCACGGCGTTGCAGGGGCAAACGGCTTGGAGCGTTGCAGACTTGGTAGCTGCCCGGAAGCCCCCGTCCTTCCCCTCAGCCGAGCATCCTGTCTGGGGATGCCTGCCTGCCCCCCCCATCGGGAGTCAACCCCCGGCTGCTGGTCACCTTTCTCATGGCTCCAGGGCTTGCTGCATCTTTCGCTCTCTCAGGGTATAACCCCACGGTTCTCCCACTCTCCAACTGGGTCCCTGCTCCATAGCGCCTTGGGGACTCCCCACGGTCACCCACCTGGGCAGAGACAGGGGCTAACTTATCCCAGACACCTCAGCCCCTGGGCACTGGAGTTCAGCCTGCCTCCAGCAATCTTGGCCTCCTTCTCTGCCCAGTCCTTCCTGGACTTTCCTTGTATCCCTCAAAGTCCTTTGCTCCAATTTTCCCTTTCTATGGATAGTGAAAACATTCACAGCTAGGTTAAGGAGAGTAAAAAAATTAAGACGTCATCAAAACCCTCCTGCTTCAGGGCAGGCGCCAATCACAACTCCCAGAGGTCAGGAAGAAACTTCCCACATGGGCAGGTAATTCCTCCGTTGCCCACTAGGGGGGATCCTTGCACTTTCTTCTGCAGCAGGTATGTTGGAGCCAGGAGTCTGGTGGATTGGTCAGGCTGGCAATATTTATGGGGGGAGACTAGCCGAGTTTGGTGCTTTCCATGAATCTCGGGGAGGAGCCGTCAAATCCACCCAGCCAAGGCAGGGCAGGTTCCCCCTGGTCCTTCCCGGGTGCTTGTCTGGGTGTCAGCTGGGACGCTGCGGGGCGCAGCAGGCTCCGGGTTAAGTGCGTCTCCTCTGTGGGGTCCGGCAGTGCGAGGAGAAGGCCCGTCACCTCCAGGAGCTGCTGGAGCTGGCAGAACAGAAACTGCAGCAAACCATGAGGAAGGCGGAGACGCTGCCGGAGGTGGAGGCGGAGCTCGCCCAGAGGATAGCCGCCCTGACCAAGGTAAGGGGGCAGCTGGAGTAGGGGGCCAGCACCTAGCCAGGCCCTGCTGGGACCCTCCCCAGGGACTATCCCCCGTCCCCCATTATTGATAGATCCCCTAATCTGACTGCCTGGATAACAGGAGCCGTTCAGCCATGAGCCGGAGGGTGGGCTCCATTGAGAGGCTCTGTGAAGAGTGGGGCCAAATAACCCCAGGGCGGTGGGGGGGAGCTGGGTGTTGCAGTGAGGTGGGTGGTAGTGGGGATGGCGGAGGGAGTGTGGGCGGAGAGGAGGCGTGGCTTAGGCAGCCAGGGCCACACCCACCTTTCCTGCCGCCTGAGCTGCTGCCGCTCTGGTGTGGGGGGGTGTCTGGGTCCCTCCGCCCAGTGCCCCCGGTCCATCTGCTACACCCCAGTTTAATTCTGGCATCTGCTGCCTGCCAGGGGGTGCACCAGCCCAGACCCCCAGCAGGCACCGCTGGGGCAGCCCTTAACGGGGCAGAAGGGTGTCTTAAGATGCCCGCCACAGGCAGAGCTGGGACTGCCCCAGTGATGGGCGGGGTCAGCAGCCACTGTGGCCTTTGTCTTTGCAAACTCCTTTGTGCCCCCTCATCAGCCTCCCCTGTGTCCCTGGTCCTGCCTGGCTGCCTGACCCTCGCAGGAGGCTGTGCCCAGCCACGGCTGCCCCATGCTCCCCCAGCCTCTGTGCCCGGAGCTGGGGAGAGAGGGAGCCCATGCCACGTGGGGAGAAGGGTTCCCCCTGCCTGTTGCAGAGCAGTGGACTGGAACGGTGAAGGGCAAGGGCCGGTGGGGGGCCGGGGAACACCAAGCCCCCAGATAGGCAGGAGTTAGCTGCCTGGCTTCCTCATTGCTTGGTGCAGAGCGGCACAGCGAGTTGCGAACCTCTCTCGTGTTGTGTTTGAACCCGGGTTCTCTCAGCACCCTAATGCCAGGCCCGAGAGCCCTGCCAGGGCTGCCCAGCCCCCAAACCCTCCCGGAGAGCTGCCCGCTCAGTGAACAAGCCCATCTGATGTGCCTGGGGACCCCCCGGGGATCCCGCCGACCCCAGTGCCGGTGGCGCTGACGTCCCGTTGCCGTCTCCGGCGGGCCCGTGCGGTTCCTAGGCCGGAGGACAGCTCTCTGGAGTCTTCCGTGCTGGCTTCTAGCCGCTCCCTTGGGTTTTCCTAGGCGGAGGAGAGGCACGGGAGCATCGAGGAGCATCTGCGGCAGCTGGAGAGTCAGTTGGAGGAGAAGAACCAGGAGCTGGCGAGGGTGAGCGCCGCCGACGCAGGAGTCACCCGCCTGCCGGGGACATGGGCCGGGCTGCAGCTGCTCCGCGCCCATTCGTGGCATCTCCGCGTGGGCCTGCGAAGCGGCAGAAGACGCGGGTGGCTCGGGGGCGGGCTGGGGAAGGGGGTGTTGGGGGAGGAGCTATAGTTGAGGGGATGGGGAATCTCCCATGCCATGTTTGCTTTGTCTTTGTGGCTTTATCTAGGCTACCCATTAGGGTGACTCAAATGCATGGGTGTTAAAGTAAACCCACCCCTGGTGCTCCCCCCCACACACCCCACACACACCCTCCTCCCCCCCCACACACACACCTTTTTCCCTTGCCCGGGTAATCTTCATCTCTGCTCTCCTGTTCCTGGGTTGCTCCCCGCCTAGTCTCGAGGGCTTTGCCCCATCGTGCTAGTTGTACGGTAAGCTCACTCCACCTCTTTGATCCAGCTGCGTACCGCCTTCGAGTCCTGGCCCTTGGAGTCGGTGCAGTGGCACTGGTGCGGAACAGGGCATGTGAGAGGAGAACGGGCCCATAGACTGTGGTGCGGGGAGGCTATTCACAGGCGGGAAGCTCTGTTTAAATTGCTGCGCATCTTCTCTGCATCGGAAGAGCCTAACTCACCTCCTGCCTCAGTGGCCTGCTGAATCCCCGCAGGGAGCTTGTACAGCCTGTGAAGGGTCCAGCACGAAGCTAGTATCTTGTACTCCGCTTCCTGGGTCCAGCCCCGGAAGTCAACCTGTGCTGTGCACACGACGACTTCGGGCTGGCTGGTGGGGTCCCCCCCGGGCCCTGTTAACCCCAGAGCGGCAGGGCGTGGCTGGTCTAAGCGGAGGGGCTCCCTGCCCTGGCAGAAGCAACGAGTGTGGCGGAGAAACGGGGACTGCATCCGGCTGCTTTTCCCCACCCCTGACTGGCTCTGGGTCACGGGCAAACCTAGACCAAGAAGCGCTGGGGAAGCAAGGTCTAGATTTCCCGCCAGAGGCGTGTGAGGTGGGTAGAGCCTCCAGCCGCTGTCAAACCAGCCAGCCACGCACGTGGCCCGGCGACAGCAGCAGGCTGGGTGAGCTGTACGGAGAGTCAAGGAGGGGCTGGGGTCACGGGAGAGCCGTGCTCGGAGCTCGGCAGGGCTCACGGGCATGCGGGGGGAGCTGTAGGAGGCCACGTGGAGAAGACCCAAGGATGGCAGGGAGAAGTCTCAAATGGGAGCTCCCCCAGGCTAGGTGCCCCGCGACGCCGACTTACCCACTCCGCTTCTCCAGGAAAGAACAGTTTGGGGCACTTGTTTCTAGCCAGAGACCCGCTCTGGGCCCCAGGTGGGACCCCGCCCCACCTTTCTAAGGCATGTGGCCTCACTGCTGCTCGGGGGAAGCTGGCAGTTTGGGGAGAAGGTAGCAGGGGCATTTTGGCAGCCAGCAGCTGAGAGGCTTTGGGCCGGGTGTGAACGGGGTGCATCTCCTCGTTCGTTCCCCAGGCTGGGTAAGGCTGGAAGCTGTTAGAAATTTTGGGGGTGTCTTGAACTGCTAGTTCCCCACCCCTGGACAGCAACCAACTGCCCCAATATCCACCGCTGCTTCCAACACCAGTGGGGAAGCCGAGCGCTTGTGCCGAAGCCACCAGCAGTGAAATAGCTAAGTGTTGACCTGTTGTGTGACATGTCATCATTAGGGTTCAGAGTCAACCCCCATTGAAATCAGTGGGACATGTTCTCTGCCAGCTCAGGGAGACCACGCGGCACCAAAATGACAGCCTGGGTAGCAGCCTGTGTTGGCCAGGAGATGGGCTAGGCCTGTCCCGACTCCGATAAAGAGCTATTTGAAAAGCATCCTCCCAGGGCGCCCGGCTCCGGGGCCCAGAGGGCTGATGGCCATTTGCCGTTGCAGGCCCGGCAGCGGGAGAAGATGAACGAGGAGCATAACAAGCGGCTGTCTGACACGGTGGATCGGCTGCTGAGCGAGTCCAACGAGCGGCTGCAGCTTCACTTGAAGGAGCGGATGGCAGCCTTGGAGGAAAAGGTACCGGGCGAGGGGGAGACCGTGACACCTCTGCACGGGGGGGGAAGGGCTGGAAAAACCAGGCCTGGGGCTGGTCGTCCTTTTTCTCCTGGGAATTGGGCAGCTCTGCAGATCTCACCCGCCGCCTCCCACGCCGGTTGCTCGCAGGCCCCAATTCAGTGTTGGTCGCTATTATCCCCACAGTGCAGGACGCTGCCCAAGAGCAGAAAGTCCCTGCCCCAAAGAACTTACAGGCTAGCTAGGCAACGGTCCCACAGTGTGAGGGGCAGGGATGAGACACTGTGTGTGTGTGTGTGTGTGTGTGTGTGTGTGTGTGTGTGTCGGGGGAAGGAGTTGTCTGTCGCCCTTTCTTTCAGGACTGGGAGATATTTCTCCGATAGGAGCAGTGTGGGGGAGGAATCTCTCTGGTGGGAAGATGGAGTCTGGTCAGTTTATGAAGGGGATGGGTGATAAGACAGGGCTGCCTGTGTATGTTCTTCCCCTGGCCCGGAGCCGGGCTGTGAGGTCTGCAGATATCGTTGATTCACCCGCCGGTTTGCGGCCGCCGCGGGTACCCGCGGAAGGGATTTTAAAGCGGATGGCTGACGCCGCTCGTTAGTGCCAAGGTGGCGCTGTCCGTGCGATCGCTCCCACTGCCCGTCACTGCCAGGCGAGAGTCTGGAAAACGTCCCCTTCCGTCCCGCCGTGTGTCCGTCAGCCCGGCCCCCTCTGAGGCTCAGCGTCGCCCCTGTGGGCACATGTCCGCGGATCGAGCCCCACGGACTCCCTCTCCCCGCCCCTCTCACGCGCTCGGGTTTTTGTCTTTAAGAATACGCTGTTGCAAGAGCTAGAAAGCACCCAGAAGCAGATCGAGGTGCAGCAGCATGACAAGGTACGTGCCGCTCCGGGGGGGGCTGCCTCGCGCCCAGTCCCGGGCCCGTGACAGCCGCACCTATTGAAAGACCCGGGATCCCAAAACGCCCAGCTGCGCGAGTCCCATAAGTGAAGCCGTGCCGTGGTATGGGTGGAAGCTGAGAGTCCCAGCGGCCCCTGGTATTATTTAACAGGCACGTTCTCTGCAGTCTAAGCTGTCTAGAGATTTATCCTGCGCTCGTCCCCGGCGTAACCAGGCCCCGTCCACAGGGAGCATAGAGTTGGCCAGCGGATTCTCGCTCCCTGCCCCTTCCTCCTCGTTTATTTGAGGGAGGTTTATACAATAACTCGCGGGCAAAGCCCTGCTTAGGTGACGTTTCCGTAGCGTGTGTCTCCTGGGCTCTCTGAGGATTTGATTTCGGCCTGGCCTGCAGAAGATCAGGACTTTGCCTTTCCCTTGCTCCTGGACGAGAAGCCAGTATAGGGTCTAAGCAGCCCTGCTTTCCTCCCCGGGCCTTGCTCATAACCATCCTTGGGCTGCTCTCACCTAGCCCTTCCTCTCTGATGCTGCCTGTTGTGCCCTTCCCCCTCGGGATGTGTGAACATGGCCTCCGCTGTGGGCGTCTCCCGCCAGGACTGCTCAGGGATCAGGATGTTTGGGAACTGACACGGTGCTCCCTGCTTGGCGGAAGGAGCGTTCAAAGAAACCCAAGTTGGGAGCCGTCGGCTCACGGGACTGGAGCCTGGTGCGATGGCGTCCCTTGGTCCTCCTCCATTGACACGGGCAGCCCGTCTCGTCATTGCCGAGGCGTCTGGCCTCGTTAGCAGTGACTTGATGGGAGGCGGCTGCAGCCTTCTGGGAAGGCAGGAGTTTGCCATGCGGCAATCGTGGTTTCTTGGCTCCAGTCCAGTCTGTGATGCCTCCGTGCCGAGCTGCGGCCCCTCCGTTGGCAGCTATTAAATTATAACCGGGCAGAAGCAAGTTTCCGATTAGCGTGGGAGGAGCTGGGCTAGAGGCAGATTTGGCTGCCCATGCGGATTCCTTGCTGTCAGTCCTTTCGCCGGGCTAAGTGCAAACCTTCGCCGGGCAAGGCACGGTGCGAAACCTGGAGATCCAAGTGGGGTCAATTCTCCTTTGTGTAACAAACTAACAGCAGCGACAGAGAGTCTTGTAGCACCTTATAGACTAACCGATTTTAGGGATTGTGAGCTTTGGTGGGCTAAGACCCACTTCTCTTAGCCCACTAAAGCTCATGATCCCTGAGATCTGTTAGTCTATAAGGTGCTAGAAGACTCTGTCGCTACCCCTGTGATACTAAACTAACAGACTCCCATAATTTCCCTAGCGGGCCCTCGACAGGCCCTAGCATCATCCTTTACCGTTGCCTGCATTCCCCGTGGCTTCACAGACACGTTAAAAACGCCCGGAGCCTGGGGACCGGTGTGATATTTTTTTTAAAAAAATAGGCTTAACTGTACAGAAACAGTTTCCCCCAGAGCTGGGCTGCTCTGTACAAACTAACCTCCCCTCCTCTCTCTCCTTTCGCTCCGAACAGAGGAGGTTGTCGGATGAAATTGACAAACTGAGGTCGGAGGTTGACCAGCTCAAGACAAGAAGCGGGGCGTTTGCGGACAGCGGACATGCGAGGTGAGGGCTTCAGGCTTGGCCGCCTGGCTGCCCTGCGTGCCGGCTTCCTGGGTGTGACCGGGTCGATCAGGTGCTGATAGGTGCCTAGTGAGAGTGACAAAAGCTCCAAAACAGACTAGTCAACTGAGTCCCATTGGAAATCGCCGGGATCGAGGCACTGAACCCCTTTAGTGTCCTAATGGGATTTTCCAAAGTGCCTAACTGAATTAGGTGCCTCGATCCCAGTGACTTCCAATGGGAGTCAGGCTCCTGACCTGGTTAGACGCTTTTGTCCGGCCCACTAGGCAGTGCACCTTTTGGTGCCTAAATACCTTTGTAGATCTGGCCCTGAGAGACTCAGGCAAGGAGCAAAGGGAAGCGGAGAAGGCCTTGCCTGCCTGCGGCACAGAAGGCTAGCACGCTTCCTGGCCTCATGACGAGTGCGGTCGTGAAGACGACCAGGGAAACTCTTCTGTCACTGGACAAAGGTGGCGCGAGGCCACGTCTCATGGCTTGTGGGCCGGCAACTTCACTGGGATTACCCAGATCTGAGCTCCCGCACCGGCAGGGAGACTGGCTCAAACCTTTGCCAGCCGAAAGGGCTTTTCAAATGAACCTGTCCATTTGTGGGAACACCCCCGGCTCCCCGACTGCTTGGCTTTAAACTGGAATTTTTCAACTCTTCGATGAACCCCCACCTCCCCCGAGAAAAAAATGGGACAAAAAGGAAAGTGTTTTGGGTTGGTTGAAATGTTTGGTGGTGGGGCTGGGGGCGGGATCCCTGGGAATCTTCACCTGGGGATAGGTTGACATGAACTATGGAGAAGAGAAAGCTGCAGGGGGGATTTTGGGGGGGCTTGAGTCCCGTCAGGAGGATCACACGCGTTCGGATGAGAACTGGATGAACTCAGGGACGTGATCACAGGGAAAGGAGTAAATACACGGCAGGGCTTTTCCTTAGTGGCTCCGTTGTCTTAACCAGGTGGTCGGTACCTGTGCAAGAAAACCTGGACCGTTACTTGGATCTGAGTGGGAGTTGGATGCCTGAGTATCTTTGAGGAGTGGGGTCTTGGGCACCAGCTATATGACGGGTTTGGCTGGTTACCTGCACTAGTTCTTGCTCACACCCACCAGGTGGACCTGCCTCTCCGGCGTCATGGGTGGGGAGGAATTTCCCTGGGACCTAGAGACAGTCAGGTAGGGGCTTCACTTTCCTCCAGAGCCCTGAGTAGAGACCGTCCATTCAGATCAGGTGATCACAGCCCCGGAAGCTCAGACTTCCCCGTCTCCGTCTCTCCTTCCCTTCAGTGCAAGCCCGGGCTGGACTCGGAGCTCACCGGCTCCGCCTGTGGGCTGGGAGACGGGTTTAGCAGCCTGCCGCGTGAGCAGGAGGGGATGCGCCTGCCCTGCCGTAACCGCCGCGTTTCACTCCGTGGCTCTTCTCCCTCCTTCTCGTAGGTCCCACGTGGGTAGCGCCACGGACCTCAGGCACCCCCTGAGCACAGCGGCTCACGCCCCCGCCGAGAGCTTTGGGACGCCGCCTGGACTGCACTGGCCTCAGAAGGGTCGGTTTGCCGCCCTGCGGGAAGAGCCCCCCAAGGTAAAGTTCCCCAGTGTCGGCCTGGCTCCGAACGCGGCTCGGGGCTGATCTCTGTCCAGCGGCTCCGCGGGTGGTGGCCGGCCTTGGTGATGGCTCCGGTTACGCCCGCGGCTTGGAGCGTGTTCTGGATCTTTACCGAAACAGCTGTGGCAGCTGCCTGCGTCCTTTTGACTGAGGGGGGCTTGGCGGGGTTGTTAGGCAGGGACAGCTGCGGAGCTACGGCCCTAAACCCCCTTCTTGGCCGACAGGTTTCTTATTGTGTGGGGAAACGCCTGGACTTTGGCCAGGCCAGCGCTTACTCCCTGACTGAAAGCGCGAGGCGAAGTGGGTTCACAGTGCAGTTACCCCACACCGCGTGCACATGGCATGGGCTGGCACGGTGGGTGGAGGGACAGCGGAGCCGGCTGGTGGGCACTTACGGCCTTTGGTGCCCTGAGCAGAGTGTCTCTGGTGCTGCATTTCCCTGGATCCTCTTGCCAGGCTCTCGGGGGCACGTGGGGGCCCCGTTCCATGCGACTTAGCACAGCGGGGCAGGGCTCTCCATACAGCCTGGCTTAAGGGGGCACCCCCCCTCTCCCTGGGACCCAAGTCTAGAGGGAAGGGTTTCCCTGGGCCCAGCTTTGGGGGACGTGTGGAGGCCCCTTGCCCTGGGATCCACGTCTGGGGCCCCCTCCCCCCCCCCCCCGGGACCAGGTTGAGAGGGAAGGCTCTCCCCAGGGTCTGGCTCCGGGGGTCATGTGGGGGGCCGTCTCCCCGGCGCTCAGAGTGCTGCGGGGCAGTGGATTTGATCCAAGAAGCCTGGTGCCTTTGTGGACTAGAGTCTCCCGGCTCAGTCGTGAGAGGGAGGCTCACACAGGAATGAGGGGCACTCGGGGGGGCTCCTCGCGAGGGAGCAGCAGGTCCTGGCTGCTTCGCCTCAATGGCTTGGACCCAGCTCCACAGGAGCCTAACTCCCATGGGTTGGGCCCCGGCCTCTGTTGCTGGGTGGGGAAGTAAGGAGCGGTGTCCTCTCAGGACTGGGAGCAGGCCCAGCCCGGTGGCGTCCTGGCCGCCGTGTCTCACGCCTTCGACAGCGAGCCGGAGGTCTCGGAGGAGGAGGACGGTGCGGCGCTCTTCAGCTCCATGGACCTGCTGTCCCCCAGCGGGCACTCCGACGCCCAGACCCTCGCCATCATGCTGCAGGAGCAACTGGACGCCATCAACGAGGAGATCAGGTAATGTCTGCGGCGGGGCGGGAGGGAGGGAGGGAGGAATTTGGGGGTGTGCAGGGGAATGTGGGGGGGGCAGGAGGGAAGGGGGATGTGGGTGCAGGGGGAGGGGGAATTTGGGGGCGTGCAGGGGAGTTTGGGGGGGCAGGAGGGAAGGGGGATGTGGGTGCAGGGGGAGGGGGAATTTTGGGGCATGCAGGGGAATGTGGGGGGGGCAGGAGGGAACGGGGATGTGGGTGCGGGGGGAGGGGGAATTTGGGGGCATGCTGGGGAATGTGGGGAGGGGCAGGAGGGAAGGGGGATGTGGGTGCAGGGGGAGGGGGAATTTGGGGCCGTGCAGGGGAATGTAGGAAGGGATAGGGAAGGGGGATGTGGGTGCAGGGGGAGGGGGAATTTTGGGGGCGTGCAGGGGAATGTAGGAAGGGACAGGAGGGAAGGGGGATGTGGGTGCAGGGGGAGGGGGAATTTGGGGGTGTGCTGGGGAATGTAGGAAGGGACAGGAGGGAAGGGGGATGTGGGTGCAGGGGGAGGGGGAATTTGGGGGTGTGCTGGGGAATGTAGGAAGGGACAGGAGGGAAGGGGGATGTGGGTGCAGGGGGGAGGGGGAATTTGGGGGTGTGCTGGGGAATGTAGGAAGGGACAGGAGGGAAGGGGGATGTGGGTGCACGGGGGAGGGGGAATTTGGGGGCATGCAGGGGACTGTAGGAAGGGACAGGAGTGCTGAGGTACAGAAATACGCAGTTGGGGGAGGGGGGGCTCCCAAACAATCGTCCTGGGGGGGCCCTGGGGCCATTCCTCTTGCTTCTGAGGGACTGGGCCCGGCTGCCCCTGGGGGAGGGGGGGCTCCCAAACAATCGTCCTGGGGGGGCCCTGGGGCCATTCCTCTTGCTTCTGAGGGACTGGGCCCGGCTGCCCCTGCGGGAGTGGAGAAGGGGAGCCCCGTGCTGCTGCCTCCCTGAGGGGCAGCGGGGGCCTCCTGGCACTGAAAGTGGGGGGTGCCATCCCGCCCGGCCGCTGGAGTTTGACAGGACGCTGGCTGGGGGACCCCCCCGGGATGGCGACCGGGCCGTCGTCGGGGATTCTGCCGCCCCCTCACCCCGTCTGCGGTCCCTCAGGATGATTCAGGAGGAGAAGGAATCCACGGAGCTGCGCGCCGAGGCACTGGAGACCCGCGTCACCAGTGGCAGCATGGAGGGCCTCAACCTGACGCAGCTGCGCAAACGGGCCTCCATCCCCACCTCCCTGACAGCCCTGTCACTGGCCAGCTCCTCGCCCCCCGTCAGCGGGCGCTCCACCCCCAAGCTGTCCTCCCGCGGCGGCGCGCAGGACCTGGGCCGCATGGGGATCATGACGCTGGTGAGCCAGGCCGGGGGGCGCTGGAGAGACTCAAGGTTGCCGAACCCACAGGGGGTCTGCCTGAGGGGGCAGGGCCACGGCACGGGGTGTCGGAGCCCGGAGCCGGCTTGTTCCACGCCGGCTCCTGGCCAGGGCACCTCAGCTGTGCTGCTCCCCAGTGGAAAGAGGGGCACGGAGGCTGATGGGCGGGGGGGGGGGGGGGGGCACAAGAGTGAGGTGTGAATGAAGGTGGGGGTGTGAGGGGGTGGGGGGCTGGAAAGGTGGGGGTGCCAGGGGCAGGGGTGTACCTGGGGGGGGGGTGAGGGATGTGGATGGGAGGTGTAGTCGTGTGAGGGCATTGGCTGGACAGGTGAACAGGTGTGTGCACACCTGAGGGCGAGCGTATGTGGGTGGTGGGTGTGAGGAGGGAGCTGTGTGTAGAACTGGGCAGGGGCTGTGTGGAGGAGGGTGGTGTGGGAGGGGTGAGCTGTGGGGGCTGCGCAGGAGGGTAGCCGGGTGTGTGGGTGCAGGGGCAGGGAGCGTGTTGAAAGCCCGGTATGTTTGTTGCCGTTTCCTTGCGTTGATTTGCCCAGCCTTCGTGAAAGCAGTGCATGGGGGGGGAGAGGGGGTTCCTCACTGGGTCCTGCACCTGGCTCGGTGGACTGTCTGGGGTGGTGAGCATTTTGCAGTCAGCCCCTCTGTCGCTTTGCTCTGCCTGCAGGGCAATTCTCCGCTCACTGCCTTCCTTTCTGTGCCTCTCTCTCTGCCTCCTGCAACCAGCCCAGTGACTTACGGAAGCACCGGAGGAAACTGCTTGTGAGTCGCTCTTTGATTCGCTCTCTTGCTCCCCGCCTAGGCCCTGTTGCGGTGCCTTGTTGAACCGCACGTGGGAGCTGCTCATTTGCCTCCTGAGGAATGAAAGCGTGTCGGGGTGAAGGATTGTGAGCAATATGGGACCGGGACGTACATATATTTGTACAGCGCCTTGCCCAATAGGCTCTGATCCTGACTGGGGTCTCTGGGTGCTGCTGCAATATCTGTACATATCCAAAGAGAGGGACTCACCAAACTGATGCCTACCGTGTGTAGCTCCCTGCAACTCCCTTAGCTCCCGGGGCCTGGTTGCCGGCTGAATCCAAAGCTAGGACATGGGCATCTTTCCTTTGGCATTTGGGGAGACGGCTCATTCCTACACAGCATTGTGGGAACCAAAAGGGCACCTCCTTTCTCTGCCCCGCCCCGCTCTTACCAGGTTCTATCCCTGCCCTTTATGGCCCCATCACCCCCCTCTGTTGTGGGACCAGGCCCTCACCTGGGCTCTTGGGCACATAAAAACCCACCGAGGCCCTGTTCTCACTTGGCTTTTAAAGGCCCTGGCTGGCTAGCTGCTCCCAGGGCTGGGCGTGTCTTTGAGATGAGTGCTGGAAATCTTTGCCCTTTAACCTCACCCCTCCACTGTTTGTTTAGTCGCCAACCGGTCGGGACGAGAACCGAGAAGATAAAACCACCATAAAATGTGAGACTTCCCCTCCTTCCTCACCCAGGACGCTGCGGCTGGAGAAGCTGGGGCACCCCGCCCTCAGTCAGGAGGATGGCAAAAGGTACGGGGGGCTGGGAGGGGACCTGGCACTCGGGTGGAGCAGGGAAGCCCTCCTACATGTCATGGGGATGGGAGAGGGACAGGCCCTGTGGGGGGATGGGAATAATAAAGGCCCCAGATGCTTTAAACACCAGACCTGATGCTGTCGGTGAGCAGGGTTCTGCCAGGACTAGGGTTGGCGGCCTTTGGGCTTCTGGGGTAGACTACGGGGCCCATAGTGGTGACCCGGGACTCTCCTTCCCAGCCCAGAGATGCTGGGAGTGAGGTGCACCCTCTGGCATTTCCCAGGTGGTAGGGTGCAGCGACTTCACCTCCTCCACCGCTTGGCATCTGGGGTTCGCCGGGCCGCACGTTTCCAGGAAAGGGTGGGTGGGAGCGAGAAGATGGCCGCTGGCTCCCAACTGGTATCCCTCCAGCCAAGCCCAGTTCCTCTGATAAGCCGTGGGAGAGGAGGCTCGGTTCACCGCCTCCATCGAGTTAGCCCGGGACGGAGGTGAAGAGCGAGGATACGGGCTCTTCTAGCCGGGGCAAAGGTGGCCAAGTGCTAGCACGAGGGACCTGCCCCCTCTGGAAACGAAGGCCCTTTGTCTTCCCACGGAACATACCCGTGGGTCCCGCGCAGTCCTCGGCCAGCATCTCTTCTGCCCCACTGCTTGGCAGTGCCAGGTGCTGGCCGCCTGCCCGGCTGACTGCTGGGCTCCTGCGTGTGCAATATGGAGTGTGTGGCGTATAAATGCAAAGGTTTACCTTCCCTCGGGGGAGTAGGAGGCATCTGGGTTTCCTTGCTCCGGGTGCTGCTCCAACAAAAGACCAATCTGAAGGTCCTTGCCTGTTCTCGCTTCCCCTCCGCCCCCTTCCTTAGCTCTCTGGAGGAGCAGACAAGCGCCCTGAGCGGCAGCACCAGCAGCCAGGACTCCCTGCACAAAGGCTCCAAGAGAAAAGGGATCAAATCGTCCATTGGGCGCTTGTTCGGCAAGAAGGAGAAAGGCCGCCTGATTCAGCTGAGCCGAGATGGAGCCACCGGCCATGGTCTGAGTCTCTTCCTTCCCCTGTCAAGTAGGGCAGGGGGCAATAGGGGGGGGGGGTGATGTGAGCAGTGGACATGGTTGTGCTGATATAAAGGTGTAGAGCTTATTCCCCTTCCCGTGGTAGAGTGTAGACGTAGCCCTAAGCACGGTCATGCCGGGGTAACTACATCCTCACGAGGGGGAGTTGTCCTGCTCTGACCAGACCAGTCTAATTGACGGGGCCCAGCGGTTGGGTTTGGTCCGAGCTTAATGCTGCCCCCTATTGCTCCTTCGATGCCGTAATTCCCTCAAATTTGCTTCCTGAAATCTTACACTGCTGTCTAAGCCCTCGGAAATGCGGAGCGAGTTGGAAGTGCCAAGTACGGTATTACAGTGGTCCCCAACCCCCGGTCCGCAGACCGGTACCGGTCCGTGGAGCATTTGGTACCGGGCCGCGGCCGAGTTCCCCTCCAGCCCGCGTTCCCCCTCCGGTGCCGCGGCCGCGTTCCCCCTCCGGTGCCGCGGCCGCGTTCCCCCTCCGGTGCCGCGGCCGCGTTCCCCCTCCGGTGCCGCGGCCGCGTTCCCCCTCTGGTGCCGCCTTTGCTTTGCTGCAAAGCTGAATTCTTGCTGAACAAATGAATTCTGCGGGTTTTCGGCGGACATACAACGGTCCGCCGCAGAGAATGAAAAATTAAATTCGCCCCCGGGCCGCAAGCATTCACTCCCCGCATTGACCGGTCCGCGGCCATGAAAAGGTTGGGGACCACTGCGGTATTATATTAATGATAAAGCTCTGGACGCCAAAGGGGATGGGACATCTGGAAGCACTGGGTGGAAAAAAAACCCATGGTTGGCCTCACCAAAGGGTCCAGAGACCATGGGATGGTAGCGTCTGTTGTAGTGTAAATGGGTGGGTGAGGGGTTGCCCCCTCTAAAGGTGCCCCCGTCTGCTGCACCCCTGCGTGCCCATGTGGCACAGCAGTAGGCTGGTGGCCGTGACTGCTTGGGAGCAGGAGCCGGGGACTAGACGGCAGCTGGTCTAATCTTCAACCCGTTTTTGCTCCTTTCCTAGTTCTGATGTCCGATCCTGAGCTCAGCATACAAGATTCGCTGGGACTGGGCAAGCTGGGAGCCCAGGCAGAGAGGGACCGGCGGCTGAGGAAGAAGTGAGCAGGCCTCTTTGTTCCTGTGCGCGGCAGGGAGGAGGAGTCCTGCAAGCTGGCAGCGAGACTAGGGCTATCTGGGAATCCTTCACGGCCCCTGAATCCCGAGTGTGTCTCTCTCTCCACCCAGTTCCCACTGAGCTGAGACATCTGGTCACCACTCTCTTTCCTGGTCGTTGCTAAGTACAGTGTCCTACTGCCTGTAGTGACTGCTTCTGTACCCCTTTTACTTCTGCTGGACTTGCGCATACGCACCCATAGGCCATGACTTCTGCTGGTGCCGGTGGGTGCTCGACCCTTCTCTGCCCCTGCCCCGCCCCCATTCCAACCCCTTCCCAAAATCTCCACCCTAGCCCGCCTCCTCCCCTGAGCACGCCGCGTTCCCATTCCTCCTGGAGCTTGTAACACCGTGAAACAGCTGTTTTGCGGCCGCAAGCGCTGGGAGGTAGGCGGAGAAGTGGGGACGTGGCACGCTCAGGAGAGGAGGGGAGGCGGGGAGGGGAGCTTGGCTGCCAGTGGGTGCAAAGCACCCATCCATTTTTCCCCATGGGTGCTTCAACCCTGGAGCACCCACGGAGTTGGCGCCTATATACGTACCTGTCCCTTGCAGGTAACTGTCTTCAGCATCCTCTTCTTAGCTCCCACCCTGTTGACTGAAGGTGTGGGAGGTAGTGATCCTGCAGCACTTGATAGAGGGAGTGTGTGTGTGTGTGTGTGTGTGTGTGTGTGTGTGTGTGTGTGTGTGTGTGTGTGTGTGTGTGTGGAGAGAGCCTTGCACTCTGTGATTAACTCTTCTCTCACCGTTGCCTTCCAGACACGAGCTGTTGGAAGATGCTCGAAGGAAAGGCATGCCCTTTGCTCAGTGGGATGGACCAACGGTGGTGTCTTGGTTGGAGGTGAGGCCTGGCGCTTTAGTGGAGAGATTAACACTGGCGCAACTAGACCTGGGAGAAAAAATTTGGCCATGTAGTTTATTTGCTGAAAAGTGACGGTTTTGGTCAACCAAAATGATTTGGGTTGAATTCAGTGAGTAGTTTTGGCAGGAGAAAAAATGGAAAAAGTTGCAACCTTTCATGGTGACATTGTCTAAATGAACAGCTTCATTTTGTTTAGCTAGATTTATGAAAATAATAGAAGGGGTAAAAAACCAACCCTGAAAACAAAAACAACCCTCCCCCCCCCAAATTAATTTCAGGTTGAACAAAATGTTTTGTTTGATCCAAATAGAATTTTTTGTTTTTCTTGTTTTTCTTCTCATTTCAACTTGAAACGCATATTTTTTTCCAGTTCATGCATGAAACCGAAAAATCATGTATTCATTTAGCTCGAGATAGGAACATATCCGTTTTGAGACTCATGATAGACCTTTTATTTGTGCTGTTTCTCTCCCCTGTTCTGTGGTACATGGGTTAGTTACTTGGTTTAATAACGTTATTAAGGCATATATGGAGAAAGATTGTAGCTGTTGGAATGCTGTGTGCAAGCCCTTTGGCTTCTGATGTAGTTTCAAATTGGATGGAGAGGGTTCAAAGAAGAGCCACGAGATTGAGTGAGGGGTTCAGCGAAGAACCGTGGGAATGAGCCTGCTCTAGGAGTTATATTGGGGAAGTTCGCTGGCCTGTGTTACGCAGCAGATCAGAATAGATGATCACAGTGGCTCCTTCTGGCCTTGGAATCTAGCAATCTGTGCTAGTGGGGAAAATGAAACGATTAACTTATTGTACATCCAGGGTAAAGTTGTCAGAAGTGCCTAAGTGACTTAGGAACTGAAATGCCACATATTTAGCAATCTCTGGGGAGCTTCCCTGGAAAACATTGTCCTCCATTTGAAAGTGTGATGACACTGTAGTGCCCAGGGACTCTACCCATGTGTCCCCACCTCCAGCCCGTAGACCAGCGGCTCTCAACTTTTCCAGACGACTGTACCCCTTTCAGGAGCCTGATCTGTCTTGCGTACCCCAAGTTTCACCTCACTTAAACTACTTGCTTACAAAATCAGACCTAAGAATACAAGTGTCACAGCCACACTGTTACCGAAAAATTGCTGACGGCCTCATTTTTACCATGTAATTATAAAATAAAGCAATTGGAAAATTTCAGTGTATAGTATACAGACCAGTCTAAACAAGTCATTGTATGAAATTTGAGTTTATACTGGCTTCACTAGTGCTTTTTATGGAGCCTGTTGTAAAACTAGGAAAATATCTAGCTGAGTTGATGTACCCACTGGAAGACCTCTGAGTACCCCCAGGGGTATGCGTACCCCTGGTTGAGAAGCACTGCCCTAGAGTATCCGGAGCATAGATGGGAATTGTCTGGGGATGGCGGGTGCGTCCCTTGTTAGCGCGTGTCCCCGGGTGGAGATGGGCACATGAAACCCTCTGCTTTCCACTGTGTTGCCAGCTGTGGGTGGGCATGCCCGCCTGGTACGTCGCAGCCTGCAGAGCCAACGTGAAGAGCGGCGCCATCATGTCCGCCTTGTCCGACACCGAGATCCAGCGAGAGATCGGCATCAGCAACCCCCTTCACCGGCTGAAACTGCGCCTGGCCATCCAGGAAATGGTGTCGCTAACGAGTCCTTCGGCTCCGCCCACCTCGAGGACGGTAAGTGCTTCGCGGCCCCAGAGGTTCTGGGATGTAGCAGGGCGACGACCCTGAGCCTGTTTGTGGGGCTGTCAGAGATGATATGGAGGACAGTGTGCCGCGAGCTCGCCATTGGTACTGAGATCGGCATGTGTACCGCAGTCAAGACGGGGTTCTTGGCCTAGTGCCTACTGGCCACCAATGTCTTACCCATACGCCCAGTGGCTTCTTTAGACTCCTTAGGACGTTCCTGGGTCCCTAACAGCCTGTTCTTCGACCCACTCCAGAGTGAGATTGGTGGTGGCTCCCTCTGACAAACCATCTCCGCTGCAGGTGACTGGCGAGCCCGTCCGCCTGGCCGCCTGTTATTCCAGCCAGATCTTCGGGGGCCAGAACAGGGCCCGTCGCTGACGCAGTGAACTGCCCTGGACGACTCTCCCCTGCCAGAATGTTCCCTTCCCTCAGGCGTAGCAGAACCTCCAGAGGCAGATGGGCCCTACCTCAGGCAGGCTTCCCGCAGGAGAACTTGCATACTCTGCTGTCTGGTGCCCTGGTTCTATTTTCAGAAAAAAAGACAGACCCTGCACTCTTTTAAAGACACCCCCCGCCCCTTCCCCCGAGTTAGTTTACGTTCTTTGGGAGTATACACTCCGGCCATGAAGCGGTCAGCAGCCGTGTGTTCTGCTTAGGTGACTCCCGAGCGGTATGCATGGGAGTTGGAGCTCGGAGTCCGTTTAAACAAGGACGGCGGGATTGCTTTCCCAACGTTTGCCTCTGGGTTGGGCGTGGCAGCGATTGGTAGAAGCGTGCACAGAGAGCCAAGTGGCAGCCCTGCCAATCTCCAATGCAGGGATGTCACTTTAGAAATGTCAGCTACTCAAAGAAGTAAAAGCAGTCACCTCCCTTGTACCTGTCGTTCTTCAAGGTGTGGTGCGGATGCGTCTCCCGTGGCCCACCTTCCATCCCCTCTGGGCTTCTGACCTTTGGTGCAAAGGAAGGGCAGTGCTGCCCTTCTGTGGCCGGCGGAGGGGCCTAGCACTGCCCCTCGAGGCAAAGTTCTCTGACTCCATGTGTGCTCTGGGAACGCCTACATCTAAGTAGCAGACACATCTGCATCACATCTCAAAGAACAACAGTTACAAGTAGGGAACCATCTTTCCCCCTCCCTGGTATTCCAGAGCAACACATTCCGCTCCTTAAATGCTCATGGTGTGAAATGCTCCTGCATTTTATCCATCTTAATGTGCTCTTTGTTCTTGGAACGGGGTGGCTGGGTGCACCCTTCTCTCACCTCCTCAGCACCCTTCGCGACACCGCTCATCATTCCGTACTGTCACATGTCTTCTCCCTAGGGAAGTTTCATGGACGCTGAAAGTGTGTTTCTCTGCAAGAATGTGAGGAGTCCACCAGTGTCCTTGAGATTTAGAAACCGAACCAGATTCTGATCTCCATCTGGTGTAAATGAGCATTAATTCCTATTGTGAAACCAGTGGGAGAGAAGAATCCAGCCGTAAAGTCTGTATGTGTCTCATTGTAACCCACTGGAGAACCCGAAATACCGTCTCTAGTTGCACTTGCTTCGCTAAGAATTTTGAGCAGACGGTTGTGCTCCCAATGTAACGGGATCTTTCTCTGATTGACCTTTCTGACCTTTTCCCTTTAGTCCTCCGGAAACGTCTGGCTCACACACGAGGAGATGGAGAACATGGCAACTTCCACCAAAACGGTTCGTTTCTGGCGTCTAATCCCGTCTCCCATCTGAATAGCATTTCAGTTGCCAAGCGTAACCCTGAAGGCGTGTTGGGGTGAAATCTCTGTCCAGTGGAATGGAAAGGGATCTGTCTCTCTTGCAGTCATAGCAAGACGCCTTTTGGAAAATGGTTTGCACGTGCCTAGAAGCTGCTTTTCAGCTTTCAATAACTTGGCCGTTTTTTACAGCTACTTTTTTATTCCCCCAAATAAGAAATGTTTTTTTTCCTTTTTCAAGGTCCTGTTGGTTTTGTTGAGACCATGATGACTGTGTCTCTCTGTCCACCTTTAGTAAAAAAGAAACTCATTGATATCAAGAAGGTGCAGAGAAACCAGCCCAGAATGTGAAATCCTGACACCCCCATGCCCCAAAGTCATGAGCCAAACTTTCATTTATTTCAGTGGGGCCAGGATTTTAGGGGTCTTGGTCTTTTAGTGGCCAGGTATCCACATCACAAAACCTGCCCTCACAAGGGATGGTAATCGGCCTGCGTTGGCCCTGCAGGTGCTGACTGTGGGGTCACCGGCATCGTGTCCAGGTGGGGAATGGGGCAAGCCGGCCGGGCAATGTGGTGGGAGCTCGCGCGGCCGCTGCCTGGCGTGTGTCTGTTCTTTGGGAAATGGAGGCTCTCCTGCCTGGCATCTCTGCCCAGGGCTCCCCCTGCTTGTCACAACGAGCGGGTGCTCTAGCGGTGTCTGTGTCCATCTCCAAGCCCGAAGTAAATGCTGGGAGAACAGGCCTCGTGGAGGGTAGCCGCATGGCGGATGATACCTGAGGTGAAAACCTGGCCCCATCGAAGTCAGGGGCAAAACTCCCTTCGGTTCACACAGGATCGGGATTGCACCCGTGTTCGCTTGCTCTGTAGTACCTTTCCTTTGACCACAATGTGTCCCTTTCAGATGGGTATGTTCTGTTCATGTTTGGAGGGCGTGATCCCCCCGGGGCAGAGGTACTGACTTGACCTGTTGTTTTTGTTGACATGCTACGTTTGTGACAATTAGGACACAGAGGAGGGCAGCTGGGCACAGGTGAGACCTCCATGTCATCTCTTTCCATGGCTGTTAACTAGCCAGTCAGCCGCCGCCGCCCAGAGACTCAGACACCACCTCATACAGGGCATGTCCTGGGGTCACCGGTTATCGTCCATCCACCCCACAGTCAGTTAATAAAGCTGGCAAATGACTGGTTAATAGAATGAGCTGGTTGGGCCCAAATCATTCCCCCACCCCCAGCTTCTGGGGAGCTCTGATTTGAGTCCGGTTCTGATCATCTGGGCACCTCTAGAGCAGCCATTCTCAACGGGGGGCCCTGGCACATTTGAAGGGGGTCACAGACTGAAAACTGTGAGAAGGGGAGCCCCAAGGGTTTATGGGGGCCCTGGTAACTGAACCGATGAAATGCCCAAGCAACAACCTTAATTGGAGTCAATAGTTTCCCTCCCTCCCTGGAACCTGAGAAGAGCTCCTAAGGGGGCCGTGGCCAAAAAACGGTTGAGAATGGCTGCTCTAGAGCATGAGAGTCAGGACTTTCCTTCCCTGGACTTGGGAAGAACCCTAGGGCAGGCAGTGTAGCCGTGTTCCAGCAGTGGTTACAATCCCTCCTCTCTCCCCACCGCCCTTAGTAACCCCAGCCCCTCGCCTGTTCTGTTTGATCAGCCGTGCCTGTCGAATGTGTCCCTGGCTTTGTAGCCAAAGACAAGACCTCTCTGTTCTGTTTGGCGCGCGACTGTCCTCTCCAGGAGAAAAGGGTAAAACCCTCCGTTAGCAACAGGAATAGAGCCTGAGAACAGCTGTAGTGCTGCACATCTGGCCGCATTGGCTCACTCTCATTACCCCAGGAGGGGAGGAGGTATCCATTTATTGGGGGAGGGGGGGGATGAAGGAACACTGAAGTGATGTCAAGCAAATTGCCCTTCCTGGTAGGAAGACGACACTGCCCCCACTCCCAGTACTGGAACGGGGTCTGTTTTAGGGATACGTAGAGGTGGGACGGTGCTTCCTGCCAAGGATAAAGAAACAGGAGTTGGTATACCACATGGTATATCCCTCCATGGCCCACCCACCCACGGGAGTCCTGCTCACTTGCTGATGTGGTTGGAGTTAACGATACTATCATTTGGGCCTGGGCCTGGTGCACAGGGGGTGCTGAGCTGCTGTGTGCATGGGGCAGCATTTTAAACTGACTGGAGACTGGTGTCAGTAACTGCACCCGGGGCAGGGCTGTGGAGCCATGAGGCCCTGTCTCTCCTCCTTCCAGATTTACACTTAACTGTCTACACTTCTGCCTTACTTCCAGATGTGGGGCTTGATCCGGGGAAGTGCGGAGCACACCCAGAGATTACGGGCATCGGAGAACACTGAGCTTTTCTCAGCAAATGCTCCACAAGTTGCCCTGTTACCAGGATAACCTTTACGTTGTGAAATTTAAGTAACAAAATATTGAGAGGGGGAAAATGTTGATCCCTGGTTTTAATTTTGATTTATAAAACAACATTCATCCAACCACCGCAAAATGCCTTGCAAACGTTAATTAAGCCTCACAGCATCTGTGTGAGATACTGTAGGCAAGTATTAAACTGGTTACTCTTAATAATAACAATGTAGCCCATGCCCACTCAGCATGGCGCTCTGTCACCCTCTAGTGGTGGCAGGGGCATATCTAGAGGTTGAAGGATTGGCTGCAGCTAGAATTTGTCGGGATTTTTTCAGCAAAATATTTTTTTCATCTATTTTATTGCAGCCTAGCTGTTTGCAGAACGAATTTCCCATTCTGAAAAATTAATTGGAGGGGAGGGCGGAGTTTCAAAATTGCTGGAGCATCTCGTCTTGAGTTTTTTTGAAACACACAAGTATAATTTTTTGGTTCAAGGTGACTTTCTGTTCTGAAATTTAAGTTAATTTAAGATTTGAGAAGTGGAAAAAAAATGTAACAGATCAAACTATTTTGAGATTATCAAAACAAAGCGTTCAATAGACTCGACCTGAAAATATTTTTGAATTGTCCAGTTTGTGAAAGTTTTCAAGACTTTAAATTTTTTGTCTCAGTTTGAGAGAGAGAATTTCCAGAGTCTCATGGGAAAACCATTGTCACGGAGTGTGGGGAGTCTGGTCCCTGCACCCCCACTTCCTGGGATTCACAGTGACTCTGTCAGCCAGTAGATTAGAAGGTTTATTTGAGATGACAGGAACACCATCCAACTCAGAGCTTCTCAGTACAAACAGGACTCCTTAGTCAGGCCCTTCTGGGGGCCAGGGAGATGAGACCCCGGATTAGGGCTCCCGCCTCGTCCCCAACCTCCTTTCTCAAACCCCTCCACCGAAAAACTGTCCCTCTCCCCCTTCCCCCCCGGTCAGTCCCCCCAGCCTTTGTTCAGATACACACAGGCAGAGCCTCCCCTCCCCCGACTGGGTTCGGGTTACAGCCCAGTATTACCTTCCCCGTCACAACCATTTCCTGCCCAGCGCTAGCTTCAGCCTTGGCTAACGGAGGTGGGTCCCATTGCTCAGACACGGGAGGGGTCATGCATTGGGATCCAAGGGTCCCCTCTTCCATCCGTCCATCCAGGGTTGGGGCATTATAAATAGAACACCTAGCTTTTATACAGGCTTTTCATCTATATTTCTCTAATCTGTGACATGTCTGCTCAGACAGAAGCACTGATTCGTTATTAACTTATCAAAACACAATTTATTAGTACTTGGACAATGGGACAGACAGTTGCAAAAGCAAAATTCCCAATAAAACCAAGTCAGCTGAAAATCAGCCAACTCCTAAATGCAAGAGCTTTGGGGGAAAAAAACCATCTTGCACCAACATGTCCTGAAGGGCTACCACTGAGTCTCCATGAAAGTTGTGTCTACAGCGCTGCTGAGAGCTGGCATGTATCCACCCTTTGCTTTCACAGACACTGGCCTATGGAGACATGAACCATGAATGGATTGGGAACGAATGGCTGCCTAGTCTGGGGCTCCCGCAGTATCGCAGCTACTTCATGGAGTGTCTCGTTGATGCTCGGATGCTGGACCACCTGACTAAGAAAGATCTCCGGGTGCACCTGAAGATGGTTGACAGCTTCCATCGGTGAGCTGGTCTTCCCAGGAAGGTGTCAGGAGGAGGAAGTCCCTGAGTCGTAAAGACCTGTTGCAAACAGGCTGTAGGTCTTGTGGTTTCAAGGGTTCCTAAGTGGGATTCTCCACAGATTTTAGTCAGACCCAGCTGAGCGTTCCCAGACACCGGCTTTGGATTTTCTGACCCAGGAACAGAACATCCCAAAGCACAAAGGGTAAAAGCCCCCCCCCCCCCCCCCAGCTCATCTGTCTGTCCCTTCCTTTGTCCACCTGCTGGAGCAGTTATGGAAGTAGCTCGTCCATTTCTCTGACCTTGGGGTGAGGGGGTAGGACTGGGGTCGGGGTTGGGGTCGTTCCTGTCGGCTGTAGGGTGGGAGTCCCTAGACTAGAGTTTGCCGTCATGGCTGCAATGGGGTCAGCTTTCAGGCCACGTGAGGGGAGATCTTGAAGCCTTGGAGGGTTGAGAAACTGAGACACAGCCAGTCCATAATGGGTCCGATGCCCAAGGGGCCTTGGTGAGGGCCTGTCTTCTGGTGACTGGTGCATCTTTTGCTCTCCAGGTGTGCCCTCAAATCTGCTTCCTTCTCCCAACCCTCAGACCTCTGCAGAGCCAGGCAGTCCCCTTAAGGGCTCCACCTCTTCAAATCCCCCCAGTCGCGAGAGGCTCCCTTTAGGGAGCGTCGATAATAAGGCTCCCCCTTGTCTCGGCGCATCCCTCCTCCCATTGGTGACCCTTGCTGAGAAGCAAACGCCTCCCTCTCTTGTCTTGGCGTATCCTGTCCCAAGCGTTGAGCCGTGTGTTGTGTTTTCCCAGCACCAGTCTCCAGTATGGCATCATGTGCCTGAAGAGGTTAAATTATGACCGCAAGGAGCTGCAGAGGCGGCGAGAGGAAAGCCAGCACGAAATCAAAGGTCAGTAACGATTTCAAAGAACTGCTTGTGTCTCGGGAAATGACAGCCAAAGTGACCCCACCTTCTTCTATTTCCCTTCCTTTGATTTTTAATACACATGGCAACACTTCCCAATCAATATCATATAGTCACTAGCTGTTTCCCCCTCTAAATAGAGAGGAAATCGGTTTCTCACATATTCATGGAGTAGCTGTAGGCAAATTGTGACTTATCAATACATTCTGCTCTCTATAGAATACTTGCTTGGAAGCGGAGTCATTTTTACGGGCTCCTTCTCGCTCCCCTTTGAAGTCCTGATCTCCTGTTTGTCAGATCACGTTCATTGGAACAAACCCGGATTTCTGATGTCAGGCGGGAGATGAATGGCAAGAGCAGAGGAGCCCGGGGGGGATATAAGGAGCCCCCACTAGCAGCTCTAGTGGGGTTGGACTCAAAGGAAGAATTGGTTGGACTTAGCTGGAGAGCCCACGTAATGACTGCATTTGACCTAAGGAATCCTAGAATCTCAGGGTTGGAAGGGATCTCAGGAGATCGTCTAGTCCAGCTCCCTGCTCAAAGCAGGACCAATCCCTTTTTTGTTCCAGATCCCTAAATGGCCCCCTTAAGGATTGAACTCACAACCCTGGGTTTAGCAGGCCAATGCTCAAACCACTGAGCTATCCCACCCTCCTGCCCCTACATTGTCTGCCCCTACAGTGAATTTAGTTTCCACAGGCAATTGGAGGTGTCTGTGTCAAGTGGGTTGGTATTTTCAACTCTCTTGAACAGAACTGGGAAAATTCAAGATTGTGATCACCACTGAGAGATCTCAAGTAGGTAGAATAAAATGCACCAATATTCCTCCTCGCATCAGCAGATCTACCCAGGCTTACAGAGAGCTCTTTGCTTGGCCAGGTAAATCAACCCTTTAAACAAACCAAAAAGGGTGTTTCCTGGCCCCGTTGAAGTCGGGGTTGGGGCGGAGAGGTTGCCAGGATTTCAGCCTGAGAACTTGGCTCGCGGAGTAGCGTTGTTTCTAAGCTGAGTGGGGTTTCCAGCACCTCCCCAAGTATCTGCACCTGTCTGCTTTCACTGCTAAAGACAGAAGGAGGCTGGATTTGTACAGGGAGGTTCCGTGTGCAGAGAATCCTAGACGATTAGGATTGGCAGAGACCTCGGGAGGTCTAGTCCAAGCCCCTGCTCAAAGCAGGACCAATCCCCAACTAAATCATCCCAGCCAGGGCTTTGATAAAGGGCTTTTGGGGATTCTACCACCTCCCTAGGGAACCCATTTCAGTGCTTCACCCCGTCACATGGCACTGGGAGAGAAATCTGGTCAATCTGCAGCCGCTGGGTGACATCGGTCTCCCCGTTGCCTCGTGATGCAAGACCCAAAGAGAGAGAACGTGCTGAATCGTGTCTCTAGCAGAGGTGGGTGGGGAGTGCAGAGGGGTAATTAAAGGTGCAGAGAGACCGTGTCAGGGCAAATCCTCCAGGCTCTTGTGGGGGGAGATGGAGGCATGCAAGGAGCCTGTAGTCCGTGCAGTAGGATTGGCCGACAGAACCTATAGGGTGTGTACCTCCTAGTATAGCACCTCCTAGTATAAGTGTCTCTGGCTTAGATTCTCTCCTTAGGTATCTGCCCCTAGTGTGATAACAGCAGTAAGGGGCCCAGGAATCATCCACTGCTCAATTTCCTTCCTGGCTGGGTTTTTTTTGTGATCCGTGCGAATATGATCACAGCACCCCAGCATTGACAGCTGCTGGTCAAAGGGCAGGAGGAATAGTGGCCCCAGGGCCAGGCCTAGCCAAACCCCTTAATTTGGCCTGAGAAGACAGGGAGTCAGCTCCCTCCGTAGCTCCCGGCAATGTGGCTACTCCAATAAGCTGGGAGGAAATATTTATACAGGCAACGCACTGTGTTCTGTCATATTGTCCCCCTGCCTCGGGGCCGGGCAGTGCTCAGGGATCAAGAGATACCCAAACGTTGATCTAACTCAAGGTCCGGCGTGTCCTGAATGTCTGACCCTGCTGTCTTCCAGATGTTTTGGTCTGGACCAACGATCAGGTCATTCACTGGATCCAGTCCATTGGGCTTCGGGAGTATGGAAATAACCTCATCGAGAGTGGGGTGCATGGCGCGCTCCTAGCCTTGGATGAAAATTTCGACCATAATAGTCTGGCACTTGTACTGCAAATACCCACTCAGAATACCCAGGTAAGGAGAAGAATAGGAGACTGTTGCTTATTATCGGTCTGTCTCCATCCGCATAAGTATTTCTAAGGCGTCCATCCCCTTGGTATCGAGGTGCTGCTGTGTACTCTGTGGGGTTTCACAGCACATGAAGAGGGAGCCGTCCAAATGCATCGGTTCCTCCGGACTGGACCTTGTCCATGGATACTGGAGGGTTTGAGATTGTTCGCACCGTGTCAAGGATCTGTCTTAGCGTGGCAAGATCAGCCAGCGTCAGCTGTGTGTCACATGGCCACCCAGCAGCTTTTGGGGGGACCTGTCCTGTCCTCGCAGCTGGTAGCTGGTCACTTGGAGCTGTCTGAGCGCAGGGCGATGCTGGGTTAGTGTCTGTTTTCCCCAGGGGCAGGGTGTGACTGTCCCTCATTTGCTGTTGTTTTCAGGCACGGCAGGCGATGGAGAGAGAATTCAACAATCTGCTTGCCTTGGGCACGGACAGACGGCTGGACGAGGTGAGTACAAAGTACTCTCTTGTGGCTGAGTCACGGGGGGGATTTGAAAAGATGCGGGTCCCTTCAGGAAGATGAGAAACGGGCAACGCGGCAGAGGGTGGGAGGGGATACAACAGCTCGGTTGCCCTTGTAAGAATTGATCTCGTCACCCCCTACTCAAATGCTCAAACCCCTGCGCAGCCTGAACTCCCTTGGTTACACCCGGGGGAGGAAATGGAAATACGGCGCCTGGGGCATTGGCGGCTGCTCACAAGCAGGGGGGAGGATCCGTTTCTGCAAGAGGAAAACCGGCATGTTTTGTAAGGTACCACGGCTGCGGCGTTATTTCTGTAGGCTCAGGTGTCTGCCTTGGCTCTTGTCTTTGATAAGGGGAACAGGCTCACCAGCTAGCCAGTGTACTGGTCGTGGTGTCCGCCCTCGGGGGAAGGGGAGGGAGCAGCAGCACTTGAATAATTCAAGCCTGTGCTAGCCAGAGCCCTGCGGAACGTGGCGCTGGGGACAGTCCTGCATTTGGGAACAGACCTGATGGGTCTTTTCTACCTTCATTTTCTGTGGGCCAGATCCCAAGAGGTGCGGGGCAGCTCCGGCGCTGGCTCGCCTCTGATTTTAGAGCAGAATTAGCATGAGTGTTCTCTTTTACTGACCATCTAAGGCTGGTAAGAGCCAGGTGGCTGTAGAAGCTGGCTCCCAAGGGACTCGGGCCAGCTCAGCTGCAAGTGTGTGTTTGCTGCTGCGGCTGTAATTGGAAGCGGTTTCCATGCCGAGTTGGCCCGTTCGCTCGCTGACGGGTAACTTTGTACCTCTCGTGAGTCGCCGGTTCGTGTACCGTGATCCCTGCATGATTCTATCAGTAAATACAAACCTGTGTGAAAAGCATGTGCGGCGTCTCTTTAAATGCTGCCGAGCCGGTGACGTTCTGGGGGAGCGGCAGCCCCCCGAAGGTCTCGGACACCCAAGATAAAAGCGGACACGCGTTTCTACCGCACGTGGATGTGGGGACAGAGAACTATTTGGACGTCAGCAACACAGTGCTGGGAATTTTGTTTCCATCCTGTGCCTGGCGTCATGCAGCACTGGCCGCTCTACAGGCACTGCTGAGCTAGTCCGTGCTGGCCGAATTCCCCATGCTTGGGACGGACCATAGGCTGGGGGCTGCGTGGGGCACTTTCCGAGCTCTGTGTGTCAGCCGCTCACGACCTGCGCTCTGTTCCTGTCTGTCCCCTGGTCGGTTAGGACGATGCGCAATAACGTTCCGCACGTCCGCCACCGCTTTAGATTTTCAGGCTGTTAATGACTGCTCGTAACGTTTGAGAGAGGCAGGTTGTCATCACAGGTAGGCAGCCCCGGGGTCTCTGTTGCACTTTCTCTCTCTGTTCTCGGCGCTGAGGGTCAGATTTTTTCCCAAAGATCTCTGCGCCCAACGTACCCCCTCTCCCGCCCCTCACTGAGCCCTTCTTAAAATCGAACTGCTTCTGTACGTGCTTCAGTGGGAGAGAGACTGTCCTGAATATTCTGGTCCCAGCCTCCTCTGCCTTAATCAGGGATGAAAAAGCAAGACAGCAGCTTTCCAGCAGTGGCTCGGTTGCAACCAGGCGACATCCAGGATGGACTGGCCTGATCAGCATATCTGCTACCTCAGGGAGGACTTGGACATAGCTGGATGGTGGAGGCTGTTTGAGAAGATCTCTTACAGTCTGCCAGAGCTGGCTGGTCCTGTGGTTTTGGCTGATCCTTGCGTCTTGCCGCTTCCATGGGGGCGAGTGTCCTGCATTGCAACGAAGACCGTTGGCAGCACCGGCGTTCTTCGCCAGCGCGGCTTGTCGAGCCAGCATGGGCTATGGGGATGTTACCGAATCCCGAATGGCAGTGGGGATGGGCACAGGCCATGGCAAATGGGAGGGGGGTGACCATGAGACAGTCACCGCAAAGAGGTGACCCCCGCTCCTCATGGAACAGCCGGAAAATCCAGATCTCTTGGTGCACACCCATTGTCAGATGGTTCTCAGGTTCTTACAGAGGGAGCAGCCCTGCTGTGGCAAAGTGCTGCCCTTTGGGCAAGAATTGGCATCATCTCCTTGTAGCAAACACTTCATTGCAGCAGGGCACTTATGGGAATTGGGCATATTCCCCCAGGAGAACAATCTACGTCCCCACTAGCTTTGGAAGGGATCTAAGGCGTCCTTCCCGCCATCAGGGTGGTGGAGTTACAAGGTTCCTAGCAAATTACACCAAGTGCCTGCTTGTTCCCAAGAAACAACTGGAATATTTGGGGTATCCTGCTAGGGATGGGTCAGTTGGAAGTCTTCCTCCACAACAAGTGAGCTGTGCCACGGCTGTGGCAGGAAGGATACAGCACAGCAAGGGCTCGATTGCAGACTTGAGTTCTGTAGTTGACCCAGCCAGGGCCGGCGACAGAAATTTTGGGGCCCCCTACTCTGATAGCGGACCCACGGTGGGGGGCCGCCCCAGGGGCAGCTTCCCCACGGCCCATCCAACCCCGCCGCACCCCCCCCCCCCCAGCAGACCGGCCGCTCGCCAGGTATCCGCCCCGCGGCAGCAGCTGGGCAGGCAGCGCCCCTCACTTCCCGGGAGGCTCCTGCCAGCGGCAGGCGGGGCAGACGTGGGGCCGGTCTCCCGCCGGGGCTACCCCGGGACGCGCTAGGGCCGCCCCGCTGCACCCCGGCCGGGCCCCCGACCCTGCCGGCCGCGGTGGGAGGGACCTGGACCTGGCCGCGGTGGGAGGGACCCGGCCCGGCTCCTGCCCCAGCGCGCCGGGGGAGGGGGTTTCCCAGGCTCCGGCAAGGCAGCTGCTCCTGGCTCCCCCCCCCCAGCACCCCTAACCTCAGCCGCGGGCGGCGGCAATAAACCATCCCGGCATGAGCGCCGCCCGCGCCCAGCTCGCGGAGACAGGCCCGGCGACAAGGGGGGGGGACTATGGGCCCCGGACTTAAGGGGGCCTCCCTTAAGTCCGGGGCCCAGTACAGCTCTACCCGTAGTACCCCCATCGCCGGCCCTGGACCCAGCACCTCCACCCCGGGAACCCTCAGTGGTGATTATCATTTATTTGTATTAGGGTAGCGCCTAGGAGCCCCAGCTACTGACTAGGACCCCCTGGTGCCCGTCATTCATCTGTCATGGTGCACCCCCAGGTAGCCTGCCTGGGAAACTTAGACCTTCATGAGCTACAGAGTTAGTGTGTGTTTAAATGAGGATATTGGCTGGAAGAGGTATTCTGGAATAGCGCCCCATGTGGCTGCTCTGTTTGGGAATAAAAGGGATTTTATTCCAGGATCATTACTGCATTGTGGAAGTGCAATAAATTAAACTGAATTAAGGGCTTGTCTCCCTGGAAAATGAATGTCCAAAGTGGATGAGTTAAATCACGTTCGCCCCTGCGTGGATGCTCTCATTCAGAATTAAAGTGACCTTAATTCTCTCTCGTTTAAGTCAGTTCCAAGGCCGCTTTGATTGTGAATGAGCGCGTCCACACAGGGGTTTAATGCCATTAACGAGCGGACTTTTAAAAGTTAATTAGGATACACTTTCCTGAGTGTCCCTGTTTGTGTAGACAAGCCCCAGAGCCACTTTTATTCTCCATGGGAGTGTCCACACAGGCTGGATCGTGTTTAAAGTCACATGTTTGTTTAATCTGATATAACATTCCATGTAGATAAGCCCTTTGTTGTCCAGGAGTCGTGACTAGGGCGGGTTAATGTCACACGCTGCCCTGTGGCTGTACGTGGCCCTTTTGTTTGTGTAACCCGTGGCTGAGCCCCTGGTACGAGGGGTACCAAAGAGACAGTGTGAAAAATCGGGACAGGCGGTGGGGGGGTAACAGGTGCCTATATACGAAAAAGCCCCAAATCTTGGGACTGCCCCTATAAAATCGGGACATCTGGTCACCCTAGCCGGGATGGGAAGGGATAGAATACAGAGGGACCTAGACAAATTAGAGGACTGGGCCAAAAGAAATTTGATGAGGTTCAACAAGGAGAAGTGCAGAGTCCTGCACTTAGGATGGAAGAATCCCATGCACTGCTCCAGACTAGGGACCGAATGGCTGGGCAGCCGTTCTGCAGAAAAGGACCTAGGGGTTACAGTGGATGAGAAGCTAGACATGAGTCAACAGTGTGCCCTTGTTGCCAAGAAGGCTAATGGCATTTTGGGCTGTATAAGTCGGGGCACTGCCAGCAGATCGAGGGACATGATAATGCCCCTCTATTCAACATTGGTGAGGCCTCATCTGGAGTACTGTGTCCAGTTTTGGGGGCCACACTACAAGAAGGATGTGGAAAAACTGGAAAGAGTCCAGAGAAGGGCAACAAAAATGATTAGGGGCCTGGAGCACATGACTTATGAGGAGAGGCTGAGAGAACTGGGATTGTTTAGTCTACAGAAGAGAAGACTGAGGGTGGATTTGATAGCTGCTTTCAACTACCTGAAAGGGGGTTCTAAAGAGGATGGATCTAGACTGTTCTCAGTGGTAGCAGTTGACAGAATAAGGAGCAATGGTCTCAAGTTGCAGTGGGGAAGGTTTAGATTGGATATTAGGAAAAACTTTTTCCCTAGGAGGGTGGTGAAGCACTGGAATGGGTTCCCTAGGGCGGTGGTAGAATCACCTTCCTTAGAGGTTTTTAAGGTCAGGCTTGATAAAGCCCTGGCTGGGATGATTGAGTTGGGGTTGGTCCTGCTTTGAGCAGGGGGTTGGACTAGATACCTCCAGAGGTCCCTTCTGACCCTGATATTCTATGATTCTAAGATGGTCGTTCAGCTGCCCTGCGAGGGGGCGGTTCAGTGTGGGCTAGTGACAGGGAAGGGCTGGCTGGCCGGAGAACCTCCCAGAGGGCAGTAAGTGGAGGGTGGGAGGGAAGCGGGCGCCACTGATGGAATGGCATCATCGGTACCTGAGCTACATGCCTGAATCCTCCCCATCGGGTCAGTGTCTCCCCCACACACCCCACATGTAGCAGAGGTGTCTGAATCCATCTCCAGTGCTGCAGGCATGTCTGAGCCCCCACACACACACACACTCTGTGCTGCCATCTGAGCCCCTCCCCCACTGTGCTTCAGGCGTGTGTCAGTGCCCACTCACACCCCGCCCCAAATGGTGTCAGATCCTGCTGTGCACGGTGCTGCACATCCCGCTGTCCCAAGGCGTAACCAGCCATTCCCTTGCAGGGCGAGGACAAGGCCTTCCGGCGAACCCCGTCCTGGAGAAAGCGCTTTCGCCCCCGGGAGGTTCACAGCATGGACCTGCTCAGCGGCTCGGCCGAGACGCTCCCCGCTGGGTTCCGAGCCACCGCCTTGGTGCCCTTGCCGCCCCCCTCCGCCCCGCTGAAGAAAATGTCACCCGAAGGTAGGACCCTCAGCTCCGCGGGGGGCTGCTTTGCAGAGCAGACGCCTCTCAGACCAGCATCTGCTGCCCTGGGAGAGAAGCTACACTTGGTGCTGGCACAGTGCCTACCCCCCTGCATCCCTGGGAGAGGAAGAGATGAGTTAGTGAAGGATTTTCAAAATCTACCTGCCTTGCATCCCACGGTCCTGTCCTGCAGCCTCTCCTCGCTCTGGCCCCTTATAGGCAGGCAAAGCAAGACAAATTCTCTTTAGTCTCCTCGTTTTTGAACTGCCCGGAGCGGAAGCCTGGAGATCCAACCATTCCCCTTAGTCCCTTTGTCCTGGGAGGTGGGAGGGCAAAGACGGAAGTGGATTGCAGCTGTCTGGAGAGGAAATGAGGGCATTAGACTCCACCAGCATGGAGGCGTCTCCGCAGCCCTTGCTAGGTGCCCAGGGGGTCCCGTGCTGAAGACAGGCAAGAGAGAAACGCCGTGTGAGCCAGAAGTGACTTCCCCGGGGATTGTCCAGGGTGAAAGCTGTCCTCCCCAACAGGGAAAGCCAGCCCAAGGGAGTCTGAGAGGAGAGCTCATGATCGTTGGGCTAAATTTGGAGGCTAGCCTGAGATACAGAGAGAATAAACTCTTCAGATCCATGAGAAGTAGGAGGCCCTGGGGGGGGCAATCAAGGAGGATGAGGAGATAGCAGAGAAGCAAAATGATGGTTGCACATCTGCACCTGCCATGGAGGGTGCTGAGGGGACACCTACTTGGCAGTGAATGGGGGACTGTGCAGTCTCTTCCCTGAGCCTCTTAATGAAAGGGCAAGGAGAGGTGAAATGCCAGGCTCCCTAGCTGTCTGTCTATCCCAGTGCTGACACCATAATATCAGACCAGGGCCAGACAGCGTCCCCAGGAAGCCTGGCCGAGCCACAGAGCCAAGTCTCTGAGCTGCGATCAAAGCTCCGATGTGTCCTTGAGCTCAGTTGCTGCCTGAGGGGGACAGTGCGGTACCGCTCTGTAACCCATTGTCTGTTCATTCCACCTTGCTTGTATTGACTAGTTTGTGGTTCAGCGTCGACGTTCCTGCTGTTGATGCTCAGGGTCCCGGGCGGCATCAAGGGCCATTTGCTGTAGGGCAGGTGCAGTTTTCCAGCATTTCATGGTCTTTGACTTTGAGTTTGTAATCCACCTCCCCAGGCTCCGCCCCCACTCCACCGCTGCCCCCAATGCCCCGCCCTGCTTCTTCCCGCCTCTTCCACACCCAGTGTTGCCCCCTCCCTTGAGCACACTGCACTCTCGCTCCTCCCCCTCGCGCCTCCTGATGCCGCAAAACAGCTGTTTGTGGTGAGCGAGAGGCAGTGGGAGAGAGGGGGAAGTGCTGATTGCTGGGGAGCTTGGGAGAGGAAGAGGCGTTGATACGGGGCTGCCAATGGGTGCTCAGCACCCACCATTATTTTTTCCATGGGTCCTCAAGCCCCAGAGCACCCACAGAGTCGGCACCTGTGTGCCCAAGCATTTCTCCTCAACCACATGGGCTAAAAACATACTTAGGAGTCACAGAAACTGTTACCTAATCACAGGACTCCAGGAGCTGGGGCTTTCAGAAAACCGCCTAGTCGTGGGTGACTCAGGATAAAATCGCCAGAGTTGGTGGCACAGGAATACACACTGCAGGGGGAATAAAGCGTTCTGCAGGGGCAGGCGTCACAGAGGAGAGAACTAGATGACGTCCCAAGAAGTGGAATAATTCAAACATCCTGGGTCAGATTCAGAGTAGAGCCTAAACAAGCCAAGGCAAGTCTAAAGGGAATCTTAGCTGGTGTAACGTAGCACCAGCCTCTCGTTTGGACTTATTAACCGCAATTAAGCAGCCCTTCCGAGTCCAAACAAGTAACTCCTGTCCCTTCCGAATAACAGCCCAGCCGGCGCCACGTCCGTGGGCAGCTGAGGGTTAATTCTCAGCTCGGCCAGGGCACCCTGAGGACCCTAACCACATGCTTTGTGTTTACTCTGACCGGCTTGCAGTTGGTGCATCTGGGCCGCAAAGACTGGAGACCTCCACAGTTCGAACGTATTCCTGCTGAGGGTCGTTCTCTAATGGGAATCAGCCCAGACCGTGGGTAAGTTTAAGGAAGACCAAGGTACAGTAGCCGAAATGGCAGTCATCCAAACAGCCGCCTGGGGGGTCTACTAGTCGAGCCCAAGGAAAGACCCCGTGCAGCCTTCCACGGCTGGATTCCTCTCCGCCTCTCCCCTCGAGAGGTTTCACAGGGGATGAGGTCATGAGCACGTCAGTGGGGGTTTCCTGATGTCCCCCGGACTTTTCTTTGGAGCTTCAGAAGTAAACCGCTCCTCATGGTTATTGCGGGGCTTAAGGACCCCGGTTGGGGACCCCCTCACTGCACTGGGCCCTCTAGAAGCAAAGGCAGCCCAGAGAGCTCGTAGTCTGGTGTTCACCGAGGATAAGAGCAAAGACAAGGTGGGGGAGGAAATATCCTTCATTGGACCAACTTCTGTTGGTGGAAGGGACAAGTTTTTGAGCGACACGGAGCTCGTCTTCAGTTGTGGCTTCTATCGCTAGCACCTTTTGGAGAGTATCCCTGTGACCTTCCCCAGGGTATGATCTGAGCTGTTGAACAGCTGTGTCCCTTTAACTCTCCAACCATACAATGTTGCTGCATAAGTTTTACCGGGACAATAATGTTCTGCGGATTATGCTTTTTTCAAATGACACCTCACGAGGCATACTTTGTGCAAAATTTATCATAGACTTGTGAAAAGGGTGAATGTACGAGTACAAACTGTTACAGCATCACCAACCGCTGTCTCCTGCTCATTAGTGAGTTTGCACGTGTCAAGTTAGTGTCCTGACATGGCTTCCCTTCGACACGCCTGCCTAGCTAACTCCAGACTTGAGGAAGAGCTCAGTGAAGCGTGTCCCTTCTACCCACAGAAGCTGGTCCAAGAGAAAATATTCCCTCACCCACTTTGCCCCAGTCTAGTGTTCAGACCACGTGCGGCAGGGAATAAAGAGGCAAGTGGGGAGGGCACTGGGTTAGAAGAGGGACCAGTATCTCTGCAGCCAGTTTTAATGGGATGCTGCTTTCTGGATACTCTTCTGATCTGCTGTGGATGGACATAGAGACAGGCGCAAAGAGCCCCACAATGCTTGCAGACAATCTAGTGTAACTGCAGGAAAGATGTTTCATAATCTTCCACAGCCCGTCCTCTGCTGATGTAAATCAGCTCCGTTGCAATCAGTGGTCTGTGCTGGTTTACCCCAGCCAAGGGGACGGCCCTGGACATCACAGGAGGCCACCTTCGGCTTCCCGGGGATGTAACAGAGTAACGCACAGGATACGTCCCCATGGTTGGAGCTTGGGATTAGAATCGGGGCTCTCGGGCTCTGTTCCTGGCAAGGTCGTTGCCGTGTGCCGCGGGGCCCGTCACGTCGCCCGCTTGCGCAGAGCGCCGGCGTCGATCTGCCCTGGAGCAGTTCTGTTCATCAGCCCTCGAACCGCCGTAAGCCATGTGAATTCATTCACGAGCGGATGACCTGCACCGGGGGGAAGAGTACAGAGGGGGGCCATGCAGGGCAGTGTGAGACCATGGCGGGCCGCTGAGGTCGGCGCAGAGCGACTGGGCCTGCGTCGGGTGCATTGGCCGCGGTGACCTGTCTGCCCCCGGGGCCATTACTCTAACCTGCCTGTCTAGAGTGCCCCCCATTCCCACGAACCCCCAGGTCTCTGCTCGCCTCTCGTCATTCGCTGGATTGCTCCAGGTGGTCTTCACTGAGAGCTGGGGAGCGGGGAGGGGCCGAGCAGGGGGCAAGGGAGGTCGGCTCAGCGACTCGCCCCCTCTCCCCTGGGGACTCATGGCGATGGGCTGCCTGTCAGGACCTTGGACTCTCCCTGATCCTGCTGCAGGTGCCGCTCTGTGCATTGTACAGCATGGGTGGCTCTGGCTACGCCCCCCAGGGGATGCTCCCGGTGCCCTCCCAGCTGGGGTTGGTTAGTTGTTGTTGTCTGAGCTGCAGTGGTGTCTACAGATCAGGGTCCTTCCATGCTAGGGGCTGTCCAGAGACCTTGGCAGATCTGGTCCCGGTTCCCAGGGGACTGTCCCTGACAAGCCCAAACAGCTGGCCTGGAGCTATCTCCACCTCCTGATTTGGGAGGGCCCCACTGGAATGGAAGAAGAGCAGCCTAGTGGTTAGGGTGTTAGCCAGAGACCCAGGGTCAGTTCCTGAGATTCCCTGTGTGACCTTGGGGAAGTTACGGAGCCTGTCTGGGCCTCCGTCCCCGTCTGTGCAGTGGGGCAATAGCCCTGCCCTGGCGCCCAGTGGAATGTGAGATTGCGAGGAACACTCAGTCCCTAAGGCAACGGGGGCTATCGAAGTCCCTGGGACGGATAAGCCAGGGGGGTTGCTAACCCCCTACCCCAGCCTCTCGAGCCCCCGGAGGAAGGGAAGTGGAAGCTGCTGCGGCTCCGTGTCACGTCCCATCACGCTCACAGGCCCTCTGGTGCTTTGTCTTGCAGCACATTCCCACTACCTGTACGGCTCCATGCTGGCTGCCTTCCGGGACTAGGCCGGCATCCAGACCACGTCTGCTCCGAAGACCAGCCGCTCCAGGCCGCGTGGACCGAACAGGGCGCTCCCCGCCTCCTGCTTGTACACAACCCCGCCCCCTCCCAGATTCCTCCTGGGTGCTCCCAGTAACCTCTGTGGCTTTGCGGCCATCCTCCTGCCTCACCCGCCTCCTGGACCTAGGCTCCTCCAAGAGCGGTACGGGGCACCTCTCTGCTGCAGGCGTGGTCTGCTGGCCGCGCCGCGTTTCCGCCAGCAGGGCCCGGCCCCGTGACAGGGGCGGAGGAGACGCCTTGAGGCCGGTCTGCGAGATTTGTCCACTTCGTTTCTGTGTCTGCCGCGCCTGAGCCTCCTCACCGTGGAGCCCTCTGCCAAGAGAACGAGAGTGAATCCCCCTTCTCTGTAATCCACGGGCCGCGGAGCTCCTGCCAGGACAGCCCGGCTGGGGAAGACACCGGGCTTCAGCACCAAGCCTCTGCTGCCTGCAAGGCAGGGGATCTACAGAGGGGGCTACCCCTTAGGAGCAGGGGGGACTGTGCTGGTGCAAAGAAGGGGCTGCCTTCGGGGGTGGGGTGAGGAGTCTGTTCTGGTGCAAAGAGGAGGGTGAGTTGAGTGACGAGGCCGGGTTACACCGTATTTTCACGTGCCCTGTGTACACTAAGCAGTGTCTCTGTGTGTGTCTGAACCTGAGGATCCGAGGCACCAAGCCGATCTGCAATGGGCTGTGAGGGGGGGTCCGGGCACGGCCCCCACGCCTCCCTCTCCAGCCCCACACACGGGTCACGTGCTCTGAGCCGGGCACGTGACCTGTTAGATGTTCAAACAGCTGATGATGTCCCCAACCCCCCTTCCTACTTGGGTCCCCAGGACATGCCCCAGCTGTGGGTGCACCGGGCGCTCCCACCGCCCGCCCCACTGAGGGTTAGGGAGCAGTTGGTGCCGGAGGCTCACGACTCTTTCCATTTCTTCCGTGTAGGGTAGGATCTCTTTGTCTCCTCCTGCCACTTTTGCCTTGTGTGGCCCTTGTCTCTGGTGTGGTATTTATAGCTGGCTGGAATGACCTATCCCCCTAATATGCTGTTTGGAAGTGCAATATCGGAGAGACTGTACAGTTGCAATGTCTTTGGGTGTATTACTTGCCTAATACAGTATTAAATATTTTTTTAATTTGAAGAGTAAGTGGCCCCTTTATACCGATCCCCTGTTTCGTTTGTCATATTCTTGGTACTGCATGGATTCCAAGCCCTGCAATGGGGTGGGGAACGGATGTGTGTGTGTTCCAATAAACAGGATTTTAAAGCAGCAGGTGACTTGTGCTTTATTCTCCTCTGGATCCGTGCCCATTGGAAGAGCATCGCGGCTCAGCGTCACGGGGGTCAGTTACAAGAGCCACTAAATAAAGGTGGTGGTTCGAACGCCATCCGTGGTGGTCTTCTGCTCACGGTAGGCTGATGAGCATGTCCTGGAATGAAACCATCTTGGCTGGGCTTAGGGGCAGGTCCGGCTGGGTACCCAAGAAGAGCTCCCTTGAGTTTCTGCCTCTAGTTTTGCAGGGTCGACTTTCCACCAACATCTTCTCTGCCCCGCTCTGAATCTCTGCTAGGCCGGTGCCGCTCTTGGGAATCTGCTCCCCAAAACGAGTGGTCGTTGCTGCGTAACAGGGCTCTGCTTTGGACCTGCAAAGCCCCGGACTCAAACATTAGAAAACCGGGAAATGCTGCGTAGTTAGGCCTCCCCACCAATCCCTGCGAAGAGTATTAAGGCGTCAAGAACAAACAACCCATAAAGCTGGGAATTTCACAGGGCTGGGTACAGCTTCACGCACAATTCATCCTCAGCTGTGCCCCCTTTAGGGTGTCAACCCCTTTCTCTATAGAGCCCTTGTGGGAGGGAGCAATATTTGACTGGCTTGTAGGAACGCCCCCCAATGCGTCATTAGCTGCTTTAATTGTGATTTTACAACTGGAAATGAACTCAAAAGGCAGCACGGCGTGATATATCAACCAGGAGCAACTCCTCCTCTTAATGAAGCTTAGCGGCCCCAGTGAAGGACGGGATGAGTCGGTGTCTTGATTTGGTGTTGTAGAGAAACTGAGGAAAAGGCCATTTTTGTTAGGGAAGGGTCCAAAGTTCTCAGTTCCTGTTGTGTCCCTCCAGGGGCCAAGCTGAGGCTGTGCTGCATGCGAAGTAGCATCCTAATGCTTCATTTCCAAGTTGTCAGGTTCTAACGCTGTTGAGCCAGAAGGAAGAAGAATCCGAGGGTTCGGAAGAGAGCTGTGAAATCGATTCCCAGCATGTATCCGAGAGAAGGTTAAGAGGGGATTTGGTCGTGTTCCGAAAGTACCTGTGTGGGGAGAAGATTCCCGATACTAGACAACTCTTGAAAAGAGCAGGCGAATCTTGTTCATGCCGCGATTCCGTGGCTGGAAGTTGACGCTAGGTAAAGTCAGGCTAGAAATAAGGTGCAGCTTTTTAGCAGTGGGAGTCATGAACTGTTGGAACAACTTCTAGGGGGTTTTCCACCCTGTCAATGATTTGCTCTTGCTCAAACACTAGCTATTGGTGAAGTGCCCTGGCCTGTGTTATGCAGGGGGTCAGGCTAGATGATCGCAAAGTTCTGTTGTGGCCTTAAAAGTCTCTGAATCTTGGAATTGGAGCATGAGAGACCTCTGGAGCTTCCTGCGCTGGCCAGTGGCTAGCACAAGATTCTGCGGAGTGGGGGATCCCCAGTTGAAGGGACGGCAGGGGCTTGCACTGCTATTGAGGCAGGGCTGCCTCTGCAGATGGAATGGGCATTCGTCCCCCTTCCACCACAGGGAACCTGGCATTCTTGGAGTTAAGGTGGATGAGGATCAGGCAGATCAAATGAGGGGTGTGGTCCAGTTCTCTGGGCACGGGGCTAGATCCAGGGACTTCTACGTACAGCCTTCAGAACTGAGTTCTGACAGTGCGCCTTACCTAGTTCACAGGAGTGTTACTGTATTGTTACTTTTTGTATTGCAGTAGGACCTACCAGCCCCACCCATGGACCTCTCCCCCGTTGCGTGCTAGGGACTGTACAAACACAGCACAGCTTGGCCCCAAAGAGCTTCTACTTGGAAAGCATGCTGAAGATGTGTTGTGACTCTCAGTTGCAAGGGAAGCCCGTGGTCCGAAAATGTTGGGAATTACATGAGTGACTAGAAGGGGACTCCTCACGGAAGCAGATCCACGAGGCCCAGTCTCCCACAGCGAGCCATGCGGCCCTCAGGTAACACAGAGACCCAGGAGCCATTTCAAACGAGACTGCCTTTATTTAAAAAAAAATCCAAATAAGTTAGCAAAAATAGCAATAAAAAAAAACCACCCCATCCCGGCAACTCCACACAGCGCTCAGTAGAAAAGACCCCGATGGCAGCATTTCCACGGCTCCCGCGCCTGGAAAACGCCAGCTGGCAAAGGAAGTTGGTCAAACAGCATCTTTAAAAACGACCCCCACGCAAACATTGGCCCCCAAAGAAACAAACTTCCACAAACGGAACGAAACACAAAGCCCACGCTGGAAACCTTCCTTCTCGCACGGAAGTCATGTTGCTTCTTCCCCGCTTCTTTAAGTACCAGTTACAACAAATCATGTCAAAATGCTTCGATCAGTCACTTCTAGGCCTTGTTTTCAGAGAGGCTGAGCACTCATAATGCCTATTGAAATGGGGACTCAGCACCCCTGAAAATCGGGTCACTAGCTTGTGTCTTAATGAAGGCTGCATTTTAAACAGCCGGTTTATCCTTTGTCTCTTAGCTGACCAAGTGGAAACACTCTGCAATGGTTAGGGAATTGGATAAGTGGCCTCACCGGTTACAGTCTAGGACTTTGGACAGATAAATCCATTTTCCAATGTCTGAAGAGTTCTGATGTCCTATTTCCACCTCATTACCAGCCGGGGAAGACTCTGAAAAGCCCCAGAGGCTTCCGCCAGCCTCAGTTTTGAACCCTCTCTTCTTGGAACGCGACAGCCACGTCGTCCACCGCGATGCTTTCGACAATCGAGGACAGGGAGTGGAGGTTGTGGTCTTCAGAGGACTCATCGTTTAACAAGTGATCTGCGGAGAGCAAGAGAGGAAACCGTATGAAGGTGAGGGGACCACACTGCCAATGGAGGTGACTGAGGGAGACCCACGGGGAATGACTACGATCCAAGCAGCAGTTGCACCTGCAAGGGAAGGAACTAATTGCCTCAGGGCCAGTGCGCTGTCCAGAAAGCATTTGCCTTGATCACCAGCTCTGCCAGGCCATGGAAGATCGGCACTTAAGGTGTGGCTCTCCCATCCTTCTTTCAGCTGCATGGGTGTTGCAGTGAGTGAAACTTGCGCAGCTTTCCTGACCTGCCAGGAAAGGTGACTATTGTTCCCTGCTGTGATCCCCTGTTCTCGGCCCTGAACGCTTCAGAGGGGTGAGAGAAATGCTAAGCTGTGGTGGACACCGTAAGCAGCAGCTAGTTCCCACCCGCAAGGGCTTTCTAGGGTAAGTGATGAAATGTCAGAGCTGGTGAAACACACTCATGGGGTCCTGTGCACCGCATCTTAACACAGCTGAGTCATGAGACCAAACAGAGACTGGAAAACACTGAAAAGATGAGGACTGTTTCCTCATGTCCCCTCTTAGTCATCTCCTCTCAGAGGTAAAATGTACAAAATCATTAATGCTGTAGTAAAGGGAGATAATGTCTATTCACAAAAAGTTGCATGAGAGCAGGGGAATGTCCAATGAAACTGAAAGGCGGCAGATTCAAAACAGCTAAAGGAAATCCTCACGCTACAGGAATGCCCGGTGGAACTCACTGCCACAAGATCTCATTGATTCCAAAAGACTGGCAGGATTCAGAAAAGAGGGAGACATTTAGCATAAGTTGACCTGTAACTATGGGGTCAGGAGGAAGTTGTCCATGAGGGCAGGTTATCCCACAACTGCTAGTGAGGGTTTCTCCTTCTGAAACAGCTGGCACTGGCCACTGCTGGAAACAAGCCGGACCCTTGGTCTGATCGGTCTGGCATTTCCTAATTACCTATTGTCTCATGGACATCTCCGCTCTTGTTAGCAATTACTCCACTCACCTCTCTCTTCCCACTCAACGCTGTGGGAATATCAGCACTTGCTGACATGGGGAAAAGGCCTTTCAAGAAGCAAGGAATATGGCTGGCTGAAAATTTTCCGTTAAATCTTCTTTCCAACCGCAAATTGGATTTTTGATTAAATGAAAAACGTTGGGGTAAAGTGTCTGCTTTATGTGGAACATTTACCTTTTTTTTGTTGGGGAGAAAGAAACCCAAACCCTGCGGATTTGCAGCAGAAAATGGTTTCTAGGTGAATGTTCTTCAGTTTTCAGAATTTTTGGTTTTTTGGTTTTTTTTTTGGGGGGGGGGAGGCGGGGGGGAGGTTTCAACCAAAAATATAAAGCCGGAGTTTTTCTAGTCAGCCCCAATCCTGAATGTCTTTCAAGATGATATGAGTTAGCAGCTGGAACTAAGTAGGAACCAAAACCATCGGAGCAGCTGCTCTCTCCATTGCCAACTGCAAGTGGATCCCTCCATCATAACAGCCTGTGTCCTAAACCTATGTTGCTTCTACCCTCAATCAGTGCCGTCAGAATAACCCAGCCAGACAGGAAGCAATATGAACAGAAAAGAGCAGGGATCCTCCAGTCATCTCCCACCTCATCAGTTCTGTGCCATGGCTGAGGCCTCCTGAAGACTCAAGTGTTCCCTTCGGGCCTTAAATGCTCTAAACCCCTCGAGGGAAGGATGAGGTTCAGCTCAGGCGTTATAGCTGAGGTAAAGCTATCTTCCCGTACCCAGAAAGGGAAACCTGCAACTTGCAGTGACGCTGAACAAGGCTTCTGGGCAGCCACCTGTCTCCTGGATATCTGGACGCCCCTTGAGAACAGTGGAATGGGGCGGATGGCCTCTGGGCCCATCAAAAAGATAAGGCAAAGGGGAGACGGGGCCTGTTGGGAAGAGAGGAGGTTATGTGAGGAGAAGGGGCTAGGGAGGCCTTTTGGAGGGAGCTGTGTCCCCCAAAGCTCAGAGAATTTGGATAAACACCCAGTTCTCGGAGCTGAGCTCTGCAGCTTTTTGTCCTTCATCCCAGAGGCATTGGGGTGAAGAGGCCCCTCTGAGGTACGTGCTCTGCTTACCCCCAGGATTACTGCTGAACTCCAGTGGGGTGCTCCACTCTGGGCTGCAGGAGGCGCTGTTGGACCCACACTCACTGGCCACCTGCAATTAGGAGAAGACAATCACTGTTAGGGGTACTCCTGCCAAGAGCTCTTCCCTCACGCTGGGGGGCATCTCCCAGGGGTGCTCCGAAATGATCCACTCAGTTGGCCCAGATGGCCCTAGGTCTCCTCTCCCTCAATCCCAGTGAGACAAGCAAACCTGATTGAAAAATCATGTTCGGTCACGTTCGGGGCAGGGGATGGTATGTTTTTCTGTCGAGATAACTAACCCGAGAGTGCGATCTTGATGTAAAATCCTGGTGTAGATAGGACACCGTAGTTTTCACTTCGATGAAGCAAGTTGTGGTAAACCCCAGGAAGGGGAGAAAGGCTATAGGATTGATCTCATCTAGCTATATAGACGTAAAAACTACTTTTGCCTTGTCTCCACAACATTTTAACATCACCGTAACCATCTCGAATAAAAATCCACCAGTTCTTTGCAGTGAAGATATCGCCATGACTGCATTTTGAAAGAAGTTATTGTATAACAGAATCAAAGGCATTAGTGAAGCAGAATTCATCTTCTCTTGTATTTGTTTTTTCTGTGGTGATTTACATTGTTCCAACTAACCCACAAACATGATCTGGTTGAAAAATGGTAAGGATTTTCCAGGGGGGGAAATCAAACTTTTCCATTGTTGTTTTTTTAAAATAATTTTTCAACTGAGTTGAAATGTGTCATGTTTGATTTGTTTCAGAGTGAAAAGGTGGGTGACATTATAGCTTTTATTGGCCTAACTTCAGTTAGTGAGGCAAACTTTCAAGCCACACACAGCTCCTCTTCAGTTCTGTTCCATGTTTATTGGAATATGTCCATTTTGTTTGGCTTTTCATTTCCTTGGTTTTTGTGTGTGTGATCCCCATGGAAAAGGGGGATAAATGAAAAATATGGAGAAAAAACTAAAAAAAACCAAAACACAGTTTAAAATGTCAGTTCACAACAACACAATGTGCATTTTTCATTTGGACTTTTGTCCAAAAATAGAAAAATGCAATGGAAATGAATTTTTTCCCCAAAAATGTTAGATTTTACATTATACACTTAAAGTAAACACTTTCGATCAGTCCTACCAAGGAGTTGGGAGGAGGAGAAGAGGTAAGGTGGCTAAAATGGGTTAAAGAAGTTTGTAGCCCTGACCGTTTAACATAGCACTTGCCTGGTTCAGGTTGTTTTGGCAAGCAGTTTGTATTGATTCATTTCCATAGTGTAGGAGAAATCCATATAAATGTATTCCAATTGAGCATACTTTCTAGTTTTCTTGCCTTTGTTCCTATAGCTTTGTCTCCGCTGGTTGTTTACTTGTGGAGATTTTTCATAATTCTGATCATTATAATGAAAGAAAAGTAATGAAGCAAGCAAGAAAAAAATGTTTCACAGCCAGATCTGTGCCTCCACAGAACATGGGCAGCGAGATATTGCAAACAAAGAGCTCCTCCAGTGAGGTCCTGAACACCCTCGGCTCCTGTTGACCACTATAGGAACGTGAAGGGTGCTGAGCACCTCACAGGATTGAGCCCAGAATGCATTGCAGTCTTTCACATTTCCTAAAATATGCAAAAATGTCATGGAAGTTTTGCAGCATTGAGAACTCTATTTTTATCAAAAGTCTCATGATAGTATTTTTCTTAACTCTCCAGCTCCTGAAGTCAAGTGACTACATGGCTATATCTGCTGTCTTTTTGTTAAGAATCAGAGAGGTAGCCGTGTTAGTCTGGAATTGCAGAAGTGACAGAGTCCCGTGGCACCTTAAAGACCAACTAAAGTATTGAAGCATAAGCTTTGGTGGGCTAATACCCACTTTGTTGGATGCAAGCAGTGGAAGACTTTTTGTTGTTGTTTTAAAGCAAGTTTCTAGCCCCAGGGATTCCAGAGAAAAGCTTGACTGGACTGTAACTCTACTGGTTGAGAAACCAGAGGGCAAATAAAAAGAACCCAATGAGTATTATCTTTTAGAAATCTCATTGTTTTTCAGACAGTCTTGTGGTGGTGGGTACCCACCAGAGCTGGGTAAAGAAGGGATTTTCCAGCTCACTGGCCATTCCAAAACATTTTAAAATAAACCTGTCCAGTCAAACCAAAAACAAATTTTTTTCCAGGTTTTTTTAGGAGAATTGAAAAGTAGAAGAAAGAGTCAACATGAAACAAAATAGTGGGACCCAGCTCTAGCCTTGACTCGCGAGTTTTGAACCTGTACGGTTGGCCGTTCTGGTTCTGACACTCCGGGTTGGGCCCCGGTACCCTTGTGTGGCGCGTGGAGGGGCGCACTGAGTAGAACAAAGGTGCTAAACAGGTGGCCTCGTTCCCAGGCACACCCGCATCCTTTTGCCCTCTCCTTTGCCCATGCGCGGGGTCTTGCCCCTCAAGGTCCAAAGACAGTTCCGGGTGCCAGTCCGCATTTGCTGTAAGGATGCGCAGACATTTGCTCTGAGCATGCCTGGCTGAGCGGCCTTCCTATGAGACTAGCACGGGAAGTTCACTTTTTTTTTTTATTGCCTCCAGCATTTACTGCCCAAATATCCTGATTCAATGCACACAGCACGTACCGGATTCCCCGTTACGCGGCAGCCGCTCTAGCGACACAGAGTCCAGGCACAAGGTGGTTTTGCCAGAGCAAAGCAGCGAGAACATATTGGCAAATCCCGCCCTGACACATCCACCTGCAGGAAGACGTCCTAGGCACGATACAGTGACTCTTTCCGGGGCAATGCCATCTGCCAGGGGCTGTCTTGCTACGTGCTAAGCCCTTGTGAAAGAAGAAAGGACGGCACTTGCCCATACAGAGAGGAGCATTTCAAGAGCCCTCTTGGTTTCTTCGATGGCATTATCGGCAGCCACGAATTGTACCTGACCTAGCCTGAGGAGGAGCCGGGGGCGTTATTGTGAAAGGGGTTCTAAGGCATAGCAGGCATTTAATGCTGAAGAGCAAAACCGCTTTGGGCCCTGTGCCTGCTCGCACTGGCCAGGGGATCATCACCCGCTTTCTTGACTGGGCTCCATGTGCCCCTTTCTGGGTCACGTTTGCCAGCCTCCACTGTCAGCCCTTCTAGTCCAAGAGGCCGGCTATGGAAGCTGTGGACTCTCTATGGGTGGAGGCTGGCTATGGAAGCTCCAGTCTCCCTGGGCGGGGCGGTGGGCACTTACCCCTGGCTGCGAGGCGGTGCTGCGGTAACGCAGGTCCCTCTGCTCCCGCTCCTGCTGGTTGAGGGTGCTGAGCAGGCTCTGCAGGCGCTCGATGTACTGGATGGCGCTGCGCAGGATCTCCACCTTGGGCAGCCGCTGGTTGGGGTTGAGCAGCGTGCTCCGCTTCAGGGCCTCGAAGGCCTCGTTCACCTTCTTTAACCGCCGCTTCTCCCGCAGGGTGGCGGCGCGGCGCCGGTCGACGGAGACCGTTTTCCTCTTGCAGACTTTGCACGCCCAGGGCAGGCACTGGCCGGGGCAGTGCTCCGGCAGGGGCGAACCCTTCTCCTCCAGCCCCGTCCTGCCCTCCGGGGACAGCCCCAGGCCCGGCCGCTCCTGGTACCCCCCCTGCTCGTAGCCCTGCAGACGGGAGCTCAGATAGTTTTCGCCCTCGTAAAATCTCTGGTCGGGGAAGAAGTAGGGGTTGGTCTCGAAGAGCTCCATGGCAAATGGGGAGCAGCCTCCGCGGCGTATGCGGATGAGCAGCGGCTGCTCTGTCTCCGAACGCCAACTGTTTGGTGGCATTTAAACCCTGGCGCTGGCATTAAATCACGGAGATAAATATAGAAAAACCGAAAGGAAACCTGAGCCGGCCCTAAGCTGCTGCCTCACATCAAAACTTGTCCGTCTGATTTCATGTGCTCTCCCTGCGGGGATTAGGCTGGCGGGGGGGACAGGGGAGCTGGCATGTGTTGGACAGCGGCTCGGCCACCTCGCGAACAAGGGCCTCGTTTGAGTCCTCGGTTCTTCTCTCTGCTGCGATGTCGATGAGCAGGCGGCTCCCGGGGCTGGCAGCTCCGCACGGCATTCCTGTGTCATCTGCTGCCTTCAGTTACTGCTCCCGGCCCAGGGCTAGGAAGGAGCAGGGCTGGGCCTGGCCTGCACTGGGGAGAAAGGCCAGCTCAGCTCCCAGCTCTGACGGGGGCAGGCCCTCGGGTGTCCCTCACACCCCAAGTCCTGCCCGCACTGCCCCACACCGCAAGGTTTCACTGCCCCTCCCCTCACGCCCTGCTCTGCCCCGAACGGCAGGTCTGCCCGGCCTGGAGCCTCACACACTCCTCCTCCCCTCACTGCCCACCCCACTCTGCCCTCCCCTCACACCCTGCCCCACTCTGACCCTCCACTCATACTCCACCCTTCCCTTCCCCTCATGCCCCACTCTGCCTGGAGCCTCACACTCTGCCCCTCCCTTCACATCCCACCAAATTCCACCCCTCCACTCATAGCCCACCCTTCCCTTCCCCTCATGCCCCACTCTGCCCCTCCCCTCACTGCCCACCCATGTCTCCTCTCTCCTCACACCCTGCCCCACTCTACCCCTCCACTCATATCCCACCCTGTCCCTCCCTTCACACCCTGCACTTTTATCTTGATGCTCACACACTCTGCCCCGCCCCTCCCCTCACATCCCACCTCGCTCAGTCCCTCCCCTCACACCTCTCCCATCCTGCTCCACTCATCACCTCCCCTCTCCTCCTCCTCTTCACCCCTCATGCACTCTGCCCATCCCCTCACCACGTGCCTATCCGATTGCCCACTCTGACTCACTGCGCCTCTCGTCCCACCAGTCTCTGCCTGTCACATGCCCCTCAGCCTGGCCCACCTCTCTGTCTCTACCCCTTGGGTCCCCCCATCCTTTCACGGGCTGTTTCTGTGACTCACTGCTGTCTCTGACACTCCAGCTGGTCTCTCCAACCCACCTTCTCACCAGCCTGGCTGGTCTCTTGACTTCAGGCCTTGTCCTGCAATTCCCCCACACACCCAGAAAGGCCAGCGCAGCCAGAGGATGTGGCAGGACTGTACGCGGGGAATCGAGCCTTTGGTTTGTACCAAACACTGCATGAGCGCTGATCTCACCGCATCCCGGCTCCCTCTCGGAGCGTCACCTTTGCTGGGGCCAGGCTGGTATGCTCGCTGGGGCTTGTTACTCTTCTCCTTCCCTCTGTCACTGCTACCCATCCACCCCGCTACATACCTATCTATCTATCCATCCCTGCCAATACTCGTCCGTCCCGCCATCCCCTACACACCCATATATCCATCCATCCCCCTACTCATCCATCTATCCATCTCCAACCCATCCCTCCATCCATCCCTGCCAATACTCATCCGTCCCGCCATCCCCTACACACCCATCTATCCATCCATCCCCCTACTCATCCATCTATCCACCTCCAACCCATCCATCCATCCATCCCTGCCAATACTCATCCGTCCCTGCCAATACTCATCCCCCCTACACACCCGTCTATCCATCCATCCCCCTACTCATCCATCTATCCATCTCCAACCCATCCATCCATCCCCCTACTCATCCATCTATCCATCTCCAACCCATCCATCCATCCCCCTACTCATCCATCTATCTATCTCCAACCCATCCATCCATCCATCCCTGCCAATACTCGTCCGTCCCGCCATCCCCTACACACCCGTCTATCCATCCATCCCCCTACTCATCCATCTATCCATCTCCAACCCATCCATCCCTGCCAATATTGGTCCATCCCGCCATCCCCATACGCACTTGTTCAGCCAGCCCTCTACGTACCCTCCCCTCCCTCCTCACAACTCGTCTATCCATCCATCCCCTTACTCATCCAACTATCCATCTCTGTACACATCCACCCATCCATCTCTACCAATACTTATCCATCCCCCTACACACCCATCCCTCCTTCCTCACACTCACCCATCCAACCTCCACATACTCATCCATCTATCCATCTCCATACATATCTATTCGTCCATCATCGAGGCCCTACACATCCATCCATCCGTCCATCCTCACACTCATCCATCCATCCATCCCTCCACATGCTTATCCAGCCAGCCCCCTACACACCCATCCCTCCCTCCTCTCTCATCCATCCTTTCCTCCATCTCCTACACATCCGTCCATCCATCCCCGTAATCATCCATCTATCCCTCTCCATACACATCTATCCATCCATCGCTGCCCGTGCTCACCCATCCATCCACATACTCACCTACCCCTTCCTCCAGTGGTCCCCAAGCTCTCCATCCTCCCCATTATATTGCTCCCAGCAGAAACCCGAGGAAACAGGCCAGGCTCAAGGTGCTGGAGATTAGCCAGTGTCCTATGGTTTATTAAGCATTTATATTGTGGTAGCACCTAACGACCACAACCAAGTTGGACCTCGCCGTGCTAGGCACTGTACAAACATCCCCAGTCAGTGTCCATGCAGAGCAGCCAGGAGTCCAGCTTTCAGGCTAGATTTTCCAAAGAGCTCAGCCGGCTAGGTACAGAGCTCTTCTGGGAATCTGGGCCCACATCGGGACGCGATGCTCAGGGTATCCCCTGGGAAGGATGAAAGGCAAAGCAAACAGTTGTTGCAAGGAGGGTAGAGATTCTGCGCTGGATGTGTACAGAAGTAAGCCATCCCCTCCAACAGAGGAGAGCATCTTATTGATACGAACACTTCCCCTTCCTCTGCGCTCTCAAACAGGGCAGACATTAACTAAGGGACTTCTCCGCTCCCCTGTGTGTTCTCTGGGAAACTGAGTCATTGAGTGCAAACAGCAAGGGCAGGATTCTAGCCAAGCCACCTGCTCTGGTCACAAGGCCACATCTCTCTGTCTTTGTCTTTAGTTCAGTGTTGATTATTTTTGCATTGGGAACGTATGAAACTTCCAACCATCTTCTCCCATTCAGGGAGAGCCATTCGCCTGCTCCAGGCCAAATACCAGCGGCGGGATTGGTCAGTGGAAAGAATGCCAGCGAAGGGAAGGGCAAAATGCGATAATATTTTCCTTGCCCAAATCCCCACCCACAGTGGGAGGAACTTGCAGTTTAACATTCACTTCTTAAACTCCCAGTGACTTCAGGCCGACCTCAGGCAGATTTAGGATCTGCTGCTGGTACAGGCAGAAATCAAAGCTGTTTGTGTCTAAGGACTGGCCCCTTTCCGGTGCCGCCGCCCCCGATCTGCGACCACTGGAAAGGTGGCACCCATTCAACTTCTAAAAAGAGGTAGTGTCATGAACTGGTGGATGGGATTGTGGCCCTTCCCAGTCCAAATACTGCCCATGGGTATGAGAGATCTCCCATTCCCAGATAGATCCCCATAGGCTGTAAGGTCCAACTTTCCCCAACTCCATGCATGTGTTCTTCTTATCCCTGAAGGGTGCTTAGCCCCTCCCCAAGTGTGTTACCAGTGTGCAAGCCCTTCAGTAGGATAGGAGCACCCTCAGGGATTTAGGATAATTTGGTTTGATCCCTTCCAGGCTCACTGCCCCAGCGGCTGCAGTCCATATGAGTTTCTCCCGAGTCTGGCCCAGACCAAGCCCTCTGCCAGTATGATCCCCGATGGTGATTGCTGTGGGTGGGAGCCTTTAAAACATTGCTCACAAGAGTATGGGGAACTGGCCAATGCACCAAGGCCTTCTGATAAGGTGCTGAAAACCACAGGCCCTGTGTCTGGGCGATGCGTAATCCAATCCCCCTTGTTCTGAGGGCTAAACTCCGGGGAAGTGTGGAAGTCTCCTAGCCTCTGAGGTTTCATGGCAAATAGTTATACAAACTATAAAACCATTGGAAGAACAATAGCGACACAACGAGTGGCTTGACACGCCGGGTAGCTCTGGAGTCATCTCTGGCCTGGTAGGGATAAGGAAGAGAATTATTTAAATATACCCGAAACAAAAGCAATCCCGGCAGCGGTGCAGGTCCGTTACAAGAGAGAAGCAATACAATGGACAGGAATGATTAAGAAAAGGCAGACGTGTTCTTCTGTGTTTGGAAAGACGCGGATGATGTATTCGCAGCTAACGGTGCTCACGAAATACTCTCCATTCCAACACTAGCTAGGGAAGATGCTAAGCAGTATCTACTGAAGTTAAACATTTATAATTTGCAGGGTCAGATAACTTGCATGCAAATGTAATAGAAGAATTAGCCTTGGAGCTCTCCGAGCCGTTGATTTTGATGTTGAAAAGAGCTCTTTGGACCATTGATGCTGATTTCTAACTAATCTTGGAATACTGGGGAAATTCCAGGGAATTGGATCCAGGGTAGTCTGACATTGATCCCAGACAAAATCATGGAATGGCTGATGTGAGAGGAATGGCAGTATAATTAATGGTTGGCAGCGTAATTAATGTCAATCCAATGTGGTTTTATGGAAAAGAGGTCTTGTCTTGTTGTTCATTCCCAGCTTCTGGCAAACAGAGGCTAGGGACACCGTTCTAATAGCCATTGATGCACCTATCCTCCATGAACTTTAGTTCTTTTTTGAACCTTGTTATAGGCTTGGCCTTCACAATATCATTTGACTCTACGCTTTCTTTCACATATAGTGCCCCTCCCCCAGAGGCAGAACCTGTTCTGTCCTTCCGATATATTTTATAGCCTGTCCCATTGATTATCCTCAGTCCACCATGTTTCTGTGATGCCTCTTATATCAATATTCTCACTGAGGTTGAGGCCCTCTAGTTCACCTATCTTATTATTTAGACTTCTAGCATGTGTGCATAAGCCCTTTAAAAACTTGTCACCTTTTTAGCTGTCTGCCATTCCATGATGTAATTGAATGGGGCTCTTTTTCATTTGTCTGATGAGATCGGAGAGGAGGCCTGGTAGTTTGTAACTACCAGAGGCAAGAGGATGAAGTGGTATTCTACACAGCTGGAGGCAGGGGAAGACTGGCAGGTTGTGCCCACTAGAGAGAAGAGAACCAGCGTGCATGCCACACGGCTAGAGGTTTCCAGTTGGTACCGGGTTCTCAGTATGGAAACTGCAAAAGATCTCTCTGAAAAGCCAGTTGATTGAATAAAATGGAGAGGTGCATGAGGACACACCTGTGGATGGCTGTTCTGCCCGACCTGTCAGGAAATCAAGCTTACCCACAACGAGATTTTCAACCATCCAAGACAGATGAACCCCGTTGGAGATTCAATACTATGACGAATAGAAAGAACATTCTGCAAGTGACAGGTGGACAACAGGAGAACGTGCCAGAGCCAAAACAGAGGACTTCGCTCGAAGCTTGGATCAATGTTCCCTCTCGTTTTTGACAGGCCGAGTGTGCAAAAAATTTCTTCTGTGCAAATTTTTGTGCATGCGGTGTTCTGCTGTGTGGGCGGGGTTTAGGATCTAGGTATGCACGCACACACATCCTAGCTGGTATTCCTGAAACTCGGTCACATGACTGTAATGTTATAATCAAGGTGTAACCGCTTTAGGACAGGTCAAGTGGGCAAACGTGAAGGGCACTTGTGCAAAGTGGATTACCTGTTTCTAAGTATGGAAGTAAGTGACTTTTATACTTATGGATTAATGTTCAAAGACCGCACAAGATGGGGCACTAGTTGGTGTCTGCTACAGACCACCAATCACGCTAGAGAACAGGATAACTTTTTCAAGAATAGCAGCCGTTTGTCTGTATCCATAAAGAAAGCGAGGAATACTTGTAGCACCTTAGAGACTAACTAGTTTATTTCAGCATAAGCTTTCGTGGGCTATAGCTCACTTCATCGGATGCAAGCTATAGCCCACGAAAGCTTATGCTGAAATAAACTAGTTAGTCTCTAAGGTGCTACAAGTATTCCTCACTTTCTTTAAGGATAACTTTTGGTTCTTTAAACAATGTGTACGGGGAAAACTTTTGGTTCCTGTCTACAATTTGTTGGGGAAAGAGCTGTGTGATTGTGGGGAAAAAATTTTTTTAATCAAAATGACTTGTTTCAGCAGTTTTGAAACAGTTTGGATCTTTTTGTTTTGCTTTGAAACAGTGTTTCCATTAGAAATCTAGCTTAAAACCCACACAAACAAAAGGGGGTGAAAAACACATGAAAACAACCAGAAACAAAACAAAAAAACCCACCAAAACTCTTCATTTTGGGCTTGAACAAAATGTTTGATGTGATCCCAAACTTCTCAGTCTTTCGTGCTGTTGAGCAATTTGTGTAGGTGGGGGGAGGGAGGAGATTTTTTTTTGGTTCGGCCCCTGAACTGAAATATCTTTGCTCAGCTGTAGCGGTAACCCATCGGGGGTACGTCTCTACTTGCAGCGGCGTGTAGAGTACCAACACGGCACGCCCAGCTAGCATGGGGATAAATAGTGTAGACGGTGAGGCACAGTTTAGGGGAGCAGTGTGCCTGATGCATCTGAACCCCCAGGTACGGACCCTCGACAGCTCTCTGCACGCCCAAGCAGCGGCTCCCATGTCTACGCTGCTGTTCTTGGCAGGGTTGTGTCCTGCTGCTTCCCTGTTGCTAGAGCCAGTAGCTACACAGGCAACACCTGTTCTCTACATGCTGCCCTGAGTGGAGACCTAGCCTAGGAGAGCACCTCTGCAGGTCATCTAGCCTTAGCTAGCTTTCACTCTTGGTCATCAGGATGCTCCAAGATCTGAGGGATGGGGGAAGGGGGGAGCCCCTTTTTGCGCCTTGAGAGTGGGCAACCAGGCAGCAGGCCAGGGCGGGTGTGCGGAGACGGTTCGTGTTCCTTTCTAATTCTGAGCTGGCTGGGGATTAGGGCTCCGCTGCCTGCTGTCAGGTTAGCCTGTGATGGATGGTCACTGATGGTAACCGCACAAAGGCGACTCTGTGTGTTTGTGTAAGAGGCGAGCGTGTTCCGATCCGTCACGGGCTGACCTTACGGTGTTCAAAGGCGGAGGGAGGCTGGAAGGCCCAGGCAGGGGCTGCTCACACGTTCACAGCCAGGGAGGAGAATGAGTCACAGGCCCCAGTCTAAAAATACCAGTCCATTGAGAAAACCGCAGAGATCAACGTTGCCCCTTGGTCCCCCCGGGTTTGGACCAGAGGCCCGACCCTCGGAGACGGCTTCCAGGAGCAGGGTTCAAATCTGCGTCCGTGTTTTGATGCAGAAAGACAAAGCAGGCTGCAGAGCTTCTCTGCGGCGTGCTGTGTTATGGCAGGAAATCCCACTCCTCCCAGCAAAGGAACAGCCCGCAAGCAGCTTCCCCTAACATGGAGGAGATGGTTCCCCTCGCCATGTGTCTGCTACAGCTCTGATTAGACGCACGCAGGGACCCCCAGGAGCTCGACTCCTTCAGAAATAGCCCCTTGGTTTGGATCCTTCCTTTTGTATTCCCTGAAAACCTCAAAGGTTTAAAACAGACGCATCGTAGCCCTAGCTGAGCCGCTTTGCCGTTCGACCAGCCGGCGCTGGCGTCTTTCATCTGTGATCGCCTTCTGGGCAACGGCACAGATCAACCGCAGCAAAAACCAAACGGGTACCAGGTGGAATAACAAGCACCAGATGCTGGAGGGTAAAAAGAAAGACCATCGCCCACCTACCAGGCAGGCAGGGAGTCTGGAGGCACCTCGCACAGATTCCTGCTGGCGGGGGCGAGAACACAAGAATGTGTTCAACCGAACTGATTGACGTGTTGTTTGAGCTGAAGGGCAAAAGGGGAGGAGGAGATGTAGGGAATTCTTCTACTTCTGGGACAGTTGGGTCACTTGGTGGTTCCCTGATCTGTTCATTCCCTCTGAAGTCCCTGGCATTGGCCGCTGTCGGAAGACAGGAGACTGGGCTAGATGGACCCTTGGTCTGACCCAGTGTGGCCGTTTTTATATTCAGTTCACCCTCTTTGGATGCTGCTTGATAGACCCTGCTGGACTGTCTTGTATTTGGCTCAGGAATCATAGAATATCAGGGTTGGAAGGGACCTCAGGAGGTATCTAGTCCAACCCCCTGCTCAAATCAGGACCAATCCCCAACTAACTCATCCCAGCCAGGGCTTTGTCAAGCCTGACCTTAAAAACCACTAAGGAAGGTGATTCTACCACCTCCCTAGGGAACCCATTCCAGGGCTTCACCCCCTCCTAGGAAAAAAGTTTTTCCTAATATCCAATCTAAACTTTCCCCAACTGCAACTGAAGACCATTACTCCTTGTTCGGTCATCTGCTATCACTGAGAACAGTCTAGATCCATCCTCTTTAGAACCCCCTTTCAGGTAGTTGAAAGCAGCTATGAAATCTCCCCTCAGTCTTCTCTTCTGTAGACTAAACAATCCCAGTTCTCTCAGCCTCTCCTCATAAATCGTGTCCTCCAGGCCCCTAATCATTTTTGTTGCCTTCTCTGGACTCTTTCCAGAGGAAGTTTCTGAGGAAGATACCTCAGAGGAACAAGTTTGGGATCTTTTTGCCAGGCCTTTTCAAAAACAATTCCCCGCGGAAGTGGCCCCCTGGCTTCCGGAGGGGCTGATTTGCAAAGCACCATAGGTGAGATCCACAGGCCCCCTCCTCTCAGGGACCCCATGCCTCTGCCCCTCGAGTCCCCTCGGCTCTCCGGGCTGCCCGACGTCTATTCCTGCCGCTCTGACAATGACAAGTTGTAACATATTTGGGAGCAGCTGCTCCTTGTGCAGAGATGCCTGGCCCCGCTCCCTCCACCCCCGCGCCCCTGCCCTGGAATGCGGCACAGCCCCTCTCCCTGTGCTCGGAAAGGCAGGATTTCCGACATGCCTGCTCGGGAGAGCTTCGGCCTGTAGTGACGGGAACAGGTGCGCGGCAGAGGTGGGGCCGCAGCCAGCGCCCCTCGTTCAGAGGCCGCTTTGCCCCCCCCAAAGAGGCGATGCCCCAGGCGTGCATGGAACTTGGGATCTGGAGTAACTGCCCATGTAACCCACAGCCTGGGCTGCAGCTGGCCTGTGTTGGGGGAAGGCTCTTTCCTTTCTCTAGGGCAGTGAGGGCCTGGATGGGGCCCAGGAAGGGAGCCCCTGGTTAAAATCCCACCAGCAGATCAGTATGGGTTGTCGGTCGGTCTGTCTCTCCAGGTTCTTGTGCAGTGCCCGTCTCTGTAGTATCCGGGCACCTGCTAATGGTGGAACCACAATGCCAGGAATGCTGCCAGGCAGTTCCTTCCCCGCAGCCAGGAGCTGGAAGTCACTGGGAGACCTGATCTGTGTGCTGTGCGCGCGCCCGCATGGATCTGTCGGCTGGAGTTCCTGGGGGGAAAGCCCTGCTCAAATGGGGGACCATTGCTCACAGTTCCCCAAGCAGTCGGTTCTGAAGGTAGCTGTGCAGTTTGGACGTGGCTCTCCGACCTTGTCTGTTGCACTAGCGAATCCCCCTCTGCTTGTTGACCGTGTCCCGGCTCCAGGGGGTTGTCACTGATGTGAGGTGTCTCGTGAAGCTCAGGGCCTGTCCTCTGGAGGAATTTGAACCCCCCCGGCCAGAGACCTTGCACTGAACTCAGTCTTGGGCAGGGCGTCGGGGCAGAGAGCGGAGCGGGGGGTTGGGGGGGAGAACAGACGTGCTGACTGTGGATCATGGGGCTGGGCAGGTGTGTAGCTGGAGCAGTTCCAGGGATATGTGGTACAATACGCGGGTTCCTGCCTTAGTCAGGTTTGTGATGGGATCAGGGCGTGATCCTCAGGTGGAAGTTGGTGTATTTACTGCCGGGGCCTTTGAGGAGGGCTTTGGGGAGCCCCGACGGACCTTGGGGAGGGAATAACTTCAGGGCAGATGCTCCTCTCTGAACCTGCCCCCATCCTCACGGGATCAAGGTGCGGTGGCTGAGTGGTTAAGGCACTTGACCACAGTGGGTGTGTGTCTTGCTCACTCCCACAGGCCGCCTCCAGTTCAAACCAGCTGCAAGCTGGGTATCTGACCCTTGGGGTCAGGGCAGTCACAGGTGGTCGGAAGTGATGCTGGCCGGGTCACTCCCTGAGCACCGCTGGCTCTGTTCCTGACGTGCCGTCACCCAAAGGGAAAATGCCCAGCAACCTGCCAATCTGCTATTCTCGCCAGAGTCTTAACGTCAGAGCCACGCGCGGGGTGGAGAGATAATGAAACCCAGCGGTGTGCCGGAGCTCTGATTCCTGAGGATCTCCATTGGCTATTGCTGATGCTTGTGTGTGGAGAGAGAGAGAGAGCACACTGACACCCAGAAACACCAGGGCAGCCAAGGCGCTCCGGGCGGTGCCTCTGACCGGTCCACGGAAGAAGAAACTGTTTTATAACCAGAAGCATCTGCAGGGTCAGAAAGCCAGCGAGAGTCAGAGGTTGCTGTTCAGTAACAGATGGCAGAGGGGGCCGAATCGGTCGGGGTAGAGCTGGCTGGGAAGCTGAAATCTCTTCCTGCCAAACGGTCCCTGGGTTTGAAATGTTTTTGTCCTGAATTGTGACGAAAAGTCAAAACTGGGGTTGGTGTTTCCCCCATTTCTGGAGAATGGAATTTTTTACCAAGACTCGTTGTGCCCCTGTATGTTGGCGCAGGAAGCCAAATGACGCCTGTAGTCACATTCAGACCTTTTCACCACAGCTAATGCAAAGCGACTCCAGTGGAGATGTTGACGGCATGATACGGATGGAATACAATGAAGGAAGATGTAGGCTACCTAACAGGAAAAAATGGCGTTATGATATATATTGGACTGAGGGATTTATTTATTGGGCGGATTGCCAATACTTTGGAGGACAGAGCTAAAATTCAGAGGGATCTTGAGGAGTTGGAGAACTGGGCTATAGACAACAGAAAAGACAATTGTGAGGTGCTACGTTTAGAGAAGAAAAACCAAATGCCCAAATACAGAATGGGGGCTAACCGGCATGGCAGCAGCACTGCTGAGAAGGGTGTGGGAGCTGTGGTAGGTCACAACCTGCGCATGAGTCCGCAATGCGACGCTGTGGCAAAACAAGCAGATGCAATTTTAGGTGCATTAACGGCGGTACGGCAGGCAAGTCCGAGGAGGCGATAGTACCGCTCTACTCAGCGCTGGTTAGGCCGCAGCTGAGGACAGTGTCCAGTTTTGGTCACCAATGTCTAGAAAGGATGGAGAGAAAATGGAAAGGATCCGGAGGCGAGTGACACAGATGATGCAATGAGGTTTGAGAACCCCTGGACTAGATGACCCTGGTGGTCCCTGCTAACTCTGTGATTCTAAGCACGTGCACCGATGGCAGCAGAAAACCCCAAAACCTAGCAAGAGTCATCAAAGACCCATCCAAAATTGGTATATGCTGCAGACCAGTGCAGGCTGGGCCACACTCCCGTTGCAGACCGCGTACTCTCTAGCAAACTCTCTGAGCGGGGGTTTAAAACAGGCTTCAGCTCCACCAGCAGCCAAGTTCTTTTCAGCACCAGTCGAGGAGGGACCCGGTAGCGATTCCGATTGTCGTCCATGGGCCATTTTCCGAGTGTTCGGAAGATCCGGAGAGTCTGGCTGTCGGAACGGGACGACAGGTGGGTCTGGGGAGGAAGCGCTGTGAATGTGAGGGATTCATGAGCCACAGACACGTGGTGGCTGGGAGATTCCGAGGGGAGACAGCTGTTCGGGCACTAGAAGAGACAGCAAAGGGGGACGGGTGGGTTCAGCCCGGTGTGGCTCTCCGGAGGAAGTTAGGAGGTGGGAGTGAGCACCGTAGAGATGGGAGACGGGGAGCTACGGTTGAAGGAATGAGCCCTGGAGACTAAGCGTGGGACGGGGAGAGAAGTTTGCCTGCAAGCGTTTCAGGCGGATGTGCTGTCCCGGGACACGGGGAGCTAGTGAAGGAATGAAGAGGGGAGGGGGACAGCTACAGTGGAAGATCTCGCAAAACTTCCAAGGCAGAGTTATCGCAGGCTAAGTCCTGGCCGAGTGCCGTGTGTGCAGCCCAGCCCGACGTCCCCTGACCTCAACAGGCACCTGAGTGGGCCCTAGCGGAGCCCAGACCTCGAGGGGCCAAGCCCTGGATGACTGGACAGAGCTGGGGGCTCAGCAGGAGGCTGACAGCCACGAGAACGGGCTGAGAGCTGGCCAGAGCGACCAGACCCATTGCGATAGGCCTGGCCCCACCCGGCACCAACTGGCTTCCACCCGCCCCCTCTCCTCATCGCACAGGGTGTGGGCAGCCATGCTCTGCTTCACCCAGCGCCTTGCCCCTTCCCCAGACATTTATATTCCTCCAAGCCCTGGGTCTGTGGGGCGGGGGGAGGAGGGGGTGTCCGAGTTCCTGGATGGGAGCCAGGCCCTGTCTCTCGTAGCACCGAGCATTACAAGCCCACTGAGTCACGTTTGAATGCTCAGCTGTTGCGTGTTTCTGCATGTGGTGTCAGGCCCGGTCAAGTAGCTGCAAACCTGCGTCTGACCCTATAATCCTGGCCCAGCGACAAGTGTGCCGGGCAGAGTCCTGCCCCCTTGGCAGCACCCTGGCATTTCAGTCCGGGCCCGAAGCAGGGGAATCCCAGTCACGCCCAGCTCATTCCCTGCTCCCTCGGAGTCGGCCATTCCCCCCTCCCCACGCCCCTTTTCAGCCTGCTTCGCTCCCACTCTCCCAGCTCTGGCTTCAAACCTTCACCAGGACTGGGTTTGTGCCCCACTCCTCCCTTCAGAGTCCCTGGGCAGACTCAGGGACAGAGCCCCATCTCAGCGTCCCCTCTCCCACTCCCCATGGCCTGGGTCCTCTCCCTGGTTCACACAGGGCCCCTTGCAACGGAGCCTCTTACGGGGGTCGGGCAGGCTGGGGCCGGTGACAGAAACCTGGCAGATCTGGGCGAGGCCCTTTCCACTTGTCGCGATGGTGTTAGACTGTGTCTCCTGGGGGTCCCCTCCGGAATAGTTCCCAGTGCAGTAGAGCACACTCAGTCGAGCTCACGCGAAGGTCCTATGGCCGGCGTTAGGTGGGAGGTCAGAGTAGATGATCACAGCGGTTCCTTCTGGCCTCAGTATCACGAATCTGTGTGAAAACAGGGCCCGGGGGTGTTGAGGGAAGGGTAAAGTAATGACACTCTGGTCTCCATCACGACCTCTGTCCCTGGGGTCATCCCATGGCTGGAAGCATTCAGCGTGGGAGACCATACGTTCACCTGAGGCCTCTGCCACTCGGCTCCTACGCAAGTGAGGTCTGAGCGCCTAGGGGAACAGTTCGGACAGCAAGTCCGCCTGGGCTACTGAACAGCTGATGGTACGTCAGTGAAACCGAGAGCTGTGGATAGACCTGAGGGGCCCAAACACCCCGCCGTCCATCTGACAGTCCCTCCCCTCCCTGCTCTCAGAGCTGCTCACCCCTTCTCATTCAGCCCAGCTCATGGCTGGGTGCCACCGTCTGCTCCCATGTCATCCATTGCTTCTGTCCCCGTGTCTAACCTCCGGAGGGCCCTGGGATTATTTCTCGGCCTTCGCTGGCCGGTGTGACTTCCCCCCGGTCTGCGAATGTCACCAATGCGCCGCCTCGTCCAGAGAGAGACTGCAGCTGTCCAATTACACTGGGCCTACGGCCGACCCTGGCTAGATGAGACACCCTCACAGAACCTGCCTCTCTGCTGTTCATTGCTACAGTCCTTCAGCTCATTTTCAGGCCGTGCTCCGGTGTTCCCATCCCCGGCAGTCGGGTTTAAGTCAGGGAGTAAAGGCCAGGCCTGCCCTAGATAGTTTTACCAGAACGCCTGTGTTGGTCAGGTGTGGAAAACACCACATCCCCAACATAGGGGGTTTGCACCAATGTGGTGACAGGAAAGAGGTCCTATGGGCTTAGCTAAAGCCATTCAGGGAGGTGTTTCTATGCCATCCGTCGGCGTCTGCTGCGTCCACACTAGGGAGTTCTGCCAGGGTAACTCTCCTGATCGAGCTGGGCCGGCAGAGCCCGGGCAGGGCGACGCACCTGGAGGGAAAGGGAGAAACCCCATCTGGTGCTTTTCTAACACGCAGCCACGTAGCCCCCGTTATGTCTCCGTCCCGCACAAACGTGGTAACTCCGTGAGGAGACGGGATGACGTGCTCTGGCGTGACTAGCCCTCTACTAGCCCCGTCTGGCCTGCTGCTTGTAGCGTCCTTACCCTCTAGATAGTTACAGCTCTGATCCTGATGTTTGTTCCTTTCTTTCACTAGGTGGGCTCGCTCTGTGCCGCAGCTGGAGTGGAATAAGGGATTCCTGGCACTGCAGTAGACTATGGGGTAAGCAAAGCTTGCTGGCCACTCTATTGGGTTAGGGGTGCTGTGCGGGGGAAGGATCTGGGATGCTCCATGGGCAGTTCGGGGGGATGGGATTCAGGAGAGCGGGCTGCTCATGTGATTTCTTCTGAGGGAGAGGGGTGCCAGGGAGAGGGGTGCGGAGGTGCCGAGACTGGATCCAAAGGAGGAAGAGGGGAGGAATTTTGCCTCCCTGTTCTCCTCCTCCTCCCCCTTAAAAATTGGGAAACGGTGGCAATCCGGGATGAAGGGGGGGAGAAAGGGACAATTGCTTTCGCCAGCCAAGACACGGGTGCGCTGGGGGGCCCGGGGGCTCCTTTTCAGAGTTCGGGAGCAGAAGGGGTAACGGGGGTTGCCAGGAGAGAGCGCCTTCCTCCAGCGGGCAGGGCGTCCCAGGGCCCTGTGCAAGTCTGGTTTGCGGGATCAGGAGACAGCCCCCAGTGGGGCCCTCCCCTGGACAGGGGTGCTTAGGCGCTACCGTAATACACAGTGATGGTAACTGAGAGGCCGACCTAAGGAAATGCCACAAAGCCCCTTGGCTGAGCAGGCAGCTGTGCCCAACCACAGCAGGTAAGGGGGAGCCAGGCCTGCCAAGGGGCCGCGGTCACCGGGGGTTGCCCTGGTTTCAATAACCCAGTGCCCGAGTGATGAATGGCTGCGGATACAGCCTGTTGGCTGGGAGAAACACCAGCCTCTTGCCACCGTGGGGCGCTGTGCAGAGCGGATTAAGAGCAGGGGAGGGCAGCTGATATCTGGCTGCTCCCTGTCCCCTCCCTCAGCTGCTCCTAGGTGTGAGTACAGAGCGGACCAGTGTCCGGCCTGCTCAACCCTGCCAGGGCTCCGAGGGTCTGCATGGCCCATCTCACCCTTCCCCAATGCCCAGGAGGGACAGAGACACTGGCTGTGGGGCAGGCAGGATCCGTGGGATACTGGGGGGCAGGCACAGCAGGGGTAGACCTACGGGAGAGGAAATGGGGGGATCTCTCTGAGCTGATGGAAGCCGGGGTTTCCTGGGGGAAAAGCCAAGCCCCTTTCTGAGGACATGCAGAAGCCTCATGCCTCCGTGGGGCAGATGGGCAGTGAGCGGGTACAGGCCCCCCAACGAGACAACAGCCACAGCATGGGGAGGGAGCAGAGGATCCGGTCTTCCCCAGGTTCTGGTAACAAACTTCTCCAAAACCTCTGACTGCGGGCAACCCCCTCCCGTGATGCTGTGCCAACACTAGAGGGCAGCCGCAGCCTAATTCTAGGGATACTGGTCAGTATCTCTGCAATTCCCGACCAAGCGCCCGGATTGGGTGGAATTGTAGCCACGTTGGTCCCAGGATATTAGAGACACAAGGGCATTTCCTGCCCACTGGGCACAGGGGTAAATGAACTGTAGATGCAGGGCAGGGGGAACCAGGCCCTTCCCTTGGTCCATTTACACTCTGTTTGGAGAGCTGCCAGTGCTGCTACTCCTGAGTTCTCCAGGGTAAAACTATCCCTGGGGTAACCCTGCGTGAATCCACTGATGTCACAATAGGGATGAGTCCGGCCTTGAGGTTTTCACACCCAATGGGCTAAACCTTAGTCCCAGCTCATTGTCCATCTCGAGGGCTGATGGACACAGCGGGGTGGTTTGCTGATTGAGGGCTGGGTACCAGCGGAGAACAGCTTCTGGGGTGTGGCTCTCCGTAATTAGCATTGCTGCGATCCTTCCACCCCATTCCCCCACGTCCATATTGTCTCTCACCTTCTCTTTGGGGGCAGGCGTGTCCCCTGGGGTGGGGAAGAGAGATTTGAGAGTAGGGAGGGGATTCCCTCGAGATCCTTTTCTCTGTGTTTCAGCTCTTGGCAGCAGATGGAGCCCAGAATCAGCTGTCTGGTCAAACCTTCCTTGGGGGGACCAGGAAACGGGGCAGGGAGAATGGCATTCCAGACCCTGCCTCCTTCCTGCATTCCTCTGAGGGGCTGGTTTGGCAGGAGTGTCTCGTGGGTGGGGAAAGGCGGAGACATAACAATGTTTGAAAATGCACCAAGCGATCTGAGGAGCAAAACTCTCTTGAAGTAGTTCGGCCTGCCCCCCTGTGTGCTGTGGGCACAGTCCTGGGGGGCAGGAAGGGAGCTGTGGGAGATGGGTTACTTGTTTCTTTCCCTACCAACCCCGGTGCCCTGCTGTGACGAAGTAGGAATACTGTGGGTGTGCCTCAGTTTCCCCTATGCATCTCTTAGGTGTCTATGTGAAGGAATAGGGGCTGATAGTGTAAGCAAGCAGGCAACGCCCTCTCCCCTCTCTGCAGGTGTCCATACCTGAAGCTGTAACTTGACCCTGGGGGGGGGGAAGGGAGGTCACCTGACCGGGCTGAGCCAGGGGGGAGGAGGGACTGGAGAGGGAGTTTCAGTTTGGGAGTCTGAAGCTGGGTGGGCAGAAGGGAGGCAGGCCCAGGCAGGGTCTGGCCTCCCTTGGGCCCCCAAAATGGATCCAGCTGAGGGGTTCGGGTACCTACAAGCTCGGTGTTAGACCATGTACCTGTCGACGAATAAACCTCTGTTTTACTGGCTGGCTGAGAGTCACGTTTGACGGTGGATTTGGGGTGCAGAATCCACGGGCTCCCTCAGGACCCCGCCCAGGCGGGCTCGCTGTGGGAAGCGCACGGAGGGGCAGAAGGTGCTGAATGCTCCGAGGTCAGACCCAGGAAGGTGGAAGTGGGGACCAGTGAAGCTCCTAGCCTTGGAAACAGGCTGTGTACGGAGAGGGGACACTTCACCTGAAGTCCAGTCTGGCTTCCTAGGGAGCAGGTTCCAGACCATGGCCCGGGCGCTCCGTGACACCTGCCCATCCTAGCGTAAGCAGGGGCTGAATGAACTCACCCCTGACCTCTACCTGGGAGGAGAAGAGACTTCAGGAGCAAACTGTATTTACATGAACAAGCTACTCTGCCTCGATATCAAGCAGACAGAGCGGCTTTGCTCAAAGCGATCAAGTGCTCAAAGGCTGGTGGTGGGTTCCACATCACTGTCGTACTCCACGCAGGGGCAGTGAAATGCTGTTATCAGTGGTGTTGTCTTTACTATTTGAATAAAGGGGAGCAGAATGGTGTTGAACCTGTCCCAGGTGAGGGGGTCACTCTCAGCTGAAAGGACCTCGCTAAGCCAGGGGCTCAAATGCCAGCTCCTGTGAAAGGGAGGGACATGGGAACAGGTCTCCCAGCCAGGAGACGCGGACTCTCCCTAAGGGTCCCCGGTCTGGTTTAACCTGGTCCTCTCCACTGTTCAAAGATGGAGCTACATAGGCTTCATGGGGAGCCTTTTGTTATTTGAAATGCTGTAATCGCTTGTGGTGGGGCCGTGTTTCTGCTGAGAGCTAAAAATCACGAAGGGACTGACCTATGGAGGTCACAGCGGAGAGGCAGACGGCAGCAGAAGGTAACCGATGGGTGGCCGGCAAAGAGGAACCATGGCTGATGGGATGCCCAAGCAGTGAGGAACAGCGCCTGGCGGGGCGGCCAGCCAGAGCAAGTGCTCAGATGGAGGAGCAAGCCAGGTGCCTTCTTCCCCAGGTGGGTGTAATTTTCCCAGGTTACTGGGTGGGGTCCTGAGCCGGTTCTGTGTTGTTGTGTTGAAGAGGAACCCCTAGGTACTGAACCCGGCCCTGGTTGCTGCCAGGTCCACCTGGCAGAGGGGTTACATGAGGGGAAGGGCAAGTGGCTCTCAGCAGCCTTCGTGAAGGAGGGAGAAAGTGGGTGAGAGGAGGCCTGAGGAGAAAGGAGAGGCTTGTGGATGCAGGCAGAGCCTCAGGTGCTCTCAGGTTCACAGCTTCCCCCCTCTAAATCCCGGTCTGCTCCGAGCACTCGGGGGATGGAGGGCTGAGTATCTGAGGGCAGCTAGGGGAGAGAGATGGAGGGGGATGCCCAGCACAGCCAGGCATGGGAGAAGGAGGCCGTGGGGAAGAGACTGAGGATGAATCTGGCTTCGGGCAGCAGTTTGAGTGCTGGGTGCACTGGCCAGAACTCTGCCTTCAACTCCGATTCCTTCCTAAAGGCTCAGGAGCTGTTTTTAAAGCGTGGCCGGGCAGTGCCAGAGGTCCCCTGTGTATTCATAGCATTGGTGCTGCCCGATGGGACCAGCATCTTTGGGACACATGGAGGGGCGGGGGGTAGACTTCATGGCCCACCCAACCGCCACCTCCCTGCTGGGAATGTTACTGAAGAGCTGTGCATTGAGATCCCTGAGATTTTATAGGCAAGTGGTACATTGCAGGAATGGGTGGGTAAAATTCTGTGGCCTGCGTTGCGCAGGAGGTCAGACTAGATGATCATAATGGTCCCTTCTGATCCTAGACTCTGAGTCTCTCATGACAGGTTGCAGGTCACTAACGAACCATCTAAGCATCGAAAGCGGGTGGCCTAGATGCCGTCTCCCGTTACTGCTCCGCTCTGCTCGCCTGTCTCCGAGATGATGAGAACTTCAGCCTGGAGACTGACGCTCAGACGGCTTATGTGGAGGACGGCAGCCCCCTCCCCATGTCCCTGTGCTGCTGTATCCCATGAGCCCAAGCTGTGAGACGCGATTCCATTCTCTTGACAGTGTGACCCCTAAATGATGGGATATGAACCTCCAGCATCCTGTGGGCAAGGTAAGAGCATCCCCCACCAAGCTGTGCTGATGTAGCGGGCACGGCGCTCCCCTCCCCTGCTTGGCACTTCTGTTTTCACCTGCTTGCAAAGGCCAGAGACTTTCTCACAGAAACGTGCCAAGATTTTGTCCCCCCCCCCCCCTATAATCCACCCCCAGCCCCAAAATGTCCCTAATTATCTTCCAACCTAGCGGTCTCTCGGCATGCGTGTGGAAGAGACTCATTTCCCAGAACCTTGTTAACTGGGTCTGTTCCCAGTGCCCGTGTCACAGCTGGTCACTTTTGATCCATTTAGTTAATTGTTTCGTGCAAACAAACCGCTGATGGGAGCAGAATTTCCTGGCAAAGTCTCTGTCTCTCAAGACGTCTCGGGGCGAGTTCAGAAAGTTGCGCTCAGTCTGTTCCAGGAACCTTTTCCTCCATCCGCCCACCTCTGCCCACTTCAGACGGAACCAGGTAACTAACACGGGTGGCTTTCGGAAAAGGCCTTCAGGCCACCTCCCTCCAGTAAGAAACGAGCTCACGGTTCATTAGCTGGTTTATTGGTAATCGTTCCTGGGAGAGTAAACTCAGGGAATCCGAGGCCCCGGTGGTTGCTCTGCTAATCCCCGGTGGTGCATTGTTAAGATAAACTAAGACTTGGGCGTTACTGCAGCCACCGGAGTGCAGCTGGGGTTGTCTTTTTATTAGCAAGGTTAATTCTGCGGAGACGTTCGGTCCAAGTTCCCCCAGTGGAACAGACGCGGCTGGGGTGAGCAGGAGAGCGGCTGGGTTATGGGTCCTTTGGGGTCGGTTCTGAGCCAGCGTAGTTGTGGGGGGAAGTTCAGGATGGACATTGCCGAGGCCAAAGGCTCTTTCTTGTCTGTAGAGGCGGCAGCAGAGCAAACACCCGCACCCCCTTGCCCAGCCTCTAGGCCTCCGCCCTGACCTGGAGGGACTGTTTCCGGCAAAGGCCAAGTCGTTCCATCTCCTGGGCCGGCTGCTCCTACCTCTGATGGTACAATAATGTACAGCTGTCCGCTAGGGAATGGTGGAGACTCCCCAGGTATTGTCCGCAGTTCTCCCCCACACAGCCAGGCGGGCTACTGCTCTGTGTATCGCCTACCCAGCATTGCAACCCCCGGGCCATCACATACGCCCACTGCGTTCTGCAGCGCATTCTGTACTACACGTGTGCACACAATATCCCCTAGTACGTACACACACACACACACACACACACACACACACCATGCTGTAGTACACATGGAGACACACACACACACAGAGCATGCTGTAGTACACATGGAGACACACACACACACACACACACACACACACACACACACACACACACACACACACACAGCATTCAGTGGTTCTGCTCTTAATCAGACCCCTCCCAAGGTGCATTTTGAGTAACTCTGCCAGGGCTCTGGACTGCGAAACCCTGGTGCAATGGCCCTGCTCTCTAATCTCCTTCTGGCCGAGCGACCCCGGGCGCCCGCCGGCACCACAGGAGGTAGAAATGCTGAGACAAGAGGGAGTTTTGAGCCGATGAATCCTTCTCGAGTTGCCTTTATGGCCCGTCCTTCGTGCGTGCCCGGCTTGAGAACACGGATACGTGGGGTTAGGATCTGGGAGCGAGGGCAGCTGAACAGTGCCCACTTACAACTAACTGGACAGATCTCTGACAGCAGCTCTGTGCCACACACTTGGAGGCAAGTGCTGGAGTGCCCTCAGCACTGGGAGCTATGGGCCCCCAGACACCCTCACGTCGTCTGAGTAACAGAGGATTCCTCTGCTGGGTGCCAGCCACTAAAAGCTGCAAATGCTCCCTCCTCCCCCCAAGGCTTTGTTACAATAAAACAACACAACTGTTCCTAGTCCAGCCCAGTGCCCGGCAACAAGGGAAACCATATCATAGAGTCCTAGAAGATCAGGATTGGAAGGGACCTCAGGAGACCTTTAATAGAAGATCAGAGTTTGAAGAGCCCTCAGGAGGTTCTAGTCCCACCCCCTGCTCAAAGCAAGACCAACCCCCAACTAAGTCATCCCAGCCACGGCTTTGTCAAGCCGGACCTTAAAAACCTCTAAGGAAGGCAATTCCACCACCTCCTTAGGTAACCCATTCCAGTGCTTCACCACCCTCTATTAAAAAGTTTTTCCTAATATCCAACCTAAACCTCCCCCACTGCAACTTGAGACCATGGCTCCTTGTGTCATCTGCTACCACTGAGAACAGTCTAGATCCATCCTCTTTGGTGCTCAAATCCTCCCTCACTCTTCTCTTTTGCAGACTAAATAACCCCACTTTCCTCAGCCTCTCCTCATAAGTCATGTGCTCCAGTCCCCTGATCATTTTCGTTGCCCTCCACTGGACTCTCCAATTTGGCCACATCATTTGGGGGGGAGGGGGGCAAAACTGAACACACTACTCCAGACGTGGCCTCACCAATGCCGAATAGAGGGGAATCATCCCCTCCCTCAATCTCCTGGCAATGCTCCTATTAATGCGGCCCAATATGCCATTAGCTTTCTTGGCAACAAGGGCACCCTGTTGACTCAAATCCAGCTTCTCGTCCATTGTAATCCCCAGCTCCTCTTCTGCAGAACTGCCACTTAGCCAAGTTGGCCCTCAGCCTGTAGCAGTGCATGGGATTCTTCTGTCCTAAGTGCAGGACTCTGCACTTGTCCTTGTTGAATCTCATCAGATTTCTTTTGGCCCAATCCTCCAATTTGTCTAGGTCCCTCCTATCCCAACCCTCCAGTGTATCTACCACTCCTCCCAGCTTAGTGTCATTTTCAAACTTCCTGAGGGTTTAGTCCATCCCACCCTGCAGATCATTAATGAAGATGTTAAACCAAACTGGCCCTGGGACCGACCCCCTGGGGCACTCTGCTCGATACTGGCTTCGAACTAGACATGGAGCCGTTGATCACGACCCATTGAGCTTAATGATCTCGCCAGCTTTCTATCCACCTTATAGTCCATTCATCCTGCCCATACTTCTTTAACTTGCTGGCAATGATACTGTGGGAGACTGTATCAAAAGCTTTGCTGAAGTCAAGATATATGATGTCCACCACTTTCCCCATATCTACAGAGCCAACTATCTTCTCGTAGAAGGCAATCAGGTTAGTCAGGCCTGATTTGCCCTCGGTGAATCCATGCTGACTGTTCCTGATTACCTTCCTCTCTTACAAGTGCTTCAAAATCGATTCCTCAAGGACCTGCTCCATGATGTTTCCAGGGACCGAGGTGAGGCTGACTGGTCTGTAGTTCTCCTTCCCTTTTTTAAAGATGGGCACTACATTTGCCTTTTTCCAATTGTCTGGGACCTCCCCCGATCCCCCTGAGTTTTCAAAGATAACGGCCAATGGCTCTGCCATCACATCCGCCAACTCCCTCAGCACCCTCGGATGCAGCGCATCCGGCCCCAGGGACTAGTGCACGTCCAGCTTTTCTAAATAGTCCTTAACCTGGTCTTTCACCACTGAGGGCTGCTCACCTCCTCCCCATACTGTGCTGCCCAGTCTGGGAGCTGACCCTGTCTGTGAAAACAGAGGCAAAAAAAAATTGAGTACTTCAGTTTTTTCCACATCCTCAGTCACTAAGTTGACTTCCCCATTCACATTCTCCCTGACCACCTTCTTGTTGCTAACATACGTGTAGAAACCTTTCTTGTTACCCTTCACGTTCCTTGCTCACTGCAACTCCAGTTGTGTATCCCAGGTAACCTCTCCATAACTTCCCCACCTGCAGGCCACACCCCTGTGTTGTCCTGCCAGCCACCGAATGGGCTGCTTCCTTGTTCAGCTCCCAGTCCCAGTTTCCAGCCAGTTGCTCCTGCTCACACAGCTTCTGTTCCTGCCTGAGTCTGGTCCCCTCAGATCCTCTGGATGCTACCCCTGTTCCCATACACTGGGGGCGATGGATGGATGCTCACTTTGTTAGCACAACACCGTCTACTGGCCAGATCCTTCCCCTCCAGCTTAGCCGGGGCCCAGGGAGATACCTTCGAGGAGCCAGCAAGTTCCTTACACTATGTCGTATTTTGCTCCCTTGCTGGTACGTTGTGGAGCCTCGCCATTTGCAGGAGCGCACACGCAAGGGACAAAGATAATGTACTGTGGGAACTTCCGCGCTGACTGTCTCTGGCCTTTGTGTCATAAAAATATCACGTCTTGGAATCAATATCATCTCAACGCTGCGTCACTGCAGCAGAGCACAGAGGCTTAGCTAGGGAGAAGTTGCCTCTGTAGGGGAAAGGCCAAAGTGCCTTATTTGGGCTGGAATCAACTATTTTTGGTAACTTTGATTCTGAGACATTTTTAGATGGGAAAAGCATGCAAAGGTGAACGTGGACAGCGTAAGAGGTGAGGACAAGTTCCAGGGGAGGTTCCTATGGTAACAACCCATTGCCTCTGTGCTACCTATTAACTCGTACCTTTCGCTATGCAGCCAGGGCTTGGAAATACCCGCGATTGTAATCGGGGGACTTAGCCAGGGCCAATGAGAGACTCGGTCCCAGACTCAACTTCTGGGCCGTGCGATATTGCAGAGCTTAGCGGGATTCCCAGAAAGCTCCGTGATGAACAGGGTGTCTGCTGCGGAGTGTCAGTGTGTGAGGAAGTGCCTTGCAGGGAGGGAATGAATGCGTGCCATGGGCTTCCTGTATCAAAAAGCTGAAGGGGCAATGGATCAGCGTCCACATCACCTGCCAGTACTTGAGAGCAGCCAGGGAAGCTGATGACCCGACCAGTGAGCTGAATTCCACGAGATGAGCAATCCCGGCACTGTCATCACCGGCAGCCCCGCCGCGCCGCCCGGTGACATTGGTTCTGCTCTATGCATGTTCCAACTCAACATGGAGGGTTTGTCGGCGGCCGAGCGTGATTTACTTGGCGTCCTTGACCATCGACATATGATCGACGTCATTGGCTTGCAAGAGAGACATGTAGCAACCACCGAAGCTGGGCGTTCCCGTATCGACGGCTTCGGCCTATCGTGCCGTGTGGCACAGCCGAGCCGCATATGTTCGGGCTGATGTTGCAGGTGTCTTTCAGCTGATGTCTGCTGAATTCTGTTTCTGGCTGGCAAATGTTCACAAGCATCAGCTGGAACCAACAGGTTCTACCAAGCCTGTGCCGCATCCAGTCCTCTACATCGGAGACTTCAACAGCCAGCACACGGACTGGGGGTATGTGGAGGTTGACGCCGACGGTGAACAACTTGCAGACTGGGCATCTTGAAACAACCTCGCCCTTAGGCTAAGCAGCGAGGCACGTTCCTGTCTTCTAGCTGGAATTGTGACAACTCTCCTGACTTGTTCTAGGTCCGTTCAGTTCATGGTCCTCCTCAGCCAGCACATGCCAAGGCTTGGATAACTTTCCACACAGCCAACACAGACCGTCACTGACCCCTATTTGGCTACAGCTCCCCGTTGTCAAGATAGGCCGTCATCGACACAGACAATGACTCACGTTGTCGATGAATGCCTGCCGACTAGGTCCAGCAGCTGCCTAGGAGAACGGCATCATGTCCCTGAAGAGGCCATCGTTTGGCTAGATGAGTCTGGGCACGCTAAATCGAATAAAATCAAAACGCTTTCAAGGTGACCTGATGATGGTGTGTAGGCACCTTCCTGGGGAGAAACCGTCGCGTGCTAAAAGGCTCTTTAATCTAGTGGAGAACAGCAGAGCAAGAACCAATGATCGGAAATTAAAGGCAGATCAGTTCAAATTAGAAATGAGGCACACAGGAAGGTAATTAACCAATTCCCCAGGGAAGCGGTGTATCCTCCATCTCTTGGTGTCTTCAGATCAGGGCGGGAAGTGATGCTGCAGCTTTTTCCAAGCATTGCACAGGGCGGGGGTGATTGGATTAATTTTTATGGTATACAGAAGGTCAGACTAGATGATGGAATGGTCTTGTCTGGCTTTAAAATCCTGACAAACGTGATAGTCAGTGTGCGTGGAGGACATCAAGGAGCAGCCGGAGAGCGTTGGGATGCAGCACGCCCGGCTGTATCAATCAGTTGTAGGGGCTTGTTCAGCTCCCATTACTGTAATACCCATGTACTGGATTTACTCTCTCACCCCTCTGTAAGGCGGGGCAGTGCCATTATCCCCATTGCACAGATGGGCAACTGAGGCACGGGGGGACTAAGGGACTCACCCAAGGAGTCAGTAGGCAGGGGTGACTTGCCAGAATTATCTGGGTATATCTCACTTAATCATTTCCCTTCCCTTAGGAAAAGTCCCTAGTCCATTCTTTGGATACTTGGGTCTGATTTCAGTTGTTGGTCCCAGTGAGCAGTGCTGGGAGGGGCTGGTGGCCTGGGACATACAAGGATCAGATTGGATGTCCTGATCCCTTCTGACCTTACACTCTGACTCTATACCAGTGGAGAACGGTCCCTTTGAAAATCAGGTCACGGAGGAATCCTACCTTCCGTGCCTCACCTGGCTCCACTTACATCTCCTATAGAATTGCCCGGAACGCAATCAGTCCTTTCAATGAGCTAGACAAATGTGTTGCCTGTATTATGAGATCCTTTGTTCTCTAGACAATGCCCGAGCGCTGCGGGGTAATGGAGCCCCGTGTTCTGTTCGCTGTGGTGTTGCCGAAAACAGAGCATGGGAACTGGAAAAGGGCAAAGGAGAAGGGGTGTTTAAATCAACCTGGCTGGCCGGCGAGCGGGATCCTGGTAACATGACCCGACATCAGCTGACTTGTCTTCCACAGGAGATCAAACTAGAGGCCCTTCGTGTTCTCCTCTGCCCTTAAACACTGTGACATCTGCGTGCCTCCCAGTCCCGCAGATAACAAACAGTGTCGCAATAGGTTGAATCTTCTGCCCTGTGTCTGAAGTGGGTTGTTTTAAATGTTCGGGGGGGGGGAGGGGTTCCCCTTCTCCTCTGCTGTGTTCAGTTGTAGTTCTCTTCCATCCCCATCCTTTCTACCCTGCAACCTCTCTCTTCCCGTCATCTGGCTGTCTCCTTTGCCCGGCCAAATTCCCCTCTTCTATTGCTGCTCTCCAAGGGCCCCGTGAACAGATGGTTTTCCCCTAGGTGATCAGTGCAGAAGCTGAGGCACGGAGGAGGGGAAGCAGCTCCCCCAAAGTCACACAGCAGGGCAATGGCAAAGGGTAGGAGTAGAATCTAGCTCTCTGGGGCGTGTCTACACTGGAGGTGACTGGCAGGAGAGGCTGGCTGCCCTGAGAATCCATCTGAAACCCTAGGCAGGACTCCGGCTGCTCGTTTAATGAGCTTGCTCCATTGGAGATTGGGTCCGTCTACCTAAGCTGGGAATTGAACCTTTCAGCTAATGTAGACATACCTTCAGTCCAGTGTGCTGCCCACTAGGCCACACTGCCATGCACGGGGGGGGGGGGGGGTGTTGTCTTCTACCCGTACCTCCATCCCTTCCCCCCCACTCTGTCATTCCCACTGCCTCTTTGCTCCCATTTAGCTCCTCTCGTTCTTCCTCTTCCGCTTGCTCTTATTTAATGATCTTCTTAAAAACACTTAAACAGGCTCTTGGGTCCATTAAGGAAAAAGGTTTTTGTCTGTTGTGAATCTTCCCTAATAAACAGCACGTCACATGGGCACTCAATGCAGAGCCTCCAGTGAGATGGTTTTTTCTTTATTTTTCTTGATGCGATTGGTTCACCTGGGCCTGGAGTCAAAATCTAGACCATTCAGAGGCCTGGTCTACACTAGAAAACTAGGTTGGCTTAACGACAGTGCCCCAGCGGTGTGAAAAACCCACCCCCCTGAGTGGCATAATTAAGATGACCTATCCCCCTCCCTCGGGGAAGTAGATTTTTGATGCCAACAGGACAACCCTTCCCCAAGGGTGGGCGATGGGTTAGGTGGCTGCTCGGGGGGGATCTGAAGCCACGGATCTATCCGCCACAGTGGGGTAACTGGTTTTATGTTCTGTGTTTCTACAGCTCTCTCCCTCTGGAAGAGATGGGCGTAGTCTGGGACAATGATCTTATTTGTCTTATGAACACCAAGGTGCTGGTTTTTTCCCAGCGGAAACATTTGGCTTGCTCCTGCCATGCCCTGAACACAACTTCATTATGGTTATTAGGGATTGCTCTTGGATTAGCTCCCGGATTGATAACATTAATACGAACTCTTTCCAGGGCCGGCTTGGGGTTAAAATAGGCTCTGATCAGGGAAAATTGTTCATGAATGAAAAGAAGAAAAAAAAAACATATCTGGATCCTAATGACAAAGCGCTGACGTTCGCCTGTTTCGGGAGACACACCCCGCTCAGCTGGAGCCTGCCCAACTCAGGGGCGGCGGGGGGGGGAGGGGGGGAGCAGGAATTTGTTACTTTGGGCAAATCAGCTCATGTAAAAAAGTGCCTGGTAGAGTTCCTGAGGCTGCCAAGGACGAAGCTGTGGCAGAGTTGTCCTCTCTGGAGTTTTGAAACGCTGGCCTAGTTTTCCATCCCATCAAGTGATGGTTCAGACGTCCCAGGATACATAGTGAACCGCTCCTCCGGGGGCGCCTTGTAGGCTCCTGTTTCTCCCCACTTGGCAGATCTGGTGGTGGAGGCTCGGATTTCTATAAACAAAGCCTCCGTCCTTGCGAGTCCATGCTCACCGTGGCGTATTTCGGGACTGTAACTTTACAATTGCAGAGACAAGGTGGGTGAGGGACTATCTCTTACTGGACCAACTTCCGCTGGGGATAGAGCCAAGCTCTTAGGAAGCTGCGTGGGGCTCTAAAGCTTGTATCTCTTGCCAGTAACAGATATTCCCTCGCCCTCCTTGTCTCTCAAATATCCTGGGCCCCTCCCGGCTGCAACCGTCTTTAAAATTAGTCATGCATCGTCACCGAGGGGGTGTAAAGGGGTGTCTCGCAGCCCTCTCCTGCTATAAATCAGTCCCCGGAACGCTAAACAGGAGAGAGACAAGATGTGTGGCCTTCTCCCCAGCCTGCCTGCTGCCACACTCGGGCTGTCTACCCCGCCGTGAGGGGTGCGGTTGCACCTTTAATCCCGCTAGCTCGGTGACCGAGAGCATGATGGTTGTGTGGAAGCCAAGCCAGGACCCTGGGTAACTACTCGGGTGGCCAGCCCACGCAGTTTCACTGCTCTTGGTGCTTGCAAGATGTACTCTGGGGTGCCCCAAACATGGGCCACATCAGAGATCCGATTGCCATGTAGACGTAGACTAAGCTATGTCCTAGTTGACTTGGCAGCCCACACATTTGACCTAGTGGCACGGACAGGTTCTCTCTCCGCCGCTCAGCCTCCTCTCCGCACTGAACTTGGGTTCTTTTTTCTCTGGAAGGCTCTTGCACCAGAGAACCCCAAATAGCAGTCAGTAACAAAGAGCTCGTCCTCCCTGATCCCTGTCCGGCAGAGAGATCATTGTGCTTATAGGAGGCAGTGTGGCCCACTAGATAGAGCAGTGGGCTGGGACCCAGGAGACCTGTACGCTATTCTTCTCTCATGCTGGCCTGCTGGGTGAGTTTGGGCAAGTCATTTTTCTCTGCACCTCAGTTTCTCTCTCTGTAAAATGGGGGAATGATACTGATTTCCTTTGTAAAGTGCTTTGGGATCTACGGATGAAAAGCGCTAGGTAAGAACTAGGTCCTATTGTCCACATGGTATAAATAGGAAAGCAGTGTTACCAGTTCTTGTGATATGTGGTGTTTTTCTTACAGCCTTTGCTCCTGGAGTCATGTGATGATGTGAGAATCTCAGCTTTCATAACAAAACAAAAAGTAAGCCCCCACAGCCAGCCAATTAGAGTCAGCCTCTTCCTCAGCTCCCGGCCCAAAGGTGTGGAGTCAGAGCGGTTATTCTCAGCTGCCCACCATCCCGTAGGGCCCTCGGACAGCCTGCACCCAAAATAAAACACCCCGAGGGTTGCTCTGATATACGTCAGGAGCTGGCTGGAACCCGATGACCTGGAAGAACTAAGGTATCCTCACCCGATTTTGCCCTGTATCTCCCTGCTCCTGTGCTCAGTGTGTTTCCTGCCTCCCTTCTGTTGCCAGTCAGCAGAGGATACGAGTCTGTCCTGCAGCTAACGAGGGAGGTTTTAGCAGGAGCAGTTTCTCCTTTTAGCTCTGGAGATCGCGACCTCAGGCACCTGGAGCAGGGGGTTGGGCTAGGTGACCTCCTGAGGTCTCTTCCACCCCTAATCTTCTATGATAACAGCCTCACCGGACATCCCAGGGACCCCCACACACATGTGTCCTTGGAGATGCTGAGTTCCTCAAAGGTCACACAACTCCCACCCGCTACCTTTGGCAGGCACTGGCCGCCCCTGGAGGGCCGGACAGTGAAAGCCGGGCTGCCAACTCTCCTCATTTCAGCGCGAGTCGGGTGGGTTTTTGCGGGTCCCCATGAATGTCCGATTTCAGCTTCCAGTTTTGTGAAGGTCTGCCCTTATCCAAGATGGCTGCCCTCTCTCATTACTGTGAGTGGGACTGGAGCCATGGGCTGCCCTCACCAAGCGGGCCCCTATCATCCGTTGTGTCCAAAGGGGCTGAAACCAGGTTGCCCTCAGGGAAGACGGCGGCCCCTATAGGTCACGGTGGGAGAGCCAGGGCAGGGGACAGGAGAACATGGTGGTCCGGGGAATGAGATGGTGGAGGAGGAGGAATGTGATCCAAAACTGGACAGGAAACTAATGGGAGAAGAAAGTAGGGGAGCAGAAGGCAGACTGTGGGGTGCATGGGAGGTAGGCAAGCCCAAGAGGAAAGGGAAGGAAATACGGGGGGGGGGGGGGGTCAAGTGAATGTTGGAGATTATCAGCGTCCCCTCCCCCTCCTTATGCTTCCCAGGAGAAGAGGAGCCGGGACAGGCCATGCTCAGGGGAGGGGGTGGAACTGGGTGGGAAGGGGCAGGGGAGACCAGAGGCAGGGCAGGGCTGGGGCTTTGGGGGAAGGGTCAAAGCACCCCCTGGCACTTTTGAAAGTTGGCACCTGTGATCAAAACCCCCCACTTCATTGTCAGGAGACGGTCCTGCTGCTCTGGGCATCACCTCCCTGTAGTGTCTGTATTTTCCTTGGGACGTGGCCCCGATGTTCTGTATAGCTCCAGTTCAGCCAGGATAAATGATCATGCGAAGATGGTGGCACCTGAACGTTCGAAGAGGGCTCTGCAGGAATTTGTTGGTCCATTCTAAGAGTTACACTTTTCCTTCCCAAGCCAAGTGTCTGCCCACAGCTCTCTGCTGATCATTTTGCTGCTGGATGATTGTCAGCGTGCTTTACTATCCTGAGGAATATTTGAAATTCCTCAGCCGCAAACAGAGGCTCATTATCGGCCGTGCAATGCATCACAGGGCCTGGCCAAAGGACTGTTCTTCAACTGGCCACCTCGAATTGAGCATCAATCACAGCTTACTCGTTTCTGCAAAATGAATGTGCCGTCTTTGCCAGAAGCCAGTGAAAGCTCTGGCAGACTGGCGAGAAAGCCAGAGAGATTTTCTCCTTCCTTTTGTGCCCTTAGATGGAACTTAGATCTTTCAGCCACAAGGTTAGTTTTGGGCAGCTCCTGCTTTTTAAGACTTTCTATGGGAAAGTCCCAGTGGAAAACCTAAACCCTGCAAGTGCCAGTTGGCCCTACAACTCTAGAAAAAATGATCCTTTTTACTCAATCTCCTTCACAACATTTGCATAAAAATACACTTTGAACCCGCAGACATAAACCCTTGTTCCTCTTTTTAGTGAAACTCGAAATAGTCCTATATTTCCAGAGTTGGCCTTTTAGCTTTTCTGTTTGTTTGGGGTTCTTTTTAACCAGGAGCCAGGTTTGTTGGTACTTTGCTGTCTTGCAGCTCCTCCCGTGGAGGAAGGCTGGCCAGGGGTTAGTATGCTAGACTGGGCCTTGGGAGAGGTGATTGAATTCCCTACTCGCCCTGTCAAAAATTAGAGGAAACATTGCCTCTAAGCCTGAGTTCTTCGTCTGCCCAAGTGGGATAATAGCATTGCTCTGCTTAACAGCTGTGTGTGAGGATAAATGCATTTAAAACTTGTGATGCTCTCAGTTGCTCTGAGGGCCAGAGAAGTACCAAAAGACTGTGTCTCCCAGCCCACTACAATGCTGCTTATACGTGCTGTCCACAAGAGCAAACCGTTCTAAACCAGTGGTTTTCAACCTGGTTTCAGTTACAGACCCCTAACAAATTTCAAATGGCGATGCAGGTCTCTGTGGAAATCTTAGACAGTCTGGGGACCCCTAGGGGTGCATGGACCACACGTTGAAAACCACTGTTCTAAATCCAAATGACCTTCCAGTGAGGTTTCTGAGACCAGCTGAACAAGAGAGAACAAAAATCAACTCTCCCTAGTGAGAGCATAGGCCTACCTCTACTGAATCCTGGGCAGGTAAGGACTGCTGACCAGAGAGCGCTCGGGACACAACAGTAAAAGGCATTGCAGTTTCATAGCTACACGTGAGTCTCTTGCTTGACCTACACCTACTACTGAATCGAAGACTAATCTAGTTGGGTAAACTTTCTGGTCTCTGCTAATGTGCGTGCTGATTTTAGGACGGTAGGGGCTAGAAGCTGGTCCAGGCAGGGGGTCATAGTTACTCAACCTTGCAAATGCAGCCAGTGCATTGCTATTGGGGAATACAAGGGGTGTGTGTGGGGGGGGGGGGTGTCAGGAAATTCCACAGGTAGCAGAAAAACACAGCTAACCCACTTCTTCCATGCCAGAGGTGTGGCCTTGAATGTTGTGGGCATCCCTTCAGCCCCAGCTCTGCCTCCAAACCTGGCCCTTGACCCTGCTCCCCTAACACTGAATAGTCCCTGAGTCGGTGCCTAGCTCTGCTGAGGTCAGAGGAACTCTTAATGATGCTCTGAAACGTAGCCACAAAGACTATCAGGGTTGGAAGGGATCTCAGGAGGATCTAGTCCTACCCCCTTGCTTAAAGCAGGACTAATCACAACTAAATCATCCCAGCCAGGACTTTGTCAAGCCTGACCTTAAAAACCTCTAAGGAAGGAGATTCCACCACGTCCCTAGGGACCCCATTCCAGTGCTTCACCCCGCTCCTACTGAAATAGTGTTTCCTTAATATCCAACCTAGACCTGCCCCCCTGCAACTTGAGACCATTGCTCCTTGTTCTGTCATCTGCCACCACTGAGAACAGCCGAACTCCATCCTTTTTTAAAAAGCCCTGTTCGGAGAGTTCAAGGCAGCTATCACATCCCTCCTCATTCTTCTCTCTTGCAGACTAAATCAGCCAGTTCCCTCAGCCTCTCCTGCTGAGCCATGGCCCCCGGCCCGGCTCCTGTGTGTTGCCCTCCTCGGGACTGTCTCCAACAGGAGTAAGGGAGAGTCGGACTCTGGCGAATGCCTCCCAAGGGCGCAGGTAGGACCATGCGTGTTCGCGCCCCCGCCTCTCCTCTGTCCCGGCACCTCCAGCCCAGCTCCTGGGGGACTCGCTGTGGAAGGAGGCGCTGGGGCGGGGGGAATCCCCCCCCCCCGCAGGCAGGCGGGGTTCGCGCGCCGGCCCCCGGGGAGTTCTGCCCGGGCTGGGCCGGGCCCCTCGGCACACGGGAGCCGGTCGGGCACTTCCCAGCGCGGCGAGCAGCGAGGGGGATGCCGGGGCGGCCCGCGCCTGACGCTCCAGCCGAGCCCGACGCTCCAGCCGAGCCCCGGGGCAGACGCCGCGGCTGGACTCGCTGAGCCCGCAGAGCAGAGCGCGCCGCGAGGGGTGAGGCGCGGCCGGGCTGGGGGGCCCCGGGAGAGGGGGGGCTGGGGGGCTAACTCGGGAGAGGGGGGGGAGCTCGCTGTGGGGCAGGCAAGCGGGCGGGGGGCGAGTCTGCTGCCGCCTCTAGGGCGCCGAGCGCGGGGCCATGTGATTCCCGGGGCGGCGAGCGGGGCCGGGCCGCCCAGGGCAGGGAGCCGGCTGCCGGCGCGGGTTGCCGGGGAGTGGGATGGCGGAGCCCCCGGCGGCCGCTCGGACGGGCTGAGTCCGCCGCTGCCTCCGTCCCGCCGCCTGCCAGCGAGGGGCCCCCGGGCGTGCGGGGCGTAGCCGCTCTGGAGCGGGGCTGTGGGGCGCCGGGCATGCGGGGTGTAGCCGCTCCGGAGCGGGGCTGGGGGCCCCGGGCGTGCGGGGCGTAGCCACTCCGGAGCGGGGCTGTGGGGCGCCGGGCGTGCGGGGCGTAGCCACTCTGGAGCGGGGCTGGGGGCCCTCGGGCGTAGCCGCTCCGGAGCGGGGCTGGGGGCCCTCGGGCGTAGCCGCTCCGGAGTGGGGCTGGGGGGGCCCGGGTGTGCCGGGCGTGGTCGCTCTGGACCTGCCTAGGTGAGGGGGGTCGCTGGCTGGGGGAGGGTACACAAATGAGAGTGGGAGGGTGGACGGAGGGGGCTGGGCTGCCGAGGGGGTGGCTAGGTGAGTGAATGGCCAGTGGAGGGGGGTGAACAGTTGGGGGAGGGGTGCACATGTGAGAGTTGGTGGGCGGAGGGGGCTGGGTTGTGCCACTGGTGGGGGGGGGGTAGATGAGGCTGCTGGGGGGGTGGACAGGCGGAGGGTGGGTAGGTGGGGGAGGGGGTGCATAGGTGAGTTGGTGGCTGGCTGAGGGGTGACTGGAGGGGGTTGGGATTGGATGGAGGGGGCTGGGCTGGGCTGCTGAGGGGGGTGGCCAGGTGGGTGAAGGGCCAGTGGAGGGGGGTGAACAAGTGGTGGAGGGGTGCACTGGTGGGAGTTGGTGGTTGGCTGGGAGTGGGCGGAGGGGGCTGGGCTGTTCCGCTGGTGGGGGGCAGATGGGGAGGCTGCTTGGGGGGTGGACAAGTGACAGGGGGTGTGCCAGTGGGGGGTGCACAGGTGGAAGGTGGCCAGGTGAGGGAGGGAGTGCACAGGTGAGAGTTGGTGGCTGGCTGGGGGATGGACGAAGGGGGCTGGGCTGGGCTGTCCTGGAAGGGGGGACAGATGGGGAGGCTGCTGTGGGATGGACAAGTTGGAGGGGGGTGAACAGGTGGGGGAGGAGGTGCACAGGTGAGAGTTAATGGCTGGCTGTGGGGTGGATGGAGTGGGCTGGGGATGGACAGGGGGCTGGGCTGCCCTGGGGAGGGGGGAGACAGGTGGGGAGGCTGCTGAGGGGGTGGATGAGTTGGAGCGGGGTGGACCGGTGAGAGGAGAGGGGCCGGCGGGCAGGGGGACAGGTGGGGGAGTGGCTAGCTGGCTGAAGGGTGGGTGTACAGGTGGGGGGGAGGCAGCATTGTGATGGCCAGTTGGGAGGGTGGGCCGGTGAGGGAGGTGGCCAGCGAGGGGGCGGACAGGTGAGAGGAGAGGGGCCGGCGGGGCAGGGGGACAGGTGGGGGAGTGGCTAGCTGGCTGAAGGGTGGGTGTACAGGTGGGGGGGAGGCAGCATTGTGATGGCCAGTTGGGAGGGTGGGCCGGTGAGGGAGGTGGCCAGCGAGGGGGCGGACAGGTGAGGGTTGCTCTCCTCACAGCTGATCTCCAGGTGGTGGGCCAACACCAGGGGGTAACTGTCTTCCCCGCCTGTTTGCAGGTGACTGTCCCCAGCGGGGAGCATGGCGCAGTCCGTCTCCGCCTTCCAGGCGGCCTACATCACCATCGAGGTGCTGATCGCCTTGGTGTCCGTGCCGGGGAACATCCTGGTGATCTGGGCGGTCAAGATGAACCAGGCCCTGCAGGACGCCACCTTCAGCTTCATCGTCTCGCTGGCCGTGGCGGACGTGGCGGTAGGCGCCCTGGTCATCCCTCTTGCCATCGTCATCAACGTGGGGCCGCGGACCGAGTTCTACACCTGCCTCATGGTGGCCTGTCCCGTCCTCATCCTCACGGAAAGCTCCATCCTGGCGCTGCTGGCCATCGCCGTGGATCGCTACCTGCGGGTGAAGATCCCCCTAAGGTAGGAAATCCGCTGTCGGCAGCTGCTCAGGTCCCTCTGTTATCCTGGCTGAGATCAGCAACACCCCAGCAGGGGCTTGTGTCTCCAGCCCCCTCCTGTCTCCATCCCCCTTAGAGGTCAGGACGGCCCCGGGGCCACTGTCCGTCCGGTGTGCTGTACCCAACTGACAGGCAAACCCGTAATGATCACGTTGACAGTGGATGTCAGGGAGACCAGATGTCCCGATTGTATAGGGACAGTCCTGATTTTTGAGTCTTTGTCTTATATAGGCTCCTGTTACCCCCTATTCCGTCTCCCGGGTATTCACACTTGTTGTCTGCTCACCCTCGTGCAGGGTTGGCAACCGTTCAGAAGTGGGGTGCCGCGTCTTCATTTATTCACTCTAATGTAAGGTTTCGCGTGCCAGTAATACATTTTAAGGTTTTTCGGAGGTCTCTTTCTATAAGTTTATAATCTGGAACTAAACTATTGTTGTATGTCAAGTAAATAAGGGTTTTTAAGTGTTTAAGAAGCTTCATTTAAAATTTAATTAAAATGTGGAGCGTTCCTTCCCTTCCCCCCCCACCGCCCCTGGCACTGGTGGCTAGGACCCGGGCAGTGTGAGTGCCACTGAAAATCAGCTCGCGTGCCACGGGTTGCCCACTCCTGCCTTAGTGGATGTGTCCAGCTCCGCAAAGGAGTGTCGGTAGGGACCAGCTGCCCTAGACGCTATGGGGGGGGAAGAGGCTGTACTGGATGCAGAGGCTGTATCGGATGCAGAGGCTGTACCCGACACAGAGCTGCTTGCTCTACTCTGACCTACCCCCACACTTAACACGTTGCTTCAACACTTCCTCCCGGGATATGTTTATTTAGACTGTGCCTGCGAATTGCGCTCCGGTTGCCATGTGCCTTGCGCCACGTGGCTGCGTACCGTGCCCCCCCCCCCCCCCGCGCCCCGTTCACTCCCAGGCCGGCACAGAACAAAGGCGGGTGCCCTGGAGCTGAGCGCCACGAGAGAGAGAGGATTGATGACAGTGGCATGCTTCAGCCGGCAGGAATGTGAAGACTCCTGGCTCAGAGCAGGGGCATGGAAACAGTGTTTGATATTATGACTCTGGGGCATCCAAAGCACCCAGCGCGTCTGGTATCCATGCTGGGCAGGGTCTCTTGGGGGCCCAGCCCTGGGGCTGCCTTGGGGCAGAGAGAGAGAGAGTCAGCGTTCCACCTGCCCCCCCTCCGTCCTGGGGCGGAGCTCTCGCTAGGGAGACACTCCAGAAGCTAGGAAATTCTGGGATCCTTGTCCTCCGCGCTGTTAGGTTTGCTCCCAAAGCCACGCCCCTAGTGAGCGATGTCTAATCGCCATCACGGTTGTGCCTGGGCAGAACAAGGGGCATCAATCAGAGAATGGCCTTGGTTTGAACTCGATGGCGCTGAGAATAAATGTTTAACCCTTTCACTTCTCCGCTGCTCCCCTGGTGCCCGGGCTCCGGGGCCTTTTCACGGCCGAGATCCTGAAACACAGGCTGGCCTGGGAGCTGTGTAGAGATGCTGGGGATGGGTGGGAGGCCCGGGAGCTGCATGGTTGCTAGGTGTGGCGGTGCTGGAGCGGTATTGTTGCATAGATGTGGCGCTGGAGCGGCGTGGTTTCTAGATGTGTAGGTACTGTAGGGAGTTCTCTGAACATCCTGAGGTTCCTGCTTTGCCCGCTCCTCCTGGCCGGCTCCCCTCTGCAGTTCGTTCCCAGGGCTGAATGGCAGAGCAGGGGTGTCACGGAGCGCCCGGGCGATGGTCTGGAACTGCTCCCTAGGAAGCCAGACAGGACTTCGGATGCAGGGTCCCTTCTCCGTACACAGCCTGTTTCCAAGGCTAGGAACTTCACAGGTACCCACTTCAACCTTCCAGGGTCTGACCTCGGAGCATTCAGCACCTTCTGCCCCTCCGTGCGCTTCCCCCAGTGAGCCCGCCTGGGTGGGGTCCTGAGGGAGACTATGGATTCTGCACCCCAAATCCACAGTCAAACGTGACTCTCAGCCAGCCAGTAAAACAGAAGTTTATTTGATGACCTTTATCTGGTCTAACACAGACCATACAGCGAGCGTGAGCCCTTAGCTGGATCCATCTTGGGGGCCAGAGAGCTAGGACAGCTTGCCTGTAAGCTCTCTGCCTCTTCCCAGCCAGACCCAGACTGACAACCCCCCCTCCAGCCCCTCCTCTGCTTCCCTTTGTCTCCCAGGCAGGAGGGATCACCTGACCACTTGGGGTCAGATTACAGCATCAGGGATGCATACCTTGAGAGGGGAGAGGGCGTTGCCTCCTTGCTTCCAGTGTCAGCCCCTATTCCTTCACATAGACACTTAAGAAATGCATAGGGGAAACTGAGGCACACACACAGTATTCCTACTTCGTCACAAGGGGGGGCGGCGCCCCCAGACCGTGCTGCACGTAGTGATCTTGGGGGTCACTAAGCAACAAAGCGGTGAATGGGGAAGGAATACAACTTTTAATAAAACAAATTAGCATCTGTGGTGATCTGCTGTGCACAGCTGTGCTGGCTTCTCAACCCAGCTTCCAGGGGCACATCTCTAAACTCCTGAGTTCATCAGACTGACCCCTCCGGAGGCTCGGAGCGTCTCTACATTATAATCTTCCACAATCATCTCTCTGCATCTTCCCTCTTAAAGAAAAACTAATTAGCTCTTATATATACACATATATAAACAAACGGTGAACCACCATCTAATAACGCGGAGGTTAAATTCTCCACCCAGCTAGAACATTTCCATAAGCCCAATGTTTCAGCTACCTAGAGAGGAGAGGTTACCAGCACTCTCTCCAGATTTAGTCTCTATCGCTCATTTTCCCCTTTTCCAGGCAGGTTAGCAAGTCTCTGAGGTTTTCTGGGATGTTTTATCTCCCTCTCTGATCTTCTCCCTATCAGCCTTTCATGAGTTGTTCTCTTGTTCCTTGCCAGTTTCTCCTTTGTCTGCTGATGGTAAAGGATTAGTGAGTTGGGAAATGCCAAGGAGTCCACATCAGCTGTCAGTGTATTCGCACTTTCTGGGATCCCTTTGATTAAAATGTGTCCCCCTTTTCTGTCTGGGCTACTTAAAACCGTGGAGGAAGCTGTTCTTTAATGGTATCCCCTTGGCCCCAAATATTAGACATGTTCTATTAGACTCGGGCACCCTGTCTCTCCTGGCAATCCCGGGCCCTTTTGTCAAAATAATTCTGCTTCCACTTCTGATTTTCTTTCATCTTCTGCAGGGTTATGAGATTTCAGCAAGTTATCACTGATTGGTACATTAGATCTGATCCTGCTTCCCATTACCAGCTGAGCTCTCCAAGGGCGTCCTTTGGTAAACCGCTAATGCTTTATACAAATCACCCCCACTGTCAAAAATCTTTTTTAAAGAGTCCATTACTGTTCATATGGACCATTCCACAAGCCCAGCTGATTGGGGGTAATTTGGGCTTGATGTTTTGTGATGAAAATCCCAATCTAGGGCAAATTGCCTAAATCTGCACTGGAGAATTGTGACCCATTAGCACTACAGACTTCATCTGCAATTCCATGTCTGGAGAAGATTCCCTGTCACTGACTTGCTGTTGGTACTATGCAGTGTGCAAATTTCTGGATAGAGAGACTAATAAGCTGTGACTATTAAAGAATCCTTTGATTGCCGGGTAAAGTCTGTGCCAACCTTCTCGTAAGGTCTTTGTGGAACTGGGCGACATCTCAGTCTCTTCCTGTTGGCAGAGTTTGTATTTCAAGCATGAAAAGCAGTGTCCTACCACATTCGTAAAGTCATAGTTGATCCGTGGCAATTTCAGCACCCTTGTTTGCATGTCTCAATTCCTGAATGACCCTTGTGCATCTTCCGTAGTGTTTCTTTTGGGAGGCTCATTGTAATGACACCCTTACTGCCTGTGAAAATCACCCCACCTGTTGCCGCCAGCTCAGGCCTGCGGTTCCAATGGTCTCCTATACTTGGGCAGCAACTGCTTCCTTCGATAGGCCACCCGTTAATGATCACTTCGTTAAGGAGCCCCGAGGCTTCATCTCTCTCTGATTTTCCTCTTATTAGTTGCGGTTTCCGTCTCATTCGGCACTTGTGACAGCGAGTAGTGATCCCGGGGTTCATTAAGCAGCAAAGCGGTGGATGAGGAAGGAATAAAACTTTTAATCGAGCAAACTCGAGAGTGTCTGTGGTGAACCGCTCTGCACAGCTAGGCTGGGTTCGCAGCTCTAAACTCCTGTATTCATCAGACTGTCCCCCACCAGGGAGCGTCTCTAAATTATAATCATCCGCAAACCTATCTCCACACTGAATGGACCTGCTGGGTTTGCTTTGTTGGACTGTTTAGACAGGGTGTCCTGGCTGCCCTCCCCTCTGCGAGTGACACCTCTCCCCAGACCCCCCCAGCTCTTGAGGGCCTGATCCTTTTATAAGAATATTCTGTTTATCCCACAGGAAAAAGAAATCTGTCCCAGTTTGGCCAGGGGGTAAGAATTTAAACACAGCAGCCGGGGGATGCATACTTGAAATTCCAGCACCAGGCTTGTCCCTGCAGGATATCTACCAACCTTCCTAAGGCAGTATCCGGGCACCTGTACTCTAGGCCTTCTCAAGAGGGTGAATCGAGGGGCAGGAGCTGAAGGAATCTCCCACCTGTATGGGCAGGGCTAGTGGGGCAACAAGGGAGTATCGTTAGCCGGGCTCCTGTCTGAGAATTACCTGGTGTTTCCCTTCGTTTACCTACTAAACCGTATATTTTTTACAAATGTGTTGCCGTGGGGATTTCTCTGCTTTTATGCATATTTGCCCTAGTAAACTAGCAGCAAAGCCGGTCGCATTGCTACACAGCTTGTCAGTGTCGTAGTGAAGGCTGCAGTGATACAATATCGTAGTTCGAGGCTGGGACGGACCATGTTTATAAAGGATTTTTCCGAGCGCTAACCAGGTATAATTTTATAACCAGGTATAATAATTTTATACCTGGTTCATCGCTGTGTAACTCCCTCCCTCTCCCCGCCCGCCGCTCATGTGTTAAAATGAATCCAAAAATGTTCTGATGGGGTCTGGCGCTTGCAGCTTTAAGCACTGTGCGTACACGGTTGATCAGGATGATGCTAAGGCCAGGTTGACCCAGCTACAGCGCTCCAGGCGGGGTGTGAAAAATCCACCCACCCGAGCAGTGTCGTTCAGCTTGGGGGGGTGGATGAACTCCGCTGACGGGAGACCCCTTCCACTCGCTGCAGCCAGAGGTTACAGTGGCGCAGCTGCCCGGCTTGACCCGGGGTCAAAGGCGTTGATCACCGCACCGGGGGGGGCGCGACATGTCTGCAGCTCCGGCTGCTTGGCAGAAGTCTGGTGATGACGGGCCGGGCAGTGCCCCTGCCCTGCGTAGCCTGTTTCAGACGGTGCCAGGGATGAGCGGACTGTGATTGCCTGGTGGGATAAGGCAGAGGAATAGGTGCAGTTTGGAGACATCCACAGCATAAGCCCCACACCTGTGTGCTCCAGCTGGCGTTTGGGAAACCCCAAGGAGGGCCGTGAGCCCCGGGTCCTCTGTCTGGCAGTTCAGGCACCAAGACTCTGGAGAGCAGAGAACCAGGCTGTGATAGGATTCTGGAATCTGTCCGCAACCGCAGCAGAGCTTTGCGTAGAGAGAGAGACACACCGGCACCCTGTCACCCGGCAGAGTGGGCTGAGCTCAGACCTGCTCTGCACCCGCCTCTCCTCGCCTCTTTCCCCTCCATCCCACCGGGTGGGGGAGGACTCAGGACGGACAGCTCAACAGCAAAGCGGGTGGAGAACGCAGGCTGCCTGCCAGCCTGTGCCTAGCACAGGGGGCTGATAAACCATCCCCCTCACCCCCCCGGGATCGTGCTGTTAGCCAGGATCATGCTGTCGGTTGTGCTGGAAGGATGGCCACATGGTATGGGGACTAGTCTGGGAACCTGGAGACCTAGATTCAGTTCTTTGCTGTGCCACTTCCTTCCTGGGTGACCTTGGGAAAGTCACTTAGTTTCTCTCTCTGCCTCACTTCCCCATCTGTACAGTGGGGATAATAGCACCTAATATTGTTCCATGCATATACATGGTACAGACTGGGGGCCATATAAACAGAGGTGGATTTACAGTAAAACACAGGGTGCCCTGGCACAGGGCCCCTCAATGACAGGAGGCCCCAGGGCCGGGCTGCTGCGGGAGCAGAAGCTTGGTCCTGCTGGCTCCTGGAGCTCCTGCTGCAGGCTCCACCCCCCTCCAAGCTCCTCCCTTCCCCACCTCCTCCCCTGGGCATGCTGCATTCCTGCCCCTCCCTCTTCCTCCCAGTACTTCCCCCGCCGCCAGACAGCTGTTTGCCGGTGCTCAGGTTGCTCTGGAAGGGAATGGGATCCAGAGAATAATAAGGTGTGCTTAGAAATGGATGTGAATGGACTGAATTTGGCCCCACATGTGAACTGTTTGGCTTGACCTTCTCTGGCTCTGTTATCCACTCCCGGGCTAGCTCGCAGGGTTATTTCACAAAGGCTCCTCAGAGGGAAGCCCCCCGGCAAGTCAGCGAGTTCTCGCTCCCCATGCCGACTAGTATTTCTGTTCCCCCGTCTAGTGCTCGCCGAGCAGGGCTACCGTAGCAGACTTTGCAGTCACCGCTATAAAATAGGCAGGCGGGTGCGCTAGGAAACGCTTTGTTTTGCATCCTAGCAATAGACGCCTGAGCGTTAACCCCGTGATTAACGCCAAAGCTCCTGCTTCAACTCTGTACTCCCTCCCCACCCCAGTGCACTTTGCCAGAAACCTGCGTGATCAAATTATGTGGAGAAGCAGAGCAGAGATGGGAGGGAACCCAGAGTGCTGAGTGCTTGCCTTGCCTGGCTCCCATGTGAAGTGATCCAAAGCGGCCGAGGCATCTGCTTGTCATCTGGGATGTACTGAACCTCGGGCCTGCAAGACAAATGGGGGATCCGCGCAGCACGGGCGCGCTCTGAGCTGCTGCCAAAGCTGACGCCCGGAGCTGGGAGGCAGAGGTCAGCAGCAGCTTCTGCCTCTGTGCGGCTGGGTGCATGTCTCCCTCGGAAGTTCGCAATCCCGGATCCAACGCCAGATCGGCGTGGAGAAGAGCCCTTTGCTCGGGAATGGAGTGCACGGTTCAGGACCGGGGAATAACCTTCCCTCGTGCTTCTTAAGCACTCACCCGACCGTGACTTTCAATCCGGCTCAGGGCAAGGTTCCCAAGCATAGCCCAGGCCAGATGTTCCAAAGAACTCAACACCCAGCGTGCTGAACTCTTGGCAAGCGGTCCTGCTTGTCGAGGTGTCTGGCTGGGAACAGGCTGTCTTGGGGAGTGACTGCCAAGCAATGCCAGTGAGTGCCTGGTTTGCACGGTGACACTTTGGATGATGCGTTCGGGCTCTAACGCACAGGAGGCCGAGATGCTAGCAGGCCCAGGTGACGTTTTACTTTGTTTTGTGTGGCATACAGGAGATTTAGCCTTATTGGTGACCTTCTTGCATTCGTAGAGGTTAAGGCTGGAAGGGAACATTTATGATCATCTAGCTGCAGCTGCTGTCTAGCACCCGCCCTAGGTCTCCCCGGAATAAATGTACCTGTTTTTGTCTCAAGCTACATCACCAATTGTTCTGCAGCTCCCTGCCCAGTGAAAGAGGGCGTCAACTGCTTAAATAACTGCCCCCGTCAGTTAATAGATATATGTCAACAGGCGGAAGGAGAGAAAAATAAAACGACCTGTAAGTGGCTTTCTTTGGACTTGTCCTCACTAGGGGGGTAGATCGGATGTAGATACGCAATTTCATCAGCGGTGCGGTCTCCCATCAACTCCAGCTTGCGCCTCTTGAGCAGCTGGACTTCCCACAACGATTTCAACTTCTAAGCCGTCATTCCTTTTCAAAACCCTCTGCTTTCTGTCCTGACGCTCAGCATCCCGGCTTGCAGGCCAGACTGGATTAAATCCAGGCAATTTAAATCACGACTGAAACCACCGAGTGGAAAGCCTCGATTTAAATGATGTGTTTTAATCAACTTCCCCATTTGTACGTCGGTGATTTTCTCAAGAACGGTGCCTTTTTATTGCTTGATGTAACCATTTAAAATGTGTTGATTTACAACTAAATAAAGCCTTTACCCCAGTTTTGGTTCATCTTTTTTGCTTCCGAGGCAGCAACGCTATAATTCTATTTGTTTATTTAAGCCATTATGTAGCTTAATATTTTCAGATTCTTATTTATTGTACATTTTTAGTATGGCAGAAAATGGGGAATGCTTATGTACTGCTCTTGTGCAAGATTTATAAAGCATGACTTCCTAAGCTAGATGTTTTGCCCCGATTCTTTACATAGAAAAGCAGCCTTTACGGCAGAGTTTTTGCTAGAGGCTCACGGATTCAGTATATTCAAAAGGAAGTAATTTTTTTCACACAACGCACAGTGAATCTGTGGAATTCCTTGCCAGGGGATGTTGTGAAGGCCAAGACTAGGGCAGGATTCAAAAAAGAGCTAAATAAATTCATGGAGGATAGGTCCATCAATGGCTATTAGCCAGGATGGGCAGGGAGGGTGTCCCTAGCCTCTGTTTGCCAGAAGCTGGGAATGGGCGATGGGATGGATCACTTGATGATTCCCTGTTCTCTTCATTCCCTCTGGGACACCTGGCACTGACCATTTTTAGAAGATACTAGACTAGACAGACCATTGGTCTGACTCAGTATGGCCAGTCTTATGTTCTAATATTTTATTTTTTATTTAAACGTTGTAATAGATTATAATTAGTTTAACCCTGTTGAATTAATTTAGATGGACTATATGGGCTAAAGGTGTTAACATAACCCAACCACTGTCCGACAATAAACATTGTTAAATAAGGGTTTGACCTCCACCTGCTCAGTACCATGGCGCAAACACCATGAAAACTCCTCTTAACCCTCTAATAAAGAGACAGAAAAGGAGGAAAAATACTTAAAGCCTTTGCAATGTAAATAATTCAATCAGGCTTTCATTCTAACACCCCTTGTTCCCTTTCGGTGGAGAGAGTTTTTTGGAAAGCCCTTCTTGTTTGACAGTCTTTTAGCTGCAATCCCAGATGATGGTAACTGTCCTTTTGGGGGAAAGTGAAGTTGAGATAGGGAAGCGCAGCTGTTCCTACTGCTGCTGTGGTTAAAACCCGGTCCTGGTACGCTAGAAAATAGCTTTATATGCGGATGATGTCATCTTATTTTTATCCAACCCAAACATTTCCCTAAAATTAGTTTTTGAAGAAATGAGGACATTGGGAAAGTGCCCGGATTTAACATAAATTATGCCAAATCTGAAATGCTAGCTGTACATTTGCCAGACTCTGAGAAGTCGCGCCTCCAGAAAACATCTGAGTACAAACGGGTAACCAGTTCTATAAGGTACCTGCACGTTCAAATCTCCAACAACTGAGAAGAGCTCCAAGATGAAATGTCAAAACACTCCGTCAGCCAACGAACCAAGCTCTGGCGTGCTGGCCGGGAAGAACAGCCACTGTCAAAATGAATATCCTGCTAAGGATCTCTGTCTTGTTTCTGTGATTGTCCCAGATAAAGCCCTAGCAGAAGTACAGAAGCGCTCGTTTAGACATTATATGGAATAAAAAAAGACCAAGAATGAGAGCAGATAATTTGTACAGACCCAGTAAACAGGGCGAACTAACTGCTTCAAATATTCTATGGTGCTAGCAAGCCAACCAGCTCAAAGCAGAAGTGGGCTGGGGTGTTGTAGCCTAACTCAACAGTAGGTCCCGTTGAACAAGAAAATTGCTACAGTGTAAACATCGCTAGGCTACCGCGGATTAATAAAAATATCACACCTGCCGGAAATTTACACAACTCCTTTAGCAAAGGCTTTGCTAAGGGTTTGGGATAGAGCTAGATAAGATCAGGTCTTTTCCATCACCGGTGACGCTCATTGTAAGTCATCCAGATCTTAACCCAAATTGCAAAGAGAGCTTTCAAGACTGGGACAGCCATGGAATATTCAGTAAAGAAACTTTTCTAATTTGCTTAGAGATCAGAACGAACTTTAGTTGGCCCGCTGGGATTGGTGTGATCACTGCTGGAATACTGGTGCCCAGAATTCAAGAAGGATGTTGCTAAATTGGAGAGGGGTCAGAGAAGAGGCTGGAGAATGATTGAAGGATTAGAGTGATAGCCGCAAAGAGCTCCGTTTATTCATCTTAACCAAGGAAAGGTTAAAGGGAGTCTTGATCACAGTCTACAAGTGTCTACAGGGGGAACAAATTGAATAATGGGCTCTTCAGTCTAGCGGAGGAAGGTCTAACACAATCCAGTAGCTGGAAGTTGAAGTTAGACAAATTCAGACTGGAAATCAGGCATACAAGCTTGAACGGCGAGAGCGACCACTGGAGCGGTTTATCAACGATCATGGTGGATTCTCCATCGCTGACCATTTTTAAATCAAGATTGGATGTTTTCCCAAAAAGCTCTGCTCCAGGAATTATATTGGGGAAGTTCTCTGGCCTGTGCCCAGACTAGATGATCACAGTGGTCGCGCCTGACGTTGATATCTATGGATCTTTGAACATATAGGCCGAAAGTGTTAGCATAACCAAGTCACTGTCCAACATTAAATCGTGTTAAATAAGGTTTGGGGTTTGGTATACAGAGAGCGCCGCCACCTCAGTGCCATGGCAAATACACCACTATAAACAGCCTTTTCACCTTTTATTAGAATTACAGTTAAAGCCTTTGCAAAGTACAGTATTAAATAAGGCTTTCATTCGAACAACGTCCTTTGTTCCCTTTAGCTAGAGAGAGGTTTTAGAGGGAGGACCCTCCCTTGTTTGACAGTCTCTTAGCTGGTATCCAAGAGGATATAATTGTTGTCTGAGGGAAAAGAGAAGAAGTTAATTGATCCGGGCTGGAACTGTTGGTAAAATCTGATTCCACCTCGTCTCAGGTGGTGTTTAGGATCAAGCCAGGGCTGGTAGCGGGGGCTGTGTCATCTGGGTCCCTCTCTCTAGCCTGGTTTGCTCAGGACGTTTCTCGTGATCAGGATAACCAAGGCCTCCGTCTCAGGAGAGGGTGCAGGCAGCAGCTGTGATGGTGAAGCCTTTGCTGTAGTCGCCTCTGTTCCTCCCTCCCGTCCTCCTCGCTGTTCTTCGGTAAAATTCCTTTCTTTAAAGACCCACAAAGGGGAACGGTTGGTGGAATATCCCATTCTCTTGTTATTTTGTCCACCAATGAGGCCTACTGTTCATTAGCTTCTGGCTCCACATCTCCTGTGTTCACCCCGCGTGATTTTAGCTCACCGCTGGAGTTCTATCTGAAGGCCGTCTCTTGTTGATGTTCTCTTGCATCTGTTTATAACGGTCTTTATTGAAAATAACGTGCCCTGCTTTGCGTGGTAAATTCCGAAGCAGGCAAAAATTACAGACCGATTGTTACATATTTGCTACGAAGGTCAGATTTCATTAGAACAGGTTTACTCATTTAAATAACAAATCGGATTGAAATAAAAAATATCCAGTTTGATTTTTTTTTTTTTCTTCAAAAAAATCATTGATTTGTATCCCGCCCGCTTGCTTGCCGGTCATAGCTCTGCTGAGTGCGATGTCTCAGCTCCCGCCTCCCGCGTCTGCCCAGCCTTTTCCTCAGAATGAGGAGCTCAGCTGAGCTGCACCTGAAAGTGGAGTTTCCCTCCCTTGTCTGTGCAAACCGGGCCCAGGAGACGCCAGGTCCGGGATGATCACAGGAACAGTCTTTTGCAGGCTCCTTGGCACCAAAAGCATAGGCACCGCGAAAGGGTTGGAACGAAACGTCCCTGATCTCTGAGCAGGCTCTGTTTGCTGCTGGTTTTAGGGCTGTGCGTGGCTTCTTATTTGCTTTGATTTGATCCCCACCACCCCCTCTCCCTTTCAGAGATTCCTCCCCACAGCAGCAGCCTGGGCAACTCCACCCAACAGTGTCTGAAAGCGTGAGGTGTCATTCTGTAAGGGGGAGGCCGTCAGCGCAGTCAGGAGGGTGGAGCCTTGGGCTGGAAGCCCCAGACTAGGGTCCTGGCCTTGCTTTTGGGCAAGCCACTGCCTTTGTCTGAGCCTTCATTGCCTGTCAAATGGGCTGTTGATGATGCTCACCGTGTGTCACATGTGAGAGGAGGGATGGTCTGGTGGTTGGGTGCTCGCGTAGTTTTGAGGGGAGCTGGGCTCCGTTCCCTGCTCTGCCGCGGGTGGCTTTATAGCCTTGGGCAAGTCCTTTAGTCTCTCTGGGCCTCAGTTCCCCATCTGTACAATGGGGATAATAGCACTGACCCGCCTCCCGGAGGGTAAAAACGGTAATGCCTGAGCTGCCCTGATCCTGTGATATGACAAATGGGGCCAGAGAGAGACCCTGTGAGGTGAGTTTGCTGGAGGAATCTTGCAGGAAGATCGTGATGTTCCTAACGGGGAGGAGGGTAACGTGTCTCCTTTCGCTCCCGCACCGTGCCAAGCACCACAGCAGCATGGAAGCAAAGGGCACTTCAGGGCCCCCCCATACCAAGCAGAACAGAGCAGGGACTCTCCCCCGCCCCATCGGGAGTGCACACCACCCCCTGACAGGCAGGCCTGCGCGTCCTGTCCCGCAGCCACACCCTTGACTCATTGTGCTAAGCATGGGAAGACGGAAGGAGTTCAAAGGGGCCGGAAAGGGAGCGTCTGGCAGGAAGAGAGCCCCCGCCCGAGGGCCACGTCCGCCTCCAGGCTCCCATATGAGAGATCTCGACGGAGGGAAATGGCGGACGGGACTGTGTCTTTACCCAAGTCTTGATCCCCCTGCAAGATTCCTGAGGGGAAATCCCACGGCGGGGGACGAGCCGTGAAGGCCTGTGGGCAGAGAGCCCACGTCTTTGATCCGAGAAACTGCTTCAGGCCTGAGGCTCTTCTGGCACGACGCCCCAAAGACAGAGCGCTGAGGCCCGCCAGCTGCCTCGAAGTTGTCCTCCAGCGAGCACCCAAAGTTGCTGCTGGCCTCTGCCACCTGTTGATATGGAGGGGTCGGTGCCCACTAGGGATGTGACCCATCTGGCCCCGCAGGCTGCTGGGAGATGGACGTCCATGAACAGCGCCAGCAATTGCAGGCAGCCTGGGGGGAGACATGGAGGGCTAAGGGGAAACCTGGGAACCCACTGTGGGGTGGTAGGGAGCACCGTTTTCCTCCCTCGCCCTCCCCTTCAGCTTGCCGGGAATTAAATAAATGCAGTTGTCCCCAAAACACCCTTTGTGTAAAAGAAGTGTTATCTCCCCTTCCCTCCTTTCCCAGCTACACACGCGAGCCCTTGGTCATGGCCCCTCCCTCCCTCCCCTGAGAACCGCTGATTCAGGGAGTTTGCAGTGACAAATCACTGCAAAGAACTGACCAAGAGTCCTGTGGCACCTTAAAGACTAACTAAAGTATTGAAGCATAAGCTTTGGTGGGCTAATACTCACTTCGTCAGATGCAAAGAACTGTATTTTCAAATGCCTGTATAACATGCGTAACGCTGTGAACAATAGAAAGGGGGCTTATACTAATAGCATGGGTGTTTCTTTTACTTAATAAGGGTTTTGGGGGTGTGGTAACGGATGTAGGCGTTTAACTTAACTAAAAAGAGTGTGCCGTAACTAAGCCAGGGCTTCCTCGACAATTGGGTGGAGGGGAACAGGTATCACAATCAAATCCGCCTCTAGGTCAACCTGCTCCCTTTTCTTCTAACATCCCTTTTGGGCTCCCCCGTCTGTCTGTATTCAGCTGTTATCTCTTGTCTGATATGGTGCTTAATTTGTCCCTGGGCTTGCTAGTCCCGGCACCTCTAGCTTGGCACTTCAGAGCCCCGGCACCTCTGGGCTTGCCGCATTGGTTATGAATGTAAAAAAATTGCTTGAGCCCAGACACCTCCTTCATTATAAATTAAGCACCGTACGTTCCTTGGGGTAAGGACGGTCCTTTGGTTCTGTGTTTGTACAGCCCCTAGCCCTATGGGGACCTGATCCGGGGTGGCTCCTAAGTGATACTGCAATGCAAATAGGAAATCGTAATCACCAGCCCGGGACTGGCAAAGAGCTCTTTGGACATTGCTGGCTAGCGAATCCCGCCCTTCACTCACCAGAGGAGGCCAGTCGAGCTAGTTGAAATGTTTGGGGCCAATAGGAAATTCACCTGGAAATGCAGTTTTGGGGCGACCAAAATGATCTCCAAGTGGGGCGAAGAGGTTCAGCCCAGTAAAAACCAGGACTTTGGAATGGCTCATTCTGATATCTTTTTTAACAAATCATTTGGACTTCTTTGCTTTCAAAATGTTGGTTCAAAACAAGGTCTGAAAACATGTTTGACCCGAACGAAAGCTTCTCGACGGTTTGGTTTTGGCACCAAAAACTGAAAAAATTCAGTTGTGGTGTGAAGCAAACGGAAATTGGGGTGAATTTTCAGTATAGCCACCAAACCCAAAAACGCAGTGATTCCCTCAGCTCCTGTGCCCACAGCGGCCGGTAGGACCAGGGCGTGCCATCCTTTATTCATGCTGAGTACTTCCTTCCACTGCAAGGGGCCCTTGCTCTGATCTGACAGGTCAATCTTCTAGCATGAGAAAGGGGAACTGGGAGCTCCTGGCTGACTTTTCCCACAGCACTCATTGCCTATATTAGTACTATTATTATTTGTATTAATGTAACACCTAGTCGCCCTCGTCACGGACCAGGCCCCTGCTGTGCTAGGCACTGTACAAACAAAACAAAAAGAAACCCCCTGCTTCTGAGAGGTTACAATCATAGAATCCTAGAATCTCAAGGTTGGAAGGGACCTCAGGTGGTATCTAGTCCAACCCCCTGCTCAAAGCAGGACCAACCCCAACTAAATCATCCCAGCAATGGATGTATACAATGGATGTAACAATCCAAGTGTAAAACAAGAGACAACAGGCGGACACAGACAGTGGGGGGAGCACATGGAAAGAATGAGAGAATATTGGTCCGCATGAGAGGCACACCCCTAGCCCTGGACAGTATTTCATTCAGGCCGCGTGACCAAGGGGGGTTTTCGGGCAGGCGTCAAACCAGGATGAGGAGGTTGTTCTATATACTGAGGCTCTGGGGGGTGAAGGCCAAGGCTGAGCTTAAGCCACCACGCAACATGCAGCGTCTGGGGGAGACCCCCGGGGGATGCTGCGTGGCGGGGAAGCCAATACGTGACGGTGGGTTTTTAACACGGGACCGAGCAGCCCGGGCCGGTGGTTGAAAATGCAAAGCGCCGCACGTCCTTGTCGCTCTGCGAGCATCTCCCCGGGGGGCTTGTTTTCCTAGCAGGCACGCGGGAGAAGAGAAGATGCATTTGTAGGGTTCATTCTCCAGAGCCCCAATACACGCGCCGTTCCCTTCCGGCCTGACCATCTGTATATCCCAAGGAGTTTTAGGTTGTGGGTTGGGGCAGAGGGAAGGGGTGAGGGACAAGGAGCCAGTGATGTATGTAGCTACGTGACGGGTACAAGGGGGCTGCAAAGGAACAGCTCTATGTATGGTCACGCCAGCACCTTTCAGACGCTGAGCTGTGCGTTCAGCTGAGCCTTCCGAGATAAAACAGCTGAGCTAAACCAGGGGCATAAATCTTCCCGATAAGCCCTGTCACGGGCAACAGGGAGGCTGCTGGCCTCCGAGAGCCAGAAGCAGGAAGAATTCCAGACATCCTTCCGACAAGACACCCATTATAACCAAGGCGTGGGAATGATTTTAGCCAACCAGTCAGCGGGTTTGAGCCAGCAGAACCTAATTGCCTTCCAGGGCAATAAAAGATGTGCAAAAGTGACAGAGAGTCCTGTGGCACCTTATAGACTAGCGGACGTAGTGGAACATAAGCTTTCATGGGTGAATATCCACTTCGTCAGGGGCATGCAGTGGAAATGTCCAGAGACAAGTACAAATATGCAAGCCAGAATCAGGCTAGAGTTAACGAGGTTAGTCCAATCATACCTACATATTTATACCTGCCTCTGGAATTTCCACTGCATGCCCCTGACAAAGTGGATATTCACCCCTGAAAGCTTATGTTCCAATACGTCGGTCATTTTTGAAGATCCAGATTAAGAGGGCTGCCCCGCTGATACTTAATAAAAATGTGGCGCTGCTTCTGAGCTGTAGTTCCTGTGGAGGTGACAGCAGACCAGGCTGGGTGCATGGTTGGTGTGGCTGACGCCTGCCCCTTTGGAGTAAGGTGTAACCTCATCGCTGAGGCTGTTCTGATCCCGTAGTCTGCCCTCCTATATCACGCAAGCCTGGACTCTTGCATCCAGCCCATACCTTGTGATTGAGCTACATCAGAGCACATGGAAAGAGACACCTAACTGTGGAGGGAGGAGCTTCACTGCAACTCCCGGGACAGCAAAGGTGGCTGGTTCACCTGTAGCTGCTCCAGTGTTGCTCACTCTGTTTGTGAGCCCGAGGGGACAACCCTGGAACTGTGTTTTCACTGTAAAAAGAACAGGAGTACTTGTGGCATCAATAGACTAACATATTTATTTCAGCATAAGCTTTTGTAGGCTATAGCCCATTTCATCAGATGCATAGAATGGAACCCACAGTAGGCAGGTGTATATATACACACATGAAAAGGTGGAAGTTGCCATATCAATTCTAAGAGGCTATTTAATGTAGATGAGCTATTACCAGCAGGAGAAAAAACCCTTTGTAGTGATAATCAAGATGGCCTGTTATCAGACAGTTGACAAGAAGGTGTTAGGATACATAACATGGGGAAATAGATTCAATTAGTGTAATGACCTAGCCAGTCCCATTCTCAGTTTGACCCTAAATTGATTGTATCCAATTTGCAAATCAGTTCAAGTTCTCTCCTTGGAGTCTGCTTTTGAAGTTTTTCTCTTAAAATTGTCACCCTCAAGTCTGTTATTGAGTGACCAGGGAGGCTGACGTGTTCTCCTACTGGTTTTTGAACATTGTGATAGCCGATGTCAGATTTGAGGAATAGGAAATGTTCTTCCACGTAGATCATCAGCCATATGGATAGCACCTGGGTCTTCCAGCGGGAGCGTCCACTGCTTGCGGTGCAAGGCCCGGCTCTGTCAGCCGAGACTGTAGCAGGATCATTGATACCTGTAAGCAGTCCAGCCAGCACTACAGGGGACAGAGCATCACACTGATGGGGGTGGGTTACACTGACCCCCAATATGCATTGCTCCCTGGGGTGACAATACTAAGTGACCTCCCATCCTGTTGCCCGTGACCAAAAAAGCATCGACAGCCGGTGCCAGAGTGCTCATTCAGTACTTCCCTGGTGATTCCTCCTGCTGTATGTAGCCCCTGTTCCAATACACAGCACAGCCTTCTCCTTAGGTAGAAAGAGGCTTATGAATCCACCTTGAAAGACCAAGATTTCCCCAGCTGGAATTAGTTCTAGGACTCCTGCAGACCTGTAAAGTCCTTTGCGAAGTTTGGGAAAGTACAGACACCAGGAGGCCCGGCCATCCTTGCTAGAGCGGTTTAAGATCTGGGGTTGACGTGAGGGATGATTCAACCCGGGAGACGCAAGTGATGGTAATGCACCAGAGGAGGAAGCTGTAATGTCGAAAGGGACCGAGGGCAGAGAGGCCACAGCCAATTAGATGAGAGTTTGCAACATGACGTGGCAGCAAAAGAGACTTGTGGGTTTTTTGCAACACATGTGGAGAAGGATCACAAGGGGCTAGCGGGTGCTAGTGTGCCCATGGCCCTGAGGAGGCCAAGCCTACAATCCTGCAATCTGTTTGGAGCACCCCTAGACTAGGAAGAGAAAGATCAAGTGGAAGGAGTTGAGAAAGCTGTGACCAAAATCATTAGCACCATTTCTAGGAGGGCTCAGATCCCAAAGGTAGTGGAGAGATTTTCAAAGAGCCGGGCACTTAGAATCATACAAACGTAGGGCAGGAAGGACCCTCGAGAGATCGTCTTGTCCAGCCCCCTTTGCTGAGGCAGGACCAAGTAAACCTAGACCATCCCTGCCAGGTGTTTGTCCAACCTGGTCTTAAAAACCTCCAGTGTCGGGGGTTCCACAACCTCCCTTGAAAACCTGTCCTACCTCTTAACTATCCTTAGAGTTAGATTTCCCTAATATCTAACCTAAATCTCCCTGGCTGCAGATTAAATCCATTACTTCTTGTCCCACCTCCAGAGGACATGTTGGGTGCCGAGTGCGTGGAAATCTGTCAGGGTGATCTTTGGCTCCAAGAGAACAAGTGGGTTGAGTTAGGAAGAGAATTAAAATTAGTGTTGGTGGCGTGACTGAAGGGCCCGCTCCCGTCTTCACTGGGCAGAGAGTGAGTGGGCTGGGTGTGGATGTGAGGAGAAGTGGAATAACTGTGTATATGTGAAGGGTGGAACCATCAAGAGAAGTTGGTTAGAGCGTCACAAGAGTTCAGCTAAGAATGAGGGGGGGACATTAAGAAAGGGGACTGTATGTCGAATATGAGGGGAGTCTCCCTCGCAGTGAGCTGTAGCTGGCTGGGAACTCCCCAGGGATACGTCTGGACGCCTAGACGCTGAGGATATTGACATGTAGGCTGGACAGGTCACCAGATACCCTGCAAATGCAATTGGGAGCAATTCTGCTCAGCCAATTGAATATACCGCTGAATGGCTCTCTTACTGCTTATTTTTAGTATATGGGTAAAATTTTCAAGAGTGCTTAAGGGCCAGATTTGTCAAGGTATTTGAAATCTGGGCGAGTCGGACACCTAAATACTTTTAAAAATCTGGCCTTAAGCACCATCTCATGTCCAAAAATGACTTGGGCATTTAGGAGCCTTAATTTCACTGGAAATCAATGGGACTTAAGATCCTATGTTCATGATGTGCCGATACCATTATTAGAATCTCACACCATTCTCACTGGTGTGAGCAAAGGCGGGGGAAACTGATTTCCCATGCTGTTTGAAAAGGGGAAAGTGATGAAAACTGGAGGAGTTCTATCCCTCCAGAAATCGCACAGAGCTGGATTTCTCCTGCCGTGCAGAGCAAAACCTATAAGCAAGCAAGCAAGCTGCTATGATGAATCCAATTATCATCCAGGCTGGTATCTAGTTATAGCTCCTGGAGGTTTAGCTGACTCTGTCTGAAAATACTGTATTGCTAAGGAAGATCTCGGTTTTCCAGAGATGGGGGTGGGGGGGGGGGGGACAGGGGTCTCTTGTAGAACCTGCTCACTCTGTCAGTGGGCCCTCCCCCATTCTCTCGCTGCCCACTGGAGCAGAATGATATTTTTAGCAACCGAGGGTGCCTGGCAGGCACCTTTATTCCCAGGAAGTAGGTAAAATCCAGTGAAATCTCCATTGTCTCCGAGGACAAAGAATAAAAGAGCAGGAGAGAGATCAAAGTCCAGAATCTGGGTAAGCTGCAGCCAGATATTTTTGACACCCTCAAGCTCCCATTTTTAAGTGCTCCGACTTGAGTTTCCAGGCTTCCGCACGGTAGGAGCTTCATCTGGCAACGAGCGTCACAATGGGAGAGGAGCGAGGCTCAGACCCCGGCCCTCAGTGTTTCAAAGCCAGAAATGGGCCATTCAGGCCCCCGCAATGCTTCTTTTCATCTCTGGTGCCCTAGATTTTTAGTCTGCTGGGTGGATAGCGATTTGTGGGCTCGGATGCTCCCCGAGTGCAATTTGATGTCAGATATTATTTGTCGGAATGTCCAGGACGGGGACACAACTAGGCCGGATGCTGCTCAAACAGAACAAAAGAGGCGCCGACAATTTACATGAGATACTGACCGACGGAGCAGCCCCTGATGTTTGGGTTCATCCTCAAAGGCTCCGGGTACCAATGTAACTTCTGCAACTCCTGGGAATAAACCAGTTGTCTGGATACCTGGATCGTGAGGGCTCAGGGGGAACTGGGATAATCCACTGTCCCCCGCTAGCCGCTGTTGTCAGTTTGCCTGCGTGTGTGTTCTCTCCGTGCGCAGGCTCAGCAGATTGCGAGGGAAATGCCCAGAAAGACCAGATGCGGTTCGGTGGCGAAGGCGCCAGCCAGGGTCAGGTTTATCGCCCTCAGTGCACGGTACTAACGTCCCAAGGTCTCTACTGGGCCGCTAGCACCAGTGTGCATGGCTGCCCTCGAGGTTGGACAAAGGTGCCCCTCCTAGGATCTCTCTTTAGACATTGATACCGATTGCACTTCTGACATGGAGTTACCAACCCCTTGTAGCTGCTGGTTTAGACAAAACATCCCTGTTCATCCTGGCCTCCTGTCTTTGTCTTTGCTCAGGGTCGGTGTGTCCTTGTGCTGTCTCCTGGGATTGTGTTTTTGCCGTATCTCTGTAGTGGTGCGCACCTGTACTAGCCTTCTGGATTGTGTTTACAGGAATACCCTGTGCTTAGTACTTTGGGGGAGTGCCTGTGTTTTAGCAACACCAGCTGTGCTTTGGCAAAGTCCACTTACCGGGCAGGGAACTTGCAAACAAGCGCCTGCTTTCTGACAGGGCCTGACTTCTGCTCAGAGCCTGGCTTTTGCTAACTTTGGTTCAGGCCTCAGGCTTGGACCGGGCCCAGTGCTCCTGTCTCTGTCTCTCTCTCTCTAGTACAGACACATCCTTGTCTCTTAGGGTACGTCAACACTACAGTGTAAACCAGGGGTCTCAAACTCAAATGACCACGAGGGCCGCATGAGGACTAGTGCACTGGCCCGAGGGCCGCACCACTGACACACGTACACACCCTCGCTGCCCCAGCTCCACCCCCACTCCACCCCTTCCAAGAGGTCCCACCCCTGCCCCACCTCCTCCTCTGAGCACAGCTCCCCATTCCCTCCTGGAAAGCGCTAGGCACCACCAACAGCTGTTTGGCAAACAAAGCAAGAGCAATCTAGGAAGTCCAGAGCTAGAAACACGCGCGGCCCAGCCAGGCAGCAGAGAAGCCTCCACTTCTGGCCCCTCCCTCCCGCAAACTGCTAGGAGGGGGGGGGGGGGACAGGAAGCCTGGCGGGCCGCAGGGAAGGGCTTCGCGGGCCACATGTGGCCCCCGGGCCGCATGTTTGAGACCCCTGGTGTAAACCAAGGTTCAAACTCAGACTCAAACCTAACTCTCCCTTCTGTTTACACACAAATCAGGCTAACCCAGGGCTCCGACCAGGGTTCCAAGCCCCATCGCTTTGGGGGGTCCAAGCTGGACCCAGGGTTCAAGCCCCGTTGCTTGGCAGTGTAGACACAATCCCACTAGACTTGTGCTCCAGGAGTCAGACAAAAGTGTTCCACAATCCCCTAGGCCCGCTTTCTTTGTCCTCTGAACAGTCATGTTTTCCCACAATGCACCACAAACAAAGGGCTAGAGAGGCCACGTTTTGAGAGGGAGCTAAGAAATCTGGGATATGGGTGGTTGGATTCACTGTGCTTGATGCGTGGCACCAGGAAAAAGAAGCTGATTGTATCTCAGTTGGGGAGGCAGGGACAGGACTTGAGGATGAGAGGAGACCTGAAGCAGAGCTGAGTGAATAATGCATTTTTCAGTACAGGAACTGGGTTGATTCAAACTCAGACCTGATGCTTGTTGTTTTTCATCAAAACAAAGAGATTTTGTTTCAAATGGACCTGAACATTTTGGGTCAATTAGGAACAAATATTCTTCAGGTTTTCGATGTGTTCAGAACTGAGCAAAACATTTTGGTTGGCTCAAAACAATGTTTTGCGCACGATTTTCATTAAGATTCAGCCATTTTCAGGTGTTTTTCACCCTCTTTTTGTAGGTGGCTTTTGAGAACAAAATAGCTGAAACCAAACACTTAAAAAAAATCCGATTTTTTTTCAGCCAAAACAATATGCTGAATTCTATGCGAATTCACAAGTAATTCTGGAACCCTGGAAAAAAAACCCATTTTTCTGGAGAAAAATCTATTCACCCAAATAATGCGTCCAGCTCGACTCCTGATAGTTCAGGAGAAAACTCATGCAGACAGCATTTGCTCTGAATCAACATTCAAAGCCCTTGGAAGAGGTCAGGGGTCTTGGGGCCCCGGGTTTGTCCACATGGGTATAGCATTGCCCATGTAAACAGACCCGAAGTGTGGCTAACGCGATCCCTTCGGGCACTCCGTAGCTCAGTGTGCATTAAGCCAGAGATCAAAGCTAGCTCAGTGCAGCAAGGGGCTTCCCTTGGCAGGGCAGGCGGAAGTCCGGATTACACGGCACATTCTGCTCTCGCAGGGTGTACAGCTGCCGCTCCGCCCCTGTGGGTCGTTTTGTGTATGTGACTGTCAACAATCAGGTCACTTCAATAAGCCACGGATGCACCAAGCCAGTCGGAAAGGGATTACCCTGGGCTCCAATCCTCACGTCTGCCGCTGTAGCCCTGTTGCAAGTGCCTGGATTTCCCATGGCATCAGCAACTCACCCTGGGATGGCAGCAGGGCATGGTAGGGGAATCCATAGGCCCCCTCTGCTCCCAGTAGGGTGGGTAACAGGGAACTTCATCCCAGCAATAAGGAGAGGGAAGGGCACTGAATCTTGCTCATTCCCCAGAGGGGTATAAAGGGGCTTCCTGGCATTTTCAGGAGTGTTGATTCCTGGACTTTTAGGACTAAAATTCCAAGAGGAGGCACAGGAGTTGTGTGAGTGAATTGTGCTGTGGGGCATGCCGATTGCACGTCGGTGCACAACTGTCGTGGCTCTAGGGCCCCGTGCATGAGGCGCTCACGATGGCTGCAGCTTGTGTGATGCATCAACAAGGGTTTCAGGAGGACCGCGTAATGCAGGCGGTGCGCTCAGACGGGGTTATGAAACAAGGCAATTTGCAGCACCGGGCGCAGCTCACCCTCTTGACCTGAGCCGCGTACGGAGCGGCTCAGAGCAGCGACTCCTCTTACCCAGGCTCCTCTCGCTGACAATGGCTGGTCCCACCAGCTGCAGAGGGCAGTGTGAGAAACTCTGCCATAGCAATTATGGCTGAAGTCCACATCGGGTCTCTCCTCCGGAGGGCCGCTAGCGGGGGGCGGTTACGCCCCTCTGCACATTGAAGGCCACGCGAGTCCTTAGCAATCTCTCTTTGCACCATGCACCGCGCTCCATTTCCCTCAGGCTGGGCGGTGGGGGGAAGATTTGATTGGAAAGATTTTCATTGTTATTGTGACCGGCGAAGATGCCACCTGATGTGCTGAGGTACCACTGAGCTCCCCCCCCCCCCCCCAATTCTGCCAGCCTGGGCATCCTCTTTACCTGTCTGGCTGAACCAGGCTACCACGCCGCCTCCAGCGCACACCCCGGTGGGGCCACACCCAGCTTGGGAACACTCAGTTTAAGGGATGTGCCCCAGCACTCAGGTGTCCCGTGGAGTTGCAGATCCCTCCTCCCTCAATGTGGAGGAAGGTGCGCACAGCCGCTTACGCACACCCACACCCCTACCCCATTATGAATTGTACAAAGGAGGTTCTATTATAAACAAGCAATACGTTTATTAACTACGAAAGGTGAGTTGTCAGTGGTTAAAGAGGCAGCAAACAGAACTAAGATTACTAAGCACATAAAACGGGCAAACTAAGCTTGTTTCGCTAAAGAAATTGGTTACAAATAGTAATTTCTCACCCTCGACGTTGTCACGGGCAGGCTGCAGAGAGTCTAGAAAGGCAGCTGCACTGGTCTGCAGCTTGAGACCTCAGGTGTTGTTACTCACAAGCTAGACGCCCTTCCGGCTTGGGCCTCGACCCTTTTCCCCCCGGTTCAGTTCTTGCTTCCAGGTGTTTTTTGGTGTCTCTTTGGGTGGGGAGGCAGAGGGGAACCATGATGATGTCACTTCCCTGCCTTATAGAGCTCTTGTGTATGGTGGGAACAATTTGTCTTCCAGTGGGAAAATGGGCATTCCGGAAGGGGAGGAGGGGTGTCCAGTACTGAGCGATTCGGACCCGTGTCTCTGCAGGGCCGTGGCAGCCATTGCACGTCGGCCTTCTCGTTCACAGGAAGTCCACTAAGCTCTTTTACAGACCAGTCTTTGCTAATGGGATATTAATCCTGTCTGGCTTTCTCGTGGTTGTACTTGTACCTGAAGGGCTAGTTGGTGATGACATCCAAAGTAACCCATTTGGAATACAGATACATAATCAATATTCCTAACTTCAGATTTAGAAATGATAAAGGAAGCCTATTCTCAACAGTTGACCAGAAGGGGTGAATGTCAACAGAGGGAAAATTACTCTTTGTCGTGACCCATCTACTCCCAGTCTTTATTCAAGCATAATTTGATGGTGTCCAGTTTGCAACTTAATTCCAGTTCTGCAGTTTCTCATTGAAGTCTGTTTTTGAAGTGTTTTTGTTGAAGAATGGCTACTTTTAAGTCTGTTAGTGACTGTCCAGGAAGATTGAAGTGTTCTCCTACTGGTTTTTGAATGTTACAATTCTTAATGTCTGATTTTTTCCATTTATTCTTTTGCGTAGAGACTGTCCTGTTTGGTCAATGTACATGGCAGAGGGGCATTGCTGGCACATGATGGCATATATCACATTGGTCGATGGGCATGTGAACGAGCCCCTGGTGGCGTGGCTGATGTGGTTAGGTCTATGATGGTGTCCCTTGAATAGATCTGCGGACAGAGTTGGCACCGGGGTTTGTTACAGGGTTTGGTCCCTGGCTTAGTGTTTTTGTTGTGTGGTGTGTGTGGTTGCTGGTGAGTATTTGTGCCAGGGTGGGGGGCTGTCTGTAAGCGAGCCTCAGGCCTAAAAGAGGGGGGGTCCAACAGCATGACATAAGGACCATTAGACTTCAGGGTTTTTTGTTATCCCGGAAGGGACGGAAGTGAAAGGTGACCCGATGGGCCGGGGAAGAAGCTGGGAGTGGTAGACCAGACGAACCCCTGCAATGCCACATCCTGGCACGAGGGGGTGCTCTGGCCATGAGGGCAAACCAAAACTCCCACCTGTGCGGGATGAAGGCCCACTGCATTCAGTGGGAGCTACCTCAGGCCCTTAAAGAGGAGTTGGAGGGGGAGAGTGTTCCAGTCTGTAGTTTCAGCTCCACAAAGGCCTCGAAAAGGGAGTTAGCAAAGAGAGGACGTCCCTGAGGTATGTGTGGAAACCGCTGCCATGCTGAGCCCTGGTCCTGATTTCAGACAGAACAAGGAGTTCTGGTCTCAAGTTGCAGAGGGGGAGGTCCAGGTTGGATATTAGGAAACACTATTTCCCTAGTAGGGTGGTGAAGCACTGGAATGGGTTCCCTAGGGAGGTGGTGGAATCTCCTTCCTTAGAGGTTTTTAAGGCTAGGCTTGACAAAGCCCTGGCTGGGATGATGTAGTTGGGGATTGGTCCTGCTTTGAGCAGGGGGTTGGACCAGGTGACTTCCTGAGGTGCCTTCCAACCCTGATAGTCTATAATTGTATGAAAGCACGAGATGCTGACCCTGCTCGGTAGCGAGGAGGCGCTGAGGGCTAGAGGTGGAATGGAGATTTCCTCGGGAGCACAGGGCCAAGGGTCACCTGTCCGGCAGAGTTCAGACATGAGAGGAGGATTGGACGTCATTGATTCAATATGTGCCTAACGATGCTGTTTGCAGTGAGAGTCACGTTCTCTGCTTTGACCTGTGAATCCAAATTGGTCTCTCCCCGGGAATGAGCCCTCATTGTCAGCCTGGCCTGTGATCCACGAGAACCAAGGGATCATGAAAATTCATGTTTCTGTGCTCATGAAAATGCACCTCAAGGTTCAGAGGATGCTGTAAGACGCCTCAGACGGGAATAGGAGCAGCATCAGCACAGTCGCTCTGGCCCATGCCTTCCAAAGCACTCTGCCGGTTTGGTGCAGAGCGCACGTGAAAATCCACGTGTGAAAACCCGCACTAAGCAAGGGACAGTTGTGGAGCCCTAGTGCTCCTGTAAAGAAATAAAGCCACAAAACCCACAGCCACCATGTGTGTCATGATTGGTGGGAGGGGATGTAATAGGCCTTGCAGGGACAAAAGGACAGTGAAGGGGTCACTGTAATTTTGCAGGCGGGAGATGCCGGCTCCTAAGAGTTTGTGGAGTAAAATCAGGATGCTCCTTGGAACTTGGGGAGAGATTGTTCAGGTTCCCACAAGTCTTGTTGTCAACGGCACTGGGGGGAAAGTGATGCAAGAAAACAGGAGGAGGCAGGGAAAGCCAGAAGCAGAGACTCCAAGCTGCCACGCCCTTGTTCAGGGGTCTGGAGCCTGGGGCCAGCTTGTTAATCAGATGCAGAAGGAAACAGGTGTTTCCTACAGGGAGCAGGGCCCTCCTTTGGGAGGGGGAACAGGAAGCAGGAGCAGTCGCGTGCCCCCCTGGGAAAGGGCACCAGAGCCCCTTAGGCCGGATAGCCGGGAGGACCTCCCGGGGAAAAGAACCTTCTGATCTACAGCCGTGGTCTTGGCTAAGAAAGCAGGGAACACGAAGGGCTCAGGAGTTGGTGCGAAGGGCGAGTAGAAGGGTGCTCAGGAAGGGGGGTGACTGTCACGTTGCTGACGTGTTTAGGAAGGGCCTGGTGTGCCCAGCGTTGGAGGCCGGCTTGCAGGGAGCCTCGCGGGCAGTGGAAGTGTGTGTCTGGTTTTGAAGCTGTTGAACGTTGTCTGAGCAGGAGCTGGAGACTCCCAGGAAAGCTGTATTGAGTTTGCGTCTCACTGACGCGTCTCTTGCCTAGCGCTGCCCACGGTGTTTGTCCACATGGGTTGCCGCGGACGTCCCACCACCGTGCTCCGTCCTGGGTTACAGACCGTCCAGTTGCACAGCCCTTAAGGTGTCCCATTGACTCAGGCGCCGCGGGACCACTCACCCCAGTAACTGCCCCCTGGTGTAAGTAAGAGTGGCCCAGTCAGACCCAGAAAGGGGAGGAATATCAAAGAAACCCAATGTGAGCCGTACCTTGACAATGAGACTGGGTTATAAATAGCTAGTCAGTCATACGGTGATACGATAATACCCCGCCACAGCGCTTCCCATCCATAGAGCTCCAAGCGCTCTGCAAAGGCGGTCAGTCTCAGTATCCCCATTTTGCAGGTGGGGAAACTGAGGCACAGAGACAGGGAGTAACTTGCCCAAGGGCAGCCTGCAAGTCAGTGGCAGAGCTAGGACATTTCTGAATGCATTAGCCTGCTTTTGTTACATTATTAATAATACACAATATTTTCTGCACCTAGGGAAATCTAGGCAGAAATGCAATTTAAAATACTCTGCACTGAACTGCATTTCTCATTCATTTTAATGTTGGAATCAGCCGGTTTTAATTGGTATTAAACAGCAGCCCCCAGAACCACTAATCTGCAGAGATATTGACTCATTCATGTCGGCAAAGGCTGAAGCTTTCTCTGTTGAACTGTTCAATGTTTTGAAGTCCGATGTAGCCTTAGTTAACATGCTACCCTGAAATCCTTCACTACATTAGCTAGCGCCTGAACTCCCAGGCAAGTTCACTTCCAGAGAGTTAAATTTGCACCAGAGAAGGGAGGAATTTTTTAGTAAATTAACTGGAAAATGCATTTTTCGGGGCACAGAAACTATTTGTGAATTGGGGGTTGATCTGACACTAGTTTCAGCAAAACAAAATATATAAAGTCGCAATGTTTTTGTTTCCGTCACTTCAAATGTTTTGATTTTGTGTTTCAAAACAGCATTTCCTTTCAAAATGTTGTTGTTTTTTTTTTAAAAAAAAGCCCACACAGAGAGGTGAAAAAACACCTGGAAAAACGGGTCAAAGTCAAACAAAAACAAAAAAATGTTTTGGGTTAAACAAAACGTTTTGTTTGAGTTGAAATGAAATGTTTCCTCCCGATCTGGTTAAAAGAATAAATCCACTTTCCCAGGAACTTTATCCTTTAGTTTGATACACTGTTCTAAGTGGCATAATAATTTGGCCTGAGCATCCATGAAAGAAGTTTTCAGGGCTGTTTGTTTGAAGGAAGATGGGCAAAGGAGCTGCTAGCAACTGTTCCCATAGGGCTGTATCCTGGTCCTGAATCCCATTAGGACTGGGTGTGGGCCCATCGCCCAGGGGGGGAAAGCAAAGCCAACAGCAGACTATCGAGGCTTTGGCACAGTCTGTGCTGGGTGGGAGCCCCACGGGACAGCACAACATGGGTATAAAGTGTTCCATGTTCACAATTCCCACTCATGGACTCTGCACAGGTGTGGATGGCACACCAGATGAAAGGAAGGTAACCCAGAGGTTAGGAGGCTAGCCCGGGCCATGGAGATATGGGTTCGAGTCGCTGCTCTGGGAGACTGGGGAATGGCAGGTGATGCCAGAAACCATAGATCAATCTGTGATTTCTGTTCAAGGAAAGTGCTGTTAACCCCAGTGCCCGGAGAGTTTAAATAGTCTGGACCCATGGATAGAGGTATTTCCGTCAGCACAGTGCCACACATCCATGAATCAGTCCTGTGACCAAGGCAGCAGGATCCCCCAGGGCTTTGCCATCTCCTCCTCTGACGATTTATAGTTTTAAAAGCCTTAGCGCAGCTCACCTGGAAAAGAAGGGGCTCTCCCGGGCTCATGTCAGACAAGGACGGAATCTGTTCAAAGCTGAATGCAGCCGCATAATGATTAAAGGTGCGAAATACGGTCAAACAAAGGCGGTTTCACGTGGCTGTGAATAACCAGGAGGGACCGACAATGACCCAGGTCACGGAGAGCGGGGAGGGGTTGCAACTGGGGCTGGAAGATGCACCACAGTTTTGTTTTGCGACAACGTTTTAAATTTGTTGTGTCCCTTGTCAGAATGCAGAGAGAGACCCCTCCTGCTTGAATATCCGATAGCCCAGTGGGAGGGGGGGGGACCCAGGTTCAAGACCCTCTTCCACGTAACTGAAGCAGGCAGTTTAGGGACTTGAACCTGTCTTCCCTATCCCAGAGGAGGGCTCTGTCCACTGGGATATTCTGGACATCCCGACTTCCTTTTCCCACCAAAATTTCCCTCAAAACCAACAGGATTTCCCAACACGGAAGGTTGGTTGGAAACTTTTCAACCAGCTCTGTTAGCAACTCCTGCAGAAGAGGAAGATCGAGGCAGAAGGAAACCTGTCGAGTTTAGGATGACGGGGAGGGAATGTGATGCTTAAAAGACGCACATGGGAGCTTCTTCAGGGTTAAAGGTGATACGCTGTGTTTATTGGAGATTCAACAATTAGCATATGCATTCAATCACGCACACCCTGTGCCGCCAGTCGATGTTATAGTCAGAGTCCGGAGCAACCTAGAAGTCAGCGAGGTTGATGGATGGGGAGGAGCCGGGTTCTGTTGGTCATGACATGAGGCTCTGGGGAAGTCTTGGCAGGATTTCATGGCATCACTGTTTATAATAGTGATCTTAAGTTAAGTGATCTGGAGTTACCCCAGGCTGGTTTCAATCCCAGCTATCTTGTCCCAATTTATAGGTGCCCCCCCTTTTTTTAGCATCGTCAATCTACCCTCCTTTGCCATCTCAATGGGGCGCGTTGCAAACTCCTGCCGCCTTTATGTCTGTCCTTGAGTCCTCCCTAGAACATCTGGTCCGGTGAGGCCTTCACACTTCTCTTTTAACACACATTCCTCATTCACACACAACCCAGGATTGATTTACACCGCACAGTTGAACGGGAACATCACATTGTCACGCAGGAGAAAACAATCGTGGCGTTCTTTTACTTATTTCAAAATGCTCATTTGAAACCTGCAACAAAGCAGTGACCCTAGAGATCTATCACTGCCTTGAAATCCGCTTCAGGCACAAGCCCTAGCGCAGCACTGCAGGGGCGGCCTTGGCATTACGCAGAGAGCCGCGGGAACGGCGTGCGGGATATGAGATCAAAAGGCAAAGGGAACAGGCTCCGATGCGGCGCTAGAGGAGACGTGTCCGCTGTGCCCGCTCAGCCACTAGGGGGTGCACCAGCAGTGAGTGCGCTCTGTCCGTGAGGCTTATGGAAGGGGAGAGAAACGCTGCCCTGAGATATGGAGATCACGAGAGGCGGCGTGAGGAAGTATAAGGGACAGATGTGGATCTAAGGCCGTGGTTCTCATACGTCATTGCACCCCGTCTGACAACAGAAATTACTATGGCTCCAGGAGGGGACACAGGGAGGCAGGGCATCACCCCCGGGCAGGGGGCCCGTAACCTCGGCCCTTCCGCCCACGGCTGACTCTGAAGCCTGAGTCCCCGGCCAAGCGTCCCAGTCAGCCTAATGCTAGCCCTGGTGACCCCACCAGAATGGGGTCGCGACCCACGGTTTGAGAACTGCTGATCTGAGATACACTGGTGTGAACCAAGAGCAGTGGAGTTACTCCTGATTCACACCAGTATAACTCAGGATCATAGGAATGGCCATAACAGATCAGAGCAATGTATACCCCCTCCGTTAGGGTGCGAGACAAGAACCCCCTAACGGGCAATTATGGAATAACCTGCCTACAAAGAAACCATCTGCCTTATGAAACCTTTTCAGCCTAGAAGCTTAAAGGGTTATAGCTCTTCCAGGGTTTTTTGTTATAAACCAACAATCTTATCTTTTCAGTGCCCAAATTGCAAATCAGGTGTCTGTCACTCAAGGTGACCTTTAGTTCAAATTAAGGAACATCACGGAGAAAGAAAGAACCAGTAGAATGTCTTATCGTTGAGAGCGAGGGAGAGAGCACAGGGTGGTTCACTCAGTAACCATCCGCACCTGAAATGAGCCACAGGATGGCAGGGGAATTTTTCTGCTTTTAAAGGCGCAGTTCACAGGAAGCAGGATGACAGCCGCCCTTGTCCGCCGTGTAGATACATCAGGTGAAAAGACAAATACGGTAACCTTGAAATCTGATCCGTAAGGAGGAAGAATCCCAGGGGAGAATCATCAAGGCCGGGAAGGAAGGGGCTGTCAAAGCAATTGCCGCATAGCTAAATGAGCAACCTGCCTGAGCTTTCTCCACAGAGGCTGCTTGGGGAATCATCTCCCCCAGGGTGACTCATTAGAGGTAGCAAAGAGTACGCTGTGTTGGAGTGAGAGACACGATGGAGGTTAAACAGCGATACATCCCCAGGAGTGAATGACATCTCCGGCGGGAACGGTAGCTGAGCTGCTACCAAGAGTAGCAATTTAGCCCTGAAAACAGCTGTTGTCTTTCCCCCGGGGATCCTGCTGCGGGGAGGGGAGCTTTACCTTTCTTCAGATAAATCGGAGGGGAGCAAGGTGGCGAGGACGGGGGTGTGGAGGTGCACAGCGGTTGAGGAAGGACAATCGGGAGACCCGCCCTGTCCACCCAGGCTGGTTTCTAAGGCACATGGGCTCTTAACTGAATTGAAGTCGTCTTATCACCCGGCCCACGCCCTTCTCTTGTGCTGGGAGATGAGTCTCACTTGGACCGGCGCTCCAAAGAAGGAGGCTAGCGGGTCGGAAACAAGCGGGCTGATTGTGCAGAGCCTCCTCGTCGGGTGCTGGCAGGGAGGGTGACCCCCCCCGGGAGGGTGACACCCCCCCCCCCCCGAGCTGTTTCTGGCGAGCCCTGGACACCTGATCGCAAGAAAGCACGATGGACAAAGTCCAGAGCCGTCACAAAGAGCCACACAGCGCTCCGGGGCCCTTCCTGAACAGCTGTGAGCCAAATGCACCACGCTCGCCAGCCGGTCCGCCCCCCTCCTTAGCCTGCTTGGGGGCACGTAGCCGTGTTCGGATACTAGTGCCAGCTTGGAACTGACAGCATCCTGGTTTAAGAAAAAAACCGTCGGCACTGAGCTGAAATGCACTCGTAGGAGGTGAAAATCTCCCTTGCGCAGAGATGGGCCACACATCACTTGTGTGTAGGGCTACGGTTTTGGCACAAGAGAGGATGTGGGCGATAATAAATCACGGATTTATTGGGACCTGAGCCCTGAGCTCCTTTGAGGTGTATAAAATTGCAATGACACCGTGTATTTCGGGAAGTCCTGACTATCGAAATCAATGGGACTTTTGCCCTTGGTCCAGGGGGGTCAGGATCCTTAGACCACTCCTAGCGATGCGAGACGCAGGCATCTTGCTGCATCAGTCCTGCTTCCCACCAGCTCTTCCTCTTCCCTTTTCTCTCCCTTGGTTTTTGTTTCCCAGGGAGGGCAGGGAGCGAGCTGTGGAACCAAGAGCCCCAGTTCCCTCAGCTGACAGAATTAGGGCATGCTGGTTTCCTTATAGCTGGCTGGCACTTTTGATTATTTTAATGAAAATCTTGATGCCATTAGGAGCTGGAGAAGGAGGTGGAAAATCCCCACCGCCCGTGAATCCGCGCTCATTAGCATGCCCCGCATTCACCAGTTGGAGAAGCCTGCAGCATAAATGAATAAACCGAGGAAATTGCCTTCCCGCCTAACATAAAATGAACCCCCACCCACCACCCCTGCTCCTCTGGGACGAGTTCCTCTCCTTGGCCTGTCTCTTCCTACCTATCTTCCCCCAGCATCTGGAGCTGCAGCAAAGCACAGACCACATGTCATGTGTCTGCCTCTAGTGGCGAGCCAGGAGAGTACAACAGCCTTCTACTGCTGCCAGCTAAGGGAGTTTGTTCTTTAGCTCACAGGGCAGTGTGTTTGTTCTCCGGTTCAAACCTTTACGCTGGTTTCTGCTTCTCTGCCTAACCCCCCCAACCTGTTCCCCTACTGGCCCATGGCCTCCTCTTCCTCTCTGGAGTTGTCTCCTCCTCTTCCCCAGTCCCTCCCTGGCGGCTGTTGTCTATTCGTAGGATAACCAAAGTCACCTTCCCCAACCGCTGTCTCCTGCTGTTAGGCAGAGGTGACTTCCTAGCTGTGAGTGGCAATCCACACAAACGTTCTCAGCTGCCAAGGGAACGAGCATAGAGTGAGACCCGGCCTGGAGCAGGAAGATACATGGGGCAAATACGTAGCTTGCAGGCACAGTAATGCCACTGTCAGCCTACAGCCCAATGGTACCTGACCCTGCTGCTGTCGGTGGTACTCACCTGCCGTGTTGTCGGAGCCCCTCACAGCCTTCAGTGGATTGACCCTCACCACACCCCCATGAGACCAGGCAGGGCTATTAACCCTGATTGACATAAGGCAACTTGAGCTTTAGAGAAGCTAAGTGACGTGCCAAGGGTCGCACAGAGCAGGGACTCGAACACACGTCTTCCAAATCCCAGGCTCTTGCCACTTGGCAATCCTGCCTGACTGCTGGGGACCTTATCTTACACGTGATGGAGCAGAAAGAGGAGAGGTCTGGTGAAGGGCAGCAAAACTGATTAATGAACGTGACAGGGAGGAGAGATTAAAGAAAGAGAGGGCGTTTAGTGGGGGCGGGGAATTCCCTCCATGCAGAGGGCCAGCAAAAGCCCCGCTCCCCACTTAACATCCTTCACTAATGTGCAGGCCTTTGCTTATCCGTGTCCCTGGGAGTCCCGCCCTGTTCTGTCTCCAGAGCGGACACTTCAGAACCACGTTGGCACTGGTTTTAATATCGTGATGTACGTTTTCTGCTCCGATACCAGCTGGACTGGTGCTGGAGAATCTGCCCGAGGACTCGCCCGCTGCCCCCCCCCCCCCCCCCCCCGGTTTGGCTCAACGTTGCCGGTGAATGAGTGGCCGCGTTCAGAGGCAGGTGCTCCGCTGTGCTGGGGCCGCTGCCTGCTTTCCTCGGCCTGGTGGCAGAAGTGGGATTGAGCTGAGAATAGGCAGCCCGGTTGTCTCCCGCGGCGCCCCTTCTCCATCACTAGCTGGACACCTCCGTGGTCCTCCCCCTCTTCCTCCTGCTTCTCCCCACCTGTTCCCTTCCCACAGGCCAGGAGCAGCAGTAGGAGGAGCAGCCCTAGCAGATTTAGGACTGGCCTACACGGGGAAATGCCCTGGCATTACTTCTGCAGGATAACTAGACAGCTCTGGTTACACTTGTATTGTTCCCCCGGGGGCCACTCCTTGTCTACAGCTGTATTATTATACCCCTAGTAATGCTGTGACAGTTCTACCTGTAGACCAGCCCTGCATCAGGTCATCTTCTGCCTCCATCCTTGGCAGGCCCATGAGCACCAAGGGGAAATGTGTAGGGCAGCAGCTACATCTCTGAGGAAACCTTCCCCCGTGGATCAAGTCAGTCCATGGTTCCTGCTGCAGGCCTCCTGGACAGCGTGATCAGTAGGCTGATGGCTTACAGCGAATGACACAGTGTTCATCCAATCACTGGCGTGCTTTGCGCTCCCCTTGGGGGTCCGCTCTCTGTTATCCAGAGTGATTCTCCTGCACTCGGTGGGTTTACACTGGGGTAACTCCGAGCACCCTGCTCTCATCCTGGGGGTCTTTAGTATTTCCTGGGCACAGAGCTACTTTCCCCCTTGTTATACAATTGGTTGCTGAAAGTGAGTGGTTGGACTGGCCAATGGGACATGCCGGTGTCATTGTCTACCAGCTATTCGTTACATGAGTGACAAGATGCTCCGATGTATTAAGCTAAGTATCAGTAGTATCCGTGTGACTGAGCCGCCTGAGAATGGAGGTGCTCCTGAGGGTTGGAGGGGCAGGACACCCAGGAACGGTGACAGGAATATTCAGGTTGGAGTTCACCAGGCCCCTCACCAGCGTTAAACCTAGAAAATGCAGCCGCGCCATCCGCAAACGTTCACCATCACGAGTCCCCCTCTCCCCCAAAAACGGTCAGATTGACTTCAAAGTCATGAGATTGTAAACATCATAAATGTTGGGGTTTTGTTCTTTGCTTCCTGCACCGTTTCCCAGCTGTTCTCCACAACCAGGCAGGCTGGGGACGTACTCGGAAAAGCTGAGATTCTTCGCCAATCGCGTGATGCCGGGAGATGAGGCTTCAAGAAAAGTGCAAAATATCCCGGGACTCGTGAGAAAGCCGGGAGAGCTGGCAACACTGGGATGTTTCTAGTCCCAGATCCTGCTGTCAGGTGGTGATAACAGAACCTCAGTTGTCAGTTTAAAAAATTGTGGTTTTAGCCTTCGTGGCTGTGAAGAAAAGCTTGACTGGAGGGAGATCGTAGGACAGCCACCTACCCTGATTCATCGTTAGTACAGATTTGAAAGAAAACATCCTGTGTCTGGATTTAATGTAGGCTTCATTCTATTGGTCTGTAGTCTCAAAAGTGTAAGTAAAATGTGCTATTCTTTACCAAAACAGCAGCTGTTCAGTTGTGAGTCTGGAAATGGCTTTTATAAATAGCTCAGTTTTTTTTCTTTGTCTTGTAATGCACAAGGGCTTGGTGAGAGAAATCCGTGTAGCCACCTATTGCTAGTCTCTTGATATGTGCTGGTTTACTTAAAGCCCCAGCTCCTGGAGTCATGTTGTTATGTGAGAACCTCGGCTTTCTTTTAAAGGGGAAAAGCAAGGATCTAACCCTTGTGGTTGCAGAGAATTGCTTGAACATGTGACCAGGGTGGGCTCAGAAATCAGAAAAACAAACATCCAAAACCCCAGCTTTTATTTTTCACGGTCTTAAGATTTTTAAGCCAATTACATTGTTTCATGGCTCAGCTATTATTTGTGAATCCTCTGGGTTGGCAGTATGGTGAACTTGTCCCTTGCTAAGATCTTGTGGGCCCTGGGCAGAAAAATCCAGTACAGCACCCTGAAAATCCAGGGAACAAATGCCGCAGCATGCCGTACTCTGACCCAGCAGGCGTTCACTAATGGGCGGGCTCAGCAGAGAGCCATAAAGAATGAGCTATCTCTGAGGAATCCCCCCCCCGATCAGGGCTGTATGTGGGGGTGGCTTCCCCTATAGCTGCCCTGTTGATAAATGGATAATGTTGAACACCAGGGCTATCAATCCAAGGCCTTTCGCCTGCCTTAAATCCACGACACGGTGTTTTAAAACTAAAGTTTATGGTCCGATGCAAACAGGCCCTGCGTGCCTCTATGCAAATTAGGTCACTAAAACATTTGCATAGAACAATCCCATGGCAGTGACAAGGTGTCCCTAACCTTTTCCCCCAGAGGTCTCTTTGGAAGCCAGGCAGAGATATCTGCCCAAGTCTGGACAAAGCCTGACATGACAGATTAGGGTGACCAGATGTCCCGATTTTATAGGGACAGTCACAATTGTGGGGTCTTTTTCTTACATTGGCTCCTATCACCCCCCACCCCCTGTCCTGATTTTTCAGACTTACTGTTGGGGCGCCCTATGACCGATCCAACCTGTGGGTTTAGGGACCGCCTGCTGAATCCGCGCCAGCAGTTGGCTTTGGTGGAAGGGGCCGCTGCTGCCTCGTAGCATGGCTTTTCTTGAGTGGATGGGTTCAACAGAAGCTCTGTGAGCCAGGGACCATCATTTTGTGTGTGTGTGTGTGTGTGTGTGTGTTTGAACAGTGCCCATCACCCGAGTCCTGGGCCATGGAGCTGTGTGATTAAAAAAAATAATTAGTACTAGTAATCATTTTGATTGCAAACCGGCTGTTTGAAAAGCACACGGCGCTTTCATGACGCCGGCTGTACGTTTCTGGCCTTCTGGATTTCATTTGCGCCGCCCACGTTATTCAATCAAAGCATTATATCTCCGAGATAACGGCCCCCTTCTGTTGGGAACCGCGCCGCTGCGGGTCGGAGACGGTAAGCCCGGCCCTCGTGAGGTATCTCTGCTCCTATCTCGAGAGTTTATTTTCAACCCATCGGGAACAGAGTGGATGCTACAAATCAAAGAGGGTCAGTCAGTGGGTAAAACATTCACAGAGGCCGACGATCAACTTTATCTACATTAAATCCCTGTTTTTACTGCTCGGCTGAAGGACACTTCATGAAATATGTGAGAATGTGCACATACCACCCGCTGATCACTGGTGACGTCCATTTCTTTGCCTTCTTTGGACAACGTCCATTGCATCCTGTGCAAGGCCATATGGTACGAAGGACACAGGCGGAGTGAGAGGTTGCCATACACACCACACATCCTCCATAGCAGTCCCACCTACTCCTTCCTTCCCACAGTCCAGCGGTTATTTCCTAAAGGCTTTGCTAATTAGTAGCTCTTCTTCTTTGGTCTTGGTTTTTGCTGGTTGGTTCGGTCCAGTTCTTGTAGGGAGTTAGAAGTTGTCCGTGGTGGATGTGGTGCTAATGTTACTTTGCTGTTCTATTGGATGAGGGCAGGGCCCTTAGCAGGGGATCTGTAGGTTCTTGGAAGTGCGTGGCTTGCTTCTGGAGGGTGGAAGGTGGATCTTTCTTCATAAATTCCTACATTAAAGCCAGAAGAGACCATCAGATTGTCTAGTTTGACTTCCTATATACAGGGCCCTACCCACTTTATGGTCCATTTTGGTCAATTTCGCAGTCCTAGGATTTTGCAAGTCCTCCCTTTCATGATTTCAGGTATTTAAATCTGAAATTGCACGTTATTGTCATTGTACAGGTCCTGACCCGAAAGGGACTAGCGGGGGGGCTTACAAGGTTACTGTAGGGCGGTTGGGTTTGCGGTACTGTTTCTCTTACTCCTGCCCTGCCGCTGGCGGGGTGGCACTGCAGTGTGGCACAGGTTTTAAATTGAGGACAATTAACCATTGGAACAGCTTACCCAGGGCGGAGGTGGCTTTGCGATCGCTGGAAAATTTTAAATCCAGACTGAGTGTTTTTCGAGAAGATCTGCTCTAGTTCCAACAGGAATTAACTCAGGGCCGCTCTCTGGCTGTGCTACGCGGGAGGCCAGGCGAGATGACCACAGTGGTCCCTTCTGGCTTTGGAACCTATGAAGGTTCTGGGCTTAATGTGTCTTCTACTTAACATGCGTTAGAGCTGGCCTGAGCCTGCAGCCGCAGTGCTTGGGAACCTCATTCAGCGTCCAGACAGGTGTGCAGTCTAACTGTGCCAATAGCCCTTGTTAGTTCCTATTTGTGGACATCTGAGCTCTTGTCTGCATAGAGTGGTCCCCAGTCTGTATTCACTGCCCATTCGTGATCCTAACGGACTAAACAACTTCACTTAACCCATCAGGGAGCAGTGTCTACTGTGTGTGATTCGGGTGACTGTATAAAGGGAGGCCAGGCGTCGTAAGCCCCCCTCCAGCTATCTCGTTGGGCACCTTTCTACCACACAAGTGTCTGCACCCACAGTCACAGCATGGGCAGGAAACCAGGCCAAGCCAAGCCAGGCCAGGGCTGTGGCTACTCTGGACTAGCCAGTTGAGACGGGCCCCGTCACACTGCAAGTTGTGTGTGCCCAGCTGACAACATGACCTGGGCCCAGAATTGTTTCCCATACAGTTCTGACCCATTGTGTGGGTGGAACTAGAGTCGGGGGGCCCGTGTTCCCTGGAGGGACTGTTACTGGAGGGAGTGGGGAGGGAGTTAGGCTAGAAGCTGCTCGGCCGTCCGGACAGCACGGCGCACAGGGTTTAATAGACTCACCTAGGTTCAGCTTCACGTGCAGGCAGCCTGGCTTTTTGCAAATGAAACACCCCGTTCGGTGATCACGCTGGGAGCAGTGTTCTCATCCCCTTCGAGCCTCGGGCAAATTGACGGCGTGAGTGTCGAGCAAAGTGAATTCGTGCCGATGGGTCCCTGTTTGTTGTCGCTCTCGTTTATCCATCCGGGGAGAGGCGTTGGCCTCGCGTGCTGCGATTCACCTTGATGTGCTTGTCCTTGCTCTGCCCGGTCTGGCGTTGAATCAGTGCCACATACCCATGCGTGGCAGCCAGGAGAGCTTTCTAACATCTGCGGCAAGCTCTTCTTTGGCGACAGGCCTGTGCCTGGCTCGGTCCCTGTGACTCTCCGAGCCCAGAGCTGGGCAGGTGTGGGTGTGTGAGGAACAGGGAGAAGGCTAGGCAGGTTCCTGGGGAAATAGGGTTCTGTATTAAGGGCCCTAATGCATGGTTCAGTGCTGACTTGAAAGCATCTGCCTGGAGACTGAAGGTCCTAGAGCAGATGCAGCTGAGCCTGGGTCAACCCTGCCCAGAACCCGGAGTATGAAAAGCCCCCAAATCAGAACAGAAAGCTTTGCACCCCTCTGGACACGTCTGCAGCCTCCCCCACATTCCCAGAACACCGGGCGTTACTTCTGGAAGCAGCGTGGGCTGGCCCGCGCCGCCGGGACCTTTCACGTGCAGGGCATGCGAGGTCACGCCACACCAGGGATGCCGTGTCGAGGAGCGCACTGCCCCGCCCCTGCCGGCGTGACCTCGCACGCGCGGCGACGTGCCGCCGGAGGGGGGCACCATCTGTAAGAGCCCACTGCCCAGCCCACGCACGGTGCATTGCAGGTCATGCCAGAGGAGAAAGAGCGGCGCATGGTTAAAAATGGCGTCTCCTGTCCAACACTGGACATTAGCACGTCTGGCTTTGTCCCAGTACCAGACGGGGGGAGACACCACATCTCCAGCTTGGAGTGTAAACGTACCCTGTAGAGGACACACAAGGGGGCCAGGCCGGTGGAAAGTCAGACCCTCGTGGCCTGAAAGCTGGCGCAGTGTGGGCATGTACCGTAAATATTGTAGGATTGGCCTCTTGTATGGGATGCGAGTTCGGAAGCATCCTGTTTTTCCGGGATGTCGTGCAGACCCTGGTAGAACTCTGGACTGTTGGGTACCATGGGGGACACACAGCAATCAACACCAAACAATTCCTGACCTGGTCCACTTGGGCTGCCTTCTGTGCGGGACCCAACTCCAGTAAGGTTGCCCTGAGCATTACTGCTGGCTGGGGCCGGTGGGGAAACACACAGTTTGAGAATCCAGCTGGGACTCAAGTAGGCCCAGGTTAGGCACAGATATTGTACCAGTGTCTGGGGGGGGTGTGTGACTTTTTATCAATATAGGGACAGGTTTCAGAGTAGCAGCCATTTTAGTCTGTATCTGTAAAAATAAACAAACAAATGAGGAATACTTGTGGCACCTTAAGAGGCTAGCCAATTAATTTCAGCATAAACTTTCCTGGGCCAATGCCCACTTCATTGGATGCATACAATGGAACCCACAGAAGTAAGATGTAGATATACACACAGAAAAACATGGAAAGGTGGAAGTTGCCATACCAATTCTAAGAGGCTATTTAATGTAGATGAGTTATTATCAGCAGGAGAAAGAAAACCTTTTGTAGTGATAATCAAGCTGGTCTCTATCAGCCAGAAGGTGTGAGGATTAGAAGGTGTTAAGTTAAGTATCCTCACACCTTCTTGTCCACCTTGATTATCACTACAAAAGGTTTTCTCTTTTATCAATATAGCGGCACTGTTACAGCCCCTAGTGTTGGCCAGTGTAAATGTGATCATCCGTTACTGTCAGTGCTTTTATACCCATCCCAGGGAAGCTGTCCAGCCTGCACTGTGCGGGTATAGTGAAAGGGATCTGACTTCTATGTGTAGGCAAGATGCTTCTGAAAATGGTAGCCCTTATGCCAGGCAGTTTACCCATACCGGGCACTTTCTGCAAAACTGGCATTTTCTTGCTTATCGTCTGTTGCCCGCCCTCACTACAGTAAGGACAGATTCGCTGACCCATTTATTCTTCTTGGCCTGTCTGCCTCCAGTTGCTCTATAAATTTTCTCCCTCCCACCCCCTGCCTTTTCTTCCTCCCCTGGGCACAGTCATTTCCCTACAGGTGTCCTGAAGGGTCATTCACCTGCTTTAATTGTCAGGTCTAAGCAAATGCAGCTGTCACATTTGCATTTTGCTTCCCCTGGAGCCGGCTTCTCCCCGTCACTTTGACAAGGGCGGAAGCACAGAGCTGGTCACGTTTCTGCTGATTTATTTTTTATTGTTATTTTTTTTGCCGTCGGTGTTCATCCGGCGTTTAGTGCTTTTCCAACAATGATGCTAGTCAGATCCGACCCCACTTATCGACACGCTAAGAAAACACAGTCAGCGGGAGGATGAGCTGAAAGGGCGCTGGGGACAGGAAAAGTGAGGACTGGTCAATTTCTGCAACCTGGATTTTTTCCCTCCCTCGTATTCCTGTTGATCGCTGTTGCTAGAACATTTCCATCCATGACTTCTGGGGCTCGTGAACAGTGCTGCCGGCTGAGCTACCAGTAAACATCCGAGTGTCTTTGTTAATGTAACATGTTGTACTCCTGGCCGTGGACACGCCCCGAACTTGTATTGGTTTTGCTAGAATCGGTTTAAAAACCAATTTGGGTAAACCAGAGTAAACCCAGGTGGACACACAATCCGTCGATTAGTTCCGCTTGCGTGTTGCAGTGTCAGCGGGCAGTGCAGAACCAGGAGGTAGGATGTTGTGTGGTGTGAGGGGTTATGCCGCAGTGAAGGTGCAATAGCAGCAGGTGTGCAGTTGGCGGCTTGTGTACAGCGGGTATGGCCGGCGGGGTGACTAGCTACGAATCGTGAACACAGCAAATCAATGGCAACCTATCGATTCATATTTAGTAGCAGCCCCAAGGCATTCTTCTCACCTGGCTGCCCCGGCGTGGGTAGATGTACCTGAGCGAGCTTTAATCTGGCTAGTTTCCCCCAGAAGCAGGGAAGCTATGCCAGCCCGGACTAGACACTTGAGCACATGCCCAGAGATCCTGCTCGCCTGTGTGTGGACAAGGCCTGAGGGAATTTCTCTCTGGGGATCTCAGAGCCTCGCACCCTCCTTGTGGCAGAGATGGGGTTAAGGTAAGAGAAAGTGGGCGAGCCCTTTCCCCCTCGGCTGCTCTAGGTTATATCAGGGATCCCGGACAGCCCACGAGTCAGGGCGCTGCTGAGGGACCGAAAGCCGCTTCTGCCGCAGCCCCCCCCCGAGCTGCTCGAGGCCTGTGGCTTCAGGTTGCTTTTGCAAACGCTCGAACGCCTGAAGAAAGAGCTGTAAGGAAAGCTTTTGTGTTTAAGATTAAGCAGGCAGGAGCCTCGTCATCTCCGGCAGAGTGGGGGCGGTCAGGCTGACCTTCCTGGCGCTGCTGCTGCTTTGTCTATACTAGTAAGCGGCCCTCACGTGCGCGCTCTGGCCTGGAGCTACAGGGTGTAAGGCCAGAAGGAACCAGCAAATGCTCCAGCCTGCCCTCCCGTGTATCACCAACCCCACACTAAACCACACCACTGAAATGAGACTGACGTCGTACAGCCCACAGGAGACACGGCTCTTGGGGGGCCCCGGGCAGAGAACAGGAGGGTCTGAGGGGCACCAAGGCCCCCACACCAGCAGAGAAATGATCACGTGAAGGAGACCCAGGTAATCCTGCTGATAGGCTTGCCAGGCGTCCGGTTTTTGACTAGAAGTCCAGTCAGCGGTGCAGCGGGTAAGGCAGGCTCCCTTCCCGGCTCCGCACACCTCCCGGAAGCGGCTGGCAGGTCCCTGTGGTGCAAGGGCGCTCAGGGAAGCTCCATGCACTGCCCAAGCGCCGGCTCCGCAGCTCCCATTGGCCAGGAACCGGGCCAATGGGAGCTGCGGTGGCAGTGCTTGCGGGCGTGGGCACTGCGCACTGCACTGAGCCGCCTGGGTATCCCTGCACTGCTGACCAGGAACCACCTGAAGGTGCCACCCAGCCAGAGCCCGCCCCCTCTCCCGCCCCCCAAGCCCACCTGAGCCCCCACCTGCACCCAAACTCCCTCCCAGAGTCCCCACCCCAACCCTCAGCCCCCTCCTCTCATTCTCAGTCCCAACCCAGAGCCCACACCCCCAGCTGGAGCCCAGGCCCCCTACTGCACCCCAACCCCCCTGTCCCAGCCCCGAGCCCGCTCCTGCACCCCTCGGCCTTAGCCTGGAGCCCTGTCCTACACCCCAAACCCCTCATCTCCAGCCTGGAGCCCCCCTTCTGCACGCTGAACCCCTCGTTTCTGGTCCCACCCCCGTCGCACCCTGACCCCCTAGGGTCCCTGCCAATCTGATCTATGGGGAAATTCCTTGCCAACCCCATGACCGGCAATCCCTTAGACCCGGAGCATGTGAGCAAGAACCAGCCAGCCAGCCGGGCGCCACCACAGAGCCCTGGCGCTCCTCGGCCTATGTCCCATCTCCAGCTGGGGCCATCCCGGATGCTTCAGAGGAAGGAGATTTAAAGAACCCCAAACCCGAATACATTGCGGGGAGCCCTCCGTTTCTGACCCCGGCAAGTGGCTGGTTGAAACCTTGAAGCATGAGCTTTTGGGAACATAAGACATAGCCCTGGCTCACTTCCAGCGAATGCGGACTGCACCCAGTAACCCCTTTGGGGGCTGCCATCGCAGAACAGTGATAAATTAACAAGGCTACATGCTGACTCCCTCTGGGGATAAGTGATTATCTTCAGTCGGTGAGCAAGTATCCAACTTCAGCCTCATAAATGTTTATCTTTTCTACAAAGCGTCCTTTAAACACTTCCTGGAGAAACATCTGAGGTTTCACAATTCTTCATAGCAGTTATCCTACATGTCTCTGCGCCCTGGCCTCCGGGAGGCTGCAAGATCTGAAGCAAAGATAGGCAAGGGAGAAAGGAACGGAAACCTAAACGGCCAGTGATCAAAGCTTTTTTTGTCTGGGGAGTTTCCGGGAGGTCAGCACCCATTCTGGCTTTTATTTCTGTGTAATCGTAACTCAGATAAGCTGCATTTCAGCCGTACTTTCTCTTCCCCACTCACTTTGTGGCTGGCTTCGTTAGAGAACTTTTCACTGTTTTATTTCCGTCGGGATCTGACTGGAATAAGATGTACCAGTGTAAGAATTACTTTATTTTCTGCACACACACAATCCAAAGAAACCAAAAACGGTTGTTTCATGTGAAAATTTTCTCTGACCTTTTTAATTTTGCGTCCAAACAAAATGGAAACGTTTCATTTTGATTTGGATCTAAATAAATTTCTCCCCCATCTGTTCCTCCCTCTCCTTTTTCTCACTGGAAAAGGATGGGGAGGGGCCCCGAACCTGAAAATATTTTGTTTCAAATTAAATTGAAAAATTCCAAACGGCCTGGCCATTTTCTGTATAGCTTGTACTGCCCATAAAACATTTTTTGTAGGGGGGAAAAGAACCCTTCTGGGTGAAAAAAACCATCCAGCTCCATTTGTGATTTGCCCTGGAGAATGGAATCATTATAGATAATACATGAGTACAAATTTATTTAATGTGAACAGGGCCACACTCAGCCACTGACTCCGACTTGCAATAAGAGGCGGCTGCTGGAAATGGAATCAGGCTAAGCTTTAAAGTAGACATCGTTTTGAAAAAAATAGCGTAATTGTAACTTGAGTGATGTACTGTTCAGTATAAAACTCCCATCTCATGGTGATAGGTGGAGCCGAAAACCGAGAGAGAAGAAAAACCCATTAGCACAATGATGAAATACTAAAGAGGGATGTAATAAGTGTAAATTCAGAGAGTTGAAGTCCAGAAGGGACCATTACATCACCTAGTCTTGTTTCCTGCCTAACACAGACCATTAAATTTCACCCTGTTATCTCTGTAGTGAGCCCAATAACGTGTGTTTGGCTAACGTCTCTCTTCCAGAAAGGCTCCAGTCTGGATCTGAAGACATTAGGAGATGGGTGAAATGCAACATCCCTGGGGAGTTTGTTCCAAGGGTCACAGTTTAACTACTTGTCCCCGATTTGTAATTTGAATCAGTCTGGTTTTAACTCCCAGCTGACTCGCCTTGTTCTGCCTTTCTCCGCTTCTAACCATGAGGCATAACAATAATGAATCTTTGCTATTAATGTGATTTTTCGAGGACCTGAACAAGTGTTGAGTACCACATAAACCCACAGTCCTGCCCTGAGGAAGACTAACTTCAGCGTGAAGTAAATGAAGGTAAAAACAGTCCTGGAGGTAGATGGAGGGAGGACAGAGGAGGATGAGGGTCCATTCATACCCCGATGGTCCCTCACTTCTGATGGGCACCATTGCTGGAGTAGAGTGTTGGGTGGGATTTCAGTGAGAGGAGGGGAGTGGCATAGAAATGGAAGAAAACAAAAGGGATACCAAGGGGGCACTGGAAGAGCAGAGAGGGCTTGAGGGGATGACATAAAAAGATATGTGTCTGTCTGTCAGATAGATAGATGCCGCTTCCCATCTTAGGTCAGGGGTCGGCAACCTTTCAGAAGTGATGTGCCACGTTCACTGTGATGTAAGGTTTCACTTGCCAGTAATACATTTTAACGTTTTTAGATGGTATATTCTATAGATAAACTATTGTTGCATTTAAAGTAAATAAGGTTTTTAAAATATTTAAGAAGCTTCATTTAAAATCAAATTAAAATGCAGATCTGGTCAATTTAGTGGGATCCTTGCCGGGGTTCCTTGTCTGGGATCCTTGTCTTGGGTTCCAGCCACCAGCCCCGCTCAGCCCACTGGATGGTCGGGGGTCCAGCCACTGGCCCCGCTCAGCCTCTTGCCGTATCACAGCGAACGATTACTGAAAAATTGCTTCCCCCTTCACAGCTGTCTCAATGGAGTCAACAGCTTCTCACCCACCGAACAGCCACTTTCATGCATTCCTGTTTTCCCAGGTAAGGTAACCCATTATCCAATTGTATTGCGAGGCACTGCGAGGTTTGAGGTGGGTCCGTTCGGGGCCTCTTTTCGGAGGCAGAGCTCCCTGGCAGGGAAGGCCCCGAGGCAGCAGCTCAGGGCCGACCCAGTCCCTTGTAGATGCTGCGGCTGCAGGGGGCTAACGGGGTGTCCCGTGCACTGAGCGTGGGCTCCCTGTTGCCCTGCACCTGGCCGGGTGTGTCGGGGGCAGTTAGCAGGACCCCGAGGCATTCAGAGCAGGCACGAATGATGGTACTTTCCCCAGTCAACAGGGGGAAGAGTCTATTCCACTAACGCCCAGTAGCCCCCGCCCTCACCAAAGGACCCCAGCTTGGGAAGGGAGGGAGGGTGGACAGGCCGCAGCACCTGGTCATGTCATACGCAGCAGGGCCGGGGCGGGCCCCAGGAGTTATCTGGGGAGCGGTCTGCCCTGCCGCGGCCTGGGGAGATCGGTACCGGCCCAGTGAAATCCCCCTGTTTTCCCCACGGCGGCTGAGACCCTGGCTGGCAGGAGCTAGCGGCTGGCATGGGTGCCGTAGGTTGCCGAACCCTGCGTAGATCTAGGCACCTTCCATTTCAAATAGCCAAGTCCCTGGTGACCTTTCTGTAATCTGTGACGCTTCTCTATTTTCGGGGTCAGTCCTTGGAGTGGGATGTTTGGTTCTGATTTGGTGAGGTGTCATCAGTTTCACTGTTTAACTTGGTGTATTTATCTGGATAAGTCGGGGTTTCGATAGAAGGGGGTACCCGGGTGAGGGGTGTCGTTCTTATGGTGGAAAGATAACTTTACCACCCCCCCCCAACCTCATGCATTAGTGTCTCCCAAGTGAGCGCTCACTAGTGCTGTTCTAAGCCTTGTCCTCCCCTTCTCCCAGTGTCGCTGACTCCTCCTGCCTCTTGCCCGCTCCTCGGGAGACGTGTTCACCATGATCCATGCCGTAACGTGTCATTCTCGGGCACAAAGCACTAATGGTAACAAAGGGAAGGTAAGCGCACACGAACACTCACGCACAGGGGCGCGCGGACACAGAAACGCACAAACACACATTCTGATCCCGCCTCTGCTGACGTTTTTGTATTCCCACCCACGGGCTGTGGAGAGGAGCTGTCAGAGGGTCCCTGAGCCCGGGGGGGAGGGGGTCTGTTCTCCCCCAGCGCCAGAGCCAGTGTAAGAATTAGGCGGCTGCCAAGGGAGCCAAGATTGGGGGGGAGGGGACGCCAAAAAGCGGTGCCCCAAATTATTTTTTTTACATTTTAACTTGTCGTTAAAGAGGGGGACTGCCTGCCCGCCGTGCAGCACAGAGCAGCGCACAGAGCCGGGGGATGGACTGACGGGGCGACACGGGGCCCGGGCGCAGCTGCCACTGTGGCAGGTGGGGTAGCACCGCGGGGAGCCAGGCCGGCCTCCTCCAGAACGAAGAGTGCAGGGCCCGGCCTGCTCTGGGGCGGAGCACACCCCTCACGGGCCGACGAGGTGGGCCAGGCTCGTCCCCCCGAAGGCGGTACCCTTCGCGGAGCAGGGCCGTGGCGAGTCCAGACGGGAGCTGCGGGCAGCCGCGCACTAGGGGGATGGAGCGGGATTCCTCACCCAAAGCCTGGGGGGTACCCGGTTACCTGCCGCTGCCTCCCCGTGTGCCCCAGCTCCCCAGAGCCAGCAGCCTCGGAGACCCCTGCCTGTCCCCCTTACTCTACATTTGGCCCAGGACATTTTTAAATTTCTTGGGGCAGTGGACCTGTTGTGGGGACCCCTTGAAAGTCCCTTTACCACAGACCCATCTCAGGATTTCTATGGGAAGTGCTCGGCTGAAGCCACAGCTGGTCAATGCAGGGACAAGCGGGCACCGTGAGGGATTGTAGTAACCAAACATGGAAACCGCCCCCTCGGGGGGACGGGGGGGGGGGGAAGTGTGTGTGTGTGTGTGTTTGTGAGAGAGAGCGAGAGCACAAGAGATGTCATTTTTCTCGTTGCACGGAGCCGTTCCCCGTTCTGACAGGCTGTTTATAACGCCAAGTTTACTAGTTTTCGGAGGTTGTCGACTAAGGCAAACCATTTTTGTTGAGTTGTTTCAGATCTAAGACTCTGGCAAGTGCTGCTGCACCATTTTGCTAACACTGGTGTCCATTGTATGTGTTTGTGAAGTATTTTTAGTGCATATGTTTATGTGCGAATAGGCGTGTGTAGGTTGTTGAAATCTCTCCTATTGATATTGTCATTGCCACTTTGTACTGTAGCGAAGCAGCGCGAAGGGGAGGGGTGGAGGAGAGGGGGCGCAGGGTGGAAGTTTTGCTTAGGGCGCAAAATATCCTTGCACCGGCCCTGCCCCGTGCAATTTAAGGAGGGGGAGGGGGTGCTGTATGGCTGGTGAAACCCCTACAATACCGGGAACTGCGTTGCGTGCAAGAGCAGAGACGGGGAGCAGGCAGGTGATCTGCAGGTGCGTGGCCATTTCGAATACCCGAGATGGAGCTTTGCAGGGTGACTCTCATTCCCAGCAGATAACAGGCAGCGTGTGGGCCTGGCTTTAGGTAGATCCTTGTGAGCGGGGCAAAACCAGTCCGTTATAATACCCCTTTCCCCAAGCTTGGCCCCACCCGACTCAGGGAGGCGAAGGCCTTCACTGGCGGAGGGATACAAGAACTAGTCCCAATGGCAGGATTTAGACATCTGTAAAATATGGGGCATATACAGGGCATGTCCCACCCCACTCCCCCTGAGGGGCTCCCTATCCTAGCCCCCTGCCTAGCTCCCTGGAGGAGCTCTCTATCCCAGCTTCGCTGCCCCTCCAGTCTGCAGCCCTTCCAGGGACTCCCCAACCCCCCAGAGTTCTCTCTAGCCCTGGAGGTTCCTTATTCCCACCTGGAAGTCCCCCATGGCTCAGAGTGAGGAATATCCCCCTGTTCCCTTGCTGTGTGGAGAGTGATACCACCAAAGCTCCCCCCGTGCTTGCCACCAGCCAACCCTTCCTTGCCTTCTCTGCTCCCAGGGCCCCTGCCTCCCTGTTCATGCCATATGGCGCCTTTCTCCTGAGTCACCCGCCGCTTCCCAGAGGCAGCTCCCTTCCCCGAGGATAAATCACCGACTCAGGACGCGGGCTCAGCGAGCAATTCTCAGGCCCGCCGTCCTTCCCGTGGGAGCCAGCCTGCCCCTCTGGTTGACGGGAATCTTTTCCCAGACGAGAGGTGGTGAGCAGGACTGACTGCAGCAAACCCTTTTCCAATGGTAGTTGCACCAGAGCACCCTTCTGGTTACTGAATAATTCATGCTCCGTGCTCTAATGAGATTAGCAGCCTTTCCTTCCACGCCTCCCCTCCCCATGCTGCTCTGGGGCGAGCCATGAGGTTCCCTCCACACTCTGACACCCTGCGTATTTGGACGGCAAAAGCCCAGAGAGCTGACATTCAAGGTGACCTGCAATGGGGACAGATTGGGTTTAACCCCTTACTTTGCTTAGTTGTGTATAAAACCCCTGAAGTGATGGGGTGGGACCGTTCCTTTCGGTTTGGGTTTTGCATGAGAGCTATGGGGCTTGTCTCCCTGTTTTTTTCCTGGGCGACTCTATGAAGACCTGGCAGGATTATGTTACCACGAGCACCAAAGACGTGAAACTTGAGCAAGGAGGGAGGGAGAGAGGTTTAGTCAGACAGCTCCGTTCTAGTTTGCTGGTGTTCACACTTATCTAATTGAAATGCCCAACAAACAGTTGGTAGAAAGTCGTTCTTGGTTCAAGTTTCAACACCTCCATTCCTTCGGTTCAGAGCTGTTGAAACTTTTGCTCCTCACCTCCACACCCTCTTTGGAGATCTTCTACGAAAGCAAGGAAGGCAAGACCTGCTGTTTGGATGCTAAAACGTTTGTTGGGGATGTGTGGAAGTCCAGGCTTTATTGATTGGTCATGACGGTATTTTGAAAAGGGGAACAATCCCAGAATGTTTTCCTGGGGCAGGTGGGTGTGTTGGAGAACTGAACAAACAGAGGTGCTGGGAGCCATACAGAGCATCACCTAAGACTAGACAATGCTCTGTCTCTCCTGCCCCTCAGCCCAGACCTCAGAGAAAGCAGGTGTGGTTCTGGGGAATGGACACATTAGGAAATGAAAAAGCTTCTCTTCTGGCAGCAGGAGGGGATAGATTTCTCCTCCAGACACCAGCTGGTACAGAAGGAAGCGTTTTCATAGAATCATAGAATCTCAGGGTTGGAAGAGACCTCAGGAGGTATCTAGTCCAATCCCCTGCTCAGGGCAGGACCTTTACCATGTCAGCGTCACCCAATATTTATGCCACACGATGATGCAAAATAACATCAGGCCGCCGTGCTGTGGTTACAGTCCTGGCCCTTTAAAATCCCTCCTGACCGACAGGAAGGGGACAACTTTGTCACAAGATCTCAAGGCCCTGCCCTGCACTTTGGGCATGGCTACACTTGCAGATGTAGAGCGTTTGGGGTTAAACCAGCCTTCGGAGAGCGCAGTAGGGAAAGCGCTGCAGTGTGTTCACACTGACAGCTACAAACGCCACATTTGTAGCACTTGAAGCAGCTTTGGGAGCGGTGCATTATGGGCAGCTATCCCACAGAGCGCCTCTTCCCATTCTGTGGCTTGTGGGATACCGTAGCTAATTTTCCCCTGATGTTACTCACATCATCTTGTCAACTGTTAGAAATGGACCACTCTCATTGCCATTACAAAAGTGATTTTTCCTCCCTCCTGTTAATTCAGTTGTCTCATTAGACTGACCTCTCGCTTGATAAGGCAACTCCCATCTCTTCATGTGCTGTGTATTTATACCTGCTACTATATTTTCCACTCCATGAATCTGATGAAGTGGGTTCTAGCCCAGGAAAGCTAATGCCCAAATAAATGTTAGTCTCGAAGGTGTGTGGAAGAAATCAAAGGCTTCACGCTGAGTTTGGATGCAACAAGTCAGAGAGAATTTATTTTTCAAGCAGTTGCAAAAAGGAAGACCAGCCGTTTGGACAGAGTGTCCTTATGCAAATCTTCAAAGTATAAACAATATATAACAAGTACTTTTGTTATTTCAAATGGTGTCTTTGTTTATACATTTTTCTTTCTGATATCTTACTTGTTTTTAATGATTTTCTGCTACCATAGCATTCTATCTTATCTCAAGGCAAGGTCAAACAGTGTCGCTAGCAAATTTCCAAATGCTTTCCCCAGTCTTGCCTTTGCAAGACTCACAATATTACGGTTAGAGTTAAGGTTAGCCTGACTTTTGCTCAGATGGTTGCACTCAGATCCCCTTCTCTCGCTTCCACAGGTGCCACAAGCCCTCCTCCTACGGCTGCCACTCTGAAACCTGTCACCCTTCTCAGGCATTCACGCTGTGTAGATGGATGCGGAGGCCAGCTTTCCCAAAGAGCTCAGGATCCCATGCACCCGCCATGGGCTCTTCTGCAAAATGGGCCCCTTATCTGGGTGACTCCTTGGGAGCGGATCTCTCAAAATCCCCTTTCGCTGCAGGGCGCGGCGCTGAGAAGCGACCCAAGCGGCGAGTCCACTCGTAGGTAATGTCGTGGGGTGTTTTTTTGTCTCCTCCACAGGTACAAGAGCGTAGTGACCCCCAAACGAGCGGCGGTGGCCATTGCTGGCTGCTGGATCGTTTCCCTGCTCGTGGGACTGACCCCCATGTTTGGCTGGAACAACCTGAACAAGATGAGGAGGGCGCAGGAGGCGAACGCCAGCCACGCGGCGGTCGTCATCCGGTGCCAGTTCGAGACCGTCATCAGCATGGAGTACATGGTCTATTTCAACTTCTTTGTCTGGGTGCTGCCTCCCTTGCTGCTGATGCTCCTAATCTACCTGGAGGTCTTCAACCTGATCCGCAAGCAGCTCGACAAGAAGGTTTCCTCCAATGCCTCGGACCCTCAGAAATATTACGGGAAGGAGCTGAAGATCGCCAAGTCCTTGGCGCTGGTCCTCTTCCTGTTTGCCCTGAGTTGGCTCCCGCTGCACACGCTCAACTGCATCACCTTGTTTTGCCCGTCCTGTCAGACTCCCAGCATCCTGACGTACATCGCCATCTTCCTGACTCACGGCAACTCGGCCATGAACCCCATCGTCTACGCCTTCCGGATCAAAAAATTCAGGACCACCTTCCTGCAAATCTGGCATCAGTACGTCTGCTGTGAAACCGACAAGAACACCAACAACCTGGACAACACCGAGCTAGGCAACTGGCCGCTAGACAGAGTGGGGACCGTCCCAGATCTGCCGTACCTTGATTTACAAAAGTCCCTTTAACGGCCAAAGAGCAAACTTGGCTTCACCCCCTCCACATGCCCACAGCTGTAAATGACTGGTTTGGGGAGGGGGCAGCAACGACCCAGGAGACCTGAGATGGTCAGACCAAGAAGACATTTGCCTGAGCTAGCATAGGGCATTATTTATTCACAGCCATTGTACTGTTCTGATATTGTAGTCTGCACTGTTTTGGGGTTTTTTTAGGGCAAAGTCTATCTAGGTATTCAAAGGGGGAATTGTACAGACAAGGATGTAATTTATCTTTAACGCAAATAAAAAAGGAAGAAAGTATCTCTGCCACGTTACGGGTGGGTTCTCACTCCCGGGGCCTCACTGCGGTCCTCGCTCGTAGCACTGGGACAGCCAGGGGCTGCTTAAATCTAAAAGGGGTGTGAGACGGGAGAGGGGCACAGAACGGGAGAATGGGGAAGTGGCCGGAGGTTGTAAATGTCCTCACGTCCCTCACTCCTACATCTCCCATAAGGATTCCTGTGATACAGCCCCTCCCCTCACCAAGGGGGAGAGAGTGGTGCATCATGGGAGATATAGTCCCACCACGGAATACAACCTGTAATGGAGAATGGGAGCATAAGGCATCCAAACTAATACTCCCATGAGGCACCGCGGCACCATGTTGAATAGAAACATTTCAAAATTTGACCAAATTATTTTGCTGAAAAGTTAATTTTCTGAGGGGGAAAAAACCCTTATTTTCCAACCTGATTTAGGTAGATGACGGGGCTAAATTGCTCAAGTCTAGCAGGTCAGGCATCCGGTCTTTAGCCGGACAGTTCTATTTTTGGAAAGGTTTGTCCCTGTCCAGTACTGGACGTGCCCCCGGCAGAATGACCTCATCTGCACAGTGCATGTCAGGCCATGGCGGCTGAGTATGCCCGGTATTCTGGGGATGTGTCAGAGTCCACTTGTCCTGCCTGCGCTGTAGCTTCCACAGGTGGAGTTGGGGCACCTGAAACTCCCAGTGCAGCTGCTCAGCCGGGGACTTTGGGGGCTACAAATCGGTGGCCTCTCTGTCTACACTGACCCCCCAACTTGCTTCCAGACAGGCCTCCGACGTGGAGTCTAGCCCGGACCTCAAACCGTGCTGCATAACCAGGCTAAGACAGGGCCTGTCGGGACACGGGGCTACTGTTAGCTGCAGCTCCTCTCGCTCATGCCTTGGTCTGCGTGCTGAGCCGGCGGCCTTAATGAGGTAAGCCAGGTTGGTTTCCTCAGGTTCCTAAGACTGAGTTGGTTGCACTGGAGCCAGATGGCGCCTGTATCCAGATGCCGCCATGGTGTAAACACACAGCCAGCCTTAGCCAGTGCTGCCGGGACAAGGACATAGCAGGCCGTGAGCTGTGGACTGGCAGACGTTCGGGCTGCCCTGTAGAGGCGCTGGGCAGAGCAGAAGTCATCTGCCCCCCGGACTCCATTCTGGTGGAAGCTTGTGTCATGGGGGCTGCAGCCTCTTTGTGCGCCTGCTTGGAGTTGAGAGTCACTGCTCTGAGCTCCCCGAGAAAGTCCACCCGAGGGAGCGCGCCCCCCGGAGATGCAGCCCCACCCCAAGCCCCAGCAAGGCCCCAGCCCCCTGGAGCCGAGCGGTGCCGACAAAAGGAGACCTAGGGGGTGGAGTGTGGGCTGAGCCTCGGGCAACCAGACAGCAAGTGTGGAAGGTCGGGACAGAGGGCTGGGGGGGGGGGGCACGTAATAGGCTCCTATCTAAGAAAAAGACCCAACAATCAGGGCTGTCCCTATAAAATCAGGACATCTGGTCACCCTGGCTGGTCCTCACCCGGCTGTTTGGGGAGGCTGGGGGAGGTCACGTCCTCCCTGGGCCCTGCATCCCCCTAGGACGTCCCTGTACGTACCCTGTACTCTGTACTCACCCAGGCTGTGCCTCCCCATCACACGGCTCTTTTGACCAGCCTAGTGTCCCACTGCTGGAGCCGTTCTCTGCCACAGGAAATGATTCACCAGCTTCGCCCTTTCCCCCTGCCCCCCCTCTGCCAGAGCCTTTGACCGCGGCGTGGGCTTTTCACTGTGACGTGCAGCCCCATGCGCGCCGCAGCCATGTGTCATGTAGACACGGCCATTGCTGCGCCACTGCTCCACCTGTCCTTGATCGCTTATCTTGTGCAAACTGTATCATTCCTTATTTTAAGTTTTCTTCCAGATCATTGGTAAAGACGTTCAATAACGTAGGGTCAAGGACCGATCCCTGCGGGACCCCCTCTGGAAACTGACCCGCTCCGTGAGGATTCCCTGCTCACAATGACATTTTGCGCGCTAGCTGTGAGTCAGTTTTTAATATGTGCCATGTTGATTTTGTATCGTTCTGGTTTCTTAACTGAAATTGCATTCAGTACCAAGTCAAATGCCTAACGGAAGTCTAACTAGGTTACATTAACACTGTTATCTTTATCAGCAAACTTCTAATCTTATCAGAAAAAAAATATGCAATTACTTTGACAGGCTCTGTTTTCCATAAGCCCGTGGTGATTGGTACTAATTATATTCCCCTCCTTTAGTTCTTTATTAATTGACTCCTGTATCAGCCGCCCCATTATCTTGCCCGGGATCGATGTCAGATTGACAGGCCTATAATTACCTGGGTTGTCGCATGTATACTTTTTCAATACTGGCACGGCACTCGCTTTCTTCCACTCCTAAGCGTTCCAAGACTAACTGAAAAAAAATCCACATTAAAAGTACAGCGAAGTCTTCAAACAAGTCTTAAAATTCTTGGCTGCAAGTTATCCAGAGCTGCTGATTTTAAAGTGAATTTTAGAATTTTAACATCAAAATGTGAATGATTTCTCCCAGCTCTTCTGGCTCGTAGTTTTCTTCAGCTTTGTGACATCATCTTGGCTGACACTGCAGGGACTGCCAGAGCTAAAAGCATGCTCTACTCCACCTGGAGTAAAAGAGTCAAGCTCGTCTAGCAAACTCACATCCTCTGTGGATCCGGCACAGAGTGGTACCTCTAAAACACACGAACCAGTGGGTTATATAAGATTTTCCTAGGCTTGTATTTGTTTCCCTACCCCATTTGAGCTGCAGGAGAACCCTCCGAGCAGTTAGGGGCTTTGTCTGGCCTAGTGGAAGCTACATTCTCCGCCGGCATAGATGCCAGAAGCGATCATTTCCCCAAGCACACTATTTGACAGAGACTTCAAATATCGTGCTTTCTCCCGGTGTGCTCTTTTGCTTTAAAATCTCCAGTGACCAACAACCTGGAGAACGTTCAATGTCCATGCAGCCTCTCTAACTAAGCAAACCAATACACAGACCTAAAAAAAAAAAGTCTTTGTTAATTAACCTTAACTCTGCCCCCCATAATCCTGCCTAATTGGTGGGGGAGGGTTTGCTGGCATAAACCATTGCACAAACTTCACACCTGCTCTCCTTCAGGATAAGTGGGTAAATTGAGAATTAGGGCTAGACCTGAGGTTGGTTTTAGAATCTCTTCCTTTTCACGCCTCTTTGTTTGTAAAACACCATGCTAATAATGTTGTTTCAACTCAAACACTCTTTATTCACTTCTATAACTCTGTCTTCCAAGACTTTCACTTGGCAAAAATTGTGGCACGGATGAATGTACGTGACCTGCACTGGGTGACGTGTTCCCTTCAGGCAGCCTCCAGCATGTTTGTAGCTTATTGCTGATGTCATTGTAGATCACGGGGCCTTGTTCCCACTTTAAATCATATTCAGCCAAGCGGCCAGGTTCTGGTAATCGATGTTTAACTGAGACTTGCAAAGGTGCCCAGGAGCCCTGGGAACTGGGAGGCTCATAAATCAAAGGCCCTGTTCTCAGCAGAGTTCTGCAAATATTTTCCAGTCTGTGACTTCTGGAGAGAACTTTGTATTTCAGGAGGCAGGTCAGTGCCCTCACCCACGGCATCACACTGCAGCGAACTCATTTAATATCCCGGTTACCTTTTGGGGTCATAGATTCCCCGGCACCACTCGGATCATGTCTGACGTCCTGCATAACACAGGCCCGAGAACTTCCCCGGAATCATTCCCAGAGCAGATCTTTTAGAAAAAAACATCCGGTCTTGATTTAAAAATAGTCCGTGATGGAGAACCCACCTCAACCCTTAGTAAATTGCTCCAACGGTTAATTACCCTCCATGTTACCACCTTGTTTCTCCTCTGAGCTTGTCTGTTTTCGACTTCCACCCACTGGGTTGTGTTAGATCTTTGTCTGCTAGACTGAAGAGCCCGTTATTAAATATTTCTTCTCCAGGTAGGTGCTTGTAGAGGGTGAGCAAGTCACCCCTTAATCTTCTCTTTTTTTGAACTGAATAGATTGAGCTACTGGAGTCTATCGCTCTAAGGCATGATTTCTAATCCTCTGGTCATTCTCCTGGCTTGTCTGCAACTCTCTCCAACTGATCAACATCCCTCTTGAAGTGTGGACACCAGAACCGGACATAGGATTCCGGCATCTATTTGAGAGTCCCCCTTCATTACCATCAACTTCTCCTTTCTTCCATTTGTACATATTCTTTTTTAGAACGGTCTTCGCTTCCCCTCTAAACAAGGTACAGTCGGACCCCGCAAGACCGCGACGATCGGGATCCAAAAAACCCCAATTGCGATAAACACAGGGTCACGGTATTGCGGGGTTCCGCTGCATCAAAGCAGCGCCCGCCACTGGGAGCCAGTCGCACCCCGCGCTATAAATGGATTTGCGCAATCGCGGGGTGTGGTATCGCGAGGTCCGACTACATTTTTTAAAACTAATATGACCTTCTTCCTTGATTGAGGGATTGTGGCTTTTTCTGTGTTCCTCCCCCCCCCCCCCCCCCCCCCCCCAGCACAAGGGTTAGGAACTTTTTACACCCGATATTAGCTTCCCTTGTAATCCCTGACTCCCGGAGCTGGGGCTTTAATGTCAGGAGACTTCTGCTAAAATCAGTGTGAGCGCCAGCAACGCTACCGTGACGGGACGTAGGATCCGCTGTCACCCAGCTCCTGAACGCCCGGGGATGGTGACGGGGCTTTGGTGGTGGGGTGATGATGACCACACACATAGGGTGACCCGATGTCCTGATTTTATAGGGACAGTCCTGATATTTGGGGCTTTTTTAAAATATGGGCTCCTAATACCCCCTCCCCCATCCTGATTTTTCCCACTTGCTCTCTGGTCACCCTACACACACAGTCCTGGACACTCAGCGCTGTACACCTCTTTCTCGTGCGAGTGGCAATCCATGGGCACAGCTGTGCCATGGGGAATACTGAGCTGTATCAAAAATAATGGAAGGACCTTGGTGTAATTACTGGGGTGATTTTACACTATTAAAAACGTTGTGTTTAGAAGGGAGGGGAGGGGGAAGGGGGACCAGACAGCAAGTGTCAAAAATTGGGACGGGGTGGGGGTGGGGGGTAATGGGAGCCTATATAAGAAAAAGACCCCAAAATCGGGACTATTCCTATAAAATCTGGTCACCTGGGGGGAGCGAGGCTGGTTTTACTGTTGAATTTCCTGCACTTGTACGTGCTGAATGGGAGCTGCCCCGCTAAGACCAGTAGGCCGCAGTCAGACAGTGCGTCTGAGATGGAGAGAAGCCCGTGTAGGACGTGAGTTAATGATCCTGCTTCCTCCCCCCCCCCCCCTCCCCCAAGGAGCTGCCTTCCAGAAGGGGCAACATGAGCCCCGGGGGCGGGGCTGGATGCATAGGGGGTTGCTAGTGAGTGGTAGAGCCTTTCAGCTGCAGGGCACCAGGTTGAATCCAACACCCCCGTCCTCCCTCGGTGCTCGACTGCACCATCGGGAATTAGATCCCTTTGTTCTCATCTAAGAGCTAGTGGGTGGCTCCTAGACAAAGGGCGTGGCTACCCTTTATAGCGCAATACCGCCGCCAGGAGCGCTCTGCCTTCCTACCCGTCCACACTGGCAAGGCACGTATTGCGCTCTGACTCCGAGGCTGGAGCGCTCCTGGTACTGCACCTCCCCGAGAGGAATAACGTTTGTTGTGTTCTTCCTGGAGCGCCGCAGCGCCAGTGTGGACACCCAGTGCGCACTGATTGGCCTCCGGAAGTGTCCCACAATGCCTGTTCTAGCCACTCTGGTCATCACTTTTGAACTCTGCTGCCCTGTCCTCCGGTGACTAACCAAATTCCCTGGGAATTTTGAAAATCCCCTTCCTGTTTGCTCAGCCAGGCCCGTGGAGTGCTCTCAGCGCAGCTTTCCAGGTGACCGTGCCTCCATGCGCCAGGTGATCCCCAGTATGGAGCCGTGACAAGGTGCTAGACCTCATCAGTGTCTGGGGGGAGGACGCTGTGCAGTCCCGACTGCACTCCAGCCGTAGGAATTACGATACCCTTGGGCAGATATCAAGGGCCATGACGGAAAGGGGCCATGACCGGGACACGTTGCAGTGTCGGGTTAAAGTAAAGGAGCTGTGGAATGCCGACCCAGGCAAAGGGCCGCTCCAGTGCTGCCCCCCGTGACCTGCAAATTCTACAAAGAGCTGGACGTGATACTTGGAGGTGATCCCACCTCCGCTCCAACGACCGCCATGGACACTTCCGAGCCCAGCACAGCAAGGGAGGAGGGGGAGGAGGAAAGCGTGACCGAGGGTGCTGAGGAATCCCCAGAATCCCTTGAGGCAAGCAACCAGGAGCTCTTCTCCAGCCAGGAGGAAGGCGGACAATCATGGTGTCCGGTGCTTCGGGAAGGACAAACACCAGAGGAGGTTCCTGGTAAGCGGCTTTTTTTTCGGGAAGGAAGTTATTCGGTCCGGGCTCGGGGCGAGGAGGGTAAGGGCTGCCTGCAGGCCTAGATGCGGAATAGCGCATTGATGTGCTCGATCCCATCGCGGTAATGGGCATTGGTGATCTCTTCAAAAGTCTCAGCCATAACATGGGCAATGCTCCTGGACAGGTTTCTTGGGAGAGCCAGCGTTGGTCCTTGTCTCAGTCAGGCTAACGGGTCCGCCCCACTCTGCCGCGAGGGGCGGGGGGACCATTGCTGCATATGGACCAGGGCGGAAGCCGCATTGCAGTAGAAGACCCTCCCTTGCTTCCCTGGTCACCCTCAGCACAATCAGCCCCCTCCCCCCGGACCCTGTGCTTACTCCCCATTTCTGGGGCTCCCGTGGGTTATGTGTGTTCGCTTTGCGACAGGCGAAGTGTGGTTCTGTATGGACCGTGATCACCCTTCTTAAGTGCGGGGGAATCATTGCTCTGTCTGGTGTGTACAATGCTGCCTCTGTGACGGTCACATCCCAAGCCCACCTCCAGGCTCTGCGCTGGATTTAGGGGACGTCTGCAGCAGCGAATGTGGACACTCCCATGCGGTTTTAATCTAGCTAGCAGGGGTGCTGAGAGGCCATGGCAGCACAGGCTCGCCGGGTGTCTACGGCCCTGGCCGCAGCTGCTTCCCCGCTCTCGGGACTCTGGATATTTGGGGGCCTGATGTTTTGACCTTGCCGGGCTGGGGCCGCTGAACCCGCTGGCCATGGCGTGTGGCCGACAAGTGCAGATGGCTCCCGAGCCCCGCGCTGTCCTGCTCTGCCCACCCCGGGGGCAGGGGGTGTGGGGGGGGGGGGTGCCTACGGGCTGGGGATAGTCTCCCAGGCCTGGCTCCCCTGTCCAGCAGCAGAGGCCGAGCACAAATGGCCGAGGGAGAGGAGCGCTCTCCGTGCCCGTTGGCGCTGGGGCCCCCGGATGTGCCGCCCAGGTGGCCGAAACCCCCCGGCTCCCGTGGAGTCATCCCAGCTGTTTAATGAACCTGCCTCCAGAGATTTGGGGGGGCGGGGAAGGGAAATTGGTGCAATGGCGCCCTCTGGTGGGGGAATAAGGTGCAGGGGGAGCTGCCCTATGAAAATGATCTGGAGTGTAGGGGGGGTGGAGGCTGCCTGTACTAGTCCCAGTGCCTGTGGACACTGGGAAGGGGGCAGCGGGGCGGGAGCAGGAGGTGGGGCCAGCTGAGGCAGGGTCCCCTCTATCAGGGGTGGGCGGCAGAGACGATGGGATGGACCACAGGGGTGGGGGAGGGCTGCGCTCGGAGGCTGGCGGTGCCGAGCGAAGGGTGGTGGAATTGGCGTCCCCTGAGCTGTAAGGTGTGACCCTGTCCTAGCGTGTCTCTCAGGGATGCAGCTAGGCCTGGGGAGGCCACGTTCCAGTGGCAGGCCGGGGGCAGAGCGGCAGGATCGGGCCCAGCCTCCTGGCTCCCTAGTGCACTTGCCCCCTTCTTCAGACACATCCTCCAGCTCTTCAGTCTGCACCTTTCAGCCGCTGCCACGCGCCCAGGATTAGAAAGAGCCGGTGGCCCAATCCCCTAGTGCGCCCGCTGACGCGGGAATTCATACGGCCCTGTAGCAGGGTGGTTACCCCGCTCTGGCCAAAAGACTTAAAACAGCCCAGAATAGGGTTGTGGCTGGGAGCAAGCAAGCTCCTAGGCTGATTGGGAAGCAGGCTCAGCTGGGTGGGCACGCCCCAAACAGACTAGCAGGCCCTTATAAAAGGCTGAGAGGCAGGGGCCTGGAGGACAGTCTCTCCTCTGTCTGTGGAGGTAGACAGGTCTGGCTGCTGGGGGAGCTTGACAGGGTACCTAGAGTGGCTGGGGCAAGGCAAGGGGAGCTGAGGGAGCTCCGGCCTGGAAACCCCCAGGCTGCAGGGCCTAGGTGAAGGGCCAACAAAGGGCACTGAGGTTGCAGGGGGCAGCCCATGGCTACAGAGGCAGAAGCAGCAGGCCAAACCCTCCTTGCAATGGTACTGCAGTCTGCCCCGGTGAACGGGGGTAAGTGGTGACTGGCAGTTGCCTAGACTGAGGCAAGTTGGGGATAGAGGGTGGGGGTTCCCCAGGGAGGGGAGACCCTGAGACTGTGGGGGTACTGCAGGGCCGCAGCACCCTAGGGAAGAGGGCACCGGGGTCCGGGAGGGACACGGGGCCAGCAGCAAGCAGGACAGCGGCCTGCAGAGGGCGCTCCGGACGCTGGAAAGAGCTAATTCCCTGGATGTACCTGCAGGATGGGGGAGGTAAGAGGGCCCCAGGTAAGAGGGCACTGGGACATGGGGCCAGCGGACAGCGGGACACCGGCCTGCAGAGGGCGCTCCAGAGCTGGAAGAGCTGATTCCCCGGACGACCAGCGGGAGGCGCTGCAGGGGTGAGTGGTCGCGCTGCTACCGCGCCATACGTGAATCGCACTTTTCATCACCCGCTTATTGAACGCTCTGCTGGGGATTTTGTGTGATCAAGGTGCAGTACATTTGGGACGCTGCCCTGCATTATTCCAGCCGGGTTCGGGGATTAGCCGAATGTTCCACCATGCAGGCTGCAAGAGAGAACAACCGAGGAGTTTGCAAATATACTTTTAATACAGGGGAATGGACAGCTCTCAGGTTTCTAGGCGGCAGGACACGTTGCAGGGAAATTCTAGCTTTCCCTGGGTTCAGGATGAACTTTGGGGTGAGTTCCTGACTCCCCCAGCGATGCTCCTGTCTGAACCCCAGTTGGCTTCTGCACGAGGTTTGTGTTTCATTCTGCTGGGAATTTTAAAACTAGAAGGAAGCAATTGCGGTTGGTCCGATGAATGGGTCAGGGTGCTTGGTGTTTGGAAAGTGAGCCTGGATCACGTTCAATAGCTTATGTTGCTGAGACCTTTATGAATTAAACTCCCCAACTGCAGCATCATGTGATCCCCATGTTCCTGGGCGAGATGGTGACCCCAAGGTCCCAACGTGGAGGAGACCCCGCCATCACCACCGATCGACCCCCCTGCGTGGAAAGAGGCTCAGGTAACGTCTGCAGCCGCATTCCCCCTTCCAGGAGTCCTGACGCTCGCTCCAGAGGTGTGTCCGTCGGTGCCGGCTTTCCTTTGCCCTGGGGGGCCCGTCCGCTCTAGGGCACCATAGAAATGCAGCTTATTGTATAGGAAAGTCTCTACCCCAGGGCACGGGGTACTTGGGGTATCTTCAAGGGAGCCAGGCCTCGGTGGCGCATGGGGTACTTGGGTATCCTTCCTCGAGACCCCTGCTGCTGGGTTCTGGGAGGGAGCGATCGTCGTATCAGAGCGTCCCATCACAAAGGGGGGGGGTCAGAGGTGGGAGCCCTGCAGATCAGTGGAGATATGGGGGGAAGCCGGCGGAAGGAGGGGAGTCTGTGTGAGACCAACCCCCGAGTCACCCAGCGGATCTGTCCTGGCGTCCCAAGCTTGGGGCCTTTCGCCGGTGGGTTTCCGACGTTGGGTGAGTCTCACCGATCCTAGGTCAGCCGCCTCCACCCAGCGCTCCCCCTGCCCCGTGGCTTTGCTAACGCCTGCGCTCCCCGCTCTGGTCGCCGGCTCCTGCCGCTCCTTGCACAGGAACCCAGCAGCAGCTTCCCCCAGGGGAGTGGGACGGGCCCTGCCGGGGGCCCACCCACCGTCCGGTTCCAGGGGTCCTCAGTGCCAATTGCTAAGGCAGAGCCCCTGCTGATCAGAAGTGCTGCCCCCCCCCCCCCGCTCCCCTCACACAGCTCCTGCCCCAAAACTGCCCCCTGGGCCCCCCAGCAGCCATGCATGGGGAAACGACTCTGCAGACTCACCTCACTCTTCTGGACCGTGTACCCTTGGAGGGCTGCGATCCCGTCGTCCCTCAGCGGGCTCCACTCCAGCGCCACGTTAAACCCCCCACACGTCAGCCAGCTTCAGGTTCTGTGGAGGGCCTGGCTTCTCTGCAAGGACAGCCCGAGGCTGATGCCATCCCCTGGCAGGTACGAGGTGGGCACAGCGGCTCTCAGCAGCAGACAGGGAGCTCACACAGATGGGCAGCTTCTTTGCTGAATTCATGGGTTGTGATACTGTGGATCAGTACAGGGTGGGAGTAACTAGGGCAGGGGTAGGCAAACTACGGCCCAGGGTCCACATCTGGCCCTCCAGATGTTGGAGTACGGCCCTCGATTTCCTGCTGGGGAGTGGGGTCGGGGGCTTGCCCCACTCCATGCAAGCAGAGTCATGCCCGCCCGCCCCCCCCCCCCCCGAGCTCCTATGCGTAGGGGCAGCCAGGGGGCTCTGCACACCGCCTCTGACTCAAACGCTGCTCCAACAGCTCCCATCGACTAGGAACTGCTTGAGATAAGCCTGACTCTCTTAAATGCGAACTGATGTGGTAGTTGTGTGTTCAGAGCCCAGAGCTCACCTGGCTTCTCCTCTTTTCTCCTCTCTAGCAAGTCAAAAGAGAAAAGGGACAAGAAGACAGACGCATCAAAGAAATGGCAGGAAAAGAGAAGGGAAGCAGAAGCCACAGTGAAAGGAGACACCCCCTGCATGCATGGGCCTCCCTGGAATGAGGACACAGGATTTCCACTTAAGCTTCACTCCCTTGAGGTGCCAGGTAGAAGGACCTCCCTGTAAACAGGGATGAAGGTCCACCCCTTCCCAGCAAAAAGGCTTTGAGGGCTCCATTAGGTAGGTGAGGCTGATGGACCCCCCTTTAAGAAGGGTTGAGAGTCTCTCTTTCTCTTAGTCCTAGTAGACTGCCCTAGAAATGATTTCTACTTGGCTTTTTTGAAATTTCCAGTCAAATCGTATTTGTGACCTCTTGACGTCAAGCCGGGGTCCGACGTAACATGGCGTGGCGAAGGGGCGGCTGTAAGGGGATGGCGGAGGCCGTGAGAAATTCGACCCTTTTTTTCAAAAAAGCCAAGAAGCCCTCCCAAAAAATCCAAATCTTCCTAGGTCTGGAAATGAACAGGTGAGGTGGGGGGCTCCTTTCAGCTCCTCACTTCCATGGAATCCTTCCCCATTTCCTCTTGCCCTGCCCAACTGACACTGCCCCGCCAACCTCAGCTTTGCCCCTTGGTTTTCTTCTGCGGCCTGCAGTAGAGTTAATTGTCTTGATTGGCAAAGATGTCCCAATTCCAGGCCTTTGGTCTCTTTGCTGGTAGGCTGACTGTGTTTGAAGAGATTGAAAGAGCTGTCCTTCAGGACAGGCGTTGGTGGTCATGGTGTTGGAGCTGGCACGTGGGTGCCCCTAACCCTACTAACAGGAGTGAGTAAGAAATAAGGGATTCTGTTTTGGAAAGGGTAGGGGGTCCAAAGTTGTAATGTTCTTGGTGGGATAGACAAGTCGGGAAGTGTGTTGCTGAGGGATGGAGGATTCCTTGGTAATCCTCTTCCCTGTTCATTTCCAGACCTGTTCACGTTTGTGACTTCTTTCCCCTTGTTTAAAGGAAGCAGATTTTGGGGAAGGAAGGGTGACCGCCCCGTAATCGGGGTTTGGGTCGCTTTCCTTTTCTCCCTCTTGGCATCGGCCCTCTTAATGCCACAGTCCAAAGCGAGCTCCCTGGAACTAGGATGTGTCACTTTCCCAAGCTTAGTTCTAGAAGCCAGCCTCTTTGTGGAGTTAGAGGTTTGTCCTCCTGCGGTGCCCAACTCACACACGCAACCAAGTCCAAACCGAGCAAACTCTGCATCCGGCTGACCCGCACGGTCTCCTGCTCTATGCCTCAGGTTGGTGCAGGAGAACGGGAGTTGGGTAAATTTCAAGGAGGGGCCTTTCCCTTAAATGCGAACTGATGTGATAGTCATACTTGCAGAATAGGAACCAGCCTGCTGCTAAGGAAATGTGCTAGAGCAGAGAGTTTGCAAGGAAGAGGGATGGAATCAAGGCCCTTCTGTCCAGTGTCTGGGGGGTAGAAGCGAACTGTAGGGCAGGAGACCAAACTTCACAAGGGATGGGAAGGTTTGGTAGCAATTTTCCCCTCTGTCCACCATTGCTCTGTGAAGTAAAATAGTTACATTCTAATGGCAAATGTGATTACAAATGCCAAGTGCGAACTTGGAAAGGCGGATGGGGCTCTTTGCAGTGGAGCTGTGCTGAGCCGAGGATACGAGGGAGGTGGACTAGTGGTGACTCAGTCAGGCGAGTGAACTGACGATCTTCCCTTTTGCAAAATTCCTTTTTCTACAGCGTCCGTGCTGAGAACAATCCCAGGTACCCCTGAAAGCCCCCCAGATAAACCTGGTGATTGAGGGGGAGAAATATCCATTCTAGCCCTGAGCACAGTGTCCATGGTGGTCAAAAGATGTTTTTGTTTAAGGGGTGAATCTCTCCAGCTCGAGTTGACCCCCTAGCTGGCCCACTTGGAGTGTGGGCGGGAGCTGGAGAGTTGCTGAGGCTGGAGCTCGTCATGCAGTGGGGACTCAGCTACTCTGTGCTGCTAATCCAATCGCTCTCTGCACCCCCACCCTTCTTCTGCAGCGGGGTTGCTCTCGCTCGGCTAATTCCTGTTGAGATAACTTGACCTAGCACAGCAGTGAGCACAAGCCTTTAGTTTAAACCGCTGGCCGTGGGAAGCTTGTCTGTTCTCACAGGCTACAGGGAAACCTGAGGATCCCCCCACAACGGGGCTCACCTGGTCTGTGGCAGGTCCCTGTAGCATCTAAGGCGAGTCAGGATCCTTTTCAACGGAGGCAGCTGTGTGAAATTATTTAAAATAAATCTCTTATTAAAATGAGTAATTTCTTATCTTTTTCCGGTAGGTCTGTGTGGGGCCCTGCCAAGGCGCCATCGCGCCTCCCCGTCATACTGATCGCACCGAGGACTTTCCTATCGACACAAAAGTGACAGACGAGTGCCTGGATGGCTTTGTGAAAATCCCTGACAACTCGGACACTGTCGTTTGCCTTTCGAACTGAGAATGGTCGACCATGGGAGAGTTTTGTGTTCGTAAGTATTTTATTTTCTCTGGAACAAATTTCCTCGGGCCACCCTTTGCTGATGGGACTGTCAGACTTTCCCCCACTCAATAGGTCTCCTCAAAATTAGCTTTAATACCTAGTTCCTTGCTGGATCAGTGACAATATACAATTAACCTGCTTGTTCAAGAATCTTGTTGCAAAGCAATCTGGGAACATCCATCAGTGAGACGACTTGTGCTTGATTCAGGAATGTGCGGTTTAGATGGATAGGAGTGGGAAGTAATGTTATATCTGAGTTTGGAGTGCACAGAAATAGGTGGGGATGCCTCTATCCTCGGGATGCTCAGGCTGTTTTGATGCATCACCAGGCAAATCTGAAATAAAGTTGGTCAGAAACGATTTACCTGCATAGAACCACTTATATTACAATATTGCATAAAGGTTCCAGCTGGTGGGAGCTGTGGGGGGTGGTGACTGTGGTAGAGAGCCGCACGGAGCCGCTTGCGCGCCTCCGCCTAGGAGCTGGACCTGCTAGTGGTCACTTCTGGGATGCAGCGCGGTCTGTGGTGCCAGGAGAGGAGGAAGCTGCCTTAGCACCTCCTAGTGCATCGCTGACAAGAAGCTGACCGAGGTACGCCAGTGCCCCAACCCCCTACCCCAGGTCTCAGGCCCCCCCATCCCGGAGCCCCTTCCTGCACCCCAAGCCCCTCAGCCCCAGCCCCGAGCCCTGACTCACTTCCACACCCCAACCCCCTGCTCCAGCCCTGAGCCCACCCACCAGAACCCCAAACCCCTCATCCCCAGCTCCACCCTTGAGCCTGCACCTCCAGCCCAGAGCCCTGACCCCCTTCCACATCCCAGCCCGGAGCCCGCCCCACATGCCCTAAACCCCTCATTCCCAGCTCCACCCTGCAGCCCTCATCCCCTCACCCCAACCCTCGGCCCCAGCCTTGAGCCCCTCCCACATCCCAAACCTGCTTTGCCCCAGCTCCGTTGGGTCACGGGCATCAATAATTTTCTTCAACTGAGTGGCCAGAAAAGAAGTTTGAAAAGCACTGCCCTAAAGAACTCTACATCCAGATTAACCAGGAGATGCAACAAATGGGTGAAGGTGGCGGGGAGGAAGGGCCCCATGTTTTAGCTGTGTTAGCTGTGCGTGCAGTGTGGCTGCCCTCGTTTCTGGCTTGTATAAAATAGCGGGTTCTACAGGCACTACAGCAGAAAGAGGGTTTTTCAGACTAGCGGCTCTAAATTATTTCAGGGCACCTGTCTGGGAGGTAAGGAAGAAAGCCTGGAGGTTCCCAGGAGACGTGGATGAAGAGGCGATGAAGGTTGGGTATGTTGGTAGAGCTCAGCTGGTAGTTGACATCATGAGATGGGACATCGGGTAGGTGAGGCTGTGATGAGATGGGCTTTGAAAGAGAGAATACAACGTTTATTTTTGAGGTGGTAAAGAAGGGAGTCCCGGGGGAGGGATGCACAGAATAGGGGTTGACATAACCTGAAGAAAAGCCAAGTCCATAGAGAGGAATACAAGGGCCTGGATGAGAGCTTTGGCCGTCTGGACTGAGAAAAGCTGGATCTCGGAGAACTTCCGAAGGGAAAATGCCAAGACTTGGATATACAGAAGACTCTCGATTATCCAGGATGATAGGGAAAAAATTAATTCTGGTTAATAAAATCCTAGATAATCACCATCCATAGGAAATATGGGGAGAGGGGGCTGGTTCACCAACCACCCTCCACCAGGGGTTGAGGGTGTTGGTTCACTGGCTGCCCTGCGCCCTGATGGGTTTTTTGTGTGTGTGCACTTGGGGCAGCAGCAAAGCCAGAGCCGGCTCTACAAGTTGCGCGTATTTTTTTTATTTTATTTTTTTTGACATCCTGGTTAATCCAATCCTGGATAATCGACAGTCTACTGTAGCTGGGACATGAGGGTCCGTAGAAAGGGCTGAGTCAAAACTAATGCCCAGATTACAGGTATGAGCAGCTGGGAGGAGGGGGATTTTGTTCAATCAGTGGCGACGGAGGACGTGGAGAAGGAAAGATTTCCGAGGGAACACAAGCTCTGTTTTCGCCACGTGTGATTTAAGCTAGTGGCAGGGAATCCAAAAGGGAGTTTTTGTGAGTTGTCGATGTAACGTTCGCATCCAAAGCTGAGAGAGCAGATAGGATCCCAGAGACCGGGTGCACCAGGAAAAGAGATCGGCCGAGGAGAGAATCCTGGCAGACTCTCACTGATGGGGCAGAGGGTGAGGAGCAGTTGAAGGATCCACCAGACTACACGTGAAAGTAGAAGAGTCGGAAGTGAGACATGAGAGGATGGTCTGCCAAAAGCCAGTAGATGATGGGATTTAAAGTAGAAGAAATGCTTGGTGGTGTCCAAGGCACTAAGCGGTCAGTAAGAATGGGGTGGGATAGAGGCCCTGGGAATTGTGTGAGACTTCAGTGAAATGGAGAGGATGGACACAGACTGGCGAGAGTCACAAGGTGAGAGTTGAAGAAGACAACTGTGCCAGGGTCGTAAACAGGATGTTCTGTTAGAATTGGAGATGAGGAGCAGGGGGGAAATCTCTCTTTCTAGATGCTTTAATCTACCAATACCTTTCTCTTTCTTAGCTCCTGCCTTTTCTTTTTTCCTTCTTAGTTACTATTACCCACTGCTTGGAGCAGCACTCGGTTAACTTTGTCCCAGTTGCTTCTCTTCCTTAAAAATAATTTTCCTTCTCCTACATATTTTGTAAAGTATCCTGCTCTAATGCTCATATGCTATTCTGTGGCTGTACTGTAATAGCGGCTGCTGCCTCTAAATCATAAACTTTGGGGGCAGGATACTTGTTACCTGTTTGGTCCCCTTCACTTACGGTACAGAGCTTTCTGTAAACAGAAACATTTAGTATTTCTGTGTGTGTGTGTGTGTGTGTGTGTGTGTGTGTGTGTGTGTATATATATATATAAATAGAAACCTAAAAGGACAATTTTTATACCTATTTTATGGCTAAATCTTTCAGATCCCATGTCTCTCTCTCTCTTGCTAGCTCGCTGTGGTGCCCCACAAAGGATCAGATCTGCTGCCTTAAGTAAGGAAAATGATCTGAAGAATTATCATCCTACTGGGACCATTGTGAGCTACGTCTGTCATCCAGGATACGAGGGGACCGAATGGAGACCTATCTTGATGAGAAGCCCCTGAGTTCTGCAGAGGTGGGTGTCTTTTTTTTTGTCACTTTTCTCTCTCCACTGAGTGAGTGGCCCTCTGTGAGCAGCTTAAATGGGGAGAGAAAGCCAAGTGAGCACTATTGAACGTTGGACGGCGTTTGCAGGAGTTAAGCTTTTCATTCCGTTTGTGGTGCTTCCCAGCAGCAACAGGAAATCACAAATAATGCAGTAAAGTTAATATCATACCGTGGTAAATATCCATTTTTAAATGGTGAGCGCAGTATCCCTGGACACTGTATGTGAAGGAGAATAACGGTATTATTTTTGTTGTTAAAATTCACACATTTAAAAATTCTAGCCTCAGAGAGCACTCATTCGGCATACCGTTCAATGAAACTGAATCGCCATATTCAAAATAAATGCTGTATTTAATATCTATATGCATGGCAAAGTTGTTCAAATACCAAAATACATAGCAAAACGTGAATGGCCTGCATTATGAAGAATACCATAAGTTTTGGCAAAACTACCTATACTGAGTCTGTATATGTTGTATTCCATGCAAAAACCTACATTAATACAGGGTGAGAGGAAGGAGCCAACCGAGTGATCACCCTTAACCACAGCTCCTTGCACGGATGTATTCTATTCTGTTTGACAGACATTGATGTGAATTTCTTGTGCAGTTTTAGACTCGAGTAGTCTGGCATGTCTGATTAGGAAAATACTTGATGTCTAGAATAATCCATATATTTTTATGTGCAAAAGTCCTTGTCCACCTCAAGGACAGAGATGTTTTCCCAATATACTCATTAGTGATCTTTGTAGCTTTCTCTGCAGCTCCCCGAACGCAGCATGTCTCTTCTGTTTGGCATGTGGACATGGTGAATTTCTGATCGTGTGTTCTTTATGGCAGCAGAGGAAGCATCACAAATACCTCCCTGTACGGGGTAGGAGGAGTCTCTGCCATTGAAGTTGACAAAGTGATGTAATTAACACTTAATATGGACAATAAGAACATCCCCAGTTAAGTAGGAAAAATAAACCCAGAGAGGAGAGTGAACTAACTGGACTGCTAGTCTGCCATTGCCATAGTCCAGGGGTGGCCAAACTTACTGACCCTTCAAGCCGCAAGCAAACAATCTTCAGAAGTTCGAGAGCAGGAGGTACCCATTGGGCCTCCGGGCTTCACCCCGTTCCTGCTGAAGCCCTGAGGACCATCTTCCTGCTGGGCAGATGCCCCTAGCCCACCACTCTGCTCCAAGACAGAGGTCCCAAGCTTCCTACCGCTCATCCCCAGCCTGGAAGGAGAGCTCCGTGAGCTGCATTTTCACTGTAAAAGAGCCACATGTGGCTCGTGAACCCCAGTTTAGCCACCCCGGCCATAGCTTCTTCTACGTACGTTAGAGTTTGTTGCATCAATGTAACGCGCTAACGCTGATCTTGTTCTGTGCCAGGGAAATCTTGCGGTGTTCCAAAAGGACCAGAGCACGGCAGAGCTGTTGATCTACCAAATGACCTGTACGGTGCAAAAAGTGAACATCATTCGCGATGAGGGGTGAGTTTTGGGCAACCGGTGCCGATTAATTTGCAGAGCTTAGTTAGGTGTAGAACTACTGGTGAACGGTGGAAAATTAATAATAGAAATTCTGATCTAATTTAAAAACATCATCTGAGCGGGTGCTACAGATCGGCTGTCCTGGCTTCAGGGCCCTATTTCAAAAGTATAACTTTCAAGCTGAATTTGGCCAAGTGTGGCTCATGATCCCTCAGTCCTCCAGTTGAAAGATGAAGTTGGGAGGAAGCAGGTGCAGCTAGGGTATCGTGGGGTGCGCTTCAATTTGTTCAAGCTGCTGTTTGAAAAAACTACCATAATAGGTGATTGGATTCTAATTTCACTGGATCATTTTGTTGTTCCACTGTATCACCCATTTTGGTGGTATGTGCCGGGAACAAGGGACCAATATCCTGTGCTGGGATCGGAATGATTGGGAGAGGCTGGTTATGGTCAATTGCCTAGGGAAATTGTGGGATCGCTGTGGTCGGAGATTTTTATGAGCAGGTTAATCAAACGCCTGTCAGGGCCGGTCTGGATAATACTTTGTCCTGCCTGATTTAGGAGACTGAAGTAGGAAACCTCTCGAGGTTCCTTCCAGTCCTATGATTCTCTGTCTTCAAACCCCACAGAGATCGGGAGACAAAGAGAACACCTTTTCCTGTAGCAGAGCCATGGGCCCGCTTCTCAGGTGATGTAATAACAACTAGCTGTTATCAGATATCGAATCACTTTACAAAGGTTAGTATTGTTTATCCCATTTTACAGATGGGGAAACTGAAGCTGTCAGGGTTCCCTCCCCGCTCTGAACTGTGGGGTACAGATGTAGGGACCCGCATGAAAGCCCCCTAAGCTTACTCCTACCAGCTTAGGTTAACCACTTCCCCAAAGCACAAATTCTTTGTCCTAGAACAGTACACTGCCACCACCAAGTCATTTAGACAAAGATTCAGGGAAAGGCCCACTTGGAGTTCTTATTCCCCCAAACCCTACACCCCCTTCCGGAGAAGCCTTGAGAATAATATCCTCACCAATTGGTACAGGTGAGCACAGCCCCAAACTCCTGGATCTTTTATGTAGAACAATGAAAAAACAGGCAGGTTCTTAAAAGAAGAATTTTATTTAAAGAAAAGGTAAATGAATCTGTAAAAACAGGATGGAAGATAACTTTACAGTGTAAAAAAAATTCAAAAACATAGAGGAACCCCCTTTAGCCCCAAAGCTACCCCCAAAAAAACCCAGAACCCAACAACAGGGATAAAACAAAAGGTAATCTAATGTTCCTTGCCTTTTTTACTCTTTTTGTAATATTAGGGTAGGTACGGTATTAGGATTGGTGGGTAGCAATCGATCGCCAGCGGTGCCCCTGTCGACTCAGAAACTCCAGCTTGCCGCGAGGCCGGAGCGACAGAGTACTTTGCTCCCCAGTGATCTGGGACGGTAAGCAACAGTGTAGAACGCCAGCAGCAAACCTCCCAAGCGCCGTTCTGCAGATCGGTATGAGGGAGGTGTGACGCAGCCTCCTACTCGTCGGATCCAAACCTCTTTGACGGGCGAACACTTTGAGAAGATTAACAGTGCTGAATAATTACTACTTTCCAGAATTTAAAAAGCACTAAGGATCTTATTTATGGGCTTCTTCCACCTTTTGGAGATGTAAGAAATAAGAAGCATTAAAAAAAGTACAGAAGAGAAACTTACTTGTTTGCCTTTGCTAAGGTTTAATAAAGATATTGCTCCAGCATTCCCAAGCATCAAGCTAGTATAGACTTTAAGGGGAAAGATTTCACATGTTAACACAGTCTCTGCAATGTTATACCCACCTATTTGCTTCCTCCCTTTTTGGGAGGAACTGTAAACAAATGTTTTCCTAATCGTTACAGTTCAGCGCTGACTGAAATGTGCATGAATATTTGTGATGCCATCTCTTTTCTTGCAGAGGTTACTCGTTCTCCTCCTCCTAACATCGCCGATGGGACGCACGACTGCAGCGATGTGGAAATCTGTCACTATAAGTCCTTGGTAACGTACAAAGGTGACCATAATTTCTCACTTAGCGGCAAGGCTTCTGTTCACCGTAGAACTGAAGATAACATCGGTGGAGTCTGGAGCCGGGGGGGGGGGGGGGGTCTGTCCCTGAATGCAAAGGTGACTGTTTTTAATCTTCCTCTTGTTCTAATTCCTCCCACCAGAAAAAACACTAACTATCTTGATTGCTAGGCAAACCCATAAACAGGAGGAAATTGAGTTTGGCATTAATAACTTGCGGGAAACGGGTTGGAAACACAATCTTTTAAAAAAATGTGTGTCGTTTCACGTGCGCACCAGGGCGAAAAAATAAGATCTATCTGTTAATCTTCAAGGAGTCGTGTAGCATCTTATTTTCTTAAATCTGTGATTTTTCGAACTTCTGAGCATTTTAGGTTTGACTCTTGGGCGTAAGGTCTAGACCACTATCGAGTTACATTTGTACTGGGGCAAAATAGAAACATATTTGGATTTTTGACAAGGAATTTGCTTATGTTTCAGGCCGAGCGCTACATGTAGATGACCACCTTTGCAGTTACCAAAGGATTCAGCGGCTAGTCACAAATCCCCGCATGGACTCTCTGCCACTGGTCCGGTGTCGGTGGCAACCGACAAAGGAGGAACTACAGAAGGGTTACGGAAACCTCAGGAGTTTGCTATGAACATTCCGGTTCCCCCAAAGCATCTTGGCGACGTCTCACCTGCAGGCTGGGGACACGCTAGTCATTAATATCATTGTACAGATACTATAGAAGGAATCATGTGTTTTTATATACCTGAAATATGCGTTTAAACTCTGTAAGGTGTTTGGATGTAAATGTAGCATTGTAAAATAACAGCAGGCATCACTGTTTATATACAAAGTCTGTAATAAGGGAAATGAACTCTAGACAAAAGGAGCAGGTGTGTGAAAGCAATTATCCTGCATTGGGGGTATGTATGTACGGAAGGTGCTCCTGCAGCTAGGAAGTGGACAGCATGGCTGTTGGGCCTAGAAAAGGTGCTAGGATTTTAGTTGTTCAGGTAAAGATTGGTTTTGGCACTCCTAATGCGATCTGTTCTGTGTTGTTAATTTCATTCCCTGTACTTAAGGCAATATTCCAACCCCCTGCTATGTACTATTGACTTGTGGTCTTCTTGCCCTAGGCTCTTTTTATAATTTCAGCCAGTGGGGTAATAAAATAATGTGAGGCAAGAGTGTATACAAGGGGCCCACCTGGGGGAGGGGGGCGCGCACTTCCCCCAGCGCCTCTAAGCGGCTCTTTAACTCAGATCCGCTCTTAGCGCGCAGAGGCGACAAGCCCGGTCCCGGATCATGGGTGATTGACAGCTCGCCGGGGTCGGAATGGAACGTGACGAACCCGCCAGCCAGTCCTGTAACACGTTGTGCCGTCGGCGCATGCGCAATGGGGGACAACGTCCCATTGGCTGGGCAGGGTATAAAGTCACTTCCGGCCTTCGCGCGGGGAGCGGCGGTGGCTGCTGCCTCCAGAGCAGGGAGAAGCTGGAGCGGCTGCAGCGCGCGCGACCCGCCGGACTCGGACACCCCCGGAGACCGACCCGGTTACAGGACCTCCCGAGGTACCGACACCCCCCCCCCCCCGTTTTCTAGAGAACGAAAAAGACACTAGAGAGTCAGTAAGTAAGTAAAGAGTGTCTATAGAGACAGTAAGAATAGAAAGACAGTAAGTATAGAAAGACAGTAAGAGTGTCTATAGGAAGACACTAGAGAGTCAGTAAGTAAGTAAGTATAGAAAGAGTAAGTAAGTAAAGAGTGTCTATAGGAAGACACCAGAGAGTCAGTAAGTATAGATAGAAAGACACTAGAGAGTCAGTAAGTAAGTATAGAAAGACAGTAAGAGTGTCTATAGGAAGACACTAGAGAGTCAGTAAGTATAGGAAGACACCAGAGAGTCAGTAAGTAAGTAAAGAGTGTCTATAGAAAGACACCAGAGAGTCAGTAAGTATAGATAGAAAGACACCAGAGAGTCAGTAAGTATAGAAAGACAGTAAGAGTGTCTATAGGAAGACACTAGAGAGTCAGTAAGTAAGTAAGTAAGTATAGGAAGACACCTAGAGAGACAGTAAGTAAGTAAAGAGTGTCTATAGAAAGACACTAGAGAGACAGTAAGTATAGAAAGACACTAGAGAGTCAGTAAGTAAGTAAGTATAGGAAGACACCAAGAAAGACAGTAAGAGTGTCTATAGAAAGACACTAGAGAGTCAGTAAGTAAGTAAAGAGTGTCTATAGAAAGACACCAGCGAGTCAGTAAGTATAGAAAGACAGTAAGAGTGTCTATAGGAAGACACTAGAGAGTCAGTAAGTAAGTAAGTATAGAAAGAGTAAGTAAGTAAAGAGTGTCTATAGAAAGACACCAGCGAGTCAGTAAGTAAGTATAGAAAGACAGTAAGAGTGTCTATAGGAAGACACCAGAGAGTCAGTAAGTAAGTAAAGAGTGTCTATAGAGACAGTAAGAATAGAAAGACAGTAAGTATAGAAAGACAGTAAGAGTGTCTATAGGAAGACACTAGAGAGTCAGTAAGTAAGTAAGTATAGAAAGAGTAAGTAAGTAAAGAGTGTCTATAGGAAGACACCAGAGAGTCAGTAAGTATAGATAGAAAGACACTAGAGAGTCAGTAAGTAAGTATAGAAAGACAGTAAGAGTGTCTATAGGAAGACACTAGAGAGTCAGTAAGTATAGGAAGACACCAGAGAGTCAGTAAGTAAGTAAAGAGTGTCTATAGAAAGACACCAGAGAGTCAGTAAGTATAGATAGAAAGACACCAGAGAGTCAGTAAGTATAGAAAGACAGTAAGAGTGTCTATAGGAAGACACTAGAGAGTCAGTAAGTAAGTAAGTAAGTATAGGAAGACACCTAGAGAGACAGTAAGTAAGTAAAGAGTGTCTATAGAAAGACACTAGAGAGACAGTAAGTAAGTAAGTATAGGAAGACACCAAGAAAGACAGTAAGAGTGTCTATAGAAAGACACTAGAGAGTCAGTAAGTAAGTAAAGAGTGTCTATAGAAAGACACCAGCGAGTCAGTAAGTATAGAAAGACAGTAAGAGTGTCTATAGGAAGACACTAGAGAGTCAGTAAGTAAGTAAGTATAGAAAGAGTAAGTAAGTAAAGAGTGTCTATAGAAAGACACCAGCGAGTCAGTAAGTAAGTATAGAAAGACAGTAAGAGTGTCTATAGGAAGACACCAGAGAGTCAGTAAGTAAGTAAAGAGTGTCTATAGAGACAGTAAGAATAGAGAGTCAGTAAGTATAGAAAGACAGTAAGAGTGTCTATAGGAAGACACTAGAGAGTCAGTAAGTAAGTAAGTATAGAAAGAGTAAGTAAGTAAAGAGTGTCTATAGAAAGACACCAGAGAGTCAGTAAGTATAGATAGAAAGACACTAGAGAGTCAGTAAGTAAGTATAGAAAGACAGTAAGAGTGTCTATAGGAAGACACTAGAGAGTCAGTAAGTATAGGAAGACACCAAGAAAGACAGCAGAGAGTCAGTAAGTAAGTAAAGAGTGTCTATAGAAAGACACCAGAGAGTCAGTAAGTATAGATAGAAAGACACCAGAGAGTCAGTAAGTATAGAAAGACAGTAAGAGTGTCTATAGGAAGACACTAGAGAGTCAGTAAGTAAGTAAGTAAGTATAGGAAGACACCTAGAGAGACAGTAAGTAAGTAAAGAGTGTCTATAGAAAGACACTAGAGAGACAGTAAGTATAGAAAGACACTAGAGAGTCAGTAAGTAAGTAAGTATAGGAAGACACCAAGAAAGACAGTAAGAGTGTCTATAGAAAGACACTAGAGAGTCAGTAAGTAAGTAAAGAGTGTCTATAGAAAGACACCAGCGAGTCAGTAAGTATAGAAAGACAGTAAGAGTGTCTATAGGAAGACACTAGAGAGTCAGTAAGTAAGTAAGTATAGAAAGAGTAAGTAAGTAAAGAGTGTCTATAGAAAGACACCAGCGAGTCAGTAAGTAAGTATAGAAAGACAGTAAGAGTGTCTATAGGAAGACACCAGAGAGTCAGTAAGTAAGTAAAGAGTGTCTATAGAGACAGTAAGAATAGAAAGACAGTAAGTATAGAAAGACAGTAAGAGTGTCTATAGGAAGACACTAGAGAGTCAGTAAGTAAGTAAGTATAGAAAGAGTAAGTAAGTAAAGAGTGTCTATAGAAAGACACCAGCGAGTCAGTAAGTAAGTATAGAAAGACAGTAAGAGTGTCTATAGGAAGACACCAGAGAGTCAGTAAGTAAGTAAAGAGTGTCTATAGAGACAGTAAGAATAGAGAGTCAGTAAGTATAGAAAGACAGTAAGAGTGTCTATAGGAAGACACTAGAGAGTCAGTAAGTAAGTAAGTATAGAAAGAGTAAGTAAGTAAAGAGTGTCTATAGAAAGACACCAGAGAGTCAGTAAGTATAGATAGAAAGACACTAGAGAGTCAGTAAGTAAGTATAGAAAGACAGTAAGAGTGTCTATAGGAAGACACTAGAGAGTCAGTAAGTATAGGAAGACACCAAGAAAGACAGCAGAGAGTCAGTAAGTATAGATAGAAAGACACCAGAGAGTCAGTAAGTATAGAAAGACAGTAAGAGTGTCTATAGGAAGACACTAGAGAGTCAGTAAGTAAGTAAGTAAGTATAGGAAGACACCTAGAGAGACAGTAAGTAAGTAAAGAGTGTCTATAGAAAGACACTAGAGAGTCAGTAAGTAAGTAAGTATAGGAAGACACCAAGAAAGACAGTAAGAGTGTCTATAGAAAGACACTAGAGAGTCAGTAAGTAAGTAAAGAGTGTCTATAGAAAGACACCAGCGAGTCAGTAAGTATAGAAAGACAGTAAGAGTGTCTATAGGAAGACACTAGAGAGTCAGTAAGTAAGTAAGTATAGAAAGAGTAAGTAAGTAAAGAGTGTCTATAGAAAGACACCAGCGAGTCAGTAAGTAAGTATAGAAAGACAGTAAGAGTGTCTATAGGAAGACACCAGAGAGTCAGTAAGTAAGTAAAGAGTGTCTATAGCAAGACACTAGAGAGTCAGTAAGTATAGAAAGACAGTAAGAGTGTCTATAGGAAGACACCAGAGAGTCAGTAAGTAAGTAAAGAGTGTCTATAGCAAGACACTAGAGAGTCAGTAAGTATAGGAAGACACCAAGAAAGACACCAGAGAGTCAGTAAGTAAGTAAAGAGTGTCTATAGAAAGACACTAGAAAGACAGTAAGAGTGTCTATAGGAAGACACTAGAGAGTCAGTAAGTAAGTATAGAAAGACACTAGAGAGTCAGTAAGTATAGAAAGAGTGTCTATAGGAAGACACTAGATAGAGAGTCAGTAAGTAAGTATAGGAAGACAGTAAGAGTGTCTATAGGAAGACACTAGAGAGTAAGTAAGTATAGGAAGACACCTAGAGAGACAGTAAGTAAGTAAAGAGTGTCTATAGAAAGACACTAGAGAGACAGTAAGTATAGAAAGACAACTAGAGAGTCAGTAAGTAAGTAAGTATAGGAAGACACCAAGAAAGACAGTAAGAGTGTCTATAGGAAGACACTAGAGAGTCAGTAAGTAAGTATAGAAAGAAAGACACTAGAGAGTCAGTAAGTAAGTAAAGAGTGTCTATTGAAAGACACTAGAGAGTCAGTAAGTATAGGAAGACACCAAGAAAGACACCAGAGAGTCAGTAAGTAAGTAAAGAGTGTCTATAGGAAGACACTAGAGAGTCAGTAAGTATAGGAAGACACCAGAGAGTCAGTAAGTAAGTATAGGAAGACAGTAAGAGTGTCTATAGGAAGACACTAGAGAGTCAGTAAGTATAGGAAGACACCAGAGAGTCAGTAAGTAAGTAAAGAGTGTCTATAGAAAGACACTAGAAAGACAGTAAGAAAGACACCAGAGAGTCAGTAAGTAAGTATAGAAAGACAGTAAGAGTGTAAGTATAGAAAGGAAGACACCAGAGAGTCAGTAAGTAAGTAAAGAGTGTCTATAGGAAGACACTAGAGAGTCAGTAAGTATAGGAAGACACCAGAGAGTCAGTAAGTAAGTATAGGAAGACAGTAAGAGTGTCTATAGGAAGACACTAGAGAGTCAGTAAGTATAGGAAGACACCAGAGAGTCAGTAAGTAAGTAAAGAGTGTCTATAGAAAGACACTAGAAAGACAGTAAGAAAGACACCAGAGAGTCAGTAAGTAAGTATAGAAAGACAGTAAGAGTGTAAGTATAGAAAGGAAGACACCAGAGAGTCAGTAAGTAAGTAAAGAGTGTCTATAGGAAGACACTAGAGAGTCAGTAAGTAAGTATAGGAAGACAGTAAGAGTGTCTATAGGAAGACACTAGAGAGTCAGTAAGTAAGTAAAGAGTGTCTATAGAAAGACAGTAAGAAAGACACCAGAGAGTCAGTAAGTAAGTATAGAAAGACAGTAAGAGTGTAAGTATAGAAAGAAAGACACCAGAGAGTCAGTAAGTAAGTAAAGAGTGTCTATAGAAAGACACTAGAGAGACAGTAAGTATAGAAAGACACCAGAGAGTCAGTAAGTAAGTATAGAAAGAAAGACACGAGAGAGACAGTAAGTAAGTAAGTATAGGAAGACACCAAGAAAGACACGAGAGAAAGACACTAGAGAGTCAGTAAGTAAGTAAAGAGTGTCTATAGAAAGACACCAGAGAGTCAGTAAGTATAGAAAGACAGTAAGAGTGTCTATAGGAAGACACTAGAGAGTCAGTAAGTAAGTATAGGAAGACACCTAGAGAGACAGTAAGTAAGTAAAGAGTGTCTATAGAAAGACACTAGAGAGACAGTAAGTATAGAAAGACAACTAGAGAGTCAGTAAGTAAGTAAGTATAGGAAGACACCAAGAAAGACAGTAAGAGTGTCTATAGGAAGACACTAGAGAGTCAGTAAGTAAGTATAGAAAGAAAGACACTAGAGAGTCAGTAAGTAAGTAAAGAGTGTCTATTGAAAGACACTAGAGAGTCAGTAAGTATAGGAAGACACCAGAGAGTCAGTAAGTAAGTAAAGAGTGTCTATAGAAAGACACTAGAAAGACAGTAAGAAAGACACCAGAGAGTCAGTAAGTAAGTATAGAAAGACAGTAAGAGTGTAAGTATAGAAAGAAAGACACTAGAGAGTCAGTAAGTAAGTAAAGAGTGTCTATAGAAAGTGTCTATAGGAAGACACCAGAGAGTCAGTAAGTAAGTATAGAAAGAAAGACACTAGAGAGACAGTAAGTAAGTAAGTATAGAAAGACACCAAGAAAGACACGAGAGAAAGACACTAGAGAGTCAGTAAGTAAGTAAAGAGTGTCTATAGAAAGACACCAGAGAGTCAGTAAGTATAGATAGAAAGACACTAGAGAGTCAGTAAGTAAGTAAGTAAGTATAGGAAGACACCTAGAGAGACAGTAAGTAAGTAAAGAGTGTCTATAGAAAGACACTAGAGAGACAGTAAGTATAGAAAGACACTAGAGAGTCAGTAAGTAAGTAAGTAAGTATAGGAAGACACCAAGAAAGACAGTAAGAGTGTCTATAGGAAGACACTAGAGAGTCAGTAAGTAAGTAAAGAGTGTCTATAGGAAGACACTAGATAGAGAGTCAGTAAGTAAGTATAGGAAGACAGTAAGAGTGTCTTTCTATAGACACTAGATAGTATAGGAAGACACTAAAGAGTCTCTATCGAAAGTGTCTCTAGGAAGACACTAGAGAGTCAGTATAGGAAGTGTCTAGAAAGAAAGACACACACAGAGTAGAGAAGAAGACACTACAGAGGGTGAGGAGGGAAAGACCGACACTGTCTTGACCTTCCTAGTGGAAAAACCCACGAACTCCGCAGCGCCCCATGTTCCAGGAAGGGGGGGGGGGGGGGGGGGGTCGGTACCTTTTTTCTCTCCAAGGCGAGGTCCTGTAGCCGGGTCGGGTCCGGTCCAGTCCGGGGCGGTGGGGCGGTCGGTCGGTCGGTCTCCGGGGCGGTCAGAGGCCGGCGGGTCGCGCGCGCTGCCGCCGCTCCGGCTTCTCCCTGCTCTGGAGGCAGCAGCCACCGCCGCTCCCCGCGCGTAGGCCGGAAGTGGCTTTAAGCCCGCGCCTCCCCATTGGCTGGACGAGCGGGGGCCAATGGGACGCTGTGCCCAACTGCGCATGCGCCGGCGGCCCCACATGGCGCAGGAGATGGAACCGGCGCTCCCCTGCCCCGCACCGGTCAGACTCGGTCCCGGGGGAGAGGCGGGGCGGGGCGGGACTTCCCCGCCCCCGCGTTACAGCCAAGCCCAGCACCCCCCCCCCCCCCCCCAACCGCACAGACAGAGGCAAAGCCCCCAGGGTGGCATGAAGCCAGGCTCTGATCATCCCCCCCCCCCTTCTTTTATTACCATCACCCCTCAGTCACTTTATTACCCCAACTGCCAAACTTCCACCCAGACCCTGTGAACAGCAGCACTGAGAATGAAACTGACCAAGCAGAGCTCACCGGGAATGGCAGAGACAAGTCTTCCCCTCCACCCGAGAACACCAGCGCGACTCCACCCATCAGGACAGGGGGGGGGGGGGTGTCTCTCCTGGACCCTTTCTATCAAGTTCACCTCTCTCTTAGAGACTTTGTGTACAAACAGGTAGGTCTTGTGTTGATTTCACAGGGCTATGTTTACATCCACACACACCTTACAGACTTTAAATGCCTAGTTCCAGTATAGACACCCTCCCCCCAACTCCTTCCCTAGTATCTGTGCAGCATTGACTCACAATATTAATGACCAGTGTGGACCAGAGGTGCTGTGGGAGAATTGGAACACTTGTAGCAAACTCAGGAAGTCTCTACCAGCCCTTGCTGATAATTGCAGACCCCCCCCCCCCCCCCCAACCAGGTGGCAGAATCAATGTGAGGATTTGTGACTGGCCAAGTCCTCTAGTAAGCCATCAAACAAGTAACCCCCTGCTCCCTGAAGGGGGATCACTCCACCTTGCAGCCAGGCCCAACCCAACACCCAGGCCATGTGAAGGAAGTCCTCTCTGTGTCCCCATGATACTGCTCAACCTGTGCCATCATCAGCCGAATTCCTTGTTAAATTTTCCCCAGTACAAATGACAAAGGTTCCTTCTAGGGTCAGTATCCCAATCTAGGAGAATAAAAGGTGCAGGACAAGTCACTCCGGAGGGCCTTCTGCACCAAAAGAATAAAAAGTCTGTAGGCGATATTTTAAAAATCTGCATGTAGCCGCCGCCCCCCCCCCCCCCCCCCCCCGGGACTTAGCCATGAGCCCACACCCAACCCTGACACAGCACAAGGACAGAACATGTCCCAGAAACAGCTCAGAGCCCTGCCCCTCCTGGGCAGGATCAGCATCTACAGGGACTTAGTGTGCAGGAATCCAAGGGTGGGATGGGAGCCTTCTAGGTGCCAGGACCTCAGGAGGGAATCTAGCTGCAGGGGAGGAGGGGTCTGGGTGCAACAATAATGGGACTCAGAATGGCAGCGGTGCCAGGGGGTGTCCAGGTGGGTGGGGCCCAGCAGAAGTGGGCATCTGAGTGTGGGGAGATAGCAGAGGAGGGGCTCATCAGGGGACTCAAGCAGGAGGCCAGCTGAGGTGAGCAATGGGTACTGGAAATTCATGGGTGGGGTGAGGGGACTTGCATGCAGCAATTCCTACAGCAGGGGCAGAAACCTGGCCACAGGTCTGACATGACCCCAGGTGCCATACAGGGGAAGAGAAGTCCCATCTTCCCCAGCCCAGGTGGGAGTAGCACAGGGGTGTGCAAACCACATCCCACAGCATGAGCCCCCGGAGCCACACTGTGGAGGGCAGGGACTGCTTGCTCCTCTCAGGCAGCACTACCCTGAGTTCGGGGGTTGGGTAAGGGGCAGTGAGGTCCCAGGGGGCAATCAGAAAACAGGGAACATGCGGGGACTTGGGGGGGGGGGAGGGAATGTCAGACAACAGGGGTGTGGATAGGGGGGGGTCAGCCCAGTAGGAGACACATAGCAGGGGGATTGATTAGGGGGTCAGGTGCAGGGAGGGGGCGGTCAGGGGACAAGGACTAGGGGGGCTTGGATGGGTCTGGACTTCTGAGGAGGGGGCAGAGGCCAGGCTGTTCGGGGAGGTGAGCCTTCCCTGCCCAGCCCTCCGTACAGTTTTGGACCTGGATGTGGCCCTCAGGCCAAAAAGTTTTTCTGCCCCCCCCGGACTAGCGGCCGAGCCCGGCACATGGTTGGAGCTATCGGCTTCCCCAGTCCCGCAATGATTTACCTCTCTGCCGGCTGCCCTGGATACCGAAGCGTACTGCCAGGAAGGTTGGCTGACCGCTCTCATGGCTTCCTTCCCAAAAAGTCATTTTTCTATAGGGAAAACAAAGATATTTGTGAGGGACAGAAAGTTTATGCCAGCACAGGGGCACGGAATGCCCCCGGGAGTAACAAGTGGAAGAATTGTCACCAACCGATGGGCTGGATTTTAGTGACAGGAAGAATTCTATAACTTGTACCATCTGTAGTACGATGAGGCCCTGAAACATAAACCCTTGTATCGGAGGCCCAGAATGAGGCCTGAGCTAAAGGAATGGTCAAGATATTGCTAACATAAAGCAAAGTTACACTGTGTGCCGGAGGCAGGCTCTGCTCACAGACGCTGGCAAGGAAAGGGCGGATGTGGCAGAAGTACACCCCTGGTTGGGGTAGAATCGCAGTATTATTAGCACCGAGTTTTTGTGTGCAAAGTTCAAAAAGGTTTCAGTTACAAAAGGAATTTCAAAGTCAAAAACTAAAACGGAGCACCTAAAATTTAACACACGGAGTTGCCCCAAAACAGTTCACTGCCACAAAAAAAGGCCACTTCAGGAAGACAAAAACAACAGATGCTGGGGGACAAATTCAGGTTTTACAAGAGCACTTAACTGCCCCCACTTTCCCCCCAAAGCCAGGAGAAAAACCAGAGGCACAGTTCCCAATTCCTTTGGCCCACAAAACCACACTCTGCGCCCGTATCAGAAAATAGAACCTACCTTCTTTCTCAAATATTTTTACATACCGGTTAAATCTTTTCCTTTATATGCCTTCTCAGTTTGCAAAACGTACTACCGCTGGTGGTACTTTCAAATACCCTGACTGTTCATCTCTCTTGGCTCAGGTCTCCTTATCTTCCTAGGTTGCTCTTGGCCATCCCTTTCCCCCGCCCTCTTCACTTTGGCGCTCTCTCAAAGTTATAGCTTTTACAGAAACTTCCAAAACATAAAACAACGTAAAAACTGTACTATACATAAAACCAATTAATTATTTTAACCATTCAAGAATGCAGCAGCTGGAATTATTCCTAATAATCTTGAAGATATGGTTGCCAAACAGAAATGTAGCCTCTGCTTCTAATCCTAACCAAGCACTAAAAGTGGGCTTTTTTTTATTTCCATATAGCAGAGTTTTAAAATAATGTTAAATATAAAGTAATGCAAAATTCCTTGTTACAAAATTAATATATTTTTATTAATTTCTATAAAGTTTTAAATAAGGTAATAACTTGTTTATTCAAATGTTTAATCCTTTTTAGTTTTGTTTTCCTTATTTTGTGTCATTATGAATAGAATTCTGGCACCATTTTTAATTATAAGTTCATCCTGTATGTCCAGTGTGTTATATGGTGTGTGTCTCGTGACTATTTTTATTATTTTTATTTTGTTGCCACAAAAGTCAATTTTATACCCTTTAAAAATATATGTACATGTGGTACCACACTATTTCTAGAAAAAGTTTTTAGTTACAAATGTATGTTCATATATTCCTGCCTCAACAAATGCAATTGCAAACAAAAAATTCTCTTATCAGTCAGGTTCAGGAATAGCAGCCGTGTCAGTCTGTATCCGTAAAGAAAGCGAGGATGCATCCGATGAAGTGGGCTATAGCCCACGAAGGCTTATGCTGAAATAAACTGGTTAGTCTCTAAGGTGCTACAAGTATTCCTCGCTTTCTTATCAGTTTTGTTTTTTAATTTGCAGTTCAAAGACAAAATGTAGGGGAAACCTCAATATTAGGGTAAAGATAATATTAACAAAATATCAATTCCTTGTTTGGGCTTTGTATAAATTTGTTTGGGTTTTTAAATATAGTTATAAGAATGTGATAGCAAAAATGTTTTAAAATAACAATTTATGTATCAAGTTAACTAAACAATTTCCCAGAGGTTTCCACCTTTGGCTCCCAAACGCAACAAAACATGCTTTTCTTTTGCTATGTTACGTTAATGGGAAGCAGCGATTGTTAAAGGTTGTGCTTCTAAACAAGAGTGAAATTGGTATCTCAAGCAAATTAACTCTAAAAAGATTGGTAAAAATTATGTTACTGACACTTTTGCTAATTCAGAATGTTCAGCAAAAAAATTTTTTTTAGCAGTTAAGCATTACGTTTAGTATAAAATATTAGTAATTCACCTCAAACGATAATGAATGTCTATACAATAACTGGAAAGGTGTAGCTCGTGTTATAAAACACTCTGTCCCTATTACATTATCAACAAACTAAGTTGAACTTTGTATGACGTATGGGTTAATGACAACAAAAACAAAAAAGGAAAACCTACTCTTTGGCACAGTCCCCCCCCCCCCTCAACTGACCGCATCCCTCACTCCCAACCTGCACCCTCCATGCACCCTGACGGTGCCACTCACTCCCAACCTGCCTCCCACACCCTGCGGGTCAGGAGCGAGGGGCATCATCGAGTTGCAGTTGGGGTGCTGTGGGTCAGGAGTGGGGGCACCAGTAGGGTGTGGAGGGGCTGCAGGTCGGCAGTGAGGGGCACCATCTGAGTGCGAGGGGGACTGCAGGTCAGGAATATGGGGCACTAGCAGAGCAATGAGCACCGTCAGAGTGCAAGGGGGGGGGGGCTGCGGGTCAGGATTGAGGTTCACCATCAGGTTACAGGGCGGTAGCAACAAACACGATCAGGGTCAGGACTGAAGGGCAACAAACGGTGTAGTTGGGAGCTCCAAGTCAGAAGTGAGGGGCACCGTCAGCGTGGGGAGGGCTGCATGTTGGGAGTGAAGGGCACAGTCAGGGTGCGGAGGAGGGCTTCAGATCGTGAGTGACAAGCAACAATACAGTGTAGGTAGGGACTGCAAATCGGAAGTGAGGGACAGTATCAGGGTACAGAGTGGGGCTGCAGGTCGGGAGTGAGCCAATTCTAAAAGGCTGTTTAATTTGGATGGGCCATTATCAGCAGGAGGAAAAAAACTTTTTGTAGTGGATCTGTGTCGGACAGGCGATAAGAACCTTTGAAGGGAATTTAACTAGGGAAATGCATTCAATTAATGTAACGACAAAGCCACTCTTTGTCCCTGTTTAACCCTTGGTTTATTGTGTCCAATTTGAAAATTAATTCCAGTTCCTCAGCTTCTTGTTGGAGTCTGTTTGAAGTTTTTCTGTTTTAAAATGGACACCAAGTCTTTAATGGAATGGCCAGGAAGATTGAAGTGTTCTCCTACTGGTTTTTGAATGTTATGATTCCTGATGTCAGATTTGTGTCCATTTATTCTTTTGCGTTGAGACTATCCAGTCTGGCCAATGTACATTCTCCTGCTGATAATGGCCCATCCAAATTAAACAGCCTCTTAGAATTGGTATGCTAATGTACAACTTCTTTTGCTTTCTGTGTGTATAAATGTATCTTACTTCTGTTCCGTTCTATGCATCCGATGAAGTGGGCTATAGCCCACGAAAGCTTATGCTGAAATAAACTGCTTAGTCTCTAAGGTGCCACAAGTATTCCTCCCTTTATCAACATTAAGGTAAAGATAATATTCACAAAATGTCAGTTTCTTATTTGGGCTTTTTATAAACTTGTTTGCACTCTTAAACATAGTTATAAGAATGTGATAGCAAAAATGTTTTAAAATAACAATGTATGCATAAAGCTAACCAAACAATTTCAACAGGTTTCCATCTTTGGCTCCAAAACACAACAAAGGATCATAAAAGTTTTAACATTTATTTGGAGTTTAATTTTACAGTTGGTTTAATTGTATACGCTTTTCCTTTGCTTTGTTATGTTAAGGGGAAGCAGTGGTTGTTAAAGTTTGTGCTTCTAAACAGTTAACAAGAATCAAATTAACTCTCAAAAGCTTGGTAAAAAATACACGATTAACTTTTGCTAACACAGAATGTTAAAAAAGCATTTATTTTAGCAGTTAAGTATTATATTCAGTATAAAATATTAGTAACTCACCTCAAATGAAAATGAACGTCTATACAACAATTGCAAAAGTGTAGCTTGTGTTATAAAAGACTTGGTCCCTATGACACTGTCCACAAACTAAGTTAAACTTTGTTTTAAGTTTGGGTTACTGAAAACAAAAACAAAAAAAGGAAAAACAAACAAAAATCTTTACTATGTTAAAGTTGTTTAAGTTGCATCCCACAGACCAAGGACACCAAAAATATCACACCCTGAAGACACCAGAAAACATCAGTATGCGGTGAAGAAACCCCCAAGCATCAAGAAAAGAAAAATGAAGTGCTTTATAAACAAGAGACTGGTCAAATACACTGCTAGCTACCATATATGGAGAATTAAGTTAACATTCAGCTAAAAAACACTAGCTGGACCAGGATAAACTGTCATTTAATTTCAACTTGCTTACTGTGAAAAAACAACTGCGTTATTGCCATACTACTGTATTAGCATTGTACTGTTTCAAAACCACTATTTCAAAACACTCAGCCCAATCCAGATGGTAACTGTATCTGCCTAGTCAACATGGGTTGCTATTTGCAGTACCATAAGGGCCAAACTACACCACCAGATCGGAAAAGATGTTATGGTCGCATTTAAAGTGCTGTTCTATGTACACATACCAGACTAGACATATATGCCCGTATACACTACAAATCGATACACCAGATCCATCTCACTGATCTATATTAATGATTTAGGAGTGCCTCTAAGACTAAACTACATTCCTCAGACAAGGTCCCAAGCCTAAGGTGTGCTGTGGATCAGGAGGGAGGGGCTCCATCAGAGTGCAGGGGGGTGAGGGTCGAAAATGAGGAGCACCATTAGAGTGGGCGGGCTGTGGATGGGGGTGAGGGGTACCGTCAGGGTGCGGGATTGGGTGGGGGAGGGCTGCGGATCAGGAGTCAGGGATACTGTCTGGGTGCGGGGAGGCTGTGGGTCGGGAGTGAGGGGTACCGTCACAGTGGGAGAGGAGGTGCGGGTCACAAGTTAGGGGCACTGGTAGGGTGTGGGTGGGGACTGCGGATCAGGAATGGGGGACACCAAAGTGCGGTGGGGGGACTGAGGGTCTAGCGTTATGGGCACCATCAGTGTCCAAGGGGGCTGCCGGTCAGGAGTGAGGGGCACCATCCAGTTCCGGGGGGGAGGGCGGTCCAGGAGTAACAGATACCACCAGGGTGCGGGGGAGAGGGCTGCGGGTCATGAGGGGCACCGTCGGGGGTGCAGCGGGGCGGGAGTTAGGGACACCAAAAAGGTGATGGGGGCTTCAGCTCGGCAGTGAGGGGCAACGGTACGGTGTGGGTGGGGGCTGCTAGGAGTGAGAGGCACCATCACAGTGCGGGGAGGCAGGGCAGGAGTGGTGGGGGGGGCTGCAGATGGGAAGTCTGGGGCAAAGATACGGTGTAAGTGGGGGCTGCGAGTTGGGAGTGAGGGACACCATCAGGATGAGGTCATTGAGTCAGGAATGAAGGACATTGTCACGGGGGGGCAAGTTGGCAGTGGGGGGGGGGCACCGTCAGGGTGGGAGAGCAGCTGCCAGTCAGGAGTGTGGGGTACCGTTAGGGTGCGGGGGGTGGCTGAGAGTCAGGAGTGGGACATTGTCAGGATGAGGAGGGGGCTGCAGTTCAGGAGTGAGGGGCACCATCCAGTTGCGGGGGGGAGGGTGGTCCGGGAGTGAGGGACACCATCAGGTTGAGGTGGGGGATGTGGTTTGGGAGTGAGGGGCACTGGCAGGGTGTGGGTGGGAACTGTAGGTCGGCAGTGAGGAGCAAAGGTACAGTGTAGGTGGGGGCTGTGAGTCAGTAGTGAGGGGCACTGTTAAGATGGGGGCTTTGAGTCCGGAGGGAATCACACTCCACACTCATATCTGAAACTCCAGCCTTCTCTCTCAAATATTTTTAAATACTGGTTAAGTTTTTCTTTTATTTGCCTTCTCAATTTGCTGCTGTTGCCTGTACTTTCAAAGACCTTGACAGAGTTAGGTTGCTCTTCACCACCCCTTTTCCCCGCCTCTCCTCACTCTGTCTTGCTCTCTTTGTTTTAAAAGTTATACTTTTTACAGAAACCTCCAAAAGATAAAGCATTTGAAAACAGAACAAAACTAGAAAGAAAACCAGGTAAAAGCTTGACTTTAAATCAATCCAGTAAATTAGTTATTTTAACCCTTCAGGAACGCAACAGCTGGAATTATTCTTAACTTTCTTGAAGATAAGGATGCCAAGCTACAGAAATGCCACTCTGCTTCTAATCCTCACCATGCACTAATATTTGAAACATGGGCTTTTCTAATTTCATAGAGCAGAGTTTTAAAATAATGTTAAAGATATAGTAAAGCAAAATTCCTTGTTACCAAATTAATACAATACATTTGGCAATTAATATATTTTTAAAAGTTTATATTAAAAGTTTTTAAAAAGGTAATTTATTTATTCACGTTTAACCCTTTTTTTTGCCTTATTTTGTATAATTATGAATAGAATTCTGAAGCCATTTGCTTTTAATTGTACATCTGTCCTGTATGTCATGTGTGTTGTCCTCTGCTCTGTGTCACGTGACTATTTTTTTATTATTTTTATTTTGTTTCAACAAAAGTCAAAAGTTTTGTATATGGTACCACATATACAAAAAATATATGTATATGTGGTACCATGCTATTTTAAGATCATGGTTGGGGTATAATCACAGAATTATTAGCACCAATTTTTTCTGCAAAGTTCAAAAAGGTTTCAATTACAAATATACATACATATATTTCTGCCTCAACAAATAATGTGATTGCAAACAAAAAGAATTCTCATTTATCAATCACGGGTATTTTTGGTTTGTTTCTTATTTGTTATTCAAAGAAAAAAAGTAAGGGGAACCTCAACATTAAAGTCAAGATAATACAGATTAACAAAAACGTCAATTTGTTGTTTGGGCTTTTTATAAACTTGTTTGCACTCTTAAATAAAGTCATAAGAATGTGAGAGAAAAAACAATGGATGCATTAAGCTAGCCAAACAATTTCAACAGGTTTCCACCTTTGACTCCCAAACATAACAAAGCATCTTAAAAGTTAAAATTTACTTGGGGTTTAATTTCACTGTTGGTTTAATTTTATACGCTTTTCCTTTGCTATGTTACGTCAAGGGGAAGCAGTGGTTGTTAAAGTTTGTGCTTCTAAACAGTTAAGAATCAAATTGGTATCTCAAGCAAATTAACTCTCAAAAGCTTGGTAAAAAATACGTTATTGACTCTTTTGCTAACACAGAATGTTTAAAAAAGCATTTATTTTAGCAGTTAACCATTACATTTAGTATAATATATTGGTAATTCACCTCAAATGAAAATGAATGTCTATACAATTGCAAAAGTGTAGTTTGTGTTATAAAAATCTTGGTCCCTATGACATTGTCCACAACTAAGTTAAACTTTGTATTACGTTTGGGTTACTGAAAATAAACACAAAAAAGGAGAACAAAAACCTAACAAAAGTTGTTTATGTTGCATCCCAGAGACCAAAGACACCAGAAAATATCAGTATACAGTGAAGAAACCCCCAACCATAAAGAAAAGAAAAATGAAGTGCATTATAAACAAGAGACTGGTTAAATACACCTCTAGCTACCATATATAATTAGGTTAACAATCGGCTAAAAAACACTAGCTGGAGCAGAGGTAACAAAGAGTCCTGTGGCACCTTAAAGACTAGCTGGACCAGTGTCATTTCAACCATCTTACTGTGAAAAAATAACTGTTATTGCTGTACTACTGTATTATTGTACTGTTGTATTATTGCTGTACAACATTAACAATGTGCATAAACTTGCTAAACCAACACACAGATTAAAATTAAATGAATGGCAGCAAACACCATGAAGGCAAGGAAAAAAACAAAGTTTTAAAAAAAACCAACCAACAAAAGTTACATAGGAACTCCAAACTGGGTAAACAAATTGCCTGTTAGTACCAGTCATAATTTGGCTCCGCGACACTGCAGCCTAACTAGGGCACATGTAATTTAAAACAGTCTTATTCAGTGTCTGGAGACCAATATTACATCCTGATACCGCAACATTTGACAAATCTTGTTACGGTGCATTCAGTAGATTTTCTGAAAAATAACATTCATAACAATCAACTGGATCTATGTCAGCTACTGGCGTATCACAGAGCAGTTCGACCGATGGAACACAGAAGTTAGCCACCGCTGTTTCCCGCTCAGTGACACTTTCCAGAGGGTGACAATCAGGAGTAAGGGTAACCTAGAACACAGATGGACACAACTGTGTAGTAACTAATTACAATATATTTACATATAAAGGCCTCAGTGGTAGTGTCACTATTCCAAATTTCTGTTTTACTTCTCATATACCTACCACTGTGGGACGCGTTTTCACAATTCCTATCCCACTATTTGCAAACACTCAGTCTACCGCTAAGACGATTCAGATGGTAACGAATCAAAGTGGGTTGCTATCTGCAGTACCACAAGAGCCAAACTAACCACCGGACTGAAAAAGAATTGTTACGCTTGCATTTAAAGTGCTGTTCTATGTACACATACAGACTAGACATAGATGCCCATAGACACTACAAATATAGATACCAGATCACTGATCTATATTAATTATTTGGGATGCCTCTAAGACTCAATTATAAAACTACATTCCTCAGTCAAGGTCCCTGGTCTGACATTGCCAGGCCCACCATAAGGGTGTACTGCGGATCTGGAGGGAGGGGCTCTATCAGGGTGCGGGGGGGCTGAGGGTCGGGCGTGAGGGGCACTGTTAAAGTGGGGCTGGGGCTGTGGGTTGGGAGTTAGGGGCACCATCAGGATGCGGGGGTCATGGAGTCAGGAGTGAAGGACATCGTCAGAGTGCAGGGGATCGCAAGGTGGGAGTTGGGGGAAATGTCACAGTGTGGGGGAGGCTGAAAGTCGGGAGTGAGGGGCACCGTCACCATGAGAGAGAGGCTGCGGACCACAAGTTAGGGGCACTGGTAGGGTGTGGGTGGGGACTGCGGATCGGGAGTGAGGGGCACTGTCAGGATGTGGGGGGCTTTGGGTCAGGAGGGAGGGGCACCATCAGAGTGCAAGGGTCTACGGGTCAGGAGTGAAGGGAACTGGAACCACGTGTGCGGGAACTGCGAGTCGGGAGTGAGGGGCACCATTATGATGGGGGGTGGGTGGGGAGGCTTTGAGTCCAGAGGGAACCATGCTCCACACTCATATCTGAAACTACAACCTTCTTTCTCAAAATATTTTTACATACTGGTTAAGTTTTTCCTTTATTTGCCTTCTCAGTTTGTTGAATTTGCTGCTGCCGCTGCTGCCTGTACTTTCAAAGACCTTGATGAAGAGAATTTCCCTTGACTCAGGTCTCCCTACCTTCCTAGGTTGCTCTTCACCTCCCCTTTTCCCCGCCTCTCCTCACTTTGGCTCGCTCTCTTTGTTTTAAAAGCTAAAAGTGATAGTTTTTACAGAAACCTCCAAAAGATGAAACAATTGAAAATGGACCAAAACAACAAAGAAAACAAGGTAAAAGGTTGACTTTAGATAAATGCAGTAAATTACTTATTTTAACCCTTCGGAATGCAACTGGAATGATTCTTAACTTTCTTGAAGATAAGGATGCCACGCAACAGAAATACAGACTCTGCTTCTCATTCTAACCACGCACTAATATTTGAAACGTGAGCTTTTCTAATTTCATAGAGCAGAGTTTTAAAATAATGTTAAAGATAAAGTAAGGCAAAATTCCTTGTTAACAAATTAATACAATACATTTGGCAAATATGAATATATATAAATTTAAATGAAAAAGTTTTAAATAAGGCAATAATTTATTCACATTTAACCCTTTTTAGGGTTGTTGTTTTTTTGGCCTTATTTTGTCTAATTAGGATTAGAATTTGGGAGCCATCTGTTTTTAATAGTAAATCTGTCCTGTATGTCTTGTGTGTTATATGGTGTGTGTGTCACGGGCCTATTTTAATCATTTTTATTTTGTTGTAACAAAAGTCAATTTTATACCCTTTAAAATATATTTATATCTGGCACCACACTATTTTAAGATCATGGTTGGGGTATAATCATAGTATTATTAGCACCAATTTTTGTTTTGCAAAGTTCAAAAACATTTCAGTTACAAATATATGTTCATATATTTAGGCCTCAACAAATAATGTGATTGCAAACAAAAAGAATTCTCTTTTATCAATCACAGGGTTTAATATTTTTTTATTTGTTATTCAAAGAAAAAATGTAGGCAAAAGCTCAACATTATGGTAAAGATAATATTAACAAAATGTCAATTTCTTGTTTGGGCTTTTTATAAACTTGTTTGGGTTTTTAAATATAGTTATCAGAATGTGATAGCAATTTTTTAAAAAACCACAATTTATGCATAAAATTACCCAATTTCAACAGGTTTCCACCTTTCGCTCCCAAACACAGCAGAGCATCATAAAAGTTTAATACCCTCAAAGTATTTGCATGAATCTGTATTTAAAATTTATTTGGGGTTTCATTTTGGAATTGGTTTAATTCTATGCGCTTTTCCTTTGCTGTGTTATGTTAATGGGAAGCAGTGATTGTTAAAGTTTGTGCTTCTGAACAGTTAACAAGAATGAAATTGGTATCTCAAGCAAATTAACTCTCAAAAGCTTGGTAAAAATTATGTTATTGACTCCTTTGCTAACACAATGTTAAAATAAAGCATTTCTTTTAGCAGTTAAGCATTACATTTAGTATAAAATATTAGTAATTCACCTCAAATGAAAATGAATGTCTATACAACAATTGCAAAAGTAGCTTGTGTTCTAAAAGACTTGGTCCCTATCACATTCTCCCTATTACACTGTCAACAAACTAAGGTAAACATTGTATTAAATTTGGGTACCTGAAAACAACAAACAAACAAAAACTTTACTATGTTAACTAACAAAAGTTGTTAAATTGCATCCCACAGACTAAAGACATCAGAAAATATCACTGAGATTTGACTGGTCAAATACACCTCCACCTACCATATATGGACAATTAAGTTAACAACCAGTTGAAACCCACCAGCTGGACCAGCATAAACTGTCATTTAATTTCAACTTGGTTACGGTGTAAAAACTGTATTATTACTGTACTACTGTATTACCCATTGTTCTATTGCTGTATTGTATTATTGCTGTACAACTGGGGTCTACATATGATATGCCCCCCCCCCCCAGCTTCCATTTTTCCAGCCCCCAAGCTGAGCAGGCAGGTGAAAAGTCACTGCTGCCCTTCGCGGGAGCTGCTGCCGGTGGCCCCATGTACGGAGGGGTCAGTGCCCCTGCAGCGCGGCTGGATGGTCATGGCCAGAGGAGCAAAGGAGGGGTGGGCACCGTGGCAGTGGCACAGCCGGGGGGGGGGGGGGGGGAGTCGCGGCAGTGCCGGAGGAGCAAAGGGTTAAATTTTAACTACAGCTCTGAACCAAACAGTCCTATCCAACAATGGGAACCTAGAGCTCTTACCAAAGCACAGCCAAACTTTTGAACCTGTGTATTTGTACGATACAAATGTGTGAGTTTTTAGAAACAAATAAAATTTTAAAAAATGTGAAATGATTTGGAATGTATTGAGAAATACTGTGTGATTTCACAGGACCTACATTGATTATACAGCTACTTTTATTCCTGATTTAAACAAGTGTGTTGGTTTTTTTAACGATTTTGCATATCTTTACATATATTTAATTTTTTCCACAGTCGCTTCAGCCCGCGAAGCCACTTCAAGAATCTAAGATGGCTCTCTCGTCTCAAATTTTGGAGACCCCTGCAGTACACAACCTTGACTATGTGTATAACCTCGCTCAACTGTATAACCGACACACAGGGAAAAACCAACAAACAAATGGCAGCAAATGGCCCACACGACAAGAAGGATGTGGAAAAATTGGAAAGAGTCCAGAGAAGGGCAACAAATATGATTAGGGGCCTGGAGCGCATGACTTATGAGGAGAGGCTGAGAGAACTGGGATTGTTTAGTCTACAGAAGAGAAGACTGAGGTAGGGTGACCAGATGTCCCGATTTTATAGGGACATTCCCAATTTTTAGGTCTTTTTCTATATAGGTGCCTATTACCCCCCACTGCCTGTCCCGATTTTTCACACTTGCTGTCTGGTCACCCTAGCCAGGGTTTCTCAAACCGGGTGTCGCGACCCCCCCTGGGGGTCCCCGAGTGCTCCCAGGGGGGTCGCGAGCTCCCGGCGCTGCTTAAAAGCCGCCGAATGAATTACTTCTGCATTCAGCAGCTTTTCAGCGGACATGCCGAGCTATTTCGGGAGCGCTCGGCATGTCGCCGAAAATAGTCGCTGAATGCGGAATTCATTCGGTGGCTTTTCAGCAGACATACAAGGGTCGCGCCGCCGGACAGCTGAAGGAAAAAGGGTCGCGGTTCAGGTAAGTTTGAGAACCGCTGCCCAAGACTGAGGGGGGATTTGATAGCTGCTTTCAGCTACCTGAAAGGGGGTTCCAAAGAGGATAGATCTAGACTGTTCTCAGTGGTACCAAGTGACAGAACAAGGAGCAATGGTCTCAAGTTGCAGTTGGGAAGGTTTAGATTGGATATTAGGGAAAACGTTTTCACTAGGAGGGTGGTGAAGCACTGGAATGGGTTACCTAGGAAGGTGGTTGAATCACCTTCCTTAGAGGTTTTTAAGGTCATGCTTGATAAATCCCTGGCTGGGATGATTTAGTTGGGGTTGGTCCTGCTTTAAGCAGGGGGTTGAACTAGATACCTCCAGAGGTCCCTTCCAACCCTAATATTCTATGATTCTATGAAATAAAGGCAAGGAAGAAACAATTGGTTAAAAAAAAAAAGAAGTTACATAGTAAGTATAAATTGGGTAAACAAATTGCAATATTTTATATATAAATCCCTCAGCACGTCAGGAGTGAGGGGAACCATCAGGGTACAGGGAGGGCTGTGGGCTGGGATTGAGGGGCACCATCACAGTGGGAAAGGGGCTGTGGGTCACGAGTTAGGGGCACTGGTAGGGTGTGGGTGGGGACTGCGGATCGGGAATGGGGAGCACCATCAAAGTGCGATCGGGGGGGCTGAGGGTCGGGAGTGATGGGCACTGTCAGTGTCTGAGGAAGCCACAAGAGTGAGGGGCACTGTCAGGGTGAGGGAGGGAGCTGTGGGTCGGGCATGAGGGGGCGGGGGGTCCAGGAGTGACAGATACCATCAGGGTGGGGTGGGGAGGCTTCAGGTCAGGTGTGAGGGGCACTGTCAAAGTGTGGGGGGGTGGGAGTGGCTGAGGGTGGAGAATAAGGGGCACCATCAGTGTCTGAGGGGGCTGCAGGTTGGGAGTGAGGGGCACCGACAAGGTGATGGGGGGGCTGTGGGTCAGGAGTGAGGGGTGCCACCAGGGTGCAGAGGGGACTGTGGGTTGGGATTGAGGTGCACCGTCAAAGAGCGGGGAGAGGCCTCGGGTCAGGAGTGAGGGGTGTCGAAAAGGATGGGGGGGGGGTCTGCGGTACAGAGGTGAGGAGCACCATCAGGGCGTGAAGGGGGGCTACGGGTTGGGACTGAGGGGCAACAGTACAGTGTAGGTGGGGGCTGTGAGTCGGGAGTGAGGGGCATGATTAAGATGGGAGGAGGGATGTTGAGTCCAGAGGGAACCACACTCCTCACTCATATCTGAAACTACAACCTTTTTTCATACCAGTTAAGTTTTTCCTTTATTTGCCTTCTCAGTTTGTTTGAATTTGCTGCTGCTGCTGCCTGTACTTTCAAAGACCTTGATCGAGTTAATCTCTCTGGGCTCAGGTCTCCCTACCTTTCTAGGTTGCTCTTCACCATCCCTTTTCCCCACCTCTCCTCACTTTGGCTCAATATAGTTTTTACAGATACCTTCAAAACAGAAAACAATTTAAAACAACAAAGAAAACAAGGTAAAAACTGTACTTTAAATAAATCCAGCTGGAATTATTCTTAACTTTCTTGAAGAGAAGGATGCCAAGCAACAGAAATGCAGACTCTGCTTCTAAGCCTAACCACGCACTAATATTTGAAACATGGGCTCTTCTAATACAGCAGAGTTTTAAAATAATGTTAAAGATAAAGTCATGCACAATTCCTTGTTACCAAATTAATACAATAAACTTGGCAAATAATAGTTTTATAAATTTATATTAAAAGTTTTAAATGAAGTAATTTTTTCACATGTTCTAAATTCATCCAGTATGTCATGTGTTGTCCTCTGTTGTGTGTCATGTGACTATTTTTATTATTATTTTGTTGCAACAAAAGTCAATTTTATACCCTTTTAAATATATGTATATGTGGTACCACACTATATTAAGATCATGGTTGGGGTATAATCATAGTTTTATTAGCACCAATTTTTTCTGCAAAGTTCAAAAAGGTTTCTCTCTTTCTCTCTCTTTGCCCGTCACCCCCCAGCCGGGGTATGGGCCACCAACTGGTGTTGGTGTTTCAGTAGCAATTGGTTCCCTTACGAGGTGGAGTTGCTAGCCCCACGCCCTCAAAAAGGTTTCAGTTACAAATATATGTTCATAGATTTCTTGCCTCAACAAATAATGTGATTGCAAACAAAAATAATTCTCTTTTATCAATCAAAGGGTGTTTTGTTTGTTTGTTTTAGTTATTCAAAGAAAAAAAGTAAGGGGAAACATCAACATTAAGGTAAAGATAATATTAACAAAATGGGTCAATTTCTTGTTTGGCCTTTTTATAAACTTGTTTGCTTCTTAAACATAGTTATTAGAATGTGAGAGCAAAAATGTTTTAAAACAACAATGGATGCATAAAGCTAACCCGTTTCAACATGTTTCCATCCCTGGCTCCCAAACACAACAAAGCATCATAAAAGTTTTAAAATGTATTCGGAGTTTAATTTTACTGTTGGTTTAATTTTATATGCTTTCCCCTTGCTATGTTATGGTAATTGGAAGCAGTGGTTGTAAAAGTTTGTGCTTCTAAACAGTTAACAAGAATGCCATTGGTATCTCAAGCAAATTAACTCTCAAAAGCTTGGTAAAAATTATGTTATTGACTCCTTTTAACACAGAATGTTCAAAAAAGCATTTATTTTAGCAGCTAAGCATTACATTTAGTGTAAAATATTAGTAATTTACCTCAAATGAAAATGAATGTCTATACAACAATTGCAAAAGTAGCTTGGGTTATAAAAGATTTGGTCCCTATCACATTCTCCCTATTACACTGTTAACAAACTAAGTTAAACTTTGTTTTAAGTTTGGGTTCCTGAAAACAAACAAACAACAACAACAACAAATTTAGTAAGTTAACTAACAATATTTGTTTATATTGCATCCCATACACTAAAGAGACAAGAAAATATCACACCCTGAAGATACAAGAAAATATCACACCCTGAAGATACAAGAAAATATCAGTATACAGTGAAGAAATCCCCAAGCATCAAGAAAAGTGAAGTGCTTTATATATAACAGACTGCTCAAATACACCTCTGTCTACCATATATGGACAATTAAGTTAACCACCAGGTGAAAATCACAAGCTGAACCAGGATAAACTGTCATTCAATTTTAACTTGGTTTCTGTGTAAAAACAACTATTATTGCTGTACTACTGTATTACCGTTGTGGTATTGCTGTATTGTATTATTGCTGTACAACACTGACTATATGTATAACCTTGTAAACTGTATAACCAACACAGGTAAAAATCAACAAACAAATGGCAGCAAACAGAAAGGCAAGGGAAAACAAATTGGTTAAAAAAATGTTACATTGTAACTATAAATTGGGCACCAGTCGTTATTTGGGTTACTGACACTGCACCCTAACTAAGGCACATGTTAATCAAAATCTGGATACCAATCCTGACAGCAATATTTGATCAATTGGTTACTGTCCATTCAGTAGGTGATCTGGAAGACAGCATCCATAAGAAACAACTGGATCTATGACAACCACTGGTGTATCACAGAGCAGTTCAACCAATGGACCAGAGAAACCAGCCACTTCTGTTTCCTGCCCAGTGAAGCTACCAGAGGGTGACAACCAGCAGTAAGGGTAACCTGGAACATGAATGGACAGGACCATGTAGTAACTAATGACAATATATTGATCTATAAAGGCCTCAGTGATAGTGTCACTATTCCAAATTCCTGTTTTACTTCTCACATACACAGCACAGTGGGATACATTATCACAATCCCTATCCCAGTATTTCCAAACACTCAGCCTACTGCTACTAATGATACAGATGCTAAGTAATCAAAGTGGGTTGCTATCTGCAGTACCACAAGGGCCAAACTACACCACCAGCTTGGAAAAGAATTGTTACGCTGGAATTTAAAAAGCTGTTCTATGTACACATACAGACTAGACATAGATGCCTGTATACACTACAAATATAGACACCATCTCACTGATCTATATTAATGATTTGGGAGTGCCTCTAAGACTCAATTATAAAACTATATTCCTCAGTCAAGGTCCCTGGCCTAACATTCCCAGGCTCACCATAAGGGTGTGCTGCGGATCAGGAGGGAGGGGCTCCATCCGGGTGCAGGGGGGCTGAGGGTCAGGAGTGAGGGGCACTGTCAGGGTTCAGGGTGGGGGGTTTTGGATTTATTTGCAGACACCCTACTGGGAAAGGGCCCATTTTCCCTTCAGAATGGCTGCAAAGAAACCAAGAATTTTTTTTCCCTTTTAGTCTTAATTTTCTTCCAGCAACTACAGAGTTAACTTTTACTTCCTTTTCCTAAATTACTTGAACTTCTGATTTTTTCTCTGAACTGTTCCTTTCTATGGGCGCCCGCTTTGTTCCTGCCTGCTGTCTGGGCCCGATCCTGGTTTTTCTTTTCACTCTTTTTCGCTTAGCCAGGGCTTCCAGGCGAGTGTATTCCGCTTTCTCTGCCTGGAGGTTCTGTTTCCAGGCTTGCAACTTATCCTGAGTGTAAGTTTGAGTCACCGCTGCGTTAGTGATTTATGCTTTCAGTGCCGCTGAGGTGCACAATTCTATCAAGCTTAAAACTTCCCTCTGAGGGAAACTGCAATTTTGTGATTGATTTAAAGGACTTTCGGGGTTCAGGACAGTGGAGTCAGGACCGTCGTAAGATGGATAAGGAGGACGGTCTTGATTTTGAATTGGCGGTCCCGAGTCTGAATCTCACAAGTCAGGTGACCAGGGAGGGGCCACCGCCTGTCCCGGATCATCTTCTGGATGGGGCAAAGGGGCAATCTGGGGTCTAGACTCCAGAAACAAGGCAATGAGGTCATCGGGCAGTGCTGAAGGGACAGCCTGAGGACTAGGGGAAGTTTTAACAGCCTGAAAAGATTTTAAAGGATATAAAGGGACCTGCTGGCCAGCATATAATTGAGGAGTTGCCAATTGCTTTTTAGTTTCTTTTAATTCTGCTTTAAGTTTCTCTCAAGAGTCCTTAAGACTCCTCCTTTGAGACTCACGGCATCATTTTTAGGTTTCCCCAAAACAATGAAATAATGTATTAAACTGATCCTGTCCTACTTTATTAGAAACCAGGACATCTTTGAGGTGCCCGATTTTGTCACAAAGGTTCCTTCCACAGGAAATTACAATTTGTGATCCTATCTCTGCTATACCAATTCCATTTTCCTAAGTACTTGCAAGTAGACAGATTATAATGCGTGTACATGTAACATGCAGGTGAACCCATTGGCCGAGTGGTGCTCGCTGTTGACCCGGCACACCCCATATTTTCAATCCAATTCATTCATTCAGGGGCGTCCACGACCCTCTGCCAGCCCCCTTCTGCACAGAGTGTCAACTTCAGCCGCACACTCCGCTTGCATCAGGCAAGGTGGTCAGACCGGTCTGTGGCTCATTAATTAGGGAAAATCACACACACCTAGACCGAAACAGTCATCCTGGCGATGCAAACCGTCCAAGACAACTGTCTAGGGTCCGACCTTTTACCGGCCGACTAAGGTGGAGCGAGTGGGCTTGCGTTAGAAATACTGCGGTCACGAGCTTGCACTTCGCACAGCACTCTGGGCGTCTTCCACTGTCTCGCATTCACACAGGTACACACACAGGTGGAGGCAGTGGGCTTGCGTTAGAAATACTGCGGTCACGAGCTTGCACTTCGCACAGCACTCTGGGCGTCTTCCACTGTCTCGCATTCACACAGGTACACACACAGGTGGAGGCAGTGGGCTTGCGTTAGAAATACTGCGGTCACGAGCTTGCACTTCGCACAGCACTCTGGGCGTCTTCCACTAGCTCGCATTCACACAGATACACAGACACACAAGGATTCTACCTAGTCACCCCCTGTGACTCTTCCCGGGGAACTAAAACAGAAGAGCGTAAGGTGTACCTGGCAGCAAAAGTTCAGATCCAGCGCAAACTCACCTAAGCCCAGAGCCTACAGACAGCTTTCCACCGAAAACCCAAGTAGAGATTTAAAAGGTCTCTTACCTTTCTGATGCTGGCTGGGTTTTGTGGGAAAGCGGCCTGCAGTCCTCCGGCCCCGGCAGTGCGACGTGGATCCCGGACGAGCCCCCAGATTGTCAGTGTCCGAGGGAGCCACAAGTCAGGAGTGAGGGGCACTGTCAGGGTGAGGGAAGGGGCTGCCAGTCGGGAGTGAGGGGCACCATCATGGTGTGGGAGAGGTGCAAGTTGGGAATGGGTACAGTGGGCAACGGTACAATGTAGGTGGGAGCTGCAAGTTTTCTCTTTGGTAACATTAATATTAAAGCTTGTTGCAGGATCTACAAATTTAACTTCTCTGAAAACAACCGAATCAAGTGGCCGTCTGCACTGCATTTCTCGACAGCATGTGAAGTCATAGTGTCAGATATTCTTCCTGACATTCAAAGCTAAGTTTGGATCAATAGATTTTCAGAAGTTTTCACATTCTGGGCTAGTGTAAATGTCTTCAATTTTTTAAAAATTTGAGGGATGTGCTACATTCATTTTTAATGGTTCTTCATTCAGTACATTTGGCTTTAAGTAATTTGCTGCTATAAGCTTTAAAAGTTTCACAGATTCCAGTTGGATGCCATGAATCCGCGGTCTTGCGCTTTGGAAAAGAGCATTGAATATGTTCATATAATCCAAACCATATTTCAAAAAGAACAAAGCAGCTCTAAATTCTGGATTGCACATTACATCATAAAAAGATTTTGCTTTAGGGCTTTTGCAATTGACACATTCAAGTTGAATATAGTTAAAGAGGGCGTCCCATAAGATCAAAACTCTATTAACACATGGGTGGAAAGCGAACCATCTGGTTAAACTTGGTTTTAATTTGATCTTTAGAAAATATTCCACCAGCTCCCGAATTTATTCTTTCTTTTTTACACTATGTGCAGGATAGTTAGTCAAAACTGACATAAATTGCTCCACAAAATTAGGTAAAACACTTGCAGCAGAACTAGAGATCAGAGCGGACGTGTGGCAAATGCACCTGACTAAAACTACGCATGGAACATCTTCTCTCAGTTTAGAGAAAAATGAGTTCTTTGGCCCTATCATTACACTGGCTCCATCACAGGCTACACCTAAAATATTATTCAAAGGAATGTTTTTCTCCATCGTAGACCCTTTAAAAGTAGTGTAAATCCCCTCTGCAGTGCAACTTTTGGCATCAAGTTCTAATAATTCTGACAATTGTGAGGTAATTTTGCCATTGGATCGATTAACATACGGCACAACAATTGTGAGATATTTATTCCCTGATGTAGATTCATCCACAAATGCACTAAATTCATTAACTTTCCATTTTTCTACAAGTTCCTCAGTCTCACTTTGCGCCCAAACATTGCTAATTATAGCAGTACATGCATCTCTATTTAATGTTACAGCCTCCACCATTTTGGAATCAGGGAAACATTAACTACTTCAGTCAAGTGTTCTACAGATTGAATACTGACATTGTGTTCAGCAAAGTAACAGGCCATTCTGACCTCTGTTATTTTAACTTTGTGCTCTTCAAATTTTTGTGCTTTTTTAATTTCAATCTTGTTTATTAAACATATCACCAATTTTCTTTGTATTAGATATGGTCTCGACCTTTTGTTTATGTTTTTTACCATTAGCCTGCTAATCTCACCAGTACCTGCCTGGACTTTTACATCACATTTGCAATAAGCTAAAAAATGACTGTTTTCTACTTTCTGCAGAGAGTCTTTGCAGTGGGGTAGCCAGGTTTTAACATCAGGAGGGGCAAGTACCAAAAAAAAGGCGCCACTTCACACACAAAATAAACTATTACCCATATTTATTTTGTGTTTAAAATAAAAACACTCGGAAGATAGTAGTTTCACAATACATACTTGTGTTATTTTGTACTTAAAATATATTTTAAAAAGACCTTTTGCAGTGAGTTCACATATTTATAAGACCAATGCTAAATAATACATGAGCAAATTGCTATTTTACTGACTTATTTTAAATTTCAAAAGTAAATCAAAAAAATATAAATAATGTATGAACCCACTACAATGGTCTCTTTTGTCTAGGCTTCATTCTAGCAAAGTTATCTACTACTTTGTTATAGTCTACTTCAGCAGCCAACTCTCTCTCAAAAGAGAGTAAGGCTAACCCAATCTTTCTTCTCCCATTGTTGAACGCAGGTGGGACTTAATGATTTTCAGTCGGCTAAAAGATTGTTCCGCAAGGTACCCCATGGTTTGGAAGAGCACTGCTTCTGATAAAACTACAAAAGTCTAGCTAAGAGCTGCAATGTCTGTGTTTTGGAAACTTAAGACTATATACTTACTAGTGATCTGGAGAAGATGGTCTACACTCAGACTGCTACAATACATCTTTTAAACCTTTAACACCTAGATGCTCTGAAAATGATACTATTAGAGAAATGTGAAACACTCATTTTGGATCAAGATGACAATAGTTCAGGAAAATGCAGTGAGGGGTGAGGGGTGTAGGCTGAACAGTTATTTGAAGTTAATTAATTCTATTACTTTTCTTGGTCTTTGCCTGCTTTTTATTTTCAAATGTAGAGGAACCCAGTCACTTTGAAATCAAGTTGTTTTAAGATCGAGTCTAAAGTATTTCAATGTGCTGCCCTTACCTCCAAGTCAAGTTTTCTGATTTCATGCGATCAAATCTCTCTCGCTCTCTTTCCATTTCCTCTGCTGCTGTGTGACACAAACAATAGGGGACGTGCCGGGCCAGGAAAGCGATAGTGAAGCTGACTCTATACAAAGTGCTGTCAAAAGCCCAAACTAAAAACACCTCAGCGCCCGGCCCAAATGCCCCCCGCCAGGGACGCGGCCCTGCAGAGTCACGCAGGCTGGCAGGTGAAGCGCCTCCGTGCACAGTGAGAGTCTTAGGCGGCCAGCATGTCCCCGGGAAGGCGCAGCGGCCTGGACCACTCCCCTCCTCAGTGCCAAGGGCCGGGCGAGCCTGGGGTCAGCGCGGCAGAGTCTCCCTGCGGCAAAGGAGCCAGGGTGGGATACCGCAGCCCCGACCCCGCCGAGAGCGGCGCACGGGCAGCTCCACCGACTGGGGAAATAGGGGTCCCACCCCTACCGACGGTCATGGCCTCTTATCACCTGTGTCGCTCACCTCCACGGCTTGGGCCAGCTCCAAGTCGAAACCCACCACCCACACGCAGTGCAGCCAGGCCAGGAAACGGTGGAAGGCGCCACTTTGGAATTCTCCCCCTGAACTCCCCCCAGTTACGCTACTGAGTCTTTGTACTTACCGGCTTGAAGCCACGAGTCTTGGAAGACTTTTTTGAAAGCAGATGGTGGAAGTTCACCCCGCGTCTTCAATACTCTGTCGGGGGAGCTATCCTGTTGTTTTCGTTGCGACGTGGACGGATCTTTGTCTACTCCTGCAGTCCTCTTCCTCCTCTCACCAGCCTTACCCGTCTCTATTCATTTTTTACCTTAGATAAATAACAGAAAGAGCTCTCTGAAATAATGGAATGCGATAATTAGTATAATGTATATTTCAATTTCTATCTCAATCAAAGAAGGGAACGCATTCTATATTACCACCTAACACAGTAGGCGAAGAGATTTAACATTTGCCCGGAGGAAGGTGCTGTTACAAAGTTACGAACAGCCGAACGCTCTGGTCCACATTCTCTGTGCAACTGCAAGCAAAAAATACAAAATTTTAGAGATTTAATGACAGATCAAGAGACTAATCCTCACCAGTAAGTATTGCAATATATTTAACTATTGGAAGAAACCTTACGTAGAAGATAAATTTGATAACCATCTCATTACCTGCCAGCCAGCTGTTGCTGAGGTTGGTTCGTTGCGAGTGCATTTGCGCACTTGTCCCGTCATGAAATCGTACGTTGAAGCACCACCAATAGGAGAGCAGCACAGCCAGATTATCAAAGTCACATGACAAATACTCACCAATGGAATTGAATGCCTTTTAAGGGAAATTTAAAAGAAGCGCAAATATTTTACTTTTTATGACATTTTCCCAGGATTATTTAGGTTTCGAATGAAAATTCCCATTTTCCCAAGTTGAAGCATTTTAGTCAAAAATTCCCAGATTTTGGGACATTTCCCAGGATACAGAAGCACTGTCCAAAACTGAAAACTCTCCAGCCCTCCTCTCCCTTTGTCGCCCTCCTGGGCCAGGGGGTCACCTGATCCCTTTGTTCTCCAACACCTTACGTTGGCAGCTTGCAGGGGAGGGGCTCAGACCTGTAGTTGCCAGGAGACAGGGTGTCGTCCTTCCTCTTACATTGGCCCTCTGCTCTGCAACAATCACCTCCCTCCCCCCCCCCCAATCCCAGCATTTAGAGACTTAAGAAATGCATTGGGGAAACTGAGGCACCCACACAGTATTGAGAGGAAACATTAAGAACAGTCCCACTTCATCACTGAGGGCACCAGCAGGGTCCGGGGCAGGTGGTCTGCGGGTCGGGAGTGAGGGGCACTGTTAGGGTGCGAGGAGCTGCAGGTTGGGAGTCATGGACACCAGTACAGCGTTGGTGGGGACTGCAGGTCAGGAGTGAGGGGCACCGGAGTGTGGGTGGCGACTGTGGTTTGGGTGTGACAGTGTCATGGGGTCCCCCGGTCAGCCCTTCTCAAAGTCACCACCTCTCTCTCTCCCTGGGTCGAGGTGCAGTTCTCAAAGGGACCCTGTTACTGCCACCCTCCTTCTCCCTGGTCACAAACTCCCAGGGCTTAAGTGTAGCTCCTTCACCCCCCTGAAACCGCTTCTCCCTGAGCCTTCAGCACCCCCTGGTCCTTGTTAACCCCCCTTCATTGTACTGCTCCACAGTCACTTACCGCAGGAAGCACCATCCATGGGGTGCTGTCCATCCCATCTCTGCCACCAGTTGTCACCGAGTCCCCGGGCAATGATCTGGAACTGCTCCATAAGAAGCCAGTCAGGACTCTGGGGAAGCCTCCTCTTTGTGAGCCAACTGTCTTCACGGCAAGAAGGTCACAGGGCTTCCACCTTCCTGGATCCAACCTCAGAGCATTCAGCATCTCCTGCCCCACCGTGCACGTCCCTCGACGAGGCTGCCTGGGCAGGGCTCCGGGGGAAGCCAGAGGGTCCTGCCCCCCAAACCCGCAGTCAGCGTGACTCTCAGCCAGCCAGTAAAACAGAAGGTTTATTAGAGATGATGGGAACACGGTTTAAAACAGAGCTTGTAGGGACAGAGAACAGGACCCCTCAGCCAGGTTCATCTTGGGGCAGTGAGATCAGCCCACCACATCTGAGCCCCACTCCACTTCCCCAGCCAGCTCCGAACTGGAAATTCTCCGGCCCCTTCTCTGCCTTTGTTTCCTTCTTGGGACAGGGAGTTACCAGGGGGTGCGCGAGACCACCCACTTGGGGCTGCAGAGGCACCAGCCCCCCCAAAATGTTTCTGCAAGGGGTGCACAAGCAAAAAAGTTTGGAGACCCCTGGTCTAGCCTAAAGAAAACCCCTGAATCACCAGTTTACCCAGAAACAAATCTAAGGTTCTCCCTTGAACCATTGCATGCCCAAGTCAGTGACCTGATGTTTAGACCCAACCTCTGCATCAGTTCCACTGGGACTCCGTCATCACCTGACTGATCGTGCTGGGGGCTCTGCCGGTCTCCTACCCTCAGGACCCTGAGCTGCTACCGTCACCTGGGAACCCCGACCAGTTCACACTGCAAGGAGTGGGGAGATCCCCTCTCTCTCCCTCTGTTTTCCTTTCTGCCTCAGCTATTACCCTTAACAGATATTATGTTGGTTTAGTCTCTCTTTGCATGGTTATCATTATCATTCAATAAATAACCCTTCTGGTTAAGTTGGTGGATTCTCTCTCACTCTCTGAATTTTACTCAATTGTGTCTTTAGTTTCCCCCATTTACTCTTCAGCGACACTTCTTTTACCTCAGCTAAAAGATCCCTGTGGTGCCCCAAACTACTATGGGGTTTGCTCATCGAGTTGGTTTCTACCAGTACAATTATAACGTGAAAGTGGGATAGAGACGTGTTAAACTTTGCAAATTTAATCCTTAAAAAGGCCATTTAAAAATATAAAGCAAAAAATGTTATTACATCATTTTAATTAAAAACTAGTCCTGCTTTATGCAAGAGGTTAAACTAAATCTCCTGAAATCCCTTCCAACCCTAATATTCTATATAAAAGTGTTCCCAACACTTTCTGCTGTTGTTTTAGTTTATTAATAGAGCTTTAAAAGTTAGTCACATTGTGTGTTCTCTTCATCTCAGCCCCTATAATCTCGGCCTAATCAACTAAAACCCAAACAAAACTAAAAACAAAAATGTCAGTTTTAATAAAAAAATAAAGCTCTGCAAAATGCACACCATCTGTTTTGCCCTTATTTCACGTTTGTCTAGCACTGTTAATGTTGTACATTCAAATTTGCATAATTAAAAATCTGCCCACTATCAGTAAACCTAAAAACCAAAACATGGGTTTAGCATTCCTCTCTCCACCCATTAGTAAAACAAAGGGCAAGTCAACGTGCTCCTAATTATAAAAGTCCAACTTAATAAAAAAACCCTCAAAAAGTCTCACTCCACGCACAGAATCCTGAATGCACATACTCTTAGCCGTAGCATGCCTAAACTACATAAATAACTAAAATCAAGCAATTAAAAGCATAAATCATAAACCGAGCAACAAGTCAAACCTGCCCAAAACAAGTTGCAAGCCTTAAAACAAAACTTCCAGTCCCAAATAAAAAAAGCACTGGCTAAGCAAATACCAGTCCTTCAAAAACTTGTCAAAATTAAACCATTTTTCCTCAGCATATGCCATAACCACCGTGTGTTTTGACACAAAAATAAATAAACAAACAAACTGCCAATTGCCCCTGCCTTCTGCCCAGGTAACAAGCATCTCCAAATAATAATAATAATAATAAAAAAATCAAATAGCCTTATAACTAAAAATGTTTTTTAAAAAAACCAAAAACGCTAAGTGCTAATTAAAAAGCCCACCCTCCTTGCTAACTTAATAATAAAACAAAGCATAATAAATAAAACAAAGCATAATAAAAAACAGTTTAGCAAAAAAAGCAAAATCAAGCCCAAGCAAACAAGTAAAAAAATTAAAAATTTTAAAAGCATAATAAAAAAATAAATATAAGCATAAAATTTCAAATCCCCCAAAAATATATAAAAGAATAATTTAAGCTAATAAAAATATCATTTAAAAACAAGCAAATTAGTTTTTTAATAATTTATAATTGCTAAGAAAATCAAACAATTAAACTTTATAATATAATTTAAAAATTCTTAATGTCTTTAAAATATTTAATTGCAATCACTTGACTAAGCAATTCAAATCTGCTAAAAAACATAAAAAATTCTATTAAAACTTAACTGCTCCAAATATATAAAAATATAAAAACAAACCAATATAAATATATATATATGTGTGTGTGTGTGTGTGTGTAAATATATAGTTCTAAAAACCTAACACACCTAATTTATAAAACTCCTGTTTTGTAGGTTTAAAATAAATTAGTTTTGTTTGTTTTAAATAATGCCACTAAAAATCCATTTAACTCGAATTCAAAAATTGCACAAGTCTTTTTTGCTAACCACAAATAGTTAGGTTTTTTAACTTTAAAATTTAGCATTTAACTTCTAAATTATAATTCTATGCTTTACAAAACTTAAAATGTTTTTAAACAATAAAAGCTACAACAAAGCAACCAATAAAAAAAAATCTAAATCCTTCTTAGTTTTTTAACAAAATAGCAAAGCTATAATAAAAAATATTTTTTAAAAAGCAATGCCCCTCTAAATGAACAGCAAAAATAAAATACACAGAACAAAAACTATTTAAAAACACTAAGCCCTAACATAGCTTTATATAATCAATCACTTTAATACATAAAAACCCTATCAGCACAAAAAATAATTACACCTTATATAACATAATTATAAAAATATACATTCCCCCAAAAACATATACAATATATGTTATAAAATATAAAAACATACAATGCTACTTAATTAAAATCCTATTAAGCTCCAAAAAACTACAATATTTTCTTTCAAATCACTGTTTAAATAAAAAAATCTAATAAAATTATATCCCTTTTTTAAATAAAAATCTTTAATCTGTAAATAGCTTTAAATCCAAAGCATGCCAAAAGCATCTATATTAACACAAATTACCTAATAAAAATAAAATAAAATCAAAATAAAATAAAAATCATTAAAGTCTACCTATAAAACACACACAAAAATAAATATTCCACTATTTTGGCTTCAATTCACAAAAATATTTATATAAACATTTTGTAATCAATAACTGCCCAAAAAGAGACATTCCGATCTTTCAAAAAATTTTAAAAAGCTAATTCCAGCTAAAAATCAATCATACCATGCATTTACTAGCACAATAAAAATTATATTCTGTCTTATCTTATATTTATCTTATAGCCAGAATTTTTAGATTTCATTTCTTCATAAATGAATCTAATTCAAAACCAAATAAAAAATTACATCACAATATAAATATTTTCTTCAAATTAAAACACAAAAATTGTCTAAATACCATCAAAAATAATAAAATTTAAATATACTTGCTAAAATAAAGTAATTAGCCAAATCTTTTAATTAAAAATTAAAAATTATACACCAATAAACTTTAAAAGGACAAATATAAAAATTTAACCCACTCTCCATATTGCACATTTAATCCTTCTAACTATCCCAAACTTCTAGCCAAAAAACCCCAAAAACTATTAAACACCAAAATTATACAAAATAAACTCCTCAAAAATAAATGTACTTATCCAAATTTATTGCTCCAAAGCTTTATAATAAATCATTAAATATATATCTATATAGTATACATTAAACCATAAAACTAAAATGCTAGATATGTATTCATTTTATATATTATATATATATAAAAATAAAAATGTCCTTTATAAATTAAAAAAGGCTAAAAAAAACACATTAACTTAACACTAGCCCCTTCAATTTAGCTAACTCCCCCCCCCAAAAGCCCTAAAATAAATCCAAGCAACTATAAAATCTGCAAAAACACTGCCAAGCATTAATAAAATATACCGGTATTGTCTTTTTACTCTCACAAAAAATAGTATTATCCAACAGCCCTCCCATTCACTAAAACCAAAAAATTAAGTCTACATAAAGTTCCCCCAGCAAAACATTGCCCTAGCCCCACCCTAAAAAAGCCCTACCAAGCCCTGGTAACCACCAACACTGCTATAAATTGCCAAAAACTAACTGCCTAAACCCATGCTTCTCACTGCAAAAAAACCCCTCAGCCTCAAAATAATTCTACACCAACTGATCATCAGCCTGCTTCTCCCTCTAATACTTCTTTTCCTCCTTTAAACAGAAAAAAAATGCTAATAACCTCTCCCTGTCCACGAATACATTTTTCATAACTTCGGTATTTGCTTAAAAAAACACAGCACTACAAAATAAAGTGCTAATAACCTCTTCCCTACAGAACAGTGGTTCTCAAACTTTTTGTATTGGTGACCCCTTTTGGACACCAAGCCTCTAAGCGCGACCCCTTTAGGGGTTGGGCTGGGGGGGGGGCTGCTGGCAGCCCCCTGGGGCATGGGCCGGGCTGCAGGGGCATGCCTTCAGCCTGCCATGGCAGGGGCCAGGCTGGGGGTGGGAGGTTCCAGCAGCCCCCTGAGGCAAGGACTGCCTGGAGACGGGGCACATGGAGCCGGCCAGGGCCTGGGGGGCGCCAGGAGCCTGCCATGACCGGGCTCAGCTCACGGGGGTGCCTGGAGCTGGCCGGGGTGGGGGGGCGGTGGGCACAGGGAGCCCGCTGCGACTGGGACTGAGCTCGCATGGGCACCAGATGCCAGCAGCCCGTGGCAGGGGTCGGGGCGAGCTGCTGGCAGCAGGGGCTCATGACCCCTGCAAAACCGGGTCACGACCCCCATAGGGGTCCCAAACCCCAGTTTGAGAACCAATGCTATAGAATGCTAAACCACAATTGTTCAAAAAAACAAAAAAAAAACAAAAAAAAACCACACAACTTGCTCTACTAAACCTGGCAAAATCCAAAAATTCTTAATTACAAAAAACATTAAAAACTAACCCTAATAACAAAAAAGGATACACTAATAAAAAAAACTTAGAAAACTCATGCTTAAAAATATAGTATTAAATTTTCAAGTTTATTCCACAAGCTGCACCATTTTCAAATAAATATTTTTAGCATGTATTGCCCTTCCTAATTAGCGTTCAAATAAAAAATACCACAAGTGCCTTATTGCCACAACCACTGTCTCGCCATTATTTCCATTATTACTACCACGACCGCTCCTATCACATACCCCAACACAAACAATACTATTGATTTTAATAAAACCCAATAGCCAAAATCTTTATACTTTTAATAATTTAAATATTTTAAAAAATATTTTTTAAATTCAAAATATCGCAAATAAGCAAACAAATAAAAAACAAAAATAAATATTACTATAAATATTATAGTAATATTACCTAGCCAATTTATTACTAATTCTCCTAAATGCTCTCTATCAGCTATATTCTTCCCTTGCAATTGCTCAAACAAAAGTTCTGATTTTATTGCTTCCAAACTCAAAATAAAAATTTTATTTTCTTCTACAAACATGTCTATTGTCATGGAAATCACAAAGTAAATGAGTGTTCCCTTTTTCTAAAAGCAATGAACATTGTTATGGACACACTAAACCTCTGTGTCTGATTCATTTAAAATGCCTTTGTTTCAGTGAGTTAAATATGTAGTAATATGGAATGGTTACTTTATGAAGGCTTAAGAGTACATTGAAAATATAAAATTAGCTCAGAAATACTGATTAAGAATATGTAAAACAGAGAAGCGCTACAGCCTGTATTCCATAATATTTAATGTTGTATTCAGCAGGACACTTGACTTGCCCTTACTGCTACGTTTTTGCAAATAAATGTCTGACAAACTTCAGGGCACATCAAAACACCTGTGACTGAACTTTTTATTCCCAAGTTTAGTGCTTTTTATTAGGTACTTTCTGCATGAGGGAAAGGGTGTGTGTGTGGGGGGGGGGTCTCTGCAGAGAACTGTGACTGTTCACCACCCTGAGGTGAGGTGAACCCCCTCCTCCCCCAGGGCTGCAATCTTGGGCTGCCATTGGGCATAAGGGAACTAGTTTAATAATACTGCCTAGACCCCATAAACCCTAAGGACGGCCCTGACCAGGGAAGGGAAAGAGCCAGTGAAACTACAGGACAATCCTGGCCCAAAAGCCAAGGGGGACAAACTCACCGGGGATCAGCAGAGGCTGGAAATGAGAAGCCTGTTCCCAAAAGGACCAGCAGAAGGGTGGGGGGGGTCTGGAAAACCCCAAACTAGCTGCAAGCTGGAGCAGGTTCTGCAGGGGATTCTGGAGCCCTCCTCCTAGGAGGGAGCCAGGCTTAGATCTGGCCCTTAAATAAAGTTCCAGCCCCTGCTTTCCCCACTGATCAGCTGCAGGTGGTGAAACTCCCTGTGCACTTGGAGAGGACAGCCTGTCATCCCCCCTCCTCCCCTCCTCCCAAAGCAGCCACAGCTGGTGAGGGCTGCGGGGTCAGGACTTCCAATGAGCTGCCCTCTGCTGACAGCTCCAGGTTCTCATCAACCCCAAAGCCAGACGGGATCCCTGTGATCCTGTCATCTGGCCCCTGCCTGCCCCAGGCCCTGAATACCTGCTGGAACCAGGGCAGATCTCTTCAAGTCAGGAGTGAGGGGCACCATCAGGATGCAAGGGAGCCGCGGGTCAGGAGAGGGGGCTACCGTCAGATTTCTGGGGGACCGCAGGTCGGGATTGAGGGGCACCGTTGGGATGTGAGGGGGCTGCAAGTCGGGAGTGAGTGGCAATGGTACGGGGTGGTTGGGGGCTGCAGGTCAGAAGTGAGAGACACGGTCAGACTGTGGAGGGGGGCTGCGGATTGGGAGTGAGGGGCACTGTCAGAATGGGGAGTCTGTGAGTAGGGGGGGGCACCGTCAGGGTCTGGAGGGGGCTATGGGTTGGGAGTCAGGGGCAACGGTTCAGTGTAAGTGGGGGTTTCAAGTCAGGACTGAGGGGAACCATCAGGATGGGGGGGGGGTGTTGTTTGAATTTGTTGCTGCTGCCTGTACTTTCAAAGACCTCGATAGAATTCATTTCTCTTGGCTCATGTCTCCCTACCTTCCTAGGCTGCTCTTCACCTCCCCTTTTCCCCGCCTCTCCTCACTTGGACTCGCTCTCTGTTTTAAAATGAAAAGTTATAGTTTTTACAAAAACAATAAAGCAATTGAAAATGGAACAAAACAACAAAGAAAACAAAGTAAAAAATATTTACTTTAAATAAATCCAGTAAATTACTTATTTTAACCTTCAGGAATGCAACAGTGGAATTATTCTTAACTTTCTTGAAAATATGGTTGCCAAGCTACTGAAATGCAGACTCTGCTTCTAATTCTAGTTTTTAAATAATGTTAAATATAAAGTAATGCAAAATTCCTTGTTACCAAAATTGATATAAATTTGGCAAATATTAATATATTTTATAAATTTATATTAAAAGTTTTAAATAAGGTAATAATTTGTTTATTCACACGTTTAAACCTTTTTTTTGTTTGCCTTATTTTGTATAATTATGAATAGTACTCAGGCACCATGTTTTAATTGGAAATCTGTCATGTATGTTGTCCTGTGTCTATTTTTTATTATTTTTATTTTGTTTCAACAAAAGTCACATGTGATACCACATGTACAAATACATGTACATGTGATATCACACTATTTTAAGATCATGGTTGGGGCATAATTATAGAATTATTAGCACCAATTTTTTTCTGCAAAGTTCAAAAAGGTTTCAGTTACAAATATACATATATATATTTCTGCCTCAACAAATAGTATGATTGCAAATGAGAAGAATTCTCTTATCAATCACAGGTTTGTTTTGTTTTTTAAGGGGGGCTTTTTGGTTTGTTTTTGTTTGGGTTTTTTTTTTAGTTATTCAAATAAAAAAGTAGGGGGAAACCTCAACATTAAGGTAAAGATAATATTAACAAAATGTCAATTTCTTGTTTGGGCTTTTTATAAACTTGTTTGGGGTTTTAAATATAGTTATAAGAATATAATAGAATTTTTTTTAAAAAAACAATAATTGATGCATAAAACTAAGCAAACAATTTCAACAGGTTTCCACCTTTGGCTCCAAAACACAACAGAGCATCATAAAAGTATTTGCATGAACATGAATTTAAAATTTATTTGGGGTTTAATTTTACGATTGGTTTCATTTTATATGCTTTTCCTTTGCTATGTTATGTTAAAGGGAAGCAATGGTTGTTAAACTTTGTGCTTCTAAACAGTTAAGAATGAAATTGGAATCTCAAGCAAATTAACTCTGAAAAGCTTGGTAAAAATTAAGTTATTGACTCCTTTCTAACATAGAATGTTTAAAAAGGATTACTTTTAGCAGTTAAGCATCACATTTAGTATAAAATATTAGCAATTCACCTCAAATGAAAATGACTGACTGTACAACAATTGCAAAATGTAGCTTGTGTTATAAAAGACTCAGTCCCTATCACATTGTCCTTATTACACTGTCTACAAACTAAGTTAAACTTTATTTTAAGTTTGGGTTCCTGAAAACAAAAGAACTGTACTATGTTAACGAACAGAAGTTGTTTAAGCTGCATCCCATAGACCAGTGGTCTTCAAAGTGGGATACGTCAACCACCGGTGTATCACAGAGCAGTTCAACCAATGAACCAGAGAAACCAGCCACTTCTGTTTCCTGCCCAGTGAAGCTACCAGAGGGTGACAACCAGCAGTAAGAATAACCTAGAACATGGATGGACAGGATTGTGTAGTAACTAATTACAATATATTTATCTATAAAGGCCTCAGTGGTAGTGTCACTATTCCAAATTTCTGTTTTACTTCTCACATACACAGCACAGTGGGATACATTATCACAATCCCTATCCCAGTATTTCCAAACACTCAGTCTACTACTACTGATACAGATGGTAACTGTAATTGCCCCAATAAAAGTGGGTTGCTATCTGCAGTACCACAAGGGCCAAACTACACCACCAGATTGGAAAAAAATTATTACGCTTGCATATAAAGTGCTATTCTATGTACACATACAGACTAGACATATATGCCCATAGACACGACAAATAGATACACCAGATCCATATCACTGATCTATATTAATTATTAGGGATGCCTCTAAGACTCAATTATAAAACTACATTCCTCAGTCAAGGTCCTGGGCCAAACATTCCCAGGCCCACCGTAAGAGTGTGCTGCGGATCGGGAGGGAGAGGCACCATAAGAGTGCCCGGAGGCTGCAGGTCGGGAGAGAGGGGCACTGGTAGGGTGTGGATGGGGCCTGTGGAGTAGGGAGTGGGGGGCACCGTCAAAGTGCGCTGGGGGGACTGAGGTTCAGGAGTGATGGGCACCATCAGTGTGGGAGGGGGCTGCACGTCAGGAGTGAGAGGCACCATCAGGGTGAGGGAGGGGGCTGCGGGTCAGGAGTGAGGGGCACCGTCAGGGTGAGGGAGGGGGCTGCGGGTCAGGAGTGAGGGGCACCGTCAGGGTGAGGGAGGGGGCTGCACGTCAGGAGTGAGGGGCACCGTCAGGGTGAGGGAGGGGGCTGCACGTCAGGAGTGAGAGGCACCGTCCGGGTGAGGGAGGGGGCTGCGGGTCAGGAGGGAGGGGCACCGTCCGGGTGAGGGAGGGGGCTGCGGGTCAGGAGGGAGGGGCACCGTCAGGGTGAGGGAGGGGGCTGCGGGTCCGGAGGGAGATGCACTATCAGCATGCGGGGGTGGGTGGTTGCATAGTGGGGCTACGGGCTGGGAGTTACGGGCACTGTCTGTGCAAGGGGGCTGCGAATCGGGAGTGAGGGGCACCGTCAGGGTGCAACGGGCTATGGGTCAGGAGTGAAGTGAACTGAAATGGTGTGGGGGCTGCGAGTCTGGAGTGAGGGGCACTGTCGGGGTACAGGAGGGGGCTGCGAGTCTGGAGTGAGGGGCACTGTCGGGGTACAGGAGGGGGCTGCGAGTCTGGAGTGAGGGGCACTGTCGGGGTACAGGAGGGGGCTGCAGGATGGGAGTGAGGGGCACTGTCGGGTACAGAAGGGGGCTGCGAGTCTGGAGTGAGGGGCACTGTCGGGGTACAGGAGGGGCTGCAGGATGGGAGTGAGGGGCACCGTCGGGGTGTGGAGCCGTCTAATCGTCGGGAGTGAGGGGCACCGGTACGGTCTGGGTGGGGACTGCAGGTCGGGTGTGTCACGGAGCGCCCGGGCGATGGTCTGGAACCGCTCCCTAGGAAGCCAGACCGGACTCTGGGTGAAGGGCCCCTTCTCCGTACACAGCCTGTTTCCCAGGCCAGGAGCTTCAGGGGTACCCACTTCCACCTTCCTGGGTCTGTCCTCGGAGCATTCAGCACCTTCTGCCCCTCCGTGTGCTTCCCCCAGCAAGCCCGCCTGGGTGGGGTCCTGGGGGAGCCCATGGGTTCTGCACCCCAAATCCACAGTCAAACGTGACTCTCAGCCAGCCAGCAGAATAGACGGTTTATTTGAGATGTCAGGAACCATCCAACTCACAGCTTCTCAGTCCAAACAGGGTCCATCCAGTCAGGCCTTTCTGGGGTGTGCCAGGAGGTGAGACCCAGATTCTGGGCTCCTGCTTCTCCCCCAGGTTTATTCGATGACTTTCATCTGGTCCAACACAGACCATGCAGCGAAAGAGCGTGAGCCCTCCCCTGGATCCATCTCGGGCCAGAGAGCGAGTTCGCTTCTCTGCCTCTCCCAGCTTGACCCAGACCCAGACTGCCTCAAAAACCCCTCTCTAGCCACTTCCTGCTCCTTTGTTCCTTTCCGGGGCTTCAGGTGTTACCTGACCTCCCTCCCCCACCTGGGGTCAGGTTACAGCTTCCAGGGATGCCTCCCAGTGAGGGGAGGGCGTTGCCTCCTTGCTCCCAGCATCAGCCCCTATCCCTTCACATAGACACTTAAGAAATGCATAGGGGAAACTGAAGCACACACACACAGTACTCCCACTTCGTCACAGGGTGTGAGGGCGTCACGGAGTTCCGGGGCCAGCCCTCCTCAAGGTCACCACCTCTCTCCCAGGGGCGAGCTGCAGTCCTCAGAGGGACCCTGTTACGGCCACCGTCCTTCTCCCTGGTCACACTCCCCAGAGTTAAGTGTTGTTCATTTGCCCCCTGAAACCGCTCCTCTCTGAGCCTTCAGCACGACTGGTCCTCCTTAACCCCCCTTCGTTTTACTGCTCTCCAATCACTTACCGCGGGAAGCGTCATCCACGGGGTGCAGTCCATCCCACTTCTGCTACCAGTTGTCACGGAGTCACCGGGCGATGCTTTGGAACAGCTCCATACGAAGCCAGTCAGGACTCCGGGGAAGCCTCTTCTCTGAGAACAGACTGTCCTCAGGGCAAGAAGCTTCCAGGACCTCCACCTTCCTGGATCCGACCTCGGAGCAGTCAGCATTTCCTGCCTCACCTGCGCGTCCCGCAGCGAGTCCACCCGGGCGAGGCTCCTGGGGAAGCCAGAGGATCCTGCAGCCCAACTCCGCAGTCAGACGTGACTCTCAGCCAGCCGGTAAAACAGAAGGTTTATTAGAGACGACAGGAACAGGGTCTAAAGCAGAGCTTGTAGGGGCAGAGAACAGGACCCCTCAGTCAGGTCCATCATGGGGTGGGGTGGGGTGGGGGGCAGTGAGGTCAGACCACCACGTCTGCACCTCACTCCATTTCCCCAGCCAGCCCTAAACTGAACCCTGCAGCCCCTGCTCCTCTGGGCTTTGTCCCCTTCCCCGTCCAGGTGGTCACCTGATCTCTTTGTCTCCTTCCTGGTCCAGGAGGTCACCTGATCCCTTTGTTCTCCAACACCTTCAGTTGGCCCCTTGCAGGGGAGGGGCTCAGGCCATCAGCTGCCAGGAGACAGGGTGTCGACCATTCCCTCACACTGGCCCCCTGCTCTGCAACAGTCACGCACCCCGTATCCCACCACCTAGAGACTTAAGAAATGCAGAGGGGAAACTGAGGCACCCACACAGTATTCAGAGGAAACATTAAGAACAGTCCCACTTCATCACAGAGGGCATCAGCAGGGTGTGGGGGCGGGGGGGGGTTCTGCAAGTCAGGAATGAGGGGCAATGGTACAGTGTAGGTTGGGGCTGCAAGTCGGAAATGAGGGGCATCGTCATGGGTCGGGAGTGAAGGGAACCGGAACAGTGTGGGTGGCAGAGTCGGGAATGAAGGGAACCGTCAGGTTGCAGGGGCGGCTGTGGGTCGGGAGTGAGGGGCACCGTCAGTTTTCAGAGGGCTTGCAGGGCAGGAGTGAGGGGCACCATTAGGGTGCGGAAGGGGGCTGTGGATTGGGAGTGAGAGGCACCGTCTGGGTCCAGGGTGCTGTGGGTCGGGAGTTAGGGGCACCATTAGGGTGTAGATGGGGGCTGCAAGTCAGGAGTGAGGGGCACCATTAGGGTGCGGAGGGGGGGCTGTGGATCGGGAGTGAGAGGCACCGTCTGGGTCCAGGGTGCTGCAGATTGGGAGTTAGGGGCACCATCACAGAGTGGGGTGGTCAGAAGTGAGGGGAACCGGTATGATCTGTGTGGGGACACCAGGTCGGGTGTGAGGGTGTCATGGGGTCCCCGGGTCAGCCCTCCTCAAGGTCACCACCTCTCTCCCAGGGTCGGCCTACAGTCCTCAGAGGGACCCTGTTACTGCCACCGTCCTCCCTGGTCACACCCCCCCAGGAGTTAAGTGAAGCTCCTTCGCCCCCTGAAACTGCTCCTCTCTGAGCCTTCAGCACGCCGGGTCCTCGTTAACCCCCCTTCGTTTTACTGCTCTCCAATCACTTACCGCAGGAAGCGCCATCCATGGGTGTCACGGAGGGAGGGGGAGTCCGGGTCCTGCAGCCCCACGTCCTGCGATTCACTGTGACTCTCAGGCAGCAAAGCAGAGATTTATTAAACAGGAACAGGGTCTAACACAGAGCTTGTAGGGACAGAGAACAGGACCCCTCAGCCAGGTCCAACTTGGGGTCCAGGGAGCCCAGTGACCCACCTGGGCCTGGGCCTCCCTCCGTATCCCCAGCCAGCTCCAAACCCTCCTCCCCTTTTTCTTTGTCTCTTTCCCGGCCCAGGAGGTCACCTGATCCCTTTGTTCTCCAACATTTTAGGAAGCACCTTGCAGGGGAAGAGGGGCCCAGGCCATTAATTGCCAGGACACAGAATGGTCTTACACTGGCCCTTTGCTCTGCAACAATTACACCCTTAACCCACCACCTAGAGACTTAAGAAATTCAGAGGGGAAACTGAGGCACTCACACAGTTTCCAGAGAGAACATTAAGAACAGTCCCACTTCATCACAGTGGGGTGCAGTCCATCCCACCGCTGCCACCAGTTGTCACGTAGTCACCGGGCGATGCTCTGGAACTGCTCCATACGAAGCCAGTCAGGACTCTGGGGAAGCCTCTTCTCTGGGAGCAGACTGTCCTCAGGGCAAGAAGCTTCCAGGACCTCCACCTTCCGGGATCCTCCCTTGCAGCAGTCAGCATTTCCTGCCTCACCTGCGCGTCCCGCAGCAAGTCCACCCGGGCGAGGCTCCTGGGGAAGCCAGAGGATCCTGCAGCCCAACTCCGCAGTCAGACGTGACTCTCAGCCAGCCGGTAAAACAGAAGGTTTATTAGAGACGACAGGAACAGGGTCTAAAGCAGAGCTTGTCAGGACAGAGAACAGGACCCCTCAGTCAGGTCCATCATGGGGTGGGGTGGGGGGCAGTGAGGTCAGACCACCACGTCTGCACCTCACTCCATTTCCCCAGCCAGCCCTAAACTGAACCCTGCAGCCCCTGCTCCTCTGGGCTTTGTCCCCTTCCCCGTCCAGGTGGTCACCTGATCTCTTTGTCTCCTTCCTGGTCCAGGAGGTCACCTGATCCCTTTGTTCTCCAACACCTTCAGTTGGCCCCTTGCAGGGGAGGGGCTCAGGCCATCAGCTGCCAGGAGACAGGGTGTCGGCCATTCCCTCACACTGGCCCCCTGCTCTGCAACAGTCACGCACCCCGTATCCCACCACCTAGAGACTTAAGAAATGCAGAGGGGAAACTGAGGCACCCACACAGTATTCAGAGGAAACATTAAGAACAGTCCCACTTCATCACAGAGGGCACCAGCAGGGTGTGGGGGCGGGGGGGGGGGGTTCTGCAAGTCAGGAATGAGGGGCAATGGTACAGTGTAGGTTGGGGCTGCAAGTCGGAAATGAGGGGCATCGTCATGGGTCGGGAGTGAAGGGAACCGGAACAGTGTGGGTGGCAGAGTCGGGAATGAAGGGAACCGTCAGGTTGCAGGGGCGGCTGTGGGTCGGGAGTGAGGGGCCCTGTCAGTTTTCAGAGGGCTTGCAGGGCAGGAGTGAGGGGCACCATTAGGGTGTAGATGGGGGCTGCAAGTCAGGAGTGAGGGGCACCATTAGGGTGCGGAGGGGGGGCTGTGGATTGGGAGTGAGAGGCACCGTCTGGGTCCAGGGTGCTGCGGGTCGGGAGTTAGGGGCACCATCACAGAGTGGGGTGGTCAGAAGTGAGGGGAACCGGTGTGATCTGGGTGGGGACACCAGGTCAGGTGTGAGGGTGTCATGGGGTCCCCGGGTCAGCCCTCCTCAAGGTCACCACCTCTCTCCCAGGGTCGGCCTACAGTCCTCAGAGGGACCCTGTTACTGCCACCGTCCTCCCTGGCCACACCCCCAGGAGTTAAGTGTAGCTCCTTGACCCCCTGAAACCGCTCCTCTCTGAGCCTTCAGCACGCCGGGTCCTCTTTAACCCCCCTTCGTTTTACTGCTCTCCAATCACTTACCGCAGGAAGCGCCATCCATGGGTGTCACGGAGGGAGGGGGAGTCCGGGTCCTGCAGCCCCACGTCCTGCGATTCACTGTGACTCTCAGGCAGCAAAGCAGAGATTTATTAAACATCAGGAACAGGGTCTAACACAGAGCTTGTAGGGACAGAGAACAGGACCCCTCAGCCAGGTCCAACTTGGGGTCCAGGGAGCCCAGTGACCCACCTGGGCCTGGGCCTCCCTCCGTATCCCCAGCCAGCTCCAAACTGACTCACTCCAGCCCCTCCTCCCCTTTTTCTTTGTCTCTTTCCCGGCCCAGGAGGTCACCTGATCCCTTTGTTCTCCAACATTTTAGGAAGCACCTTGCAGGGGAAGAGGGGCCCGGGCCATTAATTGCCAGGACACAGAATGGTCTTACACTGGCCCTTTGCTCTGCAACAATTACACCCTTAACCCACCACCTAGAGACTTAACAAATGCAGAGGGGAAACTGAGGCACTCACACAGTTTCCAGAGAGAACATTAACAGTCCCACTTCATCACAGTGGGGTGCAGTCCATCCCACCGCTGCCACCAGATGTCACGGAGTCACCGGGCGATGCTCTGGAACTGCTCCATACGAAGCCAGTCAGGACTCCGGGGAAGCCTCTTCTCTGGGACCAGACTGTCCTCAGGGCAAGAAGCTTCCACGGCCTCCACCTTCCTGGATCCTACCTCAGAGCATTCAGCATTTCCTGCCTCACCTGCGCGTCCCGCAGCAAGTCCACCCGGGCAAGGCTCCTGGGGAAGCCAGAGGGTCCTGCACCCCAACTCCGCAGTCAGACATGACTCCCAGCCAGCCGGTAAAACAGAAGGTTTATTAGAGACGACAGGAACAGGGTCTAAAGCAGAGCTTGTCAGGACAGAGAACAGGACCCCTCAGCCAGGTCATTTTGGGGTGGGGTGGGGGGCAGTGAGGTCAGACCACCACGTCTACACCTCACTCCATTTCCTCAGCCAGCCCTAAACTGAACCCTGCAGCCCCTGCTCCTCTGGGCTTTGTCCCCTTCCCCGTCCAGGTGGTCACCTGATCTCTTTGTTCTCCAACCCCTTCACCTGGCACCTTGCAGGGGAGGGGCTCAGGCTCAGGAGACAGGGTGTCGGCCATTCCCTCACACTGACCCCCTGGTCTGCAACAGTCACACACCCCATATCCCACCACCTAGAGACTTAAGAAATGCAGAGGGGAAACTGAGGCACACACAGTATTCAGAGGAAACATTAAGTACAGTTCCACTTCATCAGAGAGGGCACCGGCAGGGTGCAGGGGGGGCTGGGGATCAGGAGTGAGGGGCACCAGTATAGTGGGGGGGGCTGCAGGTTGGGAATGAGGGGCAATGGAACGATGTATGTGGGGTGGCTGCACGTTGGGAGGGAGGGACACCATTAGGGTGAGAGAGGGGCTGCAGGCAGGGAGTGAGGGGCACCAGTATAGTGGGGGGGGGCTGCAGGTTGGGAATGAGGGGCAATGGAATGATGTGTGTGGGGTGGCTGCGAGTTGGGAGGGAGGGGCACCATTAGGGTGCGGGGGGAGAGGGAAGGCTGCGGGTCTGGAGTGAGGAGCACCGTCAGTGGGATGCTGCAGATCGGGAATGAGGGACACTGAGGGTGCAGGGGTGCTCTGGGTCAGAAGTGAGGGGCACCGGCAGGGTGCGGAGGGACTGCGGATCGGGAGTGAGCAGAGCCGGATCAGGACCTTTAGAGGCCCTAAGCACTGAAAAGATTCCCCCCCCCATGTAATTCATAATAAAAACAATACTATACCGTAAATTAAAATTTCATTTTTCAAAATGACACAAAACTTACACGTTTGCTGAAATTAAAATAGCTTCTAAATTTTCTGATTGCAAAATTCTGGATAAATTCATCGAAGGTGACTCAATGAAGCATGTCCGCTTCCATACACAACAGGGAAAGTGAATCAAGTCTGTCCTGACACATTGTTGTTCTCCAAGGGTTTTTTATTCTTTTCAGCTGAGAAAAAGCCTTCTGCAGAGCAGTTAGTAATCATCAATGTTAGAAAAATACCTAGTGTGATCTCTACATTTGGAAACATACATCGTATTCCGTCTTTCAGTATTGTATCATGAAGATCAATGTGAATTTCATATTTTTTTTGTTTCATTAAACTTCACGCACATATAACTGTAGAACTCCTGTACTTCTCCACAGAGATTCATGTTCAAGTCAACAGAGTATTAGTCAACTAGCTTCTGGGAACCTTGTGAATATTGTTCCTCAGATAAGTCCATATCGTTTAGAAAAGAAAATCTACTTGATACTTCTTTGTACACTTCACCTCTCCTCTTCATATGAGCTTCAAGTGTATCAATTATAGCGTAGTAAGTAGATACGCAAAATTTGTCTCTAGGATTCAAAGCTGTTTCTGTTGCACTGCTGTCATGTGCTTGTTTCTTCCTGATTCACTTGTGGGACTGGGCTTTCTTGTAATTAGTATCAGGCAAGATCTCTTTTGATACGTCTTCAAGTCTTTCAAAATCATTCCTCAAAGTGGGTAAGTGGTCTGCTAATGATTGACAGAGGTGTGCACATGTTTTCAAATCCAATTCTTTTTCTTGGAGCTTTATTTGTGTTGCAAAATTTCATTCCACCTGGTCAACATGAATACAAACCGCAGTTCTCGCATCGTTTGCAATGTTTTCTGCCTCTCTTCTCCCTTTTGTGATTAGTCTTCAGCTATACTTCCTAAAGCATCCACAATCTTGGAGTAAGACTCCAGAATTGCACTTGTTGCCACTGCAGGCGCCTTCCAGAGTATTAGAAAGATTTCAACCCACCAAATACGTTTTAAGATCACTTCAATGCTTTTCTTGAAATATCAATTTTTTTAAAAAAAATCTCATTTTTTTGGTGCCCCTGCTTTGCTGGTGCCTAAGCACGTGCTTCGTCTGCCTATCGGGTAATCCAGCCCTGGGAGTGAGTGGCACAATCGCGGTGTGAGGGGCTGTGAGTCAGCAATGGAGGGGTGGAAGGGAAACGCGGTGCACTCATGGGAGGAGGAGGGGGCCGGGGTGGGGATTTGGGGAAGGGGTGGAGTTGTGGCTGGGGAGCGCCAGCACCCTGCGGCGTCGGGGAAAGTTGGCCCCTATGATTTCAGTCCCCACTTCCCTTTGTAGTGCACATTGTCAGCAGCATTATGGTAGCGCCAGGGGAATTATGAGGTACACATGATCAGCAACATTACGGTAACTCCTTTGGCCCCCGTGGTTTGCTGTTACTTGGGACTGTGCTGAACTATTTCCATCTGGCACCAGGCGAGTTACTCACCTGAACACACTGTAACGGTGCTGGTTCTGGCGGGACCCAACTGAGAGCGCCAATTCAGGACAAATTGCTCTAAGCGGGGCAGTTACAGCCCTAGGCTGCGGTTTTTCCACCTCTACGGCAAACCAACCAGCCAAACAGAGAAGACTTTGGTTTTACCCCACTGGCTAACTACAAGTCACGCAAGCCGTTCCCTCAGACACTCCAGTTCCCCAGTATCACCACCAGCCGCCACTCGTTATGGGGATGTCTGGTTATGAAAACCAATACCCCAGTGCGACGTTATTGACGTGAACTGGGACTGTCTAGATCATTGTTGCAACCAAGGTCCTGTAGAGGCACCAAATCTTGGGTAGAGGGGGTCATATAAGGGGTCCTATGACACCAGGTTATGGTTTGCTGGTTATGATTACACTATCTGTGTGCATGTGTCATTTTTGTAGTTGAGGTTATAAATATTGGCTCTATACTGTCTGTATCTCAAACTAATCCTGTGCTTCTGGGTGACATCCCAGACAAGTTGGTCTTAGTTCTTCCTAGACTGCTTGATGGCCCATTAAGGACCATCAGCTATACAACTGACCTGTTGAAAGCTTGGAAGGCTCATTCCACAGAAGTCGTCTACCAGAGAACGTGCAAGGTAGTATATGGGTAATGGCTGCTTCCTGCAAGTCCTGAGTCATGCATGAACATGGGACATCCCCAGGTGACCCCAAAACTCCATTTTGCTGTAATTTTCCACAGTAAGAACAAAGAGGGTTCTTGCACCTGGAAAAACTATAAAAGGGGGGTGCACCACCTCCATTGTGTCTTCAATCCTGTTTCATACCTCTGAAGAAATGTTGCTACAAACAGAAGCTCTGAACAAAGGGCTGAAGGACTCATCCCAGCTGTGGATGTTTGTACTCCAGAGACTGGATTTGAACCTGCAGTTTATTCTACCACTGATGCAAACCTGAACCAAGAACTTTGCCATTACTGTATGTAATTGATTCCATTTAACCAATTCTAGCTCTCACCTACATCTTTTTCCTTTTATGAATCAACCTTTAGATTTTAGATTCCAAAGGATTGGCAACAGCGTAATTTTGTGGGTAAGATCTGATTTGTATATTGACCCGGATCTGGGGCTTGGTCCTTTGGGATCGGGAGAACCTTTTCTCTTTTACTGGGTGTAACGGTGCTGTTTCTGGGTGTAACGGGTGCTGTTTCTGGGTGTAACGGGTGCTGTTTCTGGGTGTAACGGGTGCTGTTTCTGGGTGTAACGGGTGCTGTTTCTGGCGGGACACAACAGAGCGCCAGTTCAGGACAAATTGCTTCAAGCAGGGTAGTTACAGCCCAAAGCTGGGGGCTTTCAACTTCTAAGGCAAACCAACTGACCAGAAAAGACTTTGGTTTTACCCCATTGGCTACACCACCAGTCACATAAGCAATTCCCTTAGAAATTCCAGTTTCACCACCATCAGCCACTCGGTATGGGGGCAAATGGTTATGAAAATCAATACCCCAATAAAAGATCCCGATCCCAAAGGACCCAAGCCCCAGGTCAATATACAAATCAGAGAGTCATCACAGATCGGATCTTACCCACAAATCACGCTGCTGCCAATCCTTTGGAATCTAAAATCTAAAGGTTGATTCATAAAAATAAAAAGATATAGGTGAGTACTAGAACTGATTAAATGGAATCAATTACATACTGTAATGGCAAAGTTCTTGGTTCAGGCTTGCATCAGTGGTAGAATAAACTGCAGGTTCAAATCCAATCCCCGGAGTACAAACATCCACAGCTCACAGAATTATGAGAATCATCATACAATCATCAAATCAGATCTCACCCAAATCACGCTGTTGCCAATCCTTTAGAATCTAAAATCTAAAGGTTGATTCGTAAACATAAAAAGATATAGGTGAGTACTAGAACTGATTAAATGGAATCAATTACATACAGTAATGGCAAAGTTCTTGGTTCAGGCTTGCATCAGTGTGGTAGAATAAACTGCAGGTTCAAATCCAATCCCCGGAGTACAAACATCCACAGCTCACAGAATTATGAGAATCATCATAGAATCATCAAATCAGATCTCACCCAAATCACGCTGTTGCCAATCCTTTAGAATCTAAAATCTAAAGGTTGATTCGTAAAAATAAAAAGATGTAGGTGAGAGCTAGAATTAATTAAATGGAATCAATTACGTACAGTGTTGCCCAAGTTCTTGGTTCAGGTTTGCATCAGTGGTAGAATAAACTGCAGGTTCAAATCCAACCCCTGGATTACAAACATCCACAGCTCACAGAATCATGGGAATCATCAAATCAGATATTACTCACAAATCACGCTGTTGCCAATCCTTTAGAATCTAAAATCTAAAGGTTCAGTTGTAAAAATAAAAAGATGTAGGTGAGTGCTAGAATTGATGAAATGGAATCAATTACATACAGTAATGGCAACGTTCTTAGTTCAGGATTGTAGCGGTGATAGAATAAACTCCGAGTTCAAATCATGTCTCTGGAGAACACTCACAGTTGGGACGGGTCCGTCAGTCCTTTGTGTAGACAAAACGGAGCTGAGGCATCAGCCTTTTATACTCTTTTCCGGGTGTAAGAACACTCGTTCTTGCTTTGGAAAATTACAGCAAAATGGAGTTTAGAATCACACGGGCAAGTCCCTGCACACCTTGCAGAGTCACACGATGTGTCTGCCTTCGCTCCATGGGTCATTTGTGTAGCTGATGGTCCTTACTGGCTTACGGGAGCCGGGTGCCGCAGCGGAGACCACCCCCCAGGAGCGGCAGATCCGGCCCCTTTGTCTCAATACCACTGGGGCTTTGGCATTTATGGGTTACTCTGTGGCTTCTCTTTAAACAATGATGTATACGGTCCCGGTTCACATCAACATCTCTCTCTCTCTCACACACACACAAACACTCCTGTTCCTCGAGGGAATCAAACCACCCAGGCCCCTTCCTTGCTCTCAAACCCCAGCCTGTGTCTCCCGCCTGCCCGGTGCCCAGAGGAGCTGTTTGTCTGCTTCTTTCCAGGGGCCTGGCTTCCTTGACTCTCTGCCAACTTTCTGCCCAGAACACAGCGTGTCTCTCAGCCTCCGCCTCTACAGCCAGTCCCAGACACAGGCCTGAGCTTCTGATCAGCTGTGCCTTGCGGCCCAGTGTCTGGGGTGGTGGCTTCCCATTGCTCACAGCTCTCTCTGCACAAAGGGGCATTTAATTGCCCCTTCCACTTAGCTGGACAGCAAAACTCTTCACACACTCAGGTCTGTGATCAACCTATAGACGAAGAGCCATTATTACCGTCCATCACCACAACAGTTACTGGCCACATCTTCTGGAATGGGTAGGAATCCTGGTACCTCTGGGATGGGGCAGGGGGCTGTTTATACAGGGACCTCCCTGCCTGGTGAGGAGCGGCGGGTGTTTATACCGGGATCCCCATGGGCGCTCCGATTTATAATTTAACCCTTTGGGAAGCGCACAGCAGGCAAAGCAAGAGGAGTTTAACCACAGTAACTTTTACCCTCCATGGACACGAGAGTCACAGATATTCAGATAAAACAAGCAAAGCCCACCTGGCTCCCCCGCTCCCTCCCGGTCTCTGCTCACCTCCCAGTCTTGCTTTAGGGACTTGAGTCCACAGGGGGTCCTCCTGCTGGCACTGTCAGGTGATGCTCAGCTGATGGACCAGGCCATGTATCTCCAGGAGCTATGGAGACATTTCAATTCTGTGGACCAGACCTCGTCGGAATCCTAGGTCCTAGGGGTCCCAAAGAGGAATCCTAACCAAGACAGAGCAGGACAATGACAACACTCGGGGAAACCGCCCACCACTCCTCTGAGAGGAGCCTGGAAGAGTTTAGCTTGTTTGGCCTTGTCATGAAGCATGAGGGAGTCAAAGCCCCCTAGCCCTGCTCCCTGCCATTCCCGCTCACCGTGACTCTCAGCCAGGGCTGGCGACAGAAATTTGGGGGCCCCCTACTTTGATAGTTTGGGGGGGGGCCCAGCCCAGCCGCCCCCCCCCCAGCACAGCCGGCGCTCCCCCCAGCCCAGCGGACAGCGGATGCCCCCCCCCCCCGGCCAGCCGCCCCCCTCCCCAGCCCAGCCGACAGCGGCTGCCCCCCCCCCAGCCCAGCCCAGCCCAGCGGACAGCGGCTGCCCCCCCCCCCAGCCCAGCCGGTGCTTCCCCCCCCCCCCCTCCCCCGGGCAGCGAGAGCTGCCTGAGCCGCCCTTTCTCTCCCCCCCCCCCCGCCCCCAGCGCTGCTGCTGCTGCGCCGGCCGGCTCACAGCTGGAGCCAGGCTCCTGTGTCTGGAGGGAGCCGCGCCGCCTCCCCGCTCTCCAGGTCCAGCGACAAGGGGGAACACAACGGGTACAGCGGTGTACCGGGGCCCCCCTAAAGTCGGGGGGCCCGGTACAGCTGTACCCGTAGTACCCCCCTGTCGCCGGCCCTGCTCTCAGCCCCCCAGTAGAACCAAAGGTTTATTGGAGATGACAGGAACACAGTCCAACCAGAGCTTGTAGGTATACACAGGACCTCATAGTCAGCTCCTTCTGGGGGGTGGAGAGCTTAGACTCCCTTCTCTGGGTCTCTCCCCTCTTCCCCAGCCAACGCCAAACTGGAAAAACCCCTTTCTCCCCCAGCCTCCCCCCAGCTCCTCCTCCCTTTGTCCATCACCTGGGGCAGAGCTGTTACCTCCCCCATCCCGCTCCTGGCTCAGGTATCCCATCCCCAATGGACTCCCCCCCCCCAACACTCCCAGGTTAAATTCACCCCACTCCCTGCTGTGTTACAGGCCTAAAAAGAAGGGATAGGGTTGCTCCCTGTAAGCACACCAGGGAAGGGAAAGAGCCAGTGAAACTACAGGACAATGCTGGCCCAAAGGCCAAAGGGGATAAACTCACCAGGGATCAGCTGAGGCTGGAAATGAGAAGCCTGTTCCCAAAAGGACCAGTGCATGGGGTGGGGGTCTGGAAAACCCCAAACTAGCTGCAAGCTGGAGCAGGTTCTGCAGGGGATTCTGGAGCCCTCCTCCTAGGAGGGAGCCCGGCTTAGATCTGGCCCTTAAATAAAGTTCCAGCCCCTGCTTTCCCCACTGATCAGCTGCAGGTGAGACACTCCCTGTGCACTTGGAGAGGACAGCCTGGCTCCGCCTCCTCCCAAAGCAGCCACAGCTGGTGAGGGCTGCGGGGTCAGGACTTCCAATGAGCTGCCCTCTGCTGACAGCTCCAGGTTCTCATCGACCCCAAAGCCGGACGGGATCCCTGTGATCCTGTCATCTGCCCCCTGCCTGCCCCAGGCCCTGAATTAATCGCTGCTGGAACCAGGGCAGATCTCTTAGGAAACCCCCATCTTGACTGAAACCTGCCAGAGCTGGAGAATGCACTGCAGCTTAGGGGGGAGGTGTAAAGCAGGACGCCTGTGCTGCAGCCCCAACACTGGGAGGGGACTGAGGGCTTGTGGGGGGCTAGAAGCCAGGAGGTTAGGGTAGGGTAGTGTGGGGTGGGGTGGGGTGGGGTGGGGGAAGAAGGGATTTAGCACAGCCCAGGCTGTTCTCTCCCCTTAATTTCCTGGGATCTGCCTGTCAAAAGGATCTACGTCCCGGCCACCTACTCAGCAGTAAACGGGATCAATGCCCCCTCTACTCCCCCCACCCTGGGCACTGATCCACAAGGCCCTCTCCTGCTTACCTGACTCCCCCCCACCCCCCCTAACACTGGCCCACCCTGCTCCCTGTTCTTGTTCAGGAGGCTCCTTGCCCAGGCCACCTTCAAGGGCTCTGGCCAATGCGCGGGTGACAAGTGACTGACTGAGGTGCTTGCTGGGGGATGGTTCTGAGCGGCCTGGCTCCACGGGGGGGTTTTAGGGACCAGCCTGGCTCCGGAGGGATGGGGGGGGGGAGGGTCTGTCACAGGCTCTGCCCGGAGAGCAGGCGCTGATGAAGCCAGTGCTGTACCTGGCTGCCCGGCCCCCCTGCTCGGCGTGCGTCTCTACAGAGCCTGGTGCTCTGTGGCGTTGCCATGGTGCAGCCGGACGGAGACACCACGGGAGAGACTGTCCAGGCCCTAGCAAAGGAACTGACCGGGTACCGGGCCCAGCCAGGATGCCTGGGTCCTCCCTGTTCTCAAAGGGGGATGGGTCTCATCAGTGGCTCTCCAACTGTTGTACCAGTGAACCCTGTCACACAGCAAGCTGCCGAGTTTACCCCCCATTACACATTACAAACACTTTTGTACACATTTCACACCATTCTACATACTGGAGGTGAAGCAGGATTTGGGGTGGAGGCTGGCAGCTCGCAACTCCCCCCAGGCAATAACCTTGTGACCCCCAGAGGGGCCCTGCCCCCCAGTTTGAGAACCCCTGATCTAGTGGCCTAGCAAGCAGGGGAGCTGGGTGCTGGGAAAGGCAGGGGCTAAATGAGGTGACGTTCACAGCTCTGCCTGGACAGGTACCACCGGTGCCATCGTTACACCCCGCCGTGGAGCAGAGACTTGGACCCAGGACCTACACGGAGCGGATCATCTTTGTGTGTCAGTAAATTCCACCCAAAGTCCCCTCCGTGTCAGGGGGCCGTGTCCCATTCCCTGCCCCCTTGAGCCTGCCAGTCTCCCTGTTTGGGGTCTGGATTGGAGCTGGCGTCCTCTGCAGAGGAAAGGTCCCGTGTCCCATCCCCCCTCCCCCACACACTCCTGAGCCGACCCGTCTGCCTCCCTGCCCCGGGGCCGGCTCGGAGTGAACCCCCCTGCAGACATCATGCTCTGGGCTGGCGGTGACCCCGCTTCTCCTGGAAGGTCTGACGTGGTGTCGCTCACCAGTTGGTGCCAGTTCGGGGATGAGGAGGCTGAAGAAGCTGGGGACTTTGCCAAGAGGCCCTTTGCTGCCAGATCCCAGGCATCCAGCACCCGTGGGACCCCTGGGGACCTCCCTGCCGCCCTCCCCAGTGCCCCCTGGCACCTCTGCTGCTCCCCCACCCCATCGGGCAATGTCCCCAGTGCCTCCTCCCTTCCCCAGACCCCCTCCACACCAACTACTTCTCCTACTCATACCTCCAAACACCAAGAGCCCCCTCCACCACTCTAACCCCCCAGCACCTTTCTCCTCCACTCCAAGCCCCTCCTCCTCCTCCCTAACCCCCCAGGACCCCTTTTGCCTCCACCCTTTGTGACCCCTCCCAGGCCCTCTTCACTATGATCTCTCTGACCCCCCCCCCCCAATGTTCCCCCAGACCCCACAGGGATAGAATGGGACACTGGCAGCAGGGAGGACACCCCCAGGGCAGAACCACAGCACTGCTAGGCCCAGGGGTGGGGGTGCAGCAAGGGAAACAGACCCAGCCGCCCAGGGGTCCAAGGCAGCTCCCCTGGGAGAGGGAGCACAGTGCTGCCAGCCCCATGGGGAGGGAATGTGATCCAGACTCCAGGACAGCGACGGGGGGCGATGGGACCCAGACATCAGTGGTGACTCCTTTAGGGGCTCTGCAGCTCCCAGACCTTGGGAGTGGGGGTGGACGGGAATGGGACCCATGTGGCCAGGCTCCCGTCTCTCTGTGTGTCCCCCTGGAACATGATGGTGCTGAGAGACCCGATCTCGGCGGGAGGAACAGAGTCTCCGTGAATGCGGCAGCTCGGGCGCAGCGCTGTGGCCACCCAGCCCAGCGCCTCCAGCAAGGCCCCCCGCCCTCCCCGACTCCAGGCAGCCAGAGGAGGAGGAGGGGGAAGACACCAGGAAAGGAAAAAAAATTCAGCTGTGGCCCTGGGAAAACCCGGCGCTGTCCACGCTCAGCCTGGACTCCGAGACAGAGCCAGAGGGGTCCCGGGAAGCAGCGGCCAGGCTCGGAGCCATTCCAAAGCACCCGGTGTCTAGCTGCTTTCTCCCCTCCCCCAGAGCACCCATGGGTGCCCCCGTGACTTACAGGGCAGAAAGCTGCCATGGTGGTGGCTGATCTCCCTCCTGCCCCAGGCTGACCCCAGAGTGGACTGTGCAGGCTCCTTCCCCCCGGCCAGCTCGCTCGGTCCCGCTGCCACTGTCTGAGCTGCCGTGGGAGACGTGGCAGAACCCAGTTCGCAGGGGACAGGCGCCCAGCTCACAAACCCAATAAAAGATTTCACCTCATCCGCCTTGTCCCTCCTCTCTGTCAGCAGACGTCTTCAGCGTCCCCATGGAAACTGGGGGGACTTAGTGATGCCATCGCCGGCAGGCTAACAGGATCCAGCCACAGCCAGGGAAAAAGACTAAGGAGCAGGAGCTGAAGGCTAGGGAGGGGGACGGCTGGGTTTGTCACCGGGTGTGTCCCCAGCACAGGTGGGGTTAGCTTTGATCTAGCTCACGCCGCTAGCCGGGAAGCTGTGACTGGGCTGGTCACTGTGATGCGTGAGCCGGGTGGGGCTGTATAGCCCGGTGCTTCTCCTGTGGTTGGAACTAGCTAGATCCAAGCTATCGCGGGTGTATCTCCATTCCCTGAGAGATGGGCGGGACAGGCGCTGTAACTCTTAAGACTTTGCCTTAGGCCTTACTCTGCAGACAACCCTGCACCATGCACCTCTCTTACTCCCGACTAGGGAATTGCTTACAGGTGATTCCCTCTTTGCAATAACAGTTCAGGTGCCTGAAGCCTGCCCACCACTGCTGGGAGCGGTAGGGGCAGAGCTGTAAACTCCCCCGCCCCGTCTGGCATAGATACTCGTTTAAGATCGCCAGAGAGGCTTTTACACTGAAGTGCTACTCGGAAAAGCAGCTGTAGAAACAGGCTGGCTGCAGTGCCGGTAACGCTCCGCTCGGTCACGCCTTTGCGGCTGCGAAGGGCGGCGTGTTTCACTGCAGGGATCCCACCGGGACTCCCTGGGCCAGAGTTAACCCCCCCCCGGAGAGCCGAGCCGCAGTCACGGGGAGCGGATCGCAGCTTGGGCGGACGTCCGCAGGCTCGTTGAACTGACCGGCTGGGGTACGGGAACGGTGGAGCAGCCTTGGAGAGATCTCCCGCGACGAACTTCTCCTCCCCCCCCCCGTTAAGCTGGGACTTAAAGGGGTGAATCCGATCCGCTGTTGCGAACGTTTATTGAACTCTAAAAGGCAGCCGTAGAAAACCTGCTGCAATCGGTAAGAGATCAAATCTGGTTTAAAAATCCCGTTAACCGTCGAAAGGTCTGTGGAGCAATCCGGTGTCAAGGAAACCGCCTGCCCTCCCCCTGCTCTCCAGCACAGCCCCCGCCGGCTGGCAGCGCCAGCCCCTGAGCGCCCGGGAGCCTCTTGATCCCCCCGCCGCTGTCCTACATGGAGCTGAGCTTGTCCTGCAGCGCCTGGAGCGCCAGCCTCATCTGCTCCTCCGTCCCCTGCAGCATCCTCACCTCGATGACGTGGAAGACGTACAGCACCGCCGAGAGCAGGAGCACCACCGTGGCCAGCAGGCTCAGCAGGGAGAAGGAGAACTTGGGGAAGGGCTGCGGGGAGTCCCAGCCCACCAGGGAGCTCAGCCCCATGGCCGCCTGCAGGAGCAGCAAGAGCAGGGCCAGGACGGCCATGCGGCCGTTGGAGTAGCGCTGGCGCTCGGCGGCGTGTAGCCCCAGCCTCACCTCCGTCCGGGCCTCGTTCACCACGTCCACCAGCTCCGGCTCTGCAAGAGAAGACGGGGGGGCTTAGCCGCAGCGGGGGATGGCACCCCCTGCCCCCAGCCAGGCCTCCCAAGGAGCTCACCGAGAGAGCATTGTGGGCAGGTCTCCCAGGGTGCTTTGCTGCACCGCTCGGCTCTGTGCATTCTGGGTCGTCTTCTCGCCATGCGGTGCGAGAGAAACGATTGGGCTGCGGGATCAAACCCGACCAGCCCTCTCGGGGTTTTCAAGGGGCCTGCGTGCTCCACTTGCGATCGGGACCTTGTTCCTGCAGAGCCCGGAAGAAGGAGCCCCGAAGTGGCTGTGGTCAGAGACCCACCTAATGCCCTGGCATGCTGACCCGACTTGCAGAGCTCCCTCAAGATACCAGCGCGCCAGGCCCCGGGCTTCCCAATAAGCTCCCACCCAGAGCCCGCTGCTCCCCCATTGCCGAGGTCCGAGCGGCCCAGGCACTCACCGACTGCGCTGCCGTCCGAGCCCTTGGCCTCCTCTTGCCGCTTTACGCTCAGCGTAGCGATGACGGCTTCGTGGTCCGAGTAGGGGATGCTCTTGCCAGGGGCGGTGCCCGTGGTGGTCACGAGGCTGTCGCACTTCACCCCAAAGCGAGCCAGTCCCTGGGGAAGGGAAGACGGAGGGCGATGGGCCTCTCAGCTGAAAAGCAGGAAGATCCACAGTACAAGGGCTCTGGATTTTGGCTAAGGGACTTCATGACCAGCAAGATCTACTATATAATTTGGAAGGCAGTGTTGCCTAGTGAACAGAGCACAGGACTCTGCCTCAGGAGACCTGGGGTCTATTCTCAGCTCTGACCTTGGGCAAATCGCCGCCCACGCCTCAGTGTCCCCATCTGTAAAACGGGGCTAATGCCCTCATGGGTAAAAGCGCTTTGAGGTGTATGGATGAAAAGCTCGGTGGTGGTAACAGCATCTCAACGCTGTGCTCTGCCGGTGCAAAGCCACCTTTGTGTCCAACAGCCGCTGACGCTCGGGTACCTCAGAGACACAGACCTGCTCTGGAAAGGCTGCTGCCTCTGATGCACTCAGGAGACCAGCCTGGAGAATGGAGGGGGCGTGTGGGACGGACCAGACCCGGACAGGCCTCTCCCGCCCCGCTGTGCTGCACCTACCCTGTAGAGAACGTAGTCGATGCGGATTCCCAGCGGGAAGGGCTGCAGCTCCTCCTTGACCGTGAAGCAGTTGGCCGGGACCAGGGTGCAGCCGTCCTCGCAGCCCTGGGAGCCAACACAAGGTCAGTGGGGGCCCCCCCCTGCCCTTCTCCCGGAGGAGAACCAGCGTCCTGCTGAGGGGCGGGGCTCTGGGCTCTTACGGGGACTGCAGCCCGGCTGGGCGGGGAGGTTGAGGTGCTGGGGGATAGCAGGCCGGTGCAGAGGAGGGCCAGCAGGTGGGAGGGGAGCCTACTGTCTGTGCCCCGGGCCGCGCTCCCTCGCGGCAGCTCCTCCCTGGCCGGGCCTTCCCGGGCAGCGCTTACCTCGAACCTCTCTGTGTCGGCGAAGGAGTCCCGCAGCCCCGTCCAGCCACGCAGCAGCCGGATGCCCACGTCCCCGGGGTGCATGTTCAGATCCCCCCCGAGCAGCACCACGTCCGCTCCCTTCGAGGTGTGCCTGAGGGGACGGGGCAGAGTCGCTTGGCGGGGGCAGAGCGAGACACCCTCCCCCGTCACCCCACAGCTGAGAGAGGCAGGGATTGGAGTAGCTGGGGGCTCTTCCCACAGCCACCACGTTTTCTACAACCCCCGGCAAGGGGGAGCGGCCGGGTTTGGAGCCGTTCCCAGCTCCCCGCCTAACGCACCTTCCTTCCCCCGGTGAGACACCGGGGTGCAGACAAGGCCCCGTTGGCGGGGAGCCGGTGGGCGTCTCTGCTTTACTCACTGTATGAACTGGGCCAGCTCCCAGGCCTGCACCACGCGATGGGGGAGGTACGCGTCCTTGTCCCGGCTGTACTCCGCGTGGAGCTGGGTGAAGGGAGAACACAGGCAGTGAGTCCAGGGGACAGACCCTGGCTCTCGTCCGGCCTGTACCAATGCCGAGGGGGCTACCTGGCTCCAGACAGTCTGGCTTTAGATGCCTCAAGCCGAGGAGATGAGGCGAGAGGCACTGGATGGAGAACGAGACGCGGCTTTTCGCCTCTAGGGCTGAATCCAGCCCGGCGGGGTAATGAGGGGATATTGCTGGTTGTGCATCAGACGGGCGCCCATCACACCTGGCACTCGCTGGCAGCCTTTTGTTTCCAAGATCTGCACCCGCAGGGGGCGCCCCTGAACCTCCAAACTTCTTTCCTATCCCAATGCTGCTGTGTGGGAGGGGTGAATGAACGGGGGGCGGGGGAATTGACGGTCTAAGGGGGTTCAGTTGGGGCTGCTGGGGTGAAATTGAGCAAAGGTTCCTGCGGGTGGAACGGGCTTCCAAGGGAAAGAGAGAGAGACCCCCATGGCTGGAGCCGTCTCGAGCGAGACTGGCCAGTGTTTTCCAGTGGCTCCCAGTCTCGGTCAGACCCTTAGCCCTCCGCCCCACAGTGAGACTCACGTGGGTCACGTAGACGTGGAAGATAATCCCACAGATCTGGACGACAAGGAGCCCCACGGCCTTGCCGCAGAACCAGTCCCCGTGCTGGAGCTGCCGGGACAGGAGAGGAGAGAGAGAGAAGGCTGGTCACGACCCGAGCGTCACGGCAAAGCCCCTCCGTGACTTTGACGTCAGCAGCCCCCGGGGCGGCCGGCCCCCTGCACTCACCATGTAGGGGTATCCGTTCAGGGAGTACTGGTAGAGGAAGGTGTCCAGGATTGGGTATCTGGAGAACACGCAGAGCCCACTGCCAATCACCCCGCTAGGGAACAGAAACTACAGTCACCATCTTCAGCCACTCAATCCTGCCCTGCCCTTGGGGATCCTGAGCAAAACCCCGGAGGACAGGAGTGGGGTCTAGTGGTTGTCACGATGGTCTGTAACCGCTTCCTAGGAAGCCAGACGGGACTTCGGGTGAAGGGTCCCTTCTCCGTACACAGCCTGTTTCCAAGGCTAGGAGCTTCACGGGTCCCCACTTCCACCTTCCTGGGTCTGACCTCGGAGCATTCAGCACCTTCTGCCCCTCCGTGCGCTTCCCAAAGCAAGCCCGCCTGGGTGGGGTCCTGAGGGAGCCCGTGGATTCTGCACCCCAAATCCACAGTCAGACGTGACAGCCAGCCAGCCAGTAAAACAGAGGTTTATTCGATGACCTATACCTGGTCTATCCCAGACCATACAGTGAGCGTGAGCCCTCGGCTGGATCCATTTTGGGGGCCAGAGAGCGAGAAAGCTCCTCTGCCGCCCTGCCTGACTCCAGCCACTTCAGACTCAAACCCCCTCTTTCCTGCATTCCTGTGTGTTTCCTTTCCCAGGCAGGTCAGGTGACCTCCCTTCTCCTCCTGGGGTCAAGTTACAGCTTCACCTATGGACACCTGCAGAGAGACTGTGCTTTGCATCAGCTACACATGCCTATGCCTCCACACAGACACTCAAGAAATGCATAGGGGAAACTGAGGCACACACACAGTATTCCTACTTCATCACAATCCTGCCCTGCCCTTGGGGATGCTGAGCAAAACCCCGGAGGACAGGAGTGGGGTCTAGTGGTTACAGCAGGGGCTAGGTGTCAGGACTCCTGGGTTCTATTCCTGACTTTGGGAGGGGAGTGAGGCTGGGGTTATATAGCAGGGGACAAGGAGAGGGGGGGTCAGCAGTCTCCCTGCTAGATTTAAAAAGGGGAGTTGGGGTAAGCGATTGGCTAGAAAAACGGCACTGCTATCACAGGTAATGTACATGTGTGGTGAGCATCACCAAAGATGCTGGAAGTGGTGCAGTTTTTCTATACCACATAAATGTTTAAACACTATTGGACATTGAGTCTGAACAAAACCCCCATCAAATCCCCAAAACCTGAAGAAACACCGTCTTAATTTTGACCAAAATGGGCAGAAAACTTCTAAGTCCAATCGATAATGCAACGCTGTACTCAAAATAGTACGGTCTGGGAAATCTTTAGCACCAGGTGATATATCTGATGCAGGGTCCTGTACCTTTTTTGGCCTGCGGTTAAAGCAAAAGTCTGTAGTCATGCGACAGCAGGAGCCCGGTTGTACCATGTAATGCATCTAAATATTTGTCATTATTTGTAGAAAGGACTGATTGGAGAAACAGTCACGCACTCTACTTCAGCAACCGGTGGCATGGGGAAAAAGAGATGGCTGAAGAGAGCAGCTGAGCGCCTGGAGAAGGGGGTGGAGAAGGAGTTTAGGGCTCTGCTTCCCACCCCTGGAAGAAGGGGAACTCCAGAATGTCTCTCCCACCCCCCACTCCCCAGGCTCGGGGCTCTGTGTCTAGGACATGCCTCGCGATGGCTTGTTCTCAGTCCCCCACGCAGCTCTTCACCCCGATCTCAGTGCTTCTGGCATTCACAAAGCCCGTCCCGGCTCAGCTCTCTGGGTATGAACCGAGCCCGCCCGCTCTCGGCAGCCCCCTCCGCTGCTCTCCGGGCTATAGGCCTATGGCACGCTTAGGCTCAGCTTCCTGATGGTCACAGGGCTGTTTGCCTGTAATATGGACCAGGTCCACCCGCTCACAGCTCCCTGTCTCTGCCTTGTGGCCCAGAGGGAATGAGAGGAGGCAGTTCCCAGCACTGCCCTGCCTCACTTTGAGATGCCTGGAAAATCAGGCACAATGAGACCCCTCTCCCACCCACAAGCCTGAGTTAGGTGGTGAGGCTCCGTCCTCCGTCAATGGGGAGAGACAGGAATTACGACCGGGCTTGTTGGACTAGGGGCTACGCTGGGGGAAGGGGGGCTCCCTCATGCTTGCCTGGTGCAGCTGTTCCACCTTCTGGAAAAGGCTCCAAACCGCCCCCAGCCTGGGAAATTGCACAGACTGGTTTGAAGGCGGCGACCAAAGAAAGACCTGGGAAGGATAGAACGTCCCCAGCCTGACCCGGGGAAGGGGGCGGCTCTCACTCCACCCAAGAAGGGATGGGTCGCTGTGACGCAGAGGCACAGACCCAGTGGGGGAAGGCCTAAGGGACTCTGTTCCCGTCAGGGGGGCCCTGTGGAGGGTGGGGGGATGCTCCACAGCAATTGACTAGCCATTTATTCACCCCTCCGTTAATCCCGGATTAACCCCTTACAAGCAGACCGTTACCACCAGGCTGTATGTGAGGGGGCAGGAGACGTGAGGGAGGGGCTAGCACTGGAAGGGGCGACCCTGTTGCCTTTTCCCCTGACAAAGTCCGCTGGGGTGCTCGAGAGTCGCCACCTGCTGCTTCCACCCTCCCCTTCCCCCCCATTTATGACCAAGCCACAGCTGTCCGTGGGCGAGCTCTGCCCAGAGAATGCCAAGGACTCAATGTCACCGCCCAGGGCAAAGACAGCTGGAGAGCGTCACCATTCCCTGCCGGGATCTCGGGAGCCGCCAAGAGCCTGGGACAATCTCCCGAGATAGCAACAGCCAGCCAATATCCTGCCCTCACCAGGCTCCACCCTACGGCTCTGTGACAGGGGGCAAAGGCCGCTCACCTGCCGTGGTCCCTGGGGCGGGCACACCGCACGGAGCAGCCTGCCAGGGTTCACTGCTGGGATAACAGCAGCAAACTGCATTATGATTAAGGGGCAGCGCTTTCTGCTGAGCAAAAGCAAGGGTGTCTCCCAGTTCCACAGACCCTGTCCTCCCAGCATGCTTCCCCGACCACGGCATTCAAGGGTCACTGAAAGGCAGCTGTCTCTGGGGTGGAACGTGGCAGCGGTTTAACAGCGCACCCCATCAGCGTGCAATAGTTCAGAGCAGGAGTTGGAGGTGAGCACCGTGTAGCTGTCGGGGGCTGTGTTCAGACATTTCTCTGCCCCCAGGAGAGACAAAAACCTCCCGTCTTCATTTTATGTTTTTAAGCCGAGATTCGCAGAGAATCACAGGAGTCGAGGGGCTCTGGGACTTCAGGAAAACCATCCATGACCGAGATCCCCCAGAGCTTGCAAAACTGAGAGCTGCCTGCCGTCAGAGCCCCTCCGATACGCCGATAGGCAGGACTCCTGCAGCGTCTCTTACCTTTTGAAGTAGTGGGAGTAGGGGTAGCGGGCAGTCAGCTTCTGTTTCAGCTCGCAATAGTCCCTCTCGCTCCACACCTGGAGAAGCAGGAGCAAGGCTGAGAACGGCGGGAACTCGAGTCACGGAAGAGAAGCCGGCCCAGCCCACACCCTGCTTCCAGGGCCCTCTCCCACTCCCTCCTTCACCCCCTCCCCCAACTCCCAGCCCTCCTCACCTCCTGCCCGCCGCCCCACCCCCCCCCAGCCCTCACCTCCTGTAAGAGCACCAGGTCAAACCCTTCCTGGCTAAGCGTCTCGCCAATCAGCCCAATGCGCTCCTGCCGTAGCTTGCTCAGGTAGCGAATCGCCCTGGCGGGGGGAGGAAAGCAGAGGCTGTGACGGGCATCCCTGACAGAAGCTCCCCTTCTCCTCCATCCAGCGCAGCGCAGCCCCCTCCTGCCTTGAGCAGGGATAGGGGAAGTGCCCATGTGCTGGGAGACCCCTGAGTGGCGAGGGTCGCCCTCCAAATACGCAGCGGGCTACAGCCCCAGCCCTGTCCTGTTTGAGGCAGGGACGCAAAGGGGATAGGAAGTTTCCTTCAGCCTCTTGCATGCTCACCCCAGCTTCAAAGCAAGAGAGACACCTCCCGGGCACAGAGGGGCAAGCAGGGGGGTTGCCCTGGGCACCAATTCCCGGCAGGCGGGAGGAGACCACATTGGAGGTTTGGGGTTTTTTTGGGAGACCTTGGAAACATTTTCTGCCCCAGTTAACAAAACACCCAGGGCCGGCCCCGGACACAGCGCAAGGAGAAGCAGGAGGAGCCGGGTTTAAAATCAGGCCAGACACAGGACTAGGAAGGGGAGAAGAGGGATGGAGGGGATTTGAATTGGGCGGGGGGCTTGCTCCAGCTTGTTGCAAATGGACAGGGGAGGAGGCACCAAGGTGGAGCAGGATGGAGATCCCAGAGCTCAGTAACTCCGGACTGCAGGGTGCCCCAGGTTAGATCTGCAGCTAAGTTGGGAGCGATGGGTTAAACAAGGCCCCTGCTTTGCTGCTGCCCACAGATTCCCCGCCCCTCAATACCGGGGCATCCAACTTGGTGACACTTCACTCACACGTCCCAGGGGCCCGGTTGTGAACAACGGGCACTGGGTCCCATTCCCGGGCACCTCCTACTCGGGGAGAGTGATCGAGAGGATCCAGAGAACGGCAGAGACGGGGCTTAGAAGTCTGGAGGACAACACTCCCCCGCAAGGAGCTCCCTGTTATTTACAACGGCAGCCCTGCTGGGGGGCGGAGGGACCTGTATGAGCCTCCCCGCTTTACGAGAACGGGGGCACGGAGGGGATTCAAGCCAGCAGCAGAGCAAGGGGGCTCCCGCCTCTCAAGTCCTCCGCTTTAACCCCTAGATCCCAGGGAAGGTGCTGAGAGAGATCAGAGGGGCTCCCTGGCTGCACGTCATCCCTGTGCTGAGATATGTCCGGACTCCCCTGGGTGAAACCGCACCCGCTGCCCAGGAGAGCCACCCTCCGCCAGTCGGCTGCGAGCTCCGCGCGTTCGACGGAAGAGCAAACAAACCACGACTCACCAGCAATTGAGGTCGAAGACGCGCAGCTGCAGCGGTGGATCCGGGTCCATCGCGGGCGGCTGGTGGGTCGCCGAGCCTTCTCGCCGTTCAAGGAGCAGGGGGCGGAAAGCGAGGGCAATCCCGCCCTAATGACGAAGCCGGCGAGAAGAGAGTGGGAGGGGGTTCGAATCAGGGTCCCCCCTCGGTCCCGGTCACCTACGGGTCCTCCGGAGCGGCGCTGAGCGAGGAGAGAGGCGTCAGGCTTTGCCGGGCCAGAGGGATTATGGCTGCAATAGGGTAGCTGAGATGGCTGTATTGGCACAAGGGGGCGGGCCGACGGCTGGCACTCCCTCAGCACAAACACCTGCGCTTCTGGATGCCCCTCGCCGCAAAGTCCCGGAGGCAGCTTATGGCAGGCGACAGACAGCGGGAGGGAAAGGTGCAGAGCTAAGACCTGCAGCTCAGAGGGGTTCAGGACTTAAAGGGACCCGCACAGGTGACACCAGGCCCATTTAGACTCGCTAAACCGGCACGCACACGCCGCCTGGCTTCTCTTTTTCAAGGATTTCGACTGAAGAGATGAAACCCCACCCCACCCCGCGGCTACTCCCCACACAGCACAGCCGCCCGGCAGGTGCGGGAGAGCCAGGCACGGACATGGACTATGCTCCTAAGTGAAACTGACCGGCCAGGGTTTTCCCCACCAGGCTGAAACGATCAATCCCGAGCAGCAGCGTACTGGATTTTTAGAACTCTTCCTGTTTTCATCTTCTCACAGGCGATTGGTAACACGGGGCAGGACTTCGGTGTTTCCCCTGCCCATGTCCATGTCATTGTAAATGGAACCGTGCTAGGGGACTTCTACTCTGTGATACAAGCCCCATGGAAAAGCTGCAGCTGACCCTGGGCAGATGACTTGGGCTTGCAGGGATAAAGATTGCAGGGTAGACGTTTCGGTTGGGCCTGGAGCCGGGGTTCTGGGACCCTGCGAGGGAGGTCGGGTTTACACGGTCTTTAGGTGCCTAAAGTTGCAGACAGTCAGCTAATAGTAATTTGTGCCCAGTACCTTCCATCTGGGGGACCCGAAAGCGCTGCACAATTCCTCCTTCTTCCCATCTACACCTCTGTCACCACCAGGCAGGGTTAGCACCACCTGCTCTTTTCAGGGTTCCCCTAGACGTTCCTGCCGAACGTTTAGTGCAACCCACAGCGCCCTGCTTGCTTAGGGGAGCAAGAGGGGAAGCAGCTCATGACAGGCTTAAAATGTCTGCCCCTTGAAAGACAGTGAGACATACCACGGAAACAGGCAAACTATGGATTATTCAGACAATACACACACGTGTACGTATAGCACATGTAAGTGCCAAACTGTATGTTAATGCAATGTTGAAGTTTGCACATTTAAACACAGGCCATGCAGGGAATGAAAGAATTAAAATGAACTGTCATATTAATTCACTCAACACTGCACACACTGTATGAGGTAAAGGGGAAATATTAAAAGTCGAAGTATCCAACAAAATAACAAGATCCAAACAAGGCGGAATTAATGGGGCTCTGTGTTTTCATTTCCTGATCTGCCTGTGTTTAAATTTGCAAGCTCTATTGTGTAATAACAATATTACAGCGGAGCATTTGCATTTATCTTCTTTAGTTAAAAGAAAGAACCAACCCGACACGTAACGGGGTCGTGAAACTGCGTATTGGTACAATTTCAAGGTTTTAACTCAACCATCTGCAGACAACACCACCCCCGCATTATGCAACTGTACAGTACAGAGAACCCCGGTACTTCAATCGCATTAATCCTGTTACTGGCCAAGATTGCAAGGCTAACCTTTCAACTGCCTCTCATGGCGACAGTCCTCCTTTAAGAGGAATCACAGATTTCATAGTTTTAAGAATAGCAGCCGTGTTAGTCTGTATCCGTAAAGAAAACGAGGAATACTTGTGGCACCTAAAGCGGTGTTATAAAACGGGACTGCCCCCCCCCCTCCTAAACTATTGCAACAAGGGTGTTGCTTTGCTTCTCTGTTCCTCTCCAGAGGTGGCTGCATTTCAGAGGGGGTTTGTGAAGCACCTTGTCTCTCTTTCTACCCACCCACTGCCCCAGAACATTTGAAAAGAAGAATCCTTAGGACTGGAACTTTCTTAGCACTTGGCCTAAAGGAGGCTATTTCCAAAGAAAGTTCGAAGACCATGTGATCCCCAGAGGGCTAGCATGCATACTTGTAACAACCCAATGGCCATTCAGAACATCATGGTAAGGGATGGTCTTTAAAAGTGTACCCACATTCAGCAGACACCATGTTCAACGTGACACGTACCTGTAAGGAGAGAGTTTACAATCCAAATACCTACACATCTTACCATCTAAATTCACAAAGGGTGGGAAAAAGGAAGTATAATTATTCCCATTTTACAGAGGCCAACTGAGGCACTCAGAGAATAAATGTCTTCCCCAAGGGAACATAGGAAGCGAACCTTAACCTCCTGAATTCCATTCTGTTGACGTAACCATCCTGTCTCCACATGACTCATTGAATTAAAACGGGGGGTTTTATGAAAAAGCAAAGATATGTTTGTGTTCCTAACGGATCGACCGTACTGTATATCATAAACAACATTAACATCCTAAAACAGGATGGGGGAGTTGTCATGGTTCCTGCCCAGCTATAACACAGGGTGTCAACGCATAGTCATAGACGGGATATGAAACCCAGCTAAAAATCACTTTAAAAATAAAGTCACATGAAGGCAGTTCACCATGGGGGCTGGGGAAGTTTCAAGTCGCGGTCAGAATGGAGAGAGCTGGAGTTATCCCGCTGACCTGTGCGGTATTTGGTGTCCTCCAGATGAAGAGTTGAAACAATCTCTGTCAGGACTTCTCACACACACCACCCCAGTGGGGAAGGGGGAAGAGGACACCCCACCCCCACATTTCAGGGGAAATATGCACCTGCCAAAAGTCAGCAGGGGAGGAGGGGTGGGAATGTAGGGTGACCAGACAGCAAGTGTGAAAAGTCCGGGTGGAGGAACCTATATAAGAAAAAGACCCAAAATTTGGGGCTGACCCTATAAAATGGAGACATCGGGGCACGCTATAGATGTCCCAGGCCTGGTGTGCACAGATATTGGGGACCTGGGCGAGGGGGGGGGGGGGTTTAAAACCAAAGGAGTCAAATCAGTCCCTGGCCAGGGAGGGGAAAGGGCGCCTCGGACGGAGTGCAGCTGGGAGCGGGTCACGAGGATGTTCACAGGCTCGGGGGGTGCAGAACCGCCCCGGGGGCCGGCCCCGGGCAATAGCGCCCGGGCTCCATACCGGGGAACGGACGGGCCCGCTGCACCCATCCCCCCAGCCTCAGAGGGGCCCCGCCGCCCGCCCCTGGGCACAGACCCCCCCGGGGGGAGCTCGGAAGCCGGCGGCCAAAGGAAGCAGCCGCGTCTCCCCGCCGCCGCGCCCGCGGCTTTGCCCCGGCCGGAGCCCGGCACGGCGCCCAGGGGTGCCCGCAGCCCCGCCCCCATGGGTGCTCCAGTCCCCCGCGCCCCAGGGCCGGGGGTGTCTGACCTGCGGCGGGCCCGGGCAGTGGAACCCGGCGGCAGCGCCGAGGCCGGACGGGCGGGGCATCCTGGAGCCTGGAGTCCGCCCCGCCGGCCGCCGCCTGTTGCTGGGGGGGCCGTGCCCTGGCCGCGGGAACTACAAGTCCCAGGGGGCTGTGCGGGCCCCGGCTGCTCTATCAGCTGAGGGAGGGAGCTGGTGTGTGCATGTGCGCGCGCGTGCAAAGGGCAATGCACAGTGTGGTGTGCGTGACCCCCCGGGGGGCGGGTTCTAGTTGCAGAGGGGTGTGTGTGTGTGTGTGTGCACGCGTGCAAAGGGCAATGCACAGTGTGGGGTGTGCGAGACCCCCCGGGGGGCGGGTTCTAGTAGTTGCAGAGGGTGGGTGGGTGTGTTGGGGAGAACACACAAGTTTCTTGCACTTTAAAACAAGGCCTGGCCTGCCAAGGTGCCCACGTTTCTAAGGCCATGCCCTCGCCTCTGGGGTCCCCCATGCACCCCTGAAAATCTCTACCCCAGTCTTTCTCCTTCATTCCCCCCTGCAATAGGTGAGAACAGCCGGGCAGGGGGAAATGAAGGAGAAAGACTGGGGTAGAGGAATGAAAGAAAACATTCTGGAGGTGCAGAGGGGGGTCAGTTCAGGTTTGTTGACCCACCCAACTTTACCCAGCCATTTAGTCCAAAGGCTGCAGACACATGTATTGATTTAAAGGTGGCTATATCTGTTTAACTTGCACCATAGTAAATTTACCAACCCCAGACAAAGCCCCAGTTGTAAGAACAGAATGACTGTACGAGGTCAGAGACCAATGGTCCATCTAGCCCCGTATCCTGTCTCTTAACAGTGCCAGATACTTAAGAGGGAAGGAGCAGAACAGGGCAATTATCAAATGTCATCCAGTCCCAGTGACCAGCAGTCAGAGATTGAGAGCCCCAGACCATGGGGTTGCATCCCTGGCCACCTTGGCTAATAGCCACTGATGGACCTATCCTCCAGGAACTCATCTAAGTCGGTTTTGAGCCCAGTTATACTTTAGCCTTCACAACGTCCCCGGACACTGAGTGCCACAGGTTGACTGATGGGTGAAGAGCTACTTCCTTTTGTTTTAAACCAGTGTGTGGCCACTGAACTGGGCAAGGGGTGGTTTCACCCACACAGGCTCACAAGAGGCTGGTGGAAATACTAGTGGAGGGCCAGAGAATAGCATGCAAGGGTCTAGGAACGGGCCATCCCTAGCCACATACCATCCCTGCCCACCCCATCCACAGCCCATTTTATACTATAATGATCCTAGCTCCAAAGTTCTGTGCATCTTCACGGGGAACTGTGCACACAGTGAGTGACCCGCTCTTCCCCACCATTGCCTCAAGCGGGGGGGTGGGGGAGAACATGCAGGATCTAAGTCTCTGATCCTGCTTCTCCTTCCCCAGGCAGCAGCAGTTGATTGCCATTAAGGGCTATACCATTTTAAGGGTGGTATACCACATTATGGGGCTATATCACTGTATATTCAGGGGCTATACCTTCATGTACAGCACCTAGCACGGTGGGTGCCTAGGCCCTACACTAAGACAGATACATGAAAGCAGGAACATAGTCCCGGATCAGCTGAGATTCCCTCCCCCCAGAGTATGGGTCTGCTCACACCCCACCTCCCCATTTCCTTCTTGTCCACAGAGTCCATCTGCTCCTGCTATATCACCCCCCCATATCAGCTCCTCCCCCTCCCACCAATTGCGACCTCCCATAACATTCTCCCCATCCCTCACACAATAGGGTCTGCTCTCCCCACATTTCTCCCACCCCCTCGTTTGATCCCACCAGTAAGTTTCCCACCTGACCAGTTTTTCCCCCTCCTCCCCATTTTCCCTCCAGATTTGCCCCTCTCCCCGCATTACCATTCCCCAGGGGTATCTACCAACTGGAGAATGAAGCAGTCAGTCCCAGAGCTCTCCTTGCGTCTGGTGGGATGCTTCTGAGGCGCTGGGCAGGAGCCATGATGGCCGGGAAGATGGGGGTGCGGGAGGCCTGCATGGTTGCAGTGACCACAGGGGGTACAGAGGACTGACAGCGGTAGGTATGTCCGGCTAACTGAATGTTGCCATGCTACAAGTTCTGTTGGCTTTTTCAAAACCACCCTGAGATCGGTAGCATTACATGCATCCCGGATTGGCCAGTCCCGTCTATTCACCAGCCTGGCATTGGTGTGGACACATGCATGGTGATTGTGTTTATCTCAACGGTCTGTTTCACCCACTCTGCATCCACGAAGCCTAATGGGATTTGATCTCTGTTATAGTCAGTGCAATGACACAAAACAACAGACAATAAAAGGACCACCTCGGGAACTGTGTTGCGCCAACCCATGAACAAATAATTTTAATGGTTTTCAGCAGACCCATAGTTTTGTAGGAGCTCCACTGTCTCCTCTCGTTGAAGTTGGACAGATACAGTAAACACAACAAATATATGATACAACCCATCACAGCTGGATTAAAAAAATACACAAAAAATATAATACATAAAAAATGGTTTTACATTGTGGACTGACACAGCTCTACAAATGGTGACCATACCCCTGGTAAGCTTTACAAAGTCTTTAAAAAAATAAAACAGTACTTCATGTGAAATTCATAAATACAACGGGGGCGGGGGCGAGGAAGGGGGGCTGGTTACTGATTAAGAGTCTCTGGGGACCTGTTTTAAGGCCCATAACAGGAGAGCCAAGCACTTGGCATCTCTGCCGCTGTCCCTTAGGGGTGAGTGGCAGCCGGGCGACCGGGCAGCACGCGTGTGTGTATTTGTGTCCGCAAACCAGAGGTCACAGGGCGTGTGTGAGAACAGCCAGGGAACTAGGCAGTGGATCTACTGCAGGATGCTCTGGGATTACAAGGGAGGGAGGTGGTGGGTGGGATTGCAGATGAAGGGCTAAGAAACATAATACAGTCCAGTTTAAGAAGAGATTCTTTCCAACAGGGCTCTGGCCCAGTCGGGGAGCAGGGCAAAACCAAAGGTGGGGCGTGGTTGTGTTGGGTTTTTATAAAGCCAAACTCGGCTAGCAGAGCAAGCTCCCCCCTCTCCCCTCGGCGAGGGGAGCGACCCTGCCCCAGGAGTGCATACAGCGCCCTCTCTCTAGAAGGCAGGGTTCGGAAGGGGGTCTTCTGGATGCCAATGGGAATGCTTGGAAAAAAAGGGGGTTGAACCTCAATTCCCAGAGTTTTAGATCTGCGAGTGAAACAAACAAACATGCTACATGTAATAAACCCAGCCAGGGCTCCCCACCGCTGGAACACGGGCACGGAAGGGGAGAGTTGCTTGGGATGATGGGGGTTCAGGATTCTCCCCCTCCCGAACTGCACAGACAGCAGCTCCCCGCCACCGCCTCCTCCCACTACAGCTACGCCAGCTGTTCCCGACCCCACAGCTCGAGGTGGGCACATCAGCCCGCTCGGCGTTCGAGAATCAGCCAACGACGACGGAGTCTTCCTAGGAGAGATGCTTGCGCCACTCAGGGGGGACAGCTCCTCTCCCAGCGCTATCACCACCACCCACGCCAAGGGAGACAGGGAGCCTGGACATTTCCTCTCCCCACCCAGGGAGACTGGGGACCAAGACTCAGAATAACTCAGGGGTGGAGGGAGTCCTGGGAGCCTCCACGCTCCTTCGCTCTGAATTCCACGTACCGTCAGTTCTTGGAACTCCAGCGCCCGCTGTCTGCCCCCCATCGCTGCCGCGTGTTCTCCGCAGTAAGGTATGTTTCCTGAACTAGTGCGCTGGGCTCTGCCGTACTACTGCTCTGGTTCCGACAGGCCGCCCCGTCAACAGTCCCATCAGCCCCTCAGGCGGGCACGGGAGTGTCCGATAAGACCCCCCCCCTCCCCCAGGGAGGGCTTTCCAGGCCGCCCGTGGGTGGCACCAATCGCAATGTTATTAGAATAGTTCAATACGTTGTACTAGAACCGACAGATGGTTTCCTTCAAGGGTTGGAACCTGCTCTCTTGTCACAATTCCCTCAATGCTCCTGTCAGCTTTCCATGGTCACAAAAACCCAGGGCTGCCATATTGGATTCCTACATGCCAACACCCAGGACCGCCATATTGGATTCCCACACAGCAGCACCTAGGGCCGCCATATTGGATTCAAAGGCCCATAGCTTGGCTTCCTGCCTACCTACCTAGCTATGCAACAACTGTGCACCTGGCCACCAAGCACTGTCTGGGCATCTAGCCATCAGAACAACATGCTAATCAATCCCTAGCTCGAGCAGAGGGGGAGAGAAAGGAAGAAGGAACGGGTCAAAACTGAAGATTCAGCTCCTTAAAAGCGAGGCTAGGTCCGCTGAGAAAGACAGGGTCTGAAGCAATGAAATGTTGGTCTCCGTAACATCCCCTTCCCCTCCCTTCTGCATCCTCAACCCAGCAGTGCTCTCACTTTCCTCCCTGGAGGACACAATGCAGAACAATGGAGATGGGCACACGTCTGTGAGATTCACCCCTTGTCCCCCTTCATCCGGAGCAGGCCCCCCTCCTGAAGAGAGAGAAAGGAAGAGAGGAAAAGTCTGCAGAGTCATGGGGAGGGAGAGGATCCTAAGGATAGTGTCCCCCCCGCTCTTCTTCGACTACATCCACGCCACCAACATGCACCAAACCCTTGAGATCTGCACAATCACCATCCACCTGATATGGCCAGTCTTTCCCCTCAGGCACCATCTCAAAGACCCTTGCTCTCTTTGGGTCCCTTTCCGGAGACCTGGAGTCTCCTAGGAGACAGACATTTTTCCAGCACTGGGACCTCCCCCTGCAACAGCCTTGCTGGGATCAGGCCTACAAGCTAATCTAGCTGGGCATCAAGTACCCCTGGACTCCAGCCACAGGGATGTGTACCAGAAGGACCATCCAGTCACCCTCTTCGTGCTAGCAACCTCTCTCTTGCTCCAGGCTCACTTGCCTTAGTGGCAAAAGCAGCAGGTTCCCACTCCTAACTCCCTCCTGCAATCCCACCTCCTCCCCAAAACGCAGCCCCAGATAGCTTCCCCCCCTCTCCCCTCCGCGGTCGTAACATTTCTCAAAGGAAATCCCCGTTTCCAGTGACAGGCTCCGAGCTCCTCAGTGGGGCCCGGACAGGGCAGAGAGGCAGTTTAGTGTCAGAGGCATGCTGGGAAGCGCGTGAGGCTGCGGGAAGGGCAGACGGGGCAAGGGAAAAGCTTAAACTGAAAAAAAAAAAGTCAGACTGAACAGGCCGAAGAGGAAGAGATGGAACATTTACATAGGTAAATTAGGGTGGGAACACACAATGCTGTTGCCATTTCCCTATTACTTACTCTTAAGCCACACATGAATAATTAGAGGAACACTACCGAGTGAAACCCCCTGGGCCTTAGCCCGGATGGTGCGGAGCGCCCAGACTCCTACTGACTTCAGTGGGAGAGGACATTCATCACCTTTTATTCCTGTTTGTTTCACAGTAGCGGTTAGCGGCTTAGGCAGGGCCCCGCTGGGATAGGTGCTGTGTAGAGACACCGCGCTGGGGCCCAGGCATTTGTTACAAACCACCAGACAGACATCTTCCCCAGCGCTGCCGACTAATCGCCCCGGAGGTCATTAAAACCGGGTTTTTCCACCCTCACACCCACTCTGCGTCTTTTCGTTCCTGCATCGAACCTGACGCTCTGCGGGTCACTTTCACTTTGGTTCTCGTCACTTTCACAAGGCTGCCGGGGCAGGAGAGTTCAACCCCAATTTAAAATACGCTCTTCTTTAAAACATACATCGTTTAAAACTTAATTTTTTAAAAAATGATGACAAAGACATTTCCATGCAAGTTCTGACCCCTCTCCTGAGTGCCCCTTTAAATGACAAATCCTACATTTGGACCTTCACTCCCCAGCAGTATTAAACTGTAGCCCAGCCACGTGGCCAGATTTCAGCCAATACCACACCCCTGGAGTCCAGGGAGTGGTGTGGTTTACACCATCGGTGGATTTGGCTTTGGGGATAACATCCGGAGGGTTATAAGGTACCACTGTGATGGATGGGTAGACCCCACTCCATTGCCTGCAGACGGGAATGATCGGGAGAGCAATGAGGGTTGGTAGGGAAAGTTAATACCCCGCTAAACAGATCTTCTGGCTTTGGTCTAAGAAGCTTTTCTCGCCTCTCTGCCATGAAGTCAGATGCCAAAGCATTGGCAAGAGTTGCTAAAAGCTCCCAGTCGCTTGGGATGTTTGAGACTTTCCTGGGTGATCTCATCCTTCCCCAGCCCAGGGACTTCCCCACGCAGCCTCATTGGCACAAAGCCTCTCGGACCAGCCATTATACGGCTGTCTCCATAGCCTCTGAGATCTCTCCTCTCCAGCTGAGCCTCTTCCTGTCCCCCTGCTACTCTCCTGCCCTCCCGCCGCCTGCTCTGACCTCCCCCAGCCATGCACTTAAGACGCTCTTCTCTCAACTGGTTCAACACGCACTCCGAGGTGATGCACCCACACTCCCAACTACTGCCATGGGATCAGTGCCCTCCGGCACGCACCGTAATGCCAGGCATATTGCTGTGGTGCCTCCACAACCATAGCTCCAGGGACAGTGTTGCAGGACCACTGCACTCCTGAAACAAATACAGCGTTCAGTGCCACTGCTGTGAGAACACTTGTTACAGTCACTATTCCCTCTGGCAACCAACTGACTGGGACGTCACACACACAGACCTGACCTGCGTCTCTGGGGGCCACACTGGCTTGGCACATCGCCCACTGCAGAGAGCAGGGCAGAAAAATTCTCCCTTTCCCTTGCCCGATTCCAGACCAGACCTTGTTGGATAAACCAGGCGGCATCGACTTTCTCATCCCACTCCGAATGGCCATTTCGGCACCACCCGCTCCTCAGAACGAAGCCAGGAGGAGCTGGGTGGAGGTGCATGCTCATTTCTATCCGAGCCAGGAGGAAGGAGGTGCACCTGGGTATTACGAAGGGGTTGTCGGTCCAGGTGGTAACATGCCGCTCTAGGACGGCATGCTGGGAAAGGCACACAGGTGATGGGCCCCCGCAACAATGAAGGCCAAGTCTCTCCCCTTCCGGCTCCTCCTTTCGCTCTATGGTTTCTTTTTCTTCTTCTTGATTTTTTCTCTTTAAAAAAAATTGTTCCTAAGTAGAAAACATCTTTGATTGTGAGTCAGTCTTTTTGGCTTTTCTTTTTCTCATTTTCAAAAGACTTCTGCCCAGGCACCCTGCATGGGACAACTTCTCCGCAAAGGCCTCTCCTCCTCCCCCCCACGCCCCACCCATCCCACAGGGCCTCTAGTCTTTGACCAACTTGTACACATGGTGTTGTGCGCCGTGCTCGCTGGTGGATACCTCAAAAACAAAGGCTATACAGAGCAAAGTTTCCTGGGTATCCCTATTCGTAACAACCTGGGTGGATAGGAGAGAGAGCAGAGTCAGGAGAGAACAGAGATGGGTTCTGTGTTATCTTGTAAGGCACAATTTTACCAGGTGGATGATTTATTTTATAGATCTGTATCCTCAAGCTCTACAGACAGACAGACACAGACAGACAGACACAGACAGACAGACACAGACAGACAGACAGACAGACAGACAGACAGACAGAGACAGACAGACAGACAGAGACAGACAGACAGACACAGACACCCTCTGCTGGCCACTTACCCCAATACAACTACAGTAGACTCTCGATTATCCAGGGTGATAGGGAAAAAAATAATTCTGGTTAATAAAATCCCGGATAATCACCATCCATAGGAAATATGGGGAGTGGGGGTTGATTCACCAGCCATCCTGCACCGGGGGGAGGGGGTGTTGGTTCACTGGCTGCCCTGCACCCTGGTAGGGTTTTTTGTGTGTGTGCTTGGGGCGGCAGCAAAGCCAGAGCCGGCCCTGCGAGTTGCGTGTAGTTTTTTTGACATCCTGGTTAATCTAATCCTGGATAATCGAGAGTCGACTGTATTTTCAAAATTTCTCAGGAAACAGAAATTCCCCCTCAAAAAAAGTAGGGTTGGAAAAATTTTAAAATTTCATTTCAAAGTGAATTTGTTCTTTAGACTTTAAAAATGGTGTTATATAACTTTTTTTAACATTCGGTCTGATAAGACGTAAGAATCTATAATGATGTGATGTCAGATTCTGCTATGACTTGACATATGATGGAATATTTTATACCATTACCACATGTCAGGAAATAATGTACAGATGATAAAATCTGCAAATAAACACACACATTTCAAAACAAACATTTCCAAAAGAAATATCAGTTGGAAAATAAATTTGCTGGGGGAAATGGCATTGAAATTGACCCAATGTCTCAAAAAAATTCAGTTTTGTCTAAACAGTATTTGTTTGGATGGAAAACTGTTTTGAGGACTATTTTGTGACCAGCTCTAGTGAATTACGTGCATTGGGGTACACAGCTGCATATATATTTATTAATATGGGTGTCTATAGTGTCTATTCTCATTACATTTTTACTGTATTTTATACAAACACAAATACTTTTGAAGGATAAAATTTGTGTGAATAAAAAGGGATTAACCCCCCCACACTCCCCTCCAAATCCTCTCTCAATATTCTTGTGTGATTTTCCCTCAAACTTTCCCAAAAAGGCCACCCTGGCCCAAGATGTGGCCTGTAAAAATTCTAGGTTCTAGGGAAGGTGGTTTGATCAGGAAATGGCTTTGAAAAACTTAAAGCCTGATTACCAGAGGGCAGGTGTCTGACTATCGGGGTTCTTTAAGGCATCCCATGGCTTGCACCCAGAATAACTAATCACTTCAGAAAGTTTAGACCTTGGTCTATAATGGGGGGACATCTTCAGTCTTAACTAGAGGGTGGGTGGGGGGGATTTGCACCTACATACAACAAAGGGTGGTCATATCATTGTGGTCATCAGTAAGTCGTGCATCACCTAGGCCTGGTGAGCCTGGAAGCGGAGAATGGGGATGGAAAAAGAAAGGGGGCCCAGCCGGGTACCTGCAGGATGGTGAAATTCTCCAGGACGCTGTTCATCATGTACTTCTCCGGGAGATGCTTGAGTTTGTGGATGAAGTTGATCATGTATTCGCACATGGGGGACCGATGGATTCGATACACGAACCGGCCATTCTCCAGTCGTGCGTACTCTGTCTGCAGAAGAATGGAGCCAGGCGCTCCGTGTCACTACACCGTGAGCACGGGGCTGCCATCGGAGCATGCGGGGGAGTGGGCGGGATGGAGGATGCAGGTAGCAAAGAGACAGGGATCTGCAGCAAGAGCCTAAGCGAACTGTGATCATATCACTGCAGAAGGCTGAAATTGAATAGCTCAGGTAGCTATTAGCATCTGGCCCATTTTACCTGTGTCACAGCACCGCACCTTCCTATGATAAATAATGATGGCACAGATCTCGATTCAGTCAGCTTTGAATCCCCAGGAAGGTAGGTCCCTTCTCCATTTTACAGATGGGGAAACTGAGGCATGGAGGGACAGTGACATCACCAAGCGACACAGGGAGCCAGTTGCAGAACTGGGAATGGAACGCAGGGGCCCTGACTTGCCAGTCTCGCCGTCTCCTGGAGCCAAGACCAGACCCCAAGGAGGCCAGATCGGCCATCTCATGCTCTAACCTCTAGCTTGTCCTCCCTCACAGGCGTGGGACTCACCTCCACCTTCTCGACGACTTGCTTCCCGAAGGAGCACACTTTGGTGGAGACGGTGACGGTCATGTTCTCGGCGCTGCTGTACTGGCTGCTCACGCCGTAGAAGGTCCCGGGACCGTCCTGGATCGTGCTGTTCAGATCGGCCTAAAGCAGAGGGAAAGGAAGGAGATTACACGGAATTGAGCTAAGCTTTGGCTAGAAGCGGGAAAGAATGTGGAGGTGAAAAAATCCCTGATGTACAGAGATACCATCTTTCTCTGCAGACCGAATGCACAGAGAATACACCGCCCCTCCTGAAACGCAACCACATCTAGGAAGAAAGACAGCAGCTGTTGAACAGTGCACAGCAAGAGCGTACGCTAGGTCAGGACAGGAAGCAGAGGACACCATACAAGCCGCTGTGACCCAGCCGGCTGGGGAGAGAATTGAGGGAGGAGGAGGTAGTTACCCCAGTTGGAATTTGGCGCTCAGTACCTCTGCTGTTGCAAACTCCGCTGACGGATCTTAAAACCAAGGTCCTGACTCCCGGGGCCGTTCCCATCGCAGGAAGAAGTCAGAAATCAGGAGTCAGACTCACGCACCCTGCCCCAAACTGGGAGACTTTCAAAAGTGTGTGTGTTTGGGAGTGTGTGTTTCGCTCTGTCTTGATTTTTGAACTTCCTCGTGCCACGCCAGCATGGGGGAGGGGAAAGGGGGGGCAGAATTAGTGCTGCCAGCTCTCCCAAATGTATAGAGGAAGGAGATTTGTTCCCCTGCGGGAGACACGCTGCTCCCCAATGGTGCGGAGCTTCCAGCTGCTCTCCAACCCCCACGTTCTAACTCATTCATTTCATGCCTCCCTGCTCCCCACCACCTGCTCCCTCCTCCAGCCCAGCAATTAATTATGTGTCCCTCCCCACCCAGCCCCCACAGTAGCTCTACCCTCCCCACAGCTCCAGGGCCTAGGAGGGAGCTCTACCCTCTCCCGGGCCTAGGAGGGAGGGCAACTGGATTGGGCACCTCTTCTCTCTGTTCCCAGGCTGGACGGGGGATGCAATCCTGGGGGCTCTTCACACCCCCAGTTCCCAGGCCCAGGGTGGCAGGCAGGCAGGCACAGAGAGCAGACTGACCCACTGTTTACAGGGTGAGGGACTCTCTCCCTCCTGTGCCAATGATGCCGGCTGGACCTCCTAGTCTCCCCCTCCTCGGGCAGGGCTGAAATTCCTGGAAGGCTGGAGCCTCGGGGATCACGGGGAGACTGGCAGCGTTGCAGTTTGCATGTCACCGGGGTCAACAATGACTTAGAGGAAGAGCCCCGTACAAACACAGCCCCCCTCCCGCCACTGCGCTGACTTGGGAGGGAAGCGTGGCCCCTCTTCCAACTCAACCACCCCCGGTTCTTGCCGTCTCTAGCGACCCTGGAAGATCTGCCACCCAAGCCTGGTGCGGCTTGTAAGGCGAGGCAGGATCACCGCCCAAGCGATGGGGCTGATAAAAGCCCCTGCATGTCTGCCCACACCTGCCACCCTGGCTTCTGCCGGGGGGAAAAACCTTCTTCTGGTTCAACTCGGATCATTGGACAAACAGGGCTGCCGGCTGCTACCCATCATCGGGCTCCAGGGGCCTGGCCCGGCACTGGGGACAGGCGGAGGAGAGTATGGGGGCGGGGTGCACGGTTCTTACCCAGAACTTGACAAGGAAGAAGGAGTTCTGGGGTCCCCTCTCGTAGAGCTCCTTCAGGCCCCCCTTCTTCTCGGGGAACTTGTCATAGATCTGGCGGATGTCCACGGCCTCCAGCAGGGGGTCGCTGTACGAGGGGTTCGTCTGCCCGATGTGCACAAAGAGGTGTTTGCTATACTGTAGGGGAAGCAGGAAGGGTCAGCGGGGTGGGAGGGGTCCCCGGGGTGGGAGGGGTCCCCGGTCGCCCTAGACGCACGCACGCCCCGGCGATGCCGTGTCGGACGCTGGAACCCAGAGCCCCCCGGCCTCCCATCACCGCCAGGGCTACGAGATCACTGGGACCCCCAAGCTATGGCTAGAATCATTCTCCCCTCCCCTTAGCCACCCTCCTACGCCCGTGCCGCGGTGGGGGGACCCCAGACATGTCCCTGGGCGCCAATGCTTGGTATCAACAAGCACAGGGACAGGGAAGATGCCCGCTCTGATCTCCGGGACCCTCATCCCCCTGAGTGTGGTGGGAAGGGCGGGGCGGGGTCCCCCCTCCCAGGGTTACCGTTTCAGCATCCCGCGGCACCTCCATGAACGCCGAGTACTCCAGGAGCCGCAGCTTGGCGGAGGCGATGGTGCGGTCCTGCCAGACGGGCACGGCCGAGGCAGCCGGCGGGAGAGGAGCCAGGGGCTCGTAACCTAGAACGGAGACGGAGAGACCATCCAGCGAGCCGCGGGGTAACCCACCGTCCCCTACAGCATCCTGGGGCAGCTCAGGGAAACCTGGGCCCGCAACGCCGACATGGAAAGATCTGGCACGTCCAGCCGCCCTTCCTCCGAGCCGACGCTGGGCTGGTTTCCTACACTAAGGCCGGTCCGGGGGGCAGGTTTGCCATGCACTGAGTTGACCTCTAGTTTGGCTCTACAGGTGTCATGCAATGGAGCTACCAACTCCCCACCTTGGGGGCTTCTTCCAGCGCCCAATAGGAGGTGGCAGACACACACACACACCACTCTATGGGGACACAGAGCCATACTGTGTTAGCACTGCTAGGAAGCTGCCCCGGCACACCGGCCACTCCGACTCTCAGACGGTGATTTAAATTACACACACGCCCAGCTCCTAACACCACGGGGCTTTGATTCTTGATCGAGGTGCGTCGGCACCACAGCACTGCCAATAACAATCACCCTCCCTTCCCTGGGAGCAGCTGTTCCCAACCAGGAGTACGTGTGTCCCTGGGGGTACACAGAGGTTTTCCGGGGGTACGACACACCATCTATTTATTTGCCTAGTTTTACAATGGGCTACATAAAAAGCACTAGCAAAGTCAGTACGAACTAAAATTTCATACAGACAAGGACTGGTTTGTACTGCTCTATAGACCATACACTGAAATGCGTATTCATATTCCAGTGGATTTAGTTTATAATTATATGGTAAACATGAGCAAGTCAAGTTCATCTGATGAAGTGGGTCTTAGCCCACGATCCCTAAAATCTGTTAGTCGATAAGGTGCTACAAGACTCTTTGTCGCATGAGCGAGTCAGCAATTTTTCAGTACTTTTGTGTGTTTGTGTCTGATTTTGTAAGGAAGCGGTTGTTAAGTGAGGTGCAACTTGGGGATACGCAGGACAAATCAACCTCCCGAAAGGGGCACTGTCGTCTGGAAAGGTTGAGAACCAACGCCGTAGAGGAACCGCTTGTCTTGGCTAACAGCCTTCCCAGGATCGGCTCTGGCTAACTGGTCTTCTTGGCTAATCCGATGACACTTTGTGAGGACGGGGGGATTTCCACCTGTGTCTTGCTCACTATGCTCACAATGCCACAGGCTGGGGCACACACAGGGACTGAACCTAGGACTTCAGGAGCCGAGATCATGAGAATCTATTGCATGGGCGAAAGAACAGACTCCCTTACCTTGGAAGCAGTAACAGACACATTAACCTCTATGCATGGTCTAGCCACTAGGGAGGGATAAAGAGCCACGTTGTGTTAGCTGGGTTACGTTTGGGAAGGCTGTAGGACCAGTGGGTGTGCTGGGTGGCTGTTCTATTTCTGGGCACACCGGGTAGCAGGGTGTTGCTGTCAATAGAATTAACAGGGCAGGTTCTCGTTCCAGCGGACCGAGGAGATTCAGGATCCTGGGCAGTCTTGGGAGCTTTGCACCCTGGTGAATTAGACTGTGATGTGGAGGGGACACCCCTAGTATCTGGGGCTTGGGGCAGGTGGGAGACCAGTTCTCCAGTGAGAACTGGAGCTGGGGTGGCGTCTCGGATGCAGAAGAGACAATTCTGCCCTCAGGTGCGAATCCCTGGGGTAGGAGGTGATGGAAAGAGGAGGAAAAAGCCCCCCTGAAGTTAGTGATCGAGCGGCCATAGCAACAGGACACAGGGATGCATATCTGAGCATGCACATGAGCAGTGGGTAGAAGCAGTGGGGGGTGGAGCCTTCCTCTGGGGGAGGAGCCAAGGGCAGGGCAATTAAGCAAACGACTATTTCTGCGCCTCCAAGAGGAAATGCACTGGCGGAACCCCGGCCACCAGCGAAAGCGACCCACTTACTGGCTAGTGATGGAGGCATTGGTGGCTGGATGGGGTAGGCTGGTTGTGCAAATGGTTTAATGCTGAAAAACAAAGTGCATCGTTAGGCAGGTTAATGAGAATCTCGTTTATCAAGCGCCCCTCCTCTCCCGCCCCACTTCCTCTCCGCGTGGAGCAGACGGACGCTACCTGGACAATTGAGACAAGAACATCTATAGCCAAATCCATACCGGGTGCCTGTGCACACACAGAGACCAGCTGCTAATTCTCATCTTCCTACATCTGCCTGTCCCGCTCTCCCCAAATTCTGTACCTTCTGTGCCCCTCCCACCACCAACTGGGATATGTCCAATCCTCCCCCCGATATCCCCCCTTAGTCTAGTATATTCGGTGCATACAGCTGTCCATCAGCACTGGTCGGACCCCAGAGATCATCAGGAGCAAGTCATTAGCAGCGAGGTGTTGGTGGATCATCGCCACAACCTCAGGCCAGATACAGTCCTCCATCCAGCCACACACTCAGCTCGGCAGGGGCCAGGCAAACGTTCCCCACACCCTACCCCAGAGGAACCCACCTCTGGGGGGGAGAGGGGAGTACTGCACGCAGGTTTTTTGACCCTCTCCGGACTACATGGGAGCCGGCTGCAGGCATCAGGTTGTTCTCCGCACACTGGCTTAAAAACGTGCCCACCAGTGATTTGCCTAAGCTGGCAGAGATGGGCATAGGGGACCTGCCCCCTTCCCTCCCCCCCCCCCCCCCCCGGTCCCTGCTCTCCTCATAACAGCCCATTGCTTTCCTGATCTCTGCCTGACACAAGAACCTGGGGGAGAAAAGCAAGTCCTATTAAAACATCAGCAGCCATAAATAGGGTCTGATTGAGACTTGAGGTGCCTCTACTTACTCCTGAGAGGGTCCAGGCTGTCCCGGGATAGACCCGCTCCAAAACTGGGGAAACAAAAGCACACACAAAGGACCAGTCAGGGACTCAGCAGCACATCCCAGCACTCTGCGAGTCACTAACATATGGCCCCTTTGCGTCGAGGGGCTTTACGGCTGCACAGCAAGACTACAGCCAACCTGGACACCACGTCTTCGGCAGGAACTCACCATGGGCCAATTCTCCTGCCCCTTTCCTCGGGCTAGGACTGGATAGCCGGGAGATCCCTTGCAGCCACCCCTCCCCCTGCTGTCCCCCGTCTCAACTCCCAGTGTGACAGGTGAGCCGGCGGTAGTGTGACCTCCTTCCTAGTCCGTGTTCCTAGCCCGTTCCCTGTGGCAGGTCCTGCTGGGCTGGGAACATAGGGCGAGCCTTCTTCCACCTGGGGGAAGCAGAGTCCCTTACCCGGGGGGGAGCAGAGAAGACAGCCTGAGGAAGAGGAGGAGGGGGGCTGAGTTTGTTCTGCAGGACGCTGGCGGATACGATCTGTGCGGATGACATGGAGGCCATACTCTGCAGGGCCTTGTCCTTCGAGACCTGGTCCTTTGAGAGAGGAGAAGAGGAACAGAAAGCGTGGTTACCAACCCACATCGGACAGGGACGCAGACAGACCAACACCGATTACCCCCAGAGGGGCCCAACGCGCTTTACAAACTGGATTGACACACGCAAAGGGATCCCTTCAACTGCCCCGGAGACGCGGCCACCTCTGGGGTGGAGGGTGGAGCATGGCAGCTGTTTATCACTGCCGTGCATTGTTACGCGACAGTTTAGGACAGGAAGTCACAGAGAATAACGCAGTCAATGAAACAGCAGGGGGAACTCGGGAAGGAGAACAGAAACACCCAACCCAACACCCCTCCCCACCCACCCCCCGCACACAATGGAATTGGTTCATGTTTGCACCCCAAGGGATTGTTGAGCACAAGGGGCCAGGGCCTCGGTTTTCAGTCTCATGGGTGAGAGGGAACCCTTAGCAGCACTGGTTGGATCCTGACTCATAGAGAAAACACCCCCACCTCCCCCGCCCACACACAATGAATCACTGATACAAGGGATTTCTCCTTGGGGGGGGGAGGGGTGTCTCTGTCCATGGGAGAGGGCCAGGGAATATTAAAGGGAGAAAGAGAAGTTCAAAGGAAGTAACTGCAAACTCAAGCGGTACTTACCAAGTTCATGGCCTGTAGTTAAAAGAAAGGAATAGCAACGGTTAGTACATTTGCAACAATCCCCGAGCCTCATGAACCTCCCGACCCTTCGAAGACCCAAGGGAAGATGGGTTTGACTTTGGAAACAAACCAAATCTAAACCTGGGTGCTTTCTAATGGACCCGGTCTCCCTGTGTTTACGACCCTGCCTGGCAATCTGCGTAGGTGGGACGCCAGGGTGTGAATGGGTACAACAGATCTGGGCGGGCTGGTAACCTCTTCTCACAGAGTAGCGCACGGGCCGCCAATGAAATACCAGCAGACGCTGCACTAGTACGTGAAGCTAAGGATAGTGAGCCAAGGGCTGATTGGGCATGGAGCAACCTTACCCAGGTCACACGTGTGTGTGTGTGTGTGTGTGTGTGACATAGGTACCAGTGGGGTTCGGCCATATGGGACCATTTTTATAGTGGGGGGAGGGGGAGTGTTTAAGGTGGAAACCATGTATTTGGTTGTGAATCAAGGGAGTGGATCTGAGTGGAGATAGGAGCAGGAAGACTGCCGGGGAGAGGCGATTTAAAGGGAAATGATTCTCGGCTGTTTTATGAGGGATTGATCTGTGAATATCCAGGCCTGCACACAGATCCGCACTCGGGCTCTTGGATCTTTGGTGGTTTCAATATAATCAAGTCTTCCCCATTCACCACCTCTTCTTAAAAGTTTTAAAGCTGGCAAAGTGAAGGAGTCAAAAATAACCTCTGCTTCTCACGCCCAGCTCCAGGGACATTGGGAAGGAGCCATAGGAGGGAGAGGATTAAAACCAGGAAATCGCCCTGTGTGTGTCTGTATCAGCAGCTCATCTCTCTCCAAACTGACGGGATCTCACTCCCATTCGGGCCTCTAAGGAAGTGTGCACATTTTCAGACGGGCTCGGGGCAGTGGGTGCACACTGGGGGTGGAGCACTAGAAAAATCCGTCCCTAGACGTGTGTGTGTTTATATCAAGCAACTGGCAAAAGGAGCAGGGTTTCCTCTTTGCAATAACTATTTGGCTCACTCAGCAGGAACAGAGGGTTCTGCAATTTTCCCCAGCGCATCTGTGGTCATCCTAGTGCAGGAGTTCTCAAATTGGGACCCCTCAGGGGGGTCACGAGGTTATTACATGGGGAGGAGGTTGCGAGCTGTCAGCCTCCATCCTAAACCCCGCTTTGCCTCCAGCATTTGTAACGGTGTCACATATATTTAAAAGTGTTTTTAATTTATAAGGCGGGGGGGGGGGCTGCACTCAGAAGTTTGCTGTGTGAAAAGGGACAACAGTACAAAACAAGTTTGAGAATCATTGTTCTGGTGTGTTTATTACGTATGCCTGCCCTGATCATCAGACCATCTATTGCTTTTCCTCCTCCCAGCTTGAGGCTTGATCGGCCGATTCATTTTGAACCACTTTTAAGAGCCCCCCAGAGACTCAGGAGCTGGATCTATTAAAAAATAATCAATATTACAGTCCCGTAAGAACTGCCCGCACTGACACACGTGTGGCGCAGTGAGGACTGAAAGACGGGACTTGGCTGTATTAAAAGAGGATCTCAAAATGAAGATCCGCCTGCTCCACACACAGGACCTGTTGGCCCTTCCAAAATTGCCCTCCAGCACCCCCCGGAGAAAGCAGCGCTTGTTAAGCACAGCCTCCTTCCGCACCAGTTCCTGAGAGGCCCCAGGGGCCGGAGGAGTTACTGTCCTTATGGAAGAGTCAGATGGAATTTAATAGGGACTAAATCCACTGGGAGCTATAGAAACAACTTCCAAACCCTATACTAGAATTGAACAGCGACTCAGATCCTATTAAAGTCTACCGGGATTTTCTGCCTGGACCGGTTAAATGGGACAGGGAGACAGAGGGCACTGGAACAAACACATGTCTATGGACCAGCGGAGAGATTGCTCCGTCACCTGGGAGTGGCCCCTGCGCCGTGCAAGCTAATCATAGTTATTGCACTATTATGGTGCGTCCTTCCCCTCGGTTTGCTGCATCCACCTGTTGTCGCTCGTCTCCTACTCCGGCTCTTCAGGGCAGGGTATTTAGTGAAGCGTGTGCCGTGCCTGGCACCACTGGGGCCCCCGCAAAAACAAAATGAACGACAACCACAAAAGGAGGCCCGTCCCGAGGGGAACGTTCGTTTCGGTTTCAGTTGCAAAACCCCTCCCCGGGCCCTGCCCAGTGCCGCCGCCCCCGCCCACCTCTGCCTCGGACACCCGGCAAACAACAACACAGAGAACACACTGTGGTGGAAACGGCAACGGAAAGGTTAGTCAAACTCCACCGAGAAAGAGGGAAGGAGAGAAAGAAAAGCCAACCAGAGAAGAGACGACATTCCAGTTTTATCCTTGCTCTGCTCCCTTGGCTCCTGGATCCCTAGCTTGACCTCCAGGCAGCCAGAACGAACTGGCGCAGGGTCTCCATGGGACGCCCCAAAGCTCCCGGCTGACCATCCCTGCACGAATGAGGACGTCCCACCTGTGGCTCAAACATCCCCACCTGGCATCCCTCTGTGCTGGTCCCACAGCCCAACTGCCCCCCTACAGACTAGGGATACAGGCCCCAACACCCACGTGTCTTCCTATGGGGGGGGCAGTGTCACAGTGTGCGGGCCCCATAGCCTGAGCCCCCCCGACACCTTCTGGGGCCCACGCAGCCCGAGTGCACTAGAACCAGCTGGGACAGCATCACTCTGCATGGCCACGGGACCCACCCAGGAGCGTCAGCATCCGCTGGGGGAGCATTACCCTGCAACGCCCCTTGCTCCTGGCCCCCCGCCTCCGGCACAGGGCTGGGCTCTGCATCTCAGTCCTGCCTCTTGGACGTTACTGCCCAGCACGCTGCCCTGACCCCCTCGCCCAGTGCTGCCCAACGCGTCGGGAGCAGCCACTGGCCAGGGTCGGCTCCAGCCTGCACGGCTCCCTCGCGGTCCTGCAGGGGCCAACTTATGATGCATCTCTGCGGCTTGGGGGAGGCCCTGAACCCTCCCAGCTACAGGGAAACACGCAGAGCCTTGCCCAGTGCCAGAGCACAAAGGGGAAAGCCTACGAGCCTTGCTTGCCACGTTACTGCCTTTGGGCGGTGCGGGCTCTGGCCAGCCCTTGCAACCTACCACCCCTGCCCGCCCCATGCAAAGCAAGTCCAAGGTGGGCTCAGCGCTCACCATCCTGCAAAGGGCACACAAGAGGAGGTTCTCTAGGGAGGCCTCTATCTGACCTCAGGAGTTTCCCTGCTTTCCTGTTTCCAGCCACCCCTTCCCCAGGGAGGGTCTGGTTCCAGGAGCAAAGAGAGTGGGGGAAAGACGTAAAAAGGAAAGAGAAAGCGGCACACCACAGAGCTGAGTGTGTTAGTCATCAGCACAGCCACTGCTCGGGGGGGGCAAGCGGGAGGTGGGGGGAAGCCGGGGAGCGCGTACCTTCAGCTTGGACTGAATCTCGCGAGATTTCCGTCTGGCTAGAACCTGCAAGTGGCTAGAGACCTGCAGAGAGAAAGCAGAAGGAGAGGGGAAAACAGCGGAGCCGTCAACCAGAGCAGAGGAGAGGAAGGAGAGGGGCTGCCCCATGCTTACACACCCCAGACGCATGGGCAGGGTCTCCAACGTACCTTAATGCCAACCTGGTACTCCCGCACCTTCTTCCGAGCTAGAACCTGTATGTGGCTGGACACCTAGGGCCCGCCAAGCCATTCAAAAAGGAAAACACAAAGAGAATGAAGACAGGATCCCGCACTGCGCTGCGTGACAATGGCGCGCCGAGCGCTCGAGAGACACGGGGCCGGCCCGGGGGGCAGCGGAGGCTCCTGGCCTGGCCGAGGTTCCTGAGAACTAGCACGCCTCCTACGGAACAGGGGCCAAAAAGATCGGGCCAGATCCTCGGCTGGTGTAAAGGTTACTCCGGTTTATTCCAGCCGAGGATTTGCCCCGAAGGACACCCCTCTCGTTTCATGTTGCATCCTAACACTGCAGTCAATGGGGGTGCAGGCTCTTGGCGGTGCTATGCAAAGGGGGATGGTTTCTCTAACCGCCAGCCTCGCCCGCTCAGCGCGGGCTCCTTCCTTCTCGCGTGTCGCCAACAGGGAGGGAGTTTCCAAAAGCACATTTTGCCCTGGCACACGGCCGTGCCAACCCGGCGAGGTTCTGCCAGGCAGAATTTGGCCCTGAAGTTGCAGTATAGCTAATCATTCAGGGAAGAGGCAGGAGGCAGGACTGACTACAGTGGGCTCCCCCACACCTCTGTGAATTGTGCTGCGCAAAGAGGAAAAACACCGGCAAAAACGTTCAGGGCCAGGTTCACTCACAAGTGAAGTTGCCCCAGCTACGTCGGATGTAGTTACGCCCACCTGACACCTGGTGTAGACAGCGCGAGGCAGACAGAAGAATTCTTCCATCAACCTAGCTGCTGCCTCTCTGGGAGGTGGGCAGGGAGGGTGTCCCTAGCCTCCGTTTGCCAGAAGCTGGGAATGGGCGACGGGACGGATCACTTGATGATTCCCTGTTCTGTTCATTCCCTCTGGGACACCTGGCATTGGTCACTGTGGGAAGACAGGACACTGGGCTAGATGGGCCTTTGGTTTGACCCAGTGTGGCCGCTCCTATAGATTAACTATGGCGACAGGAGAACCCCATCGAGTGTCTACACTGAAGCACTGTCAAGTGCAGACAAGCCTCAAGTCTGGGCATCTAAAGATCTAAATAAAAGGTGGCTGGTTTTCAGAGAATCCACCACCCTCACGGAGGCCAAGAGAGCGGTCAGCCTTGGACAATCAGGTCTGTGCAGTGTCATTATAGCTGTATTGGTCCCAGGGTATTAGAGACCCTGGGGTGAGGGGATCTCTTTTACTGGACCAACTGGTGAGAGACACAAACTTTCGAGCCCCACCGAGCTCTTCTCCAGGTCCGGGAAAGGTACTCGGAGCATCCCAGCTAAATACGAGGTGAAACAGATACACACTTAACATAGGTTCAAGGGGGAAGCGGGCACTTAATCTCTCTCTCTGGGTTACAGGCTGCTGTAATGAGACACCGATCCAGGTCTTTATTAAGTCCACCAGAGCTATGAATGCAAGTCCTCAGGCTCAGGGTTGTGCAGGATTGTGCAGAAACCTGAATATGGAGTTAGGAACCTCTCTTGGGTCACCCAGAGCTGGGGATTTTGGCCTCATGTGTCATGATACAGAGCAGGCGGCACCGAATCCAGGCTGGGAGCAGGTCTGTGCAGCCATGTGGCATCCCACACACTCCCTCCCGACCATCAGCGGCCCCTACATCCTGCTCTCTTGCTTCTGGTCCCAGCACCTCGGCTGCTTCTCCAGCGCAGAGACTCTCTGCTGTGCATCGAGACGCCTCGGACCCATTTCGGATGGAGCTCGTCGGGTTCGGTTTGCTCTTGGTTCAAACCTGTGTCTCCAGAGGGACCCAGGGACGGCTGCACGCTCCATAACAACATTCCCCCTGTTCATCCATTCGAATGGCATCTTCCCCTGCCCCCTGCCAGCACCAACTGCCAAACCCAGATACATTTTCAAGGGATCGTTTCAAAGCTTTAAAGCAGAGGAAAATTTCTACCACATGGAGCCAACGTGGCCTTCAGTCTATCCACGTATCTAGACAACCCCCCTGCCCATAGGAGCTAAGCATCTTACAGTCAATCAATATGTTTGGCTATGGTGCTTATATTGCCCCCATCAATGCAGTCGCAATCACTGATGGCTTTGATCCCTCCTGGGAGGTCGGGCAGCGCTGTTATCCCCATTTTACAGATGGGGAGCTGAGGCACAAGGGTAGATTGATGATTTGCACAAGGTGTCGGTGTCTGAGCTGGGGCTCGAACCCTTGTCTCTTAAGTCCCAGTTCATTAGACTGTCCTGCCCCCACATTGTGGCCCCTCTTGCCAGCCAGTCTAGAGCTGCCTGTTGTCACAAGCAAAGGAGCGAGCGGCAGGCAGATTTCCACGATCCTTTCCCCCTCGCATTGGCAGGAACCCTGCTACAAACTACGGCCAGTCCCAGCTCCGGTGACCTGCTGTTCTAATCCCATCACAGAGGGAGTTTCAAGCGTGGGGAGCCACGGGATGGCTGTTGGCAGCCGGACCTGTTGCAAATGGAAAGAACCTCTCCAAGGCTTACGGACAATCAGCTCCATCCCTGGACTGACACAGGCGTGGAAATGTACACAGGACTCCTAACTCCCTTGGTCCCACGGGGCAGGTAACACCCCCAGTGCTCCCACGGCTGGCCTGATTCGCTGCCAGCTGATTTTCAATGCTGCCCTGGTGCTAGTCTCCAGCTCTGCATACCTCACCCAGTCCAATGAATGGGGGTGAGGAGCATGGGGCTGGCTGGAGGGAGGGGATGCAGGTGGGAACAAGGAGCTCTAGGACTCCCCCGTCACTGAGGCTTACAACAGCCTGAGCTTCTGGTGGGGGTGGGGGTGGGAGCGAGCTCTTTGCCCGTGCCCCCGGCTGATGGGAGAAATTTCTAGTGCACCAGCATCGGGATATTGGAGGCAGCTGGGTGACCCTGTCCTGGTGAAGAGCACTGGCAGAGCAGGGCTCTAGAGTGGGATCTAGAAGAAGGGGGAGGGGGGTGAAAGACGCAGGATTTCGCTAGTGATCTCGAACACGCCGGGGAGCGTTCAGAGCTGGAGGCTGGCCGGGGGCCATGAGCTCAATCCAGCTCCGGGTTCGACTCGGGAGGTGTTTGGGATCAGGCCCAGGCGTGTAGAAAACAGGAAGATCCCACGAGCCCTAGGCCCAAACCCCAAATCAAATGACTTTTTGAAGGTGCCGTTAACATTTCCCAGGCCCCGCTCGCCATCACGGCTCCCCCTAGGAGGGGAGGCAGACAGGTCGCTGCCCATGCTGAGGGCTGGGCCCACCGGGGCTCTCAGGAGGCTCAGGGCTGGGCTACACCAGGGTGCCGATCCCAACTGAATCCCAAACCCCAGGTGTTCGGGCGCCTCGCGGTGGGACGACAGCAGCCGGGAGCCTGCTGGATCTTAGCACGTGAGCCTCAACTGCCCTTAGCCAAGGCTGTCGCTGGCCTGGCCACACCCCAAGGGGGACAGAGTGCCACGCCCGGCAGGCACGACGTCCAGGAGGCTCCCCCAGCGAGCTGAAGTCCACAGGAGGAGAGGAGACGACTGTGCAGGAACAGATCAGGTCCCGGACCTCAAGCGTCTGATTAGCAGTGGGGGTGGGGGAGTCTCAACCCTCACTATCCCCCCCTTTGCTGGGCTCTAGCAGGTCCCAGCCAAGCATCCCAGCACGCTCGACTGTCCGAGCCCCACAACCCCCCTCGTGACACAGCTCGGCGGAATCCCCATTGCACGGATGGGGAAAAGCCCCCCCCCCCCCGCAAGGGGAAACACGAGACATGCCGCAAGCCAGCGGCAGAGCTGGAAATGGAACCCAGGCGTCCGGACTCCGCCCCGGGCTTTGCCCGCTAGTCCGCACAGCCCCTCCTCGTCCTCGCAGGGAACCAGCCCCGTCCTCGCGGCCAAGTCTATCCGCCGAAGGTCTCGCGCTCGGACCCTTGCTCCAAATAAAAAGTCAAGCAGGTTTTTTTTTACCTGTTTTCTCGTCCGTGTTTTCCCCGTCCGGAGCTTGATGTATCTCGCGATCAATTCATTGCGACCTGGAGCCAAAGAGTAAGAACAAGATCAAAGCAGGAGCATCGGGCCGGGTCCTTTGCCCTGCCCCCCCAACACGTCTCTTCCCTAGTCCAAGGGGGCCTTCCCCCCACACCCCAGCCTAACCAAGGTTTCTCTCGGCGCCACATGTCCAGTGACAAGGCTTTGCCAGAAGATGGTGCTGTCTTGGCAGCTGTCAAGGCAAGACTGAGCCAGCTGGTGGGGCAGGCTAGGGGAAGAGAGGGGCCAGGAGACAGTGAAATAACGGAGGGGACCATTCTGATTGACGGCGGGCGGTTTGTGCCGATCCGAGAGCCGGGTGCAGACACGGGGACACCTAGACAGGCCTCCCATCGCGCCCGCGGGACGGGATTCCTTCCCTCCTGAACGACAGGAGAGCTTTGTGCCGGGACCCCGGCGCTTCGGGATCCCTGCTCCGGGAGACACCCCTCGCCTCCTCCTGGGAGGGAACCGGGCTGCGGCAGGAGGCGGGTGAGCCTGCGGAAATGGGCAAGGAGCACGCGATGTGGGTTCGGACGTAAGCCACGCCGGCGACCCCCTCAAAATTCCCCATCGCCCAATCCACATTTCCAGCAGCCCGGGCCTCGCCCGACGTCCTCGGCCTAATCCGAAGCAGAAGTGCTTTTGCTCCACATTTTACAGGCCAGCTGTGGCCAATCTAGATTCAAACCTCAGAGCAGCTGGGAGCTTTCTTCTCTCTCCTCCCTCCCTCCCCCCAACCCCCGACCGATGTGGGGGTGGGGAAGCACGCCAGATTTATTTTAATGGACCAGATGGTGGTGGTTGGAGCTAGTCGAAATGCCCTTGGAGCTAGTTTAGGATTTAAGTAAAAAAAAAAAAAAAAAAAGCCAAACAACTTTTCTAGCAGCGCCCGACGCCCCGCGCCTTCTGGGGACAGGGGGAGGGGCTCTCCCAACAGGCCGAACACTGTAAGGGAAGAAGCATGAGCCCCTCCTCACGCCCCTGCAGCCCCACGGGGACAGACAGCGCCAGGTGCTGCGCTGGGTCAGCTGCGTCCCATGCCTCCTGCAAGAGAAGGAAGGCTCCACACTCAGGAGTAACAATGCTCCCTCCAGAAGGAGCAGCTGGAGCAGAGACCCTGACCCTTGGAGGTGGGGGGGGAGGGGGGGTGTACGTGTGTGCAACCCCTTATGGGGGGTGGGGCAGACCCCTCCTTTGCCCCCGGAGCGCTCACTCAGCCAATCCTCACTTCCCCTGTGAGGCCCCTTCACGAATGGGGAAACCGAGGCACAAAGACCAGGGAAGTGACTTGCCCAAAGTCACCCAGCAGGCCGGAACTAGAACGCCTGTCTCCTGAGTCCCAGTCCAGTGGCCCATCCCCTCGGCCATTCTTCCCTCATGCACAGGCAGGCTTGCTTGGGAGTAACGGAGCTCCCCGCAGGGAACAGCTGGAGAGATTCCCCGCGCCCGGGGTTAGCAGTGGCCCCCACGGGGGACGGCTGGGCTACTTCCCCTTAGAAAGCAGCTGTCGCTAATCCTGCATTCCCATAAACGCCCACAACCAGGGGCTCTGGTTTCCTACTCTTTAGCCTCACAGAATCAGGTGGGCCGAGGCCCAGTCTGACCTGCCCGCACCTACTGTGCTACCCCAAAGACGTGAGGGAGGGGAGGAGATTCCAGCCCTCAGCCTCTCCTCACTCCTACCACCTGAGACCCAGGGGTTTGGGGGGCGTTCTCAGGGTGCTTTGGGGGTGGGGCGTTGGCACCGTTAGCTGCATTTCCCCTGGCAGCCTCTCCATTGCAAACTGCACATTAGAAAGAAACGTGGCCTGAGGAGAATAATCAGGGAACAGCGGCTAAGGTCCAGGCTTGCCTCAGGCCTTCCCTTCTTGTTCACCCCCCCTGGGGTCTGCTCTTCCACCCGTGCCCTGGGGCCTCTCAAACCCCGAGCGCCCCAGACCCCCTTCTCTGCCCCGCTCCCCTCACAAGGCGCTGCCCAGTTGTAATTGGTGCCCGATGTGCCCTGGAGAGGTGCTGTCGGAAGTACGTGGCCGGTGCCCCCAGCCTGCCTGCTCACCCCGGCAGCAAGGATCTCACGCTTGACTCCCTGGCGCCCTGTCAGAGTACAAGAGCCCGGGGGTTACAGCTAGCCCAGGACCTGGGCAACAAGAGATCTGAAGGATCCAGAGCCATGGTGGGCCCTGGACTAGCTGGGAGGCCTAATGACTGGAAGAGGCAGCACTCCAGGCAGGCCTGGCCCCACAGCATGGTGGGAGGCCTGGGGGGGAAGCAGAAAAGGGGTTGAAGGGTGTGTGAGGGCCATGGAGGTAACCCTGACGATGCACAGCCGGCGCACGGTGGGCATGGGACACTGGCATATTTTCAGTGGGTATTAACAGTGCACCCCCGGCCCCGCCACCGCAGGGTTCTCTGCACCCTGGGAGCCTCTTCCCGCTGCTCTGGAAGTTTGCAGAGGCCTCAAGGGGTCATCGTTCCCCAAGCGCTGTGAGCGGGACACGCCCTCTGGGACTGAGCTTTGCAACTCCCTGTCCTCTCCCCTCCCCTCTATTTTAACAGCATGTGTCACCTCTCCCTTGCCCACCCCCCCAGCACCCTGCGGTTAACTGTGCAGCGGGTGACTCCCCTCCCTCTGCATAGCTCTGTGCGTGTGTTGTACCATCTAGCTGCGTGTGTCTCCAGCGCACACCAACTCTATTCTCTGCTCCCTGTGCGTGGTACCAGCAGGACAATTCTGTGTGGGCCCCGCAGTCTCTATGGTTCCTGCGTAGCTAAGTCTGTGCCTGTCTGTCTCTGGGATCAGCAGGAAGGCCCCCGTCCATGCCCCCCCTTCCCCGTCTCTATGGTGCCAGGTAGCTACGGGTCCTGCTCTCTCTCTCTCTGGTACCGGCAGGCCTTGCAGGGCTGTCCCAGCCCCGTGATTCACCAGAGGTTGTGCCATTCCCTCTAGGAGGGCACGTCCCTCCTCCAAATTACCACATTCCCCGAATTCCTCTCCCCTGACACCACCACGTGAACCAGTTGGACAGCTCTGTTAAAAATAACCCAGTGGGACAACCTTCCAGCCAATCGCAGCGTGCCAGCCCCGGCAGAGTCCAACTCAAGTTACACCTGCTGTCTGGGGGCAAGGCGCAGGCTCCCTGAGCTCCTGGCAACCGCCCCGAGAGACAGAGAGACACCCCTTGCCCAACAAGCCCTCCGTTGTCTCCCCATGCTCACAGCCTGGCCACCATTCAAATGCTAGAGGTTACCAGAGCTCAAGGTTGCCCCCCTTCTACCGCTTCCCTCTGCCTCTCTCGGGCAGTAGCCGGGAGCTCAGTCCCTCTGCAATCAGAGCACCCCTACCCCTCAAAGACCGCGCCCTGGGATCCCCCCCCCCCCCCGGAGAATCCCTGCCTGCCCGGATAGGTAGCCATGCTGGTGGGCGGGAGCAGCCCTCGCCCAGGGAAGCTACAGAATCCCCCGGCCAGTCCTGTCTAGGCCCACCGCCGGCAAGAGCGCTCATCCCCTCAGAGCACCGTGGCACCCCCAAGGAGAGGACGCTAGAGCAGGGACTGCTGCACCCTGCGTGTCTGTACAGCGCCTAGCACAACGCAGTCCCAGCGGGGACCGCGAGGCGCTCCTGGAACACAGCTAACAAGCAATGGCCAGCAGTCCCGTCAGGAGACTCGCGCAAGCTGTTGGGGGGGGGGGGGGGTCTGGAGCTAGTGCTGTACCGTACTGGAGTGTTCACTGAGTGGGATACTGGCATACTGGGAGGTAAGCAGGTGGGGCAGGAACCAAAGGCGATGGGGTAACAGTAGACGGACAGATAAACAGTGGGGGAAATGGGGTTCCCTGGCTCTGCTGGGGTTAGTCTCCCCCGGTCACGGCTGACCCACTGGGGCTGCGTGGCCTGGAGAACCCATGACAGCTGTGAGCTAAGGGGAGGACTTTCCTTCCCCCTGGATTCTGCTCGGCCAATGACTCATTTGCCCTTGCTTCAGCTATTCCCACATGGAAACCCTTGGCTTCTCTGTGGGGTTTCTCATCAGGGGACCGCCCAGGGCGCTCATACAGGCAGGAAATTGCGCCCCGCCAAAGAGATCAACAGCCCCACCAGGCAAACAGGGGGGGGGGGGGGGCACAAACACAGGAATTCAGTCAAGGCCAAGCAGATCTGAAGGCCAGAACGGGACCCCGCACGATCTGACCCTCTGCATGTGGCAGGCTACGGCATCTCGCCCACCCCCACCTGCAATAGACCCCTCACCCCGGGCTGAGTTCCTGACGTCCTCACATCACCACATAAAGATTGGAGGCAAGGGGCATGGCGGTTTCAATCCCTCCTCTCCCAGAAGAACGAGGATTAAGGTGCACAGCCTCTCCAAGTCACAGTCCAGCGGGGGGATTGGGGAGCTCTCCCCGCTCTCCTGTGCCCCCTCCCAGACTAGAGGCAGACCTGGGTCCCCTGTAATGTTCGGTTCAACAGATCCCCTTCTTGCTCTCTCCCCTAGAAGGGAGAGGGAGGCAGGTTCCTCGCAGCCCTGCCCCCAGTTCTAAACATTGGCCTAGGAGAGAGAGAGGGGTGTGTGTGTGTGTGTGTGTGTGTGTGTGTGTGTGTGTGTGTGTGTGTGTGTGTAGGGAGGCAGAGAGAAAGTGGGGAGGGGGGCACACCGAGAGAAGAAGGTGAAAAGGAGTTTCTGAACCAAGTGCGGCAGGGCAGAAGATGAAAGCAGAATTGGGCTGCTGTCTCTTTAAGCAACTGCCAGATGTCTCCCAGGGGCTGGAAAAACCAGTTTGCACACTTGGGTTTGTTGAGCGGAGGCCAAGCTCCCCAGCGGCACTCCAACTATTCCCAGAGAAATCCAAAAAATGCACCCGCTTTGGAATCCCTGCACTCCCCAGCTCTGTCCCCGAGGCTCCGGGCTAGGACCCGCTGGGCAGGATGAGCGGAGGGGTGCCAGGACTGAAAGGTGGTGTAGTGATGCACGTTCCTTTGGGTGGCCCCCGAATCCTGGGATCAGGGTTGGGGTGAGGTCTTGCTTTGCTGTGGGAAGATCTGAGAGGGGGGAGAGGCGTGGAGAGCCAGCGAGACCAGTGGAGAGGCGGGGCGCTGTTACTGGAATGGCCAATGATTAGGGAAGAACTTCAGAAGGCAAACTCTGTGCAATGTGCTGGCGATGTCCCCCTCCCCAGAGTTGGCTGCATTTTGTGGATGCTCTGTGCCTAATTGGTAAGGTGCCTTAGAGTCCTACTAGAGAGAGGGGTCAGGAGTTACCAGCAGTCTGCAATTCCCTTCAGCTCAGTGCTGATTCCGGAAGGATTGGTGCAAAGACACAACCTGCCAGTTCCAATCGGGTGTAAGAATCGTGCCCAGTTTCTCAGAATATGATGGAGAACTATCCTAAATCCTTAGCCCTTCTCTAGCATCCTCCCAGGATTCCAAAGTGCTCTATGGAGACAAACACGCTCAGTGTAAAGTAGGTATTCTCCCTATTACAAGGATGGGGAAACTGAGGCAGAGGCGGCGGCAGTGTGGGGAACAGAACCCAGATCTCTTGAAGCCTAGTCTTGCACTTTAACCACTATTAGACAGTGTCCCCCACTGCCCCCGCGCTCCATCTCCATGAGTCATCCTCCGAAGTCACAACGCAGTGTTGATAACAGGACAGTCCGCCCCCATGGAGACGGGTCTGAGGTCACAAACACAGAGTTGTGACATCATGGGAGGACTCAGCCTGGAGCAGAGGAGGAGGAGAGAACGTGTGTGTACACACAGCCCATGTCCCCAGCAGCGAGGGAGGCAGAAAGCCCAGAACAGTTTGCAGGGGTTTCAACCTCTATTTTCCGTTTCATGAGAAGCACCCCACTCCAGAGGCATATTCCCCCCCCCACACACACACATTGCGCCGGGGCTTGGCGTGGCCCACACTGAAATACTAGTGCCATTCCCACCAGCTCCCTGGGTTTCCTTGGAGGTTTCTCCTCCAAGCCCTGAGCAAGCCCAGCCTTGGGCTGAGATCTCAGCAGAGGATGCTGGACATGGGGTCGGACTCCCTTTGAGTGCTGGAGAAGAATCCTGGACGGACAGCCCTAAAGACGGAGACGGACACACACACCGATCGGGTAAAGGCCGGGCACGTGCCGTGTCTGCATCGGAAGGGCCCCCTCGAAGGGAAGCGCATTTCAATGGCCTCACTGCCGACAACCCCTGCGAAGGGGTGAACTGCGATGGTGAGGTGTTGATGTGGACAACTGACCTGTCAGGAACGGGGCTGAGTCATCCACCTCACTACACAAAGACCCCCCCACCGCCACCGACCTGGGCCCAACTCCAACTGCTGGCCTGTCCTCGGCCCAGACCCACTCTCGCCTCAGGCACACGCACTAGTCTGGCTTGTCACGCCAACAAAGCGATGGAAACTGGAGCCCAGGCCCTGCATCCTAACCCACCGAACCGTCAGTGGGAGGTTTCTGTATCAACGAGGCTTCCTGCTTCCCGCTGAAGACACTTAAGGCACTGACTTGGGCCACACTTGCCTATCTTGTCACACCAAGAACCCAAGAGGTGATGGGCCCCAGGCCCCCAGAGCCACCAATGGGTACAGACTTCCCTCAGCCAGACCCTGTATTGACATGGTGACTCTGTTCCAGTGGGCGACAGTAGGCCAAATCCATGACTCTGTTGGATAAATGTGGCCCACTGGGTTGGAAATGGAAGTGGAGGAGCTTCTGAGGGGGACGTGGGGGAAGGAGAGGCTCCGGGAATGGAGGTAGCTCCTCTCAGGTGGCCCCAAAAATTCAGAGCCGGGAAACCATCATCACAGGGGGAACTTTTAGGCCAAGCCATGGTTTGAAAACATAACTCCAAAGGCGGTGCCGAGGGAGCCTCGGAAGCAGAAGGAAGTGTTTTGTTTGTGACCTGCACGAGAGGCCAGACACACCAGCTTTCACGCCCAGCCCCAGGCCTGTGGACTCCCTGCCCAGAGCCTCTTGCTGGCTGCAACGTCACCAAACCAGTCAGTCAGGCAAAGCAGAGAGAGGGAGGGAGCGAAGAAGAGAGGGAGGGAGGGAGAGAAGTCACAGAGGGAGGGACAGAGACTGGGGGAGTGCAAGGGAACTGTGGATCCTCAGCACGGGGAACAGAGTTCAACATGACTTGACTAGGTCGGAGCCATTACAAGATGGCCGCCGCCACCACCCCTGCCCCTTCCGTGCTCCCCACATCCTGCTAGCCACCAGAATACGGTGGTTGAGACATTAGGTTAGAGTGCAGATAGCAAGGGCCAAGCCTTGGAAAGTGACTGGGCAGAGGGAAGGCACTGCTCATACAAAGAGCTCCTAATGCCCCCGTATCAGAGAAGTCCAGGCCTGGGGCATCTGGGGGGTGAGCCTGGAGGGGTAATTCCCCTTCAGAAACTCACTTGGACCTTCTCTCTCTCTGCCACCCTCCACTGCCCTCACCAGCCGGCAGGTTACCCAGATGAGGTCACAATGTGGGGGCGGACACAGGGTGATTTCAATCCTCCACGGGAGGAGAGAGACTGAGCGTCAGAGCCTCGGGAGCTGCAGCTCTCCCAAGGCACCTCAGTCCCAACTCACCCGGCGCCTCATCAGCTGCTCCAGCAATAGGCTCCCAACGCAGCTCTAGTGATCTACCTCAGTCCTGACCCAACGTGCTTTGTTAGTCACAGTCTGGACTCCCCCCCCCAATACTTGCACCTCAATCATCAGTCCCCAGCTACAGGCACCCTGATCCCACCTTGGACTCTCACACACACTTCCATCGGGCGACACCTGTGAGCAAAGACAGGGACTTTCATCTCCACAGCACTGTCAGAAAACCCAAGGAAATTCCCTGCTCTACCCCTGAATTGGAGTCCGAGACAAAACAGAATAACCAAAGGGATGTGTTCTCATTTGAATTGGACTTTGGAGTGAGACTGCAAGGGCAGAATTTGGTTCTAAGGAAGGCGTGAGCTGCTCTTAGTTATCTTAAGTGGATGTTCACTCTGAAACATTATGATGGATATTGGAATGGGCACACAGGAATCCCTGCGGTGACCATCCGGTCAAGCCTGGATCCCTTCTAAACCCAAGCGAGGCCTGGTCTCACTCACCGTACATCTTGCCTTCGTCCGAGAGGATGATTTTCCGCCGGCCGCAGGGGGGGTAGATCGCCAGTGCCTCCTGGAAGCTCTGCTCGATGTCTGGACTCCACACCCCCTCGGCATCATTGTCCAGACTCTTGTCCATTCCCTCCTGTCCATCTTCCTGCCCCTCCCCGGGGCTGCCGCTGGCGTTCCAGCTGTTGGACGCTATTGTGATGGCTGCTCTGGGCTCCGACCCCGAGCCCCAAACGGCAACTCGACAACCTGAGGGGACAAAGCGAAGGTCAGCGACGGGCATCTCCTGACATCCTGCCCCCCAGCTGTACCCACTAGAGCCCACTGCCTCCGACCAGCCAGAGAAGAGTAGAGGGACAGAGGGGCTGGGAGGAGAAATACCAGCAGTGAACGTATTCACGTCAGGTGAAACAAAGGGTGGAGGAGCCAGACTGGGCCCTAAACTCATGCTGACCAATGAGCACAGCCCTTCTCCCCCCCTCCAACAGTGCCCCAATTCGGGTGGGCTCCAGAGACAGGATGGAGAAGGTGGAGGTCATGTTCATTTGTCAGGGAGCTGCGCTCAGAGCATGGGCCCCAGGGGGGCAGCAATGCCCCCATAGAACCTGTTGGAGCCAGAGGAGAGAGGGGTCTGAGGTACATTACAGCGCAGCCCCCAGGAACCTCCAGCCCCGAGACCCGACCACGTCCCGGGCCCCTTATCAGAGCCCAGCCCTCCGGGAACCTCCGTCCCCAACCCAGACTTCTACAGGGATCAGGAGAGGAGAGCAGGGCTTGACCGGGCAATTATCAGCCCATCAGCGCTTGGCTCTCCAGGGGTAATTGCACATGGCAGGGAGGGGCCCGCTGCCCCCCCGAATGCAAAGACAGACGACTATGGAGGTGGAATACAGGCAGCTACAGGGGTTCGCAAACATTTTTGCTGGGATCCCCCATGCAAACATGACAGGGCTGTGAAGGCCCATACCAGGCAGTCCCTCCTGCACCGCTGCCATCAGCCGCCGCTCTCGCCACCCCCTTTTGGGTTGGGACCACCGGCGGGAGGGGCGCCGGGCTGCCACAGATTGGGCATCCTTCCACTGCAGCCTCCTGCTAGTTACACCACCCCGGTACTCGGTCAGCGGAGACCCCCAACACCTCAGTGCAGGGATGCTACAGCACAGGCCATGCGGGGGGGCTCAGCAAACACAGCGCCTGCGCTGGCACAAGGCTCCCTTGCTGTGCAGAGCATGACACCCCCGCGGGGGGACCCTTCGGGGCCCAAAGTCCAGCCAGCAATGCGCTCTGGGGCCAAACCCTGCCCCCACCAAAGGCTCCACTCCCCGGTGGCGCCAATGGGAAGAGATGGGCGTGAAGTCTGCAGACGGGAGCAGGGTTTGACAGCCCAAGCAGGGACTTTTGGAGGCACCCAGGAGATTGGGGTGCTCAATTCCTCTTGATATGAATGGGGGACCCTTTGGCAGCTCTGAAAGCCTCAGCCCCCGTCTCGCTTTGGGACTATGGTTCAACGTGTCTACTTGGACGAGCCTGACCCGCCCCCTCCCCCGAAAGGTGGCTGGGTGCTGCGGGTAGGGCACGAGGCGCCCGCGGGGGCCCCCGGGGGAAGCGCCGCTCCCCGGACAGGTTCTGCCAGACAGGCCTCAAACCGGCGCTTGCGACTTCGCCTCCCCTCTCGCTCCCCTCCTTTCCCGCCCAGCTCCCAGAGCAGGTCCGGGTGTTTTGCAATAACATGTTTGGCGGCAGCTGCTGCTGGTGGGGAGCGGAGAACAGAGGTGTCTCCTTCAGCTCGAGGCTTCCCGGAGGGGCTGGGAGAGCGCGCCCGGCCTCCCCGACAGACATCTCCTTTTAAAGGAACTGCAGCGAGCCGCTGGTTCCAGGGCGCAGGGATTTAGGATTTTTTTTTAAAGTAACTTTTTTTCTGTCTCTCCCCCAGCCCCGTGATGTCACCCAGTCTCTCCCGCTGCTCCCCCCTCCCAGTCCTCCACCCGCACCCCCCCTTCCTTTCTTTGGGAGCAGTGTGGCCAAATAAGGAGAACAGAATTGGAGCAGTTAGCCAAAGAGAAGGGGGAGGGATGGAGAGGGAGGCTGCTGCGGCTGTTGTCTTGCTTCCCGGCTCCCCAAACACACACACACACACACACACACACACGGTTGTGAGTGCTGAACGGGGTTGGGGGACGGCATTTTTGGGGGAGCAGGGGTGTGCGAGAGCTTGCAAGCCCACAGAAAGAGAGCAAGAGCCGGTTTGCTCAGGAGGCAACGGGGAAGAGGGTCGAGGAGCCGCTGCTGGAGAAGGCGAAGGGGTTGAAGAGCAGCAGGGTAACAGCTGAACGCCTGCCAGAGACGGACGGACGCGTTTCTGCACAGGGCCAGAGCGCTGCAGAATTTCCTCTTCCTGCAGCACATGGAGAGAATATCGAAGCCTTCCCTTGGCGATCCCATGCTTCCTCCCGCCCCACACAGGAACCCTGTCACGACCCTGCACTCCTGGGGGTCAGGAGGAAGCGGTCACTGGAAGAGGACCTTCCTCTGAGCCAGCTGGGACTGGTCCCTCTTGGAGACAGGAGCGTGGGGCTGAATAAATCCTGGGCTGGTCCATTCTGGCAACCCCTGTGCTCCCAGGAGATCCCACCCGGGACGCGCTAACCGGTGGGTTGGAACCAAGTCTCCAGGTGGCCATTACTGTTAATAGGATAGTAGCCGCTGAACACCCTAGTACAAACACGTGCAGACCTCGAGCCTGGGTCTCCCATCACTGCTTACACGGCTGAATTAGTATCCACACGCGCCTCCTCCGGCTGACCCAACTAGGGGGGAACCTCAGCGCTCACCCCGAGCTTCCCTTCTCCTCAGGTGAGGACACAGTCAACGCACTGCGGATTGGGGGCTGGGGAGGAAAGAGGAGAAGACAGAGCAGGGGTGCGCTCCTCTCCCCCCCCAGCCCCACCCAGGTGGGGACCCGGAGAGGAAGATCCCAGAGTAGCCCGGCCCAGGTGCAAGTGGCAGCCACTGGGAAAACGGTGTCTTGCCAAGCCAAGAAATTCCATTTCCTGGAGGGAGGGCGCAGGCAAGCAGAGAGTCATGGCTTTGACGTACAGTGATGATGAATCCAAGGCTCCACCCAGCCCTTACAAAACAGCGACCACAATAACAGTTGGGAAATCAGCCAGGCCGGGCTGTCTTTGGAGGTGTGGGGCTGCCTAACCCGATCAGGTGGGGAAGGGAGGCTGGGGCTTTGACATCCGCTTGTCCTTGGGGAAGGCAGATGGATTCCTTCCGGCAAAATCGGGGGCCCTGGCCCGCTCCTCTCCCAAATCAAACTCAGCTCCCGCAGCTTAGTTTGCCATTTTTATCAGCCTCCGCAGGGTGGCCAGCAGATTAGCCGACCTTTGCAAGCAAGCTCTCCCCAGGGCATGAGGAGCTGAAGGCTGTCGCAAAGAGCTGGGGTGAAATTTTTCCCTCCATGTGCAGAAAGGTCTCCAATCTGACCGCGATGTAAGACCAAGACCTCTTGAGCGTTAACGTCCCCATTTCTCCAGCAGGTCCCGCCAATGGCGACCTTCTACCCTGGAGCTCATCCAAGCCTCCCCCTGCCTCTCCCAGTGTGTACGAGATGGTGACCTCACTGCTCAGAATGGAGAAGAGACCTTCTCCAGGACCAACATCTCAGTCTCCTAGGAGCTTCACTAAGGTTTAGCACAGCCCACGAGAATGACCTGCTTCCATCACCACCCCTCACACTTTCCCCTCCCTTCCTCCTCTCATCCTTAACCTTCAGGTGCCCTCTTAAGTAAAGGGGAGGTGGGGAAGGCTGGGGAGCATCGCTCCCCCATCTCCGCTCTAAGCAGAGTTGCTCCTGTTTCAATCTCCTTGAATCACTGCCTTGAGCTGGAGTCTCCCCAATGTGGTGAGACCCCTTTGTGCTGTATCACTAGTGGACTCGGACACTAGCGTGGCACGACCAGCCCATGGTAGAGGGATCCCCTGGCAGCCCAGAGCCGGGGAAGAACAACGCTCCCTTGCTGGTATCGGTGTAGCAGAGAGAGGGGGCATGAGCAAAGGAAAGGGAGTGTGACCGGGATATGCCAATCACCGGCTGCGGGGGTCAAATTTGTGCCCTGGACAGCCAGTGAGAGTCCGAGCGGCCTCCAGGAACCAGCCCTAAACAAAGGCCACATCGGGATTTGGGGGCGTTAAGGACATTGTGGTGCAGGTGCAAATACACCCCTCCTGACTTGCGCACTCTGCAGAACCGGTGTCTCCCCCCCAGGACCCGTGGGGGAAGAGTGCCCAGGACTGGAAAAGCAGAGATGGTGCAGGTCAGAGCTGGTATCTATAATCCAGGGGAAAGGAAGGACAGATATAACTTTTTAGACAATGCTTTCTTAGCCAGAAGGCCGAGAAGCGATTCCAGATTCCAGCATCGCAGATTCCAGCCCCAAACCCCACCACTCCCCTTAGTGCACACAACCCAATCCAAGTGGTGTGGATGGGTTCCAATCTCACCCATGTGGCCTCCATAGAGGGAGGGAGGGAATGCTTGAGTTTGGGGGAGAAATAAGCATGGGGGAAATGGAGGCAGGCAGAGAGCGCGATCTTACAAACACCCGGGTGACTGTGATGGAGACGGTCTGCTTTCTAAAAGGAAAGCTGGGCCCACGGAGATGGAAGGGATCTGTTCAGGCGGAGACCACACTCCCGTACAAGGGCAGGATACGACAACACAAGAGATGCTGCAACAGATATTAAAGTGATGATGCCCTTGATGGCGGGTAGCTTAGGAGTCCTAGGTTGGGAGGGAGACAGAGATGCAGACAGGAGATGACGAGTGTGTCATGCAGCCGGGTGCTGAGCGGATGGATACTGATGTAGCGCCGGCGACCTCAGGAGACCGGTGCAACCGGAGCTATTCCTGATGGTGGGGTCAGCTTCTGCCAGCGTTACAGAGAGCGGGGAGGTGGGGACAGGAACGAAGGCCAGGTTGTGAGGAGCATGAGCAACGTGCTGCAGGTCTGGGAGGCAGGAGGGTGAAAAATCCAAGGATGAGGTTGGAAGCTAGGAGGAGAACTTTGTTCTGGAGATTCTGTAAAACGTAGGAAGACGAGGACTGCCGAGGACGGGCTGGGATACCCCTATTTACAGGCCAGGGCAAGGTTACAACGCGATAGCGAATGAAATGATCTCACAGGCTCCCAAATACAGGTCTCGTTTTTAACCCGGGGAACTCCTTGCCAGGGGATGTTGTGAAGGCCCAAACTATATGAGGGTTCAAAAAAGAACTAGAGAAGTTCCTGGAAGATAGGTCCATCAATGGCTATTAGCCAAGATGGGCAGGGATGCAACCCCGATGCTCTGAACATCCCCAGCCTGTTTGCCAGAAGTGGACCACAGGGGATAGACCACTAGAATTGTCCTGTTCTGTTCCTCCCCTCGGAAGCACCTGGCATCGGCCACTGTCGGAAGACAGGAGACTGGGCTAGATGGACCTTTGGTCTGACCCAGTACAGGGTCTCTTATATTAAGCTGGGTCTTCTGACACACGCTCAGGTATGTAACAAATGGCCCCGGAGACCCTCCCCTACACACCCTGCTTCCACCAGATGCTCGAGCCAGAGACAGACCATCACAGTACCTGCCTGGCAGCCACTTCAGATTCTCCAGCGCTTTCTCCGGGCTGCTTTTCAACCATCCCAAGCAGTGCTGTGTTCACCCCTTCCCCAGAGAGCCCATTCCACCTCCTGCTAAAGATCAGAGCCAGGCAGGCTGTCCCGACCTTCAGCCTCCGATCTCCTTTCTTTATTTTCACCGTCTTCCTCCCTTCCACACAACCCGGGCCCCTCCTTGGGAATTACACCCTGCAGACACTTTAGAGGAGGTAATTCAAGCTCTTTCCTCACTGCTAACTCAAGCTATGCATTTAAACTCGCCTTCTGCAAGGATCCCGCCTGCCCCTCCGTTGCTGGTGCTGCCCTCCCCTGCGGCGATTCCGGGGCGGCGCAGGTGGTGTAGGGCTCAGCCAGACCCTGCATGTCTCCGGACACTGTTGTCAGGGAGAGAGCTCCCAGGAAGCACTTACTGCAGCAGAACTGGAAGGAGGGGTCTCACCTGGAGCTAAAGCGAGAGGAGAGGGTTCCAGCATTCGGGAATTAACTAGGAGAGGCAGAAGCATTGGGAACAGCCGCCTCTAGCTCCCATCCTGGTCTGAGGTTCTCCCCAGCTCTGTGCCACAGCACTTGAGCACACTCAGGAGAGAAGAGGGGACGGATCGGAGCAGGGGTGGAAGCAGGTCTGCTGCGGGAGAGCTGGGAAGGCAGGCGGGACTGTCCACATAGGGGGTAGGAAGGGACAGCTGGTAGTGAAGTGGTCCAGTTCCTGTCTAGTATCTCAGCTGTGGGCCCACCAGGTTGGCCTTCGCTGGGTCAGTCCTTGCTGGGCAGGGGCCCCCTTCTTTCCCCGGGGCCCCTGCATCTAAAGGGGATAAAAGTTCACAGACAAGCCCAGACAGGAGGCTGCCGGCTGGGAGGTAGTGCAGAGAGCTGCACCTCTCACCTGAAAGACAAAAAGTTTCAGCTTACAGCCTGGGCGTGACCGCCCCCGGTGCAGAATCCAAGGCTGCAAGTTCCACTCCGATTTCCCCCTGCGGGGAGTTTCAGGCCAGCGCTCACACCCACCTGCTGCTCTCCGCCTAGGCGGGAGGGGGGGGATCCCTCCAGAGCAACAGCCCTGCGGTTAGAAAGGGACTCACACCCACAGCGAGCGGGGGGCCCGTAATGTGGGGTGCAGAGGGGAGAAACTGGCTTCCCTGCTCTGTGCCAAACCCGTTCACATGGCTCCAAACACATGGTTTGTCGTCTAAGCACCATATTCACCATCCCTAGGCCTGCAGAGTTCCACCAGCTGACGCCAGGTCCTGCCTGGAGAGGATTGCCCCCAACCCTCACCATTGTGCAGGGCCAGCCACTTTCCTCCCCAGAGGCGGCTGCATTTGGGGGCTGTGTGTACCCGGTTATATGACCCCGCGGGATCCTTGAGGACAAGAGGGACCACACAAATGCAAATGACCCCCAAGAGAAACGGGGAGAGCTGGGGTCAGGCCCTTGCAGTAACCCGCAGGGTGGGAGAGGAACTGGAGAGAGAGATGGAAAGGAAGCCATGGGGAGGGTGTATTATACTGCCACAGCCTCCTCTGGGGAGAATTCTACCCTGCCCCCTAAAGGAGACGTTCACCAGACACTACCGCAGCAGGTGAAGCAGCCGAACGACAGGCCTGGCCTGGCCTGGCCACAAGCAAGGGCCGGAGCAAGAGAAGGTCACCGTGACCTTCGGGAAAGCAGAGAGATTCACTCCCCCGCCTCGCCAAGCGGCTCCCCATTCCAGCCCCGGAGACAAGCCAAGGCCGGGGGGTAGTGTTCAGCTACCGGAGCAGCCGGGGGGTTTCGCCGCTCGGCGGGGCGAGCGCCCTCGCTCCGCGGCCCCGTCCTGGGGGAGACGACATGGGGTGTATTTATAGCCCAGGGGGAGGGATGGAATTCGATTGCCAGGTTCAAGTCTCCAGCCTGCTGGCCTGACACAGCTGTCAGCGGGGCCGGCGAGGCGAGAGGCCTGGGCTGGAGCAGAAATCCAGAGGGGCACAGAGCAGAACCACCATCCAGACTACCGCCCAGGAGAGCAGGGCACCGACAAAGGGACAAAGATGCCCTGGCTGGCGAAAGCGCCGGGGGCCTCAGGGCAGGACAGAGGAGAGTCTCTGTGCCTTGGATTATGCAGCCCTGCCTGTCCCTCTGCCGGGGTCAAGCAGGCACTTTGGGGGGGCGAGGGGATACGAGAGTGGGTAGCAGCCACGGGGGACTTTGCAATCAACTCAAATCTCAGGGGTAGGACAGGAGGGTCCCGTCCCCTCTCCCGACTGTGGGACTCTCCGCCTCATCGGAGCTGGAGTCACTTATTCAGAGACCCAGCAAAGCCGAGGTCCTGCCCACTCCAAGGACCCCCAAGGATTCCTGCAAGACCTGGGGGCATTAACCCGCCTGCAGTTCCAGCGCGGTTACCCGAACGACAGCACCCCCTCGCCTAGAGCTCCGCATCTCATTCCTCCCTTCCTCTCACGAGGGCTGCTGTGCAGCATTCCTGTGTGCCGTCAGACAGCGGCTGCCTTCCACCCCAGAGGTGGCTGCAGTTCAGGGATTCCAAGGTATACACAGCGCGAGGAGGACTTTGGGCTCTTTTGAGACAGGCCGCACTACTGGAATTCAGAGCCAACAGGGGTGTAAATATTTCCCTTCCTGTACAGCAGGAAGGGCCCCACAGTGGCTCTCCGGCCCCCTCCTTGTGCGTTAGCGCCTTAGCCAAGAGACCGCATAGCCCCAAAAGCCGGCTCTGAACTCCAGCAGGAGGAAACAATTTGCAAGCACGCAGAGGCCTTCTTTAATATGCTTCTAATTTCTGGAAGGAGAACGCTTGCCGGGGGCATTCTCCATGATGCTGCCTCTCCCCCGCGCCCCCTCCCCTGCCCCCCCCGCCATCTCTTCCATGTTTGTTTTGTCTGCATGTTAATACATTTTATCCGACTGCGTGCAGGGGAAGGAAATGGGGGAGGGAGGCAGGGCCGGGGCGGGAAAGCCAGGCTGCCACCTGTAAAGCCCGAGGGGAGGGGGTGCCGCTGAGAAGGCGGGAGGGTGGAGTGGTTTCAGTGGTAGAGAGAGGGGATCCCCAGATTCACGGTGCTCCGTCCTACAGGGGTGGCAGGGAACAACAAGGAGGTGTCTGTGTAGGGAGGGTGCTTCTAAAATCCCCGACAGCGAGGGATGTTGGCGTAAGACATTGGAACAGCCAAGGGAACGACGTGCCAGCAGCTCTGGTTCTTTCACTGGCTCTACGGAGGCCACGTCCGATGCTCTTTACAGGGCACACAATGGTGGAGTCGGTCCACAGCGGCGCGAGAAGCGTGGGGATGGGGGAGTCGACCCGCTTGACACCCAGCGTCCGACCTGGCAGCTCTCGGGAAAGGCCCCCCCACGTCCTGGTTCCCGCCGCCGCTCCTGAGCCCCTCCGCACCGTCCCGAGCATCGGTGGAGGCGGGTGGGACTTGCCAGTGCTCGTCTCTCCCCGAAGACGGGCTGCGTGGTATTGCTGCCAGTCCGGGGATCTCAGATCCTCACCCCACCTCCTGGCCAGCCCGCGCCACCGAGCAATCGCAGCCTCAGCCTGTAGCTTGATCACCAGGGCCTCTGACCTCACACTGGTCTGGGGGATCCCCAGGTCAGAGAGTTCCAAGGGGCTCAACACATGGTGCCCCAATGGAGCACTAGGAGGTTCACTCCCTTTCAGAAATCCGGGCCACGGAAGACCTCATGGCAGTTTTGCCCAGAGTCAGGGTGTTAATCCGGACAAATCGCAGGCTAGGTGACCACATTCTGCAGGCCCCAACCTCCCCTCTCCCCGCTGTTCTCCATGGGAGTCGTTTCCATTCCCTACTTCCCCTCCTGGAAAACACTCTCACGCGCTCCACCCCAGAAGCGGTTGCGTTTCCACAAGGAATAAAGCAATCCCTGTCTTTAGCTTGAAGAGTCGTATGGGATCCTGGGGTGGGAAGGAACGCATTCTATTCATCAGCAGAGCACACCGCCAAGGTATTTCTACCCGACCGCACTCCCGCAGGGACCAAACCTCAGAGACCAATCGATCCTGGGTTGGGGGCATGTGGTCTTTTTCTAAACGGTTACCGAGCAGCAAGGGCCTTTGATATTTAGGGATTCCCGTTGCTCGGAAGCAAACTTCACTTCCACCACCCGCTACATCAGGATATAGCCCTTGCAAGAATCCTGCCTGCAGACGGGAAATCCAAGCCACTGATGTGGCACTCGAGACTCTGTCAAAGCAAAGTTTCAGAGGGAAGCGGAGCTCAGCAATCAGCCAGTTAGCAAGTGCCTGTCTCATTCCTGCCCCTCACTGGATCCATCCTCCTTTCCTGCATTCCCACCCTTCAGACAGACAGGGGAATGGATGTGAAGGGCCCCTGGATGGTCCAGACTGGGAGGTCCTGGGACTCTCCCAGACACACACACACACACCCCACTCCCTTGCGAGACAGCCTGAGTAGTTTCCTTTCCTCTATCACTTCCTGTCTTTTCCGGCCTGGCGTGGAGCTCAGGAAGCAATCGGAGCGAGGAAACCACAAGAGGCCACGTGGCTGCGAGGCCACGAGGGATGCGGCCCTGATGGATGGTGGCTCCTGAGGTGACAGCAGACTGGAGAGAGGGCCCCGGTCTCCCAGGCAACCCGTCCATCCCATCCCCTGTAGGCTACTTGTGTCCCCAGATGGTGGTCACCTCCTCCCCACCGGTTACAAACAAGGGCCCAGCCCCAGGCCCAGCGAGACAGATGACCACTGACCCCATCCTAACAAAGCTGCTTCTTTTCCTCCCCAGTGACCCACAGAGGAACTTCCCTGCCCGACACTGGCCCACATCCACCAGCGTGGGGGTCTAGCAGCACCCCACAACCTGAGTGGGCAGCCATGGCGCCCCCAGAGATTAATCACTGCCGTGCCCCTTTTGCCAACTGGGGCCACCCCCTAGGGCTCTCGAAGCGCTTTACACCGGGGTAGAAGGACTGTTCTCCCCGTTACACGCATGGGGGAAACCGAGGCACAGAGTGACGACAGGGCACCCAGCAAAGCCAGAAACAGCACCCCAGGACCTTGCTCAGTGGCCCATTCCTCCCCTGCTACGCGCCAAGCGCTCTCTCGCTGAGGAGACGGCACTAAGGGGTCTGCAAAGCTCCGCAAGCAAGACCTGGCCCGCCCCTCCTTTTTCCCCTCCATTCCCATGGCACCCCACAACACCACGGGGCAGCCGGAGGATGAGGCCTACCCGGCGTGGACGCTCTCTACATACCCCCTCTGGCCTGAAAGCCGCTTCTCCCCAAGGAGGACGCTACCTGCGCAGTGCTGCCAGGGTTCCTCATGCCCTCCCACGATTAGCTGACTGGCTGCCACCTCATCCCAGCCTCACTCCTCCTGCCCATCCGCTTTTGTGCCAGCCAGATACCAGCAAGACACCAGCTCAGAAGGAACGGGGTTTAGGCCTTTTCACTCAGCCCAGCCCCTCTCCCCAGTGCAGGAACCAAACCCTGCAGGGCCCCTTGTGCCCCTCGAGTCAACGGGGATCTGCCAGGGGTTGTAGCCTCTGGCCCAGTATTTTTAAAGCAAAGCAGATGTTTCTCCAAGCCTCGGTGCTAGGTAGCGGGGCAGCCATCTTGGTTTGAACGCGACCACGTAACCTGGCAGCTTTTATGGGCAAACCTGGCCCTTTGCTTTCCATCCTGCTTAGCCAGGAGAGGAGCTTCACTGATTTACTCCCCTTTTAAAGCATTAAATGATTTTCTAGATTATGAAACTGGCTGGAAACTAAGCCTTGGACTGGCCTCCTCCAGCATCACCAAAGTGGCCACCACCAGGAATTTGGATCGTCTTATCTTCATAGCACCTTTGGGCCCACAAGTCTTTACACACTGTTCCCAAGAGGCCCAACGCTCCCACTGGATCCGTGGGGAATTAACGGTCCTCAACACAGCTCGGGATCAAACTCCTACATACCGGAGTCACTTTGCCCATCACTGAAATGCAGCCACTTCTGGCACACGGCAGCCGCTGGTTAGGACAGGAAGTTTCCACTTGAAATTGCCAGGGGAATGAGTTAGACCGGATGTAATTTGGCCAGCGGCATGCTGAGAAAAATCATTACAAGTTAAACCTTTATTCCAATTATCATTTGCTGTGTGCTGGCGGTGAGCAGCCACTCTGACCTCCTGAGCTTGAGAACCTGCCGATCCAAGCAGAGAAAGTGGCTTCGAGCGTTTGAATTCCCAGCACGGCTTAGACGCAAAGCCAATTTCCCAGAGATCCCAGAGGCTTATACCGCACAAGACCCCAGGAAGAGATCCGGGAAGGAAGCCCGGCAGAGGTGATTAACTACGCATTCGAGCCTGAATAAACGGGGTCAGAGCTGGCTTTAGGGATTGCCTGTCTTAGGGACGATGGACAACGTCTACTCCACAAGCACACCCGACAGCCACTGGATACTTTGCTAGGACCTGGTCACAAGAAAGGGTTGGAATTCAGAGGAAACGGCAAATCCAGAAGTCATTCTCCTGGAATCTCTTTAAGCTAGAAACAACCATTTCTAGAGAATCAGGAAAAAAAAAAAAACAAGCCAAAGAAACCAGGAACATCATGGGAGAGGCGGGAGTATATAAGTGGGGGTCTCCCAGATGTGGATGGGTTCTCTGGCCAAATCTTTGTCATTTCAGATGCTCTGGGAGGCAAACGACTCCAGGTGTCCACATAAAGGTTTGTCCTGGTGCCACTGAACCCAAATAGGGCCCGTGCCCTAAGGCTTACCTTCCCACGGGATTGGAGTGACATTCCTCCACCCCACTCTGGTCTCTCCATCTTCTCTCCTGCTGCCCCTCCTTGTCCAAGCTCCTCTTCCTCCCAAACCCGCCTTTGGGAATTCTCCATCTCAACAACTGCCCACACCCTCCCCTTCCTCAGCAACGGTTCCAAGTCTCCCAGCCGGCTCTCCCACAGGGCCAGGCTACGAACAGCATTGTAGTGGTTTAACAATGTCTTTTTAAACCGCTAGATCAGTGCGAACTCCTGGGTGGACTTTAAAATTAGTTTGAAAATGGCCTATGTCAATTTCATTCCCTGTTGCCTTAGACAAGGCCTTAGATCAGCGGGGCAGGGAAAGTCTCTTGCGGACTCTGCGCAATGTGATTTTGACGGGCCATAAGGTGTCTATAACCCTTGTGCAAACAGGAAGGCTCCGGTTCTTTCACACCCACTCCCTCGGCCCAGGCTGCCTCTCCCTCCCCTCCACCCCCGTGTAACCCAATCTTGGCCAGGGAAGCAGCTGCAATCGCTGCCCTCACCCTGTGCCTAGGAGACACGGCCGCCCCTGAGGCACCAGCCCTGACTCATAGCTGGCTGCTGTGGGCAATCGGAAAGCAGCACCTCACCAAACCAGAGCAGCCCCGAGCATGACCCGCTGGCCTCCACATGCCAACCCAGCTCTGGGACGGAGAACGGCCTTCGCACCTTTCCGACTGGCGGACGCCAAGCACACCCCTGGCACGCTGTCCTGGTACCATGGGAGGAATCCCTCCCCACAGACGGCACCGTGGGATAAACGTCTCCACAGGAGCCCTTCCAGTGGGTTTCATCACCTCGCACATCTGCAGAAACCGTCGCGGGGGGTATGTATGTCACATGCAGTACACACAGGAAACCAGCCGCCGGCCCCGCGTGGACAATCGGTGCACTGTGCAACTCCATACATCAGAGCTAACCGGACGACTCGTGAACCGTCACTGCACAGAACGACCAAAGGGGAACACGCTCCGCGGCGGGGCCGCTGAGGAAACGAACAAGAACCGATATCCCCACCAGGAGGCGGCGGATGTGGAAAAAGGGAATCCTACGGGGTCACGTATATTTCTGCAACCCGGAGCCTGGACCAACAGCCGGAGTGGTCTGTGCATTTCTAGGCCCCTACCACCGGGGCCTTGAGTATCCAGATCCTTTAGAACCACAATGGCAAATCCCAGCAGGGTCAACACAACCCTATAGCCCTCGACTGGCATTGTCAGTGTGGGGGGGCAGTGGGGGCCGGAGCCCTGCATAAACGCATGGAGACAAGAGCAGAACCCAGAAGGGGTGGAGGAGCCGGGGCAGCATCCAGCAGTCATTCCCACTCCTCTCCCTCCCCTTCTAGCCCTCTGCCCCTCGCTCCCTCCCCCAACTCCCAGTGAGCTTCCCCCTCCCCTGTAAGCTAAGAACCAGCAGCTTCCATTGTGCGGGTCTTCCTGATGAGGCCCCAAAGAGCAAGATCCAGTCTGCAGGGCAGGGACACTAAAACACCTTAGCCCCTAGCAAAATTTACCCAGGCACGCCTTGGGAGGTCACTGCCCTTTGGGCTTTGCAGGGGTGCTCTGCGCACATCATTTCTTATGCCCTTGGGATCCTCCAGGAGAAGCCCCATATAAACGATTCTTGTGTCTCTCAAACTGGCCCTTCACGATGATTTATCCTGCAGGAGAGACTGAGCCCCAACTCACACCAAGGGCCCACTGTGTTCGGGGCTGGCCAATCACGGCGAGACACCCTCCCGAAGAGCTTAAAGAGCCAAGCCGAAGGAAGCCTCCTCATCCTCACTCTGCAGCTGGGGAACCGTGGCCCAGTGAGATGGAGTGACCCGCCCATGATCACACGGGGAGGGTATGGCAGAGCTGTGAAGTGAACTCTGGTCTCCCGTGTCCCAGGCCTTCACCCCATCCTCTCCCTCTCGGCTTGCTCTTCCCAGCGATTTCCACTCCGCATGGGAGAACTTAGCTCAGTCACAGCGCCGTGGGCAGAGAGGCTTTCTGCGTCTTTCCAACACAGAAAGAAGCCTGCTAAGTGCAGACTGATTACCAGGGCCCCCGAAAGCGCCTAGCGAACCCCATCCTTTGGGCAAGCCACACAAAACCGAGAGCCCAGTCTCTTGCCAGACGTTCAAAATCCCAGAGCACTGATCGGAAGAGCAGGACCCCTCCGGTGTCTTGGTCCACTTCCGGGGTTGATTCATTCCCGCCTGGCCATCTGAACGCCCCCTTCACACTTCCAAGGGGAAGCCGCCTCCTCCTTCACTTCCTGCCCTGAGATTTAGCCTTGCCGCTCTAAAACAGCTGCTGCGCCCCCATTGCTGAGGTGGTGGGTGAAACGCCTCTTGCAGAGAGAGAATGTAAGCTGCTAAAAATATGGACGGCGATATTATTAATAGAGAAGGAGTTCCAGACGAGAGCGCAGGCCAGTAGTTAAGCTGATCCTGGGCCAATGCATCAGCCCCCTCTCTCACCCGCCCACAATTATCTAACTAACCCAGTAATCACAGACTTTCTCTCTCTCTCCCCCCACCACTCCCTCCCTCTTTGCTCAACCACGCCAGTTTCCCAGTCTGCAGGGAGTGGGCAAGCTAGAGACGGGAAGGCCTTTCCTGGCAGTACTGCGGCTGGTGAACTGGTAGCTTACGTCTCAGGTGAGCTGCGGTGAGGACGGATTGGCCCACAAATGCTCTGCTGGACCCTGAGCATGGCTGATCCAGGTGGGTTCTGGAAGGAGTCCAGGGGACATCTTTGCACAAACATAGGGGAAGCCAAAAAGGCCGTATAGCCTCCGGCTGCCCAGTTCTCGGGGGTTCGTCTGAGGGTAAACCTGGCTCCTCCTTGTCTCACTGCGGAGGAAAGGGGGGGGGCTCAGAGCAGAGGGCCACACGCCAGGCCCTGCTCCCCACGGGCTGGGCAGCGGGGCTATGAAGCACCCAAACCTTCCCGCTAACAACACTAATGCCGAGTTTAACTAAAATAAAAGGACAATTGCCTAAACGTCAGCAATATGAGCTCCCTGCCTTTGGGGGAGGGGAGACATGGCTGGCGAGCTGGCATGAGAATGACAGCCCATCCTCCACTAACTCGGAGCCGCTTAAAGTTTACAGGCTCAGAACATCTTCTGGGGAAATTAGGGACTTTTGTGAACAGCTGGATCTAATTTTACGAGGAGCTAGGAAGAGACAGTCATGAAGAAATAGCGCTTCACGCTCTAATTCAAGGATCTCAAAGCACTTTAAAAACTTGCGCTTCACTGCAATCCACAGAGGTAGGGGTTATTAGGCCTATTTTACAGAAGGGGAAACTGAGGCACAGAGCGATGAAGCACACCCGAGTGCCACAGCTACGACAACCTAACCCCTAGCATAGATACAGCTAGGCTGACAGATGAGTGCCCTTACTCAGGGAAGTGCGGTTCCTATAATGGTGGAAAAACGAGGTTTCACTAATCCACTTCAAATTCACACCCTAGTTAATTCAGATTAACTTTCCTGGATGTTTCCACGTAGACAAGCCCTCAGCTAACTAACAGGACCTCTACAGTTTCAGAATGACCTCTCGCTAGAAATGAGCCACCTCTGACATGTCTCCTGGTGTTGGGATCTGGGATTCTGGTCCCAGCCCCGTTTGGATGCTTCTGATAATCACAGCACGTAAAGCTGTTCCTTCTGCTTCCCCCAGCTCCCCCTGAAGACTATGTGAGTTTTGCCAACACACTTGGGGTCCCACACAGCTTTTGTGTTTAAAAGGCGACGGTTTTTATATTGCTCACATTTTGTCTCTTGGGTCCGCACAAAAATATTCACGGTAAACAAATATTCACTCTTCTTTATATGGTAGTTACCCGCCCCTGTCTTGCTACAGACATGCACTAAGATCACCTCCACCAGCCCGATCATTAGAGTAATTGGCATGATTGCCAGGGAGCAGAACCGATTGGTCTATTTCATGACCTCAACCTGTGGATACCTACCGGGCCTGATGCCCAGAGCCCAGCCAGAGTAATTTACCTCGCCTTCCCAAACGACGGCCTTCTGCTGGGCTGTCACAGATGCGAGACAGGTCGGCCTCTCGGGTTCATTACAGTTCTTCAAGCCTTTTAAAGCTGCCAACGGATCGTGTGTATTTCATACATTGCTTTCAGCCTTGTGGCTAAGACCCTGGACTGAGGCTTGGGCAACCTACGTTCAGTCACAGCCCTGCCACAGACTCCCTGTATAACCTTGGCAAAGTCACCTGTTCTCTCTCTCAACTCCCCAGCTGTAAAATGGGGATAATACGCCTTCGCACCTCCCACCCTTTGTCTGTCTTGCCTATTCAGACTCAGTTTTAGGAGCTGGCACTCTCTCTCACTATGTGTGTACAGCCCCTAGCAAAACGGGGCCCAGGTCTTTGAAGCTGGGGCTTCTAAATTGTAATACATTTATAATACATAGTACCATGCAGCACAAGGTATCCGGGAGCAGTGGCTCTCAACCTTCCCAGACAACTGCACCCTTTCCAGGAGGTTGATTTGTCTTGTGTAACCCCAAATGTCACCTCACTTAAAATCTACTTGCTTACAAAGTCAGACCTACAAATACAAAAAATGTCACAGCCCCTCTTACTGACTTCCTCATTTTTACCATCTCATTCTAAAATAAATCCACTGGAATAGAAAGATTGTACTTGCATTTCAGTGTATAGTACACAGAGCAGTATAAACAAGTCACTGTATGGAAGTTTAGTTTGTACTGACTTTCACTACTGCTTTATACGTGGTCTGCTGTAAAACTAGCGAGTATCTAGATGAGTTGATGTGCCCCCAGAAGACCTTTCTGTAACTCCAGGAATCATTAAAAAAGGGATAGAGAATAAGTCGGAGAATATCTTATTGCCCTTATACAAATCCATGGTGCGCTCACATCTTGAATACTGCGTACAAATGTGGTCTCCTCATCTCAAAAAGGATATACTGGCACTAGAAAAGGTTCAGAGAAGGGCAACTAAAATGATTAGGGGATTGGAACGGGTCCCATATGAAGAGAGATTAAAGAGGCTAGGACTTTTTAGCTTGGAAAAGAGGAGACTAAGGGGGGGATATGATAGAGGTATATAAAATTATGAGTGGTGTGGAGGAAGTAAATAAGGAAAAGTTATTTACTTGTTCCCAAAATAGAAGAACTAGGGGCCACTCAATGAAATTGGCGTGCAGCTGGTTTAAAACAAATAAAAGGAAGTTCTTCTTCACACAGCGCACAGTCAACCTGTGGAACTCCTTACCTGAGGAGGCTGTGAAGGCTAGGACTATAACAGGGTTTAAAAGAGAGCTGGATAAATTCATGGAGGCTAAGTCCATAAATGGCTATTAGCAGGGATGGGTAATGAATGGTGTCCCTAGCCTCTGTCTGTCAGAGGGGGGTGATGGACGGCAGGAGAGAGATCGCTCGATCATACCTGTTAGGTTCACTCACTCCGGGGCACCTGGCATTGGCCACTGTCGGTAGACAGGATGCTGGGCTAGATGGACCTTTGGTCTGACCCAGTATGGCCGTTCTTATGTTCTTATGTCCAGGGGTATGGTTACCACTGGCTGAGAACCACAGTCCCAGAGCCTGGGAGTTTCAAGACAGCTATTAAACTGGGCTGCTTTGGTTTCTGCCCAGAGTCTTTATACCACTGGCTGATCAATCTTTACCAATTACTACTATTGAGTTCACTTTCCTCCAAGGGGATCCCAGAGTGTTTTACCACCCTACCAATGCAGCACCACTGAAACGCACCATATCAGGAGCAGGGTAAGGGGCAAGTAGTGGGATACTTCATAAAAAGGGGAAATAGGGGAATGTGGTCAAGGACACTCGGGTAATATCCATAATCAATAGACAGGACCTCAGGCCTATGGGCCTAAATACCTTTGAGGCTCTAACTCCTATCAATTTCAACGGGAGTCAGGCACCTAAATACCTTTGAAGATGTTTAAGGTCTCACTCAGACCTACCCATAGGAATCGGCATGGCCCCTAATTAATTAACTTCACTTGGAAGAGTGGAGGGCTCAGCTGATCCAAATGGGATTCAAACTCATGTTTCCAGGAAGTCTAAACGGTCCTAAAGCTAAGCCCACCAGGCCACACAAGGAACAGGGAAGATTTTGGCCATTGTGCAGGGAAGACAAAGGACCGCTCCAAGGTCCCCACAGGTCTGGGACAGCCCAGACGCCATTTTGGATGCACTCTTCTGAGGAGCGAGTGTTCACATCCCCTCTCAGAAGCTTGGGAGCTCTGTTTGACTCTCAGTCCAACGTACACATGGACAAGGCTCAAACATGGATGTACCGAGGGGAGGAACTCGGCGTTTTCCTGTTCAAAGCCAGGCACTGTCCGCCAGGGCTCACGTGTCAGGAGGGAGAATCCAACATGGTGGCCGTGAAGTAGCAGGAAAGGATTTTGCAGCACCAGTGACGCAGAGACCCACCTAAGCTATGCCGGGTCTAGCGAGGCTTCCAGAACAGCTGCCCCGAATGCAGGGCCTGATGGGCTGAGAAGCATTAGGTAGTAGGCAGAGAGTTCATAAACCATCCCTCACCGGCTCAGCCTGCATTCCCGAGCTTTCGGAATCACGCTTCCATAGCAATTTGCACTGCTCTCCCGTGTTCCAGCAGGGGATCGCCAAGTGCGTCACAAGTATCAGTGAGCAGGACGAGAATCACTTCCATTTCACAGAGGGGAAAACCGAGGCACGAAGGGGTTTAAACGTCTTGCCCAAATCCAAAGAGAACACAGCTCTTTTGTGCTTAGGCAAGGAGGCCGTCTTTCCACGTGAGGGTTACAGGCTCAGTGACAACACAGCTTGGGATCCTCACCCATCATTAACTTCCCTCCCGCGGTCCAAAAAAGTTTCATAAGTCAACACTAACACGTGACAGAAACACTGGGTGCTCACACACAGGGAGGTGCCTTCCAACGCCCCAGACACCCAGGCCAACCGACTCTCAGGAAAGGTGCGATTCCCATAACAAAGGGAAATTTGGCATCTATTGTCTAATGAGCCCCGATGAGGGCACCCTTATAAGGCCTCTTACAAAATCAAGGCTTACATCCAGATCTGGGAGAGCAGCCCACCCCAAATGTCACACATCCCCTAGCCTCCACGGGACTCAGAACATGCAGTAAGGAGGAGGCAGAGAGCAAGGTCTTTCCCCCGCCCAGAAGAACCAGACGTAGCCCAGCTCTGCTCTCCACAACAGCCCTGTCTATAAGTTACTCCAGCACAAGGGATCCCCTGCAGCTGGCCTCGTGTTCGGTGTGTGTGTTCGGCAGGAGTTGCGTGCTTACTTCATTTTTAATGCATTAATTATAGTTGATTGCCCACTTCCACCCTCGCCTCCCAGGAAGTGCAGCTTTGTTGGCTGGGAATCCTTTTTGCCTCCACTGTATTGCCAGCTGCCGCTTGCACCATCTCCCACGGTCACCAGTGTGTCACAGCCTCAATTAGGCTTTCAGATGCGCCTCTCTTACTGGGTCTTCCACTGGTGCAACTGGCGGAAGCAGCACCGTTTCCGGCGGTCACCAGAAGGAGGTGCTGCTTCCTCTGCATCACTGCTTATGGGCAGCGCTATGGAAGCAAAGAGAGAAGCTTCGTACCCCGGGCGGCTGGGAGCAAAGGGGTGGTTGGTACAATCCAGCTGTAGGCTGATTGGAGTTTCAGGGTACCCAGTGTGAAGGGGACGGGATGGTAGATTCTTCTCAGCACACCAGGGAGGGAATCCTCTGTCTGCACCTTTTCAAACAAAGCCACTGGCACTTCCTCACCTGCGGGCACCTTGCCCCAACCCCTCCTCCTTCCCCCTGCACACTCAGCTAGTCACAGACACTCAACATTTCCACAAAGAAATGCCAGGTATTTACAGAGACTCAGAGGAGCAGTCCCGCACATGGCCTGGAGCATCGGAGTCAGGGCCTAGTGACGGGTGCACCAGAAATACCCAGGACATTCAGGGCGACCACCCCCCCCCCCTCCTCCGCCCCCCCCAACACAACAGTTTGTTAGAGTTATTTTTATTAACGGCGTACTCGGTGCCAGCCCGCCAGCCCTGGTGAAACAGAGTGCACTCTTCACAGGGCAGGTACAGAAGCAGCTACACACACACTCGAACACTGAGCCCCAAAGAGTAGTACCCAGGAGAAGATATTCCAGTCTCCACGGCACAGCAAGTCCTTGGGCTCACCGCTACAAGTGCAAGCGGCAAGCGCCATCACTGTCAGCTGGGCTGGCGGACACGTGTGCTGCTAGGAACGGGGAGACTCATGCAACTCATTTCACTAAGGCCACCAAAACTGGAATCAGATGGAGGCAAGTTCTCGCTCCCTGCCAGTGTGGTTGGATACAGTTAGATGACTGGGCGGCCAAAGAATCTGAATCCCTATACGCCAAGTCCCCGAACTGTCGAATTCTTCTTTGTATCCATTCCCTTCCCCCGTCCCCCCAGTCGAAACACATCAACCAAAAGACCCGGCCAAACCTTGCTTTCTTTTCTGATCTGATTGATCCAGGGTTTCTTTAGGGTGAAGAGCGATGCTGTGAGAGGGTGGTTTCCTTGAAAGCATTTTGGTATGAAAATTACCATGAAAATACCTGCCCTAGCGGTTAGAGATTATATTATAAATACAAGATACCGATATATACAAACACACCCCTTCTTATCTTTACCTGGTATTTAAATATCATGTGTGACTCCTTACACAGACTATATCTACTTTATACTACTCATTCTTCTAGCGGAGAGTTATACTCCGGCCACTGAGTGGGGTTACGAAGCATGGCCCGTACTGGAGATCCTTCCTAACACTATCCTTCTGATAGTTCATTAGCATTTATCCATTTTAAGAGCTAAGAAAGGACAGGCTGGTATGTGGATAAGGCACAGGAGTCTGAGTTGGGTTCTACCCACAGCAACTCCATGACCTACTCTGTGACTGGGTAAGCCACTTCCCCCTTTCTATGCTAGGTGACCACATGTCCCGATTTTATAGGGATAGTCCCGATTTTGGGGTCTTTTTCTTATATAGGCTCCTATTATCCCCCACCCCCGTCCCGATTTTTCACATTTGATGTCTGGTCACCCTATTCTATGCCTCTCTTTCCCCATCTGCAAAATGGAGGTCACCATACCGGCCTACCTCACGGGAGGCGAAAAGGCGGACGAGAGCCTGGAGAGAAGCATGACTGTTTTGTCACAACAGGGTTCACACAGTGGGGGGGGACAAACTCCACAAACGCCTTTGAAGACAAGAGCAGGGCACTCGGATATCGCTCCGCAGCATAAAGTGCGACCCAGCTATTGCTTTCTAGAGAGGCATTCCCTGCATGGTACAAGTGCCTGCATGTCTGGGCCTGCTCGGCCCTACAGAGCCCTGACCAGTTATCTAGAGAGGCGGCAACTCCGAGGTCTCCCCTAAGGCAGCACCTCCTTTGCAAAGTACCTCAGCCACCCCCAGAACGAGCCCCCTTCCAGACACCTCACAAAGCCTCCCTCCCCACACCCAAGCAGGGGGTAGCAGGGACAGGGAGACGTTCCCCGTTGCAGCATTCAAAACCCTGACTCATGACCTGCACACAGACAGACAGCAAGATGGGGGACAGGGCCACGGCCACTTGCCTCAAAACGATCCAGTTTAGACTGACTCTCTTTCCTGGGGGAGGAACGGAGAGCCATGGCCCTGCCCCCAGTCCCGCCACTGATGTACCACTGCTCTTATTTATGAGAGACAAAAGGAAGCCCCAGAGAGACCTCACTTTTCTTTCCTGCCCTCTGTGCTCACCATTTCCCTGTTTGTTAATTCATTAGCACTCCGGGTCAGTTGCCCAGAACTAATCAATCCGAACTGGATTTTCCGCAGAGCTGGGTCTTTTCCACAAGCAACGTTGGATGCCTCCAAAGCCACGTATCTGGGTATCTCCCTTCCCTTCCCCCGGCACACACACCTGCCCCCAAAATAACACCCACTGTGCCCTTTCTGTGTATGCAACCTTGTTTACACACAAACTTTACCCAAACCTACATGGTTACCTACCTAAACACATACACAAATGAGCACGTTAGTCTGGAGATTCATGTAACTAAATTTGTTTTGTTTGGGACCCCTCCACCCCGAAAAAGCAAGAGCATGAAAAACATCGCAAACACGATGCATGGCTGAAAATTACGCATCTAATTAACGACTCGTTAGGACTGCGACTGTGTGACTAGACACAAAGTGTGTAATATACAGCCAGCCTATTTTCCTGTGTATGTGTGTGTTGTACAGGCATATACACAAACGTAGTTAGTTGCTAAAAAAAACACAGGATGCCCTCCGGAGTCAGAAGGGGAAGCAGTTATATTTTGGGGGGCGCTACCTCGGCGAGATGGAGGGAAAAGGAGGCGGTTTATATAACGTAATATATTGACGCTACTGATGGATCATATATTGCACGCAAGGCCTCTTTGAAACTGTCGCTCCAGCAAACACAGGCTCAAAGCCCACAGATGCAAAGTAGAAGCAAAACTATAAATTCAATTCTATCACAGGCCATTGACTTAAAAACTTAAACTGGAGTGCGAGGCAGGCGCGGGGCAGAAAGCGAGAGACCCAAGGGAGCCACTGGAAACCGAAAACTGTTGAATTATTTGGGGGTGGGGAGAGGAAGAGAGAGAATCCTGGGATTAAAAAAATAATAAGCCACTAACCAGAGGGGAAATGAGCCCCTCCATGCCAGGGTAAACACTGGGGAGGTAGGGGGAGGCAGCAGAGGGGGCCATGGAGATGCAATGTCCTTCCACAACCAAAGGACTCCAACCGGCCACCCCAGCTAACAGAGTGAAACCCACACACCCCCTTGTGTCACTAGCTTCCCTGGGGGGGGGGGGGGCTCAAACCCACTGGGGTGGGGAGAAGGGGCTGGGGGCAGTTCCACCTCCACATCCTCTCTAGTGTTCAAATGGGGCTGATCCCTTCCCAAGCCAGCCCCCTTCCCCCCCCCCCCCCCGGAGCTCAAGTTCCCAGGCAAAGTGGAAGGGCTGCCCCCAGGCAGCTGCAGCTTCGGGGAAGGGATTGGGGGGGGGGTTCTTCCCCCAAACTAATCTTAGGACAGCCCCACAGGACAAGCGAGCTCAGCTGGGGGGGGGGAGTGCTGGTAGAACCTCCTCCCCACGCAGAGCGATCAGCTGGGGGAAGTGGGGGGGGGCATGGGGGGGCCCTTCCCCGCGCAGAGCGATCAGCTGGGGGAAGTGGGGGGGGCATGGGGGGGGCCCTTCCCCGCGCAGAGCGATCAGCTGGGGGGGGGCCCTTCCCCGCGCAGAGCGATCAGCGGGGGGGGGAAGAGGAAATGGGGGGCCCCAAGGGGGGCAATGGCTACCAGCCCCCTCCCCGCAAAGAAAGACCCCCCCGGGCCGGGGAGGGGGGGGCGCTTACCTGCTCCGTGCTCCGGAGCGCTCGGGCGAGCTGGGGGTGCCGGAGCCGGGGGGGTGCCAGGGGCAGCAGGAATGCGGGGAGCGCGGCGGGCTCCGGAATCCGCGCACGGAGCCAGGCGCAGGGAAGGGAAAGTTTGTGCAAAGGGAGGAGCGGAAAGTTGGGAGTCAATCAGGAGGCAGCTGGGCTGGGCTGCGCCCTCCCCCTCCCTTCACATGGCCTCCAGCCCCGGCCAGGACCGGGACAGCCCCCTCCCCCCGGACCGGCTCCGCCAGCCGCAGGGAGGGGGCTGGGCGACTGGGGCGCCCGGACATGGGCTGGGAAGGGACGGGGCCCCCCTTGTTGGCTGGGGCAGGGAGACGGGTATTAGGGTTCCCCTCTGCTGGAAGCGGGGGTCCCCTTGTTGGAAGGGGCCTGGGGCAGGGGGGTCCCCCCGCTGGAAGGGGGCTGGGGCAGAGGGGGGGGTCCCCCTTGTTGGAAGGGGGCTGGGGCAGAGGGGGGGGTCTCCTTGTTGGAAGGGGGCTGGGGCAGAGGGGGGGGTCCCCTTGTTGGAAGGGGGCTGGGGCTGGGGGGTCCCCTTGTTGGAAGGGGGCTGGGGCAGAGAGGGGGTCCCGCCTTGTTGGAAGGGGGCTGGGGCAGAGAGGGGGTCCCGCCTTGTTGGAAGGGGGCTGGGGGGGTCCCCTTGTTGGAAGGGGGCTGGGGCTGGGGGGTCCCCTTGTTGGAAGGGGGCTGGGGCAGAGGGGGGTCCCCCTTGTTGGAAGGGGGCTGGGGCAGAGGGGGGGTCCCCCTTGTTGGAAGGGGGCTGGGGCTGGGGGGGTCCCCTTGTTGGAAGGGGGCTGGGGCAGAGGGGGGGTCCCCCTTGTTGGAATGGGGCTGGGGGGGTCCCCCTTGTTGGAAGGGGCTGGGGCAGAGGGGGGGTCCCCCTTGTTGGAAGGGGGCTGGGGCAGGGGGGTCCCCCTTGTTGGAAGGGACTGGGGCAGAGGGGGGGTCTCCCTTGTTGGAAGGGGGCTGGGGCAGAGGGGGGTCCCCCTTGTTGGAAGGGGGCTGGGGCAGAGGGGGGTCCCCCTTGTTGGAAGGGACTGGGGCAGAGGGGGGTCCCCCTTGTTGGAAGGGGGCTGGGGCAGAGGGGGGTCCCCCTTGTTGGAAGGGGGCTGGGGCAGAGGGGGGTCCCCCTTGTTGGAAGGGGGCTGGGGGGGTCCCCCCGGTGGAAGGCGCCGGGCTCACGGGGCGGGGAGGGTCAGATGGGAGTGACAGGGGGATACAAGCCCCCCCCCCCCGGCCTTGGGGGAGGGGCAGAGACCCGCCCTGCCAGCGGGAGAGGGGGAGGGGGAGGCGCAGGGCCGGCCATGGCAGCGCGCGCCAAGCCGCGAATCACAGCCTCGCACTGCGCGGCTGACGTCAGTCTTGGCGCGGCGCCCGGCCAGCGAGACGGGCTCGCTCCCCCGGCCAGGCCGGGCCGCGGGACTCCGCCTCCGCCGGCAGCGCCCCCTGGCGGAGCCCGGCTCCCCGGGAGGCCCTGGAATAAAGGCGCACGTGCTCAGGAGCCCGCCGCGCGGGGCAGCTCCCGCGGGGGCACGAGGGGCGGATCCTCCAAAACGTGCATTATTAGGTTGCAAGGTCTTTGTGCTGGACGTAGGGGCCCTGGGGGCACTGCCGCACCCCCTGCCTTGAAGTGGTTCCCATCCTATACAGGGTGTTGGGTCAATGGCTCTCAGCACCCCAACTCCTCCTCCACCCTGCACCTCTTTATTCTATTTGTACCCCCCTTAGTACAACGGGATCCAGACCAGCGCTCTCGCCCCTACCGCACTACAGCTAATAATTGTCACCCCTTTCCTTGCAGTTGGTAAGAAGTCACAGTTAAATGACAGCTCACAGACTGAGCATTTCAGGCCCCCATCTGTCACTTTCTAAGATTTGGGGTTTGCTTTTTAGTTTTCATTTTGCCCTTGTTTTATTCCAGTGATTCAGGACGAGATAAACACTACCAAAGCTTGTTAAGCTACAGCCCCCCCGCACATTCGGTATTCTAGCGCGATGAATAAAACAGCGTCAAACTCCCCTGTCCGTGGCATGTTCCTGGTGCAAAGCATTTAGCCCCAGCCGTGTAATAAAGTGGAGGCTTTGGTGCAAAGATCCTGCTGAACGCCTGTTAGTTGAGCAAAACTCCCATTGACTCGGCAACTGGCATGGACAGAATTAATTGATGTAGATAGTTTAGCCTGAATCAGGCATGAGCAAACTGTGGAGAAGTACAGGAATAAAGGCCTAATCTTTTAAAATTTAAGACCCTGAGGCATTTTATGCATGGGAGGAGCAATGAGACTATTTTTGTGTGTAAAGCTAAAACACATGCAGGAGTGATTGGGGCCTTATTTTGTTTACAGAATCAGATTGAAACTTCTGTGGTGTTTAGATCTGCCCCTTGTGGAGTGAGGCAAATTCAGAGTCAGTGGAGTCATGTGTCAGAAGTCCATAATACCTGCCCCCACTATGCCTCTCCCACTGGTGGGAAACAACCACTTCCATTTCCAAATTATAACATAAAAGTGCTGCAAGCAAGAAAGCCCTAAATAATATTTCCCGATGGCTGGAATATCTGAATATAGGCAAAGCACCAACCTGAGGTATTTTTTGTACAAATCCCAAACTTGTCCTGACCTGAGTCAATGATTTAAAAGACTGTATTTTAAGTCAGTAACAAAACATTGCCTTTCCTCTTAGTCCTGGTAGTTCGTGGCGAAGAGGAAGAGACTAATGATCCAGAAGACCAGAGTTCAAGATTGGCTGCCAGCGGATTCCTTTCCTCCACTAAGGATTTAAATGACAAAATATGTTAAAATAGACAAACCAGAGTAAACAAAACAAAAACACAGACACTTACATTTAGCCCTAGTTAAAAGTATTGGAGTGAGCTACCTGCTTGCTGCTAAAGAAGAGCAGGTACTACACGAACAGTGGCAGGACAAACTCGCTCACCCCGTGTACACAGTCCGAATTTCCTCCGCTCTACCCCAGTTTAACTCCATTTGTTCCAATGGCGTTCCTCCTCATTTACACCGCTGTGAGAGAACCAGGCCGCTCCCCAACCCGCCTCAGGCTTAGGGACCTGCTACCCCTGTGCATTCACATATTTCCATGCAGTGGAATAACTTCCCCCCCACCCCGTCATACTGAACCATTAACACGGGGAGTGCTGGATGGAATTGTGTGAGGACACGACCACACACAGGCCTTGTGGACCTCACACACCGCACAGTCAACCCCTGGAACTCCTTGCCGGAGGAGATTGTGAAGGCTAGGAATATAACGGTTTAAAAGAGAACTGGATAAATTCATGGAGGTTAAGTCCATTAATGGATATTAGCCAGGATGGGAAGGGATGGTGTCCCTTGTCTCGGTTTGTCAGAGGGGGGTGGTGGACGGCAGGAAAGAGATCACTTGATCATTACCCGTTAGGTTCACTCACTCCAGGGCACCTGACATTGGCCACTTGCAGTAGACAGGATACTGGGGTTGGATGGACCTTTAGTCTAACCCAGTACGGCCGTTCTTATGTCTCCTAGGAGCCACCGGGAGAGAGGTTTGGGCAGCGCAGGGGTAGAACTGAGGACCAAGATGGAGGCTGGGCAAAGCGATGAGAAAAGAGCCTTATTCATTGTCTATGGCCCACAGTAGGCTGAGATTGTGCAGTATCAGGACCCAGACACAGCGGCAGGCCAATCACAACCAACTTTGGAGGGGTGGGGGGCAGGCTGTGAGCATCAGACCTTGAACTCATCCCCTCCCGCTTACTGGTACCGCTGAAATTTGCCCGATAGGCAGAGCAGCTACTGGGGACTCCAACACCACTGTTCTGGGTGACCCTGTGCCCAACTGGCTAGAAGAGCAGGAGCCTTGATTAACCAACAGCTGGGAAGTAAAGGCTTTACCCTACTTTAGAGTGTAATTTTTTTCCCCACTTTCCCTTGCATGCAACTATCTTAGAGTTGTGAATCTAAAATGCATCTCCCTCCTGGTTCATTGGACAATCAGTGATGCTGTCCCTGCAGTGTGCTGGGTTTCTAATGGGCTAAGGAGGCCTGCAATGAACAGGGCTGTGAGAATTTCACTTTGGATGAAATTCAGCCCTGCGGAGAGCGTATGCTCCATACTTAAGCCCTCCTCGCACTCAGCACAGAAGCATCACTCATCTGCGTGATCTGTAAAACCCTTGAACAGAAAAAATGTTGTAGGCCTAAGCTAAGTTGATAAGGTCTCCAATTTTTTGATCTTTCTCTGGAGCAAACATTCCTTTCACCCCTCCCACCATCTTCGTGCATTGGTCTTTCTTCGCATCCATCGCACTCGCGGTAGCACAAAACAGGGTGCACATTTCAAATGCTCCAACCCTTAGTCTCCTCTGCCTTCTCAGGCAGTAACAGCCAGCGTAAACAAAGGACCAACTATCTGCTGCCCTACTAAATTGTTTTCATTTGTTCCGTGTGCTGCAGTTGGTTTCAGTTTTGATTATTTGGAACTGTAACCGAGTTTGTGGTTACTGGTATGTGCTTTAATTGTTGTTGTCTGCATGCATGTGTTGCTAGAATTGTGCGTGTTAAAGTAATTCTGAAAGGTGCACGTTGTTTATATACTGTGGGTTCTGTTTAGTTAGGTTTGTGTTGGCTCTCTGCGGTAGTGTTATAATAATTATTTAGGTTTTGTTGGGCTGGTATTTGGATTAGGTAAAACAATATTTTTCTGAGGATCAGAGACAATAATGGGCAAAGCTGAAAAGGTGCAGACATTTGATTTGGATGGTACACCTCCCCTCCCCCAACCCCCCCCCCCAAAAAAAAAAAACTCTAGGGAAATTTTTGGCCCCAGCCTTTTAATGAAACTTCGAAGCGTCCCCATTTCTGATGCACCAAATAGCACCAAACTGCTATTCTTAGTGTATTTTGCTTCTTCCGCTTCCATCTATGCTCAGGTAATCAAGAAGAGCATGAAGAAACCCACCCTGAGAAGGTATCCAGACCTTCTCCGGTCTCAGCAGAGGTTTGGTTCCAGTTTGGAGTCTGGGCTGAAGGGTCTTACTTCCTACACTTTGATTATCCCTCATCAGAGGCTGCAGGCCCGGAAAAACAGTGAATGTAATGGGGACAGAGCCTCAGATCTGGAGCAAAGGGCTCTGACCTGCCCAATGCCCCACCTTTTAACTACACAAGAGGTCCTCAGCTCTCACTGTGTAGTTGCAGGAGATAAGTCCTGGCTGGGCCCAGTTTGCCTGGTGGTGGTAGGATGAATTGTCCCAACCATCTCCTCCATGCTTAGGCCCCAACAAGGCATGAGGACAACCCGCTACATCCTGGTAGAGGGGGATGAACTACAAAACCCTATAGCGCCTCAGACACAGTCTGCAGGAGGCTCGGCCAGAGATCCCACCACCATTTAGAGCGGCTGAGATACATCGCACGCTAGGAAATAATACTGTAGAGGGCCAGCCGGCCTTGCGCTTCAGGGGTTGGGACCTGTGGACCCTACAAAGGCTTCTCCAGGGGTAACCCCCTTGCCCTGGACCCGAATGGCAAAAAGGACTCATATGGTTCCAATTCCCAGGGCTGAACCCCAGAGGGTGGCGGATAGCAGCCCCACTGCCCTTGAGAACATGGGTGGCCCTTGTGAAGGATGGCTGTTCCTTGGGAGTTCCTCTGAAGCACACTCTCGGTTTGTTTTTAATAATTTGTCTTTAAAAATCAGTCAGCTGGGCCCACAAACATGACTCTGCCTTAGTCATCGTCCTTATTACTCCACGACCCGGCACAACCGGGGCAGAAAGTCAGGCTCTGGTACCGACCTGCCTCTGACACCCCACGGCCACAGGGTAGGACGGGGTGGCTCAGGGCAGGCCGCTCTGCCCTCTGCGCTGTTCATCACCACTAGCTTATTCGTGGATTTGCTTAGGAGCCTGACCATGTCACCGCAGCCGAGTTGTCACCCCCCCCCCTCCCGCCGCCGCCAGAATGACAACGGCTGTCACCCTTTTCACTCCTTTAACAGTTAATAGGGACTCCCTTACTGCGTCAATTTACAGAGCGCCTTCCACCCCTCCCGCAATAGCTGCCTGCGTGATTCACTGGCGGACAACAGTCATCTGAGGCCCCACGGCACTTGGCAGCAGTTTAGGACAGGAAGTGAAGAATGGCATGGCAGCCAATTGAAGCAGAAAGGCGACTGTTCAGTAGGCAAGAGCTCGTTACCCAAATGAGCCCGGGTGTCTTGGCCAACCTTCAAACGTGCCTGCTCCTCCAGAGGACGCCCCGGAGGGCTGAAATGAGGAGTGGGCAGAAGGCTGTGGGGGCGAGGACTCTTCGGAGAGCCACTAATCAATCCCGAAGTCCTGACTCAGAAGGAAGAGCACCACCCCTGGTGAGTCAGGGCCAGCACTTCCTGGAGCACCTTGCATTTCCCCCTGGAGGTCTCCCCTCCGAGTAAGGGCCCAACCCGATCGTGCTCAACTTGGCAGGTGGAACCGGATCCCAGCCCGCGGTGGTGCGGCTGCACCTGCCCGGCCTGCTAGGCAGGGAGGCTAGAAAGAGGTGGGAGTGTTGGCAATTCCTATTCATCCAGTCAAGGTAACTCAAGGCCCGGGCTGGCTGTTAAAAGATTCCCCTCCCATTAGGCAGTAGGAGGGGGCTGGCTCTCAATTTTTCCATTGCGGAGCAGCCCGGCTGCGTTTACCTTCCACACACTTGATGCGGGTGATTTTACATTACTATGGCCTCGGCCGGTTGCTTCAATATTTGCACCCATTGGCACGATTCGGCTACTCAAAGCCAGTGGCTCCGGGGCCCTTCTCATTCAGAGAGGCCTGCAGGGAGGGAAGGAGGGAGATGACATACACCATGCAGAGGGGATTTGCAGTTCAAGGGTGGACTCCTTGGCTTGTAAGGAAAGGTTAACGACCCCCAAAGCATGGCCAGAGACTCCATTGCCCAGTATTTTATGCGGCACAGCGAGTGCCCAATGCCACCCCGTCCCCATGGCAGAGTTTTATATCCCGCTTGCGCTGCTATAAAAGACTATGCAAGACACAGGGCAATGGAGAATCAGGCAATGGGTGTCAGAAGCAAGGCGGTGGGGGGGATGACAGAGGGGCTTGAGCAGCCACACCTAGTGGTCAGAGCCAACGTCAAGAGCCAGTGGAATCCAAGGAGTTGCAGCCTAGGGTCTGAGCTGGGGCCGTTGGGAACCAGGATGGGAGCTGGGAACAGAGCAAGGAGCGGGGACAAGACTGGAAGTCTGGTAGCAGACAGCAGGGTCTGTGGTAGCAAAAAGCCAAGATCCTCCTTGTTGTACAGACAACTTACTGTGTCTCCTTCTAGCTGAAATAGTGTACATGGCCCCCTCAGGGGCTCCGGAGCTTCTCCGGTCAGGGGCCTGTGCGTGGTACCTTTAGTGGCACATATCCCAATACTTCAGTCACTAGGAGACCCAACGGGTGGTACTGGTGTTGTGGTGGGTGGGCTCAGGGCCTGCAGTCAGTCACAAGGGACCACTTCCCAATGGGTGCTTGGGGGAGATGGTCATGGGTGGGTCCACCTCTGCTCCTACAAAATCCAGGCCCGTTCTTTAGGACGCTTGCGGCCGGTGCTGGCTAGGAGCGCTTCGCAAGTACATACCAGACCAGCCTTCTCCATGAGCCTGCTGCATAGCTGGAGGCGGGAGTATTGCTCTCCAAGAATCCAAGGTATCTTCTGCCTGGAGAGGGAGGAATCACATTGGCTGGCCAGTGCATGTGAAGGACACTTAGCCTTGCACTCCATTGCTGGATCGGTTCTGGGGATAGGAAAGCACTCTAGTTCAGCACAAAGTTCAATTTCTTTTTAAATGAACAGAGACTCGTTCCCCTAGTTCTTCATTTATTGATCATTATCAGTACAAAAAAACGCCAAATTAAATGCCACCCACTTCATCTCCCCACCCCACCCCATCCCCGCATCTTTGTCAGTTAAACCGAACACTACAACATATAAAACAGAATCTAAAAAACTCAAATTATGTCCAAGGAACTTCCTGAAAGGATGAAGTCAGAGTAACCGCCGGATTCACCTGCTAAATATATAGAGGGAGCGATTCTGCTTTGTGGTCTGGGACCAGTGGCCAGTTGGGAACCACGCAGAGATGCCATGGAGACGAGCATACAAAAAGTACTCGAGTATTCTACAGTAACGATCCAACCCACCATAGCGTGAGAACTTCTCTGCAGTGCGTGGGGCCATCTCTTCCATCAGGGTGGAAGCGGAGGAAGACGGACCGGTGACGGGGTGATATCTGAACTGCAACACCCTAAGCAGTGGATGCGTATTTGCATTCAACGGCTCCACTTGGCTTCCTTCAGCACCACTCTCCAGATGTTACTACTGTTACCTGTGCACACCAGTCCAGCTGTTATTCACATCTGCAGAGTGATTCGTGGGTTCTCGCATGTCAGCACAGACCCCGTGTTGTAGGCAACACCCTGCCCAGCTCGGTCACTCCGAGTGGCCTAGGCTCAGGACAGCTCAGGGACATTGGGCTCCCCGGCGGGTTATTCACAGGCCAGCTTCCCATCAAAGCTGGACAGGGCAATGGCAAAAGCCTGCACAGCGCACATGGGGTAGTTGTAGTCCATGGTGAAAGCGTCGTCCGCCACGCGGCCGAACTGCATCACAATGTAGTCAGCTGAAAGAGAGGAGGTAAGAGGCCATCAGGGCAAACCTGCACCCGGACAGGTTCCTGGGCTGGACTGAGCGCCAAGGGTCAAAGCTCCACACCCTTGACCCAGGCAAGCAGCCAAAACTCTGGCTTAGGGGACTGCCCCCAAGGCTACGTGATCTGGGGCAGAGCCCAGAACACAGTTCAGATCTCCAGCAGTCTGGGTCCTCCCAGTCACTTTGAACCTCCTGAGCCGCATCAGTTTCCCCATAGTAACCCAGGGATAACTAAAGAGGCTTGATTCAGTGAAGCATGTAAAGGCTTTGAGATCCTCGACTAGGAGGGATCTTGCATCCAACGAAGTGGGTATTAGCCCACGAAAGCTTATGCTTCAAAACTTTATAGTTAGTCTTTAAGGTGCCACAGGACTCTTTGGTACCTCTGCTATTCCAGACTAACACGGCTACCTCTCTGATTCTAGGAGGGATCTGAATTTCTGTCCGCCCTGTTGCTCCAAGCAGCCCAGCCATGAGGAAGTCCATCCGGTGGCATTTCCAGCTCAGATCCCAGAGGCTGAAGTCGCCCCTCCAGGGGATCTGAAGGCCCAGGGGCTCGGCTGAACCCAAGTAGTTCGTCCATCGAAGGTGACCTTCCAAAGCAGCAATGCCGCTTGCGTAACTGCCCCGGGTCTGAATGCGAAGGTCCCACCCCTGCTGCCGGCTCCCAGGCGGTGGCCTAGCCAAGCACCGCGCCGCGGTGGCCTGAGAGACCGCGGGGCTCTGGCTCAAATGTCAAACCCGGAGGGGGCTGAGCTGGGGCAGAGCTCAGCCACCTGCTTGACAATAAGCGTTGCCATTTAATCAGCAGAACCAGCCTCTCAGCGCCGCTCCCTCACTGACAGGCGCCCCAAATACTGCCTCTCCCCAGGGGAAACGGGCCCCTTATTAGAATTCCTGACCTGACCGTCCTGAGCACGGCAGTGGCACGCCCCTAGCCTGTCCCGGGGCTTCCTTTTGTTACACCGGGGGGGGGGGGGAGCTGTAAAAATAACTGCCCCCCCCCCTCCCGACAGGTTCTTTCTGTCCTGTAATCCAACACTCTGGGCACCAACGTCCCCTGATTGGACGGGACAGGTGACAGGGAGCAGAGTCCCTCGCTGCTTTGCACGCTCCATAAAGCGCCTGAGCTGCCCTGGCTCAGATATTCGCAGGTGGTCTCGGCCACGAGCCTGGGGCACAGGGTGGGTGAAGCCCCCCAGCAGTCAGCTGTCAGAACTTGGAACCCTCTGACTGATCCCCAGGGGCCTTCCAAACCCAGCTGACTCATCCCGAAGCCAACCAAGTCAAATGTCATTCTGTCGCCTACTTACACCCAGGGGACAAATTTTCAAAAGGTCTCAACACACCCACCCACACCAACACCCCTGCCCCCAAATACTTCCTATAGTTTCTCCCTCTATGGTCGTACATGGGACATGGGGAGTTCAGATGCAATGGGTTCGAAACCAACCACAAAGCGTAACACCACCTAAGACTGGTGTAACCAGGCGCTCAGCTATTGGCATCAGTAGGGGCTGGGCTTACGCCAGGGCTGGATTTGGTCCGTGATCACATTGCTTATCGAATGGGTTTCGGGGGGGGGGCGGGGGGGCCACTCACGGCCTCGCGTGTCTCCCCTCCCCCTCCTCAGGGCCTGGCCCCGGTTGGGGCCCTGGTGGGGTGACCCACTCCCGGACTTCTGGACAGCTTCGTCCTAGGGCCTCATTCTAGGTATTCACCCAGTGACTGGAGCACGGCAGGGCAGAACCCTGGTTTGAAGCCAGGAGGAGAACAGCGTCTTCCAGGCTCCGGCAAAACTTGGACAGGGCTCCCCCGTCCACCAGCCCCGGTCCCCTCACACCATCTGCCTGGCCCTCTGGCTCCCCCTGCTGCGCCATTCCAGCCCCATCCACACACAGCACGAATCTGGCCCGCCCTGGGCACAGAGCCGTGAGCTGCAAGGCTCCAAAGGGGGACCCGTCTGCTTGCCCCATGGCTCCCTCGGTGAGAACCTGCACCAGGACTCCTCTCTGATCAAATGGGCTGCAAGTTTCCAAGCCGGGAACCAGACCTCTCCAGCTGCAAAGCCCACCACTCCGCCTGCTGGGACGGTTCCTTCCCCCCGTTGTAAAGATTCTGCCCCCGCCACCATAAAACCTAAGCCGGAGAGAAGGCGCGCGAGCCCTCCTGACTAACTCCCCTGGCCTAGCTTGCTCAGGGAATCGCCCGCTGCTCCCTGACCGGGGGATCGACTTTCCCTACAGACGTACGGTCGTTGCTGTGCACGATCTGGAAGTTCTTGACGGAGGCATGGGTGACTCTGCCGTGGAAGTTCAGGACGTAAGACTGGGTCTCGTCGTTCCACACCGGGGCCTTGTTGTGCAGCTCGATCAGGTTGTCCATGTTCTTGTTCTGCCACCTCGGCAGAAGCCCGTCGTTATCCTGGGACCAGCGAGAACACATGCTCAGGAGGCAGCGCGAGCATCCTTCTACTCCTAGGAGTCCCTTCAAATATTTCCCGGGGTGTGCAGGGTCTGGATGAGGTTGTGTACCCTCTGTGCACGCCCGTGTGTACTCCTGACATCAAGAGCAGCTGGCCATGGAGATCCAAGGTGGTATATGGCCCCATGCATCCAATGTGTGTGTCTGGACCTTCTATGCCCCTTGAAATTATCCCCATGCTGTAGGCCTCTGCCACTCTGTTGTAGTTCTTATACCGTGCCTGCATCTGAGTGCCTGGGCGGGGAACTATCACCTCCCCTTGGGATTGCTAAGACATGGGCTATGCCACGGAGAAAAGGGGGCCCTGCCCCCAGCATTGCTGGCCGGGGCGCCGACTTACGTTTCGGGGCCGGATTGGCACCCGCTCGTTGTCCGAATTCATTCCGGGGACGATCACCGTCATCTTCCGGGGTCCTTTGAACCCTAAGACGTTTGTCTCCTGCAACAGAAACCCTGGCAGTCTCATCAGTACGTCACCGAACGGGACCAAACATACCACTCCAAGGCTTAGCAGCTGTTTCCGGACCCACTGGTACCAGCAGTGTGCGTCCAGGACTCCCTGTTGTGCTCCCCAGCTCCCATCCAGATGGGCTTGCAGCGTGACTGAGATGTGGATGGGGAAGCTCACCTGCCCAGTGGATCAACAGAGACCCCCCGGCTTTCCAGGACAGCCGCGTCGACTGGCAACGGATCCAGGAATCGTTCAGTCTAGCCCAGACCGCAACGGGCACAGGAGTCCGAGACCGTGGGATGCAGCCCGGCGAGCGCGGCTCTCTACCGGGGGAAGGTGGAAGGAGCCTACGCCTGGTACTTACATACACGACGGCTGACAGCTCCTGCCGCACATTCGACCAGTCGGCGTTCGCTCTGTCGGGGTTCACCCCGTTATCAAACACGGTGAACTTAGTCCCCATTAAATTGGATCTACAATGAAAGGCAGAAATCAGGCTGAGGACCCGGGAGTAGGTGTATGTGGCACCGTCACCCCTCTTCTGATCCTCTATTGGACCTTCCTTAGGTTACCCTCTTCACTGCTCTGAAAGGGGTCTCCGGGGCACCACGGTATCTCAGCAGATGCCTCCCAGCAGCACAATCAAAGGGAGGAAACAGGAAGGAGGGGGTCTTGGAAGTGGTCCCCAAAAGCCCAGATCTCTGCGCAGGGAGTCAGAGGAGCAGCTCTCCTCCGCCAAAGTCTGTCAAGGACAGTCACTGACAAGCACCTGAATCATGGAGAGGTGGGAGGGACATAGGGTTGTATCCTGCACCGGGAGCAACCTGCACCAGGCCTGGGTCTGGATGGCCACATGAAAACTCCAAGGCATGGAACTACTCCCTAGCTTCCTCCAGACTCAGCTGCCCCTTCCACCCGGCTCCCTCGATCCATCGCACCCAGCAGTTGGCCTCACACATTTGTGTAGGCGGCTGGATTGCCAAGTGGGGCTGGATCCAGGCACAGAGGGGACATGGTGGGCCCCAATGACGCGTTTCACCAGTGCAGCAACTGAGCTGGTCTCCGAATTGAGTCACCCCGGATTCCTTTATACCAGGGTTGTCGTGCTCGGAGGGGCATTGTCAGCAAGATTCTGGATAGGCGCCTGCTACACACAACTGAGCAGAAACACACATTCTGCAGCGGGAGACTAGCCAGTCTGTGGGGGATTCCTGTGGTCCCCGCACTCCTTATAAGTAGGGGGTTGTCCGTTCAAAGAAATTGCGCCGGTTCAACTTGAAAGGGTTTAAAAAGGGGACGCAAAGTCTCGCGTGGACACTCTTATACGGGTTTAAACTGCTTCTCTCTGTGGCTTGCACCTGCAAAGTCGCCCACTCATGCAAACCCGACGTAAGAAGACATTGACCGAAGAGAGTCCACACACAGAGTTGCACGGGTAGAACGAAGCCAGTTTACAATCACACCTTTAGGTCAACTGGTGCAACTCTGCATGTAGAGCAGGTCTTGGCTCCCTGGGCAGCTCTGTGCTTAGCCTCTGCCTGAGACACACCCCTCCCCCTACCTCCTGCTCCAACAGACCACAGGGAACTCCCCTGGCCTGCAGTGAAGGCTGCTGGGAGTGCAGGACTCCACCCTGCTGAAAGCACCATCAAGAGGCGACCTCTCTCCCCTTCAGAAAGAACCAGACGAGCCAGTTCTCCCCTCCCTGCCCCCCAGCGCCAGTCCGGAAGCCAGATCTAGTAACAGGAGGCTCTGGCTCCAGCCAGAAAAGCTGTGACCCCCAGCTACAAAGTCAGGGGGACTCAACTGGGCCGCAGTGGGAAGCAACAACCTAAACAAATTTGCGCACCCTTTTCAGCTCCTTGTTGTGTTTCCACAGCACTGATCATCTTGGGTCCCCGCCCTTCAATGGTGCGGGACTCACTCCTCCATCTGAGGGATTCAGTGCAAGACCTGTTCTCCCTGCCCCACGTCCCTGGGGGACACGTTCTCCCCACATCAGCCATGGAAGGGCCGGTTTCCACCCAAAGTGCAGTATCGGTGAGGGACAGGCACTGTGGGTAGTCAGCCAACCAGTCCGAATGGAGCAGTTTGGGTCACATCTCCATGCAGGAAGGAGGGTATGTACACGGGGAAACCACACCTGAGCCTGGGGAATGAGGCGGAAGGATCGCCCCTTGCCTGCTGTCTCCGGGTAGTGTCTACATCAATTTAGTGCCAATGAAAGGAGGCAGATGGACAGTCCTGGGGACTGGAGTCCTCCCTGTATCCCTGCAGCAGAGAGGGACAGGGCTGGCTGCTCTCACGCTGCACCCACCATGGGCCCATCCCGCTCTGGACGGACCCCTCTAGGGCCGACATACGAGTTCAGTCCCACTGGCCCAGACTGTCCCTGGATGCTCCCCGGAGGCTGCCAGCCAGGGGGCTGATTAGCGTCCATCTTGAAGGTATTTTTCGTGAGATGAAGAACGGTCCCGGGGCACGGGATCGGGGCCCACCAAATCACTGCACGCAGGCCACCGTTTGCTAACCCAGGCAGGAGGAGACCTAGGCTGGCACCATTCCAGAGGCACAGGGCAGAAGCTCACGCCCCGGCACGGTCACCTGCCGGGAATTTGCTCTGGACTCATGGAAATGGGGGATTTGGCCCAGTGCCGCCGCTTTTCTCATACCGCAGCTTCCCAATGAAGTTCTCTCCGCCTCGGGACAAATCCGTGGGATCGATGGAAATCAGGTAGTTGGAGGTCTTGCACTTTTTCCGCTTCCGACCAGCCAGCAGGAAGACCTGTCGGAGAGGGGGAGATGGGGGCTGGATGACCGGGGCTGAGCGGGGGATGGTCAGTTGTTGCAACTCACGGTAAGTAAGACTGAAGCCGCACACCCTGAAGGTCTACCAGGCACAAAACACACACTCCAGCTGCTTGTTAACAGGCTGCTGGGAATACAGGACGCGGTAAATACAGAGCTCAGTCCAAGGCCACTGTCCCGATATGCAAAGCCCTCTTGGCGACTGGCCTGAGCTACCATAGAGAACGCCTGTCTCTGTCTCCATGAGCACCACCGCCTGTGACAGCTGCCGTCCCTGGAACAATGGAACTGAACACCTAGGAGAAGCTTGGAGCGCAGGAGGCAGCTTTTCGCAGGAGCTGGGCCTAGACCCACTGCCACAAGAGATGGGAATGACTGGGGAGGTCACCGTGTTCCAGACCAACCGCTAGACTCACGCCTGGGACTTTGATTTCCATGGATCCTTGCCTTCCTCGGGGGTCTGGGGATGGTGGCGCTAGGCCTGTTGGGACATTCTGGCTTGTGCAATAGGACAGGCATGTGAGGGCCAGTTTTGTGACATTTACAGCAGAACTCCATGAGGGTCACCCAACGTCACCGGGCTGTGATCACGCTGACATCTTACGGGTCTCCCAAATGGGAACACTCTCAAAGACAGTGGCTAAGTGGTGACCCTACCTGGGGAGTTCGGTTCTGTGCCGGGCCTTGTATTCACACACTGGGGATGGCTACGCTGCAAAGAAAAACCCATGGTGCAGCGCCTCAGAGCCCACATCGACTGACTTGGGCTCTCAGGATGTGTCTACGCAAGGTACGCGAGGTGGGAGGGTCCCAAAGTCCACACCGCAATGGGACAGCCTCCCACCTCGCATGCCCTGGGATCCCCAGACATCCCGAGCCCAAGTCACTGGCCAGGTGGGGGTTTCCCTTTGCAGTGTAGATGTATTCCCTGTGGCTAGAGCTTCCTAACATCAGAATCGCATGGGATGTAATGAAAACTATTCCCCACTGAGCTCTCTCCCTGAGGAAGGGGTTTACCCCACTCGCAGTCTATCAAGCTACGACTTCATTTCACTGCTTACCTTTTTCTCATTGTCCAGGTGCAGGTAATATGTAGGGTAGAGGCCCCGGTCCATCCCCTTCTTGTCTCGAGTGACCCGACACTTGATGGTCACCCCCTGAGGAGCCGGCCGCAGCACGAAGTCCTCCAGGTTGTCCACTTCGATGATCGGGGACGGCGGCCTCTCCTCCTTCTGCGGCCCGGCACCCAGAACGGAAAGGGGAGAAGGCTTTAGGGAGGGCGCGTTCCAGGCACCCGCTGCTCCAGGGCTTTCCAGAGAGAAAGCGTCAGCAGCCAGAAACACATTCACCACCGCGGGACATGTGCCCGGCCGCACCTTTCCCTTCCCTTCCAGTCACAGAGCTGCTCCCTGGGCCATATTCCTCATCTCCCCAGGGACCAGGTCTCCCTTCTCTGGACTCAGTCCCCCCAGCCACCGCGGGAACCTGCCGGGGCGACCCCCTGCCCCCAGCCACCGCGGGAACCTGCCGGGGCGACCCCCTGCCCCCAGCCACCGCGGGAACCTGCCGGGGCGACCCCCTGCCCCCAGCCACCGCGGGAACCTGCCGGGGCGACCCCCTGCCCCCAGCCACCGCGGGAACCTGCTGGGGCGACCCCCTGCCCCCAGCCACCGCGGGAACCTGCCGGGGCGACCCCCTGCCCCCAGCCACCGCGGGAACCTGCCGGGGCGACCCCCTGCCCCCAGCCACCGCGGGAACCTGCCGGGGCCACTGTAGACAGCCCCACTCTTCACTCTTTCTGAGGCCCTGCTCTGCCCATCCTCCCGACCTCCTTCAGGATTTAATTCCAGAAAGCTGCCGCGACTGCCCCTGGACTTGGCTCCTCCGTTCCCTGCGCTGCCCGTTCGCCCTGGACGTGCCGGCCTTTTACCTTCTTGGACTTCTTCCCTTTCCCTTTCTTGTTGGAGTTCTTCTGAGGGCTCTCCGCGGCCTCTCCCTCGCTCCCCTCTCCGGCGGCTTTGGGGAGAGCTGCAGACAAACGCACACAATGGGCATCGCCCGTGCTGCTGCCCAGACTCCGCCAGCCCAGCGGGACGGCAGGCGGAGGGCGCCAGCGGATTGATTTACAGAGACAGCAGCCAACCTCAGCACAGCCTGCCCGGGAGCAGAGCATTTTAAACGACTCACACAGCCAACCGGCAGTGGCAGGTGAGGTGACAGGTACCCTGCCAGCACGGGGGTGGTGGTGAGGGATCCTAACTCAATCACCTCCCCCCTTGAGGCGCTGGCCTGGACTAGCAGCGACTGTGGCATCAGTGCACAAGGCAAGTCAAAGGATACGGCTGATTCCAGCAGGGGGGCAACACCTCCTCCTCCTCTAGAGCCCAAATCCATGGCCCACAAGGATACCCCCACCTGGCGAAGAGGGAAGAGTTTGTAGCCCAGTATCTGTCCACGCGCTGGCCCTGAGCGAAGGGACTTGTACCCTTCTGTGCCCAAAGCCCACCATGGCACATGCCCTGCTCAGGAAGTGCCCACCTTTCTTTTTGGTCTTCTTCTCTTTGTGGCTGTCGCCTCCTGCCTGGAACATGGAAGCTGTGTCCTTTTTCGTGTTGGGTTTGATTGGCTTGGTGCTGGAATCCGAGTCATCTTCCGCCTCGCTGTTCGTGAGCACTGGAGCTACGGGGGGGGAGACACGGGCACAGAGGAATCAGTTGATAGAGGGGCTACCGGATTCCGGTGCCCTTGCTCGTGTCTTTCGTCGGAGGATCTCAAAGGCATTGAGAGATGTGAGATAAGGAACTGAAGATGGGGCCCATACACATCTGTCACGACAGGGGAATATTTTGCTCAGGAGAAGGGAATCACTGAGGGTGGGATTTGGCCAAGATCTGGCTAGTGGCAGTCAAAAAAGCGAACATCATGTTGGGAATCATTGAGAGAGAGGTAATAAGACAGAAAATATCATGTTGCCTCTCTATAAATCCAGGGTACGCCCACATCTTGAATACTGCATGCAGATGTGGTTGCCCCATCTCAAAAAAGATCTACTGGAATTGGAAAAGGTTGAGAAAAGGGCAACAAAAATTATTAGGGGTATGGAGCAGCTTCTGTATGAGGAGGGATTAATAAGACTGGGACTTTTCAGCTTGGAAACAGGACGACTAAGGGGGGATATGTGAGAAGTCTCTAAAATCATGACTGGTGTGGAGAAAGTAGATAAGGAAGGGTTATTTATGCCTTCTAATAACACAAGAACTAGGGGTCACCAAATGAAATTAATAGGCAGTAGATTTAAAATAAACAAAAGGAAGTATTTCTTCGCAAAACACACAGTCAACCTGTGGAACTCCTTGCCAGAGGATGTTGTGAAGGCCAAGACTATAACAGGGTTCAGAAAAGAACTAGATAAATTCATGAGGACAGGTCCATCAGTGGGTATTAGGCAGGATGGGCGGGAACAGTGTCCCTAACCTCTGTTTGACAGAAGCTGGGAATGGGCGACCGGGGGATGGATCACTTGATGACTCCCTGTTCTGTTCATTTCCTCTGGGGCACCTGGCACTGGCTACTGTTGGAAGGACCTGGGCTGGATGGACCTTTGGTCTGACCCAGTAGGGCCGTTTTCATGTTCTTATGTAGCACCTGCCCTCTTCAGAGGGGTGCCATGGGTCTATACTGATCGCAGGGGCCACATCCAAATGTCGTACAGCCACATGCCCGGGGAACCGGGTCCGCACTGAGGCAGGGCAGGCGCTTCCCCTGCTGAAGCATCACCAGAGTCTTCCTGGCAAGTCTCCCATCCAAGTACTGACCAGCCAGTCCTAGCCATACCCCAAGGGCTCCCATGGTACCCGCGGTGACTCCTCAGGCGCCTGTTGACGAGAGCTCTGGGGGCACAGGGGATGTTTGGGCAGCTGTCGCCCTTCACCTTTCTTTTTGCCTTTTCTCTCCTTCTTGTCCCCGCTCACTTGGAACATGGACATCGGCTCCTTCTTCGGGGGCTTGGCAGCTCGGGGCTTGGCATCGCACTCACTTTGGTCTCCTACTGGGACCGAGAAAGAAGCCAGTGAGAGAGCGGGAAGAGAGGGAAACAGGGGTGAGTGTGACTGGAACCAGCGTGAGGACAGGAGGGGAGAGAAAGGGCAGCAAGCAGGGAGGAGTGGGGACAAGCCAGGGGAAAGAGAAGAGGGACGGGGAGGAATGGGGAAAGCCAGGTGTGTGGAGGGGAGAGGGAACAAGGGGCAGGGAGGAGACGAGAGCGCTAAGGGGGACACAGGGACGGGACTTCAGGGCCTCGGGAGATGCAGACACAGAAGAGGCCCCGGCCTTCCGCTGCCCTTTTCCCTCAGGCACTTCCCATGGGGCTTGGGGCCTCAGCTGCTCCCTGCTCATTCCTGGCCTGGGTGTTCACCTCAGTCCTGCCGACTTCCCTAATAACCTCAGGCTGGGGCTTCCCTGAGGCCAGCCCCGAGCCTTGGCTCCCCCTGGATCAGAGCTGCCCTCTCCATGCCCTGCCTGTGTGCCAGGCCCCCCATCTCCTCCTCTCTAGCCGCGTGGCTGCCATAACACCCGGCCTCAGCCTGCTCCACTGACCCAGGGCGGGAGAGAGATTCCCGTTTGGCCCCTTTGGGAGAAAGCTAATTGGAAGACAACGGTGAGAACCCCCTGCCAGGCAGCGGAGGGGCTCTCCACAGCCATACGCCGGCGTCCCCAGCCAGGAACTTGGCCTCCGTCTGGGAGAAGCGAATCTCCCGTGGTCTAGGGTGCTTGATTGGAAAGAGCCTCCTCTGCCCCTCCACGCACTGCGGTGGATCCTCAGGCTTCGGGAGCTCAGCTCTCCGAATGACTCTGAAGGCCGAGGTCCATCCGACTCCCGGGCTGTCTGTTCGCAAGGAGGAGGCGGAGGAGGGATCCCAAAGCCAGGCAGAGAAACACCAGCTCCAGGCCAGCTGCCTCAGTTGGCAGGGAAATGGAAATATGCAGCCAAAGGATCCTTCCACGCCTGTCCCCTGTCCACACACAGATCCCCGGAGACAGAGGCTACCTCCGTTGGCCTGGCCTCCCCATAGCACCTCACGCCCTAGGACAGGGCGGGCTACGGTCCCCATCGCACGGAGCGGGGACTGAGGCTTGTAAGGGGAGTGACTTACCCAAGGCCACACCCGGAGTCTGCAGGGAACAGGGAATTGACCCAGCTCCCCCTAGTCCTAGTCTAGCGCCCTCACCGCTGGAGCATCCTTCCTCTCACTCACTCCCGGGGTTCACCGCCACACGCCAGTCCTTGCCCGGGGCTCCAGCTGCTGACCTTTCGGCTTGGGTTTTCTCTCCCTGCTTTCTCCAGCTGGGACTTCTTTGGGGGACTTCTTTTTTGGCTTTTTCGGTGGGTCACCATTCTCCGTCTCCTCCGCGTCCTCCTCCTCAGAGTCCTCTGGATGTTTTGGGGGGCAGGGAGCGGGGAGGAGAAGAAAAACAGCCACAGCCACGTTAATAAGGGACTGTGGCAACGGCTCCACCGGCCCTGTTAAGAGGAACTCTTTCCACTGCTGGGGATGGGCTCCCCCCCCCCCCACCCCCAGCGCTACCCCTGCCATACCCCTGCTTGCACCTCACCCATCCCTGCTGGGGCTCAAACCAAATTTGATCACAAATCCTGGAAAACTGGTTTCTAACCGGCTTGGCCCGCCAGTGTAAACAGGATCAATCCAGGTGCGAAGAAAGCGTAAACGGGTGCTTAAAAGCCTAGGTAGGAACCTCCAGTCCGGAGGGCTGCTGTGACGTCACTGGGCCCACACTGGGAACCTTCCCTCCCCAATTCAAATCGCTCTGAGAACCAGTTTGGGCAGCCTGGGGCCTGGCCTCCACTACACCAGCTGAACCAGTTTCAAACCTGGTTGGAAATGCCGGGGTGTTTCCTCCAGTGTAGATCAGGCTCTAGAGCTTTTCACCCCAGGAGTCCCCCCCCCCCACACACACACACCCCGTAGGAAACAGCAGGTGGAAAAGTAAAGGCCACTGTATTTGTGTGCAGGAGTGAGAGAGTTTGTGGGGCAGGTCAGGGGTGGAGGGGTGTGGTACAAGGCTGCCACCTAGTGACGGTCTTGCCTCCTGGGCTTTTCCTTGGAGTGGGGAGTCCTTTCCTCTATCCCTCCCCTCCTCCCTCCCTCCCCCGGAGAGACAGTCACAAGGAATGGGGCAATTGCCCAGAGACCCCCACCAATGAGCAGGCGCTGGTAGGTCAGGGGTGGGGGTGTATTTGTCTGGAAAATGGATCTGGTGTGCATTAGAGGACAGGCCTTCGAATCAAGAACAGCAGCCGCGTTTAGTCTGTATCCGTAAAGAAAGCGAGGAATACTTGTAGCACCTTAGAGACTAAATAAACTAGTTCGGCTCTAAGGTGCTACAAGTATTCCTAGGCCTTAGAATGGGGCCCCAAATTGCAACAGCCACCCGCGCCCGTTCCGTGCAGCTGTCCTCTGAAAACAGACGGGCGTGACTCACCCTCCGTGGGAGCTGGGGACTTTCCCAGGACAGGGCCTTTCAGTGCCTTTTAGGGGGGTCAGTTCTCCAGCAGCGCCAGGAGCGTTTTCAAGGAGGCTTCCGACGGGTTTGGATCGAAAGTGCTCGGCACGTGTTGGAAGGCTGGGTTTGGACAGGGACACACGGTGCCGTTTTGTGTTTGGATGGCGATTGTGTCGCAGTGTGATTTTGGGATTGTGGGATCTGTGCAGGGCTGTGTGCTGGATTGTGAATGCCGTGTGTGTGTGTGTGTGTGTGTGTGTGTGTGTGTGTGTGTGTGTGTGTGTGTGTGTGTGTGTGTGTGTGGACTGCATTTGCATGGCATAGCTATATTTGGATCGGGTTGTGTGTGCGTGCAAGGCAGTGTGTTCGATTGGGAGCACAATGCCAGCGTGTGAGGGTTGTGTTTGGCCAGGGCGCGGGGTGTAACTGCGTTTGGATTGCCGTGGTGATGTGAGGGTGAGCGTGCACACCTGGCTGGGTTGTTTGGGCTGCGAGTGCAAAGCGAGTGTGCGTGGCTGGATTGGGACACAGGCCGGAGCCTGTGGCCTGTATGCTGGTGTGTGACCGGTTGTGGCTGTGTGCTAGGATCGGGTGTAGCAGACGTGACTGTGTCCAACATGCATTAGAGACCTCCTGGGTGGAAGGGGCCCGACGCCTTCTTACCCTGCTTCTTTTTCGAGGCTTTGGCTGCACTGAGACGTGCCGTGGGACTTTCCTTCTTCTTCCGGGGCTCTTTGGTGGGTTTGGGGCAGGGCTGCTTCGCGCTCTCCTCCTCCAGTTTCTCCTCTTTCTTCTTCCTCAGTTTCCTGACAGCTGCATGCAGCGAGAGCAGCCAGAGTGAGGAGAGAAACACAGACCGGGACAGGCGGGGAGCCGGCAGTGGGGGTGGAACGGCACTTACCCCCTAGCGCACTGCAGGAGGGGAGAAGCGGATGGGGGTGCGTCTCTCCAGGGAACGATGGGGGGAAGGGGGGGCGTTTGTCTCTGGGAGGCCCCCAGATGATCTTCCGAAGGGGAGGATCAGAGTGGGGAGGGGAGGCGTACAGGTGTTGGCAGGGAGAGCACATATATGGGATCCCCTATATTTAGGGCCTTGTACGGGCATACAGGTGGGGCTGGCCCTGGGTCCAAACACCCTTTGCGGGGTCACTCCCAGAGCACAGGCCTGTGTCCTGGAGGCTTAGGCAGTGTGCTAGGCTAAATGCCAGGAGCTGCCTTGTTCTGGGAACAAACCCTGGGCTTTGCTGGCCGCTCCTGCGCTGCCGGGGAGAAGAAGAAGGGCAGGAAGCCGGCACAGAAGGGTAAGTGGTTCAGTGAATGCACGGCCGGGAGGGCAGCAGGTGTGGGCTGCGTTTGCGTGTGTGATTCAGAGCCCTCCCCCATTTCTCATCACCCCTCTGCGCAGCTCCCACGGGCTGCCTGTCCCGGGCCGAGCCGCTCGCGTCTCTTACTCTGAGAGGAGGCACTGGGCTCCTCTGCGGGGTTCTGCTTCTCCAACCTCTTCACTTTCGATTTCTTGGGCTTGGCTTCCAGCGTGGGCTCCTGGCGCTTCTTCTTCTGCTTCTGCCCCGGCAGGAGGCGCTGGATGGAGGGACGCATCATTTACAGGTGGATGAAAACCCAGTAACAGAGCCCCGGCCCGCCAGACCCTACAGTTCACAGACACGATCCAGTGCACTTGCACAGGGGTAGAGTCTGCATAACTGCTTCCCGGGCCAAGTGGGTCCCCACAGATCCTCAGGGAGGAGGGGCAGGGTGATAGGAGGCGATAGGAAGAAGCAAGAAGGCCACAGTGGGCAGAACAGACAGAGGCTGGAGTGGGCACAGGCAGGGAGCAGTCAGGAGAGAAGGGATGTGCAGGGAGGGGAAAGTGAGGCGAGATTTCTAGGCGGGAAGGGAGCTGCCAGGTGAGAATGAGTAGAACCATGTACCATGACAGCAGGAGGTAGGCAGGCAGGAGAGGGGCAAAGAGTCCAATACAGAGACAGAGGGAGAACGAAGGAGATAAAGGGGAAAATCAGTCTGGCCCAATCTGTTCAGTATTTGGATCTTGTTCACTACCAACCTGCCCTGACTTGGACTGGCAGAAACCATCCCTAGGGCATTACTATTCCCCCGGGCTACTCAGCCACCTCTGTGCTCTTTCCTTGTCTCGCTCAACCTGCTCCAGCTGCGGTTGTGTTGTTTTTGTGGATGGGTGGCGGTTGTTTTTAAAAACAATCCAAAGATCTCCTTCCAAGAACTCCTTGTGCCTCGGGGAAACAGCTTCAAAGGACAAAAGACAAATCGTCTGGGGCCATGTTCTTCTGACGATTTCTCCTGCCAACGTCATTTTTGGAAGCAGAATTCCCAAGAAGCCATCCTCCCGCTGAACTTTGTGCGTTGCCCGCAAGTTTTTCCAGCGCCTGGGTGGGTTCTGCTTCTTCCACAGTCTTCAGGTCGGAGTTTGCCCCCCAATCTGCTCTGCTGGAGAATGGAATTCCTGAGACGGCAGCATCCGTCGGCTAGAGGAGCAGGCCAATCAGCCGTAGGAGTCATTGCCTCCAGCTCCAGAACCAGACTTTCCTAAAAGCTAACAATCTTCCTTGCAGCAGATTACGCCCCTTACTTCTTGTTCTGCCTTCAGTGGACGTGGAAAACAATTGCTCCCCGTCCTGTTTATAACAGCCCTTAGCATATTTGAAGACCGTTACCAGGTCCCCCCCTTCAGTCTTCTTTTCTCAGGGCTAAACATGCCTGTTTTTTTAAACCGTTCCTCACAGATCAGGTTTTCTAAACCTTCTGTCGCTCTCCTCTGGACTCTCTTCAATTTGTCCACATCTTCCTGGACGTGCGGCATGGAGAACCGGCCCCGGGACGGCAGCCGAGGCCTCGCCAGTGCCGTGGGATAGCTGTAACGCTGCATACTCTTGATATCCACGTAAACAACCCATCCCTTCTCTGAGCAGAGGCGGAGGGATTCATCGCAGGTGCAGAGAGGAGTGGGAGTGATAAGGAATCAGAGATCTCACAGCGGTTCCTAGTGGGCGGGAGTCCACAGCTTAACACACAGCAGGTGGCCCCGGTTTGACGGCCCGCTCAGCAGAGAAGCCAAGGAATAAATGGATTTCGCTCCCCTCCGCCATCCCTCCAGACACACACAGGAACCTCAGTGGTGGAAGTTTGCAACTCTAGGACCCATTCTGTAGCCTACTCTGGGCCTAAAGGGAGGGTTTCGGTCTGCAGGGCTGGCAATCCATTTGCTTTAAAATAAAAATCCCAACAGGTGAAGGGGACCAGGGGGTTTAGCCACCCGTACCATTGAAATGTGTCTAAGTCCCCGTGTCAGCACTGGACCTCTCAGCCCAGCAGCTGAAAGCTTCTGAGGGGAGAATTTGCCTCATGTCCAGTGGCTCTCTCCCTCGTCAAGAAAAGAAACAGGCCCAAGCCTAAACCCGGCTCCAAACCTCGCCCAGCTCCCGGGGAGGCCTGGTTCCGGATGGAAAAGCTCAGGCCCGTCTCTAGCCAAACAACACAATGACAGCGCAGGGATGGGCGGGCTGAGAGACACTTACTCATGTCAGTCTGTATTGCATCCCTCACAGTAGTATCTGGGTGCGTTCCCAGAACAAAACCAAACCAGCGCTGCCCCCAAAGACAAGCCAGTCCCTGCCTCTGCACTGCACCTGGTAGCAAAATAATACTGGTGTGTGAAGCACGCACGAGATGCATGTCTGGGCACCCCTCCGGTGGCACAAATTGACAGTTTTGGGGAACCAACAGGGCTTGACCGCCGGAGGGCGGACGGGGGAGACTCTTTGGAGAAGGGACTGTTCTGACTTTCATTCTCATCGCAGGCCTGCTGTCTCTTTGCTCATCTGCTTATCGCAGCACTAATAAGATTCCTGCCCTTCTGTCTTGCCCCAGCTCCTTACAGACAGCTTCCCCTTCCAACACAGACATTACTCCACGCATGTGATTAAATGAAGAGTTAACGGGCCTACAGATGTGGTTGCTCCATCTCATAAATATGTATATATTGGAATTGGAAAAGGTTCAGAAAAAGGGCAACAAAAATGTTTAGGGGTATAGAATGGCTTCCCTAGGAGGAGAGAGACCAAGACTTTTCATCTTGGAAAAGAGACGACTAAGGGGGGGGAGGGGGATATGAGAGAGGTCTATAAAATCATGACTGGTGTAGAGAGAGTAGATAAGGAAGTGTTATTTACTCATTCGCATAACACAAGAACTAGGGGTCACCCAAGGAAATCAAGAGGCAGCAGGTTTAAAACAAACCAAAGGAAGTGTTTCTTCACACAACGCGCAGTCAACCTGTGGAACTCTCTGCCAGAGGATGTTGTGAAAGCCAAGACCATACAAGGAGATCAAAGAAAGACCTAGATCAATTAATGAAGGATAACTATTAACCAGGATGGGGAGAATTGGATAAATTCATGGGGGATAGGTCCATCAGTGGCTATTAGCCAGGATGGTGTCCCTAGTCTGTGTTTGCCAGAAGCTGGGAATGAGCGACAGGGGATGGATCACTTGATGATTCCCTGTTCTGTTCATTCCCTCGGGGGCACCTGGCATTGGCCAGTGTCAAAGGACAAGATACTGGGCTAGATGGATCTTTGGCCTGACCCATTAGGGCCCTTCTTATGTTCTTTCAGCACCCAGGAATCCTGACTCCATGTTCTCTTCTGCTCCCTGCAAGTAAGCTCTGGGTTTGTAGTGACAGTGTCGACAAGTACGTTACCTCTATCAAGGGCACAACATTTCAAAAACCACAGAAAATTTTTGGATGGAACAAATCTGGAGGAGGAGAGGAATCTGGATCTGTGAGCTAGTTCTTACCCACCTCTAAAATAACAGTTCTGAGTCAATGGTTTGTAAAGCAGAAGGACTTACCACCGAGCGGCCCAATGGATGGAAGCAAAGGGAGGAAAACAGAAAAAGCAGTTAGCAAACAGGCAGGGAATGGGAAGCGAAGAGATCACTAGCTAGGGGATACAGAACATGATGTGCTCCGGTTCCATCAACATCCAGGGCTCCAGGGAGCTCCGTAGGTGGGACGATACCATCTGGGCAAGTACTGTAGCTGGTCCTGCCAAGACTCTATTCAGATCAGGAGAGCAGGAAATCAGAATGTATCCCGTGGCAAATTTCCAGCACTATACTGATGGGTCCCGCACTCTCTCTTCTTGTGGGCAGTTCAGGGAGCCTATTTCTTGCCCCTGAACAGGGTATTAACTGTCCCACTAGTACCCTAGGGGAGGGGAGTGGGGAGGGAGGGACCCGGACCCGCCCTCTACTCTGGGTCCCAGCCCAGGGGCCCTGAGGATAGCGGTAAACCACTTGGACTAGCTATTCCTTCCCCTGGGCTACTTCCCCCTCCTACCCTTCAGCTTGTGGGGGCTTCCTGCCCTCTCTCTGCACAAGCCAGGTCTTCCTTTATCTAGGGTCTGGGTCTTTCTTAGCTCACCACAGCACTTCTCCAAACTCTGCTCTGCTTTCCTCCAAACTGCTCCCCGCTCCAACTGCTCCAAACTGCTCCCCGCTCCAACTGCTCCCAGCTCCAACTGCTCCCAAACTCCCTCACCTATCTGATTGAAGCAGGGGGGTTTTATCATGTGACTGGCTTCAGGGGTTTTAATTGGCTTCAGGTGCCTCAATTGGCTCCAGGTGCTCCAACCACTTCTAGCAAACTTGCTTCCCTCTAACACTCTCCTGCTGCCTGCTGGCCATGCTGTATCACAATCCTCGCTTCACCTGATAGAGCTCTTTCACCTACAAGGCACCGGGCGCCGAAGGGATCATGTTCTTGAGAAGGACATTTCATCCTCCATCAGGACGCTCTCTCAGGGGTGTTCCCTGTATTTTAACACACACAGTCCCCATCTGGGTGTTACAGGTGAGTGTGGGCAGCCACCTCTGGGGAGGAGACCTGGCTAGGACTGTGTGAGGAGCAGAGTTGCACAGGGCTTCCCCTGTGGGGCATTAGAGTTGGGAAGCAGCCCGGGGAAGCAGCAGCTGGGACGGGAGTGTTTCTTTTTCAAACAGGAAGATGCTGGAACGGGAGAGAGCCCTGATGGGGCAAAGGAGGGCTGAAGAATCAGGAGTCATCACACCCACTGGCCAATTCACACCCCTCCTCTAAAACAGCAAAGCACCACTCGGCATGGGGTGGGCAGGTCACACGTGCCCCCAGGCCCAGCGTAATCACGGTGCGCCCGACGTCCAGCTACAGCAGAGACTGCGAAGGAGGAGACTTGCTTCACAGCCAGGGAGTGACAAGAGGAGCCCGCGCTAAAGACGAGGGGGGTCCTATGGAAAAGTGGTGGCAGGTAAAGAGATTCCGGTGACTCCAAGGTGTCCAGAAATAGCTTGTGAGAACCAGCTCCTCCAGGACTGAGGTCACCCAGAGCCCGGAGGAAGCAGATGGATTAGATGTACCGCACCTAATCCCATTGAGCCAGGGCTATAAATAAGGAGGATTCATCAGATACAGACCACATGGCTTGGCAATTAGCGAGATAATAAACATTTGGGAAGTAGGTGGTGATTTAGAGCCCACAGCCTGATGCAAGGTGATGTAAGTAACACTGGCTGCAGCGTCTTGCTGGTATAGTCAACAGTCGATCAAATCACCTTTGCTGGCCCCACCTCCAAGCTGTGCTCCAGTGGTTTCATTCCGCGGCTGCGTGGGCTGGGGCTAATTATAAATTGATACCGAAACGAAAGAGGAAACCCAGTAGGTCTGAGTCAGTGAAATAGCGCCCTATTGTGATAATTAATGATCTCCGGGGACCTGTTGCGAGAGAAGGGATGTGAACTCCAGATTGCGTAGTCTATTCTGCCTCTACTTTCCCTGCAGCGTCAATGGGCTACCGGTTTCTCCTTCCCCAAACTGCCATGGGTTGTTGCGTGGTGCTGCTAAACCAGATGTGTTGCACCCCAGCGGTGGCCACCCTTGAAGGATGTGCAAAGTTATTCGTGCTCCAACTAGATCTGTAGCACTAGTGGTGGTGACGATATTGTCCACTACTCAGAAGATAAGGCCTTTGCTCCTAGTTTTCAGAGTTTATACATATGCAATACACTTGTTTAAAAAGATTTTGATGGACAGAAGCTCTTCAGGCTCCATCTGGATGGTAATTGGAAGATCACAGCCAGACCCTAATGAGAAAAGCAGCTCCCTGTCCATCTTCGCTCTATCGACCAAGGCATCCAGTTCAAGCAGAAGAGGAGATTTTGGCAGGCAAAACGCAATTACCTTCAAAGACCTGCTTTACGCAGCATGCGCGGGCACAACCAGTACCGTACAGGCATACACCGACATCACAAGCACTGCTCTATTTAAGGGCCGGGTGGCATTTCTAGGACTACTTTCCCCAGGCGTGCGGGACTCTAACCTGGGGAAATTCCACCTTTTCCCGGACTCAGATGCTCCCCGGCCCCCAAGTCCTGAGCTGCTGCAGCCGGCATCATCCCGCCATGGGATATAGGGGCCTAATGTGGCAAACCCTCCCTGCTCCAGACCCGGGGTGAACTGAATGGCAGTTCCACGCATCATTCACCTCTAGGGCCTCACCCATGTGCACGGGAGGGACTGCCCGTTGGGGGCCTACCCGGGCATGTCATTCACACTAGTATGGCTCCAGCGCCGGTAGCAGTTGTAGCATGGACAGGGACTGGGTTGGCTGACATGGTGGTAGTCACGTCTACACCCTTGCTATGGTAGTTGGAGCTGCGCCGGTGGGGAATTCTAGGTCAGCGTTTGCCTAATGCAGCATTTATCTTCCCAGCCCTGCCAGCAGCCTCAGCCCAGAAACACAGATCAGGACCCAAAACAAACAGCACGTCTGAATCTCCTGCAGTCTCAGCTACTCTCCGAAACGGCACGAGGTACTGCCGTGATGGGGGCCATAGGAAAACCTCCGGCAGGCAGATGTACAGGGGAGTGGCATTAGGCAGAAGAGTGGGAAGATTTCCTTACCTGCTTGTTAAGTTTCTGCTTCTGGGGGCTCCCGGGTTCCTCATTCACACTGTGGGGGGAAAACAGTGCAATGAGAGGAAGGCCTGCGGCTCCAAAGAGACAGTGACTTTGCGTGGCTCCGTTTTCAAGGGTCCACCTGGGGTGGCCTTAAAGGCCGGGCTTAATTTGTGCCAAGGCCTGGCCGCTCAGAGCCCCGGCACCTCCGGGCCTGGCCGCTCAGAGCCCCGGCACCTCCGGGCCTGGCCGTTCAGAGCCCCGGCACCTCCGGGCCTGGCCGTTCAGAGCCCCGGCACCTCCGGGCCTGGCCGTTCAGAGCCCCGGCACCTCCGGGCCTGCTGCATCAGTTACAGATGTAAAAACGTTCCTTGAGCCCCGGCACCGCTTTCATTACAAATGCTTGAAGGGGCTTGATTGTCAGTGGACGGATGCTCAGCGCTCTCGGATACAGCATGCCTCAAACTAGGCTCCCAACATTGGAAGCAGTCAAAGTCACCAGTCCGTTAGAAAATTGTGGAGAGAGCAGCACACAAACACTGACCCTTGAGTTTACATCAATCCCAGCTGAGAGAGAGAGAAGCCACTGCCCGCTCCCACTCCCCCATACACTCCCTGCCCACCTTTCCTCTCTGGCGGCTAGCGGGAATACAGATCTGTACCCAGAGAGCATTCTGCAGACGGGCCTATTACAGGTCACTAACACAAGATCTCTGAGCGAGAGGTGGACAATCTAAACAGGCAACCTCTGTGCCCTTCTAAGTTGCCACATGCGGTTTCCTATCCCCTTTATTTCCCACGGGTCTCAGTTCCCATTCCCATCCTTGCCCGTTCTTCCGGCTGCTCCCAGGACCTGTGGCTGTTTGTCACGGTAAGAGCATTTGCAATAGAAGAATCAGCAAACGGACCCTTAGCAAACCCAGCTGTGCAACAAGGCGGTTCTGGGACATGCAGAACAGCTGCGCCAGCTGCTAAGGCTGTCGGGGGAGGAAGGGAAGTTCTGCTTCTAGTTGATCCCAGAAAGTCCTAACGCGGCTCAGAGCGGGAGCTGTGGCGTGCGGTGAGCGACGGCAAACGGGACAGGCCAGCAGTGCTCAGCCTGCCGCGGCACCATCAGCAAAACATCTCTGAGCAGAAATTGCTGCTGTCCTGAGGAGAGGTGAGCCTCTCATTCCAGCAGATGGCACTGCAGACTCTCAGTGTAGCTAGCAATGTTTGTTAAATACTGTACTAATTCTCTCTCTCTAAAATACACACACACACACACACACACACACACACACACACACACACAGCAGTGGCTGTTGGGGGGAGGGATCCCTTGGCAGGCTTGTCGGCCACAAGCCTGCCAAGGGATCCCTCCATGGCCCAGTGATCAGGCAGAGGGTCCCCTGGTGGCATGTTTTCATGCCTTTTCAGACCAGAAGGGACCAACCAGTCTGACCTCCTGCCTAACCCCAGCCAGAGAATTTCACCAACCGACTGATTCCTGCATCAAGCGGACGAGTGTTGGCGGCCAGAGTAGCTCTTCTAGAAAGAGACACCCAGCCTGGATTGAAACACCCTGTCCCATTCCCGAGTAAGAGATCCCAAGGGTTAATCTCCCCACTGGTAAAAGAATCTATACACAGATACAAACTGCACCTCATTTCTCATCGGAATTTGTCCAGCTTCAGCTTCTGGCCACTGGACCATGGTCTGGGAGATTCAAAAAGCTTCTCTCCTGTTCGGTACTTACAGACGGTGATCGGGTCACCCCCGAGCCTACCTCTTCGCTAAGCTAAACAGATTGAGCGTCTTTAGTCTCGCTGTAAAAGGCAGGTTTTCCAGAGCTCAGTCATTTTTGCACGTTTCCCCTCCCTGAATCTGTCAACATCCTCTTTGAACTGTGACCATCCTTCCAGCCAAGGATGAACAGAACCCCTTTCGGAGCCTGGCAATGCTAGAGGAGGTGGTTCTGATCCCTGAGAAACTTTTCGGTCATTGCCGGCCCAGGAACGGATGTTGGGGTCTCTGACTGGCAGGCGATAGCCAACCCATGGTCCTTCCCGGCCCATTGTGGATAGTGGAGACGGTGAATGGCAGATTACTGGCTTCACTCCCTCCTGGGTTTTGGAGCAAGCATCTGTTTGCAGACTCTCAGATTGCTGCTCGTTTTGGAACAGACTAAGAAGCCACTAGCTGTCCCAAGAAAATTTTGCAGCCCTCTCGTCTATCTCAGATGTCTGGAGTCCATCAGAGCAGCCAGATGCAATGTCCAGTGTTCTGCTGCCGCGTCTCCTGGGAGACATACAGGAGTCCAGGGAATACCCGCTGGCTAGGGCGGCAACAAAACACTAGGTTCAATAATCGGATTCCCAGGTGCAGAGTGTGCCAGTGACTCGGGGTGTACACTAGGATGTGTAGGGGCTCCATGCTCCCAGAGATAGCCAGCCCCCCCCCTCTCAGCTCAGTGTTTCCACGCAGCCAGTCCCGACAGCCCCTCCCAAGCGGGAGACCCCCAGAGCAGGCTCCCTCCCACCCCCGAGCAATCCTAGTTCTTCACTCTTTGATCAACAGAGTCTACCTGCTTACAGCTGGTGGAAATTTTCCAACAGGAGGGTTTCCCGTAGGAACAGGGCAAGTTTCATGGAAACCAAAACCCTTCCTGGGAATGTTCTGATTCCAATGCAAATTTCAACGGGCACAAAGTCGATAAACACATGGTGTGTCAATTTCATTGTTTCAATTCATTCTGTTTAGACTTGCAAATAGGAATGGTAATGTGATATCTAGATCTCAGTCATACAGCCTCATGCTTTGACATGATCAAAAACAAACCTCGGGATGGCCCTGAATTGACGTGGTTTAGAACGTTCGTTCTCTGGCCACTTTCATCTCGTTCTTCCGATTCCGAAAGAACAGTCCCCTCCCCGCAAAATATTGAAATTTCCAGTGGAATGAAAATTTCCCTCTCTGGTCAACTCTAGGTCTGTGGACTGATGACCGTAGAGTATCCTTCCCCGCAGGAGAAAGGGAGATGGGGTGTCCCCAGGGCAAGATTGAGTATACTGATAGACTGGGGGGGAACCCTAAAATAGAAGGTTCCCATGGACCTCAAGGCGAGCCTTTCTCGTCTTCCATAAGCTTTGGATGAGGCCCTGAATGAACATGGAGAGACTGGTTTCCTGGATAGCAATGTCCCTCCACGTCAGACGTAGGGTCGACACTAAGGAGACAGCTGTGTTTGACGAAGGCAATGCTCCTTGACTCCTCAGGGGTAGAGAAGCTCCGAAGCTAGAAACCCAGCCTGCAGTATTCCGCTGTGGCCCTGGAACCTGATCTGCGGACAAAACTAACCTCCCCACCTTCCCCCTACAACCAGGACCATGTGAGATGTGCGTGAGCAATCAGGGGCAGAAGGAACCAAACACTCACCTGTCTGAGGTCCACACCTCACGCAGGATCTCCGACTGAAGGGGCATAGCAAGCTGCTGGCAGGGCTCTGGCTGACAAGGAAGCGAGGTTGGGCCCCAGACCTGGAGCAAAAAGTCACCTTATTGGCAGCACTCCTTTCTCCTCCTCCAGATGTTCTTCCTCTCCGGCACAGACTTGAACAGACGGGGGGGATTTTAAATACAAGACGTGACCAGCTACAGGTTTGACTCCGGCTGGCTGGGGACTCCCCGCTCCGGCTTGCCCGTTAATCTGCCCCAGAGAATCCTGGGGCAGCCTTGCAACATTCACTGATTTTGATGACGTCGATTAGCTGGTCAAATTCATTTTCTGTTACCCCCCAGCACCGCAGCAACCCGGCCTTCAGCGCAGGCAGATCTGGGTGGTGCTTCGGTGGCCGCGGAGAGCCACAGAGACGATTAACGTTTTATTTCTCTTGAAACTCGGTAATAGGATTTCAGGGGCTCGTGGCCAGGGGGAGGTTCTAGAGAACACAGCAGCTGTTACAGTAATTCATTCAAACAGGGGCCAGCGGAGCTTGATGGGTCACACAATATACGGCTGTGACGCTGGATGAGCGAGTGTGAAATGTCTGCGTGCCGTGCACAGAGAGACACAGACAGTGTGCGTGCGTCCACAGTTAATGGGGGCGAGCGTTGAGAGCTCTCTGCGCTGAACGACAGCTGGAGCAGGGCACGGCGTGGCCCCTGCCACGCTGGGATGGAAAGAGAAGGGAGCTAAAGTCTGACATATGATCAGCTATAGAAGCAGGGCCTGTCACAGGGGAGAAGTCCCCGCGGGTACGTCTCCACTGCGAGCCGAGGGGTGACTGCAGCATGTGTAGACACACCAGACTAAAGCAACACAGGCTGGCTGCATAGATTTGAAGGCCAGAGAGCCCATTCTGAACGCGTCTGAGCTCCTGCGTCAGACTCCTCATTTCCCGGAGTCACTGCGACGGAGCTCAGAGTCCGGCCTCCCTCCCCACCCCATTTAAACCCCTGACAATCAGCGGGGTCCCACTAGTCTGAAACCAGTGCCAGAGGCAAACCAGGCCTGGCACTTCTTTGGGTCAGTGACGCCTCACCCTCTCTGGCATCACGGACCACCACACACCCCCGATGCCCACACTGCAAGCAGAGGTGTGCCCGCAGCACACGCAGACCTATCCGAGCCGGCTTCGATCTAGCGTGGCTACCTGCAGACAAAGCCCTCAGCTTTGCTGGGTCGTCAGCACTAACTATTCCGCCCACGTGACCCCTCCCTCCCCCCGTTTTAGGGGGCTGATGCCATCGACATGGGCAGGTTCGGCTTAAACACGAGCAGGCAGCAGGGGGTTGGGCAAGCTATTCTGGGCCCTCCAGACCCCCAGCACTCCGCCTCGGAGACAAGGGATTTCAACCCTGATCTACTTAGGAGAAACACAAGCTGACGGAGCTGGCTCCTCGGGCCCGGTGATGTAACTGCCCTGCCCACAGACTCTGTCCTGACCTGGTGGCCTAGAATTGCTGTGGAGGACAATAGTTTGCGGCCTGATCCCGCACGTTGCCTTACCCCGGTTCTTAGGGGCGTGGAGTCCGGCTGGCGTGCACAACTTGCATGAGACAGAGCATCAGGGCTACAACAAACTGCATCTCCAGCTGCTTTAGGACATCAAACCCCAAGGGCAGGGGGCTCGGCTCTGGGGAGCGAATCCCTTCACCCAATACTGCCATGATCAGCACTTTGCATATTCAGCTCCCCCCCCCCCCTTTCCACTGGCAGAAGGCCGGCTTGCAAGACCTGGTAGCAATGAGTCTGTCTGCACGGGGACTCCAGCTACCAGGGCCGGATTAAACACAGGCTAAGAAGGCTACAGCCGTGGGGCCTCCTATTTTTAGGCCCTACTAGTCAGGCAGGGAGTGAATGGAGCCCAGGTAGGGTGACCAGATATCCCGATTTTGGGGTCTTTTTCTTATATAGGTTCCTATTCCCCCCGACACACCCCACCCTGTCCCGATTTTTCACACTTGCTGTCTGGTCACCCTAAGCCCAGGATACAACCACTCAGTGCTCTGATTGAAGACAGAACTTTCTCCCCTCTTTCTGGTGTAACAGCATTATCGGGAACCCTGAAGAACAGACAGGCTAGCTGCTCGCAGCTTGCTGTACTATCTAAGCCATCTATGTATTTACAGGCAGGCAACTCTGTAGCATCTCCCTTTGAAGTGACTTCGTTTGCTTATTATGCAAGCAATCACATCTCGGCCTGACTGAGCAGGGTCATTGGGGCTTTTTTTCACCTGGTGAGTTGACTGAGGTTTTGGTTTTTAAATCTGCTGCGACTCAGCTGTCAGGACAGAACAATTGTATTGTTGACTTTCCCATTGGTCACTGGACTGTCACTGTTGAGTCACAAAGCCAGCACAATGTGAGCGAGAGAGGGTATAAAATTACAGAGAAACGGGATGGAAAGAGAGTGAAAGATGAAAGCTAGAGCATGTGCAGTCTTCGGTTGGTGGTAATGGAAAGTCAGGCCCTGATCCTGTCCCCTGTACCTGCGCAGAATTCCAGTGAAATCCACAGGGCTCCATTGAGAATCAGAATAGCGTTTCTTGTGACCACTTGAGGGTCTGCGTACCATTCTCCTACTGCACCAGAAACCTATTGAGAACAAAACGTTTACCAAGAAATGCTATGGGAAAGCTCCAAAGTTCCTTAGGTTAGCCCAAGGGCCGCAGGAATGCAAGATATCGCCTCCTTGCACTTCATCTCTTGCATTCTGCTTCGCTGTCAGGACCAGCGAGCTATTTTTCTTTCGTCTCTCAGGGCTGTCTGCTGACGTCAAGAGCTGGGCACCCTGGAATTTTCTGCCTGTGACTATGAAGATCAAGGCCTTGTTTACAGGCATTGGAGTCAAATGTCTGTCCACAGGAGACTCTTCCCCAGACTAAGGAAGCCTCGGGAACTGGTTCTAGTCTAATTTATCCTGAGCCATTCCGCTGTTAAATCGTGTTGGTTTAATTCATTTAAATGTGTTCGAATAGGAAACTTTTGTACCGTTTCCACTACCAAACCATGAACTGCTCCCTGAGTCATTTCTCAGCTCAACTCCTGCAGTGGCTCCCTCCCCCCCGGTTTTGATTTCTTTTCTCCATTTTACCTTCCAGGATCCTGTAGCCTGGGGGACAATTTGGGACTTAGCCGCTGTCTTTCCCCCAGCTGTTTAGCTGGAGAGGCAAGTTTCTGGCCCCATTCCTACTTCTCAAGGCAACAGAGGCTGTGTCACCGAACTGGAGCTGTAGGAATGGGATCAACTCCTCCCTCAGTAGAGCTATATTTCCGTGGAGTTACTTCTGATCTACCCTGGTGTAAATCAGAGTTGAACGGGGCCCTGTGTGCTAATCACCGAAGTTCCAGTCCGACTCCCTGTGTGTTGGGGCAGAATGCGAACGGTTCAACAAATGGAACCAACATTCCTGTGGGAGGGGAATGCTCCCCTCTGCCCGTACTGCTACGAGCAACACTTGGTAAAATACCAGGGGTCGAGCACTCGGGAGACGCTAAGGCCATTGGTTGCTAAGGTAGTGATGGTTATTAATAAAGCGCAGGGAACAGCAAGGGTGGCGAAGACAAGAAGCACTGAGACCACGCAATGCATGCGGCGAGGCTCTTGAAGTCTTCTCAGCTCCACTGGAGTCGAGCTACGCAGCAGCACCGCGTCCAAGAACGGGCCAGCGCCTAGAGCTGACCTCTGACCTATCCGTAGCAACCATCCGAATTAACGCTCATGGTGTGTTCTGCCAGGTTTTACTTCCTCACTAGCTGCATCTGGTGCCACCAGGTGGCACCACAATACCCTTTATCTCTTTGAATGTCCAGGTTTCGAAGAGGAAAGGGGACGGGTGTGATGGGCTGAGGTGAGGGAGGACTGCAGTGTGTAGGCCCTTTCCCTCCACATCAAACATCCTCTGCAAAGCAATTCCTCTGGTTATTCTTTGACCAGGCTACTGCATTATTCTCAGCAAGCCATTCACTCTGACTGGCATTTGGCAACCGCAGCTTACTGCTTCCAAGCCAGCGGCAACTTCACCGCCAACATCCTCCCAACTCCTTCAACTCCTCCTTCCAACACTCGCTTCCTTGCTACCAGAATCCTTCTTCCACACCCCTCCTCTCCACAGCCCTCTACCGGAGCACAGAAAACTCCCCCACGTTCAGTCCCTCCAACCCACCTCTTCCCCTGAAGCCTGCCAATAAAGGACGTTGCAGGAACGCTTACAAATCTGGGGGGGCTCTCCCTTTTGAATCAGTCCTGAGCCAACGGCCCAGCCCAGCAATAAAATGAGGTGCTACTGACGGATGTCAAACCAAAGAGCTAACCAGCCATGGCCAGTAGACACCCCTAATATTTTGCACAAGAGTAAGGGAGTTAGCCAAGGCATCTTGATTGAATTCTGCCTAACTCCCGCCTTCGTGTCTTGTTTAAAAACCACTGTGTAGCGTTGCTGTGCATCATTGTACAGCCCACCCCAGAGGCAGCTGCATCTCAGCAGTGGGTGATGCTGTACACAGCTTTCAAAACACTGGGCTCCTTTACTGTTGGATGTTTTCCCTCCGACGACAGCTATAATTCATGAAATAGCCAACAGGCCTTCATCCAACTGACTGTCTCAGCACTCTGTTCAGTTCAAGGCAGACCAGTGCTTGAGTTACATGAGGTCAGCAAAGCAACACACTCATTTTGCATTACCCGAATGCTTAGTAAAAACAGCCAACCACAAGTAAAACCCCATCCACGCACACACTGCTGCTACCAGGTTCAGTTTCACCTCATATCTTATTTTTACAGTCATTGTGTATACACCTCCAGGAACCTGTTCGCAACGTAGGAACTGCCTGCCACTATGGGAACAGTGTTGCTATAATTAAGCAAGAAGTCACATTATGAGATGTTCTCCCTTGACACGCAAACCCCACCACCATCCCCCCCCCACACACACAGCCTTGATAAATTTCACAAAGCATAGCATACAGCAAAGTGCATCTTAGGTGCTTCGACAGTGAGGTAGGAACCATCTCAAGTACAATGGGGACAAGCCAGTGCTTTGACCTGTATTTTCAAGCGCTGGGTCAAACCGATCCATTACCCAGTTATCATAGAGGAGGAAATCCAGATCAGCAGTTAGACTAGAACTAGAAGGTCTGGGGTTTTGTCCCAGGTCCATTTCAGGCTCATTGTGTTAATTCACTTAGCATCTCTGTGCCTCCTTGGTCCCCATTTATAGACAAATCAGCAAAACACACCCCTATAGGGTGACCAGATGTCCCGATTTATTGGTTTTGTGTGGTTTTTTTTTTTTTTTTTTAATATAAGCTCTTATCACCCCCCACACACACACTCCGATTTTTCACATTTGCTGTCTGGTCACCCTATCCTTCTACTTCTACATCTTGTGAAGCTTGGTGAAGGACATGGATATCCGTCCTCAGCACAAAGGCACTAAGGCAGTGGTTCTCAAACTTTTTGTAGTGGTGACCCCTTTCCCACACCAGCCCTCTAAGCGCGACCCCCCCGCCCCCAAGGGGTCAGGTAGGGTGTGTGCCTGCAGCCCACTGCAGCAGGGGCTGGGGAGGGGGGTTCCAGCAGCCCCCCAGGGAAGAGGTTGGGATTGGGGGGGGGTTCCAGCAGCCCCCCCGAGGTCAGTGAGGGGGCGGGTTCTAGCAGCCCCACAGAGGTGCCGGAAGCCCACCTCTGCAGGGGCCGGGGCCGGGTCGGGCACATGGCAGTGCCGGCAGCCCTCTGCAGCAGGAGCCAGGGCAAGGACCGGGCTCGTGGGGCCACCAGCAGCTCACCACAGCAGGAGCCGCAGCCAGGACCGGGCTTATGGGGGTGCCGGCAGCCCACCACGGCAGGGGCATGGGCTGCCTGCAGCAGCAGGGGCCGATGCCAGCAGCCCACAGCAACGGCATTGTTTGGGGCCGGCTGCTGGCAGCAGGGGCTCACGACCCCCACAGTACTGGCTCGTGACCCCCAGAGGGGTCCTGACCCCCACTCTGAGAACCAATGACTAAGAGCAAAGCATTTCTTATGTAGTACAGTATAGAAGAAATCACACTAACACCGTGTTCGTGCTAAGGCAGCCAATCCAGCTGATTGGCTTTGAAGAGCAGAAAATGGCCGGTTGGGAAGCTTTTAGGAGTTTATCAACTGTCAGCTGAACTGGGGTAAGTGTAGTTGTTGTCAATACTCTGGTGGGAGGTCTCATGGAGTTAGCGGCCTCCTCTCGGAGTCTGGATCGAACCAATGTGCCGGGTGGCACCGTGTTGGGGGACGTCAGGCCTTTTGGAGATGGTCTCGATCACATGTAGTCATTAAAGATCACATGGCGTTTTTCACAAGACAGGATGCGAATGGGACACTGGCCGGGTGCCAGGTTACGCCGAAGTCCCCATGTCTCAACTGAACTGACAAGTATGTCCGCTGGAATCCGTCTGGCTCCCCTGTGTTCAGTTACCATCCTTCAAACAGAGATTAGCCTTCTAAGAATGTGTTTGGGCTTCATTGAATGGGTGTGAGTTGCCGCACACTTTAACCTCACTTAGCACATCTGTATCTCGTGGAACTGGAATTTCCTCAAACCGTCAACAAGAGGACAAAAGGCTGCCTTGTTCTGCCTGCCTCCCGTGAAGGTGAGTCATGCAAGCGGATTCCTCCCAGCAGCTGAGCTCGCAGCTCAGGGTACATGCCAGGGAGGGAATAAAACCCCTTAAAAAAGGAACTGATTATCTCTATGCTGCTTGGATTCTAAGGGGGATGGTTTTTCTAGGTATAAGCAAGAGATCCTCAGCTGCTTAGCCTGGGTTAGCCCGCACAGACACACAGAGCTTGCGGATCATAGAAGCTTCTATGACCGTTTGAAACTTACAATTGGAATTCATTTGAGTCCTTAACGTTTGCCTGCTTTAACCGCGTAAATAATTCTCTAAGTTCCTTTCCCCATGAATCACGCTGTATCGTTTATTAGAAGATTGGCTACAAACATGGTCTTTGGTGAGAGATTAAAGGTGCGGCTGACCTAGGGTAACTGGCTGGTCCTTTAGGACTGGGACCAGCCTGACTACTGCTGTGATCCCTGGTGGATGGGTATCTATCACAAAAGGACGCTCAGCTGGGTGGCGAGATCAGGGCACCCCAGGGGACTGTCTGTGACTCCAGGCTCAGCCTGTTATCAAGTGGAAATCCCCATGGACTATAAGTGATTTGTGAAATCCCAGGGTAGGACTCACAACCCATTTGGGGTTTGTGCCCTGGGTCTAACAGTTCGCCCTGAGGGTGGTCTCGAGTCACCGAGGGAAGCCTTAAAGCGAGCAAATTCCAGTTTCTGGCCCCCGCCATCCTGGCCTCTTTCAATTCCCCTCTCTGCTGTTTCAGATCAATCCCGGGTTCTTCGTCACTTCCTCTCCTGTACAGTTTAACAGCTAGGTAGCTGCCCCGCTGCACCTCCAAGATCCTGCGCCTTCTTGGTAACACACCCATCTCTGAAGAGGTCCCAGAGAATCTCTGCAGCCGTTCAAGAGGAGCACTGGGGCAGTTATAATGAGCCAGCGGGAATGTAGCCAGGACACTCCCGGTTCTCAGCCCTCCTATTCTCCAAAAAAAGATGTGGGAAGATTTTAATTGGCCACATTCACTGAAGCCAAGAACCTGACTATCGCCTGCAAGCCTTCGCCTCTAGCAGCACAACGCCCCTAGCCCGGGGGGAGAAGAGGGGGTTTCTGATTCAGCAGTCCAAGGGAAGAGAGCCGTTTGCTGAATAACCAATGCCACTACCCGAACAACCCAGGGGTCCCCTGCCGATCTCCCATCTACATACAGACCAGGCCCATCCTTATTTCACCTGTGATAACTGACAAGATTGCAGTCAGCAACGTTACAGAGCAGACGCTTCAAAGACTGCTTAGCGGGTTGTGGGTGACCAGTGTCGAGAACCCCAATTCCAGGGGCTTAGGTGCCATCTAGAGCGCCTGAACAGTCAACAACACACAAGAAAAAACTCCTTGGCAGCCGGCTTTGCCTAGTCTCTACCCTTGTGACGGGAGAGGTGGGGAGAAAGAGAAATCTTACATCCTGGCTTTAAAACAAAGACTGATCATCTTGTCAGTGGGAATCCGATTTGCATTTATGCAAGCAATAGCAATGATACCCAGGGGATGTGCAGGGCCCAAGCCGGTTAGCTGGGGAGGTAGAAATTTCTGCCCTTAGGCCCTGTCCCTCGCTGCACAAATGACCAGCTGCTCTATGGGGCTCCCTCTGCCTGACCCATGTCAGGAGCTGAACAAAGGGTTCATAGGCGGGCCACTTGGCCTCAAGATCGCTTTCTAGTCCCATCCTGTTGTCATCTAGCGTCTGGTTTCTTAGCAACCTCTCCTCCTCCACAGAGACACGCATGAGAGAACCCCAGTCCATGTGCAGAAGTAAATGAGGAAAGAGACCGTGCAGCTAAGGGGCTGATCTAGATATGCCTCCCTGCTGGGAATCGATCCGCTTTAACAGTGCACACGCTACTCCTCTCCCTTCTACGCTCACCTCGGGCACTGTGGCAAATAAGAGAGCTGGGAACAGGTGCTGAAATCTTGCCAGGTACTCCCTGGTTAGCGGGGTGGGGTGGGGGGGAAAGCGCCGTGAGCCCCAGCAGGAAGAGCGATATCAGTAGGAGCTACTGCAGTTCTACAGCATGACATACAATTCAACATCTCAGCCTGACTGGAGGGCAGACACCGGTGCAACGAATGACAAGGATGTGGCCAGAGGGTGATAACCAACCTATGGGGAGAAGGAAAACTTCTAAAGAGCAGAGATAACCTTCCTTGCAGTGTTATAACTCCTGGTATAGGATCTATGCCAGTGGTTCTCAATGGGTACACATACTCCTGGGGATACATTCACTCATCTAGATAGTTGCCTCGTTTTACAACAGGCTCCATAAAAAGCACTAGGAAGTCAGTATAAACTCAAATTTCATAGACAATGATTCGTTTATACTGCTCTGTATATTAGACACTGAAATGCAAGTACAATGTTTATATTTCAGCTCATTTATTTTAGAACGATACGGTAAAAATCTTTATCAGTAATGGCGGCTGTGATGCGTCAGTACTTGTGTGTGTCGGATTTTGTACGTTTTTAAGTGAAGTGAAACTTGAGGGTACACGAGACAAATCAGACTCTCGAAAGGGGAACAGAGTCGTCTGGAGAGGTAGAGCGCCACTGAGCTGCGCTTCAGAATGCTGCTGGCGGCTCAGACGGCCTCTCCCACTGGCGAGAGTGAGCAGTTCACGGTGACAGCAAGGAAAGCAAAAGGAGAATCAGACGCGGCGGGTGGAGCCGGAGGGACAGAAAGCACAGCTGTCTTTCCCGCGGGAAAGAGCTGCAGATGAGCTGGGTGGTTGTAGGCCACCAGATGGGGTGACTGCAGGACAGAGACAGCAACGACGGGACAGAAAAACTGTCCCATTTGATGAGGGTTTCAAGCTTTGACGAGGCCGGGGGTGCAACATTCCCCCTGCTCCCAGGATAACAAATGTTTTAAAAAGACTAACAGGCATGGCCAAGAGCCCTGTCGCCCCTCTAGCGATGAGGATTGCATTGGCAGTGAACCTCCCTCCACACCCGTGGCAAGGGACGTGGACTCGCAGGCCGCCCGTTTCTCACCACAATGAGTCCCACGTAGAAATTAAACCACATCCAAGCCGAAGCGTTCCAGGGGGAGCGGAACACTAGGAGGTGTATGGCGGAAACCTATTGAATCGACACACACCTGGGTTGCTCTCCGCACAACGGTCCACAGCGTGGCAGCCGGAGCCAGGAAACGAGCGGCGACGTTCATTGGGACAGCTAAGAAAGAAAAACTCCAGGTAAGGCTGACTTCAAATCCTGCAACTTTGGCTTCCCAAAATAAAGAGAAAAGGGTTTGCTTTGCTTTCAGCTGCATCTTTATGATGATGTAAACAGAGGCACACAGACTTTTGACCAGGCTCCCAGGACTGTAGGAACCAGGAGCATCTGCCATAAATACAGCCCCGCAAGCCCCCTAGCGGAGGAACCCTTCCTCGGACTCAAAGATCCTTCGAGGTTACTGCTGTTATCAAAACAAGGAAGCCGCGTGGTATCTGTGTCTCCCCGAGGCACCAAGCCTACAGTAGCATGGAGGACCCAGAGGCTAAGTGCTGGGGAAGTCTCCAGCCAGTGAAACAACAGATGAGCTCGAAAGATACGTCAGCCTCAGGCAGCATTTGAATGAAGAGGAAGAAAGGATGCTGACTTCATCTGCCTTGCGGTGGGGTCTGGTCTCCCACAGCCTTTGCAGTGAGGACAGGAAAACCACCACCACTTACGACTACACTAAATTTCTCCCTTCCTGATCTCTACTCCCTTTACGGCCTGCAGCAGGGACAGACTGGACAAAGTAGCGGGTGTGGAACGGCATATTCCAAGGAGAGGGCATGCTGAGCAAAGATGGGGTCCGCTGTCATGGAAGAGGAAGAATATCTGGGTAACCTCGTGAGGCAGGCTTTAAACAAGGTTCAACAGCAGCAGGAGACAAAAACCCAGAGGTAAATCCAACACATGGAGAGCTGGGTGAAGGGTCCGAGCCTCGAGGAACAGAGCAATCATAGCAAGGAGAGACCAGAAAGACTCTAGTGGGGAATGTAATGAACATCTTAGAGGACTGCATACAAATGCAAGAAACATGGAGAATCAACAGGAAGAACGAGATATGCTTGTGAATAATCATAATTGCGACAACTGGCATCACAGACTTGGTGGGATAATTCACATGGATTGGAATATTGGTACAGAAGGGAGAGGCGAGGGGAAAAGCAATGATTTGATCAGTGCTACCATGTTGGCTGTGGGTAGAGGGGCTTTGGATAGCAAAGATGGACACTAGGGGAGCAGTTTATGACAGAGGAGAGGGCAAGTGGATTGAGTAAGAGGCTCGGTTACCTTAGAAAGGGAATTTAGAGGAGAATTGTCACGGAGCGCCCTGGCGATGCTCTGGAACCGCTCCCTAGGAAGCCAGTCAGGACTTTGGGGGAAGTGTCCCCTCTCCATACACAGCCTGTTTCCAAGGCTAGGAGCTTCACGGGTACCCACTTCAACCTTCCTGGGTCTGACCTCAGAGCATTCAGCACCTTCTGCCCCTCCGTGCACTTCCCCTCAGCGAACTCGCCCGGGGGGGGGGGGGATCCTGGGGGAGCCTGTGGATTCTGCACCCCAAATCCACAGTCAGATGTGACTCTCAGCCAGCCAATAAAACAGAGGTTTATTTGATGACCTGTACCTGGTTTAACACAGACCATACAGCAAGCATGAGCCCTCAGCTGGATCCATTTGGGGGGGCCAGAGAGCTAGGTCAGCTTGCCTGGAGCTCCCTGCCTCTTTCCTGCCTGACTCCAGCTAGCTTCAGACTCTAAATTGAAACTCACTCTCTCCAGCTCCTCCCCCCCACCGGCTCAGCCAGGTCCTTCCCCCACTTGGAGTCAGATTACAGCTTCAGGTATGACCACCTGCAGCGAGGCTCTGCTTTGCATCAGCTACACATCCTTATCCCTTCACATAGACGCTCAAGAAATGCATAGGGGAAACTGAGGCACCCACCCAGTATTCCTACTCCTTCACAAGAATGGGGTGGATCTTATGCATATTACAGAAGTGATGTGTGACCATGTAACCCGAGTCATCTTCATTCGTGTAGCTAGACCCCACTTAACCAGCTACTGGTGCCATGTGAACACAAGCGCGGCATTTAGGGCTCAGTGCCCCATGGCCATGAGACTAGGATATAGCACCTTCCATCTCTGTCCCCAGCTGAAATGTGGCTCAGTTGCACATACGTAACAGATAACCGTTTGGCCCTCTAGGAATCTGGATCACAAACGGTCACTTAAGTGCACTGGTCTCATCCAAGATTCAGTACCGAACGGGCAAGGAGCATGCCAACTGATGATTAAAGCCTCCCAAAAATACACTCAAAGGAGACAAGGTCTGACTAAACACACAAAGAGGCGGGACATTCAGTGTTCAGCCTCAAATGCTGCACTGAATCTACTCCACTATGGAGCTACGATACGGCAGATGGAACAGTCGCTCAAATCCCTGCAAGGTTTAAAGATGACAAGGTCAGATTTTAATCTTCCCTGTTTGTGGGCTGAAGTTAAGCTCTTCCCATTATTTAAGTGCCCTGCTTCATGGCTTCAGGTAGTTTATTTATGTATTTTAAAATACAGTCATCATAAAAAAGGGCAAAAGCAAGTAAAGAATTTGAGTCTTCCATCCCAATGGACCCTCTAGTGTATCAGCTGATTCATTCAAGGGGAACTGCTCTCTTGTTCAGGACAAAAATTCAGATTACTTTAAAATATATATAAAGTGGGGATTGGGCTTTAAATTCTAAGGGTATTTAACACTGCTTAAATCCATCCGCAAGTTGTTTTTTTAAAGCTGCTTTTCGCTTTGATGGGATGACACTAAAATACAACTAAATCCCTCTACTATGCCACAGCAAAGGCTAAATTCTGCCCTCAGGTACATAACTCCAAATCAACACCAATGGCGCCTTTTCACAGGTACACCAGGGCAGCTTTAGCCCGTGCCTTTATAGAATGAATGGACTCCATCCCTCAGGTCACGCAGACTTTCGAGTTGGTTCCATTATCAGTCGTGCACATCCTCCAAGTCACAATGCAAGGTCGAGAGACTGAAATGTGAAGCCAGAGAGCGCGGTGGTTTCTGCAGCGTTAAGGAAGAAAGAGGAAAATAAAACCCTGTATTTGCTAAATGGAGAACAAAACAGATAGGAAAAGAAGTTTTATTTTCAAGCTTCAAAAGGGGGTATTACAAACCATGGAGAGTAAATAAAAATGTAAAAGCTGTTTTACTAAGGTAGTGACAGTGTCCCTTTAAGGTAGAAGTATGTACTAGGTTTCAAAGGAGCCATAATGGTGGATGTTGAGAATGTATATTCCCTATCAGATCTGTAATTCACAAGGTATACAGCTCTCACCCAAATACCAGTGAGTGTTGGATAAAAGATATACATTGGCAAGCTATGATTCCTGGTACCATGTATGTGCAGTAAGAGACCAAAATAACCACAATATTTCATCTGCCTTTTTTTTGCACAACCCCCTAATAAGCTGTAAACTCCATTAAAAAAAAAAACCCCAACCCTGCAGGTTGTAAATTAAGCATCTGAAAACAGCAACTTCTGAAAACAATCTTTTGCACGACAACAACATTAAAATGTGGTGCAATTTTTTTAAAAAAAAACGTAAATAAATTAACTCCCAGAATGGAACACTATTTTAAAGCCAAATTATAAATCCCTAAGAAGAGAGAGGAGTTCTAAATGGAAGTGATGAAAACTGTCACTGAAGCGGCACTAGTGGGACCCATCGTAACAGTTTCCGAAAAGGAACTGGGAAAGTCATGATGAAAAGTAGTACTTTAATGCCAGTTACTGTCATCACATTGTAACATCCCCAGAAACCTCCAGACAGAAACCAATCCCCAAGAGCGCATCACTGCTGAATGCACCGTAAGAGCTAGATTGTTCAAGTCCCCTGTGCTACAGAAACCCATTTGAAGTCTATCCTGGAGTGAGAGAGAAGAAAAATTACAGGAGAAGGTAACTCTCTGCTTCTGGCTTTCAAGTCCATAACACTGCGGTACACACTGCTTGGCACACTGCTTGGCACTTTGTTCTAGAAGGTGCAGCGTGATACCTTGAATTGGTAGCACTTGAGTCAAAAAAAATGTAAAACAACATAGGCCCGTGTCGTGCTATTACAGTACAACCAAATGCAATACTGAATTGTACAACCGACAGCTCCTACATTCTAACTCATTTCAGAGGACCCTGGACGTTGTACGGAAAGTTGACATGAACTGAAATAAGCAGGACTTGAGCTGCCTCGGTAGACCCTCTTGGTGCCAAGTTATGTTGTTGTTGTTTTTGTCGTCGTTCCCCCTTTCTTTTTAAAAACCATTTGTTCCACTTGGAGTGGTCCCACCGTCCCTTGGCTTCTGCTCCGTGGCTGAGCATGCTCACAGCAGAAGGGCTGTTGAAACATTTTTTGTTTGTGAAGCTGCTGGTTAGGCATTTTGCTTCCACAATCACACAAACTGTAACAAGCTTTACAATAAACACTGTGGAGTCCTGAGTTCTGCAGAAACCTGTCTTGGCGCAGACCAAGTTCATAAGGATCAGCTTTCCACCTTCTCTTCCGTCGGACGTGCCCCTCAGACTTTGCCTTCAGTCACTGGAGTTTTTAGCCCCTTTTCACACGTTGCTGTCTCTGCCTCGCTCTCCCCCACGGCTTTGCTGGCCCCCTGTACAACGGCAAGTAAACCACACAGGGTTAATTGAGACAAGTGGTAGTCAAGACAATCCCTGCAGACACATCTCTTCCTAATCGCAGGTTTGCCTACGGCGTAGCAGTGGTAGTCAGACAGCGCGCACTGACTGGGAACGTGTACCTTCTTGGCTAAGAGAGTTAGTTTACATTCCACTCCTCTTGGCTAAGCGAGGTTAGGTACATTATATAGGGTACTGAATTCACCTCTTAGCACTTCCTCAACTAATTTAGAGGAACGGGTGTTGTATGATTCACCTCTCCTCTGTGGACATTTGGTCCCATCACGGAGGGCTGTTGCCGAAGTGGGTGTTTGAGGACATGGGGAAGTAGAAGAGGGAAACAAGGTAAAACCCCTCAGGACAGACTACATGGAGTTATGGATGGAGCTACAGCCAATGCTCAGATACCTGGGGCCAACATTACAGATGCAGAAGAACATTATTCCTGGGAGAGCAACTCAACTAAGTTCACTTCCTCTTGGCATCACAGTTAATAGCCCCGAGTTTTAATTGATCCTTACGTAGCAATGTCTGGCAGAGTGAATTATTTAGCAGGGTTTTCTTTCTTTCTCAGGCACTAGTTCTGAAGATAACGCTGTAAAAGATTTATACAAATTGGTTTCATAGCTCATGTATTCCCTCCTGCTAGAGTATTGTGCGCATCAGGTACTTGTCTGATTAGGCAACTTCATAGCCTGTTGTGGTAAGGAAGAGACATATTATAGCTAGGAAATGGGGTCTTATGTTGCAAGACACATGCCTGATATCCAGTGGATTTTCACTACCAACTCCTATGAGACGTTTCAGGCCTAGCAATAGAACTGAATGACATCTTCGATCCAGAACAGATCATGCCACCAAACAGCTGTCCGATGGAAATTGTAAAATTAAGTCTTTGTCCCAATCCTATTCCCAGTTGGGACAAGTACCCTTAACGACAACTGATACCTGTGATTTCAGCCTCAGCTGTAAAGAGACCAAGAATGGGCCATCGAGAAACACATCGACTGTCTTTCCATAGACTTCCCCTCTGTTCGAAGAAGACAATCTGCAGTCAGCTATCAAGTCATAACGGATGCACGCAAAGTGTCAACACAATACAAACCTTTGCATCTCTCTCTGCAAACTTCTCAAACATGTTGGCATATATCCTCCGGTCACGCTCATTGTGCTCTTTCATCTTCTTCTGGCAGACCGTGATCTGGGACTTGGCGGCTTTGTTCTGCGGGTTTACTTCCAGTACTTTTTGAAAGTCACATTTCGCCAATTCAAATTCATTCATTAGTAGTCTGGCTTCACCTCGCCTATACAACCCCTTCTCGTTGACTTGATCCAGTCCTAATGCCTGCGAACACACATTTCCAGGTTAATGGTGGATGCCATCCTAAGCTTTGCTAGTTCCTCTGGGGTTTCCCTTTACTGCACTCCAGTTAAGACAAGCAAGGACTGTGCTGGCGGAGCTGACATCAGGCATAATTTATAAAAGAGGTGCATGACCACAGGTGTCATCAGGTATTTTTGTGCAGAACAGTCTGCCACCAAAGGCACCGAGAAGAATTCCATTACCAGCTGTTAGGTTGTGGAGGGAAAAAAAGAAGCCTAGTTGTATGCTTTGGTGAGATGGAGTGCTTAATTCTGATCTCACACCAGTGTAACTCCACTGACTTAGAGGAAGTTACTCCGGGTAAGATCAGGTTACTTCCACCACAACTCAAAACCTAACCCCCTAAAATGAGACATTGCAGTAAGACACCCCAATAATGGTGAGGTCATTCAGTCACCTGAGCGCTCCTTGTTCTGGGGTCCTACGTGATGCTGGTTCCTAAATGCTCCGCTAATGTCAATGTGTCTCTCTTTCAGAGGCACTGCACGTTCTAAAGCCTCATCAAGCATGACGAAATTGGAATGGCAGGGAAGGCTTGAAATCTCTACAGTGCTCCTAACTTGCCCTCCACAAAATGGCACTGGCCTCCAGTATTGGTTGAATCCATATAAATATACTGCAGCTGATTAATATTATAATTGTGCCTCTCTCTCCCCCCGAAAGGCAATATAGTCCATGGGAGACAAATCCACCAATGCAAGAATTCATGGTGAAGTACCAAACCCAAGCCCAGAGCAGCACATATGGACAACATTAAAGTGACACTCGTAGGACCCACTGAAGTTTAATCCTTAGCGGCATCTTTGTTTTTTCACAAGTTTGTTTCACTGCTTTAAGCACCTTCTTGAGGCAGCTGCATTACTTTCTCTTTTTAAAATGATCTTCAGTTGACTTACACTTAGTTGTGTATCTCTAACAGAATTCCCTATTACAAGATTCTGATCTTGCATATTATTATATATTACACACACACACACCCCTTGCCTACCCCAAGGCAGAATTTGCCCCATTGGTAATTGTGAGTAACTGCATTATTAGTACATGGAAAGAATGTTAAGACTCACTTTAAAAAAGCTTTGTTGCACAAATGTTCCTTGACTCATGATTGCATGCAGATATTTAAAGGTTTCAGCTGTATTTTATTTTTTCCCCCAGTTAAAATGACTAACATGCTACTGATCAAGTCTGCAAGAGTCCTACTCAAAGTCTAAGACACAACTTAGAAAAAGTTTAAGCCAAGTTACGTTTAAGTTAAAAACTTAGCACAAGACAAAAATCTTTCAACACTCTAGCTTCTAGTTTAAAAGAACCTTTATTGCTGCCTAGATACCCAATATGCTCACATGGCTGCTGACAATGCTGACTTCCAAAAGGCTGTTGGTATACTGAAGAATGTCACTGATGCCCAGGCCAGCACCTAGGGGCTAGATTCAAATTAGCTGTGGGTGGGTAGAACCCCACTGAAGTCACTGGGGTCTATCCGCATGGATCCAGCTGCAGAAATTGGCCCTAAAAGTCATACCCTATGGCTCCAAATTTCAGACACTTTTTAAAAAGACCAAAGTGCTAAATTCTGAATGCCTGAAGATTGGGGGGGGGAACCACCCCACCCCATCTGAGATGCTTTTCCCCCACCCAACCGATCTGTACCAGGGAATTACTTTGGATCAATCATCTCCAGAACTAATCCTATGAAGCATTTTATTTTAACAAAGTTTGCATGAAAGACACTATTCAAAAGAAAATTATACCTGCATTACAAAGCAAAAAATAAACTGTGCCCCTTTAAAATCTTTGGGACCAGTACGCCCCTGGACAAGTGCACATAATTCCCTCACTAGTGTTAACAAGATGTACAGCACACATCAAGACATCACCACTCCTAGAGCGTGCAGCCATTTGTTTTAAAGCAATGTTTAGAAGTGTTTGTGGTTAAGTAAGAGAAATAATCAAATGTCTGAAATTGATCTAGTTCAGATGTTTGTATGATCCCGAAACTTTAACAGAATGGTTTCAAGTTACTTTAACTTCTCCATCCATAAAGAGCACCAGACCCTTAAAAAAAAAAAAAAAAGGAAACTGCACAAAAAATACTGAGATTCTACTACAAAAACAAGTCTATACCATCCAAGTGCCATGATGAAAAAGTATGTTAGAACAGTACACAGTACTGGGGCAGCAAGAGCAACAAAACACTGCTAGCATTTTTCATCTTTGAACAAAACTTCAACGTAATGATCTGTAACGACATCGCTAGATAGAGCCAGGCCCAGCAAGAAGGATTTGTTTGGCTCTACTTCACACCCTTCCAGGCACTTGGATAGGAATAGGTTGATTTGTATGCATGCTGTACGAAGGAACGGATTACTGTAACTATTTACTGACATTTTCAAACTTTCGCTGTTAAATGACTAGCAGCAAAATACTGTTTCAAGAGCAGAACACATACAAGAGTAATCTTATTTAAATCTTATTTAATCCCAGCACTGGGATTTTGAAGTACATTTGAAGTACATTAGATTTTGCTAACCTAGGAAGTTATTAATACTGCAACTCCACAGAATATTTCAATTGCTTGTTTTCCTGATTTAAAAGATAGTCTGGTCATCCTTAACATACGAAGGCTGGTACATTATAAATAAGACCGATATAAAGTGCAGTTATTTGGGCTGAGATTGTTTAGGAATTAAACACTAATCAACTTCTGAATGTCTGAGAAGACAAATCTGCTCTTAATTCACATTTTAATTGAGAAGATTCTTGTTTGATGCCAGCCCTAATTTTGTTCAACGTTGCTTTTAATTTTGTTTGAGTTGTAATGTGTCCAAGTCCACTCTGCGTAACTTTGTAAAAATGTGCTACTGCTCTACCCCTCCAAATAAGTAACATTCAGAAAACCTTAAGTTTCAGTTTTAAGCCCACCAGAAAGGAGACTAAATAAACATTGAAGTTTGGAAGTTGCCTCTGGAATATAGAGAAATTCAGTGTAAAGGAAGAGGAGAAGACAGGAGACAGGTAGTGGACAGAAACAATATCCTATTCTAGCCAGTTGTACCTTTACCTTATCACAGCATTCAACAGCTTTGATGTATTCCCGCAGCTTCAGGTAGCACATGGCCAAGTTGAGGAAGGCTGCCAGCAAGAAGGATTCAGATTCTTTAGATTCCCTTTCTGATAAGCCGTACTCCATCTCTAACCAGGACACGATCTTCCCATACTGAATCACCGCCTGCATGTACTTGCCTTCCTGGGATGAAGGGAAGACAAGGCTAAAGGAGTGTTATTGGGCAAAATGAAGCGGATGTGCTTCTGGAGCAGTTTTAAGACAGTTTCACAATCTGAACCACCTCGAGTCTTTTCTAATTAAAAACAAGGGGGTTGATTTTCAGAGGTGCCGTGCACCCACTCCTCCAGTGGAAGTTAACGGAAGCGGCAGTGCTCGGCACCTCTGCAAAACCAGGCCCCATTTTCTACTCCCCACTCCCATGAGTGCTAGGAGGAATGCCCACACATCCCACCGTCCTAGGCTTTCACCTGCCTGAGGAAATGAACTCAGCATTAGCCTGGTCCAAGTGGGAGACAGTGCTTCTCTCCTGTCCTTCCCTTTCAACGGCCATCTCTCTCTTTTCAGGGTTCCAAGGAGACACTCCCCTTGAAGCTAGGAGGGCAGGATGCTTGCAAGCCACCACCACCTGATAGGATGCCCGCTGTGGGAGTAGAAAAAGATTATGCCCTTTTCTCTGTTGGACAGGCAAAACTAGAGTACAAAAGGCAGTTTCCAGGGACCTAAAAGATGGGTGTCCCATAGATAGATGCCACACTGAACAGAGAACTGTTGATTCAGAAACTCGCTGTAATACACAGGGGGAGGAGGACCAATGGTGTTCGTCCAGTTTCAGAAATTAAAGAGAGCTTCACAGCTGAAAGCGGAAGGCTGAAAGGCAAGGATATGAATATCTTCATTAACTCAAATACAAACCCATCAGAATGGCCAGCTACATTTAAACAACATCACTTGTAATCAATCATCTTAACTATCCAGATAAAAGAGGCTGATATCTCCTGAGAGAGCCAAGTCGGGAGACCAAAACATCTTCTCCCAACCCACTGTAATCTCAATGGAAGCGATCTGATTTTCAAGGTCAACTATATTTTGAGGTGTTCCTGAATTCAAGTAATTTCATTTTACTTACAATATGGACAGCACGTATCTTCCCTTCAATAAAGCTCTCTACTATTATTAGGAGCTATTGGAAGTGTCATACCAGATAAAACCAATATCCTGCATGGAACAGTGGCCGGTACCATATGCTTCATAGCCAGGGGTGAGTAACCACACAACAGACACTTTAGAATAACTAACCTCTACAGGAATTTTCTTGCAATTCCTCTCAATGTTGAGCTTATATCCCAAAGCAAGAGGGTTTATACCCCCATAAATTGTATTTGGCATAATGTAACTGTGGATATTCTCACTAGTCATATAAAGGTCGAATCCTTTTTTTGGGTCTTGTTAAACTCTTGACCTTGATATCTTATGGCAATGAGTTCCACAGATTAAACTTGCACAGTGTAAATAAACATCAGCAGTATGAAGTTTGGAAGTCATCAGGTTATTCCATACAGTGCCCCAAAAGGCAGACAGTAGTGTTAAATGAAGAAACCTTTCCTTAACGGTACCTCCTTATTTAGTAGGAACCACGTATCAGACAAGAACAATCCAATGCCAAACTGCTGTCCTACACTGCAGCTCCTTCCTCAGGCTTCTGTGCTACTTCAAGCTGGGAAGGTCAAGTTTGCAATAGACCACACTGGCCATCTGAAGAGGAGGGCAGGCAGGAAAGGGGCAATATTTGCCTTGCCTAGGCTAAAGCTGTTTGGGAGGGACACTTCATGCCTGTTCATTGATGTTTTAGAGCTTGCCTACACAGGGAAGTTAGTGTGCAGTAAGCTTGCAGGTGAATTTACAGCATGCCAGCTACTTCACATTAACTCCCCCTGTGAACACTCTTACTGCACACTAAAAGCGCCCTTGAGCAGTTTAGTTTCTTACACTTTAAAGCTCATTAAGCTAAAGCACACAAAGACACCTTGAGTGCGCGCCCAGATGGGGTTTAGCTCGCAATAGCTAGTGCACTATAAAGTCAAACTTGATAGTGCCCCATAAAGTCAGCTTGTTGCACATTAACTTCTGGTGTTGACAAGCCCTTCGATTGTTTCTCTGACGGGTCCACCAGCAATTTAAGAAAATGTTAGACTGGAAGCCCAGTTTCATTTCTTGGCGACCCAGTTTACAAACCTTGAAATACACTGTCCCTTTCTCTTTGACAATGGCAGCCTGCTCAAGTTTCTCTTTGGTGTCCATCTCCCACGATTCTTTGGCCTGTGTGCAAACATTTATAACAATTGTTAGAAGATGAGACAGGAAACAATATCAGCTGGAGTTCCTGACTTCTAGGGCGGCTCCTTATCCCAACTTGTTTGTCATGTTGTTGCAGCCGTGTTGGTCCCAGGATACTAGATACACGAGGTGGGCGAGGTCATATATTTTACTGGACCAACTTCTGGTGAGGAAATAGACAAGTTTTCAGTCTAGGCTGGGGACCTGAAGATCTCTGTGTAGCTTGAAAACTTACCTTTTGTTTTAGTCTGTTGGTAAAAGACATCACCTCACCCACCTTGTTTCTGCTTATTCCAACAACAGAAACGGATTTCTAGAAACCCAGATTTCAAGACATGCTGGCCCCAGCCACACTGCTATTACCAATTCTTTGCCATGCCAACGCTCACTGATTATCTGAAGGAGTTTGTTCTCCGGTGTCAAGAGGAAGCCACTTTGCCCACTGGAGGCAGTTAGGAGGAGTGGATCACAAAAGCAAGTATGGGTACGGACAATATGGGCACAGACTACAGAGTCACAAATAAATCCTTGATCTATCCACCAGATACAGTCAGCTTTAGAAATTAAAAAAGCAATCAAGTCAAAACAAGAGGTCAGTACTGGAACCCGAGAGTCAAGTCCTTCACGTCAAGGGGACAGAGCTGTGATTTCTCCTTGACTAGTTGGGCTCGTCAGTGCTGTGTGTTAAAGAAAGCCATTCTGTGCCTAAGATCAGGTAAGAGGACACTTGTTTTAACAGGACTGGTCCATTTGAACTCCAAAACCCTATTCAAAACAACACATGAGCCAGCAAGGGAGGGGTGGGTCAAGTAACTCCATAGGGAGAAGGGAAATTCTGTCCTCTCCCCTGTTTAGAGATGGGGGAGGGAAGCCAGGCACAGATCCCTTCCTCCCACAAACATGCCCCGGGACAGAGCTTGGCAGCATCTACTCTGCCCCATGTACATCTTGTTCTCCATTAGCACTGTACAAACACGGGTACATTTTCCAGCCTCCCAAAGAGGGCACATCTTGTTCAGCAGCCCAGCCCTACCCTCCTTTCAGAGCACTTTGGCAGGACATGAACTTTTTTGTCTGCCGCCCCGTTTAAAAAGAAAAGAAAAAAATAAAAAAAGTACAAAGGGAACAGGCCTAGGAACAAATAAAGGAACAAGTCTTGAACGGCATCCAAAAAAATAAAACAAGCCAACATAGGAGAACAAATTAAGAACACCGAGATCTTTGTTGATGTAACTGCTTTACCAGGACGGCATTACAGCCACACCAAAGACAAAGTAGTAAACACTTGCAAGGCTGAATGGCTTCCAGGAGTTTTTGAAAGCGTGTGTGTCTGTTGAGAGAAATTCTATTCTCACCTTTTCAAAGCTTTTAAGTGTAACTTCATACACCAGCTCCGCATTTGCCCCAATGCCAAATTTAGGCTTCCCTGCCTCGCCAAACCCGTATCTGAAACACAGCATAAAAATAAAGCGTCGGAGGAAAGGGTGTGCGATCAGGCATTTCATTCAATATTCTGATTATTCATGCTTGTATGGTGGTACGAGTGGGGAGCTACACACCCACCCAAGAGACAAGCCAGATGTTGAATAGGAAACCGTGCCAAGTTTCTCGTCAGTGGCAATGTTGTTTTTAGAAACAGGACTGGATTCAACACTATTCCCCTGGCATTCAGATAGGATGCATCACCTATACTCTTAGGACTTATTAACCCCACATCGTCTGTAGCTCTGCTGTTCTTTGATTAATTGTCAATTTCCATTTTCTTTCAATATCACCCTTCAAGGGCAGTGCTTTTTCCTGCGCCTCTGAAAGGCGGGCGACAAAGTTAAGCACCTAAATCCATATGTAGGCATTTGACCCTGCAAACCAGAGTTTGACATTTTGGCCTAAATTTATCTCGGTAACTGGATGCGGTTCCAAAGATAGGATAGGATGATTGTATTCAGTAAGAGCAAAATGAAGATATGCTAGATCCTAAGATGCTCTGGTTGCTGTGGATATTCCTATCATCAACCACCACGCATGTGATTTTAGTCTTTGTATTATGCGGGAGCCATAAGGCTGCACAAAAACAAGCCGTGGATTCCACGGATAGGGATTGGTGCCTTTAATAGTGCAGATACAAATATCCGAATGAGAGCGCTCGCTCACAACTTAAACTCTCCTCAATGCTGGGTTTGTGACAGATTTTATGAATACTATGAACAAAGCCAAATTAGATGCGATTATTCATGAGAGAGGTAAGCCAACAGGGTTTTGCAGATACAACAATGTCAACTTTCCAGAAACTGAAAATATCAGTTTAGAGGTCTGGGTGGCTCCTAGGAGATCATAGGGGTGGGCATTTGTAGAGAGGATCCTGTGAAAGAAACATTCTTTTCAGTTACAGTCTGCTACTGAGACTGCCTAAGATGCTCAGACAGATACCGCTCACCCAGAGCAAAGAGTTTCTTACCGAGGTCCAAGGTATAAGATACAGTATTCTTCTCGCTGCATTTTCTCCAGAGCTTTGTCAATTCCGATTGGAATGTCATGGTCTTCCCCTTCTCCAACAACAAATGTAACATCTCTGCAGTCAAATATTCTGCCACCATAAAATCCTTCCAGGTGGACTGCAGGGAAAGAAAACAGAGTAAAAGACGCAAGGAAGGCACACAAAATGGCCAGAAAAGTTTCTCTGGGCCAACAGAGATGCAAAATGAAAGACTTGCTGTTTTGCTACCACTGTTACAGCGCTGTAACCCAGCACAGCAATTCGGTTTCAAATACAGAGTTATCTAAATGACTCCCTGCATTTGGGAATTAAGGCAGTCTTAAAAATCTAGAAGTGCATTTTGTCTCTGGACCCCTGGGTTCTAGAAAACTAGTCTGATGGTCTTAATCTAATTTCCACTTGTGATTATTGCCTAAACTCCGCCAGCAACCTTTGATCAGATCTAGAAGTGAGGGAATACCGCAGAACAGTGTGGGGAAGCAGCCCATCAATCTGTGCAGCACTTGACAGTACACCGATGATTAGCCCCTCGTGGGGGGAGAAGGACCTGAAAACTTGTGGTGTTGGGGAACACTGTATTTGAATCTCTGACTTTGCACCTTCTGACCAAGGTTAGGACATCAGATAGGCACAATGACGAACACATTCTTCTTGTCCTAAACTATACTGGACAGACTTACTGGAATCAGAAATAGATCCAGCCCCTTGCGTTGGAATTACAACTCCTCTGCATAATAGCGCTATAAGCTTGCCCTATATTTTACAGCAAGACCAAGTCTCCTGGCCTTAAGAGCTTCAAGTACAAGATTAATATTTTTTAAATCTTCAAGTAATAACCCAGCTCTATTTTGAGACAGAGACAAATACAGTCTCAGGTGATAACAGGTACGTAGTTTGGCTACAGGTAAGAAGAATCCTGTCTATAGCATCCATGTTTGTTTATTCATAAACTGAAACCTCTTGTAAGCAACCATCAAATGGTCTTTAAAAGTTTACACACACACACACACACACACACACACAGGCTGTCTCTTAAACAGTTACCACAATGCTGCTAAAAATCTTGGTGATTACTTAAAGTGGCCACTTAAGACAAAGGGGTGTCCACTAGTGGTCAGGGACTTTGCGTACGTGTCACTACAATCTGGGGAAAGAAGTGTTTGCGTTCTTTTGCAATATAAAGTTGAAAATTATTTCTTGTGAAAATACCTTTAACATTGGGGCGGGAGGGAAGCTGTCCCTAACCCAGAGCTGAACAGAAGGTGACATTTAGCACTGATGCTGCACCTGGAATATTGCAGAGAAGGATAGGGATTGTGACAATGCTCTGGACATCTTGCATTGGTCATCTAGGGTGAACAACTAGAACAGCCGGCCAGGGCGTGGCTGGCCAGCCACCGAACAAGAAAGCACAATGTGACAAGTTTTGTGCCATTGGTAACAGAGGTCCGATGATAATCAGGGTCAAGAGACTCCAAGGGGAGAACATAAGCGTGAACCTTCCCCAAAACGAGCCGCCGAATCAACTGACTGCAAGCTGTATTTTATGAACGCTCACAGTGTTCTGAACTGGAGGGTCATTGTGAGATATGTATACAGACTGTGGTTGTGAATTTATGTATCTGTGTATATACAAAACTCGGCACGCAATCTGTGTTGAAACATCCTGCTTCCCCTGGCAGCAGGGCCGGGAGCAGTTAAATGGGGAGGAGCATCTCCCAAGCCACCCAGTTCCAAGAAATGCCGGATTGTGCAGCCTAGGAAAGGACAATGGTGGACCATAAGGAGATAACCTGAAGACATGGAGACATCAAGTCAAGAGGGAATTTCCTCCCTCTGAATCAACATGACAACACCACGGACAGAGAGAAAAAAGCCTGGAAAAAGGGTGATACCTACGGCCCTGCAAAGAGTAACTGGGCTGGTGGAAGCTAGAGCAAGACCTTGTGCTTGCAGGAAGGCTACTAGTGTGAGGGACCTGAAACAGAGCTGCCCAGCATAAAGGCACCCACAGTTAAGGGGAATCATAGAATTTCAGGGTTGGAAGGGACCTCAGGAGATCATCTAGTCCAACCCCCTGCTCAAAGCAGGACCAATCGCATTTTTGCCCCATAAACCTAAATGGCCCCCTCAAGGATTGAACTCACAACCCCGGGCCAATGCTCAAACCACTGAGCTATCCCTCCCCCTAAGGCAGTGACAGAACTCACTGGTCTGAGTGAGCCCCTAAACATCACAGTTCCTTACCCCACAAGGTAGAGCGACAGGAAACCTACTGGGGTTTGGCTTATCCCACTGGCGCATGAGGGCCCCTAGAGGAATGACATGAAAAAGCACCAACTAGAGAGAGGAGAGCTGGCCAGGAAGTTTTTGATGAAATGTTTCTGTAGGAAAATACCAGTTCCTTGAAACGAACCTTTTGCACAGATGTATCCGTTCTAATGAAACTTTAGTTGCGAAGATTTCTCGGGTCGGAAAACGAGAGCGCAAGAGAGAGACGGGAACACCACACCTCAGAATAGCCAACTGCCCAGAGCTTAGAGCACGCTCCTTGGATATGGGAAACCCAGGTTCAAGCCCCTGCTCCAAATCCGCCCCTCCCCCCACCCACGCCTTTTTCCGCAAAAGGGTTCAAAAGGTCTGTGGGGAACACAAACAGATTTTGAAGCCTCCGTTTTTTGTGAAACGGAATCCTTGTTATCTCAGTCAGCCCCAGCTGAAAGCTCGGTGACTCCTGACCTACACTCTTCCACTACCGCTGAGTCACCTTGGTTTTCTGCTTTAACAGAAAACACTGCACCTCACACACTCCCACACCAATTCTCAGAGTACATTTGGAAAACAAGTAACCTGATAACCTTACAGTACCACGCAAAGCCTCCCTCCTCCTCTGCTTGGGTGCATGGATCTGGCCTGTAAACACCAAGCACAGTAATGGGGCGATCCAGGTTATTATAATCCTTGAAACCAGCAGGAATCACCATCGGGAATAAGCCAAGAGACTGAGCAGGAGAGGGAGCTCCTTGCTACTCCAGTTGCATGCTGCCTTAAGAGGGGAAAGAGGGCTCTCAGTTCCCCAAATCCTTGCCTTTACTAGAATAATGCTGCGAGTTTGATGCAAGATCCCTAGTTTTGGCAGTATGGCAGTCACAGTTCATCTGTTGCCAGCCTTTGCCAGCATGAGAAGACAACGATCTAAGGTGCAAGCTTTAAGATTAGAACCCACAAGATGGCACGAAGCTTCCAGCTGGCCTTTCACAGACTTACTATGAATTCAAGCATACATTTGTAGTTTTATCCTGTTTTAATTATATGGAAGTATAATGGCAACAGGAAAGTCTCCTGCTCAGTTTTTCAAGTGTATTTAAGAGCTATCGAAAGCAGATCGTTTGGATACAGTTACACTTGGATTACACAGCAAGAAACCCCAGCCTGGCTGCAGCACATCACTTCAGCTGCAGCGTTGACTTATTGTTCGCTCGGTGCCTAGAGCGATTTTGTTTTGAAGAGCACAGAACGCTGTGTTCTGAATGTGGCTGGCACATGAACCCGATGTGCCGACTTCAATTTGTACTCCTATTAAAACGGGGGGGGGGGGGATGGGGGAGAAGGACGTAACAAAAGCTGGAACGCAAAAATTCTACTGCAGGCTGAGTTTGAGGAAGCGGGGCTGTGAATTATGCTCTCTAACTCAAGCTAACAACATTGCCTTTGAAAATCCAACCCAGAGATATCAGTTCTGGTAAATGCACATATTCTTCCGGTCTAATTATAGCAGTGCTGTCAGGTACCTTTGTACTAGTTTCTGAGTTAATACTGGGTTTTAACTAGAACTCCGTGGAAATATTTTAAGTGAAAATGTGGCTGCTGTCTGGTTGAAAATAAATTATGATGACAGATCATTGCTATTCCTCTGGTTTTCTGCCAACCTAATCCCACTACCTCTGTCTGATCCTACTGCCTTGTGCCGGACACGGAGTCTAGAGTGGGGCGCTCAGAGAGAGGCAGACACACACACACAACATGGTAGCAACCAAAATACTTGTTTTTAAGAAGCTGCCAGGTCTGAAACATGCCTCTATCCTTGAAGCCCCTTTAAGGAAACCCAGACCCCAGGCAGCTAGTCACATTGGTAACTTGATCTGAACCAAACTGCTGGCACGGCGCCATTTTTGGGAATAGGATTAGTAAACAGTTTTTGACCTTTGCCTCACACAGGCTACATGTGTGATGCAAAACAGCCTCAGAGGCCATTCATCTCCACTTTCCTGACTATGCCCGCGTCCGAATAAATGCAATAAGCTAGGAAGAAAATATACCTTTTAAACAGTTTTTAAAAAAATGAAAGGAGGGTTTAGAATCATGTGCCATGAGAAAGGCCCACTTCTAGCCACCACTCTCTGAGGGAGTCTTTAAAGAAATGCTCCTTCAGGATGTTTTAAATCACAATTGTATATTTTTCTAAAGGATCTGCTCTAGGGATTATTTCGGGAAGTTCTGTGGTCTGTGCTATGCAGGACGTCAGACTGGATCATCACTAAGGTCCCTTCTGGCGCTAAAGCAAGAGCCAAATTGCTGATTAAAATTGATATTTTTTTCCTCTTTCTGACAAATCAAACCATTATATAGTGATTAAAAACACAAATTGTGCTCTAAATAAGAACAGTGCTTTGTTCTATTTGTTACTTCGTGGCGTAATAAAGATAATTGAGTGTCTGGTTACAAACTTCCTGAACATACAAAAGCATAATGGGTTTTGATGTTTAAATGAAACCAAAAAAATAAATGATAAAGAATGCAGTAGTCAGGACTATTAAACTGATATCTACTGTGGGTTGTGGGTTTTTATTTTAAACTTGGCCTTTTGCTACAATAAGGCAAGCTTGAAACTTTACACAAAGCTAGTCTCAGTGCACGTAATCACGACCCAAAGTAGTTCATAGGCCCAGTGAAATTAACAGAGTCCAAAGGAGTTCTCGCTAAAATCAGTCCCGCTAAAGGACTAGGCATTTAATTTAACAGGCTTAACAAGCTGAATGTGACCATTTGGATCAATTTCTCCCCTCCCAAAAAGATCCATAGACCCATACTGTACAGAAGCTTTGATATAAGGAAAAGGGTGACCAGCTAATCCTAAGTGTACAATTTAGCCATTCAAATGGGCAAGACTTCCATAACTGCCGTTTCTCTCTCATTCTATGGTTCGGTTGTTCTCTTTAAACTTGGCTTCCTTTATCCTTCCACCCCACATCAAATAGCTCCTTTGGAAGAGAAGCTGTAATTAACTCCATCATATTGATGGAAAAAGTTCTACAAGAAATAGGAATGGGATTTCAGCTCACTACTTTGGGGTCAAATTAGGACTTGAGTTAAGCCCACAGAACAGTACAGGCTTCAGTAGACCCTTCTCATTCATCTATGACCCCCCACACCACTGATAGTAGCTGTCCAAAATTAACAGTAGTATTCTGGTCACAGGGAGAGGGAAAGAAAAGATTTAATTGGCTGCAACCCAAACATTGTATAGGACTATGAAAATAGGAAGCTGCCTAGTTTAGGTAAAGACATGCATGTAACAATAAATACTGGACTCAAGTCAAAGCGACAATAGTAGCTAAATGGAGGCTGAGATTTTAATCACACATACACAAGAAAATCCAGGGCGACTCAGAGAGAAGAGCCCGAGTTATACTTCAGTGGCCATTTCATCGTCACTTAGCTGCTCTCCATTAAACCATTGTGAGCTCTGGATTGGCCAAGGAAGGAAGACCTGTGTTAAGATATTAAATGCTGACATTCACAGGCTGAGAGTTAACTGCCTGTTTCTTCTATTTCCTCCAGCACCTTTTTGTCTCCCCGCCGCCTTGTCGTCACAGAAAACCACACAATCCATGGGGAGTGTCCTCTATATGTACACCTTGTGTGCTACTGGATAAACGGCACACTCTGGTCTTTGAGCCAGAACATGGGCTTTAGGAACCCCATTCTGGCAGAGCTTCAGGGTCTGACCTGGTCAAACCGAGAGACAGTACCAAGCCAGACTGGCAACCCGACGATGGACGGCCCTCCCAGCACTCCTCAGAAACCACCCTGTCGACCTGCTTCATCGTCAAAGATGGCTACAGTGCTGCAAATCCCCGGAATGCTACTACACAGGCTTCCGCTCACCAACGTATTTGCACTCGGCTGTTAAGTTTAGTTACTCCTGCGGCCAAGCCAGGACTCACTTTCGACGGTAGCGCCTTCATTTGGGTTGGAGTATCCTTCCCCTTTCCGTTTGATTCTCCGGATGATCCCGCCATCCTCAAATAAATCCTCCCCTTTGAAATCAAGGAGCTCGATCTAAATAAATAAATACATAAAGAAAGAGAGAAAGAGAGAGAGAAAGAGAGAGAGAAAGAGAGAGAGAAAGAGAGAGAGAAAGAGAGAGAGAGAGAGAGAGAGAGAGAGAAGAGAGAGAGAGAAAGAGAGAGAGAGAGAAAGAGAGAAAGAGAGAAAGAGAGAAAGAGAGAAAGAGAGAAAGAGAGAAAGAAAGAAAGAAAGAAAGGCAGCAAGAAAGAAAGAAAGAAAGAAAGGCAGCCTTAACAACGGTTGATCCTAGATGTGGAAAACCAACCAATCCAATTCAGCTGACAAATGGAAGAAGGCCATAAAAGCCAGCTCTAAGGTAGGTAACCGGTCCAATTTATTTAAAACTGTTACAGGCGTATTACTGGAAAAGGTAGCACAGAGAAAGAATAAAACTCAGCTTACTCATCCTGTAAGGGTGTAATTCAAACAGTGATGTGGGATTCTGTGAAAACTACCCTAAAAGGCAACAGACCATAAAAATGTCAGAACAGTCAGACCAATGGTCCATCTACCCCAATACTCTGTCTTCTGACAGAAGTGACAGAGAGTCCTATGGCACCTTAAAGACTAAAGTATTGAAGCATAAGCTTTCATGGGCTAATACCCACTTCACCGGACGCATGCCGACAAAGTGAGTATTAGCCCATGAAAGTTTATGCTTCAATACTTTAGTCTTTAAGGTGCCACAGGACTCTATCACTTCTGCAATTCCAGACTAACACGGCTACCTCTCTGATTCTTGTCTTCTGACAGTGGCCAATGCCAGATGCTTCGAGGGAATGAACAGAACATGGCAATTATTGAGTGATCCATCCCGTCATCCAGTCCCAGCTGCCGGCAGTTAGAGGTTTAGGGACACCCAGCACATGGGATTGTCTTCCTGGGGATCTTGGCTAATAGGCATTAATGGACCTATCCTCCATGACTTATGTTTTTACTCCAGTTATCTTTCTAGCCTTCACGACATCCCCTGACAAAGAGTTCCACAGGCCAACTATGCACTGTGTGAAGAAATACTTCCTTATGTTTGTTTTAAACCTGTTGCCCATTAACTTAATTGGGTGACCCCTGGCTCTTGCATTCTGTAAAACGGTAAATAACACTTGCCTAATCATTTTCTTGACACCACTTGGATTTTATTGGCCTCTATCACATCTCCCCTCCTCCGTCATCTCTTTTCTAAGCAAAACAGTTCCAGTCTTTTTAATCTCTCCTCATATGGAAGCTGTTCCATTCCCCTAATCATTTCAGTTGCCCTTCTCTGTCTCTGTTGACCAGACATAGCACCACTAAAAGAAAGAGGCCATTAAGCCAGCTGACAATGAAAACAGGCACACTCAGGCCAGTGGCTCCCCAAGGCAATTAATTGCAACCAGAGCTGGGACAATCTGAGCCTTAATTAACTAAAGATGCTTTCCTTCTGTTGGGTTTTGCACAAACACTTTTGTTTGCGAGGTTCTGCCAAGTGGACACATACACAATGTGCTTAGTCTGGCTGACCAACGGCTGTGCTATGCCAACTCTCATTTTGATTTAGCTCACTGGCATTAATGGATTTTTACAACACGAAAACATTTTTGACCTGCCCTCCCCCTATTTTATAGATGTACACACACACTGCAGAGAATATCAGAGTCTCTGTCCTACGTGTGGCCATGTTTTCCATGTGCTCCCAAGTTAAAACTTCTTTTCTGGGCTTGGTAGCTTCAGATCCTGTTTGGACACTGCTTCTCCAGTTTAGACGTATATTTATCAGAACGCCCCGGCCTGCGTTGCTGAAGGTGGGGGGGAGGGGGTGGAAAACACAAAACAAGAAGCCAACTGCTTTGTCGGCTTGGTTTTTAACAGCATGCCTCAAGGGAGGGAGTTTCCATACCAACACTCTTACGCATACTTGCCTCGAAAAAGAGGGTTGCATTGGAAGGGATTTTCGGGACGCTGCCGGCAGAGCCATACGCGTATTCTGGTTTACACAGCAAGTGGCAGATCTCCCCTTTCTTCATGGTGGCAACCCCAATGTCCCATGCCTTGATAACCTGGCCTAAGAGAAGGACGGGCTTCAATAGGAGGGAATGATTTATAACGTGAAATTACCAAGACCAAGTTTTAGAGACAGTCCATTTTCTTTTTTCAAATGCTCTGCACATTTACTTGCGGTCGTGAAACCAACACAATAAGAGTCACAACAGACACCCAACCCAACTACAAGGAATCCATCAGATCCAGCTGTCATCACTACCAAGAGACACTCTGACGCGAACGTCAGAAAAGTCGCTCATGGAAACTTGTTGCGGCTCCCTCCACATGAGTAGAGAACTTCACCCCAACACAGAGCGCCTGCACAGCACTCTGTTATTTAGGTGCTAGAGTGGGGTTGTGGAGGGGCTATGCACAGAGTGGCTACAAAGGGGCGTGTTGACAGCCCCTGGGAGCAGAGGGCAGCTCCACACAAGCTTCTACAGAAAGAGTTACATAAACGTCACAATCCAAGAGTCCGGTCCACGTTCTCCTGTCCGCTTTCTCCAGAAGGATTTTGGAGCTGTAAGCCATTACAGGAGCAAATGTTTCTGTTCTGTAAGCTTAAGGGCCATAAAGGGGGAATGCAATCTGAGTAAATTGCATTGCCCTTAGTAAATGGTGGTCCTTAATTTAAAAAAATAAAATAAAAGCCATGTGCTCTAACACAACTCCTTTTTGTTCTCAACCTGCCACAATGCAAACAGAAGGTAGAATTTCACCTATCTAAGCTTAACTCCATTCACTGCTCTTAAAGGGGTACCAGGAAGGCCAAAACCGAATTGCCTTGAAGCTCTGCTGACATCTCCTAAGAGCTTTGGAAAGCAAGCATTCCAATTAGAAATCACTCCTTTAGATTGCATCCGACGAAGTGGGTATTAGCCCACGAAAGCTTATGCTTCAAAACTTTATAGTTAGCCTTCAAGGTGCCACAGGACTCTGTTACCTCCTTTAGATTTGTAATTCACTATAGCTACACACTCTCCCCTTCCCACGTTTATGTTACTAGTAATATCTGCCTGACAAAAGGAACTTTAAAACTTCATGAGAGTTCTTCAATGATCATTCAAGCTGGGGGATATAAAGGTTACCACTGGCTGCAAAAGATGCCAATAGGCAGGTAAGCAATTCAAATCCTGCCACACTCAACATGAAGTACACCATAAAGACCCATTTTGCAAGAGGCTATACCTACGTGGACAGCAGGAAGGGGTAAAGCAGCCTACAAAAACAGAGGGAAAGGAAATATAAATTTCCATTGTGATCCGATTTTGAGCACCCACAGATTCTCAGAGACACTAAGTGCAAGTATTAATCATTGACTTGGTGTAAACTGCTGGATATTAGAAACCTACAGTCAGGAAACATTTGAAAATTTGGGCCTATCCAATATCATCTCGATACTGCAAGGGTCCTGAACAGACACCAAGTGACGGAACCACCCACAGCCACATTTATTTAGTGACAGAACCAGGATTACCTAAAAAAAACCCTAAAATGTCCTTATTCCCAGGCTTGTATTCATTCTGCTTAATCATGCGCTCTCTCTAACAGAATTATGTATCAACAAACTAACATTATGCAGAGAAAATGCACTTTGGATCCCTGTCACTGCTTTTCCATTTCACTCCTTACCTTTTCCCAGACTGAAAATAAATGGTTCGTTCCTATCACGGCTGGAATCAAACTTTTTTCCATTGGCCAGCTTTCCTTTATAGTGGACATAAACCTTATCCCCAATCATAGGGGATTTATCCTCATTACCTGGCCTCTTCACAATCTAGGAGAGAGAAGGACAACCAGGATGAAGATGGCGGGAGTCCATTTCAGCAAACAGGCTGCTTCAGTTGACTGAGTCCCACGGTCCTCCTACCCAAAGCAAATGCACGGTCCTAGACTCAAGTGTTGCTAGCACAGCTCCTCTCTCCTACAACTCCAAACTCCCATAGAACATAAAGCAGATATTTAACAATAAGACGGTGCTAGTGCACACCAACCTCATCCTAGCTGTGGTTCCAGCAGCGCAAAACACCCACCACACAGTTCCTTGCACAGTTCCAATCCCAGAGACCAAGCCCAATGAGTGCTGCATACCAGCCAGAAGGTCTACAGATGGTAGCACAACACAGTCTTGCTTTGAAGTTTAAGTAGCACCACTGATGCCGTGTTTAAGTAAAATTGCTGAGCTTTCCCAGGTATATTCAAGAGATTTTTTTTAATGCCACGTTTTTATGCAGAGCACGTTTTTATAGCCATTTCCATGGAGATCTAGGGATGCTGATTCTCCCTCCCAATGGCCATGGCTATTCAAGCTATCTTCTACAATAACCAGCTCCCTAGATCAACCCTGTCTTCCAACTCATGATGGCAGAAATCTAAAGAATTAATGATTTAAATAACCTCATTAATAATTTGTCCCCACCAAATAAAAATCAATAAATAGCTTTAGCTGTTTCAATCACATATATAGATATTTTTAAAGGCCACAATAGAGAGAGCTATAGAGGCTTTAGAAATTTTAAGAATCATATTTAGGAATCTAGTCAGTCAAATAATATTTACTTGCTACCAATGTAATGCCACATCTATGGGGTAAAATCATGGCATTCACTTTTGGTCCAAATTCTTTTATGCTACTGTTTTGGAGCAGGAAGTTCTTAAGCTAAAAGGAGTGGGAAGGGGGGAACATGGAGTGTGCACAGAGAAGATATCACTGGGGAAATAGTTATATTCAACAGATAGGATGAAGCACTCTAAAATATACAGCAGAATAATCCTGAATTTGTCTCCGGTAGGAAAAGGGGTTGAGCATCAGACTAGATGACCTAAGTAATAGAAATTAGTTCTAGGGAACACCCTATGAGTAATACATACATATACTCCATGGATGTACTGCTAAAGATCTGATTAGACATACACTAGCAGTGAAATTTACAGTGAAGGCTGAATATCTGTACTGCAGCTGAGGTCTCTATTTAAAGTCTTCCTATTTCTGTAAAGGGAATTGGACAACTAAATCCCCTAGACAACTTTGGAAAGCTCAGCTTTATTGTGCTGTAAGCTGTAAGACAACCCATGGCACTAACATTCAGACAGTTAACAGATGTGAACATGCTCTACATTCACTGAATTAGCAAAGTAGGTATTGAAATGTGCCATTAGCTTTGGCCATGACCTCACCTTCAGAACCCCTCGATCTTGACTGGGTGTGATGTCCTCTCCTCGTTCAGCAAGAGCTGCCGTCTGGACCTCTCCTTCATTCTTTGTGGCCTCGTCAGTTGTCATGGTCTACTTTCATAAGCACAGACGCTGTCAAAACACAACCACCACCACCGTGTTTAACGGCAATTTGTATTTATACAGGCCTATGATACTCTAAGGCACCCAGTGCTAATGTACCAGCACAGAGAAGTATGAAACATTTTAGAAACGCAACGGAGGAAAGTGAACTACAAAGTTCTCCCATTTGACCTTTGCAGGAGAGAAAATCTATTAGCATAAAACTGATCTACATACACAAAGTGGAACATCCCTTTCTATGGAGGACACAAGCCATGAATTGTTAAAAACAAACAAACAAACAAAAAAAAAACTTTGTAAAACACAGAATCTACCTTGTATACTCAAACAGGACTAGACCAATCTGACCTCCCTGCACTGCTGGGGACTGGGAACGACTTTTTTTTAAAACAGTCAATGAAAGCCAGATTTCTCCATGCAAGGTTTCCTCTGAATAGCCAATATAGATTACAGTGGTGGTGAAGTCATATAGTAGGATGCCAGGAGTGTCACTCTGAAGCCTAAAATGTCTGTTGAGTCAGTGTGATGTGATGAAACAGCTATACGCATGAGGGAGAGCACTTTTTGTTTAGAAGATCACCAGTTTCAATCATCAGTAGGGCTGGTGGTCTGTTACTGTTCAATTTAAGTTTGCAGCCCTTTCTGGTTTTTAGTAAATAGTAACACACACACACACACACACACACACACCCCAAGATTTTACAAGTTAAGCCTTTGTAAGAGCATGAGTTTTCAGATACTAACAGTCTTGTTAATTCTCTGAGGATCTTTTCAGCAATACAGAGTAGCAATAACCTCGCACAATCACTCATTACATGGAATCCCGGAGTGGTGTACAGTTATCCTGGTTTCACATCCTTATGTTCGGTCATTGTCAGTCAATCCCTGCCATGATTTGAGGCAACACTGCGACATCACAAATCAACGTATCATGCCATGGAATGCTCTCCAATAAGTCCTGCCATTGGCGCTGGAAGGCTTAACACCAAGGACTCACACACAGCAAAAGCATGCTAGATAATCAACTGCTAGGATGGGACAAAAAGTCAAAGACTGTCTCAGGCAGATGGACTCCAGATCATTCTGGGTCTGAAAGATTCCCACTGACGTGCTGAAATGGAACCTAAGCAGAGCAGAAAACCAGGACGGAGACCTGAGCACCAGAATTGTATGTCCCAAGCGTCCCATGTGGTTAGTTAACAGCCAGCTGTGTTTTGCATACCTAGATTGCAAGAGTAGCGCATTACAGTAGAAGCTTAGCAGAGAGGCGATAAAGGCATGGCTGACAGCCTCCTGATCAACTGTAATAGGCACAAAGTCAGATGCACTAGCCATTCCTTGCGGGATCTTAGAGAGGAACACAATTTAGACAAACATACAAAAATCAGCTTGGACCAGCCCGGTGTCCACATGACCACAAAGCTTCCAAACACAAGGTGATCAGTGTGTGTGTGTGTGTGTGTGTTAAGTTTAGTGATAAAGATGCCAAGTAACAACAGAAAACTCCTTCATTCCTTAAAAGGTAGACATTTCTGTTTACAAGGTATGGAAAACCATACATGTGCAAACACCCTCTCATCCATCACCCAAATAAGCCCGATCACGGAGGCGCTGTTTCAGGTTCCACAAGCGGAGAACATCATTTCAGAACACTAACCTTTTTGTGCATTGTACTGCAAATTACTTTATGCCCACAGTAGATGTCAACTGTTTCCCACAGAGGGTGATTTACTGCGTCTTTGGAAAATCAAAACCAAAAGCTGTTTTAAAAAGCAGCACCTCCACCCCAGATTCCTAGTGGTTTCTTCTTGCCCACCCTCCTGGTCCATCTCTTTCTTTTTTCGGGGGGGGTGGGGGGGGGAGCAAGAGGGGGGCAAAAAGAAGAAGAAAAAAAAATCTATATCCAAAATATGATCAGCACTGTACAGACATGCAGGGAGATATAGTTTCTGCTCCAGAGAGAGGACATCCTGAAACCTCTGCGTGCTTGTTGCCTTTTAAAACCCACCACTCCCCCTTTCTGTCCTGTCAACATTTCTTCTTTTTCCCTGTGTTGCTCACGCTCGCAGTAAAACAAGTCTCAAGACACTTGGTATTTCTCTTTAAGCCCAGTTCCTGGAATCTTCTGCTTACATAAAAATCTCAGCTTTTTTTTTTTTTTTAGACTAGGGTTTAACCCACACGACTGCAGAGAAAAGCCCGAAAACATGACCTAAGTGTGCTATTGGGTACATCTGCACTAGACCTGAAAGGTGTAATATAGCAGTGTCAATGCTACAGAATGAGCGGCGGCTTGGGCTAGCCACCAAAGCTTGGATGTAAGGGGTTGGGCTGGCTTGGACTCAGATGGCTAGCCTGAGCCGCTGCCCAGGACACAACAGCCACACTGGGATTTTCAGTACGCTAGGTCAAGCTAAGCTAGTGCAAGTCTGAGTACTTGGGCTGAGACCTACCCGAAAAGGTTCAAAAGCCAAAAAAGAAGCCAATGTTTTTTTGTTTCGGTTTCCAAACCCATGATTTGTTAAGCCAATCGCACAGTTTCGGGGGTACCGACTCATGATTTTTGAACACCGAGGGCTGGCTGTACCGCCTTCCTCCCCCTCGATCTGGTATCTCTTCTCACCACAGGTTATTCTTTTTGCCCTATTCCTCTTCCCACTTCCACCTCCTTCATTTGGCTCTTCCATGTTCTTCTGCTTTCCACTGCTCATGGACTACAGGCCTGATAGAGACTAAAGTTAGTTTGTCTTTTAAACACACAGCTCAGATGGGGACAGCAGAGAATGCGCCTGGTAAACTGGATTTCCCCCCATTGCTACACAACATGGACATTACCTGAAAGAACACACGGGATGAGGAGGCTGGAGGGGGAAGAGAATTCAAAAATCATGAATCAGGCCCTGCCAAAAAAAAAAAAAAAAAAAAAAATCATAAGGGTTTTTTAACATAAGTGTGGGGCTCTGTATTAGCCTTTAGGGTGCATTTGGTCAGGTTTTCACAGTTCTCTCTGCAACAAAAATGAGCTAAAAACTTGCCCTTGTTCAAGAAAGAAAGAGGAGATTCTCACACACGTGCAGAACCCCAGGGACTGGAGCTTTAAGAAAAACACCAAGTCTCGCAATAGTGACAGTGAGCTGGTAAGAAGGTCAGAAGGATGGAAGATAGAATTTGTATAATTACAGACAGCCCTGTAACAACACCATGCTCCTCTGGATGCATTGCGCAATCGGTTCAGAGTTTGACAATAAGGCAAGTTTCTCCATCAAAGACACGTGTTTTACAATACCCCCTGATGAGAAAGGAATTGCCTGACGTTTTAAAAATATTTCCTGGCAATTTCCTTAAAATCATTATTCTATTTTGGTAGCTGCACTGCTGTGCAATGCGTAATCAAGGAAATGCATGACGTAGAACTTAAACGCAATTGTGTTTAGACATAAAACAGATCTATTAAACTAGTTACCATTGTGAAACTTTCCCACTGCCTTTGGGGTGGAAGCTAATAGAAACCAGTGGGAGAAATCATTCTTTCAGGAATTTATAAACAGAAAACAGATTTTTTCCAAGTTTAAGAAGTAGAGAAATCATTTGGTAAGAATACACTCACCTTTAAAGGCAAACATAACTTTGAATGCGTTCTAGCAGGGGAAACTGACTAGAGACAGTGTTGTTAAATATATGAGATAAACAAACAAAAAAGTAAAGAGAATGTTGTGTTTAGTTAATTTCCCGTTACCTGTGGGTTTCATAGGCTGCAACGGGGAAAGAAAAACAACAACCTTTAAACATCCTAAAGCCAGCAGAGGGACTTAGTGGCAGATAACTGTGAAATGATCTAACGTTTTAAAAAAACGGATTGCATTTTAGATTGACGATGTTCCTTGAGAGCTCTCTTTTCTAGTGATATTCATCTTTATACTGTGTATTTTTTAAAATTATAAATACTTTGTGCACTCAAAGAAGCAGTTAGGGCAAAGCCCCTCCTGTAGATCTTACTTTTTGTTTAGTTTTAATTGAGATGGGTTCCCCCTCCCCCCCCCCCCCCGTGGCATACATCACAAGGTTTATTCAGTATTTAAGAGCTCATCTGTAGCTATCGATATTAATCCAAACAACAAGAAAAGCTACCAACCAAACCCTACCCCACCTCGAAAATGGGGTACTTACCCCAGCCAATAAGTTGGTAGCTTTTTTCTCCCTGCCCACATCTTCTATAACACTTTTACTGCACTCACGGCCAAGAAGCTCAAAGTTCTCTACAAATATTACAAAGCCTCAGAACTCCCCAAACCAGCAGTTACACATTGGCCTGTTTTATTGGTGTAGACGGTGAGGTCCAGAAAGATTTACGAGGCTTGCCAAACGTTGCACAAGTGAGCCAGAAGCAGAGCCAGGAACAGAAACCCCAAGTCCCAACTCTCAGTTCTGCGCTCCAGACTACTGGACCATTTTCCCACGTGCCCACAAGTTACTGCTGTGTTCTCCCACAGTTCCAACAAGCACCTATCACAACAGAATAAGCACTTCCTTATGGCCTACATAATGCCAATGTTCAGGCAGTTCCCATCACCAAAACCAATTAACCAGGGGTAGGAGCATTTGAAAGGAGATCATTTACTAAATCAATCCCAGATACCAATCTCTCCCACAAGGATATGGCCAGCCTAATCTCAAAAATGATCAACTGTCTAGTGCAGAAACCACGGCCAAAGGACGGCAGCAGTTGCTGATTGTCTGCCGAGAACTTGTTGGTCAATAGATGCTGGCTCTCTATTTCCAATTGCTCAATCGCATTAAGAGACTCTTAAAAACACATTCAGTACATCCCTAGTATTACAGTTTTATGTTAGCAATTACTGTCATCACCACAGGGATGTTATACAATTGTGAATGGGAGGGGAGGTGGTCTGCGTCACAGCAAGCCAGAGGGAAGGAGCTCACAAGATTCTCTCTTAAAATGTGGCCCACCTTATCAGACAGCCTGAGAACCCTTGTCTAGTGAAACTGCCTTTCGCGTATAAAAGAGGGTGTGCTTTGCTCAGGCTTACCTGCAATTTATAGCAGCCCTTCCAGAGACACAAACAAAGTCAGTCAAGCTGTCCATGATCCACATTTTCCATTAATTTGAAAAAAAAAACAAAGGCAGAAAATCTGCCACTCACCGAGTCTTTAACTAAATCTTCTGGCAGAGAGAAACAGACTCTTGTAAGGTCTTGTAAACCGGATTTGAGACGTCGAAGCCTGACATTTTTCTTTGTGGGACCATGTGTATTCTGGCTAAAAGAAGGGAATTAATTACCTGAGACAAAGGACACTGGCATGTCTGACAGACTCACATCCTAACCAGGTCCTGTTCTCCCACCACTCGGACTATAGCACTAGGATATCATTAGGTTTAATGTCAAACTGTCAAAAAATACTCCTGCAAGGTCCTAAAAATGAAAGCCAAGCGGAAAGATAAATTACTTGGCAGCTTCTAGATGGCTTGTACAGCTAGATTGAACACAACTGTCGCGCTACTCAACGTACCGCACCTCCTGATATGCCATTCATTTAAATGGAATGTTGATATGGGGGGAGGGGGCAGGGGAGAGACACAGGTGAAAAGGAAGTGATACTCAAATTACATCAGTGTAGATATCCCCCTTCCCGAATAGGCCCTGATCCACTGAAGCACATATCTACTAACCAATCACTTATGCCCTTGTTTAACTTGAAGTGCATATTTAAAGGACCACTGAAGTCACAGGAACTCATGCACTTGTTCAAAGTCAGGCATATTCTCAATTGGAGAATAAAAGTTTAGATGTCATGTGCTATAGCAGTGTATTTCCTGCTCTACCCTATCTAGCGACAATAGGGAAGGTTACTTTCATTTAATATGGGGCAGTATTGCAGAATTTAATACCTTTCTTTCTGAAACACTGCTTAAGACAAAGGAGCGCAAACATGCGGAAACCCCCTCCCCCCACACACACACACATTCTAACATTGTTTTTAAATGGGTGAAACCAAAAGTTTTGATTCAGTTTTTAACCTCCAGATTCTATTAATGGGTCTCTCTCTCTTGCACCCTTCTCTTCTCCTGCCCAATGGCTCACCAAATCACCCAGTAGACAAATTGCTTAGGAAATTGCTTCCGGCTGGGAATACAAAAAGCTGTTAACATTTACTTTGTACAGCCATTGCAAGTGGGGACGAAGCCGCTTAGGAATTCAAGAACAAGGGAAAGGGGCTTTTACTTGTTTTTAGCTATTTATCATTGCAAAGATTATCTGAAAATTTAACATGGTGGCATAATCTGTAAAGCAGGAGCAACAAGCAGCAATTTTTTTTAAAAAAAAAAAATTATGTCTAAACATACCCTTCAAGTGTGACTTTATAAATCAAGTTAATTGAATATGAAACAGTCAGGATCTGCCTAACTGAACAAAACAAAACGAGAGTTAAGACAGTCTCTTCCACCCTTGAATCAACACATTGCACCTGGACTACCATGTACTGAACATTAAGCAGGAACACACAGTAATAATACCCAGGCACAATGGGTCTAGCCAAAAAGGATCCAGTACAGACTGCAGTCCTCATATTTAACTCCACTAAATAATTGTGAATTCTGGAGTTGATCAAAAGCAGAACTTGTTTCTGCATCTTTGAGTCTTGCAAATCTGTTGTTTCCCCAAACACAATCAAGCACATTAGTGTGAACAGTTGAAAACATTGGCTTCCGCTTAACATTTTTCAACCCTCCAGACTGAGAATGATGGTAATCAATGCACCCAGGCAAATGCAGCACGCCACAATAAGCACAGATTACAAACCTGCACTCGTGTGCTAGAATCCAGAATATTTAGTCACCACTATGAAATGCTTTTCTTATCCAGATTTTGAAACAGCCATATGTACAGAAGTGAATTCCGGCTCTTGTTTCAGAAAAATGTTGTGCAATCATTACAAGCACAATAACAGACAATTTTCAGCTCTGAAGCAACTTTCTGGAATGTTCTCTACATCCATGTTCTATGGTTGCGGACACTTTTAAAAAAAATTTCCTCTGTATTTGATGATTTTTCACTGTCTAAAGCCACTGCCAGACATGTGGTATCACATATGCTGTCATGGAAAAAAATGGCCGTTTATAAAATAGAGAGAAACCTTAAAGTTGAAGCAGTTTTTTCTTCAAACCACCCCTCTGCTACCACCAAAGTGTTTACTATCAAGTGGAATTTTACTACAAGCCATTTGCACTACAGAGGTGTTGCTAACATCCAGTGTACAGAAACGTATGCAAAGCAGAGAACAGGATGCAGCTGTATAATCTACCTTATGAAGACAGACAGGTATTACACATACTAGGATTTCAACAAACCAAGCACTACATCAGTCCTGATTTGCACTTCCTAGAAATCAACACGCCGGACTCTTTCAAGCTCCAAATGGAAACTTGACTTTGTAAATCTCCGCTGGATGTTTGTAGGAACGAAAAAGAAAGGACTTTGTGTTTTTTTTAAAAAAATATGTCTGGCCATAAAAACTAAAATAAATCAAAAACGATTTCACCCTAACACAATTTAATAGTTGGAATTGTCTGAAAGAATAATGACCTTCCTCTACAGGAGGGAAACTGCCAATAGACATGTAGGAATTTATCACAGCAAACAGCCAACTGCTAGATAAAAATATATTCATGGGATTCTTAATCCTAAACCATAATTTACTTTAAAAAGAATAAGTAAACAGAGGACATAGTTTTAAACCATGAACCTAACCTATGCTGCTGATGGGGGTGGGGGGGAGAGAATATCATTTGGCAGCCTTTTAAAAATTGATTTCAGTAAGTAAGGAATCTGTAACCCCATGTTTATTGTATTAAGAGCCATTTTATTTGTAAACCAAGTGAAAGCCACATCACCCACACCCCTCTCCAAAGAAAAACTATTTTAAAAACAAAACAACACATAGGTATGTAGAAAACCAGCTTTTATTCAAAGCCAGGTTTAAGTTCAGAATTCCATGCACTGAGTTACAGAACCTAATTCAAATGCTCATCCAAACAGACTGGAATGCTTGCCTTTACAGAATTACAAAAACAACATTTTAAGAATGCAGATTTCCTGCAGTTTTTTCCCATAGGATAAAGAAAAAAGTTGTATTTGCTACTTCTGTGCAGCATTATTAAATCAGAGACCCCATCAAGCTTAAGAAAGGGCACAATTCTGTCAAACATTTTCAACTATGACAAGTCACTGAAGATTAATATAACTGAGAAAATAAGAGGAATATCAACATTTTTCTTCTTTGTACACTTGGCAGTGTTTTGTATAGGCAGTTTCACTCTTTCCTGTGCACAGACAATTTTGCTTCCCTCAACAAACCATGGCTCCCAGCATGTCCTTCACACAGCAACATGGGAAACAAACACATTTTTGAAATAAAAAAGTTACTCTGGGAAACCAAAACAATAAAATAAAGTAAACTGATACAGGGAGTAACTTTTTTAAAATTGACTACATTTTGAGCGGAGGTTCCTTTAACACCACAAACATGGCAGTTAGCCGAGTAGGTATAGGTACATACTGTCCATTCAATGGCACTCAAGTGATTAAGCAGCTGGGTGTTGATTAGATAATGAAAACGGAAGGGGCTGGATGCAACCGCTGAAGTTTCCCTTCATCATTTAATCTGTTTTTGCCTGCCTTTGATTGAGAAAGCGGATTTTTCTCTGTTTTTGTTTTTAAAGAAAATTGACTGGACCAAAATGTTGACCTACACCAGGACAGATGGAAAGAATGTTTTTTTCTCCCGGTGACAGGCTTTTTTAAGATGCCTGGAATACAGTCCCTAGAGTTGCATTCTCTGCAGAGCGAAGTCAGAGATAAACGGTCTTTGATTCGGTAACCAACTGCAATTTGGATTTGAGAAAATAGCACCTTCTTAAACCTGACATGGCCTCTCTGTCTTCCAAATCAAATTATGCAGCTGCAGGGTTTCAGATCTGTACTGGAACAACAACAACAAAAATGAAATAAATAGAATAATTTGCACTCTCCTTGGCTGCCGTTAAGCAACAGATTTCTCCACTCACCAGGCTGTGCAGATCTGATAAAAGGAAATCTTTAGTACTGTATTACTTCATTAGTCATTTATTTTGAGACCTGACTCAGTTCCCAAGAAGGCACATAGTGTTCTTCCTGAAACCACTTCAGAATTAGAGACACAAAGGCAGCTCCAAATAAACTTCAATTCAATCTTAGACATGCATCTACAGAAAAAAGTTCTCCGTCTGTCTCCTTTTTTTTTTTTTTAATTACACTCATACTATTTTTGGAAGTCCATTTTTCTCTATATACCTTTAAGTGTTTGTATTTCTAATTCAGATACACAAAATTCCATTAAAAACAAGACAATCCGTCTGGTACGTACTTTAAGATGTGCCAGTATTTTAATTCAAAGAGTCACAGCTTTGTGCAGTCATTTTCAGAATAGCTTTCAGCCTCTCTTTAAGAAAGGGGGGGGGGGGAGCTATGAATTTCAAATTAACACCAGTTTCATTAAATTTGTGTGGGTAGACTTATGTTCTAGTGTGTGGGCGTTATGCAAGAACCCAGCAAATGTACCACACAAAGTCATAACAATCAAAATAGCTCCTTTTTCATGAAAGTTGCTAAGTACATTGTTGAACCAATTGCACAAAGTGAATTATGAGTCACCGGGCTAAAATGAACCCAACGTTCTTCTAGAATCTAGAAGCTATCATCATCAGTTAGCTCATAGTTAAGGCTGGCTGATTCTCAAAGACAGTCACAGAAACTAGGACTACATATATTTTTCAGGGGCCCCTGGGCAATCTCCGGTTTATTCCCACCCAGTAAGGGGAGCAGTGAAGGCTCACTCCTTCTCTTGGGAAGTTACAACTACGATCAGAGAGTGACCCAGCAGCTTTCAATCCTATAACTTGCTGTTTTTTTCCATCTCTACTAAAGAGATGCACAAATGGCTAAAAGCATTTTTAAGTGCCCATTTTTAAAGTTTCCTACTGCCAACAAGTATTGGGATCTCTCTCTTCTAGCAATTAGTCTCCTGGCTGATGTTTTCTTAATTTAGGGTGTTCGCTTTCAAGAGACATAGGACACAGAGCCTCCTTTAGGGGAAACGTAGCCAATTGTTTAGATTGCATACAACGCAGCCACACACTACAGTGGATGGGCACCTTATAAAAGAGCGTATAACAGCCAAACGAATCCATTAGAGCAGTTCTTCAACCAAAGCTGCCTTTCATTTACATTTAGAGGTCTCAGCCACCATATAGGGCTTGTAACCTTATCTGAGTTTATAATTACAGCACCATCTACAGGCAGCCATTGGCATTTTGGCATAGTTCGATTCATGGTTTTATTTCTATTCCAAGAATAATTAAACTAATTAGGGAACATTAAAAGGAGCATTTCAAAGACACTTGTGCCAGGGTTAGCTCAATAGTACCACTATCATAAGAATATAGAAGACAGAAAAGGATCCCCATCCTCCCACGTACAATAATAATTGAATAAGTTCATTATGGATTTGCCTTCCTCTTAAGTATCAAGCAAGATGCCAGAAGCATCTTATAAACCTACTGTGGCGAATCTTATGTCCCTATTGTGCTTTATGGTTTTCCCCCAAGAAGCAAGGATAATTGAAGTCCAGCATTAGCCAGGGTTGCGGTGTCAGGGAAAACTTTAAATACATGCTACTCTCTATTGAGAAATACCCACTTCCCTGGCAGTGTTTTGCATCCTGCACAGCACACCATATAGTGTGAACGGTTACAGCATACAAAACTGTTTCAGCACAGCTGCGAAGACTTCACTGAGGACCCATGCTCTAGCACCGAGTTTCCCCTGTCCTGTAGGACCACTCTCAGACTGCAAGACTGTGTGGCAAGAGGCGAGGGTAATCTCAGCATACAGGACCTGACAACTGTGTTTGCCTGTCTTCTATTGCCAACCCTCCCTGTCCCCAACTGGCCGGAAGTACAGCTTCTGAAGAGAACAACTCAGTGCAGAAGAGCTACCTAACAAGCAGTGCTGAAAGGTTCCTGTCTGTTTAAAAATAAAGGGAGAGCACAGAAGCACAGTATATGTTATGCAGCGAATATGATGAGTGTGCGTCCTAGCCACAGATGCGAACCATTCTGCCCACCTAATAGTCTTGTAACTTTCTAGTGGTTTTAGTTAGAATCCAAGTCACAACCAGGTTTTAAAATATGTTGAATAAAAAGCCATCCTTACATTTAAGCAATAGGAGACAATGAACAGTATGGCTCCATATATCCTGGTGCTCTAAGAGTACCCACCATACGGTTGCCAACAGACAGAACTGGTGAGGCCTGCCCGTATCCCTAAGAAGGATGGACGAAAGACAGTACTAGCCTTACCTAATCACACCAATAGCAGTGGTGACATTTTATGGCGGTATACGAGTTATATGGATGTGCAGTTCAAAGTACAGTACCAGAATAATGTGCCTACTTATTTAGAATCAAAAGCCACTTGTGCCAACAAAAAATGAATAAAAATTTTGTCCAAGCGGATCCCTGGTTTTAGTTTTTCCAAACTGTTTAAAAATAGAGGGCAAAGTTCCTTTTGACTCAACCCATTGTATTCACATGTTCCAAGGATCCCAATTAACAGGCACATCCTTACATAACTTCCAGCAAGCGCATACCCAGCCTAGACAGAACATCTTGGCTCAAGGAAGGAAGGTCATCTTTAATTTTCAAAACTCCAAGTCTAATGCCAGATTCTTAATGTTCTTTCAGAACGTCTGTTCCTTTAAGGGAGAGATTTACACAAGACAAAACTCCAGAAACATCCATGGTCAACCTTTCCTCCAAAAAAAGAGAATGTTATCGCTTCCACCAATGAGATGGAATTTCAAATCACCTGTGAAACCTCCCCATTCCCATTCTGTATTTCCATCAGTATGGAAAGGTTACAGAATTTAAGAGCACCCCACACACATGCAATACAATATGCTATTTCCTGAACGTCCAGTTTTCGGTTTCTTGCTTCCTGAGTGGGCGAGAGCCTGGTAAGGATGCTCATATAAAATATATAAACACGTACACCACACCTGTTATTCCTGCCACTGGCAACTGTGGGGGTAATTATGAACCCGGCAGTACATTATGGCATCATGCTTAGCAAGCACTACCTAAATATAAATACACAGTAATAGGGAGCGTGATTTCAAAGATTTCCACAAGATTTTCATAGTAACATTATAACAGGCAGCCCCTCAGATTACAGAAAGTCATCTTTAAAAAGGTGTGAAAAAGATGTCAAATATCTGACTACCCACTGCTTGCTCTTCTATTGCTGCAATCTGTTTTTACCATCTATTATGGTTAGTCTTCTTGGGTCCCTTTTTAAGAATAGCTCTAGCTTAGGTTAATTTCCACGTCCACAATCAAAACACGGCCTCAAATGGAGCACAGCCAGCTACTAGAAAAGTGTCACTGCAGAACATGCATGCAAGTTTCTGGACACTGGAAAGAAAGCTAAAGCTAATCTACCAGAGGAACAATGCTTCTTGGCAGTGCCTAACCTGGGTGAGATTTTCAAAAGCACTTAGCACTGACCAAACACTGCTCCCAGTGAAATCCAGGCTAACGATTCCCAGGGGGACTAATTAGGCCAACAGTGAACACTAGTGAAAAGCCACTTGATGCGTGGAGATTTCAAATTTATTATAATCACCCAACTTTGTTACCTTTTGTTTTCAAATTCCATATCCATTTCGTTTTTCCCTCCAGAATGGGTGTTTCCAATTAGTTTTAAATTAAAAATAAAAAGGCCATTTAAAAAATATTGCTCAGTACCAGCAGTCTAGCATTCAGGATCCACACGACAGCATGCCAGACTACTGCTAAGTGGGGAATAAGGACTCGATTCTGTTTCAGACGGCCAAGAAGTTACTGTATAAACAGTAAGAACCAAAATATTCAAAATGATGACCACCTGAACATTCTTTTAATACACACATTCCAGCAAAACAGCTAATATGCTTTGCATATGTTTAGAATAGATGTACAATTATAAAATGGACATTTGGAAAGGGTACATTCGCTTGGGTGGCAACTATTCTGGCTGCAGGGGCTTGCATGTGTAACAACCACAAGATTGGGATTTGTTAACCAATTTACCAACCTCAAGCTCATTCTACCTGGGAAAGGGCAAGGACATGGAAAGCCAGCAGACATCTCCGGAGTCAAAGCAAGCAGCTCAGCAGAGAATGAGAGTGAAAATGAGCACAGGCTATCTGGGAGTATTTTAGTATGGTCATGAATTGAATCAACATTAGCACAGAACAGCAGCACTTACAATGAGAAATCCACAATTATAAGGAATCTCCTCAGGGCTGCTTCAAAAGGGAGGACGAGTTTTGAAAATGTGAGTTTAAAAAGGAGAGAGAAAATAGCAAGACTCCATCCGGAGGAACTCTGTTGCTGCTTGACAGTCCTATAGACTCTACAGATTCCACAGGGTAAGGAGAGCACAAGCATAGGAAAAAGTTTAGCCCAGGGATATAACGGGACACTATAAAAAAACACTAATGATCACTAAACCCCAAATCTGCAAAGACTTTCACATGTGCTTAACTTCAGGCACTAAGATTAAGCATCCACTTTAGTATTTTCAGGACTGTGGGCCTCACAAGTGGTTTGATCTGTAATTTACAAAATCCTAGCTCCCTAAAGGCTGGTTATATTAGAAATCCTACACTCAGCTACTATAATACTAACTCCAACTCAGGAACCAATCCATGCAACAAACCTCGATGCCAACTCTGCCCACATATCTACACCAGCAACACCATCACAGGACCTAACCAGATCAGGCACACCATCGCTGGTTCATTCACCTGCACATCTACCAATGTCATATATGCCATTATATGCCACCAATGTCCCTCTGCTATGTACATTGGCCAAACTGGGCAGCCCCTACGAAAAAGGATAAATGGACACATCAGATATCAGGAATGGCAATATACAAAAACCTGTAGGAGAACACTTCAATCTGCCTGGACACACAATTACAGATTTAAAAGTCACCATACTGCAGCAAAAAAACTTCAAGACCAGACTGTAAAGAGAAATTGCAGAGCTGCAATTCATTTGCAAATTTAACACAATCAATACAGGACTGAATAGGGATTATGAATGGCTTGCTAATTACAAAAACAGCTTCTCCTCTCTCTGAGTTCAAACCTCCAATTCAGCTGCTAGAACAATACTTCACCCTCCCTGATTTGAGATAACAAGCTGGGTTCAGCCTGATTGGACTAACCTTGTTACCTCCTACCTGGTTCTTGCCTACTTTTCTATACCTGCCCCTGGACACTTCCACTGCTTGCATCCGACGAAGTGGGTATTAGCCCACAAAAGCTTATGCTTCTATACTTTATAGTTAGTCTTTAAGGTGCCACAGGACTCTGTTACCTCTACTATAATACTGTGCACATATACTGCACCTTTAATCCAAGGATTTCGTGGTGATTTACAAACAATATGCATAAGAGACCACTGAAAGGTAAATCATACCCATTTCACAGATGGGCAAATGGAGGCCCAGAGAAATTAAGTGATACAAAGGTTAGTGACAGACCCGGCAATAAAACCTACAAGTCCAGACTCCTCAGGCCTCTGCTCTAGTCACTACACTAGAGAACAGTAGTCTAGCCTCGGTGCTTTATAAGCGTAAATTAATCTTATCCTATAATCATCCGGGAGATACGCAAGTACAATGTGGTAAGTGACTGGCTGGGATGCAGACACAACTGAATATTTTGAAGTTTTCACACGACAACACAGGTTGGTATAAACTGGAAGGCTGGATCCACAGTAAAAGTAGTTCCCTGTAAAGTCAGAAGAGTCTGTACTGTTTAGTGGTGAACTTAGGGCTGTAAAAAGACTGCAGGTGTAACCACAAGGAGGAAAAATAACTACCAATTAACCCAATGTTTTTCCATCACAGCAAACTGTAGCACCACTGTTAAGCAATCTGACAGGAGCCACCAGGCATTATGGTGGGGCAGCCCAAGTAATAGCTGGACACCTGAGACTTCTTTAAGCCCTGTCTACATAAATGGTTTAGTGTTGACAGTGAATCCTACACACCAGGGCGAACAATAATTCCTGTATATACTGAAATACAAGATGGTTGCTTGCAGGGCCAAGTCACGCTTCCTTTGGGAGGGCCCGGAAATGCCAGAAGTGTCAGGTCACTTTTCCCCAGATCAGACATTGGGACTCGGGGAGGGTGGGTAACACAGCTTGGCTCCAATAAACTACGGATGTTCCAAGAGGCACAGAATTATCCCCACAGACCCGGGTAGCATCTTTAGAAGGATGGTAGGCTCACTGTGTCGACATTACTGACTCACCAGCAGCAGCATGGGATCTGAGTGTCCTCATGGACATCGCTGGATGGGAGAGAATGTTTAAAATATCTCTTTTTGAAACAGCAACTAGTTAAAAGAGTCAAGCCAACAATAGTTCCTACTGGGACCAGAGTGGCAACCCACAGATGAGAAATCTTATCAGAGAAGAGGTGGCACTGGCTGTAGTTTTCCACTATTGTCCTCAACTTCACTAAGGGTATTTCTTTGAATGAAACTAGTTTCTAAAAGCAAAAATGGAATACAAGAAAAGCCGTTATAAAAACACTTCTCAGTCAGTTGAAGATGCTTTAATTTTGACCTGTTAACAAGAGAGTTAAGCAAAGCGCCTGCATCATCCCAAGTCTGGATGACCCCAAAAAATTATGTCAATTGCAATTGCTGTTTAGACAAAAACCTTGTTCCTCCTATGACAGACCAGACCAACTGCAATCAGCACTTCAAGCTTTCTAGAACCTCTCACTATTATTCTATGTCCCAATAACCTAGAGAAAATCAATTCTAGCTTTTTCCCTGCTAGTTTTTCCTGTTTCCCATTGATTCGAATGGGACCAAAGCAAGGATCTGCAGTTTAAAGCTGTTATAGCTCCCCCAAGCGGCGGTCAGAGTTGCTCAGAACTCTGAAGGATGAAGCTAGAAACTCTCTTGACGCCCTATTTTCAAAACAGACCCAACTGTTTTTAAAAGTAGTTTCTGCAAAGCTTTCATCTGAGTCAGTGTTGCTGTCCACCAGTGCTTCATAAAATTCACTCATTCACTAGGTTTCCAACAAGAGTACATCACCGGCCCGCTTTTGAGGCTGGGCCTCCATCAGGGGATTATTCTCTACAGTTGAAATACAAGTACTACAGTATATTACACCACCTTGCACAATGGGGATCAATCGTGGTCACATTTAGTTTACGATTTGTGTTCTAATCAAATGTCTGGATGCTATACTTTCAGGGGAAAACCATGTGAACTTTTAAATAAGGGACATTCTGTAATCCTGGATTCATAATAATTGTATAATCGTACTGCCAATAAATTGTTCTTGATTAATGTGATTCTAAGTAGTCCCTGCACTTTTTTGGACGCAGTGTCTGAAAAACAATTTCTATCACTGACTGAGGGCCCAACGGTGCAGGAGATTAGAGATTCATACATAGAATTCTGTAACTACCGGGGATGCTTTCAAAACATGTTTATGTGGTTTTTGTTATGACAACAACCACATTTACACAATCTCAATTTATCAGAAATAGCGGGTATGTTTTAGATGTGAATTCTTCAGAGCAGGGACTGTTATTTCCACAAAGCACTAAAAACATTTATAGAATAATATAACTACAGACACTTTTCCATGTCACAATATATTTTTTTAAATCAATTAATTTTTTGGGGGGGAGGTGCAATATCAGACACAAAATGAAGGGTGAGATTAAAAAAAAAAAAAGATGTGGTGATTAGTTCGGTGCCCGGCTTATAGTATTTCAGCAGGAGCTGGGTACCTAACATCTTAGCCAGCATTGGCAAGCTCACCCCAAGTGTTATTCAATTAAATAAATTAAGGTAGCAGCCGCCTCAAACTTTTTATTCTCTCTAATTTTACACAGCTAAGTGTATAACAACACTTGAGAAATTCTGAAACTTTGCAGAAGTATTAAAGAAGATTCCCCTTAGGAACTTGAAACCACCTATAAGATTTCTCTCAATCTTAATAGCGAATACCATGAACTAATCCCCACAGCAAATGCTCCTTCCTGGCTTGACTCACACACAACACTCAATCAACCCTTGTCATTAAAGCCCACTTTGTTATGTAGTAACACATTGATGTTTATGAATGATAGTTTGATTTGTGACTGCTTACATGATTCTCTTTTCAGGGGTTTATTATTTAACTGTTTTAGCTTAAATTTAGGATAAAAGTTCTTTCTTGGGAACGTATTTTTACTCTCCATTATACCTCACAATGTATGAAAACGCTTTTAAAAAAGTGTTCAAAATAACTCAGAAGTGCTCTCCATATAAATACAGATTTAGTAAGATAGAACATGAAATAGTCTAAGAACTGTATTATAAATAGTTAATATTAAATAAGACTGCTGTTATTTAATTCAAAGGCTGTTAACACATGGGGTCTCTCAGTTGCCTAACAGACAGAACTGAAATCAAATGGAAACATTAGGTACTAATTAGTATCCCAAGCCTTTGACGAAAGTCCTAGGACTACAGCAGTTTCTTCTTGTTCCTCTCAAATCTATTTTCTTACCTTCCACACAATTTTCCTTTTCCTTGAAGGACTTATTTTACTGGCCCTTCCCTGTCTTCACATCTCTCCTTAAAAACATCCTTCCCTGGCCTTCTTCTCTGTGCCCCTCTCGCCTTCTGTTGTGTGGATCTGTCTTAGATTGAGCTAGCATGTTGTTTAGACTTTGGCCTTCTCCCTTGAGGGTGCTGTGCCTTACATCACTAACAACCCACTCCTCGCCAAGTCAAAAGGATTCTTCTCCCTTTTTATTATGATGTCTACACTGCCAGCCAGGGGTGTGACTAGTTCATGTAGACATACCCAGGGTTATGGGTGGGCAACACCGGCCTTCTTTATCATTGAAAACTTTACCCTTCTTCTTTCCCATACTCACAACTTTGAGGTCATCTGTGATTCTTCTTCCTATGTATGCAGTCTCTCATTCAGATTGTTACTTATTCCAGCAACGTCTCACAAAAGTCCACTCTTCCCTCAGTAGTCCCACCGATAAGCAAGGTGTGGACAAGGATTTTCAACTCTTGCCTCATTTACTATAACTTTCCCCTTTCCAGCCTTTTCAAAAGGCTCACGCTAAAGTCATCTTCCTTGGTCATTACTCTGATTAAGCTACTCTTCTCCTAAAATCCCATCCTTTCTTCCACTTAACTCCAGGCTTGTTTTCCTCAACTTCAAGTCTCTACACAGACTCAGCCCCAGTGACGCCAGATCCAATCTCCTCCTACACCACCCACGTCTTCCCCCGTTTCCACGTTCCTCCCAGTTCTCCTACCTTACTGTTTCCCTCATCTTTCTTACTATCAATTTTACTCCCTTTCTCTCATTCTCCACTGGCCTTAGAAAAATCTGCCAGCCCCACTTTTATTTCTCTGAATTCTTCCTCCAAGAATCCTCGTTCTCTTCACCAACTAGCCCTCCTCATTCTCCTGCTCTCGTCTTTAGCTCCACGTATCCTTGCATCTGTCTCATTCACATTAGGATACAGGTTCTTCAGGATAAGGATTATGCCTTGCTTTGTAAAGCCATGTGTCAAATGTACATCATTGTGTCGAGTGTGGTTGTCTACACTTCAGGTGTTACAGCAGGAGTGTGCTGCAGCAGTGTGCCTGTAACCCTGTAGCATAGAGACAGACTACAGCAATGAAAGGGGTTCTTCTCATCACTATAGGAACTCCACCTCCCTGAGCAACGTCAACCTAAGTATTACTGTAGCCGAGGTCGTAGTAAGAGTTAGAAATGGAATACACAGATACGGTTATTTTGTCCCTTCCCTGCCTAATTAGAGCTTTTCTCTATAGTACATGATCCTTTAGTGTTTTGTCCAACCCAGTTTGAAATACTTGCAAGTACAGATAATTTTATTAGAGGATCTCAAAACACTGCATAGCCAAATTGGTACTTATTCCGGTTTTGTGGATGGGGAAACCAGAAATAAGGAGTTGAAGTGACTTCCCTAAGAGGACAAAATTTAGTGACAGAGGCAGGTACAAAGTGTCTCAAGTCCCCTGCTCTAGCCACTAAACACATTTACCTCATGGATTCATCCCGTAGGGCTTCAACCCCCTTGGAAGATTACTGCACCGTAACTGATCCTACTGTTTGACATTTTCTCCTGCTATTTAACCGAAATGTCCAACGCATCTTTTTTGAAAAGTAACTGTAATACCAAGACATGCCTGTGCCTAAATTAAGTGTGTGATCTTACTGCAACACTTTGTCCTTCCACTCCCCTTCATCCTCCTACTCCCTAAATATTTGTTGCCCTCATTCGTGACTTTGCATCTAATATTACATCATAAGATCGTCAGGGCCGGGACTACATCTTTGTTCTGGGGGGGGGGGATGGGGGGGGAGGGGAGAACCAACCCACAGCACTGCAAACAAATTGTTCTTTTCTCAGTTTTATCCCCCTGCTCCCTGATACTTTAGATCTCAGTACTGGTTTTTATAACCCTCAAATATTGCTAATATACCTTACAGGTCCTGATTTAAACAGCAATGTTTAAAATCAAATATAACTAGAATTCAAGAAAGGTTAAAAGCCAGAACATTCAGAACTCAAAGGAGAATTTGTAGATTGAGAGCAACATCCTTGCTCTCAATTGATTTTCCACTTAGGAATACCTTATTTGGACCCAACCCAACTGCATCTTTATGAAGTCTGACAAAAGGAGACAGCCTTGTTTTGTTCTGTGACGAGCATTTCTTTGGTTCCTAGTCCATTATTATATTTATGGAACAGTGTTCACACCTGGTTCCAGGTAACCCTTTCACTAATACAACTTGATTAATCAATGAGGATGGGGCAAATAGTGTTTTCAATCCGGTTTATAAATACCAATTTCTAACATAGGTTCGGCACCATCCACAGTGACTAAGAAGTGTTTGAAATGACATTTGAGCATCTTCCCCAGCCCCCTGTAGAGAAAGTTTTGGTTTAAATGACCTGTCCTTAAAAAGGGAAGATATTTGAGGAAGCACTATTGAAATGGAATCAATTCAATCATCCAATGAAAAGACACACACCCCCGCCCCAACTGGCACCTTAAGGGCATTGGCTACACTGTGGAACTCAACATAGTAAAGCTACCTTTAAGATGGTCAATTCCACTCACAGATAGCATCAATTAAATCATCAAAGAAGGAACCCTGACTATAGCACTGGAAATAGGAACCAGAATTAATCTGGAGACATTACATATTATTTCTGTATTTACCCTTCAAGGGCTCTTACAGCTCTTCAGGTAAATAATATTCCTTTGGCACTGATAAACATGTCTGAATATGCGCTTAGCAGGAAAATAGCAACTTCACAAGAGCTATTTGGGCTATCAAATGAGAGAAAAAGCAAGAGCAAGAGTATTTTGGGATATATATGATAACTGTGCTGAGATACGTTTAAATGTTTACATTTACAATCCATGGAACATTTTTAGGTAGGTGTCATTACAGAGGAACCTCATTTTATGACAACACTGTGCTTTCACCACTGGATTAAAAAATATCCTCCCCTAGTGCACCATTATCATGGCTGCAAACCATGTTCCGATTCATTGAAGAGCACGGCTGTAGGAAGTTGCAAAACAGTATTTCAGAGGATACAGGGCTTCCTATAGTGAAAGTAGATCACTTCTCAACCAGTTGATCTAAAATTGTTTGACATTTCGGTCTGAAAACAGATGAAATCTCAGATATGGGACAAAAGATTAATTTACATATAACTTTTTAAATGACTGAAATAAACAGGGTGAATGCAGAGTCAATTCAACTTAAAATTTCCAGATCAAAAGGATATTTAAATGTCTCAGTTGTAACACAATTAGACAGAAGTTGGAAGATTCAAAGCAAAGACTCTTAACTCACTTTTTTTTGGAGTGCAGAGTGAGATTAAAACAGACTCTGCATCTACTTTGATTTTGCTGGCGACATGCACAGAGTAGATCGGATATGAATATACTATGAAAATTGAAACATTTCTCCCTCACCCTCAATCATCTGCTGAAAGTTTGATTTAATCCGGTCCTTTCATCTCACTCTTTCAGAATTCAATGCACCAGCAGACTCTGCCTAGTCTTCAATAGTACAAGGGGCACACCACAACAGTTTAAATTGATATTTTTTTCTTACATTCCGTCCCCCCACACAATAAAAGTAACCCCAGCCAAAAAACAAAGCCAAACACAAAAACCACCTAGCACAACCGAGAAACGCTGCCTTCCCCATCCTTGCATAGTTACATTTATAGAGATAACAGTATTTTGTAAAAACAATTTGAAATCCTTGATTAGAAGCAGAGCATAATTGTAGCTCTACCTCCCAAGGGTACGGACCACGACAACAACAGTTACTCCAATCTCACACACCTTCCATACGCAGGAAGCTCCTCCCGTGACACTGTACTTACCCCGGGGGGGTCATTAACAACAGCACAAATAACCCACCCGTTCTCCAGGTTCCTCCTGATCCCACAACCCACCAAGTTCCTTCCCCTCCTTTTCTCCATGCCTCCTCAATTACCTTCCTCCAGTGTTACTATTACTACCAGGCTCTTACTTTCAATCAATATACACAATGCAATAGATAGAGCATGTCCTATCTCAGCTCTTCATGACCCCCTCCCTATATACAGGGTCCCTATATTGCTTGTTATTGGGGCAGGGGAATTGTATCCCCCCCACCCCCCAGATAGAAATATTAGAATTGACACTATCTCATTTTATAAACGGTAATTCATCCTCCCCCCTTCCACCTAAAAACACCCACACTCCCCCAAATATTCCTGGGGGGGGGGTCATTCTTCTCCCCTAATATAACCCATGCAAAAGTCATACAAGGTGGGGGGAGGGTGATCTGGCATTGTAAGGGGGTAAGAAGGAGGGGCTGGGGGACACAGGAAGGGGGAAGTGGGGGGCTGATTCTGGGGGGGGGGAGAACTGGGGTCCAGTGGGGGGGGAACCCAAAGTTGCAAATGAAGCTGCCCCTGTGGGGCTGCCTCTAGAGGTGGGGAGCCTCTGCCCCTGACTATGGGGGGGCGTTACGGACCCACCCTGAGGGCGCCGGTACCTGCCGCGCCGCCGCCGCCGCCGCCTCTGGCTGCCGCCGCCGCGCTGCGCTGCCGGACTCGGACTGACACCGAGCGCCCGACCGGAGCCGGCCCCGAGACCCCCGCCTGCCCCCGCCAGGCCCCGCCCCTCCGAGCGCCTATTGGCCGCCAAGGCTGCCTGTCTAGGTCAAGGGCACCCGAGGCGCTTCCTCATTGGGCTAGCGCTCCTCCCGCATGTAAATAAGGCGGATTCTACCCAGCCCCCTTGCCGGGAGCTGCCTGCAGCCTCGAGCTCTCCTGGGGCAGCGCCGGAGTCGGACAAACTCACTGCAACCGCCCCCCCCCCCCCCGAGCCTCACTGCAAACCCCCAAACCGCCAGAGCACCCCGCATCCCCCCCGAGCCTCACTGCACCCCCCCAAACCGCCAGAGCACCCCGCATCCCCCCGAGCCTCACTGCACCCCCCCAAACCGCCAGAGCACCCCGCATCCCCCCCGAGCCTCACTGCACCCCCCCAAACCGCCAGAGCACCCCGCATCCCCCCCGAGCCTCACTGCACCCCCCCAAACCGCCAGAGCACCCCGCATCCCCCCCGAGCCTCACTGCACCCCCCCAAACCGCCAGAGCACCCCGCATCCCCCCGAGCCTCACTGCACCCCCCCAAATCGCCAGAGCACCCCTCAGCCTCCGCGCAACCCCCCACACCCTCAAGGCAACCCCTCAGTCCTCGTCTAACGCCCCGCGTCCCCAGGGCAAACTCCCCGCCCCCCAAGACTTCGTACAACCCCGAGGCTGTCAGTACAATCTCCGAGCCTCTCCAAACCATCGGTGCAAGTGCAACCCTCCCCTCCTCCCCCGCGCAGACAGTGCGATCCCACCGCTCCCCTGCAAGCACCGACCCCCCCCCCCGTGCGACCCCCACACCGGCAGCGCAACCTCCCCCTCGACCCGGTGCAACCCCTCATCACCCCAAACCCACAAGCCGGTGCTGCGTGGTACAACGGAAAAACCCAGCCCAACCCATCTCCAACGCGGCACGAAAACGAACACGAAACCGATAGGAAAGCAACGGGAATCCACCAACCCACGACTCCCAGCAACCGAGCCGCACGGTCTAAGTGACAGACACACACTCTCTGCTCTTTCCTGCCCGAAGACGATGCCGGAGCAACACAGCGGCTCAGGGCAAAGAGAAGACCTTGGTGGGGATGTAGACTGGAAAGTAGCTTTATCCACGGCATGGAGATCGCCACAACTTTCTTCCCCTGCCAGTGTAACAAGAGTGTAACCCGTTATACTATTCACAGCCCCCCAAATAATAGAAAAGTGCATATCCAGTGCTTAAAGTCTGGCGTTTCTAAAGCCCTGCATTAGTACCGGTGAGCCCTCACATTACTGCCACCGGCAGATTGGAGAAGTTATGTGTTGTATCCCTTTTTCAGCAGGACAGCACTTGGTACATACCGTGTTTCCCCGAAAATAAGACACTGTCTTATATTAATTTTTGCTCCCAAAATTACATTACATTATATTACAGCGAGAGGCAAAACTGGAAGTACGTCTTATTTTCGGGGGACGTCTTACTTTCGGGGAAACAGGGTAGTCAGTCTCATGGTTGCCACTGTATAGTCAGTTTCGCCTGGGTTTGTTTGGGTCCTTGAGGCAGCAACAGGGGAAAAAAACAAGTTAGGACCTTTCGTGATCATTCAGAGTAAGGCCACGGGAATCAGCAGCAGGTATAGAACTGGATAATTTATTTTCTCATGTGCTCACTGAAGTGTCCCTGTTCCTTTAAGCCATTTCTTTTCACGGAGGCAAAACTAAGCAACAGTCTTAGGGCTTCTGTCTTTTCTCTTCCCTCCATTCTTACCTACAAATACAGACACTGCTGCCCTTTGCTGCCATGATTTGGGGAAGCGGGGGGCGGGGGGGGATTGAGTTAACTACTCTCTACCTAGAGCCACTGGCCCAGATTTCTGGCTTTCAAAAGGGGGGAGGACACAGCAGCGCCCCCGTGATGACACCTCATGGCCAGGTTTTCAAAGGAGTTCAGTACTCAGAGGGCTGAGCAGTTTTGAGAAATTAGGCCACTTGTTTGAGCTGCGGACAGGGTTGCAGGAAGAGCTAGGACATGGCTGCTTCATGACTAGGGGGCGGAAGGAAGAAAGAAAAAAAAGTCCTACTTAACTCTCCTTTATTAACACAAAGATGGGGAACAAGGGGCCCAATAATGGTGAATGGGGAGAATGGAGTTAAACACTAAATACCCGCTTAATTCCCCTTGTCATTGTGGGTTTAATATTAGACTAGCACTAGCAGCACCCTTAGCTGGACATATATTTGTCCTTGACTTTTCCAAAATAGTGCAGGAGAGAAATAAATCCTTTGTGACTATCTGAAAGTTAGTGACAGAAAGGAATTATTTCAGAGCAGACATGGAGTGTTGTAATAATTAGGACTGCTATTTTTGGTTTAATAAAGATGTTTGTTAATTGAAAATGCTAATCTGGTCTGGAGAGCCACCATAGATTAGACAAAAATAAAGCTTTTTTTTAAAAAACAACAAACAACTATCTTTTTCAGTACTGTTGAACCAGGTTTACCTTTTTGTATCACTCATCCTGGACAAGGAAACTAGCCTCCTTACTTACATTTCTAGTCAGTTTCACTTTCAGGTTTTCTTGCAGTAGCACAAATGCTGCAGTGTTCGAGCTGGACACACTGCAAAAGGGACCTAGATAAGAAATATTTCACAAAGACACTATGGCCAGAGTTTCCAGCACGACTCAGCACCCACAGCTAACGTCCGATTTTCAAGACAGCTCAGATCTGTTAGACACCAAATTAGGTATCCAGATTTTAGATCTAGTCTTTGTCCCCAATAGGCTGAGCACTTGAAAATCTGTCCTCCAGTTGTGGGCGGTAAACATTTCAAAATCTGACCCCGGTGTCTTTTGAAAATGTGCCTCTATTTGAATGACAATCAGTACCCAGAAGCCGTAACCAGAATCAGATTCAGAACCCCATTGTTTTGAATGCTGTATAAATATGAAATAAGGCATTTCTGTTCATTTTAGGAATGCTAGTGCTTACCAATCAGCATTTTGAGCCGGCTATTTCCCTGTATTACTACAACAGATGACCAAGACATGGGCTTAGTTGTCAATGGATTTATAATGCTCCTCAAAATCTTCCTTAGAGCTTCTGTTCTTTGATACAATGTTGAATAATGTTAGGGTTTTGCATTTTGAATTAGACACCACCAGAACCCGTTGGAAATGAGGAGTTTAATTTGAAGCTGAATGTTCAGATAGATAGTTCACCGTAACAAAGACTCCCTCGCTTTAACAGTGCTTTCCCTTCTTTAAAATATAGTGGGGAAAACACAGATCTTACTCAATTTCACTGATAGTAAGGAAATGAAATATATGAGAGAAGAAAGTCTACTATTATGATTTTTACTCTGAATTTAAACATTTTCTAGATTAAGATTGAAAAATACACTCTTTCCCCATCCATATCCCAAACAGCTTTAGTTTTCTATTTTACAAGCACTCGTGTGTTTCTTGTAAAACAAAAAAAACCCCAAGCAAACACCAACTGATCCTTTATTGTTATTTTTGTTCAGAAAAGATGCACAAGTCTAAAAGTCCTCAACTTTTTATCCTAGTTCCAGCAGGGGGAGATCACACATTGGCTTTGTGTTGTACCACAAAAAATGGTCGCTTTTTTACAATCTCTTGGCAAGAGGGGGATGGAATTTTCTTTCCAAAAGATCTTTAGACTCCAGGTGACATTCCATACCAGATTCTAGCTGCCTTAAAGACAGACAGTGTCCACTTTACTCCTATTTCTCCCCCTCTTTATTTTATAGTAGCATTTTAAAAGGAGATTTCAGGTTAAAAAACACATTAAAACAACAGCGAGAGTGATGTAAACTCACAAAAGCCAGGAAATTCACAGTTAAGGCAGCCGCTCTGTCCTCGCTTCACCCTATTTGTGCCAGCATATTGCAGCACATACGTTATGTAAGATCACAATGTTCCGAGCCCTCTGCAATGCTTATGTTAAAGTGGTTGACTTTAGAGCAAAATAGACGCCTCAGATTGCTTGTTTTTCTCTCGGGCTTTCGTAAGTGAATTTGGAGCAGATAAGTAAGTGAAATCTCAACGGCAGCAACTTCAGCGAGGTAGATCTATAGGGCTGACGCGCTTCCCCCTAGAGATCTGCCAATGCACCATTCCCTTGGCCAGTAGTAATCTTGGGTTCACATACAGCTCTAGCCATGGGGGCCCCCCAGTCCTGCCCATCCCCCTCTCCCCGTGCACTGAGTCATGTCCAGCAGCAGCCTCTACTACTCCAGTCCTGAGCCCAAACACATTCGACTCCAAAGCACCTCCACAAATACCTTGTTATGCTAGTGCTGGGCCTCTCTTGAGCAGCGATTGCCAGTTGTGTAAGCCTCAATTTCCTGGCTTTGGCTGTTTAGGATCTAACCTTAATTTAATTTCAAGTTTACTGTAGCTTCTAGTGTTTGCTATGCAAACGTTATTTAATGTTAACCACAGGAAAACGGGATAAGAATGTACATTGGTTATTTGTACAGGAGCACGTATTATATTGCTTGTAAGTTTCATATAGCTACCGATACCCAGGAGGGTGTTATCTATGTATACTTAGATGCTACGGCAATAGGTGGCTTACGGGGAGAAATAAGGTCGTTCTAGCCACGGCGTAGCATTATTATTAATAAGGATAGTGTTCAGAGCTTCTTGGCAATGGTGTGTAGGAGGTGTGGTGGTTCTTTGCGCCGTGTAGAGCGAAACAACTTCTGCAGTAACACAAGTTACCACCTCCATGTGGTGTCAGTACCCCGAACTGGCACGGGACATAGCGACACCTCTTCCGTCGTGAGCTGCCATGGCATGCTCAAGTTAACTACCCTCCCTATGCATGTACATCTCAGGCCTGGGGCTGGGAATCCGGAGCAGGGGGGAGGAAGGGGAAGAACCTCTTATCACTGAAAGCTGCTTCCTCTGCTGACAGAGCTTAGCTTTGTTAACCTTACTTGTCAGTTTGGCAAAACTTTCAGCCCCTACCAGCTGGCCCCTGAGGTGCCTAAGCTGACTAGCACAATGTGCGGAACGGAAACCTTGTAGAACAGGAAATGATGTACAGTATGTTGTGTCTAGAAACAGTGAAGCCGGGACCTGCTCCCTTAACATCAGTCTAGGCCCCATTAGTAACCTCCAACTCTAGTCATATATACTCTGAATGCCATGCACAGTACACATGTTCGAGTCATCTGGACAATACGTTCCACACTTGGCTTGTGTTAAGGAGGGCCTCCGATTATACACCACACATCTCTGTGCTACGGCACCTTCGGGGCTCCGGCAAAGCTTTTGGAAATATAGGACCAACTCCGGGGAAACATGCACAAAGGTCAACCAAAGGCACCAAGCAAGTGTATAAGGAGAGAGAGGATAAATTCACGCAAGCCCTGAATGTGAATACCAGGTGGTCCGGGCTCTATTAAGCGAAGGGGAGAGGAACATAGCTAATCAGCATCAGAGACAGCAATGCCCCAAGAAAGTCTCTATGGGAATTAGGTCTGACCCCAAAGGCGTTCAAACTTCCTGCTCCAAAGCCACGTGGTAGCGGCCTTGGCCCAGGTGCAAAGAGAGGGGGATGAAATCAGCTCAGAAATGTGCAGGGGAAGCCAGGGTAGTAATACAGGAAGGCTGGGCCTTTTCATGAGGATGCCCCCAGTCTTCCATTGCTACACCAACGTCTGCGGGGAAGTCCTATAGATCCGAGGCCAACAGCTTTGTTAGGCGAAACCGTCTCCCCTCCATCCCTGAGCCAGCCTGGGAGAGATTGTCAGAAGAGTTCCACCCATTGGATGCTCGGCTGCTTTGAAAGTCTCTTTCCGACTGCGAATGCTTAATGCCGGCCCTACGAGGCAGGGTGGGAATGCCACAAAGGTCACCCCTGGAAGAGTTTTCCCACAGGACCATGTGGTGAGGCCACATTGGATCTTCCTGCTAACAATAGCTCAATATCACCCTCTACCATGAACTACAGCATCACCTCTAGAGAAAAGCTCTGTTCTTCCCAAGCTATGACACCATGAGTAATCTCCCAATACTTTGCTACCATAGGGACGGGTTGTTCTGCCTAAATGGGACAGCTGGCACTGATGTACTACCTGATTGCAGGAGGCAGCGCTGTCTAGGTGGACTCCCAGCTCATTACCTTGGCTCCAGTGGCGAGAGGGAGGGCTTCGCTGGGAGAGGCCCTCAAGGACAAGCTCAGGGTTAGACGGATCCGTTTGTCGCAAGAATTAAGCCAGCAGAACCAACCCCCATCTAGAAGACCTCTCTCTCCCATTTGAGATAAGCAGGATCTTGTTGCTTTTTAGGCTTTGTGGCATTGAGAATCTCAGCAGCGTCTGATATGACGTGAGAGTGGAGGTAAAAGAGATATTTTTATTCATCTGGGTCTCGTTCTAAAAATAGACTATTATCTGCCTTAACCACTCGGATGGAGAAGAGAGAGAAGTCCCTCCTATGCTGCTTTAAATCTAAAAGCCACATCAGCAAATCCCTCCAGCACATTTTAGATTAAAAACAAATAGGTTTCCTTTTGGTTCCCCCCCCCACACACACACACACACCCTGTGCTGTGCAGTTGGTAAGTTTTGGGTCACGTTTCCCAGGCAAGGTTTCCATTCCTCGGTATTTGCTCGCTGGGAGGGAAGGGGAAAAGGAACCCCCCCGAAAATGCCTTGAATTTGATCGGCGACACTGTCAGAGAGGCGACTCTTTGCACCGGGGCCTCGGAAGGCAGCTGCTTTGAGCCCCCCCAACAAGAACCATGATAAAACAGCAAAGTAAGCAAGCCGGTGTTCTGATCCTCCAGTCTGGCTGTCAAATCCTCAGTTATTTGACACTTCCAGTTCTCATGCATCCCATGACGTTCGTATTGTGACATATTTGAGAAGCTGCATTGCATATGAGCTGGCCTGCTTCTGGAGGTGCCATACGCCTCCTATGTAAGGATACGCCGGGTGCCTTTTGACCTTAAATCTAAGTTCAACTATTGCTTTCCGCTGTCTATTGCGCAGCCATGCAAGCAGTTGGCCTCATTCGCGCACACACCGCTCCCCGTTCCTCCTTCCGTTTTCTGACATTTTCGGAATCTACCGTATTTGTTCCAAGGCTGCCAGTGCACCGTGCCAAGTTTTAACCTGAAGTGGGAGGGGAAAGTGATCCGGTTGTACAAGAATCCTAGACACGTGGGGGGTCAATGGCGGGCGTGGGCACTCGCCCTGAAGGACAGCGGCGCGGCCTACCATTCCTAGAGTGAACCCGGGTCTCACCCAGCGGGACTCTGCAGGCTAATGCTAGCTTGGTCTCCGTATTACACGATAGCCGGCCTGCCGTGAAGCACATTCTGTACTGCGCCAATGACGACAAGGGTTTTATCCTTGTCTATCCACGCACTTAAACCATGTTCAATGCCATGTCAAGACCACCTGTTTGGAGCGGCTCGGTCTTGAGACGACCTAAAATAGTGCAGCCCCATTCATGCTAATACTTAGCTGTTGCCAGGGATGGTACAGAGTGTGCTCGCTTAGACAAAGCTTAGAAGTACAAGCTCTGAAAGAACTGGTGCTTCATCCTACAGACTATCTGCTACCAAGATCCCCCCTGTCCCTCTCTCTTATGGGACTGATTTCAATGGGAGTTTCAGGGTATAAGCAGTGCAGGATCCGGGTGGTGAATATCCACTTGGCAATGGCTTTACTCCAGGGGAGAAACACTTGTAGCTGCCGCGAGAACGTGCAGAGCTCAGGGGCCAAGAGCGTCCCCACGGCCCCCTCCCGAAAATCTCCACTGGACCGGTGTCACTGAGTATCTGTATGCCCCTGCCCTCTGCCGGATCGGAGCACAGCCGCTCACTCGGGTTGAAGGCACGAGGGGACGACCAGCAAACTGGTATCTCCCTATGAGTTCAAGTGTCCACCACCTGTGTTTTTGGAGCAATAGGAGAGCGTTCTAGTTCCATTCACAGGTGGAAGCTGTACTCCGTCAGGCAGTGCCGACTGTGATCTCCTAGCTACCCACGGACTGGATTCTCATTTCTTTTTGCCGGGTCACATTTCAGGTGCGAGAAGAGGCCAATAACTCCGGCCCCCATGCGGAGGGCACTTACGCTCGGTTGAATCTTGTTATCTGAACGTTCCCTGGATTTCTTAGTGCAGTTTTTAGGTCTCTAAATAAATAACATGACCTACCTCTCAGCTGGGAAAATGAGATGAGAGTGGCCACTGTTTACGGGAGGGTCCTGCCCCCACTGACTTCAGGGAACACAGGTTAAAGACTTTCAAAAGGGGTCTGGATCCATAAACTTCTGGTTTAGGAGCCTATTTCTACCACAAAGTCTAGAATCAAGCAGCAATTTTGCCGGTCCCCTAGCGCTTTCCGTCAGAGGCTCTCAATGCAATGTACACACCCTGTGAGCTAGGCCTCACTGTAATCAAAGGGAAACCGAGGCACAAACCTGTTAAGAGACTTGGTCAGGATAATACAGATTCGCTAACGGAGCTAGGAGGCCTATCTCACCCGTATTTTTTTACTCACTAGAAAGCGCTTCCTCTCTAACAACTTCCACCGGATGAACGGGCAAAATATTTGCGTAGATTATCTTGCTCTATTTTAAAAATGGGCTTGTAAAATTTTTTACGAGTCTGTAAATTAATTGAGTTGGCAGTCCGGAGAGCAGGCAGGCAGGGTGCAAGTCTGTGTCCATGCATTACATAGTTGGAACGGCTAGCTAAGATCAGGTCATCCTCCTTGCAGATAAAAGCAGAAGTAACTGACAGCAGGATGTATCTGAGCCTGGAGCAGGGAAGTATAAATAAAGTCCGGCTTCTGAGTCCTGGCCAGGGGCCATTTGTAACACAAAGTACATTCCGGCCTGAGCGTAACACACTGTACCAACCTCCTCCCGGGTCGTGACTTGGGAATTGGAGGGGAGGGAGAAAAGGGGGTGGAGGGGGAGGTTTCCTGCTGATAGCTGCAGGGAGAGGATAGGGCAGCACCCCTGTATCGTGCAGAAGCAGGAGGACACAGCGTGCTGGCTGGCTATTCACAGCATCCTCCTCTAGCGCTGTTCTGGCAGCTGGGAAAACTCTTTCCCACCGGCTGCTCGCTGGCATCCCCCACCCCCACCCCGCCGCAGTTCGGTTTTGGTCGGCAGGCTTGGCCACAACGGGGTCTGCCGTGGCAAGATGCTGCTGCTGGGACTGGCACCGTTCTGATGGGGTTGGCTAGTGCAGCGGGATGAGGCCAAAAGAGTCACGGCAGCTCATGGGTGGCGCCACATCCCATCCACGCTCTTCCGAGCTAGCCACAGCCCAGCCACGTGATGCTAACTTTGCTATTTAGGCCCTGAAAAGGCGGGTACATGGAAGTTAATCGGACTACTCATGTGACTAACCGCCGCGGGCTTAAGGGTTTCCAGGCTAGGGCCAGGCCCTGCAAACGCGCTTACACGCCTTGGCTGCAAGAGGACGTGGCTAAAGACGGTGCAGAATCGGACACATATAGTACTGGGCAGGCAAGGATCTCACAGCACTTTACATTCGGTCACAAAGCCTCGGGAGGCTGGCGCTCGGTTTACAAATTGTTAACCCAGAACAATTAACCCGTCCCAACCTCACATGAAGAGGGTGCCCACAGCTAGGCAGCTAGGTATTCACCAAAACCAGTGTTAAAACGAACGCCAAGATTTTTCCTTAAAAAATCCCAAGACAGTCAGGGAATTCACAGCTGAGAATGAATCCACTGGTCAGCTGCATGCCACGAGTGAGGCTGTCCTCCGGTAACTAGCCCTTGGTGGGGTCCTTTGAAGTTGGTTTCTAATTTAACAGCCTCTTTAGTCACACAGTCTGTGTTGGTCTCCGAGCGTCTCCGTAGTTTGAGTCAGAGTTCTTCTGTCCAATCCTATCGACGAGACAGAGCCTGGAGAATAAATAGGATTTCCCAAATGCAGCCAGCTGCACGCTGGAGTCAATAGAGCCCCTGAGAGGGAGTTTGGCACAGGGAAGGCACTGGGTTTCGACTCAGGAGATCTGGACTGAATTCCAATCTCTGCCACAGACTCTTTGTGTGACGTTGGGTAAGTCCCGTGAGGAGAGGTTTTCAGAAGCATTCAGGGCACATTTTCAAGTGCTCAGTGGGCTGAGCTTATTTGAAAATCTGGTCCTGAACTGCTTTCGTGCCTCAGTTTCCCCATTTGTAAAATGGGGGAAATGCTTTCTCTCTCCATCATGTCTAGTTAGATTGTAAATGGGGCTGGGCCCTGGGGAACTGCTGGCTGGGCAGCTCCCGCCCCATAAGTTATGTCTTCAAGTTTCTGCAGAAGTGAAGTCTCATTTCTGGGCAACAACAGTTAGGGAGGGAAGGGGGAGGCTCTCTGGGTTCCTGCAGAGGGGCAGGCTCCTCAGGGCAAGGGGGCAATTAATCCTCACACTGAGCAGACTGGGCTGTGGCATAGGAACCAACTCCTAAATATATGTACAGCACCTAACACACAGGCCCCAATCTCCTCCGGGACCTCAGAATGGTCTGTAAGCGTGGTAGAATTTCACCATCCAGATACTCGGGTCATTGCCACAACCAAGGTTGCTAACACAGCCGTGGGGCCGACCCAGGCTTCTCAGAGCACCCAGACAGACTCACTGCAGCTCCCTACATCCCTAGCCCGCCCCCGGAGCCACTCGGAGCCTTTCGTTATTGTGAGCGGGCCGGATCATCCCGTGACATTTCACACAGCCGCACTGGGGGCATCAGAACAGCCTTTGAATGGCCAGAGAAGCGAACTCGCCCAGGTCAAGGGCTAAGGGCCAAACCTCCTCGTCCAAGCGTGCCGGGAGATGACGCAGGGCGATGCGAGCGGAGCCGAGACCTTTACATGATCTGGGGTCCTTGGGAAGCATTTACATGAGCCTGACTAATCTCTCGAGTGGGTAGCAGATCTACGTCCCCCGTGAGACTATTACGCACGCGTATGTCAGAGCTACAGACTGGGTCTCAGGTTATTTGGCCCGCTGGCCTCATAGGAGACGTGGGGGCGGGGGGGAGAGCTACAACAATATGTACTCAGTGTACAGATGACCCCGGTGAATCACTCATGAAACTGGCCATTCATTTTTAAGCCACTTCTCCAGCCCCCACCGTGGCAGAGGTGCCCCCCCAACCCGCCCCCTCACTCCTCCTCTCCCTCTATCCCTTTGGAGCCCGGGGGGTGGGGTGGGCAGGGGAGGGTTGCCGAGCGGCAAACCAGCCCTCGGTGCAAGATGAGAACACAAACAAGAGGGAGACGCTGATGTGAGCCGGGCAAGGTGCCAGCACAGCAGAGCTGGGACACCATGTACCGAGCTGGGAGGCAAGCGGAGGGAACAGCCTGACTCAGCAGCTGGGGAAGTGGGTGTGCTCTGTCTCTAGATAAACCACTCCTGCAGGCTTGCGGTCAGCCACAAACCTGACAGCGAGAGAGAGAGAGGCCGAGGGCTTCCAAGCAGAGCGCCCGGGGCTGCAGTGAAAAGCCAGCTCCCTCTCTCAGGGCTCTCTGTCCCCCTGCACCGGCGCATGAGCCTGCTGCTCTCGGGGCGATGGGACCGGGCGCAAGGTGCACACAACAGTCAGGACGCCTGGGTTCTGCATGCCCAGCTCGGGCACCTCGCCGTGCCTCAGTTCCTCCACCCAAATCAGAGGGAAAGTCTTGCAAACAGTACAGCACCCCCACCCCCCGTCCACGTCCCCGGCAATGCATGGTGGTTTGCCAGCATTTTGTTCAATTTAAGGCTAAAAATGCCAAGCAACGTGGATTCAGTTTCTTCCCCCGGAGAATGTTCTGTGGCCCAATAGATCAAAGCGTCAGGCAGTGCCTTAGAGAGCGGGTTTCCCCTATGCTAATTCCATCCCGTTGGTTTTTACTTACACTGCCTTCTACCTATCACACTACTTCCTAGAGCGGAGCAAATCATTCATCGGGAATATCTGCCCTCTCTTTTTTTGGCTGCTGGGGGATTAGCTGCAGACTATGAGCACGACTGTGTTTCCATTTGCTCACTAGGTGAGGATGCGAGTGTAATCCACTGGTGAGTGTGTGTTACAGTGCAGAGGGGGATTGGAACATGCTCCCCTCCCAAACACTGAGCTATGTACTTATATGACTGTTGCCATCTTGGCCAACATACCGGGGACTGAACTTGGGGACCTCCAGAGCTGAAAGCAGCTGGAGCAAGAGAGGCCGGTGCCCTAACAGACTCTGCGGATTGGCAGAGATGGGGGCCTGGCCCACACCCTCCCGCGGGGGCGATACCAGCGCAAATACGTGTACACACAGCTTTGAAATGCTTAGGTCTGTGTGTTGGTGCCAGTGAAACCGAGAAAGCAAACAACCCGAAGGAGCGCATCGGAAGATCATAAGAAGAGTGAATAATCAGGGTAGCTGATTCACCCTGCTCTAATTCCTCCCTCTGTCCCTCCTTGGCACTTGTGTTCACTTGATCCGCTAACAGTTGCAAAGCGTTTCAAGGTCTTTGGAGGAGGGAGGCAGTAGAAGGCCAAATATTCTTTAATCAGTCTCCTTGACATACCTCCCAGAAGATACATGGAGTACACAGGAACACTTGGCAGTTCAGATGGAGGCCATATTTCGGTTCTCAGAGATTCTTTACTCTACACGCCCATCTAACCGAAGCTAGCGTTTTAGAGCAGGGGCGCTGGAACCGCTGGAGAGCTGTATAGGATGGAAACCACAGCACCCCTGGTTCCAGCCCCTCTGTTTTAAACCCACTCCAGTCTGGATCCAAACCGGGACACAGAACCGAAACCGCCTAGGTCTCACTAAAGGCTGATCTGTCAACGTATGGAGGAGAGACACCTACGCTCATCCTCCTGGATCTCCCGTCACCATCTGACGCCGTTGACCAGGAGATTCTGCTGTCTTCCCGGAGAGCGAAACTGAATTTCAAGTTGCAGTGGGGGGAGGTCTAGGTTGGATATTAGGAAAAACTTTTTCCCTAGGAGGGTGGTGAAGCACTGGAATGGGTTCCCTAGGGAGGAAGAGGAATCTCCTTCCTTAGAGGTTTTTAAGATCAGACTTGACAACGCCCTGGCTGGGATGATTTAGTTGGGGGTTGGTCCTGCTTTGATCAGGGGATTGGACTAGAACCTCCTGAGGTCCCTTCCAACCCTGATATTCTGTGATTCTATGACGGGATATACACAGTGATTAGAGATGGGAATCTGCATGCCCCCCACTAGACCCCTCTCCTGTAGGGAACAACAAGAAAACAACCACTAGGTGAACAACCAGTCAGGAAACACGGACCCAAGTGCCAGCAATATACAAATGATCCCCAGTTCTACCTATCCTTCCTCACATGCCACTGCGGCACTACCACCTAGAGGGCCCAGTGCTCGGAGGAGATCAGCTCATGGCTGAAGAACAGCTGGCAGAAGCTGAATCCAAGCAAGACGGGGGTGATGCTGGTGGGCAGAGGAAAGGATTGTGAAGCGCTTTGCAGCCACTGTGCGAGCATCTTCCACAAACCCACAAGCGGTCAGCGCAGTCTGTGTGCAAGGAGAGCGCTTGGATTCCGCGCTGACTTTGAGCTCTCTCATAGCAGTATCCGTGAGTAACGCTTTCTACCAGCCGCCCTTGACTGGGAGACTGCAGCTCATCCGCCCTGGCCTCAGTTATTCAGGCCTTCATCACCTTTCTGCTGGGTTACAGCCCTGTAATATACCTGGGCAGGAGCTGATGCTTTCATGGGAAACTCCAGCTAGTCCGGAATGCTTCCGCATGTCTGCTCAGCAGCACAGGCTGCTGGGAGCAGATCACCCCCATCCTCCACTTTGGATTCCCATGGAATTCCAGATCACGTTCAAGGTCTCAGTCCTTCTCTTCAAAGCGCTTCATGGCCTGGGCCCAGGCTATTGACAAAAGCATCAGGGTGAAGGCCATGGTCAACAGCTCGGCTCCTTCCGCACAACGAAACCCTCAACAATAAGAGCAGAGCTCTTCCGTGGGGGAGGCAGAACTCCCCCAGGAGCTAAGGGCCATCACAGACCTCACTGCTTTCCGCTCCATGGGCAAGGCGCCCTGTTTTGGCCTCCCTCCTCTAACATAAACACACAGCAACAGGCATATTCATTAAAAACCTACCAAAACCCGACACTTCACTGCACACAATTCTGCCTCTGGGGAGGGGATGAGAGAACAAACACCACACGGCAGAGGTGCGGTCACATTGTTTGATGCGCTATTGGAACGCGCTCAGATACTATTGTGGCGAGCGTGATATAGGAACTTATCCAGCCTAGAGTAGAAGCAGGAAACAAATGGAGCGTTCGTGTGATTCAGAAGTCGGCTGGGAAGAGGGAGGATGTTGGGAGCTTGCCTTTCTCCCAGAGTGATTAGACATAACTGCGACTCCAGAAGGATGGAAGTCTTAGAGGATCAAAGCACGGTACAGATACGAACTAACCCTCACAACAGGCCTGTCATGGAGAAAGTACATAGCCCCATTTCACAGGCGGAGAAACCGTGTGGGAGAGACAAAGACACACAGAGCAGAGCGGGGTGCAGCACCCCAGAGTCCTGACCACAGCCCCGCCCAGACAAGACTGGGATTGTTCACCTTAGAAAGGAAATGAATGAGTGGGGCTGAGATAAAAGTATCTAAAGTCAGTGCAGAAGGCGGCTGCCCATTTCCTTAGCAGCGTTTCACGCATGCTGAGCTTTCCCTCTGGGGAGGAAAAGACCCCGTGTTCCCACTGGTGAGTGAGAGCCCCCGTGTGGGAAGGAAATTATTCCTTTTGGATCCTTTTTTTTCTCCCCAGTGGTCAGCGTTCACTTTCCTGGGCCTCATGGAAAAGCAGGGAGTTAGCGGGTTCCCCGGCAGTTTTCCTTCCAGGGGCTGGAGGACGTCGCTCGGGGCAAGCCCTGACCTCAAGGGAGGGTTTATTCGCTCACTGAGGGGCCCGCTGGGAGCTTGCAGGGTGGGTGTCATGCAAGACTTCCCCGTTTGCCCTCGGCGGAAGCAAGGCGCCAAGGGGACATTTAATGGGTTCCGGATGCACCTGGGATGGAAGGAGCCGTGGCAGACAGAGGTCAGGGGGTCACCCACCCCTACGGCCTGAGGTTTCAAATTGCAGATGGAGCCGAGCAGAGGAGTAAGCATGGGCTTGTGTCCTCCACGCGTGTCGGGGGGATAATGAAATCTGGGGGGGGTGAGGGAGACGGGCTGGGAAAGCTTCGGCGAGACCTGATGAAGGATGGGAAGGGGAGAGTTGGCTGGAGGGAGGCAAGAGCTTGAAGCGTTGGGTGAGGAGTAGAGGCAAAGAGCAGGGCGACGGGAAAAGCGGGGGTCTGGAGCATGCCCGCAGGGCTGAGGGATGGCGGGAGGGGTGAGGAAGAAGGAGAGAGGCTGGAGGGACAACCATCGTTGGGAAGAAGCGGCGTGCACCGACATGCTAGCAACTTGACACAACCAGAGCCCCCAGAAGGCTTGTACTGGGGCAGCCCATCTGTGTTGAAGTCTCCTCGACTATCGTTACCCACACCAGGGGGATTCCCGTGCGACAGCTACACCTTCATTTGCAGCGTGGATGTGCTGAGCTGCGTGAGCAAAGAAAGGAACATTCCCAGCTCCAAGAGGTGGAGCCGAGAACAGACCGAGGGACTAGGACCAAGGAGACCCTTTGCTCTAACCACTGGGCCAGACAACACTGCCTGCTGCAAAGTCGCGATGAAACACCCAGCTGTCTTACGGTGACCATCATCCCTGTGTCCGGCCTCCAGCGCCGTGGGGCCAGGGCCACTCAGGGGCCAGAAACAGACCCCTGGAGACCACGGCTCTTCGTTTTGCAGAGAAATCCATTTCCTCGAGCCGCTCCGTCTGACCTCAGCTGCTCCACGCGCGCACTCCCTCTGCCCGCCCGCCCCTCCTCAAGGCCAGCTGCTGCACTCGCTGTACTATCCCGTGGCCCCGGCTAGGACGCCGTGTCCACAGGAAGGTGCCAGCAATAGGGAACGAGCTTCCCCTGCAGAGCTGCAGGGTGAGTGGCTGGCAGCTTCCACGCTGCAGATTGCTCCAGGACTGGGGGGGCGAGGGGGTGTCCAAAGATGCCTAAAACCCAGCCAGTGGCCCCTCCTGGGAACACAGGGCGGGACCCCCAGGCTCTCTGCGTGCAAAGCCCGACTCTTCACAAGGGATTCTAGGCTCACTTTGGTTCCCACTGGCATCCCCAGCAAGAGCTGGATCGGGCCCTGTTGGCCACGCCTGGGCTTTTCTTTGTTCTGACTTGTTCTAGGTCACATTAGCCTCCTATGCTACCAAACCCTCTAATTAGTCCCCGATACAGCCAGCACGCACCACTAAAACGCCCGAGGATGAGAGAACTCCAGGCCCATGTTAACGGCCCCGCTCCCGGATTCAGCCCTCACCTTGTCTCGGACCGATCCTTGTCCAGAGCTGGGCAGCGTCTCCCCTTTCCCCTCCCCAAATCCCATTCACAGAGAAGGCCGGGTGCTTCACCAGCCCCAAACCCTGCAGCTTTCCACAGCCAAAAGCCGAATGCCCACAGACGGCAGCGTTTAATGGAGTTCGCTATTGGAACGACGGATTAATAGCCAATCGCCACTACTTAGGGATCCTTTGAGAAGCTCTTGAGAGTTCCCGTGAGGGCAGAATGAGGCGGACCGTTTACTTGGACAGTGATTAACGCCTGCTCCCCCCCCCCCCCTCGCCCCCCGAGAGCCTCGACTGCAAATAGGCACTGAAGTCAACTCGGGCTCTTACCCATCAGCGGGGTCACACACCCAGACAGTCCCTATGACTGTGGAGCTCTCCAGCTCCCGTTCACCCACCGATCTCTCCTCCTGGGTGGTGGTACATAGCAACACGACAGGCAGCTTCAGGGATCAGACAAGAGCACAGCCCCCCTCCCCCACACACACTGGCACAGTCCCCATGGACAGCCGTCTTTTCCAGTCACGTGCCCCGAGGACAGGGCTGGGAGTCAGGACTCCAGGGTTCTAGTGGAAGAGCTGGGAAGGACCAGCCGTTTGATCGTGGGCAACTCACCGCCCCTTGGTGCCTCGGTTTCCCCATTGCAAGCAGGGCTGATGCTGACCTACCTCGTGCGAGGGGGATAAAGCCCCTCCAAAGGGCGATGCTATCCAGGGGCAAAGCATTACAATTCCCATTGCGAGGGAGCTGCCATACAGCCCACGGAGAGGAAGGGAGCTGGGAACAGCTGCTGTGCTATCTCCCCTCTGATTCTCTGCCAGCTGCCATGCCTGGACTGATGGGAGGTTCCTGAAGGACAGGGAGCAGGACGGAGCCCCCGCAAAGAGACCTTCCTTCCATCTCCCTTCTCTCTCACACACACACATAAGGCTGACTTGACAGGGCACACTCCGAGCCCATTTGGGGCATAGTACTGGCTCAGAAGGGGTAGCTCACATCTCATCTACCCCCAAGGTGTTGACATCTGGGCTCTGGTTCCATCTTTGCCTCAGCAGCCTGAATGACCACTCCCCCCCCCCACCCCCCGTCCCCGTCCCGTCACACTTGCCTGTAGGGCTCCCGTGCATATGGGGTTCTTCTTCAATGCGCCCGTATCCGCGTGTGCCTTGTTCTGGTTTTTCTGAACCCGCTTGGATTTAGATCATCCGCACCTGGAGGTGCTTCAAATTCACACCGTAGCTTAATCCGAATTAACATTCACGTGTAGACAGGCCCGGAGTGTGGGGATTTTAGGCTGGAAGGGTTTAGAGAAGGAGGTGAGGATTACGCCTTTGTGGCTTTGAAGGCCAGGTCTACACTAAAAAGTTCGGTTGACCCAGCTACATTGCTCTGGAGTGCAAAAAATCCATGCCCCAAAGCAATCTAGGTAAACTAACCTAATCCCCAGTGTAGCCAGCACTAGGTCAACAAAAGAATTCTTCTGTTGACACAGCTACTGCCTCTAAAGGTGGCAGATTAACTAGCATGATGGGAGAACCCCGCCCATCAGCACAGGTGGCGTCTACGCTGAAGTGGTGCTGGGGCAGTGGTTTAAATGTAGACAGAGCCTAAATTCAGCAAAATAAAGGGTGGAATTTAGGAGGGAGAACTTCAGAACTAACCTGGGTCAAAGGCAGCCCTGGGAGACATCCCAATTTGAGTCAGGCCAGGACTGGAAGCTGACCTGTGAATCCCTTTGAATTTAGAGGGGAGTGGGAGGGATCATCAGAGTTCTGGTTTTGATCTGAAGCCCCAAAGGACTTGCCAGACTAGATGGAGCCAAAACTCCCTTGGGAGATATTGACCTACAGACAATGGAAGATTCCTTAAAAACAAACAAAAAAGCTCACCAGGTTTTTACCATTTGATCAAGTCAGTCTCATGCCAGACATTTGCAAGCTTTGGCATCCTTGACTCCAAGTGCAAGGAGCCCAAATCCACGCCAGCTGTGGACCAGCAGCCCAGCAGTAATCACAGTCTGATGAGTCCGGGGGAAGGGGCTATATAGCATTTATAGTGCAGCATGGTGCAAGACTCATGTGGTATTAGTCAGTGTCAACTGGTAATTAGTGCGGCCTGGAGGGGAGAAAAGAAAGTGCTTTAATTAGCCACTGCCTTTGGTTTGTAACATTTCTGGCCATCCCTAAATGTCCTTTGGCAGGTCCATTCTAGTTTCATATGTATCATCAATAAACGTTCCCAGACGTATACCACGATCCCATTGCTTGCACAGCACAGACTTCCCAGACAAATCAGAGTAAACAATGGCGCTTTCCCCCCATTGACTTCAGTGGAGTTACTCCTGATTTACACCAGGGTGAGTGAGGGGGGAAATCAGGCCTAGTGGATTTACTCCCAATTTACACCAGGAGGGGGGAATTAGGTCTGGTGGAGTTACTCCAGATTTACACCAGGTGAGTGAGGGGGGAATCAGCCCCAGTGGAGCTACTCCTGATTTACACCAGTGTGAGTGAGGGGGGAATCAGGCCTAATGGATTTACTTCAGATTTACACCGGGGGGGGATTAGGTCTGGTGGAGTTACTCCAGATTTACACTAGGTGAGTGAGGGGGGAATCAGCCCCAGTGGAGTTACTCCTGATTTACACCAGGATGACTAAGTGGGGCATCAGGCCAAATATACAGATTTGGGGAAAACAGAAGACCTGCTGTGACCAACGTGGCCTACTGCAAAGACAGCGGGGTCCTGGGAATGGAGTGAACACAGGAGGAGCCAGGACTCCTGGGTTCTTTTCGACTCTGGCACTGACTTGCTGTGTGACCTAGGCCAGGTCACTTAGGCCAGAGTTCTTTCGAAAGCGGCCCGCTCAGCGGCTGGCTGCCCAGCTGTAGACACAGGCCAGATTTCCAGAGCCACCCCCAGCCTCTAAGGGGCCCACCCTGGAGACGAATACGGTTGATAAATCCCGGGCCCCACAGGCCCTGTCTGGGGAAAAGGCGCGCCTGGCTCCGGCAGGGATTTTCCCAGGCTCAAGCTAGTTCTTTCCCAATGGCCCCTTGTCTCCATCCGGCCAGGCCGTCCCCTCCCCTTGCCCTGCCTTCCAAGCCTTGGGGAGCCAGGCGAGGGGCTGGGGGAGAGCCGTGTAGCAACCACAGGCGCTGGGCAACGGGGGGGGGGGGGGGAATACCCGCCTTGCTCACCTAATAAACCCCAGGCTGTTTACTGCCCAGCTCCCCCCCACTCCCATCAAAGCAAACACAGTCTCTGGCTGGCTTCTGGAGTTTGCTGTGGGCTGCGGGAGCCATCAGCTGTCCGGAGTGGGGAGAGCCAGCACAGCCCCTTTCCTTAAAGGGTTAAAAAAGGTGAAGGCCACAAGCCCAACAGGAAGGGGGGAGGGGAGAGAGAGAGGGAGAGAGAGAGAGAGAACAGAACATCCTGTACCCTGGGCATTAAAAACAGCCCAGCGAGGGGGAGGGGAAGGAAGACCGAGCAAAACGTCTGTAGGGAGCTGCTGGGCGGAAGGGAGCGCGAGGCCCCGGGGGTGGGTGTTTTCAGAAGCATAAACAGCGCGCAGGCTGGGGAAAGGCCGCCTGTGGGCACCCCACCCCTTCCCCCCGGCTCCTGCCTCGGAGCCAGGTGGGGCGGTGCCCCCGGGTGTGCGGGGCGGTGGCTGGGTGCACAGGGATGGGACGGGGCGTACGGGTGCGGGCACGTCTCGTCCTCTCCCAGTCCCGTCGCTGCCCCCCTCCGGGCGACGCAGGACACCTCGGGGGGAAGTCGTCGCTCTGAGAAAGCGCCAGCCGGTACAGAACAGCCAGCTGCCTGGTAACAGGGGGTCACGTCGGCTCCCCCGGGACGGGGACGGGTCTCTGTCCTGACTGGCGAAGCGCTGCCGGGGGGCACCGGAGAGCTTCCCGTCCTCCACAAGCATGGCCTACAGGTCACAGATACGGGGTGGTGCGGGTGACAGAGCAGCCAGAGGATCTGAACCGGCTTCTGCAACACAGAAGGGACCGGGCCCCAGCCAGGCTTAGGACTAAACGCGGCGTGGACCTAGCTATCCCTCAGTCAGCTCCTGTCCCTCAGCCCCGCCCCGCTGCACACACGGGCCCTGCTCCTCACCTTTGTGCCTGACCCTACTTTGCTAACGGTGTAGAGCTGAGGAAAGAGGCTCCCCCACTCCAACGGCTGAGCGCCCGGCCCTCCCTCAGCACCTGCGGCTTCTCACACCCAAAGCCTCGCGCATCCATTTCTCCGGCGATGCCTCCCTGGGCCGGGCTGGACCCTCGGGCCCCCCGCACGCTGGGTGTGACTCGCCTGGGTCTCCGCCCCAGCCCCCCGCTTTGCCAGGCTCTGGCCTCCTTGCTGTCTGTGTGCCTGCCCCCCCTCCGAGGTGCGCCCCTGCTCTGAGAGCTCCCCTGCACCTTCCTGCATTTGTCAAGGCTCCCCGAGTCTGGCGTCTGGTTTTCGGTTTCAACCCAGATTTACCACAGCAGAAGCTGCCAAGATAAAGCCGCAGCCTCACCAGTAAGTACAGGTCCAAGCTGGAAAATCTGGAATGTGTTTGGCCCTTGGCCAGATCTCTCAGCTCCCCCCCCCCCCATTCCCACCTGCTCCCCTCACCCCTCCATCCGCTCCCACTCTATAGAGCTGAGCCCCCAGCCGCAGGAGAATCCCCACTAGAGTCTGCAGAACAGGGCCTGTGGCACACAGCTGAGCTGTTCCCAGCCGGCAGCGGGGCGCCAGGGGACCGAGGGGACAGCCCTAATATGCCGGCTCACTTCCCCCGCCGCTGAAATGCAGCCACCTCTGGAGCAGGACGGGACGGTTGTTTGACGGGGCACCACCACGTTCCCTAACAGTTTGAGACAGGAAGTGAAGCATCCTGCCTCCAGTTCTAGGGAGAACTGGCGAGGACGAGCGTGACCCCAGCTGGGGTTTGCTCAGGGCACCGGATCTATCACCCACACTGCTGATGTGGCACAGAGCACCCCTGGGCCATGTACAGCATTGACCCCGGCAGCACCTTCCTGTTTGTGGGAAGGCCGGGGCCTGAGGCTGGGGGAGTGTTTGCAGTAAGATGCGGGTTTGGGGGGGGGGGAGTTAGGGTGCACTGAAGCCCTCTGTGCAGCGGGCAGGGAACTCCGAGGGGGTACAAACGGGGGGGTCTCCCTCCAGGCCACCCGCTTGGTCCAGCCTGCTGTGGACATGGGGCCTTTGCCCCGGAGGCTCCGTCCGAGGCTGGGGAGGCTGGTGGAAACCCTCTGGCCATCTCCAGGACTTTGCTGCCCTCCAATGGTGTATGCGGGATCTGCCTCAAGGGATCCAGCAGCAAGAGCCAGCTGGGCCCTGGGGGTCACGCTCCCAATCCCGCACCCCCTTTAGAGAGCTGGAGATGGGACAGTCGCAGAGTCACGCAGGTGCTGGCTCCCTGTGACTGCAGCACCCTTTTACTAAATACCAATACCCTGCTGCAATACAGTGCTTCTCTTCCGCAGATCTCAAAGCCGGGCAGTATCACAAGCCCATTTTACAGCTGGGGAAACTGAGGCATAGCATGCTGCAATGGGCCAGTGACAGAACCAGGCATAGAACCCAGCTCTCCTGAGTCCCAGTCTAGCACTCTACGCTCTAGGCAATGCTGCCCCCTCCCCCCCATAGATCACACACACCTTGCCCCCCCAGGCTCTCCAGAGAACACAGTCTATAGGACCTTGCCCGCCTGCCTCCAAGCACTTCTGGCATCCTGTCAGGGGAGCCAGGCCGTCACACAGGGGTCAGAAAACCATGTGCTTTAAAAGACACTGTTGATTAACTCCCACCCCAAAGCAGCAACCCCCCCCCCTTCCGTCCCTCCTGCCAACCAACCAGCCCCCCGCAGCTGCATTCCCAGCAAACAGCGCAAGATTTCAATCACCCGGGCCGAGCGCTCCACCACCCTGCCCGGGACTGAGGTGGGACGGGAGGGGGAACGTGAGAACAGTCTGCCCCTCGGCGACTGGCGTCCAGATCCGCAGCTGGGGCCGGGGGCCATTTACACTCGCGCCAGAGAACGCTGATAGCTGCGAAATTTGGATCCTGACCCAGCTGTGGATCTAAACTGCCCCAGAGTCTGCAGGATCTGAGAGGGCTGAGGTGAGAGCTACAGCCAGTTGAAGGGTTCAGACATCAGGGAGCGGAAGGATAGTTTAATCCTGGGAAAGGGAGGCGACCGACGCAAGGGCCCTTTGAGGCTCACCTCAGAAAACCTCCTGACGGCGAGAATGGGCCAGGGAATAGTCTCCCAAAGGAAGAGATGGGAGCCCTATTGGTCAAGACCTTTAAAACTAGACTTGGCCAACCCCTAGGCATCGTACCGTCCCGGGCTGGCCCCTTCCCAGCACTTGTCATGGGTGGATCTCAAAGCACTTTGACCAGGGGAAGAGAGTATCACCGTCCCCATGTCACAGATGAGGGGAAGGGGTTTGCCCACGCTGGGACCAGAACCCAGGAGTCCTTCCTGCCACCCCCTCCAGGCTCCCCCAGCCAGTGGGAAACCCGGGGCCGATGTGCCACCAATACCATGATGGGCTCTGGTGACATCACAAACCAGGTGATGAGCAGCTGAGTATTTCCAGCTGGGGGAGGGGGGGGCCATCTGAAGCCACTGTTCTGGGCCCCCGCGAGTTCCAGTTCTAGAGCACAGTCCCTCCCCTGCAGCGGGTTCTTGGCGTTTCCCTTAGAGGCAGCGAGGCAAGAAGATGGAGTACTTAGAGATGTGCACCCGTAAAAACATGCTGAGCGTGGCCACGGGAGCCGGGGCCATCTACCTGCTCTACAAGACCATCCGGGCAGGACTGAACAGCCCCCCCTTCAGCCTGGAGCCTGTCAGCATAGCCAGTGAGTAGTGGGAGCGGCCGCCTGCTTCCGCGCGATCTCAGTGCAGCACCGTTCACTGGGGCTGCTGACAGCAGCTTGCCCCGGCGGGAGGAATCGTCCCGTTGGGGTAGCAGAAGGGATCGGGCCCTCAAGGACAAGTCCGCCGCCCATCCACCTGTGCGTGCGCCGACCCATCACGGCAGGGGTACCCCTAGGGCCACGGCAGGTTAGAACAGCACCGCTCCCGGAGAGGCGGTGGGCACAGCCTCTCCGTCTGGGGAGCTGGGGTGGAGAACTGGATCCCCTCGCCCCCTTCTACGTGCCAGCATGGTGCCCTGCGCATGTGGCTCTCTCCTGGAACTCTTCCCTCTTCTGTTAGATGATCAGACGGCTCAGGGGCTTGGTGGGAAAGGGACAAATCCCAGGGGACGGCCCAGGCGAACAGGGAACGGCGGCTTGCCCTGGACCCACGGCCTTTGGGATGCTTTAGTTTCAGTTTGGTTGCGGGGGGGTCACCAAACTTTTGGTTAGTTGCGTTTGGCTCGTGTAGTCTAGGTTGCCTGAAAGGTCCATGAACCATGGCGAAGCTTCTGGCAAACCAGACCCCTTGGCCTTGTCTGGGTTTGGGCTCTGTCACACATGGCCCAAGGGCTGAGCAAGGAAATGGCTCTGTCTGTCTCATAATAACAACACCCCGCTTCGTTGATCTCACCGTGCTTTACAAAGGAGGACAGGATCATTATCCCCATTTTACAGATGGGGAAACCGAGGCACAGAGAAACAAAATGACTTGCCCCAGGTTGCACCAGAACCAAGAATAGGACGCAGGTCTCCTGAGTCCCTAGACAGTGCTTTAACCACTAGGCCACATTGCCTTATGGTATCAAAAGCCTCCCCGGCTACTTTCAGAGCTCAGCTTGCAGGCTAGGTGGCTTCACGCTGGAGACTTATTGCTGGGTGACTGTTCCTAGGACTCGCTATAGAGCCTGGGAATTTTGGGGTGAAGGACTCTGGAGAGCTGCGGAAGCTCCTGGTTTCCCTGAGCCAGAAGCAGGACGATTACGCCAAGAGCATGATCCTACACAGCATCACCCGCTGCGTTTACCTGCTGGAGTCCGAGGTGAGAGCCAAGGCCACCGGGTCCTTTCAGTCAGAACTCCTTCCAAACCTGCTGGGTGCAGGGGGAAGAGAGATTCTGGGGCGGGAGGGAAGGCCGAAAGGAATGGGGTGCAATTCCTGAGCTAGGCTCGGATCTCAGCTGGCATCACAGCTCAGTGAGTTTTCGGGGGACTGTGCTTGCTGGCCCACGATGCCAAAGAATCTCGCCCCGCTGGGGCCAAGGTGGTGGAGATACCGTTTACCAAGAGATGGGCCTGACTCTGGGGTGCGTGAGTTTGAAGGGGCTGAGGATCTGGTTAGATCCCCACTCTCATGTCTATGAACAGGGTGAGGCCGGTTTCTTATCAGGTCATTTCTCTAAGTCTGGGAAGACCCGGTTGGAAACAAGGGCCCCCCTGATCTGTGCTCAGAATTTCCTCTGCTTCAACCGCCTTGTGTCTGTGCCTGTACAGAGCCTCCTTGCTATTCCCAGCTCAGAGAAACGCCAGGGGCACTTTCAGACATCTCACTCCTTGCAGCAGGCCACAGACAACAGGTTGAGGTGGAAAGGCAGACGGGTTGGCCTAGGCCTCTTAATGTGACGCAAGCCCCACAATGGAGCAGAGGGGGATGGGAGACGCTAGTGGGGTTGGCCTAAAACTTGCTAGATCTGTTGTGCAAAATTAAATACACCAAGTGACCCATGTCTGTCTCTCACTCCTCCAGGCCTCAGCCTGTACCTATGAGGATATCAGACTGGTGGCCTCAGCTCTGGATGACAAAGACAAGGGTATCAAAATCCAGGCGTTAAATGCCCTCAAGGCGTTTGCTGGGATCCGGAAGTTTAGAATTAAAATCCAGGTATTTGCTCCCCTCTCTGCCTCTCACTCACCCTGTCTAGACTCCTCTGGCTCCAATGTTACCCCTCAGCCCTTTGCCTCCGGGATCGGTGGGATGGGTTCCCTGCCTGCGCTGATCTTTAAAGGAGTGGGGTGAACGGCCGCGAGGCCCGCTCTGTCTTCCCGTGCAGGAGTTCGTCCCCAAGATCCTGGAGCTGGTCACCACCATCTGGGACACGGAGCTGCACATCGCCGGGCTGAGGCTGCTGAATGGCTTGCCCTTGCCGGATCACACCCACCCGCTCCTGAGACGGATGGTACCCTCCTTCATGGAGATCCTGCAGACGGGGAGCACTCTGACCCAGGTATAGAAATGGGGGCATTCCTCCTCCTGCCAGCCAGGAGCGCCACACGGTGACGGATGGGGAGTCCCTGTCTGGGACCGGACTCGGTGGGAGCTCCTTCCGCACCCGGCCGGGAGTCAGTGCTCCTGCCCCATGTCCTGCAGCGCCCCCTGTGGGTAGAGGCTGGGACTGGAGTACCAGGAGCACCCCATAGTCAGCGCTCCCACCCCATGTCCTACAGCGCCCCCTGTGGGTAGAGGCTGGGGCTGGAGTACCAGGAGCACCCCATAGTCAGCGCTCCCACCCCATGTCCTACAGCGCCCCCTGTGGGTAGAGGCTGGGGCTGGAGTGAGCAGCTGCAAGTTCTCCCACCTCATTCCCTTCAGTGGCTCCAGCTGGACACTGATCTTTGCTTCAGCAGCGCCGGGGCCCCGGCCTGGCGTTCCCCCACCCCGGAGCCCTGCGCTCAGACACCCTGTTCCCTCAGGTGCAGGTGCTCAAGTTGCTGAGCAACTTGGCGCAGAAAGAAGACCTGTTGTACGACATCATGAACTGCCAGGTAAGGGCCGGCCCGCCAGCAGGGCCGGGGCAGAGGGGAGCACGGAGGAGGCAAGGCCGGGCGGGTCTGGGGTCTTCTATGATAAGTGACGCAGGCCGTGCCCAGCAATTTCCCCTTATAAGACCCGGCTGCTTGTAACGTTGCCAAACGCCGGCTGCCCGGGCTGAGGTTTCCCAACTGACCCGCTCCCCTTTGCTCACCCTCCCTCTCACATTCCCACCTGGCAGAGCCGGGGGGGGTGGGGGGGGATCAACTCAGCCCATAGCGGCGCCTTCTTTGGGCCCCCAGGTGCACCCCGAGTTCCTGAACCTCTTCCACGCCTCGTTGCCCGGCAACCTGCTCTATGAGATGCTGGTGTTGGTGGAGAAGTTGAGTGAGGGGCGCCTGACCCCGCAGTACCAGTCGGTGCACTGGGAGTACAACGAGCTGTCCCTCCACGAGGCCCTCTTCGGGGAGGACTCCCGCCTGGCCGACCGCCTGCTCTCCCTCATCATCCACCCGGAGGAGGAGGTGCAGATCCAGGCCTGCAAGGTCATCCTGAGCCTCCAGCTCTGCAAGGAGGAGGAGGCCAAAGGCTCCAGGCAGCCCGTCGAGTGCTCCTACTTCGACGACGACGACAACCCCTGAGCCGGCTGGCGGCGGGGATGGGGCAGAACTAGGTCAGAGCAGAGGAATCACCAGAGGCTAATAAATGAGCTCACGAGCGAGGGGCGGTAGCCGTCTGTCTCCGTCTTTCCCCAGGAAGCGCCCAGTATCACTGGGGGTCTCCCAGCCGCGCAGCCCCTGGGAAACATCCCAGCACCCCTCCTCGGTCACTAAATTCAGGCCTTGCCTAGGCCCGATTCCAGCCCTCACCGTGCGGCCCCCCAGTGCAGACAGGCAGAGCGGCTATTCGCACTGGGGTGAGGGCCCCTGCTTGAAACGGGGTTTAGTGTACACTGGGGCTAGAATCGGGGCTGGGATCGGGGCAAACGCTCAGGGCAGACAAGGCCTCTAAGCCCAGAGCGGTGGGATCGGAGCTCGGGGAGAGGATGTTTCCAAGCCCACATTTGAGCATCCACCCTGCCTTGTAAATCCGGACAGAGCCGGGTCTCGCGGCTTTGCCCTCGCGGCCGCACCACGCAACTGACCCGGGTCTGGGGTTCGAGCTGCGTCCACACTGTGGAAGGGGCTTGGGCCTGAGTCACGGGGCGACTCGGGCTCTGACTCGCCCCCTCGCTGGCTCTGAGGCTCCAAACCCAGCGTGCTGGCCGGCCCAGGTCAGACTGATTGGCGCCTGGATGGAAGCGGGGCGCGGGCTCAAAGCTGGGTCCCAGTGTGGGCTTCGTATGGGGCGTGAACATACACTGGACCGAATGCTGAGCAAGGGCGGCTGGAGAGAGGCTGTTCTGCCCACGCACCTTGCTGCCTACCCCATAGCTCCTGGGACAAGCGCAAGGTGCTGGGCCCCACCAGCAAAGCTCTAACTGGCCTAGAGCCCAGCTGTCTCCTGGGCCCCTTCTCCCCCTATTCCCTGCCAAAGGAGGAGGCCTGAGGGGAGGCGGGTCCCCCAGAATTCGCTCCCATGGAGAGCCAGCCCTGGCTCTGGGCTGCACCCCACTGTCCCGGCTGCTTGGCACGGACCCCACTGGCCAGGAGCAAGGGCAAAGATGGTCACACGCAGGGCTGTAACCGACAGGAGACCCCCCGGCCAGTCTGTGGCCCCTAGAGCCTGCGGTATCCCCATAACCTTCCAAGGCAGGTGGCCCTCACACGCATGGTCAGACAGAATAAAATCCACCTGCTGTAAGATATGTGGCTCCCAGGACACATGGCACAAGCGGCCTGCACCACTGGGGTCCAACCAGGCCTCGAATAGGAACAATCCACCAAAAGGAAACCTCCGTCCACCACATGGCTCGTGAAACCGTTAGCGCCAAGGGGACTGCGTTCATCCCTCTTCCAGCTTCAAACCCTTGGTCTGCCTGGGGCACGGTCACCTCAGAAGGCCCCAGCCTGGGTGCCCAGGTTCTGAGTGAGGATAAGCTACAGACTAGCGCCCGCTCCTGTAAAAGGAATAAGATTTCACAAATGACTAGTCCGGTCCCGAACACCTGGTCAGCTACAGTAGAGCAAATACAGGCTGCGCTCCCGTTAGAGCAATGCAACTAAATAAGTCACAAAAGGAAGGATAGCTCAGTGGTTAGCGCTAACGGGGAGTCAAGAGAGCGGGGCTCTGGGTTCCTGGCTCTGACACTGACTTGCTGGGTGCCCTTGGACACATCCCTTTTAACCTTCCAGTGCCTCAGTTTCCCCTTGTGTCTCTCTCTTTACACAGTAAGGACGTGAAAGAACCGCAGGGCCTGGTGGGATCCAAATGACCATGTTTACTGAGGAGTACACACAACATGCAAAGCCTAGCTACACATACACATCACTGCTGTGCTTGGGCTTTGGAGCCTCCTGAAACATCGGACACAATGAGCGCCCCTGGAGGGCAGACCACCTATTTAAAGGGGTACCGCCCTATTCCTATACATTACTCCCTTTCTAAAAAAAAGCATCAGGCCAAGCTCTGGTGTGCACAGAAGTGTGCAAGGGGGGGGGGTGAAATGCTGCTCACGGCCATTGCTAGTGTGACACAAGAGAGGAGCAAACAACTCACTTCTGACACCAGATTAACAGCAATAGTGAAGCACTTGCACTAAGAAAGCCATTTGCGATGCACAGTGCTAAACAAGTGTTATTTGTCCTGCAAAACCCAGGAACTCTGCCCGCTAATGGCACTTTATCTATTAATTATTTACACATAATTATGGATTATCTACACAGACCTAGAGGTCTCTGGTAACATCAGTTAGGAGGTGGTGTGAATAGACCTGGTCAGAAAATGGAGGTTTTCCCTGCTGAAAAATTTGACTTTTGGAGAGAAAGAAAATCAAAGTCTGAAGTATTTTGGCTGAAAACCAAAATGGTTCAATTCCAAAAGGCTGCTGCGGTGCCTCATGGGAATTGTAGTTTGGGTGCCTCCTGCTCCCATTCACCTCTGTAGACCAGGCTCCCTGATTGGACTCAGTCTTCCACAATGCACCGTGATCTCCTCTCAGGGGAGGAGCGGCAGTGCATTGTGGGAGTTGCATGCCCATGGTGCATCCTGGAAGATGAGGTCTGGCTGGAGAGCTCCCTCTTTCTGCGGGTCTCCTCTGAGTTGGTCTGAAGTCCCATCTACTCTGCCTCCCACACAGCCTCTCCCTTCCCACCTGCTACAGGTCCCTTGCTCCCTCTGTCTTGGTCCCTGGAATGCACCCTCTGCATTAACTGGAGGAGCTGGGGAATGATGCCCGATCTCACGTTACCCCAGGAGACTAAACATTTGACTGGACAGTCCAACAAGAGCTCCCCCCCACCCCGGCCAGATCTGGTTAGGGGGACATGGACGGGCACAAGAATCGCTCCAGTGCCACAGAGAAGCCAGTCAATTATTGCAGAAAGAGAGACAATGATGTAATCAGCAGGAAGGCAGGGCCAAGGCTGGGTGAGGTCGGCTCGGCTTACGAACAATGAGAGGGGGCACCAGGAAGGGGACTGCAACCTCTTTTGCAAAGTGTCAGCCAAAGATACAGAGTGCAACAGAGGCATGCATGGGAAGGAGGGACAGCTGTGGGGTGTGTGCGTGGGAAGCAGGGGACAGCTGTGGGGTGTGTGCATGGGAAGGAGGGACAACTGTGGGGTGTGTGCGTGGGAAGGGGTACATTTTCTATGCTGTTATTCCACTTTTACTTGGACTAGTCCCGAGGATCCAGGCAGATGCCGAAGTTGGTGTTGGTGATGGATCCCACGATGCTCTTATCGGTCTCGCAGGTTAAGCCATTCTCACAGGGACACTTGTAGTAAACCCCATAGATGCTCTGCAGGGGACACAAAGGGCTGGGTCAGAGTACGGCCCAGTGCAGCCGGCCCAGCACCTCCTCTGCTCTACCAGCAAGGCCTCGGCAAGCCAGGCTGCCCCTCCTCCAACCAGCTCTCTGCTGCAGGACAGCCTTCCTGAGCAGATCCACAATCCCCTCCCGGCATTCAAATCCCTCCTCCGCCAGGACGGCTGCAAGCAACCAGCCAGCTCATACCGCGAGGGGAGGGGCCAGTGGGGTGAGGCGGTGCAGAGTAACGCACCTCCTGCCGCGGGCGGCTTTGTCGCCCCCCTAGTAGCTGGGCCGTAGAAGAGTTCCAGGCAGGAAACTTGGTCCTTAAGCTCAAGCGGCCAAGGGTCGTGATTTTAGGGTCCCGGGTTCTAAGCCCGCTGTTGCCAGCAGGCCTGGTTACCCTGATACCTCCCTGTATGGAGCCGGAGGTGGTATCACCCTGTCCCGTACTCACTGTCCGTCCCGCCGGGGCTCCCTGGGCAGGGATCAGGCCTTTCTGTGCGATCGGACAGCACAGTCTGGAAACAGATCATCAGCCGCACCTGGGGCCAGGACACCCCTGCCGGAGGTGGCTGAATGGGAAGCCCTGGAGTTGCCCAGGCTTTGAGTGGGGCGTGAGGAAGGGGCTGCTGGGCTCCCTCACCAGGTGAGCTCCTGCCAAGGGGGCAAGGAGCAAGTGAGCCATGCAGCCTGCCTTCAGAAAGCAGCTGTTGCTAGAGGGGCAATGGGGACAACCTTGGAGAGGAGGCATCCCCAGAGTGGGAGGGACTTGCTTGGAAATCCAGCCCTGGCTGGTGTTGAGGGCAGCCAGGATCTTTTGAGGGGGTGGCACAAGGAGGAAGAGGACCGGGGACTATCGGCCAGGCACCAGACCGGTTCAAGTGTTTGGACCAGGATCCCCAAGCTGCGGGAGTTTTTCCCTCCCCATCGTTGTTACCCACAAACAATTGGTAGCCAGGGGTCTCTTATCAGCTGCCTGCACGTCCGGATCTCAGCTGCTTTCCCCGCTGCCAAAGGAGGCAGGACAAGGCCCCTCTGTCGGGGTATGATCCAGAGCGAGCGTGCCACGCACCTTGGGGGAACACTCCTGATTCTCGGCGGCTCGGTTGGCACAACGAGCCAGGCTCAACGCGCTATGCCTGTGGCAACAGCTGCTTTTGCACTGCGCAGATTGCAGACACAGCTCGCCATTCTCCTGGAAGGAAAGCACAGTGAGAGCCGACACACGGACCCCCAAGAGTCCCAGAGCCAAGGTCTGCCTCCTACCACAGGGGGGGAGCCACACCTCGCAGCTGCCCTCTGTCGCCTGCTCGCCGGGCCCTGCCTCCAGCCAGCACAAGTCCCACTTGGAATGAAAGGATCACAAAAAACCCCTTTGCTCTGGGTGGTTTCTTATGAGTGTCTCTCGGTGGGGGTGGGGGTGGGGGGGTGTTTTTAGGCACGCACACACCGAGTGGAATAGAGTGTGTGGGCGTGTGTAAGCACACAAACACACAAACACAAGAATCAGAGAGGTAGCCATGTTAGTCTGGAATAGCAGAGGTAACAAAGAGTCCTGTGGCACCTTAAAGACTAACTAAAGTATTGAAGCATAAGCTTTCGTGGGCTAATACCCACTTTGTCGGATGCAAGCAGCGGAAGTGTCCAGGGGCAGGTATAGATAAGTAGGCAAGAACCAGGTTGGAGATAACAAGGTTAATCCAATCAGGCTCAACCAGCTTGTTATCTCTAATCAGGGAGGGTGAGGTATTCTTCTAGCAACTGAACTGGAGGTGTGAACTCCAAGAGAGGAGAAGCTGCCCCTGTAATTAGCAAGCCATTCAAAAATCTTTGTTCAATCCCAGATTGATGGCATCAAATTTGCAAATGAATTGCAGCTCTGCAATTTCTCTTTGCAGTCTGGTCTTGAAGTTTTTTTGCTGCAAGATACTGACCTTTAAATTGTGTGTGCAGGGAGACTGAAGTGTTCTCCTACAGGTTTTTGTATATTGCCATTCCTGATATCGGATTTGTGTCCATTTATCCTTTTTTGTACAAACACACACACACACACACACACACACACACACACACACACACACACACACACACACACACACACACAGCATCTAAAGAAAGTTTTATGCACTAGGGGCCAAATCCTGAAGTTTTTCTTCAGTTCTCACATAAGTGAGACTCCCAGGAAGGCCAATAGGCGTTTGCCCTGAATACATCAGGAGTAAAGATGGCAGAATCCGCCCTCAAAAGTGAGTCCATTGTGCACACTGGCACAAACACGAAATCTGGACAGTAAAGGGTAAAACACCATTTCACAGCTGGGATGTGCCCAGAAGGCTGCGTGTCCCGGCCCCGGCGTCCTAGTCCAAGAATCTGAAGTTTCCCCCTCTTCACCCTGAATCTCACAAAGGCCCCGGCTGTGGTTTCTGGAGCTTGGTTCGGGTTACACATTCTGACTGGCTCCATCACCTTGAATTGGCTTGCGCCTAAGGCAATGTGTGGCAACTGCCATATCCCTGGACCGGGACACCAGGCACATCCGTTCCGGCTCTGCCATAAACCTCCTTTTTGGCCGTGACACTTAGTAATGGCCTGATTTTCAGAGATGCTGAGCTCTCTCCCCTCCCCTTGGGTTCAGTGGGCGATGGGATTGCTTGACACCGCTGCCAAGAAGGCCGTTAATCGCACTGTGTCTCAGTTTCCCCATCCGTAAAATGGGGAGAAGGATCATTTCCTGCCCATTGGGGAGGAGGGCAGTTAGAATTAATCCATATGGGGTTGTGAGTCATTCCCAAACGAGCATGGGGAGGGGCCACAGATACGCCCATCAAGTCATTAGAATGAAGGAAATGCATTGAAATGAAGTACAAAGCTTCAACAGAGGCCTTTGAAAACCTCTCACCCCCCGCACAGGAAATTCCCAAGGAATCTGACTGAACACCGAAAGGAAGCGGGGATATTCTGAGCCACGAAATTCCCCTCCGGTCCAAGAGACTTTCCCTCCCTGGGGAGCACATGGGATCGGGGGCAAACTCTGCATTTCCCAGCCTCCTCTTACCAAATTGAAGATGAGGCCTAGCTCCTCAGAAGACGCCCCGGCTGAGCTGGCTGAGATGAGGGAGAGCAGCAGCAGCAGGAGCAGGGTGCTCGCCATCTGGCCTTAGGGCAGCCGAACCCGTCTGGGACTCTCAGGGCAGGAACAGGAGCTCAGCAGTGTTCCGGGGCTATAAATCAGGTCTGCCGTCACGTCACCAGCCCTCTCCCAGTCATGTACACACACGTCTCTATGCTGATAAGGCCAAACCAGCCCATGACTTCTCTCAGGTTCTGAAACAGCGAAGGTGGAAATAGAAGAGAAGAATCAAGAGCAGGCCCATCCTGCAGTCTTTACGCAGGCAACCTTAACCCAAATGTACCTGTGTAGTTCACCGTCCCTTATACAGTACAAAGACTTAAAGCCTGCTACTGTAGTTTGGGCACAACACTCACTAAAGTTAATGGGAGTTTTGCCTGTGTGAGGAGTGCAGAATCAGAGCATTTCTCTGCTGCTATCTCCTCCTCGAGGGTCCTAAGAAGCGCCCAGTTTGTTCTGATCATTCTCAAAGGCTCTGGAGATTATGTCACAGGCTATCTCTGCAAGCTCAGGGCAAGCAAAAGAAGCATCAGTACAAACAGGGAGCCGCCCCATGCAAACACATTTTGGTCTATGAACAAAGGGAATTAAGAGAAAGATTTTGCTAGGGAATTCAGTTGCCTTTTCCTAGTTAAACGTGCCATTGTAACTATTGTTGTTTGAATTTGAGCAAGGGCCTTCCGCTCTTGCCATGGTCCAAATATCGGACTATTTGAGGGAAACTTGGCAATTTTTTCCCATGACAAAGGGAAAATCTTTTGTTAACAGACTCAGAAGCTGGTCGTATCTCAATCAAACTGATCTCCGTACACCTGTTTGGGGTTTGTTTGTTTTTTTTAAACAGAAAGATCAAGAAATGAAATCTACTTCATGGAAACAGGAGATCAGATTTTCCAGGATTAGCACCCAAGATCTCCAAAGCCCAAGCTTTTGGGGGAGTCCTTTGATCCAGCCCTTGATAGATATATGGATTTTGGACTCAAGAGTTCAGCTCAGGGCTCGCCTCCATATATTTCCATTCTTTAGGTCATTCCAAAGGGAGCACTACATTTTCCAAACTTCCTCATTCAAATTCACTGGCACGAGAAAGAAGCCAAGTGAGTGAAGCAAAATACACATCAGCGATCAAGCCACACTTGCTCCTCAGCCTGAAGAAACAGGCAAAGGACCCACATGAGCGAATACAAACAGAACCCAAAGGTTAAAAGAGACAATTTAACATCACAGAATGGTTTCCATATGCTACCATTACTATCCAGAAGTTCTCCTCTGCTAGGTGGGAATACTGTCCTGTGGTTAGACAACTGGGAGCCATTGCTTGTGGGTTGTATTCCTGGACTCACCTTGGGCCAGTTGCTTAGGCTTAATTAATATTTGTAAAGAGCCTGGAGACTTAACGAGGTGGTCTGAGTAGTTTTGCTGCATTGACTCTATCTTTTGTTCTGTGGTGATATCACTCCTCTCTTAGCGTGCTTTACCACCAGTAGTGAATTCGGCCAGGGAGTTAGGGAAGCACTGTCACCCCATTTTACAGAAGGGAAAGCTGAGTCACATAGAGCTAAAGTGACTTGTACAAGGTAACTTTGGTGGGCAATCCGGGAATAGAATATCCAGGCGCCCAGTCCCATGCACTGGACAACCCGCTCGCCCTTATTAGCTCATTTTAAAGGGATACGATAATAAAATGAACGTTCATTCTGCTGCTTTGCAAACCCGTATCAGTAAATCTAGTCCACTTAACCACTTCAGTGCCAAACAATGAGCCACAAGGGGGGTAGGACACTTATTTCTCCAGTATAGTCAGATGCATCTAAAAATGTGGGCATTCCACTGAAATGAGCAAACAATCTAATTAGAACTATTTAGTAGCATCTGAATATAAATTACCCAGGGCACTGCGACCAAAACCTGTAAACATCCAACCCACCTTCTGCCCTCAGCCAGTCCAGTCGTACCTGGCAGTCCTGAAAAGCATCTGCTAGAGCTTTTCTGAGCGTTACTGATAAACACTTGGCAGCATTGAACCTCAAGAAGGAGCCAGCAAACAGCATCTGTTCTTGGATATATTTGCTTTCAAATAGATTTCAGTGACTCAGGTTGACTGGGTGATAAAAGGAACGGTCTGGGAATGGCGCCGCTTTCAGAGTTACATTCCATCCACTTTTAACAATGATTAACTTGTTTGCGACCCTTTCAGTCTGCAGCCTTTTTATTAGACATCCTCGGACAATCAGCAGCAGGTGAGTTTCTCAAGCCCTCCCCTTTTTTGTCCTTACTGTTGAAACAGATCTTTAATGCCCTACGGCTGGGCAGATTGTTACCGGTACCAGTGAAAATCCAGATACAACTTGCTTAATGCACAGCAATTTATTTGAGAAAGAATCACACAAGCAGTAAAAATCACACAATACATCTTCTTAATAAGCCTCAATTTCCCCAAGTATAAACGCTCAGTAACTTTGTTGGCCGTACACAGTATCCTGATTGGGAAACGAAGCAGGTATAGCTACATGTCCTTTACAGAGACCTCTTCGTCTCTTCTCAAGTACTTGGTGTGATGGAGTAGGAAGACTGTGGGTGTGCCTCAGTTTCCCCTATGCATTTCTTTAGTGTCTATGTGAAGGAATAGGGGCTGATAGTGTTGCAAAGCAGAAAGACAGTGGAAGCAAGCAGGCAACGCCCTGTCCCTTCCCCCCCCCCCCCACCTCTCTACCTCTGAACCTGTTGGAGAGAGAGGTCAGCTGACCTGCGTGGGGAAGGAAAGACAGAGAAAGGAATGCAGGGGAGGGGAGAATGAGGAAGTGTCAGTCTGGATCTGGCTGGAAAGGGGGAGAGAGCTCAGGCTGGCTGCCTCGCTCTCTGGTCCCCAAAATTGATCCAGCTGAGGGCTCACTTTCGCTGTGTGGTCTGTGTTAGACCAGGTACCAGTTATCGAATAAACCTCTGTTTTACTGGCTGGCTGAGAGTCACATCTGACTGTAGAGTGGGGTGCAGAATCCATGGGCTCCCCCAAGACCCCACCTGGGCAGGCTCGCTGGAATGCTCCGAGGTCAGACCCAGGAAGGTGGAAGCGGGAACCAGGTGAGGCTCCTAGCCTTGGAGACAGGCTGCGTACAGAGAGGGGACGCTTCCCTCCCTTCCCTCCCCCGGAGTCCTGACTGGCTTCCTAGGGAGCAGTTCCAGAGCATCACCCCAGGCACTCCGTGACACTTGGTCTGTCAAATGTCCCTCAGAGCACGGTTTTGGCTACTCTGTGGTCCAAAAGTCCCACAAAAATCCCTCATAGCAGGGTGCTGGCTACCCTGAGACCTCATCCTAGAGGGTCACAGCCTTCTTAAGATATTAATTGGGGAACTTCAACTGCACACATGATATTATTAGTACTTATACCCCTCGCTCTCCCCTGAAATATGCCCTGTGGCCAGACAGCTCCTGGGCCAGCAACAGCAGGAGTTTGGGTGTTGGAGGGGGCTCAGGGCTGGGGCAGGGGTTTGGGTGGTGCTTACCTTGGGGAGGAGGGGGCTCTTCAGAAGAGGCCAGCGTGTCCCTGCAGCTCCTAGACGAAGGGGCTGGGGACTCTGCACGCTGCACCTGCCTGCGGGCACTGAACGCACAGCTCCCATTGGCTGTTGTTCCCAGCCAATGGGAGCTGTGGAGCAGATGCTTGCAGAGGGAGCAGCGCGTAGAGCCCCCCTGGCATTCCCAACCACTAGGAGCTGCAGGGACATGCTGGTTGGAGCTGGGTTGGGAGCCTGCCAGCTCCACCAACCCTCCCGTCCCATCATCATCAGGGCTCCCAGGCTGTGCACTGCCGTCCCGGCCCAGGCCATGTGTCACTGACTACCTCCCCCGCCAGCACCGGCAGGGGTCCCGGGTCGTGTGTCACTGACTAGCACCAGCAGGGGTCCTGGGCCACCCCTCCATCACCTGCAGCACCCCCAGAGCACACCCCTCCCCCCGAGCATCTGCAGCCCTCTGGCCCAAGTTTCAGTTAGCGGTATATAGTACAAGTCATGGACAGGTCACGGGCTGTGAATTTTTGTTTACTGCCCATAATCTGCCCTTGACTTTTACTACAAATAACCGTGACTAAACCGTAGCCTTAACCGTGATCAAAGTGTCAGCTAAAATACACACACACAGAGCCTCTGGTTAACCATTCATAATCCGGGGTTCCAGTGCAGGTGCAGCATGCTGTCTGATGCGGAGAGACCCCTGCTCCCAGAATCTTTTAGCAACTTCAGATGTGCCAAGCCTTACTACATTCAAATCTATCAGTCATTCATAATCATTCAGCACCATCCCAACACTTACCTTGGCCATCAGAGTCAAAATCACCCTGCACCCGGTAGATGCAGGGCCCTTGGGAAACCACAAAGGCGATCCCTGTGGGGTCAAACGCATTGCTGGTGTAACTGTCTCCCCCCGTCCTCCGAAAGCTCTCTAGATCAGTGCAATCTTCTCTGATAACCATGAAATTATCCCTTCCAAACGAGCTAGAGAGTCAAATATTTCCTGCCGGCTCACACTGGGGTGTCAATAAAGTTCTTCCTTCTAAAGGAGTGCAGACAATATTGAAAGCTAACACCGAGGTATCGGTTAAATCCTTCCTCCCAGGAAAGCAACAACGTAGTTGAGGAATCTCACTGTGTGTTGCACTGCACTTAGATTGTAGGCCCCTTGGGGCATGGACTGTCCTCTTGGTTTGGGTTTGTACTGTGGCCAGTGAAGTACTCGCACTGTTGAGAGTAGTGCAATGAGTGTTGAGGCTAGTGCAATGGGGGGAAGATTTTCCTCCAAATTGCCGGTCCAGATACAGCGACATAAGGAGCAGCTAGGCTGAGTAAGACGTAGAAAACTCACTGGTGTTGCCTGCGCTGTATCTGATCTGCGACGAAACAGGCCTTCTCCATCTGGTTCGCTCAATCCGTCATTTTCACCAGCACTGCAACTTAGGTGTGGAACGAGGGGGGCTGCCGCACCCCCTGGCTGGAAGCGGATTGACGGTTTGGTTCAATGGCTCTCAGCACCCCCACTATACACGTGGTTCCTGCTCCCCCCCTCTCCCCTCCGCACTGTATATCCAGTCACTTCTCTGACTGCAGGGGCAGATCTTCAGCTACATGAATCATTAACTTCAATGGAGCTGCAGTGCCCCCCCCCCCCAGCTGAAAATCTGGCCCTAGAGCCACATTCTCCTTCCCCCCCCAAAAAAGCCCCGAGAGCTGGTTGGCTGGTTCCCCCCCCTTTCCTGTCCCTTGTTTTAGGTACCCCCCTCCCCGATTCAGGGGCTAGTCCCTGATTGGTTGCTTGGACAGGGGCGGGGCCCCCCAGCTGATGCGCAGTGGATGATGGACGGAGGAGGAGAGTGCCCGGGAGGGGGGGCTTGCTGGGGGGGGGGCAGGCTCCCGGGGATGGGTGGGGCAAGGACCCGTGCCATGGCTCCTGGGCTTGGTCTCACCCTAGATCCCTCCCTCCGACCCCCCACCCGCGGGCTCCCCAGGGCGCGATCGGGGAGGGGGGAGGGGAGTGACGCGCAGGGCTCAAGGCTCCCCCAAGGGTAGCCCCCCCCCCCGCACCCTAGGGCGAGGATCCGCCCCCTGCCCCAGGCCGGGCGGGTCCCCGGCGGGCGCTGTCCGCGGTGCTGAATATCGGAGCCAGCCGCAGCGCAGCTACGCGCGGGACGAGCCGAGGATCCGGACGCGGAGCTCGGTCGCCTGAGCCGGGCCTTGAACCCGCGGCTGTCGGCCCAGAGCCGCCCCCTGAGTTGGGGGCTGCAGGGGCGGGGCCACCTCCCCCCTCACTGCCTTCACCGGGGGCCTGCAGGCTGAGCCCGCCCCCTCAACCCCCCCCCAGCCCCCCCCCCAGCCAGCCCCCACAGGCCCCCCCCCCAGGCCAGCCCCCCTCAACTCCCCCACGCCAGCCCCCCCAGGCCCCCCCAGGCCAGCCCCCCCCAGCCCCACCATGGGGAAGATGCTGCCAGCCCAGGAGGCAGCCCGGATCTACCACACCAACTACGTGCGCAACGCCCGGGCCATGGGGGTGCTATGGGCGCTCTTCACCCTCTGCTTCGCCATCATCATGGTGGTGAGCTTCATCCAGCCCTACTGGATTGGCGACAGCATCGACACCCCTCAGGCCGGCTACTTCGGCCTCTTCTCCTACTGCATCGGCAACGCCCTGACCGGCGAGCTCATCTGCAAGGGCAGCCCGCTGGACTTCGGCACCATCCCCTCCAGCGCCTTCAAAACGGCCATGTTCTTCGTGGGCATCTCCACCTTCCTCATCATCGGCTGCATCCTCTGCTTCGGGATGTTCTTCTTCTGCAATTCAGCCACTGTCTACAAAATCTGTGCCTGGATGCAGCTGGCGGCAGGTGAGTCGCTCGGGGGGCTCCAGGGGGTACCCAGTCCTAAAAATGTAGCCAGGGCCTCGGGCCCACTCGTTACTGTTTGTGTTACTGCAGCCGCTGCAGGGCCCAGCTGAGGTCAGGACACTTCCAGAGCTGGAGAACCAAATAAAGGGCTGGCAACTGCAGCCTGAACAGAGAAACTTACTCATCTTTTTCTCTACAATTTGGGCCCTCCCCTGCCATAAAACAGGCCCATTCGGGTATCTGAGAGCCCCCTTTACCCTTTGTGCCTTGCTCGTGCCCTGGCAGGGAGACATCAAAGAGGAGGCTCAGGGAGGCTATGCACATGGGGGGGGGGGTCTCTGCTGAGACTGCCAACAATAATACCTAGCCAGGCACTTCTCCTCAGTGAATCTCAAAGTGCTTTGTAAAGTCAGTAGCATCACCCCTATTTTACAGATGGGGAAACTGAGGCACAGACTAGTCACCCAGCAGCAGAACCAGGTTACCCGAGGCCCAGTTGAGTGCTCCCCCTGCTAGGCCACATGACCAATACAGGTGCCATTGAGGGCCAAGTGTGAGAGTGGGTTTGCAACAGGGACAGCAGGGCCTAGAGAAGGGGGCTGAGACCTGTTGAACTCCTTGCACACGTTGCTGGTGCAGTAGCTGCACTTGCTGAAGCACGGAGGGGAGAACGGCTCAGGACCAGCTTCTGTCTAAACTTTAGCTGGATCTTGCTTAATGTTAGCCACAGGGAAAGGGCCACATTCCAATACTTCGCTCACCCTGAGAAGCTCCCTTCTGCATGAACTCTCCTATTGATTTCAGTAGGGCAACTCCTGGAGCAGGGCACTTTTCCACTACTCCCTTCTACCCCAACTTTAGTTCTGTAAGGTAGGAGCCAGCGTGCGAGGCCAGGCCAATTCTGGACTAAGAATTGCTGGATGAAGCCAACATGGATGCGGGCGGTTCTCCTGCGCTCCTTAGAGCGGAAAGACAAAATCCTTCCCCGTTAAACGTTCCCTGCTTTCTCACCAGTCTGAACATGGGCCGGAGGCAAACCCGCCTCTCTCCCTGCCGCCTCAGGCGGTGGAGGTGGGGTAGTTCCCTGCCTCTAACACTCATACCCTGTAATTCTTTCCTGGCTTGCAGAGGACAAATGAGGAGCAGGAGTTAAAATGGGACAGGAGGTCAAGATTTGCCATATTAGCTCAGGCGGTTAGTCCCCTAAGCCTCTCCACTCACGGCAGAAGCCAATAGGGAGGCTTTAGACAGGCCTGGCCCACAACATTTTGGCACCTGAGGTGGGGAGCTCAAATGACACCCCCATGTTCCCCTCGCTTTGGTCAAAACTTTGAAAGGTCTCGTGGCCTCCTTCCCCCAGCACTGCACTCCTCCATCTCTGAGCTTCCAGAGCAGAGAGAATACACATGCACCAGCCGCAGACACAATTTTCTACACACTGGGTCCTAGTTTCCCCCCTTCCGAGTCTGGCACCTGAGGTAGCCGCCTCAATTCACCTCATGGTAAGGCCAGCCCTGGTTTTAGAGGAATAGGAAGCAAAGCCCTGAGGCACTCAGCAAGAGGAGCAATTCTGTGCATGTGGGGGAGGGTGGAAATTCCCTCCCAACTTCTGTGGTAGGCACCTGATGCACCCAGGTGTGGGACTTGCTTGGCTTGCACTAAGGCACCTCCTGAACTCAGGTTGGGGCAACCACAGCTGCCAGGTCAGGGAGCAGATAAGCGTGAGTCGACTAGTATGGCAAGGCAATTTACAGCTGGTGATAAGGGCTCCTTTCGTTTACCCAGCACACCCGAAAGTAGGGCATGCATCTTACTGCAACGCTTGGGACAGAAGGATAAAACTTTCCAGGCTACCCGAGTCACTCAGCCAAGCTGGGGGTGTACTGGGTGGAATTACCATTAATTAAACCCTGCCAGCCGTGCTGTCCTCAGAGGCAGGGGGCATGGTGCAGGCTGTCTGCTTTCCCTGTCACAGCGCGAACCTGCTGACATCCAATCCTGTTGGCCCCAGCCTCCTCAAATATTGATGTCAAAGAGGGAGGCAGCATCCGGTTACAGTTCCTGCTTGGCACAGCAGGCAGGGAGCCTGGAGGGTGGGGAAAATGCCACAGAGATAGAGAAAGTCGGGCCAGCTTCAGCACAGGTGGAAAGCCCCTGCAAGCAAGGGCATTGCAGCAGGGCTGACTTCAGCCCTTATGCTATCAGCTAATTCCAACAGGCCTAAAGGAAACAAACTCAAAGATTACGATAAGAGGCTTGGAAGCCATTCAAAAGTCCAAGGAACCTGAACACCCAAAGGTTTGCTTCCCCCCGCCCCCCCCCCCCCCCCGAGAATTTGAACTTTGCTTCTGCTGTTAACATGACACCTGGGGAAACAATGCAGCATAGGGGAAGGAGTTTGGTTTTCTCCAGAAAGCAGTGAAGTCTTAGTCCCTTCTCACCATCTTTCCCCTTCACAGGCAGACAGATCGGAGAGGGACGGGGGAGGAGCTGTGCTGTGTTCAGGTGACACATGACTTTTAAACAGATTAATAATAGAGAGAAACACAGCCAGCGAGTTCAATCTCCTTAATAAAATAAAGCATTTATCTGATGAGGGTAAAGGAGGGTGTGGGGTGTGACTAACAGCCGGCCATCTTCCTCCGACATACAAGCAAAGATGAAATATGGAGGCTACAAGCTATTACCTTCCCATCCCAATTAATGTACAACAGATAGACCAAGGACAACTAGGCTGGGATGCCTTGGTATTGACTCCCTCCAAGACTTGCTAGCACATTAGTGTAGTGGAGCTGGGATGGAGGATTTGGGTTTGGACATTGGAAATCCCACAGTAAAGAAAGTTTCAGGCTGGGCCTGAGCTGGCTTCTAGCAAATGGGCAATGCAACCTGCCCAGAGAGGCAGCTGCCAGACCTGTGCTATCCTAGGCAACACCCATTTCAAACACATGACCAGATTTCCTTACAGCCCATACCACCCTCTCCTGGCCTGTGCTGAACTGTTCTTTAGAATCGATAGGTTTAGGGCTTTGCCCACTCTAGTTTTAAATACCGCAAACATTGCAGCTTCCACCAAGTCCCATGTGGACTGCTCCACAGCCTCAAAGAGTCATCTATTCCTTGTGCAAAAGTAGGTCAGAGCGCCCCCACCCTACTATCCCCATTTTACAGATAGCAAACTGAGGCACACAGAGATGAAGGCCAAGATTTTCAAAAGCGGTGAGTGGTTTTGGGTGCTCAACATTAAGGGGTCTGGTTGTCAGAGGGCAGGTGGCGCTGCACTCACTGAAAACCAGGGGCTCTTTGAGATGCCTCAGGTTAAGCACCCAAATGCACTGGGCAGTTATGAAAATCTTGGCCTAAGTGATTTTCCCAAGGCACAGGGACAGTCTTTTGGCAGGATGGGAATTGAACCGAGATCGCTTTACCGCTTTAACCGCACAGCCATCCTTCCATTCCTAACAGCTCACACGGTCTTAGTCTTCCTGAGACACACACCTGCCTCCAAGCCCCCTCAGCCTTCCACCAGCTTCTGATGTCACTGTTGACTGAGTCACACTCTGGGTCTAGCCGTCAAGTCTAACCTGCAGTCCTAGCTCAGCTGATCAGCTCTGGAGGCATGGCTGGCTGACCTCACAGCAGGGGCTGGCTCTACCTGCAGCACAGTAAGGCAAACTGTGCTAGCACCATGGACGGAGCCTGTAGCTTCTCTCTGATTTCCCTATCACATGGTGGGGGTCACGGAAGGGACACCAGCTGAGATAAAAGGCGCCAGTGGCCACTGATGGGCTGAGAGGAAGGAGTGTCTGCGGTTAAGGCGGAGACTCAGGTGACCCTTGTCACCCTTGCCCTACAACTCTGGGTGCCTAGAATGGTATTCTGCTGTGGCTCAATGCCGACACCATCAGCCAGCCTAGGAGCACGATCACACCCCAGCTTTTCACAGAGTGACCCCAACACGTTCCCACTCCCAAGTCTCCCCCAGACCCTCTTCCCTATTGCATCTGGTCCTCTAGACAGTCAATTCACTGCTCCGTTAACTACCGTGTTTCCCCGAAAATAAGACAGTGTCTTATATTAATTTTTGCTCCCAAAATTACATTACATTATATTACAGCGAGAGGCAAAACTGGAAGTACGTCTTATTTTCGGGGGATGTCTTACTTTCGGGGAAACAGGGTAGCAGCTGTTTACTGCCTCTTTAATCAAACTGAGGTTTGCCAACGACTCGCTGCCATCCCAGCTCTGTGCTGGTCATTATTAAAAGTAAAGCAAGTTCACCCATCCAAAAGGCATACATTGAAGTGATGCCAAGTATAAGGAATAAAGAGAACAAGGTTATAAGCAACACACGAGTGAACGCAGCTGCAGACCAGGAACTGATCAGACAAGGGGGTCATGTACACTCCCAGCCATAGGAGATCTAGAGGTTTACAAAAGGAGTTGACCACGTGAGATTCCAATTCACCTGGGTGTCAATCCCTTGGGCTGCAATAACACACACCTAGGTAGAGGTTAGCCCAGCGCGAAGGGTAATACAAGTTCCTCCATCTCAAACAAATCTGCTAAAAAACTCTTTTCAACCACTAGGATGAGACGGTTCCTAGAGATGGAGATGGTGCCTTTGACAGGAGGCTGTTGCATATTCATGCAGGGATGGAAGGGCGTTGCCAAGGCGACCCAGTTAATGGGAGATTTTGCAGCAGATTTTGACACAGCAATGCACTCCTAGGATGGATGCAGTTTATAGCAATAAAGTCAAGCTTCTGGTACATCGCTTATTCCAGCCTCCATGAGTGAAACAAACCATCTTCAGTGAAAGCACAGTTTTGCCCAAATAACGATCTAGCCGGGGGATTCTGCTGGCACGGTGCGCCAATCCTCCAGTGTGCGGCCCCCCCTCTGCACAGCAGAGCCAGGCTGCCAATTTGCAGGGCAGACCTGGCCTCACAGTTTTGGTACCGCAATAACCGTGTGGGTGACAGGTGCTATTTTAACCAAAATCGTTACACTGGTACAACCCCAACTGCAGATAGTTACACTGCTAGGAAGGTAGCTTATGCTACTGAGCTGGAAACCAGAGCGAAACCATTTTCACACACATTATTTAGCACAACACAGCCTTTGAGCGTGGTTCTAGTATTGATGCCAGCATGTAGGAAACAGTGTTGTACGGTAGTTTTCAGCCAAGTAACAGTCTTACAGCGGCAACTTTCCTCTCCGTTTCACCAGCCGCGGAGAACTAAGGCACAGAGCAGTTGAAATGGATGTTGTGCCATTTATTGGTCAGCCAGTGAGCTGTTTTGTGATTTTCACCAAGTCCACAGCTTGCCCTCTGAGCTGGTGGTTCGTAGTGATGGGCACATCACTGAGACAGTGCCGGTTCTAGTCCGAGCCACATCCTGCACGGTCAGCGGCAATAGCTCTGCCGTTGGCTTCCGGGAGCAGGGGCTCGGGCGCCACATGATGCTCACTGGTCATCAAGGTTCCAGAAGATGCTCACAGAAAATCCACTTTGAGCTGTGAGACTCCATTTTGTACAAGCATTTGCTGAACCTTTGTGGAAAGGGGAGTGGGGATGACTTCATTAAATAGATGAATTAGGATCTAGGAGGTGGGTGGGTGTGTGCACACGCATGTGCAAGGTAGCAGTGCACTACCCTTGTGCAACCGGTGCCCACGCCCGTGTTTTTTCCCTCTGCAGCGGCTGGCCTGATGATCGGTTGCCTGATCTACCCGGATGGTTGGGATTCCAATGAAGTGAAGCGCATGTGCGGGGACAAAACTGACAAATACACGCTAGGGGCGTGCACCGTGCGCTGGGCCTTCATCCTCTGCATCATTGGGATACTCGACGCCCTCATCCTCTCCTTCCTAGCCTTTGTCCTAGGGAACCGGCAAGATAATCTCCTCCCAGATGATTTCAAAGTAGAAAGTAAAGGTAACTGCTTCCCCTTGGTTTCTCTCCCTGCAACCCCCGCTTGCCTGTTAGAGGGTACATCAAAAACCCTGGACGGTCATTGCCACCTATAAAGCTTGCAGCTGTGCCCCTTGGGCCCAGATACCATGATAGGTGTGAATTGTAGCGACCTGGACAGTGCTAGGGATGGGAAATAAGGGAGAAGGGTTATTAGACAACTAGGAGATAGGTAGTTCCAGCAGGAGAGGACAGGTGAGGCTTCTGCCCACTCATTGTGGCCACCTGGCTAATTGCTTATAGAAATTAGTACTTTCCCACCATTACCAGGCTCTGGCCAATCAGGCAGGAGAAGGCAGACATTACCCAGGGAGCTACCCATGGCAAACATCACCCGCACACGGCAATTGACACCACCAAAGAGACTAGACCGGGGATGGCAGAGAAAGTCAGTCCATTTTATCCAAGGAAGAAATTGGTTACAAGGATCTTGTATTTCATCTCTGTAGTGGTAAGACTGCTCCCACCAGGTGGTGTGTACTAAAAGCTCTTGGTAATAGATCAGTATCCAGCACTATCCAGCATGCAAACAGCATTTGGTTTCTGAAGCACATGGGCATCGTGAATTAATTATACAGCAAACCTCCGGCAGGAGCTAGGCCACTCCCACACCTATTAAATGATTGTAGGAACACAGCATCAGTAAGTACACACGGCTTTTTCGCTCATTGGCCACCTCAATGAGGTCATCTTTTCCCTTAACATGTGAAACAATCAACTTTTGAAGACAGTCGCTCTGTTCTTTCCCCTCTGTTACACTCCCACTCACCCGAGTATAAAGACAGTTCTTTGTTTTACAGAGGAGGGCCATGAATGAAGAAGCTGAACACCACAGTAAGTAATCCTATTAGAAATTACTTCTGAAATTGCTCCAAGTATATGTAACCCTAGAATATTTGGGGGGATTCCTGAAAGATCACTGGTAAAATGTTTGGATTTCAATACCCTGTATTATTCCCATTGCTTTTAGTTATATCATCTTTGCTTTTACCTAATGTCACCAAAGGAGCAATAATTTACAACATAGAATGGGATTAAAAGCCCTATGTTGATATATTTTAAATTAGTTTTGTCACATTCAAATCTTTTCCCTCTTTCTAGGGACATCCAGAGCCCCTCCAGCTAACTACCAGAAAATTGATGCTTTTCTTATAGGTCATTTTGAAGGAACTATTCTCCCTACAAAGTTGCTTGGAAAGATTCCATGCAAGGGGCTGCTGGAGACCTGACTCCTCATAGAGTTTATTTGGATGGAGGGATCCAATCAGTTCTAGATGTGGGGAGGAGGGGCAGTATGTGAGTTAGCTATTTACAGTCACATTTTGTACTGGGTTGTTGCAAGAAAAAATTGCTGAATAAAAGGCAAAGTTGCAGTGTTTTGATGTTGTGCTAGTGTCCTTGGGGGAAAAAAAAAACTCTTCTTACCTGGCTTCCTCTCCTGTGATCCTGAGTATTGTTCTACAAAAGAAACCATTCAACACATATGCCAACAAAGCTCAACAGGCTCCCTCTATAAAGCTGCCCCTTGAAACTACCCATAAGAGCCGAGATGCAACCAAAGCCACAGTCATTAGTAAAATAATTCAGCAAGAAACTGGATTAATGTGCAGTGAAAAACCAGCCTTTGGACTCAACAGGCTCCACACTCCCCCTCTCACCATACTGAGTAACATTAAAAGCAAAGCACGAAGCAGCCTCCCTTCCTGGCACAATCTTCTGGGCTCCAGCAGAACATAGCAGGCAATTCAGATAATATTCACTAGAGCAGATGGTGTCACTCTCAATCAGGGTATGCAGGTGATTCCAACCATGCAGCAATCGTATGAATTAAGCTGATTTTGTTACCAGTTCACATCACACTACGAACATGCACCTGCAACAGTCTTCTGCATATTCACTTTCGGCAGGTTGCCCGAGAGTGTGACCTCTTCTGATCCGGGGATCTTAAAAGACAGCACTGAATCCAAAATGTTCATGGAAAAGTAGAACTTAAGGTTTGTTTCTGTAGGGCTGCTAGAAATCAGGGCAGTTCCAGCAAGTCTGCACCCTGATCTTCCAATTTCATGTGTTTTTTTAAAAAACAGCAGGGGCTCATGACCCCATTTTAATGGGGACACCAGGGCTCGTGTTAAGACATGCTGGGGCCCGGGACCAAAGCCTGAGTCTCACTGCCCAGAGCCAAAGCCCAATGGCTTGAGCTGTGGATGGCAGGGCTCGGGTTACAGGCCCCCCTCCGAGGGCTGAAGCGCTTGGGCTTTAGGATCCCCCCTGCCCCACCCTGGGCAATGGGGCTCAGGTTTTGGTCCCCTTCTCCTGGAGTCGTGTAGTAATTTTTGTTGTCGGGGGTGGGTCATAGTGCAATGAAGTTTGAGAACTTGTTTTATAGTAAGGAAAGCTCTAGATGCCTCAGTTAAGGCTCCCTATTAGGGACCGAGAAAGGAAAGGACGAATAAATGGAAAACTGTGGCAAAGTTTGGCACAGTTTGCCAAATTTCAAGGGGACAACTATTATAGCAATGTCTCCATGCTTTCTATTTTAGAAGCTAGCAAAATAAAGATTCTGCTACTAATTTTGTGATTTTTACCTACCTATATCACAATACACTGCATGTGAATGGGGTCTCAAGATTAAATGCGTTAACCCCGGCTTCCTGCTTTAGCAGAATACAAAAGTTAACGGACAGACAATGGCTCTGAATGAACAAGTTACCAAGGGAACATATCAGGAATAGAATAGGTGTGGGTTATTAAATAATCTGTTTTATTGTACGGCATTTACAAAGAAAAGACAATGCACTCAAGTAGAAAGAATAAAAATGTATTTTCCTTCAGGTTTTAGACGAACACAGCAAGTACAAATCCTTTAGTGAGCACTTTATGGCAATTTGGAAGTTTAGTGAACCCGAGTGAGTGAGCACAAGGGACAAGACTGAATCCTGACAGCTGCCTCTGTGTGTCTTCAACCCACAAGCTGGCTCTTTTACTGAGATAGAGGGAAAAAGTCCTCTTCTGGCGGTGATGGGGGGGGGGGGGGAACGGATCCCTCAGAACCCAATGTGCAGACCCCTCTGAGAATCTCATTCCTTTACGACAGCCAGGTTACGGAAGTGCACAGGGCGGGGTGAGCTCTAGTGATGCCACCAGAAGTTCCATTCACCCTGCCAAAAAGTCTTCACAGTATTAAAACAGAAGGTAAGTAATACACAGTCCAGTCCTGTCTGTAATCCCTTTGCAACAGAAAAAGAAGCGACTCTTGGAGCTGGGGAAGGAATTCCAGATTCCAGGAAATCATTCAGCAGTTTTAAACTGTTTTGGTATATTTATTTCCTTTAATCTTAGATTATGCATAGAGAACCTGACTTAAGAACCCCTAAATGTACATGCAGCATGGATTTCCATCAGTGGCCCAAGCGGCGTTAGACTAGACGAGCAAGAAAATATAGGGCAAGATGGTTATACCTCTAAAGTGGATTAAATAAGAACACCAGCTTTTGTGGATGAAAGGTTGTGATAAACTGAGATTTCAAACACACACACACACACACGTGACATGTAACAGCCTCACTGGCAGCTTTGGTGTTACTGTCTCAAACAGTGCCTTCTTGGCCTTCTGGGAGTTCCAGAGTCCTGAGGCAGCTTCTGTCCTCTGAGAACTTCTTGATCCCAAAGGCCTGTTTGGTCCATGGTGAGGAAGGGCTGTTCCAGTCCCTACCCTGCCAAAACCTTACTTTAGAGTAGGACGCAATGAATCTGTAATCGCTTAGGAAAGCCTAGGAGAGACGCATCGTAAAACTAGCAAACACTACAATGTTTTAACTTTGAATTAAAATAACTGCCTCCCCAAACCTCTGTTACACCCAGTCCCCTCTGAGAAGTTTAAAAACCTTATATAATATTCTAATGGGGCAACCGTAGTTGGGGTGATTCTAAGAAACAGAAGCTGACCCTGTGTCTACAGGAAAAAGCCAAACCACGTAGTTCAGCTGCCCTTGTGTTGATTCCCAAGCACTCAATCGTCTCCGAAAATAAAAGGCAATCCCATTTCGGGAAGTTACTTCTAAAGCCAGCACCTAAGGCAAACTAACACAGTAGAAATCTTTACATTAAGCTTTGGAAATGTGGTGTTTCGAAGTCAGGGAACACAGTGCGGCTGTGACACAGATACCACCAGCCCCTCTTCGTAACTGAATGGTCAAAGTAAGAGAAAGTACATTCCATCTTTCCAGACTGAATACCAACTGCTCACTGATGCAATGACAACTTCAGGCAAGGCAAAGGAAGAGCCAGGATGGGCATAAGAAACTAACAGCTCACTCAAATGTCTAGGAAGAGTCGCCTGCAGCCCAGCTACCACTGCCAACAAAGCACGCACACATCTATTCTGAAGATTGTGCGTTTAACCAGTTCCAGCTTTTGCTTTTTTTAAATTGTCCATGTGAAGTTTTAGTCCGAGGGCTCAGGCATTTGAGGGAGCCTAGCAGGTTTCACTGAATTCAGAAACTAATCTCAACACTGGGAAAAAATAATGGTATTAAAAATAGGTTTTTAAATACAGCTTTTCATAGGCTTCAGCAGCTAGAACAAGAAAAATTATTTGACTGGAAAGAATGTGAGAAGTCACCCAAGAAACAACAGACACCTAGGGATGGGTGGAGGATTTCAAGTGATCTGTTCCACATGGAGTGATCACCCAGGTACCAATGTGCCATTTCTCATCCTCCTGCTAGCAATTGGACGTGCAGTGGAAAATTGACTCCTGGAGTCAGCGAGTCAAGGATGGAGTCACAGATCTTCAGATCCCCTTTACGGGGGTAATTTAGTTAAGGGCACATACACTAATGCAGATTAACTCACGCCTATGCTAACAGGTAAGAGACTCAGGGGCAACTTTGTATTCCAGTCAGTCAATTAATCTTTGGCAAAGCCCAATGAAGGCAAAGCTCACAGGATGCCCACTGGCTGAAAAGAGTCTCCGCTTAATCAAATAAGCCAACTCAACTGAACAGGTTAAATTTATCTAAAATCTTGGAAGCCTTGAAGGAAGAGCTTCACACTGAAAAGGAACAAGGGGGGGGAAATGGATCTGGGAAGGGGCAGTTGGAACAGCTGGGTGTACGTATGCTATGCTGTAAGCCAGAGTGTAGGGCTGCGGATTTGGGGTGAAGCCCTAGGAGTTAAGCCAGGGGTGCCTGAGACACTCAGCTGCTGTAGCCCGTTTCTCTGGAATCAGCTCCAACATAGGTAATAAGAAGTCTGTGAAGGCAGCTGCCTCATCTTGGGACCACTCGTATTTCTCCACCAGAACTTCAAAAAGGCCCCAGGGCTTCAGTTTGGTGATGTGTTTCAGATCCCCTGAAAACGAACACAGACATCAACAGTGAGTCACCCATGGTACCAGAGTGGCTTACCAAGTTACTCCAGGTAGGTATCGGGACTCCAGTATTTCTTTGGTAAACGCTGTCTAGGGGCACAAAGGGCTGAATTTTAACAACCCAAGTTTTCCTCTTTATAAAGCTGCCCTTGGAGGTCAGCCAGTTTTAGAAGAGGTACTCGCAAGCAGGTCCCATCTCTCTCCTCCTACTTCTGCCCCATGGTTTCAATACAACATGATTAGTCACTATAACCGAAAAATACACACACTAACACAAGGCCACTCACTACTTGTAGGGACTTGCAGACACTCAGAACCAGTCTGAGGGGAGAGGTTCTGCATGTAGCAGACAGGGGTTTCCTGTTCAGACTGCAAAACGTGAAGGCTGCTGGACAGCACAGAGAACAAAACCCTTCAGTCTTCATGCTCTGCCCAAAGGAGAGAAGGCTGATGCATTTTAACCAGTAAGTAGCTTTAAAGAGCCCTCATCATACCAGAAAAGTATTATCCTCTTTAAGAGATTCTCTGCCCAGCTGATGCAATTCTGCCAGCTTCCTACTGCTCAGCAGAGTATCGCTTCCTCAAATAGTGTTGTATCATTTCAGAAATCCATGGAAGAACAAATCTTTGGGGTTCGAAACAGCACCTCTCAATATTAATGATCACAGGGTACTGCTGCTCTGGCAGAATTAGATTAGTGGGCCAGGAGCTGAGCAAAGCTGTCTAGACAAAGGAATTCAAAAAGCATGTTAAAGCCATTAGTTGATAAAACTGACTGTATGATGCCAAATCAGCCCACAAAGATGACCACAGCAGTGCTCTCCAACCTGCTTCTGGCTGGGGAGTGTTGAGATGAGGAGCAGTGGTACACACTCAGTAGCCAGATAAGAACACATGTACAGAGCGGCACCGTGGTTCCTGTAGGAATCTTTGGTGCAGCAGACAGAAGATTTAAGAGTATGGCTTTGCTGTGGTCTAGAGTTACCTGGTAGTTCCGGCAACAGGCATTAGGGCACTCCTAGAAAAAAAAACCTTGCTGTTTCCTTTTACCTTTTTTGGTGAAAAACTCCTTGGAATATTTTCCTGCCACAATGAGCTTGCGAGGTATTTTCCCCAGAAGTTCTATGATCAATGCAATGTGATCTGCATGTTCCAAAACATTTCAGAAAGAAGAGAGACATACATAACAGATATCAATACAAGGCACTCCATACAGAGCAACAGCTCTGGACACCGACAGAAAGCATGCACACCTCCATTTGGAAAACTTGTCCTTCTTGTTTTCTTCACTAACTGGGAGGGAACGAGTCAAGTCCAGAGTTTGATTCCTCCACTAGGAGAATCCTTAGATTGTAGTTCCCAACACTCTAGGAACACAGGGGCCTGGGGAACCCTATTCTCCATTGATAGGTGGGCTGGTGTGGATGCTCCATCTCCTGATTGTCTGCATCCCTGGTGCCTGGAGGAGGAAAGGGTGTGTGGGGGGAAATACTACCTCTGTGATCGAAGACCTCCTGTGAATATTTCCCACAGAGGGCAAAGTGCCTTGGAATTCTGCCTAGCAGCTCTACAATATGCGCAATGTGGTCTAAAAGGGGAAGAAGAATAAAATAAAAAGGGACAGAAAGCTGGGAGAAAGGACAAGTGGCTGTAAAAGGCTTATTTCAACAACAGAGGAACTGTTTAGAGGTGATCTGCTAAAGGGGAAGGAATTTTAACTTTATGATGTATAAAGGGCAAGTGTTTTACACTGTAGAAATATCAGGAATATCAAGTTTGGTGTCTCAGTTATGCCGGAAGATTCCTCCAAGTCCAAAGAATTATGCTGGAGGCGCTCTCACTCCTCATCTGAAGAGACATGGGTGCCTGAAAGGCTCAGAGTTTTTCTTCAAAGTGTTTGAAGTTTGAGTTAAAACCAATTTTAAACAAAGACAAACATTTTCAGTTCACACTGCTCTGATTTCAGTCCTGTGATGTACAGCAGTGTGGGCCAGGACAAGGCACTAGGCTGAAACTTTGAGAATTAAGTTTGCGCTCAGTTCGGTCACCGAACTGGTCTACCAGTTTAAGGCCAGAAGAAATCTAGTCTGGCCTCCTGTTAACAGACTACCTACACCACCCACTACCCATGCACTACACCCAACAACGCAATTTACACCAAAGTATTACAGCCCACAGGAGACAAGACAATCACGTGCCACAGGCTAGTCACTTCACATTTCTTCACTTCCACCCTTGTCTTGTAAGTACTTCAGGGTCTCTCATCATGCATGCTACGTACGTTATACAGTAGCACAATGAGGCCTGACCTTTTTGGAGCCTCTACACAGTAGTGTTAATACAACTAATGTAATCTCACTTGCTTTCCATTTTCCTGCAGCAAGTGTCCTGCAGCAAACGAAATACCCTAACCAATCAAACAGGGAAGACAAGGCCTGATATTTATAATGCAAAACAAGCAGAAATACCTTTGAGGCCTTTATACACTATAAAGAATAAAAGAGCAACATGTTTCCCTTTGCAGGTGACTTTTAAACAAGACTATAGTCAGCGTGAAAAAGAAAAAAAGTAAGGAGCAGATACAAATTGATCACTTTATGGATTGCGGTTATGGGAGAACCAAAAAACCTGCAGTCCAGGTAAAAAACTAGTGATCTTTAGAGCGCTTATCAGAACCCCTGACTACTAAACTGGTCTGGAAATTTCATGAGACGAGGCTTTCATGACATTACTGGTGCCACCTTCTCAGTTTGGCTTCTCTGATAATTTGGCACTTCCAGATAGAACGTGGTGACAGCTGCAGGAAGGGAAAGTACAAAGGCTCAACAGACTTTGACCCTCAAAAAAGGTCCAGTTCAAGTTCTGGGGGAGAGGAAGTTATTTAAGCCAAACTAGTTTCACTCCTTCACTACATGAAGAGCTAGCAAATAGTCAGTAAGGCCACTCTGAGAAGGGTTTTTATGCGGGCAAACCGCTCAAGTGGGAACGCAGTTGTACCTGGGACAGGTAGAGTATTAATAAGAGGAGTTACACTAGGAGTCCCCCTAGAATTTTAGTTCTCCCTAGCTTTAGCATTTTCCATGCACAGAATTGTTACACTTAAAAATTTAGCCAAAGGGGTAGCTAGATGTCACTGTTTTAGACAGGTAATAACCGAAATGCTCCAAGTAGGTTTATAAGATTCACAAATTTTCAAGGTTCCCAATATACCAGGATTAGAAATCTAGTCTTTATAGAAATTTACACCTCCAATTTTACTTGTGCACAGAAAAGTGTTACTAGAAATCTCTGAAATGTGCTACAGAGCATCCAGGGAAAGAACGCATAAGCTCTCTTAAGATCAGACTTTGACCTGTGTCTCCTCGACTGTATACTCACACCTATCTTGTAGCTTTCAGTTCTGTTTGATCTAGCTTTCAACCAGAGAATAAGTGAGCTATGCATCCGATGAAGTGAGCTATAGCCGCGAAGGCTTATGCTGAAATAAACTAGTTAGTCTCTAAGGTGCTACAAGTATTCCTTGCTTTCTTTAGAGATATAGATAGATGGATATAAATAAAATATTATAAGATATTATAAATAGTGCAGTGTCATTTGTGTTTGTGGAGGTACTATTACTATTAGGTCTTTAATCCATGTCTAATGTGGACTCAGAGGGTCAATAGCTTAATTAAGCACCTTTGGAAAATCAGAAATTATGTATATATTCTACATCAGCCAAGGTGCAGACCAGGAGCAGAGGCAAATGATTCAAGCGATTTAGATCATATTCATTTTGAGCAGCAAGGTAACAGATATGAAAGAGGCAGGAGTAAAGACAAGGGGGTGTTTGTTAGGTCTCAAGTAACAGAAACCGAACCGTTACTGCTTAGTGCCTGAAATTAAAGCCTCAAGTTTCCCTCCAATACAATTAACCTGGGGTTCTTTACTCAAGCAAGTATGTATCCTCTGCTTCAGTGACTCACAGCAGGAAGTGCTCTCCATCCAGGGAACACCCAACAACCCCTTTGCTGGCATTTCATTTTAAAAGGATAGACACCTAGAGACACACTCACCTTCATCCCGGGAGTAGTCTTCTCCAGAGTGGGGCTCAAACAGGTAGTCTCCTGTGGCTAGTTCAAAGGCCTACACAAGAAAAATTAACGTGTTGAATCATTTTCAAGTTGTCACTGTTAGAGTGATGTACGAGTACTGCAGAGCAGATGTGGCAGTTTAGATACAAGGGGGAAAACAATTCCTTGTGAAACCTAGAAAGACATTAACATCTATTCTGAACTTTTGTGATGCACATTGCCATATATTACAACACATCCATTAGTGTATCTCATAAGATCCTCTCACCAAGCAAATCTGGATCATGGCAAAATAGTGTCAATAAGATGAAGTTCAACTATTAAGACGCTGTACATAACCAAGAATTCACTAGCTTGACTCCCAGATGTAGGATACTTGAGCTCAAAAGCTGTTTTCACGAAGCTTCCTCCAAAAAGGCCATCTCCCCCCCCCCCCCCCCAAGTTCAAGGATCTTCTCAACCACCTTCCAAGCACATTTTCTCCAATTCTAGATTTGAAGACACAGAATTATGCAGCACTGTAACTTCTAAATCTTCCCTATGCAGCCCACAACCTGAGCCAGTGCAAGACAGTGGTTCCTGGCTGTCTTGATCACAAATTCTATTTGTTTCACACTGCTTCCAAACTTTAGATTTTCGCTGCTTCAGAATGAAGCTGCATTTTCTAGAGCGTTCATATCTTAAGAGCTTGTTTAGTGTCTTTAGGTAACTGTATGAAGGGCCTTCTATACTTGAGTATGGAACATGCTGCAAAATCCCTTCTTGCCAGAGACTGTGCTCTGCCATCTTAGCTTTTATTTACAAAAAAGTTTGTAGTTCTGATGGCTGTAAAGATGCCCAAAAGTGAACAAAGAGTAAACTGACCATTTTCTTCCTGAGTCAGCAGAAAGCCTGAAACAATAGGCTTACTGAACTAAAAATTGGGTGTTAAATCTGGAATATGATAATTTAACACATCACCAACCATGGCTTTAAAAGGGGCATCTGTATATAGTGAGCTCATCCCACAACCTCGTACTGCTTCATGTGTTCTCTCAATTGCCAAGACCCTAAAAAGTCCCCTTAGCAAACTGTCTCAGTCTTCAGCTTCTCTTCAACTGTGTGTGTCCTGTATTATGCCTCAGCACCTGAAGGCAGTGTAAAATAGAAATAAACACACACGAGAGACACCATACTCACCTGGCTCAGGTTGTGGGCGGTCTAATGAAAATTTAGAAGGGTGCTTCCGCAAACTCTGAGGTTTCCGCCATATTTAGGTCTAATGTGCTGCACAGAACATGGGGACTTGGCTATAAACCTTTAGTTTTAAATAGCATGTTGAAAATACAACAGGGGAGTTCTCTCTAGAGATGTCAGATCAGCATCCCCATGAGGAACGAAATCAGATATCAACCAAAATCCCAGAGTGTCTGGTCAGTGTACGAAGAAGAAAAGAAAAAATATTTTTTTCAAGTGCCATTATAGCTAGAGACCGAGTCACATCTGTATTGTTTTATTGACCACAAGTACTGTACAGTGAACACATTGCATTCTGTTCTGCTTCATTCATCAGAAGCACAGCTTGATTTCCAGAAGGGATGGGCTCATGAAATCATATTTGCTAAGCTTACCAATCAAAACCAAGCTCTGAATAAAAATAAAATACTGAAGGGAGCTAAAAAGATCAAGGAGACATTTGTAGTTAATAGCTTGACCTCAAAGTGAGGGTTTTTTTTTGCCCCCCGCCCCCTTTTTTTTAAAAAAAGACAAGTGCTAATTCAACATTCGCCAGTCGTCATAAGAACAGTCTTTTTGTCACCTCAACCTTACTCACAGAATGTGAGAACTCATAACACTTGGGACGTATGAGAGCATCAACTATACAAAATATTGACTGTTAAAGCCAGATGCATTAGAAAAACTTGGAGGCTGAGAAAGGCAACTGTAAAGCCAGGGTGGGGAGAGAAAACGCCAGGCTGTCTTCCAGAATTATGCATATACATTTGTGTCATGCAGCAAAATCTCAAATTAGAGGCAGCAGATGCAACACACCTTTGGTTTATCACAGCTACAGAAACGCTGGCTTCCAAAGGGCAACAACTATGCTGTGCACAACATAAAGAGAAGCAGAGTCGCATAAACTGCACCACTCGGAAGTGCTTTAAGGAGGTTTACTTGAGATATGGGCCCGTGGGCTTTACCAACCCTAGAAACAGGCTGGATGCTTTGCTTTAACCCCTGGCTATTTTTGCTGGCCCCAGCAAAAATATGTATTCTGTGGCCCTCAGAATACACAGCATGCTGGAATTCCCCAGAATTCTCCGCAGCGACTGAATGTTGAGGGTCCACCCTGCATGACCAAACTCACCATACAGGCTGTGCTCCAAATATCAGCAGGAGTGTTATACCCAGATCCTATCAGCACCTCCAGGGACCGGTACTGCCTTGTCTGGATGTCCTCAGTGAAGTGCTTGTGCTAAAAACATAAAAAAGGATGCTTTATTAAGTGGTTGAAATCTCTAAAGAGATTCTTCAGCTAAGAACAGAGAGGTGCTATTTACAGAGATCTCGCAGCTGAAACATGACAGACTGGTTCTTCCATCTCAGTTAAGTAGTTTCTTAAATTTCCAACAAATGATTAAAATGCCCTACTCAGAGGCACTTTTCCTTAGACAAAATAGCCTGACAAATCAGATGACAGCAAACAGTAGCAGCAGCAGCGGGGGTGAGTGCTAGTTTTAAACTTTAACTACAACAGTGTGATGAATGTTACCAAGTGACTTGTGACAGGTAACCTATTTCACGTGTCTCAGACACCGACAGCTACTGTCAGACAAATGGGATGCATTTCACACAGCTATCAGTTTGTGCGCTAACGCTAGCGGATCGAGGTTTCAAGCTGACACTAAATCATGATCACACAAAGTTAAGGTGAATGACAAAGCTTTTGTAAACAAGTTTTAAATAAGGTTAACAACCTACATTAATGTACCCAGACAGATAAATTTCTATTTTAATCACTACTGAGAAGCAGTTGTTAGTTATTTCACAAGTTGACTTTCCCCCTTACTAGAGGGTGTGTGGCAGCAACGACCTAAAGCAGAGCAGCAAGGCTCTTCTAGGATATTGCCTCATCAATAATTGCAATTCAAAACAAAGAATCCTGAACTTACGACTTTACTCCCTTAAAGACCGTTCCAAATTGTTTTGCTATTTAAAATAATTTAAATAGACATTCTTTCCTGCTTGAGATTTCAAACAGCTTTAAAAGCACTGCAGTATGGCCTTTAAAGGCCAAAACTATTTACAGTTTATCTTGCATGCTCAGGAATCACAAATGAAATGGTTCCCTCAGAGTGTATGACTTGACAGGCTGCAAAACAGCACAGTAGAGGAACATGAAGAGGATGGTCTAAAAACTTAAAAGGATTAGGTTAGTCTTCATGACACTGTGGGTGAGCTGTAACGTTTTGCACCTTTTATTTTTAAGTAAATAATACGGATCATCATCTTCGGCTCCCCCCCTTACCCCCAGTCAACTGGAAACAGATTAGTAGCTTTGGTCACTCAACACTGAAAAGTTCACACTTACCACCCAGCAGGCATTTCCTAGGTCAGCTATCTTCACTTTGAGCTTATCTGCATTCCTGGGCTCAAGGGGATTAAGGAGGAAATTCCCAGCAGTGGATTTCCCTAAATGCAATATACACAAACAGCTGATTAAATCCACATGGACAGGGCCACCATCTGCCACCCAAACCCCACAGGCATCATTCTACACAGGAACGATATGGGTCAATGATCAGAACTATCCCCCATCCAGTCTAGCTACTAACCATCAACTCTAGTCAATATCTGTTAACACCACAGGAACCTCAGAAGGGTATTAAGATAGTAACTTGATTTAAGCATATTCTACCCAGCATACACATGTGCAAAAGCACCTCCCCTGTATTACACAATAAAGGCACTGAAACACTAGCATGACAGAACATGTACAAGTGCAGGAAGACGGCTGTTTCTCAAAGCTCTGCTAGTTTGGCTTTTTTTAAACAGTTTTCATTAACACTGGCTCTGACAGAGCTGACAGCAGCAGAATTTAGAACACTTTCTGCAGCATCGGTAGATTCTGGTGGTGTCAAAAAGAGCCTCAACCCTAAGGAAGCCTTCTTTAATGTTACAAGGATTAAATTCCAAGGATGCCGCACCGCTTCCCATAGCAGCCATGTCAATGGCCACAAAGTTTAAAGTGCACAGCTAGAACAAGGCAAGATACTGGAGAAATAAAAGGGGAAAAAAAGTCATTAAACTACATCTAAGAAGGATTCCTAAATGCACTGGGAAAGGAAGTTCTGAGAAATGAGGTGTGTCTAGTAATCCAGAGAGGCAAAGACTCACTACCAGGCTGAGTTCTGATACTTTGCTAAGTTTATTTTTTAAATCTTACATTCACTTACGTTTTCCTGGTAGCATTTTAATGGGGTAATGCTACAAGACAATTTAGTAGAGAAGTACAGGGATTGTTCTCTGTTTCCTATTTTGGGCTGAGATCTTTGACGTTACCATGACTCAAGGAGCAATGGTTTAATTGAGGGAGCTTATGGGATTTAAATTATACCAGGTCGCACCTTTAGGTATGTCCAAAGAATTTTTTCTCTCCATTATACAGAATCTGCCATCAAACTAGTTTTATAGTAGGTTCTCTCTGTTGTAATGTATAAACAAACTTGAAGTCTTTCCTCCTTACAAGTTGAGCAAAACTATCCCTCCCCACTCACACACTCTTTAAAATGCATTTATCCTTCTGCAAGGGAATATTACTTAAGGAATTGATGCTAGAAAAGTAACGCCCAGCTATTTTTAATACCGTGCAAGGAGAGCTAATTTTGGGCCTTGCCACAGCAAAAAGATATTAATACACACTTTCTATGTACTCTATATTCTGTCCGCCCTCTCCTCACTCTAGTTCAGGTATCTGATGCAACCTCGGGTTGAACAGGCAGTGGTGCCTTTATTGTCCAGGACTCCAGTGTGTGTAAACTGCAACCCTGCTCTCTTCCCCAATTCTTTATGTACATATATTTTAAAAAGATATCTGAACAAGAGTGAGGGAGCAGAGGGAATGCTCCCATTTAAGGCATGACTAGGATTATAAACAAACATACTTGGAAAAGAAGGAAAATGGGTGTTTTTTAAAGCGGGAAAGGACGGACTGAATCAGATGAGAGTGCAGGGTTGCAGTTTACAGTCTGGAATCCATCATATCAAAAGGTAGAACTGCCTGTCAACTCAAAGTTGCAACAGTGGAACCTCCGCAAAGGCAGATCAGAGTGGACAGTGGTATCAGGACTGGGCTCAAAGAGATGGCCTCAGGCACAGCCAGCATAAAGCCTCCAATTAATGCACATTACAGACTCCAAAGGGAGGGTTTCTCTCTTGCATAAGGGTCCTCTGGTACCTTTCTCAGATGGGCCATTATTCTCATTTTCATCCTCTGAGGGGATCTCTGCCCGTATACTCTCTTGTAACTGGCTGATCTCCTGTTCACTGAACGACTGCTCTTCACTTGAAGTTGGCGGATATGCCATGGAATCTAGCACCTCAGAAATTAAGGGCACGCATGAGTCCGACATTACTTCTCGTGACCCGTTCTCCGAATCTCCGTTACGCTGGCTGTAATTACAGCTATGGAAGCTGTCCTCTTCCTGTGCCCCAGGGTGCTGCTCATCACACTCATTGGCATTATGAAGGTCCTCCTCAAGCCTCCCAGAACCTTGGTTGATGGAGTCTGAGAAGGCAGTTATTTGTACCACTCCGTTGCAATTGATTTCCGGCATGCATTTTTCCATGCTGCCTTCCATTAGGATAGGTTGCTCTTGTACATGGGGAACTTCATCTAAGGAAAGGGAATCGAAAAGAAGACTTAACACGGATTGAGTAACAGATATAGCAAGCCCGCAGGCCAGCCCCAAAAAACTAGCACATTTGCACAGAACAGCTGAATGCAATGCTTCTTTAACCCACTTTTACCAGCACAAGACTTCTGGTCCCTGCTCAGACTCAGGCTTGGTCTACACTTCAGTTAGGTGGACATAGCTACGTCAGTTAGGGGTGAGAGAAAACCCAGCTCCTGACTGATGTAGCTACAATATGGGTCAGGTCGGTATAGCCAACTATATGTTATGGCTGCACTGACAGAGCTATGCTGGAATAGCCTCCGCCTGGTCTGCACCTAAACACTTAGGTAAACCTAGCTACATTGCTCAAGGTTGTGAAAAATGTCATGCACCATGTGGTGTAGTTAGGTTGACCTAACCCCATTGTTGACACAGCTAGGTTAATAGAAGATTTCCTCTACCGATCTCGCTACAGTCGTGGGGTGGGGTGGGCTGGGGGACAGATTTACTAGGAGACAGAAAAATGCCTTCCATCTGTGTAAGCGTCTATACTACAGCACTTGCAATACAGACTATTATCCATAGACTAGATTGAGTGTTAGTGGAATGTGGTGGCAATTCGATTGCAGATCAGTGGCCAGCATTCACACGGCTGGTGTGCATCATTAGAGGCCTGATTGCGTACTGCAGAGATGTACACTACAATTGCAACAGTGTGGCTGAAGGAATGTTACTGTGTTTAAACACACACACACTCGCACGCAGGCCCATGTGATGCTCTGGATCCATACCCAGCTTTTCTGGTACCCCTTCATCAGGTGGGCTCTCTTTTAGGAGCATCTCAAGAGGGTTCGGAGCTTCCTCCTGCTCTTCAGGCTGTGTTTGTACAGGGCTTGCCTCCTTTTCCATCTCCTCTATCTCCTGCATTCGCTTCTCCAGTAGCTCCGCCTGCCGTTTCTGCTTTTTCTTTAACTTCTTTTTCTTATTCTTTGACATTTTGTCAGCCTGCAGGGAAATGGCAGACAACCCCCTCACACATCTGGCATGGTATTTATTCCAATAGAACCCCAACCTACAGTCAGGTTTTAGTGACTTCATTCAGAGCTTGTGTGAAATCTTCACTTGAATCCTGGAGACTGAAAAGTCCCATCCCACTCACAGAACAGCTCTCGCAGCTAGGAAGGCCTCCATCTACTGCCAAGGCAATGGGCTTCAGCCCTGACCTGAAAAGGCCACCCTCACAGGAGTGAAGGGATTTCAGTCTCCATAACCCATGAAATCCTGGGACCATCCACTGGGAATGCCGTGACAGACGGCATGCAACCTCTCTCTCACAGGCCATTAGATAGCAACAGCTTTGTCATAGGACATGGAACAGATTTAAATCTGCAAAATAGTGGACGTTCATAGAATATCAGGGTTGGAAGGGACCTCAGGAGTTATCTATTCCAACCTCCTGCTCAAAGCAGGACTAATCCCCAATTAAATCATCCAATAGATTTATGCTCCAGATCCCTAAATGACCCCTCAAGGATTGAACTCACAATCCTGGATTTAGCAGGCCAATGCTCAAATCACTGAGCTATCCCTGTTAAAGATCACTGATTTTTAAAAGCTCCATCCCACTTGGGCCACTTTAATAGCACACAACCTCATTAACTGTGGTTCATGATTGATGATGCTCTAGCAACACTGAACTATGGAAAATGCTAGTGATCTGGGAAAGCTGGTATTGTACAATTACGGTTATTGGACATCATTCTGTGACTAGCAGTCCCTGTAACACAGGGATTTAAACACTCAGTGTGTTGTGAAAACAGCCATTCATTGAACTTGTTCACATTTCAAACTCTTCTATTCTTCTGTTAGGGTCTCAAAGCAGGATTCCCTACCACTTACCATATTATAGAACGAAAACACAGAACAATTCTAAACAAGTTGTACGCCTGTATACATGTAGACAGCACATATTTACACTTGCTTATAAAGGAAGAAAAAAGTTACCACACTTACTGGTTTGGGCTGGGGTGCAGTACTCACTGGAAGAGAAAGAAATAGGTTAGTATGCTTGTATTATAGATTGCGATCACACTGCAGTAAAAATATCACACGAGCAAAAATACAAAAGAATTACTGGAAGCCAGGAACATCTTCCATACAGCCCACTTGGTTTTCCTGTGGATACTAGTACTGTTGAAATGTAAAGCTCCACTGAAAGAATAAACGGTGATTGTTTCCTTCTTCCCCTATGTATATAGGGAACCCATCAGTGTCTTATTTCTATACGGACTAGTAACAAAGAACTCAAGTGCATCTTCCAATTCTGAAAGTCTCAATTCTCAAAAGAGAGAGCACCAACCTGCCAGAAAGAATAACCTGCAGAACATTTCTGTAGTCAAACTTCACTTAATCGGACTGGACAGCAGACTCACTGAAGTGGTGACCAGCAAAAGGGGACGTAAAGTGTGTAACGGCATGACAGGATATTTGCTTCATGCGTTGTGCACCTTGCACTGGGACCTTGGCAGTCAGAATACCAAAACTGTGAGGGAGCCTATTAGCCTAGCCAGCCCAAGCAGTACTGTGTTGACCTGAGTCAGAGGCTGCGCTTTGCAGATCATAGAGACTGCCCGCGACCAACAGTTCCTGTGGACTGTGCACTGGCACATGTGAAGATGCCAAGGAGGAGTGTTGAGAATGTATGTGGAGACTTCAAACAAGAACGAAGCCTGGTCTCTGCCATAAACTAGATATTGCATTCACACAACAGGGGAAAACTCTTCTATCCATTTAATCCCCTTTCAGGCCTGCCCCGCAAGATGGTAACTGTATTGTGGAAAGGAAGTTTCCACTTTCCAGAGCACTCAAGGAGGTAAGCTTTTATAGAGTACATCCGAGACCTGACCCACCACATACACTCAAAACAGTTCTTAAGAAAATACCTGACATTTATATAGTGCTATCTGTAGGAGACTGAGAATGCTTTACAAAGGACTATTTTACCACCTAATCTAGGTCAGACTAACATTAAAAGCAGATGGTAGTGATCATGTAGGCTGTTTTTACACAGGCAAGCTTCTTGTGGGAACACATGACTACTATTGCAGTTTACGATTGGCTTTATAGAAATGATTTGCAATGCTGAGACAAGAACTAGAGAATTTTCCCCTGTCAGATCAATTACAATCTCTTTGGACTCTGCAAGTTTTCAATAGAAAAGGCACCTGCAGAGCCAGAAGGAGGCGGCGCCCCTGATCTCTGCCATTCGGTTGCTTCTGCAGCCAGCCTGCGGATGTACTGTTCATTAACACACAGCAGAATGTTTTCGGGTTTAATATCTGTATGGATGATCCGACACTTTGTGTGCAAGTAATCCAGCCCCTGCAGAACCTACACATAGGAGAGAAGAAAACAGATAGTCAAGACATGCACACACTGAGAAAACCAGATGTGAAAGGGTGAGAAAATAATCCAAATTCTATAGTTATCTAAGTAACAAACGGGAAGTTCTTTTACGTTAAACCTCAGGGCTATTAACCTGAATCCTGGAGTATGGTTACTACTGAGTTAAAAGGAAGTTTGCATACAACTTTAACTAGGCAATTATAATAAAATGCCATCTTTGCCTCTATTCCTCAACTTACAGGTACTTAAGTTTTAAGCCTTCTCCCTCCCCTATGAATCCCCCCCCCCCCCCCGAAACCTTTCCCCCCTTAGTTATTTACAAGGGTAAGGGGAAGAGTACATGGTTCTTCTCCCCCCATAAACATGTGTTGCAGTCAGTGAAGAGTGAGCTTATAAAACTAAAGGGAACTACTCATTGTGGGAAAGGGTTTAGCTTCCCCTCACCCCCCAGGGGCAACAAGAGCTGGAAGGGGGTGAAAAGCCAAGCCAGCCAATTTTGTGCTGTTAAGTTTAAATGGTTATAGCTAGCAAACGGGGATTTATGTTATGCACACTCACTGTTCAAAGCAGACCTGTGCAGCTAACCAGAATGCAGGTACTGACCATTGAAACCACTTATTTTAGCTATTGTGTGAGAACATGTACCACTATGAATTTGTCTCATTCCCAGCATTTGATGGAAAAGCAATTATAGTCACAAAAGAGTTCTCACGGGGGTCAGGGTATTAATTCAGTGAGAGCTGGAACGTGCCTGTTGGATGATTCTTTTGACACAGGGGAGTGGAAGGCCCTGGTAATTTGACTTGATAATCCACTTCAGGAGATGATGCCCTAGAACTTCAAACACCATACAGATATCTGCAGTAGGGTCAAGGAGAAAGAGGGACATCCAGACCCAAAGAGCCCCCAGGATTCTTAGACAGTGCTGAAAATAAAATCTACCCCCAAGAAACCACTTCTGCCACCAGATGTTGCAGCTCCTACCAACTCCCTTTCCTTCCCAGCACAGATAGCTACCTAGGTATTGGGAGTACCAAATGTGAGAGAAAACAATGACCCCCACTGTTCATGGCAACGTAACACTTAAAATAGCTAAGAACATAGCTTGTTTGGAGCAGCGGTGTTATTATAGCAGTGATACCAAATTCTGGGAAGAGGCCATCTGTACAATGGGCTATGTCTGAACTGCTGCTAGCATTTAAACACACTGCCTAGCTGAGCAGACAAATTCCCAGATGATCTTGGCTCTCACCCCAGATCTCTTTATAGCAAAATTTGAACTCTGACCAAAGAGCTGAATTCTCAATCCATAGATCAAGCCACATTAATTCTCTCCCAGCTTTTTTTCCTAAAGCTACTTTCACTTTTCACAGGCCCAAACTTCAATACTGTTTGTGTTTCATAGGTAAAAAATGGCATAAACTGATGAGGCCGTCTCTGTGACAGGTTCAATATTAAGCATTTGCTGTTCAAAAGCCTAGCGCTTAAAGTTCATGACATTTTTCTTCATCTCATAGGTAGTGTGTATAAGTTCTCTTCTTGTCTGAATTTAAAGCAACATTGAAGGAGCAGCGTCAAGTCAAAATTAGACTCTCAGACTCTTCTTTTTACATAAGAAAAGATTAACAAGGAATGTTTCCATCACTTTCTTTGAAGCAGAGGCCTGAGCTGCTCCGATTTTGTGCTCTCTAGAGAATATCCTTTCCCACTGCAGCTAAGCAGCAGATCTGAACTTTATTCATAGTGCTGTCCTGCATTCCCCTTTAGATATAAACATTAGAAAGCTTACCATCTAGGGTCAGATTCTCCCTCTGCAAGACACCACTGACTCCCAGTGAAGTAAATGAAAGTCACTCATTCTGCAAAGGAGGGAGGGAGGATACAAAGGAAAGTTCTGGGGCTAGAATTCTAGAACACTCCTTATGAAGAACCCCAATAAAGTGCTTCAAGTCAGGCAGAACACTTGAGTCTCTGCCTTTATTCTTGATGTTACAAAGATACACAGGATCTTTGACAATCCAATATTAAGAGTTCCCAAGCAGGTCTTAAGGTTGCACTTTAGAAACTATCAGGCCTATAAGGTTGCCAAAGCAAACCCTCTTAGTTAGAAGCTCACCTATGCTGCTAAATTATAAGCCTACAGTTTGCACTCAGCATGCTTAATTTATCTGCATGAGCAGATAAATCTCCAATATTGTGCAATGCTTTATTTTTTAGTCAGGGCTTTTAATAAAAGGCTGCATATGGCCTGGTCGAGGATGAAAGAGAAAAATCCCAAGAAACTGCCGTTCAGCTCTAATCAAGCGCAGTCATGCTATCTTGAATATTAAATCATGACTCAGCAGCACAGTCCTATACACCCTATGTAGTGATGGATTATTCTAGCCCTAGGCTCTGCAGGGAGCTATAAGACCCACTGGCAGAGGACTGTTTTATTGGAGATTTGCTTTGGCCAGTAAAATGGCTGCACAGACATTGTTCACCTCTCAGTGGCAAGAGAGCTGCACAGGAAACTCCCACACTAATTCAATTCTGTGCTCTGTCATTTGTTCTATAAAAGGATACGGGAGCCATTCACTCCTGAGATCTTGAAGTCATCTAATAACTGAACCACCATCTCTCTATTTGGATCATTGGGGTCAGTGTTGCGAACCTGAGTGGAGGAAGTAAAAGAACACGAGATAAATCATTTCATAAAATTCCTGAAAAATTCCAGAAAAGAGAGGTTAAAGCCTGGATAGTGTTCCATAAATAAATCCGTCAGCTTTGCTACTTCTACCCCTTTATGGATCAAACAAAAATAGGACCCGCCAGAGACTACACTAGTCAGTTTGGTCTGTAACACGCCCCTCCCATGTACTGTGGAACCAAGAGATGATCCCTGAGTACAGGATCCATTTTTCAAATTCAGTGGGGATATTAACTCTGAAAATGGACAAAGCTGAATACAGCTTTCTACCTTTAGACACTCACCGATTTCAGCAGTTTGATTTCATCCAGTGCTGTTTCTGTGTAGTGCTCAGCACTCTTCACTACTTTCATCGCCACAAACCTTTTCCCCCTTAAACACAGACACAGCAAGTTAGTGATAACTAGTCTGCTATTCAAAGAGGCAGAGGCACTCTCCAGAATTCTCTTAATTCACTCACATCATAGACCCAGTTATTAAGGATTGCTTCCTTAGTAACACAGGAAAATAAGCTCCAATTCACTCATGTGAAAACTGTCCCTAGGGCTCTTACAAAACCCAGTTAATTTTCCTTGCCTTATACATTTAAGGCAAACTATACCTTGATTGGCCTGAAGTATTGGAACAGAAACAGCTGAACACAAGCATTCTTTTAATATACGTGCATACAATATAAATATTAATACCTGTACACATGCAAATACAATCATCTTTTCTGACATTGTACACACAGCACATGTAAGACAAGAGAAGTCTGCTAGTCTTATCTGTGCAAAGATTATCTACTCTGGATTCTTGGCAGAAATGCCAGCAAAAGAACAAAAACCTTACTGAATGTCCCAAGATAGCCACACCGTGGAAAAGTGGCCCCATCCTAGTTTCCGGATAACATGGTATCGCCCATTGAATAGATCTCCTATTTTCACAAGATGATAGCCACCTGGAAGAAGTAAATGGGAAGTGATCAGTTCAAACCATAATAGGGATGTCAAGGAACAGACAGGTAGAGCAAGAACCGAAGCTCAGGAAAAAGTCACTCAACATATTTTGATAGGTTAGTGAAACGTAATGCGCATACGAGTGTTTTCTCCATGTGAATGCTACTACAGTAGCCTCACTGCTTCCGCCTTAGCATTTTGTAAAAAAATCCACTAAGTTTAAATGAAAATAAATATGCTCTAAAGTTGAACTAGAATGATTTAGAATGAAGGTGCTTTTATAGGCAAAGAAGGTCATGCTGATGTCAGGGATTAATCTTTTCCTACCCCCGTGAGGGAAAAACACATATCTCCAAATTGGACCAAACTATAAGCCTCTGAAAACTGTTTGCAGCTTAAGCCCCAAGCTGGGCAGAGATGTGTTAAGAGTTCAGCAGCTAATTTCTCTGAAGGTTTCAGATGCACTGAGCATGCGCCATCCCCCACATCGCTCCTGTGTGGGCTGGACTGCACATGTACTATCCTCACCAGCTAAATGAGCTGGAGTCATCCCACGATTGATTAGAACTTTCGCTAAAATTGCTTCTCTTGATTGCTAGAGGGAACTGCGACATCAGACACCAGAACGGAGAGCAGGGATATTGTCTTTCTTGTATTCCCAATGTCCCGCCTCCCCATCCTGGTGTCTGGGCAGCATTGGAGAAGAAAGTAGCATCACTGAAATATGCGGAGGGATGAAAAGCCAAGGGAAACTAAAGGCTGGAGGGGATAGGGACAGAGAGGTCTCTAATCATTACAACACACAGTCCTATAGAACTTGAAATTGAACCCTGGATTCCAAAGTCTAACATACTTGCTGACGATAAGTACCTGTGGAAACCCCCTGGAAAAGTGTACATTCAATCCACAACTCAAACAGCCTGCTACTGCTAACAGCTACTCCATTAGCTCAAGTGGCAGAAATCTGTGCTGTGGATCTAAAGCAGGGGTGGGCAAACTATGGCCTTTGGGCCACTTGTGGCTCACGAGCCGTTTTTATCCCGCCCGCAAACTCCTGCCGGGGGAGCAGGGCCAGTGGTCCTGCTCTCCTCAGCCCAGCCCCGGAGAGCGGACCGGCAGCTGGCCGGGCGCTATACCCTGAGGCCGGGAGAGTGGGGCTGGTGCGCCACCCAGGACACTGGGACCGCGGCTTGTCGGGCGCACCGCCCGGAAAGCGGGGCTGGCGCGCCGACCCGAGCCCAGGACAACGGGCCAGGGGCTGGCCAGGCGTGCCGCTCGGAGAGCGGGGCTGGCGCGCCGCCACCCCAAGTCCACGACAGCTAGCCCGTGGCTGGGGGCACTCAGCCCAGAGCATGGCTGGCACGCAGTCCGGAGCCCAGGACAGTATATTTATAATAAGTAAGGTTTTTGTTTATTTCCAGTAAAACGTATCTTTATTAAACAGAGTTTATTTGAATATCTGTGAATTGTTAATTTGGTGAGCATTCACGGCCCACCATGAAGCAGTCGGGGAGTGAGAAATGGGAGGGGCCACGCTACCCGGCCCTCCCTACAGTTTCGCAACGCCAATGTGGCCCTTGGGCCAAAAAGTTTGCCCCCCACGATCTAAAGGGTCCATCCATTCTCACGACTCATGTGGGAGTCCAGCTCCCTTTCAAAATGATGTTTTTATGCATTTTCCTTTATTAGAAGAACATAAAGGGTGCAAAATCAGAGCACTAAGAAATTAGAAAATGCTATAATTAAGATTACCTGGGCAACGTTTCTTTGGTCTCCTTATGCATATGCATCGAGAATCATTAGTAACATGATCACATACTATTTTCCCTCCACAAAACCTCTGCCTCATTCAGTGCTCAAAATAGATGTTGCTCAGGGATAAAATCACAACTGGGTAGTGAATGAGACTGATGTGTGTAGAACCCCCGCCTCATTTGGTTGCAGAATTGGACTAAGTGTCGTGAAGGAGGCAGGAGACTGGAAGAAGGGAAAGGATGGCTAAGGAAGCTGAATGCCACTTTGGAGAAGTGAATTCTCTCTCCGCTTCTCCCATAAAATTTCAACAACATACTGGGCAAGTCACTTAAAATGAAATTTTCTCTTCATTTTCTGAGTACACAATTGGAGATACCTGGGACTTGAGCTGCAGAAGTGCTGAGTACTCTTCGCTGCAACTGAAGGCAACGGAGATCTATTCTAAATAGATTCAGTGCTAACAACCCCCAAGCACTCTGGGAGGGGAAAAAATAAATCAGACTTTAGTGATCTCAAATTTGGCACTCAGATTAAGATACTTTTGGCCTTAAATTCTTCATCCATAATATGGGGTACCACCCCTTATCGCAAAGGTGTTATGATATATCATTTGGATATATCATTTGGATATATGATATATCATTCTATGGTGACGAGTGTCATTAAAAATCCCACAAGGAAATTAATAAATTCTGTATTCAGAACAGGATCTGAAGGGTGTGCAGAAGATATCCTTACTATTCAGTGGTGGCTAAGACAAAATGTTCAATAACTATCCATAGTGGGCAACGTCCAATCCCATGTACTGAATGAGACACGGACCAGTGAAAAAAGTGTGATCATAATTCAAGACTGTCACAATACACACGCACAAGGGGGCTGAATTAATGTTGCGTGGACAACCGTATTTCCGGCATTTCCTAACTTCTGAAAGCTTGACTTTTCAATCTTCACATTCTTTTTAGGACAGGTGTTTGCAATTAAACCTATTTAAGAGTTTGTTCATGTTTCTACTGTTGTTTACATGACAAAACTCAGCCAGGGCTCTACTTTTCTTGCTACCGTTTGTGCAATCAACACCAAAAGCAACACACTTTCCTGCACTCTTAAGTGCTACACTGTGACTTGCACCACTGTAATGGACCCAGGGCAGTACATCTACCCTATGTATTTGTTTTAGGTGGATAGTCTCTATACATAGCACTCTCTGCTGGTGCTGTAGAGCTTATGGATTACTACACCCATTCCAAAATGGGAGGGACAGCCCCGTGGACAAACTATATGTCTACAGTGTAGACTTAACACTTGTTCCCTTTTTTTGCCTTTTCCTGCATTGAATGGTTCGGACCTGCATGAAGAGCTATCTGTTGGCCCAGAGGTCTAGAATATGCTACAGGAGGGAAGAGATTTTATTTTATTCTTTTCATTCATTCCTTAGATAGTTTTTTCCCCTTTTATTTTGTTTTTATTTTACTTTGTAGCAGAATTAAGTTTTTCATGAGTTTCCCCTCAGAATCCAATGACAAGAATGCTCTGGGCCTCTGCGAAGGCCAGAGTTCTTCCTATTCCCTTAACCACTCCGAGGAGCTCAGCAAGGAGAGCCTGGTAGAGAATTGGGTTTACTTGCACAAGTATGGTGGGGATAACAGACTGCATTCGAGTTTCAGAAATGTGCATACATTTCCTTTTATCTTTTCAGAAGACTCAAGGGAAGGGAACAGGGAGAAAAACTGAAAACAAAAAAGTTCTCAAAATTAGAAGCGGCTTTTAGTTATATTTGTGTCTTTTTGCTCTGGGCAGTTTTCATGTAGCCATCCTGACAAAAGACACAGTCAGTGCCCTGAGGTGTCAAAGACAAGTTATCACTGAAGAGTGGGCAGTAGCATTCAGGAATTGCACTGGAAGAGCCAAATGCCCTGGATTAGTTGCTAGGCAAGCGTTTGATGTCTACATTAGCACTTCACCAGTGCAGACTATCACAGCCATCCTTCGAGCATGTTTTTGAAAGCCTGTGAGCTATTGCTACCAGTTGTGTGTGAGAATCTTTGGGGTGTTACAGGCATGTTAGAGGGCTGCAGAGCTTAGATGGGGTTCTAAAAGGCAAAAATAGGAGGTAGGTGCCCAATTCCCATTGAAAGTCAAAGAGAGCTGGAAACCTAAGGTGTGTTGTCTTAGATTATTATTCACAAACAAATGTATGGGTATTTTCTGAGCACTGGTGAAATCCTTAAATGATGCATTAAAACACAGAACCCTTAGCTCAGGTCTTAACAGGTATAAAGCCTTTCAGGTGACCTTTTAAAAGAGGTGCGGGGAAGGAGAACAGAATAGGTAGTTGCAGCTGCATGGCTTTACCATCTTCAAGAGACTAAAAAAATGCTGCCATAAGCAGAGATTGAAGTCTCTGAACCGAGACTCTTCTCCCTTCCATAGCTGACTAATGCACCTTCCAGGGAGAGCTTAGCTAATTCTTTCTTCCTCGAGGCAGATGGGTAATGATTTTTGTCAAGCGTCCAAATGATCAGATTGCAAAGTATGCAAGTTAACTCGGACAGAACAGCGAGGATCAAACTTATTCCCACATCTTAGAGTAAAATTTCAAGCTGATCTTGGCTTGGTTTGGTAGTCAAAGCAACCTCTTCCTGAGTGACAGGAGACCTCACTAACAAGAGTAGAAAGATTTAAGAATTCTAATATCCACATCACACTAGTTGCAAGTTAAGCTTCCTATTTTGACAACCTCTATTTCCTTGGTGGATAAAGAGAATCTATCTCCTGCTCTGCATACCTCTTAGGAGGTCTACCCAACTGCATCGGCACAGCTGTGCTGCTGTACTGCTCATGTGACGATGCTCCTATGCCTACTGGAGAAGAGTTTCTCTCGTCAGTGTAGCTAATCCACCTCCATGGTAGCTATGTCAATGGGAGAAGCTCTCTGGTGGACATAGTGCTGTCTACTCCCAGGGGTTAGATCGATATAATTATGTCAGACTTATATCGGTGTAAGCCCGTAATGTTTTCTTGGCCAGAGCTACAACATCAGATTAGCCTTAATGCCCACAGGGGAGAGAACGACACCAAACTGTATTTAACACAAGTCTAAAGAAGCACAATCTCACCTTTACAGTAATCATTTGGATCCTCCTGTTCATCATCATCTGATCCCAGGATTTCCTCTTCTTGTTCAGGGAGATCATTCTCTGAATGAGTAGCTGGGCCTCGATGGTGAGTATCAGGCCTGAGAGAGCATGAACATAAAGGTGCAGACACATTAGGTTTCCATTCAACAGCTCTCTCTTTCTTCCACGTGAGATTGGATAGAGGGGAGAAGAGAATGACAGTAAGTGGCCTTCAGAAAATCTGTTATTGCATTTAAAGGCCTTTACTCCCAGGTTAGAAATGCCAGGCAGCATATAAACAGCAACTCTCTTCTTCATCGCTAAGAAATGCAACTGACTGTTCTCTAGAGGCATTTTTTTATATTCAGAACAAGAAGTGCACACAATTTTTACAAGGAGTTAAAACCCAGCCGATCCCACTGAGGTAAGTTACTGCCCTCAGGAGTTCTTCCAGTCTCTTTTCACACTAAAGACTTCACATCAGTGATGTTTTTTAGCAATTTATATTTTAAGGATTTATATGGAATTTGAGGACCATAAATGAGTACAAATGTTAATTAGTTTAAGACTGATGTCATGCTCATTACATGAAACCATCCCAGATTAAGAGGATTCAGTGACATTTCTTGGATACTGCAGTCCCTTCTCAGTGAAGTAGACTTTAACCATCTGCTTCGAGGAGGAGTGGGTATAAAACAGTTAGATCTTATGATCTGAAAAGATATTCTGGAATTATGAGGAATTAAAAACTTGCTCTTCAAGGAAAGAATTAAAACCTGTGCCTTTTGTACTCCAATACAGAAGATGAAAGATTTTTTTAAAAATTCCTCTTTTCTCTTACTAACAACTGAGTTGTCTACAGATGAAAATTTCAGAGTCTAGTTAGCTCATCAGATATGCAGTACTAGCTTGATTGCAGGAACAATAAAGTTGAGTTGGTCAGTGTCACTTTCTGGTTTGCAATGCTGTAAGGGAGTGTTTAAATCCCCAAAAACATGAAGGTAAAATTTGAGTGTATGACAGTTTCAAAGCCACTCACTGATACTAGCGGTTAGTGTCCCTTTAAGGGATGATGCCTTCTAAATCCAGAAATACTCAAAGGAACTATGGAAACTGGTTCAGAGTAACGTTTTCTCCCCACGTCTCCATTAGTTGCTAGCTGTCAGCGTTCAGTTTATGCTTATTAACAGAGGGCTGCAAGAATCATCCGATCATGATAAAGTACTGGGAAATGCAGAGACTAGATGTTTTATCAGTTGCATTAACTGTGCCATTAGCAACAGACAGTCAAAGTCCTGATAAAAGGAAAGTCTTCCATCTGTTTTAAAGCAAATAAAAAAATACCTTTATTAGACATAAAACCTAACAGAGTTAAATCAATCCCCTTCACAGCATTGTCCTACCCATCTTATATAATGCACAAGTATGCAGTCTCTATCAATCATGTTATTACAGTAGTGCTAGTGGGCTAACCAAGAACAACGCCCCATTGTGCTAGGCGCTGTACAAGATGTACATCACTAAGACTACATTTTAGAAGAGAAGTATAAAACAAGACTACAGTTGACATCAACCCATCATCTTTTCTTTATAGCATGACATACCAAGACAAGATCCAGTAATTTACCCTCAATCTTCTACTCTACTATTGTTTTCATAAGGTAGTAATTGATGCCTCCCATCCACTTTGCTTAAAATTCTATTCCCATACTGCTCAAAACCCCCCACAATGATTACTGAGGGCATGTCTACACTAGAAACGTTAAGTTGACTTACAACCACCGCAGTGGTTCATGTCCACACTACCCTCCTTTTGCCCAGCGGCACACGTCCTTACCTGGAACGCTTCCACCATCTTAAGGAGGTGGGGGGGAGGGGGGCTGAGAGCACACCTGGCTCCCTGCTCTAGGATGGGGGCCATGAAATTGACCAGAATGACAGTCAACAGCTGAAGTAACAGTTTCTACAGGACAATGTATGGTCCTAGTTACACGGACACCGTGGAGGTAGTTATGTCGGTGTAGTAGGGTACTTACATCCGCAGGAACAAGGCTGCAATAGGTACACTAACGTAATTATGTCAATGTAGGTTGCCTTACATTGACCTAAGTCTGGAGTATAGACTAAGCCTGAGGCAAGTGCTGGTTACGTCAGTCAATGCAGTACTAGACGTGGACTGCAGTTTCAGTTGCTCAGAACTGAACCATAGAAGTCACATTAGTCACTTTATGGCAGCATGGAGCATACTATACAATTTACATTTGTACACGTGACCTATTTGGTTTTAATGGAAGGCCACAGGACATGGAGGCAAATTTTACTGAACCCTTTCCCATGTACATGCTGCACTACTCATGAGGATTTCAACCCTTTTTTATAAGCTGAACAAGGCAATTAATCTTAGGAGCCTATTAAGACTTATGTAACTGCTATCAGTATCGCTGTTCTCCAAAGAATCTGACAGTTGGTCTGGTGCATTTCAGGGCCTCATGAGTCCCTGTGCTTTAAGAATTCAGCACTTCACAAGTCATGCAGATCACTGGTCCTGAACTGTACCACACGAACATTTCCATGAGATTATCACACTACAGTGATGCATCTATCTGTATTCAAACATCAGTGATTTCCAATACTGTAGTTTGACCTAGTTCAAGACTAAGCTAAAAATAAACGGACAACCCAAGCAGTTATCTGTACCCTGCATGGCTAGTTCAAATCTGTCATTTTATTTGGTGAAAATTAGAGAGGGAGCAAGTTTGACTGCTAATCCAAACCTGGGACAGGGAGCAAACGCAAGAGGACAGAACCAAATTGCAAAGGAACATGGTCTGGCTAGGGCAGTGTTATTTGTATTATCATAGAACCCAGCCTTATGCATCAGGAGCCCACTGGGCTAGGCACTGTACAAGCATAAAACAAAAAGCTGGTCCTGCCCTCAGACAAGACAGATGGATGCAGACATATGGGGGAGTACAACGAAACACTATTTGTCAGCCTGATAGGTAGTCTGCTGGTGTGATGAGACCGCTACCGGTTGTCTAATTTTTGTGGAGTTTTAAGGATGGATCTGGAGAACAATAACAAAGTGGGTTTAAGAATGTTGCTCCTTTCAAGGACCAGTTTGAAAACTTAGCAAGTGGATAACAGAGGCTGGCATCCTGCCAACTTCTTGATACAGAATGATAAGTGATGGGTAGGAAGGGGATAGGCCTTGAAGAGGCTTGAAAGTGAAGACAAGTTGCTTATATTGGATGTGCTAAAGATGGGGGAGCCAGTGGAGGGATACAAAGAGGGGTGAGATGGTCAAAGCAACAGGCTAGGAAAATGGTCTCTACAGCAGCATTCCAAATGGATCCGAGTGGGGCAAGTTTGCCCAGTCAAGGCCAGAGGAAAAGAGGTTTCAATAATCCTGATGTGCTAGGATGTACGAGAGCCCTAGGAGCTGCAACATTGAGACGCGCTTGGGTGCTAATAAATATCCAGTTTACACTCAGGGAGAGGAAAACCAGCAGAGTAGGGAATTTAAATCCAGCAGCCACACCCATCACATTCAGTCTCCTCAATACTGCCCTAAGATTTTTTCCTTCATGTAACCAAGTACTCCATAGTTGCTTCAGGGAAGGTGTGGGATAGGGATGAGAAAGTGGAGCCACAAGAAGATTCATCTTAAGTGGTCCACAACGGAATGCTTGAAAACCACGGATGTACTTTGCAGCGCTCTTCCTGCATCAAGCAAGTTATCAGAAACCACCCAGGCCATTCCGCTGGAAATATCTGAAGCCCCCCTCCGCTGTCCTAAATGAAACCACCATGTTGTTGCTATTGACCATCTGGTGTCTGCTACACCCTGTAGTTTGTATCTTGCACTGTCCCACAGCTGAGTGTCAGTCTTGCAAGACACGACAGTTCTACACTAGTTATTCCATTAGCCACATAACAGACAGATCTTCATAATACCACTGAATTTTTTTTTTAAAAAAAAAAACCTCCCCTCCAAATGGTCTTTGCTCTTATTCAAATTCATTAGGAGACATTGGACTCTCCATAATAACCTGACTTCTACATGACAACTGTAGGGCCAGATCAAAAGGGAATACTAATATGGTTGAAGTAAGTAACAAGATTAAACTCTCCACTAGCCAGCAAGAATTCAAACCAAACCAAATCGTCACAGACAAAAACCTTATAACATCCACCCTGTCTGCATCCTTCACTCAGACAGCTTAGCCTACAAAGAGGCAGAAAGGACTGCTGGAGAGAGCAAGAACCCCATTGCCTGTATTTAAAATGGGAGTAAGCAGCAGATAGCTGTCAGTACGGCAAAAATACTAAAAAGCCACACAAAAAACCACACTCAGGTGATAGAGAGGATAATTTTTATAACTCTCATGCTCAATGCTATACTAACATGCAGCCTGATTTGAATTGTTAATATTTGTTCCCCTCTACCTCCTAATTAATCTAGAGAATTAACTATATTTGCAGCCGGCCTCTGCAATCACATGATCAGATAATATTTTAAGGAAGAAGAAAAGATGACGTCGAGTTGCAGTATTCTAAGGCAAGCACGAGAGCTTTCATGGAATCCACAAAAGTCTTCCTCTAGAGACACAAAAGTCCTTTCCCCCCACCCCAAGGAAGCTCTTAAGAAGAGCAGTTCACATGAGACAAAAGAAAAGCCTACCTGCATGAAGCACGGACTCCCATTGATAAAGATACCCCCGAAGATGACCCAACGGTTTTCGAAAGAGCCATTAAAAAGAATCAGCTAGCAGACTTCAGGCAGCAGAGGTGCACACACCCCTGCTAGAGTGCTGGCTCTCCCTGAAAGCAGCAAAGCTTTGTGAGAGAGGGAGGGAGAAAAAGAATTTCTCTCCACCACCTAGCTGCAGATGCATAGCACTGCATTGCAGGTAAAGGGCCTTGCAGCAACACTGAGGGGGTTGCTCTCAGCTGATTTTTCTGCAAATTTAGTCATACTCCAGGTTGAACGTAAATAGATTCATCACATTTCCTTGATGTTTACCTGGTTCTACAGTCCTCCCCTGAGCAAATGCTGGAATCAGATAGATTTTCAGTTTTATCTTCCTGAACTGATTTTATCTGCCTATTTGACAGTCTTTTATGGGACCAACTTCTGTTGGAGAGAGATGCTTTTGAGCTGAGAGAGAGCTCGGAAGAAGAGCTCTGTGGCAGCTTAAAAGCATCTCTCTCTCTCACTGACAGAAGTTGGTCCAACCAAAGATATCATCTCACCCACCTTTTGTCTCTTTCACCCTGGGAAGGACATCGCTACACCACCACTTGCATGTTCAACAGTCCACTAGATTCACAGCTTCCAGTGAGCATGAGTGTCATTAACTGCTGATAGTCCATCCCTTTTGATATAGAAACCCCAGGGCAAGAAAGCCAGAAATGGAGGGTGTTCCAGGTAAGAAATATTTTCTGAAGTTATTCCAAACTCCAACAGCTGTGGTTACAAAAAGAACTCTTCATCCTTGTTAAATCACACAAAGATGTGAGAATGTTCTAAATCATTTTAAAATATTAACTGGACGTAGCTTTCTAATGCCACGTGTCCAGCACCTTTCTTGGATGCCACTGTGACAGGCTAGATCGCAGAAAACCCCTTCAGAACTGCCAACTGATAAGCTTAGAGGTAGTCCCAGCACGTTTTTCCTGGCAACTTGGGACTTTGGAACCCTGCCTGGTTGTGCCAGACACACCTAGCTTGCTAAAAACACAGACCCAGCTCTGAACCACATCCCCTAAAAGCTGCAAGCTTAGCTGAAAACAGCGTAAGAAGTGTTCCTGTCTCCAACATTCAGGTACCTAGCTCCCAGTGGGGTCCAAACCTGCAATAAATCAGTTTTACCCTGTATAAAGCTTATACTAAAGCTTGACTAGGCTCTTAAACCTTGAATACCCATCCTACCTTCACTTTTGACATTAGTACATCAGGTCAAGTTCTCCCTAAGAGAACTAAGTCTAATTGCTGTTTCTTAGAGCACCTGCAATGAGAGGAGAAGGTTTTATCAATGCACATCCACTCAAAGGAATGCCTACTTCTGCTTCTAGCCCCCATGCTTTTCTTATCTACAAGGTTTGCAGAGCTGCAACACTGAAATCTCTGCATACATCGGAGAAGTCATTCTTTCGACTCAGCACTGTAGTTCAAATTCAGGTATGGCATTACAGAACTTGTTTCCAGGTTAGGTGGATATCACCCCACCCAAGTTATTTTTCATGATTTTTCTGGTTTAACTATTTTGAGGAATCGTTGTATACATACTCTCACACACACGTTTGTGACACTTGTACTCTCCTACTCTTTTGCTACCTTGAAACCTGCATATGTACCTTTTTTAAAGCAACTTCTTGCTAGTCTGTTTCACCTACATCCTTGAAACTTTTTAAATTTGAAGGGGCTGGGGGACCAAATATAATTCATGCTTTATGAAGCAAAGTTACCATCCTGTAGCTCACGGGTGTCCAATCTTTTGGCTTTCCTGGGCTACACTGGAAGAAGACGAGTTGTCTTGGGCCACACATAAAATACACTAACGATAGCTGATGAGCAAAAAAAAAAAAAACCCCAAAAAACGTAGCATAGATAATGTACATATCTAAGTAATAAAACTTCATAAATACTCTGGTATTTGTGGACGTAATCTCATAACATTGTAAGTTTACGATTTTGTGTTGGGCCGCATTCATAGCCGTCCTGGGCCGCATGCGGCCTGCGGGTTGGACAAGCCTGCTGTAGCTCTTGTTCTTAAAATATTTTGTAATTATAGGAGATCCACCTACTCTCCCACAAATTCAGCATAAGTTTTTATTCTCCCTCCCTTTTGTTGAAACAGAATTGGTAGTTACAACCAACAAAGGCAGGTCTGTGGCATCTGCTGATGTAGTCTCACAGTTTCAGAACTATAGAGGCATAGGAGCTCTATTGTCAGGAGAAGAACTCACAGGTGGGGAGATATTCTAATAGTTTGGTTTTGAAAAGCTATATTTCTCATAGCAGCCAACGCATAAGAGTACTTTTGTTTAGTGGGGGTTCAATTTGAAGATTAGAACTACTGAATTCCACACTAAGATTGTGCTAATGTACACATAAGCAAAATGATTAAGTTTCTTGTTCTCACTCCCACTCCCCACACAAGCATTCAACTACAAAACAGAACTGTCTGCCATATCAGCTGCACAAGCTGTGAAGGGCTTCCATGGAAACCAGCAGAGTTTAATTTGTCTTGTCATATGCAGTTTGATAATCACTTTTGTATTTGAACGAAAAATCTTGTGGGCAAGTCACCAACTTTTGACATGCATTCTGAATGCTTCTGGAAGGTTTTGCATTGGTATTTACTGCAGAGAGCAATAAGAAAAACCTAATCCAAAGCCCTGAGGGAGGGCAAAGCCTTCAAGGAAGAAACGAAGGACAAACTTGAGAAGGTCTTAGGGTGACCAGACTGCAAATGTGAAAAATCGGGATGGGGTGGGGGATAATAGGAGCCTATAGAAGAAAAAGACCCCAAAATTGGGACTGTCCCTATAAAATCGGGACATCTGGTCACCCTAGAAGGTCTGGACCAGAAGATATGCCAAGGGAAATAGACAAGAGATGTTGAAGAGATGTAATATAGCCAGGTGAGAAGCTACCATAAATACTATTCTCCTGTGCCCCTGATTTCAGTGAACTCCCCCCTGCTTACCAGGGTGCAAAGGTGGTGAGAGGGAAACTGACCGACTTGCATCTTGTGAGGCCTCAATTAAGTAGCATTTGTTTTGGGAGTAGAAAGAAGTGACTGATCAGACCCCAGTGCATCCCAAGAGCCTTACCTGCAGGTCTACTGGTAATTGCACCCCACCACTTTGGATTAAATAAATGAGAGATTGTTTTGTATCACAAATGCCATGCCTGTTTACACTAATTGAGATGTTTCCTCATCGCTGTACTACCACCTCTGCATCTCCACTGGTGGTGGTAATGGTGGGAGTCCTATGGTGACCGGACACTGGCACCCCATTTCTATCCCCAATCTGCTCTCTCACACCTCCACTCCAGCCATTCAGAGCAGACGCTCACACTTGGCTCCTGTCTGCCCACTGACCCTCCCCGAGCAATCCCCCTTTCCTACGTCTCTGAATTCCAATGTGGCTGCTTCCTCCATCTCCTCTTTGCTGCCAGTAACTGTGTGGGGGAAGGGTTAGGAGAGAGAGCTGGTGAAATCTGATGGCATTAGTTAGTAATAACAGTCCAGTTCTACACTAATATAAATGCATTTGTGGATTAAACAGCATGATAGCTGAAGTTTTACTTAGATAACTGATGCAGATCAAAGTAATGGAATTTTCTCATTACAGTGATTAGAGGCTTGTCAGTTGAGAACCAGAGTCATCATTGGCTCAAATGAATGTGTGTGTCCACTGCAAACGCCTTTAAAACGACAAAAGTGCCTGGGCATGCTAAAAGAGACTGAAAATATAGAAGAAAATGTTGCCTTGATAACTAACATCTGTCAGAGGATATCAATGGGCTTCACACAGAAAGTTCCCCCTATTTTATAGATGGGTCAACTGAGACACAGGGATTAGTGATTTATTTGAAGTCCATGTGAACCACAAGAATCAGGAAAAGAACTCAGACAACTCCGCTCCTGTTTTAGCCACTTATTCATGTGGCCCCTGGCATATACACTCCAATCCAAGTACTGCATTTATTTTTAGTCCCTGTACAATAGAGTAGGGACTACCCTTTCTTCTGTGTTTGTACAATGCCCACTGCAATGCGGCCCTCCTGGTTCGTCACTGCAGCTCTGAAGCACCACCCCAAACCAATGCTAAAAATTTCACATATCAAGCAATTTTGGGTGCCCATCTTGACACCTTAAATGGCCCGCTTTCTAGCAAGACATGAATGCCCGTTCTCTGGAAGTTGTGTCCCTTTACGGTATCTCACTAGGCATTCAAAATTAATCACTTTTGAAAATACAAGCTACAGTCAATATTAATAAAGTACAGAGAAGGGCAGATGACCTTCATTAAAAAAGAGACTTCAAAATTTAGGATCATTTAGCCTGGAAGGGAAAAATAAATAGGTAAAGCGAACTTGAGGTATTAAGCTATGAATGGAATAAGTGAAAAAAAGTCAACCCCTCATTCATCGTATCCCATGACAAGAGATCACACAATTAACCAGCACATTCAGAAATCAAAAGGAAATACTGCAGAGGATAATCTACAGGAAGACAAGTCAAATACTATAGCTATACGTATTAAATTTGTAGTTATTCATGCTAGCGGTAATAAAATGCCATGCTTCAGGGTTGGATTGCTCACGCTGCAACCCTTTCACTCCCTGAAGACACAACACTGGAGAACTATAATGCAAAGCATCAGGTATAAACCACTGCAGGAAGCAGGCTATCAGATTTGATGAACCAGTAATCTTATCTGGCATGGGAAAGCCAGGGTGCTAGTCAGTATCTGGACATACACTGGTATAGTCAGGTGCAGGTTTGTTCCAACACTCTGATATGAAGAAAAGTAGCAATCAGGATAAAAAAAAAATCTTGTTCCATATTGAATTCCTTGAACCACAGCACAGTAAACAGACAAGTTTTCTACAACTGCTTTAAATTTCAATGAACTCTTTAGTCATTTTAACCCCAAGTTTTAAGTTTAGCAACTTTGAATAACAAATCTTTCCTCACAGCAGGTGGAAGAGAACAGTTCGATCTTCTAAATGCTTGCAATATAAACTGCGCTGAATAAAAATATCGAAGTTCCCAAGCAACAGACCTCAAATATCTAGTTCTAATCATTGTAATTTACAGGAAATACACAATGCTCAAAGACTGCACACACACTGCATGACAATTACAAATGTAATCTACACTTCAGAGAACATATAAGCCCCCAAAATTTCAATTAAAATTGGCTCTCTGTTAAATTGACTTTATAATTGATGCACTTTTGACAGCTACAAAATGACAATAGCTAACGTCTACTGGATGATATCACCTTGACATTCACCAATTCTAATTCTAAAGGGCTGGGCTACCCTGGTGGGGTGGGATTGGAGGCTGACCTAAGATGCGCAACTTCAACTACATAAGTAGCGTAGCTGAAGTATCTTAGGTCGACTTACCTGGCTTTCCTCACAGTGGCTGTCGACTCCACTTCCTCCTCTTGTGAAGATGGAGCTCCGGAGTCAACAGGGCGTGCGTTTGGGGATTGAATTTATCGTGTCTAGACAAGACTCGATAAATCGATCCCTGATACATCGAACATGACCCGACAGGTAGTATAGACATACCCTAAGTCACAGCACCGAATTTGATCTAGTACAATTAAAGTACCAGCACTCCTACAACAAAAGCAGGACATAGTCCAATAGAAACAATATGATACAAGTTGTATCAAATTAACCTGGTAACATGATCAAAAGATGCTATTGCCTTAGACATTCTTATTATATACCACTATTATAGCTAAAGTTAAGGACACTCACGATTAGCAAAGCTGAAATTAGGTGTTCCCATTGTATTTTGATTCACGGGAATTCAGGTCACACACACATGCTGATTTTGCAGTGTCTCGACTTAAGTCTGCTCTGTTTCACATGACCCAGCAGGCTAGTGAGAAAACTATTTCTTGCTGAAGCAAAGAGTTTTTGCAAGTTTCAATCACAAGCACTAAGCTTAGCAAGTGTAATGTCACAACCTGAATGCCCTTGCTCCTAACAAGTGTTGGCATTCATATGCATTTTTATTACCAAGTGTTCTATTGATTATGGAAGAATACATATAGAATTTTACTGGAAATATATTGTGAAGTTCTCTCAACCAATCATTACTAAGAATAAAAATACACTTTGTAAAACTGCTGTTGCACAGAAGGTGCCTTGTAACAATGGAGGATAAACAGTGAGGGAAAACATTGAGGGCCAGATTCTACTAATCAATTTCAGTGTGATTGCTCATGGAGGAAAGTACTCAGTGAAAATAAGGGGACTGGGCGAGGGAGGTGGCAGGCAGAATTTGACTGGGTGATAGGATTCACTGGAAAAAAAAACCCCACTGGAAAAACTAACAGTCAAACAAATGCCTGAACTTCCTGTAGTCATTAGTTATGGAACTGACTCTGACTAAAGACATTATATACAGGCAAACATTTAGAACACCCTCAGGTACTTTAATAACTTTCCTGTTTGATCACCGGTTGCTATAAGACTCTTCTGTGTATTTGATTCCTTACTTCACTCTGTATCTGTTCCTTCACCCTAAAGTATATATTATATGGTTAATGTATCTAGCAGCCTTCTCAATTAAAAACCTTTCAAATGATGGCATCAGAAATTTAACATCTACTTTGACAGCTTTCATTTCAGTTTATAACTAAGGGCTAGTAAGTTGACTTGTTAAAATATACAAAGCTCTTCCTAGCCATCCTTAATATAGCCTAGTTCAGGGGTAGGCAACCTATGGCATATGGGTGCCAAAGGTGGCACACAAGCTGATTTTCAGTGGCACTCACACTGCCTGGGTCCTGGTCACCAGTCAGGGGGGGGAAGGGGGGAGGGGGCTCTGCATTTTAATGTAATTTTAAATGAAGCTTCTTAAAAACATTTTAAAAACCTTATTTACTTTACATACAATAGTTTAGTTATATATTATAGACTTATAGAAACAGACCTTCTAAAAACCTTAAAATCTATTACTGGCACGCAAAACCTGAAATTAGTGTGAATAAATGGAGACTCAGCACACCACTTCTCAAAGGTTGCCGACCCCTGTAGTTCAAAAAGTTAAAGAAGCAAAAAGTGGCCACCTTCTGGACAATTATAATCTAAATGGCTCAAATAAATTACTGCCTGCTCCACCCTGTGCACAACACTACTACTGGATTGTACCCTCCCTCACCTCTTTGCCCCCCTTAAACACATAGGAAATACCATGAAGTGGAAATAGTTTCTGTTGTGTAACTTGAAGCAACAGGTAAAAGTTAAAGATATGATATTGTGAATTCTATAATGTGACTCGTTGCAATCTACAAAATTCGTTGTTCCGTTAAGTATAATCTGTTCCACCATTTGAGACCTTATATACAGTAGACTCTCGATGATCCAGGATTGGATTAACCAGGATGTCAAAAAAAAAAAAAATATGCGCAACTTGCAGGTCCGGCTCTTGCTTTGTTGCCGCCCCAAGCACACACAAACCCCGCACCACCGGCGCAGGGTGGCTGGTGAACCAAACCCCTCCCCCCATATTTCCTATGGATGGTGATTATCCAGGATTTTATTAACCAGGATTAATTTTTTCCCTATCATCCTGGATAATCGAGTGTCTACTGTACCAATAAAGTATTTGCTGCTATTTCACTGTTTATACCTAGTATATTTTAGAGAATTATTTGCACTACAAAATGGCAAAACATGAGTGATAAACTAATTCATTAACAATGTCAACCACTCTAGTTATGAACCGAGTCTAGCCTGCTTGTTGGGTCAACTGTAGTAGGGAAAATGCTTTTAGAATTAAAGCTGCTTAGCCAGATGTTCAAAAGCTTGCTAATCAGACAAACACCACTATCCTCCAGAGTAAGGACACACCATCAAGTTCAGTATTTCATGATGAATCCCAGTGTGTTCCTCCACTGCAGTGAGCAGCTGTCTCCTCAGAATTAAAAATATTTTTGTTCAATTGCCCTTTCATCTCTCCTTCTTAACAAAGATCTGACCCTAGTGCATAGAAAGCCAAGAACCAATTTAAGTAACGGCCACTATATTTACACAAGGCAGGCTGGTTAACATGGACACTGAACGGTTTTACAGCAAGTGATGCTATAGCCACTCGACTAACATTTAACTTCAGAACAGATTTTTTTTTACTGTAGGAAGCCTCAGTTCTGAGGAGATTAACAAGTAATCTACAAACTGGCAGTCATGGAGACAATATCCTAATCACCTCTCAAAGGCAATTTTTCCTCACAAGGTGTAGTAGGTAACAAGTTACATCCATCATGATCACTCACACAGGAGCATTACTTGGAGAAAATCAATTACTTCATGCCGACTTATTGCAAATGTCCCATAGATATTACATGCTGTCTACACATGCTCTAGAATACCAGCATGCAATTAGTTCACAATATTTTTGCCTCAACACTACATTTTCTAACTTCTTAGCAGCAATATATTTTCTACCATTTCTATGTTCCCTTCAACCCACAAGTAGGACAGGTCCATGCAGAAAATCCTTTTCTGTGTGATGTCATGCCAAATAAAATATGGGCTGGGAGGAAAGAAAGCTTTAGAGGGCTCATACATTACTAGTGCCTCTTTGGACAGTCTATTTAAATCACTACATTGGTTAAGAATGCTGAACGTTATACAACAGATCTGAAGACCAGGCCTTGGCATGCAACTAAATTCAGTAAACAAGCCACAGCAGAAGATATACAATTTATGTGCATACAACATTTTATAATTCAGAGCAGTGAGCTTGCAGGAGACCTGGGTACTATTCATGACTATCACTGACTTGCTATGTGACTTTTTAAAATACTTTGCATTTAATTTGTCACTTGATTATCACACTTTATAAAAATAGGTATTATTGTTACCACTTGCCCACTGTCTGATCAAGTTAGAGTCAGTACTAGAAATTGGGTTTAATGACTCAACCCTGTGAGATCCTCCTTTTCTTGGGCTACAAGATACGGATACAACTTACTCACCTTTGCAAAGTGATTTGAAATCCTTGTATGAAAGGTGTTAAAACAGCTAGAGAGTATTATAACAGAAGAAATCCCATTAGCACAAAAGCATAAGTTACTGAAAATTCCACCTCCTCCAAGAGAGAAAAAAAAAAGTATATTTTGATTAGTGGGCTAAAAACAAAGTGGCTGACCACTCAGTACTCAGCTTCAAAACTATGACAAATTCAGAACTATGCAATGACCTGATGGAGGCTTTCTGCGTTTAAACCTTACCACTATACTAGCAAATTGAAATGTATGTATTTTAACTTTTAGATACAAGTTATCCTTAAATCTTCACAATCTGTTAATGTACAATTTGCAGATCTGATTGAATGCTTTTAGAATTGAAATCAATGCTTCAGATAAAGAAAATGGTAACCACCTTTAATTATGTGCAGTACTCATGCAGCTCCCTGATTTTTTAACTCCCACATACAAATATGTCTAACATACCTACCTCAGCACAGGGGGCTACACTTGATCTCTTGATGTCCCTTTCAGCCCTACATTTCTATGATATAATATTTGCTTTGTAGTGCTGGGCTCCAGACAGTTTAGTAATCCTTTTAAATAAGCGAGCTGCTGTCTGCTCCATTTCCGACAACCAGACCCCAAAAAATCCATCTAAAGATACCTTAGTGAGCTCTGCCCAGTTGAAGAGATGTGGTTATGTCTTGAAATAAGTTTATGAAATACCATAGAAAGAAGTTTATAAATGTGTACAAGTAAAAAGTTAATACTTTGGTGGGCAGATTTTTCTAGTGAGTTAGATAATTGTTTTGCTTAGTTTCTTTCACTCTAAAATCTTGAAACCAAATGAAAGGAAAGAAGGAAAGCGAGATGCAAACTCAAGAGCTCCACAAACCAACTCCACGATAAAATGAAAGTGATACAGTTGTTTTGTAGACACACAATAAGAACAAACTTTGTAGAGAACTTTTAGGAATAACCCTGTGGGGAACAGACTCTACCCTCCAGGGATGCCCTGTTGACACAAAAAGGGAGGAAATTCTTTGCCTCAGAGCCAAAAGGAGATCCCTTCAGTTTCCCACATGGAGCCACCTGACCTTGCTCCTTCCCACCTAAGCTCAGGAAACCAGGGGAGCTGTGCGTATGGAAGAGAAGCCTGAGACCAACACCCCACACTAGATACTAGTTTCCAGATGGCTGGGAACGGGGTTTGACTTACTTTTTCTGGGCCTTGGCCTTCTTGGCTTTGGTCCGTTTCTTCCGGGCTTGAAGTGCCAGAACTGGGGGGAGAGAAATGTAGACCAATGAGACAGGGTAGGGTAGAAAAAGTGGGAGTGCAGCCTGCAGTGGGAGGTGCATAGTAGAGGAAAACAGAGGTTTGAGGGGGCAGGGAGCATGTACATAGCAGGGATTAAGGCAGACAGATGGGGGGCAGAAAGCATGTATGGGGGGGCAAAGTAGTCAGGGGCCAGGGGGGAGACAGGGGTGTGTGCACTCTGGGGATGGGGGGGGGTGGGGGTGGTCAGGGCAGGCAGACTGATGGAGGACAGAAAACATGTACATGGGGGGGAAAGCAGACAGTCAGGGAGGTAAGTGGCAAGCCTGGGGCAGTGTAAGGCAGGTAGACAGGGGGCACACTCTGGGGGAGGAGGGCTCAAGGCAGAGAGGGCAGGCACACGGGGGGGGGGGGTTCAAGGCAGGCAGACAGGGTGCTCACTCACAGGGGACACAAGGTATACAGACAGCGGGTATACTCGGGGGGGGGGGGTGTCAAGGCAGGCAGGCAGACAAGGTGCCCACCCACAAAGGACACAACGCAGACACACGGCAGGCACACTCTGGGGGGCGGGCAGTCAAGGCAGGTAGACTGGAGACACGGCTTGGGGGGGGGGGGGTCAAGGCAGACAGATGAGGGCGCACCCTGGGGGGGGGGGGGCGGTCAGGGCAGGCAGGGGGCGCATCCTGGGGAGGGTGCAGGCAGATGAGGGGGGTCAAGGCATACAGGGGGCGCACCCTGGGGGGGGGGGGGAGGTCAGGGCAGGCAGGGGGCACACCCTGGGGGGGAGGGGTCGGGGGGGTCAGGGCAGGCAGGGGGCGCACCCTGGGGGGGAGGGGTCGGGGGGGTCAGGGCAGGCAGGGGGCGCACCCTGGGGAGGGTGCAGGCAGATGAGGGGGGTCAAGGCATACAGGGGGCGCACCCTGGGGGGGGGGGAGGTCAGGGCAGGCAGGGGGCACACCCTGGGAGGGGGGGTCAGGGCAGGCAGGGGGCGCACCCTGGGAGGGGGGGGTCGGGGGGGTCAGGGCAGGCAGGGGGCGCACCCTGGGGAGGGTGCAGGCAGATGAGGGGGGTCAGGGCAGGCAGGGGGCGCACCCTGGGGAGGGTGCAGGCAGATGAGGGGGGTCAGGGCAGGCAGGGGGCGCACCCTGGGGAGGGTGCAGGCAGATGAGGGGGGTCAGGGCAGGCAGGGGGCGCACCCTGGGGAGGGTACAGGCAGATATGGGGGGGGGTCAGGGCAGGCAGGGGGCGCACCCTGGGGGGGGGGGGGTCAGGACAGGCAGGGGGGGCAAGGGGCCGCCCACGGTGGAGGAGAACACGGGACGACCGGAGGACGCTGCCTACGAGGGACGCAGGGGCCGGCGGCCCACCAGGCCCGGGCCGGGAGAAGGCGCCGCGCTCACCTTTTCGCTCCATGGCGGCCAGAGCCGGTAGCCCCCCCTTCGCTCCGCGCGTGCGCTCTAAAGAATTCGCCTGCTTCTGCGCCTGCGCCGAGCTGGGCCGCGCCGGGAGAGACATGCGCACTTTCGGGATCTTCGCGCGCCTCTGCGCGCGCCACCAGATGTCCTCGTCGCCCTCGCTCGTGCCGCTGGAGCTCGAGGCCGAGCTCGCGAGGAAGCCCACGCCCCCTGGCTCTTCCGAGCGCGTCCGGCAACGCCCCCTCCGAAGGGGGAGGAGCAAGGGCCACAGGGTAGGCTCCTCCCCCGATCCCAGCCCCGCCTTCAACTGTTCCATGGTCCCGAGCGCGTGCGCAACGCCCCGAGGGCGGGGAGGGTCCGACTGACTGAAGGGGTGGAGGGCGGGACGGCGCAGGCAAAGCGGAGCGCGCGCGGGCCTGTGAGCGAAGCGCTGAGTGTGACGCAGAGCAGGCGTTGCCGCGCCACGCCCACTTTGAAGTACCGCCGCCGGGGGGGTGCGCAGAGTGTAGCGCCCCCATGCAGACAATCCACCATGCAAGCAGCAAATGGTACACAGTGTGCAACACACACAACACACAGGCTGCACTACAATGCACACACCCCATAATCAGTGTGCCCTCGAATTTGTGACAGGCCAGAGGTGCAAAAAATGTAGTGTGTAGATGTTTCTGGGTGCAGTGTTTTGCAGGATTTAGGCTGTGTGGGTGCACGCATATGCACACAGAGGGAACAGTGATCATAATACACATTATACTGACAGATGAATACACACACGACGTATAATGCAAAGCACACATTGGTTGGTCCTTCGGCACTATCACACTAAACATGTTTAGATGAATCCCATTGCAATGCAACCACCTTATATATAAAATACACAGAAGATACAGTATCTCATTGATCATGCACAACTCAGTGAATTAGAACTTCGATGTTTTTATTAATATGGTTTCTGTTGATCAAATGTTTGTTTGTTTTTATGTCCATTTTCTTACCATTGCAAGTACATTTGTGATTACATCTTGTGACATCACAGAAAAGCATGCAGGGATCACACAACGTTAAAGGGACAGGGCTAGTCTACACTACAAATGGGTTGCTTGTAGTTAAATCACCTCCCCTCACAACAGAAGCTATACTGTTGACGTTACATTGGGTGTTTTCCTAGCACAGCTATGTCAGTGAGAAGTGTGATCCCCCTCCCCCCTTTCCTACCCTAGTTGTGAAACTAACTGTGTGTGTGGTGTAGCCTTAGCCACAGTCAATGTGAAATCTTGCACTTTTTTTTTTAAGTCATAGCCTACAGTTGGACATTGTGTTGGTCCAACATCATCCAGCAAAAGAGGATTTGCTGGTACAGTTATACCAATAAAACCTTTTTAGTATAGACCAGGAGTAAGTTAAAAGTAGTTTTAAGACCAAGACCTTTCCCCTGATTCACCCTACCAGTTTTTGTGGATTTATTACCACATCTTCCTATTTTTAAAAATGTGTGGCACTGCCATTACTTGAAAAATCATCCACGGCAGATTGACTATAAACCAATGCCTATGCACAAGTAAAAACTCTTATCCTCAGTTACAATAAGCTTTTGTGCTTCTGACTGTAATAGATAAAATTATTTTTTATCTGAAAACATCTTTATTTGACAGTATCCCTTTAAATTAAAAAACAGAATGCATAGAGGTCACTATGACTAAGATAGAGGCTAATGATTTCTGGGTTGCCAGTTATAGCAGCTAGGTAAGTTGTTGTCCATCTCTTGCCAAATGAACTTCATGTAAATCCTTGTTTTCTAGTACATAACCAATGTCCTGCTGCCAGTATCCCATATTTGCCCTCCTCAGGAAGTCACAAGCTCTTGCTCACTTTTGTATATATACATCTAGAACTTTATTTATAAATCACCTTCATCTGTGAAACGATGAGGCACCTATTGGTACAGTTGTTAGATTCACACAGGACAAAGTGTTAAATAAATTTTGGTGTTTATAATAGGAAATGGTAAACTTTGACTCTACAGTATTTACTCAGACACAGAGTAAACAATTTCAATATAAATGTTAACAATTTTAATATATTCACTGCCGTTGTAACCATGTCAGTCCCAGACTATTAGAAAGACAAGGTGAGTGATGTAATATCTTTTATTGGATCAATTTCTGTTGGTAAAAAGAGACAAACTTTCAAGCTTACAGAGCTCTTCAGATCTGGTTAAAACATTCAGAGCATCACAGCTAACTACAAGGTGGAACAGATTGTTTAGCAGAAATAGGAATCATATTTTAAGGGACCATTCATGGTGAAGTAGCCTATTAACATTCCCTTTCAGCCAGTGGAGTTAGTAGGTTATAGATTGTTGCAAGAGGACCAGATCATAAATCTAGGGTCTCTATTCAGTCCCTCCTTAGTCTCTAGCAAAATTACAAATTTAAATTCCCAAGCTCATCTTTTGAAAGTTTTGGGCACCTTGTCTTTGAGGATGCAGACTGATGGGGGTCATATGTTTTGTCTTATTTTTATGTGTGAGTTTGAGTGTGATGTGTTTGTGTATCGTGGCCTGTGAAGCTCCATTTTATTTTAGTACTAAACAATCTTGAAACTCAGTTTAACTATCATGTATTCTCAACCTTATCTCTGGCATATGAAAGATTGTAGTCTCAGATTTTCATCCTGTTTATACAACGATGCTATTATCACACTTGCAGAAAGAATGCTTGTTATCTTCAGCCATATAGGGCCAGCAGAGGGAGTTCAAAACATTGGGTTGGTAAAAATCTGTATATGAGCAACAAGGGGTTTGTTTTTCTTTCCAGGCACAGAGTTTTTTTTTTTAAAAAACTCAAGCGTAGAAGCAGTTACAGAAGCAGAACATTAGATCAGATCATAACATTTCCAAGGTAAGGCAAGTTTAGAGCCCAAGGTATGTTTTAGAGTTACATATGGACAAAGTATTTTTCACTGCTTACAGTTGCTCTGTTGCTGTTTATTACAAGACACTGGGATCCCAAAGCTATTTCCTTACAAAAAATTAGCTTCCCATCTGTTAAATAAATGCATGTACTGGTCTCTAACCTCTTCTATAGCAGGCCTGCACTACATGTGGCCCCAGGGCCACATGCAGCCCACATGGGCTCACTCATGGCTTTTCGGCCTGCAGCTGGGTTGTGTTTTTTTTTTTTTTTTTTTTGCAGTAATATGGCCCTTACTGCTTTCCGAGTTGTGCAGGCCTGCTCTATGGCATACCATACACCTGATGAGACACTGAGGCCCTGCTGTTCCTGCATTTGTAACCAGCAACTGGTATACTTAGTCTAAACAAGAGGTGTGTTCACACACAACTTGATCAATAGTCTGTTAGTAACCATAGTAGCCTCCTTTCTTTCATATTTCCAGCAGCTTAGGTAAAGATGTGGTTTTCTTCCTGCCACCAGTTTGGCACTGATCTTTCTGAAGAGTGCAGATGGCCCTCTAGCCCTGTGTATGAGAAACTGATTGACTGGTCCTCCTTCCTCCCAGCTCCCTGTACAGTATGACATCCTAAAGTGCATTGCTCCATGAATTTCTGGTGCCAATCTGTGTGCATGTCCCCTTAATGCTGCGGGGTCTCTATTGCTTTTTCAGGGATGTTGTCATCTAGTCAGTTTATTTTGCTCTTGGGGCATTTGACACCCTCTTTCCCTTGGATTAAGTTACTAGATTGTACAAGACAATGGAAATTCAGGACCTGAACCTCCTATTTGGGTGCCATGGGATAACTAGCTCGACTTCCCCTACACACTGATACAAATAGTTAAACAGGATGGTAGCCTACACAGTTCAGTGATGTATGAAAAAAGTTGCACTGTCAACAAAACCACCATGTTTGTTTTACCTGGGTCTAATGAGACTGTCACAAGCTGGTTACAAGCATATGATTGCTTAGACAGACCTTTGGCCCCTGACTTCCATTGCCCTGCCTTTTAAGTGGCATAGGCGAGTCTTGAGGCAAAGTACTTACTTTCTTGCACTACGAAATTCTACCACATGACCTGTGCCTTGGTTAAACACAGGAACCTTGTGCACAGTTTTGGGATTAGTGTTAAGGCATTGCAATGACTAGACAGGAAAGAGTCCAGGAAATAAGGAAGTGCCTGGATTCCCACTAGCTGAAAAGTACATGCCTTGCATAATACAGACACATTTTACTGTTTGGCCTTAGTACATCATTGCAGCAGTTGTGGAGTGGAAAGGGCATAGTCACACCTTTGCTGCTGGGATTGTTTATTTTTTGCAAGGGTGGTTAATAGGCCAAGAGCACTCCTCCCAAATTTGCAATGGGAAGGCTCTTTGCAAAGGGCAAGTAGCGTCATTCATCTTAAGTCAAAGATGCCACAATATGGCCGCTAGCTTCTGAAAATTAAGGCCTTGGTTGTTGTAATTTTGTATTGCTGTTTTGATTGGAGCTGCCACTCAAGAAGGGACTTGGCTTGAAGCCACTGTACAGAACACCACAAGGGAAGCCTGTGTACTACGAGAGTTACTCACTGTTAGACTGGAGGAACTAAAAGCTCCATTCACAAGTATTAGAGCAGTGAGCTTGAAAGCTTCTTTCACTGCACAAATGGTTTTTAAAGAACCTTTACCATGTCCTTGCTCCAGAAACTGACATTACAATATTAAAATTTCTATTCACCCACAAAGTTAAAACCTAAACGCCAGGAAAAGGCCAGCAGTGGAGGAGTCCTATAGTCTCCCTGCTACTGCTCCACAAGGAAAAACCACACCATGCACATAGCAGAGGCTGGAGATGTTCTTAGAGTGAAATTCATGCTGGAGCATAGGACCAATACAGGGACTATGCATTGTTTACATCTAATTCATGCACTCACAAAAGGGCTCAATTGGTACATGGACCTTGGCTGATGAATTTCACTCAGTCCTCACTAGGTACCAAGGCAGGGGAAAATTCCCTGAATGTGCACATGGTAGGGTCTTGGGATGTGCATCCCATTCCCTGATATAGCAAGACTGCTCCTGTTAATAAAACCTCCAGCATGCACCTTTATGATGTCAGTTTCACCAGACTATTGAGTATGAAGCTGGTACTCCGACAACTGAGAAGTTTGGTTTTTTCCCCACTTGCCATCTATATCTTATTCTAAAGCAGCCATTTTTTCTCAGTTTTAATGCAACTGAACTAAATATCTCCAATTGTTGCCATCTCAGTGAATGTCTACCAAAAAGCGGCAAACAATTCACTGGCAAGAGGTTACATCAGGCCTGGGGAAAAAAGTCAATGTATTGAGCTTTTACAGAATACACTAGGCACCTTTAGCAAAGTATCAGTGATGAAATGTTTTCTTCTAGAGCAGTGTTTCTCAACAACCAAGTCCATGCTCCAGCGCCGCTCCCCGAGATCTCCCTGACAGCAAGACCTGATATCAAAAAGGCTGAGAAACTGTTCAAGAGGGTCACCTAATTTTGCATGCGTCTGAGGCTAATGAAATAGCATGTGTGCAATTTGCTGAAAACTGCAAACAAGATTTAGTCCCTAGAAAAATATGCAAAAGATGTGCCATATTTGAGGACATTTAAAAAACTACAACCAATTTCACAAACCCGTAAAAATTCATTTAATAGTTCCAAGTTTTATAGTGAATTCACTGCAAAGGTTAAAACTGCTGAAGTCCCTCTATTTGAAAGTCCTCAAGGGTAATGTCAAACTGTGCTAGTTTCTTTAAACAGAATCATTGGATGGACTTGCTAGTGGGCGATTTCAATAACTTTGAAAGAGCCAAAGGCAAAAAACCCAAAACAAGAACTACCTGAACTGTGCTTTATCAGCACCTCTTCCCATGTAGTGGACTAGGATTCCCCATCAGCTCTTGGGCATCTCAGGGGTCTATGGCATATTTCCACTTCTGCTCCCACTCCTCATCTCTGTCACCTGTCTCAGGGAGCGAATCATCATACTGTTGGAATACGTTCATCTCTGTTTCACTCTGGAGCGAATACGTACGGAACAGATCTGATATTGGCTCTTCATTTAAGAGTTCGCTCCTGGTAGTCTTTAAAGAGGAAGTATCTTTGTTACCGGAGTGCAGACTTCTCTCCTGAAACACCCAAACGATGCCTTTTAGTGAGTTGCACAATGCCTGAGATATTGGACTGAAAATCTCCTATTCCCTTGCACTTCCGCTTTATCAAGGGAAGTGCTCCAGCAATAGTTTAGAAAAGAATAAAACTGAGTTGCCCTTACACCTCCTTGATCTAGCAGCCATGTGGAGAGGCATTAAATGTTGTCATTAAAGACCATCTTCACTACAACTCATTGTTTCACCCCCTGCCAACATACACAAAAAATTATGCATTTCACCCCAATATTGTCTTACACTTCCATTATACTTTTAATCCAAAAGGATCCCAAGGTGGCACCACAAACTATACATACATAGTGGTAACTTTACAAACCAATGAAGTGCCAACCTCCGTGTCAGTGAAGCAAGCCAAAATTCGGAAGGCTTTTAGCAGGCAAAACTTCCATTGACATCAGTGGGAGTTTTGCCCAAATTGAAGTCTTCAGGATTTGGTCCACAAGGAAAGATTTTTTTTCCAAAATTCATCTTTGGTTTTAATTTAAGCAACGTAAATTTAATTTCTAAAGGATTTTTTTCTAGGAAAATTAGAAGGTATGGGAAAAAAAATAGAGACTTCTAATATCCAAAATAGCTCCTGTCACCCTTAGCCAGTGAATATTGAAGGACTATGAAACCTGTGCTGATGTGATCTTTAAAGAATACTACTTCCCTAATTATCATCTCCCAGGGAAAGTAGAGGCCATTCCCATGAGAATTGGTTAATGCTCAGCATTTGAGTATGCTTTACAAATTTGAAACCTGGCATGAACCCAAGTGGAATCCCAGTTAGCCAGCTTCTTAGTCAGTTTCAGCATCAGCAGTTGTGTGTAAGGTGACAACACATGAAAATGTATACTCCAGTTGATCTACCTTAATTCTGTAGATCAGAGTATAAAGATGAAGACTTTTCAGACTAAGTCCCTCTGTCACCCAACATAGCCCATCATTTTTCCTCAATATATTTTCTAGTGATATGCGGCTGACAGAACTTAATACCAGAAAATGTTCCTAGTGATCATTCTAAATTTACCTTTGCTTAATTTCATGTCATTACTCCAATGTGACCCTAAACAATTTTGGTCCAATTCTCCTCACTAACACCACTTTTATGCTAGTGTAAATCCATTGACTTCCCTGTTGGCGTGAGAGAAGAATGAGGCCTTTCCTCTTGCTCCTTGAGATTGAATAATGCTTAGCATACACATCTAGCCTGTTCCAGGAAAACAGTACTACCCTGGAACACCTACCCTTTGCTGACATGTTTTGATCCTGCTGGGAATGGATAAAGTGGTTTCTGATGACTCAGTACCACAAATGATTCATCATCTCAACTGCATATCAGAGCTAGCAGAGGTTTTTAGGAGGGAGAGAATTTAGGTTGTGGGCTAAGTAGTCCTGAGATAGGAATCCTAAGAGCAGCCATGCTTGGGGAAAAGCTTTTAACAATAAGTTCTGTTAATTTCTTTGTTAAAGCCAATCCTCAGGAAGTTTGACTTTACACAAGGTGTAGAATTTGTTTTAAAATCGAATTGCAAAAGGCACCTGGTCACAGCAATATACATCTTCAAAATTGCTTTACAAAAATTAATTCAACAAGCTACAATATAGGGCAGCATTACCGTCATTTTACAGGTGAATAAACTGAGTGACAAATTGATTCAGTCTTCCCCAAGATCAGAGGGAGTCAATGTAAGAGACGGGATTAGAACCAAGGAGTCCCTGGCTACCATATGCCCATACTCACTCCCCTAGCTCAGGAGGCAGCAACCTTTCGGAAGTGGTGTGCCGAGTCTTTATTCACTCTAATTTAAGGTTTCGCATGCCAGTAACACATTTTACTGTTTTTGGAAGGTCTCTTTCTACAAATCGAATATAGAACTAAACTATTGTGGTAAGTAAAGTAAAAAAGATTTTTAGAATGTTTAAGCAGCTTCATTTAAATTGAAAATGCAGAGCCCCTCCCCGAACAGGTGGCCATGGCCTAGGCAGCATGAGTGCCACTGAAAATCAGCTCATATGCCACCATCGGCATGTGTGCCATAGGTTGCCTACCCCTGTCCTAGCTCAAACAGTCTTTCTAGGATTACACCTTCAAATCCTTGTAGGATCACTAGGCAGGATCAAGATTTAAACTGAGCACTATACCTTCTGTTCTTCTGTGAGCCCTTCACCTAACTCCTGTTCAGGCTCTCCAATGTCAAGTTCCACAATCTCTGGCGTTTGATTCTGTTCCAAAGCAGCCAGCACAGCATCATGCAGCGTTAGGAAGAACCGTGCTTTGGTGACACATTCATCAAAGAAATCATTCTTCTCAAAGATTTCTATTACAGAGACTGTAAAAAAACAACCCACCACCAGTGCAGACAGGGTCACACGAAGGAGCACAGTTAAAGCATTTTACCAAGATTTCAAAACTTTTCTTCGAGTGGCTAAATACAGCATTATCCATACTATACTCACGGTGGCAGCTGGCTATCAGGAGTGAAATGCCAATATTCTGAAACATATGGAACATCTGTAGAGAGAATCCCATATTAATATTAGTGACATGCTCTATACAGCAATGGCTTGGCAGCAGAAGTGGGGGTGAGGGGGGAGAAAAATCTTACAACCCTGCTTCTGGAAGACTTAGGGCAAGACCAGCAGAACTCACAGTTCAAAGAATTGACTCCTAAGAGCCAGGTCCCATATGGGATATCATGTACCAGTCTGCGGGATATAAATTCGGCCTTTCCAGTATTCAGATCACTTTGGTTGTACAGGAAGTGGAGCTCCCCTGATATTAAGCCAATTGGAAGTGGCTCAATGCCCACACTTGTGGGTGCACACACAAAATATGCCCCCGAGTAAACAGTGGAACTAAGGACCTACATTTTCAAACAACCAGTAACTGAGTGCCTCTGTTTTTGGGTGCCTATCTTGACACCTTAAGTTTAAAAAGGGACCTGATTTTACAGGGCAGGTGCTCAGCATACCCAGAAAATCAAGTCCCTTTAGAATTAAGGTGCCTGAAGTTGGGCATCTCAAAATTGATGCCTTTAAAATCATTACCGTAGTTGCTTTTGAAAATCCAGGTTAAGTGTAAGTAGAGAAACTCCTTAAAATATAATCTTTAATATTTGAGGGGAATCAGGTGAGAACCGCATTGACATGCTATCTTCAGAGAAGCACAGCTACAGGTAACTTATTTTCTCTCAAGATATTATCTGCCAGGATTCTCACTTGAAGACTAAGTTAAAGTGATGTCCCAAAGAAAAAAGTAGATAAGGCTCCAATGAACAACAAACCAATGCCAGAGAGAACAGACATTTTTATATCTACTCTGCCTAGGACTAAAATAACTCTTCAATGTCCAGACAAACCAAAAATGCTCATGTGTGCTAGAGACAAAGACTTCATGTAAGAACGTGCCACCTTACAATATCCCAACATTTTAAATAAAGATCTCAGGGAATGAGGGTTTAGCTGCTCCTATTTTGGAAACAAGATCCTGCACTCAGTGCCCCAAACAGGATTTCCTCCTGGAGGCTGTAATGAAGTACAAAGCACTGAAGTTCCAAAACAGGCACCCAGTACTACCTGAATATGCCAAAGCTTCAGTTTGCAGTGTGAAGAGAAAACCAACAGCAGAAATGGGGAAAATTAAATGAGATTCAAAAAGCGATTTGGATTTAAATAATCTGATATTAGTGTTTCAGAGAAGGGCATTTTTGCATGTTTTTTTAGATCTACAGTGTACCTTTAAACAATAGCCAGGGAATATATGTGGATCTTCAAAATTACATATTTGTGAAAATACAAAGATCAGTCTTCCTCCCTTTAAAGTCAATAGGAACAGGTACAGGTGCTTATAGAAAAGGTAACTTTAGGGTAATGGGAAGCATCTGATGTTGGGCACACTTCAGTTTCTGCTTTACATGCATTCAAGTGACTTGCCTGTCTTAGTAAATCTGAAGCTTGCAAATCCACAAACTGCACCATGCTGAAGTCCAAAATAATGGTGTGGATTGGATATGTTGAAGACTCCGTGGACCGCAACTGTTGTGCTTCCTGGCACAAGAGTGTTGTGGAAGTATCTACTCCAGAGTCTGAAGAATGCCATGTCCTCTTCCCTTTGTCGTTCTTTCCATTCTCAGGTCTTGCTGCCCTGAGCCGGATGGCTGTGGATGGAGCATGCTGCGTTTGAGACATTCCTGGGGTGAGAATCTCAGAACTGTGCTTGATTTCAAACTTTGACAAACGTATCAAATTCAGGGAGGATGATGAAGACTCACTATCCCTATGAAGTCGCCTCACCAGTTTCTCAGTATAGGGTATCTAGAATGGTAAAGTGGAGACAAAAGACAGTTAGGAGAATTGTGTCTAGAAGGTAGAATTTCTCTTGTTGCAGTTACGACAGCATTGTAAATCATTTGTTAGCTTTCCTCATGCTCAAAATACTTTTGAACTTATGCTAAATATAGCACTAAGCCGCAACAGTACATAAAATTAGTAGGAGACTGATGCAGGGCTTGGTTGCCATCAGCAAAGTACCTTCAGCAACCCTGGAAGTGCTGTGTTAGCCTAGCCCTGCACACCTTGAAGTTGATTACCATTGGAATGTGGGCCACTAATTTTTTTAAACAAGCAGTTTTATGAGGGTGTATGCACTGTATTCTTCCCCTACAAAAAGTAGTTCCTAAGGAAATGGTGAGAACAAAGGTTATTTTTGCCTTAATAGTTTGAATATATGCTTTTTTTATTTAAGTTTTAAATCCAGCCCATTTTTCTGATGGTTCCTTGATCTCCCCACCCTCTGTCCCTTTTAAGCCTAGCTGCCCTTTCAGCAGTAGTTGAAATAATTTGAGTTCAATTCCCTTTCCAAAAAGTTAAATTTGGAATAGTGAATAGCTCCATGTTTGGCTTTTACACTAGAAAACGTTAAAAGCAACTAAAAGGTCACACATTGCAGCTTGGCACTTCGGAAGATGTCAGTTCAAAGTGATCATGGACTTCCTTCAGCAGCTCAGTCCCGCCCGTCCTTCCAAAACAGTTTCCCTGCAGGCCTCTTCTGCACGAGGGGTCTGTGTTATCTTTTACAAAGTGCATTAGAATAGTTCAGAGAATTAAGAATATTGTCCTGAAGCCGCTTCCATCCATTTGCCTATGATGCTATCAAATTCCAATTATGGGGCACATGACTGGCTGAACAGAAGGTGTGCAATAGCCAATGAGTTCATAAGAAGGAGGAAATATCCTCTGGTCCTGGAGGTTGTGACTGGTGGGATTTGACATTTAGTGATCGTGCATTTGTGGGTCTCATTAGGAGTGACTAGAATTCTTCAAGCAGCCAAGGACAGTGACTTGTGTGCAAGAAAAAGCAAATCCCTCTTGAGGCATCTGACCAAGTTAGGTCTTTCAGCCCCAGAAAGGAAGGTAAACACTGGATTTTCCCACTGCTGATAAATTCAACCAACAACTGACATTTCAATTCATCTACCATGGAAGATAAACAATATAAGGGTTGAGAGCAAACTTAAGGCTTGTACTTGCTTATTTTTGGCTTGCAAATATATGCAAATGTGTATGCAATGAGGTATGGCCTTCAGGCACACTAGTGACGGGGTCCTCGGTGTTAAAGTCTGGGTGCCCTGGCTAGATAATTTTGTAAAAAGTAGCTGACCCTGGGTAATGGCTCAGGTGGATCACAAACACAGGCACACTTCAGATCCTTTGTCTCCATTCCAGTGTTGGACAGACTAACGGAGATTAAAGCTCTCATTTCATTTTCATCGAGGGGCACGGCTTTCACATCCATCTGAAAAAAAAGCAGACAGTGTATTGGAGAGGGTTGTGTGCTTCCAATGGAGGAGGTTAGAAGCAGGTGGTGATTGGAACCGTGGTGTTTACCTTACGCAACAAGTAGTCTTTGAAGTGTCTCATATTTGCAAAGGAGATGGAGGAACAACACTGGAAGATTTTCACACCTTCAACCTCCGCTACCTGGAAGACAAAATTGGAGTCGGAGGTTTGTGCCTACTCTATGATGATCCACAGCAGACATGGACAATGGGTGTCCTCTGACCAAGACAAGCCACATTGTTTGTAAAACTCATTAATGGAAACACCCTACACCTTGTCTACACCAAACTTAAGTTCTTCCACCTTTGCAGCTCCATGAGTTTAGCAATACAGGAAGTATTAATGTAGACATTGCTGTTTACCACAGTATTATCCATATCTGCATACAGTCGGGTCAATAATGTCATGGTAAAAATACCAGTGCCTGGAAGTATTTAAGAAACTCTAGTATGGAGACAGCTATTATTGACATCTGTTGTGAAAAATAGCTCTTCCCTATGCTAGAAAATAACCGGACTAAGGACAGCAGATCAGCAATACATTCTATCTAGTTCCAGCAATGACATGGGGCAAGCCTTTCATTACTGGGGGAGGCGGGATCGATAGACTGAGCTCCCAAAGTGACAAGGCAGACTGATCTCCTTATCTTGGGGCAATTTGTATCACTCTCCATTGCCAACATTCAAAGATTTACAGATTTTCAAGGCTTGAAGTGAATGCACAGTCTAATGGATCACTCACAGGTGTCCAAGTGGGATTGAGTAGTAGGTTTTTTCTTCTTACCGCTTTGTAGTCAGAAACACTTCTGTACAGATCTGTGTTTGGAATCTGGCCCAGCATCACAATCTTCATTCTGAAACAAAATGTATATTAGGTTCTCAGATTAGAGAGGAAAAACAAACAAGCACCACCCAATATTTTGGTCATGGTCCCTATCTTTATTGGGTACACCAGCTGCAGCTTTAGGGGTGTGATATCCAAGCACCCTCATCAAACCTTGAACCCTCTAGAAAGTGGTGTTTCAAGCCAGGGACCACTCCTGGCAAGGGTATGCCAGAAACCATGTAGTCTCTTCCTCCTCCAAATCCAATATATTATCCAAAGTAGTGAGGAAGGAGGATCTAGACTGAGGGTGGTTATTCAGTTTGTAGTGACCCTGTACAAAGAACCATTTCCTGGTAACTTTTCATTCTTTAGGAGTATTGTCATTGCACATCCCCACTTTTGGGAAATTCACTAGCAGTAGCGAACTGCCAACATGGTATGAATGAGGAGAATATTTAAATGAACAGTTATTCAGAACTACTCTCCCAAAGTGTTCAATAGATGTCAAGGCTAGGGCACAAATGATGCTGTACCGATGTAGGAGCTAAATTCCATGTCACAACTTGAAATATTTTCCTAATTGGGACATTCCAAGGTGGCTTCTAAGGCCTTCCTTCAGATAAGTTCAACTGAGGGCTGTAATACTGTGGTCTAATTCTGGTTGTTAGCCTGGTATGGGGGTGGCTAGATGGTATGTAGTAGCCTGTGATATACAGAAGGTCCGACTAAGATCTGGTGGTCCTTTCTGGCCTCAAACTATGACTCAGTAAATGTGTTCTGATACTTGCTATGAACTAGCAGGTATCCCAGTCCTTGCATGTCTGTACAAAATTTAATGTCCTTTGATCTTCACTGGAAAGAAGTAACCTGTCCCATAAGTCTATCAATGTAAATCTTAAATAACTGGGATAGGGGGGAGATTTTACAGAAGAGTTCTGTTATAGGAGTAGAGAAGGGTCCATATTTAATGTTCATCTTGAGTAAGCTGGCTTCCCCTGGCAGTAAATGCATTTAGTGAGACGATAGATAAGTTGATGGACCAAGTCAGGTGAATATCAATTACCACTTCAGAGATAATCTTGGAAGGAGGACAGTTTACCACCTTATTTTTATGGAAGACTGTGGATGGAGGTTAGGTGACCAGATAGCAAGTGTGAAAAAAATTGGGATGGGTGGTGGGGGATAATATGAGTTTATGCAAGAAAGAGCCCCAAATATCAGGACTGTCCCTATAAAATCATGACATCTGGTCACCCTAATATGGAGGGTAGGTGATCAAAGCAAGCAGCTCAGACTCTCCTGGCTGATATCACAATAAATGGTCTTCAGTCAGGTGACAAAGGTACCCTTTGTAGAGGCTCAAAGGGATAGTCCATCAGCTAGGCTAAGAGGTTAAATTCCCAAAAATGTGCCAGCTCATGCACAGATGGGAAATAGTTAGACCTCAGGAACAGTGACCAAAAAGTTTACCCCACAAGCACAAAACCACTTCTGTACTGTACTATGACATGCTTCTATTCCCAAAACAACAACTTTAGGTAAACTTAGTGCCCTGCTCAGAGGGTAACAACCCAGTACCTGTGTGACCTAACAGTGATGATGAAGAAGGTGAATCCCATTGCAATGGCCAAGCCGATATCGAGACCAAGACACAGAACGGCTGCAAAAGTCACAATCCAAATAACCTTTGAATAAGAGGCAGGGAGGACAATATTAGCTGCTGACAAGCTCAAACAAGTAGCACACACCAACAGTGCACCCATGTAACCTGCTCCATCTCAGCCAAAGACAGTAGCATTCACTCAGTCAAACCAATAATTCATCTGCATGCTGTACTGATGAATCTACTTGGGATGGCTTCTCTTGGGCAGAGCTACCATAAACCTCAGAAAGGCCCTAATGACTTTTCAGTTGAACTCTTCTGGGCAGCACCATCAAGCCAGATTAGTAGTATTACAACAGCACCTGCAAGCCCTAGTCATGGGCCAGGAAGCCACTGTGCTAGGCACTACACAAACATGCAGAATGAACTGTGTGATGGCTGCAAACATGTTAGTTTTGCAACATTTTTGAGGGGAGATTTGGTGGGTTTACTTAGGAGGGGATTAGCTAAATGGAAAGAAAAGGGAGAGGAAAGAAGGAGAAGGGGACAGGCCAGGGGGAAAAGTGTGAAGTGAAGCAGAAGTGAAGACACAGAAGGGAGTGGAGAGCTGGAGCAAATATCCCATCAGCCATAGGGCAAAGTCAGAAAACATTCTATGATTGTGATTGGACTGTCCAAAGGCCAAAAGCTTTGGCTTCTGCTGGTCCTACCGCATGGCATCTCTGGTTGGCTTCTCTCTGCAGCTCATTTGGTTACTATACAAAAATAGAGATTAGAAATGGTAGCAGGTGAAGTGTCAGCTTCCCTCGGTCACCACTTCTGGGCTAGAAATGTTCCAGGAGTGATCAAAGCATAGGGCTTCAGAATCTCAACCATCAACTCAAGCTACAACTACAAGGGGATCCAAGTTTGCATACAATTGTGGCCTATACCAAGAGGACTAGAAGGCCTGACAGACAGGGTGCTGAGAATTCCCAACACAGGGCTGGAGCCCCATCCCCAATGGCAGAGAAACTGTATGGCGTCTCTGGGTATCAAGACCCAGTCTCTCCCAGAAGGAGCTCATGTGCTAAGTCCTGGAGCTGAGTAACGGGAAAAACCCTGCTGTGGTCAACTGAAGACCCAACCACTCATTGGAAATGAGACAAATGACCCAGATGCTCCATCCTTTCCAGTAGGCAAAGGGAGCAGAGGCTGACACCAGTCTTCACAATCTGAGGAGAATGAAAAGCTGATGCTCAGACTCTCAAGCCCCCATAACCAGGTTTCAGTGATGGGAAAGGTATCAAATGACAATTGGGGTTATGCTCCTCTGAGCTCAAAATCCTGCATGAGGGGAGAGGGGAATGTGTCCTCACATGGTGGGAAGACAGCACAGCTCCAGTGGACACTGCTTTCTATCAGTTCAGTAGTTCAATTAGCAAGAGCACACTTGCACCTACAGTGTGGATATACTTGGCTAACTTTTTAAAAGCCAAACCTGCATTTAAAGGGAGAGGCTGGCTATAGGCGGCTTTAACACGGTAGGTGTTTGACTAAATTACAGTTCAGCTAATTATTTTTGAACAGTTTTAATAAGCTGTTTTAGTTCAGCTGGAAATGTTCTAGGTTCATAGTTTTAGGAAATCTTGTTTCCAGCTATAAGCCTTGCCAAGGAGTAGGTTACTCAAGTTTTATAGTGTTTATATATGAACAGGCTTTTACAGTTATGGGCCTCTTGTCCCAGCTACCAAAACCACAGTACTGGCTGAGTAGTGAAAACAGGATGTAATGATCTGGAAGCAAGCTTCCCCTCAGCTAAGTTTCCTTTCCTTAACACACAACACTAAAGGAGGTATCACACCTAGTTTATCAGTTAGGTATGAATACCATGCTCACCCCTGTGGGATCTGAGCATTCAACATTGATCTACTTCAAACAAATGGAGATAATTTTGCTGATTTTTTCATTGCATGTATTTTATTTGGGGAGAAACTCTTCAATACATCTGTCCTTTTTTAAAAAGTAGGATACAAAGTAATCTATAGGTGAAAGAGGGTATGGGCTGGCTTCAGTGCAGGTGAGAACCGTTTCCCTACAAACATCCAGCTCTGCCAGCCTGCAATCACCCACATGGTACCTGAACAGTTTGCCTCCCCTCACATTTGGAGGCCATAAGCAATTTGGCCTAAATTGAAATAACTGCAACTAATTTTCATTGCATCAAACAGCCCCTTCTGGTAATTCAGCCTCCACTGTGCATCAGAGGACCATCTCTCCAAGAGCACCTGAACAGTTTGCTCTGCATCCTTCCCTGAAAGCACTCCCCTTGCCCCCGACCCAAATCCCTAGGTGAGTCTTTCCCACTTACAAAGTGATACTTATCCTGTCTCCACAGGGTGGGGATGTCCATAAATTTTTCAAGAAATGGGAACATGTTGACCATTACAATAGAAGCTAGTACAGCCTATGGGAGTCAAAAAATAGCATTTAATTCTCCTGTTAATGCCTTATGGGACTCTAAACATGCTAGGAAATGATATAGAACATGGCTAGATAAACTGTTAAGTTAAGGTGTTAAAAGAGCTACATTTCAGTAATTATGTATACATAGGACTAAATTTTCTTCTGATCTGTAGACCCATATTAAATGTATATAATCTCTTCTCTAATTTCACAGGAATGTCTGCAAATAATTGCATTGTGTGTTGAAATGTGTTAGCTTCCACGGCAGTATTCTTCAATAAACCAGTGCAAATATGCTTTTGCCTCCAAGAACACTAAGGGAGGGCCACATCACCATCACAAAAATATTGCATTTAATGAGGAGTCTTGGCAGCTAGTATGGACAACACAGACCAGACAGGGGAAGCCATCTGACACCATTTGTCAAAAACACTTTTCCTAATGAGAACAAGAATTGGGGTGTGGGTAACATCCAGTTTGTCAGCTAGTTCTGGGGAAAGGCTTGGTCTTCCCATCTTAGGCCATGTCTACACTTACAAGCTTACAGCAACAACTGTGCTGCTGTAAGAGCACTTGTGTACTGTGTTGTGCAGACAGGCGAGAGCTCTCCTGTCGACACAATTACCAACTTGACGAGTGGGGGTAGCCATGTTTGTGGGAAAGGGTCTCCTGCCGACAGTGCTGGGCACATGAGAATTTATGCCAGCAACATTCGAGTTGCTTGGGGTGTATTTTCACACCTGAGTGACAAAAGTTTTGCTGGCATAAGTGCTCTGTAGACCTGGCCTTACAGAGAGGCCAGGGAACATTGGGGAATAATGCTCCGTCTCAGCAGTTCCTTAAGTAGCTTTCAAAAGAATGGGAGAGCCAAAGGAAATAGTGATAAATGGGTCCCTGAAAACAATATTATAGTCTCATATAGCAATGAAAGATTTGGGGAGGCAGTTTAGGAGACCATTTGGTTTTGGAATAAATCTCAAAGTCCAAGTTGGTATCAGACATACTAAAACCAAATTCCAGTTGGAGGGTGTCCTTTAGTGAAGTCTAAGGCCCCCAATTCTACAAACATGTATACATTTATGTCTACGAGTACTTCATGGAAGTGTATAGCGCCGTTGACTTCTATGGGACTACTTGGTGTAAGAGTTTGCAAGATAGGGGACTAAGTGAAACCTTTATTTTTAAATGATGGATTCTAGCCCGTAAGAGCAAGCTCTTTAAAAAACCAGAAATGGGCCCAAGATGCAAAGTTTTCTATCTGGATTTTCAGCCCCATAAAGTTTAAAAGAGGAGTTTGAATCTGTGACTCTGGTTTGGTCCCATCCCTAGAAACTGTTAACTGTAGTGTAATCCCCAATACATCCGGGAAGACTTCTGTATTATGCTTAGTTAGGGGAGCAGCCTACTTGCATTGTATTGCAAATTCACTTACATTAGGCAGAGACTGGAAAAAGTGTCCTAGTTTCATCACTACTGCTAGCATTAGGGATGTTCCAATTAGTGCTGCAAACTAAACAGAAGTGGTGTTAGATGCATTCCAAACCTGACCATTTGTTGCTCCTCTGTGAGTTCCTCAGATACCGAAGGCTGTACAAGCCACCAGCAGTGCATTGAGTGTTACTGAGGTCAAACAAATGCAGGGGTTCATATTACAATGGGAAATGGCAAAGCAATAGTACTTTTGCTGTACCAAATCCTGCACCTCCAAAGCTCCAGCTTCCACTGGACTGCTCATCCCATTGACCTAATCCCCCTCAGATGATTCTAAAAGTCTGGTGAAGTTGTATACCAATCAGGCACTTCTAAGCTCAAGGACCATACACCCACAAACAGTATAGGCAGGGGGATGTGTGACCTCCTTCAAGAAAGGGACAAAGGAAATCTTGTGCCTCATTGCAGGACCATCACTATTACGCCCTAACACAGGAGCGGCAGCAAAAGTAGCTGACCCATCATGTTCTGCTACAGATATTACAGAACTAATAGTATGCAATCATGTAATAAAGACTGCATGTCAATGCAGAAACATAAGGGGACAGAATTAATATTTCACAGGCATAATCGTGAAAAGTGGTATTTACAGAAGGCAATTGGTTGGATGAAAACCAGGCCCTAGTGGAATTATACTGATCCTAGATGTGCCTGGAAGCTTGACCTCCTGATCAGGAGTCGCAGCTCATAAAACCAACCCAACTCACCTGTGTTTTTCCACCTGTCTTCTCCTGAATGACAGTCCCAGAGATAGCACAGCTGACAGCAAAGCTTTTGAAAAATGAACTGAAGATATTGCATAGCCCCACAGTCATGAGCTCCTATAAAGCACAAGCAAAAAAAAAAAAAAAAGTCACACAACCTCAAAACTTAATCATAGTAACTGTAGTTTTCAAACGTGGTATTGCTGTCTGCTCCCACTTACTGCATGCCTGCCTGTACTGCTAAGCTTTGGGGACCTTCTGAAAAGCATTGCTTGCTAGGGCATGCCCTTTCATTGTACCATGTCATCACACCTGACGCCCTGACCTTCTAAAAAAAGAGTCCTTGGAGAGTGAACTCTAGCACTGTGAATGAATGACACGCAATTAACATGCACAGCATAATGCTCCTATGCAAATGCTGGGTGCAAGTGACATGCCCTTTGTATTCAGCCCCATAAGGCTATAAATCATGCTGACTTCCTTTCTGCCTTTGTTCCATCCTAATAAAACCACAATGCCTTTGTAAGAGGCTAAATATGAAATGGCGCAAGCTTGCTAGTTACCAACTATAGTACACTAGAAATAATGGAGTTTGGGGCCCACAGACTTCCCATATCACTACTCCAAACAGGAGACTACAGAAAGCAAGGAAATGAGGCTATTCAGCTCTTTTATAAAACCTTGGCTATTAATGTTTGGGTGCTGGGCAATAGGCACTGCTCTCTGAACAGGTTCCAAAATTCATTGGCATAAGCCACAATTAGGAATATACAGAGGTCAGGTTATAGAAGCAGTTTTGGCCCAGACTTGCCAACCCCTCTACCGAAGTCCAATGCATCTTATGTATGTGATTGGTTTCAGGCAGGTTGCTGGAGGTCACCTGCTGTTTTAGCCCCAACTCCTACACTCCTTCAGATACTATGGTTCCAATGCTCTTCTTCCCATTGGGAATGGAGCAGAGTTTAAATATATGGAGATATACCTCAGAACTGGAAAGACCTTGAAAGGTCAAGTCCAGTCCCCTGCCTACATGAGCAGGACCAAGTACGGTCCCAGACAGATTTTTTGCCCCAGATCCCTAAATCGCCCCCTCAAGGATTAAACTCACAACCCTGGGTTTAGCAGGCCAATGCTCAAACCACTGAGCTATCCCTCCCCCCAAGTTGCTGTAAAGCCACTGAGCTGCATTTCTGCTCTGCCCCTAGGACTCCCACCTCATTCCGAGCATTAATGGCTTTGGTAAGTGACAAATCCAGTGCAGTTAGTCTAGGAAGCGTGTGAGGTTTTGCTCTCACCTGGTTGCTGGAGATGTTGTAGTTGTGAATACACGCATACTTCTTTCCCACAAAAATGAGAAGGAAGTAGCTTACAATAGCCAAGGAGAAGGCATGGGCTACAATCCGGCTCAAATTTGATAAATCTGGCAGTGTAGGAGGCAGAAACCTGGAATAGAGAATAAAAGGTCTTAATCTTGTTCTGTGCCTTCTGTATAGTCCCCCCGTTCAGGACCTCAGCTGAGAGCATTCAGTCCTCTTCAGGAGCTGCTTTGAATCTTGTTGGGCTGGTCACTGCCATCTCCTGAGAACCCGTTGACGTATATCTATCTATATAAAAAAAAAGTCAAATGGTGTATGCGTGTGTGTATGTATGTATGTTCCCTTACTACTTCCACACCGTTTCAGCTAGATACTTGAAATTTGGTACAGTTATAGGCTTTAGGGTCCTAATCAGGGTGAGATTTGAAAAATTTTCAAATCTCACCTCTTATACCCCCTAAGGGTGAAATTCTTTAAAGCTCATTAACATCAACTACACAGCTCACATCATCTGGGCAGCAGGTTAACACATGCTGTTGTCTGTGACAGTTATGATGTAATAATACAGATAACCAGAGAGCTTAGTGTTGTGTAGCGCAAACATAATTAAATGCACTTTTTTTTCTTAAAAAAGGACCCTATTCGTTCTGCTGCGTAAAAAGCAAAAATGTATTAGAGAAACCACATCTAAATGCAAGAGAATGAAATTAGACAAAATGAGACTTCTGAACAAAATTTGTATTAATAAAAAACATGGTAGTCTTTTTACATCCCAGTTTCCAATTACAAATACCCCAAGGAACGCTGGGTATTTTTGCTAGTGCACAATAAATGCAAGTCAGTAATTTATGGAGAATATGGTTTAAAAGAGCAGCAGATGGAGGGTGGATGAAAAAGAGCATGCGGGTAGCCTCTTTCCAACCAGCATACCCAACGGAGCTAGGCAGGATGCCAAGCATTACTTTTAGCCAGGCCTCTGCCATCCTAGTGCTAACAGTAACATTTCATGGCCCAGTGGGAGGTGGGAGACCTACTGGCTGGGAGGTGTCTAGGCTCCCCTATCTACATGTTGCCTTTGGCAGCACAATGTAAGGGGCACAGACTGCACCCATTTTCAGCAGCAATAAAGATCATTGCTGAATGTTTCACCCAGCGCCCTCCTCTCAGAAAGATCCTGTACTGCAATGCCAGGATGGCACTTTCCACTTGGCATCAACTGCTTGTCTAACCTCTTGGGGCCTGAATTTCAACCGCTGTAAAATAAGATCCTGCAATCCAGATATTAAGTGATAGTGAGGTTCAGTTCATTAAGGTCTGTAAAATACTTTACGTCCATTGCAAGAAAAGCCCAACATAGAAAAATGACTTGGGGGGGGGGGGGAAGGGGGAGAAGATTTGAAAAAAAAACAAAAAAAAAAAAACAAAAAACAAGAGCCACACATGACAGCCTCTACAATTTAAAAGAAAATGTAAAATGTAAAGAAATAAAATTTGGATGACACCAAGACTGGTGGATGGTTGTTAATGGAGAGGACAGGGCAGACAGAACAATTTGGATTACTTGGTAAGATGGGCCCATTCGAACTAAATGTTTTCATAAGCCAAATGAAAAGTCATACATTTAGGAACAAGGAGTGCAGGCCATCTCACTCACTCATTTGTAACTGGAAATTACCAACCTGTGTGGAACCATTTTGGCCACAAGCATAGTGGATTCGGCATGCAGGTGCACATGATTAGCAATAATGGTGATTGTAATAATCTGGGAAAGCAAACAGGAAAATTAGATCATGGACAGTAAGTTCTTGGGGGGCAGGGACTTTATACATGTTATACAATACTTCCTTAAGAAATACACCACAAGAAAAGAACCCATAAGAAAAGCAGTTTCTAGCTGGTGATCATGGAAGATGAGAACACTAATCATAATTTAACTATGGAATGTTCAAAATTCCACAGAAATAACTACAGCAGCTACCTACAGACTTCCTGCAAGTGGAAATATCTGAGAACATGGCTTGAAATATGTAAATAGATATAGATAGAAAGAAAACTAACTCTTTATTATTGACTTGACTTTTTTCTTGAACACTAAAGTTGATTGTAGTATCTCCTTATATAGTGCCACATCACAATCTTGGTCACCTGCAAGAAGCTCAGAAGTGCCAGCAGGAATATATATATATCACTTCTGAGCTTCTTGCAGGTGACCAAGATTGTGATGTGGCACTATAAGGAGATACTACAATCAACTTTAGTGTTCAAGAAAAAAGTCAAGTCAATAATAAAGAGTTAGTTTTCTTTCTCCAGTTGTTACATAAAGTAGGATGGAAACCAACCAGTTTACAATCTCCGATCCTGGATTCCGACACGGCCATTGTCACAAACAGGCCCTATTCTACAAAGTGCTGAGTGGCCTCAACTTCCACTCAGGTCAAACTCTAGTTGAAGTTTTTCTTGTGGAAAACTATCCCTGACCCGCTAATTTTCAGACTTCTGGCTAAGCAAAATGGTCAGTTTTCCTTTCAGCCTTTTCTGAACTCTATCAAAAAAATATGTAAAAATGACTTGGAAAGAAAATGAAAGAAAATCTGAATCCACAGCTGGAACCTGTCTTTAACAGGAGTCTGAACATCCCCAACATATGGGAAACTTCAGACTTAGAGCCAGATTTAGAAACCCCAATGAGTGTTAGATGCAAGGTTCTAATTTTGACCACAGTAATGATAGGCAAGTTCAAACTCTGATCCAGAGAGTAGACCTGGTGTTTTGGTTTGGGCCCATCTCTGAACAGCTACTTTGCATTTATATAGCTCTTTACAGACATTAGTTACTCCTCACAGCATCCTCAGGAGGTAGGGATGCAGAGATTTAGTTATTGTGCAAAACCATTCTGCAAATCAGTGGCAGAGCAGATAATGGGACTTGGAAATTCCTGGTTCACAGCCCCATGCTCTAACATCCAGACCAAGTTGCCTCTCACATAGAGACTTTGATGGTTTGTTAATTTTAGTTATAGTGGACATATGGAGAAGACTTACCAGGAGAAGTTCCATAGGGAACGCAACAGGACTGTGCTTGTATGTTATCTTGATACAATTGCTGACCCTCAGCATGACTAAGCCAACCAAAAATAGCAATATACTGGTGGCATTAGCCCTTGGGAGAGCCATGCAATACTGAAACAGGTTCTGAAAGGGAAACATCAGATAAGGGACTATTGCAGCTTTTTAGTATGAACTGGCATTTTACACACTAATGGGCAGAGCTGGCTCCAGGCACCAGCAGGGGGAAGCACATGCTTGGGGCGGCACATTTTAAGGGGCGGCATTCCAGCCATTCTTGGGGCAGCACATGCCGGCCACCCCCCTTTTTTGCTTCTGCAGCGTTCTGGCTGCCTTTGGGGGGCCAGTTGCGCTCTTTGTGCTTGGGGTGAAAAAAAAAAAAAAAAAAAAGCTAGAGCCAGCCCTGCTAATAGGATGACAATGGATGCCCCTGTATTTCAACTGGTAGGCCCATCTGTGACAATCATCTTTAAGAGGAAGAGGGAGACCGCTATGAAGAACACAGCAAGATTTTAAAAGAATGTTTTCTGGAGAGCAATAGAGAAAACAGCATAAATACGGCTTTGTATTTCTCACTATTTTCTAAAGTGAGTAGAAAATATAGTGTACTCTCCAGCCCCTCTCCTCCTAGCATCCAGAAAAATCTGTAAACACTGTATAATACACCCCCTAGAAGGTAGAATGAAGCTATGACTGAGACTTGCCTAATTTCTCCCCTAGTAATGTGCTTATACTGAAATTATCAAATTTCTGAAGCTGTTCATCCCTCCCCACACCCCCTCAAGGGGCCAGCACGTCTCTGAAACAAGTGCCTGGTTTACTCACGTAGAAAATGGCCAGGGGGCCCATATGGAAGTTGATCCCGATCCCAAAGATGAAGGAGAACTGGGATACGATGACATGCAGCGCTGCTGCAGTGAGGTAAGCGTCAATGAGGGTCTTTGGCAGATAGGTTGTGACAAACCCCAGGCAGAAGCAGCCTAAAAGCAACTGAAAGGAAGGCAAGAGAAAAGGCAAGAGAAGAGAAAGGAAGGCAAGAAAAAAAAACTATTTAAAAAGGTAGGAAATTCAAATGTTTGGGTTTCTTGTTTTAACCTTAAATCTGAAAGCATGGAAATCCACAGATAAATTACCAAAACTACCAGGCATCACTGGCAAGAGACAGACAAGTGGGGAGAGGCAGAGCAATAAAGAGTCTTAAAAGTGGAGTTAAAAAGCTGAAGATTGATGCAGTAGAAAATGGAGAACGAGTGAAGAGATTCAATAAGTGTGTGTGTGAGTACAGGGGCTTTGGAGGGAATGAACAGAACAGGCAATGATAGAGTGATCCATCCCCTATTGTCCAATCAGCTTTCAACAGTTGTGTAGACAAAAAAAAATTCTGATTCAGGAAATATTATGGAGGAAGATGAACCAGGATTTGGAAATGAATTGAATGTGTGTGTTAAGGGGTAGAAGCATCTTGATATCTTGGTTAGAAGTCTTAAGAGGAAAAGAACTAGAGCCCTATGTTCAATGCACTGCAAAAAATATATACATACGCTCCCCGACTTATGTAAGTTTTCCGGAACACCTTGTGTAAGTCAAATTTTGCATAAGTTAGAAACATCTCTCTGATCATTATGCAAAAAACCCAGCTATTTTTAGCTTATGGAATTTTCCATAAGTGCAAATTTGCCTGAGTCGGGTCTTCTGTAACCTGGGGAGCATCTGTATGCAAACGTGTGCTGAGAAAGTTTAACCACTTGGTAGTTCTAGTTGCCTGGTTTGTACAATGTCCATCAAGGCCACATCCATAGGGAGCTAAAAGGAATGCAACTTCTACCTGGATGATCCCAGTCAGAAATGTCGTTGATGCAGTAAGTGTCAAGGCTTCCATGTAACTCTTCATATAATTTGCATCGGAGAAATTGGCAAACGTTCCATTAGCAGTCAATATAGGGCTGAAATTCAGAGTCTTCAGAACATCTGCCACCATTGCATTCAGAATGCTGAACGAACCTGTGACCAAACAGAAAAGGTTGCAGGAATCCCCGCAGCCACAAGTCCATCTTTCATCCCTAGCCATGCACTAGGGGGTCTATTTTCACCATCTTGTGTGCACATGTACATTCACACACTTAATAGCTATATAAAAATCAAGTCTCAAATACTGATTCTAACTCCCTTCCCTCCCAAGCAATGAAATTCCTGATATCCAAAAGCAGACTACATCTACAACCTCAAACATGATGATGACTAAAGATTTCAATACAAACTCTAAACAAGCTTTTACCCCACTGTCAAATGGACTAAAGAGTGAATGTGAAAGAACTTGGAGCCAGAGCTACACTTCCTTCTTCGGCTAAGACTAGAGAGCACCCTATATGCACTTATTGTGACACAGTAGCCAACCTTTTCAACTGAAAGGGAGAGAAAACAGAGGTCTAGGATCAAAACCATTGCCAAAAATAACTGCTAGGATTGTGTTCCCAGATTTAGGTCTCCAATCCATTTGTTGATCTCTTTGTACAAATCATGTGTGTGTGTGTGAATATAGAATTATAACGAGTGCAGAACCATTAAGGATGCAACAGTGGTGAGCAGCTATGTGACGCCCCCCCCTCCCCCCAGAAGACCAGAAACCAAATTATGACTCTCAATCTGGTTCCTTACTTCCTCTTGGGGATGATGGGGGAGAAAAAGGAGGGAAGAGTATTCTGTGCAAGCCCTGCTCTGTTTGGTGCGGATTACTCTTCCGTGGCATTCTGCCTCTTCTCTGTGCTGGTCCCTGTGATGTGATGTGAGTAGTCCATGCAAGGAAGTGAGTGGACACCTTACTCCCTTGTGTGGGCATATGAGGTAGTCAACAGTTGAGTCCTAAGTGATTTCCTCAGGATCACACAAGGCAGTTACACAATCAGAACCCAAGCAGGTGACTGGAGTCAGGATGCTCAATCCAAGAGCATGCTACCAAGAAAGATTAAATAGAGGAGACACATACAGGCACCTCCCACATTCTCTAATGACAACTCTGCACATGGCCCCATAAGTCCTGGGGACTCAATTCATAGAGCAGAGTAACAAAACTTACCAATGGAGATATGGTGCGAAGTCCCAAATATGACATATGTTAGTGAGCAGCAGAATGCAGAATAGAAGCCATTGACAATTGGCAGTGGTAACCTCGTTAACAAAACTCCTGACAGTCCTGGAGGAGAAACATACATTTCCAAAAGCAAAAGTACCTGGCAAGATTTGATCTTCTACTTTTATTTTTGAAGTGAAAAACGCCAGCCTGGAAGGAGGATGCTCTGAATTTCCTGTCAGAGCAGGCACGGCACATGCCGCAAAGCAAGGTTCCCGCATACTGACCCAGTACTGTCTCCATCTGTGGCTGAAGAAGCCACCTTCAGAGGTGACTGGACAGTTCAGCCACCTTAATCCATTCTGCAGAGAAGTCAAGAATGGAGACAACTATGGGGCCAGTTAGTGCCAAACCTAGAGGTCGTTTTGGGATATGGGCACCTGTTAATAGAAACTGGACTTAGAACCACAAACTCATTTCACTTAGGTCACCTAACAACAATTTGATGCTAAAGGTTTTATACCTCTGGCCAATTAAATTGCACTTAAAGGTATGAAAAATATGGTTCACAGCAGTCTGAGGTTTTGTTCCCGCTCACTTGAAGGGAGCAGTTCAATAAAGCAGGTGACTACCAAATTCTCTTTGTAATTCATTTATTAAATTATAGGTGGGCAAGGAGGTGGTGTTTGGATACAGCTCTGGGTTAGATTTAAAAGATGGACAGGTTCAGGTTCAGAATGACTAACACTGAAGTCTGAGATTTTAGGCCCAATGGATGGAATCTTGAAAGGTCAGTTCTCATGGTATCTCAGACAAATCTGAATATAACAGGCAAATATGTCCCATCTGGTTTTAGATATGACCCAGGAACAGAACCTGGAGATTCAGGTTCAAGGTTCTGAATCTGGCCCAACATACGATCTTCTACATAGACTCCTTTCAGTTTTACCTCCAAACATTAGAGATGGGCCTTTCTGCATAACCTTAGAGGCTCCTAATCAATATTATTGGCCCCTGTAGCTGAGCTGTAACCTCATTGTCAAAAAATACTAATAAAATACTGAATCTTAGAAGGCACTTATGTGTGTATGCATATTGACTTGAGAGCACATGTGCATCTCTGTGTATGTCAAATTTCGTGCATGAGTGTATATATTGAGCACAAGTATAAATATGTATGCAGATGTTTACAGGCCTGTACATAGCAGGCTATAAATTAAGGACATTTGATGTTAACAAGAAGCCCATTGTATATTCCCCAATAAAAACCATGTTAAGATGGGGGTAAAGACTGAAAGTATGCAGCAGTAATTTAGGGTAAAATACATTACAGAGATGTTACAATTATTCCAGAACAAAGCATTATAAATCCTGGAAAGTCAGGGTTCATGTTAAAAGTTTAAGAATACAAACATGTTAAGGAATGGAAACAGTCCGGGCATTCAAACAGTCTTGATTCTTCCCTGTAGTGAAACCATACAATAACCATATGATTTTTATTAAGGCATTTTAGTGTTTGGGATCCCAAATTAGATTAAAGTAAGTTTCAGAGACAAATTAATTAGTTTCCCCCCCTCCCCAGCAACCCTTAAGAAAATTTTATCTCAGCTCATTAACTAAATTCTCAGAAAATGTATTCTCCCCAAAGCTACAGCATTTACTCTTTGATTACAGAATACATTGCATTCTTCATTCATAATGAAGTGTGAACCCCTATTTTAAGCAAAAACAAACAAAACCAGTACAGTAACTCAATTACAGAACAATGAACCATGCTTCCATGCTAGGATAAGCACACACAAATGTACACAAGCATACACATGAGCCAAAAAAGCTACTTGCAGGATTAGTTTTGAATCTGAAAGTGTGGCATATACTCATACATCACTGTGGGCATATATGCAAGGTGCATCCCTGAAAAACATTCACTTTCATGTACACGAAAGCATGCATATACAAACTCTATCCTCTTTAGGACCCTCCATGACTAGAGAATAAACTTCTGATCAGCCTAGGGAGAATAGAGGAGAAATTAGGTACAACTAAAAATAGGAAAAAGACGGAATGGGGAAGACGGGCAAGAATATTTCTCTTTGCTTACCTTGTGGAATCTGGACCATTCCCACACTTAGGCCAGCATGTATGTCACTCAGGAACCACTCTCTAACCCGGTATGCACACAACCAGTTCAGGATAGGAAACATCTTGAAAATAATCTTCCTGAACCTTGCCCAGGAGAATCTGAAAGGAACCAGACAAATCCTGAATCAGAGAGGTAGCCGTGTTAGTCTGGAATAGCAGAGGTAACAAAGAGTCCTGTGGCACCTTAAAGACTAACTATAAAGTTTTGACAAGTCCTGTGTACACTCTTGTTCAGTAGTTACACCTCTACAGTGCCTTACAAGACCTTTGTCCTTTTTAATCCCCAGAATTCATAGAGCTAGGATTAACACCTTTCAGGCCCTGTGGACATATAACATGAATGCAATGCAGTGATCCCCATGTTCCCTTAAATCAGAATATCGGGGTCGGAAGTCACCTAGTCCAACCCCCTGCCCAAAGCAAGACCAATCCCAACTAAATCATCCCTACCAGAATTCAAATCAACAGCAAATGTTTTGGTCACTCATTTTATGTGTCTGTAGCAGCAAAAAGACTCACCCCTGTGGTACCTCCTACTGGTCATCCAGGCATTAGCTCTTTTTCCCCAGTTAGAGTGCAGGCTGGTGTCTCACTGTCTGCTGGACTCCAATGCCCCTTAGCAGTATCCCCACAGTCTCTGGGTCTCTCCTCCCCAGGAAACACCCAACCTCTACCCCACCTCACTTCAGTGGTTACTGCCGGTCACCATCTAACCCGGGGTTCTCAAACTGGGGGTCACAACCCCTTTAGGGGGTTGCCAAGCACTCCCAGTGGGGTCACGAGCTCCCGGCACCACTTTAAAGCCGCCCAATGAATTATTAGTTATTTCCGCATTCAGCAGCTTTTTGGTGGACATGCCGAGCTATTTCGGGAGCACTCGGCATGTCCGCTGAAAATAGCCACCAAATGCAGAAGTAATTCATTCGGCGGCTTTTCGGCAGACACACAAGGAGTCCCGCTGCCGGGCTGATCAAGAAAAAAAGGGGTCACGGTAAAGGTAAGTTTGAGACCCGCTGATCTAACCCCTGTTCACTGGGGCAGACTGCAATTTTTACCACTCATTAGCAGGGCAGGTTTGGAGCTGCTATCTCTACCTAGCCCAAAGCTACCTCTCTATAGCCCCAGTGCCTGTTTTGGGGCCCTTATGCAAAGCCTCAGCCTGGGAATTGCCAGGCAGGCTCTTGCCTTTCTTCAGCATTACTCTAGCTCCGGTACCCTGCTCAGCTCCCCAACCCTTCCCTCTCAAAAGTTAAAGAGAGAATATATTAAGCTGCTGGCTCACTGGTCTTTTATAGGGCTAGTCACGGCCTGATTGGGGCATGACCCCAGCCTTCCCAATCAGCCCAGCCTTTTCTCACAGCCCCAGCCCTCTCTCAGGGCCATCTTTAACCCTTTCAGGGCTGGAGCGGGTCACCACCCTGCTACAGTGTCACACATATTAGTCTTTGGATTAAGATCCCCAACTCTGGACATACCGATTTCATGGTTTTGGTACCACAAATGATAAGGGGAAGGCAATGCTTTGATTCCTGCTATTCTGATGAAGGTGGAAAACTGGAAATGATAAAATCTTTGAAAACCAAAAGGAAAAAAAGACTTTTTAAGTCCCTTAGTCCATCTACCACAGGGAACAGTCAAATTTGTTTCCTGTACTATATTCTGTAATATGGGGATGTGTGGTGGGGTGGTCACCCCGCTCCTGCCCTAAGGGTGTAAAACAGCCTCGGGAGAGGGCAGTGACAAGGGAAAATTGGGGCTGTTTAGGAAAACAGCCACAGCTGTAGCCACTGCAATCAGAGCCCAGCTGGCTTTTATAAAAAGGTGCTGGCAAAAGAGCCACACTTTCTTTAGTTTTCTGGGAAGAGAAGGACTTGGCTGCCTGGGTAGGTAAGGAGGGTACAGTAGTGGTGGGAAAAGATAGAAGATGGGGGGGGGGGCTCTAGCCTAACAAAGCCCCAGGTTAGGGGCCATCTTAAGGACCCATGAAAGGGTACTAGGGCTGCAGAGGGGCAGTGGCAGCTAGTCTGACCCCCCCCACACCTTTTGCTGCTTATGAGTGGTTGATAGACTGCAGTCCACTCTGGGGAGTGGGGGCTAAATGGGGACTGCTAGTAGCTACTGAAGCAAGGTGGGGAAAAGGGGTGGGGATTTCCCTGGGTGGGTAGACCCATAGAGTGGGTTACTGCCAGAGGCAGGACCCTGCTGTGGAAGGTTATTCAGGGACATGGGGGCCAGCAGTAGGGGAGACAGCAGTCTGCAGAGGGTGCTCCTGCCTGGATGAGCTAATTCCCAGGATGACTGGAAGGAGGTGCTGCACTGGTGAGTTGTGACCCCATGATAGGATGTCAGACTAATGGACTCCGATCAGGATTAAAAACATAAGAATGGCCATACCATGTCAGACTAATGGTCCATCTAGCCCAGGGGTTCTCAAACTATTGAGAACCACGACCCCTTTTTTCTCTCTCTCTTGGCGCGGCGGACCCTTGTATGTCTGCCGAAAAGCCCCTGAATAAATTAACTCCTCATTTGGCAGCTATTTTCGGCGGACATGCCGAGTGCTCCGGAAAGCGCTTGGTATGTCCGCCGAAAAGCTGCCGAATAAACTAACTAAGCATTCAGTGGCTATTTTTGGCTGACATGCGGAGCGCTTTGTGGAGTGCTCAGCATGTCCACCAAAAATAGCCGCCGGATGCGGAAGTGATTGCAGTGGCGGCTTTTCGGTGGTGCAAGCAGCTTGTGGCCCCTCTGGAGGCGGCTGGTGACCCCCTGAGGGGTCGTGACCCACAGTTTGAGAACCCCTGATCTAGCCCAATATCCTGTCTTCCAACAATGGCTGGTAGCTGATGCTTCAGAGGGAGTGAACAGACTAGAGCAATTATTGAGTAATCCATTTGCTGTTGTTCAACCCCTGCTCCTAGCAGGCAGAGGTTTAGGGACACCCAGAACATGGGGTTGCGTCCCTGACCAACGTGGCTAATAGATACTGATGAACCTATCCTCCATGAATTTATTTATTTTTTGAACCCAGTTATACTTTTTTGGCCTTTGACGCATCCCTTGGCAATGAGTTCCACAGGTTGACTGGGCATTCATAGGGTCCACATGTCTTTGTCAGAGTTTCTAATAACTAGCTCTTTTTTAAAAAAGGAAGGTTTTTAGTCCTCATGGCTACAATGATAATGCTCCAAAGTGAACCGAGTGTAACTGATGCAGCATCTGCCCAAGTCTGCAGTCAGCCTGATACAATGACTTTGAAGAGTAAACTTCCATCTTCCCTATTCTGATTGGACAGTCAACTTTCAAGTCCAGTTATGACCATTTGATGTCAATATTAACTATTCATCACAGATCATTTGAGGGTATAGAAGGGGGAAGGGGGAGTGAGTGAAGTTCAGTGGTTTGGTGGCTAGGAATGAAACATGGAGGAGGAACAGAGGAGACTCTCCAAAATAGGGAAGTGGTCCAGAAATCATGAAAGGAGGATGAGGAAGCAAGAGAAACAAAAGGCAGAAACAGGCCTATCATTCTTGATGAATGATAAACACAGTAATAAAGCACTGAGCTCAACATGATTTGTTAGTACATAAAGGCTATAGTCTCCTCTTGCTCTCTGTGCAAATCTCCTACTGACATCAGTGGGTAATACACAGACCTCGATGTAAACTCCAGTTCTTAGACCATAACTAAACAGAATCTGACCCTCTCCTCTAACTTTGATACCTTTGCTCTAGCACTTTGATCTCTATCTTTTATTGTGTATCTCCTATGATGGTGGTTCCTACCCATGGCTACTTAATGGAGATCTCTGAACTGGCTCCTCAGCTTCTTCATACCTGCCCAATTCCTGGTATATTCCTCACCTGCACTGGACCCTTCTTTGGATCCTGAAGTCTCTGTTCCTTGGGGAGGGAGTGTTTCTTTCATAGTTTTTCTGGAACTGCTCTTCAGTGTATATGCCTCTCTTGATTCTGTACTTCCCTAGCTGCCTGGGGGGGCTGATGGTCTCGGCATCTGGCTCCATGTGGTCAAACTGAACGTGGACAGTCAAGAATGCAGGAATAGTGAAGGTAAGAGGGTGAAATCCAAGCCCTTGTCCTTACCTGGGACACTGAAAGCAGGAAGGAGGTCACAGAACTGGGAGTGTCTCATTGAAAAAGAATGTTTAACTGACCAAACCAGGGGATAAATCCATCCCTGGTGTAACCCCATCCAAGCAGGGTGCTCCTGGAACAATTTGTTCAGTGGGAGTGGTGAGAGCCATGGAACTGAATGTAAACCCTGGATATAATGGGGGGAAAAAACACTTCAAGTGCTGGAGCCCAGCACCTAAGCCACTGGGAGTGGTGGTAGTGCCCCGTCCCCTGCAGCACCCTTGAGAGTCACTTCATTGGGGTCACCCAGGGAGGAATGGGACCCTTGTTCCCAGATCTCTGTGACTGGGGCAGCTCTTCAAAGGGGCTGTGGTGCTGAGTGCCCCCGGCTCTCTGCCTGCCCCCCCATTCACTCTGCTGGGCCCCCTCCCAGGCCCAGCCTCTCCCTTGCCTGTCTCAACATCCCCTCACCTCTCCCCCCAGCCCAGTGTCGAAAGCCAAAAGCCACCCCCGGACCTGGCCCTGCCCCAGGCGGGAACATACCCCTTGCTTGCTGGGACCAGGGGGAGCCCATGGCCTGTTCACCTGCGGTAACCTGAGCTGCCACCCGGGCCTTGCCAACTGTGGGGTGGGAGGTGCTCAGGATCCTGCCACAGCTCACGTGGGGGCCTGAGCCACTGCCCGGGCCTTGCCAACTGTCAACTCCAGGGTGGGGTATGAGGTGCTCGGGATCCTGCCACAGCTCACCAGCAGGGGCCTGAGCTGCTGCCACCACAGCTTGGAGACTTGTGGGGGCAGCCAGGCCTCGCCAACTGTCAACTGTGGCATGAGATGCTCAGGAGACCAACTGCCACAGCTCACTAGTGGGGGGGGGGGGGAAGGGGGGCTGAGCCCCACCTCCTACTGGGTCCGATTCCCTCCCCTCCTCCTACCTCCTGGGGTGACTGGGCCTGATCCCTTCCCCTCCTCCAACCCTTTGGGAGTGGTCTGTGAATACTGCAGATACTGATAAGTTCATGTGCAGCTCATGGATAAATTAACCCCTCTATGAATAACTTCTCATCTGCCACAGGACTCTGTTACCTCAACTTCTCATCTGCTGCACACAGGGAAGCAACAAAGATCAGGCACCTTGATAGTGCCAGTATTTTAATGGCCTCTTCTAGCACACTTTTTTTTTGTTGCATCCACCTACTTTTTCAAGCTCAGTCTTATCTCATTGCAAAAGACCAGCACCTCTGGCAATTGCATGCGTATGCCACTCAGAAGCAGTTGAGTGACTGTGTCTGTCTTGAATAATGAGGCCTATAAAACTTGCCCTCTGAAGAGAGATGGCATGGTCCAGGGGTTATAGGTGCAGGATGCTGACTTATCTGTTGTGACCCGGTGTCAGTCACTTCATTATTTGGTGTGGACACAGATCTTGGGCTCCCTTTCCCTGGGGCGTTTCAAGACCTGCGTTGTTCTTAAGCAAAGGCCTAAATCCCTTTATTTCCCCTAATCTCCAACAGGTGCTGGGAGGCGAGCAGGCACGCAGCGGCTTGCTTTGATCTGGCGCCTCGGCGCTGTACACCGCCCTGCCACGACCGAGCGCCTAGAGCCCAGAAGACGGGGCCACGCTGGGGGGGATGATGCTGCAGCTTCCCTCCGCCCCGTGAGTCTGCGGGCCGCGTCCAGGCGGCCCCGGGGCAGCGGGTGTTGGCAGGAGTGAGTCGCCCCGGGGAAGTGCAATGAATCGCGTATGTATGAGACCGAGCCCCGCTGCGCTGCGCTGCGCTGACCAGGCCCCGGCCCCTCTCCCCCACGCCCAGCACCAGCCGGGTTCAAGGCAGCCGAGCCCGGCTTCGCCTTGCCCCGCGACAGGCTCGCCCCCCCCCCCGCCCCGTTAACTCCGCCCTCTCCCCCGCCCCGCTAACTCCGCCCCCCCGCCAGGTCCCAGGCCGTCCGCGCGGCGCTCCGGCCGCGGCTCGCTCTCGCGAGAGAGGAGGGCGGGTCGGCGCGGGCTCCATATTGGGTCATCGCCGCTCTTTGCGCCTCAGCTCTCGCGAGGCGGGAGGGGGGGGGGGGCGTGCGATCCATTGGTCTGGGCTCCGGGAGGAGGCGGGATCGCCTAGTCCGGCCTGGGCAGTGCCACTGGGCAAGGGAGGGGGAGGTCACGCCGGAGTCGCCTTCGCCGCCCGCCTTGTTTTGCCTGTGAGGAGTCGCCCCCCCCCCGCATTAACATCTGGTTCCTTTTAGGACCCCCCCCCCCCTCCCGTCACACGCGCTGTCCCGCCCCTTGGGGTGACCGTGCGGAGCGCCAAGGGGGCGCGTGAGGAGACTCCAAACCGCCAGCCCGGGACAGCCCCCGCACCCGACTCTCTTGGGGGGGGGGCGGTGCACGAGAGGCCAGCGGGGGGCGCGCGGAGGCTGTCAACGGTCACTGGCCCGGGCGGTGGAGAGGGGGGTCGGGAGGCCCCCCTGAAAGGAGGGAGGGGTGCAGACCTGCCCCTCTCTCTGCAGGGGAGGCGGGGGAGGAAGAGCCGCGGCGGGGGCCGCCGGCAGAGTCCCCCCTCCCGCCTGGCCGGGCGGGGCGGGCTCCGGGGCCGACATGTCTCAGGAGCGGCCCAAGTTCTACCGGCAGGAGCTGAACAAGACCGTGTGGGAGGTGCCCGAGCGCTACCAGAACCTGTCCCCGGTGGGCTCCGGGGCCTACGGCTCCGTCTGGTGAGTCCGGGCGGGGGGGCTGCTTGCATGGGAATCCGCCTGTCCTAGCTGCACCCCCGGGGGGGAGCTCGCGGGCCCCCCGCGCTGGCTTCGCTCATAGGGGGGTTAATTTATCCATGAGCTGCACGTGAACTTCTCAGTATCTGCAATATTCAGACCGCTCCCAAAGGGTTGGAGGAGGGGAAGGGATCAGGCCCGGTCACCCCGGAGGGCGGAAAGAGGGGAGGGCAGGGCAAGGGGGAGGGGGGGGGGATCTGCCCCGGCTCCTCACCCACTTCTAGGGGCCGTCGGTGTTGCACGTGCAGGGCGGGGGCTGCGTTGAAGGGTAACGGCGAGGGTTCCCTGACTTCGGTGGGGTTCACCCCCTTCCTCCTGCCCCCAATATGGTTGCATAGGCCTTGCCCACGAGTGACTTTCATTCCTAAATTAGTGGAGAGCTCGCTGCAGAGCCCGTCTCTCCTCTGTGGGATGCACCAGATTGCACCACCTGGCAGGTGGTAAAGTCAATTTCACAGGAGAAGGTAATCCTGTTCCACTTTTCTTCCGGGATATTGATGCATGCAATTTGTTCCCTCACCCCTTATCCCCCCTTTAGTTACTGAGTGATGGGGCATAGCAGGGCCCTGCAGTCTGCTCTGCAGCACAGGTGCCTGGTAGCTCATGTTCCAGTTTTCTCGGAGCTGCAAAGCAGGTTGCATTTGGGGTGATTTTAAAGTGGTTTGTTGATACTGGGACAGTGATGTGATGGGAAAGCCTATGAGGCTCTCTGCTAGGCTGCCAGGAGTGCCCTTACAGGTAGCAATATCCTACCACTGGCTGTGGGAGGTTAACATTGGGAAATTTGACTTTTTTTTTTTTTTTTTCCTGAGTGAAAGAACTAGGTATAGGTGCCTATGGTAGCAAAATCCTGCTCTCAAATCTGTGAAAGTGTGGACATAACTAGCAGGGGGGAAAACATTCTGGTCTTTAATCCTTAAACTAATACAGATGTTTATCTGCAGAGCTTGACTTGCTTGTGGTTACAGCAGCATGATTTAAAAGATTGTACTCCCTTGTTGCATAAAGTATTTTTTTCTCATTTCATGATGCAACAGTGCTTACTAGTTTTGGTCTTCAAAATAGGGAATAGGAAGTGAGTTTGTCTACTTGACTATCCTCAATGTTGCAGTCAAATCACAGCAGTGTGTGAGCTTTTTTTAGGTGGCTTTGCTTTTTGAGAGTATGTAAGACATGAATGTCTTATGAACAAGTATAGTGTTCAAAGCTTTTCTGCACCCAGTATTTCAGAACCTGATGAAGATTTTGTAATGTTTCCACACAGTGGTCTCCTCCAGTGTTTGAGGTGAGCCTGCATTAATGAAGTTTTATGCAATATGTAAGTTTATATCCACAGTGTAGGACTCACAGTAAACAAAACTAATGAAGAAAAGTAATAGCCATGTATATACTGTGGCTTTTAAAAACCCAAACTGTCAGCTCTTTTTTAGGTGGTGATTATAGTGTTTGCAAAGTTCCATTTAAATAACATTACAACTGTTATGCACTAGGGTATGAGCATTTGTTCTTTGATATAAAGGTTAAACTTCTAATAGCATGCATAATTGGTATGATTAACTGAATACATTCCCCAAATTTTTCCTGTAGAAAGGCTGAGCTTAATTAGTGGTAAGATAATGGCTTGACCTTACTAGTTGATGTCTCCTGAGATGCTGAGTGCTCTGATTGCCCCTTACAATTGATGAGTTGAGTGTGTTTGGTGCCTTGCAGTAGGGTCAACCCTAAAAATAGAGGAAGGTCTCCTCTTACCCCCAGCTTCCACTGTGCTTTCCAAAATGCTTGCATTACTTCCAAATATTTCTTTCCACTACCCATATAACATAAGGATTTGCATCATGAACTTCCTGTTTCATTGTGTCAAAACCTTTAAAGCTTGTGCAATTGCATTAGTAGCAGAGGAAGTTGTATTTTCTGTTGGAAGGAGCTTTGAACATGTAGCTGACAGTTGCTGATTATCAGCTTATATTCACATAAGGACTTTCTGTGGTCTGGCACATCTTTCTTCATGATCCTAATATAAAGTCACTGCAGTCTCAATGTGGTAAAATGAAAATTAATTTGATCCCTCATTCAGCAAAGACAGGATTATGATTTTAGTGTGATGAATACCCTCAAGCCAGAAAACTCCCCTGGCAATGATGCAGATAAAATGTACTAGCATGCTTCACCACTTGCATGCCAAGGTGAGAGGGTTAAACAGGATGAATGTCTAGGCTGTTTGGGAGAAGGCTTACTCAAACAAGTAACAGAACTAACAAATCATGTACATGAGTGTGTCCCAAATTATGAGATGCACTAGTTGAGAGTGAAGGCACAGGCTGACCTCTCAATTTCTCATCTTTGATTTAAAAGAATAGAAGGAAGCTGTATCTCTATGCATTCACATGAAGTGCGCTCTTCAGTCATGTTGACATCAATGCATACTGGGATTCCTGAAGCACCTATTTCAGAATGCCTCCACGTAGAGGTGATTTGATTAACTTCCAAATGCAGTGTACTACATTGTAGAGTGGAATTGGGACAAGTGACTCAATTGATGCTGATGCAACTCGACTTCCTGTCCATATTGAGGAGAAATCATTGGTGACCACATGGGGTCAGCTAGATCCAAACTAAAGACTGTCCTAGATGCTTCAGCCACTTGATGCAATTGGTAATTATAGAATGCGTTTTGCATCTTTTGTGTGTAGATATAGTGTTCCACAGACATTACAAGTTCAAGGTGTTCCAAGCAATGTGTTTACAGCTGCTTTTTTGCCTCATGTGCTAAGGACCTCGGTCCATAAATGCTCTAGATAGCCTCTTTAAGGCTATACTTAGTTTGGGGAAGAATGTTGTAGGTTATGTAGCTCTTCAAAAAGAGGTTCTTTTATAAAGAATAGTAGACTATAAAAATACACAGTACTGAGTTTCAGTTGAGTCAAAAATCAAAGGATCAGACTCCGAGTTTCTTGTGTATTATGCCACACAGCTAGTTCCTTAGCTTTAAAGAAAAAAAACACTACTGCAAATTTAAGGAAGTTAATGTTAATTTTTTTAAGGGGAAATTTACTAAAAACCTCATCTCTCTAAAATAGCAATGATTTTGCAAACTATTTGACGTGTTTTCGGAATCTCATCTATTTGCTCCCTCACCAATCTCACCAAAGTATCTGGCCACCTTCCGAATTTAAAAAAACCCAGAATTTTTTTACCTTTCCAATCTGTAGGAGAAATAACTTGATTGGTTTATAGGGCGCTTTGATTTGTTTGTGAATGGTTGTAATGAGTCTCTATAAAGTATCCATGTGGGGTGCAAGTTACATTGTGAAAGATTAGCCAAAATGTTTATGGGAGGGACTTGGAAGAAAGCAAGGTTGCTTAATTCACTGGGGAAGAAGTGTTCCAGCCTTGGGGTGTGGCATGAAGGGAGCCATGGAGTTCACAGGGAGGAGTCTGAAAACCATTTAGTAATGCCTTACTAAAGGTGACATTAGCAGAACATGCAAGCAGGAGACAAGTCATACACACGAGGTGTATGGGCAGAACCTTGAAAGTGAGGTCAAGGAGTTTGAACTTGCTATAGAACTCAAATTTTAAGTGGAGGTATGCTGAGTCATTTTCCATCCTGAACTACTTACTGTACAGCTAAGTAATATTCCTGGACGTCTGATGATGTAGCTTTTTGCAAACTGGTGCTGACTTAATATGATCAAACACAGGACAGGAAGAGGTGCTGAAATGTCTTTTTTATACCTGTGTGCTGCACATGTTAATTGTCCTACATACAGGGGGTGAACTGGTGTATGACTGATTTTAGTAATATGTAAACAGGACTCAAATGTTTTGAGGGCCATAGATTTCCTGCTTACAGGGGTTGATAATCTCAAACAATCTTCAGGACGAAAGAGGATACATCTAAAGGGACTGGATGAGTAGATTCGCATGGTTGCTTGGATAACAGCTAGTGATCTGTAGAACAGCATTAGTGGTAACTAGATTTGTAAGAGGGATAATCAGTTATCCAAGTTCTAAACAAACTCTACTTGAAGAATAGTGTTGTCAGTTCTTCAGTTTATCAGGCCACTGAAAACAAAACTTGCCTCGACAGTAGTTCTCTGGATTTGTTCTGAAGTCCTTTTTAGAGGGTTAGCTTTATGTAAGTGACAGTCACAACTCAAAGTGGTGTGTGTCCTGGTAAGTTAGGAAGAGGTGAGGCAATTCCTGAATTGCATCCATGATGGAGCCTAACTGGCTGTGAAACCTGAAAGCTCTGATTTATGACACAGGCATGTAAATCCTAAACTCTTATTTCCCATTCTTAAAAATGGTCTTTATAGTTTCTACTTGTCATGAGCTTCTCTTCCTCAACAGTTTTTCAGCTGAAATCTAATGGATGGATTGAATGCAACTGTTTTAAGGTTGTAATAAATGCTGATCTAGGTAGTGTTTAAAAACACTTTCCAATGTGACGGCTGTTGAGTAGTTCTGTGTTCTTATTTGTAGGAGCATTAGGCAGTCCTCTACATGAGCCAAAAATTACTCAACAGGCTCAAATCTATGGAGAAGCTCTGTTTCTAGGCCTCAGATATGGCGCAACTTAAAACTGTTATAATTTGGGGGTAGAGAGTATCTCGAGTGCAGACATCTAATGTTAATTGTTTTTACATTGTGTGAAGTTATTATACTGGATGCATTGACCTCTCTTGGGATTCCTCCCTTCCCCTTCTGGCTGTGCAGCAAGGCTGACTAAAGTCCTACATTGTAGCCAGCTTTGTTTAATATTAAAGAACAGCCTACCTATAGAGATCTTGATTCAAGTGGATACAGTCTGTTTGTTAATTGGGTGCTGCCCTGGGAGTCATGACAAGTTGAGTAAAGTTGTGGCTCCCTTGCTTTACAGCAGCTTTTTACAAACATTGTTCCCAGAGAGCTTTACTGCTAATGACCTCAATTGATGATGATGTTGTACCACAATTTTATTTTTTTTTGACGGCTGGAGAACTGTTCTGTAAGTTTAAAAATGTGAAGTGCAAAAATAAAAATATACGGTCAGCTACCTTAAATGCATAGAAATTTGCACTTAAGGACAACATTGTCCTTAAGGCAGCTGCCCCAATCCAGCAGAAAAAGGGTTAGTCAGTCCTGGGAGAAGGCTGGTGCTGAGAGCTGTTAAGCTGGGCTTATTGGGGAAGTGGCCCACAGCTGGGCCCTGCCCCAATCAGACCACAGCTGGCCTGTTTTAAAAGGCGGTGAGCCAGGAGTTAAGGCAGTCTTTCTATCTTGGAGGGAGCAGGGCGTGGCTGCCTGCAGAAAGGGTACTGGGAGGGAAGCTGGGCTGGGGAAAGGCCAGAGGAGCTAGGGAAGGTCCAGGCCAGCAACTCCCCAGGCCGCAGGGCCTTGTCCAAGGCCCACCGAGGTACTGAGTTGCAAGGAAAGGCAGCAGGCCAAAACCTCCTTGCCTATGACTGGCTCTTAGTGTAGTCTGCCCCAGGGAATGGGGGCTTGTTGCTGACTGTCAGTAGCTGCAGACTGAGGCAAGGTGGGGATAGTGGATTGGGGGTTCCCCAGGAAGGGGAGATCCAGGCAGAGTGTGGGTTATTGCCAGGGCATAACACCCCAGGTAAAAGGGCACTGAGTTCCAGGAGGGACACGGGGGGGTGGGGAGAATGGGTGCTCCTGGCCAGAAGAACTAATTCCTGGACGGCCAACAGGGGGCGCCACATGGGTGAGTCATCATGCCACTACACTAGCCAAGAATTCCAGTTTCTTGATTCCTTGGTTGGCCGGATTAGGGATGCTTGAAGCAGTATATTCTGCTCTGGTAAGTGAGTAGTGTGGTAATAGTGATGGAATAATATGCAGAGAATTCCCTTTTTTCAAGGCAAGAGACTGTTAAACTGTGTTAAGAATCAGAGAGGTAGCAGTGTTAGTCTGGAATAGCAGAGGTAACAGAGTAGGGCTCTTTGTTACTTAAACTGTGTTGTATGCTACCTGCTGCAGTTGAAAGAGATGGAACCTTCTAAAGATGACCAATTCACATGGGTCTAGTTTGGTTTGTGATGACTAATTTTATTTTGGAGTATATCAGGAAAACATCTCGTGCCCCTCATTAAAATGATTGTTATCCCTGAATTCAGATTTTGTGTAGTTAAAACTTGCATGCAATTGAAATAGAAAATGAAAATCTTATTTGAAATATTCCCCTGCAGGGTTTGCTACTTCACCAGTTGTGTGAGAATTTGAGATGAAACCGCAATCAAAACAAATAAAAGCATTACTAGTTTGTTTTGATTGTCCAATATAGTGAAGTGTAGGAAGTAATACACATAAATTATGCAGAACATAGATTTCAAACACATTGCTTTGGATTAATCAAAATGTTAGTAATTCAACTAAAGCAGTCTGAAGCCTCTGATCTCTAGGAGACTTTTCCAGCTTTATTTCCATATCTTTTCCTGTGAACTGTTTCAATGGAATGTACTCTACTGCACAGGAAGGGATACTTCTGTTCTGCAGAGAAGGATTAAAAGTACTCATTTTATATCTCAATAGTACAAAATAGAGACTATATGGAAGACTATCATTGCTGGATAAAAATATTTAAATGTTTGGCTACATAGTTGCCCATTTTTTCATAAACTTCATTTCAGCATTCTGAATAGAGAATACATGTGGATTTTAATAGGGATATTTTTCTTAAATACTTAAGGGTAACTTGTGAAGTTTCACTTCACTTTATAGAAGATAAGTCCCAAACTTTAGTTTGGACCAGGTTTAGATTTAGTTTTTATTTGACTTGTATAAAGCTGTGGATTTAGTATGCATATATTGTTCCTGCTGTGATTTCTCTTCTGTGGGATGTGATGGACTTTCCATTACTGGCCTTTCTTCCCACTTGTAAACATGAGCTTTCCCTTCCTTTTCATAATTATCAAGAGAAATGGTGTGACTAGATCTTCATTAGAATCACGAGGCAGGCTGCTTTGAATAATAGTTCTGTGAAATGGACAAATTGTCTAATACCCCTGGCTTCTCTCATTCTCGCCACCCTTTCTCCTCTCCACCCTTCCTCCATTATCTTAAGTGTAACTTGATCAATTTCACATCCTCTGCCTCTCTCTCCCCCTCTCCTTTTTCAACAAAGCAGCTAGATTTTGAAAACATTCAAGGGGGCAATAAAGCAGAAGTGGAATTCAGTTAACAGCTAAATATCCCTCTTTTGTTGGTTCTTGGAATCTAAAAATCTCAGCTAGGACTCTGGAATATTGCATGGGGCTATATTTTAGGTGTACTAGAATGCTTTTTATGTATGTCAATCCTTTGAATGAACTAGTAATTGAACTGAACTAGTTGAATAAACTGTAATGAAGCTTCATAAAGGATTTCTCATTGAACTGTGAAATGTTCAGGGAAGCTTGCAGGATACTTCCTTGTAAATTACTAGGTTTTTTTTTTTTGTAAGGCCAGGCTCTCGAGCTAAAAAAAATTTGAAGAAATTGATTCTCTGTTAGTGTATTTTTGAGAGGGAGAGACTGCATGCGTTTACCACATCTTAATTCCAAAGTAAATTAAAATGTTCTATAGACTGGTTTCTTAAAGTACGGTATACACACCTCTTTTGCAAAACCCCTTTCCTGTCCTCCCTCCCACTGAACCTGATGCAAAGGATTCATCTTGCTCTTTGCCACTTCCTTGAAAACCACACATAGGTATTTGAAGGTGGCTTTTTGAGATGTGGCACAGAGTACTTATGGACTAATTTCACTGGAGAAAATGGGTTATTTCCGTCTCAATCCCTAGTTAGTTCTAAAGTATTTATAAAGTGTTTTACATTTGGTAACTTTATTTTTTTTTAACTTGTAGCTCTGCCTTTGACAGAAAAACTGAGCTGCGAGTGGCTGTGAAGAAGCTGTCCAGACCATTTCAGTCCATCATCCACGCCAAAAGGACTTACAGAGAACTACGGCTACTTAAACATATGAAACACGAAAATGTAAGTTCTAGGAGATGCCCAGAGACATGCAGTGTGTGGGAAATTGAACGTTCATAGCTGTGAAAAGCTCTATCAAATACAGACTACCCAATGATAGGTAAACTGAACCTCCAGCATGACTACATTAAAAGTCTTGTACTATAGGAATTTAGATATCGATTAAATTGTTTGTAGAGACTGTGACAGAAGTGAGTCAGATGGATGGGTACTTTTTAGCATATAATTGGCTAAGGTTAGGGCTATCAAGATTTTAAATTAATCTTTACTGTCATAGTCCTTGTTCCTGACTTTATTATTTGTATTACAGCAGGCCTCAATCAAGGCTCACGGCCCCATTGTGCTAGGCACTTTAGGAATAGTAAAGATTTTTGTTCCAGAGAGCTCACATTCTAGGTTAGGAGAGGAAAGCCTAACCTTTGGATTGTAGCATGGGAGGAACTTTTCCCCCATTTTCTCTACCTGGGCCATGAGACTGAAGTGGGGGGAATACAAACATCTTTCATAGCCACTGTACTTGGTTCCCTTGCCCACATCTTCAAATCCCTTCATTGGTTTTCCATTGCCTCTGTATCCAGTTCAGCGTTTCATCCTCACGTTTAGTCTGCATAACTCCACCCAATCGAATTTCTTCTGTAATCTCTTCCTACTCCAAATTCTTCCTCATTTCCTCTGCTTTGGCCAGATCGTCTTATTGCTTCCTCTCTCCTTCTCCCACTTTCATCCCTGTACCTCTTGTCACACTGTCCCTTCTGCAGAGAATTTGTCTGTGCCAGTGTACCAAACATCTACCCTTTTGGATCTCTTCTTAGAACACAGTCTGAATCATTCTAATAGTGCTGCTGTGTATCTATTCTAAAAAGAGAAAATTGCACCAATATGTGATAAATCGATCTATCCTGGTCATTGGTGCTGTTAAAGTTGTGTATGTAGAATTGTGATTATAAGTACATTTTGACAGACATGGTCTTAGGCCAGGTCTACATTACACACATACTTTGCTATAACTAGATCACTCATGGGTGTGAAAAATTCCACACCCTTGAGCAACTTAGTTATACCAACCTTAACTCCCCATGTAAATTGTGCTGTCATCCTGAGCCTCTTCAGCTGACATAGCTACTGTCTCTTGCAGAGGTGGAGTTAAGCTGATGGGAGAGCTCTGCTGTCAATTTAGAGAGTCTTAGCCAGAAGCACTAGAGGCACAGCCATGCCAATGCAAGTTTGTAGTGTAGACCTGCCCTTACTAGGTTCTGCATCATTCAGCATGCTGTTGATCAGTAAAATGTACATTATTTTTGGAGTTAGACTTTTTTAAAGAAACTAAATAGCAGTATTTTTACCCTCTCCAATTTCTTGTTGTGCAAGAAGCCTGAAAGTTGGCCCTTTGAGAGGGTGGATCAGGTAATATCAGAAGTTTCTTGCAGCCCTAATCTTTCGAAAAATGCTCCCCAGTTTCTGTAATTCCTGTCACAGGATGCAGCAAGTCTTCACAAGCAAGAATAGATTTTTCTGGGAAGGTTAAATGTAAACAATGATCCCAAGCTGTGTTCAAAGGCTGCTTGTCTTGGTACTCTCACTTGTTCAGTATCATGTATACCTTGGGGATTTTCTTTTCTCATCAACTTATGCCATGAACTCTTCCAAAATGTAAGCAAATGAATACAATTCTGATTTGTTCAGAATACATCTTTGGAATCCTGGGTGTGGGTGTGTGTACTTCTGTACTGCCCTAGGACAAGGTCTGGTTTGGGGTGAATAATTTTCATTCACTGCAGCATTAAGGCACTAGCACATCCGTGCCATACACTACCATTTTGAGGCAGCAAAATCACATGGCTGAACATTCTCCAGTTCTTCGTACAGCTGTCAGAATGTCGAGGGAGACTTCTAACCTACATTTTAGGTTGAGCTTTAGGTCGAGGATGAGAAAATTCCTGAAATTTTGGCATTGAGCTGAGCCTAATGTGCTTCCTGTGTCTATCTAGTGAGGAAATAACATCCCAAAACAACTTAATTCATGGATTCTCTTGGGCATTTTGACTGAATTTCTCATGGTGTTTTTCATTCATGTGTGTAGTTGGCTACCAGCCACATCAGTCAGCTGCCAGTATTGCCAAAGGCTCTGACACTTCAACAGTCCTTCTTGACCGTCTTAGTGTTGGTAACTTAAGTGGAACTTTTAAAACACCTGCATGTTATGAAGAATCTTCCCCATGAAAGACCGCTTAATGCCATGGTGAGTGTAGAACTCTAGTGCTGATGGTATTTCCCTAATATAGACCTACCAAGTTTCTCTTGAACCTTTTGGGGCTTCTTTTTTCTTCCCAAAACTGCTGTGGAAATCTTCCTTCAGAATAAATGTATTTACCTCATTCTGGACAGCAGTCACACACTGGGCTGAGTTAGGAGTAAGCAGTAGAAATTAGAGCAGAGATTTTAATCTCTAGTTATATTTTATAATTGGGTATTGTTGCTTTTGCTCTTCCCAATTCTCCTGTTTCACTGCTGTTTTCATCTATTTTGAGTCTCTCATTCTAACCGTTGTGCCTGGAATCTCCCTGTTCTAATCTGGCAGGTACCTTCTTCCTCCTATAAATCTTAAGACATTTTTTCAAGGAAATCATCCTTATCAATAATTGCCATATCATTCCTCCTCTGAACTATTGTCCTGTCAAGAGTTTAAACTCTTGAGTAGGAAATTTTGGTAAAGCACATCAAATGTCAGATGCTGTATAGATTTACTTGAATTCTCAGAAAATCCATTATGTACTCAGTGGTATAATTGTGAATGTTGCATTCCTCATGCATAAAAGTGGTTGAAGTGTAAAACCGAACTCCACTTTAACTGCTGAAGCTGAAATGGTATAGACAAGTGTTCCAAAATGGAATTAGAAATCCATATTGGTAATTTTCTCACTTAGATTAATCTGTGAAATATTTTACAAAGTGACATGCATTTGAACACCATGATAGTACTTATGTGCTCTGATTTGGATTTTGGTTCTTTAAGGCTGTTTATGAAGGGTTACATAATAGGAAGCCAGATGATTGTATTTCTAAACAACCAGTATGTGAGGCAGAGTCATTGACTATACTCCTTATAGGAAAAGCTGTTTCCCCAAGCATCCCCTGCTATGAAAACCAGTTATTTGTCACAGCAGAGGTTATATAATTGGGCATCAGAGCATCTGACTACTTTGTTCTTTGACCAGTCTCGGTACTGACAGTCCAGTGTCAGTGGGGCTCTGAATGTAGTGGTTAAATGTCCTCAGAATTGCATTAATGATGCACTGCAGAAGGAGCATAATTAAGTATTGTAGATGAGTGGGTGTTTTTCCTCTGAAAGATAAGGGTAGACTGACTAACTTGTCATAGTAAAATGTGCAGATTCATAGTGGTATAGTCAAAAGGAAAGTTGGAATGGAAAAAGCAAGTTCTATCTTGTGCTAAACTGGGGGCTGATGCAGTTATTTGGCAGGCTAATTCATACCCAAGATGGAAATATTCACTGAAGAAACCTTAAAAGTGTGTGATGGCGCTTGTAGTTCTTGCTCCCTTGCACTATTCAGGGGATGAATTTGCTGTTCTCTTCCTGAAAATGAAATAACACCAGTAATGTGATGAGGATGGGAACAAGTCTAAGAATGTATTGTAGAGAAGAAGTTGAGTAATCTTTGGGATTCAGCATAGGGAAGATGAGGAAGTTCAGATTGTGATTTGTTCATTTATTCTCTAAATGTCCTTGGGTCCTCAATACTTGTGCCCTTGAAACCATCTTTTTAAGGCAGAATTTGGCCATGTCAACCTTATAAGTGGAAGAACTAAATTACACCTTTAGTTACATATGTACAATTAAACTTCATTGGCATTTCAGGGGTGTGAATGTAGACAGAACTCAGCAAATCTCTGAGGAGAGAAACTGAACTAAAATGGGAGAAATACCTAGTGGAACACAGTCCCTTTCTCAGATATGCTTTTTTAAAGTGCCTGTTGAGAGGGAAATGTATAAACTGGCAAAAATTAGAGCAATCGTTAAAACAAAACAAAACAAAACCCATCAAGTGAATTTACTCTAGTGCAGCAGTTCTGTGTGGGTTGGAACCCCCCCCCCTCTCCTCCCCCAGGGCTGAAGCACAAGGCCCACTGCCCGGGGCCAAAGCCCAAGGAGCAGGGGGCTTGGGTCTCCTACCCAGGCCAGTGGGGCTCAGTCTTTGGTTCTCCTCCTGCAGTTGCAAAGTAACTTTTGTTGTCAGAAGGCAGTCACAGTGCAATGAACTTTGAGAACACCTGCTCTAGTGCATCTGAGAGCTCTTCATATTACAGGGTCATATGGCTATTGCAAGTGTCCTACTTTGCTCTGCATTTAGGGAATGAGGATTTTTGATCAATAAAAATTCCAAGGTGAGGATGGAGGTTGCATAGGTCAGAAAGGTACAAGTGAGGGTATCAATCTGAGCTGTTCTTGCAGACTGCCTTCTCCTTGAATGTACTAGAAAGGAAGTTCTTTTCAAGCCAAGTTAAACCTTTCAAAAGGAGATTAAAACAAAAAAGTCTTCAGCTATATCAATAAAAAGAGAAGGAACAAGGAAGTGGGGCTATTTTGCAGTGAAGATGAGGTCAAGATTAAAGGTCATTTTTTTTTTAAAGATTACATTTTTATTTTAAAGATCATAGGTTTTGAGACATACCTAAATTAATACTTTTCCTGTGTTTCCAACAGTGGATAAAAATGATTTAAAAATTAAAACAGATTTTTATTTAAATTGCTTTTTCCCCTCAAAGCATTTTAACAAAAAATCCAATCTAAAGATGGTTTTAATTAAGATACGTTATAGCTATATATGTGTCTGTGTGTGTCTGTGTGTATATATTCATTCAAATGGTGTGTGTGTGTGTGTGTGTGCTGCATTGCTCCTTCCACACCGTTTGAGCTAGAGACTTGAACTTTGGTACAGTTATAGGCTTTAGGGTCCTAATCAGGGTAAGAGTTGAAAATTTTTCAAATCTTACCTCTGACGCCCCCCAGGGGTGAAATTCTTTAAAGCCCATTCACATCAGCTGGGCAGCAGGTTAACACCTGCTGTTCTCTGTGACATAGTTATGATGTCATAATACCCCCCTCCAACGGACCCCGCACTCACTCAGCTCTGTCCCCCCTCAGGTAAGAATCGAAATTTTTTTAAAATCTCACCCCCTCCCCCCGCTAAAGGCCCCCTACTCGCTCAGCTCTCTTCCCCCCTCCCCCCTCCGATGGACCCAAGCAATGCCTGGTATTTTTGCTAGTTAATTATACAGTAAGAGACAATATATTCATATAATGTTTAAGAAACATTTTATAAATGAGTTCCAATACTTCATGGATTAGGGACCTAATCTGATGGTTTCAGGGGCTTCTGTATAGTTTTAGGTTAATCTTTCTATCTACCCAATGGGATTGTGCTCAGTCTAGAAGATCCCATCAGTGATGCTTAGTTTTGCAGTTCTCAAACTGTGGATTTGTCTCCAGAGGACATGCTTGTTAACATGAAATATGTTTTTAAATATATAGAGGTGAGAAATAAGACCTCAACCCTATTGTCACTCTTTCAATTTTTGTACCTTACCTCTCTTTAAGTCACACCAGTGAACTGGTGGAAGTCACTTCAGTCTCTGAATTCAGAGACTGAAGTGGTGATCTCACTTTTAACAGCAGTAGCTTCATTCTGCTGCTGTAGAATGAGTATTTTCTTCCTTTGGACTAATTCATTCCAAACTGAGAGATTGCTTGGGACCTGAAAAAACAGGAAAGCTTTTTAGTCTTCAATATTATGAAAAAAACAGGAAAATGAAGGTGAAGATGACAGTTAGATGCAGAACACAATATTTTAAATTTCTCATGTTGACCTGGTTGACATGGTCAATTTAAATTTGTTGTTGTTTAAATTCATTAACTATTTTAGTTAAACAATTTTGAACAAAAACAAACCTGATTTTTAAAAACTTGAATGTTTAACTAAATTCAAAAATTCATGTGCTTGTTTTGTTAAATATTGTTTGCTGTTGAAGAAAAAAATCCAGAATTCATAATTGTTTTAATTAACTAAAACAATTTTAAATGTCTGTCTGATGTTCTCCTCCTAATGCAACATGGCAAGAAAAATCCTCCAATATGATTAACCTTTTGCATTGGAGACAGTTCACCTCCCAATTACTTCATAAATATCTGCTTTAATTACCTTTGGTAAATGAAATAGCCAATCATTCATTCATTTTCTGATATACAGTAAACCCTCGATTTAACGGACTTCGGATGCAAGGGACAAAATTTCTGAGCAAGTCTGATGTATTCCTGATCCATTTCTGGCGGGCTGGCTGACAGCTCCCGGCTACCGCCGGGTCCCGGCAGCGGGCGGTCTGCAGAACTGCCGCTCCGACCCTGTGGCAGGAGGGCTGCTGCTCCGACAGCTCTTTTTTTATTATTATTATTAAATAACGGACTTTTTGATTTAATGGACACCCCCTCGCCCGAATTAGTCCGTTAAATGGAGGTTTTACTGTACCTGTAAAACTAATCTGTCTTTTTTCAAAATAAATCACTTTAAAAATGTATAGTGTGTACTTCTAAAAATTAAACCTACATCTGTGTTGTGAAAAATATGTATTAAGGTTATAACAACCAAAGAATGCACTTGTGTAGAAATCCATGATTCCATCGAATCGTCTTGACTAATGATTTAAATCAATTTGATTTTAAATCAAATCCACCCTGGTTTTCAATAAGGAGGATGATGTAGAACATGGAGACAAAGGCAGGAAGGTGAATGGTAAAGTGTACGATAATTAGGAATTACCACATCTAAGGTGGATGCAAAACTCAGCGCTCAATATACTCAAATCAGGGGAACCTGAGAATCTCCATCCAGTTTTTTAAAAACTGTCTAGTTTGGTTTGGTATTACATGACTGGAGAATAGAGCATCAAGTATTGCACATTTGCTATCTGAATGTAATCAAGCATTATAATAAAACATCAGTTGTTAAAGGGTAATTAAAACAGACAGTTATGGGATCTTTCTATATTTTGATGTATAGTTTTTCAACAATACCACCTTGGTCTCTGGCATCTTAAAGGTGTTTTGGATCAATCTATTAGAATTATTTCCATCAGTAATTTAATTCAGTAGGAAAGAATTACTACTTCTCATTCCAATTCTGATTTTAAAACCTCAATTGTATGATTTCTCTACTGTGCTGTCTTTAAAAGCATTTTGTTTTGTAATTAGACTTTGAATTATCCACTGCTTTCTTTTCCTCCTCCCTAACAGATTATCCAGTATTTCATGTAGCATTTTAAACATAATCTTTCAAAAGATGAGCCTGGGAGCTTAAATTAATAACTTTGCCAGACACTAAAAATCATGTACAGTATAGACACTGGATTTATGGCTTTTTACAAAAATCTGTAACCCACTGATAACCCTCCTTTTTCCTTTCCTCCCTGTGACTAGCGGGGTTTTTAATTGCCAAATTCACCCTGAATGTTCCCTTGTAGTATGTGTCAGCTACTTCCATGGTGGAACAGATTGTTTAGAGTATTTAGCAGTGATACTCCTGAGTACCTTTCCTGGACCTGAAGAGCTCTGTGTAAGCTTGAAAGCTTGTCTCTCACCAACAGAAGTTGGTCCAATAAGAACCCCTCCCATATTCTCACCTAATATCCTGGGACCAACGTGGCTATAACACTGAAAACAACATTTATGTCAAGTGATCATATCAACTTGCCTTTCTTGATTTTACACCTTTCCCTATTTGATTCTTTGAATGGATAGTTGGGGTAAAAATAGCAACCATATAGATAGATAGATAAAAACTAGGAATTTACTCCACCAAAGAACATAAGCTGTATTGAGGATCATAAAACTAATTTCTTCCTTCCTCCCAGGCCTCTTGATGTGTTTGGAAGAAATAAGTAAGATGGAGTGACTATTTTCTACTTCAGTACAGGAAATAACCACTTATGCAGTAGATGAGATTATATTACAAAATATATTTCAGTTTTCTCATTTTTTGCCTTTTTTCTTTATAGGTGATTGGTCTGTTGGATGTGTTCACACCTGCTAAATCACTGGAAGAATTCAATGATGTGTAGGTAACATCTTTGAAAACTGCAGCCCAAACATATGATTATAGAAACATGGGGTTGGAATGAACCTTGAAGTCTAATCCAGCCCCTCAACTGACAAGTTTGTCCAACCCGTTTTTTAAAAAAACCTCCAATGATGGGGATTCCACAGAAAACTTTTCCTAATATCTAACCAAAATCTCCTTTGCTTCAGAGTAAGCCCTTTACTACTTGTCCTACCTTCAGTGGACATAGAGAACAATTGATCACTGCTCTCTTTATACCAGCCCATAAGATATTGAAAGACTGTAGCATCTTCCCCATCTCTTTTCTCTCTGCTCTTTTTCCCCTCCTCCCTCCCCTCTCCCCTGTAAATCCACAAACTATCTTAGTGCTAGCCACCCTTGGTACATGGCTTAAATTTTGAAGCATTGAGGATTATTGTTAAACTTTGTTTTTTAGAATCAGTCTTTCCTGTCTCTAATTTATCTAACATCTCATTCTTCCTCCTGCCAGTGTAGAATTGTTCCCTATAGTGCTTTTTCTAGCACCTTGTCTAGTCTAGCTTTAAACCTCTGAAGTGATGGGACTTCTACTACATCCCATGTGAGATTATTTCAAGGCCTCATCATTCTTGTCTAGAAACTCTCACTTCCAATATCTCCTCGTTATGCCATAAACAACTCCTTCCCTGTTTTTATATTTACACCCTTCAAATACTAGTCAATGTCCTTTGTGTTCCTCCCATCACTGTTGAGCCATATATAGTTAGGCTGGGATTTTCAAAGCCCACCCAGTTCCCTTTAGTGCCTTTCAAGGATCCTCATTTTAGCTCCATTAGTCTAGTCTTGTGATGTAAAATAATCACCCTTTTTAAATGACAAAGCAGGAAAGGGGCAGTGCATTCATAAGTTCTTTGAAGCCATAGTATATATAGTGGGGTGTCCTGGTCAGCTCTCTTGTGCTACTCAGGCAATGCAGTCGGTACCTGCCCTGGTGGGCATGAGTGCTTTGGAAGAGATTGACTGGGTTGGGAAATTAGCATTTATCTCCTCTGGAAGGGGCCACCTGTGCCAAGCCATTCATAAATTTTGAAAAGATATGATGCAGTAGATATCTGTCTTTATGTTGGTGTAAACTTTAAAGATAAAATCAATTAACTGAGAAAGTGAGTTTGTGCCTATAGCTTGAAATTGACCTGGAAAGTGTGAAACCAGGCTTTTGGTTACTTTAGTGACTCCAAAACTGCTATATTTTATCACCAAATTCCAGCCCCTTATGGAACAGGTTTATTTTTCTGGAATAGTGATGTGCCTGGGAATGGCTTGTAGCAGGATACAGCTGTGAGCTGCTGCAATCAGTTGACAGGGCATTGTCATGAGCTGTATAGTCTGGTTTTTTTTGTTTTGTTTTGTTTTTCCTGACAGATGAATGGTGAGGCGGGGGGGGGGGGGGGGAAGAGAGAAGGGATATCTAGACCTGCAAGTTTGGCTCCCACACAAGTGTGATTCTGCAGCAGAAAGGACAAGAGAGCATATGTTCTGTAATGCAAACCTAGGACACTACACTAACTGTTATAAGCCTAATGTGGATGCTCTGACAAGTCTGCTTTCAGCTAGTCCATTGGCATATAAGGATGCTGGTCTCTGGGGACTGACCTCTTTGCTGGCTTGCAGATAGTAGCATTTGTCAAATGGGGTATTTGTATTTTCTTCAAAGGCATATCTGAAAACAGATCTCTACTGTGGAGCCTGTGCTCCATTAACATGTCTTGCAGGATTCTCCTAGGTAAAATCCATTATAAGACAATACTTGGTTGGTTCATTCCTGTTCCTGCTAAACAGTACAGGATCTCTTGTTTCCAGCCATGAGTCCCTTGCATTACTATGCATTAGCTAAATGGAGCTGCAATAGCTCTTTTGTTTTTCAGTTACTACTTGTTTATCTCTTTTGGCTCCATAAAACTAAGCCTAGCACCTTCAGCTTTCTTTAAATAAAATAGAATTTGATCGTTGTGCCTCTTCTCAGTCATCCGGTCTTACCACTTTTCTTTGCCCTCACCCCCACATCAAAAAAAGAGCCCTTGGGCTTGCTCGGTGGCCAGCAATAGTGCCATTTTCCATGTTTAGGGAAGAATCACAGCTGTCATCTGAATTAAGGTGGTTTTTATAAAGCAATGGGATAGAAATGGATAAGAGCAATGTAAGAGCTAGGTGTAACTTGTGATTCAGGGTGCTGTGCTAATGCCAGTGTCCCAGGCCCTGATGCAATGACACAATATTCTTTGCTTGCCACATAGAATCTAGGGGATGTTATAGTAACAAGAAATCCCTGTTATGTGGATGCTGCATAATGAGCCTGAAGACATTTCTGATATACTGCAGATCTCCATAGGAATTGAATTAAAAGCTACACATTATCACCCCTGAGAGTCCAAGATTGCTAAGGGATACTTCAGCTGGACCAGGGGTCAGCGACCTTTCAAAATGGTGTGCGGCATTTTAATTTATTCACTCTAATTTAAGGTTTCACGTGCCAGTAATGCATGTTAATGTTTTTAGACTCTCTCTTTCTGTAAGTCTCTAATGTATAACTAAACTATTGTATGTAAAGTAAATAAGGTTTTTAAAATATTTAAGAAACTTGATTTAAAATTAAATTAAAATGCAGAGCCCCCAATCAGTGGCCAGGACAGAGGCAGTGCGTGCCACTGAAAATCCACTCGCGTGCCGCCTTTGGCACCCATGCCATAGGTTGTCTAGCTCAAGGGTAGGCAATCAGGGATTTCTGAGTTAAGACCAGTGGAATGCTTCAACTTAAGTTTCAGTTGCCCATCAGCTCATACCAGACTGGCAGTATTTCTCAAACACTAGTTTCTGATTTGGCAGAATACAAATGCATTGTGCAAAAGTGAATTATGGTAACAAGGAAAACTGCCCATGGTTTGCCCATGATTTTAAATGCGGGTTTGCCTACAGTGGGGAAGGATTTCCAACGTGAAGACCCTGGCTTGCATAAACATGTACAAAACCTGACCTATAGAAGACTGTTCTCCAATTTTTAGATTCTCTTCCACAGATTTTTTTTCTTCTGATAAGCCAATTTAAAGTTCTTGGGTAAAATTTACAAAAGTGACTAGGAGCTTTGGAACTGAAATGCCAAAGACATCTAAAAGTGGGATTTAAAGTCTCTTAAATGTTACTTCTGATGTTTCTAAGGGCATGGTTACACTGGCACTTTACAGTGCTATAATGCCTCCAGGAGCACTATAACTCACTACCCATCCACACTGACAAGGCATGTATTGTGGCATTAAACCCACAGTTGTACCACTTCTGGTAATCCTCCCTGAGGATTAACAGCTAGTGCCTATTCACTGGCACGTATTATCTCAAGTGTGAATGGGTATTAAGATTACAATGCTATACATGATCTCTGGAGATACCCCAAGCCATTTAAGGCAGTTGATGTCTCTTCCCTTTGTTTTGAACTTGGGTGGAGGAATGTGGAAGTAAGTTTTCAGAGTTTCTCTTAACTCGGCAAATAAGCCATGCAAATGTTTACAGAGGGAGCTGTGACTGAAATTCAGAGCCTGCTAGTTTTCTCTAAGGCAATGGTTGCGCTTACAGGATTATAGCGCTCTTGGTTATAGCTGTACCCGTATACAGCAATAGGTATAGCACTATAGCATGTCCTGGCATGGCCACATTTGTGGCACTTAGTGGCACAGGGAGGGGTGCATTATGGGCAGCCATCACAGCATTCAGCTGGGTGCAATGTGCTTTCCAAACGAGGGGGGTGATGGGAAATGTGTAGTGTGTATGCAGAGGGAGAGCAAGGGGATTTTTCTATAGGCTGAAAGTCTTGTCAGTGGTTTCCTTTGAAATTAGAGCCTGCTTTAATAGTTTGTCACACAGCTCCCTTTGTAAACATTTGCAGTGCTTACCTGCTGAGTTGAGAGAGACTCTGAAAAGGTACTTCTGCATTCCTCCTGCTGTGTTCAAAACAAAGCGAAGAGATGTCAGTTGCCTTAAATGGCTCGGAGGTGTGTCAGAGATCACTTACAGCATAAGGACTGTTTACACTTGCCATAACATGCTACAGGGAATACACAATAGCTGTTATTCCTTAAGGAAGAAAGAATTACTAGGAGCAGTATAACTATGGGTTTATAGCACAATACATGCCTTGCCAGTGTGGACGGGTAGAGAGTTAAGCGCTCCTGGAGGCATTAAAGCGCTATAAAGTGCCAGTGTAACCAAGGCCCAAGTGAAACTCACTGACAGCCAGCTCTGCATGAAGTTCTCTCCCTCCGCATACACACGTTCCCCTTCACCCCCCTCGTTTGAAAAGCACATTGCACCCAGCTGAATGCTGGGATACCTGCCCTAATGTGCTGCTCCTAATGCCACCTGAAGTGTCACACATGTGGCCATGCTATAGGGCTGGTGGGTCTAAGTGTGGACAAACTCCATCACAATACCTATTGCTGTATACGGGGACAGCTATAACCAAAAGCACTATAATCCTGTAAGTGTAACATGCCCTAAGGTGCTCTTGATGCCCATAATAAAAACACTGCCTTCAGGGTAGAAGTCTATGCATTTATGCGTGGCTGCTAATTATCTTAGGCTCCTCCACCTTGGGTTTCAGAGCCTGGGCTCTAGCCTGAACAGGAATGTCTGCACTGCTATTTTTGGCCCCATAACTTGATCACAAGTCTGTTGACCTGGGCTCTGAGACTCACTGCTGTAGGTTGTGGAGTGGTTTTATTTTTGCATTGTAGACCTACCCATAGACTTCTGACAGAGGGGAGATCTCCAAGTTTTAGGTATTACATTAAGCTCCTCGTTATAAAGTAATTGTCCCTTGCAATCCTTAGCACTGCAAGCAAAATCTTGCAGTGCTAAGCATTCAGCAAAATCTTGCAGTGCTAAGCATTCAGAATTCAATGATTCTGACAAAACCCTTGCTTCTGACTTTGGTAAAGGACCTTTCCTACCAGAGGGAATAGGGGAGAATAAACAGGAATGACTTCTGCTCCATATACTGCTTCATGGCAAAATATTGTTTGAGTTTGTGGCAGCAATGTCTATTAGGAGAAGCACTACAGAATCAGCAGAGTCCAGAGTATCTTGAAGTACTGTGGGAACCAGCAGAGGAGTGCTTCCACAATTATAAATTAAATTGAAACTTTAAAAAAAGTCAACATGTTAATGTTTTTTCATAAAATTAAGTGTTTAAAAAAATCTAGCTGAACTTCTGCAGTTAGGTGGTTCTAGCTTCCTAATGTACAACTACATTGCAAATGGTTTTCACAATCTGCTCTTTCTCTTGGATGTACTGAATCATGTCTTTGGGTACCTTTAGAAGGTATAGAAATGATCCTCTTTCCAAGACAATTCTACCTGTTTGCACTAATGAAAGAGGACCAACTCAGCCTGGAAAATATAGTGAGAATTTGCAAGGACACAGCTTCTAGTTTTGCTAGAATTGATCATTAATCTGTACAATGCTAAAATAAAAATTGACTACATTTCCTACTGAGAAGAGCAAAAATAGAAAGTGTTGGGGTTTTTGTGGATTTATATTTGATGGCCAGCTACCTATTGTATCTTTGGAATACCATTACTAAGAAGCATTTATTGTTGAAAATAACTAGCAATAATTAGAGTAAAATCCTTATGCAGGAAATTGGTGTTTAAACTTCAGTTTATTGGCATTTTAATCTTTGTAGTTAAAGGTGGGAAAAAAATGCAGACTCTGGACCATGAACACCTTTATTATGGTGTCATAACTGAGGAAATCCTTGTCCAATCATTTTACATCTGGTAGAACCACATCTGTGTTAATTTTGCTGAAATAGCTTTATCAGCAACTCCTAGTGTAGACTAGAATCAGAAAGGTTGCTGTGTTAGTCTGCAATAGCAGAGGTAACAGAGTCCTGTGGCACCTTAAAGACTAACTATAAAGTATTGAAGCATAACCTTTCGTGGGCTAATACCCACTTTGTCGGATGCAAGCAGTGGAAGTGTCCAGGGGCAGGTATAGATAAGTAGGCAAGAACCAGGTAGGAGGTAACAAGGTTAGTCCAATCAGGCTGAACCAGCTTGTTATCTCAAATCAGGGAGGGTGAGTTATTCTTCTAGCAGCTGAATTGGAGGTGTGAACTCTAGAGAGGAGAAGCTGTTTTTGTAATTAGCAAGCCATTCAAGATCCTTGAGGCCTTGGGAGGAAGGCCAGTCCTGGTACACAGACAACCCGCCAACCTTAAGCATATTCTCACCCGCAACAGCACACCGCACCATAATAACTCCAACTCAGGAACCAATCCATGCAACAAACCTCGATGCCAACTCTGCCCACATCTACACCAGCAACACCATCACAGGACCTAACCAGATCAGGCACACCATCACTGGTTCATTCACCTGCACATCTACCAATGTCATATATGCCACCAATGTCCCTCTACTACCGTGTTTCCCCGAAAATAAGACAGTGTCTTATATTAATTTTTGCTCCCAAAATTACATTACATTATATTACAGCGAGAGGCAAAACTGGAAGTACGTCTTATTTTCGGGGGATGTCTTACTTTCGGGGAAACAGGGTATGTACATCGGCCAAACTGGACAGTCCCTATGAAAAAGGATAAATGGACACAAATCAGATATCCGGAATGGCAATATACAAAAACCTGTAGGAGAACACTTCAACCTGCCTGGACACACACTTACAGATTTAAGTCACCATACTGCAGCAAAAAACTTCAAGACCAGACTGTAAAGAGAAACTGCAGAGCTGCAATTCATTTGCAAATTTGACACAATCAATCTGGGATTGAACAAGGATCTTGAATGGCGTGCTAATTACAAAAACAGCTTCTCTTCTCTGAGTTCACACCTCCAATTCAGCTACTATAAGAATACCTCACCCTCCCTGATTTGAGATAACAAGCTGGTTCAGCCTGATTGGACTAACCTTGTTACCTCCTACCTGGTTCTTGCCTACTTATCTATACCTGCCCCTGGACACTTCCACTGCTTGCATCTGACGAAGTGGGTATTAGCCCACGAAAGCTTATGCTTCAATACTTTATAGTTAGTCTTTAAGGTGCCACAGGACTCTGTTACCTAGTGTAGACTGTGTAGTTTATTTTGCTCACTGAACATATAGGATTGAAGTAATCCAGGACTTTACAAACCAATATTTTTGCTTCTTTGTATGGATGTGTAGTTTGGAAAGCAGTGGCCACCTCAGATCCCAAAGAGAACTGGCATTCAATTTCATGCTTCAGGGCATAAGCTAACATTGCCACCGGGGTCAGGAAGGAGTTTCTTGCCCCACCCACTATTCCATCCCATAGAACATTGTTCAGCATAGCTATTCTGCTTTCCTGTGAAACATTGGTATGGCCACTGACCTGGAGTGGCAAATGTCCCAGTATGTTCCCAATGCCATGCAAATGAAGAAAATCGCTCTGCTACTTGAGATATTTCTTAGTTGAGGAAAGGTTATGGAAAGAAAAGGAGTCTTAAATGGAGCTGCCTTTTAGTCACCTGTATTGAACAAGAAAACACTTTGTTTAGGAATGTATGAGGAACAGAAAGGATGGCTCCATAGTTGTCAATTATTCTAATATCCCATTCTGTATGAAGCAAAACATCATTTAAGCCCTGTGGGAGTGCTCATTTGCCTAGTAATTCTTTCATGAGAGAAAAAGGTATTTCCTAGTGGCTCTCCCTGTCCTACCTTTCCTTTTGTTTCTAGGTACCTGGTGACCCACCTCATGGGGGCTGATCTGAACAACATTGTGAAATGTCAGAAGCTCACAGATGACCATGTACAGTTTCTTATATACCAAATTCTTCGGGGTCTGAAGGTACTTGCACCAGTCCTATCAAAATACTGAACACTCTCTCAGCTTAAGGAGATGGAAATTCCTAAAGTATACAATCCCCCTTAAAGAGATTAACATGAATGGATTGTGGAGTTGATTCATTGTCTCAGTTGTATCATTCTAGAGTAACCTTCTGTTGCCCTTTCTCCTGTCAACCTAATGATTCAGTTTTGTGATCAAGAAACTTGCAATGTGGATACATTCTCACATTGTGCATAGCGATGGGCTGGGTCTGGAAGGTTTTGAATGAGCTGTTCCGTGTACTATCCTAGTGGATCTTTTATCCCTGCTATTTATATCATTCTAGTTTCATTATTGGTAAGGGTGAATTCTTCAGTGTTTAGAAGGAGACAGACTAAGTATGAAACACCTTTGTGCATATGACCCATGGAAGTCCTATGCATCATTATTTAAGTCCCAATTCATTCCTGCTGCTAATGAATTTGGGAGGGGAATTGTATGCTCTAGTAGTAAGGACATGGGAGGATGTTTACTCATACTAATCTGTAAAATGTCACTTGTGTTACAGTACATCCATTCAGCTGACATAATACACAGAGTAAGTATTGGTACTAGGATAACTTCGTTTAAAATGTACTGAAATGAATGTTTAAAAGGTGTGACATTGAATTGCTTCATCACAGCAGCTGTAGAATTGGGATGAAAGCTGCTTGAGAATATTGCCAGGAGTGGTCTAGGAGTGGGGAAAATGTTAAGATTCCTGGGTTCTGTTCCTTGCTGGATCTTTGGGTGAATTGCATTACTCCTCCATTACCTTAATAGAGGAATTGAGGCTTAATTAGCCTTTAATGAGAGAATCTTGAAAAAACTAACTGCTGCTTATACAGAAGACCTATGAGAACAGCAGCAAACTCCATTAAAAATTGGCTCTAGAGTGAGACCCTGCCCCCATAAAAATATTTGTTAATGCCAAATGCAGTCAAGGCATAGCTGCAGCTAATAGGTTATTATGCAAGACTGATGCTAATATTGTTTCCTTCCTTTTAGGACTTAAAACCTAGTAACCTAGCTGTAAATGAAGACTGTGAGCTGAAGGTAATCTGATGATGATATGCACTTAGTTTCACTTGTGGTTTGCGTAGTTATGATGGACATTGAAGATGCAGAACTTAAGCATCAGCTTCTTAATAGCTCGACTTAAAATGCCTGGAATACTTTAGTCCTCACCTGTTTTCGAAGGGCTGAAAGGAGGTTTGTGCTAAACTACAATTTAACTTTTTACATGTGTGAATTTAGTGTTCTGAAAGTAAAAGCTAACTTCTCTGGCTTGGAATTGAGCACCATACAGTTAGAGGCAAGTTATGCACACACACAACTCCTGCCTCAGTGCTGATACTAGAGGCCTAGTCTCTTTTGTCTAGTGCCTTAATTTTTGTTCCATAATCTGTTTGCATCATTCCATCCAGTTTGTTCTCCACCCAGTCTCAAAACTGCCTGACCATTTGTTCTAAAGAGTTTGGGTTTTGTTTGCACATTGCAACAATGTGCAACTTTCTTTTTTGTCCTGCAGATTCTGGATTTTGGTTTGGCCCGGCACACGGATGATGAGATGACTGGGTATGTGGCCACCAGGTGGTACAGGGCTCCTGAGATCATGCTGAACTGGATGCATTACAACCAGACAGGTACATTAGCAGAGGGGTGTTCTCACATTTTTATAGTGTAGCTCTCATCTTGATAAGGATTGTTTTATGGACACTACCCTGCCCTTCCATTTGTAAGTGTGCAACTGGAGCAACTATAGCAACTGTACTTGAGTAAAGCTGAACGGAGGCAGCTTTGTGTGGCCAGCCCAGCTGTCCATGGACCACAGGATTTCATTTAAATTCACTTACCATTCTTGAGATTATAATGAGCAAAGTATCAGTCCTCATAGATATTCCTCTCATTTTGCCAGGTCACGACTTCCTATATGGATAGCTAGTACAAATGTGCTCCTTTGACTTCATACCTCTTGTTTCTTTTTCTGTTCTCCTGTCCCCCTCTCCTCTTTACTTGTGTGTACATCTCCCTGGATGTTTTTGTGGCCTTCCTTTTCCATCTGTTTCCATTTGGGTAAGACCAGGCCCTCTTGCAGCTGTGCAAATCCATCCCACAGGCTGACATCCGCCAGCCTTGAGCAGGCTTTTCCCTCTTCCTCTGTGGACTTTGATGCCTGAGGGGAATTATGCCAAACTGGAGAACTTTCATCTAATTTGGTACTAGGTTTGCTTTGTCAAGTATCAGTGGAGGGTCACAGCACATTGTTGGCTGGCTTGGGATGTGGTATAAGTTGTATTTAATGCCAAAGCGTGGAGTTATTTCTACTTATTGATGCGGGTAATTCTGAGATTTTATTTTTCCTATACTACATTTATCTTTTTGTTTTTGTTCAGTTGATATTTGGTCAGTGGGGTGCATTATGGCTGAGCTGTTGACTGGAAGAACGTTGTTTCCTGGTACAGACCGTATCCTTTTGAAAACGTAACTTTTCTCTTTCGAAAAAGTAAATTAGAGCTCTTCACTTTCACAATTTCACAAGGAAATAACCTTTCCAGGGATGGCTTCCTGTGCTCCAGATATAGCAAGGTGTGTTCCACAAAAGGAGGCAGAACTCCTCCTCTTCACTGATACCTGCCATTACTAGAACTATCTTGTTAATTGCTGGGAGTTCGTCATCTTGTCAGTCTGGTTAAAATATTGGGTTTGTTCAGTGGCACAATATGCCCCATATCCTAACTGGATCCTTCTTATGCTTATTGCAGGTTCCTTACAAGTATAAAATATCCCTTATTTCTCAGTAATGTGGCCTTCCCTGTGTGTTGAAACAGGGTGCTAGTAAAGCAGCGATTCTCCTTCTTTAGGTCAGGGGTCCCTTGCCAATTTGTTCCAAATATCCAGCTTCCTTGTCCGATGCTTATTTAATTTTTAATCAAATGGGTTCCACTCCCACTTTCAGTGTGTGCTGGGGCAGATGTGAGGGCTCAGGCTCTGGTAAGACTTGTTTCAGAATTGTTTTGATAACACTAAAATGATCTGGGTGAGTTTTGGCAAATCTGCGAGAGGGTAATTTGATCCTAGAAGCTCTGTCGATCGCAATCAGTGGCAGCCATACTGCACTGCCAGAAAGGCAGACTCCCTGCCTACCCTGGCTCCACACCACTCCCGGAAGCAACCAGCACAGCCACAGGGCTGGGGTCTCCCTCCACGTGCTGTTCCTGCCTGAAAGCACCACCCCCACAGCTCACATTGGCTGGGAGAGCTGCAGGGGTGGTGCGTGCGGAGTGGGGCAGCATGCAGAACCATCTGCCTGCTGCAGGGGCAAGTTGACCCCTTCTGGGAGTAGTATGGGGCCAGGTTATGCCTGCTGTCAACTGGGTGCCTCCAGAGGTAAGTGCTGCCCAGCAGGAGGCCACACCCCAACCTCTTCCCTGAGCCCCCTCCTGGAGCCTGCACCCAAAGCCCCATCCCTGATTCCCTCCTGCACCCCAACACTCTGCCCCAGCCTGGAGCCCACTCCTGCATCCAACTTCCTCCCAGATCCTGTACCCCCTCCTGCATAGGTGCCAACTTCTCCTGGTGCCAATGGGTGCTCGTGCTCCTCTACCCCTGCCATGCCTCCTCCCGCCCCCATTCCCACTCCTCCTCCCCCCCCCCCCCCCCATGATTTGTTGTGCCATGAAACAGCTGTTGTGTGGCAGCAAGCCTGGGAGGAGAAGGGATGCAGTGCATTCAGGGGAGGAGGCAGAGGTGAGCTGGGGGGGAGGGAGAAGAGAGCTTGGCTGCTGGTGAGTACAGAGCATCCACCAATCTCTTCCCCCCCCCCCCCCCAGTTGGCGCTTCAGCCCCAGAGTACCCAGCACATATGTCCTCCTGCACTCCAACCCGCTGCCCCAGGCTCAGCCTAAAGGCCCCTTGCACACTGCAAATCCCCCAGCCCAAAGCCTGCACCCCTTCCTGAATGCCAATCCCCGCCCAGTGAAAGTGAGTGAGGCTGGATGACAGCAAGCAATTGGGGAGAGGGGAACCTCTGTGCTTTGGGGAAGGGGTGGGGTAGATCCTGGGTCATCCTTAGATTCAAAAAGTGATCTTTAGCATAAAAAGGTTGGAGACCATTGATTAGGAATGTCTGCCCCAATGAACTTGAACAAAAAACAAAACAAAACCTATTTGGAACAAAATTGGTGTAATTCAACCATTAAACTAGGGATAAAAATCATCCCTGGCAGAGATGATTGAGTAACATCTAAATATAGGGATGAATTTTGCCAGAGATGAACTATCTTTCACCAAAACTACCCCTACACCACACACTTGATGGTATTGTCTGCATAAGCACTAACATATTGTCATTGTTTTCTATTAAGTTGTAAGTTAACATATTAAACATTAATAGGTTTGTCTTGGAAAGCAGTTCCATAGGTCTTAAAGACCAAAACCCAATGCTTTTTTCCTTGTTGTATGTTTTCTTTCTCCTTCAGTCCATCTTACTATTCCATCCTGCTTCCTCTCCTTGTTTTGCGTTATCTGCTTCCTTTCCTTCCCTACTGTGCTTTCACTCATTCCTCTAAATTGCTAAATAACTTGATGTTGAATGACATCAAATCTCCTCTCCCTCTCCCCAGTTCCATTTGGGATACCTGAATCCCAGTTCTGCTTTCCTCCTCCTTGTCTGGGGTCTAGAAGAGAGAAAGACAAACTAGTGTCTCCCTGTTTTAACTACCTAATTGCTGGCAACCAATTTATCAGGTGGTCTGGCTTGGACACTTGGCTTTTTGCTGCAGAAAAAGAAACCAGAATAGCTGCATCAGCAAAAATATTACTGCTGTTGACATCTGATCCTGGACCCTGAATTCCTAATGTAAACAGGAGAATACAGATTCAGTCTCTAAGAAAGGTTGCTTAAACTTAAGGTGCTTCAGATGTCTCTTCTGCCAGCTACGAAGACGTGCAATAAGTCTCAAATATGATTTGCAACATAAGTGTGGCCTAGTGGATGGAACACTGGACTGAAACTCAGGGGAACTGGAGCTGCCACTGGCCTTCTGGGTAACCTTAGACAAGTAACTTCAGCTCTGTCTCATTTTCCCCCTCTGTAAACTGGGGATGTTACTTCCTTTATAAAGTGCTTTGAAATCTACTGGTGAAAAGTGCTGTATAAGAATTAGATGTTCTGTTAAATGCCAGGAAATACTTCTGTGTACTTTACTGCACTGAGCAAAATAGATAAAACTGTTATCCAAGTCTGAGACACTTTCCTTGGACTTTTTAAAATGTGCATTATAGGCGTATAACTACTGTGCAAAATCCAGTTTGATTTTTAGGAAATCTTGTTCTTTTCCTGTGTCATACTAAGGTGCTTTACTAGTTTATACATTTCCTGCAGTTACTTGCAATTCTGTGTCTTGAACGCTTGCATTCTTTTACACATTGATAATCCATCACATCATGATGCTTTTCTCCTAATCAGTGCCTGATGTTATATAAAGGTATTGAGGTCCTCTTCCTCCCTCCCCCCCTCCCCCCATGTAGAAAGCCTTTAGTAGCTCTTTGAGCATTGCCTGCATGGATCCCCACCTTAAGTGACATGCATATCCTAGGCACATGAGGTTAGCACGTTTTGGAAAATGGTATCGGTTGGGAATGTGTGTACCTTTACACCCCATGCCAAAGACGTAAAAAGGGTCTAAAACCCTCCGGAACCTTCACTCTGTCTTGCCTAGCCAGCAACAAGGAACTAAAGGTAGTGACACACCCAGATTTTCTGCATTTAAGATGAGTACCCTGAGCTCCCAACATCTTCAGCATTGGGGGTTTATTATTCAAGTGATTAACCATAGTTTCTGTAATTACATGTACAGTGGGAACATGAAGTCTCTAAGGTGTTATCTTCATCTTGGTTACCGCTGAGATGAAACTCAGATCAACTATGAAGTTCTAAAGTTAGTGAAATCTTTTTTTGTTGAGGGAAGACTGGTAGGGAAATCAACAGATCCAGAAAATTTGGAGGTGATGGGAATAAGGACTGTAGTTGACAGAACCTTAATTTCTGATTGCCACATACAATCAGATTAATCATTCACTGTCCTCTTGAAATTCCATCATCTTCAGAAAATGAATCCGTGATTTCAGCTATTTGTAATCTTTCCTTATGTTTAATACTAATATTTGCGCAAAACATTTTTATCAATGCTTTTTCAATATGACTGGTCCACACAAATGAGGAAGCTGATTTGCTGTTTTCCCTGTACAAAGTACTGTTGTGCAACAGAGGGGGAAAAAAAATTTCACTGTTGGCAATCTTGGACATTCATTACAATATAGACAATTATATTTCTGACAAATTGACTGTACCCTCAAAATTCTCTGTATATTTGTCCAAGTACATACTGTTCTACAGAAGTTTCATATTGAAAACGAACCATTTGGAAATTACATGGTCTCTTGGTACACTTTGCTATGCTTGTCTAGCCTCTCAAGTATTCTTTGGACATGCTTTGCGTGGATAAGCTCCTGTAATCTTGCAGTGTCTGCCGCTGATGGTGATGGAAGATTGATTGTTTTCTGCATTTCAGGATCATTGGGACTTGAGTCCTCGGAGAGCCTGTGGTGATCCCTTTTGAGGTTTGCATGCTCTGCTTTCCCTTTCTATACCTTTCTTGTGAATTTTTTTGTTTTCCTTTTGCTTTGTGTTTACTAACTTTGTGAGTTCACTTCGCTCTGGTACCACTTGCCCCATTAGTTAAAGCTATGCTCGTAACTCAGTGGGATGCGGATGGAAGGCCTAAACAAGATAGAGTAGTTAACATGTTTGCATGATGTGATGTCCACTCAGCACATTAGTTTTGCTTTTGGAAGCTACCAAAGTACTAAGTGTGTAATACACTTCAGAAGTTTTTAGTAACTTCTAATACCGTGCTGTTTCCTGAGAATAGGGTTGACATGGCAGACAGCACACTATGTTCAATACTATCATCTGCACACCTGTGTTCACACACCAGATCAAAGCCAGCACTGAGTTTGTGAATGGGTGACTCAGTTAAGGAGTTCAGACCCTAGCAGTTTTATTTTTGATCTTTTCTTTATCAGTCTTATTTTTAAATCTTCATTTAGACAAAATAGTAAATATTTTTCTTATCAAATTATACACTGGATCTAATTTTAATAAAATAGATCAAATCCATTTTGTAAGTGCCAAATATTTGCATTTTTAAAGTGTAACTACCAAAATAAAAATATGCTTCGGACTTTCACTTTAGTTCAGTTTTCACACTTATAAATCAAGCCCTTTTAATAGCCTAAAATAACACTGGACAAATTCAACATTAATATTGCACATTTCTATCAAGGTTTTGATGCCAAATGACTTGGCATTATCTAGATTAGGGATAACTGCAGGTGTATCCACACAGGTGTTTACACACTAATGTAGACTTCCCTAAATGGATATGGTCCTGCATTTGTAAATTATACATGGGTATCTGATTGCAAGAAAAGAACACAGGCTCTAGTCATTTAGGACAAAAAGTGAAAATCTTTGTCAGTTAAAACTTTAGGGAATATTTAGATCTTTCAGAATACTTTTGACATTTTGAACTTACTCAAGACATCCAGGGCCTTACTGTTAATAAAATGTCATGGAGTCTTTAATGATCACAAGTGGTCATGGCCCCTGTTTTGTCCTTAGTGATTAGCTATAATACAGGAGGGTCCAATGATCCCGTTAGGTATTCTGTTTAATGAATCTACATGCAAAGAAACTATTTCTTAATATGCATAAACATACACACTTCATTCTGGCTCTATTTCAACTTCAGTACCATGATGTCTCCTTTTGGGTAACGCGTTTTAAATAGCAGCCTAAATCCATAATTCTGATAGGTTTAAGCTTGATTTTGAAACGCACTTAAAAAGGAATTTCAATTTAAAAAATAAACCAAAGAATATCAAACTCCAAATAAAGGCGCACAGGCAATTTTTAGCTTGCACAAATGTTTTTCTTGCAAAAGAGCATGAGTGAAGGGTAAATGGCCCTGAAGAAAGCCAAATTAAGACAGCCATTTAAATATAGCTGATTGTATTAACTATAGGAGTCTTCTGCTAATTGTGACCAAAATCTCTAATTCCGTTAAGTGTTGATGCCTAAGAGTTTGCAATTCAGTGATTACAGTAAATCTGTCTAGGTACATGTATGTGATCATTAGCTGTAATGTTTGAATGCCTGTTTCGAGTCAAACTTGACTGAACTTTTTGAAAGTAAAAAAACATTAGCTCATCTGTTAAAGTATATTAGCATAGATTTTTTTAATCCATTTTAGATGAATTTATTGTAGACCAAGCTTTAGTCAAAGTATGGCTTTATTAAGTAGAATTGGCCATGCAGTGAGTCCCTAGTAGCAGCAGATGCATTTTGGGAGTACACAGCTCTTTTTAAAAAATAGGTATTTAAAAAACCTCTGGGCATGGGCAACATTTAAATGTTTGCACCCCTTGATGACTTTTGTTGTAAGAATTGTACTCTAATAAGAGTAAAATGCATGTAGTAAGAATACTCAGTAGTAATGTATGCATTGTGGCATTTGAGTAAAGAGATGCCATGTAGTGAGATCAGAGTGGCATTGTTTCCCTTTCTGTGAACAATGCTGCCTAAAGAGTATCTTGTATTTAAAGGAAACCACACAACTGTTAATGTAATTTTAAAGGTATGATATTCCAGAAATAAAATTGAATTATGTAGTGTGAAATCACCAATGGGATTTGGACTGCAGCATATTAGAGCAATTTAGAGATGGAATATGATTGCTCTCGATTTTTTAAAAAAGTTGACTTCCAGTCTGGCTCTTGGTTCTTGTGACTCAGACCTGGAACAATAGTTTAAGACTTCTCCAGGTACATTTTTTCAGATTTCTTAATGATTTATTTTCTGCCTTTTCAAAGAGAGCAGCTCAATTGTCTAAATGACTGATGGGAGCTCTTCTTTTGGACTGGGCATTTTAGTTCAGTCCATTCTAGTTTAGCAGTCCCATTGGAAGCAAAGCTTTTCATCATACAGATATACAGCTTTGGGGACTTTCAGGCCTTATTTTTGCAAAGCTTCTTGCTGTTTTGCTGGCAACCATGGTGAAACAAGATGTAGTCCACTTCATATTTTCTAAGGGCTGGTCTTCACTACCGGGGGGTGGGGGGGTGGGTGGGAAGGGGGATATCAACTGCAAATACACAACTTCAGCTACGTGATTCACGTAGCTGAAATTTGCGTATCTGCAGCCGACTTACCACTCGTCCTCATGGCGACGGCGGTCGGCGGCGCACTCCCCAGTCGACTCCAGCTTGCGCCTCCCAGCAAGCTGGAGTTCCGGAGTCGACAGGGGCGCCGCGAGCGATCCGATTTCTCGCGTCTTCATAAGACGCGAGAAATCGATCGCCAGAAGATCGATGGCTACCTGCCAATTCGGCGGGTGGTGAAGACATACCCCCAAAAGAAGCCACTAGGAAGTAAGCACCCTCTGCTGGCTATGTTGGACACTTGAATGTTCTGCAGTTTAGTGTGCAGCATGTGAAGTGTGAGAAGGATCTGTTTTGGATTACTAGAACAACTCTAGACAGCAAGGAAGTTCCAGTCATTGTGACATCCAGAGTTTGTCATGAGTGGCCAGACTGTCTCAGCAGTGTATTGCAAATGACCATGCATACTAGCACCTACACTTGCCAGCCTTCTGCTTTACTGCATCTATTACTAATGTGCTTAATACTGCTAGCTACTAAAGCTCTGGGTGAATGTTAAAGGGTGGAGTGAGCATGTGAACTAAGCCTTCCCGGCCCGTGAGACAGCTCTGTCTTCAATGTCTTCTGTGCATTGTTCATGGCAGTCAAGTGTAAGTGATCAACTTGGCTTAATGCATGTGTGCACATTAGTGGTCCAGTTGTTTAATGTAAAAATTTAGTCAAGTGCAGTGTGAGGATGTTTAACTTTATACAGAAGGAATGTATAAAGTTTGCTTTAAATGACTATTCAGATAAGGTCTTAGATCTTAACTCTCCAGCTTCATTAGGCTGATACTCTGAACTTTTTATTTTGATTTGTCCCAGCATTTTCCTTTATGGTTCACCATTAGATATTGATCAGTTGAAGCTCATTTTGAGACTCGTTGGAACCCCAGGGCCTGAGCTTTTGAAGAAAATCTCCTCAGAGTCTGTGAGTTTATACTTTGATTGTAATATCTGCCATTTTGGGGAGTCAGTCTGTTTTTTTTTTTTCTACCTTTGTTCTGCCCTCTTGTAGTCTGTACTTTGATCTTTTTTCTGGATTTTTGGCCTTTTCCTTTTTCTCTTGGGGTGTCCGCAAGTTCATATTTTGCCTGATCTCTTCCTCCTGCCCCACTCATGGTGTGAACTCCTTTTCCCCCTCCCCCACCTCATTTTACATTTTCCTGACTTCTTTTTGTGGGTCTGTACTTCAGAAAGGATCGCACAGGCAGACTACTGGAGAAACACCTCTTATGGTTGGGATCTTGAGACTTGCACCAATCACTGTTGTTGCTCCAGATTGCCTGTCCAAGGGACTCTCTACGGGCAAATGATCCCATCCAAAAAATGAGCATGACCTCTAAACATGCACGGGTTCTCTGTGGCCATTCTTCCCAAAGCAGTCTTTCACATGACAGCAGAATGAGCTCCTGGTGCCGCCCCCACTGACATTTTGGTTTTCAGAGCATAAAATCCAAACTGCATTTCAGGTGCTAAATTATGAAAGATGGCCACCATGGAAGAAGTGTTCAGGCAGCATGCCACTTGAAACAGTCATGCTGTGCTAATATTTGTGTTGATTTGCACTGTACTTTTGCCAGCATGTATGTTCTCTAGGACCACGGATGCTTTATTTAGACAGGCTCCTATTTAAATGGTGACCTACCACCTTTTACCATGTAAAAATGTTTGTTCCTGGATTATGAACTTCTTTGGGGAGGCAAAGTATAAATAAAGTCAGATTTAATTTTATCTATTCACAAAATTAAAATACACACATTGCACCAAAGGGATATGACTTAAAAAAAAATGGAGTATATGGGGAAGTGGGAGGGAGGAGCAGAAGCTAATGGGTTTTCTAATGCATAGTAAGTACTGATGTAATGAACTGGCTTACAGGTTTCTACTAGGAAGCTGCAGAAAAGTGGTATTGAAGGACTTGTTAAAGAATCAGAGGATGTTTGGGGGATGAGTAGACTATTTCATCTTTCATATATGTGGGAGCAGCAAAGGCTTGACCTGTCAGACATGGAGAAGTCAGATGAGGCCAGAACTGTCCGATGAGGTGGTCTCCAGTATAGGGGGGCCTAGAACTTGGTGGCGGCGAAGTGTCCTGAAGATATGGTGAGCTGAAGTATTGTGTATCAGCAGAACTTTGGGTGTAGGCAAATTTGTGGGAGGACATAAGGAGAAACAATAAGGCATGACATCAGTGAGTAGTTCATAGAATAAGGGTCACCATAGCTGCTGGTCTGTTGAAGTTACAGTACTTGCATTTGCGCAGAATTGAGATGAGCTAGATAGATGTAACTAATGGTATTCCCCTTGTCAAGAGGATTGCCATCTTTTATGGTGATTAAAGGATGTTGAGCTAGAGTTGAGATGTGGTTGAGCAAGTAGGCAGAGTGTCAACTGCAAAGGGACACTTTGCTCAAGTTTTCGCTGACCTCAACATAAAAAGGGTCCTGGAATGTTTATGAAATGCTTAACACTGGTAAGGGGTGGTAGACTGAGAGAAGAGGCTTGAGAACAAAGCCTTGTGGGATCCTTCTATAGTTGTGTAGTATTGTCTCCTTTCAGTAAAGCAAAACCTGGGGTGCAGATGCACCAGAAGTAGTATTCTAGGAGCATGGTATAATCAGTGTCAAACATTGCATCATCAAAGACTGAGGGGAGGGTACAATAACCAACTGGCATTCATGGATGCCTTTCACGGGGAAGTTATTGAAGAGATGAGATTTTTCTCCTGTATTGTGTTGAGATAGCTAAGAGTAATTTGATTTGGTGGTTTCTCGGACATGATGGCTCTAGTTTTTAGCATGACAGAGAGAGTTCTGCTTATGGGGGTCATGAAGAGATGTAGGGATAGCCATCATCACGCTAAGATAGTCTCTAGAGTGGTGAACAGTTTTGGTGGGGTGATATTGGCAACTTTAGCAGGAGCTGAGTGAAATTTAAAAACTACATCACAATTTAAATGAATATGTGGGGAAAACGGCAATAGCTCTCCTTCAGAAAAAGCTTGAGTTAATATGCCTTGCAGGATCTTGTGAAGATCAGTATATAAAAACGGACCTTGTCTAGCTTAGAGAAATCGGTTGTTTTAAAACACATTAGGTAATATGGGTGTATTAACATTACTTTAAACACTGGTTTAGATGAGGTTTAACACTTCTAGCTTGTTATGGTCAACCTTAATTTCTGTTTAAAAATGTTAAAGTAGCACATTTTTAAACTCAAACTTTCTTCATAGTTTAGCCAGGGCCACAGCAAAGAATTGAATTCCAGACTTGACAGGGCCCTCCATTGTCACCAGCTCCTGGTATCTCATTTAAAGATAATTAGCTTCAAGATTTCTTCTCAGACATAAAGATGAAGCCTATTTGAATACACTTGCATCTTTGAATATATAGAAGTAACCCAGGGCCTAATAAGGATCCTAGGTCACAAATCTGAGTTACAAAAGATGAGTAGACCTTCCCATTCAGCTGAAAGGGTACCTTCTCTATTTCCTTTGATAGTTTTCTTCTGACTTCCTTTATCACCTCTGACTAATTTGTAGTGTACTTCCTTATCTGTGATTCTCAGCCATGCACTGGAAAAGCAGTGTGATTGAACTTTCTGAAACTGATGGATGTGAAGCTGAATTTCAAAGATGTAGCGTGTGGGTTGCAACCCATTGATCTCACTAGCTTCCCCATCAGCCTCATCTAAACATTGAATAAGAGAGGTAATAGATTTTAGGATCCAGCTGAACTTCATGCAAGAGAGCCCTTGAGGTTAACTACCCTCATACTCCCTTCTGGTAGGTCTACTTGAAGAGAAATACGGTTAGGAGGATAACGATTGTGATCATGAATGGTTGCTGTTTACATGGAGGAAAGTATCCAACTCTTTCAGTGGGTGGCAGGAAGGGTAGAGAAGGCAGGTAAATGAAGACCTGAAATGAGCGCATTTGAAGAGTTGAGTGAGGAGTTTCAGTGACTTTAGAAATTTGCAGAATGATTAAAATGTTAGGTTAGTGTGGGGCCTTGTAGGACTAAGTGGCCTTTCCAAGCCCCTTACTAAACTGACTTTTTTCTTTGAATCAATATTTCCCCTCTTGATGACCCCAAGTCCTGCAGAGTTGAAATGCATTGTTATATTGGGATTTATGGATGGGTGGACTACTGTGTGCCTAGATTGTCAAAATAGCTGAGACATACGCAAGCATGTTAGTTTTCTGTACTGGGGAAGTTTGGGAGAAGAGGAACCAGGGGATAGCATTTGACCCAAAGGGCAGAAGGTATAGAGTACTTGAAGTGACAGCTATAATAGTGTGGAAAAGAGGGCAGTTGTGGTGAATTGGAGATTAAATTTAAATTATGCATTGATGACTAAGCAGTTATTTCTCCTGCAGGATCAACTGATCTGGTTGATTTGGCTTGGTGTCTGGGCGAAACTAAAGGTGGTAAGGGGAAGAGAATATTTTGGCTGTCATTGAAACTACCACCTGTAGGCTGAGGAGAGGCTGAATGAGGAAGGAAGGATTAGGTTAAATAGCCGGGTGAATAATTCAGGGCTTGTCTACACAGTTAATCTGCAGCAAGGTCAAATTTTAATCTGCCATGGACTATCTGTGGATACTGCTGCTGCACAGTGATAGTTTTAGTGCACTTTGATCTAGTCCTGTTTCAATGAGGACTAGATCAGAGGTCATTAACCAACTGTTAATGGACCTCAACAGGGTCTGCATGGAAGGCTAATGCATGATGGATATTCACACACCATGTTGCTACAAACTAAATATACATGTGAACAAGCCCTGAATTTTAGGTTGAGAGAAAGCAACAGATATTGGGATGACTAGGGTGAAGTAATATCTATTTTTCTTGGACCAACTCCAATAAGATATTACCTCACCCACCTTGTGTGTCATAATATTCTGGGACCAGGACAGCTACAGCAACACTGCAAACCATATTTTGGGAAAGAAGAAAATGAAGTGGAGGGAGAATGTTTGAGGCACGATTTGAAGATGGTGATGCCACCCTCTGCCAGTGGTGTGAGAACAATAGGTGTGATAAAGGCTGGGGATGATCAAAGGGACTAGATGAGTTTGTATATCAGGAGGGACTTTTCAGAATATAGGCACTGAGTTGAATAACATTGGTTTACGTCTACGAAGGAAAAGCAGAGTTCCTTTTAAGTCCACACTAAGAATTTTTTGCAAAAAATACAGGAAAGTATTGATGCTGCTCTGTTTTGCAGTGTCTGAAGATAACCTCTAGCTAAGTTGATGGCTTTGTGTGGAGCAGGGATGATGTTCCTATAACAAGATGTCAATTTGCTTTGCTCTTTGCACTTGTCCCCAACAGGGTTTTCTGCCTAATTTTAGTTGCTGCTAAACTCTCCACTTTTGTTCAGTGACATCAGCTAATATTTTATTTTGAGCAATGCTAATGTCTCACTAACCCTGCATTTGTTGTCTACCATCACCTCACCCACATATCACACTGCCTGTATAGCTGTTCAGAGGGAAGATTGCCAATTGCTGAGCTAATATCACTAGCATCTAGGCCACAAGGGTCTTGACAGCTTCCTGTGCAGTAAGTCAGTAAAGCTGTGCATTTAAAGCCAGTTCAAAGGATCGGTTTGTTCAGCGGCCACACGTGAATGCAACAGCCTTGGTAAACTGAGACATTTCAAGGAGGCAAATCCATAAATTAAGTTTATTTGGCTGTTTAAACTTGTGCCTGTTTGTGCTGACAGGCTATTGGGAATTGCGAATTAGGAATCACTTGCTTTAGCTGCTCACTAGTCCGCATCACTAAACCTCACAAGTATGTCTGACAGATTGAGTGGTTCTTGCCTGTTTGATCTCTGCATTGGGGGGGGGGGGCAGAAGAAAGTTTGTATGCAGCTGTTTGTTTAGAATTTTTTGCACTGTTCTTAACAAAGCCCTTGACTAGGCACCTAAGATATTAACCAGCTTCAGCAGATCATGCGTCTGACGGGAACACCCCCTGCATATCTGATTAACAGGATGCCCAGCCATGAGGTGAGACCTGAGCGGATGTACAGGGGTTTGCAATTCAGGTCACCACTGCTTGGGTTCACTAAATGCTCGCATGAGGCATGGGATGGGCACCAAGATAACTGCCTGCTACAGCAAGACTTTAAAACAACCCTGAAGCAAATTTCAAACTAAACAGTGCAGACTAAACTGTCGGTCTCTGGGACATAGGAGAAGCTGAATGACTTGTTGGTTTTAGAATATCACTTAACAGTTGAATGATTTATCGCTGGATACCATGAAGATGTCTCTCTCATAGCAGGAAATGATATACTTATGCCTTTTAGACGAGGCAGTAATCTTTTGCAATATCTCTGGGCTGTACTTTATTTCCACTTTGGTATAAACCATGGAGCAACTCTTGATGGTCATATCTAACCCCTTCACCCCACCATGGAGGGATGGTAGGTGAGGGGGGGTAAAAGTGATGTGCCTAATAAGAGTGTCAGCGGTGAGAGAGCAGGAGAATCAAAGTAGGCAGTGTAGACGCAACAAAATACTTCTGACAAATTGAGGCACGCTTTATATCTTGGTGGCTAGGAGATGTTTAACCAAACATTTATTTCTACAGGCAAGAAACTACATCCAGTCTTTGTCCTACATGCCAAAGATGAACTTTGAGAATGTGTTTATTGGTGCCAATCCACTTGGTAAGGCTTGCAGCACTTCTCCTGGGAAGGGGATTTAGTGGCAGATACTGTTAGGTCTTGCTCATTGATTTGGAGACTTGGGATTTTTCCTTTGGGTTAGTGTGAGGATGGATGTTTAGATGGGTGGAGAAGTGGAAGTGAGTGAGTCAGCCGTTCCATCTACTTTGAAGAAAACCATTCTAATAAACCATTAGGAACTTGTTTCCACAGCAAGGTGTATAAAATAAACATTACAACCTGCAGCATGACCAATAATCCCTGGTATAAGTCACTAGTTAAATATAAAATTTAAAGTTCTTGACACTTTTATTTGGGCCTCTAAAGCAGTTAATGTTTCAACTAGTTGCGTGGCACTGACTTCCAGGGAGCTACTTCTACATTTTGTTAATATAGATAGTTATAATCCAGAGTATTTGCTCGGGAGAGGAAGAAACACATGTCAGCATTGTCCCGTACAATCAGCTTGTGATTCTATATTAAAACTAGAATCCCTGGCTGTGTATCTTTTGACTAATTGCCATTTTAAAAGCTATCACTCCTGCTGGCTATAAAATCTTATTATGAGGAAGTATGCCAGAATTTAGCTTCACATCTTGGAATACTGAGATTTGTTCACCTATGTTTGTTTTTTGACTATGGAGATGCCTCATACCTTGAAAGGATGGGGGAGGAGGGGTTTCATGAAAAACTACAAACTTCCTTAGGTGGTACTTGTATAAACTTGAGCCTTAGAATAAAGTGTTTTGATGGCTCCCTCTATTTAAAATGCCATTCTTCTATGTCTCGGGGCTCTGATAGCTGTGGACTTGCTGGAGAAGATGCTGGTGCTGGACACAGACCAGCGAATTACTGCAGCTGAGGCATTGGCTCATGGCTACTTCTCTCAATACCATGACCCAGATGATGAACCAGTGGCAGACCCCTATGACCAGTCCTTTGAAAGCCGAGAACTCGAGATTGAGGAATGGAAAAGTGAGTCCCGTGAAAGATGGAATCACTGAGGCAAGCTGGGTCTCTTATGGCAGATTCCATGAGTAACATCAAACTGGGGTTTTTGTGGTTGGTAGAAGAGCAAGAGGGGGAGCGGATAGAAATGTTGTGTGTGCTGACATAAGGTCTCATTAGTTTTGTGGCCTCTTCATTCACTGGGAATACCTTGTACAGGTCTGGTGGTGATCTGTGTACAGAATGAATACAGTATCTGCTAGCTGGTAATACAAATATCAGTTCATGCAGATGATGCAGTTACACCTTTTGGAGACTGCAAAAGTATATCATGCTGGCATTCTGGAAGTAACATTCTGACGTAGACTGATTTGGCATATCAACCCATTGGTGCTTTTTGCTCAGAATATCTAGAGCATGTGGTGTTTGACATGCAGCTCTGAGGATTGGGATCCAGCAAAGCTGTGTTAGAGAACTCCAATCTTGATGTACTAAATCTGTCACTTTCTCCTCCAGGTCTGACTTATGATGAAGTAGTCAGCTTTGTGCCACCGCCGTTTAACCCAGAGGATATGGAGTCCTGAGAAACTGCCTCTCTTCTGCTTGTCCCACTTCACTGTGAGGGGAAGGCCTTTTCATAGGGACTCTCCAAATATTAAGTGCCTCTTGACACAGATATTCTCCTTGGTGGAGGGGTTGTGTATTGAATGGGGGGAGGGAGGAAGGCTGACTGTATGTAAACATGCTGCATGCTATCTTGTATTCTGTGTACAGCTTAAAACAAGCCTCTGAAGACCTGTTTGTGACTCACCTTTTTTTAGCCCTTCCAGAGTAACAGACCGCAAGCAATTTGCGCTGCTGCTGGGGCAAAGCAGATGTAATGTGAGGAAGCTTGGTTAATTCTCAGTCACATTGGTTGCCATTAAAATGGTCCTCCTCTGAGGAAGTGACTTAATAGATAATGGAAGGTAGCTGTATGCTTGAACAGAGCCCCCTGCTTTCTGCTGCAACAGATTTGAAATGTCTTCTGTTTCATGCCAGCTGACTGATCTATATCCAAAGCCCCTCTCCAGTATTGTGTACCAGCAGAAAGTATGAATATTTTGGTTTGATATTTGAAACATGAGAAGGATTTGTTAGGAAATGTAAATATGTTTTGTGCCTTAAATGGATGGGAAAAGAGTGAAAGTGAGTTTGGAGTTAACATTCTTGAATGGAATTCTGAGCCCACTGCTTTCCAGGGGCTGCAGGTAACCAGGCATGGACACTATAACCAGGAAGTGTATGTTCCAGGGCAACAAACTGCTCTTGGATTGGGAATCGCCATATTTCTCCTTCAGTTTCTCTTTCTGAAGCTTCCCAGCATTCGCTCCCAATAGACCCAGGCAGAGGCTGGAGATGATTCATGCTGTCTGTGTGCTTGAGTACTTTATTCCTAACAAGATGGGGTGGGGTTTTTTTGCATGTTCTAGCTGTATGTGCACGTAGACCTACTTTTGTTGCATTATCTTGGAGGAGGGCACTGGGGCAGTAAATACTGTACTGAGTTCCTCTGCTGTAGGAAAATCACAGCATCCTCCTCTCTTGTAGCACAACTCATTGTGAACATATCAGCCCTTCTGGGAGGTTTGATAATAATGGGACAGATAAACATGCACCTTTTTCTTTTTTCTGGTTTCAAAAGATTTGTATTTATAGGATAAAGGATAAATAAAGTCCTTCAAAGGAGCAGCTAAGCACGAGACCATTTAATTGTCCAGACTTAGAAGTTATTTTGCCCTCAAAAAGTTTTAGAAATACTGGAGTCCAAAACAAAGAATAAGCATGCATGAAGGCAGAACCTCCCTTTCATGGTCTGTATCTGTGTCATTAACACTTGAATAAGGTGACTATTTTTACCCTCCTGGAAAAGAGCTTTTTGGCATTTTAGTGGGTTGGTCTCGGCCTGAGGAAACAGGAAAAAGGAATATGTTTAAAGACAAAGTTGGTTAGATTTTGTATTTTACAGGGATTCTGTGTGAATCAAATGGCCGTGGTTAGGGATGGGGGAGGGAGGAGGATCTTTCAGTATTTTGTATACTGCAGCTGTCCTGGGTGGCTCAGGGGCCCTTTTTTAAGGATATAGGGGAAAAGGCATTTTCATAAGTTCATGTATTGCAGGCATCTCCTTTGTGGGAAGAGCAGGGCTTTTGCAGTATTTTGTATCCTGATGGATTGTTGATACAGGAGTTGAGCGGCTGTTTTAATGTATTTATTCCTATGCATAAAGAGGCAGCAAAAGGGGGTGGGAGGTGGATGATAGCCATCAGTTTCTCCTAGAACACTTTCCAGTGATCTCTTCAGGTCAAACCACCTTAGAGAAGTTTGGGATGGGGTGGAGAGGGCAATTATTTCATGCCTCGGGTACCGAACTCTCCCCTTGACCAAATGAAATTAACAACCACCTTCTCTGCTGGATCTGCAGTCCAGGTATTTAAATGGAAATCTAAACCTACAGCAAGACTATTTTTATCAGCCATGTTATGTGTAGATGCTAGTGTGATTTCATGCAGAAATATTGCTAAAGATTTTTTTAATATAGACATTGCATGTGTGAGTGGGAATGTTTCAAAGTCCAGACTCTAATGGGAGCCCATGTGGCGCACACTCCCTGTTTTCAGAGCGGTGCTGTTCTACTGCCTGAACTCTGAACAGAAGTACACACTTAAAAAAAGGAATTCTATTTGGTTTGTATCCATGAACTTTGCTGTAATTGGTTATGCCATATAAGATGTCTCACAATACCACTGGTTTAAAATAAAACTTATTTTTCAGATTTACTGGCTGGTGCTTACAAACTTGTCATGTTAAATGTTTCATTTAAGTGAATTTGGCTCCTCCAAGATATTGCATGGTTGGTTTCATACTGGATCCTAATGGATAGGCTGAGGATGCATGCCTTTCCTCCATTTACACTGAAGTCAGGGTTCACATTCCTTTGACCTGGCTTCTCCAATCAATACACAGACTAGTTTGACCATGAATGTTGTCTGCCAATGAAAAGTGTGCTTTCTAGTTCCTAGGCAGCTCTGTTGGTGGAAACTTAGTGTTTGTCCAACATAATGATCCAGGTTTTGCCTCTTGTTCCAGAACTGACACACTGCCCTCAGCCTGCCCCTCTTCGAAGTAATTCTGATTTATTTATTTTTTTTGGTCCTCTTGCTATTTACAAGTGTGTATTGTCACTTAGATGGTGCCATCTTGCGACTGACGACTTATTGTTTAACTTGCCAATTTGTTCCAAAACCTCTTCTATTGACATGTCCGTCTGGGACAGATTTGTCATCTAAAAAGAGTGGCTCAGGTGTGGAAATCTCGCTCACATCCTCTGGAGAGAAGACTGACTCAAAGAATTCATTTAGCTTGTGTACAACAGCCTTGTACACCTTCCTTTAGCACTTTGATTGTCCAGTGGTCCTACTGATTGGTAAAATTCCGCTTCTGATGTACTTTAAAAAACCCTGTATATTTGTAAATCGTATGTCTATGCATCATTTACATAAATACAAGACCAACCTGAACACACTACCTTCCAACCAGTAGTACTTTTTGTATAATAAAAATACCAAAGCCCTAGCTTGAAAACCACTGCTGTTTTATGAACTTGAACCCTAGTGAAGGGATGTTTTTTCCTCACTAGGGAGCATAAGAGAAGAAAATTGAGGACCAATAGGAACTGCTGATGGAAACCTGTGCTTTATATTATACTTTTGTATTTGAACATTCTGGGGACCAAATATGGAAAGTATGTGGGGAAAAGGTCTCTCAAAAGGAGAATTCTAAGTGGTGCCCAAGCATCCTTTTTTCCCCCTAGCAAAAATCCATTTCCTATTGATTGGAAGTAATTTGTAGTACAGTTGAGCTATTTCTTGATTCTAGTGCATGATCCTAGAGAACTTGATGTCTCATGATTTTCTTGCTTCTGTTTTCCCTCCCAATCAAAATTTGGGGGGGGGAGGGGGAGAGAAATTTTAGATCTAATGTTTTGGAGGATTTTTTAACTGTTCCCCTTGCTCCTTGTCTGTCCTGAGTGAGCTTGATAGGTCAGGGACCCTTGAAGCACTGGAAAGCCCAAGCACACTGTAGTTGCTACTACAAACATAAATAAGCTGCTTCATTATTAATGTATTTTTTCCAGATGGCCTAAATTTCATGTAATCTCTCAAGGTGACTGGGTTATGGGTTTTTGCAAAGGAGATTAAATGTAATCCACAAGAGGTTTTTTTTTTTCTTAATTTAAAAAACAAATTGTTTAGCATAAAAGATTGGGGAAGTAGGAAGGAACAATCAGGTTTCACCATAACACATTCTGTGCTAGGATTGGTAAATATATTCATGATCTGGACAAAGGAGTGAACAGTGAGGAATGTTTGCAGATGACCGTTCTTTAGGATGGTCAAAACCATGTAATTCTGAGAAACCTAAAAGCTGAATGGAAAGCACCACAAAGCTAGAATCGTAGAACTGGAAGGGACCTTGCGATGTCATCTTGTCCAGTCCCCTGCACTCAAGGCAGGACTAAGTATTACCTACACCATCCCTGACCGGTTTGGCCAACCTGCTCTTAAAAATCCCCAATGATGGATATTCCACCACCTCCCTAGGCAATTTGTTCCACTCTGACGGGAAGTTTTTCCTAATGTCCAACCTAAACTGTCCTTGCTGCAACTTAAACCCATTTCTTGTCCGATCCTCAGAGGTTAAGAACAATTTTGCTCCCTCTTCCTTGCAGCCTTTTATGTAATTGAAAATTGTTATACCCCTCCCCAGTCTTCTCTAGACTAAACAAACCCAATTTTTGTCAATCTTCCATCATAGTTCAGGTCTTCTAGACCTTTAATCATTTTGGTTGCTCTTTTCTGGACTCTTGTTCAATTTGTCCACATCTTTCCTGAAGTGTCACCCAGAACTGGACACAATTCTCCAGGTGAGACCTAACCAGCATGGAGTAGAGGGGAAGAATTACTTCTCATGTCGTCTTGCCTACTTTTCTATACCTGCCTCGGGACACTTCCACTGCTTGCATCCGACGAAGTGGGTATTAGCCCACGAAAGCTTATGCTTCAAAACTTTATAGTTAGTCTTTAAGGTGCCACAGGACTTTGTTACCTCTGCTATTCCAGACTAACACAGCTACCTCTCTGATTCTTCTCATGTCTTGTTTACACTATTCCTGCTAATACATCCCAGAATGAGGTTTTGCTTTTTTTGCAACAGTATTACGGACTCTCATTTGGCTTATGATCCACTATGACCCCCAGATCCCTTTCTGCAGTACTCCTTCCTGGGCATCACTTCCCATTTTATGTGTGCAACTGATTGTTCCTTCCTAAGTGGAGTACTTTGTATTTGCCCTTGTTGAATTTCATCCTATTTACTTCAAGCCATTTCTCCAGTTTGTCCAGATCATATTGAATTTTAATCCTATCCTCCAAAGCACTTGCAACCCCTCCCAGCTTGGTATTTTTCACAAGCTTTATAAGTGTACTCTCTATGCCATTATCTGAAATAAATCATCAAAGATATTGAACAGACCCGGACTCAGAACTAATCTCTGCAGACCCCACTCCATATGCCCTTCCTCATGATGGTGAACCACTGATAACGATTTTCCAACCAGTTATGCTCCCAGGAAGGAATAATTTTATCTACACACATGGCTTGGCTTTGAATTTTAACGGTCACTATGCAGGTGGCATTCTAGGCAGTTATTAAAAATGTTCAGAATACAGTGGAACCCCCACAATACCACACCCCGCAATAGCGCAAATACTTTTATAACACGGGTTGCGCGTGGCTCCCGATGGCGGCAGCACACGGCACGTTGATGTGGCGCCACCCCGCGTTTACCACGATCGGGTATTTTTGGATCCTGATCGTCACGATATTACAGGGTCCGACTGTATAATGATCAGAAAATAAACAATGTTGTAAGACGCATAGGAAATGGGATTAAAACTATTAAGTATAACATTACACAGAGCAGGTAAACTGGGTCATATTTATCCTTTAATGCCAGAACAAAGGGACAGTCGATGAAATTGGATGGTAAACTCAAAATTTATGAAAGTAAATATTTGTACAAGACATAGACATGAGTCTGTGGAATTTATTGCAACTAGCTTTCAATGCCCAAATAATAGGATATAAAGGGGTTGATATATGAATGAGAATAGCCACAGTAATGTAAAACTTGTTTGGGATAACCTCTCATGTTTCAGGGACAAACCACTACTTGATGCTTTCCTTATGAGCAGGGGATTCCAGAATAGTCCACTCTGGAGTTCTTGGATCTTTGAATTACCTGGTGCTGAACTATAGGGACCATTGATTGGATCAACTTCCTGTGTTTCTATATGTGTTTCTGGAGATTTTTAACTGAGGACTATTTTTCACTACTACTTTCTTTCCTCCCTACCTTGAATAGTTGTGTGGATTGTTCTTTTCACCTATGGCAATTTTATAAAATCTTTAGATTTTTTTTTTTTTTAAATCGGAGTATAGCTCACTAGATTAGCACTTTTGGTTCCAGGCTTTCAAGGAGAAGTCAAGTACAAGTAGCTTTACAGTTTGGGTCTTTTCAGGTCCTTGGGTTGCCCCCCTGCTTTTCTAGGTAAGTTCCTTTTAAAAGTTAAAGGCAGCAGCTCCCAAACTTTTTGTGTTAAACACAGTAGTGAAAGAATCGCTCCAAATGGAATGATGAGAGCAGATTAATGTATTTTGGTGGGTTGCCACTTCAGAGAACAAGATTTCCAGTAAAGTTTTATTCCAAAATTCCACAAGTTCTCCCTGAATTCCCACTGTTTATAGTTCTTTCCATTTAAGACTCACAAAGCACTTTACAAATAGAGTATGAGCCTGATTAGTACCCTGAGAGAGAGGTCAGTTTTACCCTCTTTATATGCACCTGCCCTCCCAAGCAGGGAAACCAAAGGAAATAGAAGTGATTTGATCAAGGTCACAGAGTTCCTGCTAAAGCTGGGAATAGAATCTAGATTTCCTGACTCTCAAAACAATCCTGAGCCACCAAGCGACAGCTCCTTGATTTTTTTACAAGACCCATTTAACTGCATTAAGGGATTTTTAAATGAAGAAAGTGTATATTGGTTCACAAGGGTGAGTCCTGTATTCTCTCTTCCTAGGAAGCCAGAGACTAGGGTGTTCCCTAGTTTTAACAGCAGTTTCCAATTCTGCATTTTGTCCAGGTGAATTTTCTGCTTATCTACTTGGACAGAGGAGGACTGTTTCCTGCTTCCGGTAGGGCCACCTCACATGTACCTGTGTGAGGTAGAGGTGTGTCCGGATTGAAACCTGATGCCTCATCCTTGGACTGATGTGGGGGTGGAGGGAGGAGGGACATGTTCCTTCATGCACACAGCTAATGAAGACCGAGAAAGAAACTGCCCAGGACTTTCTCAGCTGTCTGAAGTCAGGAACAAGGAGTCTTTTCACCTCTTTCTCCCCGTAAGTCTCCCCCTAGACCTGGGCTCTGGAGGAGTCCGTCCAGAGCCGAAAGAAGATGAGCTTAACCAGGCGCAAAGGTTTTTACAGGCAGGAAGTAAACAAAACTGTCTGGGAGCTGCCCAGAAGATATACCTCCATCCATCCAGTGGGATCAGGGGCTTATGGCTCTGTCTGGTGAGTAGATCTTGGCCTTTCTTCTTTCAAGGACCCTGGCAGGAAGGAATGGGGTGGGGGGTATTTTAAAGCATGGCTCACGGGAAGAAAACGGGGGAGGTGCCTCTTAGCTGTCCTCCATTATGAAATACATTTGCATGTTAAATGAAGGGTGGTTTCCTGCCCGCCATATCTTAAGTCGTTTTCAGCTTGAGCACCTGTTCTGTGTGTGTATTTACTGCCTGAAAAGCTGGGCCTCGCAAACCCTGAAGTACTGGACTACATTTTGGGGAGAGGTTGCTGCTGTACCAATGATCCTGCAGGTAATGAGGACTAGAGGCTCATCCCTTCTGTTTAAGTCCCAGGGTTTCTTTTCTCTCTGAACAGGACAGCCTGACCCTGCTATGCTCTGTCCCAGGAGTAGGATCTAGGCAGAGCTAGCAGTAGCAGGGGAAAAAATTGTTTCCAAGGGTGGTGATACTTCCCCACAAAATCTTTTGGGGCCTCTTGTTCCTCAAAGGGAAGATGGGATTTTGCTGCTGGTTCTATACTAATATCCTGGTTTAAACTAATCCAGCCCATCCAGACAGGAACCTCTTGTCAGTTTAATGATGAATTCTGGGCTCAGGAAGGGACAGGACAGACCAAAAACCAATGCGTAGTCCTTCAATCAGCTGGGGGAAGGCAGTTAACACACAAATGAATGTATAGGGTCAGATTCTGTGTGTAAATCTAGAGTAACTCCACTGACTTTAATGAGTTACTCTTGTCCTTATAAAATCTGAATCTAGTCCATATACATAGTACACTGAGGTGAGAGAGAGACTTATTCCCTGTACTAGGTATTCTGCAGGAAATATCAGGGCTGATTGTCATTACCAGGGTCACATACTATACCTAATTCCTAGCCTTGGCACCACTGGTCTTGCACCCTGCTTAGCTGATTTTAATACATAAACAAGGTCTGAAGGTTTACTTTTTCATATGAGACCTACAGATATTTGTTTACTTTAAGACAGCAGGTCCATGAAGAAACAGTATAATTTGTCAGCACAAGAAGCAAAAGTCCTAAAAGTGTTTTCCCCACTCCAATGGCTTGAAATTCTATTTTGTCATATCTATTTAATTTCAATAAGCAACTTTCTTTCTCCAAAATGTTAATCTTTGTTAATGATTCAACATCTCTGCCCCTTCAGTTGCTGTGTGTGTGCTCCTAATATGCTTCTCGAGCAAAATCAGGGAAAACCAGGCTTAATATTCTTGACATTTGTAAAGATTTTTTATTTTTAAAAAAGAGGGTGAGAAATGATCCTTCCAGATCTTCTTTATAAAGCCTGAAGCAAGAAGAAAAACACACAAAATAAATCCTTTACTGCGCCCTTTAAATAAACCCAGTCTGTAGCTCAGCTGATGTGGAACCCCCCCAAAAAAAGCTTGTTTGCCCTAAATGTCACCCATTAGCCTAAACGGGGTAGTGCCAGAACTCCATGGATGGGGAATGCTTGCTGGTTTTGGTGCTGATTCTTGGATGAAGTACAAGTGGAAGCTTGCTGAATTAGCATTTGCTGTCCTCTGCTGGGAGCCAGTGGCATGTTTCTTCCTACAATAGTCCATATACAGTAAACCCTCGATTTAACGGACCTCAATTTAACAGACTTCTGATGCAACGGACAAAATTTCTGAGCAAGTCTGATGCATCTGAAATCCATTTCTCGCGGGCTGGCTGCCGGCTCCCGGCTGCTGCCCGGGTCCCAGCAGCGGGCGGGCTGCTGCTCCGACAGCTCGGGTTTTTTTTATTAAATAACGGACTTTTTGATTTAAAGGACACCCCCTTGCCCGAATTAGTCCGTTAAATGGAGGTTTTACTGTATTTTAAAGCTCTATATATGATGTTACAGATGCTTAAAATAGAAGCAAATAGAGCAAGTTACAAAAGCTCCCCAACTAGCCCTGAAAAACTAATTCCTTTGTTAAAATAAAATATTTCTATAGCAGATTTCACATGTCTAGAGAGAATGTTTTGATGAGGTTTCGAGTAATTCTGATGCAGATGCATCCGGAGTTGGTCTGAGACTGAAGGAAAATGCTACTGACTAACTTTGCAGGATGGCCACGATCTTGGCTATTTGTGTGTCTGAACCTTTAGCTGTCATGCAACTACTGCAGTTTAGAACCAGTTATTTTCCATGGTGGTTGCCTCCAATCACCCTTGGAAATCCTAGAGCCACTCATGGTCACCGGGGCAAGAATAGGGGCTGTAGCCAGTTAGTGCGTGTGGACGGCTGGTGGTAGGGAGTGACACTTCCTTTCCAAAGCAATAAGAGAAAAGGGACCATCTGGTTCCAAACAGGAAGTAGATATGGGATGAAGTGTGCAATGCGATAACGCTGAAATTCACAAGTTTTGTCACGCTGAACCACTGGCAGTCACAGCAGGAAAGACCTGTTGATTTACCGTTCTCCAGTTTAACGAGCGGAGAGCGAAGGAATTGCAAAGTGGCGAGAAGTGCATAGCCCGACAAGGAGACGGGCTGGGAAGCCTTGCCTTTCTCCCTTCAAGAGGCAGCAACTGGAAGCTGTCAGCGGTAAACACAGGCAACCTTTCAGAGCTGTCCAGGGTTGACCGGCTCAGCGGGGTGTGCCATGCAGTTCATTATGGGAGTTCCTCTTCAAATGCTTTCACCCTGAAAAGCATTGGGGAGAATCTGAAGAATCCCAGCAGTCCCTGGACGACTGCTGCTGATTAAATCGAAGGCCTGCCTTCTCTGCAACTCTGCCATGGGACATTGAGAGAGGGGTCATTGAATTGCTTCATATGGAGAAATAAATAGCAAATACGACTGGGGGACTCTTGTGCCCTGTTGACAGCATGGGGGTGGGAGCTCTGAACTCCAAGGTGCTCATCTTAAGGGTTTGATATTGACTGCTGCTGTTTTCCCTTTTGCATCAATTTCATATCTATAGAATGTGGCTAATACCTCCCTTACCTTAGATTTGTTGTGAGCATTCATATGGTCATATTTATACTTTAACATGAAAAGTAGTTTAGGTGCTAAATGCTATTAACTGTCTTAAAAAAAAAATCTGTACACACCATTAATACCAAATGTGTAGCATAAAATACTTCCATGCTCAGAAAGCTTTACAAACATGATGAGAGTAATTCATAGTTTTTGTTTTGTTTAAGGCCCTGAGATTATGATGACCATCTAATCTGACCACCTGCATAACACAAACCAGATAATTCCAGCTGCTAATTTCTACATCAAGCCTATCAATTCTGTTTGAGTGAAAGCAAATATTTTAGAAAGACATCCAAGTCTTGATTTTGAGATTTCAAATGAATGTATCCACCAGGTCCCTAAGTTGTTCTAGAGGTTAATTTAAATTACCTGCATAGTCTTTCCCCCTTCCCCCCCCCCCCCACCACACACTTTGAGGTAAGCAGGTAATAGAGCTGGATGGGAAACTGTTTTCTGTCCCCTGAAAATGATAGATTAAAAAAAAAATCCCATCTTGAATCAGGATGAAAAGTCAAAATCTCAGAATTTCACAAACCAGAAAAAAATTGATTTTGGTGAATCGATATTTTCTGATTTTAAAAATGCTTTTTTTAAAAAGCCCTATTACCCCTATATTACAGATCAGAAAACTAAGGCAGAGATTAAATGGCTCACAAATAGTAAGATTTGCTGCGGGTCAGTGCAGAGCTAGGAATATAGAGCCTAGGATTCTTGACTCCCAGTCCTGTATTCTAACCAAACACACCTATCTTGACCTTGTCTTCAGATAGAGCACACCAGCCCTGTCTGCCCTACAGGCCGTGCACTGGTTTTATTCAGAAATACTTGCAGCTCCAAAGATTCAGCATGTTGGGAAATCAACAGCACATCCCCATTGCTCCAGCCAGTGAAGATGTGTGTTAACCCCCATGTCCTCTAACTTCCCTCACAGCAGATACAGCTGGTTAAAATATTGGTAGTAGCCTGTTTATACCAGAGATGCAGTAGAAAAAATTGAGGTACAACACTAGTGTCTCCCAACTGCATTTCTTTCTTGTACATTGTGGAAAGATCAAGGGAAAATGGCCCTTTTTTCCTTGATCAGCTCCGGACTCCAGTATCTATCCCTTCCTGTTGTTGGATTAACATTGCATTGTCCATAAAAACTCCTTGCATAACTCAGAACCGGTTTTATCTGTTTGCAACAGTTCAGCCATAGATAAGATGACAGGGGAGAAAGTGGCCATCAAGAAGCTGTGCCGACCATTCCAGTCAGAGATCTTTGCCAAGAGATCATACAGGGAGCTCATGCTGTTGAAGCACATGCAACATGAGAACGTGAGTACCTCTGTGTGTCTCCATGCAGAACAAGAGAGGGCTACAGAGCTTCTCATTGAGTTACCGTAAGATCAGGTGATCGTGACTTTAGGGACAAAAACCTTTGTTTTTCCTGAAGCTGCTGCAAGATGGGTTTCACCCCTAATCACTCCTGGGGGAATTCTGTGCCACTGCGCATGCGCAGAGTTGGTCCCCCACAGATTTTTCTTCCCTGCAGAAAAATTGCTTTCTGACCAGGGAAGCAAAAGGAAGTCACAAAAGCAGTCATGTGACCCTCTCTAGCAGTATGTTTCAGTTGTCAGGGCAGCCAGTACAGAGGTAAATCACCACGGGGTAGGGAGTGGGACTAGAAGACCCGGCTGGGTGGCTCGTACCTTGCGCTGGGCTCAGCTGCTAGTGCCAGCTGAGCTGGGGAGGACGGGACTTCCTCTTCCCCTGCACGGTATCTGGGGCTGGGTCAGACCCACCCCCCGATTTCTCCCCAAGCTGCAGGAAGCTCTGCAAACTCCCCACATCCCCTTGGTTCCTGCACCAATCGTTCCTCAGCTGCAAGGGGAGAGATCCATGTTTAGGGAGCTGTTCCCCCATCTGTCCAACCCCTGGGCATCCAGACTTTCTCAGATCCTCTTGCCAAGCCTCATCCCCCTGCACTCAGAACCCCCTCTGAGCCCCACTCCCTCAGCATCTGAGCCCCCACACCCAGACCCCCCCACCACTTTCACCTAGACCACCCTGCAGAGTCCCATTACTGTTGCACCCAATGCCTCAACAAGCCCCTGTGCATCCAGAGCCCCCAACCCACCTGGATCGCCCACTGAGCTGCCTGCACCCAAATTGCCCAACACAACCCTCTCAGACCACACCTAGATCCCCCCAAGTCCCTCCGCACTTGGATCCTGGATTGCTGTACCTGCCTGCCCGCACCTGGCACGGAGGGACAGGGCCCTGGGTGTTTCTCGAGCAGGCATGTCCTTGCACTGTCAGGGTTGGGTACAGCCTCATCGCTGAGTCTATCTTGTGGGGAGGGGGAGAGCTGCACAGGGATCTCCCACCTCTGTGCAGCCAGTGGCCCATGCTCCCCAATGCTATGCTGGAGCCCCACACTTACTTGACAAAATTTGCAGAAATTTTTGTGCAGAATTTTTGGGTTTTTTTGGTGCATAATGCCCTCAGGAGTAGCCAATGGACACCCAGTCTGATGTAGAGACCCCCACCGTCTTTGGAGTTCAGAGGAAAATTCTGTTTCCATGGTCCATTCCCAGTTCCATGGGTTCTTTGTTGCTGCTGCTGCTCTGCCATTGCTCCAAGAGTGGAGTTGGACTTGCAGCATAGTCAAATGTTCGGTCTGTTTGTAAGGGAGGAAATAGACTCTCATCAGCAGATTTCAAGGCTAAATCTCTCCCATGGAATCCTAGTGTCGCTGATTTGCAAGCTGTTCCAGAGAACACAGCTCTTCCAGTGTGTGTACTTTCCAGTCTTACATCTACCCGCTTTTCCCACAGGTCATTGGCTTGCTCGACGTCTTCACCTCCGCCACCTCCTTCAGTGGATTCCAGGACTTGTAAGTTTTTTTTGTGTGTTTTTTACCAAGTGTTTTGCATTCCGTATAGGTTCAGTCATTGGCCAGGACAACTGCAGGTTTAGCACTTGAAGGAAGTTTGTCATGCTGAGAAGCCAATCCCATGAGTTGATTTGAAAAGCGGCCAGTCTAAAGGCAGAGATCCCTGAATAAAATGACCTTAGGAAGGTCAGAAGTACAGATCAGCTCCAGTTGGTAAAATCCCCGAGAAAAATATGAACAAGCAGCCCTCACACCTGATATTCTGGGAGCATGGGTCAGACATATTGATTTATATAAGGTAAATCTCAAACTGGTACTGAGATATAACGGGGATAGGCACATTAGACATTCCTAACAGAGAACGATAGATGTTCGTGTAGTGATTTGTCATGCTAGTGTATTGAAGGCACAGGGACAAAGGTTATTGTGAAGCTGGACCAGATGGGGTTGAGGCACTCTGAGGATCACCGGAGACAGCAGTTTTGATAAATCCCCTTTAAAAATCCATAAGAGATTTTCAGACATCTGATTTGCCCATTGCTGCTGATCGAAGACTTTAAAGCTATGAACAGTGCTCTCTTTCTCTCTATTTGGTATTTTGCAACGCGTACAGTGAGGACTGATTTTCCAAATTCGGGAGAGTAGAAATAACAATTTTCAGAGCAGGTAGCAACTTTAACTTCCTCACTAGTTGTCTTAGTACCAAATGACACACCAGGGCTTGCGGCAACTGACCTGATCTTCATAGTGAGAACAAGGCTAGCATGGCTCCATATGGTTTTTCTCCTAGACTCAGGGACTTATCTTACTGCCTTTTAGCTACCTGGTGATGCCGTACATGCGGACAGATTTACAAAAGATCATGGGACATGAGTTCAGTGATGAAAAAGTCCAGTACCTGGTCTACCAAATGCTGAAAGGTTTGAAGGTAGGTGGGTCTGGAATAGCCAAAAGCAAGAACTGGTTTCTGAGGGATTTACACATTGAATCACCAGGTCTCCTTTAGGAGTAGACTTCGCTCTTTATTATCCCTGAGAGGACCCTTAAATCACAGACAGACTAACTGTAGGATCATCTTTATAATACAATTCACTTCTCCATGCTTATCCATTGGAAAAGTCATTTTTCCTGCTAAACTAATCTGGATCTACCACACAAATCAGAAGTAGATTGGACAGGAAATGATCATCCCATGAAACTTTGAGATTTCAAGTGTTTTCCTGGTCTGGAATGGGAAGAAACTGAGACACTTCAAAGTTTTTGATGAAAAACCAGAGAGAACAAACTCCCACCCAGATTAGCCAATAGCCCAGTATTGGGGCAGCCATAATCACTGGGCTGTTGGCTAGTCTGAGGTAGGTGTCTCTGGTTTCCAATCCTGAGACCCTTTTGCTGACAGAAGTTTCATTGAAACTGATGGGCTCCCACAGAAACATTTTGTTTTGACAAATTATTTTCTGACCCCCCAAAAAGCTTAATTGGAAAATTCCTGACCTGCTTTCATTGAAAGCTTATACGTTGGAGGTATCAGAGGTGGCTTTGTTTTTTCATATTGGTCAGCAGGTTCCATCACGGATCTAGCAATGTCTTGCTAGGGAGGCCGTTGGCTTGCTCTGTTCAACTCACCACAGCCCAAGAATCCTTAGCAAAACTAATGGTGGTGGCAAGAGGCTTTTAGCAAGTGGTGCATCTGTTGGTTCCATTATTCCATCTGCTTTTAGAGAACTCATGGAATGGAGTTTCCTCCATTACTACACACCAAGAAAGTCCGATTTTAACCTGACAGTAACAAAGTGAAATGGTAAAAGACAACCCCTTCTAACAATCTGAACACTGAACTGTAGAACTAATGAGTGATTAATATTTCACACTAGATCGCCCTCCAGCTACAGTTCTCCGTGCTTTATAAACATTAGGGACTTAAACGCCACAACACCTTTTCCCCCAGATCACTGTGAAACCCCACTGGGGGAAACCAATGCACAAAGAGGATAAATGACTTGCCCAAAATCTTGTTTGTGTGCCTGAGGAGAGGTTAGACTAGAACAGATATCTTAACTCCTAATCTTGTGCTTTAGCCGCTAGACTGTTTCCTTCCTTGACTTGGCAGGCCGAATAACCGCAGCTCATGCAATTTAGTGATAGCATTCCTCCTTACAATGAGCTGCTCACTAGACAAGATTGAGGCTTCTAAAATTATAGTTGATTTAAGTAACTTTCATACCATACTAGCTGTGCCTCTTCAAGAAGTGTTCTAATTCCAGCTGTTGTAAAGAATGGAGTGGAGGGAATGGGTTTCACTTGGGTTTCTAGCAACAGTTTGTTCTTCCTATTTGTGACCTGTGCTGTAGAGCCACAGAGTTGGGCGAGAGGATTTCGCAGAAGAATGCAGGTTGCTTTGGTCTCAGTAAACTCGCTCTGTTGCTAATGTGTGTTTCTCCTATGGGGAAGTGAAAGATTTGCTTGCTGGTGATCACACTGGCTTCCCTTTTCATTGCAGTACATTCATTCTGCTGGAATCATTCACCGGGTAAGTTCATGTGCACGGTTACTCTGCTTTTGTCTGTTCTCTGAGAAGCATGACTCAGCCAGAACCTTAACAGCTTCTCCCGTAGCCTTGAACATCCTCTCACTAAGAGGCCTTACGTTCTCCCTAAACTAAGCCCCTCTTCCTTTTTGCTGCCTCATTCCCTTCCTACCTGTGTTGGCCTGGATTTGCTCTGTGGGCAATGCAATGTTTTTCAACAGGCTGTGGAGCATTTTGTGATGCTTCCCGCTCAATGAAAGCTGCTTCAGAAAAGAAAATAATCCCTTGTAATGACTCTGAGATGCTGAGCAGTGTAGCAGGCATGTTGTCTCCACTGGTGTGGCAAGAGTGGATTTGGGATGTAATGATACAACCCACCAAAGGCCATGCTGAGACTTGTCCGAGATTTCTGATGTTGAAATGCAATTTGCTTTGTATCCTGATTGCTCTGCTCTCGTCTGCTGCAGGACCTGAAACCTGGCAATCTGGCCGTGAACGAAGACTGTGAACTAAAGGTAGGAACGAAGGTGCCACGTCACAGCTTGTAAAATGTGCGAGCATGTTGGGTGTTTGTTGAACTGCTCGTGTGTATGAATCCTGTTAATGCACCAGTGTGGTTCCTATTGCATGCTGAGGCCCCTGTTCATCAAGGTATTTAAGATCATGTCTGTTGAACCAATGGGACTATTTATGTGCTTGAAGTTAGGGCATGCTTCAGTACCTTGCTGAATTGGGGCCTGAGGCTGGAGTGAACATCGTACTGCACTCTGAAGTGCACAGCAATACCTTAAAGAAATTCAACACTCTAAGGCCACATCTATAGTAGGGAAATAACCCAAGGATGATAACTGAGGGCAGCCACAGTTCCCCTGTGCTCTCATTGACCTATTGTAGACACAGCCATTTTCAACTCCTGGTAGAAAAGGCTTGTTAGAGGCCGGGTGGAAGGAAGGGCTGGCTTTTCTGGGAATTGTTAAGCCATTTGGCCCTGTCCACACTAAAGGTCTGACCAAAGCATTTCCAGCTCCTGCTGGAGGAACATGGGTAGCAACAGGATGTTTTCGTAGGAGAGATGCAGTTGGCAAATGGCTTAACTTGCAGGACGCAACAGTCCTGGGAAAAATAACTTGTGTTTCAGGAAGGAGGTGATCTGACCGGTCACACACTACAGATTCCTTCTGCGGGGCTGCAGGCCACAACTGGTTTTGCAGCCTGGCTGTAATTCACTGTGCAATTAAGATAAACCCATTAGAACCATTGGCTGGGGTTGGCTCTGGTGTGGCGGTGAGGCAGTAGCTCTCTGATGGGATCCACTTCATTTCCTCATGGAAACAGGTTCTCTTTTGCCTGCAGGATGTCTTTTCCTTCCTTCACCATCTCCCTCCTCCGTTGATCTGTAGATCTTGGACTTTGGGTTGGCGAGACACGCAGATGCAGAGATGACCGGCTATGTTGTGACACGATGGTACAGAGCCCCGGAAGTCATTCTGAACTGGATGCATTACAACCAGACGGGTGAGTTAAATCCCTTCAGCTGTGGCAATCTGGAGTTTTAACACACCTGAGGGGGGTCGCAGTGATGGTGTGGATCACACACCACTCTCCTCTATGGGCTAAGTTGAGGAGGAACAAAAAGACCTTTTCTCCAGCAGCAGTTGAGGCTCCCTGACAATCAAGCATCAGGAGACGGCTCCGCCCAAAGCTGTCACCATCCGGAAAGCTGACACCCAAGGTTGTAGTAACCCAGGGGGTTGAAGGTGGGAGCAAAACCATACTAATAACTAAGCTCAGCAGACGTTACTATAGGCCCCCCCAAAGCAGGACAAGGCCTCTGAACTGTTTCCTCCCTCTCCCGGCCTTGTTCTTTCTCATGAGCCTCTCGGTTTCTCCCTGCACAGTGGACATCTGGTCTGTCGGTTGTATCATGGCAGAAATGCTGACTGGGAAAACCCTGTTTAAAGGAAAAGATTGTATCCTTTCAAATTGGGGCAAACTCATTTGGGGTGGCCCAGAAGCCCTGGAGTTGTGCCTGAAACACTCTGGGTACTTGACTGGGTGTTTACAAAGGCATGTGAGGGTGGTGGGAGCAGGGTCTCAACTTAGTACACTGAGGTAAATTCTGTCCCGACAGTCAGTGGCGTTGTGGGGAGGAGCTGAGGTTACCCATGCAGGGCCCCAAGCCCGTTGCAGAACACAGCTCTATGAGGGCTGCTTGCACCCCATGGCAGAAGGGGGCTGGGAGCAGGCCTTGTGGAGGTCACAGCAGCCGGGAGCGACTGCAGCTCTTGACTCTGCATTAGGGGTCCTGGAGCCATTGGGAGTAAAGATTCATTCTCCTTAATCCTCCCAGACCTTCCTAGTCACACAGCCAGTGTACTTGGGCGGTTGGCTAGGTCTAAGATTTGGCCCTAAATAACCTTTAACTCAGCCTGCCAGATCTAGATCAGCTGACCCAGATCTTGAAAGTAACCGGACTCCCAGGAGAGGAGTTTGTGCAGAAACTGGAGGACAAAGCGGTAAGGAAAACACTGTGCCTAGGGGCTGTACTTCTGAATACACTGCTGTGGAAACCACATGAAAATAAGTTATTTTTACATTGTTTTTGACATGTGCCTGCATGTGGTTTTTAGTAACGTAAATCATCCGAGCAAGGCAGTGGCCTTGGCATCTATCCCTGCCAGTGGCACCTCCAAAGCATTTGACTTTAAAAGAAAGTCCTATTTACGCATGAGTCAAAGAATTCCTTTAAAGGGGGTGGATGGAGAATATAGGAGTTGTCAGGACTCCTGGGCCAGAGGTAGCCAGCGACTTATTGTGTGAGCTCGGGCAGCTCATTCCACCTCTGTAACCCAGATGAGCTCTTTGTAAGATTGGGATATTTTTGTACCTCACAGGGGTGTTGTGGGGTTCTCTTATTGGTTTAAAAAAAAAACAAAAAACCGAGTTCCTCACATGAGGGGCCCATAGAAATGTGGAGTCTTGCATAGGCGCAGACTTCCCCGCTTTTCCCTGGCTGCTTGACCTGGACTCCACTCCTTCCATGAGGCCCCACCTCCGCTCTGCCTCTTCCCACACTTTCCTTGCCCCTATTCCGCCTCCTCCCCAGAGCGCGCCACGTTCCTGCACCTTGCCCAGCCAGGAGCATGCAAACAGCTGTACGATGGTAGCCAGGCATGGACCTGATGTACTTCTCTATAGTTCCTTTTCTCGGACTGCAGCAAGTCTGTATGCTGTGCATTCCTCTCTCTCTCTTTCAGGCTAAGAAGTATATCCAGTCCCTTCCCAAGATTCCCAAAATGGATTTATCCCGGCTTTTCCCCAAAGCCAATCCTCTGGGTAAGTCATCTTCAGTATTTTTCTCAAGCCACTTCCAGTCCATTATAAGGCAGATTGTCACAATGTTTGTGGACTCCAGGACTTTTCCTTTCTCCCAGACTTCATGACTTCTTACTGGGGCTAATGATATTTCTCTTGCTGATCATCCTTTTCCATGGTGGCTGAAGATACTTTAATTTTAAGTGGCAAAACAATTATTGACCTTAAAATAGCAGTTTTCTGCTGTTTCTCTTCCTTCCCCTGCCCTTAAAATAACAAGACCCAAACTTGTGATTGTTTTTTTTCTTATGACTGTGAACCCAGCCTTTGTCATAAATTGCTCTCAGCTCCATAGTGTAGTGCTGGGGTGGCAGGGAGAACGGGACTGACCTAAGTGCAGAATGTTAATCTATCTGGAGACTTCAGTGGCGCCTCTTCCAAACTCACTTTCCTACAGTCAAAGGAACCTAGTTCTGTGAGCAAATTTGGATGGCAACTTCTGGTCTTACACTCGTGAGGACAGGATGGAGACACGCCTAGGACAGGAAGACAATCTTCTACAAACCCAGTTCCCTTTGCTTTCCCAGAATCCAGAGGTCATTAGATCATGGCTGGGGTCATTTAAGCTAATGAACTGAAGGCCATATTTTCCTTAAGTCAGGAGCTTGAGGGTCACACCTAATTTGCTTAAAAAGGAGCAGATGGTACCTACGCTCATAATTCAAGTACAGCGCCCTTGTAAGCCAAGCAGCATGGCTTCTTGTCCAAAGAGAGACCACCGTGTAATGGAACCTGGAGAATGTGGCTTCCTATGGAACGAGGCCGGTAGCTGATCACACTGTAGAACTCTCTGGGCCCCAGTTGGCCAGTGGAATGTACTTTTGGCCACAACTGAGCCAAGTTGCCTAGAGCAAAGCAGGTGGTATCCATGTTACCCCTCTTTCCTTTGTTCTTTTCCCAGACCCAAGGCAGTGTGATCTCTGACAAGGGACATAGTTATGTACAGTGCTTCAGCCACCCTTTACCAGGGAGAGTAATTCCCTGAATTCCCACCTGCATATTGGATATCTGGACATTTTGATACATATGGTAACTGAAATTTGTGTGCATGGTTAAAAGTAACCCCCCCCCCCCTACAAGGAACTGTTCCCCCTCATAAGTCATAGCTGTGGGTAAGCAGAGATCTACCAAACTCTGAAACATTAAAACAGTAAAAACAAGAAGGAAATCAGCCTGCCTTTGGCGTTTCCTGCCTTCCTGTTTACCAAGCCTAGTATAGATTACTTTATAGATTCCTTGGGTTGCTTATATTTGCTTTGTAAAATACTTTTGACACCCCCCCCCCTCCGCCCCCACAATTTAGATTGGAACCGAAGGAATTTTAAACTTGAAGTCATTCCTCACCATTGATGTCCTTGAAGCTTGCTTGGTTTCAGCAATGAAGTTAGATAGCTGTTTTACTTTTTCTTCTCTAATTTTCAATAAATTGCACGACATGGTTTGGGTTCCCAGTGCTGCAGGGGAAAGCTTAAATGACAGAGAAAAAAAGCCATGAAACGGTGAAACACTTCTTCTTTGTGTTTTGGATCCCTTCCCCTTTCCATTCTTTCAAAGAAAATTTAAGTTTGGGGTATAAACTAGGTGATATTGGCCTGTTGATTTTACTGCCTCTGTACTGATAGGAATTTCTGCCCACTAGAAACCCATTATATTCTTGGCTGCTAGGAGCATGAGCCCCAAGGTCCTCACAGACTTTGTGCAGGACATCCTAAATATCATTGCTTCACTCACCTAGCCAAGTGCTCCCCTCCTTCTGCAGCGGTGGACCTGCTCGACAAGATGCTGCAGCTGGATGTGGGAAAGCGTCTCACTGCCACAGACGCTCTGGCCCATGCGTATTTTGACCAATTCCGAGACATTGAAGAGGAGACGGAGGCCCAGCAGTCCTTCGACGATTCCTTGGAGCATGAGAAGCTTTCCATAGATGAGTGGAGAAGTAAGATGTAGAACTTCTATGGGTTGCCATCAGTCTGTCAGTACCTTGTGTGGCACTTCCTCTCACTGTCCTGGATATACCTCTTGAGTATGCCTGATATCACCTCCATGTCCATATGCTGTCCCCTACACACATGCTGCTGATGTAGTGTCATGCCCATCTTCTCCTAGCCTCTAAGCGAGGGGTAGGCAACCTATGCCGCATGCGCCGAAGGTGGCACATGACCTGATTTTCAGTGGCACTCACACTGCCCGGGTCCTGGCCACCAGTCTGGGGGGCTCTGTTTTAATTTAACTTTAAATGAAGCTGCTTAAACTTTTTTAAACCTTATTTACTTTACATACAATAGTTCAGTTGTATAGTAAAGACTTTTATAGAAAGAGACCTTCTAAACACGTTAAAATGTGGTGTTGGCAGGCGAAACCTTAAATTAGAGTGAATAAATGAAGACTTGGCACACCACTTCTGAACGGTTGACCCCTGCTCTAAGCACTCATTGAAGATACCTTTTGCCTACAGCTTTCCAACACCCGTCTACATCTTATCCTTACTCCTTCTTTCAGTCTCCATGTCATGTACCCCTACATTTGAAATCTGCCTTCATGCTCATGCTCTTTAACACCCTCTAGAATCATGTGACAGTATGTTAAATATGCTATTGATACTCATCATCCTGTTGTTCATTTTCAAGGGCATACTTACAATGAGATTCAGTCCTTCAGTCCAATTGTCCGGAAGGACTCCAAGAGGCGGAGTGGTATGTCATTGTAGTGGCTGGGCAAACCAAGGCTGGGGCTCACTCCCCCAGCGGGGTCACAAAAGAGGACACCTCTCGGGATTTGGACCACCCCAGAGCCAGATATTTATCAACATGGACGTGTGGAACATCTGTGCGTGTGTGGAATGCAAGGATGTTGAATACACAAGAGTGTTTGGGCTTTGTCCTGTGGGAGGAAACTGCACCAGAAACATCTTTCAATGCCAAAGATGAATGTATTTCTCATTAAAACCCCAAGTGGTAGAATTTTACCTTGTTGCTTTTTCTTACTCATTTGTACCAGATTTTAATTGGCGCTCAACTTGGTTTTCAAGAGTTTAGGTCACAGGCACGGACTTTCTAATCTGCTGGTGGTGCTCCCCCTGGCTCTGCCCAGCCACCACCTCCACTCCACTCCTTCCTCCAAGGCCCCACTATGTTTCTTCTGGCCCCTGCCCCGCCTAATTTTGCCCCCTTGCCTGAGCATGCTGTGCCTTCGCTCCTCCCTCTCCCCTCCACCACCTCCTGATGCTGTGAAACAGCTGATCCGCAGGAGGTGCTGGGAGAGGGGGGGAGCGGGTGTTGATCCGTGGGGCCTGCCAGTGGGCAGGAGGTGCTGGGGGGAGGAAGAGGGAAGGGTTCTGGTAGTGTGGGTGCTCAGCACCCATCATTTCTCCCTCCCCCCCCCCCCCATGGGTGCTCCATACCCAGAGTAGGTGCCTATGGTTCAGGTGTTTTAATGGGTCCTTCTCACTGTTCCTTGTCCTGTTGGCTTCTTTTCCAGTTCTTCTAGAAAAGAGCAGTTAGGACCCTTGCAGGTGGCATTACAGCAAGTCAGGCAGGAAAACAGTTATTTGAGAGGCCAACCAGGAGGTTTGCCAGTTAGAAAGGAGGACACGAAGTCAGAACAGACGGGCTTTACCACAAACTCATGTCAAGGTAAGCATCTTGCCAGACTGGGTTTCCAAAAATGGCCTCTCATTTTGACTCCTATTCTTCGCTTTCCAACTTCAGACACCTTAGCCAAATTGTTTGAACTTGGGTGCTTACATTTAGGCACCAAAATCCAAGTGGCCTAATATTCAGAAGTGCTCTGAGATCAGCTTCGTACCACTGCATAAGTACAAAGAATTGTTTTCTCCTATTCATGGTTCTGTAACACATGTAAGAGTGTATTTTATTCTTTACGGTAATGTAATATATAGGTGTAGAGGCAAAAACTGACACAATGTATTTATTGAATTGTTTGAATCTTTTTACACAGAGTGAAAGAAATTCAAAATGTGTGTTTTTTTAATTCATGCAGTTGTAGCCTGGAGGTATCTTCGTAGCTAAGCCAGGCTTTTCAATGTAACATCAGAGTGCAGGGATTGGTTCTTGGCCCTATGCTATTTAACATTTTATATCAATGACCTGGAAGATCAGATAAAACCATTATTGATCAAATTTGCAGATAACACACATTGTGGGAGTGGTGAATAATGAAGAGGACAGCTCACTGATTCAGTGTGATCTGGGTTGCTTGGTAAACTGGATGTAAGCAATCAGTAAGCATTTTAATGACGCTCAATGTACACCTCTAAAAACCAAAGAACGTAGGCCATACTTGATCTCCCCATCCCTCTATCCTGGGAAGTGGTGACTGAAAAAGATGTGGGGTCATGCTTGGACAATCAATTGAACATGACATTGTCATGTGATGCTGCAGCCTAAAAGGCGAATGCAATCCTGGGATGCATAACCAGAGAAATCTGCAGTAGGAGTAGAGAGGTTATTTTCCCTCTGTATTTGGCACTAGTGCTGGGATACTGTGTCCAGCTCCAGTGCCCACCATTCCAGAAGAATGTGGATAAACTGAAGCAGGTTCAGAGAAGAACCCCAAGAATGGTTAAAGGATTAAAAAAAGCTAATGTGTAGTGGGAGACTCAAAGCTCCATCTGGTTAGCTTAACAAAGAGAAGGTTAAAGGATGACTTGATCACAATCTGTAAGAACCTACATGGGGAACAAATATTTAATAGGCTCTTCAGTCTTGCAGAGAAAGGTCTAATGTGATCCCATGGCTGGAAGTTGAAGCTAAATCAAACTCGTAATCTCTTTTTTTAAAAAAAATACACCAAGTTAGTCTGACAGGACCTATTTTCCATAAACCCAGGCTGATTTCCATTAATGACATTGCTGTCCTTTAATTTTGAACCCCGTATCAGCAGCTCAATTCTTGCCTGGGATTGATGTCGGACTGACAGGTCTATAATTACCCAAGACAACCTGTGTATAACCATCTTGAAAATTGGCATGACATTAGCCGTCTTCTGAGGATGTTCCAGAAGACCAAAGGCTTAGTGAAAATCAGCATTGTTTACTAGTGTAGTAATCATTCACCATATAGATTATTGATAGTCTATTTCTTATGAGAGAAATTAAATTTAGCAGGGTACATGGGTGATATAATCATTAAATTAAACTAAGTGTAGTAGGGATTCATCTGGTCTGGCTTTGGGCCCTTCCATTGTTCTCAGGTGGGAGACCACCAGCTTCCATTGCAGTGATGTCACGGAAACAACTTTGTCCTCCAGCTCAGTCACAGGAGTCCAGCCGTTCATAGTTAATCAAAGCTCTCCCTTGCCCCCTCCCAAAAGAAACAAACTAAGCCAAATCTTCTGGTGCAGACTTGCTGGGCCCAGCCCTTCCTCTCAGTCATGGAGGAGAACAGGCACTATCTTTATCCCCTCTCTTCAGGTTAGCTTCAGCCCTCATGGACTCCAATCAGTCCATTCTTCCTCATATTGACGGGGTTACCATATTGCCTCACAAGCTGGCAGTACAGTGAAAACGGAGATTCATACAGTACTATGGGATCCCAGCCTTGGAATCCTAGACAACTGGACTATCCCCATTTACTCTATCCCTGGAATCTCACCACTCCGATTACAGGCTGCCCTTCTGACCCAGCAGGACTAGCTCATAGGCACTTCTGTCACATGACCCTTGTATTTTCATTGTCCACCTGGCACAGGTGAGGGTGAGCCTCTTAAGGGGCCAGCTATCCTGTGATGCTAAGGAAAATGTAAGCCAAATATCAGGAAACACTTCCTGACAGCCAGACCTGTTACTCTGCAGAATTGGCTCCCAAGGGAAGCAGTGGAAATGCCACTGTTTGGGGATAAAGTTCTAGAAATTATTGCACAAATAATTCAGTCTAAGCAGGGGAATTAAGTAAATGATCCTTAATCATCTTGTTTAAAGCTTTTAGCTTCTTGGTATTTAACTTCCTTATTCAGAATTTTTTAAAACTGCATTAAAAATATTCCACATATAAATAGTACAATCAAAGTTTTTTCCTCCCTTGAATGGGTTAAAACTTTAGACTCCCTTTCCTGTAGGGTTCTGTTTCTCATTTGTATAAATAAATTCAAATACATTCAGTTTGCCAAATAACTCTTGGCAGCCCCAATAAATTGCCTGCTTTATGAGTTGCAAAGCTTGAATGGGATGAGAACAGAGTTATTTTGGGAGTTCAGGTGGGAAAAGTGTGTAGGCAGACTTGATTTCATGTGCTATTACAAAACAAACTCTGGGGCGAGGGGGTCTCTTTTGCCATTTTCAGTTCCCAGTATCAAGCCAGGCCTGCACGGGGTACATTGGCAGGGCAAGGAGTGGGGGTGATTACAAACAATAGGATATGTCCGCAGGGTCTGGAGTTTTCTTTGGTATTCTCTGGCCCACAATTTTCTCTGCAGTGGACTAGATTTTTTTTTTGTCTGGGAACAAAAACATTAAAATCTTTCTGTTGACTGAGAGGAAGAAGATAAAATTCTAGGTACAGCACACCTGTCTGGATTTAGGTAATTTGTAAGAGGCTCAGAGATATCAAGGTGATGGACAGTATAAATACCTAGAATCAGAGAGGTAGCCATGTTAGTCTGGAATTGCAGAAGTTACAAAATCCTGTGGCACCTTAAAGACTAAAGTATTGACACAAGCTTTCGTGGGTTAATATCCACTTCGTTGGATGCATCTGACAAAGTGGGTATTAACCCACGAAAGCTTATGCGTCAATACTTTAGTCTTTAAGGTGCCACAGGACTCTTTGTAACTTCTATAAATACCTAAACATACACAGATTGTTTTGTGAACAGCTAACTTTCCACTTCCTGGAGGAAGCTTAGAATTGCAGATACTTTCAGATTGGGCAGAAGTATCATGGACTGTGAAGATATGATAGTGTATGATGTGTCACTTTCGATATGACAGATTACAGACAAGTTTGTTTGTGATTCACACATCAAATCACAGTATCTGGAGTAGTAGTATTTACATCTATTTACAGAGAGCTGATAGAAAGAGACAAGGGAAAATATTTACAAAAACAAAAGTAGTAAATAGCAGGTGAAAGTGAACATAGTGCTAGCGCATCTACCTATCCAAGTTCTTACACGGGTGTCATTTAGTGCTTACATTTAGATATACAAGAATCTGATTCTAATCTGTAGGCTTATGTTTCAGAAACCAGGGTCTTTTATGATATTGTAAATGCTCATCTTCATTGAGTCTCTTGAAATATATCTTGCATATGCTTACACAGCTTATTCTAAGGGCAGGTCTACACTACGTGATCAATCTATTGGGGGTCTAGACACGATAATTGATCCCCAAGCACTCTCCAGTACTCCTCCACCGCAAGAGGTATGTAACCTTGATTTCCCTATGTGTGAGGTCTAGGGAAGAAAATTGGCTAACTGTCTGTCTGATTAATGTGGAAGTCTGATACATAGTTAGGAAGGAATTTAGCATTAGGATGAAATACAACTTTATCCTTGTGAAAGATAGCCATGAAGACATGTAACTCACTCTGGTGAAGTTATGGCTATTATAAAAGCTGTTTTAACAGGGAGGTGGAACACAGAACAACCTGCCATAGGTTCAAATAGCAACTTCATGAGCTGCTTTAGGACTTGACCTCCCATGGTGGAATCAGTGTCTTACTGGTAGATAAATATTGGCAAATCCCTTCATTAATCTTATTGTATTATGTGCAAAGACAGATTAATTATCTTTGAATGCATAATGTGCTACTATAGCTGCTAAAGGTTTTTAAAGGTGGTATGGAAAAACCCAATAATTTTTAATTGAATAAATACTCCAGAATATATTAAATTGGTGCCCATAGTGGATCTCTTATCTTCCTTATCCATCTCACAAACCTAATCCACTTGAGAGAAGACCTACTTGATTGTCTTCTAGTTAATCAATACATGCTGCACTTCTAAAGGGCAAGATTTTTCAAGGTCCATTAAAGATCTATAGCTTGTACAATCAGGTGTGGTGATAGAGAGTTCAGCTGATAAATTCTGCTGTCTGGTTAAGATAATGGTCCAGTAACACTACAAGAAATGTACACCCTTGGAGAGAGAAGAGCACTGGGTATAAATGGATATCTGAGATCCTAGTCTTTGGGCATGTCTATATGTAGTCTTTGTGCGCAGCAAACGGATGTAAATCTACAACACACCAGCCTACTGAAAACGAAGTTGTGACATAGGCCCTGCTAGCACATACTAGTGTGCTTTGTACTGCTGTTTTGGTTTAGAATTAGTTGTTCTTGGCTTTTCCTCTGACAGACCTGAGTCTCATGAATATGATTTTAGCCTGTTTACAGGAGCCTTTTTGTCTCGCATAGACTTCTTCAGAATTGATATAGGTGGAACTGATGATTCATTTTGTGGTTTGGATTTCTCAGATGCTGACTCCGACAGATGCTTCAAAGTCTGATCTGATGACTTAGGAACTGACTGCTCAGCAGTCGTGGAACCTGATTCTGAGACCAGATTCTTGCATATTGGTCTTCTCTTTTGTCCCAGAGGCGTCCAGAGCCAGTAACAGTCTGATCGGGTCTCTCAGAGGTGTCCGATCTAATTGTGAATCAACTATCCTGGAGATAGTTTGATAATTCAGTCGGTCAGGAAGAGTGGCATCCTTCTATAGGATACTTTGTTAGCAAGGAATTCACTTCCATCTGTCATGCTTTGGCCCCACTCTTCTGGGCCAAAGACTCTTCTAAACACTTAGTGAAATGTTTCTCACCTTGACCTGCTTGTCTGTTCATGTGCTGTCTTATCTACCTGATCATTTGCATATATCAGACGACTTTTCATCAAAGACCTTTGTTTTGCTTTTTGTCTGAACATTTTTTGTCCTCTGATAGCTTTATGCTGGCCTGCAGGGGTTTGCTAATGGCCAAATCATTTTCACTAAACCAGTCTTGTTTTCAGTGCATATTGAATGCAGATCTCCCAATAGCAGTCAATTCCAGCTGTTAAAAAAATATAGTCAATTCTTCAGTCTATTGAAACATCTTTGTATTTGTGGAACATTTGTTTTTGTTCCATGTCCTATCCATGGACTGATACAAACAACCTTCAATTTTTAAGATGAGAAAAAACTGCTTTCTTATCCTGTTTAGTCTTCAAAAACCCTAGCTTAAATTCCTCTCTCCACCTTATCTTCCTGCTATAAAATATCATTTTGCAGTTAGACTAGGATGACATACTCTTTATTAGTGTAAAATTATTTTACATTCATTGTCACGTCCTCTTTATTGATTTTTGATATTACGCACATTTCAAGGCTTTGGAAGATCTTATCCAGAAAGGAGAGGAAGAATTTAGATGTCCGTGTCTTGTTCTGTAAATCCATGCCCCCTGCTCAATCTGCTTATTCTCCTGGTTTTACTTAGCTACATAAATAGTGCATCAACAGTTATTTCAAAACTCTTACCTCTGTATTTTTTTAACTTCTTACTCTTCTGTTTACAAAGCTAGTTTTACTTCCATCAACTTCGCAGACCTCTTCTTATCTTCAGAAGTCACATGCAACTGTTTGTAGTCAATACTCTTTCCTCAAAACTTTCTTCACTCCTATGATTCGGCTGTGCAGTTGCAAATAAGGAAAACTGTAATGCAAAACTGTAATGCAAACTCCCAACTGTGACTTCTGAGACTTCTGCAATAATAAAAAGCTTTCTTGTGAACTGGATAAGGTATTGGATTTCCTGGAAGTTTCACAGCTGCAGTTTAAGCGGTTAGGTCATTTGTCATTTTAGTTTTTCTCTAGCAGCAGTGATGTGAAGTACGTATCTCAATTCAAAACTGGATGTTCCAAACTCCTTAATTTTTGTTGTTGGCCTATTTTAACAGTAAATGTTAGAATAAATTAAAAGCCTATTCACAGAAGTTATACAGATTCTCCTACAGGCCCCACGCCCTACATCTGTATATCAGACTTGAAGTCCTGAGATACTGAGTGTGGACTTCTTGGGTGGTTGCTCTTGCACTTAGTTTAGGGCTTAAAAGCACTTTTAAAAAATAATTGAAAAGTGAAGCCTTTATCTTCAGTATCTTTCTGCAGATATTTTCCTTACTGCAAATCAGGGACACAAGCCCTTGTTCCAGATGACCCTAAACCTCCAACTTGCCAAAGCTTAGGGTGACCAGATGTCCCGATTTTTATAGGGACAGTCCTATTTTTGGGGTCTTTTTCCTAATATAGGCTCCTATTACTCCCCACCCCCAATTTTTCACACTTGCTGTCTAGCACTGTACAGAAGCTGGAATTGGAAACCAGAGGATGGATCACTTGAAATTGCCTTGTTCTGTTCATTCCCTCTGAAATATCTGCCACTGGCAGAAGACAGGCTACTGGACTAGACTGACCTCTGGTCTGATCCACTATGCCCAGTCTTGCATTCTAAATCAGGTCTGTCAATAGTTACTTTGTTCCTTTGTTAAACATCAGTAGGAAGAGGATGAGGGCAAATCTTTTCTTCTTCAAAAGGACCTGCTATATTGTGGGATTCTCTAACGGACTCAGCACTTCAAGGGCTTTGGAAACCAACTAGAAGGCTTTTAATTTCCTTTTTGTGTGAATCTTTGGAAACATCTAACAAATGGTTTTATTTTGTCCCATAGGATGGAAAAAAACTGTTTTAATATTTAAACTGTAAATATTCTAAGGAATAGGCTGGGCAGTCAAGTCACTTTCAAGTGTTAGACTGAGAATGTGGTGTAGAAAAAACTGAAGGAAAGGGATAAGAACCTCTGAAGTTTTGTTCACATTAATGGAATAATAGAATAGTTTTGGGTCCTTGTGTTGCATTGGCTGACTCCTACCTAACTTAGTGATGTGAATGGTCTGTGGAGATTTGGCTAGTCACAGGATGCTGGCTCTCCTTTTTTCTTTTCTTTACCCTAGAGGAAAACTGGTGGAAGGGGATTAAGAAGGGGGGGGGGGGGAGAGAGAATGTCAAGAGTTCTCTGCCCCCAAAAAGAAACACTTTTATTGCACTAGGGGAGATAAACATATACAAATACTCTGCTAATATTTTCCCACATAATCAGTACTTTCCTTAGGGATATCATGCAACATGAAGTGATGTCTTTTGAGACCTCTGTTAAGATGCAGTCCACATCTGAGAAGCGTATTAAACTGTATTCCAAGCTTAGCCTACTTGTCTTTAGCCCTATTGTAGTTTTGATTTCATAAGTGATTTACATCCTTCAAACTTTTTCTAAATAAAGAATTTAAAAAATTGAAACTACTCCAATTTCATCATTGCCACTGTGATTTCAGACTTTTTTGCAGGTAAGTTCAGGGTCAAAATAAAACAAATGGCTTTGTTTTAAAACCTATTAATGTCAAAAAGATTTATCCATGCCACACATACAAATGGATCAGTTAGGCCCCAGTCCTCTAAGCTATTCCATGGGAGTGGATGCTGATGAATATGCAAAGCCCTGTTTGGAAGCAAGTGGGATTCTAGATGGGCATGGGTTCTCGGGTATCACATGCAAGATCCGTGCCTTAGAATGCCATTTTAAAAGTGTAACTGAGCACTTGCAACTCCATCGGGAAATAAATGGGAGATGAGAATGTTGTTAGCCTCTAAATATCAAGCTTTAATCTTTCATGTGCCTTTTAGCAGTGGTATTAAGAAAATTTTTTAAAAAGCATGACATAAGTTGAACAGTTAAAATGTATTAATATTTCAGATTTCTTATTTACAAAAATGCAACTGCACACCTTAAACTCCCAGTTGTAAATTTCCTCATGTTTAAATACAAATGAAGTAGAATGCAGCTGAAGAAATTTATGATTTGGAACCAAAGGCATACAGTTCTGTTTGCCTATCATTTTCCTTTGAAGGTGCAGCATTAATTTTGAACTTGTACCTTTTAAAAACGGGTAGAGAGAATAAATTGAATTAAGGTGTCCCTCTGGAGATCTTGAGATAAGTGTGAATGTTTTTTCAAACACATTAGTTCCATAGATATACTGTAAAATTAAATGATGTTTAAACCTGTTCTAATGCAAGGCCCTCAATCTTGCAAAGGTTTGTGTGGGTGCTTAGCTTTATGCCTGAGTAATCTTATTGAACTCAGTGGAATTATTCACACACTTGACATAAAGCACGTGTAAATCTTTACAAGACTGGGGTCTAATCTTATAAAGAGAGCAATTTCAGTGCAAGTCCAAGGTTAAATCTACATTGTGAGGTAGGGGTGATTCTCGTCTTCCACACACATACTTGGGCTAGCTCTCATCTGAGCTACCATGCTAAAAATATCACAGGGTTAGGGAGCAGCAGTACATGGTACCCTATGTACAAACTTCCCTGAACCCCAGGGGTATGTACTTGGACCAGCTAGTTTGTGCTACCAGGGGCCATCCTACCAGAGTGACACTACTATTTTTAGGGTACTAACTCACAGGAGAGCTAGTGCCTGAGGAAGCATGTGTATGCAAGCTGAGAATGGTACCCCTAGCTCATGATCTAGAAGTAGCCTAAGTGGCTAAAGAAATCCAGAGATGAGGTCAAAGTAAAGCAGTTAGTAAACACACACAAAAACCTTTGTTTGAAATGGAAATGAAGTTCTGACATAAATAAGGGAAACTAGTTAATTTTGAATTTATTCTTTTAGTGGTAAGGAGAGGGTCTTCCCCACCCCCACACTCCTGCTTTAGATATTTGGAATAACTGTTTTATAAAGATTTGGCCCCAGTAATTGTTAATTTGGGGCCACATGGGATCCCACTAAAAGTGATGAGTTTTGTAATAGTACAGAGTCTTGGCCCTTTGTTTCCAAAGTTCCCATTGATGTACTCATCAAGTGCAGCACATAACCCAGTTTGTGTTATTGAAGAGGTGGGAGTTCTGGCATATAGGCGTTACCCCTTTTTTAAAGAAAAGACTGCATTAACGCATGGTTTGGAAAATTTTGCAGCTGATCGGGTGCTAAATCATGCATGTCCTTCTCTACAGTTTCCCTAAACTGGGGTCCTTGGACCATGGGTGTGTTGCAAAGCTGACTGTCAGATGCTGCTGGTTTATATTCCTCAGTAAATGGGAGAAAAAACATTAGCACTTTCATTTCCATTTTTTGTTGAGATTTAATGAGTATTTTCAATCTAATTCTATAATAGTCTATACAGGGATATTGCACATGATCATGACTGGGAGGTGAAGTATCCATAAGATGTTTTTATAGGGCATACCACCTATAGAAAAAGGTTCCCAAACATTTTCTCAATTATTTTCCCAGCTCAAAACCTAGTTTCTTCCTTGCCCCAACCTTAATTAGTCTTGCCCTCAGTTGCTGTTTTAGTGTGTAATTCCCCAATACTTTTTAGGTGACTTTGTAGGAATGCTACAAAATTTATGTGGATTGTATTGTTCTGGCCATTTGTTTAATCTTGGTCATTCAAGGTGAACAGCATTAGAGACAGGGTTCTGGTGCTATTGGAGGCGGAGCAGTCACTACACTGATTGCATTCAGAGTGTGAGAGGTGGCACTCAGGTGGACCCCTCAGCATAGTGTGGGGGAGTGGGAAGGGAGAAAACCCCAGGTTGCTGCATGGGTGGTGGTGGGGGGGAGGATAACTCACCCATCTCTGAACACTGTAGGGGTGGGGACACCCTAAGCCTGCCCATCAGTATATTGGGGTGCAGAGTGCCATTCCCAGGGTAGGCCCCCACTTCAGCACAAGGGAGGTGGGTATGAGGGGATACTCCCCCAAACTACCTTCACTTCAGCAGATGAGGGTGGGCCCCCACTTCAGCACACTGGAGGCAAGAGGACACCCCCCAACTCAACATGTGGGGTGATCACCACCCCCAGCTGCCCTTCATTACTTCAGAATACTAGAGGCAGGAGGAACATGCCCCAGGCTGCCCCCCCCCCTTGAGCACACTGGGGGCAGGGGGGCACCTGCCCCTTCAGTCCAGTGGGGTACCCCTGAGCTGCCCTTCACTTCAGCACAGTGAAAGGGGGGGGGGCACACTCCACCCTAGGCTGCCCCTTCAGCACACTGGAGGCATGGGGCCACCCCCCAGCTTAACATATGGGTGGACGTCACCCCCCCAGGCTGCCCCCCTCTTCAGCACACTAAGAGGCAACCCCCACCCCAGTTCAGCCCAGCGGGGGTGGGGGCACTGAAGCTGGGCAGTCACCGCTCCCCCCCCCCCCCCCTGAGGCCGCTGCCCCCGGGCCTCCCGCTCTGTGGTGTCCGGGGAGGGGGGAGCGAGGGGGGGCGGTCCCTGCCTGTGGGGGGGAGCGAAGCTGCTGCAGCCCACTCCCCCGCCCGCTCTCTCGCTGCCTCCTTCCCTCGCCGCTCGGCCGGGCTGCGCTGCCGCCGCCTCCTCCATCTTGTCCCCCCCCCCTGCTTCCCCCCCCGCAGCAGCCGGAGCCGGAGCCGCGGCGGCGGGAGTGAGCGGGGCCCCGGGCGCGGCGCGGGGAGCAGCGGGGGCCGGGCCGACCGGGCTCGGAGCCGCCGCGGCGGGGGGGGGGGGGGGCAGGCGGGGGCGGCGCTGAGGCGACAGCGGCGGAGCGGACCCGACCCAGCCGACATCTTGGGGGCCCCCCCTCTCCGCGCGCCTCCCCCCACCCCCGTGAGCCCGTCGGCCCCGGGCGGGGAGAGCCGGAGCCGCCGAGGAGGGCGGAGCGGGCGGCGGCAGCGCGGCCAGGTAACGCGGAACCCGCGGGGCCGGCGCCCCCTCCCCGGGGGTCGCGGGAAGGTGACCCGGGGGAGCGGGCGGGGCGGCGGCCTTGCCCAGGCCGGGCCCGGGCGGGGGTGGGGTGGGGGACGCGGCCGCCGCTGCGGCGCCTTATAGCGGGGGCAGCTGAGCGGGGTGGCGGCCGGGGGGGGAAGCTGGGGCAATCACCCCCCCGCCATCTTGTCCCCCCGAACGGGGTAGCCCCGCCCACCTTCTCCCACGCCATTGGCCGAGGCGCGACCGGGGCCCACCCCTCGTGCCCGTCCGCAGGCCCTGTGCTAGGATTGGTCTCCATGCTCGGATGGGCGGCGAGAGCAGCCAATGGCAGCGGAGATCTCGCTTCCCCCCCCCCTCCTCCGTGCTCCTTCCGCCAGTGTAACAAGGGGCGGGACTTTCCCCGCTGAAGGTCTGGAGAAAGCTGGGAAAGCTACAGACCCCGCCCATCCCCCGCTGAGACCTGGCACCGCTCACTGCATGCACCGCCCCCTGCCATGGGCTGACCCACCTCAGCCGTGGGGGAGGGTCCCGCAGAGACCTGGCACCGCTCACTGCATGCACCGCCCCCCTGCCATGGGCCGAACCACCTCAGCCGTGGGGGAGGGCCCCGCTGAGACCTGGCACCGCTCACTGCATGCACCGCCCCCCCCCCTGCCATGGGCTGACCCACCTCAGCCGCGGGGGAGGGCCCCGTTGAGACCTGGCACCGCTCACTGCATGCACCGCCCCTGCCATGGGCCGACCCACCTCAGCCGCGGGGGAGGGCCCTGCTGAGACCTGGCACCGCTCACTGCATGCACCGCCCCCCTGCCATGGGCCGACCCACCTCAGCTGTGGGGGAGGGTCCCGCTGAGACCTGGCACCGCTCACTGCATGCACCGCCCCCCCCCCTGCCATGGGCTGACCCACCTCAGCCGCGGGGGAGGGCCCCGTTGAGACCTGGCACCGCTCACTGCATGCACCGCCCCTGCCATGGGCCGACCCACCTCAGCCGCGGGGGAGGGCCCTGCTGAGACCTGGCACCGCTCACTGCATGCACCGCCCCCCTGCCATGGGCCGACCCACCTCAGCCGTGGGGGAGGGCCCCGCTGAGACCTGGCACCGCTCACTGCGTGCACCACCCCCCTGCCATGGGCTGATCCAGCTTAGCCATGGGGGAGGGCCCTGCTGAGACCTGGCTCAGCTCACTGCATGCATCATAGCTTTGAGAGGAGCTCTCTCCTAAGTCCTTTCACATCTCATTGCATGCACCATCCCCTAAGAGAGGCTCCCTGCTGAATCCTGGGAGCTCATTGCATGCGTCATCCATTGCCTGTCAAAGTTCAGTGCTTGCACCATCCTCCCTAAGAGGGTCTTCTCTGCTGAGACATGGCTTATTGGCTCCACATAGGCATACTCCATCCCTGGTGAGGAGCTGTCTGCTCAGGCCTGATACAGCTTATTGCATGTACCACCCTCCTGAGAAAGGCTCCTTGTTGAGGCCCGACAGCTTATCGTATGTACCATTCAGTGCTGAGTCCTTAGACAGCTCATCGCATGCATCATCATCTGTTGCCTGACAAAGTTTACTGCTTGCAGCATCCTCCCTGAGAAAGTCTTCTTTGCTGATACCTGGCACAGCTCATTGCATGCAACATTCCCCCCTTAATGGGGCCCTTACTGAGACCTGACTTAGGTCACTGCCTACACTATCCCCCACCATGGGAGCAGAGATTCTCCTAGTGGGGTCTGACATGACTCATTGCATGCACAGTTATGGTTTGGGAGCCTAGAGGACCCCCATTCTGAGGCCTGCCACTCTTCTCTACATGCATTAAACCCATCCTGAGACCAAAGCTTTCCTACAGAGACCTGATACTACCCCTGCATGCTCTCACAATGGGCAGAGATCACCCCCGCTAACACCTGATGCAGCTCATTGCACTTGCTTTCCAGTGGTTTGGCCTAACATCCCGCTTGCACCATCTCCTGCTGAAAAGTGACAAAGTTCAATGTAATCCCTATCCTCGCCTTGATATTGTACCCTCTTCACAATTACCGGCCTAGATCTTAATCCCCCACAGTTGAGGCCTGACTCAACTCTCTGCATGCACTGTCATTGGCATGGTGGTTACTGATGCTGGGCATCTTATGGGACTTGATAAAACTCACTGTGTGGACTGACACAAATGTAGGGCATGCAGCTGTATTGAACCTCTGGTGAGCCTAAACGCAATTCCTTGTATGTTTCAGTACAGGCATGAGGGTAGAAGAGGCCAAGCCATCTGCAAATATGTGTGTTTTGTGCCTGGGAAAGAGTGCGGCTTGATGGACGTGAGTCTGGTAGGCATGTAAAAAGTCTGGGTTCCTGGGCACCGTGGAAGGAGTGTGATGTGGAAGTGGAGTGGGGAAGGGCAGGGGCATGGCTGGTGTTAAGTCTGGTTGGCGTGAGAAAAGAATGCGGTAGGGTGGCAAGGTGAAGCGTAAGTGAAGTGTGACTTGAAGACACCTCGGTTTATTTCTTTGTTTGTTTATAGGTGCCCGTCGAGTGCTCTGGAAAATTACATTAAAAATCACAACATAGACAAACTTAAAGAAGGTGCTTCCCATAACTGTATCTGTGTCAGCCCACGTCTTTCTAAACCGCGTTAGAGAAGAGTGAAAAAAGATTGGCTTTTCAGTGTGCCCAGAAGGTTAACAGATCTGGGTCCTCATGGACCACGGTGGGGACTGAGTTCTAAAACTGAGGACCATTCCCAGAGAACGCCCTGCCAGCTGCTGCTTTTTCCTTATATCAAAGGAATGGCCGTTCGATCATCTCTGCTGATCTCAGTTGCAACAGCATGTCATGGAGAGAGAGGCAGTCTCTCCCTCAGGTCCCAAACCATTGTAGGCAAAACCAACCCCTTGAATTCCACCTGGAAGCTTATTGGAAGTCAGTTCAGATCATGGGGCACTGATCGGGATGTGTTTCCATTGTGCAAATCCATTTAATAAAAGGGCTCCAGGATTCTGTTCCCGCTTCAGCTTCTGAATGGTCCTAGAGCCCAGCCCAGTGAAAAGCTCATTACAGCAATCTTACTTTCGTGGCATGGAAAGCTGTGGCAAACTCCATTTTGGAGAGAAAACGTCATACTTGTCTTGCCAGGTGTAGATGGGGGAAAGTGCCCTCTTTGCCACATCTGTTACTTGTGTGGTCCAGAGCAGCCCAGGATATAACAACAGCCTCAAGGACCTGTTTTGCAAATGGCAATTTTACTCTGTGAATGAGAAGTGCTAAAATAAGATCCTCAGACAATTTCAGCTGCTCTCTCCAGCCCGCGTACATTATCTCAGTCTTGTCTGGATTGGGTTGTATTGCGCTAACTCTCATTCAAGTCCCCAGTTCATCTAGGCACTCGGTAAGTTGTTTTGCTGCTCTCTCTGGGTCATACATGATGAAGATGTAGGGCTGGATGTCATCGGTGTACTGAATACAGTGCAGCCCATCACCTCCCTTGCCCTCTTTGAGGAGTATCTTATACACATTGAACAAAAGAGTTGACTCGGTGGACCCTGCAAACGAGATCCATTGTAACATAGGACAGTCGCCCACAGCTGTCTTTTGGCTTCTCTCAGAAAGATGGGAATGGAGCTCCCCAGAAGTAGCTACATCCATCATCACTAACGTCTGCAAAAGAAACGAAATAATTGTACGGTCTGCTGTATTGCAGGGTTCTGGTAGATCTAAAAGAATCAGCATGGACACTCTGTCCATTACTACGAGTAGGATAGCAGCTAACATAATCAATACAGTTTCTACCCCATACCCAGGCCTATAGCAAGACTGGGTAGAATCTAAGGAATCATACTGCTAGAGTTGCCACTAGCTTCCTGATTAACCTTCCTTGAAAATGGGAGATGGGACAGCAGTGGATGGATAGTTAGCCAGATTGTTGACATCAGGAATTGATTTCTTGAACGTGGTCCTCAGCTCCAGAGGAAACATTGACAGCCTTGATCAAGAGTGGACCCCAGTTTCCCCACTGGTGTTCACCTGCCAGGATTGACAAGAGTCCAGATTTCAGGTTGTGACACAGAGTTGATCCAGCATCTCTTTATTCTCAGCAAGAAACTCAGCAGCGAAGACCGTGTGTGTATCCTCTCAGGGCCTCGTGTAACCCAGTGCAGACAGAAAGTGTGTGTGTCCTCTCAGGACCTGGTTTAGCCCAGTGCAGACAGAACGTGTGTGTGTCCTCTCAGGACCTAGTGTAGCCCAGTGCAGACAGAATTGCTCATGTTTGGAATACAACATGAAAACTTCACGAGAGACACTTGACTTGGCAACTGAGGGGAGGCAGTGAGGATTCACCAAGCTGTCAGCCGTCACTTGGAACTGTTTTGCTGTGCGAGACGTTGCAGATGCTATGGTGGAAATGAAGAAACCTTTCTTAGCACAGCCATGGCATGCAATCTTAAGAGCTGTGTGTGCCACAAGCCTTTAGGCTCTGCTTCTAATGCTTTAGCAGTCTCCCCTTTTGCTTTGCCTGTCCCAGTTCACTAGGGTAATTTGTGAAGCCAAAGACAGGCGAGGCGAGGCTGGCGTGTAGGCTGTTGCTAGAGAAGGAATCTACCTAGGTGATAATGGGGGAGAGTGTAGAAGTAGCAGAGCCTAGAGGCAAAATGGAAGAGTTGTGGCCCCATTAATCTGGAAATGGAGTGGAGGAAAGGTGAGACCTGCAGCCAGCTAAGCAAAGATTGAAGCTTTGTGGCACTGGAAATGGATTAGCAGAGAGATACTGAGCTGCTGGTGTGGGGACAGAGGGCTTTGTTGGCAGCACAGCAGAATAGCTCCAGGAGGACACCAGTAGAATGTGAAGTGGTGTCACTAGGATGGGATTTAGGAAGAAGTGTGGCACAACGGCATGGGAGGAGAACTATTTTACGGCATCAAGGAAGCGGAAGGGAAGGACGGGGTGTTACAGGAACAGAGTGGAATGGAATAGGATGGTGTACAGTGAGCGTGGAGGGTTGGTATAGTAGGGTGTGTGGCACTGGAAAATAGTGTTGAAATTCTGGAAGGGGTAAATCCAGTATTGCATGGGTGTAAATCAGTATAGCACTTGGCCCCTCTGTCAGAGGTTCTGTTTGTGTAATTGAATTGCTGCAGATCACATTTACATTTGAGAATCAGACTGCCCTGAATGAACTGGTGGGATAGAAACGGGTTAAGCACAAATGGTTCCGTGTGCTAAATAGCCATGATATTTAGTTCAGTTGTTCTCCTTTCTAGCCACCTAACCCTCAGTTCCCGGAAGCAGTGCAATATGGGAGATTCTGGAGAAGCTACCAGTGTACATGGGACAGTAAGAGGAGGACTGTTTGAACCGTTATGCTGTTACCTTTGTTCACTGTGGGAATGAAACAACACAGACCACTACAGTACTTAGTCCTGCTGAAAGCAAGTATTTTGGCACCCTTTGGAGCACTTTTTTGTGACCATAAGGTGTATTACCAGGTGCTAGGAGGACTAAAGAATTAGAATGGCAAATGTCTGTAATGTAGACAAAGCTGCAGCGTTTGGCTAGCTCTGTTTCAGATTCTTTCATTGTTTTGGAGTCAGGTTTCAGAGATGGTTTTGCTGACATCCTGACAACTTTTTGGGTTCAGTTGCCCTCGCTGACCCAGCCACTCAGCTCTCATTGGCGGTAGTTTCAGTAACTTTTTAGATGCTTCTGCCTAGTATTAAGTGATTGTACGTTTTATAACCTTGTTTTTTTATGACAGTCAATTGTGATGAGAGAAATCCCACTTTCCTCAATAGGCCTAAGGAAGAGGTAAATGTTGTGATTGATTTGGGTTCATGCATATACTTGCAACAGGGTCTTGAGGACATGGAGGCTGCATGCTCAGTTAGTGGCTTGAGCAGTGGAATTTAATTCTGTTTACCAAACTCAGGGCCTGTTAAAATTCTTTAGGCTCCAGTTTCACTTGTGTCTCTGAAATCCTTGTTTTCCATGTTTCAGTCCCTCCCTTGTGTGTTCTCCAGTTCACTCTTTATAAACCTGGCTGATTTGCAATGGGGAAGGAGGGCAAGAACAATTAAAGGCATGTGCAGTGGGTATTCTGTTCCCATTGGTTTACAGATGAAGGAAGTTGACTAAGCTTCTCTGCTGCGTGGACATCCCTTTCTTCTTGATTGAGTTCATTTTTCCCTTAACTCCATTCCCCAAGTGGGGATCTTTTGCATAATTTCCCAGAAAGTCATTTTTCTGCAGGGAAGCAAAGAAATCTGCAGGGAACATAAATTCTGCACATGTGCAGAGGCGCATAATTCCCCCTGGAGTAAAATTGAGACATCTGGGAGCTCAGTCAGGACAAATGAAATTGCATTCTTTACTACCTGCTGATCAGGTGCTTTAAGAACCATGTTTGCATTTTATGTTACTCCATTGGTCCTGGCTACAACCTTGACTCCCCATGCTGTGGCATATTAATACTCCAGGGCTAGAAGCATGATTCCTAGAACTTGTTTTCCCCTTACCTACTGTTCTAGGGCCTGAGCCCTGTAAGTCCCTACTCATTCTTGCCTCTTGTGAATATGCGTTTGCAGGGTCAGGCCTTTATAGACCAAAAATCATAGAGTGGGCTAAACACAAATTGCGTTTTATAATTTTTTTCATGGCTGCAAATTGTGCAAGCAGGGCTGAATTTGTATATTTCAATAAAATACGGGTGAGGCGGCAGGTCAGACCCTTCGTACACCGTCAATGGAGCACGAGATTATCTTTTCAGGAGCTTTTCACGTTCTGTTTTTCTTTCTCTCCTCTCCCTTTCTTTCTGGGTCTGTTTCTTTCTGTGATTTGGCCGTTTTCTTCCCACATCTTATTTTCATGTCGCTGGTGCGGCCACCATTCTCAAGTGATTTATCTGGCTCCCTATTAATGTTCCCATCCTGCCTCTTTCCCACCTCTCTCCTCCATAGCATTTCTGTTACTGCATTTTCTTTCCTCTCTCTCCAGCTGCCTCCATTCCCATTGAATCTTCTGGTCCCAGCATACGGTCCTGTATCTCCCTGTTAAAAAATCATCGCCCTAAATGTCTTGTGCTTGCTGTTTAAAAAGCCTGGAAATGAAACCTAACCTCTCTGTCACTCGCTATGTTTCCTTGAGAACCCCACCAAGTAGCAGAAGGAATGGATGCTTCGTCCTTGCATCTGGCCTGTACATTGTTAAATTCTTCCTCTGGCTTTGCACGGCCAGTTCTGCATGTTCCTATTGGGTTCGGGCCCGTTCTGCATGTTGGGAGGCAGACACGGCTAGTTACATACACGCTCCCTGGAGTGCTCCAGAGGGAACAGCTGCCACTGTGGAGAGAGAGGCTGGAGACCAATTTTCATTGCAGTCTCAGCTCAGTTGTGTTGGTCAGTCAGTGCACCCAGGATTTTTAAGTTCAAGCTAATCTATATCTCTGCTCTAGATATAATATTTATATTGCACCCGCCATGATGGTTGTAAGTGCTGGAATAGCGGCTTGTCCTTGACAGCTGGCCATGCAGCGTACGCACACAAAACTTAAAAGATAACTACTAAAAGTAAGTCTTTTCCTGGCTGTAGTGAATAAGTTACCTCCATGTTGGGCTAATGTGTCCTCCAGGTTCATGAAGTCTCTTTATTACAGATCCGGACTGATTTACAAATTGAAGTTCTTGTGAGCTGCATGTACCATTAAAAACTAGTTATATTCTAGTTTAAAGGACCACTGAGGGGGTGGTTATGTACATTGGGTGGAGGATTGAGGTTCTTGGTAATTCCTTTCATTGTTTTCAAGACACAAGGATAGTGCCATAACAAATGAACAGGCAACTGTCTTCAACTTCTACATTGTCTCTTAGCAGTAAATGTTATGCTCTTTGGCTGAGAGCTCTGTCTGGGATTATAGACCCGTTATTTATTCATGTCGTTTATTTCTTTGACTGTTTCAAAGAAGCACCTCTCTTGACACGCTGTACCCTTGTAGGCTTATTTGCAATAGAAAAAAGCGAGGATAAATTGGATTCCCAAACTGCAGCAAGAATTGGGTTTACTGAAGGCCAGGTTACCAATCAGTACCAGTCCCTTTCGGTAGATGCCCTGGATGTGCGCCAGAGCCACCAGAACTTCAGACAGCACTTGGCCAGATTAATCTCTTCCAAACCGTTCCATGTCGCATTGCACAACCATTGTCTTGCACCACTGCCTCACGCAGCACTTTGAGCCTGTGTCAGGATTTGCAAAATGAATATTTTGGTGGACTACTTTACAGCAGGGTTGAAAATAGGACCCAGACTGAAATACCGGTTGCAACCTTAGCCGAAGGAACTGTGACTGGCTGCATTTAAGACTAGTTCCTGTATGTAGCCTTATAGCTGGAACTCACATAATGTTTCTGTCAGCACTAGGATATTACTTGCAGAAATAGGCCTCTTCTGTAGAATTCTCAACTGTTTTTTCACCACACTTTGGAAGTATTGTTGAAGCTGTTGAGTAAAAACAGTACCGTGGTCTATAGGGCAGGGACGGTGCCTGCTTTTAAGTTTGGAAAATAACTAGCACATTGTGTGTGCTATGGGAAAGAAATAATAATAATAACAACAGGCATAAGAACATAGGAAAAATTCCATGTGCAGCATGAACTTATTAATATATGGACAATGCCATCCGATATAAAAAGTGTTCTTCGATTTGGTGGGAGTTCCAGCTGTGAGCTGAGCAAAGAGCTCAGTACAACATTTAGCTCAATACAGAATACCAGGACACTCAGTCCAGCCTTTCTCAGCTGGTTGTACAGTGGTATGCCAATCCTCTGAAAAGATAACAGAGCAGACGCCTGGGGGGAGACTAGAATGGGAGGAATAGAAGCCCTATCCACTGATGGATGTGTTCCCCCTTGGTTCTAAAGGAGGAAATGTTTTTGGTGCTTTAGTTGAGCCTCTAGTGCCCACGTTTCACTCCTATTGTGCAGAGTAAGTTTTTGAATCTGTGCTGCTCAACGTTTTCCTGTTCTGCTGGCTTAAATTGTACTCTGGGTTGTGTTACAGGGTTTCCAGGTGCAGCTATGAGGAAGCCTCGGAGGAGGTCCCGGCAGAACCCGGAGGGGAGGCGTTCTCCCTCGCCTTACAGCCTCAAATGCTCGCCCACCCGGGAGACTCTGACGTACGCCCAGGCCCAGCGAATAGTGGAGGTTGATATTGATGGACGCCTCCATCGGATTAGCATCTACGACCCCCTAAAGATCATCACGGAGGATGAGCTGACTGCCCAGGATATCACAGAGTGCAACAGCAACAAGGAAAACAGTGAACAGCCCCTGTTCCCTTCCAAGTCCAAGAAAACGCCTTCCAAAGGCAAAAAGAAAGAGTCATGCTCCAAACATGCGCCAGGGACATCTTCCCATTTACCCCAGCCCAGCTTCCGGCTGATGGACTCCTTCAGCCAGCCAGATGCCCCTCCTCTGCCTGCAGCATACTACCGGTACATCGAGAAGCCTCCGGAGGACCTCGATGCGGAGGTGGAGTATGACATGGACGAGGAGGATCTGGCCTGGCTGGACATGGTTAATGAGAAGCGGAAGGATGATGGCTACGGGACAGTTTCTGCGGACGCTTTTGAGCTGCTGGTGGACCGGTTGGAGAAGGAGTCGTACCTGGAGAGCCGCAACAACGGGGCCCAGCAGTCCCTGATCGACGAGGACGCCGTCTGCTGCGTCTGCATGGATGACGAGTGTCACAACAGCAACGTCATCCTGTTCTGTGACATCTGCAACTTGGCCGTGCACCAGGAGTGCTACGGCGTCCCCTACATCCCCGAGGGCCAGTGGCTTTGCCGTTGCTGCCTGCAGTCCCCTTCGCGCCCGGTTGATTGCGTTCTGTGCCCAAACAAAGGCGGAGCCTTCAAGCAGACCAGTGACGGCCGCTGGGCCCATGTTGTTTGTGCCATCTGGATCCCCGAGGTCTGCTTTGCAAACACTGTGTTCCTGGAGCCCATCGAAGGGATAAACAACATCCCGCCCGCTCGCTGGAAGCTGACTTGCTACATCTGCAAGCAGAAGGGCATGGGAGCTGCTATTCAGTGCCATAAGGTGAACTGCTACACTGCCTTCCACGTCACCTGTGCCCAGCGGGCTGGTCTCTTCATGAAGATCGAGCCCATGAGGGAGACCAGCATCAACGGCACAACTTTCACGGTGCGCAAGACGGCTTACTGCGGGGCACATTCCCCACCCAGTACAAAGAAAAAAGGGTCTACGGCTGCTACCAGTGAAGGGGAGGAGGAGATCGCGAAGGCGGAAGGAGCGGAGGAAGACAGCACTGGCGTCCCCAAGGGATCCCTGAAGAAGAGCAAAGTGAAGTTGAAGCAGAAGCTCAAAAAGGAAGCCGGAGACCTGGCAGATGGGCATTCATCTATGCCACTGGTGACAGTCACGCAGATCCCCTCTTACAGGTGAGTGTTGGCACCGGGTGGATACCTGGGACTGGCTAGGTCCTTTCTGTTAAGGTCTGGGTTAGTCCAGCATCTTTCTTCCCTTTAACCTTTAACCAGCACCCCCTGAGACACTTGTCCACACTTCAGCCAGCAACAACCATGTTCAAAAACCTTCTGCAGAAGCAGGCTCAAGGACCGTGTTTGCACATGGTTGTTGTCGGCACCGTTGTAGCGCCACAGAGAAACGAGCTGGGTGAGGTAAGATTTTTCATTGGATCAGCTTCTGTTGTTATTTTTTCAGCAGTTATGCCCAGACTGTGCTATAAACTGTAGCTCATTCCCAGGGGATCTTTAACAAACACCAGACCTGGCAATGAAAAAAAAATCATCATGGGTTGAACAAATTGTTTTCTTTTGATTTTGGAGCCTTTTTAGCCATTTAAAAAAAAATAAAAGCAAGAGGGCTGGTTTCCCAAGGGGACTTTGGGACTACTGGCATTCAAACACAGAGGAGAAGTGCCACCTCCCCTGATATCCTACAGGTTAGCAGTTCAGATCCTTCTTCCTGATGTGGAGCATGGACTTTTACCCTGATCTTCCCCTCCCAGTTTTGTACCCTGACCGCTGGGCTGTTGACTATTCCAGGGTGGGTCTCTCTCAGTCTCTCCTGTTAATTAAATAGTCACTGGGCCAGAGAGTGAAAGAGTGACGTCGCTCAGATACCTGAATTTCAGTCCCTGCTCCATTGAATATTTAAGTATTTGTACAAAGTAGAACAGTTTCAACAAGAGAGACTGATCCTCAAATGCCCCAGAGTCTGGTGATGAGGGCACTCACCTGAGACGGGAGATGTCCAGGTTCCAGTCCCTGCGCCACATCAGGCAGAGGAGGGATTTGAACCAGGGTCATCCTGGGTGAGTGCCACAACCGCTGGGTTATCGGTTGAAGGGGAAGCAGCATCTTCACCTTGGGCCTTGTGAAAACCAGTGGCGCCTCGGTCAGGAATCTAGTGCAAAACATCAAAATGGTGTGTCTTTAAACCATGTTGGGCTGACCGGCCTTTAACATCGTTTCAGACTTGGTTGCACAGGTGAACAGGGCCTCAATGAAAAGCAGCTTCCTAGTGATCTAAGCCGCTGTATTTTAACTCCTCACTTCATGGCTCCTAAGCATCCAAATGCCTCATTGTCGTAGCAGCTGCAAATCTGGGCTAGTGTATTTCAGCCAGGATGCCCTCACCGAGCCGGGGACGGTGCTCTATTTCCTCTTAGCATCTTGGAGAGTGCAGCCAGACGCCCCATATATTTTAAGAGAGGTTCCGTTGGAAACGGCTCAGATACCATGTATTTATTATTTGTATGATCATAGCACCTTGGAACCCTAGTGATGGGCCAGGACCCCATTGTGTTGGGTGCTGTACAAACACAGGAACGGTCTAATAATTGCTAAACGGTTAAAAATATGTCCTGGGTCTCCATTTGAGTTAGCTCCCTAATGGGCCTCGCTTAAGAATGTGAAACTGAAATGACTCTAGGAGCTAGTTACGCTACCAAGTTTTTTTTTTGACAAAACTTGTGTCAACACTTGATTTTTGGGTCTTTTTCTTATCTAGGCTCCTATTATCCCCCACCCCCTGTCCCGATTTTTCACATTTGCTGTCTGGTCACCCTATTCGACACCCAGAAGTGGACAAAACAAAAATCGCCAAAGGGGGTTCACACTCGCTCCCTCTGTGGACAGATCACGTCCACACTGGGGACACCATCGTCGACGGGGTGAGCAGTGCACCGTGGGTATGTATCCCACAGTGCAGTGTTGTGGGAAGGAAGAGCTGATCGCTGCACAACCGGGGGATTCTCTCCCAGTTTGCCCACAGCCGAGGGCAGCATCGGGAGCCGTTCAGTGAGCTCTCCGTGCTGAGGAATGGCAAAGCAGCACAGCAGTCTGGGCCCGTCCCTTGCCTGCTGCTGTGTTCCTAGTGCCGGGCAGAACAGGGGCATTTCATTGATTTGCTCTTTGTTTGTTCCCCAGAGGGCGCAGCGCACAGATACTTCCCAGAGCTTTGAGAGGAGAGGGGCACATGCCTCGAAACACTGAGCGGATCAATCAGGGCAGGCATTGTGGGATACTGGGGGAAGCCAGTTCTGTTGACAAAACAATCAGCAGTGTCTACACTGGCTCTTTGTCGACAGTAAAGGCAGGGGGAAAGACAAAAGTCGCTCCTGGGTGGAAGGTTTTTTTCAACAAAATTGGGCATTTTTCGGGACAAAGGTCCCATTGTACACTCTTGCTGTATTGTCGCCAAAAGGCCGTTTTTGGTGGCAAAACTTGCCAGTGTAGACAAGCCCTAGTAAAGTTAACTGCTCCGTTGGCATTGAATTGGTGATTGGATACTTCTCACCTTGCTACTATTGTTTGGTAAGAGCCCGCAGGGGAGCTGCTGTTAAAATAACAGGACATTCCTGAAGGCAGAGATGGCTATCTTCACAGCTGAAAGACCCCAGATTGGCACAGACCGGCATGAACTCTGTGTACAGTTCTTACGCAGATTGAGACAACACTGCGAAACTGTGCACTGCTGTTACTGCCGCAGGAGATCTCAACATGTGTCGTAATGGTCCAGAGAATGTGATGATTGCTTTGATGTGCGGGGTAGTCCGCTCGCTGATCAGGTTTGTCTCCTCTAGGTTGAATAAAATCTGCAGTGGACTCTCTCTCCAGAGGAAGAACCAGTTTATGCAAAGGCTGCACAACTACTGGCTGCTGAAGCGGCAGGCGAGGAACGGCGTCCCTCTGATCCGGCGCCTGCACTCTCACTTACAGTCCCAAAGAAACGCAGAGCAGGTACCACCCCTCGCTCCAGGGCCGCATGCTGGAGCAGCCTGGGAGAGAAGAGGAATGTGGATGGGGTAAACTGGAAAAGGGAGCAGGGTGGGGAGCCTGGAAAGATGTAATTCAGCTTTGAGCACTGGTGGGTGATGAGTTCTGGGTATTGAATTGAGGATTTGGGATGGGGAACAGCGGGAGAACTAGAGAAACACCCTGTTCCGTAAGGGAATTACAATGGAGAAGGAGTTCTCTTTCTTAATCCAGGCTGCTTTCTGTTAGTACACTCAAGGAGTCAGGCCAGGTCAGTTCGTGAATGGGAGATCCATTGTGTGGCTGATTCAGTGGGTGGCACTCCGCCTCGTGAGTCAGAATGGGATCAGTGCCCTGGGACTGGGCTAGTGTGTGATGTTCTGCTGCTGGGACCATCTTTCAGATGAATCATAAAACCAAGCGCTGTCTCCTAGTGGCCGTTGACGATCCCAGTCACGAGACAAGAGGTGTTAGCTGCAGAATCCTGGCCGAATCCCCATCTGGGTAATTCCTCCTGCGGCTTCAATTTCAAATCCTCCAATGCCCATTTATGGCCCTATTTAAATAATAATCATCTGTAGCCTTTTCCGCTTCCTCTTCCGAACTGATGTGCACTGTTAAGCAGTGGCTGCATTCCAGCTCAGTGGTCGCTGGTGAGGTAGTGAAGTCCAGGGATTCCTGTATGCTGTAAAACTTGGTGGAGCACTGTGTCTATTGTGCACGTGTATTTTTACCGTAGTTAGTGGAAATCACCGATTTGATATGTGTGGTGACTTCTGACTGACTAGTGCAAAATGTAATTTGCACTCATGTATCTAGGGTAGAGGAGTGCCACATTGACTTAATATGTCGATTTCGCCGTTTTCAGCAAGTAGTCATTGTAAGGGAATGCTTCTGGATGAAAGACTCTATGCAAATCTAAATCATCAGTGCTTCCTTTGTGAAGGTTTTGGGGGTTGTCTTTTATTGGTTGTCTCCGGTGAGCATTTGTAATTACTTGACAAGCAAAGAAAAGGACCTTAAGAGAGGACGGCTGCCGTGTAGTTAAGGAACTGGGTTGGACCCTGGAAGCTCTGAGTTTTGCTCCCAGTTCTGGCTCTTCCTGTGTGACTTTGGTCAACTTATTTATTCTCTCTGTGCCTCAGTTCCCCATCTGTAAAAAAGGAGATAATACTTCCTGTCTCCCATGCACACAGACTAAACCCTGTCTGTCTGTCGAACTCTGGGGTAGAGACCATTCCTACTGTGTACAACACCAAGCACAGTTGTAGTGTAAATAATAATGAGTGAGAGTACGAGTGAACGTGGACTACATCAGGGGTGGCCAGCCTGAGCCAAAGAAGGAGCCAACATTTACCAATGTACGTTGCCAAAGAGCCAGAGTAATATGTCAACAGTCCCCCTTCCCCCCCCCCCCAGCACCTTGTACCTGCTGGCAGCCCTGCCAATCAGCACCTCCCTGCCCGAGCGTACAGGAGGCTCTGGGGAGGAGCAAGGGCGCAGCAGGCTCAGGGGAGGGGAGGGCAGGGGCCTTGGGGTAAGAGGTGGAGTGGGGGCAGGGCCTGGGGTTGAGCCATGGAAAGCTGGCACCCGTAGCTCCAGCCCTAGAGCTAGCACCTCTGCAAGGAGCCGCATATTAATTACTGACGAGCCAAATGCACCTCTGGAGCCACAGGTTGGCCACCCCTGGACTAGATTTCTGGAACGTGGTTATAACCCGGTTTAGACCTGTCCACACAGACAAGACCGAACGCCTGCTTTACCATGATCAAGCTGCTATTTAAGTGTAGTGCTGAACCACAGTTGATTTTGTGGTGTGGATGGGGCCTAGCGGAAATGGCGGTAGGCAGGAGGAACAGTATGAGAGTGGAGACACTTGGAAAAAGTCAACCCAAGAAGTCTGTATGTGCATTTCATCTCATCCCGCTGTTGCCCCTTCCAGAAGGAGCAGGATGAGAAGACCAGTGCAGTGAAGGAGGAGCTGAAGTACTGGCAGAAGCTGCGGCATGATTTGGAGAGAGCCCGGTTGCTCATTGAGCTGATCCGCAAGAGGGAGAAGCTCAAACGGGAACAGGTAGGTAGGTCGTGGGCCTTTCCGGCAGCCTCCCGCGCCTCTCCGCTTGCAGCGGGGGGGAGGGATTGAAACACAGCAGCTCTTCTTACAGCTTTTTCTCTTTGCATAGGTTCTGACCTTCAGAGGTGCTGAGCACCCACAACTCCCATTGAGGTCGGTACAGGCGCTCAATACCTCTGCAAATCAGACCCTCCCTGACTTGCAGTGCTAGGCAGAGGCTGACTGATGGCACTGGGCAGAGTGAGGCACTGTGCTGTGCGGGTTTCTTTATATAACTACCTGTGCATTTGAACCATGGCCTGCAACACCCCTGCTATTTCTGTCCTGAGCATGGACCAGAAGCTTGTGCAAAGAAACTAGATCTTCTTTAATGTTTATTCCAGTATTCTGGTAACAGTCACACCAAGAACAATCCTAAGTCCTCCTCCTCTCCATTTGGTAAGGCAAAGATTCCTGTGTCTTACCGTGAGGTGTTTTTTTTTAGTTTGTGAGTGAGGCAGTTTTAAACGTAGTCCACTTACTAAACTGGAAAGTTTTCTCTTTTGCCCTTGCAGTTTTTCAAGCTTTTACCAGCGTGCGTGGGCAGATTTCTTTCACACTCTCCATCCTGGTCTCAATGTTAGTTACTTTGCTTACGAGCTTGTCCGGTTGGGAATCCTTTCTGCTGACAGCTGACTGGACTCCATCCATTTTTTGACCGAGATCTTCTGATGGTGCCAACGCTGGTTCACCCTCTCTATGTCCTTCCTGACTTACAGGATTGGGGTGACCCTGCTGTGAATGCTGACATCCTTTGGGTGGGAGGGTAAAAAATCATTCCTTTGTTTCCTTTTGCTTTTGATATCTTGACGTGTCTATCACAGGTAACTACATCCTAAACAGCGTAGTGAAATTCCACTCTAGTTTGGAAAGGAAAAGTTACCTTGGAGAAACATATGTAGCTGGAACTATTTCTCAACCAGCTTTTAGATGTAAATAATATACGTTTGGCAGTTCTAGCTTTTGGTCTTCATCCAGATTCATCTTTGTTGTTGTGGGAGATACAGTATAATCATGCTGTCACTCTAAAACTCTTGTTGTGTTGTCGCCCAGGTTCTTCCTGTTGCTGTCTTGTCATTTAACACACAAAATAAAGTTTGCCTCACATAAGTAGAAGACCTTTCCTTAGACATTGCGTTGAGGGATTGTAATATCGGAGACCGTAAGAAATTAAAGGGGGAATACATTTTTTCATTCAGTTCCATCGTCCTTGAAGTAGAAACACAGCCAGATCAGATCAGTGGTCCATCTAGTCCATTATCACGTGTCTGAAATCAGCCAGCAGTAGATGCTTCAGAGGAAGGAGCAGGAAACCTGACGGATAACTACTGAATAGCCTACCTCTAGAGTCTTTCTAATTAGTGATTGGCTTATGGCCGGAAACATGAGAGTTTATATCCTTTATAATTTATTTATTTTGTCTCTAATGTAACCCTGGATGTTGCTATTCATAAAAAAAGCCTAAATCTTTTATCCTTTTTTAAAAAACAATCCTGCTCATTGATCTTATATTTTGAGGCTGGGAATTCCATGGGTTACTTTGTGGGGCATTAAACGGTGTCCCTGTTATCAATTTTACATGTATTGTCTTTTAATTTTCTTGCGTTTCCCCTTGTTCTTTTGTTACAAGATAGACTAACTAGGAGTGCCCCAGTTTATAAGGTTTAGTTCCCGATAAAGGATATATCAGTTATTAAACTTGGTCCGTAATTATTTTTGTTAAGACGGTAAGAAGGCAACTTCTTTAACTATATGACGCAGTATATTGCACGGTGTTTTTGTTAATTTCCACATTACAAACAGAAGAAACAAGCCCTTGATCAAAGGTGCTTCAGAGACGAGTTTATAAAGGTCTGAGGTTGCCGTCGGGGAATGGAACTGGTTTAATTTAATTTAACAGAAGTAAGGGAAACGCCACTTGCATTTTCCCTGTTTGATAACTGCATGGGATTCCTTTCCGTCATTCCCAGGTCAAAGTTCAACAGGCTGCTATGGAGTTGCAGCTGACTCCTTTCAACTTGCTGCTGCGCACAACCTTGGACCTGCTGCAGGAGAAAGATCCGGCCCAGATTTTTGCAGAGCCTGTTAACCTGAATGAGGCAAGTATCCTTCCTATAAGCTTTGAAGATGGGAGGAAGCTCGCATGGCAGCTCCCACAGGGTATCCTAGGCATTGTTTTCAGGAAGCTAACCACAACATCTCAGTCAAATAATTTCATTCTGCAGAGCCGGGGCATGTCTGGCTCAATTGGGTGGAGTATATGTGCATTGGTGACACTACCCCTTCTGCAGGTGGAAAGGACATTAAGAGTGCTTATGATGGATGCGCTCTGGTTGGCTAGTAAATGGTTTTTGTAATTGTACAGGTTTTATATGTTTAGGTTCCAGATTACCTGGAATTCATTTCCAATCCAATGGATTTTTCCACCATGAGGCGGAAGCTGGAGTCCCTCCTGTACCGAACCTTGGATGAGTTTGAGGAAGACTTTAACCTTATAGTTACCAACTGCATGAGGTATAATGCTAAAGACACGATTTTCCACCGAGCAGCTGTCCGGCTGAGAGACCTCGGAGGAGCGATATTACGCCATGCGCGACGGCAGGCTGAAAACATCGGCTTTGACACTGATGTGGGGATTCACCTGCCCGAGTCACCCAAAACGGAAGACTTTTATCGCTTTTCTTGGGAGGATGGTGAGTTCCCCTGGACTGTTGAGTTTTAGGATTGGCAAACAGTCCAGTAAAAGCCAGACTCCCGAGACTCTGAGTATAGGACCAGCCATCATTCTAACCAGGTGTTTTTGGCTGGGCAATAACTGTATCCACTATTTGAGGTGTAAGATTTGGGCTCATCCATCTAGGCGCTTATATGGCCCCCATGATTGTAGCATCCAAGAGCCAGAGTTCAAATGAGCTGAACACTCACTTCCAGGGACAGATTTTCAAACAAGCTTAGCTCCTCTTTAGGGACTGAAATAGTGGCTAGTGTCTCCAAAGAGCCCCGGAGTGTGCTGAGCCCTTTTGAAAATCCGGCTGTCTGCATCTAACAATCACAAATTTATCCTCGCAACACTCCCTGTGAGTCAGGGGAATGTTTTTCATCCCATTTTACAGATGGGAAGCTGAGGCATGGAAAGATGAAGTGATTTGCCCAAGGTCACAGAGGAAGTTTGTGGTAGAGCCGGGTATTGAACCCAGCTCCCTTTAGTCCCTGGCCACAAGACCACGGGCTCATTCTTTGCTGTGGAATCCATGTGCCATGGTATAATGTAAACTGGGGATTTTTAAAGAGCCTTGGAAAGGTGAACTCCTGTAGGTTTAGGCTGTCTTGTACTTTATATAATTGGCCCACCCTTCCCCTCTCTTACCTAGCTTGGGAGGCTGGTTTACCGGAATTTAAAATGTATGGGAAAGGTATTCCAGTGCATTCACAGAGAAATCAGTTACATGCGTGTAGGGCCCTTTATTGTAGGGATAATCCTGTACTGGCCAGCAGCTGGAATGGGAGGGTGTCGTCCATTTCTAATTTCTATGCTTATTTTGAGTCACAACTGCAGACCGCCCAGTCTCCCCACATTTCACCTCTCTCCTTGCACCGGACCTAATGACCACATGCCTTCTCTCAACAAGGTCCACCTGGGTAGCCAAAGAATTGGCATGTTCTGAAGGAGTTGAGGGAGGGTGGTAGGAAGAATTCTTTGTGAATGTTGGTGTTGTGACCCACAATGCAGAAAACACCATAGCAAGAGTCGTGGCACAGAGACCTTTATTTCTGGTAGGCCCCGAACGTCTGATTGCTTCAGTTGTAGAAACCACCGTGAAACAAATCTGCATCTCTGGAGCATTTGTTCCCAACCCCTTGCAGTACAAAATAACTTTGCTGTACTTAGTTCAGACTACCGCGTCGCATCTCTCCCATGGAGCTCGCTCGCTGTCTGTGAGCTGGTTCCTAAAGGGTGCAACCCTCTTGGAATCTGACCCTGAGAATTCTTCAGTCCTCCGCCAGTGGCATAGCGTTCGCACATAGCATTGATAAGAAGAATAACAGAATCATCGAAATGCAGGGCTGGAAAGGACTTTGAGAGGTGATCTAGTCCAGGCGCCTGCATTGAAGCAGGACCAAGTAAACCCAGACCAGCCCTGAGAGGTTTTTGTCTAACCGGTGCTTAACAATCTCCAGTGACAGGGATTCTTGGAAGCCTGTTCCAATGTTTAATTATCCTTATCGTTACCTGCATGGCTGTGACTTGGAACGGTTGGTTTGGGTACGATGGAATTTCCTCCCCCAAGGGTCAGGGCGCCTTTCTTTCACTCTTGAGTACACGAGATGTCAGCAGTTCCTTCTTAACGTTGCTTCTCTTCTTGGTGCAGTGGACAACGTTCTCCTCCCCGAGAATCGGGCTCACCTTTCCCTGGACGCGCAATTGAAGGAGCTGCTGGAGAAGCTGGACATGGTGAGCACCATGCGGTCCAGCGGCGCCCGGACCCGACGCATCCGGCTCTTGAGACGGGAGATCAACTCCCTCCGGCAAAAGCTGGCCCAGCAACAGAACAGGACCGTACCAAATGGAGAGTCTGCCTCGCGGGAGGAGGGGCTGGACAAAACGCTAAGGGGAGAGCAGGACGACGATGGGGAGAAAGGTGAGAGGTTTCAGCCGGTCTCCAAGGGAAATGGAGAGTACTGCAGCCTGGGTAGGAAGGGAAACCTCTTGGGGATTGCAGAGGACTGACTAGGGGATTGGATCGCTCATCTGTGCACTGGGAAAGTGTGTACGGGCCGCATGGAACGAATTTCAAAAACAATCTGGAGCAGGCTGTCCAAGGGATGTAGGCCACGTCCTGGTATTTCATGACACTTGATCGATTGGTATAGGCCATAGATTTCTAATGCCGGGATTGTGGCGTTTGAGGAATTGGGAATGGGGTTACAAGCCTTGCAGGAAAGGTTGGAAGAGTATGAGAGGAGAGGGTGGAGGGTATGTCAGAGGTTGGGTTTCACTGCACCTCTGCCCCCTCCCGTGGTCTGCTCAAGGGATGTTCTTTTGGGTCTCAGCTCTCTAGCCATCATTTCTACATGGATGGTCCCTCTATCCCCCTGTTATTCTCTATGGCTCTCCCAGCTGGTCTGACCGGAGTTCAGCACCTGTGGTTCGTGCTCTCCCAGGGACTCTGACAGCGTTACCATTGACTAGCTCGCTTTCACAAAGTGTCGTATGTTTATTTTAAGACAAAAGCAATGGAGAGAAAAAGATCATAAAACAATACAATCTACACTCCCGCCACGCTTACCAGGTGTAGCCATCTTCCAAATGGAGCCCTGGTAGGTTCCCAAAGTCCTTCGGACCTTTCCAGCAGAGTTTCACCCTCTTGGTTACAGTTTCATGTCATGTTTGAGGTTCAAAATGAGGCTCTGTGGCTTAGGTCAGGCTCCCAAAAGCCCTTTTTTAGGCCTGCTGGCCTCTCGAACCCAGCCTGAACCAGTCTATGCAAATTCCTCCCAGGGTGGGACTTCTCTGGAGCTACTTGTTCCTGGATGTGCAGTAATTACCTCCCTCTGTTCATAGTCCTTGGAGGAAGCTGGATAACTCTCCCCCCGTGGAGCTTAAATACAATCCCTTGCTCACAAAAATACTTAGAACATTTGTAGAGGCACAAATTTATGAATAATCCCTGTGCCTGCAGCATCTGGCATATCTGTCTCACATCTGTCACTCCCCTGCTTTGCTGTGTCTTACTATCTAAGGGTCTTCTTTCATATGTTGGAAGTAAAATACCCAGACATTGGCCAGAGAGATACGAGGCATGCGTCTGACATGGCAGCTGGATCTAGTGTGGAAGAAGGTGGGCTTGCTCTCCATCTGGGGGCACTCTAGTTCTAACCTGTATCTTTATCGGGGTGCCTTCTTTAAGGGAGAACGACAGGTCTCTGTTATCACGTGAGCCCGGGGCTTTCCCGCTGCCATAGGAAAGGGGTAGAGTTGCTATCGGTATTTTGGGGAATCACACTTTCTAAAATGTTCAAGCAGGTTCTTTCTTTCTTTAGCAGATGACCCCAAGCCCCCACATCCTCCCACCCTGGAGCCCACGGGACCCGCACCCTCCCTGTCTGAGCTGGACTCGCTGCAGGACCCTCCAACCCTCAAACCCATCAGTGAAAGCAAGTCCTTGAACAGACTGCAGAAGCGGATGAGATCGGAGGGCGAGCTGTTCGATAAGAAGGCGCTGCAGAGGGAGAACCACGCTTTCCAGCGCTTGCTCAGTGACAATGGGCTGAACGGATTGGCCCTTCAGGCCATGGACGCTCCTGCCAGCCCCCCGTTCAGCGGCGTGGGGAGGCGTACGTCCGTCCTTTTTAAAAAAGCGAAGAATGGGGTGAAGCTGCAGAGGGGCCTGGACTGCCCCTTGGAGAACGGAGAGGACCACACCCAGAGCGGGCAGCTTTCCCCCTCCGGCGCGGAGGGCGAACGACAAGCCCGGAAACGGCTGCGGAGCGGGAGCTGCAGCGTGAGTGACGGCGAGAAATCCCCCAGGCAGGCAGGAGAGACAGGTGACTCCGCTGGGCTTTTCTTCCTCTGGGGTCTGGAGCTGGTCTGAGCGGGGCTGCCTGGGCACCACACTCCTGGCCAGCTGGCCTGGCTGCCCTTTGTAAAGATGGTCTCCAAACGCCTTTAGGGTCAACTGCTTCCTTTAGTCACTTGCAAAAGGGGCTATTGAACTGGTTGGTGATTCGTGGGCATCGTAGGACTTCAGTGCTAAATCAATAGGGGAAAACTGTGGCTAGGTAGGAATCGACCCAAAGGAATTGCACTCCGGCTGCCGGCCAAGAAGTGGTGGTGGGGTAATAAGATAACAGAGTGGCTGCAAGCTTCCGCTTTACTCAACAAAGGCTGCATCTCTTTCCCCACCTCCCCCTGGTCCTTGCACTAATATCTCAGCCCGTGATTTATTTATTTTTGAATCTAGTGCTTCATAGACGTGTCGGGTTGACCCTCCTGGAGAGGAGAGTTCCCAGTAGTGGCTTAGAAATGCCTCTGCCTTAAAAGCCGAACATGGCTGGACCCCCGCTAGGAGCGAGAGTTCCCTACCACAGCGATGACTTGTGTAGGCCCTGGCGTCTCTGTGATGGGCTGGGGGCCATAGAGGTTTAGGGGCCTCTGCTCTCCGCAGCATGATATCTGGCGTTGGATGAGACATTACTATGTTACTCTTCATTGTAATTAAATTTACAGATGGTTCCAACTAGGGTGACCAGACAGCAAATATGAAAAATTGGGACAGGCGGCGAGGGGGTAATAGGAGACTATGTAAGAAAAAGACCCCAAAATCGGGACTGTCCCTATAAAATTGGGACATCTGGTCACCGTAGTTCTAACTGACAAAAATTGGTGAGAAGAGAAAAAATACAAAGGGCCCTTTTAGAGGTTCAAAATGTGGGTAGGAAATACTAAATGAGATCAAATTTAGGACACTGCCAAGTGTGGGTGGAGCGCCTGAGTGAAAACAATTCAAAGCAAAAAATAATGACCGAAAGGGGAAACCTGGAAAGAGATCAGACGGCAAATAAAGTCAACGAGATTTTGGGCTGCGTATTCAAAAGCATCACAGGGCAGGGAGATAAGAGTAATCTCTGTTTGTAAGACTTTAGTGAGCTCGCACCTGGAATATTGTTATGCACAGTTTGTCTAAGCTGTTGGGGGACAGAACCATCTACAGATTTTTAAAGGACAGAGAAGAATGATTTAAAGCTGCCTAAGGTGGGTTTAGGTTTGGCTAAGAGTAAGAGGATTAAATTAAGGAAGAAGAAAAAGTTACATAGGATATCAAGAAGTTCACTGCTGAACAGACGTTTACCTCTTTTTCCTATGAGCTGAAATGTTGCTTTTTCAATCCAGTCCCTTCCCCAACTTCAAACCTGGCTGATTTATCTTAATGTTAGGAGTGTGAGTAGTGCATTGGGTTTGCATTACTGCTGAAGCGTATAAGTCAGCATGACCTGTGCTACTAGAACCAGGGGTCTCCCAGAAATGCATTTCTTGTGGCTCCTTGTTCCGTCTTTACGGGTTCAGAGACTGGAATGACATTGGCACGGGCATACGGATGATCATCTCTGAAGTGTCAGGTTTGTTCCTGTTAGAATTCTGACAGCCTGGTTGGAAACTTGTGTGATCTGGTACCTAGAGCCAAATTGCATCCAGATGACGTCCATGGAGTTGCACCTGCTAACACCAGTTCTGAATTTGGCTTCTGATATCCATGGACTGAATCTCTCATGATGATATTCGGCCTCGGGGTGAACTGTAAGCCCTCACTGGCCGATCGCTGTAGGTGTGTCGCTGCCTGTTCTTTGGAGTTTGTGTCTCCTTATGGTTTCGTGTGTAAACTGAAAGATGAGCCTCCATTTGTATTTATTGATCCGAGAACACCACATCCCTGCAATGCAGGCTGTGGTTCGTTGAGTTGATAACATCTGTAATTGTGTAGGATGGAAAACCGGGCAGCTTCAGGAGCGTTTCAAACTTTGGATATTCGAGTTCAGAGGAATACGTTTAAATATTCCATCTCATTGGTAAAGTGACATTTGAAATGGCCTGAGAGACAGATGGTAGAGGGAGATTTGGTCTACCCATGGAGAATTTGCTTCCTTACTCCCTAGTTTAACTATCCACCGGAAATCCAGAAATCCAAGGTAGAAGGTTTTATCCAAGGTGACATTTCCTAGATCTCACATTCGGTTTTCTAGCAAAAAATAAAATAAAATAAAAAATAGAAGTATCCCTGTGGTTGTTAGTTGTAGCCAGCATGAGTTTCCATAAGTGTTCCAGCAGATCTGACACCAGACTGGGAGTCAGGAGTCTGGGCTTGCACTGACTTTCTGTGTGAATTTGAGCAAACTCCTTTGCCTCTCTGTGCCTCAGTTTCCCCATCCTTAAAGTGGGGGTAATTCTGCTCAATCACCTTTGTAAAGCCCCTTGAGAGCGATGGACAAGCTGTTGATCTGAGCTTGAAAATCCTGGGGGCATCGACGCAGCCTGACGCTAAAACCCGGTTCCCGCCTCATTTTCTTATCAGACAGCCCCAGGAGAAGCAAATGGTTTGTTTGCCTTGGCTCTCCTCTGATTCTGCTTTGCTAGTTGTACCCCATGCTGGTCTGCCATCGGGGGCGTCTTTTGTGTGAGATGTGGGGGTGCCGCTGCTTTACAAGGGAACAGGAGCGAGAGGCCTGTTTTCACGTTTAGCTGTGGGTCAGCCACAGCAGTGGTCCCAGGAGTTGCATGTGTCATTCTTCAGCCCGTCCAGTGAACGTTAAATAAAGTGCTTCATTTAACCAAAACAGGTGTTTGGTTGTCCAGAGAAGACGCCTTGTCTCCAGTAATCCCAGTGAGTTACAGGCCAGCAGGAGCTGGGGGGAGGGAAGGTGGGCGAGAAGTGCCCTCTTATCAACAGCTAGAAACCGATCGGACGGTGACCAGCACCCTTTGTTTGACGCTAAACCGTTGTTCCAAATAGTTACGGGAAAAGGCTGTTTTACTAGAAACCTGTTGGCTGCTGCTGGGTCTGGGGAACTGAGTTTAGCATTCACGTTACTGTTAAATAAGATTTTTTAAAAAGGGTGGTGATGGGGGACCCTGAAATGCAGGGTCTAGAGGATTCGGGTGACTGTTCCTGAGCGGGTTGTGATGTCTCTGGGTCTCCCTCTTCAAGCGTCCTTGGGTTGTGGAGAGGCAAACCAGGCCTGTAGGCTGATCCTTTTCTGCCTTCTCAGCAGGAGTGACCAATGGCTTTGGGAAACATACGGAAAGCGGGTCTGATTCGGAGTGCAGCTCTGGCCTTGGCAGTGGGCTGGCATTTGAAGCCTGCAGGTAAGTCCCCAGAACTGGTACTATCTACACACGAAGACGGAGCTGGGGTGTAAATCTACCCCACACTAGCTTGCCGTGCACCAGATGTCTACATGGGGCCCACTGCTGCGCACTAAAAGTTCCGTAGGGTGCTTTGATCTGTCCCGCTTAGAAATGGAATTGGATCCACATGCTCTAGGGACCGGCTGCGCTGTCAGTGTGAAGCAGTAGGGTCCGCACGGACACTTAGTTCTCAGAAAGCAGATATATTGGCAAATTCTACTGGGGCATTTAATGAGGGCTGCTGGAAATAGACCTAGCGTGTTCTTTTCATGTCCAATAATTTCATCAGTCCAATAATTTCCCAGCGTTTTCCAAACAGCTGGTGAATCCCGTCACTCTGCTGTGTTCTGTAGGGAAATCTTGCTTTCCCTAACACTCTACTTTTTGTTTAACAGCGGTTTGACTCCTCCCAAACGTAGTCGAGGGAAGCCAGCCCTTTCTCGGGTCCCCTTCTTGGACGGTGTGAATGGAGACTCTGATTATGGCAGCTCAGGTGAGAATAATGTCTATAGAAGAAGCAATTCGGGGCAGTCACAGTCTTTTATTTTATGTTTGTACAGTGCCTGGCGCTACGAGTCCTGTTTGTGATTGTGACCCTAGGACATTATCACCATACAGATAATAAATAATACTAATGAAAGGAGGGCCGTCTCTGAAGCTGACTTCACAGCCGTTCAGTGTCCTATTGCTATCACTACTTTCCTTGTCAGCGTGTGCCATACATTGGTCATTAAGACACACTCTTTTAATATTACCCAAGGCAATTCTCTGGTTTTCTAGCACACGATTGATCCGATTCTGATCTCAGGTACTGAGGCCAGTCAGTGGAGTTATTGCAGAGTTACACCAGTGCAGCTAAGATCACAATCTTAACTCTGTCCTCTAGATCTATCCCCGCTGTCTGTAAATCCCCACACAACTGATCTTATTGTCACAGGCGGACAGATCCCAGGCTCCAGCTTCCACGACCTGAGGCATGAAGCCAGATTGTCCAGCCCGGAAATTAAAATAGATTAGCCTGGGAGGTATCATGCCAAGAGGTGGGGGAACTGTGTGGGATTGCTACTTACCCAAGGCACGGACAGGCGGTGGAGACACCCCTCCGGCTTACTATACCCCCAGCTCTGCATGAGGGTGTGAAGCAGCTCTGTCTCTGGTGTTTCACAACAACATACAGCCACACCAACATACAGCCTTCGAGCAGGGACATGGAGTGGCGGCAGAAGGCAAAAACAAGTGACATTTCCCTTTGCATCTGCCCTCCATCAGGAAAATGGTGTTGATTTTAAAATGATGTAGACGCACAGGTAGTAGTGGTGACGTGTCTGTTTGTGGGGTAAAAGGTGGGGCGGATGTAGGTTTATTTTGAACACAGTGAAATTTCAGCGGTGCACTTACCACATAGCAAGTAGATTTATAAAAAATCAAGCCAGAAATTCTGCTCATGTATTTTAGCCACAAGAGCCGTCTCGTCTGCATTAGCTGGGTGCTTTGGAGAACGTGTAGGCTGATGTGTCTGAGTTCGAAGGCAGAGATGTTTCTTCTGTTCCCTACTTCTCGATCCTAATGCTCTAAGTCGTGTTTCTTTGTGACCCCTTAGGCAGAAACCTCCTGATGCCCTTCGAGAGCCATGCTGAACTGGAACCTTTGGAGCTGGTGTGGGCAAAGTGTCGAGGCTATCCGTCATACCCAGCTTTGGTAAGTAGGCCTGTCTCACAGCATCCTCCCTTGCCGCGGCAGCAATTTCAGCAATGCAGAGTCCAGGGCTGGGGGTGCAGCGTAGCCAGTTATAAAAGAGAAACTTCCTCCAGTTCACATAATGCCTGGTTCTTTCCTTCACACTGTCAACTGCCATTTTGCTCATTACGTCAGACTGTTAGGAAAATGTTGCAAAACATAAATCTGTTGGTGCCAAAAAATGGGCGTGTTCTTCTCTTCTCTTGCTCACTGTCCTGGCATATTGCGAGAGCTAGCTATGCCGTTGGCTACATGAAACATGCATGTGCAATTGCATGCTTTGCTTACATAGTTACTGCAGTCACATGTAGATTCCTAACTGTCCATTTGCATGTGCAAATACCCAATTAATGGCCTTTTGAACTAAGGTCCCTTAGTACCTTTCGAGATATGAGCACAGGCTGTTGCTAAGAAATCCATAGACTGGCATCAGGAGTTTAAAGGAAACGTGCTAGATTTCATGGTTGAAGACAATGAACACAGATACTGCTAAAAAGTGTAGCTAGCACTGTGTTTTACACGCATTATTTAAATAACCAATAAAGAGAGAATTCTGACATAAGTTTGAACAGGAGCCAGAGAAGCAGTCAGTACGATTCTGCTCTTCACAGTTTCTGCTGCATATAACAAAGACATCTCTCAAGATCTTTTTGTTCCCCTTGTCTGCGTAATTTCCCAGTAAGACTACCGCTAAAGCATCTGCATTGTTGGGAGTGCTAGGATAGACAAAAAGCTGATGGTCACTGGTTACACTTTGGCCCCCTTGACGGAAAGTTGTAAGAAATAAAAACGATTGTAGACAAAGACATGGAAATTACAAAGGCGCCATCTACACTGGTGTAACAGTTGAGTTTTAACACCATGCTTGAGTTTAACCAGGGCTTATACTTGATTGTGGCCACGCAGAATTCCATCACTGTTTGGCCAGTCACTGTAGACAGGACCAAACTATACTAGAATGGTGTTCATAATCCACGTTCTTAGCCCAGGTGGGAGCTTAAGGTAGAGAACAAATGTTCTGTGCCATCCCATATTGGCCAACTAAGGCGTTTTAGATCCTCGTTTGGCCACAAGCAGAGTTTAGACTGTGTCCAAGCTTGGTTTTTAACCAGTTATATCAGTATAGACAGAGTCTTATGTCATGGTTGAAACTGGACACAATCTGCTGTGCTGATAAAAAGTGTTGTTATCAAATTCGTCCAGCTGGCGAGTGTCAGAGCCCAACTGGTCATCCAAGCCAGTGGGATGCATCTTGGAGCCCAGGTCAGAAAGCACAGAAGACTGGACCTGGTTTCATATCTGGTTTCTGCAGTTTCATCTTCCCCATCTGACCTAATGTAAATGTTGGGCACATTGGCATTTCTGCTTTATATGGAGAGAATTGATCCGTCTGCTTTTACATCTCCCCTAAATGGCTGCATGTCTGTCCAGAGTACCCCCAGATCTGGCACTGCCTGTCAACACTTCTGAAATACTAGAGCGGATTCTCATTGAGTACCAGTGTAAATTCAGAAGGAACTCCACTGCAGTCCATGGAGTTGCAGCCGGGTAAAACTGGCATGAGGGAGATCAACGTTTGCCTGTTGGATGTAATCATCTTGTTACATTTACTGTGTGATTTTAAGTAATAAAATACTGGGTTTATACTAAGTTTTTGACTACCAAAAAAAGACTATATTAAAATATAATATTGTGACAGTGCCTCACTCAACGCTGTATGTTCAGGTCCTTTTCCTTTCAAAATCAGCCTCTTGGATGGAGACCTGTAGGTCTCCCACAATATTGCATATGCCCTAGAGACGAACCCTCTTCTATGAAGACTCTGTGCAGGACATTACTCAGCTGGAGCAGGAGAGTGCCTCTTGCTTCTATGCCATAGTTACTTTAACCATCTAGCCTGGACATACTGAAAGAGAAGGCGTATAGATAAGCTGTGCTTTCTCTGCTTTTCTTCAGGGCTTCATGCATAGCAGAATGGGACCTTGATCCTGACCTCTGATTGCTCCTGTAATACAAATATTAAATTATAATAATGACTGGCTAACTATCTTAGGTGCTTATATGGCTCCCATAGCCCGTTTCTATCCTGACTGATAGCCCGTGTCAACTCATTGGCTTCAGACTGCGTTTAGCTTGGCTATGAAGTTGTTTAATCTCTGGGGCTGAGCCGGTCGGGAGCCCTCCTATTAGCACAAGTGTATTTTGCATTGGGAAATCCCACGTCTGCTATCAAAAGTGTGAACTCTTGCATGCACTCGCATCTTCTTCCTCCCTCCTGTTCCCTGAAGGTTCCCTACCCCTCGGTGGCTTTTTGCCCAGGCCGCACAGAACAGGGCTGTGCTGTTAGGCTGAACTTGGCAGGAGGCTTCCTGTGGGGGACTTTCAAAATACTAATGCGTGCACCTCATCTGTCTCTCCAGATAATTGATCCCAAGATGCCGCGTGAGGGCCTCCTTCACAACGGAGTCCCCATCCCCGTCCCTCCCCTGGATGTGTTGAAGTTGGGGGAGCAGAAACAGACAGAGGCAGGAGAAAAGCTCTTCCTTGTCCTGTTCTTTGACAACAAGAGAACCTGGTGAGTGAACAGACATCGTGGGATGGGCTGCCCCGAAGGAAGATTTTACAGACTCTCAGGACAAGGGAGCCTAAGGGAATCGGGCATCCCCATCCCCTTTCACTGAGCTCCTAACTCCCTTAGGCCAGGTCTGCAATACACAGGTTGACGTAAGGCAGCTCATGTTGGCCTAATTATGTCAGTATCTGCACTGCAGCCTTGTCCTGCCGTTGTGAGTGCCGTATTACCCCAGCGTAATGACTCCATCTCCATGAGAGGCATAGCACAGGGGTTCTCAGATTTCATTGCACTGCGACACACTTCCTGTTGCCATAGTCATCAGTTTGGAAAAAATATAAATCCCAGCTCATAATCAAAACAGCCTTCCCTATAAAAATTAGTGTTTTCTCTGCTTTGCCCGCTGCTGTGAAACCGGAGCCCTGATGGACGTTTACGCTTTCCAGTAGCTACCCCCTAGATCTTTGATTACAATTTTCAGCAAGACAGCCCTCTGGGAAGTCATAAAAGTCCTCTGATCACTCAGAGGTAATTGAATTTTTAGAGCTAAATTCTGCTGACTTCACTGAGGATACAGGGTTGTCAACAAAGGCAGAATTTGGCCCTGAATCTTTAATACCTTCATGGTGAGTTTAGTTGCTGTGAGTTGTCAGTGTTGTGAGAAATGTTGAGCAAGGCGGAAGACTAAAGCCCGAAGTTCTTGTCTTTACTAGGAAGAACAGTGTGTTTTTAACAAACCCATTGCAAAACTTCAGTGTCGACAAGGCCGTTTGCTTTTTAATGCATTAGTTGGTAAGGGCCAACTCTACGGGGGAGCAGCTGGGTTTGGGTCCTGCCTACCAAAGCACACCTGTGTGATACCTAAGCAAAGGGGCCAACCAGAGCATCCAAGCGAACAACCAACCCCCTGGTATGGAGCGGGGCTTTCACACTGACTGCTCTGGAGCTTGCTGTCCACCCTGGTGCACCAGAGGATGTGTTTAGTGCTCTGTGGGAGGATTGAATCCGGTTACATAAGAACAGCCATACAGTATCAGACCAGGGGTCCATCTAGCCCAGTATCCTCTCTCAGAGAGTGGCCGGTACCAGAGTTTCAGGAGGGAATGTAGAGAACCAGGGCAGCTGAAGTGATCCACCTGTCTGCCCCTCCCATCTGCTGGCCGTGGGCCGGGTGAGGACTGAGTGGAAGTGCCTGTAGTGGGTCAGAAAGGGGATGTCGAGGTTTTGTTAGAATCTGAGCATTTTAAAAGCTGTAGCGTTCTTTGAGAGTGTGATGAGCTCATTATAAGTAAATAAACACAGTGACCGCAGCTACTGCATAGGACTAATGGGTAAACGTCAGGAGACTGGTGATTGTAATGGTTTCTCGGGAGGCCTGGGGGAAGCTCGGTTATCGGATCAGATCCTGTCCCCCTGGCACTCAGGCAGTGAGGTCAGACTGGCTAGAAAATGTAGCTTTCTGCAAAGCTAAAGAGATTTTAGCCCTTAGCCTTGAAAGAGCTGGAAGCCTCGGTGGCCCCGGGCCATTGGCCATTCTTTCCATCTGCCCTCTCTCTGTTTCTCGCGGTGACAGAATTTTTGGTATTCCTCTTGGGTTGCAGGCAATGGCTTCCACGGGACAAAGTCCTTCCCCTGGGGGTGGACGACACGGTGGACAAGCTAAAGATGATGGAGGGCCGGAAAACCAGCATCCGCAAGTCCGTCCAGGTGGCCTACGACCGAGCCATGATCCACATGAGCCGCGTCCGGGGAGACCACCCCTTTGTCACGTCCAATTATCTGTAGGGAGTCGGAAATGCCCAGTCTGCCCCAGGTTTTCAGACTCAGTGCTTGCAACAGCGGACCTTGCCGTGCACGGAACGGTAAGGGATTCCTCCCTGCCTGGAGGAGCGTGATGGGCTGTCTGCTGCGTTCTTTCGCGTCCCTGTCAGAGAGGCACTATGCCTAGCAGTGTGAGCGGCTCCTATAAAGTACCTTGATTCGTGCCAAAAAGCCTGTCCGGATTCTTTCTGAATGTGTCTCATTGAAGAGCTGGCAGGAGAGGAAGTGATGTATTAGGCTGGACCACAAGAAAGAAGCCAGGAAGAGCTGCAGTGTGACCGCTGTGCCGTGGCGGACGTCACGGTCAGCGGGCGAAGTGGGTGGGGAGCTGCAGTCGGATGGTCGGACCTCACGCCCCACACCTCTTGGGTTTTTAGTCTGCAGCCAGCCCTGTGTCCTTGTCTGGAATCCATCACCACTGTAAATAAACCAGTCCCCTTTAATGGAACTCCCAACTGGACTGTCTTGTGCCAAACAACCATCACTGAACTTTTTTTATTTCATTTTTTTAAATGACATTGGTTGCCCCATGGCGTTAACAAACTTGCAGCCTACTGTTGCGTCTCTCATGCCTATGTATATATAATATGTTTTCATGGTAGGGTTTCATCACAATTAGAAAAGATTGAGCTCCTATTTTGATAACTCTCCCTTTCTTCTTACGCACACATGCACAGATGCACAGAGCTTTAAATATAAAAAACAGGTTCCCTCGTTTTACTTTTTATTTTTATGTGCGTGGCCTAGACATTTGTAGTCAATAGTTTCCTGTGTAAATTTCAATTTCAGTGACCGTGTGACAATTCCAGTAACGTTCTTCATAATGCATCTGAACAGAGTATTGAGTCTGGGCAAGAGAACGTCTTTTATGGTTTTTTAACCTATTTTTGGAAGAGTCTAATCAGCTGGAGCAGCTTTACAGACACTAACATTGATCAGGGCGGGAGGAAGACACACCCGGTGGTGTCGTGTTATACACGTTCAGTTTAAAATAACTAGTTGGAATGTCAGATCCCAATTCCTCCTTATTTTTTCACCGACTGTCTTTTTAAAGTTTTCCTCCAGCGTGGTTTGGACTGACTTAAAGCTGTGACTGATTTCCTGCTAGCTGAAGCACATATTCATTTCACCCATTCGCTTTTTCTCACACAAACACATCTCTTCCCTGCTCTGTGGGTCTCTAGCATTTGCGATCCATTAAAAATAAAAACAAAAACAAAAACCCAGCTCTGCAGAGAATCCTGTTTTGTTGCTTTTGCAAAAACAGGGACAGCTAATGTCTGAAAGATGATGACAAAACCTTTCTTTTCTATTAGCCAAGGACTCATCATTTCTCTTATCCGTTCTGTTGTAGTTTTTTCTTTTCTTTTCAATTTTAAGAACCAAAGGTGCAGATCAAGATTGTAGACAGAATATCATCCTTTCGCTTTTTAACTCAATATTTTTTTATTATTTTAACTTTTTCATACTAAAGAGAATGTGGGGAGAAAATAATAATAAATGGGGGGCGGGAGGGATCACTGCCATTTCTACTTGGTCTACTTTTTTAAAGTACCACTTCTTTTACATTGGGACACGGAACCACACTTTAAGGAAAATACCTGTAACATATAAAGACGGGGAATAGGATTTTGTACAAATAATAATAATCCCTAAAGAGTGTGGATAGGGAAGGAAGTTGTGTACATAGTTGTAAGATATTGTTCTAAATTATTCAGGCCTATTGTCACCATTCTTGAAAGTCCTCAGTTGTGTTGCTGGGTCTTTTTGTATGCGCACAGTATAATTTATTTAAAGGAACATACACTTTTTCCAGATAGTAGCTCAGCTGTGGACTTGTGACCTGTGTATAACTGTTTTAAGATCTTGGGGGTAGGGAGGGGGATTTGGTTTTTGTTTGTTTCCTTTTTTTTTTTTTTATGACATTTTAGAATTTTAATTGGCTAATATCCTGCTGTTGCTACGGGACCTAAACGTTACGGTCAGTCTGCTGTAAAGCACAGATTGCTCTATTTATTGTAGAAAGTGAGTTTATTTGCTTTCTAGAATTGTTTATATCAGATGGTATAAGAGAGGTAATAAGAAAATCTATGCTTGTAAAGAAAACAGAATGCTAATTTTACCTACTATAATCTGACTGTCTGAAACTATATTTTCTCTCTGAGAAATAAATGTTCTAATGTAAAATCTGTGGTCATGTCGTCCCGGCCTGTTCAGGCTTTTGAAGACTCCTTTCCCACCCTGCATCAGCCCACTGGGATGAGAAACATGCAAGAAACCTAATGAGAGCTTTTTGGTCTCCTGCATCACCAGACGACAATGGATCTGTCAGGACACAGAGTGCTGGCTGGCAAGCAGAGTAGGGTCTCTCTGATATCTGAGGAGCAGCTCTTGGTCGCCTCCGGGTCCCTTGCTCGTTACCCGCTGTTATGGTTTGTTTTCCTTGATCCTCCTTTTAGAATGAATATGTGGGATGTATTGCAGTAAACAATGAAAACAGTCCTGCAGAGGCAGCGAAATTCACCCCCCGGGCAGAGGACCAACGCAAGGCCTTTGTGCCACTGAAGTCTCACTGAAACCCTGAGCCCTGATCCTGCGGATCCTCACTGATTTCAGAGGGACTGGTGCAGCCAGTCTTCCGGTTCGTATGTCACTCGCAGGATCGGGGCCAAACAGCTTTAAGTGGGACTTAAATGGTCCAGGTGGTGTTGGCACTCCACGCCTGGGTGAATTTAACCTTTTGGCCTGAAGCGTCTGCTTCCTGGGCTGGCTTGAAGTTGTCTCGGTTCAGCAGCTTTTCTTATTCCTAAGGCTCCCTGGAGAGCTGGTCTGGCCTTGCAGCCTGAGTGCTCTTGAGAAAGGAGAACCGCTCTGAGGCTTGTGACAGGTGCCTGCTTTTTATCTGCTCACATTACAGGTGGCATCTCACCCGGTTGCTAGTTTAAAGCCTCATTCTCCTCTCACTTCCACATCAGGACCGGTTCCACTGTGCATTGATATTTGGCATGGAGTGTCGCAAAGGAGAGGAGAACTGAGCCCTTCTCTTCCTGTCTCCTGACATGCCAGGCAGCAAGTAATATGGCTTCCCGCTCCTATCAGCAGATGGAGACACGAACAAATCAAACATGCCATCAGTCCGCTCTAACGCCCAAGGTCCCAGCTGTGCAGACCTGCCGGATCAGTTCTTTCCTGACTCCCAGCGAGTGGAGATTTTATGACCAGCTCAGCTAGAGTTTAAAGTTCTTTCTTTGGTTGGTTCTTCACATTCTTTCCTAACCCTTCTAAGCCATGCGGCTCCTTTGCTTTTAAACCCGGTTGGGCTTTCATTTCCAATTCCTTTTGATATTCCTAACCCGGGTTTAAGATCTGAGCCTGCAGACTCAGGAGAGGGCTTCACAGCCATCAGGTTCGCCACGCGCCGTAGCCGTGTGGGAGACCTCAGAGCCTTCGCCTCCAGAAACACCTCGGACCCGTACAGCGGACCATTCAAACTCTGCTGCTGAGATCAGCTTGGCTTGTCACTCATGCGGGAAGGCCCTGGAGTGACTCATCAGTACCTCACGGCAGCAGGTGGGTCACCAGTGAAAGTAGGTGGAGTCCCCAGGCTCTAAGCACCCTCCCTCCGCCCCCCCACCAAGCCAGCTAGCCTGGGTTGAAAGCACCACCCAGGGAAGGAGGCGTTTGCATTTGGATGGGAGGGGGGCTGGGGCAACTCCTAAGAACCTGGGCTAACTGCAGAAGACACATCCTCCATGTGACGGCTCTATGACTATGAGATAAAGAGATGCTTAGCTCCGCTCGAGAGCTGTTCGGGGTTGGGTCCCCGTCGTGCTAAACCACACAGGGTGGGGGCCCTCCCCAGAGAGTCTCACTCTGATCCTAACACAGAGCGGTCGCTTCCCTAGCTGTTGTAGCCGCTTCCTGCCTCGTGGGGCTGCATTCTGCCCTGGCGCTCGTAATGCAGATCCCACTCCAGGAATCACCCCCCAGGGAACACCAGGCGGGTCTGAGTTACACTGCGTTCCCCTGCCACCCGTCGGGCCGCTCAGACCGCCGTTCACAGCCTCACTGAACTTGGCCCTTGACGGCCATGGAAAGTAAAGGATCGGCCTGGCCTTGTCTTGGAGCTTTAGCAAACACACCGCAGGGACGTGGCGCAATGGCCAGGCGGATGGACTGGCTACAAAACTCTCTCTGTCTTGGCCCTCTGCCCTTGGTGGGATTTCTATCCCGGCCGTCTCTCCTGGGTGCCCAGGCATTGCTGCGGATGAGCAGTTCTGGCCTGGCGTAGGGCACCGCCTGGCTGGATTTACCCTCTACTTCCCTCTAGGTGGCAACCATCATTCAAGAGACCCTTCTCCTCCCACTCTTCCATGCTCTGAACCCCTTGGGGGGGGGGGGAAAGACCTCACTGCTGGGGGATCCATCCCCTCTCTCGCTATGCGCAGGCAGTGCTACCTTATCCCAAATGCTGCTTTGGCCGCATTGCATTTTTTAAGCTGCCTTTTCCGTCCAGCCGCGTGGTAAGCAGCTAGTTTTACTCTCTGGGTTGTGGCCGATGCACGGGGCAGTCAGGTTATGGGGAAACCCGCACATGTGCTGGAGTCCCACGCGTGCTCCAGGGCATCAGCTCATCACCGTGGGAACAGCCCGTGGGGTTTTCTCTCCCTCTGGAGCGCTGCTGGGCTTGGCTAGCCCGGCCCTCACAACCTGGCCCAGAGAGGGAAGCAGCTGCTGAGACACTGGACAGGAGTCAGCCGTCCAAGGGCCGGGGGGGGGGGGGGGTGGAGAAAACACCTGCAGGGTGCAGACCCAGAGGGGACCAGCCAGCTCAGGAGCCTGGGAGGGGAAGGCTTCCCCCAGGTTGGGCCCAAGCCCTGGCTGTCTGAAGGGAAAGGAGCTGAGGCTCCCAGTAACAGGGTGATTTGCCCTTTATGGGCCAGCCCCCTTCAATCAACCTCAGCTGTGCGGGAATTAACTGCCACCTGGACTAGCTGGGGTCAGGTGACAGCCTGACAAACACCTGGGCCTGAGTAAGCAGAGAGCTGGTTTGGAAGGAGGAACTGCCCGGAGCAGGCTGGGCTCTGGGGAAGCCCCAGAGGGGCTGGAAGGACTCGGGGGAAGCAGGCTCGGAGCTGGGGCTCCAACCCAGAGCGGATGGACTTAAAGGTACCCTGGAAGGAGTGGGAATTGAGGGGGGCTGGCTGGGGAGAGGCCCAAACAGGGAGGAAGAACTGTTGGTTTAGACTGTTGTTAGCCCGGGAGGGGACAGAACTCTGAGGGTGACCCAGCCAGGGCTGAGCCCGGTGAATCGTGGGGGGGGGGGCAGGAAGAAAATGGGGGTGAAGGGAAACTGAGGCAAGGAGAGTCTCTTTGACAGAGAGTAGTGATTAATTTGCTGCCCTATAAGCAAAACTTTCCAAAGGTGAAGTTTAATTTTCCTTTTAATTGCTGGTTACATCTCGCTCTGTGTGGCAAGTGTCTCAGATACAAGCAGCAGGCTTTCCATGTGGTTTCTCCCAGCTTCCTTTTGGCTTTAGGAAAAGAAAGAAAAGAAAATCAAGGTGGTAATTTGACAGGTGGAGGAAGTGGCTCTTTCATTAATGCCAGGCAAATACTGAAGTGCTAGCAGTTTTTAATGGGGGGGAGAGACTGGATTTCTGCTACAGCTTGATTTTTCTGGATTTTTTTTCTTTGCCGCCATCTCACACGAAGCTGTGAGCTCATCTGTTTTACCAGCTAAGCAGGGTTGGGCTTGATCAATAATCAAATAAAAAATCTAGAAGATCATGGCTGGAAGAGACCTCAGGAAGTATCTAGTCCAACCCCCTGCTCAAAGCAGGACCAACCCCCACTAAATCATCCCAGTCAAGCCGGGCCATAAAAACCTCTAAAGGTGGAGATTCCACCATTTCCCTAGGGAACCCATTCCAGTATTTCATCCTCCTCCGAGTGAAATAGTGTTTCCTAATATCCAACCTAGAATCCAATGAGCTGTGAATAATAATACTGGCTGTTACATAGCTCTTCTCATCAGTCGATCTCAGTGATTTAGAAAAGAGGTCAATAGCACTATCCCTGTTTTACAGATTGGGAAACTGAGGTACCAGTAGGGAAAGTGATTTACCCAAGATCACTCAGTAGGCCAGTGTCAGAGCCAGGCCTAAAACCCAGAGTTCCTGAGTCCCAGTCCTGTGCTCTGTCCACTAGGCAGCACTGCCTCTGGTAGGTCATTGAGGTGGTGGTTCTGAATGAATCCAGGACTCTTTGGTCTCACCGCAGTGCTATGACTGTAGGTATTGGGTCTGGTTTTCCCCAGGCCCACACCTCGTGTTGCCATTTACATCCGTGCAAAGTGGGGATAGAACAGCACTGTATGGAACGGAGAGCAGTTTCCATGCTCTTTGTGCTGGTGCCAGTGACTGAAGGCAGGAGAGTGGAGAATCAGGCCCAATGGGAGTTGAGGGCGATCAGCCCCTTTTATCAGGTGCTCAGCGCATTGCAGGATTTATCCCAGAGTGAGTCATTGTGAGTGGGAGGTGGCTAGAACCCAGTTCACCTGCTGCAACCACTAGACTCCACTGCTTCTCACAGAAGCAAAAAAGCCTTTTTCTTTTTAACACTGGATAATAGGATTTAGGGGTTTGGGGTTTTTTCTCATCCCCCTCCCAAAACTTAGACCAGCTGGATGGGTTTCCTTCCAACTTCCCCAAGCAATAAATAATGATAAACAGTGATTCCTAACCATTCACATCTCCACTCAGACCCAACTCCCAACGGAGAAGCTTTGAGTGAATTAAAATGGTGTGGTTAGAGTAGGGGCTGTGCATAACTCTAGCTATGGTGTTTGTTACAGTGGCTGCTAATTACATGCATGCCCATGCAGACACACACAGCCAGCTACATGTACTGAGTTGGATCATGCTACAGGGAATGCTAATCTCTCTCTCTCTCTCTCTCTCTCTCACACACACACACACACACACACACACACACACACACACACACACACACACACACACACACACACACCTTCTGTAGAATGCTAATTACACACACATGTATATGGTGACATCTTGCTACAGGGAATACATATGTGTCTGTATAATAAGCATGTGTCGGTATATGTGTCAGTATAACTAGTAATTTATGTACATTATATGTATATAATGCAAATATGCTACTATATAAAATGCTAACTGCTCTGGGGGGGGGGACTGCTGGTGTTAGCCCAGTGGGGACCCTAAGCAGGAATATTTCAAACCTCTCCCCCCCCCCCCCCCCCAAATACAGTAGAACCTCAGAGTTACGAACACCTTGTGGGGTGGAAATTGTTGGTAACCCTGAACAAAACTTTATGGTGGTGCTTTCCAAAGTGTTTACACCTGAGCATTGTGTTACTACCTCTTTGAAACTTTACTATGTGGAAGAAAACCGCCGCTTTCCCTTCATTTCCCCCCATAGTTTACATTTAACACAGCACTGTTCTGCATTTGCCTGTGTGTGTGTGTGTGTGTGTGTGTGTTTCTGCTGCCGCGTAATTACATCGCCATTGGAACTGGACGCATACATGGTTGACTGGTCAGTTTGTAACTGGTGTTTATATCTCTGAGGCAAGTTCTTCTGATAAAGGGCCTCGTTGAGCTTCTAGGAGCCTGAGCAATTGCTTAGTCTCTTTATTCCTAGCACCGCCTCAGTTTACACCATGTGAGGCAAACTTCAAAGGGAATACACCAGGTTATACCAGCCGAGAACGTGTCCTATATTTTTTACCAGCTAAACCAACCAATGAACGATGCTCTGGCCCAGAGCTTTAGAACAGCAGTGTAAACAGGCCATCCCCGCAGAGGGGAATCTAGGGGGGTTTATAATTTATACTCTGGTAAAGGAGACAATCTCTGGAAATGTTCATTTTTAGGAGGGGGTTATCGGGACTTCACTTTTTAGTGAAAGGGTTTCACAGGTTGTTAAAGTTTGGGGACCACTGATATAGACCATCCCTGACAGGTGTTTAAGAGCAGGTTAGACAGTCTCCAATGTTGGAGATTCCACGACTTCCCTCTGCAATTTATTCCAGTGCTTAATCACTCTGACAGAAAGTTTTTCCAAATGTCCAAACTAAACTTTCCTTGCTGCAATTTACACCCAAATCTTCTTGTTCTATCCTCAGAGGTTAAGAACAACAATCTTTCTCCCTCCTCCTTGTAACAACCCTTTACGTACTTGAAAACTGTTATGTCCCTCCTCGGTCTTCTCTTCTGCAGTCTTAACAAACCCAATTCTTCCCTCTGAACTCCTGTTTTCCAGACCTTTAATCATTTTTGTTGCTCTTCTCTGGACTTTCTCCAATTTGTCCACATCTTTCCTGAAATGCGGCACCCAGACTGGACACAGTACTCCAGTTGAGGCCTAATCAGCGCGGAGTAGAGCGGAAGAATTACTTCTTGTGTCTTGTTTACAATATTTCTGCTAATACATCCCAGAATGATGTGTGTGGTTTGGTTTGTTTTGTTTGCAACAGTGTTAAATTGTTGATTCATATGTAGTTTGTGGTCCACTATGACCCACAGATCTCTCTTCACAGTACTCCTTCATAGGCAGTCATTTCCCATTTTGTATGCATGCAACCAATTGTTCCTTCCTAAGTGGAGTACTTTGCATTTGTCCTTATTGAATTAAACAATAATAAAAATATTGGACGGGGCTCCATGCTCTTTCTCTCTCCCCACATTCCTAGCTTCCTTCTCTCTTTTTCTTGCATGGCTTCTTTTTTTTTTTTTTTTTTTAATCCACATTATTATTATTTTTCTTGTTCCTTTCCTTTGCCGCTTCTGGGAAGAGATGCTGCCAGTGTGGGAAAACTTAGTGTAGTGTCAGAGCTGGGTTGTACCTCTTGAAATAATTTGTCAGCCCTCCATGTAGTGTGTTACAAAACCTAACTACATAGACATGCTTCTGCATGTTTGTCTGTGGCTACTTGAAACCCAGCAGTGTGTGTGTGGTTTCCTCATATTCCTAACGTGTCCGTCCATTGTTGCCCTGGCTGATGTCCCCGACTCTCGCATGTCCTCTGGTACCTGTACAGTCTGACCTGTGAGGAGCAAGGTCCCAACAGATGTCATGTAGAAATGTGCAGCCTCCCACCGCAGACTTGGCAGGATGCCTGGTCTCTCTTTCGATTTGTTTGCTGCATCTGTCATTCTCAGCGTGGGCACAACCATTATTGATAGTTGCTCTCCATTCAGCTCCGTCCTTGGCTGCATCTTTGAAGTTATCAATATTTGTGCCGGATGGGTTGAGACTCGGCTTAAGGGTGTCTTTGAAGCGGTTATGTTGACTGCTCTTCCTATGTTTTCCCAGTTTCAGCTCACACCTAAAGGACTTTTGTCGGGACTCGATCGTTCTCTTAATGTAGAGCGTAAAGAGACTATGCCTAGTAAAGGAACGAGACTTTTGGTTGGGGGGGCCCTCAGCGGCTCAAGATGGGGGAGGTCACATGCAGAGCTGGCATAGACCCTCCCCTTCCACCTTCTGGTGTATAGGCCAGTGTCCTCCCCACTAGACCAGCACAAACTGTGAGGTAGCGTGGGTCTGTCGTCTAGAAGAGACTTGGGATCAGTTTGTCTCGTTCTGGTGAGGAATCCACACGTAGGAGGGCTGGGGTCTTTGACATCCAAGGCCCTTTGGTTTTGGTTTTGACCAGAAGATTCCTGGCTTTTACAAAAATGATTAGTTGGATTTTTTTACTGTTTTTTTTTCTTTCCCTCCGCCTCCCAGAAGTGCCAGAACTCCCAGACCAGGCTCCCCACACCAGAAGGCGATGCGGTGGGCTAGTAACCTGGGTAGAACCCAATATTAACCCTGATATTTACCCACAAAACTATGATGTGAATTTTTTGGGCACTGTTTTTTTTTCACCTTTTTTTATTTATTTGCTGTTGTTTTTTTAATAAACAGGATGAATTCCTGGGAAACTCTCAACAAAATAAAAACCCGAAACCAATGGGCCTTGCTGATGTCTAGGGAATTCCTTCTGTGTGAAGCAACCCAAAGCCCCCTGCGCCTGTGCTGAAGAGAGGCGCCCCTCCCCGCAGCCGGGCCTCTTCAGTGGTGTCGGCGGGCTCAGGATAAATAGTTGTTTTATAATCTTATGTTTCTATCAGTCAGCTAATGGGCTCGCTCAAACCTCCGGGCTGCAGGAGTTCTGCGCCATTAAGCTGGATAATACCATATTTCTCAGCCGACGGCCCCGCACTTTCATCGGCGTGGCTTACAGCGGCGCCGGCGCCGGCGCCGTCAAAGCCGGCAGGGAGCGTGACGCCCGCTGAGTCGAGCAGTGGGGTGTGAAGGACGGACTGAGAGGGCTTCAAAGGCGCTCGCTGGAGCAAGTGGCCATGGGGGGATTAAAGCCACGCCAGATGTGGGGTGGGGGGGGAGGAAGGGCAACTCCATGCAGCCAGAGGTGGGGGGCGGGGGGACCAGGAAACAGCTGCTCTACGCAGTATGTTCCCAGCTCCAACCTGGGGTTCATTAATGCGTCTTTTACTTCTCTCCGGGTGTGGTCTGTGACCCTGCCCCAGTTAGCAGTTCATGGCAACAGGACAGCCAAGCGGGCTTTCCACCATTCCAGACGGAGGAGCCGTGCTTAGAGAGGCCTTGGTGATGGGCCCTAGAGAGAGCCCTGAGGGCATTCGATCCGTCCCAGGATCTGCTGGGTTTAAGTCACAGTTGTCTGTGCTGCAGCAGGGCTGGGGAGGAGCAGATGTGCACCCCCAAATGTCCCCCCACCAAAGACCGATGCAGGGGGGATGGGCTGTGGGGGCCAAGGGAACCAGGCTTGTTCCCTGCAGTACGTTTGCCTGCATTTAGCCCACATCAGATTGAAATATGCCCATGATGGGGCTCCTCCCCTGCCCCCACAAGCCCACAGCCCGGTCACTGGCACTGCTGAGACGTTCCTTCCCCCCCCACTGCCCCGTGTTCTCCGTGACCCCCTCCCTGCATCCCACCTACACTAGCCCTCTCTCCACTGCGGGGGTAGTTTGCTCTTCAAGGACCTGCTGCCTACCTGAGAGCACAGGCCAGATCCATGCCGCCTGCGCTGTGCCAAGCCAAGCGTGCTCCAGACGCCTTGTTTACAGGCGGCAGGGAGGTGAATTCCATTAGCGCTCGGTGTCGTACACGCTGTTAGCAACTTCCAGCTCTCGTCGCCTTCATCTTCCATCTCTTTCCTTTGTTTTCCACCTTCAACGCTTCCTCCATCCCTGGCCCCGTCTCTCCTCCTCTCCCACTGAGGCGGGACGCCCCGTCCAGGGCGAGGCGGCCTCGCGTCTCCCCGTCTCTCTGAAGGGAAGCGGAAGGACTCGGAAAGCTGTTGGGCGGGCGATTTCTGGAGGTTGGACTCCCTGCATCCCAGATCGCTCTCTTCTGGGTAGGTTTGTATCCTGCTCTCTCAGCCCCGGGCCCGCACCTCTGTCCCGATGACCACATGGGAGCGATGTACTTGCCTTTGAACCGTATTTCCCTGCCAAACACCTAGAGTTGCCCTCACTCCAACTGCTCCCTGCCCAGGGGGAGGGGAAGCCAGTAAAATGAACATAAGACCGACCACAGTGGGTCACATCCGTGGTCCATCTAGCCCAGTATCCTGTCTTCCCACAGTGCCAGAGGCTCCAGAGGGAATGAAGAGAACAGGGGCAATTTGTGGAGTGATCTGTCCCCTGTTGTCCCCATCTCTGGTTCACATCGTATGGCTGTGAGTGTGACCCCACCCTGCATAGCATCAGCAGACCTGGGAGTACAGGGCAGAGGGGATGCTTTGTATCCCTTCCCGCGGCGCTCACGGCTTTCCAGTCTGGCCAGCAGACAGCACCGGCCGGCCGCGTGTGATTATTTACCCACTGCTCGCTTCGATCCATCACTGGCAAAGCGGCAGCTTGGGCGCAAGTGAAAAATGACTTCCTTTTAATTAAGAAGGCACAATTAATTTGCAGGGCCCCTGCCAGGGGGAGGGGTCAGCTTGCACTGCTGACGGTGCCACTGGCTCGCAGCCCAGGCTGTAGCCAGGGGAGGTGTTTGGCGTGAATGGCTCTGTGTGTGTGTGTGTGTGTGTGTGTGTGTTGTGAACAGACAGAGGGACACTGTGGGGAGGAGAAAAGGGCTTATAGGGAGAGGGGCGGGAAAGGCAGGGGAAGGGAGAGGGAGGGAAAGACAGAAGGGGGTTTGAAGAGAGGCTGAGCAATGTAGACACGGTTGAGGAGAGACACGGGTGGGAAGGCCGGGGCACTCGGAGTGCTGCCCAAAGGAGGGCCACCCCCCGTCTCCTGTCCCATAGTGGCCTGTGTTCCTGGCATGCCCAACGCCTGGGGTCTGATCGCCAGACAACGCGGCTCCCTCTGACTCTGCATCTCAGGAAAAATCTGGGCCTACAGAGCTCAGGTGAGGCTCCCAAAACCAGGGCCTGGTGTCTCCTCTCCCTCACCCCAGTGATCGTTGCCCTCACCCTCTGTCCTCACTTACAGCTGGGCAAAGCGGGCGTGTGAGGCTGCTCTTCAGACCTGGCTTTCCTGCCCACGTGGCGCTGGCTTTGTGTGTGGAAATGGCCGTGTGAGACGCAGGGCAGAGGGGAGTCATGGCCAGCGGAGTTAGACTGCTTGTAACGCGGGCGTGAGATCAGAACGTGAGGAGCACGTGTGCGCAGTTGTGTACGTGTGTGTGCGCAGTTGTAGATCTGTGTGTGCTGTGCTGGTGAGCATGTGTGTGCAGTGGTGGAGGTGTGTGCGCTCATGAGCTCAGAAGCAGGTGGGCGCTCTCTCATCCACTGTGAAGGACTAAAGCGGAGCCATGGGAGCGACCGGGGAGCACACCCAATGTTGGCCATAAAACCTCCCCTCCCAGCTGGCACGGGAAAGGGTCGAGGGGGGCTGGCCCATCTACTGCCTTCCCCCTCTCACCAGCTGCTCAAGAGTCCAGCAAGGCCCCCTCCAGTCTCCTCTCCAATAAATAAGCAGCCACGGTGCAGGCTCTGGAGTGATTTATTCCCCCGGCTTTGCCCTTAGCCTTCCTTCCCACTGCCTCTCCCAGCCGGCCAGCGCTCTGCTAACACTCATTGACGAGAGCAGAGTCCCCGCGCCCTAAGCAGGGGCCAGGGCACCGAGAAGACAGACAGCAGAAGACGAGAGCCGTGTGTGGCGTGGAGGAGCCGGCTGACAGGCAAAGTCAGAGTGGGACTTGAAGTGCGGGGGGGGGGGGGGGAGTTTGTAGCCAGGAGAACATTGTGACACAAGCAAATTACCTGGAGCCTGAGGTTAATGGTTTAAATGGAAAATCAATGGGCACAGCTGTCCTTTCTGTGCCAGCGTGCGTCTTCCTTGAGAGAGGAATAGGAACCGCTCGCTGCTTCATTTCACCAGCCGTAAAAAAAACCCTGCCGCTCATCAGCTTTGTCCTTGGCCTGGAAGCGACAGGGAGAACAGGCTGCAGGCAAGAATTCAGGACCCCCCGGGCTGCATTCGTCCGTCAAGGCTCACTGCTCCCCGCTAGCCATCAAAACTTTTCCCTCTCCCTGTGGGGAATGAGAGAGCCCTGGCTGCTGGATGGGAACCCATGATTTTTAGTTTTGACCGCTGCCACTTGAGGTGAAGGAGTAACTCCATTAGCTGGTAGCAGTAGCAGGCTGTTATTCGCTGGGTGGGCAAGCCACACTTAGCAGTGTGGTACACCGTCACTCAGTGCTCTGCTCTAGCTTCCTCTCCTCGACTCTGTCAACCGGAAGGCTCTGCTAGGCACATAGTCAATTGCCTTAAAATTTTTCTAGTCCCTGGCTCCCTAGCACGAGGAAAAACCCCTTATCCCACCCAAAAACCTGAACTCCTCTCGAAGCACAAAATGCTCATGTTGAGAGAACTCCTGGGTTTGGCTCCTAACTCCCTCTGCAATATTGGGCAAGTCCTTTCACCCTCAGTTTCCCCATCTGTGCAAGGGGAACAATACAGTAAAATATCCATGGCTGTCTCTCAGCGGTGCCGTGAGGATTAATGAGTTCACGTTCATCCCAAAGCGCAAGTATTATTCACACTCTGAACTTCCAGCTGGCTGCTGTCTGGTCAAGGTAACCATCTCTGGAGGAGGGGCTGAACTTCTGATATTTCTTAGCAGCAAATGTCTTCAGACACTAGCGCTATTTGAGAGCAGGCAGTGGCAATGTTATTGGCTCATTCCCGCAAGGAAGTGATGCACCCGACCCGATCATTTGTTACCTTCAGGAATAACCTCATAGCATCCTCCAATCAGTGCCGTCCACCGCTATGATGTCACACAGCATCGTCCGTTCTATGCTGTCCATCGCTCTGATGTCACAGAATCACACAGAATGCTGTCCAGCACGATGATGTCAGAGTATCAGCCAGTCAGTGTGGTCCCCTGCCCTGATGTCAGCAGACAGCTGCAGGGCTACTGTCTCTTTGTCAAGGGATCGTTGGTTTTTAGACAATAACTCAGCCAGCCCTGAATTCCAGTGAATCCACTGGGCGTTTCTGAGCATGTGGCTGGTTTCTGAGCGCCCAGCTGTTGCGAGCTCTGACCACGGGATCACCACTGAGTTTGCACTCTGCCAGAGGGGCCTGGGTTCCCAGGCCCCGTGGAGGGAGCAGAGAACGTGGTCTGGGATGGTGCTTCTGGCCAGGAGGAGAGGAGGGTGGTGAGTGTGTGAGGAGGGCGGGAGAGGAGACAGAAGTCTCTTTCAGACACGTGATTAGTTTTTCTTTAGCGTTGCTCAGCCTTTGATAGATGGTGTTACACTGTGAAATGTCCTGTAATTACTCAGTAGGACAGCAGGGATTCATCAGGCACTGATCAATATTCACAGCGTCCCATCAAATGAAATTCCTCGTCCCTCGTCTGCTCGGCTCCCGGCACTCGGGGAAGGAGAGGATCTATGCACTGCTCTGCTGGCAAGCCACTGCTCACTGACACTGCTCACTGACCCACAGTGTGCACACAGCTCCACCACTGTGCACACACGGTCACCAACACAGCGCGCACAGCTCCACAACTCCACCACCGAACTCACACAACTGCAAACACACTCCCTGACGTGCAGTGCGCACACACCTCTAGGCTTCAGAGCCCAAGTTTTAGCCTGGGCTGCACTTCAAAGCGCTGGCCACACAGCTATTTTTAGAGCCCGCCCTCAGGCAAGCCCTGCCAGCCCAATTTTATTGACCCGGACTGGGAGGGTCGCTGCTGCGGGTGCATAGAAGTACCGAAGGAGCCCCAGGGCTCGGTAGCTGGACAGCAGGTGTCAGGATGGGGTGTTAGACACAGCGTGCACCCTGAGGATGGGCCCAGAGTCCCCATGACAGGCAGTGGCTGGGCTCTGTTCACGCTCAAGGAGAGACTTTAGAGGCTGGCTTTTCACAGCCCTCTGGGGCACCCGGCCAGATCTACAGCTGGAGTCTTCCAAGAGCCTTCCTGCTGTCCTGGGATCTATGGAGGAGGCCACAGCTGTGATGAGCCAGAGCTGAGCATGCTCCTGCCCTTTGCCCGCTGCATGGAGGAGTGCCCGGTGGGAAGGAGGAGGGACCCGCGCCATGACGGGACCAGGGAGGGAACTTCCTCCAGGCATCAGGCTGGCTTTTGTCCAGGCTTGACAAGGACACCTGGAGTCCTTGATGAAGTCAGAGATGAAGATGAGCAGGAAGGAGAGGAGGCATGGGAGCCTTCTCTCTTGCTGTCAGCGGGAGGTAGAGAAAGCAACAGAAAACCAGCTCTCTGGTCAGGAGCGCTTTGATCCTCAATCCAAGGACGCACTAGAAAGTCACAGGATTTTCCTTCTGGATTTGGTCCAGCAAAGATGACCGGATCAGCCTCTATGCTGGAAACTCCTGACATTGCTAGTGGGGGAAACTCAGGTGCAGCTAAGACAGTGTTATGCCCCGCAAGGTGATGCACCTGTGGGAATGGCCAGCGAGGGGCACAGCCCTTCCATGCAGTATCTTAGCTGCGTGCCCTTGAGTGCTTATTCCGAGTGTGGTTTTAGTGGCTGTAGTCCTTGATTGAAGGATGCATTGATGAAATGCTAATGTGCCACTGAGTAATTGGGGCTCAGCATTTATAATGGATTTATTTAAAAACAAAAAAGGGGTTTTAAAGTGAATAGAAACGCTTTTTTCTCTATTTTGCACTTTCAGTAGAAAGCGTTGTATGGATTCTCTTTTTTTCAATTCTAAACATTGTGCAGCGTTTGCAAATCAGGAACCAGAGATCAACCCCTGAGAAGCAGGAGCCAAAACCACCTGCAAACACACAGCTAAACTCCCAGGTCTTCTTTCCCTGGCCCAGCTGAGGTGAAAGACAAAGGAAAAGCAAACGGCAGAGAGGAAGAAATGTGTTGATTTTTAACACATCCTTCCATTTTCGATAACCAGAGGTGTTTTTCTTTAGAGTAAACCTATGATATTGGCCTTTAATAATAATTCAGAGATCTCAAAGCACTTTAACAAAGGAAGGCCAATATCATTCTCTCCACAGTACAGATGGGGAAACTGAGGCTCAGAGAGAGGTAGTGATTTCCTGAGGTGACATCATTATAATTCTTATTACAGTAGGACCAAATGTGTTCATGACCTTGCGTGCTGGATGCTGTACACACAGGTAACAAAAAAGAATTGTTGCCTTGAAGAGTTTACAATCTGAAGAGGCAAGACAGGCAAATGATGGGAGAGGAAACTGAGTCACAGAGAAGAGACTTGCACAAAGTCACCCAGCAGGTCAGTGACAGAGCTGGAAACTGAACCCCGGTCTTCTGATTCCCACTCCAGCATGTGATCCATCTGACTCTTTAAGTGATCCATATTCAGAGAACTGACGAACAGCCGCCTTCTGCAGACTCCACTTGAGTATGTCTACCCTACAGCCACTACCATGACACACACAGCATTGCGGCAGCAATGCCACTGTTGTGTAGATGCTTAGTTCCTACACTGACAAGGGGTTTTCCTGTTGCTGTAGTTAATCCACCTTTCTGAGAGGTGGTAGCTAGGCTAACAGAGAATTCTACCATCACCCTACCCATGTCTACACAGGGTTAGGTCAACCTAACTATGTTGCACAGGGCAGGAAATTTCTCACATGGACCCCTGTGGACTAATTTTTATGCGTAGACCTGGCCTGTTTTGGAATTTCCTGTCTCTCTAAACGCTCATAGAGGGGGCTGGAATGGAAGCTATGTCCGTGACTTTTTTGATCTCCGGACGAGAGGTGAGGGGAGCAACAGAAAATTCCATGTGGTTTCCTTGGTTGTGGCCCTTTGACTGAGCTAGTTTCAAATGAGACCCACAGCACAACAGCTGGGAGGAAACCGCAAACCAAGCACAGCAATTTGTGTGTCCATAGGTGGCTTGTATGTGAGTGTGTCATGTGCTCATGTGTTTTAAGTGTGTCCTTGAGTATTGTGTGTGCTTTGCGGGGGAGTGAGTGCCTGGATTTGCCTGTGTGGATGTTTGTTGGCCTGTGACTGCACTTCCAAATGTGTGAGATGTGCATGCATTGATGCCTCCGTATGTGTGACACAGAGTACCCAGACATGTATATTATTACACCTGTGTCCGACCATCATAGTATTACACCGAAGGGGGGAGGAGGGGAGGTATCTGCCGAACGCTCCGAACTTGCGGATCGTCGTGGTTATTAAGAGATGTTTGTACGGGAAATAATTTGAGTTGTAGGTTTCAAACCTGTGGAGGGCTCGGTCAGTCCGCACTGAGGCCATCCCTTGAGCCATCCCTTGGTTTTCTGTTTGGCCTAGGTGGAGACAGGAGCATTGGACAGGGACAAAGGAGATCTTTCGCTACGGAGGCCCTTGGGCAGAGAGGCAAATAAGTCTAGGCTCTTGACTGCACTTGGGCTTGTAATCCTGTGTTTCCAAGCCCTTCTACTTGCTTTTCTTTGAATCGCTATCTCAAGCTCTGTTAAATAAACTACAATTTGGTTTGCTACAGACCCGGCGAAGTGCCTGGTGCTAGGGGGAGTTTGGAAGGGAGGTGAACCCTCCCGGTGGTGAACGGAGGCAGTGGCTAGGCTACTCTGTGGGTTTTCAGAAGATAGGGGACTGGGCGCTAGAGGGTAACGAAGTGGGATGTGTAAATTGCCAGTCTGTATGGGGAAAGCGTGAGGTTTGGGGAGCCCGGAGTGGAGCCCCTGTGTTGCCTGTGGCTAGGGAGTTTCCCTGAAGGGCACAGGCTGGGGTCCCTCCACAGTAGCTCGTAGCTGGACACCGAGCGTAACCCTGAAGAGTGCCTCAGTGTTCACGGCCGGGGCAACTCGTGTGTGTCCTGACAGGGTGAGAGGAAGAGCCTGGGAATTAGCAGCTAGTTTCCTCTGCTAGCAACCGGAGCGACGGGATGGATAAATGGGGCTATTTGGGGCGATGCGTGCAGATGGTAAATGACCTGTGTTTATCACGTCCCTCCCCAGGCTCACACGGCATTACCCAGGCGCTACTGTCTGCAGGGGCCTTGCGCCAGGAGAGTTATTTGGGGCTGGTGTTTGAAAGGTATTTAGGGAAGGTTTGGCTGCCTGGCTGGCAGGAGGTTTGCACCCGCTGCTTTATAATGTTTCTCTTCTCTGAGCTGGGAGACGTGGGAGAGGCGGAGGGCAGAGGGAAAGAGGGAGAACTTCGGAGAGGAGGAGGGAAGGGTGAGCGGTCAGGGGTGGGAGCAGTCGTGAACAGAGCAATGATGAAATGCAGATTGCCACAAGTGTGACAGGGCTCTCTTTGGGCGTGTTCTCACTCACGCCCCGTCTTTCTCTGCTCCCCTCCTCCCCCCCCCCCCCCCCATCGCTCACACACACTCACACGGTGGGTCTCCACTGCAGCCTAGCTCCGTTTCCTACTCGCTGTGTCACACACTCATGTTGCATGCACACACCTCAGCTCCTGGCGGGGGAAGCTGCAACCACAGGCAGGCTGAACAGGGAGCCTCAAACATCTCCCCCCACCCCCGGAGCTGGGGGTGTGAACTATAACATCCATCACTTTCTCTCCCGCCTCATCCCTTTCCATTTCTCCCCTTTGTCCTCTCTCCACTTCCCTTTCTTTCTCCTTCTCCTTCCCTCTCTCCTTTTACCCAGCCCATCTCTGTTCTTCCCTTTCGCTTCGTCTCCCCCCTGCAAAAAATAAATCTCCCTCTCCCGCCCTATTTCCTGCCCCTTTCCCCCACCCCCTCTGGAAATAACGGGGCCCAGACTTCCCCAAGGAAGCTCAGGAATTCGATCCCATTTGGCCACTGGTTTAGGTGCCTACTTTCGCAGAAGGGCTCGGCCCGGTGGTGGGTGCGGAGCCCTTGAAAATCTAGCCCTGAGCCCTCAAAATCTCTCCTCGCCCTACAGCCCTTGCTGAAATCACTAGCGGCTGGACAAGGATCATAGGGCCTGGGCTTCCCCGGGGAATTTCCCCTGCGCTGCCCATCACTTAGGGTGGGTTTTCCACTGAGCCCCACGGCTGCTTTGCCCAGCACAATGGTCCTGGATAGAGGGGACTCCCCGCCCCGTCCTTGGGCTGTGTGGCTTCTGGGCTGGCTGGGAGCCAGTTTGCCCACTGACAGCTCCCTGCCAAAGCCAGGCAGAGGGGACGGTGCTGAATGTCCTTCAAGGTTAGCGTGTTTCTCAATTTGGTTCCCTGAAATGAGAAACCTGCTGAAAGTTGGAGACGGCTGAAAGAAGTTTCCAGCGCATTACGGTCCCTTATTACTGCTGTTTGTTTCTGAGACCAAGGGGATTTTCTGCGCCACTGAACTGAGAAATTCTATCGTTCTCGCAAAAATAGGTTGAAACAGAGGCCTGCTAAGGTACAGGGGAACAATTAGGGTGACCTTGAAGGTCCAGAGAGCGATTCTCATGGAGCGGGAGGGACACCTACATTAGGGCTGCTTTGTCTGACTGGAGAAAGAGCCAGGGAGGGAAGTCTGAGGGGTGAGAGGGGGACTGAGAGGGCTAGGAAAAGGGGAACCCAAAGGGGAGGGCAGGGTGTGAGAGAAAAGGGGGTAAAAGCTAGTCGGGTAATGAGCCTCACTGAAGGGAAAGGACATTGAGTAGGAGAGAAATGGGGAGAAGGGGGGAATGGAGAGGGGGAGAGCCGGAGGGGCAGGCCCCTGGAGTATCCCACGGTTGGCGGCTCCGTTCCTGGGCAGCGGCTGGGGGTGGTGTAGGCACACGCAGCCTCCTCTTGCTCACGCTGGAGCTGAGCGAAGAACCGATCTTTCCGTTCAGAGCTGAACCGAAAAATCAGCAGGGGGGGGGGAAATCAATTTGTTTCAGGCCAAAACAGAATATTCTTGGGGGTTTTCTGGCCGAGAAACGAGGTGTGGGTCGAACAAAACGACACCTCGGAATGAAATATCCAAGTGTTTCCGCTTTAAAAAAAAGGTCTTTTTATTCGGCTGAAAATATTCAACAAATTTGACCCGAATTCACACATAGTTTCAGTTGCCTCAGAACTGCACTTTTCATGCACTGTCCCTCCACCCCACCCCACCCCACCCCACTCACAGCTCCAACCTCCTGCCCCGGATGCTCTCCCAACCCACAACCTCTCCTCTCAGCACCATGACTGCCGCCCTCCGAGTACTTCACGTCCCCCTGTGCTGCGTTTGTGTCCCGCTCTGTCCTAGCCCAGCGCCACGGGTGGAATTCAGAGGCCCTCGCTGGCTTTCGTGGGACCCTGCATCGCAGCGGATCGTCTTGAGGTTCGGGATCTGGATCCCCAGGGTGACGGAGACTTGCACAGCAGCCAGGGCCGGCGGCTCTCCAGCTCGTTGGACAGTCAGGAGGTGTTCTCTCCTATTGGCTGCCCTCCAGCATGCGCTGGCTGCCAGAGAAGCGAGAGCCGGTATCCTGGGGGCTGTTAATTCCAAGGGTACAAAGTGGATAACCAGGCAATCAGTCGGGGAAGTGAGATCTTTTCTCCAGGCTGTCGAAAGACACGCACCAAGGGGAACTTGTGCATGGACGGGGGACACTTCCCTCTTGCTTTCACATAGAAGGGGCTGGGGACAGGTGTAAATGGAGGAAGACCCGGAGCCTCCCAGGGCAGCTGCAGATAGAAGCACTGGTGTTTAATAAGGATCCTGAGCTAGTGATGGAGCGCGCAGCGTCGTCTCAAAATCCCTCCTTTTGGCTCACGGAGCTCGGGCCTAACCCCGCAGCTCCTCCAGAGCGCTACCGATCAGAGGCGAAGGAGATGATGCGGTGACAGAAGGATGATGATGGCAGCAGGAGATTGTGAGGATCACTGAGAGCGTGATGACAGGCCAGCAAGCACAGTCACTAGGATAGGGTGAGGACAGTCTGGGAAGCAAGGCAATGGGTTTATAGGCAAAGAACCATGGCTCAAGAGTCAGGACTCCTGGGTTCTATTTTTGCTCTGCCGCTGACTTGCTGCGGGACCGAGGCTGGATATCTGCTGCTTCTGAGCTAATGTCCAGCCAGGAATCTCTACTTTTGCAAGTGCGCCCCTGTTTCTTTAACGCCCACAAGGGTTCAGGACCTGAGCTGTACTTCTCATCTGAGTGATGGAGTCTCTAGCAGAGTAACACGACCTGGGAGCTGCGCTCGGTGCTGATTCAGAGGGAAGGGGACTGTGGCCTGAATCACTAACACCTGTGAGGAGCTAGGGGCCTGCAACCAGAGCAGTAGAGTTCTTGGTGAGCCAGTCTCCCCACCGCCACTCCTAGGAGAGCTCTCCCTGCCCGCCATAAATCCAGGGAGACTAACCACCGGGGAAGTGTCGCCCGTAGAAGAACTGGGTTGGCAGCATCCCCCGTGACCTCTGATTGGTGCAGGTTGAAACATGGAAGGCGTTCCAGGAAGCTGTCTGTGCAACCTGGCAGTACCTGACCTACTGCTGCTATAACAGGCTCTGCTCTGGACTCCGGCTCTGTTCTTTAGCTCAGGTGCCTGACCTTTGACTCCTGACTTCTGCTTCTCACCCTTGGCTTGACTCCTGGCTCTGGTTTTGGCCCTTGCTCCAATCCTACTCCTGCTCTAACCACCAGGCCTAACTCCTGGTCCTACCCACTAGGCCAAATTGCCACATCCCGGTCATGACAAACACCAAGTGTAGGACCTTGGGTTTTCTCATGAGGTCTCCAATCCAAGTATTGACCCAGCGAAAAGAAGACCCTGATCTTGTGTCGACCCTATGTCAGTGTTCTCATAATTATATAAGGCATTCAGATATAGATAGATCCCAATCTGATATTGCATGGACGAGGTATCTGACTTTTACAGATAGGTCACTCATTTCATTCTGAGCACAATCTGTCACCCATTGGAATTTTTTTTTTTAAGTGTTTGTCTACCAAGAACCAGCTTCCTCTTCAAAGCACACCATATACTTTTTTTAATCCTAATTTTATGGATAATCCGGTCCCTGCCTGGCTGAAGCAAACAATAAGTCTGTTCTATAAGACAATCTGTAGCTCGTTGTTAACAGTGCGGCGAGCAGCTCTCATTCTCCTGTTCCAACATCTATCGGGCAAAATGGTTCTCTAGCATTTGGTGTAAAAGAAATAAAGGATTGTTAACAGGACATTGTCATGGGATCAATGCAACTGAAAATGTGTCCGCTTTGCCTGGGAACTGATGGAGTAGCAAGGGACCATTGTTCTGAGACCTAGTTCTAATCCACTGACATTCCCTCTTCATGCATCCTTAGCACTGTAAAGCCCTCTCCTCCCACTCTCACCAGCCAGCCAGCTTGATCAGCAGAAGTTTCTATCAGCTTTTACCATGGATTGATCAGAATTTGTCTCACCAGAATTAATATCATCCAAGCTGCCTTAGAACAGGGGTGTCCATCTGTTGTGAATGCAGGCATCCAGCTCTGGGGTGGAACACGCTGCCTGTTTAACAATAAGTGGCGACGACGCTATGAAGCAACCTTAGGACAGGGAGTAGGGGGACCAATCTCCTTGGGGACCAGCTGGCTGGAGTCATCCAAAGTGCAGGGTGTGTGTGTGTGTGTGTGTTAAACTAATAGCAAAATAGGAAGGTAAAAGGAGGGAAATGAGCAAACTGGACTCAAACAAACACTGTGTTTTTAATACAGCTAAATGTCACTGAATGCATCTGGAACTAAGAGTGCCGGCCTTACTTACAGGGAGGGGGACTCTCTCCTGGGAAGCGGGTGACTCCGAAACGGATTTGAGGGGTGCGGTGAATAATCAGCTAAACATGAGGGTGACGGTGCGGCCAAAAGAGCTAATGCGACTCTGGGATGCATAAGCGGGGGAATGGTGAGTAGGAGCAGAGAGGTCATTTTACCTCTGGATTTGCCACCGGTGCGACCGTTGCTGGAATCCTGTGTGCAGCTCCGGGGCCCACAATTCAAGGGGGGTGCTGATAAATTGGAGAGGTTTCAGAGAAGAGCCACACAAATGATGAAAGGATTAGAAAACCTGCCTGATGGTGATAGACTCAAAGAGCTCCGTCTATTTATCTTAACAAAGAGAAGGTTAAGAGGTGACTTGATTACTGTCTATAAGTACTTACATAGGGAACAAATATTCATTAAAGGGCTCTACAATCTAGCAGAGAGAGGTCGAACATGATCAGCTGACTGGGAGCTGAAACTAGACAAATTCAGATTGGAAACAAGGTGGAAGTTTTTTAACAGTGAGAGTCATTAACCACTGGCACAGTTTACCCAGGGCCGTGGTGAATTCGCCACCTGGCCATTTTTAAATCAACGGGGGATGTTTTTCTAACAGCCCTGCTCTAGGAATTAGGGGAAGTTCTCTGGCTTGCGTTCTGCAGGAGATCAAACCGGGTGACCTCAGTGGTTCCTCTTGACCTTGGAATCCATGAATCTATGACCCTGCAACAAGATACCCACCCTCCCAGGTGGGAAAACATGATTTTGCCCATGTGACAGGAAAGTAGGTGACTCACTCCGGCCAGGCCTCAGGATGTAAGAGGGAGGGTTGAGAGTCTCCTGGGGGGAGTTTGAGCCAGAAATGCCAAGTAGGCAGGGCTGAGAGGGCAGGAGCCTGGGGAGTCCCAGCTGGCTGGAGGAAGCAGCTGTAGGTGAGTCCTGCAAGGAGCAGGGTGAAGGGACGGTTGGGGTTGTAACCCAGCTCTGGGGGCTCCTGGTTCAGGGACAGGCTGGATTAGGGGGAAGTGTTGGTGCCCGGAGGGCCAGTGTCTGGATGGGTAAATGAATCGGATCTCCCCTTCCACAAGGGGAATGTTTTACAGTGATATGGATTGAGTGGAGTTCTTGGGGAGCTCTGTGAGAGGGGGAAACCGAGGCAGGGTGCTGCAGGGCCACCCCAGCCCACAAAGGGGTGTTTGGGAGGCAGTGACCTGTTCATATGCCAATATAGTCAGAGGCCTAAGTGAGTTAGGTGCCCAACCCCCATTGAAAGTTAAGGTGAATTGAGCACCTAGGGGGTAGGACTTTCGAAAGGTCCACAAGGGTATTTAGGCTCCTAACTAATGATTTCAGTGGATGTTCTCTTTATGCATAAGTGATGTAGGGGCATTAGTCTTTCAATGGGACTTGTGCTCCTAAGTCATTTTTCAAAATCCCACCCCTAATTCCCAGCGGAGATTGGGTGAATCGGGAGTCGGGCGGTCTCTAGAAAATACTGCAAAACCTTCCTCTTAAATGAAGCCTTTTCCCCCATCAGAATGACACACGTTGACACCTGCTTCTGCCCTGAAACCTCTATCCGCAAAAAAAGCAAGTTGATAAAATCTTGAAAACCAAATGAGCCCTATCTGAAGCAGAGTTGTGTACCCCAAAAAGGACCAGTGTCTCCACAAAGTGCATGCATGACTTCACTGTGGCTATTGATTTCAGATGGCAGGATAAAACAGTGAGCTAGCTGGGTGTGTGCGTGGCTAGATAGATGGATAAACTCCTTTGGGCACCTTTGAAATCCCACCTTGGCTACGGTCACCTATACTGTAACTGGACTCTTCCCCAGAAAGAGAAGAGTGATGAAAGTTATCCGGTGATAGGAAAAGCCATAGTGACTGATAAGCGACTTCACAGTTGAAAGATACTTTGTGGGGTGTGGGAGAGTTTGCTTCACAGCTTGTGTATTTAACTCTGCCTGTTTACTTTGTAACTGATCAAAAGAGAAATGAAATTGTCATGCTGATATATTTTAATTGGTCCATTAGAATTGCTAAATAAAATAAATTTTCCCCGGCAGATGCACCCACTGGAGCGTGAACGTTCATTTCTCATTCTTGGTGTGAGCAATGCAAAATTATTTCGTCTGCCTTCCAAGAAGATTTAAATTAAAATTCAGTGTCTGACGCTGTAGCCAGCCACATATGCTGTGTTTGGCTGTGTGTGTTGGTTCAGAGATAGCTGTGACCCAGCTGGGGCTGAGATAGTCTGTTGGGAATGGGAACCTGGCATGCTAGAACAACTACTTGGGCACTGGAAGCTAAAAGTTGCATATTCGATCAAGGAAAATTGCTGTGGAAGGTGCGTGGCTTATGCATTGAGTGGATGTGGTTTGTGGGATGGCTTGCACAAAGGTGGTTGCGATCAAATGATTTAAAAGAGAAAGCTTTCCTGAATCTGTGATTTTAAGTTGGATGGAGAAGCATTAAGCATCTGAATTAGGTACCTAGGGCCTGCCCAGTTGGGTTGTGAGTTCAATCCTTGAGGGGGCCATTTAGGGATATGGGGCAAAAATAGGGATTGGTCCTGCTTTGAGCAGGGGGTTGGACTAGATGATCTCCTGAGGTCCCTTCCCACCCTGAGATTCTATGATCTGATTAAGTCCAATATACAACTCCGAACACATCAGATAGCACTGATAGAAAAGCTCAGTATCGAGGTGGGCAATGTTACGTGTCGGGGGGTGAAGCAAGGAGGTGCCCTCCTGACCCCTAAAGACCATCAGTTTATGGCATGAAGCATGAGGCATGATTTTAGTTTTTATGCAGCTACAGAACAGAACTGTGAAACCGGGGCAGGGCTGATCTACGGTTATCTGGATTCAGACCTGGCAAATCTGTGTGTTAGGATTTCTGGGGACATAGACTCTTTGCTTATGTGCGTGTGCGAAGCCCAGTACAGTAAGGCTTCGGTCCTTGATTAGGCCTCGCGGGACCGCCACAAGTTCTAGCCATAATAATATCGGAGTTCAGGCTTTACATCCTCTCCGTGGCGGTTGCATTGGGGGAGCGGAGGGGGGGGATTCTTTCAGGCTCATGAATAATTGAAAACTCTGTCAGTTTTATCCTTATTCATGTTTAATCTAGATAACCTACTCCCCCCCCCCACACACACCTCTGAAATGAGCATACTGATGGGGTTGCGTCTGCTCTGTAGGATAAACCTGCGCACAGATAAACTTTGGCGGCATGGTAACTAATTCTTCCCTGTGTATGAGCGCGCTTTGGCATTGCCTTGCTGCTTGCTGTTAGTGATGAGCATGGTTTGCCACCCGGGTCTGTTCACCCCCTAACCTGCATCCCTGCGTCTCGCCCCCATGGCGTCCCTGACTGCCTGGTGCGTGGCATTATGCACGGCTGGTAGTCGGCCGCCTCCCCCTCCTCCGGGAAGCCAACAGCTGTGAGATGCGGCGTGCCGACATCAGGAGGTGCTAAACATACTGCCAACGAACAGCCGGCACACACATTTTAACAGAGCTGCTCCTTCCCTCGTCAGCTGCTGACTGGAAGCCTGGCAGCCCTGGAGAGGTGCCAACACGAGAGAGGAGAGCCAGAAGCTTTTGAGGGGTGACGGCCAACAAGCCAAGAGAACTTACATTGCCAGAGCAGTAAAGCTGGCAATGCCAACCAGATTGCTGGCAGTGCCAAACCAGGAGAGTTAGAGCCAAAGGCAGTATTATTCTCTCCAATGCACAGGCATCATTCTTCAGTCTATAAAGAGCATCCTGTAAAGTCCCAATCTGTCCTGCTACAGTTGTTGCGCTCCAATTTTTCTGCCTCAGTGACTCAAAGCAAAATAGGTTTCATGCTGTCTCCGGCGTTCCTCTCGGGGGGGGGGGGGGGAGGGGGGGGACAAAACTGAATGGAAGGCAGGGCTTGGCACCAGGGGTATTTAGTGGGCAAAGATGGGACTTAATTTTTGAGCCCACCAAAATGAGTCCACTCAGCCTGACAGTCTGGGCTACTCAGTTTTGTCAGAGATGAGTGACAGAGCAAGCGTCTACCAGGTGACCCCTTTGGATGGACTACCTCGATCTCCACAGCCCTTTAACTCCTAGGTTCCTGTCGTGCAAAATATGGAGTCGCAGCCCATCGGAAAGAAATCAGCAACAAAGTATAGAAACAAACAGGATTCTACCTAGCTTGAGTACCAGCTTCCTCTGCTTTGTTTACCAGGGGCTGCACCCTGGCTGGAACTCAGTACAACACACAGATACCTAATGGCTGAAGAATGTACTACAAGTCAATATATATTCAGGGCCCTCTCCCAATATTACCCACTTGTGCCAATTGTGGGTACGTGCCCCTGCCCCGTAAGAACAAGCGTGAGAGGCCGTTAGCTCATTTTCACAGTGGGTAGAGGGCTTTCAGCACTACCTACCTGGGCAAGAGTTACCCAGGTAAACTGCAGGAACTCTGTAGCTTATTACCAGTCTCTTGAGTCTTCTATGCTGTTACCCACAATTCATTCTGACCCTCAACGCTGCGTAAGCTGATTTGTTTTAGAGTAACTGACATTATGATCTATGGGTGGGGAGTGGAAGAAAAAAAAGTAGAAGGACCTTGTAGTAAATATTTCAATCCTTTACATTTTAATCTGGAGTACTAATGGAATATATAATCAGCTGGTTTTTATGGTGCCTAATATTCACCGGTTCAGGGAAATACATAACTGTGGTGATATTAAAATATGGGTCCTAGACTTCCTATGATTCCTGGCTGGTGCATTGGTGATGTGATAGCGGGGGGGGGTTGAGCCGGTCTCTGACTCCGTACTGAATTGATGCCCCCTGCATGATGTCAGGGGCTCTGTGTTGCTGGTGGTGGCCTTTTTTGGATGTTATCTATTATACGAGCACTGCTGGGGGGGGGACATACATTCCTGTGTCTTGACCAAATTACCTTCAACAGGGTTAATTACAGCCTCCCTTCCTAAAACTTCCCCTGTCCTTTTCAGTTGGGTAGAACAATCTTCACTTCCTCTCCTGTGTGATAGCGCTGTGCGGTATTGTCAAACAGCTCCACCCCAGAGGTGGCTGCATTTTAGAGGCTGATGATTCCCATATGAAATTACAACTTATCGAGTTACTCCACGGCTAAAAAGCCTCCATAACAATGACCGCGCCTCATCAGGAACGGCAGATAGGAAACGGTGTAACCCAGCTGGTAGAGCACCTACCTAGGTCTCCAGAGAGCTGGGCTCTGGTTCTGATGTGTAGCCTCTAAACAAGCTAGTCACTGCTCTGTGCAAGGAGTGTAAAGATAACTCTTCCAAATGCTTTACGAAGGAGAGATTCATTACTAAAGTAGGCAGGTCCTTGTAACTCAAATAGCCCCATTGGGGAGGACCAGCTGGCAATCGGAGAGAGGGGTGGCAGCGCAGTTCCTAGTGAACAAATGTGCTGATGGCACAAACCAATGGCACTCATTGGGTTCGCAATTTCCATAGTGGTCCTGTCTGTGCAATACCGGGGTGGCTGTAGACTGTGAACTCCCTGGGGGCAGGGAGCTGCTGCTTGTTCTGTGTACAGCGCCTAGCGCAATGGGACTCCTGGCCCATGAGCGGGACTCTAAGCACTGTGATGATACAAATAATAGTGTGGCAGCCTCAGCAGAGAAGCTGAGGACAGTGGAGGGGCCTGGTCCAAAGCTTGAAGCCAAGCGGGGGGGAGTCCCAGTGACTTTGGGCGTTGGATCGGGCCTGGTGTGGGCCTGGAGATTGCTTTTCCAGAGGAGGGACGCTGTCTCCTGTTTTATGGATAATTAACGGCTCCGTGTCTGAGTTGCTCTGTGCCTGGGCTGCAAATCGCCTCTTTTGGTTTGAAGCAGCTTCTCTAGCAGACCCTCATGTACGTGGAAATCCAATCGATGGTCATTAGGTGGAGACATGAATGAGGGCCTTGGAGCCTGACCCTCTGAACTCCGGTTGCAGTGGAGGTGGGGGGAGGACGATGAAGCCCCGTTGAAGAAGGCGGGTATTTAAATGCTGCTGGCTGGCTGCCCACCCAGCTTGCCCAGTGGGGGGAGAGTTCATTGCGCACCTGAAGCACGTTGCTTCAGCACTTCTGTTAACCCTGCCGCTGGCCTGCTCCCTGGGAGCTGTTGAAGGACCATGCCTGCTGCTCCCCATCCCCAGCCGCATCTGTCCATCCATAGGCAGCAGCCTGGCACAGAAGGAAGAGGAGGAACACCCAGGCCTCTTCCTAAGCGAGGTAAAGGGGAGAAGACGGCCGCTGGCTTTGGAAGCTCCGAGCAGCTGCCGCAGGTCTCTGGCCAGCGCCTTCCACTCAGGTCGGCGCGCTCGGCCCCCGACGTCCGGAAACCCCAGAGCACGCCCCTGAAATAGGAGGTGGCGGCTGCAGCGTCTTGGCGGGCCGTGGGGCCTGAAGCAATCGGTTCCCTGTAGGGCTTCCCATTCACTCTGCCTATTCGTGGAGAGTTGCAGGATCAGAGCCAGGACATCCCGCGCCACTGATTCTGTTTGGGACGTGCCCGTTACGTTGCAGCCTGCCAGGAGCTCCCTGGAGGTAATCGCCTCTCCCCCGCATCTGCCCCCGCGGTGGGGGTGGGGGCAAAGCGTCGCCAGGGAAACGAGAGCCTGCCTGTTTGATTAATAAAGTTGAGTTTTATTTCCTTACATTGTCGACATCACACGTTTTTTGGAAACGTAATTACAGCGGAAAAAATCCTGTGGACCAGAGTCCTACGAGATGGGGGGGGGGGAGGAAAAGGACCCATTAGTATTTACAAGATGGTGGAGGGGGGGCTTGCTAGGAACGGGGATCTTCCCCCTCACAGCAGCCAGCTCGTTATGCCGCGTGAGAGAGGACTGGGGCAGGTCACTCCTATACGCTGGGCTGCAGGGAATGAAAAGTGGACCCCAGCCCATAGCCCACCCTGCCATCCCCACTCTGGGGACCGGGGTAGGAAACGGCTGCAAATCACCAGCCAGCTGCCTGTTGGCTCTCAGGATTGGGGGCACAGCGCGAGACCCCTCTGGGACAATGCTGCCCCACTGTCTAGCACTCAGACACCCCAGCAGCAGGGATCAGCCACTCCCGGTTGAAATCAGTGCATCAAGGACTCCTGCAAACATCGATCCATGTTGGTCTGGTTCAGTCTCCCCTTGGCCCGCTCTCTGCCTCTGGCCGTGCTGTCCCCTTGAATTGCAAGTGACGTTTCCTCTGGGCTTCCTTCCTCCCAGGCAGATCCGGCTGCTCTGCACTAGTGTCCAGGTGCATTTCAGGTGTGTTGAGGGCTCTGTACCTGTAGGTGCCTTGGAGAAGGACGCGCCAGCCCGGAGATCCAAACTTGCCCCCAGCTCGGGGATGTCTGCGCTCATGGCTTTGGCTCAGGCGCCTCTCTAAGGAGAAGCTCTCCGGGCATGGACTGTCTCTTCTCCAGCTGTGTAGTGCACTCTCTGTAGAGCAGACAGGACCCGATCCTGAGAGGGGCCGAGCTCCCATTGGCTGCAGTGGGTTGTAGGCACTCCGCACCTCTCGGGCCTTGTCCAGAGGAGGGTTTGGAAGGTGTCAGCAGCCTAGTGTGGGCGAGGCGGTGTGCTTTGAAGATGTCACACCGGTGCCCTGACCTGGGCTTTAACATGAGCCATGCAACGCGTATTAAAGGCACCTGCTTTGTCCGCACCAGGCCCTGAACGTGCATTCGCCAGCACTTCCCAAATCCTGGCCTGGACCGGGCTCCCTCACTGCTTCCCTTGACCGGCTCCCCTGACCTTCCTCCTACATCCACCGTGGGATCAGACCGGGGTGAGGCAAACCACCCTTTCCAACCCAACAGCTCAGGGGCTCAGCACGTCCTCACTCCACCAAATCCCTCCCTCCTGCCCCAGACTATCCTCTGCCGACAAGAACTGAACCCCCCCGTCGCCCTCTGGGACTCTCCTAGCAGGGACGCTGGTGGGAAGGTTGGAGGAGACTCGTGGGAACCCCGTTCGGAAGATGTAACCCCATCCCAAGAGGGATGCTTGGCCAGTCAAGGCCCAAAAACACCACCATGGGACCAATCAAACCAAATCAACATGACTCCGTTTAAAGATCCCCACCCCACCCAATGATGAACTGACTGCAAGTGGGCGACAGGCTGCGAATTTATTCATAGGAATAATTTGGCTGTTTTGTTCTGAGTCGCTGAATAAACCTGGGGAAATTGTGAGCTGCCGATGGACAAGCTGCAAGGGGAAAGGGAAGAGAAACTCCTCACATCGATGTTTCCCTGAGGAACTCACACCAGCCTGTGGAGAACCTGCGCTGCCGGGTGCGGGCTTGGCTCAGTCAGCCCCACACAACCTCAGGGGACGCCCCAAAGGGCTGAAGGTGAACCAGTGGGGTACAGAGGAGCGTAGCACTTTCTCTCTGGAGCTGGCCCCTCTGTATCCTCTCGCTCGCTGGAGACTGGGAGGGGAGGAGAAATACGAGACCGAGTTTGCTGAAGGTGATGGACGGACATCCCCAACTCCCTGCTCCGCTGTGGTTAAACATCCATCTGTGTCAGTCTCTGCTCCCTAGTGAGCCACCCGCAGCAGATACGCCCCCTGTTTAACCCTCTGGGTGCCGAAGAAAGATTCATTTCAGTTAAAACCCCTCCGGCCGACGGAAACCCACTAGATCGGGATAAACCCGCCACGTCTTTCCAGCGGTTTGGCATCATCCCAGCCGGCAACAGGGCGAGACCCCCGGCCCAGGCAGTTCTGTGCCCAGCGCGTGGACTGCAGAGCAGACTTGTCAGGCCCTGCTGCCAGGAGACCGACCCACGGGGACGCGGACAGAGGGACTGGCCCCTTGCCCCAGGAAGGCGGCACTGATACTGCTGTGGCAGCCAGGAGTGGAGGCACCAGGCTCGGGCCGTCAGCGGCGGCTGTCAGGAGACCTGGGGAAACAAAGCACACAGGGAGCCTGTGAATCCCCCCCAGCCTTCTCTGCCTCCTCCAACACCCCTGGGTGCTTTGGGGCAGGGCCCTGGCCAGGGGGTTGTGCACCCAGAGGCCCCTCTGCTGCCTCCTGTCTGAGGTGTCTTCAGAGGTCACGCTGCCCCATCCATTGGCCATCGGAAACCTATTACATTTCCAGAAAGCCTCAAGGTTTCACCCTATTCTCATATATAGGGTGGGCCCCTGGAGAGCAAAGTCCTACATTTCTGGAACAGGTACAAGCATGGCTGAGCGGCAGGGCCAGCATCCATCCTGCTGACCTAATCCCTGGCATGGCGTCCCCACCTCCAGAGATGGGAGTTCAGGCTCCATCCATCCAGTCCCCGGTATCTCCGCCGAGACCGGTCATTGGATGCCAGTTAGGACCGTGTGTGTCCACGAGCCACTAGAGTGAGACCGATCAGCTTATTGCTCAGGTGATGGCAATGGCTTTTGGTGACTGCCTCTCTCTGGTCTGGAAATGAAGACCGGCCCCCCAAACCGCCATCTTCGCTCCCCATTTCTTAGACAGTTGTAGACGAGGTCATGCTCTTGAAAGCTAAGGTCTAACAAGGAGTCTGGCTGCACTATACTGCCAGCTCTATGCAGAGTCGCCCAGACAGACCTGCCAAGGTAGCTCTCTCCTCACCTGCAATCTCACCTGCTATCTAGGTCAGGGCTTCCCGTGAGTTGGGGCTGCCAGCTGGCCCTCTCTGCATGGTGCTACTGCACACACACGGCTCCCGCAGATTCATCCAGGAGCAGCAAATCAGTTTCACGTAGGAACAAAGTGGTGATTTATCCCGGATCCCCAAGAGCTGCCTGGGTGCTTTACCCGGGTTGCCCTCTGAGAAACTCGTCTTTCAAGGCCCCGATCTTCTTGCTGAACGGAGACCTGGCCAACTCATCACACAGTCCACAGGCTTGTGCCACAGGAGTGCTCGACCTTCTCCATACTGCAACTCCCTTCCAATCATCTAGCCCCAACGTTTACCAATAGGGGAAGGTGATCATGACCCCCCGCCCCCCGGTCAAGAACCTTTTCCCTAAGCCAGCTGTTTGGGGCCTTGTCTAGCCTTTATCTTTCCTGGGTTGATCTGCTTCTGGTTGGGCTTACTGACTGAATTAGGGGCTCCCACGGGGATTAGGGGTTCCCTCTACAGGAATGAACTCTGAATCTCAAGGGGGTCAATAAGGGAGGCCTTCCTGACAGCCCCAGGCATAGAGTGGGGGGAGAGACCCTTTCAGACCTCATGGAGAGAGGTTGCAGGTGTGTCTATTTACTAGGATCCATCTGCTCCGGTGGGGAGGCGTTTCCGCTCCAGAAGGCAAGTAGGGTTCTGCGTGTCCCCCAGCTCCCGCACCGTCGCCCAGGGCGTAGGAATATTTCATTACACAAAACGGGGCTGTGCATATGGGGTAGGGGGCCCGTTCCGAGAGGGTGTCTGATGGATGGGAATGCGCCGCTCCTCTCCCCTGGCTCCCACTCCCAGGGCGGATTTCTCTTTCCTTTGCAGCCTGGAAATGACCCGCAGTCGGGACTCTTCTACGCTGCACGCCAGGGAAATTCAGACTGAGTCCTAGGGATGGGAGGATGGGATTCCCAGCCCCGCAGAGCCCCAATATTCTAGACAGGGTCTGGGCTCCCCAGAAGGGCTCCCCTTACAGACAGGGGCCTTGAGACAAATCCGATAACGTGGAGATGGCTAGCGGCCAGGACAGCCATGCTCACACAGCTGCCTGCCTGCAAGACGAACGCCGGGGCCTGGCGAGGCCTGTCTCCCCTGTGCTGCGGGGAGCCTAATTTGCTCTTCTCCAAATCGCAATGTCTCTGCCATTAATAAAATCTCCCACCGCACTTCTGAGGCTCCCGCCAGCAGCATCCAGCTCCCCGTTCATTGTTATTCACGTGCTGCGCTGACTGCAGAGCAGACGCCCGGGCCTCGCGCGGAGGGAAGCCGCGCACTGGCTTCTGCAGCCGAGGGCTCCTTTGGAGGGTGCCGCTATGGGAGGGTGTCACTGTGACAGCCTTCGAATGCAGGATACACAGACCCTCCTCCGCCTGCGTCCCCTCAGCCCTCCCCCCGTCTGAGACCAGGGCTCCAGTCACTCTCGGCTGTCCGTGCAGGGAAGGCCGAGCAGCCTGACAGAGATGGGCTCAAACCCTGGATCCGGACAGCCCCAGATTTGCGGGAGGTGCTTGGAATCTGGATCCAGAGCTGAACCTCCCGGCTGGCCCCCATATCTACACCAGGCCGAACTAGAACCACCGATCTCAACACCCCCAACGCTTGGGGTCAGAAAGGTTCCCTCTCTGGATCCAGGTTTTGCAGCTCGGGCTTGTCCCCTCCCCACCAGCCTATAAAATATCCCCAAAGTGCTTGTGGGCGTTAGGAAAAGCCTGCGCCTGTTGGAAGCTGGCCCCCTTACTCTCCCCCACGGCGCTGCTGCTGCACCGTGCCCTACAGCGCCCCTGCTGGGAATGGCAGGGACTGGGGTAGTTGGGAGCTCCCCCACAGCCAGTGCTCCTGCCTCCTCCTCCCCAGTTCCTGTGCTGGGAGAGGCTGGCCCTAAACCGGCCGTGAACCCAGTCTGCCGGTTTCAGATGTTTAAATAGACGGCGGGTGGTGGCCGTGTCCGGGTCTATTCCAGGCTGCAGCCTGCGGCATAGGGGGAGTCGGAGAGGGGGGGCTGGCAGGTGGGCACTAGATCTTCCCCTGTCCCTGGGGGATGGAGCTGGGTCCGAGAGCAGGGCCTGCAGGATCTACGATTCTGTCGGTCTTAACAAAGCAGCTGCCTCCCTGTGCTCTCGGCGCCAGGGGAAGGAAAGTACCTTGTGTTGGGATTTCATGGCAATTTCCATCCCAGCCCGCTTTAGCCAGAGGTCTGTGTTTCTTGGGGCTGTTTCTCCCGTCGGGGTCTTTGCACGTTGCGTGGAGCAACCCCAGTGCACTGCCTGCCTGTCTGGAGTAAGAGACAGCAAGCTCCCTTTCCCGCTATGCAAATATTCCCCCTTCCCTCCCTCTACCTAAAGCCTTGACCTTCCCCATACACATGGGCATCCGAGGAGAGGGACGGTCTTGTGGTTAATATACAGAGTCTACCACTGCATCCCTGTGAGCAGGTCACTGCCCAGCTCTCTGCCTCAGTTTCCCCATCATTCTAAGATGGGATAACAATTATGCAGACCTGTCCCACCCCTCATAGGCTTATCTGCGAGGTGCCTAGGCCCAGATCCTTAGGCTCCTAAGTAGCTTTGACTTCCACTGAAACCACCGGGAGTCAGGCTCCTAAATACTTTCGAGCACCCAGGTCCTAGATAATGTGGTGCTTTGTATGCCAATCTTGTGATCTTTGGGCGCTTGGGGTTGACTGTGTGGGGAGAGGCCTGGAAGTGCCCATCACCATTGAAGCGAAGATTGGGCAATGGGAATGAAGGGAGGTGTCAAGAAATGGCAGCGAAACCAGTTTCTCCTGCAAAGGAGCACCCAGCCCTACGGAGACCTGTTTCTAGCCTGTCCTTATTGCCTGTCCTGGTGGGTTCCTGGAACAGCTGGGCAGAGCTGCTCCGATTTCCCTGGCATGGCTCCCGAAGGTATGAGCTGATGGGGCTGTCCGCACTCGCCCATGGAGACAGACACCCCAGTGAATCACCATCTTTTCCAGCTAACACCAACCCCCCCTCCAGATACCTTCAGACCAAGGACAACCTCCACCCCCACCCCCGGCTGGTCCCTCCTCCCATCTCAGCCGGGTTGGTTGCAAGGAGGCAGCAGTTCCTTACTGTGACGGTCTTGATTCGGCCCAGTCGTCGAATGCAGCTCCAGCCTGAACGATTTATTAACAAAGTGCACTGCTCCCCTTCGGCACAGGGCTCCATCCCACACCACTGCTTACTGGTAATGAGCTGAGCTGCCAGAGAGAGCAGGGGAAGGAACGGGGGGTGGGGTGGGAGAAATTAGAAGGGTTATGAAAAGAGGGAGAGAGGGGTAGGATACAAAGGGGAAAAAGATGGGTGTGTATATAGGAATGGGTGGAGAGACAGATGTGTATATGGGGATGGATGGAGGGAGAGACAGATGTGTGTGTATACATAGAAATGGGTGGATAGATAATGGGTGTATATAGGAGCGAAGAGGATAAGAAGTATATAGAAACGGAGAGACAGATATGTATAGGGATGGATAGGTGTGTGTGTGTGTGTGTGTATGTGTGTGTGTGTGTATATATATATATATATATATATATATATATATATAATAGCGATGGACAGATACATAAATAGGTGTATATGGGGATGGATAGATGGGTGTATATAGACGTGGAGAGACAGACATGTATGAGGATGGATAGATAGATGGGTAGATATATATGGGGATGGGTGTGTATTAGGAGGCATGGGGTGGATGTGTATGGGGATGGGTATGTATTAGGGTGGATGTATATGGAGATGGGTGTGGATGGGGATCGGTAGATATGGATGGGGATGGGTAGATGTGGATGGGGATGGATGGGTAGATATGGATGGGGATGGGTGTGTATGGGGATGGATGGGTAGATATGGATGGGGAGAGAGAGGGCATAAGATTATAAAGGGCCAGAGCAGAAAGGGAGAGATAATTGAGTCCATTAGGGACAGCTTATGCAGAAAGTTACAATCCGTATAACTGTAGCACCCCCCCCCCTCCCCCCCCGAGTACGAGCTAAGAGCCGTCTGCAGGCCGGAGGCTTGGAGCAGCCTCTCGTGTTCCCCACGCCTAGGGCTGCCTGTGCGGGACACATTCCCTACGCAGAGCAACCTGAGATGACGCGTCCCTCCCTCACCAGGGCTCCACACTGCCCCTGACAGCCACAGCGTTGGCACCGGAAGGATGAGCGGGGCTTTCTTTGCAGAACTCCGTCCAACAGGGCCCCAGCACGGCTCAGGCCTCCCTGCGATCGTGCAGTGCCTGGGGGTAGAGAGGGGTTCGCTGGTGAAGCTGGACTCCCCAAAGAGTTTAGAGCCAGATTTTCACGGGCTCAGCACCCACAAATGGGCCAGATTTTCCAAATCATTTAGCACCCATTTAGGCACTCGAAGGGTCAGATTTTCAATCATGCCCAGCAGCTCCCAGTGTGACGCCTTGGACAGATTTTCCAAAGAGCTGGCATCTTGGCTCCTAAAGTCTGCTCTCATCAGAGGGCCCCGCTGGGCCCTTCTGAAAGCTGTTCTCTGCTAGTGACATCAGTGTGACCCCACTGGAATCAGTAGGGCCGGTGGAACTGGGAACAGAGTTTGGCCCTTAATATTCAAGTCCTAGGAAGGCTGCACCCCGGGGGTGTCTATCTTATCCAGACACTGCTTTGCCTGTCTCCAGGGGAAGGGGATCTTGGTTGGATCAGTGCGCGGGAGCCCACGAATGAATGCATTTGGAGAATGAATGCCCCTCGCTCCAACGGAGCCGGAGAGACTGGCTGTGCAGTTCTGGGGAGCATCAAGAATTCTCTCTGCCCCACCCCCCCCATACTTAGAGAGTTCTTCCCCTCCCTTGCCCCCCACCTTGCTACCAAAAGATATAAACCCTCATACAGCCAGACATTGTTGGACCGTGAGTATTGTCAAGGAGCAGGTGTGTGTGTGTGTGTGTGTGTGTGAGAGAGAGACACACCCTGGACCTCACCCAGGACTGTTTGTGTGTCATGTCCCCTGTACAGTTAGCAGCTCTCAGTGACGATGGAGGCCTCTGTTTCCGGGGTGGGGGCTGGAATGATTAGTGGAGTGGGGGGTGCTGAGAGCCATTGAACTAAACGGTAAACCCTGCATGTGATAGAAACTGCTCCAAGCCAGGGGGTGCGACCGCACCCCTAGTTCCAGCCCCTCTGGGAGCAGGAGGAGCTGAGTTCTGGGGCTGCTGTCACCATAAAATCCCAAGCAACCATGGCGTGCAGAGGAATGAGAACCAAGAAGCCACAGGTGGCCCCGGCCCGTAGTTCACGGCTCTTACCATCCACACAGGCAGGTTTTGCTCTCGTGGTGCCCGCGACTTGGCCCCTCCTGCAGGCGCAGCGTGCTGTCTGCCGGGCGATCGTCCTCCTGGGGTGGCTGAGGTCTCTGTTCAGCGCCGTAATCTCGCACATCCCCACCTCCAGCTCCTGCCCTGCAATGAGACAAGGGGACATCCAGCAGCCGCGCTCAGGGTGCAGCCCTCGGAGCAAGACCAGGAGGGGGGAGTCAGGGCAGCTGGGTCCTATGCCCAGCTCTGTGTTCTGGGCCAACAGAGTCAAAAGAAGCCACTGGTTTTTGGATGCCTCTATTTCTTGGGAGCCCAGCTAGGGCCTGGTTTTCAGAGTGTCTAACAGCCGGACGCTCCCATGGACTTTAGAGGGGCAAAGGAACTAAGCCCCACAGAATCCAAACCCATCCGTCCCTCTTGAGTTCAGTGGGAGTGGTTCCTCTGTGGGACGCGAGCCTGGGCCAGGACAACTCTGGAGCTGGCCCAATCTAGAGAAAAGGCTCTTTACCTCTCCCCTGACCAGGCTCTGAGCACCTCCCTGTCCCATGGCGCCTGGGAGTGCCTGGGTCTGTTTCCCCTCCCGGTTTCCCTGGTGTAACTCTGACTTGAGTGGGGTTACTCCTGGTCTACACTGGTGTGAGCAAGAAGAGACTCAGGTCCACAGTAAACTTGGGGCAGGAATCTGTCCATTCACTGGGCCTGATCCTTCCCTCCCGCCGCTTTTACGCTGTTGGAAGCCCACAACCTGCAGTGGAGTTACTCCAGATTTCCACTAGTGGATGCGGGAGGAGCATCAGGCCTTCAACGGGTTTACACGGCTGTACCTGAGCTCAGAATCTGGGCCCCGGTATCCAACAGGCATAACCGGGTTCCCTAAACTCTTTCCGTTCCCGTGTTCTAAGCTGTTCCGACTAGCGCGGGGTCGGAAACTCCTTCCCTTTAAACGTATGGATGGCTGCGAACGGGAGAATGTGGGCACAGCCTCTTACACAGAACGGGAATGATTCCTCCAAGGCCCCTTTAACTCCTCGCAAGCACAGTCCACAGCTGTGGCATCTCTCCATTTCTGACCGTCCTGCTCCTTCAAATAAGTCAGGGTTTCTCAAACTGGGGGTCGTGAGCTCCTGCCGCTGCAACTCGCGGCGGGGACTGGGGCCGCGGTGCAGCCGGCAGCCCGCCCGCTGCCGGGACCGGGGGCCACGGCACAGCCGGCAGCCTTCCCCCTGCGGGGACTGGAGGGGTCGTGCCGCGCTGACGGCGCAGGAAAAGGGGTTGCGGTCTCAAGAAGTTTGAGAACCGCTGAAATAAGTGATCCCCCCCCCCCTGCCTGTTTGCCATTTATCCTGTTAGCTGGATAAAAACACTTGTTAGTTCCCTTCATATTTTTCCAAATTGCGCAGATGAAAATATATGAGATCACTGGGATTGATATGGGAGCGTTTGGCAGGCGTTTCCCATTTATTTGGCCTGTAACACACACATTCAATCTGGACTCTCCTAGAGAAAGCGATTTGTTATCTGAGTAAGCAGCTGTGGGTGGGTCCGATGTTTCTTTTAGAATGTCATGCGTTCGGTATGACTTGCCTCGGAGCGTGCTGGTTTATGCCTTTGTTTTGATTAATGCGGGGCCCAGTCCTCTGTTCCTCACGACAGCCGTAGCACTGAAGCCAGTGGGGGAATGGTGTGATGAGGAAGGATTCCGGGATCAAGCCCTTCCCTTGGGCACGTCTACCCAGTGGCGAGGACTCTCCGAGCAGGCTCCTGGGGCCGGCGCTGCAAATAGCCGGGTGGACCTCTGGGCTCAGGCTGTGGCTGTGAAACCTGGGGAGCGGGTGGGTCTCGGAGCCAGGGCTGCAGCCTGACTAGCTACATGGCTATTTTGAGCCCTGTAGCATGAGCCCCAGTCTGTTGAACGTGGTGGGTTCATTTTTTTGCTGCGTGTAGATGGTTTGTTGGGGGGGGGGGGTTCTGATTGACTTTTTAAAGCTGTGGGGCGCTAGCTATCAAGAGGAAGGAGAGGGTGCAGTGGTCAGGGCTTTGTTCAAGGACCCAATGTCCTGCTCTGCCAGACATCTTATGGGCCCATGGCCAAGTCACTTAGGCCCGGATTCTCAAAGGTATTTAGGCACCTAATTCCCGCTGATTTCCAGGGGAGCTAGGCTTTTATCCTTATGCGTCTTAGTTTCTCTGCCTCAGTTCCCCATCTGTACAATGAGGAGAGTAACACTGCTTCGCATTCCAGGGGCGTGCGGATAAACACGGTAAAAATAAGGACGCGCTTTGAGATCCACTGATGAAAAGTGCTACCGAAGAGCAAGGTCTGATCATTCAGAGAGTGTGAGGCAGTCGGATGTTCTGGGGACACGGGCCATGTAAGAACCTATGACCGTGAGAGGCGGGTCTCAGTTCCCAAGTGTTGGGGCGAGCGTGTAGCTAAACTCTGATCCAAATGGGGCTGTCCGTGGAACTCTGTCAAATCTTAAAACCTCCAAGCACTGGAGCTGACTTCTAGTCCCAAAAGCAGGTCTGCATTTGGTGGTTTGGGCTCATCAGGAAATACAAAACAACCCCCTGAAAATATTTTCCAAGTACGTTTACACTTCAATAATAACAGTCAGCCACTTGGGACCCAATCGTAGACAGTGCGGAGGACCCTCAGCTCCCACGCAAGTGAACGGGAGTTGGGAACGTGCCACGTCATGGAAAAAGGCCCTTCATTCATAGCAAACTGAGGGCAAAGCATTACAGAGCTTTCAGAACTTCTTTGATCCTTAAATCTATGCTCCGTATCTGGCCTCACGTAACAATAGTGTCTGAGTGCCTCCCAGCCTTTTAATGTATTCATCCTTAGTCTTGTCTTTTTGTATTGATCTGAAGAATATAGCCGCTTCTTTCTTCAGCAAGCTTCATGCTGAGGAACTGGGAGGTGGCTGCTTTGTTGTTCTTGTGTGGCCTGCTGGCTAGAGCTTCCCTGTTGTCCTGACAAATTCTGAGCTGGCTCCTGCTCCCGCTAATGGGAGTAAAACTGGAGGGATTCCACTGAAGACAAGTGAGAGAGGCCTGAAGAGCTTGATTGGACTCACTGTCTGGTCTCTTCCAGTCCAGCTCCCAGCGAGCGCTCCTTCTGGATGAAAGCCGGCAGAAAACCTACCCTGCAAGACCTTGTCCCAGGCTCTCTGTACCAGGGTGTTTCTGGGATTCCTGGACAGAAGAAAGCCGGTCTCCCCAGCGCAGCCACATTTCCACAGAGCCCTCAGGGCAGACTCTGAATGATGAGATCGGGCCTGACTCCCTTAAAACACTCCAGCTAGCCCGAAACCTGTGGGCCCGTGCTCTGCTCCACCTGCCTCTCCCCTGGTTTCAAGGCTGGGCCCAGATAGAAGGCCAGGAGTCGGGCCCTGTGGAATTCACTCTGCTCGGAGCTCAGGATGAGTCTTGGAGACATGAAGCGCCATCTCTTCGGGCCAGCTTCTGCTCAAGGGAATAAGCCATTCGGCTCAGCCTGTGTCTGTGCGTCCACTACCTGGATGCTCAGCATGGTTTTCAGTCGGACATTGACTCCATCCACTCCCATCAGCTAAACCAGCTTAGAAACCAGTTTAGTTGGAACCATTATTCAAGCCCAAGGAGGGCAAAGTGGATGCCAGAGACACCCTCTCAGGGATGCCTCCCTTGCCGCTGGCGCTTCTAAGGCCTGGATGGAGTTCCCAGTGCTGCGAAAGGCTTTCAGTACAGCTGGGGGGTGACATGAGGCTCCCGGGGCAAAACACCGGCTGAGTTCAAGGTGTTTAAAACGGAAGGGGGGGGGGAGTTTATCCCCTGGAAGGGTCTGGGTAACTGAGTCCACGTAGGCTTTAAATGCACAAAGACCACACTGATGAATGCCAATGGAGAACTCCTGTTTGTACTTGGTTATGAATCCCCAGCCTCCGTTCCTCAGGGCAATTATTTAACACGCTGCTCTCCCTCTCGTTACATGGAAATTAATTGTGTGCCTGGCATTCAAAGTGTTCCTGGACTTAAAACAGCCAGTGCACATCAATCTAGATCTCCGTTTTGCTCCTGTTTCTAGCTCCTCTCTCACTCCGCCCCAGGGAAATAGCACTGAAGAGACGGGGCGTTTTCTCCTCCTCTCCTCCGGTGACGCGGTCTTCAGGAGCATCAGTCTGTATTAGACAGAGAAAAGCACCATGTGGAGAGAGACGGGAGCAGGAAAAAGTCACTGGGCTGAGGTGTGCCGCATGGACCACTCCTAAGTGCTGGGTCAATAACCCGGCCAGTCCCTGGTCATTACCAACTTTTAACAAGTGCACGGACCAGGCACCGGGGAGACTCCAAAGGGAGTCTGGGGATGAGTATTAGGGGCTTCGGCCACCCTTCCCGGCTCTGCTGAAGAAGCGACCCTACGGTCTGCTGCAGGCCGTCACAAGCGTTGTGTACTGTAGGCAGCTCCAGCACAAGCCATGTCTGGCCTAGTGCTTGGTAGCTTTGAGCCAGTCCTCTTTGCTGCCCCCTTCCAGGCATCCTCGGGGCCACATACTGGTTCCAATGAAATGAAGGGGAGATTTACCATTGATTCGGCAGGGATGATGGTTTGGTTTTGGGATATGCCTTGGGCATCCCTGGGATCTGCTCCATTCCCCCTGCCCACACATGCATGAACAATTAGCGATGTCCATTTGGACAATGAGCGGTTTCAACAATGCCTGGAGGAGATTCTATGAGTCACACGATGCAAAATGCTTCAGCACAAAAGTGACAGCAGCTTGGAAAGCAGCTAATATGGATCCAAACTAAATCCTCCTTCTCCAGGCGCAGGCGCGGCCCGCTCTGCACGCAACAAGGAATGCAAGAGAACGGCTCGGAGTGGTTTGAGTCCATCAGAAGCCGAGGGAGAAGACGCACTGAGAATCGCGGCTCTGAACATGTTCGGGTCTCTGACATGTCTTGGCTCGTTTGTTGCAAGGGGGTGTTCATTTCAAAATCTGCTCAGAGCCAATCCAATTCTGTGCCTTCCAGGTATGCAGCCGGGGGTGGGGTTGTGCCACTGGTTTTTAAATCCGAACTCCCCCTTGAAATTCCTGGAAACCACTTCCCCCTCCACCGGGACACAGGAATGCACCCATCTACCTGGACCACCACACACACACACACCCTTGAGCATAATACTTAGCACTTGCCTAGAGCACATGAACTGATTAATAGTCCCAACCCACATCGGATAGCGGTAAGTGTGACTGTCCCCATTGTACAGCCTGAAGCAACTGAAACACACGTGTGTCAAATTGAGAGAGGGCCAAATTCTCACTTTCTCGCTGGGAATCAGGAGTGACTCCATTGAACTTACTCTGGATTTACACCTGTGTAACTTAGAGCAGAAATTTAGCCCTGGAAGGTCACACGATTTCCTGAGACCCACCCCAGCTAGTTAACAGCAGAGCTGAGGTTTGCACTGATGATTTCCTGGTTCAGTTTGCGCCTCTCTGTCTCTAGGCCTTCTGTCTACCCATTTGTTAAGCAGGGCTTTCTGGTTTAATATCTTAAATCAGACTGAGACTGGTGTTCCTTTCCTCTGACACTTGCAATGGCGGGGGGTTTACCTCTAACAAGGATGAACAATCACTAATACCGTGTTTCCCCGAAAATAAGACAGTGTCATATTAATTTTTGCTCCCAAAATTACATTACATTATATTACAGCGAGAGGCAAAACTGGAAGTACGTCTTATTTTCGGGGGATGTCTTACTTTCGGGGAAACAGGGTAGTTCCCAGCTGCTTTATGAACTGCCCAGCAGGGGTGCTGTGGAGTCAGGCCGTCAGAGGGTGTAATGCTCCTATCTTGCAGCTCCTCCAACTCCAGCTGCTGCTTTAGCAGTTCTAGCCTCTTCCCTGACGGAGGCCAGACTTGAACTTGTCTCTTGTTTGGCTGAGTAATGCTGCATCATTTGAATTATTGCATAAATGTTTAGTTACACTGGGTAAGTGTGGCATTAGTTATGGATCCACATGGCCCAGCAGCGCTTCTCTCACATCCTCATTGGCGAGGGAGACTGGGTCGGCTCAGCGTGGCGGTGCCGATTCCGGGGGCGAGCGTCTTGGCCCGGCTTATTGGGGTGGCTGCCAGCCCCGGCAGTCACACAGGAAATTAGCAGCGGAGAAGGCGGAACGGCAAATCAGTTCTGTAGCATGGGGCCTCTCCTTTGAGGTGCCAAGCACCTTCCATTCACACTGGAGTTAAGGGGGCGTAGCACCCCCGCAGAGTTGAAACCCACAAAAGGGGGGTATTCTCAGCAGTTTTTCACCCCAATTCCCATGCTGTTTGACCAGCTTCTCTTCCAGTTTCCCCCTCTCTTTCCTTGGGTCAGGTGTGACCCCCCGCACCCATGTTGGCAGCAATTGGGAACAGATCAAGCAGTGCTGGAAGTGAATTTCATTTCAGCTATAAAAAGGATCCATAGGCTCAGAGACACCATCAAAAGACAACGGAGAGAGAGATTCTAGCTTTCATACAATATAGAGGTCTGGCCAACCCCAAGATGCCTTCTAGACGCCAGCTGTGACAACAGGGAAAGTGGAACACGGAACTAGAGGAAGTTCAGTCACTATGAAACCTACAGCACCCCCCAGCCTGAAGATAAAAGGAAACAGACAGCGCTCTTCAGGGTGGTTTTTTTTAACCTGGCAGTTTTTTCCTTTTCCTGTCCTACTTTCATGTCTCTCTCCCCATCCCCCTTGTTTGGGAGCAGAGTCTGCGTGGGCCCCCAAGCTGCACTCCGCACTATAGGGGACTCTACAATTAAAGAGCGTTCATTCCCCACACAGCTTGTTTAAATTGATCCCCTGTAAGTATAACAGCCCCAGGGGCAATAATATTTCGCACCTTGTAACTCCTTTCACCTAAGCGCTTTACCCATGGAAATAAACAATCCTCAGTAAACATAGGTACCATGATCTTTAGTTCACAGATGTAACAGAGTCCTGTGGCACCTTAAAGACTAACTATAACTATTTATAGTTAGTCTTTAAGGTGCCACAGGATTCATTGTTACCTCTGCTATTCCAGACTAACACGGCTACCTCTCTCATTCTAGTTCACAGATGGGAAACCAAGGCTCAGAGAGCCTAAGTGACTTGCCCATGGTCCCATAGGAAGTCTGTGGCAGAGCCAAGGGTTGAACCCAGACTTCCTAACGCCCAGTCCTGTGTTTCAGACCCCAGAGTAAACTTTTCCCCAGGGTATTCTGAGGGGAGAGATTGTGCGCTAGGGTCTAGGCACATCTGCACTCAGGAGGGCACCAATGACTTCCCTTCCCCCTGGACGACACCACTCTAGGGCAACTCCAGCCCTTGGAGAGGAATCAGTTGGGAAGTCCTGACTGTCTCTCATGCTCTTTCTAATGTGAATGAGCAGTTGGTACCAAGAAGAAGAGGCACCCCCCCATCTCTTGGGCCTGGTCTGACCTAGCTCCATTGGACTCCCTGCACCGGCACCCCCCTCTCCTTGCTGAATGGGTCAGCTCCCAAGCCTTGTGGTCCCAGTTCACAACCAGGTGAATTCTCTCCTCCCCCCCCCCCCATCTCAACACAGCCCAGCGCCTCTCCAACTGCAACCCACCCCAGGCCCCCAGCAGCCAAAGACTGAACCCCAGGGGAGACTGAGCCGCTTCTCCGCTGGGGGGCCCTGGCTGGACGGTTTGCCCCCAGCCCCGGCGCTGCTGCCTCTCATCCCGAGAGGATGCCTGTCGCATGCCCCCCCCCCCCGGCTCTGATGTGGGCTCTCTGGGGTGGCATGTGGCAGACGGGCACAGCCCCTTTCACCCCCCCCCCCCCCGCTAGCGGCGTTGGCAGGAGTATGACACAGCAGAGACTTTACCTTCCTTGGGCGGCTGGGAGTACAAGATCCAGAAGCAGAGGAGGCAGCAAAGCGTGGCCCCCATCCCCGCGGCGCGCTCCCTCCAGCCGGCCAGCATCCTGAGTGGGTTGGGGGGGGCGGGGAGGCAGGGCTGCCCCCCACCCCCTCACGCTGCAGGCAGCCCCGAGCCCCTCTACATCCAACCACCCGGGCCGTCTCCACCTGGCGGGGGGGGGGGGGGGGCTGTATTCCCTTCAGGGGCGGAGCAGGATCGGGGGCGGGGGGGGGGGGGCTGAAAGCTGTTGAACCAGCCGCTCTGTGATGGACACCCCGTCCAGCCGGGGGGGGGCGCCCCCCTAGTCCCGGCCCCTCTGAGCAGGGGGGCGCCGGCTGGTTCCTTGAGTCCCTGGGTGTCCCCAGCCCAGCGGGACCCACGGGCGGGGGATCGGCCCCTCCGGAGGGGGGGGGCTCCTTGGCACCGCCCCGTGCTCCCGCTCCGGGCAGGGGCGGACTCTCGCCGGCGCGGGGGGGGGGGGGGGTTTCCAAAGCCCCGCTTCTTCCCGCGGGTGAAAGTCTCCAGGCGCCGCCCCCCCGCGCAGATCCTCGGCCGCCCGGCGGGGGCTGGCGGGGGCCCCGGGCGGGTCCTGCGCGGGCAACTGTTCCCCCCCCCCCGCGGGTAATTCCCGCCCCGGCCCCGCACGCAGCCGCTCGGCGCGTCCCTCCCGCGGCCGGGCAGGGAGCGGGGCGGGCAGACGACCCCCCCCCCCCCGCACCCTGGCGATCCGGCTTGCTCCGCTGGGGGGGGGGGGGGTCGCTACCCGGGACTAGGCTCGCGAAACTGTGGAGCAAACGCCCCCCCCCCCGTGCCGGGAAGCGCGGGGGGCGGGTCAGCCCCGGTAGGTTCCCCTCCCCCCCGCAAGCTGAGACTTGGTACAACCCCCCCCCCGCCCCTCCTCTTGGGGGGTCCGCTCGCTGCAGCTTGCGGATTGCAACCCCCCCCCCCTCCCGCTGCTGCAGCCCCGCGGCTAGGAGCGGAGCCGTCTCTACAGCCCGCTGGGGGGGGGACGACCCGCGGCCGCTTCCCTCCCCCCCCCCGGCTCCTTCCCCCCCCCGGCTCCCTCCCCCTACGGGGGTCCTGGCGCAGGAGAAAGTTGCGCGGCCCCCCCGTCGCAGCCCCCGCCCCCGGTCGCCGCCCGGCCTGAGCTGCCGCAACCTCGCCGGGTCCGGCTGGGAGCCGGGGGGGGGGGCGCCCCCCCTGCACTTCGCGCCAGCCCGGCCAGGACGCAGCCTCGCAGGTATGACGGTCTGGGATGGGGGGGGGGGGGGAGGAGGATGGAGTTGTTGGGATGCCCAGCACGGGGGAGGGGGGCAGGTGCATGGGATGCCCGGGGGGGGGGAGAGGAGGATGGTGTTGCTGGGGTGACCAGCGGGGGGGGGGGGGCAGGTGGCTGGGATGTTCGGGGGGGGGGGGAGAGGAGGATGGAGTTGTTGGGATGCCCAGCACTGGGGGGGGGCAGGTGCATGGGATGCCCGGGGGGGGGGGGGAGAGGAGGATGGTGTTGCTGGGGTGACCAGCGGCGGGGGGCAGGTGGCTGGGATGCCCGGGAGTGGGGGGGGGAGGAGGATGGTGTTGCTGGGATGCCCAGCACAGGGGGGCAGGGGGGGGGCAGGTGGCTGGGATGCCCGGGGGGGGGGGGAGAGGAGGATGGTGTTGCTGGGATGACCAGCGTGGGGGGGGGGCATGGGGGGGGATGCCCAGACCGGGGCGGGGGGATGCCCAGACCGGGGCGGGGGGATGCCCAGCTCACCCACTGGGGCGGCTGTGGTGCTTGACAGGCCCCCTCTGGCACAGCTGGGTGAGTGGCTGTCCTGGTGGGGGAGAGGCTGGGAGCCGCCTGTTACCGGGCTACTCCCGCTCTCTGGCTGGGGGGGGCTGCGGTGTGACCGCTTCTGGGGCACCTCCCATTTCTTGTGTGTCTGCGAGCTCCAGGCTGCTGGGGTCTGCTGCACGGGAAGGGGGAGGGAAGGGTCTTCTAGGGTCCCGAGTGGCAGGGTCTCTTGGCTGAGACCTCACACACTCAGCACGGCTGCCTGACTTAGGTCGTGGTGGGATATAAGGCCCGGGGTCCCAGGAGGCACCCATCTCATCCCTGGCACCGATGGAGAACAGGCCCCTCCGTCCAGTGCCCCAGATTCTGTGCTTTCTCCATGTAAACACAGGGACAGGAGCTAGTTCATTACCACTGTCGGCTCCAGTTTTTAATCCCTTGCTCCATACACCTTCCCAGCCCTCCCCTTTCCTGTGGGGGAAATCGATCCGTGTTTTCCGCCACAGCAGCGCCTGTGACTAGTGTGCTAACTATGAGGACTCCGGAATGAATAGCGCTCAGGCAGGTAATTTACCAGCAGATCTGAGAGGGGATAAAGGGAAACCAATATAAATAGTCAGTAATAAAACTGTTTACTGACACCCGGGCCTCCTTTTAATGAGATTTGTATGCAGGGGAGGGCGCCTCTGATAAGCTCTCCAGCTTACAATTATTGACTCTTGGCCAATGGAGAGAGTCTCTTCATAAAGCCCCTGATGACATTAATGGGGAAGGGAGCTGGAACTGAGCGGAAAAGGAGCCCGGGGCACGAGTCCGTGTTATTAGTGTGGCTCCGTGAGTAGCTGCTAGGACGGGACCTGATGCTGCAGCATGGTGCCAAGACCCCTCCACGCCCAGGAGCCGAGAGTGCCTGGCACCTCCATGCTTGCCTTGAACACACGGAGGGCTCCGCCGAGGCTAGTGATTTTGCAGTGGTAGTGATTTTCCTGCACGCTTCAGGAGTTACGCAGCCTCGGCCCCAGCCTGCCATGACGATCCTGTCGCACCCTCTCCCTGAAGTAAGCAGGCCTAGCCTTATTTTGCGGGTGGGGAAACCGAGGCACAGAGAAGTGATTGGCCTGATCCTTAGAGGGGATAAGTATCTGCATCTCTTGTCGACTTTAGCTGGACTTCTGGGGGGGCTCAGCACCTCTGAAAATATGGCTGGAGGTGTCTTGAGTTGTGCCCAGTAATTGAGGCAGCCAAAGTCACTGGCTGCTTTTGATCTGAGGGACTTGCCCAACATCACAGAGCGAATCAGTGGCAGAGCTGGGAATAGACCCCAGACTCCGATTCCCTTTTTGCTCTAACCATAGACTACGCTCCCCCCAGAGGTGAGACTAGATCTCAGGCGTCCCGAATCAAAGGTCTCTAACCGTCAGATGTACCCTGGGCTGTGGGAACCGTCCTGTGCCAGTTGGGGAATGGATCCTGGTCTCGCCAGCCTTTCCCCACCCTCTCGTTTCTCCCTCCCTCCCTCCTTCAGTTCCCATCTAACCTGGCACCAACAGGGCTTCTGCCTGGTTAATGCTGCCCCGGCGGGAGGCCACCAGCAGCAGGGAACTGACCCAGGCCACCTGATCCTTGCTCAGAGACGTGCTTGCTGCAGACATAACCCGTCCGGTGCGGCTCTCAGTGGGGAGAGGGAGGATCCGAACAGCTGTCTCCACTAGCGCGGCCTTGTTATGGGTTGGACTCTATTGAACCGGTGAGGGGCGGGGGTGTAACTGCCGCCCGCCCTTCGTTGAAGATAGTTGGAGCTTAATTGTTTCTTACTTTACGGACCCAGAGAGCTGAAACCGTAGCAGCCTCCACCCAAAGCACTGGCACCTTGGAGGGGTTTCGCTGGCTTTTGTTCTGTGCGGGTTTGTGTGTCTGGGCAAGAGAGACGGAAAGGCCAGAGGAGCAGAGAAGGAAGCAGGCGATAACACAAGAGAGCAGGGGGCCAAAAAGCCTCTGTACAAGGCCCGGGAGTGTGGCCCTGAGAAAAGCGTTTGGGCTAGAAAGGGTCTTGGAATAGGGTGACCGTACGTCCCATTTGGGCTGACACGGTTCCCTTTTTAAGCCCTGTCCCAGCCGTCTTGACCCTTTTGCCTTTGTCCTGCTTTTGATCAGTTGGCAAAAGCAAACGGGGCAAGCGCCCACTTTTGGCAAAAAAGTGGGGTGCAGAGGAACGTGCCGGGGGGTGAGCGGAGATGCCAGCCCTGGGGGGGGGCAAGGCCTGGGGGTGGGGGAATTCCAATGTGCAAGCAGCTGGCAGGGTTCCAGCAACCAGCAAGAGCCTGTGGGGGTCAGGGGTTCGGGGGTGTCTTGTTTTCCGTTTGCGGAAATATGGTCGCCTTGTCTTGGAAATGCAAAGAAGCTGGCTCCTGTTGTGTGATTCCTCCTGCATTCAGGGAAATAGGATGTGGTACAGACTCCCTCATCAATTTCTCCTGCAGTCGGAAACACTACCCTCAGCACCCCAGTTGGGCTAGCCGCTCGGGTCAGAAGGGGCTAACACTCTCCTTTGCACTGAGCCCGGTCAAGCTCAGAGTGTGGGCCCCAGCAGGCAGAGAATAGGCTTTGCAATGAGTTGGGCAAGACCCCATCTTCGCCCCATCGCTGTCGGTCCTTGTCTGTGCGGTCGCTGCGGAGACCTGTCCTTGCTGGGCGAAGCCCTTGGAACTGGAGCAGTTTGTGTGAGTGGTAGTGGGTGGGGGAACCTTGGGAAGCAAATAGCGGGCAGAGCGGGAAGAAACATCCGGTGCTAGCCACTGGCTCCTGGGCTAAATAGCGCGTCCAGTGTGGCAATCTGGGTGGGTTTGTTTGTTTTTAAGTGCCAACTCCTGAGGGGGGTTATTTATTGCTGGTTTTGTGGCCTGGCGGTGATTGGATCTCTGTGAGAAGTCACGTGGGTCTTTGATGATGGCGCTTTAGCATTCCAGGAGCCTCACACCGCCCCAGGTCCTGTAAAACCAGCACCTGGGCAAGAAGCCCTGATCCGACAGTGACAGAGCAATCCCCAGGTAACTAGCTGCAGCCCCACATTCAGGGTACGTCTACACTAGGAAGACCAGATAGCAAATGTAATAAATCCGGATTGGGGGTGGGAATAGGTTCCTATATAAGAAAAAGCCCCAAATATCTTGACTGCCTCTATAAAATCAGGACATCTGGTCACCTTAGTCTACGCTGCAAAGTGCAGGTGTGACTGTAGCACCTGGGTTTGCTCCCATCGCACCTTCACGTTGCATTGGCAATTGTGGGCACCCCCTTACTTAACCTTTCTCCAGCAAATCCCTTAATACCTCTTTGGAACGGAGCCCAAATTCCCGGTCCGTGCTCTAAGCCCATGGGCATTCTTCCTTGGCCAACTCTTGGCTCTGCAGTTGGCTTGGACCTGGGCCTAACAAAGCACTTAAGCCCATGCTTAATTTAAGCATGTGTACCATCCTCATGCCTTCAGTGGGATGACTCTCAGGCTTACAGCTAAACAGGCGCTTAAGCATTTGGCTGGCTTGGTTCCCTAGCGCACGGAGGACGTGAAGCGAAACACAGGATGGGACACCCCCCTTAGAAGTCGGTGCGTCCTGAATCTAGAGGCAGCCGGCGCCTGGTTTTATTGCGGGCTGAAGCGATGTAGCTTGGAGCAAACCCCAGAACCTTCGTGGCCTGCAGCTATGGTCACCTGGGTCCAATCAGTGCGACTTGCGAGTGAATGGGGAAATGTGATCGTGAACCCGGCTCATATTTAATCCGGGGAAAGGCCCAACGTGTGTGAGGAGAAATCTAAGCTCCAGACTTTGCGGCTCACTAAAAGCAGTCGCTCCACCTCCCGGAAAAGTCTAAGGTGGCATCTGCAAATGTATCGCACGTTAGTTCGTATCAGATGAATTAGGCAGGCGGGGGGAAAAATGCCTGACCCGCTAGGCTGACAAGTAGTTTGATGCTGGAGTAGAATATCCAACCGTTTAGTGGGGAAACTCGTTAACCAAATTAGCCTCCCGCCGATGAGCTGTGACCCGGGGAAAGGGCACGAAGGAATAGCAGCTCTTTTAATTTGATTTGAAACGACTCTGAAACACTCTCAAGCGTTTGGACCCCAAAGGCCCTCCGGAGCTTTCATTTATTTTAGCTTCAACCTGAGCGACTTGGGGAGGAAACGCCATGTTGGAACAGAGTGAGGACTTATCTAGGCTAGTGACTAAGCCTGGCGGGTGGGGAGATGGTCATGGTGCAATTAACTAGGCCGTGCCCTCTCATAAGGCAGAAGGAGTTTTCATGCTTCTATCACTCAGGAAGTAAGTGTACCATTATCTGTTCATCGCCGGTACCTGTGTGGGCACGTCACCACCTGGGCAGCAAGGCAGTGCTATTCTCATTTTACAGAGGGGAAACTGAGGTCTAGATCCTCAAAGGTATTTAGGATCCCAGCTTAGTTAGGAACCTAAATACCTTTCAGGACCTGGACCAGAGAGATTAACTAATAAGAAGCCGCTCTTAGACAGCAGCTTTATGAAGGAAGGAAGCGTCGTTGTCCCCATTTTAGAGGTGGGGAAAATGAGGCACAGGGACTTAGCCGAGGTCACTCAGCAGCAAAGCATAGAATAGAAGCCAGATGATCTGAGTCCCAGTCCAGTGATCTGTCTACTAGGCCATACTGCCACCCATGCCCGAGCTCACCCAGGAAGTCTGTGGCAGAGCTTAAACAAGGGTCTCCTGAGTCATAGTCTAGTGCTCTGCCCTCCTGGACAAGCCTTCCTCTCTCAGCTCCAATTTTTCCTAATTGGCACTGGATAATTTGGGTCTGGATCCCGTGCCCGCTAGGTGGAAAGATTCCCACTGACTTCAATGGGGTCTGGATAATGCCCTTTATGGCCATTAATCAATAGCCTTTGCAGGTCTAATAATATGTAATTAGATGTTGAATTCAGCCTCCTGCTTCCAGGGTGGGTGAGCTGCAGAGTCAGCCCAGCAGCTGCACTTTTAAAATGGTTTTAGTCCTTACCCGCATGATGGAGAATGACTTGATTCCTGCAGCAGCTTCCCTAGCACAAAGGGGCTTTGCAGGGTCCCAGCCCACAGGAGAAAAGGAGCAAACCCTGTATGGTCCTTTTAAAACATGACTTGCCTAATCTTCCCAGCTTTAAGGAGGCCACCAAACCGACACTCTCATGTTAAGTGGTAACGTGGAGAGGGCGTCCTGGAGAGACATTACGCAGAACAATCGAGAAAGACGCCACCTTCATCCACATGACACTCGGAAGCCGGCACAGACCCTGCGAGGTGGAAATTGGTGGACCCCCGACGGTCCCGAGAGCGCGAGAATGAAGAGGTAACGGTAGCCATTGGGGGAGCGGAGACTCAGGAACTCCCTTATGTGGCTGGTGACTTTTTATTCCCCCTGTCAGGTGAGCGGGGCTGAGAATGAGAAGCCCGGTCTCTGAGTAGCGCTACCGTGTGTCGTGGCTTTATCGCATCCCAGGTAGCGTCCCTGCCCTCGGCCCTGATCCAGAGCTCATTGAAGTCAATGGAAAGACCCAGCGTGACTCTAGTGGATTAAATCATTATGCATGGGTGGTGGGGGCAGTGATCCCGGTTCTAGCGGCACCTCCACTGGTTGTTCCGTGGGATGAGAAATAACCTCGTTAAAGCTCCGGTTTAGCAAAGCGCTGGAGGGGATTTGTCCAGGACAGCTGGGTTCCAACTTCCATTGGAAGTCAATGAGAGAGGGGTGTCTTCCTGCCAGCTGTGTCTTTGGCACTCTCCTGCATCCACCCGGGGCATACCAGTCCCACCCAGGCCAATGGGACGATTCACACGCTTAAAGTTAAGCACGTGCTTAAGTATTTTGCTGAATCAGGGCCTAAGGTTTTAGAGCTCACGGTCCACGGACCTCAACGCAAAACATTGGCGCAGGCCCCTTCTAGGTAAAGAAATTCCCGCTCGGAGACTTGCTCCGGGGCAGCGTGAAGATCCAGTGGCCACGGTGCAAGCCAGCCATAATGCCATGTGTTTCTTCTTCTCCCCTCCTTTCCCACGCCGCGCTGCCGGAGGACCTGGATGCAATGGGGTGCGGGAACTGAATTTCCCAGGCCGCAGTCAGGCCTTTTTAACATTATTTTTTTAGTCTTGATTACATCAGCAGTCACCTCAGGCCTGAATCTGTGACCTTTAGCGGTCTCTGAGGCAGAGGCTTTGTGCCCATTATAATGTTGATTAACTGTCTGTGGCTGGTGGAGAAGGAAAGGAGACTGAAAAGAGATAAATTGCACTAAGTGCTGATGGTATCTGGATGGGTTGGGATGGTACTTTTCCAAGCGAATGGGCGTTTTAATTTAGTTGCTCCTCCTAACCTGCTTTTAAAGGTCACCCCCTGTGGGGAGAAGTGTTCTCATTTGAAGGAGGCCAGTCTTTGGCGTGGGAAGATTGATGTGTCCAGTGTGGGCGGGTGGAAAACGATCTCCATTTCGCCCAGCGGACAGGACTGGTAGCTGTGGAGTACTCTGCAGCCACTAAGATACATCAAAAGGGTGCTGGATACTAGCTGGTTTGGGAGGACAAATGGCGTTTTGGACAAAGGCAAACAGTTTTATGAAACAGTTTCATAGTTTGAAATGTTCTGATTTTTTTCTTCCGAACAAAGGATTTGAAATTAAAATGTTTGATTCTGATTAAGAACCAGTCTGGGGGTGGGACACGCCTTTCTCTCCAGCGTAGAACAGAAGGGGAGGGAATGGCAGAGAATGGAGGGGAACCCCCACACTAACTGTCTTCCCATTTCAATTCTGTGGGATGGGAATCAAAATAATCATTTTTAAAATGGTTCAGATCCTTTTGCTGAAAAATCTGGAAAAATTTCCAAACAATACGAACATTTTTCATTTCACTTAAGATTTTTCATGGGGGGAAAAAAATACCCGGGGTTTTGGGTTGTTTTTTTTTCTTTTTCACCAACCCTAATTGATTGGCTGGCGGTGCCTAGAGTGATCCCCAGGGGAACTGACAACCATCACCATGGAGTGGACCTTCACTGAGGCCCCGATCCAGCCATCGGCTCCGTGCTGGCAGACTCCTGTGCTGGGCTGGAGTCCCCATAGGCCGGGGTTGGCCCTCTCGGAGAGCATTGTAGACTAGAAGGCTGATGCTAGGCAAGAGCAAGTTTGACTGGCTTAGGGGATCTTGGGGGGGCTACTGGCTGGGGTGGGTGGGCAGCAACATGGTTTGTGGGCTCCCACCACAGTCTGGCAAGGCAGCATTTTCTAGCAGAGAGATGATTTTTCTGGTGTGGTAGCATTTGACGCCCATCTCTTAGGACAAAATGTGGCTTATCAAAGCCATCTTATCAAAGGAACATTCTCTGGTTTCCTTTCAATAGCATCTCATTCCCCCCCCCTTCTTATTTCCCCCCTCTCCTCCCCCCCCCCCCCCGCAAAAATTTATCTCAGCCCATTTTCTTTTAATGGCAAGAATAATTTAGGTCTCCGTTATTACTGCCTTTCAGGCTTAATGCTTTAATAAAGGCCAGATCTTATCTGCGGAAGAGGGTTGCAAATATGGTTGCATTTAGCGAGCTGTTTATTGTAATGAATGTGGGAGGAGAGAGGAGTAATGCAATTTCCTGTGTTAATTCCATCACTGCTTCGTTCAGGATCAAGGACCAACCCTGGAATTTACTCTCTTGTTATCCAATTACACCCAGAGCCTCTTGAAGTCTGTCTTTAGGAAAAAGATGGGGAGGTGGGAATATTTTAAAATTATTATTATTTATTATATGTCTTATACAATAGCACCTTGAAGCCCCGACCAGGAATAGGGTCCCATTGTGCTGATGCTACATACACCCATAGTGAGGGGCAGTCCCAGCCCCAAAGAACTGCCACTCTAAGACAGATAAAGGGTGGGAAACTGAGGCATAGAGAGGTCAGGTGACTTGCCCAAAGCCATGCATCCGGTCAGTGGCTGAGCTGGGAACAGAAACTAGGGCCCATGACTCCTGATCCATTGAAAGCCGAGCAGATAACGGATTTGAACCAGCGTCTGATCTATAATCCGGCTCGGGACCCCCAGGCATGACTGGGAGAGGGGCTGAGACCCCACAGCTCCCCTTGACATCAGCTGGAGTTGTGGGTGCTCGGCGCCTGTGACAGTTGGGGCCCCCACCGACTAAATTCTCCTCCTCATGCATTGCTGAAGTCAGTGGGACTGCACCAGTGTAAACGGGAGAATTCAGTTCTCTCTCTAGGTCAGCGCTCCCCGGTCCTTTTCAGGGGGAGGGCCAGTTACAGTGGATTAGGCACTTCCGCTGGGACCTCTCGATCCATGCCTGGCGAAGTCCCCACCATCTCTGGAATCCCTGCCCCCCTTTCTGTTTTCTCTCTGTTGTCCTTTCCTGGTCTGCCTTGCGGACTGATGTCCAGATCTTTCAAAGATCTATTGGTTTCAGTGAGACTCAGGCACCAAACTATGCTTGAAGATCTATGTCTGAGCCCCTCTCTGGTTTATACACACAGTGCTTGGAAGGGACATTGCAAATGGTCAATAGCCCATTGGTACTGATGAAGCCACGCCACTGCAAGAAAACCCTTGTGCGATTGCAACCAAGTCTGGGGAGTTGGAGATGGGGAGAGGTTCGTTTCTGGCGAGAAAATGCAGCTTCTTGGTCTGGGCCATTTGCAATGTCCCGTTGAAGCATTCCCCAAGCCAGGGTCACCCCAGCCTTGTTTGGTTACAGTGACAACTAGAGCTGGGGGACGTTTTGAAGCCGATACGTTTTTTCCCACAACAAAGGCGGATTTGGGTTGACGGGAACGTTTTGCAAATTCGTGGCGAGTTCAGCGAAGTGCGTCGGTCACGGCGGGAAACGAAATCGGCCATGGTGAAACGGTTCCTAATATTTCGATTTTTCGGGCGACGCTCACGAGGGGAAGAGGGGGAGGCGGTGCCGCTGTTACTGTGCCCAATAGCCCAGTCCTTAGGGCACTCAGCTGGGATCGGAGAGACCGGTTTGAATCCCCAATCTGGAGTGGAGACTTGAGCACAGGTTTCCCCTATTCCTGGAGAGTGCCCGGTCACCGGGCTGTCGGGTATCCCAGGGTGGGACTCTCCATCTGTCCCGTTGAAACATTTCCGCTGCGTATAAACTACTTGAACAGAGAGAGAGAAGGCGAATGACTCTATAGCAGTGGTTCTCAACCTGCAGCCCAATCAGCACAAAGCTGCAGCCCATGTGACATCCTCAGGGCCACAAGACAGGTGGTCACAATGGTAAATAGGCCAAGAACCACTATTCTATAGCATGTGCACTAGACATGCATTGTTAGAGACAGGGGTTCTCTACCGCAGGAGAGGGTCACTCAGTTCACAGGTCAGGGAGCAGGTCCGTGGTCCATAGCTCAAAATAGTGTCATGTTCTGGCTACTGGGCATGTGCATTCCTGCCCTCAACTGGCCAGAATGAGATCTGCTCAGCTGTGTGTCAAAGTCCCCGTATGGCTGAGCACCTGCAGAGATTCTCGCTCCGGTGGCAGGGGCCTGTGCTTGGGTGCAGGAGGCTCAGAGTTCGTCCGCTGTTGGGAAAAGTCCTGAACAGATGCCGCATAGCAGCAGCCATTAAATCGGGAGTGTGACAATACCCCATTAAACAACATCGGCTCTCGCTCACACATGGCCCCTTCTGGCCAAAGCCAGCTCTATTTTGCCATGGTAAATGACTTCTCCGAAACAGTCGAGTCAGGAAATCGACACCATCAGCAACCCTGCTGGGGATAAAGTCATTAATTCCACGTCCTGCTCCCTCCTTTCCTTCTGGGGTCCCTCATTCTAGGTCTTTGGGAGGTTGATGGCTTAGGGGGTGTCAAACAGCCACTTCTCTGTCCTGGTACTGCGTTTATATGTGCTGTTAATTGTCTAGCTTCCTGGGGGAGAAGGGGGAAGGGAGGGGGTGAGACAGACAATGAAGACTTGCTCTGTGGGGAATGCTGACCTGGGTGTGCCGTAAGCAGCCTTTTGGATGTCTGCTTATACATGGAGCCTTTTGTCTTTTTTAACATAGGAAAATTCAAGTGTGAGGAGCTAAGAACACTGATTCCCCTCGGCTCATCCCCAGAAGCAGTGTAATCTCACACAGCTTCCTTCCCCTCCATTGTGCAGGCGGATGAGAGCGATAAGAGACATAAAAACCCAAAGACCCTTTCTTTCTTTCTGGCTGCCTCGTTAATTGCATTCTTCAGTCTGGCGCTGTCCCAGTACAATTAAAATTCTAATAGATCAACAATTACAGCCCTGTACTGCGGGGAAGGATTAAATTGATCCCTGTTAACCCAGGGGCGGCGCCGAGTTGGGATGTCTTTGATGTCGTTAGGCGTTGCGACGTTTTGGCCTGGTCTACCCTGCAAAGTTAGGTCAACGTCAGTTGCCGTGTGTTATCCGATGTGTGCCTGTGTCTACACTCAGATTTGTCTGTGGCTGGTGACAGGGATGCGGTGAAACCACCTCCCCGGACGACGGACTGACGTTGACTCAGTGCGAGTACAGACACTGCACGGCTCTGCATTTTACCCAACAGTCCTCCAGCAGCTGGTCCGCATTCCCTCCCACAGTGACCGCTCTGGTCCCCATTCAAAACCACAGAGCCCAGGAGACCAGAAGGTCCCCCCTGCTCTTTAAAGCCCCCTCCCATGTTTTTTAAATGCCTTTTTCTGGTTGCCCAGCTAGCAGCTCACCCTGGTTGTGTGCAATTGCCCGACTGACCATGCCTGTCTGGAGCGGACAGAAAGTACTGGATCTCCCGGGCCTGCGGGGAGAAGATTTGCTGCTGAACGACAGAGCTGCTGCTTTGACAACGAACCACCTGTCGGCCTTGGTGCTGACCCCGCAGAACACCGAGGAGCCTGAGACGAGACGCCTGCTGTGAACAGTGAGGAGAAGCGGGGAGACGTGGCGGGGGACTCTAGCCGGGCTGGGAGCCGGGACCTGTTTGAGTCTCTGCCGCAGTCTAGCCGGTCCCACCAGGCGAGCGCGGGTGAGCTGAGGAAGGACAAGGGAACTCGGATGTAAGTGCCGCGTTTTTCCTTAATTTAACCATGGCAGACGGCCCATCTCCCCAGTTAACAAGCCAAAGGTATCGGCTTTTCATTGTTGTGCTCGTAGCAGGAGAGCCAGAGACACAACAAGCAGGAGTAGACCTGGCACCTGCTTTTCCTTTCCCTGTCGGGGTTAGGCAAGGAGTGGCTTGTGGAGCGCTTTGTTTATGTACACAGGGATGTCCCGGTTATCCTCCCGAGGGGCCTCAAGGAAACTTTCTGCAGTCCTCTCCTGAAGGTTTCGAAGGACCGTATTTCTCCACTGTGGTTGGACAGGTTCCCGTGCCCCTCTGCACCATCACAGCGAACAGGCTGATGGCCTCCAGGCCCGGGCAGCTCCAGTAGCAGCTGTGCTCTCTATGCCATTGGGATCCTCAGGAGTGAGAGATCAGCTACAATCGCTTCCACCTGCGGAAATAACACCAGGATTCAGTGCCATTGCCCTGCGGTCGTACCTGAGTAAATGTGATCGCTTCAGGCAACTGAAAATTCTCTCCCCCACTCCCCTGTCCTTGGTGGGCCGGACTCACCATGGCTGGGGCTGGCGAACACTGCTGCGCAAAGATGGAGCGTCAGTTAGAAGTGTTCATGGGCATAAGGGAAGGGCGCTTTGAAACTTTTCTTTCCCTCTCCATCGTGAGTGTAAATCCAACAGCACGTCTGACTTTACCAGCAGCCTCTGGTGCTACGGCCTTAAGGGGTGCCCCCTTCCCATCCGGCACAGCACCTGACCCTGAGGAAGAGGAGGAGAGGATGAGGGAGAACATGATCTTCTATGAGATCCTGCCAGCCAGTGTGGCATCAGTCGGGGAACAAAGGGCAGGATTGGCACCAGCTTTTTTGCCACCTTAGGTGGCGAAGCAAAAAAACAAACAAACCCTTATTGCTGAGAAGCTGCTGCCGAAATGCCGCCAACGGCCAAATTGGCAAGGAGCAGTCGCCGCTGAAATGCCGCCGCCCTCAATTCCTGCCACCCTAGGGAACCGCCTAGGTGGCCTAATGGCTAGCGCCAGCCCTGACAAAGGGCCTGCAGAGTCAACGTGACCAGAAGCCTGGAGAGCGACAGCAACGACAGGAGAAAGGCCCTGAACTCCCTGCCCTGTGTTCACCCAGGAACAGTGCTGAGCCGATTGCACTCTGGATGTGGTTTTTAGGATGACCAGACAGCAAGTGTGAAAAATCGGGACGGGGGGTGGGGTATAGGAGCCTAGATAAGAAAAAGACCCAGAAATCGGGACTGTCCCTATAAGATCAGGACATCTGGTCACCCTAGCTGTATTGGGGCAGAGCTTCACAATGCCCCCATGTATCCCTGATTCCCAACAGTGTGGTCTGGCATGGTGCATTGTGGGTAATTTTGCACGGTCTCTTTCAGAGTGGGCCCAGGGGGATTGTGGGAGAAGAGGCTCCAAGTCCAATGGTTTCCTTATGCTTCCGCTAGAACGCTGCAGTACTCCCCACCAGTGGAAGGACACGTTCTCCAGTTCCGGTCTCTGACGCACACCAAGGCCTCAAGATCTGATTTCCCTGACCAGCCCTTGCAGAAAGTTGCACGCACAATGGCACACCTAATTTGCATGCCCCGTTCCCACGTCTGCGGGGACAAACCTGGTAAGTGTGCAAGCCGTTTATTATTTGCACTGCGGTGGCACCCAGGGCGGGCTGGGCGTTGGCCAGGCACAAGAGCAGAAACGGTCACCGCCCCAAAGTAGGGGGCAGCCCAGGATTGCAGAGGTGCTGATGTGGCCCTCTGTGCCAATGAGTTTGGTGCTTGGCTCTCACTCGGTGCCCTGGACTTCTCCACGCCAGCCTTGTGAATGAAGCTAATCGGCTGATGGAGATGAACACAATGAAATCACCTGTCCCCTCTGCATGGCCACCGGGGATTGTCAGCGGCTTGCTTTTGCAGGACCCTTCCCCACCCCCCAATGAGGGTAGAGAAATTCCCCCTCCAGCCCGGGTGTCAGAGTTAGTTAAGCTTTCCTTCCCCGGGGCAGCAAAGCAAACAAGCCAGTTTCCATGACAACTCGGGCAAGGATCACTTCAGATAGCAAAACACGACAAAACTACAACCTACGGAGCTTGGCCATAGAAGGCACGAGAGAGAGAGAGAGAGAGAGAGAGAGAGAGAGAGAGAGAGAGAGAGAGAGAGAGAGAGCAAGAGTGAGCGGAATTCCTTCAGTGAGAGCGGGAGGGGAAAGCCGGTCAGTGTTGGAGGACACTGTAGACTTCAGAGTCTCTTCTCTTTGTCCTCCTAGAGTGCTTCCACTCCTAGGGCTTCCCAGCACCCTTGTTATGAGCGGAGTGCAACCTTGTTACGGGGTGAATTAAAACCTCATTGAGATTGATAGATGTGAATTTAGCCTTCAGTTAACATAACTGTAAACATAACCCCCTTTGTCCCCCCCTGCACAAAACAAAAGGTGTGTGTGTGTGTGTGTGTGTGTGTGTGTGTGTGTGTGTGTATAGAGAGAACACAAAGAAACTACATCCAAAAAGCAAGAAAGCCACCCAGTAGCTTGTGAGCAGAACTCAGTGTGATGCTGGAAGAAGCTAGAGAGAGCAAGCTTTTGGGTCGTCTGGCTAGCAAGGCTTGGGGCTCTGGGCTTTTGGGTTTTGTTCCTCCTCTATTCAGAGGAGCAGGCCTTGTAAGCAAACCAGATTGCCTCAAAGAAAATAACAGACTCCATCATTTTCTTCTCTCATCTCCAGGGCCCCCAAATTGGACTAGCCGCTCGGATCAAAAAGGGGCGGCAGGTTTTGAAGCCTCCGAGGTGTCTGGAAGAATGAGGTGAGTCCCAACAAACTTGAGCGCAGCAGAGCGGGTGAAACATGGGAAATTGCCCAGCCGTGCACATGGGAACGCGGCACACCAGTGTCCGCGGGAGGAGGCCACATTCAGTGGAATTACCCGGGGTTAAATCTAGACCAGGCACCAGCGTTAACCAAAAGCACAGATTCATAGACATGTAGGGCTGGAAGGGGGTGGAGAGTCTGGAAGGGAGGCTGGTGAGGGTGGGGTGGGAAGCGGGGGTGGGATCCCATTTCCAGACCGTGGTGAAGGGAGGAAATAGTGCCCTAGAAAATGTGCCCGAGTGTTTGGGGGGCACTCGTGTGTGGCTGCTCGGGAACAGCTCGGCTCTGTCACGCTTCATTGGCGGGGACCGGGCGCTCGGTCCGCGCTGTTACTGGGAGCTTAGCACAGCCCGGCCCAGAGGCAGTGCCCGTAAGAGAGTCAAGAATCCAGGCTAAATCCAGCAGTCGTGGGTTTGCTCTCTGCTCGGTGTCCCAGCCAGGGGCCCAGTGGAACAGGAGCAATATTAATTCTCTGACGCTCTTTATACCACCCCCTCTTGAGGCCTGCTGAGCTCATGACGGTGTCTCAAGCCTAGAAGTGCTGTCAGGAGTGAGTCTGAGAACCTGCGGGGAGGGGGGGGGGGTTAGGATAGTCGTTGGATGAGGCTGGCACCTGCACCCAGTGGGGCCCGCTCAGCGTCCGAAGCACTCGCTCCCCGGGGTGGAAACACTGGGTGGAAGGGGAGCGGCGCGGGATGACATTTTGAAATCCACCCGTCGGGATTTGCCCTTTAATCCAGAGCCATGTTTGACATTTCTAGGCTGTCAGAAGAAATCAGGCCTGCTTCAGTAAGTGCAGAGCGGGACGGGGATCGGAGAGTCTTGACATGGCAGCGCGAAGGTACCGGAGATGGGGTGGGGCGGGGGTGTCGCTCCCCGGACGCCTGCGTCCACTGGAGCTGGGGCTGAGTGCTAATCCACAGACAGACCCAGCAACCAGCGCCGGTGCTTACGGCCAGTGGGGTCCCTGTACGGCCTGCCGAGGGCCCAGAGCCTGATCCTGTGTAGTACTGAGCTCCCCCAGTTCACACCGGTGTCAGTGGTATTGATTTCATGGGCCTAAATACCTTCGAGGATCTGGGCCTCTCAGGATCAGCCCCTTACATACCCCCTGACATTACACTAGGCTTTAATCTCCTCCCAGTCCATCCCCACACAGGTTTGTTTGGGGGGGGGGGTGTAATTTGCCCCATACCCACCCACTAGATTGAGGTCTTGTTTCCAGTCAAGCCCAATGGCAAAACAGCCCTTGGCATCAAGGAGAGAAGTAATGGGCTCTTTAATGCCACACCGGAGGCAGTATGGCCTAGTGGAGGGAGCCCGGGACTCAGGAGACCTGGGTTCTAATCCTACCTCTTGCCTGCTGGGAGATCTGGCGTTGGATGGGGTAGTGAGGAAAGAACCAACATCCTGATTCCCTGAGGCTGAGCTTGCAAGGGGAGTTAGGTACCCAATGGATTTTAGAGGGACGTAAGCATCCAATCCCCTTTGGCAGCTTTGTAATAATCAGCCTTGATGGAGCTCCTCGGAGGAAAGATATCATTGAGACAGGAAGGAGAGAATATTCCCCCCCCGAATCTCTTCAGCACCGTCGTTCTTTGCAATGGGTGATTGGGGCTTTGCTGGCCTTCCCATTCTGCAGAGCACTTTGTAAGAGGGGGATCTTCTCCACTGCTTGGCTGCTAAGCTATTTCCCCCCGCTCATCTGACAGGAAGGGCTCCGTGGGTCACAAGTAACCCACTGGTCACTGCCTCATCGGAGACCCCTTACAGACTGGGGCAGGACATCGCAGCCCCATCCCGGGGACCTCGGTGACACCCCACAGTTCAGTCTCCCGAGGCCTGCAACGCTTTAACCCAAGTCCCTCGGTTCAGTGCGGGAGTAACAGCGTGATGGGAGGTGAAATGAGACGATGGGGAGGTCCCTTCCGCCCTGAAACTCTCCGGGACCGTGACTCACACGCTTGGAAACAATAACAACGTACCTGCCGGCAGAAACCTTGACAGGTGTGCTGCAGCCGCTGCTGGTGATGCCGACCGGTATTGTCTCGTCGTTTCCCTGGGCTTCCCCGTCTGTATCCAGGTGTTGGCCCTTGCCTTATACTTAATTGTAAACTCTTTGAGGCAGGGACCGTCTTTAGCAAATCACTCTGCCTCTCCCGCCTTGCCTTTTTAGACTGGAACTCTTCAGGGCAGGGACTGGCTGGTCCCCTTGTCGTGCACATCTCGTTAGCATCTCTAGGCCCCGATGAGATGCTGACCATGGCAGGACCCCTCCCACCCCCCGAGCTGCTAAGCGCCCTGCTGTCTCGAATGGGGCTGAATAGCCTCCATTCCTCATTTCAACCCAGCGCCTGAAACTTCCCGGACTGCGCGCCGTGTGGTTGAACTGGCTCATCCTTTGATTTACTTCTGCAGCAGCTTCCCCAGCCAGCTGCCAGGGTTCGGGCGTCCTCGGTCTTTTCTAATCAGCCTCACTCGGTCGGCACATCCGAGGCTTTGCTGGGGAATACAGTTCAATTAAGGCTTTCGTGCTTTTGAAGTGGAAATTCCCCCACGAGCTGACGGGCCTTCCCGCAGCCTCCCGGGAGGTGGGGGGGGAAGAGAGGAAAAACCCTGTTTGTTTCTTGGGAAGGAGCTGGCCTGTCTCTTTGCAGCCTGAACTGCTGCACTCCCTGGCCGCAGGGCTCCGCTCATCAGCTCCTGAACAAGGACACAAGGTCTCCAGCGCAGCTGGGAGGTGTCAAAGCAAGGATCTGAGCTCGGCTTTCTAAGGGAACTCATGTCAAGCAGCCTCCTTATCTCTCTCGCTTTACATACCGCAAAGGAGGAGGAAGCAGGAAGGGTCTGACATCAAGAACGGATGGATGGAGCTAGCCAGGGTCTCTCCACCCCACCTCCCTGCTGCACACTTCATACCTCCCCCATGTGCCTCAGCTCTTTTCAGCCACATTTATGGCATTTGCTTTGATGGTCTCTCTTAGCAACTTAACTCCTTGTTCGCTTCCTTCTGGCACTACAGTTCGGCTTGACATTCCCCACGTCACCTCTCCTCCCAGGGCACGGCTCTGTGACAGCTCGGAAATTATCCAGGATTGTTTGGACGTCTGACATCCTGCTGCTGAAAAGCCAGACACGGGGCTGAGAATTAAAAGGTTTGCTCCCCCACCCCCACCCTTGAGCGGCCCGGAGGGGGCCCGGAGCATCGGTTTGCTTTCCTGTAAACAAAAGGAGTTGGAGGGGGGGAGCTGCTCATTCCCAGGAGTTATTTTTGGCTTGTTGATCTTCACACGCTTCTGCTGCGCCGTAGCTGCCCCCCGGGCTGACAGTGCACAGGCCACAGCCCCCCCCCACCCCCCTGTGCCCGCTTGGTGCCCCATGGACTTCTGGGCTCGTGGCAGGATCAGGCCCCAGATACTCCTGTATCATCCTCTGCCTCCCTGCATCCCCAGTTCGGATCTGAGCCGAAGCCCACTGGGAGGCTGTGTGTTGACTCAGGGAGCGGTGTTCAGCCTCAGTGCACGTCCCATGGGGTACCACCGTATAACTGCACCGAGCACTAACACCCGGCTTTTCATCCAGAGCTCTTCAAAGAAGCGCTTTACAGAGCAGGTCAGGATCCTGATCCTGGGGGAACTGAGGCACCAGCAGGTGAAGTGACTTGCCCAAGGTCGCCCAGTGGCAGAGCTGGGTCGAAAACCCAGGTGTGCTGAATTCTAGGCCAGTGCTGTGTCTTGCAGGCTACTCTGTCTAGACTTGATACTCCAGTGCCCCGTTCACAGTCCATTTACCCGTGAGAGAATTAGAAATGTGGGGCTGGAAGGGACCTTGGGAGGTCGTCTACCCCATCCCCCCATGCTGAGTCAGGCTTAAGTAACCCTGGACCAGTGTTTCTCTACAGCCAGTCCGTGACCTGGCACCGATCCCTGAGATCTCCCTGGAAGGCAGCCAGATGGTCCCTGGCATCAAAAAGGGTGAGAAACACTGACCTAGACCATCCCTGACAGGTGTCTGTCTAACCTCATCTTTAAAACCACCAAACACGTCCCCCCGGCAACCTGTCCCCATGCTTAGCAATCTGTAGAGTGAGAGAGTTTTTCCTAATCTCCCTTTTTGCAAAGTAAGCTGCTTCCTTCGTGTCCTGCCCTTGGTGGGCTTGGGGAACAGCTAGCTGCCCGCCGTTCTAATCCTCCCCTCTTCTCACTGACAGAGGTGGAGTCTTCACCACGCCTTGACTCAGCTCTTTTGATGCACTTCGCTTCCCTGAGCCATTTTGCTCCATTTGGGCCAGACAGGTTAATGGCTTCGCAGCCAGGGCACCATGTGCAGCCCCAGGCCCGGCCTGATTTCATGCCGGTCATAGAGCATCTCCGGGAAGGGAGCTGTTCTTGAGAGTGCCCCGTGCCCGGAAGGACCAGAGCCAGTATTCTAGGGCTTCTCCCCCATCATCCTTAAACCAACAGGCACAGAAGGGGAAACTTCTCAAGTATGTTTGACAATCTGAAAAGGTCCATGTCAATTCAGGGCATTTGTGTCCATTGTGTCCCAGTTGCGTCCGTGGGAAAGGCAGAGCTGTTTGCACGGGTGCTCACCTTTGCTCGAAACTTGCCACCGCAGTGTCTCCTTGGCGGTCCCTCGGCCTCTCCTGTTCTTTTCCTGGGGTCCACACAGTTGCCTCCCGAGGACTGGAGTGCGTTGGTTGAACTCAAGTGATCTGGCTCAGTGCAGAGGGATTTGGTGCAATGTAACGGCCTGGGCTATGCAGGAGGTCAGCTCCGTGCAGCTATGAAATGGAGATCAAGTCCCCCTGGTGCAAACAGCCCCTTTGTCTGTGGCCGCAATGCAGGTGCCACCAGTGGCTGGAATCGGGGCAAATTCCCATCGCAGCGGAGGCCTCGATACCATCCTCAGCATGTCCCTCTTGACTATCACCAGGAAGAAAGTCTCCGTGGCACCGATTCTACCTCCGCCGCCTCCCATCCAGCCCTGCTCTCTAGCGCTACACAGGCCTCTCCGATGGATTTCCGCTGCGGTAAGCGGCTGGGGTAAGCAAGTGATTCCTGTGCAGGTGCACAAGTGGGAATAGACTCCAGCTTGCTCTTGACTGAGCTCTGCAGGGGAGTAAAAGGCAGGAAAGATCTTATTTATCACTGACCCCGGCGGGTCGGAGTGAACCCCACTGGGAACAGATTTGTGGGTAGCACGGGGCCATCTCTACGTCGTGGCTTTTCAAAAGAGAACTGCCCTGATAGCAACCCATCTGCTCAGCATCACCTTGCAGCTACCAGTGGTAGGTCAAGAGTGATGTGCAGGAGGCAGCCAGAGTAAAGGTTGGAGCCGCTAACGGGGGCGCTTAGGGAGGACCTGGTGAGGTGGGACTATACCCAGCTGTAGGGTGGAAAGCAGCGAGGGGGTCATGAGGCCCAGGAGAAGAGCAGAGGGTAGAGACAGCAGCACCATAGCAGAGGGCACTGGGCCCCGGCAGCCAGCACGTGGCCAGACGCAGCAAAAGGAAACAGCCACTTGCAATGCGCCGTCAGACGTGACCCAACCGACCAGAAAGTGGTGAAGGTGCCGGCCAGGGACTGCGGTAAAATCCTCATCTCGGAGCGGTATTAATTAGATGATGCGCGAAGCAGGCCATTAGCAATCAATTACAACAAAGCACTGGCAATAAATGCAGATAATTAGGCTCCCAAAAAGTAATTACGTTTGTTCCACGCCAGTGAACGTTTTATTTTAATAGTAATGAACTCCGGCTGGGGGCAGGGAGGGGAGGTGTTCATGACCTGCTGCGACCAGCCCAGTCTGCATGAAAAACGGAGGGCGTTTGCTTCCAGCGATGAACTCTCCCTGCCCGCCTCGAAACTTGTGTATGCTGGAGGCCACTGCAAACCGACCTTTCTTGGGTCATGTTTTCCAGACAGGCGTCACCTAGGACATGGAACAATGGATTTACCACGGATCAATGCTCTCTTGCCCGGTTGAATCATTCCTGAAGTTTCCTAAAGCCTCGTGGGATAATTTGGAGACCTGGACGGCAGCTTTCATTGCCACTGAACTTGGCCAAATGGGGCAGCTCAAACGGCAGAGGGTGCTGCTAAGGAGACTGCCACCCGCTGATTTATGCCTTTTACTAGAGCAGGGGTCTCAAACTCAAATGACCACGAGGGCCGCATGAGGACTAGTGCCTTGGTGCGAGGGCCGCACCACTGACAGGCCCCCCTCGCTGCCCCGAGCCCCACCCTCACTCCACCCCTTTCATGAGGTCCCGCCCCTCCCCACTCCTCCCTCCTGAAAGTGCTAAGCACCACCAACAGCTGTTTGGCAGTGAGAAATGCCTAGAGGTAGGCAGGGAGGGGCCACAGGGAGCCTGGCGGGCCTCCTCCCCTCTGCGGGAGGCTTACCTCTCCTGGCCCCTCTTTCCCGGAAACTGCTATGCCGCCAGAGAACTGCCTGGGGGTAGGTAGAGCAGTGGGAAGCAGCGTGGGATGGGGAGAGGAGGCGGAGAGTTTAGTGGCCCCAGAAAACAACTCAGGGGTTGCAGGGGGCTGCAGGAAGCTTGGACGGCTCCTGGGAAGGGCTCCGCGGGCCGCATGTTTGAGACCCCTGTACTAGAGGAACTTCTATGACCCTGTTGCATGAGTCCACAAAGCAGCTGTCAGAGCCCCTGGACCTGTTCTCCAGGAGGAAATGTTTCTGCGCGGCATTAATTTTTCAGGCTCGCCTGAAGAGCCAGCTGGCCTTTCGCTCACGCGCGCATTGTTCAAACCATGATCAGCCCGATGACTGAGTGACAGCAACCTCTCTGTCTCAGTTTAAAAGAAACTCCACATCAAAGGGTGTCCATCCATGCCAAGGGAGGCCTTTGAAACCCCAGTAATGTAGGAACTATGAAACGTAAACATCATGTGATCAGTACGGCTTCACCTCCCCACCAACGGACGCGAGTGAATTTGGTGTTGATAAAACGTGGTGGATTTGGATTGACAGCCCTGGCCTAGATCTGCACTCGAGATCTGAGCCATCGGTAACCTGAATGGTACCATTGCATTTGAGGGGTAAATTGGCTGAAATTGGCAACAAGGGGCCAGTCGCCCTGATGGATGTGGCTGGTAAAGGTGGATTGCAAAGTCTCATTACAATTGAGAATGATTATGACAAACTTCAGAGGATGCACACAGCCACCTCTGATGTAAGACCTGTTTCAGTTGTACATTAATAATAAGTCTCCTTTAACTCATGTGTTCAGTTTCTGTTATTTGAAAATGTGGTGTTAAAGTATAAATAGAGGTAACAAAGAGTCCTGTGGCACCTTAAAGACTAACTAAAGTATTGAAGCATAAGCTTTCGTGGAATAATACCCACTGCTATTCCAGACTAACACAGCTACCTCTCTGATTCTTGACATCATGCAAAGTATAAATATTATACCAGTTACTTCATTCTATCATTCATTTATTGTGTGTTGGGTGATGTTATGAGTAACTGACATATCATTGTATGGTGAATAGACTGAAGTGGTAGGATTATAGAAGTATAAGATGGATCAGTAATTAAAAGGGATAAATATGTATTAGATTTTTAAGTAAGTAGAGCTGAAATACAAGGCCTACAGCCTGAGGCCTGTAAGTTTTTAGCTTAGCCATATTAGGCCTTACAATTAAGAAATGATTGACATAAGTAAGTAACCAAAGAATAACCCAATGCCATAAGATTACAGGAAAAAATGTACCAATGGGTGATATTGCAAAAAATGAGCTGTAAGATTAATTTTAGATCACAAAATGCCTGAGGCACATTGTTTTCTAACACATGCCTTAACGGCAGGATGCTAACGAGAATAAAAGGAACTATACACAACCCATGAAAATGTGGTACCCCAATATTCTTGGGAGACGCAATAGAAAAGAGGGCTGACACTTTCACGCACAGGCACTGTCAGAATCACATTAAAAACGAGGGTGCCCAGATTGGGAAAACTATGAGAGATCCATCAGACCGCAAGACTATCTAGGATGATGTGAGTATGACAGTAGCTATAATTGGTGCATGTATACATGTAGGATTTATCTGTGCTTGGATAGTCATAACTTTGCTGGTAACTAATAAAATTGACAAAGGCTATTAGATGTTGTTCTTGTGACTGTGTTACTTTCCTTGTTCCTAGAGGCTCTGAAACAAGTGGCAGTGGAAACTTGCACTGTGTTGAGATTGAGACCGTAGCCAGTGGTGTAAAACAACATTATTAAATCCACTTGAACTAAAATAAAAGTCTACAATGTCCCTGCGTTCTGGACTTATAAGATGGGAATCAGGCAGCATGGATACAGTGTCTCAGAAGAGAAGAAAACTTGCCATATAAAGAAAGGTGAACAAAGCACCTTTGGATCTCACGTCTACGGAGTGCAGGTAGGAGGGACTCTTGGTCGCTTGATCCCTTCAATATTTTTGTCCTTCAAAACAAGCCCAAGGAGCTACCTTTACTAAGGGCTACATTCTTAGCTGGTATAAACTGGGGTAGCTCAATCAAGCTACACGATTAAGAATCTGGCCCTAGACACATACATTGTCCTGTGGCACCTTAAAGACTCACAGATTTATTTGGGCATAAGCTCTGATGGTGACCCAGCCACACCATCAGGGGCTCATTCACCTGCACATCTGCTAATTTAATCTAGGCCATCATGTGCCAGCCATGCCCCTCTGCCATGTACATTAGCCAGTCTCTATGCAAAAGAATAAATGGACACAAATCAGACATCAGGAATGGTAACGTACAAAAGCTAGTAGGAGAACACGTCAGTCTCCCTGGACATTCTATAACCGATTTAAAAGGTCTTGAAAGATTTAAAAGTAGCCATCCTTCAACCAAAAAACTTCAGAAACAGACTTCAAAGCGAAACTGCAGAACTAAAATTCATTTGAAAATATAATAGCATTCATTTGGGCTTGAGTAGAGACTGGGAGTGGCTGGCTCACTATAAGAGCAATTTTCCCTCTCTTGGTATTGACACCGCCCCATCAATTATTGGGAGTGGACCACATCCACCCTGACTGAATTGTCTTCTCATCACAGTTCTCCTCTTAACTCCCTTCTCTGCATGTGCCAGTGTATTTATACTTGTATCTGTAATTTTTACTCCATGCATCTGAAGAAGTGGGTTTTTTACCCACAAAAGCTTATGCCTAAATAAATCTGTTAGTGTTTAAGGTGCCACCGGACTCCTGGTTGTTTTTGTGGATACAGACTAACACGGCTACCCCCTGATACATTGTCCTGATTCTCCACTCATGCTGTTCAGTGTAAGTCAGGACTGGAACCTAGAAGAATATTAACTGTCCATGCTCATTCATTTCTAGGAACATTTTAGTCTAGTTGATGAAACACCAGACACCCTTTTTGTGCTAACTCTTATGGCTTTTCATGATTAAAATGATCACCCTTTCCTTCTACATACTGAAAGCATAAATTTGTTCCACTTATGCCTCTGAGACGAGTTAGAACATTGCTCTGCTGTGTCTGCAGAATAATTATTATGATTAAAACTCATATATAGCCCTGTAAATAGCTAGCATCAAGTAGGTTCCTCTCCAGTCTGCAGCATTCTGATGCTGAAAATTACATGTGGTATATAAGCAAATTCTGTATCCACTCCCAGATCTTGATTGTGTCAATATTCCTGTCTCAGTTTCCTGCCATTCTTTATTTCTGTGCTTTGGAAAATAGCACTGTGCCTTACCAGCTGAGGAAGGGTTCAGCACCTCTATTAAGGCCTTGTCCACAATGGTTTATTCCAATTTCAGCTACTGTTTTTGCTGCACAAGCACAAACCATTACCATAGACGGGGTAAATTGCTATAAATCATAGTTTTCATCCATGCATGTAATACTGGTTTCAAGCAGGGGTGAATTGCACCAGTGCAAATTGCATCTTATAGCCTGTCTACCTAGGAGTTTTCACCAGTGCAGCCATACTGGGGGGCTGTCTAGCAGTGGTTTAAACCTCCCACGTAGACACGGTCTACAATTCAATTAGAAGCCTGGCACATAAGCTGCCATTTGCTGTTGAGACTGGAGAGGAACTAAGCATTTCATGTATCAACCGATTGTGGATCTGTTCATTTTAGGTTAACGCTAAACTATGTGCTTTTCCTTCTGTTGAATTATCTGGATTATTTATATGCAGGAGACCTTTGAAGTGCAGTAATTTGAGAGATACATAGTCTGGATTATTGTTCTTTTTATTCAAGGTTTGCCAAGTAGATACTGGCCAATTTCTCTGGTAAGACAAGTATTAGGGAAGTAAACTATCACCCGCTGGCTTCAAACAGGCTCTTTACCACCGTGGTTTTCAGCCTGTGGCCCACAGACGTCTGGGGGTCTGCAGATTATGTCTAAATTGCCAAAGAGGTCCAGAGCCCTATTAATTTTTGTTAGGGGTTTGCAAATGAAAAAAGGTTGAAAACCGCTACTCTACCGCTTCCTTCACAGTGGTAACCAGTTCAGAGCAGACCTGTCGGAACGCTTTGTGTCTCAGCCCCTAATGCCTCTGCTTTCGGACATAAAAAACCAGAGCTCCTGTCCCTTCTACTCCAGCTTGCATCTCATCATCCACCTGCAATGGACCAGAACTGCAGGGGAATAAAGTAACCTTGGATGACCGCCCTGGGGTATGTTCAGAGATCATAGACTGCAGCACCCTGCCGCGTGGGACGGGTGTCCGCACCATGGATTTTACTCCCACCCACCACTTCTAAAGGATCTCTCGGGATGGGCCAGACCAGGGCTCCATGTTCTGTGTTGAATCTGGTCTGGTCCTGCCCAGCACAACTGGAGGCAGGTCAGGGGGAGGAGCATGCACCAGGCTCCGCCCCCTGCTCCCAGCTAGAGAGATCTCAGGGCACCTGTCAATGGCAGGCGCTAGCCCCTGCGGCGCATGCGTATCTGCCTCCCGCTGCCCCAGCTGCAGCCCGAAACACATGGCCTCGCTGGACCTTGCTGCGCATGCGCCCCCTGGCCCTCTCGCGAGAGCCGTAGGGTTGCTCTGGTTGCGCCCCGCCCTCTCGGCCCCCGTAGTTTGGCATACTCCGGAGTCACGCGACCTGTTAATCGTCACTGGGCAGGTGCGTGATCCAGTGTGAGACCCGGTTCCAAGATGGCGGCCGCCAGCTACCGGCTCTGCGGGGAGCGACCGGTGGAGACCCAGCGCGGCCGGGACCTGGGCGCCTGCCTGCGACAGCGGGAGTCCCGGGGGAGAGCACCTGGGTGAGCGGCCGGGACCCCCACTGAGCCGGGAGGGGGCAGCCCCCCCCGCACCTCACAGCCCCCCCGATACTCCCCCAGCGCCCCCCCGCACATCACAGCCCCCCCGATACTCCCCCAGCCCCCCCCCGCACCTCACAGCCCCCCCCCGCACCTCACAGCCCCCCCCCGCACCTCACAGCCCCCCGATACTCCCCCAGCCCCCCCCGCACCTCACAGCCCCCCCGATACTCCCCCAGCGCCCCCCGCACATCACAGCCCCCCCCGCACCTCACAGCCCCCCGATACTCCCCCAGCCCCCCCCGCACCTCACAGCCCCCCCCGCACCTCACAGCCCCCCCCGCACCTCACAGCCCCCCGATACTCCCCCAGCCCCCCCCCGCACCTCACAGCCCCCCCCGCACCTCACAGCCCCCCCGATACTCCCCCAGCCCCCCCCGCACCTCACAGCCCCCCCCCGCACCTCACAGCCCCCCGATACTCCCCCAGCCCCCCCGATACTCCCCCAGCCCCCCCCCGCACCTCACAGCCCCCCCGATACTCCCCCAGCCCCCCCCGCACCTCACAGCCCTCCCGATACTCCCCCAGCCCTCCCAGCCCCCCCCCCGCACCTCACAGCCCCTCCGATACTCCCCCAGCCCCCCCCCGCACCTCACAGCCCCCCCGATACTCTCCCAGCCCCCCCGATACTCCCTTAAACCTACACACCGGCACAGCTTCCCCAGCCCCCCCGATACTCCCCCCAGCCCCCCCGATACTCTCACAGCCCCCCCCGCACCTCACAGCCCCCCCGATACTCCCTAAAACCTACACACCGGCACAGCTCTCCCAGCCCCCCCGATACTCCCCCAGCCCCCCCCCCCGCACCTCACAGCCCCCCCCCCCCCCGGCTTATCTCCCCCTTACATCTGCTCCCAACCACTGCCTCTTAGTTCCCCGGTCCCCCCTGGCCCCTCACAGCTCCTGCCCCCCCCCCGTCCCCCCTGGCCCCTCACAGCTCCTGCCCCCCCCCTGGCCCCTCACAGCTCCTGCCCCCCCCCTGGCCCCTCACAGCTCCTGCCCCCCCTCCCCCTGTCCCCCCTGGCCCCTCACAGCTCCTGCCCTCCCCCGGTCCCCCCTGGCTCCTCACAGCTCCCGCCCCCCCCAGTCAACCCCTGGCCCCCCTCACGGCCCGCCCCCCCCCATCAATAATACAATACAGCAATAGTACAACAGTAATCCAGCACTACAATGATAATCCAGTAGTACAGCAATAATACAGTTGTTTTTACACAGTAACCAAGCTAAAATTAAATGACAGTTTATCCTGGTTTAGCTAGTGGTTTTCAGCTGGTTGTTAATTTAATTCTGCATATATGAGTTGTATTTGCCCAGTCTCTTATATATAAAGCTCTTCATTCATTTTTTTTCTTGATGTTTGGGAATTTTTTCACTGTATACTGAGATTTTCTGATGTCTTCAGGGTGTGATATTTTCTAGCATCTTTAGTCTGTGGGATGTAATTTAAACAACTTTTGTTAGTTAACATAGTAAGTTTTTGTTTTCCCTTTTTGTTTTTAGTAACGCAAACTTAATACAAAAGTTTAACATAGTTTGTTGACAGTGTAATAGGGACCGAGTCTTTTTGAAACACAAGCTACACTTTTGCAATTGTTGTATAGACATTCATTTCATTTGAGGTGAATTACTAATATTTTATATTAAATGTAATGCTTAACGGCTAAAATAAATGCTTTTTTTAAACATTGTGTTAGCAAAAGTCATGACATTTTTACCAAGCTTTTCAGAGTTAATTTCCTTGAGATACCAATTTCATTCTTGTGCTTCTAAACAGTTAACAAACTTTAACAATCACTGCTTCCTGTTAACATAACATAGCAAAGGAAAAGCATATAAAATTAAACCAGCTCTAAAATTAAACTCAAAATACATTTTAAATACAGGTTCGTGCAAATACTTTGAGGGTATTAAACTTTTGATTCTGTTTTGTTGTGTATGGGAGTCAAAGGTGGAAACCTGTTGAAATTGTTTGGTTAGCTTTAAGCATAAATTGTTATTTTTCAACATTTTTGCTATCACATTCTTATAACTATATTAAAAAACCCAAACAAGTTTATAAAAAGCCCAAACAAGAAATTGACATTTTGTTAATAATATTTTTACCGTAATGTGGAGGTTTCCCCTAAAATTTTTTATTTGAATAAATAAAAAAATAAACTTTAAAAAACAAAACTGTGACTGATAAGAGAATTATTTTTGTTTGCAGTTGCATTATTTGTTGAGGAAAAAATATAACTGAAACCTTTTTGAACTTTGCACCCCCCAAAAAAAAGTGTTAATAACACTCTGATTATACCCTGACCATGGTCTTAAAATGGTGTGGTACCAAATATAAATATATTTTTAAAAGGGTATAAAATTGACTTTTGTTGTAACAAAATAAAAATTATTTAAAAAAATGGGCCCGACACACACACAACATACAACAGAGGACATACAGGACAAACTTACAATTAAAGACAAATGGTGCCAGAATTCTATTCATAACTATACAAAATAAGGCAAACAAAAAAAAAAGGTTAAACATTTGAATAAACAAGTTATTTTAAATTTTTTATATAAATAGATAAAATATATTCCTATATGCCAATTTTTTTATTGTATCAATTTGGTAACAAATAATTTTGCATTAATTTATATTTAACATTATTTTAAAATTTTGCTATATGAATTCAAAAAGCCCATGTTTCAAATATTAGCGAGTGGTTTGGATTAGAAGCAGAGGGTACATTTCTGTTACTTGGCAACCATATCTTCAAGAAAATTAGGAATAATTCCAGCTGTTGCATTCTTGAAGGGTTAAAATAAGTAATTTACTAGATTTATTTAAAGTAAAGTTTTTACTTTGTTTTCTTTTTGTTTCTTGGGGTTTTTCTGTTTTCAATTGTTTATCTTTTGGTGGTTTCTGTAAAAACTATAACTTTTAAAACAAAGAGAGAAGGCCAAAGTGGAAGTTTTGAAAAAGGCCAAAGTGGAGGTTTTGAAAAAACTATAACTTCTAAAATACTATCAGACTGGAGGACCGTGGACCACCCCCCACCGAACCCAGGGCCCATCTAACAAGTAAGAGACCTTTTAAATCTCTGTTTTGGGTTTTCAGTGGAGGACGGCCCGTAGGCTCCGGGTTTGGGTGAGCAATGCGCTGGATCCAGACCTTTACTACCAGACATACCTGATACCCTTCTATCTGTAATGCCCCGGGAAGGGCCACAGGGGTGGCTAGGTAGGAGTGTGTGTGTGTGTGCGTGCATGCATGTGTGTGACACAATGAATGAGAGTCACAGGAAGACGCCCAGAGCCTTCTGCGAAGTGAAAGCTAATGACCGGAAGTGTCTCTAACGCAAGCCCTGTGACTGCACCGTAGATGGTCGGTAAAAGACACCTGATGCCCTTCTATCTGTAATGCCCCGGAAAGGGCCACGGAGTGGCTAGATAGGAGTGTGTGTGTGTGTGTGTGTCACAATGAATGAGGGTCACAGGAAGACGCCCAGAGCCTCCTGCGAAGTGAAAGCTAATGACCGGAAGTGTCTCTAACGCAAGCCCTGTGACTGCACCGTAGAAGGTCGGTAAAAGGCCTAACCCAAGGCAAGGTGAACTCTGCATGGCATTGTCTGGTGAGGGGCCTCCCTGGGCCTAGGAGCATGAGACCCCATCCTTTTCCCCGTCAGTTCCGTAACGGTTGTTTTCCTTTTCTATTAGGCAAATTAAGTAGGCCTAATATTTAGCCTGACTTTGGACAAGTTAGCTAGGCTTGTGGCAAGATTAAGAAGGTATGGGGTGATGGACAAGTCCAAGTAGTGCTAATGGAAACAGCCATAAGATTTGTAACTGCTAACACAGCTACTACTAACCAGAAAAATAGCTACAAATAACCTTAACTTCAAGATGGCTGTTAACTTCAGAACTGGCTAAGACTGAAAAACATGTTTTCATTGAAACATGCTGTACCATATTTCTTATAAGGCATTATTAAGAAACTTGTTTGTGCTGGAAAAGTACCATTGCAGAAGTCTAGATGTTTGAATGCATGCCACAGCCTATAGAAGTTGTATGAAAAGGTGGCTCAGGGGAGCAGTTTGCAGCAATCTAGCTTGGCTGTCACCCCCCTGCATATATGCTTGTATTGTTGGTTAATAAAGAAGGCCTCAGGTTGACTGATTTAAAACCCAGCATATGGTTCATTTCCATGACAATTTTTGGTGCAGTGACTCAGATCCACGACATACTATCAGACCGGAGAACCGCGGACCACCCCCCACCGAACCCAGAGCCCATTTAACAGGTAATAGACCTTTTAAATCTCTATTTCGGGTTTTCGGTGGAGGACGGCCCATAGGCTCCGGGTTTGGGTGAGTAACGCGTTGGATCTGGACCTTTACTACCAGAGACACCTGATACCCACTTATCTGTAGTGCCCCGGGAAGGGCCACGGGTGGCTAGATAGGATTGTGTGTGTGTGTGTGTGTGTGTGTGCGCGCGCCAGAATGAATGAGGGTTACAGGAAGACGCCCAGAGCCTTTTGCGAAGTGAAAGCTAATGACCGGAAGTGTCTCTAACGCAAGCCCTGTGACTGCACCGTAGAAGGTCGGTAAAAGGCCTGACCCAAGGCAAGGCGAACTCTGCATGGCATTGTCCGGCGAGGGGCCTGCCTGGGCCTAGGAGTGTGTGACCCCATCCTTTTCCCCGTCTTAGGACGGTTTATACCCTTTCCCTTAACCTCCTTCCGCCCTCCCTCCCCCACCGAACCCAGCGCCCATCTAACAGGTAAGAGACCTTTTAAATCTCTGTTTTGGGTTTTCGGTGGAGGACGGCCCGTAGGCTCCGGGTTTGGGTGAGTAAAGTGCTGAGTTCGGACCTTTACTACCAGACATACCTGATAACGTCTATCTCTAGTGCACTGGGAAGGCCACAGGTGACTAGGTAGGGGTGTGTGTGTGTGTATGTATATGCGTGTCAGAATGAATGAGAGTCACAGGAAGACGCCCAGAGCCTTCTGCGAAGTGAAAGCTAATGACCGGAAGTGTCTCTAACGCAAGCCCTGTGACTGCACCGTAGGAGGTCGGTAAAAGGCCTGACCCAAGGCAAGGCGAACTCTGCATGGCGGGGGGCCTGCCTGGGCCTAGGAGCGTGTGATCCCATCCTTTTCCCTGTCTTAGGACGGTTCGTACTCTTTCCCTTAACCTCCTTCTGCCCTCCCTTCCCATCTAAGGACGGTCTGAGCCACTGACTGGATTGACCATCTTGCTGGAAGCAACCAGAGTAAGCGGCGCCGTCCTCTTTGAGGCTAGACAACACTCTTTGCTGATGGGGGGGTGTCAGAGAGTCATGGACATCCGCACACAAACCTTTCCTGTTCGAATAACCCATGTGAGTGGTCTGGATAAAATGGGAGGCTGGGTCTAAAATGATTCCCGTCCTGCCAAAGGGCACACCCGTGTACTACAGGTACACCAATTACAGTCCTCTCTCACTTGCAAGTTTCTGGAACAATGGAATTGGGATACCAGAGATGATCCGAAATTACAGCTTCCCTTAAAGGGCAGCTTTGACCTTGACAAAATTGTGCACCTCAGAGGCGCACTTCTGGCCAATAATGTCAGGTGAGGTCAGTTTGATGCATATTTTGACTGGTTGGGGGAAAAGGAAAAATGGCACCATGAATCTCAATTAAGCAGTCTTAAGGACTCCCAAGAGAAACTTAAGAGACAATTAAGAGGCAAAGGAGGAATTGGCTATTCCTCACATTTCTGCTGGCCAGCAGGTACCTCTCTGTCCTTTAAAACCCATTCAGACTGTCAAGCCTCTCCAGGTCACTCCATCAGCTCCACCCGATGATCTTATAGACTGATATTTGAAGTGCAGACCACTGCCTGTCCCTGTCCCCATTGATACAAGAAATTCCCGATCAAGAGGCACCTTTCCCCAGCCTGGGTTGAGACCCACTCAGCCTGGGTGGTACACCCAGACAACCACCTCCAGCATATAGTCAGGAGCCTGACTGCACTGCTTGGGGGCTCATGGCCAGGTTAGAGCCTTAGACACAAACCTTTGATTCTTCATCTAAAGGGTCCCCAGGAAATTCGGGCGGATCTGAAAGAGGCACTTCGGTGATAGAGACCCAGCTAGACATAATATACGATCTTATAACCTCAGGCTCATCCCAAATAGAATCTTTGGATCCAGATGTTCCAGCCATGAACACTAGGTTTCAAAGGCTATGCAGGCTCTTCCTATCCACCCACACGTCCACCCCTCCACGACCTACTCCTGCTCACTCACATACACCCCCCAACTCTGAATTGGTGCTCCCCCTGTGTGTACTCCCGGGAGTGAGCGGAATGGGTCCGTGATCTCTGGTGACTGTACATGCCCTTTATCTGGTCTCTTTTCATAACTCCTTTCTGGGAATTTTGTAGAATAATTTTCTAAACACAAAGGGAGCACATTTCAGTATGGTGATTTGTGCCACAATCCCACCCTATAATCGCTTCTCTTCTCCCCGTGCCACACTGAACTCGCCAAATCCACGGAGGATCCCTCCTGCATGCTGCTCATTCAGGCTGGCAGTAAAGGTTAGTGGAACCAATGTCTCTGGATTTTGTTGTGACCACTGTGTCTGCGTATGGGGGATAGGCAGGAAAGTGGGGGGGCTTCTGTGAGAAACAGGGAAGCGGACGATGGGTACGTACTACATGTGGAGGCAGAGCTGGGCGTATCTGAACACGTGCTAGAAAAACTAACACTAAAGCACACTAACACTAAACTAAAGCAAACTAAAAAGAAAACTAAAGCAAAGCTAAAGCAAAGCAAAGCTAAAGCAAAGCTAAAGCAAAACTAACACTAAAGCACACTAAAACTAACACTAAAGCTGAGAACACATCAACTCCGTAACTGTTGTTTTCCTTTTCTATTAAGTGAGTTTAACTAGAGATTTCTTTGGCTTATATTGAGTCACAGCATTTCCTGCAGAATGAATGGGGAGTTTACAGCTTCTCCTTTGTCTCTTCAGTACTGATGTAAACCGCAGATGTTGACTTGTTGGCGTTCGTGTCACAACCTTTCTGTTTTGAAAACTGCAGATGCAATCGAAAACATTGGACGTCTGATCTGACTAAGGTAAATGCTTTAAGCTAGTTAAGCGTGGGAGATGGGATGGCTTCATGGACTAGGATAAAGTAGTCTTTCACTGATCGTTCAAATCTGGTCCAGGTTGATGGTAACTGAAAACTGTCACTATGGCAGGGGCATTTGGTGACCAACTGTAAATAAGATGGTTTCAGTCCAGCTACCAGTGCGTCGGTATTCACAGCACCACGCCACTTGAATGGGCATCCTGGCTGGCAGTCACAGGAGACGGACACACATGGGCTGTAGAGATCAAACACCTTTGTTCCCTAGGGGTGGTCAGAGGTCAGTCAATGTGTGGAGGAGGATTGCTAGGCTGTATCTGTTTTGGGGAGAAACAGGATCCTTCCCTGCCTGTACTAATCAAATTGTTTATGTGCTCTCAACATATTCTGATCTAAGCACTGATTCATGTCCCTGGTACTTGAGGAATAATACACCTCCGATGGTGCCTTGCAGGTCCTCCGATACTGACAAGGCGACACTTCAAAGAATGCTGCCATATTCTATTGTAACGCACAGGTTGGTACAAAAGGGGCTCAAAATGTTGAATGGACCAGTCATCAAGGCTTGCTATCTCTTAGATGCATAAACCAGGACATTTCTGGGATGATCCTGACTCCATAAAACTGGACAGCTGGCGGTGCGTACTATATTTTACACATCCCTCATTAGATATTGTCATTTGCCTTTTTAAATTCTCTTGAACCTTCAACTGCCTCTGAAAGATGGAGTCCTACAATCTTTCCAAGTTGATTCAAATAGAAGTGGTTTAATTTTTCTGTTTTTCTTTGAGATCCCAAGCCTCTCCTTGTCCATGATCACTCAGGTGGTGAGGTTTGTAACGACTGAGAATGCCAACAATCAGTGCTCAGATTGTTAACTCCAATAGATGACATGTAACCAAGTCACCAGGGTGCTATGCCACTGCACATATTGCTCATTTTGCAGTTTCAGCTCTCAATCAATGTATGTTTAAAAAAAAAAATCAGGCTCATTTCTATCCATCTTGTACTCCTGCTTGCCTAAATTACTTGTTGGGTTGATCTGGAAGGAATGTAGCTTTGGACATTAGTCCCGTTTGTTTATCCAGAAAACTTGTATGTGGGCCCAGAGCTTTGGAAATTAATTAAAGCGATTGAATTAAAATGTGTGTCATTTAGCATTATTACGATGTTTCTGTCAAACGCTGTATAGTTATTTGCACTGTGTAAATACAGCATCGTGTGTAAATTCTTTTTATATGGCTGCAGTCTGAGAGATTGTGCAGCTTGGAGTGGTTGGGATGGTTATGTGTTACACTTGCAGCAATGAGAGGAGAACTCGGTTTCAGTCAATATCTATAAGAATTTTTGTTTTGTTTAAGCGAGTAGACATTCAAAGTGATCACCTTAAGTGTGGCTGTTGTGATATTTGAGTTGGGAAGCATGTAAACTGAGGTTGCTCTGGATGTTAACGTAGCCTTAACTGAGGAAGTCCTTGATCTGTGTTGATTCTGTCAATATGAAATGTCCTTGAACAACCCTAACTCTTAGTTAATGAGTTTTTGTGGGTGAGTTAATATATACACATTTCAATAGCAACAGTTTATTAACACCAGCTCATTCCAAGGTTGGAGAATTAGACTTGACTTGTTTTCTACCATTTTGCTATTCAGGCTTTGCTCAGAAAATGTACCTAATATTCTATGGGTCATGAAACTCTTCAACCCTGTGTAAATAACTAACTAGCTGCTGCTCCCCTCTTCATCCAGGAATGGGGTTGGCAGAGGCAAGAATGGCCCGTTTCAGTTTAGCTCAGGGAGAAGGGAATGAATGCACAGGGATGAGGGGGAAGGTATCCTTGCCAAGATGCTGTGAGATTTTTGATACTCCAGAATGACATCAGAGCCATTGCATAGAGAATATGGCTATCCTCTCACAAAGGGTGGGCAGGGTGGTGGTACCATTCAAAGTTGAGGTGCTCCTCATTCCCAAGGCGGCGGTCCTTCCTGTTCCTGTCCTCTCTTCCCTCCTTCCCATACACATGGAACTTCTCCCTTCGTTTTAGTCTGCCAAGCTACGTAACCTCCCTTTGTTCAAATCTTTTCTTAAGGTAGAATCTCTGCAATGCCTAGAAGACTTGAGTCAAACAATATTTATTGTTTTATTTTTAAAGCCCTTTTAAGTGAGCCACTCACAATATTCTCGCTAATGTGTTTTAAAATCCTACCGTAAAAAGAGCAAGCGATAGGTTTACCTTGATGTAGCCCCAGGGTTCGCCTCAGCTAGCTAACCAGAATTAATAACAAACCTTTGCCTAATGTAAATAGGGGCCTAAAGTGAGAGATCTTGATGCTGTTGTCCGTGTCCTTTGCTCTTGTTTGTTGTCCCCACTTGATAGACAGAATTGCCAACACTGAGGATTCAAAAATTCATGAGTCCAGCCTAAAAAAATCATTTAATTTTTGTTTAAATAATCCATTCTGGGTTCTTTTAATTTGTCTTCTGGTTTCTGAACCGTTAGGGTACATTTGCAAGCTTTTCTTTGCAACATTTGGGCTAGAAATATACTTTTAAAAAACAGTTTAATGAAAGCTGCAATTTTCACATAAACACACGACTCCAGGGATTGGAGCTTCAAGAAAAATATCAAATATGATAAGACTCAACATTGTGAAAGCTGGTAATAATGGATCTTTCATGCTTTAGTGTTGTAAAAATGATACAGTACGTAAAGTCTGAATCGTAATCCTGGGCCAGGTGCGTGCATCCCAACAGGAAGAAACCGGATTCACGTGACAGGGTAAAAAAAATTTTAAAGGAGAAACATAACCGAGAAGCCCTTTCAGATGAGGACTGGAATCGTTTCGACTGGTCTGTAGAGGATTATGGCCTTCCAGCCGTTTAACACAAATTGTCAGTGTTCCAGAAGATGTTTTACAAGGGTTGCACCACAGCTTTCATGGCACTGTTGCAACACTAATGATTTTTTTTTTTGAGAGCTCACAATATTTAGTGTTTTTATATAAATCCCCAGCACCTCGCCTCAAGTGTTTTACACAAGAATCTGAACTTTTAATTTAAAATATATTCCTAGACCTAAAGCTCATGTTTTACACAGCAGCTGGGAGCATGCTTCTCAGCACAGAAACTAGCAGTTTAGTCATGGTGGTGTGGGGCCAGCATGCCAGAAGCCCAAGTGCAGTCAATCTGGTCTCCTGGGAATTTACTGGTTTTTTTGACTGGAACTCCCTGGCGGCTCTGGTCAGCACTGTTAAAGGTCCGGTCAGTGACACAGCGGGGCCAAGGCAGGCTTCCCGGGACTCCCGGAAGCAGCTGGCACGATTCTACCCCCGCCCTGGGAACTCAGGCCAATGAGAGCTATGGGGGCCCCTCCTGCACCCTAACCCCGTTTCAGAGCCTGCATCCCCAGCTGGAGCCTGCCCTACCCACACCCCAACCTCCTGCCCTAGCCTTGAACTCCCTTCAACCTATCCCAATCCCTTCATCAGTGGCCACAGCCTGGTGAAAATGAGCAGTGGAATGAGGGTGGGGGAGAGCGAGCAATGAAGGGAGTGAGCGGGGGAAGGGCAAGGGTGTTCGGTTTTCTGCAATCAGAAAGTTGGCAACTCTAACTCAGATGACTCTTAACTGCCCCCCCAGGCTGCTGCAGCCACTGTCTTGAGCGGAGCTAGTGTGTGTCCGGCGTCTACCACTGCTGGGAAGTGCATTCGCAACAGCAGCGTACGCTCTACGATGGCAGAAAAAGGCTTGGAAACAGGACCGCCGGGCTTCCTGAAGGCTCTAAAAACAGAAGGTAAATTCAAGAAAAAGAACCCAAAACATTTTTTTAAAACCTCATCATCTTTCTGAGGCCTGCCCCATGATTTCTGAACACTTGGGATTATAAATACAGGGACACTCACGACCAAAGATCATCCCAGGCATTTTTAACGGTGCAGCCTGCTCCTACATTGCTACCGCCAGCCTGACACTTACACGCGGGTCAGCCACCTGCCGAAGTGCTCTCTGGCCTCGAGGCCATTGACTGGCCTCTCCTGGGTTTCACTATTCTTCCCCCCCCCCCCCCCCAAGCAGTTCTCAGACTGTGGGTCGGGACCCCAAGTGGGTTGGGACTTTCTTTGTTTACCACTTTGTTTTTTCCTTGCCTTCATGTTGTTAGCTGCCATTTGTTTGATTTTTACCTGTGATGGTTAAACAGTTTAGCAAGGTTATGCACATTGTAAATGTTGTACAGCAATAATACAAAAGTAATTCAACATTACACTGATAATACAGTAGTACAGCAATGATACGGTTGTTTTTACACAGTAATCAAGTTGAAATTAAATGACAGTTTATCCTGGTTCAGCTAGTGAGTTTTAGCTGGTGGTTAATTTAATTGTCCATCTATGGTAGATAGAGGTGCATTTGACCAGTCTCTTATATATACAGCTCTTCATTTTTCTTTTCTTGATGCTTGGAGTTTCTTCACTGTATACTGATATTTTCTGGTATCTTCAGGGTGTGATATTTTCTAGCATCTTTAGTCTGTGGGATGCAACGTAAACAACTTTTGTTAGTTAACATAGTAAGTGTTTTGTTTGTTTTTCCTTTTTTTGTTTTTATTTTCAGTACCCCAAACTTAAACTTAGTTTGTTGAATATGTGATAGGGACCAAGTCTCTTATAATACAAACTATACTTTTCCAATTGTTGTATAGACAGTCATTTTTTCATTTGGGGTGAATTACTAATATTTTATACTAAATGTAATGCTTAACTGCTAATTTTTTGTATTTTTTTTTTGTGCTGAACATGTGTTAGCAAAAGAGTCAACAACACAATTTTTACCGTTTTTTTCAGAGATTAATTTGTTTGAGATACCAATTTCATTCTTGTTAACTGTTTAGAAGCACAAACTTTAACAACCACTGCTTCCTGTTAACATAACATAGCAAGGAAAAAGCATATAAAATTAAACCAACTTTAAAATTAAACCAAAATAAATTTTAAATACGGGTCCATACAAATACTTTGAGGGTACTAAACTTTCATGATGCTTTGTTGTATTTGGGAGCCAAAGGTTGAAAACATGGAAACCTGTTGAAATTGTTTGGTTAGCTTTATGCATAAATGATTATTTTAAAGCATTTTTGCTATCACATTCTTATAACTATTTTTAAAAATCCAAACAAGTTTATAAAAAGCCCAAACAAGAAGTTGACATTTTGTTAATATTATCTTTACCATAATGTTGAGGTTTCCCCTTACCTTTTTTCTTTCTCTAAATAACAAAAACAACAACACCTGGTTTCAAAAAGAGAATTCTTTTTGTTTGCAATTGTATTATTTCTTGCGGCAGAAATATATGTACATATATTTGTAACTGAAACCTTTTTGAACTTTGCACAAAAAATTTGGTGCTAATACTACTATGATTATACCCCAATCATGATCTTAAAATCGTGTGGGACACACTACATATATTTTTTTAAAGGATATACAATTGACTTTTGTTGCAACAAAATAAAAATAATAAAAAATAGTAATGTGACTTAACATACAACACAGAACGACATACAGGACAAACTTACAATTAAAGACAAATGGTGCCAGAATTCTATTCATAACTATACAAAATAAGGTAAACAAAAATGAAAAGTTAAACATTTGAATAAACGTTATTACCTTATTAAAATTTTTTAATATAAATTGACACAAATATATTATTTGCCAAATGTATTGTATGTATTTGGTAACAAGGATTTTTGCAATAGTTTATATTTAACATTTTTTTAAAACTCTGCTCTATGGACTTAGAAAACCATATCTTCAAGAAAGTTAGGAATTATTCCAGCTGTTGCATTTCTGAAGGGTTAAAATAATTAATTTACTGGATTTATTTAAAGTAAAGTTTTTACCTTGTTTTCTTTTTGTTTCTTGGGTATTTTTTTCGTTTTGTTTGTTTTCAATTGCTTTGTCTTTTGGAGGTCTTTTAATTTCTGTAAAAACTATAACTTTTAATTTTTAAAACAGAGCGAAAACCAAAGTGAGGAAAGGCGGAGGAATGGAGTGGTAAAGAGCAACCTAGGAAGGTAGCAAGACCTGAGCCAAGAGAGAGTAACTCTATCAGGGTCTTTGAGAGTACAGGCAGCAGCAGCAAGTTTAGCAATCTAGAAGGCATAGAAAAGAAAAATTAACCAGTATGTAAAAATATTTGAGAGAAAATTGTAGTTTCAGATATGAGCGCGCAGTGTGGTTCTGTGGGTCAAAGCAATTGGGAACCTGCACACTTTGAAAGTGGACCCCTGGTTTTTATCCTTGCTCTGAAATGAGTGGGGGTACTTATCTGCTCTTGTAAAATTTGAATTTGTTCCCCCAGTGTCGGTTGTTTTTGTCTGCATGTCGAATGGGTGTCAGAAGTGCCCTTTTTTGCGGCAGTGAACTGTTTTTGGGCCACTCCATATGTTAATGAATCAATTTTAGGTGTTAACCTGCTCAATTTTAGTTTTTGACTTTGAAATTCCTTTTTATTCACTCCCCTGCGATGGAGTCGCAGCGCCTGTCTCCTAACGTGCTCTGTGAACTGTTCCATGTTTTCCTTCATTTGATTTACCAGTGCAGTGCAAGTATTGGATGCTCCTTTTCCCATCCGTGCACTTCCTTGTCCCGTTCTGACAGACACCAGTCTAGGTTCTGGTTTAGGTTTTATCAGAACCTGGCTTTTATCTTAAGGTTGCGGTTGCGCTGTAGGTGACCCCGTTTCATCTTTTAGTTTTACTAGGACCACCTTTTTCCACTTCTCTCCCCATTCTTCAGGCACAGGGGAGCTACCTGAAGCCTGCTGTTTACCACCCATATTTAGAACGGGACGGCACACACATTTTTTTGTAGGTTCCTTGCTGCTCTTTTCAATGTTTTTTATTGTTTCTGTGCTGGTTGTCTCCAGGCTGCTTGCCCCCTGCAATGGGGGTGGAAGCATTCCAGGGCTCTGAAGCTTCTTTTGATTCTTTTAGCTCTTTCTTTGTTACTGTACTATTCTTTAGAGCTTCTGTTTCTACTATTTCTCTACATATACCAGTCCATGTTTCCCCACTTACTGGCAATCCAGCGGGTCCAGGAGTTATCAAACTCTGTGGGAATTTGAAGGGAAGGGACAAGGGGGTTACCCAGTTCATGGCTTTGTCATGTTAGATTGCGATTCCTAAAGCGGACAGCTCGCTTACTCACCAGGTCAGCGGTCGGAGTCACCAATGTTGTCAGTAGCTACCGGTGTGGTGTTCTGCTCTTGTTCGATGATATCAGTCAGCTGCGTTGTGTTCCCTGTCTTTGCTGCCCCGGCTCTGCAGATTGCTGGCACAGCAGACCCCGAGAGAACCCCCAATGATCCCAGACTCTAGTAAGGTACAAAGGCACCCTTGCCAGTTTTATTGTCAAAACACAGCACCGTAATAGTTTCCCATAGACCCGTCGAGTCTCTACAAGACATACTATGAATTTGTGTCCCCTAACAATGGACCAGCTCAATCAGTGGTGTATCTGGGCCGCCTTCTCATAGTCTGTAGTAGGGCTGATAATCTTGACCCACTAGCCTGTAGAAGCTTTAGGGCCCTGTGGCGTTTTGGGATCCTGCAGGATGAGAAGGTGTAGAGGAATATATGTTGTTAGAAAGTGAGGTTGGTTTTAGATCTGTTCAGCACTCTTGCGGACTGACCCTTGCTGGGTGTGCACAAAAGACCTGTGCAAACCCACAATCTCACCTCCCAGGCTGGGATTGTATCCCCACCTGCAAGGATAATGCAAACTGGATGTTAGTCTCCGGTCCAATATTAGGAAGCCACAGGACCTGTGCTTATGCCTCTAAAAGTGTAGGTATGTAATATAGCTTGCTTATTTTAGGTAGGTTCCTTGTGATTCTGGATTGGAGCCTTTGTTCTCTGAGTGTAGCTCAGGAGGAGAGGCAATAGAGATAAAGCGGTGCTCTTTGGTTATTTCCATTAATTCAATAATCTCGTTATAGGATCAGCTGTAAAACCAATTGCTAATAATAATCTGTTGTTTTTTTTAAATAAGCCCCACCTTTAATCTCTCTAAATGTGAGGTTTGCGTTCACTAAGCTTAAAACGCAGTTGTGTGACCGTGGCGCAGAGTAGATCTGCCATGTGGGAACTGCAGTCTGCTAGGATTTCACACGCTGTTTTGTTTTCAACAACCTCTTTCTGGTCATATTTTCTGGTCTCTAATCCATCTTCCTCCACATCTCATTTGCTTTTGACAAACATGCTGTTCTTAAAACTGTGTCCTCCCTCGGTGTTCACTCATGATTTTCCTACTTTTCTCTTTGTGCCTTCACTATGTTTTTGTGTGAGGGGAGTGGGTCTTTCTCTCACTTCCACGGGATTCCCACAGCACTCTGACCCATTTCTCTTTCTCTCTGCACCTCTTAGCTAAACCATCTCATCTGTTGACATGGTTGGTGTTGCTGACCATCTTTATCCTGACGACTCACATCTACTTCGCCAGGCGTGACCTGTCTCCCTCCACCGAATCCTGCATTTCAGCTCTTCTTTCTGATGCTCCCTCGTGGATATTTCACTACTAGTTTAAACTTAATGTGGCCAGAGGGGGGCCTTGGATGCCACGTAATGCCAATAATTCCTTGAACTTGCCATTATCGGCGATCTAGTTCCCTGTAGGCATCATGGCAGAAGTTGATCATCAAGAGGGGGAAACTGGGGAATGGCTTTGCAGATGAGCTTCTTGTCTGCTTCACCCCATCTCAGCACTTGCTCCCTGGGCAACGCCTGGGTGCAAAGCAGTGATACAAGCCTCTCCTCTCCCCCCCCCCATCCCACCCTCTCCTCTTCCCCCCCCCCCCATCCCACCCTCTCCTCTTCCCCCCCCCCATCCCACCCTCTCCTCTTCCCCCCCCCCCATCCCCCCCTCTCCTCTCCTGGCCACGCCCCCACTCTCTGCCCTGAGCCCCTCCCAAGGTGGCACCTCCCCTCTGGTTGCAGGCACGGGAGCTTGGCCCCAGCTTCTTGGCGCAGCGAGCGGCTCTGGACAGCCTGGGCCAGGGTTACCGATGGGAGCGGGCAGGTCCACAGGCTGGGCCCGACTGTGCGCGTGTTCGTGCTGCGGCAGTGTCTTGTCTTGTCCTCACTTCTGCTACCCAGAGCCCTTTCTCCCGCCGGGGAGCCCACTTCCCCACCTGCAGCTGTGTAGGGCAGGGTCTTGGTACCCGAGCTACCTGTGTGGGGAGCCATTTGGTCACCTTGCCTTGGCTTCACTCTGGCTGTGCTGGGGATGTGGCTTCTCCGCCTGGTTTTAGTGTAATTAACTCTCGCACATCTCCCTGGGAAATGGAGAGAAGTTGTTGACTCCAGGGATGAAGCCCCCAAGCACCTGGAGGTGTTGTAAGGAATCGGCACAGAGCTGGCAGCTGAAGTCCTGTGAGCTGATGAGATGGTCCCAAGAGAGGACAGGATCAGCCAGGGAGTGCAGGCTAATGGACGCCCAGATCAGACAGGAATAAGAAAGAGAACTTGATCGGTGAGCTCAGACAAGAGGAGGGTGAGACTTGTCTGGGAAGGAGCAGTTCTAGAACTGGAGAGGATCGAGGATGCTCTTAGAAGGCAAAAACACAAGGCAATGACGACAAAATGGCCGCAGTGGGTCTGACCGAAAGTCCCTCTAGCGAGGGGATCTGCTATTGTGAATGACACTCCAGACATATTGACTGGGACAAAGATCATCCATCTGTAAAACTGTTCTATAATCCTCACTGTTGTGCATAGGAATAGATTGTTTATGGGCCAAAGAATGAATTGGTGGGGTGGCTAACAGGGCAGTACACCTAATGCCTGTGGACAGCTTGCACTGCGCAGTCTCAGAAATATTTAGGCAAATTAAATGAGTGAAATGAGTTGAATTTTTTCTTATTTGTCTCAGCGATGTTGTTCAGTGGTACGTTCACTTGTGTGTTAGGAGGCAGAGCTTTGAAATAGTGGTAGGAGAGAGAAGGGACAACTCTGGGATTGGGCCTCTTTTCTATTAGCCTGTTTTGTCAGATACTAACACTGTAAAAGTCACTTTAGTCATCTTGTGGCATCTGACGTTTTTCTGTGAGTGACACGGCTGCTTATATGATTTTCAGAACAGTCAGATGAGTGAACTGACGATTTTTCCTTTTGCAAAATTCCTTTTTACACAGCGTCTTTGCTAAAAAAAAAAACACCTCAGGTACCCCTGAAAACCCCCCAAAATAAACCTGGTGATTGTGAGGGTGAGAAATATCCATTCTAGCCCTGAGCACAGTGTCCATGGTGGTCAAAAGATGTTTTTGTTTAAGGGGTGAATCTCTCCAGCTCGAGTTGACCCCCTAGCTAGCCCACTTGGAGTGTGGGTGGGAGCTGGAGAGTTGCTGAGGCTGGAGCTCGTCATGCAGTGGGGACTCAGCTACTCTGTGCTGCTAATCCAATCGCTCTCTGCACCCCCACCCTTCTTCTGCAGCGGGGTTGCTCTCGCTAGGCTAATTCCTGTTGGGATAACTTGACCTGGCACAGCAGTGATCACAAGCCTTTAGTTTAAACCCCTGGCCGTGGGAAGCTTGTCTGTTCTCACAGGCTACGGGGAAACCTGAGGATCCCCCCCACAACGGGGCTCACCTGGTCTGTGGCAGGTCCCTGTAGCATCTAAGGCAGGGGTCTCAAACTCAAATGACCACGAGGGCCGCATGAGGACTAGTGCACTGGCCCGAGGGCAGCACCACTGACACACACCCCGCCCTTGCTGCCCCAGCTCCGCCCCCCACTCCACCCCTTCCAAGAGGACTAGTGCACTGCCCCGAGGGCCGCACCACTGACACACACCCCGCCCTCGCTGCCCCGGCTCCGCCCCCACTCCACCCCTTCCAAGAGGTCCCACCCCTGCCCCACCTCCTCCTCTGAGCACGCAGCTCCCCATTCCCTCCTGGAAAGCACTAGGCACCACCAACAGCTGTTTGGCAAACAAAGCAAGAGCAATCTAGGAAGTCCAGAGCTAGAAACACACGCGGCCCAGCCAGGCAGCAGAGAAGCCTCCACTTCTGGCCCCTCCGTCCTGCAAACTGCTATGGGGAGACCGGGGGGGGGGGGGGGGGGGGGGGCCAGGAAGCTTGGTGGGCCGCAGGGAAGGGCTTTGCGGGCCGCATGTGGCCCCCGGGCCGCATGTTTGAGACCCCTGATCTAAGGCGAGTCAGGATCCTTTTCAACGGAGGCAGCTGTGTGAAATTATTTAAAATAAATCTCTTATTAAAATGAGTAATTTCTTATCTTTTTCCGGTAGGTCTGTGTGGGGCCCTGCCAAGGCGCCATCGCGCCTCCCCGTCATACTAATCGCACTGAGGACTTTCCTATCGACACAAAAGTGACAGACGAGTGCCTGGATGGCTTTGTGAAAATCCCTGACAACTCGGACACTGTCGTTTTCCTTTCGAACTGAGAATGGTCGACCGTGGGAGAGTTTTGTGGTTGTAAGTGTTTTATTTTCTCTGGAACAAATTTCCTCGGGCCACCCTTCGCTGGTGGGAATGTCAGACTTTCCCCCACTCAATAGGGCTACTCAAAATTAGCTTCAATAACTAGTTTCAAGTTCCTTGCTGGATCAGTGACAATATACAATTAACCTGCTTATTCAAGAATCTCGTTGAAAAGCAATCTGGGCGCATCCATCAGTGAAGTGACTTGTGCTTGATTCAGGAATGTGCAGGTTAGATGGACAGGAATGGGAAGTAATTTTATATTTGAGTTTTAGTGCACAGAAATAGGTGGGGATGTCTCCATCCTCGGGCTGCTCCGGCAGTTTTGCTGCATCACCAGGAAAATCTGAAATAAAGCGGCGTCAGACATGATTTACTTGCATAGAACCACTTATCCTATATAATAAAAGGCCAGAGGATGTTTGTCCGAAGCCGTCATGCGCAGTAGAGACAGCCCGGACAAACAGCCTGCTGGGAGTTGTAGTTCGGTGGCACAAAATGGCTGCGACGCGTGCGCCGCCACGAGCCATAGAGACGGCCCGGACAAACAGCATTAAGCACTTTGGCCCATGTACACGGGCTGTTACACTAGTATTACAATATTGCATAAAGGTCCCGGCCAACGGGAGCTGTGGGGGGAGGATAGAGGATGACTGTGTGAGAGCCACGTGGAGCCGCTTGCGCGCCGCCTGAAAAGAGGTGGACCCGCTGCTGGCCACTTCTTCAGCACGGTCTGTGGTGCCAGGAGAGGCAGGAAGCTGCCTTAGCACCCCCTCTGCACCGCTGACAGGGAGCTGCCCAAGGTAAGCCAATGCCCCAAGCCGCTGCCACAGCCCTGAGTCTCCCCCAATCCCAGAGTCCATACCTGCACCCCGCACTCCTCATCCTCAGTCCCACCACAGAGCCTGCACCTCCACCCCAAAGCTCTGACCCACTCCTGCACCCCAACCCCTCATTACCAGCCTTACCCTGCAGCCCTCATCCCTGCACCCCAACCTTGAGCCCCTCCCACACCCCAAACCCCTCTGCCCCAGGTCCATTTCATCACGGGCATCAACAATTTTCTTCAACTGGGTGGCCAGAAAATAAGTTTGAAAAGCACTGCCCTAAAGAACTCTACATCCAGATTAACCAGGAGATGCAACAAATGGAGGAAACAAATGGGTGAAGGTGGCGGGGAGGGAGGGCCCCATGTTTTAGCTGTGCGTGCAGTGTGGCTGGCTTCATTTCTGGCTTGTATAAAATAGCGGGTTCTACAGGCACTACAGTAGAAAGAGGGTTTTTCAGACTAGCGGCTCTAAATTATTTCAGGGAACCTGTCTGGGAGGGAAGGAAGAAAGCCTGGAGGTTCCCTAGGAGATGTGGATGAAGGTTGGGTATGTTGGTAGAGCTCAGCTGGTAGTTGACATCATGAGATGGGACATCGGGTAGGTGAGGCAGGGCTGTGATGAGATGGGCTTTGAAAGAGAGAATACGAAGCTTATTTTTGAGGTGGTAAAGAAGGGAGTCCCGGGGGGAGGGATGCACAGAATAGGGGTTGACATAACCTGAAAAAAAGCTAAGTCCATAGAGAAGAGTACAAGGGCCTGGATGAGAGCTTTGGCCGTCTGGACTAAGAAAAGCTGGATCTTGGAGAACTTCAGAAGGGAGAATGACAAGATTGGGATATAGCTGGGACATCAGGGTCCATAGAAAGGGCTGAATCAAAACTAATGCCCAGATTAAAGGCATGAGCAGTTGAGAGGAGGATTTTGTTCAATGAGTGGCAACTGAGGACGTGGAGAAGGAAAGGTTTCCGAGGGAACGCGTACCCTGTTCCTGCCATGTGCAGTTAAGCTACTGGCAGGGAATCCAAACGGGAGTTTTGTGAGTTGGTGATATAACGATCGCATCCAAAGCTGAGAGAGCAGATAGGATCCCAGAGACGGGATGCACAAGGAAAAGAGGGTGGGCCGAGAAGAGAATCCTGGCAGATTCTCGCTGATGGGGTGGGGGAGTGAGGAGCTATTGGAGGATCCACCAACCTAGATCTGAAAGTCTGAGATGGAAGAGTCAGGAGAAAACCGTGAGAGGATGGAATGACGAAAGCTAGTAGATGATGGGATTTAAAGAAGTAGAAATGCTTGATGGTGTCCAAGACACTAAGGGGCTGGTCTACACTAGGAGCGGGTCGTCGGACCTAAGATACACAATTTGCACCTGAAGTCGAAGCATCTTAGGTCGACTTACCTGCCCGTCCTCATGGTGACGAGTGGACGGCTGTGGCCTGCGGGCCCCTTCCTCCCCCCCCCCCCCCCCCGGTCGACTCCGCTTCCTCCTCTTGCGGAGATGGCGTTCTGGAGTCGATGGGGAGCGCATTTGGGGTTCGGTTTATCGCATCTAGACGATCCAGCGGGTAGTCTAGACGTACCTTAAGAGGTCAAGGAGAATGGGGTGGGGTAGAGGCCCTGGGAATTGGGAGATGGAGAGGATGGACACAGACTGGAGAGAGTCACAAGGTTAGAGTTGAAGACGACAACTGTGCCAGGCTTGTAAACGGAATGTTCCGTTAGAATTGGAGATGAGGAGCAGGGGGGAAATCTGTCTCTTTCTACATGCTTTAATCTACCAATGCCTTTCTCTCTCTCTCCGCTCCTTCCTTTTCTTTTTTACTACTTAGTTCCTATCACCCGCTGCTTGGAGCAGCATCCAGTTAACTTTGTCCAAGTTGTTTGCCTCCCTTCTCCTACGTAATTTGTAAAGTGTCCTGCTCTAATGCTCGTATGCTGTTCTGTGGCTATAATGTAATAGCTGCTGCTGACTCTAAATCATAAACTTTTGGGGCAGGATACCTGTTGGTCCCCTTCACTTATGTTACAGAGCTGTTTCTATTTTTAAAAAATGTGTGTGTATATATAAAATTTAATAAATAGAAAGCTAGAAGTACTGTTTTTATAGCTAAATCTTTCAGACTGTGTCTCTCTCTTTTTTGCTAGCCAGCTGTGCTGCCCCACCAAGGATCAAATCTTCTGCCTTCATCCTGAGACCACTAAGTCCGTCGTCCAGGATACGAGGGGACCTGTCATTACTTGTCTTGAGAATTTAACATGGTCAGAGGCCCCTGAGTTCTGCACAGGTGGGTGTCTTTTTTGTCACTTTTCTCTCTCCACTGAGTGAGTGGCCCTCTGTGAGCAGCTAGGAGAGTTTTGTGTTCAGCAGCTGATTCACATTTCAGCACCGGCTTGTCAGTTTTAATTTGAAAAACCTTTGTCAGGTTTTGATGTTAAATTTCAGTTAAGCTTTAAGTGGAGAGAGAAAGCCAAGTGAGCAGTATTGAACATTGGACGGCGCTTGCAGGAGTTAACTTTTTCATTCTGTTTGTGGTGCTTCCCAGCAGCAACAGGGAATCACAAATAATGCAGTAAAGTTAATATGATGCTGTGGTAAATATCCATTTTAAAATGGTGAACGCAGTATCCCTGGAAACTATACGTGAAGGAGAATAACAGTATTCTTTTTCAAGAAAATGAGAAATACCTGTGCACCTTAGAGACTAACCAGTTTATTTCAGCATAAGTTTTTGTGGGCTATAGCCCACTTCGTCGGATGCATCTGACGAAGTGGGCTATTGCCCACGAAAGCTTATGCTGAAATAAAAAGATTAGTCTCTAAGGTGCATGGGTATTCCTCGTTTTCTTTACGGATACAGACTAACACGGCTGCTAATCTTAAACCTAGTATTATTTTTGTTGTTGTTAAAATTCACACATTTAAAACTTTAGCCTCAGAGACCACTCATTCATCATATAGTTCAATGAAACTGCATCACTGTATTAAAAATAAATGCAATCTTGAATAACTATATGTATGGCAAAGTTGTTCCAATACCAAAATATATAACACCACTTAAATTGTTGGCCTCCATTATGAAGAATACCATAAGTTTTGGCAAAGCTACCTATACTGAGTCTGTATCTGTTGTATTCTATGCAAAAAGCTTTCATTAATACAGGGTGAGAGGAAGGAGCCAACTGAGTGATCACCCTTAACCACAACTCCTTGCATGTATGTATTGTATTGTGTTTGAGAAACATAGGTTATATCTTAATACTGATGTGAATTTTTTGTGCAGTCTTAGACTCAGGTCGTCTGGCATGCCCGATTATGAAAATACGTGATGTATATAATAGGCCATATCTTTTTATGTGCAAAAATCCTTGTTCACAACAAGGACAGAGATATTTTCCCAATATATTCATTGATGCCGTTTGTAGCTTTCTCCGTGGCCGCCTGAATTCAGCGTCTCTCTTCTGTCTGGCACGTGGATATGGTGAATTTCCGATAGCGTGTTCTTTATGGTAATAAGTGCCAGAGGAAGCATTACAAATACCTCCCTGTACCGGGTAGGAGTCTCTGCTGGTGAAGTTCACAAAGTGATGTAATTAAACACTTAATATGGACAATAAGAACATCCCCAGTTAAGTAGAAAAAATAAACGCAGAGAGGAGAGTGAACTAACCGGATTGTGAGTCTGCCATAGTCCAGGGGTGGCCAAACTTACTGACCCTTTGAGCCGCGTGCAATGATCTTCAGAAGTTCAAGAGCAGGAGGTACCTGTCGGGGTCGGGGCTTCAGCCTCCTTCCTGCTGAGACCCTGAGACCCGCCTCCCTGCTGGGCAGGCCCCTCTAGCCCCCTGCCCTGCTCCAAGGCAGAGGTCCCAAGCTTCTCACGGCCCATGCCCAGTCTGGTAGGAGGGCGAGCTGCACTTTCACTATAAAAGAGCCACATGCGGCTCGCGAGGCACGGTTTGGCCACTCCACCCGTAGTCTCGTCTACGTACGTTAGTTTGTCGCATCAATGTAACGCGCTAACGCTGATCTTGTTCTGTGCCAGGGAAATCTTGCGGTGTTCCAAAAGGACCAGAGCGGGACAGAGCTGTTGATAAAACAAATGACCTGTACGGTGCAGAAGTGAACATCATTCGTGATGAGGGGTGAGTTTTGGGCAACCGGTGCCGATTAATTCACAGAGCTTAGTTAGGTGTAGAACTACTGGTGTACAGTGCAAAATTAATAATAGAAACTCCGGTCTAATTTAAAAACATCATCTGAGCGGGTGCTACAGATCTGCTGTCCTGGCTTCAGGGCCCTATTTCAAAAGTATAACTTTCAAGCCGAATTTGGCCAGGTGTGGATCGTGATCCCTCAGTCCTCCAGTTGAAAGATTAAGTTGGGAGAAAGCAGGTACAGCTACGGTATCGTGGGGTGCGCTTCAATTTGTTCAAGCTGCTGTTTGAAAAAACTACCATAATAGGTGATTGGGTTCTAATTTCTTTGGATGGTGCAGGTACTTTCTGGACATAGTCATTGAACGGGGAAGCAGATGGCATGAGCGTGGATGCTTTCGTTTTAATTAATGTTTCATTTTGTTTTTCACTGTATCACCCATTTAGGTGGTATGTGCGGGGAACAAGGGTTAGATTCCCTGTGCTGGGAACAGGATCATTGGTTATGATCAATGTTGATCATAGGGGCTGGTTATGGAGTAAATTACCTTGGGAAATTGTGGAATCTCTGTTGTCTGAGATTTTTAAGAGCAGGTTAAACAAACCCCTGTCAGGGATGGTCTAGAAGATACTTTGTCCTGCTTGAGTGCAGGAGACTGAACTAGGAAACCTCTTGAGGTTCCTTTCAGTCCTATGATTCTCTGTCTTCAAACCCCACAAAAAAAGAACACCTTTTCCTGTAGCTGAGCCATCTGCCCACTTCTCAGGTGAGTTAGTAACAACTAGCAGTTATCAGATATCAAATCACGTTACAAAGGAGGGCGGTATTGTTTACCCAGTTTTAGAGGTGGGGAAACGGCTTCCCAAGGTCACCCACGGGCCAGAGGTAGAAATGAGAACGGATCCCAAGTTTCCCGAGTTCCAGGCCAGTGGTTTTTCTTCTAGGCAACACCCTATCTGAGTTGCACCCACAAGACCGTCCGAGCTATCGTTGCGGTACTTCACATTTTCCTAGGCAGAAGTATACGGAAGCCGCACACCTCGGAATCGTGTCCCACAACAAAAGCTTTGGGTTTAAATGGGCCGATGAGGCTTAGAAATTGAGATGTTCAGTTTTTGAAAGAGCGGTCCACGACGGGACAGCTGGCTTCTCTTCACGAGCGGCCTTTGGGTGCAATGTTCTAAGTTGGTGGAAAATCAGCAGCCACAAGTCATGTTCCCGTCTGTCCTTGTCGGTCCCTGCCGTTTCAGCAGACCCTTCAGAAATCAGCTTTACTAGGGCACCTCTCCTTTGCTTCTCTAAACCTCCTTGCCAAATAAATAAGGCCACGACCTTTATTTAGCGTGTAGCGTTAAAAGTAGCAGCGAAGGCTAAGTGATCGCATTGCTAGTATGCAGTACTTCCTGCACAGGAATTAGTTACAGGTCTAGCTTAGTGGGTCTTGGATGCGGACTGTTGCCAACTCCGTGGTAGAAGAGCAGAGTTAAACTAGAAAAAGGAAGGATGGCACTAAGCAGGCTGAGCTACCGACTTCCAGAGTGACAGCGAGACCCTTTTAGTACTTTGCTCCCCATTTATCTGGGACAGCAGTCAGAGGTATAGAATGCCAGCAGCACACATCCCGAGCGCCGTTCTGAAGATGGGAACGAGGGAGGTGTGATGCAGCCCCCTAATGTACAAATACAAACCCCTCCGATGTGCGAACACTTTGAGAAGATTCACGGTCTGAAAAAATAGTACGTTCCTTAGGGTTTTCAAATTCTGGAACTTCTGTAGGGACTTCTTCCACCTTCCGGAGATGTAAGTAATGAGAAGCATTAAAAAAATGTAGGAGAGAGAGACTTACTTATTCCCCTTTGCTAAGGTTTAACACAGATCTTGCTCATATTGTACTCATTACAAGCATCTAGCTAGTTTAGACATTAAGGGGAAGGGTTTCACCTGCTATAACATGGTGTCTGCAATTTTATACCTACCTGACTGCTTTTTCTACATTGACTTTAACTACTTGGCATTTCTTGGTCCTAGAGATCACCTTGGTACTTGCAGCAGGATGACCCTACAGCATCACTTACAGGCAGAAAGAACCCCTTTTCCAAAGTTCTGGTCTATTTCAGGAGCAATCAGACAGGTAAGAAACTTTTTCTCTTTATTCTTTAGGTTCAGATTACGTGGGTGGACTTTCATCAAGTGTTTGCTGAAGGGAGTCAACTTGTCAAGGTCAGGCTATTTTGATGGTTTTAAGAACCCCTCACTATTGGAGCTGTTGCAGAGTAATCATTACGGAGCTTTCGTGTGGTTTTTTTATATTCACTCGATTTAGATTGTCCATCATACAGATATTTTTGGGAGCGGGGAGATGTCACGAAAGTGTTTTAGGATCCACTCTGTTGCCGGTGCCTTCTGTGGAAGCCACACTACAAACAACCAAAAATCCCACAGCCCTCTCTATCCCTACAGAGCATTCCCCTTGAGGTTGGAGTCCGGTGTCTAGATTCCAACCCAACTAATGACCTAAACACAATTGAACCCTGAACATGAGGATGGTGGGGTTTGTTTAATTTGTCATTCTGCACCAAATAATCTCTGCTACTTTTGAAGTCTTTCATCTTTTTTTTTTTTTTTTTTTTTTTTTTTTTAATTTGGTGTAATTCTCCCCGTTAACTCTTCTCCTCAAAACCAACCAACCAACCCTGGACTCCACACTCAAAATCTCAGACTATTTCAGAGCAAAACCCAGTATTAAAACTTCTTCGTCCTTTTGAATACTACCTGGGACGGATCTGTCAACCAGGCTATTGCCAGCTGGTCTAGAAGCAGCTGCAGTTAGAAGGAAAATCCTAATTTAATCTTTCATCTTTTGGAACATTGTAGAAGCGGAACTATTGCCTTTCAAGTATGTCCATCAGAGTTCCAGCTCCTTATATATGACGCGGGGGACGGACGCGTTCCGACGAGGCTGCTATTTCATGCGGCCGAAATCTCCTAGCTGAACGGACGTTGGGAGCGGAGAAAAGTTTGAGAGCAGAAAGTCTTGTGAATCTAAGGAAGGTAACGCCTCACACTTTTGTTAAAACACAGTACTAATTACACTTGCAAATGGTTGAAATTTTCCCCCCTTTTGGGGAGGAATCGTAAACAAATGTTTACTTAATGGTTACAGTTGAGCTCTGACTGAAATGTGCATTAATATTTGTGATGCCATCTCTTTTCTTGCAGCGGTTACTCATTCTCCTAATATCGCCAATGGGACGCACGAGGAAGTCTTTCACTAACTCATTGGTAACTTAAGAAGGTGACCATAATTTCTCACTTAGCGGAGAGGTTTCCATTTACCGTGCAACCGAAGATAACATCGGTGGAGTCTGGAATGGGTGTGCCCCTGAATGCAAAAATGCCTGTTTTTAATCTCCCTCTTGTTCTAATTTCTCCCACCAGAAAAAACAGTATCTTGATTGCTAGGCAAACCCATAAACAGGAGGAAATAGAGTTTGGCATTAATAACTTGTGGGAAACCTGGTTGCCATTGGAAATGTAATTTAAAAAAAATCTGTCACTTCATGTAAGGTACTGGAGCAAAGATCTCCATCGAGTTAAACTCTTACCAGGGCAAAATAAAAACATATTTGGATTTTTGACAACGGACCTATTTGCTTAGGTTACAGGCCAATCGGTACCATGGCAACAGACAACCTCCTTTGCATCCCCCAGGCATTGGTTCAGTATGGCACAAACCGGGGGCCGCAGGGATCTGCCTTCTGGGAACAGAGGGTTATTTGTTTCATGAGTTACTGAAGACTTCAGAGGCCAGTCACAGATCCCTCCATCAACTCTCGGGTGTCCATGACAATTGGCTAAGGAAGTACAGAAGGGTTACAGAAACCTCCCAATTTGCTACAACCAGGGCCGTTCCCCTGAAGCATCTTGCCGAGGTCTCAGCTAAAGTCGCTAATATCACAATTCAAGGTTATACAGATACCACGGAAGAAATTCTCCATGTGTATATACCAGAAATATGTGTTTAAACTCTGTAAGATGTGTCTTTGTTTGGATGTAAATGTAGCATTGTAAAATAACAGTAACCATGTCTGTTTAGATACAAAGTTGGTAAGAGAGACAGGAACTTTAGAGAAAAGGGGCAGGAGTAAAAAAGCCTTTGGAGACTATCCCACTTTGGAGTTGGGGATATGTAGGGCAGGTGCCCTCCTTATGGCACAGCTGGCTCACTGACAATCTCAACTGTTGCATTTAGAATGTGCCCTATGATTTTGGTTAAAGACTTAGTTCTAACATTCCTGACAGGATTTGTGCCTTGTTAATTTTATTCCTATTTTTTGTAATTGCAGCCTGGTACTTAAGACAAGCCTGGGTCCTCAGTTGAATAGTACAAGCCACTGCTATGTATGTGATCTTCTTTCTCAAGCTCTTTGTTTGTACACGTTCAATAAAATAAAGTGGGAGAGGCTGCCACCTCTCCCTTTGTCTGCTGCTGTGTTTGTTTTGTTTTTTCTGCACTATGTGCTAGCCAGCTGCCTCTGCTCACTGTTAGCCACCCCTGGAGCAGATTGGAGATAGTCATTGATTTAAGCATCACTTTATGTAGACTACAGCTCCGGGGTGGGGGGAGGGGGATGACGCTGCACTGAACGTGGAGTGAGAGCGGGGCGTCATTCTATCCACCATCGCCCCTCCCCCTCCCCGGGACCAAGGCGAACGCCCCGCAGCTCGTTACAAGGCAGAGCGCCCGCTCTCCCCCGCACCAGGCTGTGTGGCTGGCGCATGCGCAGTCGGGACCCCGCGTCCCATTGGCTGGCTGGGCGGGGTATAAAGTCACTTCCGGCCTACGCGCGGGGAGCGGCGGTGGCTGCTGCCTCCAGAGCAGGGAGAAGCCGGAGCGGCGGCAGCGCGCGCGACCCGCCGGACTCGGACCGCCCCACCGCCCGCATTTCTGTCCTCCGCTCCCGGGGCCTTTGGAAAGGAAGAAAAAAAAATACCCCCCCCCCCGCTGAGGGCAGGAGAGGTGATTTTCCTGTGGGGGAGGGAGCAGCAGCCCTGAAGGTGTCTGTCTATAGGAAAGACACTAGAGAGACAGTAAGACGACAGTGTAAGGAAGACACTAGAGAGTCAGTAAGTGTCTCTCGAGAGACACTGTAAGGAAGACACTAGGGAAGTGTCTCAGGAAAGACACTAGAGAGACAGTAGGAAAGACACTAGAGAGTCAGTAAGGAAAGACACTAGAGAGAGACAGTGTAAGGAAGACACTAGAGAGTCAGTAAGAGTCTCTCGAGAGACACTGTAAGGAAAGACACTAGAGAGACAGTGTAAGGAAGACACTGTAAGGAAAGACACTAGAGAGACAGTAGAAGGAAGACACTAGAGAGTCAGTAAGTGTCTCTCGAGAGACACTGTAAGGAAAGACAGTGTAAGGAAGACACTAGAGAGTCAGTAAGTGTCTCTAGAAAGACACTGTAAGGAAAGACACTAGGGAAGTGTCTATAGAAAGACACTAGAGAGTCAGTAGGGAAAGACACTAGAGAGAGACAGTAAGTGTCTATAGAGAGACAGTGTAAGGAAGACACTAGAGAGTCAGTAGAGAGACAGTGTAAGGAGAGACAGTAGGGAAAGACACTAGAGAGACAGTAGAAGGAAGACACTAGAGAGTCAGTAAGTGTCTCTCGAGAGACACTGTAAGGAAGACACTAGGGAAGTGTCTCTCGAGAGACACTGTAAGGAAAGACACTAGAGAGACACTGTAAGGAAGACACTGTAAGGAAAGACACTAGAGAGACAGTAGAAGGAAGACACTAGAGAGTCAGTAAGTGTCTCTCGAGAGACACTGTAAGGAAAGACAGTGTAAGGAAGACACTAGGGAAGTGTCTCTCGAGAGACACTGTAAGGAAGACACTAGAGAGTCAGTAAGTGTCTCTAGAGAGACAGTAGGAAAGACACTAGAGAGACAGTGTAAGGAAGACACTAGGGAAGTGTCTCTCGAGAGACACTGTAAGGAAGACACTAGAGAGTCAGTAAGAGTCTCTAGAGAGACAGTAGGAAAGACACTAGAGAGACAGTGTAAGGAAGACACTAGAGAGACAGTAAGTAAGTGTCTCTAGAGAGACAGTAAGAAAGACACTAGAGAGACAGTGTAAGGAAGACACTGTAAGGAAAGACACTAGAGAGACAGTAGAAGGAAGACACTAGAGAGACAGTAAGTAAGTGTCTCTCGAGAGACACTGTAAGGAAGACACTAGGGAAGTGTCTCTCGAGAGACACTGTAAGGAAGACACTAGAGAGACAGTAAGTAAGTGTCTCTCGAGAGACACTGTAAGGAAGACACTAGGGAAGTGTCTCTCGAGAGACACTGTAAGGAAGACACTAGAGAGTCAGTAAGTGTCTCTCGAGAGACACTGTAAGGAAAGACACTAGAGAGTCAGTAAGTGTCTCTCGAGAGACACTGTAAGGAGAGACACTAGAGAGACAGTGTAAGGAAGACACTAGGGAAGTGTCTCTCGAGAGACACTGTAAGGAGAGACACTAGAGAGACAGTGTAAGGAAGACACTAGGGAAGTGTCTCTCGAGAGACACTGTAAGGAGAGACACTAGAGAGACAGTAAGAGTCTCTAGAGAGACACTAGAGAGACAGTGTAAGGAAGACACTAGAGAGACAGTAAGTAAGTGTCTCTAGAGAGACAGTAAGAAAGACACTAGAGAGACAGTGTAAGGAAGACACTGTAAGGAAAGACACTAGAGAGACAGTAGAAGGAAGACACTAGAGAGACAGTAAGTAAGTGTCTCTCGAGAGACACTGTAAGGAAGACACTAGGGAAGTGTCTCTCGAGAGACACTGTAAGGAAGACACTAGAGAGACAGTAAGTAAGTGTCTCTCGAGAGACACTGTAAGGAAGACACTAGGGAAGTGTCTCTCGAGAGACACTGTAAGGAAGACACTAGAGAGTCAGTAAGTGTCTCTCGAGAGACACTGTAAGGAAAGACACTAGAGAGTCAGTAAGTGTCTCTCGAGAGACACTGTAAGGAGAGACACTAGAGAGACAGTGTAAGGAAGACACTAGGGAAGTGTCTCTCGAGAGACACTGTAAGGAGAGACACTAGAGAGACAGTGTAAGGAAGACACTAGGGAAGTGTCTCTCGAGAGACACTGTAAGGAGAGACACTAGAGAGACAGTAAGAGTCTCTAGAGAGACACTAGAGAGACAGTGTAAGGAAGACACTAGAGAGACAGTAAGTAAGTGTCTCTAGAGAGACAGTAAGAAAGACACTAGAGAGACAGTGTAAGGAAGACACTGTAAGGAAAGACACTAGAGAGACAGTAGAAGGAAGACACTAGAGAGACAGTAAGTAAGTGTCTCTCGAGAGACACTGTAAGGAAGACACTAGGGAAGTGTCTCTCGAGAGACACTGTAAGGAAGACACTAGAGAGACAGTAAGTAAGTGTCTCTCGAGAGACACTGTAAGGAAGACACTAGGGAAGTGTCTCTCGAGAGACACTGTAAGGAAGACACTAGAGAGTCAGTAAGTGTCTCTCGAGAGACACTGTAAGGAAAGACACTAGAGAGTCAGTAAGTGTCTCTCGAGAGACACTGTAAGGAGAGACACTAGAGAGACAGTGTAAGGAAGACACTAGGGAAGTGTCTCTCGAGAGACACTGTAAGGAGAGACACTAGAGAGACAGTGTAAGGAAGACACTAGGGAAGTGTCTCTCGAGAGACACTGTAAGGAGAGACACTAGAGAGACAGTAAGAGTCTCTAGAGAGACACTAGAGAGACAGTGTAAGGAAGACACTAGAGAGACAGTAAGTAAGTGTCTCTAGAGAGACAGTAAGAAAGACACTAGAGAGACAGTAGGAAAGACACTAGAGAGACACTGTAAGGAAGACACTAGAGAGTCAGTAAGTGTCTATAGAGAGACAGTAGGAAAGACTCTAGAGAGACAGTAAGAAAGACACTAGAGAGACAGTGTAAGGAAGACACTAGGGAAGTGTCTCTAGAGAGACACTGTAAGGAAAGACACTAGAGAGTCAGTAAGTGTCTCTAGAGAGACACTGTAAGGAGAGACAGTAAGTGTCTCTAGAGAGACACTGTAAGGAAGACACTAGAGAGACACTGTAAGGAAGACACTAGAGAGTCAGTAAGTGTCTATAGAGAGACAGTAGGAAAGACTCTAGAGAGACAGTAAGAAAGACACTAGAGAGACAGTGTAAGGAAGACACTAGGGAAGTGTCTCTAGAGAGACACTGTAAGGAAAGACACTAGAGAGTCAGTAAGTGTCTCTAGAGAGACACTGTAAGGAGAGACAGTAAGTGTCTCTAGAGAGACACTGTAAGGAAGACACTAGAGAGACAGTAGGACACTGTAAGGAAAGACACTAGAGAGTCAGTAAGTGTCTCTAGAGAGACACTGTAAGGAAGACACTAGAGAGACAGTAGGACACTGTAAGGAAAGACACTAGAGAGTCAGTAAGTGTCTATAGAGAGACAGTAAGAAAGACACTAGAGAGTCAGTAGGAAAGACACTAGAGAGTCAGTAAGACACTGTAAGGAAGACACTAGGGAAGTGTCTATAGAGAGACACTGTAAGGAAGACACTAGAGAGACAGTAGGAGACAGTAAGAAAGACACTAGAGAGTCAGTAAGACACTGTAAGGAAAGACACTAGAGAGTCAGTAAGTGTCTATAGAGAGACAGTAAGGAAGACACTAGGGAAGTGTCTATAGAGAGACACTGTAAGGAAAGACACTAGAGAGTCAGTAAGTGTCTATAGAGAGACACTAGAGAGACAGTGTAAGGAAGACACTAGGGAAGTGTCTATAGAGAGACACTGTAAGGAAAGACACTAGAGAGACGGTAAGTGTCTATAGGAAAGACACTGTAAGGAAAGACACTAGGGAAGTGTCTATAGAAAGACACTAGAGAGTCAGGAAGTGTCTATAGAAAGACACTAGAGAGACAGTAGGGAAATAGAGAGACAGTAGGGAAGACACTAGAGAGTCAGTAAGTGTCTATAGAAAGACACTGTAAGGAAAGACACTAGAGAGTCGGTAAGTGTCTATAGGAAAGACACTGTAAGGAAAGACACTAGGGAAGTGTCTATAGAAAGACACTAGAGAGTCAGGAAGTGTCTATAGAAAGACACTAGAGAGACAGTAGGGAAATAGAGAGACAGTAGGGAAGACACTAGAGAGTCAGTAAGTGTCTATAGGAAAGACAGTAGGGGAAGACACTAGGTAGGGGGGGGGTCTATAGGAAAGACACAGTGTAGACAGACACTAGGTAGGGAAAGGAAAGACCGACACTGTCTTGACTTTCCTAGAGAAAAACCCACGAACCTTCCCCACCCACCCCCCCGGAACGTTTGGGGGGGGGGGGGGTGTGTTTCGGTACCTTTTCTCTCTCCAAGGCGAGGTCCTGTAACCGGGTCCGGTCCGGTCCGGGGGGCGGGGCGGGGCGGTCGGTCTCCGGGGCGGTCAGAGGCCGGCGGGTCGCGCGCGCTGCAGCCGCTCCAGCTTCTCCCTGCTCTGGAGGCAGCAGCCACCGCCGCTCCCCGCGCGTAGGCCGGAAGCGGCTTTATACCCCGCCCATGGGACGCGGGTCCCGACTGCGCATGCGCCAGCCACACAGCCTGGTGCGGGGCTCGCAGCGGCGCGTCACGTTCCCCGCGCGCCCGTCCTGCACCTCGCTGACGCCGGGCCGGGTTTCCGCCCGCTCCTCAGAGCGCATCTCACTGCGGTAGCCGCGTCACGCGGGGTTCCCAACGGCCCAGAGTCCTCGCGCTGTGGAGCCCCCCCCGAAGAGCTTCTCCTCAGACAGAAGGGGCCCGATCCCGGGCGCAGGGGACGAGTAACAGCCCCGCGCTGCAGCTAGCACCAGAGACACCAGCAGGCTCTGATATAGGCTCAGCCCCCACATTTTATTACCCCCCCCACACACACACCCCACTCACAGCCTATTCTCCCCCCCCCCCCACAGCCTTTTATTACCCCCACCGCTGAACTTGTTCAAGGAGCCTGGGCAAAGTCGGGTGACCAAAGCAAAACCCAAATAAACAGCACACAGCACCAGCTTGTAACATTTTAAACACACAGACGGAGATTACAGGAATAAATTAACAATGAACAGATCTTAACAGGATTGTCAGAACCAAGTCTTTACCCAAACCACCAAAATCATAACATCAGGCAGTTGACCTCCTTGCTGAGGACATTTCTATCACCCAAAATTTGCTGCAAGGTTTTTCACACAGTCCATTGGCTTGCAAGGAGCAGGATGATCATTTTTCTGTAGGGAAGCAACTTTGCAAGGGACAAATACTGCACACGCACGCACACACACACACTTCTTCCACTTGTTACTTCTGGGGAATTTTGGGTGTGTAACCAATTGAGGGGCTGGATTTTAGTGAGATGAAAAGTTTTATAACTTGTACAATCATCCTAGACATACACGACCTCCCCTGCAACATGCGGTGCGCCGCGACGCCTTGCCGCTGTTTCTCCCGAGCAGGGCAGCCTCCATTACTACGTGCGCAGTGATCCCGACGCGCTCCCCGTCTTCACCCCGGGAAGGTCTGTTCCACGCTGTCCGGATAGAGTGGATCCCTTGCCGCTGTGAGGGCATCCAGCTGCGCCGCCTTAAGTGGTGTTCCCCACATGAATCACGACGCTGGATGAATTGTGATTAAAGAACAAAACATATTTATTTACCTACAAAGAGAGACTTTTTTAAAAGTGGAAGTTATAGTCCGAAATGGTTACAAGACAATAAAGCACTTTCTAGTTCTCAAATTAAACTGGACATGGTTCAAAGTGAAATTCTTACTATGGATTTTCAGTAGCGCCGCTGACCGACTTACATGGCAGGATCTGCTCCCAAGGCCCAGTGGCTGCTTTCTTGGGTCCTCTTAGGTGAAAGAGAGATGGATGAGAAGAGAGAATTTTGCCCCACTTTTATAGCTCAGTCACCCTTTGGAAACCATATTCCTGAGCGTGACCCATAGTTAAAAACTCTTTCCGGCTGAGAACAAGGAGATACAGACTTTGGTGGGGAAAGGTTTCATACCATCATTTCCAAGATCAGATCTGCATGTTCCCGCCCTGCTTCCTCGCCAAAGAATGACCCCTTGATCGGTGCCAGATTAACTCTCCTGTAGGCCGGGAGCTATTAGATTTTGGTGGGGCCCGTGAGGGTTTGGAATGGGAGAGTAGGCCCGGGACTGGGGCAGAGGATTGGGATGCACGATCCATCCACAAGATGTTCACCTTGGCAAGCGGTTTGGCACAGCACCCCTGAACTGACGGTGCCCCTCACTCACGACACCCACCCTGCACCCTGACAGTGTCCCTCACTCCCGACTCACAGACCCCCCCCCCCATCCTCCCAGTAGGGTGAGGGGCACTATCAGAGATCGGGGAGGACTACCGGTCAGGGTGGTCAGAAGTGAGGGGAGATGAAAACACTGAGGGGTGGTGAAGATTGAGAGTGAGCGGCACCATAAGGGTGCAGAGACAGAGTCAGGAGTGAGTGACACAGGGTGCGGGGACTGCGGGTTGACAGTGAGGGGCACCATCAGGGTGCGGAGGGTTTTGGGTCAGGAGGGAGGGGCACCGTCAGTTCAGGGGTGCTGTGCCAAACCGCTGTCAACCTGCGGGGGTGGGGGTTGCGTGGCAGGGCTGCGGGTCAGGAGTGAGGAGCACCATCGGGTCTTAGTCCGGCCGAGGGTGCTGTGGAAAGTCCCGCCGGTGGCTGAGCCGTGTCCAGTGTCAGGGAGCACAGATGTACTAGCAGACCCGCCGAAATCTAATCCGGCTGAGGCTCGAGATTGTGTTTCCTTCGACAATAAACCCGGCCGGATGCTTGTACATTACCGGAGTCCCTGGTCTTCGGATGTTCTCAGGATCTGCTGTGTCAACTGTAGAGGCAGAGCAGCACACAGAGGGAACACGCATGCGGCCAATTTATCGTTGAACAAGAGCAGAGCACCACACTGGTAGCTACCGACAACACCGGTGACCCCGATCGCCGATCCGGCGAGTAAGCGAGCTGTCCGCTGTAGGAATCGCAATCTAACATGGCAGAAAACAAGGAGCTAGGGAGCCCCCTTAGCCCCTCCCTTCAAATCCCCACAGAGTTTAAAAAATATACCGGGGAAGAAACATGTAATGACATTTGTAACGCATGGGCAGAGACTGTAGCTTGAAAACGTAAAATATTGCAAACTATGACCATGGCTGTTCAATGGTTAAAACAGCCTGCCAAAAATCGGTGGGCAAGTAACAGTAACAAAGAAAAGGTAAAGAATCAAAAGAAGCTACACAGCCCTGGAATGCCTCCATCCCCCATTGCAGGGTGGCAAGTGGCCCAGAAACAACCTGCCCAGCAACAGAGAAACACTGGAAACGGCCGCAAGGAACCTACACAAAAGAGATGCGCCGTCCCCCGTTCTAAATATGGGTGGTAAACAGCAGGCTTCAGGTAGCTCCCCTGTGCCTGAAGAATGGGGAGAGAAGTGGAAAAAGGTGGCCCTAGTAAAACTAAAAGATGAAACGGGGTCCACAACATGCAACCACGACCTTAAGATAAAAGCCAGGTTCTGGTAAAACCTAAACCGGGACCCAGACTGGTGTCTGTCAGAACGGGACAAGGAAGTGCACGGATGGGAAAAGGAGCATCCAATACTTGCACTGCACTGGTAAATCAAATGAAGGAAAACATGGAACAGTTCACAGAGCTCGTTAGGAGACAGGCGCTGCGACTCCATCGCAGGGGACTGAATAAAAAGGAATTTCAAAGTCAAAAACTAAAATTGAGAATGTTAACCCCTGAAATTGACACTAACACCTGGAGATGCCCAAAAACTATTAAATGCTGCCAAAAAGGGCACTCCTGAGACCCATTCGACATGCAGACAAAAACAAGGGACACTGAGGGAACAAATTCTGGTTTTACGAGAGCAGGTAACTACCCCCCCTCAGAGCCAGGATAAAAAGGGTGGGGGGGAGGTTCCCAACACTGCAGGTTCCCAATTGCTTTGAACCACACTCCATGTTGAAATCTGAAACTACAACCTTCTTTCTCAAATATCTTTACATACTGGTTAAGTTTTTCCTTTATTTGCCTTCTCAGTTGGTTTGAATTTGCTGCTCCTGTCTGTACTCTCAAAGTCCTTCATGGAGTTAATCTCCCTTGGTTCAGTTTTATTGGTTTGTTCAATTTTCTGCTGCTGCCTGTAATTCCAAAGACCTTGATAGAGTTAATTTCTCTTGGCTCAGGTCTCCTACCTTCCTAGGTTGCTCTTCACCTCCCCTTTTCCCCACCTCTCCTCACTCTGGCTCACTCTCTTTGTTCTAAAAGTGATAGTTTTTACAGAAACCTTTAAAAGATAAACCAATTGAAAACAGAACAAAACAACAAAGAAATAAAACAAGGTAAAAAACTTTAGTTTAAATAAATCCAGTAAATTACTTATTTTAACCCTTCAGGAATGCAACAGCTGGAATTATTCTTAGCTTTCTTGAAGATATGGATGCCAAGCTACAGAAATGCAGACTCTGCTTCTCATCCTAACCACTGGCTAATATTTGGACATCATGGGCTTTCCTAATTTCATAGAGGAGAGTTTTAAAATAAAGTTACAGAAAAAGTAATGCAAAATTCCTTGTTACCAGAATACAATAAATTTGGACAATATTAATATATTTTTATAAATTTATATTAAAAGTTTTAAATAACGTAATAATTGGGTTATTTTTTTAAAAAACAGAGCATCATAAAAGTTTGATACCCTCAAAGTATTTGCAAGAACCAGCATTTTAAATGTAGAATTGGTTTAATTGTAAATGCTTTTCCTTTGCTAAGTTATGTTGACGGGAAGCAGTGGTGGTTAAAGTTTGTTCTTCTAAACAGATAAGAATGAAATGGGTATCTCAAGCAAATTAACTGAAAACTTGGTAAAAAAATATGTTTGGTCTCCTTTGTTAAAACAATGTTTAAAAAAGCATTTAGTTTAGCAGTTAAGCATTACATTACGTATAAAATATTAGTAATTCACCTCAAATGAAAATGAATGTCTATACAACAATTGCAAAAGTGTAGCTTGTGTAATAAACAACTCGGTTCCTATCATATTGTCCCTATTACACTGTCAACAAACTAAGTTAAACTTTGTTTTAAGTAGCGGTTCCTAAAACCCCCCCATAAAACCACAACTTTCCTATGTTAATTAACAAAATTGTTTAATTTGCATCCCATAGACTAAAGATAACAGAAAATATTACACCCAACGACACCAGAAAATATCAGTCTACAGAAGAAACCCCCAAGCATCAAGAAAAGAAAAGTGAAGTGCTTTATATATGAGAGAGTGGTCAAATACACCTCTATCTACCATATATGGATAATTAAATTAACCACCAGCTAAAAACCAACCGCTGAACCAGGATAAACTGTCATTTAATTTCAACTTCATTACTGTGTCAAAACAACTGTATTATTGCTGTACTACTGTTGTACTATGCTGTATTGTATTATTGCTGTACAACATTGACTATGTGTATAATCTTGCTAAAAACTATGTAACCAACACACAGGCAAAAACCAACAAACAAATGGCAGCAAACAACAGAAAAGGCAAGGGAAAACAAAGCGGTAAAAAAAATGAAGCTACATTGCAACTTTAAATTGGGTAAACAAATTCCCTGTTAGTATCAGTCAATTGGGTTTACTGTCACTGCACCCTAACTAAGGCACATGTAATTCAAAACAATCTTATTCAGTGTCTGGATACCAATATTTGATCAATTAGTTACTGTCCATTCAGTAGGTGATCTGGAAGACAGCATCCATAAGAAACAACTGGATCTATGACAACCACTAGTGTATCACAGAGCAGTTCAACCAATGGACCAGAGAAACCAGTCACTTCTGTTTCCTGCCCAGTGAAGCTACCAGAGGGTGACAACCAGCAGTAAGGGTAACCTGGAACATGAATGGACAGGACTGTATAGTAACTAATTACAATATCTGTACATATAAAGGCCTCAGTGATAGTGTCACTATTCCAAATTCCTGTTTTACTTCTCACATACACAGCACAGTGGGGCACATTATCACAATCCCTATCCCGGTATTTCAAAACACTCAGCCTACTGCTACAGTGGATCCCCGCTACAACGCGAGTTCGGTTATACCGGGGCTCCCAAGCAGGCTGGGGGGCCACGGCTTCTCTCTCCTGCTGGGCAGCGCAGAGAGAAGCTGCAGCCGCCCCTGCCTGGGACAGAGAACTCCGGAGCTGCAGACTGGGAGCTCCCTGTGGAAGCCACGGCTCAGCGCCTGCCCAGACAGGGGACTCTGGGGCAGGCTGCAGGCGCGGGGGCAGTGGCTTCTACAGAGAACTCCGGGCCTGCAGTCTGCAGCCCTAGAGTTCTCTGTCCCAGTCAGGCGGGTTGCAGCTTCTCTCCCCTGCCTGCCGGGAATGGACCCCCGCTACATCGCGACCCCACATTTAGCGCGATGGGATTGTTTGGCTCCATCCCTTGCGTTATAGCGAGGTTCCACTGGACTGCTACCGATACAGATGGCAACTATAATTGCCCTAAAAAAAGTGGGTTGCTATCTGCAGTACCACAAGGGCCACTCTACACCCCCAGATTGGAGGAGATTTGGTACGCTTGCTTTTAAAGTGCTGTTCTATGTACACATACAGACTAGACATATATGCTCGGATACACTACAAATCGATACACCAGATTCATCTCACTGATCTCTATTAATGATTTGGGAATGCCTCCAAGACTCAATTATAAAACTACATTCCTCAGTTGGGATCCCAGGCCGAACACTCCCAGGCCCACCATAATGGACTAAAAATAATCAGTGTCTATGTGTAGGAGGCGGGGCTGGAGTGAGGGGCACCAGTGTTGGGGGAGGGCTGTGGGGCCACAGGTCGGGAGGGAGGGGCAGCCCAAAGGAGGGGGGTTGCAGGTTGCGAATGAGGGGGGCCAAAAACGGTGAGTGGAGCTATGGGAGAGGAGTGAAGGGCACCATCAGGGTGCGGGAGGGCTGCGGATCAGGAGTGGGGGGCACCGTTTGCATCCGAGGGGGCTGCGGGTCCAGAGTGAGCGACGCCCAAAAGGGTGAGGGGGACCGTGGGTCAGGAGTGAGGGGCACCGTCAGCGCCCCGCCACTGACTGAGCTGTGTCCATTGTCAGGGGGCACGTATTCGTAGTATGTCCTGAGGAGTCTATAGGAAGCTTCGTTCAACAATAAACGCACCCAGTTGTCTTTGTACCTTATTAGGGTCTGTGGTCCTCGGGGTCGCTGGGCCAGAGATCTGTGCAGAGCTGGGGCAAGCACAGAGGTAACACACATGCAGCCGACTGGTATTGTTGTACTTAAAGTGCTGCACGGGATCTTCTCAAGGGGCAACACACCACATTTATTAGTAATACCTGTAATAATCAACACTATCATATGCATATGATATATATCACACTCATGCACTCACACAAACACAATCCACGAGTTGCTCCCCTTAACTTCACTGGCCAGGTGAGTTGGGGGAGGGGTGGACTTGGGCTTCTGCCGATCCGGCTCGATGCTCCGATGTGGACAAGATGAGACCCAGGGTCCCCTGCAAGACACCACACTTTTATAGCAACTTCCCTCTTATGCAAATCTGTCCCAGCTTCAAAATCCGGGTCTGTGTCCATTGGTCCTTCGTGCTGCTTCTCTCTGGGTGTTGTCCCAATGCTGCAAAGAGGGTGTTCCCAAAAGAGGGTGCTTGCTTCTAAACCCCCGAGGCTGTCAACGTGTCTGCTCTTCCTTGGTCAGCCCACTTGACAAGTTTGATCGTCCTTGGTCTGGCTCCCTCCCAATTCGAGGGGTTGCCGTCGAAATCTTCTGTATCTATTTTAAAGCAATGTATTGGCTCATGATTTCAGCCTGTGGTTTTAACTAAACACCAGATATAACAAACACAAATGCCAACAATCATAATAAATGGGAATACAATAAAACCATCACTATTATCAAGAAATCCAAGACCTGGAAGACGGGACCCTACAATCACATGGGGGCTCATGAACCACCCTTCAGGGCTTGGGGAAGTAGAACCAGGTGCAAAGAGGAAAGTGAGGAATTAACAATACAAGCAAATGTAACTAACTATACAAATGCACCAATAACAAAAATCAACAACAAAATGATTATTAGAGAATCTAACAAAAATATCCCCTTTCTTTGAACCCAATGCTAGCATAGGACACCCATCAGACAGACACAGAACATGTAACACTGAACGTGCAACGTGGAACGTGGAACGTGCAACGTGCAACGTGCAACGTGGAACGTGGACCGTGGACCGTGGACCGTGGACCGTGGACCGTGGACCGTGGACCGTGGACCGTGGACCGTGGAACGTGGAACGTGGAACGTGGAACGTGGAACGTGGAACGTGGAACACGGAACACGGAACACGGAACACGGAACACGGAACACGGAACACGGAACACGGAACACGGAACACGGAACACACACTGTCATGACACTATAACCATGCTATTTCTCCATGGATCTACACGCATCTGACGAAGTGGATATTGGTCCCCTAAAGCTTATGCTTCAATACTTTTGTTAGTCTTTAAGGTGCCACAGGACTCTTTGTTGTTTCTGCAGATCCAGACTAACACAGCTACCTCTGATTCTTGACATGGTTTTTCTAGAACTCTTCAGCTGGTACCAGCTCTTCTGATGTTCTGGTTCAGAGGCTGAAAGATAGAAGCTTGGAAACAAATTAACAGCGTGCTCCCACCGCGGCAGATCCTGTTTGTTTTATTTATGCCACAGTGTGCCCAGGACGTGGGGCTGCCCCACCCCCAGTGGGCGCAGGCCCATAGTTTCAGACCACGGCAATATGGTGTCTGGGGTCCGGCCATCCGATGTCCAGATCTGGGGAATCCAGATCATACCAGATATCCCCACCAATTCTAAACCTGTCTATAAATCCCTGCATATCTGGGGCTGCACAAATGCTCATTAAGCAGTGCCGTTCTTGTGCATTTAAAATCCTCCCTTCCTCCCAGTAAAAGGGCATTAACACTCCAGCTAGAAAAAAATTTCCATTTTAAAATCCCCAGCCACTTTGCCATGGCCTGAGGCAGAAACAAGTACTGGTGTTACTGTGTCACTCCCACCATTCTCTCTCGCCGTTCTAACTGTTCTCTTTGTTACCAGTTGCAATGGCGTTTTGGCTCTGGGAGGAGGAATCCACCCAAATATCCCCTTCCCAATCTCCAGAGGAGTCCCAAAAGTCTTCCCCTTCTCAAATATCCCTTCTCCTGAAGTTACTGCTGCCATTTGTCTATTTGCAAACCCCAATTTTTGTCCCAGTTGTTTAATGTGTTTTACAGCGGTTATGGTCAGCAAGGGCTCTCCCGTTTCTAAAAATAAAATTTTTGACCATTCCCTGTAATACCTGATTTTCTCTTTCAATTTTCTCCTTTTCTTTTGTCTACTCCTGTAGGATTTGAGAGCGCTGCTTTAACTCTCTGCACCCATCTTTAAGGGCATCTAGCTGGGTTTGGCTATTCATGGCCATACGTTTCCATTTCTCTGCTTCTGCAGCAGAGGCTTGTGAATCTTGGTGCAGTTTCTCACTCTTATTTTTACATTCAGCCAATTGAAGGAAAACCTCATTACAGGTTTTCCATCGAAGCCAAACAGCAGCTGCTTCCTTTTTCATTGGAGTTGAGGGTTTATATATCAATATGTATCTCACCAATTTGTCTTATAGGTCTGAGATTGTATGGACATCAGCTAGTGCTTGATCAGGCCAAGGGCTGTGTCCGAATTTTTGTAAGGCTTGTTCAAACTCCAAATTCTCAGTCTCCTCTCTGGGAGCCCTCTTAAAGCACTGCTTACGTTTAAACATTTTCTAGTGTACCCAACCTCTTACTGGGACTAAAATAGCAATGCTTATCCTCTTTACTCTTATTTACCAATACCTCTTTTCCTGGAGCAGAAATGCCGGCAACTGTACAACCGCTGGAGCGAAAATGCTACTTCTCCTCCTCTCTTTACCTGGCCTTTTATCACCAGGGGTGTGCACACCTTCATGATCGGTCACTTTAAAATACTTTTCAAGGTTTGTGATCACTTTTCCATACTTCTCAATACTTTTCCATAGCAGTTTCCATAAGAGGGAAGCGGCTATAAAAGTGAGGTGTCTTGTAGAGGACCCCGGGTCTCGTCTTGTCAACATCGGAGCATCGATCTGGAGACAAACAGCACAGGAATAGAGAAACACTGGAAACGGCTGCAAGGAAGCTTCAAAAGATACAGGTGCCATCCCCTGTTATAAATGTTGGTGGTAAACAGCAGACTTTAGGTAGCTCTCCTGTGCCTGAATAATTGGGAGAGAAGTGGAAAAAAGTACCCTTAGTAAAATTAAAGATGAAACGGGGTTCACTGCAGCGCAACCATGACCTTATGATAAAAGCCAGGTTCTGATAAAACCTAAATTGGAACCTAGACTGGTGCCCATCAGAACAGGACAAATAAGTGCGTGATTGGAAAAGTAGCACCCAATACTTGCACTGCACTGGTAAATCTAATGAAGGAAAACACGGAACAGTTCACAGAGCACATTAGGAGACAGGAGCTGCAACTCGATCGCAGGGGAGTGAATAAAAAGGAATTTCAAAATCAAAAACTAAAATTGAGCAGATTAACACCTAAAATTGATGCATGAACACATAAAATTGATCCCAAAACCACTTAACTGCTGCAAAATAGGGGCACTTCTGACCTCCATTCGGTGTGCAGACATAAACAGACAGTAGGGGAACAAATTCAGGTTTTACAAGAGCACATAATTACCCCCACTTTCACCTCAGAGCCAGGATAAAAACCAGGGGCCCGGTTCCCGACTGTGCAGGTTCCCAATTGCTTTGACCCATGGAACCACAATCCGCGCTCATATCTGAAACTACAACCTTCTTTCTCAAATATTTTTACATACCGGTTAAGTTTTTCCTTTATATGCCTTCTCAGTTTGTTGAATTTGCTGCTGCTGTCTGTACTTTCAAAGACCTTGATAGAGTTAATTTCCCTTGACTCAGGTCTCGCTACCTTCCTAGGTTGCTCTTCACCACCCTTTTTTCCCCGCCTCTCCTCACTTTGGCTCGCTCTTCTTGTTTTAAAAATTAAAAGTTAGCATTTTTACAGAGACCTCCAAAAGGTAAAACAATTGAAAACAGAAAAAAACAACAAGAAAAAACGAAAACAAGGTAAAAATTTTACTTTAAGTAAATCCAGTAAATTAGTTATTTTAACCCTTCAGGAATGCAACATCTGGAATTATTCTTCACTTTCTTGAAGATATGGTTGCCAAGTCACAGAAATGTACCCTCTGCTTCTAATCCTAACCACTCTAATATTTGAAACATGCACTTTTCATATTTCCATATAGCAGAGATTTAAAATAATGTTAAATATACAGTAATGCAAAATTCCTTGTTACCAAATACAATAAATTTACCAAGTAATATATTCTTCTCAATTTACATGAAAAGTTTTAAATAAAGTTGAACATTTGTTCAAATATTTAACCCTTTTAGTTTTTATTTTTGTTTGCTGTATTTTTCATAGTTATGAATAGAATTCTGGCACCATTTGTTTTGAATTGTAAGTTTGTCCTGTATTGTATGTTGTGTGTGTCACGTGACTATTTTTTATTATTTTTATTTTGTTGTAACAAAAGTCAATTTTATACCCTTTTAAAAATATATTTTTATGTGGTACCACCCTATTTTAAGATCATGGTTGGGGAATAATTATAGTAATATGAGCACCAAATTTTTTGTGCAAAGTTCAAAAAGGTTTAAAGAAAATAAACTGTCAATTTCTTGTTTGGGTTTTTAAATATAGTTATAATAATATGATAGCAAAAATGTTTTTAAACAACAATTTATGCATAAAGCTAACCAAACAATTTCAATAGGTTTCTACATTTGGCTCCCAAACACAACAAAGCATCACAAAAGTTTAATATCCTCAAAATATTTGCATAAAACTGTTTTTAATCTTTTTTAATGTTAGAGTTGGTTTAATTTTATATGCTCTTCCTTTGCTATGTTATGTTAATGGGAAGCAGTGGTTGTTAAAGTTTGTACATAAGAAAGGCTGTACTGGGTCAGACCAAAGGTCCATCTAGCCCAGTATCCTGTCTACCGACAGTGGCCAATACCAGGTGCCCCAGAGTGAGTGAACCTAACAGGTAATGATCAAGTGATCTCTCCCCGGCCATCCATCACCCCCCTCTGACAAACAGAGGCTAGGGACACCATTCCTTCCCCATCCTGGCTAATAGCCATTAATGGACTTAACCTCTATGAATTTATCCAGGTCTCTTTTAAACCCTGTTATAGTTCTAGCCTTCCCAGCCTCCTCAGGCAAGGAGTTCCACGGGTTGACTTTGCGCTGTGTGAAGAAGAGCTTCCTTTTATTTGTTTTAAACCTGCTGGCCACTAATTTCATTGGGTGGCCCCTAGTTCTTCTATTATGGGAACAAGTAAATAACTTTTCTTCTAACTGTGCTTCTATACAGTTAACAAGAGTGAAATTGGTATGAAAGAAATTAACTCTAAAAACCTTGGTAAAAATTATGGTATTGACTCTTTTGCTAACAGAATTTTCAGCAAAAACACAACCACCAAAAAAAAAACCCCAAAACACATTTATTTTAGCAGTTAAGCATTACATTTAGTATAAAATATTAGTAATTCACCTCAAATGAAAATGAATGTCTATACCACAATTGCAAAACTGTAACTTGTGTTACGAAAGACCCGATCCCTATTACATTGTCAACAAACTAAGTGAAACTTTGTATTAAGTTTGGGTTACTGAAAACAAAAACAAAAAGGGAAAACAAACAAAAACTTATTATGTTAACTGCCAAAAGATTTTTAAGTTGCATCCCACAGACACTAGAAAGTATCACCCTGAAGACACCAGAAAATATCAGTATACAGTGCAGAGACACTCCAAGCATCAAGCAAAGAAAAATGAAGTGCTTTATATATAGGAGACTGGTCAAATACATCTCTATCTACCATATCTAGACAATTAAGTTAACAAGCAGCTAAAAACCACTCTCTGGACCAGGATTAACTGTCATTTAATTTCAACTTCCTTACTCTGCAAATTGTTACTGTGCAAAACCAGCTGTATTCTTGCTGTACTACTATCACTGTAGTATTGTATGGTTGTTGTATTATTGCTCCATGGCATTTACAATGTGCATAACTTTGGCAAATTGCTTAACCAACGCACAGGAAACAATCAACAATTGAATGGCAGCAAACAACATGAAGGGAAGGAAAAAACAAATTGGTAAAGAAATACAGTAACTACAAATTGGACAAATTCCCTGTTAGGACCAGTCATAATTTGGATTACGGACACTGCGTCAGAACTAAGCCACATGTTATTCAAAACAATCTTGTTTAGTGTCTAGATACCAATATTACATCCTGACACCACAATATTTGATAACTTGGTTACTGTTCATTCAGTAGATTTTCTGATAAACCAACCTCCATAAAAACCGAATGGATCTATGTCAACCACGGGTGTATCACAGAGCAGTTTGACCGACGGAACAGAGAAGTTAGCCCCTGCTGTTTCCTGCCCAGTGACATTTACCAGACGATGACACCCAGGAGTAAGGGTCTGTCTTCACTACAGGACTAGGTCGATTTCCCTTAATTCGATTTTCTAAACTCGATTTTAGAAAATCGAATCAGTGTGTCCCCACCAGGACAGCAGGTCGACAGTGGTCGACACTGTCTGTCCTAGAACTTTTGCAGGGGTCGACATAGCCCGCATTGCACTTTGGGTAGGTAGCCCACAGTGCAATGCGTGCCGGAATCCCCCCCTCCCCCCGCCCAAGCAGCCCCGCGGACACCCCCCCCCCCGCCCGAACAGCTCCCCCGCCGATCCCCTCCCCCGCGCCCGCCCGAGGGGGGGGGGAGCCGGCTCGGGGCTGCTTGGGCGAGCGGGTCAGCTGCCTGGTCAATTTCAGGTGAAATTGACCAGGCAGCTGACCGGCTCGCCCAAGCAGCCCCACGCTGGACCCCCGCCCGCCTGAACAGCCCCCCCGCCGGACGGGGGGAGCCGGCGCCGGGCTGCTTGGGCGAGTGGTCAGCTGCCTGGTCAATTTCACCCAGTATGAAATTGACCAGGCAGCTGACCCGCTCGCCCAAGCAGCCCGGTGCCGGACCCCCGCCTGAGGGGGGGGGGAACCAGCATGGGGCTGCTTGGGCGAGCGGGGGGGGGGGTCCATGGGGCTGCTCGGAGGTTGGAGGCTTAACTTCAGATGCCTCTTCACTTACTCACAGTAGACATAGAGAACTCGATTTTAGCCTTACTTCTCTCGTCAGGCAGGAGTTACAAATTCGATTTTGAGGGCCCTTTAAATCGACTTTAAGGGCATGTTTGTGAAGACAGGTACACGTTTAATTCGACCGAACGTCGTTAAAGTCAAATTAAAGTGGTAGTGAAGACATGCCCTAAGAGTAACCTAGAACATGGATGGACAGGACTGGGTAGTAACTAATGACAATATATTTATCTATAAAGGCCTCAGTAGTAGGGTCACTATTCCAAATTCCTGTTTTACTTCTCACATACACAGCACTGTGGAACATATTATCACAATCCCTATCCCAGTATTTCCAAACACTCAGCCTACTGCTAATAATAATGATACAGATTGTAACTAATAAAAGTGGGTTGTTAAATGCTGTACCACAAGGGCCAAACTACACCCCCAGATTAGAGGAGAATTGGTATATGTGCCTATAAAGTTCTGTTCTATGTACACATACAGACTAGACATATATGCCCATATGCACTACAAATCTAGACACCAGATCCATCTCACTGATCTATATTAATTATTTGGGATGCCTCTAAGACTCAATTATAAAACTACATTCCTCAGGCAGGGTCCCAGGCCGAACATTCCCGGGCTCATTGTAAGGGACTAAAAAAATGAATAATACAATCAGGGTCTATGTGCGGGGGTGAGTTGGGAGTGAGGGGCACCAGCAGGGCACAGAGGCGGGCTGCAGGTCGGGAGTGAGGGGCATCAGTAAGGGCTGAGTGGGGGACACAGGTCAGGATTGAGGGGCACCCAAAGGAGGTGGGGTTGTGGATCAGGAGTGAGGGGGACCCAAAAGAGTGAGAGGGGCTGCAGATCTGGAGTGAGTAGCACCATTAGGCTGCAGGGGGGGCTGCAGGTCAGGAGTGAGGGGCACCATCAGGGTGTGGAGGGGGGCTGCGGGTCAGGAGTGAGGGGTACCCTGATATTGTGTCTTCGGGCTGTGGTTTGGAAATGAGGGGTGCCCAAATGGGTGAGGAGGGCTGCAGGTTGGAAGTGAGGGACACCCAAAGGAGGGGGTCTGCAGGTCAGGAGTGTGGGGCATCATCAGTGTGTGCGGAGGGGGGCTGTGGGTCGGGAGTGAGGGGCACCATCAGGGTGTGCGGAGGGGGACTGGGGTATCTGGAGTGAGGGGCACCGTGAGGGTAAGGGGGGCTGCTGATCAGGAGTGAGGGATACCCAAAGGAGGGGGTGTTGTGGATCAGGAATGAGGGGGACCCAAAAGGGTGAGAGGGGCTGCAGATCCGGAGAGAGTAGCACCATCAGGCTGCAGGGGGCGCTGCAGGGCAGGAGTGAGGGGTTCATATACATCACTAATCCAAATTCCTGTTTTACTTTTCATGTACATTGCACTGTGGGACACGTTATCACAATCCCTATATCAGTATTTCAAAACACTCAGCCTACTACTACTACTACTGATACAGATGGTAACTTTAATCAAAAGTGGGTTGCTATCTGCAGTACCTCAAGCGCCACACTACACCCCCAGATTGGAGAAGATTTGGTACGCTTGCTTTTAAAGTGCTGTTCTATGTACACATACAGACTAGACATATATGCCCGTATACACTACAAATCGATACACCAGATCCAGATCACTGATCTATATTAATGATTTGGGAGTGCCTCTAAGACTCAATTATAAAACTACATTCCTCAGTTAAGGTCCGGGGCCGAACATTCCCACCCCCACAATAAGGGACTAACAATAATTGGATCATGAAACCTGGGTCTGGGTCCAGGGGGTGGGTATATACTGTCAGTTTCTGAGTAAATGTTACAGTAATGCACAACTGTTTTTGTCAGTAAATTCAGAATGTCAGTCTACAGGACCTTAGTTTAAAATCTGCTTTAAAAATATGTAATTAGTGGGTTGGTGAAGATTATAAAATCACATCTCTAAAAGATTCTTGCATAGATTTTTAGATGAACAATCATCTTTAGCCTTAAACATATCATTCTTAAATAAATCTTTCAAAAGACCACCCTTAGCTAAAACACACATTTTACTTAGCATAGAAAAAAAAACTTGCTTCCAAAGTCTTCCTGTCCATCACTTTCTCCTTCCAGATAGCTGGACCAAACGTTTCCTTCCCTTTCTTAACTTCTGACTATCTGATGAACTAGTTTTAAGAGAACCTCCAGCAAAATCTGTACCTTAGTAAGAGATGAAATCCTTTGTAATGCCTAAAATCTTTGGAAACATTTTTTAAAGTTGGTGACATTTCATAAACATGTGGAAACAGGGTAAAAGGGATTTAAATATAGGCTTTTTAGTTGGTAAGAAATAGAGCAATTGTTATGTTAAGTTTTAGTTTAATATTGTGGGATTTGTAGAAGCAGGGCTTAGGTTAAAAGCAAGTGGAAAACAACAGTGCAAAGTCAATGTAACCTACCCTTAAAAAAACAATGTTTTAAAAACGAAAGTAAGAAAATATTAAAATGGGCAAAACAAAATTAAATGTTTTAATTAGTGCATGCCATGAAAAGGGTATAAACCCTGGTATAAAATTGCTTGTACTTTGGAGAAACTGAGGCAAAGATACTCTGTCAGCTATGTTCTTCCCTTGCAATTGCTCAGAATAAAGCTGTCTCTAATTTTGTTGCTTCCACCCTGAAAGTGAGGATTTTATTTACTTCCACAATTATGGCGTTGTGATTTGGTTGGTACGCCCGGTTGAGACAATGGCGGCTGCTGCGGACTGTCCCTTTCTGAACCCCAAGGCGCCAACTCAAAGGTAAAAGACCCTTTGAAATCTCTACTGGGGTGTGGGAGGAGGACTGGCCGTGGAACCGTCTGTCCCTTTTGGGCTCACACCATACAGACTTTTAATTCTGCAACAAGATCAGACGCAGAGTGGTGTTGGGGAATTGGTTGCCCCATGTAAGGTTAGTTATATGTGTACGTGGGGCTGAAAAATGTGCTAGGCCCCAGGGTTAACCAATATGTGGCTTAGCTCAGACCTATTTGGGTTGAGGGGTTGGGGTGACCCCCTCAGGTAAAAACACAGGCGTGTGTAACATGTGTAATAAGCGTAGGCAGTTGATTGGGTCTGAGGCTTAAGCTGACTTCAGCCGCCCCAGGACCTCCACTCTTTAAATAAGGAAGTTCTAAAAGCAGGGGGAAAGGAGGTCAAGCCGAACCTCATGACCCAGCAAGAGTGTTAAAAAATAAAAACCTTTCCTACTTGGTAAGCTGCTACCACTGCAAACTTTTTCCTGGAGCATGTGGTATTTAGTTTATAAGCCACTGAGCAAACAGAATGCTCCCTTGTGTCATTAACACTGAATTTTTTACACGCGTAATAAGACAGCTAAACACTTTCCACTAAAAAAGTACCTTCAATTTAAATAAAATCATACGTCTTAGAGGTGCTCGCTAAGCCACAAAGTATAACATTTAAAAAGCATCCCAATGCCTCCCTATTTCTAATCATTTTAACCCCCCTCAGCTTCTTTATATCCCCGATTTTTAAAAGCTAAAAGAAAAAAAACGGGTTAATTTAAAAAGGCAGCTTGGCATAAAAAAATTTAAAAACCTGCTTAGCGTCCAACATCAACACAAACCACGCGAAGCATAAAAACCAACAAAGTTTAAAGGCTGCAAAAATAAAAAATACAAAACAGCAATAAATAAATAAATAGAAAAAGCCGAGCTTTGTGTCCCTAAAGTTTAAAAATGCTAAAAAAGCCACAGTCAGCCGGCCTAAATGAAAATATCAAGCAAAGGGTCTCTAAAAGAGACGCCCCTAAAAGCTCCACAGTGCAAAAAAAAAAAAAAACAAACAAAAAAACCAGCCCTCCCGAAAGCAAGTTAAAAACTGCACAGCATCTCTCTGAACCATCTGTAAACAAAATCATCTCCCGTCCGCCTCCCCCCCTTCAAACGCCCCAGTCCCTGCGTGCGGGGGGGGGGGCGGGGGGGGGGAGAAGGTGGAACACGGCCAAGAGCCGGACGCCCCAGTCCCGTAACAGGGGGACAGGGAGAGTGAACACGGCCAAGAGCCGGACGTCCCAGTCCCTTTGGGGAGAGTAGGAAGGAGGAAGACGGCCGAGAGCTGGACGCTCCACTCAAGCCTTTTTTGCTAAATAGAAATAATTAGTTTTTTTAACTTTAAAGTTTAGCATTTAACTCCAAATAAACAACTCCAAATAAACAACTCCACGCTCCACAAACAACTCCACGCTCCACAAACAACTCCACGCTCCACAAACAACTCCACGCTCCACAAACAACTCCACGCTCCACAAACAACTCCACGCTCTACAAAACTTTAAATGTTTTTAAATAAAAACTATTCAAAGCTACAAAGCAACCAAAATGAAAAAAAAATTAAAAATTAGAAACCTTAAAAATTAAGAAAAATTAAAAAAGTAGAAAACTATATTAAAAACACTAAGTCTTAACCTAGCTCTATATAATCAATGTGTGTATATCTATATAAACATACAATGCTACTTAATTAAAATCCTATTTACCTCCAAAAACTACAATAAATATTTTCTTTTTCAAATCACTGTTTAAGAAAACAAAAATTAAAAATAAATTAAAAATCTAATAAAATTAATTATCCCTTTTTTAAATAAAAATCTTTAAGCTGTAAATAGCTTTAAATCCAAAAGCCAAAAAGTGTTAATGCAAATTACCTAATAAAATAAAAATCACTGAAACCTAGTCTACCTATAAAACACACAAAAAAATAAAAATTCCTCTATTTTGCCTGTAAAGAAAAATATTCATATCAATAACCACTCCAAAAATATTCTTTTAATCTTTCAAAAAATCAACAAAAGCTAATACCAGCTAAAAAGCAATCAACATACCATGCATTTAATAGCACAATAAAAATTATGTTCTATGTCTTATCTTATTTATCTTATAGCCAAATTATATTTAATTTCTTCATAAAGCCGCGGACCTCCCGCCACAATGCCTCCGGAGACAGGCGTGCCGCGGAACTTCCGCACTTGGGGTGGCAAAAACTGTAGAGCCGCCCCTGGCCCCAGTCCCTGCGCGGGAGGAGAAAGGGGGAAAATCGCCAGTTTAAACGTACGTGTCTAAGTATTAAAGTGGCTTAGGCATTAACATTTTCCTTCCCCTGAGTAACGTGTGAAGAAAGCTCAGACATTTATACATAGGCCTGCTAAACACAAAGCTGTAAATTCAATCCTTAAAAAAATCTATTTAAAAATATAAAGCAAAAACTTCTAATAATTTAATTGAAAATTAGTCCTGCTTTAAGCAAAAGGTTAAACTAAATAATCTCCTAAAGTCCCTCCCAACCCTAATATTCTATATAAAAGTGTTTCCAACACTTTCTATTGTTATTTTATTTGATTAATAAAGCTTTAGTCACATGGGCCGTTCTCTTCATCTCCGTGCCTTCAATCCTATAATCTCAGATTAATCAACTAAAACCCAAACAAAAACAACAAAAATCTGTCAGATTTAATAAAAACTTAAATAAAAAATTCCTGCAAAATGCATACCTGATTTGCACTTATTTCAACGTTTGTTTGTCTAGCACTGTTAATGTTGTATATTAAAATTTGCATAATTAAAAATGTGCCCACTCTCGGCCGCAGTAAGTCTAAAAACCAAACACGGGTTTAGCATTCCTCTCTCCACCCCTCTTAGTAAAACAAAAGGCAAGTCAATGTACTCCTAAGTATAAAAGTCCAAGTTAATAACAAAAACCTGAAAAAGTCTCACTCCACAAATATAATCCTTAATGCACATAATCTTAGCCGAAGCATGACTAAAATATATACAAAATTATATATATACTTCATAACTAAAATTAAGCAATTAAAAACATAAATCATAAACCAAGCAACAACTCAAACCTACGCCCAAAACAAATTGTAAGCCTTAAAACAAAATTTCCAGGTGGGGGGGGGGGGGAAGCACTAGCTCTCAAAAAACTTGTCAAAATTTAACCATTTTTTCTCAACATATCCCATAACAAGAGTGTGCTTGCCACAAATATTTTTTAAAATATTAAATTCCAGTTGGCCATAAGTTCTGCCCAGGTAACAAGCCTCACAAATAAATAAAATAAAATAAATTCAAATAGCCTTATAAATAAAAATGTTTAAAAAAAACCCAAAAGGCTAAGAACTAATTAAAAACCCCCACCCCCTTGCTAAATTAATAAAACAAAGCTAGTGGCCATAGTAAAAAAAACAGTTTAGCAAAAAAAGGAAAATAAACCTCAAGCAAACAAAAAATTAAACAAATTAAAAACTTTAAAAGTATAATAAATATACGCACAAAATTTCATATTCCCCAAAGAATACTTAAAATAATAATTTAAGCAAATAAAAATATTGCTTAAAAACAAGCAAATAATTTAATAAAAAATAACTCTATACTTGCTAAAAAACCAAGCAATTAAACTTGATAAAATAAAAAATTCTTAATGTCTTTAAAATATCTATAAATAAATCCAAACAAAAAATTATTTAATTGCAATCTTTTTACTAAACAGTTAAGTCAAATTTGCTAAGAAAAACAACAAAAATTCTATTAAAACTTAACTGCTCAAAATATATAAATATAAAATATAAAAACAAAGCAATATAAAATTATACAAATATCTGTGTATATAACTATATCAAGTTCTAAAAACCTAAAAAACACATCTAATTTATAAAACTCCTGTTTTATCGGTTTAAAATAAATTAGTTTTGTTTTACATAATGCCACTAAAAATCCATTTATATCTAATTCAAAAATGGCAAAACTAGGCTTTTTTGCTAAATAAAAATAATTAACATTTTTTAACTTTAAAATTTAGCATTTAACTCCTAAAAAAATAACTAATGCTTTACAAAACTTTAAATGTTTTTAAATAAAAACTACTCAGAGCTACAATAAAGCAACCAAAATAAAAAATTCTAAATTTTTATTAGTTTTTTATAATGAAATAGCAAATAAGACCTATAAAAACATTTAAAAAAGCAATTCCCCTCCTAATCAACATAAATAAAATGCACAAAACAAAAAATAGTATTAAAAACACTCTATACATAGCTCTATATCAATCACTTTAATAAAAATACATATCTCTATGAGCACAAAAATAATTACACGTTAAATAAAAAATATAAGTATTATAAAAATTATAAAAATATACATTTTACCCAAAACATATAATATATGTTCTAATATATAAACATACAATGCTACTTAATTAAAACCCTATTAAGTTCCAGAAAACTACAATATTTTCTTTTTCAAATCACTATGTTTAAAAAACAAAAATTAAAAATAAAAATAAAAAATCTAATAAAATTAATTATATCCCTTTTTTAAATAAATATATTTTAGCTGTAAACAGTATTAAATCCAAAAGCATCTATATTAATGCAAATTACCTAATAAAATAAAAACATTAAAACCTAATCTACCTATAAAACACAAAAGCGTAAAAAAATTGCCTGCAATTAACAAAAATATCCATATCCATATCCATATATACTTATCTTTCAAAAAAATCAACAAAAGCGAATACCAGCTAAAAAGCAATCAACATACCATGCATTTACTAGCACAATAAAAGTTATATTCTGTCCTCTTATTTATTTTATAGCCAAATTATAATTTCTTCATAAAGCAATCTAATTGAAAACCACATACAAATTAAATAAAAACAAATATTTATTTTAGTCAACTTAAAACATAAAATGTTTTAAATGATTTCAAAAAATCCTAAATTTAAATACACTTCCTAAATTTAAAAAAACGTAATTAGCCAAATCTTTTAATTAACATTTATTATTAAAAATTAAATAATATATCCACTGCATGCATCCGATGAAGTGGGTATTCACCCATGAACTCTTATGCTCAAACACATTTGTTAGTCTATAAGGTGCTATGAGACTTTTGCAGATCCAGACTAATACGGCTACCTCTCTGATATTAAAAATTATACCAAATAAACTCCTCAAAAATAAATGTACTTCTCGTAGCTTATTGCTCCAAAATTCTACAATAAAACATTTTTATTAAATATATATATAGCATACATTAAACAATAAAACTAAAATGCTATATTATATTTATATTCTCTCTCTCTCTCTCTATATATATATATAAATAAAATGAATATATATATAGAAATAAGAAAAAGTTCCGATCTAAATTTTAAAAAGCCAAAAAAAAGGCCAAATTAACTTAACACTAGCCCATTCAAAAACTCTGCTCACAGCTAAAACTTAGCTAACAACCAAAAAAACCCCAAAACTCTAAAATAAATCCAAGCAACTATAAAACTGCAAAAACACTGCCAAGCATTAATATATTAAATCTTTTTACTCACACAAAAAGCATTACCCAACAGCCCTGCCATTCAAAACCAAATAATTAAGTCTACATAAAAAATAATTCTACACCACCTGCTAATCAGCCTGCTTCTCCTAATATTTCTTTTCCTTCTTTAAACAGCAAAAAATAAAATGCTAATAACCTCTCCCTGTCCACTAATACCTTTTTCATAACTTCAGTATTTGCTAAAAAACCAAACATGGCTGAGAGCCGGACGCCCCAGTCCCAGCATCGGAGGGGAACGGTAGAACACAGCCGAGAGCCTGACGCCCCGGTCCCTGCCTGCATGGGAGGGGAAAGGGGGGAACTCAGCCCAGAACTGGACGCCCCAGTCCCTACATGGGAGGGGAAAGGAAAGAGGGAACACGGCCAAGAGCCGGACACCCCAGTCCCTGCCAGCGGGGGAGAGGAAAGGAAAGGAAAGCGGCAACATGGCCAAGTGCCAAACACCCCAGTCCCTGCCTGGGAGGGGAAAGGGGGAACACGGCCGAGATCCCAACACCCCAGTCCCTGCGAGGGAGGGGAAGGAAAGGGGGAACACGGCCGAGAGCTGGACTCCCCAGTCCCTCTGTGGGAGGGGAAATGGGGAACATGGCTGAGAGCCAGATGCCCCAGTGCCTGTGTGTGTGGAAAGGGAACAGAATGGGGAAACACGGCTGAGAGCCAGATGCCCCTGGCCCTGCCCGGGTGGGAGGGAAAAAGGAAAGTGGGAACATGGCTGAGAGCCGGACACCCCAGTCCCTACATTGGAGGCAGGGCCGGCGACAGGGGGGTACTACGGGTAGAGCTGTACTGGGCCCCGGACTTTAGGGGGGCCCCGGTACACAGCAGTACCCGTAGTCATCCCCCCTTGTCGCGGGCCTGGAGAGCGGGGAAGGGGCGGGGAGGTGGCGCGGCTCTCCTCCGGACGAGCGTGCGTGTACCGGGAAGGAGCAGTGAGCCCGGCGCAGTCCGAGGGAGAAAGTGCGCGCGGGGGGGGGGGGGGGGTGTGAAGCTGCAAGGGCGGCTCACACTCCCGCAGGACCCTGCACTGCCGCCAGCCGCTGTCAGCTGGGGGGGGAGCGCCGGCTGGGCTGGGGGCCCCCGCCTGGGCTGGGGGGGGCCCAGCTGGGCTGGGGGTCCCCCCAGCCGCTGTCAGCTGGGGGGGGAGCACCGGCTGGGCTGGGGGGCCCCCAAACGATCAGAGTAGGGGGCCCCCAAATTTCTGTCGCCGGCCATGGTCGGAGGGGAAGGAAAGGGGGAACACAGCCGAGATCTCGACACCCCAGTCACTATGTGGGAGAGGAAACGGGGAACACAGCCAAGAGCCAGATGCCCCCGTCTCTACCTGCATGGGAGGGGAAAGGAAAGGTGAAACACGGCCGAGATCCCAATGCCCCAGTCCCTACGTGGGAGGGAAAAGGGGGAACAAGGCCAAGAACTGGAGACCCCAGTCTCTGTGTGGGAGGGGAAAAGAAAGGGGGGAACACGGCCGATAACCGGACACCCCAGTCCCTGCGTGGGAGGGGAAAGGGGGAACACGGCCGATAACCGGACACCCCAGTCCCTGCGTGGGAGGGGAAAGGGGGAACACGGCCGATAACCGGACACCCCAGTCCCTGCGTGGGAGGGGAAAGGGGGAACACGGCCAATAACCGGACACCCCAGTCCCTGCGTGGGAGGGGAAAGGGGGAACACAGCCAATAACCGGACACCCCAGTCCCTGCGTGGGAGGGGAAAGGGGGAACATGGCACTTTAAACATAAGTATAAAAGTATTGTAGGGCTGAGGCATTAACATTTTCCTTCCCCTAAGTAATGTAAAAAAAGAAAAAAGGGGGTTTACACATCGGCCTGCTAAACTCAAACTTGAAAATTAAATCCCAAAAAAGCCATTTAAAAATATAAATAAAAAAATTCTAATTTAATTAAACATTAGTCCTGCTTTAAGAGGTTAAACAAAATAGTCTCCTAAAGTCCCTTCCAACACTAATATTCTATATAAAAGCATTCCCAACACTTTCTATTGTTAATTTTAAAATTTACTCACATGTTCTCTTCATCTCCACCCCTACAATGCTGTAATCTCAGCCTAAACTAAACTCAACTAAAACCCAAACAAAATTAACAAAAATGTCCCAGTTTTAATAAAAGAAATTAGAAAGTCCTGCAAAATGCACACCATCTGTTTTGCCCTTGTTATTTCACACATTTCTCTAGCACTGTAAATGTTATATATTAAAATTTGCATAATTAAAAATGTGCCCACTCTCAGCCGCAGTAAGTCTAAAAACTAAAAATGGGTTTAGCATTCCTCTCTCCACCCATTAGTAAAGCAGAGTGCAAGTCAATGTACTAATTATAAAAGTCCAACTTAATTAAAAAAAACCTCAAAAAGTCTCGTTCCATGAATATAATCCTTAATCCACATAATCTTAGCCATAGCATGCTAAAATACATACAAATTATATATATATATATATCCTAATATATAACATTAAGCAATTATAAACATAAATCATAAACCAAGCAACTCACACCTACCCCAAACTTCATTAGCCAAATCTTTTAATTAAAAATTATACACCAATAAACTGTAAAAACACAAACACAAAAATTAAGCCACTCCCCACATTGCACATAAAATCCTTAACTACTCCAAATTTCTAGCCAAAAAACTAAAAAATAAGCTATTAAACACCAAAAATTATACCAAACTCCTCAAAAATAAATGTACTTATCCTAGCTTATTACTCCAAAGCTCTATAATCATTTTATTAAAAATCTATATATAGCATACATACATATAAAAATAAAAAAATGTCCTTTATAAATTAAAAACAAGCCCAAAAAAGCCCACATTAACTTAACACTAGCCCATTCAAAAACTCTGCTCACAGCTAAAACTTACCTAACAGCCAAAAAAACCAACCCCAAAACCCTAAAATAAATCCAAGCAACTGTAAAATCTGCAAGAACACTGCCAAGCATTAATAAAATATTAAATCTTTTTACTCATGCACACACAATAAAAGCATTACCCAATAGCCATGCCATTCACTAAAACAAAAAAATTAAGTCTACATAAAGTTCCCGCAGCAAAATATTGCCCTGCCTAACCCCATGCTAAAAAAGCCCTATCAAGTCCTGCTAACCACCAACACTGCTATAAATTGCCAAAAACTAATTGCCTAAACCCAGGCTTCTCACTGCAAAAAAACCCTCAGCCTCAAAATAATTCTACACCAACTGCTCATCAGCCTGCTTCACCTTCAAACAGAAAAAATAAAATAAAATGCTAATAACCTCTTCCTCTCCACTAATACATCTTTTTGTAACTTCAGTGTTTGCTAAAAAACCCAAAGCACTACAAAATAATGTGCTCTCCCCTATATAATGCTAAACCACAATTGCCCCCGCCCAAAATTATTCCCTCTACTAAACCTGCCAAAATCCAAAAATTCCTCATTACAAAAAACATTAAAAGCTAACTCTAATAAAAAAAAAAATTATACACTAATAAAAAAAACTTATAAAACCCATGCTTAAAAATATAGTATTAATTACATTTTGAAGTTTATTCCACAAGCTGCACCCCATGTTTTTAAATAAATATTGTTAGCATGTATTGCCCTTCCTAATTAGCCTCCAAATAAAAAATATCAAGGGCCTTTATTGCCACAATCACTGCCCCACCATTATCTCCATTACTACCACTACCACTCCTAGAAGACACCCCAACACAAACAATACTATTTTTAATAAAGCCACAGCCAAAATAAATTTATAAATTTATTTTTAAAAAATATTTTTAAAATTCAATATCCCAAATAAGCAAATAAACAAAAATATTTAGTATAACTATTATACTAATATTACCCAGCCAGTTACTATTTCTCCTAAATTCTCTCTAGCAGCTATATTCTTCCCTTGAAATTGTTCAAACCAAAGCTCTGATTTTATTGCTTCCAACCTCAAAATACAAATTTTATTTTCTTCCACAAACATGTCTATTGTCATGGAGACCACACAAAGTAAATTAGTGTTCCCTTTTTCTAAAAGCAATTAACATTGTTATGGACACACTAAACTTCTGTGTCTGATTAATTTAAAATGCCTTTGTTTCAGTGAGTTAAATATGCAGTAATATGGAATGGTTACTTTATGAAGGCTTAAGAGTACATTGAAAATATAAAATCAGCTCAGAAATACATTTTCTTAATTGGTAAAACAGAAGAGCCACATCATGTATTCCATATTTAATGTTGTATTCAGCAGGACAGCTGACTCGCCCTTACTGCTAAGTTTTTGCAAATAAATGTATGAAAATCTTCAGGGCACATCAAAACACCTGTGACTGACATTTTTTATTCCCAAGTTTAGTGCTTTCAATTAGATACTTTCTGCATGTCCATTCTGCATGAGGAAAGGGTATGGGGGGATGGGGGTGTCTCTGCGGGGAACTATGACTCTCCACCACCGTAAGGGTGAGCCCCCCGGAGCTGCAATCTTGAGCTGCCTTTGGGCATAGGGGCACCAGTTTAATAATACTGCCTAGACCCCATAAACCCTAAGGACGGCCCTGACCAGGGAAGGGAAAGAAACTACAGGACAATCCTGGCCCAAAAGCCAAGGGGGATAAACTCACCAGGGATCAGCTGAGGCTGGAAATGAGAAGCCTGTTCCCAAAAGGACCAGTGCATGGGGTGGGGGTCTGGAAAACCCCAAACTAGCTGCAAGCTGGAGCAGGTTCTGGAGGGGATTCTGGAGCCCTCCTCCTAGGAGGGAGCCAGGCTTAGATCTGGCCTTTAAATAAAGTTCCAGCCCCTGCTTTCCCCACTGATCAGCTGCAGGTGGTGAAACCCCCTGTGCACCTGGAGAGGACAGCCTGTCACCCCCCCCCCCCCCCCCAAAGCAGCCACAGCTGGTGAGGGCTGCAGGTCAGGACTTCCAATGAGCTGCCCTCTGCTGACAGCTCCAGGTTCTCATCAACCCCAAAGCCGGATGGGACCCCTGTGATCCTGTCATCTGGCCCCTGCCTGCCCCAGGCCCTGAATACCTGCTGGAACCAGGGCAGATCTCTTCAAGTCAGGAGTGAGGGGCACCGTCAGGATGCAAGGGAGCCGCGGGTCCGGAGAGGGGGGTTGCCGTCAGATTTCTGGGAGACCGCAGGTCAGGATTGAGGGGCACCGTTGGGATGTGAGGGGGCTGCAAGTCGGGAGTGAGTGGCAATGGTATGGGGTGGTTGGGGGCTGCAGGTCAGAAGTGAGAGACACCGTCAGACTGTGGAGGGGGGCTGCAGATTGGGAGTGAGGGGCAGTGGCGTCGCTAGGGTTGGTGTCACCCAGTGCGGAGGCAGCAGCCGGCCTCCCCCCCCCCCCCCCCGGGGCTCCCCGCACGGCTCCGGCTGGGACCCTGCAGCCCCCCGTGGCCGGCCCGGGGCCAGAGGCAGCGCGGGGTGGGCCCGGGGGCGCCCGGCGCCGACAGCCCGAGCCGGGTGTCACCCCTCTGAGAGGGTGTCACCCGGTGCGGTCCGCACCCCCCGCACCTGCCTAGCTACACCAGTGGTGAGGGGCACCATCAGAATGGGGAGTCTGTGAGTAGGGGGGGGCACCGTCAGGGTCTGGAGGGGGCTATGGGTTGGGAGTCAGGGGCAACGATTCAGTGTAAGTGGGGGTTTGAAGTCAGGACTGAGGGGAACCATCAGGATGGGGGGGGGTTGTTTGAATTTGTTGCTGCTGCCTGTACTTTCAAAGACCTCGATAGAATTCATTTCTCTTGGCTCATGTCTCCCTACCTTCCTAGGCTGCTCTTCACCACCCCTTTTCCCCGCCTCTCCTCACTTGGACTCGCTCTCTGTTTTAAAATGAAAAGTTATAGTTTTTACAAAAACAATAAAGCAATTGAAAACGGAACAAAACAAGAAAGAAGACAAAGTAAAAAATATTTACTTTAAATAAATCCAGTAAATTACTTATTTTAACCTTCAGGAATGCAACAGTGGAACTATTCTTAACTTTCTTGAAAATATGGTTGCCAAGCTACTGAAATGCAGACTCTGCTTCTAATTCTAGTTTTAAAATAATGTTAAATATAAAGTAATGCAAAATTCCTTGTTACCAAAATTGATATAAATTTGGCAAATATTAATATATTTTATAAATTTGTATTAAAAGTTTTAAATAAGGTAATAATTTGTTTATTCGCACGTTTAAACCTTTTTTTTGTTTGCCTTATTTTGTATAATTATGAATAGTACTCAGGCACCATTTGTTTTAATTGGAAATCTTTCATGTATGTTGTCCTGTGTCTATTTTTTATTATTTTTATTTTGTTTCAACAAAAGTCAATTTTATAACTTTTACAAATACATGTACATGTGGTATCACACTATTTTAAGATCATGGTTGAGGCATAATCATAGAATTATTAGCACCAATTTTTTTCTGCAAAGTTCAAAAAGGTTTCAGTTACAAATATACATATATATATATTTCTGCCTCAACAAATAGTATGATTGCAAATGAAAAGAATTCTCTTTTATCAATCACAGGTTTGTTTTGTTTTTTAAGGGGGGGGGGTTTGGTTTGGGTTTTTTTTTTTTTTAGTTATTCAAATAAAAAAGTAAGGGGAAACCTCAACATTAAGGTAAAGATAATATTAACAAAATGTCAATTTCTTGTTTGGACTTTTTATAAACTTCTTTTCACTTTTAAATATAGGTATAAGAATGTGATAGCAAAAATGTTTAAAAATAACAATTGATGCATAAAGCTAATCAAAAACTTTCAAACAGGTTTCCACGTTTTCAGCAGGTTTCCATCTTTGGCTCCCAAACACAAGAAGCATCATAAAAGTTTGAAAATTTATTTTGGGTTTAATTTTAGAGTTGGTTTAAGTTTGTGCTTCTAAACAGTTAACAAAAAACAGAAACTGGATTCTCAAGCAAACTAACTGAAAAGCTTGGTACAAATTTGGTTATTAACTGTTTTGCTAACACAGAATGTTAAAAAAAAGGCATTTATTTTAGCAGTTAAGTAGTACATTTAGTAATTTACCTCAAATGAAAATGAAAAAATGAAACAATTAGAAAAAGTGTAGCTTGTGTTATAAAAGACTTGGTCCCTATGACATTGTCAATAAACTAAGTTAAACTTTGTTTTTCCTTTTTTGTTTTTGTTTTCAGTTTGTTGACAATGTCATAGGGACCAAGTTAAACTTTGTATTAAGTTTGGGTTACTGAAACCAAAAACAAAAAAGGAGAAAACAAAAAACGTTGCTATGTTAACTAACTCAAGTTGTTGAAGTTGCATCCCACAGACCAAAGACACCAGAAAATATCAGTATACAGTGAAAAAGCCCCCAAGCATTAACAGTATAAACAAGAGACTGGTCAAATACACCTCCGTCTATCATATATGGAGAATTTAGTTAACACTCAGCTAAAAAAGACTAGTTGGACCAGGATAAACTGTCATTTCATTTCAACTTGCTTACTGTGAAAAAACAACTGTGTTATTGCCGTACTCCTGTATTATCATTGTACGGTTGTATAATTGCTGTATTGTATTATTGCTGTACTGTGCATAACCTTGCTAAACACACAGGTAAAAATTAACATTCCCAGACCCACCATAAGGGACATAAAAGAATTGGATAATAAAATCTGTCGGGCAGCACACAGAGGGAACACACACAGCCGACTGTTATAATCATTGAATAAGAGCAGATCACCACACCGGTAGCATCTGACAACAGGCGTTATCAGGTCGGGAGTCAAGGGAACAGGAATGGTGGGGGTGGGGGGGCTGCGAGTCGCGAATGAGTGACAACAGTACAGCGTAGATGGGGGCTGCAAGTCGAGAGTGAGGAGCACCGTCAGGTTGCGGAGAGGGTCTGCTGATCGGGAGTGAGGGGCACCATCAGGGTGCAAGTGGCTACGGCTCAGGAGTGAAGGGAACCGGAACTGTGGGCAGGGGCTGCGAATCGGGACTGAGGGGCACTGTGAGGATGCAAGGGGGCTATGGGTCAGGAGTGAAGGGAACCGGAACGGTGTGGGTGGTGACCGAGTCGGGAGTGAGGTTGTGGGGGGGGGGGTGCAGGTCGAGAGAGAGGGGCACCTTCAGGTTGCGGGAGCGGCTATGGGTTGCGGGGGGGCACTGTCACTTTGGGGGGGCTGCAGGTCGGGAGTGAGGGGCACCGTCAGAGTTCAATGGGCTACAGGTCAGGAGTGAAGAAACCGGAATGGGGGGGGCCGTGACTCAGAAGTGGGGGCAGCATCAGAGTGCAGAGGGGGGCTGCAGATCGGGAGTGAGGGGCAACGAAAGTGAGGGGCAGTGTAGGTGGGGGCTGTGAGTCGGGAGTGAGGGGCACCGTCAGGGTACAGAGGGGGGCTGTGGACTGGGAGTGAGGGGCACCGTCCTATGTAAGGGGGGGCTGTGGGTTGCGAGTTAGGGACACTGGGTCAGGAATGGGGGGCACTGTCCAAGCGCAGGGTGGGGGCTGAGGGTCGGGAGGGGACCGACAAGCTGCGGGGGGGGGGGCTGCGTGTCAGGAATGAGGGGCACTGTCAGAGTGTGGGGGTGGGGGGTGCATAGCGGGGCAGTGGGCCCGGAGTGACCTCAGTGTCCGAGGGGGCTGCAGGTTGGGAGTGTGGGGCACCGTCACGGTATGTAGGGGGCTGTGGGCCTGCAGGGTGGGGCACCGTCAAAGTGCGGGGGGGGGCTGTGTGTCAGGAGTGAGGGGCACCGTCAGTGTGTGTGGGGGGGCTTGCATGGTCGGGCTGCAGGTCAGAAGTGAGGGGCACCAGAGGGGTGGGGGCTGCATGTCAGGAGTGAGGGGCACCGTCAGGGTGGGGAGGGGGCCCCGGGTCAGGAGTGAGGGGCACCGTCGGGGTGGGGAGGGGGCCCCGGGTCAGGAGTGAGGGGCACCGTCGGGGTGGGGGGCTTTGCACCGTCAGGGAGCAGGAAGGGGCTGCGGGTCAGGAGTGCAGGGCAACGTTCACTTTAGCAAAGCTTTTGAGGGACACCGGTAGAGAGTAGGTGGGGGCTGCGAGTCGGGAGTGAGGGGCACCGGTAGAGAGTAGGTGGTGACTGCGAGTCGGGAGTGAGGGGCACCGGTAGAGAGTAGGTGGGGGCTGCGAGTCGGGAGTGAGGGGCACCGGTAGAGAGTAGGTGGGGGCTGCGAGTCGGGAGTGAGGGGCACCGGTAGAGAGTAGGTGGGGGCTGCGAGTCGGGAGTGAGGGGCACCGGTAGAGAGTAGGTGGGGGCTGCGAGTCGGGAGTGAGGGGCACCGGTAGAGAGTAGGTGGGGGCTGCGAGTCGGGAGTGAGGGGCACCGGTAGAGTGTAGGTGGGGGCTGCGAGTCGGGAGTGAGGGGCACCGGTAGAGTGTAGGTGGGGGCTGCGAGTCGGGAGTGAGGGGCACCGGTACAGTGTAGGTGGGGGCTGCGAGTCGGGAGTGAGGGGCACCGGTACAGTGTAGGTGGGGGCTGCGAGTCGGGAGTGAGGGGCACCGGTACAGTGTAGGTGGGGGCTGCGAGTCGGGAGTGAGGGGCACCGGTAGAGTGTAGGTGGGGGCTGCGAGTCGGGAGTGAGGGGCACCGGTACAGTGTAGGTGGGGGCTGCGAGTCGGGAGTGAGGGGCACCGGTACAGTGTAGGTGGGGGCTGCGAGTCGGGAGTGAGGGGCACCGGTAGAGAGTAGGTGGGGGCTGCGAGTCGGGAGTGAGGGGCACCGGTAGAGTGTAGGTGGGGGCTGCGAGTCGGGAGTGAGGTGCACCGGTAGAATTTAGGTGGGGGCTGCGAGTCGGGAGTGAGACGCACCGTGAGACTGTGGAGGGGGACTGCAGACCGGGAGTGAGGGGCACCATCAGGATGCGGGGGCTGTGGCTAGGGAGGGAGGGGCACCGTCAGGGTCTGGAGGGGGGGTATGGATTGGGAGTGAGGGGCAACGGTACAGTGTAGGTGGGGGTTTCAAGTCGGGACTGAGGGGAACTGTCAGGGTGCAGCGGGGGACTGTGAGTCGAGAATGAGGGGCATCGTTAGGATGAGGGGGGCTTTGGATTGGGGGGGCACCATCAGGGTGCAAGGGGCTATTTGTCAGGAGTGATGGGCAGCGGGACAGTGTAGGTGGGGGCTACGGCTCGGGAGTGAAGGGAACTGGAACCGTGTAAGTGGGGACTGCAAGTCTGGAGCGAGGGGTACCGTCAGGATGTGCGGGGGCTGCTATTAGGGAGCGAGGGGCACCGTCAGGATGTGCGGGGGCTTCTATTAGAGAGTGAGGGGCACCATCAGGATGTGCGGGGGCTGCTATTAGGGAGTGAGGGGCACCGTCAGGATGTGCGGGGGCTGCTATTAGGGAGTGAGGGGCACTGTCAGGATGTGCGGGGGCTGCTATTAGGGAGTGAGGGGCACTGTCAGACGCTGGTTAAGTTTTTCTCAGTTTGTTGAATTTGCTGCTGCTGCCTGTACTCTCAAAGACCTTGATCGAGTTCATTTCTCTTGGCCCAGATCTTGCTACCTTCCTAAGTTGCTGTTCACCTCCCCTTTTCCTCACCTCTCCTCACTTTAAGGTGCCACAGGACTTTGTTACCTCTGCTATTCCAGACTAACACGGCTACCTCTCTGATTCTTGACATCATGCAAGGCACTGCATTTAGCCGTATGGAGTGGAAAGCCATCAACCACATGAAGAAACTTGCACAAGTACAGACAGATATCATCTTTCTCTCCAAATGCAAACGGCAGGACATCATACCAAATGGACTGAAGGTGAAAAATCCATTGCAATCCACATACTGCACAGACTACAGTGAGAGATTATGCCAGACACTATCTAAGAAACGGAGGAACCATCTGATCAGCATACTGTACAACAAACAGGAAAACATCAAAAAAGAGCTTTCCAACCTGGAGACCTTCATAAACAACCAACCTTCCACACAAACAGACTTTACTAAAATAAGACAGGAGATCTACATCACACACTTCACCTCTCTACAAAAGAAAAAGGACTGCAAACTATCTAAAATCCTACCTCCCACATGAGGCCACAACAGTGGTACCCCTAACTCACCCAGCAATATCGTCAATCTATCCAGCTACACTCTCAGCCCGGCAGAAGAGTCTGTCCTATCTCGAGGACTCTCATTCTGCCCCAGCACCCCCACAAACATGATACAATTCTGCGGTGATCTGGAAGCCTACTTTCGCCGTCTCCGACTCAAGGAATTCTTCCAAGACAACATGGAACAGCACACTGATACACAGACACCATCCCACCAGCAGCACAAGAAGAAGAACTCCACATGGACTCCTCCTGAGGGTCGAAATGACAGTCTGGACCTATACATAGAATGCTTCCGCCGACGTGCACAGGCAGAAATAGTGGAAAAACAACATCGCCTGCCTCACAACCTAAATCGTGCAGAACGCAATGCTACCCACAGCCTCAGAAACAACCCTGACATCATTATCAAAGAGGCTGATAAAGGAGGTGCTGTTGTCGTCATGGACAGGTCAGACTACCAAAGGGAGGCTACCAGACAACTCTCCAATACCAATTTCTACAGGCCACTTCCCTATGATCCCACTGAGGAATATACTAAGAAACTGCACCATCTACTCAGGACTCTCCCTACACTAACACAGGAACAAATTAATATACCCTTAGAGCCCCGACCGGGGTTATTCTATCTACTACCCAAGATCCACAAACCTGGGAACCCTGGATGCCCCATCATCTCGGGCATTGGCACTCTCACTGAAGGACTGTCTGGATATGTAGACTCTCTACTCAGACCCTATGCCACCAGCACTCCCAGCTATCTCCGTGATACCACCGACTTCCTGAGAAAACTACAATGCATCGGTGACCTTCCAGAAAACACCATCCTAGCCACCATGGATGTAGAGGCTCTCTACACAAACATCCCACACAGAGATGGAATACAAGCTGTCCGGAATAGTATCCCTGATGATGCCACAGCACAGGTGGTTGCTGAGCTCTGTGACTTTATCCTCACACACAACTATTTCAAATTTGGTGACAATATATACCTCCAGACCAGCGGGACTGCTATGGGCACCCGCATGGCCCCACAGTATGCCAACATCTTTATGGCAGACCTGGAACAACGCTTCCTCAACTCTCGTCCACTCACACCCCTTCTCTATCTACGCTACATTGATGACATCTTCATCATCTGGACCCATGGGAAAGAAACTCTGGAAGAATTCCACCATGACTTCAACAGCTTCCACCCCAACATCCACCTCAGTCTGGACCAGTCCACACAGGAAATCCACTTCCTAGACACCACAGTGCAAATTAATGACGGCCACATCAACACCACCCTATACCGAAAACCTACCGACAGCTATGCCTACCTTCATGCCACCAGCTTCCATCCCGGACATACCACACGATCCATTGTCTACAGCCAAGCACTGAGGTACAATCGGATTTGCTCCAACCCCTCAGACAGAGACCAACACCTATGAGATCTTCACCAAGCTTTCTCAAAACTACAATACCCGCACAAGGAAATAAGGACACAGATCAACAGAGCCAGACGTGTACCCAGAAGCCTGCTGCTGCAAGACAAGCCCAAGAAAGAAAACAACAGAACACCACTGGCCATCACCTACAGTCCTCAGTTAAAACCTCTGCAACGCATCATCAGTGACCTACAACCCATCCTGGACAATAATCCCTCACTTTCACAGGCCTTGGGAGGAAGGCCAGTCCTGGTACACAGACAACCTGCCAACCTTAAACAAATTCTCACCAGCAACAGCACACTGCACCACAATAACTCCAACTCGGGAACCAATCCATGCAACAAACCTCAATGCCAACTCTGCCCACATATCTACACCAGCAACACCATCACAGGACCTAACCAGATCAGCCACACCATCGCTGGTTCATTCACCTGCACATCAACCAATGTCATATATGCCATTATATGTCACCAGTGTCCCTCTGCTATGTACATCGGCCAAACTGGACAGTCCCTACGAAAAAGGATAAATGCACACAAATCAGATATTAGGAATGGCAATATACAAAAACCTGTAGGAGAACACTTCAACCTGCCTGGACACACAATTGCAGATTTAAAAGTCACCATACTGCAGCAAAAAAACTTCGAGTCCAGACTGCAAAGGGAGGCTGCAGAACTTCAATTCATTTGCAAATTCAACACACACAATCTCGGATTGAACAAAGATCTACAATGGCTGGCTCATTACAGACATTGTTTCTCCTCTCTCCATGTTCACACACCCCATTCAAATGCTAGAAGAATAATCCACACTCCCTGATCGGAGATAACAAGCTGGTTCAGCTTAATTGGACTAACCTTTTCACCTCCCACCTGGTTCTTGCCTACTTTTCTATACCTGCCTCTGAACACTTCCACTGCCTGCATCCGACGAAGTGGGTATTAGCCCACGAAAGCTCATGCTTCAAAACTTTATAGTTAGTCTTTAAGGTGCCACCGGACTTTGTTACCTCTGCTATTCCAGACTAACACGGCTACCTCCCTGATTCTCTCCTCACTTTGACTCTCTGTTTTAAAATTAAAAGTGATAGTTTTTACAGAAACCTTCAAATGATAAAGCAATTGAAAACAGAACAAAACAACAAAGAAAACAAGGTAAAAACTTTACTTTAAGTCAATCCAGTAAATTACTTATTTTAACCCTTCAGGAATGCAACAGCTGGAATTATTCTTAACTTTCTTGAAGATATGGATGCCAATTACAGAAATGCCACTCTGCTTCTCATTCTAACCGTGCACTAATATTTGAAACATGGGCTTTTCTAATGTCATGGAGCAGAGTTTTAAAATAACATTAAATATAAACTAATGCAAAGTTGCTTGTTACCAAATTAATACAATAAATGTGTAAAATAATATCTTTTTTATAAATTTATATTAAAAGTTTTAAATAAGGTAATAATTTGTTTATTCATATGTTTAAACCTCTCATTTTTATTTTTGTTTGCCTATCTTGTATAATTATGAATAGAATTCTGGCGCCATTTGTTTTTAATTGTAAATCTGTTCTGTATGTCATATGTGTTGTCCTCTGTTGTGTGTGTGTCACATGACTATTTTTTATTATTTATATAACCTTTTAAAAAATATATGTATATGTGGTATCACACTATTTTAGATCATGGTAGGGGTATAATCATAGAATTATTAGCACCGTTGTTTTCTGCAAAGTTCAAAAAGGTTTCAGTTACAAATATATGTACATATATTTATGCCTCAGCAAATAATGTGATTGCAAACAAAAAATTATATTTTATCAATAACTTTTGTTTTGTTTTTTGTTTGTTTTCTTTAGTTGTTCAAAGAAAAAAAATGTAGGGGAAACCTCAACATTACGGTAAAGATAATATTAACAAAATGTCAATTTCTTGTTTGGGCTTTTTAAAAACTTGTTTGGGGTTTTAAATATAGTTATAAGAATATCAGATTTTTTTTTAAAAAAAAACACAATAATTGATGCATAAAACTAAGCAAACAATTTCAACAGGTTTCCACCTTTGGCTCCAAAACACAACAGAGCATCATAAAAGTATTTGCATGAACATGAATTTAAAATTTATTTGGGGTTTAATTTTAGGATTGGTTTCATTTTATATGCTTTTCCTTTGCTATGTTATGTTAACGGGAAGCAATGGTTGTTAAACTTTGTGCTTCTAAACAGTTAAGAATGAAATTGGAATCTCAAGCAAATTAACTCTGAAAAGCTTGGTAAAAATTAAGTTAGACTCCTTTGCTAACACAGAACGTTAAAAAAGGATTACTTTTAGCAGTTAAGCATCACATTTAGTATAAAATATTAGCAATTCACGTCAAATGAAAATGACTGACTGTACAACAATCGCAAAATGTAGCTTGTGTTATAAAAGACTCGGTCCCTATCACATTGTCCCTATTACACTGTCTACAAACTAAGTTAAACTTTATTTTAAGTTTGGGTTCCTGAAAACAAAAGAACTGGACTATGTTAACGAACAGAAGTTGTTTAAGTTGCATCCCATAGATCAGTGATCTTCAAAGTGGGGTACGTCAACCACCGGTGTATCACAGAGCAGTTCAACCAATGGACCAGAGAAACCAGCCACTTCTGTTTCCTGCCCAGTGAAGCTACCAGAGGGTGACAACCAGCAGTAAGAATAACCTAGAACATGGATGGACAGGACTGTGTAGTAACTAATGACAATATATTTATCTATAAAGGCCTCAGTGGTAGTGTCACTATTCCAAATTTCCAAGTTTACTTCTCACCTACCGTGTTTCCCCGAAAATAAGACAGTGTCTTATATTAATTTTTGCTCCCAAAAGTACATTACGTTATATTACAGCGAGAGGCAAAACTGGAAGTACGTCTTATTTTCGGAGGATGTCTTACTTTCGGGGAAACAGGGTATATAGCTCAGTGGGGCACATTATCACAATCCCTATCCCAGTATTTCAAAACACTCAGTCTACTACTACTACTGATACAGATGGTAACCAATAGAAGTGGGTTGCTATCTGCAGTACCACAAGGGCCAAACTACACCACCAGATTGGAAAAGAATTGTTACGCTTGCATTTAAAGTGCTGTTCTATGTACACATACAGACTAGACATATATGCCCATAGACACGACAAATAGATACACCAGATCCATATCACTGATCTATATTAATTATTTGGGATGCCTCTAAGACTCAATTATAAAACTATATTCCTCAGACAAGGTCCTGGGCCAAACATTCCCAGGCCCACCGTAAGAGTGCGCTGCGGATCGGGAGGGAGAGGCACCATAAGAGTGCCCGGAGGCTGCGGGTCGGGAGAGAGGGGCACTGGTAGGGTGTGGATGGGGCCTGTGGATTAGGGAGTGGGGGGCACCGTCAAAGTGCGCTGGGGGGACTGAGGTTCAGGAGTGATGGGCACCATCAGTGTGGGAGGGGGCTGCACGTCAGGAGTGAGAGGCACCGTCAGGGTGAGGGAGGGGGCTGCGGGTCAGGAGTGAGGGGCACTGTCAGGGTGAGGGAGGGGGCTGCGGGTCCGGAGGGAGATGCACTATCAGCATGCGGGGGTGGGTGGTTGCATAGTGGGGCTACGGGCTGGGAGTTACGGGCACTGTCTGTGCGAGGGGGCTGTGATTTGGGAGTGAGGGGCACCGTCAGGGTGCGAAGGGGGGCTGCGAATCGGGAGTGAGGGGCACCGTCAGGGTGCAACGGGCTATGGGTCGGGAGTGAAGGGAACTGAAATAGTGTGGGGGCTGCGACTCTGGAGTGAGGGGCACTGTCGGGTACAGGAGGGGGCTGCGAGTCTGGAGTGAGGGGCACTGTCGGGTACAGGAGGGGGCTGCGAGTCTGGAGTGAGGGGCACTGTCGGGGTACAGGAGGGGGCTGCGAGTCTGGAGTGAGGGGCACTGTCGGGGTACAGGAGGGGGCTGCGAGTCTGGAGTGAGGGGCACTGTCGGGGTACAGGAGGGGGCTGCGAGTCTGGAGTGAGGGGCACTGTCGGGGTACAGGAGGGGGCTGCGAGTCTGGAGTGAGGGGCACTGTCGGGGTACAGGAGGGGGCTGCAGGATGGGAGTGAGGGGCACCATCAGGGTGTGGAGCTGTCTAATCGTCGGGAGTGAGGGGCACCGGTACGGTCTGGGTGGGGACTGCAGGTCGGGTGTGAGGGCGTCACGGAGTTCCCGGGCCAGCCCTTCTCAAGGTCACGACCTCTATCCCAGGGGCGAGCTGCAGTCCTCAGAGGGACCCTGTTACTGCCACCGTCCTTCTCCCTGGTCACACTCCCCAGAGTTAAGTGTTGTTCATTTGCCCCCTGAAACCGCTCCTCTCTGAGCCTTCAGCATGACTGGTCCTACTTAACCCCCCTTCGTTTTACTGCTCTCCAATCACATACCACGGGAAGCGTCATCCACGGGGTGCTGTCCATCCCACCTCTGCCACCAGTTGTCACGGAGTCACCGGGCGATGCTCTGGAACTGCTCCATATGATGCCAGTCAGGACTCTGGGGAAGCCTCTTCTCTGAGAGCAGACTGTCCACGGCTTCCACCTTCCTGGATCCTACCTCGGAGCATTCAGCATTTCCTGCCTCACCTGCGCGTCCCGCAGCGAGTCCACCCGGGTGAGGCTCCTGGGGAAGCCAGAGGGTCCTGAACCCCAACTCCGCAGTCAGACGTGACTCTCAGCCAGCCGGTAAAACAGAAGGTTTATTAGAGACGACAGGAACAGGGTCTAAAGCAGAGCTTGTCGGGACAGAGAACAGGACCCCTCAGCCAGGTCCATCTTGGGGTGGGGTGGGGGGCAGTGAGGTCAGACCACCACGTCTGCACCTCACTCCATTTCCCCAGCCAGCCCTAAACTGAACCCTGCAGCCCCTGCTCCTCTGGGCTTTGTCTCCTTCCTGGTCCAGGGGGTCACCTGATCCCTTTGTTCTCCAACACCTGCAGTTGGCACCTTGCAGGGGAGGGGCTCAGGCTCAGGAAACAGGGTGTCGGCCATTCCCTCACACTGGCTCCCTGCTCTGCAACAGTCACACACCCCGTATCCCACCATCTAGAGACTTAAGAAATGCATAGGGGAAACTGAGGCACCCACACGGTATTCTTAGGAAACATTAAGAACAGTCCCACTTCGTCACAGAGGGCACCAGCAGGGTGTGTGTGTGTGGGGGGGTTCTGCAAGTCAGGAATGAGGGGCAACGGTGGGGCTGCAAGTCGGAAATGAGGGGCATCGTCATGGGTCGGGAGTGAAGGGAACCGGAACAGTGTGGGTGGCAGAGACGGGAATGAAGGGAACCGTCAGGTTGCAGGGGCGGCTGTGGGTCGGGAGTGAGGGGCCCTGTCAGTTTTCAGAGGACTTGCAGGGCAGGAGTGAGGGGCACCATTAGGGTGTAGATGGGGGCTGCAAGTCAGGAGTGAGGGGCACCATTAGGGTGCGGAGGGGGGCTGCGGATCGGAAGTGAGAGGCACCGTCTGCGTCCAGGGTGCTGCGGGTCGGGAGTTAGGGGCACCATCACAGAGTGGGGTGGTCAGAAGTGAGGGGAACCGGTATGGTCTGGGTGGGGGCACCAGGTCGGGTGTCATGGGGTCTCCGGATCAGCCCTCCTCAAGGTCACCACCTCTGTCCCAGAGTCGACCTACAGTCCTCAGAGGGACCCTGTTACTGCCACCGTCCTCCCTGGTCACACACCCCCAGGAGTTAAGTGAAGCTCCTTCGCCCCCTGAAACCGCTCCTCTCTGAGCCTTCAGCACGCCGGGTCCTCGTTAACCCCCCTTCCTTTTACTGCTCTCCAATCACTTACCGCAGGAAGCGCCATCCATGGGTGTCACGGAGGGAGGGGGAGTCCGGGTCCTGCAGCCCCACGTCCTGCGATTCACTGTGACTCTCAGGCAGCAAAGCAGAGATTTATTAAACAGGAACAGGGTCTAACACAGAGCTTGTAGGGACAGAGAACAGGACCCCTCAGCCAGGTCCAACTTGGGGTCCAGGGAGCCCAGTGACCCACCGGGGCCTGGGCCTCCGTCCACATCCCCAGCCAGCTCCAAACTCACTCACTCCAGCCCCTCCTCCCCTTTTTCTTTGTCTCTTTCCCGGCCCAGGAGGTCACCTGATCCCCTTGTTTTCCAACATTTTAGGAAGCACCTTGCAGGGGAAGAGGGGCCCGGGCCATTAGTTGCCAGGACGCAGAATGGTCTTACACTGGCCCTTTGCTCTGCAACAATTACACCCTTAACCCACCACCTAGAGACTTAAGAAATGCAGAGGGGAAACTGAGGCACTCACACAGTATCCAGAGAGAACATTAAGAACAGTCCCACTTCATAATAGGGTGCAGTCCATTCCACCGCTGCCACCAGTTGTCACAGAGTCACCAGGCGATGCTCTGGAACTGCTCCATACGATGCCAGTCAGGACTCCGGGGAAGCCTCTTCTCTGAGAACAGACTGTCCTCAGGGCAAGAAGCTTCCACGGCCTCCACCTTCCTGGATCCTCCCTTGCAGCATTCAGCATTTCCTGCCTCAGCTGCACGTCCTGCAGCGAGTCCACCAAGGCGACGCTCCTGAGGAATCCAGAGGGTCCTGCACCCCAACTCCGCAGCGAATCCGCCCGGGCGAGGCTCCTGGGGAAGCCAGAGGGTCCTGCACCCCAACTCCGCAGTCAGCCGTGACTCTCAGCCAGCCGGTAAAACAGAAGGTTTATTAGAGACGACAGGAACAGGGTCTAAAGCAGAGCTTGTAGGGGCAGAGAACAGGACTCCTCAGCCAGGTCCATCTTGGGGTGGGGTGGGGGGCAGTGAGGTCAGACCACCACGTCTGCACCTCACTCCATTTCCCCAGCCAGCCCTAAATTGAACCCTGCAGCCCCTGCTCCTCTGGGCTTTGTCTCCTTCCTGGTCCAGGGGGGGGGTCATCTGATCCCTTTGTTCTCCAACACCTGCAGTTGGCAGCTGCCAGGAGACAGGGTGTCGGCCATTCCCTCACACTGGCCCCCTGCTCTGCAACAGTCACACACCCCATATCCCACCACCTAGAGACTTAAGAAATGCAGAGGGGAAACTGAGGCACCCACACAGTATTCTTAGGAAACATTAAGAACAGTCCCACTTTGTCACAGAGGGCACCAGCAGGTTGCGGGGGGGGGGGAGGGGAGAGGGGCGGGTCTGCAAGTCAGGAATGAGGGGCAATGGTACAGTGTAGGTTGGGGCTGCAAGTCGGAAATGAGGGGCATCGTCATGGGTCGGGAGTGAAGGGAACCAGAACAGTGTGGGTGGCAGAGTCGGGAATGAAGGGCACCGTCAGGTTGCAAGGGCGGCTGTGGGTCGGGAGTGAGGGGCACCGTCAGTTTTCAGAGGGCTTGCAGGGCAGGAGTGAGGGGCACCATTAGGGTGCGGAGGGGGGCTGCGGATCGGGAGTGAGAGGCACCGTCTGGGTCCAGGGTGCTGCAGATCGGGAGTTAGGGGCACCATCACAGAGTGGGGTGGTCAGAAGTGAGGGGAACCAGTACAGTGTGGGTGGGGGCACCAGGTCGGGTGTCATGGGGTCTCCGGATCAGCCCTCCTCAAGGTCACCACCTCTGTCCCAGAGTCGACCTACAGTCCTCAGAGGGACCCTGTTACTGCCACCGTCCTCCCTGGTCACACACCCCCAGGAGTTAAGTGAAGCTCCTTCGCCCCCTGAAACCGCTCCTCTCTGAGCCTTCAGCACGCCGGGTCCTCGTTAACCCCCCTTCCTTTTACTGCTCTCCAATCACTTACCGCAGGAAGCGCCATCCATGGGTGTCACGGAGGGGGGGGGAGTCCGGATCCTGCAGCCCCACGTCCTGCGATTCACTGTGACTCTCAGGCAGCAAAGCAGAGATTTATTAAACAGGAACAGGGTCTAACACAGAACTTGTAGGGACAGAGAACAGGACCCCTCAGCCAGGTCCAACTTGGGGTCCAGGGAGCCCAGTGACCCACCGGGGCCTGGGCCTCCGTCCACATCCCCAGCCAGCTCCAAACTCACTCACTCCAGCCCCTCCTCCCCTTTTTCTTTGTCTCTTTCCCGGCCCAGGAGGTCACCTGATCCCTTTGTTCTCCAACATTTTAGGAAGCACCTTTCAGGGGAAGAGGGGCCCAGGCCATTAGTTGCCAGGACACAGAATGGTCTTACACTGGCCCGTTGCGCTGCAACAATTACACCCTTAACCCACCACCTAGAGACTTAAGAAATGCAGAGGGGAAACTGAGGCACTCACACAGTATCCGGAGAGAACATTAAGAACAGTCCCACTTCATAATAGGGTGCAGTCCATCCCACCGCTGCCACCAGTTGTCACAGAGTCACCAGGCGATGCTCTGGAACTGCTCCATATGAAGCCAGTCAGGACTCCGGGGAAGCCTCTTCTCTGAGACCAGACTGTCCTCAGGGCAAGAAGCTTCCACGGCCTCCACCTTCCTGGATCCTACCTCAGAACAGTCAGCATTTCCTGCCTCACCTGCGCGTCCCGCAGTGAGTCCACCCGGGCGAGGCTCCTGGGGAAGCCAGAGGGTCCTGCACCCCAACTCCGCAGTCAGACGTGACTCTCAGCCAGCCAGTAAAACAGAAGGTTTATTAGAGACGACAGGAACAGGGTCTAAAGCAGAGCTTGTCGGGACAGAGAACAGGACTCCTCAGCCAGGTCATTTTGGGGTGGGGTGTGGGGCAGTGAGGTCAGACCACCACGTCTGCACCTCACTCCATTTCCCCAGCCAGCCCTAAACTGAACCCTGCAGCCCCTGCTCCTCTGGGCTTTGTCTCCTTCCCCGTCCAGGTGGTCACCTGATCCCTTTGTTCTCCAACCCCTTCACCTGGCACCTTGCAGGGGAGGGGCTCAGGAGACAGGGTGTCGGCCATTCCCTCACACTGACCCCCTGGTCTGCAACAGTCACACACCCCCTATCCCACCACCTAGAGACTTAAGAAATGCAGAGGGGAAACTGAGGCACACACAGTATTCAGAGGAAACATTAAGAACAGTCCCACTTCATCAGAGAGGGCACTGGCAGGGTGCAGGGGGGGCTGGGGATCAGGAGTGAGGGGCACCATTAGGGTGAGAGAGGGGCTGTGGGCAGGGAGTGAGGGGCAGGGGTACAGTGGGGCTGCAGGTTGGGAATAAGGGGCAATGGAACGATGTATGTGGGGTGGCTGCACGTTGGGAGGGAGGGGCACCATTAGGGTGCGGGGGGGAGGGAAGGCTGTGGGTCTGGAGTGAGGAGCACCGACAGTGGGATGCTGCAGATTGGGAATGAGGGACACTGAGGGTGCAGGGGTGCTGTGGGTCGGGAGTGAGGGGCACCGGCAGGGTGCGGAGGGACTGCGGATCGGGAGTGAGCAGAGCCAGATTAGGACCTTTAGAGGCCCTAAACACTGAAAAGATTTCCCTCCCCCCCCATGTAATTCATAATAAAAACCATACTATACCGTAAATTAAAATTTCATTTTTCAAAATGACACAAAACTTACACGTTTGCTGAAATTAAAATAGCTTCTAAATTTTCTGATTGCAAAATTCTGGATAAGTTCATCGAAGGTGACTCAATGAAGCATGTCCGCTTCCATACACAACACGGAAAGTGAATCAAGTCTGTCCTGACACATTGTTGTTCTCCAAGGGTTTTTTATTCTTTTCAGCTGAGAAAAAGCCTTCTGCAGAGCAGTTAGTAATCATCAATGTTAGAAAAATACCTAGTGTGATCTCTACATTTGGAAATACACATCGTATTCAGTCTTTCAATATTGTGTCATGAAGATCAAGGAGACTGAATTTCATTTTTTTTTTGTTTCATTAAACTTTGAGTGCATATAACTGTGGAACTCCTGTACTTCTCCACAGAGATTCATGTTCAAGTCAACAGAGTAGGTCAACTAGCTTCTGGGAACCTTATGAATATTGTTCGTCAGATAAGTCCATATCGTTTAGAAAAGAAAATCTACTTGATACTTCTTTGTACACTTCACCTCTCCTCTTCATATGAGCTTCAAGTGTATCAATTATAGCGTAGTAAGTAGATATGCAAAATTTGTCTCTAGGATTCAAAGCTGTTTCTGTTGCACTGCTGTCATGTGCTTGTTTTTTCCTGATTCACTTGTGGGAATGGGCTTTCTTGTAATTAGTATCAGGCAAGATCTCTTTTGATACGTCGTCAAATCTTTCGAAATCATTCCTCAAAGTGGGTAAGTGGTCTGCTAATGATTGACAGAGGTGTGCACATGTTTTCAAATCCAATTCTTTTTCTTGGAGCTTTACTTGTGTTGCAAAATTTCATTCCACCTGGTCAACATGAATACAAACCGCAGTTCTCGCATCATTTGCAATGTTTTCTGCCTCTCGTATAGTTTCTCCCTTTTGTGATTAGTCTTCAGCTATACTTCCTAAAGCATCCACAATCTTTGAGTAAGACTCCAGAATTGCACTTATTGCCACTGAGTATTAGAAAGATTTCAACACATGATCATTGCCCAAATACGTTTTAAGATCACTTCAATGCTTTTCTTGAAATATCCATTTTTTTAAAAAAAATCTCATTTTTTTGGTACCCCCTGCTTTGCTGGTGCCTAAGCACGTGCTTCGTCTGCCTATCGGGTAATCCAGCCCTGGGAGTGAGTGGCACAATCGCAGTGTGGGGGGCTGCGAGTCAGCAATGGAGGGGTGGAAGGGAAACGCGGTGCACTCATGGGAGGAGGAGGGGGCCGGGGTGGGGATTTGGGGAAGGGGTGGAGTTGTGGCTGGGGAGCGCCAGCACCCTGCGGCATCGGGGAAAGTTGACCCCTATGATTTCAGTCCCCACTTCCCTGTTTTATAGTGCACATTGTCAGCAGCATTATGGTAGCGCCAGGGGGCGGAAGGGGAATTATGAGGTACACATGATCAGCAACATTACGGTAACTCCTTTGGTCCCCATGGTTTGCTGTTACTTGGGACTGTGCTGAACTATTTCCATCTGGCACCAGGCGAGTTACTCACCTGAACACACTGTAACGGTGCTGGTTCTGGCGGGACCCAACTGAGAGCACCAATTCAGGACAAATTGCTTTAAGTGGGGCAGTTACAGCCCTAGGCTGCGGTTTTTCCACCTCTAAGGCAAACCAACCAGCCAAACAGAGAAGACTTTGGTTTTACCCCACTGGCTAACCACAAGTCACGCAAGCCGTTCCCTCAGACACTCCAGTTCCCCAGTATCACCACCAGCCGCCACTCGTTATGGGGATGTCTGGTTATGAAAACCAATACCCCAGTGCGACGTTATTGACGTGAACTGGGACTGTCTAGATCATTGTTGCAACCAAAGGTCCTGTAGTGGCAGCAAATCTTGGGTAAAGGGGGTCATATAAGGGGTCCTATGACACCAGGTTATGGTTTGCTGGTTATGATTACACTATCTGTGTGCATGTGTCATTTTTGTAGTTGAGGTTATAAATATTGGCTCTATACTGTCTGTATCTCAAACTAATCCTGTGCTTCTGGGTGACATCCCAGACAAGTTGGTCTTAGTTCTTCCTAGACTGCTTGATGGCCCATTAAGGACCATCAGCTATACAACTGACCTGTTGAAAGCTTGGAAGGCTCATTCCACAGAAGTCGTCTACCAGAGAACGTGCAAGGTAGTATATGGATAATGGCTGCTTCCTGCAAGTCCTGAGTCATGCATGAAGATGGGACATGCCCAGGTGACCCCAAAACTCCATTTTGCTGTAATTTTCCACAGTAAGAACAAAGAGGGTTCTTGCACCTGGAAAAACTATAAAAGGGGGGTGCACCACCTCCATTGTGTCTTCAATCCTGTTTCATACCTCTGAAGAAATGTTGCTACGAACAGAAGCTCTGAACAAAGGGCTGAAGGACCCATCCCAGCTGTGGATGTTTGTACTCCAGAGACTGGATTTGAACCTGCAGTTTATTCTACCACTGATGCAAACCTGAACCAAGAACTTTGCCATTACTGTATGTAATTGATTCCATTTAACCAATTCTAGCTCTCACCTACATCTTTTTCCTTTTATGAATCAACCTTTAGATTTTAGATTCCAAAGGATTGGCAACAGCGTAATTTTGTGGGTAAGATCTGATTTGTATATTGATCCGGGTCTGGGGCTTGGTCCTTTGGGATCGGGAGAACCTTTTCTCTTTTACTGGGTGTAACGGTGCTGTTTCTGGGTGTAACGGGTGCTGTTTCTGGGTGTAACGGGTGCTGTTTCTGGGTGTAACGGTGCTGTTTCTGGGTGTAATGGGTGCTGTTTCTGGCGGGACACAACAAAGCGCCAGTTCAGGACAAATTGCTTCAAGCAGGGTAGTTACAGCCCAAAGCTGGGGGCTTTCAACTTCTAAGGCAAACCAAACCAACTGACCAGAAAAGACTTTGGTTTTACCCCACGGCTACACCACCAGTCACATAAGCAATTCCCTTAGAAACTCCAGTTTCACCACCATCAGCCACTCGGTATGGGGGCAAATGGTTATGAAAATCAATACCCCAATAAAAGATCCCGATCCCAAAGGACCCAAGCCCCAGGTCAATATACAAATCAGAGAGTCATCACAGATCAGATCTTACCCACAAATCACGCTGCTGCCATCTAAAGGTTGATTCATAAAAGGAAAAAGATGTAGGTGAGAGCTAGAATTGATTAAATGGAATCAATTACATACAGTAATGGCAAAGTTCTTGGTTCAGGTTTGCATCAGTGGTAGAATAAACTGCAGGTTCAAATCCAGTCTCTGGAGTACAAACATCCACAGCTCACAGAATTATGAGAATCATCATAGAATCATCAAATCAGATCTCACCCAAATCACGCTGGTGCCAATCCTTTAGAATCTAAAATCTAAAGGTTGATTCCTAAAAATAAAAAGATGTAGGTGAGAGCTAGAATTGATTAAATGGAATCAATTACATACAGTATTGCCCAAGTTCTTGGTTCAGGCTTGCATCAGTGGTAGAATAAACTTCAGGTTCAAAACCAATCCCTGGAGTACAAACATCCACAGCTCATAGAATCATGGGAATCATCAAATCAGATCTTACCCACAAATCACGCTGTTGCCAATCCTTTAGAATCTAAGATCTAAAGGTTCAGTTGTAAAAAGAAAAGGATAGAGGTGAGTGCTAGAATTGATGAAATGGAATCAATTACGTACAGTAATGGCAACGTTCTTAGTTCAGGATTGTAGCGGTGATAGAATAAACTCCGAGTTCAAATCATGTCTCTGGAGAACACTCACAGTTGGGACGGGTCCTTCAGTCCTTTGTGTAGACAAAACGGAGCTGAGGCATCAGCCTTTTATAGTCTTTCCAGGTGTAAGAACACTCGTTCTTGCTTTGGAAAATTACAGCAAAATGGAGTTTAGAATCACACGAGCAAGTCCCTGAACACCTTGCAGAGTCACACGATGTGTCTGCCTTCGCTCCATGGGTCATTTGTGTAGCTGATGGTCCTTACTGGCTTACGGGCGCTGGGTGCCGCGGCAGAGACCACCCCCCAGGAGCAGCAGATCCAGCCCCTTTGTCTCAATACCATTGGGGCTTTGGCATTTATGGGTTACTCTGTGGCTTCTCTTTGGAAACAATGATGTATACGGTCCCAGTTCACATCGACATCTCTCTCTCACACACACACACAAACACACACTCCTGTTCCTCGAGGGAATCAAACCACCCAGACCCCTTCCTTGCTGTCAAACCCCAGCCTGTGTCTCCCGCCTGCCCCGTGCCCAGAGGAGCTGTTTGTCTGCTTCTTTCCAGGGGCCTGGCTTCCTTGACTCTCTGCCAACTTTCTGCCCAGAACACAGCGTGTCTCAGCCTCCGCCTCTACAGCCAGTCCCAGACACAGGCCTGAGCTTCTGATCAGCTGTGCCTTACGGCCCAGTGTCTGGGGTGGTGGCTTCCCATTGCTCACAGCTCTCTCTGCACAAAGGGGCATTTAATTGCCCCTTCCACTTAGCTAGAAAGCAAAACTCTTCACACACTCAGGTCTGTGATCAATCTATAGACGAAGAACCATTATCACCGTCCATCACCACAACAGTTACTGGCCACATCTTCTGGAATGGGTAGGAATCCTCGTACCTCTGGGATGGGGCAGGGGGCTGTTTATACAGGGACCTCCCTGCCTGGTGAGGAGCGGCAGGTGTTTATACCGGGATCCCTGTGAGTGCTCCAGTTTATAATTTAACCCTTTGGGAAGCGCACAGCAGGCAAAGCAAGAGGAGTTTAACCACAGTAACTTTTACCCTCCATGGACACGAGAGTCACAGATATTCAGATAAAACAAGCAAAGCCCACCTGGCTCCCCCGCTCCCTCCCGGTCTCTGCTCACCTCCCAGTCTTGCTTTAGGGACTTGAGTCCACAGGGGGTCCTCCTGCTGGCACTGTCAGGTGATGCTCAGCTGATGGACCAGGCCATGTATCTCCAGGAGCTATGGAGACATTTCAATTCTGTGGACCAGACCTCGTCGGAATCCTAGGTCCTAGGGGTCCCAAAGAGGAATCCTAACCAAGACAGAGCAGAACAATGACAACACTCGGGGAAACCGTCCACCACTCCTCTGAGAGGAGCCTGGAAGAGTTTAGCTTGTTTGGCCTTGTCATGAAGCATGAGGGAGTCAGAGCCCAGTACCCCTGCTCCCTGCCATTCCCGCTCAGCGTGACTCTCAGCCCCCCAGTAGAACCAAAGGTTTATTGGAGATGACAGGAACACAGTCCAACCAGAGCTTGTAGGTATACACAGGACCTCATAGTCAGCTCCTTCTGGGGGGTGGAGAGCTTAGACTCCCTTCTCTGGGTCTCTCCCCTCTTCCCTAGCCAACGCCAAACTGGAAAAACTCCTTTCTCACCCAGCCCCCCCCCCCCCAGCTCCTCCTCCCTTTGTCCATCTCCTGGGGCAAAGCTGTTACCTCCCCCATCCCGCTCCTGGCTCAGGTATCCCATCCCCAATGGACTCCCCCCCCCCAACACTCCCAGGTTAAATTCACCCCACTCCCTGCTGTGTTACAAGCCTAAAAAGAAGGGATAGGGTTGCTCCCTGTAAGCACACCGGGGAAGGGAAAGAGCCAGTGAAACTACAGGACAATGCTGGCCCAAAAGCCAAGGGGAATAAACTCACCAGGGATCAGCAGAGGCTGGAAATGAGAAGCCTGTTCCCAAAAGGAGCAGCAGAAGGGTGGGGGCCTGGGAAACCCCAAACTAGCTGCAAGCTGGAGCAGGTTCTGCAGGGGATTCTGGAGCCCTCCTCCTAGGAGGGAGCCCGGCTTAGATCTGGCCCTTAAATAAAGTTCCAGCCCCTGCTTTCCCCACTGATCAGCTGCAGGTGAGACACTCCCTGCGCACCTGGAGAGGACAGCCTGGCTCCGCCTCCTCCCAAAGCAGCCACAGCTGGTGAGGGCTGCGGCGGGGGGGAGGGTCAGGACTTCCGAAGAGCTGCCCTCTGCTGACAGCTCCAGGTTCTCATCGACCCCAAAGCCGGACGGGATCCCTGTGATCCTGTCATCTGGCCCCTGCCTGCCCCAGGCCCTGAATTAATCCCTGCTGGAACCAGGGCAGATCTCTTAGGAAAACCCCCATCTTGATTGAAACCTGCCAGAGCTGGAGAATGCACCGCAGCTTAGGGGGGAGGTGTAAAGCAGGATGCCTGCACTGTAGCCCCAGCACTGGGAGCGGATTGGGGTCTAGTGGGGGGCTAGAAGCCAGGACTCCCAGGGCATGGACGGAGCGGGGAGAGAAGAGGGGATTTAGGTTGCCCGTTGTTGCTTGTTGAAATGTTTCCACTTTAGTTATTAATTGGGCCAGAGCAAAAAGCAGTTCTGAGAAGTCTTCCTTAGGTCAGTGGTTCTGGTCCTGAGCTGTGATGTTGGAGGTGCTGGTTCAATTCCTGGCTCTCCTTAGGCTGTCCCATCGTTGTACCTCACCCCTCCCTCTGTGACTAGACTCAGACTTTAAGGTCACAAGAGCCCATTACGATCATTGAGTCCGACCTGCACAATGCAGGCCACAGAATCTCACCCACCCACTCCTGCAAGAAACCCCTAACCTATGTCCGAGCTTTTGAAGTTCTCCAAGCATGGGTTAAAGGCTTCAAGATGCAGAGAATCCTCTAGCAAGTGCCTGTGCCCCACACTGCAGAGGAAGGTGAAACCCCCCAGGGCCTCTGCCAATCTGCCTTGGAGGAAAATTTCTTCCCGACCCCAAATATGGCGATCAGCTGAACCCTGAGCATGTGGGCAAGACTCACCAGCCAGACACCCCGGAAAGAATTCTCTGCAGTGTGACGAAGTAAGAATACTGTGTGTGTGCCTCAGTTTCCCCTATGCATTTCTTGAGTGTCCGTGTGGAGGGATAAGGGTGTGTAGTTGATGCAAAGCAGAGAGAGAGTGTAAGCAAGTGGCCGACCTGCCTTGGCAATTGAGGGCCGGGTGCCTCCCCGCTCTCAAGGCTGGAAGTGCTGAATAACAAAGAGGTCAGCTGAACCTGTTGGAGAGAGGTCAGGTGATACCTCCTGCCTGGGAGGGAGACAAAGGAAAGAAAAGGAGGGGCTGGAGAGGGGGTTTGGGAGTCTGATGCTGGCTGGAGTCAGGCAGGGAGGCAGAGAAGCTCTCTCGCTCTCTGGCTCCCAAAATGGATCCAGCCGAGGGCTCACGCTCGCTGTGTGGTCTGGGTTAGACCAGATAGAAGTCATTGAATAAACCTCTGTTTTACTGGCTGGCTGAGAGTCACGTTTGACTGTGGATTTGGGGTGCAGAATCCACGGGCTCCCTCAGGACCCCACCCAGGCGGGCTCGCTGGGGGAAGCACACGGAGGGGCAGAAGGTGCTGAATGCTCTGAGGTCAGACCCAGGAAGGTTGAAGTGGGTACCCCTGAAGCTCCTAGCCTTGGAAACAGGCTGTGTACGGAGAAGGGGCCCTTCACCCGAAGCCCTGTCTGGCTTCCTAGGGAGCGGTTCCAGACCATCGCCCGGGCACTCCGTGACATATAGTAACTCAGATCCCACCTCATCTAACATCCCATCCCAGGCCAATGGGCATATTTACCGCTAATAGTCAGAGAGCCTAATTTTGGAAATTAATTTATCCCATCCTACCATCCCCTCCACAAACTTATCACGCTTAGTCTTGAAGCCAGATAGGTCTTTTGCCTCCACTGCTGCCCTTGGAAGGCTGCTCCAGAACTTGACTCCTCTGATCATTAGAAACCTTCATCTAATTTCAAGTCTAAACTTCCTGATGGCCACACTTGAGCTTTAACTGTGGGCCAAAAAGTATAGGGAAATGCAGAAAACATCCACCTGGACTGACCCGTCTCCAGCCGTTCTATTCTGCGTACATAGTTGCATTTGTATTTAGAAGCTTTCTGACAATTTTGAACAAAATTAAACGATGCCTCTACAAGTTAGGGGCTTTTTTGTGATTTTCTGATTCTTTTCAGACAGGCCCAGGCAGAGGATTGGATACTCCTTGAGGAGACACAGGGAGCAGCAGGCTGGATGGCTCAGGGGAAGGGGGAGAAGATGGAATTTGTCCTCTTTAAGGTCCTGCTTTGAACCCAACTCAGGTCAATATTGGCCAAAAATTGTCATCATTATTGGCAGCAGCGTGGTTTAGTAAACAGGGCACTGGTCAGGGAGTTGAGACCCGGGGCAGTCACTCCTCACTCTGTCTTGTCTAGGTACAGTCGACTCTCCATTATCCAGGATGTCAAAAATACACATAACTCGCAGAGCTTTGTCGCAGCCCCAAGCACACACACACAAAAACCCCACGGGGCAGCCAGTGAACCAATCCCCCCTTCCCCTGGCACAAGGTGGCTAGTGAACCAACCCCTTCCCCCCATATTTCGTATGGATGGTGATGATCCAGGATTTTAACAACCAGGATTAATTTTTCCCCATCATCCTGGATAATCGAAAGTCTACTGTCGATGCGGGAGCTCTTCTCATATTATGGGCATGAACAGTGCCTCGCACAGTGGAGTCTCTAGGGGCCACAGGATAGCTGGTTGGTAACCTGATAAACCCACTGGCACCTAGACCAGTTCATGTCCCCCAGGCTGTACCTGTCCTAGGAACTTTAGCTTGCGGGGTGTTTACCGCAGCACATTTCCCCAGCAGTGAGAGTCACAGGGAATCTTCAATAGAAGAGACATCGCTTTTATGGAGTCTAGATTCATAGATGGTAAGGCCAGAAGGGACCATTACGGTCACACAGCCTGACCTCCTGCATCACACAGGCTGGAGAACCTCAACTCCAGCAAGGCCTGCATCGAGCCCAATCCTTGGTGACTGAACTTCAGCCTATCTTCTAGAAAGACCTGGCGTTTTAACAAGAGTTGAAGTGTCACAGACTCCCAGGTCGTGCCCACGCCTGACCCCGTGCGGTCCGTACGGGGTGCCCCTTTCAGTGAGACAGCCCTTCTCGGGGGCCCACCTTCTCTCGGGCTAAGCTGTCCACCTCCTGGATCCGCACCTCTCTGACTGCTTCTGCTGTGGGCCCCCTCAGGGAGTCCCCTCGCCTGGGATCCCCAGGGCCTCCACCCCCCGAAGGGGATGATGCCACCCTGTTCTCTAGACCGCAGTGACTCTCAGCCAGCGTCACACATGAGGGTTTATTGAGTGTTGAACACAGCACAGGAAACTCCCAGGGCCGCCGGCCTGACCTCCCGGAGCCCGGCACATGCAAGTCTTCCCTGCATGCTGGTGGGCTCTGCCTGCTCCCCCTCTTCAGCCCTGAGGCCCCCTTCTTCCCAGCTGGGCAACTGAACTCACTCCCCAACCCCTGCCTCTGTCTTCGCTCCAGGTAAACAGGGTTGTCTGGGCCTCTAGCTAGAACCAGTTGGTCGGGTCCCCAGGGATCCTCTCTTCACAGCCCATTGTTTTCCCACCGGCCAGAACTGGCTGTGACTCCTGAGCTGGGCCTCTGGGGCACCTGCCATTATGGTCTTCCTTTTCCAGGCCTTTGGCTGGCGTCCCAAGTTCCCTCGACGGTCCTTTGTAACAACACACTCCCTCTCCCATCGCCTCGTTAAACCTGTAACACCCAGGGAAACTGAGTCCCACCTCTTCTGCATGCCACCCCTAGGAAAACCAAAGGAAAAAAAAAACCCCATTTCATCACAGGAAGCAATAGAGGCTGTGGGGCTGGAGGTTAATTCAGAGAAGAGAGGAGCAATAATTCACCCATTTGAAGTCCCTTAGTAAATAATCATCATCATCTCTAGCCCTTATACAGAGCTTGTTGTCCAAGGACCTCAAAACCCTTTACAAAGATCAGTCTCATTATTCCCATTTGACAGATGAGGCACAGGGAGGTGAAGTGACATGCCCAAGGTCATCCAACAGTCCAGTGGCAGCTTCACTTACAAACCCCCCCCCCCCCCCAGACAAATAAAATAGCTGCCGGCACACGTTTGCGTTGGGTTTTTGTTTTTTAATTAGTCGTGTTCAACTAATGACCAGCGGGTCGCTCTCTCCGAGAAAACAACAAAAGGCACACACATAAAAAGGAAAGTCAGAATGCCTGAGACGACAACTCCAGCTTAGGAAAGCAACTCTTGAGACGCTGGCTGGAGTTTGCTTGGCAACAGGACTCTCACTTCTACGTTCTCACATTCTCCGGCCTTTCCAGCCATTGTTATTTGACTGACGCGACCGGGACTCGCTTCCCAAAAAGAACAACTCAAATAATCACCAGTGCACTCTGGTCCCCAGGGGACATGCCTAGATCACCCCTTGGAGCGGGAGGGAGGAACTCCCCCGGGGAAGAAATCAGCCCCATGAGAGCAACATTTGGCACTGGCAGGAATAAAATGTCACATTAAAACATTCAAATTTGGGTTTTTAAAAGCACATCGAGGGGAGAGAGGGAGGAGTCGTGTGGGCGGAAGCCATCTCCTCTGTTCTCTCCGCTCCCCAGAGCGCAGACAGACACACGAGAGAGACCAGGCCTCTCTCTTCATGGCTCTGAAGAGCCAATGGGTCAATCCCATCGGGAGGCAGGAGAAAAGCAGCAGATTGATGCTCATTCCCCTTTACCAAGGATACTGCAATGATGGACAGTAATGGCCTACAGCAGACGACAGCCACGCTCCAGGGCTTGGGGAGAGATTACCGGAGGGCTCTTCACAAGGGCACGGCCAAGTGAGGAGAAGGTTGGCAGACCCCCGCAGTCCACATCCCGGCTCTTCCAGGGGCTGCTCCTGCCCCATCTCCTCAAAATGCCCCGCCCCTCTTGCACGGGAGGCCACTTGAAACCAATCTGTAAGTTTCTGGTTGAGTTTTCCTCCTAGGAATTCAACACTTGTCTATTAATGGGCCTGTGCAGGAACGCCCACAACTCAGCAACCCCGAAGGCCAGAGGGGCCGGGAGCCCTACTATTCTTGTACCTAGGCGGCCTCTGCACGCATGAGACGCGTATTATAAATATAAAATCATATCTGCTACAAACAGAAGACGTATATTGTACATCTCTTACCCATATACACAAGACCACAATATACACAATGCCTTGGAGGAAGAGGAGTGTCGTCATGGAAAGAGGATGTTAAGAGGTGCAGCTGCCCCCTGCCAGCCCTGCTGGGGGACGCGGGGGGCTGCGCGCACAGCCGGTCAGATCAGTCACAGGAGGAGTCTTGTCCAGTGGACGTGTGTCACTCACGACAGTGCATGGATGGGCCAGCCTCCCTCGCACACGTGCAACCCCCCCCTCCCCACCCGACATGCAAGCACCCAGGGAGAGAGAGCGTGTCTCCCGTTACCCTTGAAGCGCTGCGTTTCCTCAGACACTCGGAGTGAAGCTAGGCCCTGAGAGCTGTTTGCATCCTACAGCACTGCCGCCCTCAGAAAGGACTTCACCCGGGCGGGTCTCTGGTAAGGCATTTCCGTCTGGGAGCTGGAGCAAAGTGTGTCTGCAGGGGAAATGGACCCAGCTGGGAGTGTGCGGGCAGGTGGGTTAACAAGAGGCGGCAAGGCTACGACGGCCGGTGACAGCCAGGCCAGGCCTGGGGGGGGGGCCTCCAGAGGCGCAATCCTTGGCCCAGTTTCTACTGAAAGCCCCAGAAGCTGCCCCTCTGCGCCTCCGTTCCCCCCTCCCCCAGACTCCGGCCACCAGAACGGCGTGGAATACGGATGGTCACTGGAGTGGCACGTCCGCACGTGGCGTGGCAGGCAGGCACGCGGAAGAGTTAAGACAAAAGAGCTTTGTACAGCGAGGAGCGGCTCCCGCCCAGCGTGTCCGAGGACTTCGCCGATGAAATGCCACAGTGATTGGATCAGGCCGGGGTGGGGAGACCGAGTCCACGGCACCTATCGGCGGTAGTGATTGGGGGCATCCGCAAACATGTACTTGAGTCTGTAGGCTTCGGCAAGGAGGAGTCCAATCTCTTCGTTGCCCCAGTGTATTGTGGGTAGGTTCTGTAACAACATTAGAAGACCCTGAAACAAGGGGAAAAGAGGTTCTTATTGTGGGAGGCGGAGCAAGGATTTCGGCGGGCTGGTAGGAGCAAGCACAGCAGCACGGAATCATGATCTGATCTAGCTTTCGTTCACAGAGCACTTTCCGGCCATCCATCGCAAAGTGCTCCGAGGGGGAAACTGAGGCAGAGGGAGGGGATGGGACTTGCCCAAGCTCACTTGGCAGGCCAGCAACAGAGCTCGGAAGAGGACCCCGGTTTCCCACGTCCCAGTCCAGGGCCCCCTTCGTGCGCCCCACACTGCCTCCATGATGTTAACCGAGTGACACCTGTTTACACTAGATCTGAACGTGGCCCTGCAGGCAAAGATGGACGGAGCTTCCTCCGCACGGCACATACTCAGACACACCCCTCGCTCCTGCATGCTGGCGGCCAGTGACCCCTTTAGGAATCACCTTCCCTTACCCATAGAAAATGGGGTCACCTCCCCCAGCCCTTTTCCTCCATGCCTCAAGTCTGGGGCGCACACGTTTTACAGCGAACAAGCCTGAGAGCCGACAAGAACTGCTCCCTCTTTATCCAGCCGGATTTCACGTTCCCTGGCCTATTGGAAGAGCCCAGCAACAGCTGCATACCCAGCTCTACCCTGGCGTGCCCCTCTTCAGCTGCCAGGCTGCTTCCGGAGGATCTCCGAGCACTTGGCAGAGGCGCCCTAAGGGAGTCTCACAGCCCCCCTGGGAAATCCAGCAGGAACACTCCAGCTTTCCAGACGGGAACCGCGGCACAAAGAGACACAAGGTCAGACAGCGAGTCTGTGGCCGAGGGTCCTAGAGCGGCTGGGCTCTGCCCTACCCAATCCCGTGTCCTCTGGTACCTAGTTATGGGATGGTCCTGTGGCGGTCCCCCATTCAGAGGAGCTGAATGGTGACACCCGGGTGTAGAGGTTACGATCGGATCTATCCCTTGGGTTCAAGCCAGCCGCGTGGTGCACCTCACTGCTTGATGTTTAACCACCTACACGTGAACAACCCAACAGGGACAATCCTGTCGCCCGCCCTCCTCCCCGCCGGTGAGGCTGCTTCCCAGGGATTCACCTGGAAGTCCTCCTCATCCAGGATCTCCTTCCTCCACTTGATCAGGAAGGCGGCACAGACGTAGAGGTGGAAATGGGAGAATCCCTCCGGCTCCGACTGGAAAGGACACAGAACGCTGGGTCAGAGTCAGCGCGAGGATCGCACCGCCAGGCCCAGCTTAGCCTCCCTTGGCTCCAAGCTCTCCCCAGCAGGCCTGTGGCAGGCACTCGGGGCTTTGCTGCACAAGGCAGACAGAGGGAGCAGGTCACTTGGGCGCTGCTCATCTCTAGGAGTGCAACAGCCTTCCTAGCACGGCCGCTGCCCCACGCCCGCCACGGAGGAGACTGTTTTGGTCCCATGTACCTGGTAGGTGTCCCACAGGCGGATGGTGCAGCGCAGGGGCAGCTCCCTCATCAGCAGATTGTTCATCCAGCGAAAGGCAAACTGCAGGTATTCGACCTCGTACTTCCTGAAGTGATTGTGTACCTGCTCTGAAACAGCACATTCCATTACACATCTGGATCCCCGGGGCACCCACGGCTCGGTGTGCGAATTCCTGGGCCCTCAAAGCACTCTCAGGACCAATCCCCTCCCCTGTCCATTTCCACCTGTTCCACTCCCCCATTAACCCAAGCCTCCTCCTACCATGTGCATTCAAGTGCCCTGTTCTGTTAAAGGATTGCTTCCCCCCTCCCCCCGCATGCTAAACCTCAGTCCCTCTTACCATGTGCTCTCTGGCCAAATGAGCTTGACTCATGCCAAACCATGCCCTCTCCCACGCGTCTGCCAGCCGAGCCCTCTCCCCTGCCAAGCCATGACCCCAGCTGTCTGCCTTCCACCTGAGTCCCTTCTACCACCGAATCCACACCCCCCCCACTCCCCAAACCACGTCACCTTCCAACCCCCTTCCTCACCAAGCCACACCCGTCCCATTTCTCCACTCCAAACCAAGCCCCACTTCCGGCCCCTTCCCATGGGGTTTGTAGCCTCGATCCCGATACAGATACCGTCTGTTACAAGCACTGGTCTATGGGAACCCCGTGGGGGGAAAACACGTGAAGAATTGTTTCAGCACAAGCCTGCTCTCTGCCTCAGGGTGGATGCTAGAATTCCACAGGAAATCATGTCCAACAACAACTTCCACACTATTGATTTCTCCAAAAAAAGACCCATCGTATCACCGCAATCAGTGATTATTAAACAGGAAAAAGTCACCAGGAACAGATGCTATTCACCCAAGACTTCTGAAAGAACTCAAATGTGAAACCGCAGAACTGGTATGTAATGTATCATTTAAATCAACTTCTGTACCAGATGACTGGAGGAGAGCAAACGGGACGCCAATTTTTTAAAAAGGTTCCAGAGATGATTCTAGCAATTACAGGCCGGTAAGCCTCACTTCAGTATCAGGAAAACTGGTTGAAACGACAGTCAGGAACAGAATGATGAGACACACAGAAGAACACTTTGCTGGGGAAGCCTCAGTTTTCGTAAAGGGAAATCACGCCTCAGCAATCTAGAATTCTTTGAGGCGCTTAACAAGCATGTGGAGAACGGTGATCCAGTGGATATAGTTTACTTAGGATTTTCAGAATGCCTTTGACAAGGTCCCTCCCCAAAGGTTTTTAAGCAAAGTAAGGAGTCATGGGATAAGAGGGAAGGGCCTCTCATGGATCAGTAACTGGTTAAAAGATGGGAAACAAAGGGTAGGAATAAATGGTCAGTTTCAGAATGGAGAGAGGTAAATTGCGGTCCCCCCAAGGGCTCTGTATTGGGCCCCGTCCTATTCAACATATTCCTAAATGATCTGGAAAAAGATGTAAACAACAAGGTGGCAAAATTTGCAGATGAAACAAAACTCCTCAAGCTAGTGAAGACCAGACTGTGACGAGTTACAAAGGGATCTCACATAACTGGGTGGCTGGGCAACAAACTGGCAGATTAAATTCAATGCACATTGGAAAACATAAGCCCAACTACACTTATGAAACGATGGGGTCTAAATGAGCTGTTACGAGTCAAGGAAGAAGTCTTGGAGTCATTGTGATTAGTTCTCTGAAAACATCCACTCAAAGTGCAGCAGCAAAAAAGCAAACAGAATGTTGGGAATCATTAGGAAAGGGATAGATAATAAGACAGAAAATATCATGTTGCCTCTCTATAAATCTATGGTACGCCCACATCTTGAATACTGCGTGCAGATGTGGTCACCTCATCTCAAAAAAGATCTACTGGAATTGGAAAAGGTACAAAAAAGGGCAATAAAAATGATTAGGGCTATGGACCAGCTTCTGTATGAGAAGAGATTAGTTTCTGGGACTTTCATCCTGGACTTTCGTCTTGGAAAAGAGATGACTAAAGGGGGATATGAGAGAGGTCTATAAAATCATGATGGGTATGGAGAAAGTAGATAAGGAAGGGTTATTTACTCCTTCTCACAATACAAGAACTAGGGGTCACCAAATGAAATTAACAGGCAGCAGGTTTAAAAAACAAACAAAAGGAAGTATTTCTTCACACAATGCACAGTCAACCTGTGGAACTCTCTGCCAGAGGATGTTGTGAAGGCCAAGACTATAACTGGGCTCAAAAAGAACTAAATAAATTCATGGAGGATAGGTCCATCAATGGCTGTTAGCCAGGATGGGAAGGGATGATATCTCTAGCCTGTTTGCCAGAAGCTGGGAATGGGCAACGGGATGGATCACTTGATGATTCCCTGTTCTGTTCATTCCCTCTGGGGCACCTGGCACTAGCCACTCTTGGACACTGGGCTGGATGGACCTTTGGTCTGACCCAGTATGGCCACTCTTATGATCAAACTGCAGGGGGTGAGGAACCAGAGGAACACAGCATGACCTCCCCCTCCTGACTAGCTCCCATTCGGGATCTCCTCACCACCTACCATCGATCCGGCTGACTAGCTCCTCCAGTGCTTTGACCTTCTTCTGGATCCCCGGCTGTGCAAAGGTGTAGTTGTCCTGCAGGAAGACAGTGAGAGTCAAAGGCAGCAGCTACTGTAGGGGAAGCATCCCAGGGCTTCGAACCCAGCTAAGAGACCTGCTCTCCTTCTGCCTACTCTTGGGATCGCGGAGATCAGCTGTCATGCTTTTGCTAAGAGTCCCCGGGTGTGACTTGTCCAGGAGACAGAGAGTTTGGGGTGCTGGAATTCCCTGCTAGAGCTCAGTGTAAGCCAGAATCCCTGGAAAACATGAGCATTAGGGTTTTGCTTAATGAGCAGCGTGGCCTAGTAAACAGACTGAGAATCAGGAGACCTGACATGAATCTGTGGCAGGGCGCAAGGAAAGCAATTTGGAGCGTACAGAGCAAAATCCCTTTGTAATGGGGACATAAAGAGGCAGAGAAAGAGGGAGTACTTCAGTCTCCCTTTATTAGGAAGGTCGGTCCAGATAAAAGAGGAGAGTGTTTTTAATAAAGGAGACAGAAGACATCTGTTATGGGCACTTGTAAGGTTAGGGGTCTTTGTGGGACCATGCCTCTGTGGGACCACAAACCAAGGTGGGAGGAGTAGGAGTCTGCAGGGCTATGGGACAACAAGAGGCAGAGATATGAGGAGCTGCACAGGGCTGGGGAGCAAGATGCAGCCTGTTTATTGGGGGACAAGAGGCATGAGAGATTGGAGAGCATACACATGGGGGCAGTTATCAGAGAGGAGGGGTGGTGGATGTGGGAAAATGGGACAGCAGCCAACCGTTGAACAAGCCGTTTCGGTAGCCAGGCTAGAAGGCGGCCGAGAATAAACTCAGCACAACGGTCCTGTGAGGAACGACCCTCGTTTATGGAGAGGACCAGACACTGACAAGTGACTTGGACAAGGCTACTGAGTAATCAGTAGCTGAGCCAGGATTAGAACTCGGAAGTTCCTGGCTTTGAGTCCCCAACCTCTAAAACTAGACAGGACTCAGCCCGTATCCAGAGGGGTTAGGTACAGGGAGATCACTAGGAATGGGGGTGGAACAGATGGCTACCCAAAACAGAGGGAGGACACTGGGACTGCTCCCTATGGGGGGGGGACGGGGGGGAGGGGGGGAACGGGGACGGGACAGAAAGAAATCTGCTGAGGCCCATTTTCCGGGGCACTCACCTGTATGCCATCCAGTAGTTTGCTCATACACCAGAAGCTGTCGGCTTCGATGCTCCGCATCACATCCTGAGACAGGGTCGTCACGTCGAAGTTCTCCACGTCCTCTTCTGTAAAACAAGAGGGGGAGAGATTCCAGAGGACGTGTCTCCAAGGCGAGAGGCCACGTTGAGTGTCTAGTGTCTTTATAAGGATCCTTTACTGGGGACGGAGGTCGGGCTGAGGTCCCCATTCTTGCTGCAAACACATCTCTGTGTCCCTGGTGCAGCCTACCCTTGGCTTTGAGTCACTCTTCTGCTGCTGGGATCAAGGGGGGAAAGGGTGGGCAGAACTGGTCTAGGGCAGCTCTGGAACAGGGGTGGGCAAACTACAGGCTGCGGGTCACATCCAGCCCCTCCCCCGTGGCCCCCCTTCCCCTGCAGCCATGCCGCCGTGTGGGCAGCACTTTGGGTGGTGGAGTTGTACGCTCCTGCGGGGCAACGTGTCTGGCTCTGCCCGGGTGGCTGCCAGATGTGCTGCTTTGAGCGGCATGATAAGGGGGTCAGGGGGTTGGATAAGGGGCAGAGGGTCCCGGGGGGTGGGTGCAGACAGGGGGCGGTTGGATGGGGTGGAGGTTCTGGGGGAGGCGGTCAGGGGACGGAGAACAGGGGGTTGGATAGGCGCGGGAGTCCAGGAGGGCCTGTCAGGGGACAGGGAGCAAGGAGGGTTGGATGGGGGAGGTTAGGGGACAAGAAGCGGGGGTTGGATGGGTGGGGAGGTTCCGAGGAAGGCAGTCAGGGGGCTGGAAGCGGGAGGGGGGCGGATAGGGGGCGGGGGCCAGGCTGTTTGGGGAGGCACAGCCATACAATTTTGTAACCCCGATGTGGCCCTTGGGCCAAAACGTTTTGCCCACCCCGGCACTAGAACAAGATCTGTAACATGGCTATGCAGCACAGTGAAAAATCAGCCTGGGAAATCTGGAAAGGCCGGTCCCCCTGCCCACGGACACCACGCTGCCTTGGGATCACCTGGAACACAACTATTCTTTGTAGGGCGGTAGTGGCTGTATCCCCAAGCACTGTACTAACAGAGACCAAACAGTGCGTCCGATCTAACAGTGCCCCTTGATGGAAGCAGAGCCCAGAGCTACAGTGCTGCTCCCTGGATAAGCCAGTACAGACGCTTCAATGGCTGTGGGGTTCCTTACCCGCTCCGGCCCTACTTGCTAGAACTATGTATCCAATCATCTAGCAGGCTGCTAAGCGGGTACAGGCTTACAATGCACAAGACATCATCCCCACGCACCACCCCACAAAGTCACCCCAACCAATGAGTCACTTCCTGGCTTACACCCCGGCTCGGCAGAATGCCATGTTTGTTTTTGAGAATACGGAGGTTCATTTGCAAGCCTTTTCATCCGCCACCGTTGTGGGAAATGGGGGCGGGGTGCCAAACAATAATTATTTCACAACAACAGGCCCGGAGACTCCAGAAGTGAAATGCAAAACCGTCAACATCGCATGCCAGAATATACAAACTCAATATCCTTAAATCAACAAATCACACCCGTTTCAGCAGCTCATTTGCTAGCCCATTTGGAACGAGCCTCATTCAAAAGACTAACGCCCCGGATTTTTGTCTCAAGTTCCTTGCCAGCTGGACATTTTGATTATTATTTTTTGCAGGTCGGTGTACACTGAAATTGACGGTTCTCGATGCTGACCAATAAAAACCTGCACTGGCCAAGCCTACTTATGGCTTGTCTGTGAGAATGCCGGTGGGATATCAAAGCAAAGTCCCAAAAGTCAGGCCTGCATGTCCGAAAGGCCCAGCCATCTCCTTGGATCAGTGAAACAGTCTGTCTGGAAGCTGGGTGGGGAAGATCAAGGAGAGAAGGCTGGGAGGAAAAGACTGTCCAATGGTGTATTTTGTGGGGGCGGGGGAGTTGGCCCCATTTATAGTCTGAATCCATCCCTGGAGGCCATGGGGATGGCAGGATGGTCACGCAGCGACTCCCTCTGTGAAGGCAGGGGGCTCAGGCCCTAATCCAAGCTGAGAGAGATGTCTCAAGAGAAGCACACAGCACAGACCGAAAGTCTGGGATTCAGACAGGGATGAGGAACATGCCACCAGCCCCTCAAAGCCTCGCGGTCCTTTGCAAAGGCAGAGAAGGGGCTCCCTTGATTGCGTATTTGATCTGGGCTTGCCTGCCGCAGTTTCTCATCAGGCTCCTTCCTACTACGCTGACGGCCCAGCGTGTTAAAGGCGGCAGAGAAATGAGCAGCATGCCAGCTCGCCGCGTTCGGTGGCGATTGCCCAGATCTGACAGCTAGCGGGGAAAGGCGGGTTTTGCTGTTAGAACTGAGCGGGAAGCTCAACGTGGCCCACCCAATGCAGCCACCAGAAAGAGAGCGACGGGGCCGCTCACACAGCATTAACAGCTACAGAGCAATGGAAATATTCTCTGAAGGCAGGTTAAAGGCACGCAGAACTCGGGCCCACAGGAAAGTCAGCAGCCCTGGGATGCAGAAGAAAGCCCGTGGGAGGGGGGTTTGAACAGTCCCTGTTGGCTGGGAACTGGACTGAGACCCAGGAATTAAGGTCCCGGCCAGAAGCGAGCAGTCACTGGGGTCATTCCCAGCCTGGCCTGGAGGAGAACCAGTTGTCTGGAGGGGCAAGGGGCCAGATTCCACTCCTAGTCACCATCGCTTCCCCCCAGTCTCCCACACTCAGCAGCTGCTCGTTAGAGCTACCTTTGAGGGTAGCTACTGGCTGCCAGTGCCCTTCTTACTCCCTGAGCTGTTCATCTTACTGCTGGAGAAGTGCCGAGCTGGGCAGCAGACAGAGCCTTCACCCAAGGAGTGTATCTGCAGGAGGTCCCAGTTTCACCGATGGGAGGAAAACCCCAACGAGGTCACACATGGAATCCCCCCTCCCCTCTAACCACTAGGCCCCCCTGCCTCCCAGAGCAAGGTGGATTGGGCCCTGCCTCGCCCCTGGCCAACAAAGCGAGCCAAGTTAGGGCTGCAGAGATTTACTGCAAGCGACGACCGCAGAGGAAGGAAGCCCCTGGCTTTGAGCTTGTGATACGGACGCCATCGAGGGAGTAGACAGTGTCCTCCCTGTGTCTTTTATAACCTCACGTAACCATAACCTCCATGCATGGCTTCTCCCCGAACCTCCCCCCGCCTCCTTCCCACCAGTTGGTCTGAGCCCAGACAAGGCCCCTGGGGAGATGGTTCTGGGCTGCTACTTTTTTTTAACTCCTGGCCGGGTCCTTTTATCGACTGCGACAGAGAAGCCCATCAGCCAGAGACAGGTATTGACCAGCCGATCAGTTAGGGGGAGAGGTTGTAATTGATCTCTATGGAAGCTGCTGTGTTGGCTTGGAATACAATACCCGCTGAGGCACGAGGAAGGTTAACGAGCCCCAGTGATCTTCCAAGCTGGGCTAATCTATCACTGGGGAGGGGATGCTGCAGGAGAAACTAGGAAGCCTAACAGTACAAGGCTCTGCTGTCCGCTTGGACTTGTGCTGAACAGTTCACTCCCACCTCCAGCATAGCAATCGTTTCCCTACACTGCCCCTGGGAGCAGCTCTGGTCCTGCTGACTCAGCGGGCTGCAGGCTCTGCGGACAGGGGAGGGAGGCGTTTGGAAAGCTCTCACGTCAGAGATCTAGGGAAGGTGGGGGGAAGCCAAGTAGATGAACTTGCAGTGGAATTGGAGGTGAGGAGAAAAAAAGGTTCTTTTAGGCCGAGCGACTTCTAAGAGCCAGCTACAAAGGGGCTGTGGTGGGGAAGACAGTTATAAGTCGGAGGAAGAGCTGAGCAGGGGTTTCAGATGGTCCACGGTGGGTAGGAATAATGGGACGCAGTGAAAGAGGAAGCTCTTCCCAAGGAGATCTGTTAGGCTGAGGTACAGGCCCGAGGGTAAGCGAGGGGAGCAGCACAATGGAACACCAACTTGGACCAACAGGTTGGGAAGATGAGCTTTTTAATCAGTAAATAAATCGGTGTCAATTTCATCGTACACGCCTAAACCGATGAAATATCGTCCCTTCCATAATCGAAGTTTACAGGTGGGAAAATGCTGCTGAGAATCTAGTCGAGTTTGATGTAAGGCCATTTCCTTCATGGATTTTGACCTGTGATGTTGACATTGGTGTTTTAATGGTTATAAAGCGTTAACTGTTTGGATCTCAGCATCTGCTGTCATTACATTATTGTCTAAATTCCCTCTCCGCTGCCTGACCTCCCCACCCCAAAGCTTCCCAGAACTGTGAACATTTAAAATAAATGGCAAAAATGCTTAAAAATAAACATTGATATTATCCACCGAGCTTAATTGAATTCTGCCAAGCTTAATTATAAAGAGAGAATCTTGCACTGGCTGGGGACTGACAAAGGACGCACTAGATAGTCTAACTGGAGCCTCTTCATAAACTCCTGTTGCAGAAGCCCACGTACTACCCCGGCCCTTCCCAATCCTCGGGATCACAGGGGTTAATGACTGACAGAGCCTCCACAACAGACATTTCCAGGAGTTATCTGCTCTGGTACCTGCCAGCAAGGACTGCTGCCTTGGCTCCACACCACCAAGTGAGCAGGAAGTCGGTGAACCTGGGGCTAAGTAGCACAAGTCCGGCGGAGCCAGACACCCTGCTGGGTTCTCCCACCCCTCTGGACCAGTCGATCTCTGGAGACAAGCAGCGCAAGCCGCTCATCCTGCCCCAGGTCTTTGCTGAGCAAAAGCTTGCCACGGAGTCAGAGGCTGGACAACTATCCCCTTATGAGACTCATTTCACTGGTGAGCCAAACTGGATTTGAACCCGGGTCTCAAGATGAAAGGCTGGGGCGTTAAGCCCCGGTGCCCCCGGAACCAACTCAGCGAAAGGGCTAATCTCTCACCCGCCAAAGATTTCCCTCCATCCCATGTTTCAGGAGCAGCTTCTAGCAGGAGGGAGGCACTCAGTGAGGAGGCTTTGATCACAACGGCTAACAGGAGTGAAACCCAATCAGGGCCTGTCACCGTGTGAAACAAACAGACATTCGGACTAGCATGTCTGTTACAGCACAGACTCCTATGAGGCCCTCTGGCATTTTCAACCATAAGAGACCAGCCCCATTCCTCCCCAGCGATGGACACAGTGTACCAGACGGTTTAAACTAGTCCTGCACTCAGCTAGGTAATTCACTGGGCCTGCACAGCTCTGTCGATCCGACCCAGCGGGGGGGCTAGAGCCATCCCGCACCACGGTGTCACTAGATTAGTGCCTAGAGAGACTAGCCAGGGGCCTGCTCTCGGTCGCTTGCAGGGCCCAAGTTCGGTCCTTTTGTGGATACTTATGTAGGAAAAAAAATTCACTGGCGTAAAAAACCCAGAAACCCCGTCAGGCTTTGTGCCATTGGTTCCTCCTACGCAGAGCACAATCCTGCAAGATGCTGAGCACCCTCCGTTCCCACTGAATGCAAGTTGAAAGGACTCCGCCCCTCACAGGATCAGGCCCTGGGAATCAGACACTATCAACTCAGTGTAGGCTTGCAGGGACTGATCCAAAGCCCAGGGAAGTCCGAGGGAGTCTTTTCACTGATTTCAGGGGACTCTACCAGGCCCTCCGCTGGAGTTTGAAGATCCCTTGAACCTCCTGACAGACTAGCCATCCCCTTTCTAATAAGGTTTTCTAAACCTCTATGTTTCTAAAGCAGCAAGGGAAGCTTTTCTAGGGCAAGGAGCAGTCTGACTTGCCATGCAGTGAATCCAAACAAGATAGCAGAGACTAGAGAATGGGCACTTCGGGTGCTGACCAGACACAGTAGTGAAACTGTGACAGAGTCCTGTGGCACCTTATAGACTAACAGATGTATTAGAACATAAGCTTTCGTGGATGAATACCCACTTTGTCGGATGCAAACTGACCATAGGCAGTAGTGAAACTAACCAGACGCGGTAGTGAAACTAACCAGCTACGGTGAAAACTTTAACAAAAATTTTAAAAAGAGGAAAAGCAGAAGTGGGAGAAGTCAATTCATGTTTCAAAAGCTCTCCCGGTTGAATCAGCTGTGGCTGCATTAGTAACACAGAGCACCAATCTTATTTTAATTTTTCAATTTAAACAGGGTCCCTTTACAGCTCACGTGTTCAGACACTGAGCAAGGGCCAGCATGGAATTCCAGCCGGAAGAGCAAGGAAAACTCAGCTATGGGTTTAAGCAAAGCTTCAGAACGATTAGAAGGCTCCACTATGTGGAAAACTACAGCCGGATTAAGCGCATTCAAATGTAAATACACCCTTGTTCGCCTCTGCCGAGCCCTGTACGTTAGGTGGCTAAAGCCAATCCAAGAGGAGGAGAGAAGTGGCAGGAAGGTTAAGGCGCAGCAGCTGAATAGCAAAGAGATCTTTCTCCAGCAGGATTAGCTGGTGGGATCCTGACAATTCAGCCCCACGACAGCCCCACACACATTCTGAGCGTCAGTCGTCACTTACCAACATGCTCGGAGAGGAACACGACAAAGAATGGGGTGACCAGGTCATTAATCCCCTGCACGTAGCCACTGGCCGGGTGTCGGATGGCCCAGATAAACAGGATCCTTTCAAAGATCTATGAAAAGCAAGGAGGAAAGCCAGACACCTGTGTTAGCCAGGCCCAGAGGAGAGGAAGAGAAGCATGCATAATAGGCAGAGGGCAGAGGCGGGGTGGTTTGGTAGAGCCATTCCTAGCAGCGACACTGACAGGATACAAAGTAAGCAAGCTAAAGAATCGTGACTCCCTTGGGTGCATACGAAGCCCAGATCCTGCTCTAAGCCCAGCCCACAGCTCCCCAAACGTCAGCGTTCGGTTTCCTTTATGAGCGAACACGGAGCCCGAGTTTGGAAGATCCAGATGCCGCCCTGGATGTGCTGTCAGGCCCTTCCCAAGGCCAGGTGGCGTTCACGGTGTATTACCAGAGCTGTCTGACTGTGCTTATAATTGCCGGAGTGGGTCACCCAAGCCGGAGCCCTTTAACTCGGAGTCCTGTTAGCTCCCGGCTGTGGAACGTCCACGATAGAAGCCAGGCTGCTGTGTCCTTTTACTGCAGTAGCACATCCACGTGACGGACCCCCCCACAGCACTACAAATAGAGCAGCCAAGGGCTTTGCTGATTTCCCGGAGGATTACAGAGCATGCTGGGACTGACTCCATATAGGCTTCTTCTGAAGGATCCCTGTGTCTAGGCTCCAGACTCCCAAGCCCTCTTCTGGCCTGTCAATAGCCAGTGATCTGAGAGACTCTAGTGGGAAGAGAGACGTCAGGTTCCCAGTGCCCGGACAGAGCTCTGCCTATGTGGAAGTCCTTGAGTTCCTCCTACAACAGGGGTGGGCAGACTACGGATTTGAACACGATACATCGATCCCCAAAGGTGCGCCCCGTCGACTCCAAAACTCCAGCTCGCCGAGAGGCGCAAGCGGAGTCGACGAGAAGCCTGCTGCCGCCGTGAGGACTCTAGGTAAGTCAACTAAGATGCGTCGACTTCAGCTACAAGTTGCTTATCTTAGGTCGATCCCCCCTCCACCAGTGTAGACCAGACCTCGGGTTCTAATCCCAGCACTGCCAATGACCTGCTGTGACCTTGGGCAAGTCTCTTTGCCTCAGTTTCCCCCTTTGTCTATTTTCATGGTATCTCGGTTGGGACACCAATTCCACCTCCACCAAGTTCTCCCCAGAGGAAACACCCAGCCTCGTGCAAGACACCCCTTCCCAGGGGGTGCTGGCGTTTGAACGGCGGGGTGGCGACATTTACATCCGACATCCTCCTCCAAAGTGACGTAAGTGAGGCTGATCCTAAACCACATATTAGAAAGGGGGGAAACTCGCCCTGGGTGGAGGCAAGTCCCCATATCCAGATGACTCGTTTAACTCCATTGGAACGGCCCTGTCAGCACAGAATAGTGGCCCCTAGGAGCACATCCCAAAGACCAGCTGGGCCGGAGGCCCTGGGTGGAATGGAAGAGTCTCCCACGGTCACCAGCAGGGGAAGCTAGAGAGACTGGTCCCACCTCACCTCCTGGACTAGCGGCTGCTGGAAGAGCGGGATGAGCGGGTTTGTCCTGGGAATGTCGATGTGGATCTGAAAAGGAGAGAGGCAGCGCGGGTTAGACACGCCGACCGGGACGGTCAGGACGGGGGAGGAGAGGGAGCTGGTTTAAATCAGCGCAGCTCTTCCATGGAGGCGATGACGGAGAGAAGAGGCCGAATCCCTCAGCCACCCCCAGGGGCAGAGACCTTGCTGAGTGGCAGAGGCACAACGGGGAAGAAGGGAAGCATCGTATGGGGGGAAGGGGATGGAGAGGGGGAGGCCAGGTCCCTTGGGTGCAGGGACCAAAAGGAGGCGGCGCGAGTGCCGTACCTGCCGGTAGGTGTCCTGATGATGCTCCTCATTCCTGGAATCGTAATACTGCTCGATGAAGCCGAAATACTCCTCCCGCTTGCGCTGCAAGGTGAGCTTCCTCCGCTCCTTGTTCGCGGGGAGATAACCCTGCAGCAGAAAGCAGCCGGTCACGGTTGGTCCCCTTCCCCTCTCCCTCCTGCCCCAGCCCTGGTCAGTCCCCTGCAGTCCGTCCAGGAAGCGCTTCCAGCCTGGAGGAGGGAGAGGAGATCTCCCAGCACGAGGTCTGATATCCTTCCTGCCTGTCCCCAGGGCAACCTGCAACACCCAGCCGCACGAGATCTGATCAACTATTCATGTAGCAACAAGTGAAGACTTGGTGACACTATTTGTCAACTGCTCTTTAAAGCTACAGGAAGACACCGAACTGGTGTGCAAAGCGGCCGGTAGGGCTCCACTCCGAGCGGGAGGCGAGACCACACCGAGACGGGCGTTCGGATCATGCGGTACATGAAGGCGCTGGATAGCAGCAGTGTGTTAGCTAGAGCCTGCGAGGTCCGGTAAGGAAAGGGGCTGACGCGGAGAAAACGAACGTGTCTCACATGCAAGACGAGAAATCTGCTGAGGGCTTTAACACAGAGGCCAAACGAGCGAAGGGGGCAGGGAGCCTTCATTGTATTTTGATGTGGCTTTCGTGACTGACTGCGCTGCTCCCCGCTGCCCGGGCGTGCCCATTTCAGGGCGCCCATCAGTGAGCTCCGGGTTTGAAGGTTAGGAAGATCCGAGCTCCACTCCCCGGCTTTGCTGCAGGACTCCGCGGCGGATTTGAGAGCTGGCAGCACTGAGACGCCCCACCCGACTCTGAAACCGGTGGGACTGCGGGGAGGGATTTTTAAGCATGACGGATGTTAGCCGTGCAGCTGGAAGGGACTCCCGTTCTGCGGGGCTGAGTGTGACTAACTATTCTGTGCTAGAGAGTCCACTAAAAACATTTCGTTCCGGTTCAAAATCTGCATAATCCCAACTTCCGAGATACGCTTTGGGGGAAAATCCACCCTTCCACGTCAAGGCTGAGAACAATTTAACTCCAGCGCTCCCTCCACCAATCCAAAGACAACCAGACGGGACAGCCCTACTCTTTCTAAAAGGGAAGCGGCCAAGCAGGGAAGCTCTCTAGGCTGCAAAAATGAGGCTGTTTTAGATCACAAAAGGAGCAGCGAATGAGACAGGCAAAAAAAATAATCTTTGCCGATTCCCCTTCCGGGCTTGTCCCCAGGCCACTTGGTGTGGTTGGCTTCAGTGGTGGGGTCACCGCTCTGCACACCGGGGTATGCCCCACTGGCACTCTAGAGACACTCTCAGACCCTGTGGCTGGAGCCAAATCCGACCATGTCACCTCGCGGAGGCCCCTGCCCTCCACCCGTCTGGGGGTTCAGGCCTTGAACCCCCCCACCCCCCTTGTCATCTGACCCTAGACCCCTCGCTTCTTGGGTGCCTCTGTGTCCTCCTCATGCGCTTGTGCTTTCTTCTGCCAACAGACAAAGCAGCTTCCATTCTCCAGCCCGGAAATAACCCCCTTCGGTCCACTGAGCCCCCTGCACTGAGGAGCTCTGCCCCAGGGATCCTATTTGCCCAGGCGATGCGCCTTTAAGGTGTCCTCCAAAGTAAAGTCTGGATTCTTTGCTGGGTGGCATCTAACGTGGCCTGCCCAGGAAAGGACAATTTATACATAAGACTCAAGGTCACGTTCCACCATGGAACTGGGTGGTCCCGTGTCTACATGGTCGTACACGGATCTGCCCCGGGGGCCATGCGCCGAGAGCCAATTGTACCTAGCTCAACGCACACAGGCGCGTTCACGTGTAGCAAGCCCGAGGCACTTCCATTTGCATGGCCCCGCGTGGGCCTCTGGGCTGCGACCGCCCTCGTGCTCCCGCCGATTGCGGCGCCAGGGCGGGTTTGACCGCGTCGTGCCAGGCGTTGCTGCCCCCAGCTCCACCTTTCCCCAGGAACCCCGGGCGGCAGCGGTGGGCAACTCACCGACAGGAGTCGCCACGTCACGGGCCGGACCTCTCTGGGCACGCCAGGCCAGCTGCATTTCCTCAGCTCATCTGCAAACGGACAGTGGTGTCAATGGATTAGATCCTAGGCGCGTCCCGAATGAGGTCCCCGGCTAGGCAGAACTACACCTAAAAGGAGAGGAAACCCCAGTCTGCTCCTGCAGGCTCCAGATACGCGGAGCCCCCAGGAAGGCTCCATGGCACGGTGCCTGGGACACTCAGCTCAGCTCAAGCGCAGAACAAGCTCGCTGATAACAGCAACAGGAGACTTATGGGTATAGAGCCTGGCCCAGCCGCACCAGCCTCCAACAGAGCCCAGCGCCCCTCAGCAATCCCCGTCCCTCACCCCACGTCGGACTGGCACAGACGCGCCCTCGTGACCCGCCCAGCCCCGCACTCACCCAGGTCCGTGTTGTGGCTAGAGAGGAGCTGCCGGAACTTCTCCAGGCGCGTTTTCTCCCGCACGGTCATGGGCGGAGCCCCGGACGCGTTCTGGTCGGAGATGCGGGCGACGAGTGGAATGATGGGTCTGAGGGGGAGGGACTGCTGCTTGTGCAGGGTGTTCCGCACGCAGGCATCCTCTGGAAGAGGGGTCGGAGAGGCTGTGAGCGGGGTGGAGGTGGGGGGGGGGCAGCGCGCAGTAGCAGTTAAAGCACAGACATGGGGCTCAGGGGATCTAGGTTCTATTCCTCATTCTCCTACTAATCCGGGCCTCCGCTTCCCCACTAGCGCCCTGGGGATAAATCCCTGCTCAGAATTTATTCCCTCACATTGGTACAAGTGGAACGGAAGTATCTTAGGAGCCCCCAAACAAAGGAGAGTCCCGTCTCACACACACACACACTCTCTGACCTCTCGCATGGCACAGGCCGCCCCTCCGCCCACACACTAAACCCAACTACGGAAACTAGACCAAAGCGTCTCAGCGCACAGAGGATGGGACTGTAGATTCCACAGGCAGAGAACAGGAGGGACAATGGGGCACCACTGCCCAAAGTCCTCGCAATGGCAGGGAACGGACTACGTGAGAGATACTCAGATCATCCCAGCGAGTGACCTGCCCTCACGTGCGCAGAGGAAGGTGAAACCCCGCCCCCGCGGTCACCGCCGATCTGACCTGCTGGAAAATTCCTTCTCAACCCCCCCATCCAGCGATCAGTTAGACCCTGAGCATGCGAGTAAGAACCAGGCACCTAAGGGAATATGCCTGGTGCCACCCCGGAGCCCTGGCCCTCCCCATCCAGTGTCCCATCTTCAGCTGTGACCACAGGAAGGAGACAAAAAAACCAGAATACATTCGGGGGAGGAGGGGTGGAACGCCCCTTCCTCCTGATCCCTGCAGATGATTGACGGACGCCCTGAAGCATGAGATGTTGGGATCAGAAGACAAACCCAAAGGAGACCCCAGGGCTGCCAAGCCCTGCACTCCGCCATCACGAGCTACCCAGCCCTGCAATCCCACTCTCCCATTTGTCCAACTCTCTCTCCAAACAAAATTACAATGTTTGCCCTCCGACCCACACACACAACTGCTAAGTCACCCATCATTCCAATGACCATCTCACCGGCTTCCCCCCACTCTGTGCCACATCCACACGCCCGCTTTGCTCTCACGCACTTTCACACCCTGAACCACGGATCCAGCCTGAGGAAGTCACAGCGCAGGGCTGGGATGCCAGGAGGGCAACTCCTTGCAGCTGTTCTTCCATCCCTTCTTCCTGATCCACCCTTTCCTCTCACCCCCAACATGCGGCCTTTCCTTCCTTCCTCCCTTCCGCATTCAGCACGGCTGCCTGCTGCTCAACCAGCACCCCACCATGCCTCAGAGAGTGAGGGGGCTTGGGAGCCCCAGGGAAACGGACGTTGAAGTCTACCCCACCTTGCCTCCTTTAGCCTATCAAGCATGGAGACATTACGTGGCCTCTGATGCCACCTGGTGGCTGGACTCCTCAGCCGGCTCCTTTTCACAGGGTGAGTATGGAGCCCGGTGTTAAGTCCACCGACAGCATGGAAGGCCGTGTTTATATGACCTCATAGACTTTAAGGCCAGAAGGGACCATCTCGTCTGACCTCCTGCACATCACAGGCCACAGAACCTCACCCCCCTGCCACGCCTGGAATAGATCCCTAACCTCTGGCTGTGGTACTGAACTCCTCAAATCGTGGCTTAAAGACATCAAGTTCCAGAGAATCCACCCTCGACACTAGCCCCACGCTGCAGAGGAAGGCAAAACCCCTTTCTGTCAATCTGAGCAGGGGGGAAATTCCTTCCTGACCCCTAATCTGGCCATCAGTTAGACCCTGAGCATGTGGGCAAGACCCACCAAGCAGACACTGGGAAAGAATTCTCTGGAGTAACTCAGAACTCAGAGCCCTCCCCATCACCCTGCAGCCTCTGAGCAGATACTGACAGATGAGAAAACCGTCACATGCCTGGGATCAGACCAGGATGCAGCACTGACCTGGCAAACCGCCTAAGCCAGCGGAGTTAATCTAGTGCGCCAAGTAGCGCACCAGTTAATCTAATGCTCCGGCAAGGGGAAGCGTCCCATGGGAGTCAAAGGATCCCATTCCGACCTGTTCCAAGCGGGCGCAGCTCCACCAGAGCTGAACTCGCTTAGGAAAGGTTTGAATTTGGCCTGGAGAGTCCACGAGCAGCTCACGGGGTTCCGAAGAGCTGTCGGCAGAACATCTCGGACACAGCTGAATCCGACGGCCCAGATTTGAAGCACTGGAATAGAATGGAGGATCGCCTGGGCAAACCAAGGCTTGGAAATTCGTAGCTGGAGGCTGAATACCACAGTCAGCCAATACAGCACATGGGATCTAGCTTCAAAGGCAGACAGCTAGGATAGCATACGAGCAACGGAATGGCCACTGCCTCTCTTACCAGGTGATCTGGACAGCTGGGCCTCGCTGCTGGACTTGATGACCTTGCAGTTGGTGGGCATCTCGCCGAGCACAGGCTGGGCCCGCTCGGGTCTCACGCGCAGCTTGCTGTGGTTCTCCAGCACCTGGGCTGCCGTGGCCTTGGCCACTTTGGAGTTGAGGGTCTGGAAAGAGGAGGAGAAGTCTTCGTCTTCATCGTCGCCGATGTCCCAGGCGTCACTGGTGTTGCGCGCAAACTCGTGAAAGCTAGAGGCCTTCTTATTCTTCAGGGGCAGGGCGTTGCCCTTGGAACGTTCCTTAATGAAGCTGGGAGCAAGGGAAAGAGGGTAAGTGCCACGGAAAGAGCCAACCCCAACCTCCTTACTCCTCCCACGAGACCATTCCATGGGCCTTCGTCTCTTCCCCCTTCCCCTTCCAAATACTTCCTTCCCTTTGCCCTCCGGTATACCCCCCATGCCTCTTCACCCCATGGTACGATCTCCTCCCTCCTTCATAGGTATGAGCCAAGGAACGTAGGAAAACCCTCCATTCAACCCTATGGCAAGTAAAACGCTGGAAGGCAGAACAGAGCTGGCACGGTCTCAAAACAGGGAAGGCCAAGGGCAATGCTCCAGCTAACCATTCCCATCAGGAAGGTGCCCACGTCTATCAACTCTACCCAGCCTGCCCTGGCCGTATACAAAGAACAGGCATTGAACGCAGGGAGAGGTACAGGAGCAGCTCTGGGCTCACACCCGCAGGATACAGCTGATGATTTCTCACCGGGGGAGCGTCAAAGTCCGCCCTGATAAGGAGCGGAAGCCAGGAGATAAAGTCTCCCTGTCAGTGCCGGGGAAACATGCTGAGGCAACAGTCCTAGGGGCTGACGCTGCCCGTTCACGGGGCAGAGCCAACAGGGGAGGCAGCCGAGTTGTGGTTCTCACAGAGGCCCTGCCAGGTCCTCCCCACTGCCCAGGAGGAATCCCCTCGGAGATCAAAAGGCGGGAGGTCAGTCACCATCGCCAAGAAATCCTTGGTCTCCCTCCTGAGCACCCAAGGGTGGCTAGGACAGTCATTCTATGACTTTGCAACGCATCATCAGTGACCTACAACCCATCCTGGACAATAATCCCTCACTTTCAAAGGCCTTGGGAGGAAGGCCAGTCCTGGCACACAGACAACCTGCCAACCTTAAACAAATTCTCACCAGCAACAGCACACCGCACCACAATAACTCCAACTCAGGAACCAATCCATGCAACAAACCTCGATGCCAACTCTGCCCACATATCTACACCAGCAACACCATCACAGGACCTAACCAGATCAACCATACCATCACTGGCTCATTCACCTGTACATCAACCAATGTCATATATGCCATTATATGCCACCAGTGTCCCTCTGCTATGTACATCGGCCAAACTGGACAGTCCCTACGAAAAAGGATAAATGCACACAAATCAGATATTAGGAATGGCAATATACAAAAACCTGTAGGGGAACACTTCAACCTGCCTGGACACACTATTTCAGATTTAAAGGTCACCATTCTGCAGAAAGGGAACTTCAGATCCAAACTGCAAAGAGAGACTGCAGAGCTTCAATTCATTTGCAAATTCAGCTCACACACTTTGGGATTGAACCGGGATCTACAATGGTTGGCTCATTACAGACATTGTTTCTCATCTCTCCATGTCCACACACCCCATTCAAATGCTAGACAAATAATCCACACTCCCTGATCGGAGATAACAAGCTGGCTCATCTTAATTGGACTAACCTTTTCACCTCCCCCCTGGCTCTTACCTACTTTTCTATAACTGCCTGTTTGTGAACAATTGAACACTTCTACTGCCTGCATCCGACGAAGTGGGTATTAGCCCACGAAAGCTCATGCTTCAAAACTTTATAGTTAGTCTTTAAGGTGCCACAGGACTTTGTTAACTCATTCTATGATGTGGACTCCTTGCTACAAAGGCAAGGCCACAGGCTCATTTCACACAAGCCATCAGCTGGGAACGGGGCCCAGAGTCAGACAGATGACCTACGGGGGCAAGGCTACAAAGGAGCCTGGGAACCCTGGACAGCCCCTGCCCAGGAAGGGACAGAGAACATCCCAGCAAAGCAAGAGCTACAAGCCCTCCAATGGAAACAGAGCCAGAGTGGGGGGCAGGGAGATGCGGCACTTACTTTTTGGTGAGCCGGGGATCCAGAGGGGGATGTTGGGCTCCGTAGATAGGTTGAATACTGCAGGGGAAACAAAAGCCAAAGAAGATTTGGGAACATTGCCTCAGACTCGGACAGGGTCACATTCCTCAGCTGTTCTTGGGCGGCGCGAGTTCCAGGTTCAAAGCCTTTGATCAGAGAGCCACAGTCAGAGGAAGGTTTATTCCTTCTGAGAGCAGAAAAGGCACCGTAAAGGATCAGCCGCGCCCCGGCTCAGCCGGGCAGGAGGGAGTGGGATACTGGTTTCCATGCCTGGCTGTGTCACTGAGTCATTGCGGGAGTACGAGCCTCATCTTCCCTCGCTTGTAAATTCAGGACAACCATCACCTATATCAATGGGGCATCAGCAGCAGAGTTCCTTGGACAAAAGTGCTTAGCGAAGGGCAAAATATTACAGCCACTAGCACGCTCAGGCCTTGGAGAGAAGGACGGGGGTTTAAGCTCCCCACCAGGTGCTGGGCTCACAGGCACTGCTGAGCAGTGCTGAAAGGGACGAGGAAACACTGCACCGAGAGGCGTGATTGGAGCTCAAATCCCAGCTTGGTGAAGGACGCTTGGGCAAGTAACTTCACCACTGTGCCTTGGGCTCTCTACCTGTGGAACAGACCAACACGACCCTCATTCAAAGGGGCAAGGATGCAATGAAGCTCTGAACTGCTATGGTGAACTGCTAAAGAGGATGGATCTAGACTGTTCTCAGTGGTAGCAGATGACCGAACAAGGAGTAATGGTCTCAAGTTGCAGTTGGGAAGGTTTAGGTTGGATATTAGGAAACACTATTTCCCCAGGAGGGTGGTGAAGCACTGGAATGGGTTCCCTAGGGAAGTGGTAGAACCTTCCTTAGAGGTTTTTAAGGTCAGGCTTGATAAAGCCCTGGCTGGGATGATTTAGTTGGGGATTGGTCCTGCTTTGAGCAGGGGGTTGGACTAGATACCTCCAGAGGTCCCTTCCAACCCTGATATTCTATGATTCTAATGAGGCCTAGCTGCCACAGATGATAAAATGAGGATCTCGCTAGTTTCACAGGCAATTTAAAGATCCCCATGGCAATTTACACAGAGCAGTAGGGGATTCAGTCCAATGTTTAGCCAAGATTCAGACTAGTGACACATGCCCCCAGCCCACTCCCCTTCCGATATCCAGGCCTATTGCTCTGTCTGGCGCCACATCCATGCAGCGAGAAGCACAAGCATTCTTGGAGATGGTTCTCTATAGGACCAAACCACAACCCTCTGCAGATAGGTCATGTACCTTATTTAACACCAGGGCCCATTCTCGACAGGTGTAAGCAGACCGAGCTCCACCTGAGTCAATGGGACCTGAGTCAACTGCTTTCACCAGCTCCGGATAGAGCCAGTGACTCCAGGTAGAGCCAGCAGCGTAGAGCGCTGGGCCCTGTATTACAGGAGGGAGAACGCAGTCTGGCTGCAGTTGGAGAATGCATGGAGTGCTGGGAATTATCTGGCTGAGGAGAGGCGGGACGGCGGCAGAAAGAACAGAACAGAAGAGCGGCAGTACAGGCACAGGGCGACAACGGGCCCTCCCCCAGGAAAAGCAGTGAGTGTTGAAACCAAGCATGGGCTTTCCTTGCTGCATCGGCACCGCCCGACTTTCGGCCTGAAGCTCTAAAAAGACTAGCTGGATTTCCCCAGTAGTGATCAGGCTGGGAAGGAGTTTGCTGGTTAATTAAGATCTAGGACAACTAGTAAACGGAGGTGGCTGTGTTGGTGGGCATGACGAGCAGCTTATCCAGGACAAAATGAGATCAATATGGCTGGCAAATGACTCATGTCTGTTTCTTTCAGAGGCCAGGATAAGCCAGACAAGTTGTTTTAAAGCTTAACGTGAGTTTTACAAAGCTCACTACATCTCCCTTCTGTACGCCGATCAGTGTCATACGTGACACCAAGAATCCACATGCTCCTTCTGGGAGAAGGTCCCCATTTACACACAGGAAGGGCATTGGGAAAAGACTGGCACAGGAATATTGGAGTCCCCTTTGGGAACACACCCCTGGCCCCTCAAATCTAGGATGCTCCTTCAGGCTGGCTGTGGTCGCAAGCAGCTAATATGCAGAAGTATGGACCTAAACTTGTGAGTGCGCACACCCAATGGGAGACATCTTAAGGAGCCTGCTTTTCTAAGGTGGTCCCTTTAAGCTGTCTCAAGGCCAACACCCAAAACCAGAGATAACCCAGATCACTAGTCACTTTTGACAACGTAGCCCACAAACCTCTGTTATTTTCATAGGAACAGATAAAAATGTCATTGGTTGAGTATTTCCCAGGCCCTCTGGGAAGCCAGCTGCAGCATCTGATGGCTTCCTGCAGCAGCAAGTTCCACAGGATGAGACAAAAGCAGCATTTCCTTTGGCTTGTTCTGCCGCTCATTTCACTGGTTGAATCTTTTGTCCTTGTATTATGGGACGATGCAACCGCAGAGTGAGGAAGAAACACAAACACTCCCAAGGAGAAAGCTACAATGGGGTTGACGTCTAGGGTCTGTTGGCGATTCCATGAGCTGCCACTTTAAAGAAAAACCCTTGTTCCCTTAGATGGTCATCCCCAGTCAGTAAACCAGGCCATAACACTGATAAAGACCAGCTGAGGACACTGCGGACTTCCCCTAACCCGACTACTTAGAGAACTGGTGAAAATGACTCCAGTTAGCTCTAATTTTATAGTGGTTGGAGTTTTTGTAGAGGTGGACAGGAAAATTATGTAAAAATCAGCTTCAAGAGCCACTCACCTCAGTAATCTGCCTGAGCCAGCCAGAGATATAAAAATATCCAGAACAAGACTGGAAACAGCCTAGCAACCAACATGGGACTACTGAAAAGTAATAATACTCAGCCCTTAGTGTCTAATCCTGCTCCCACTGGCTCCAAAAGGGAGGAGGATCAGGCCATAAGGAAGTCCCCTTCATTGGCGGATCGCAAACATTTTAATGGAATGTTCCGATTTCATTTCCTTTTGGTGACATTTACTTTTTTAACTCAATAGCTTAGCTAGTGAAACAAGCATGATCAATTCCACTTTTTGTATCAAGGCGGTTTCACTTCCTTGGTCTCTGCTCCACAAAGAGGTGCAGTGAATAGGGCACGGGGTCAGGAGACTTATGCTTTGTTCCCATCTCTGCCACCACCCAAGGTCACAAAGCAGCTCAGGTCACTTCATCTCTCTGTGCCCCTCTTCCCCCACCCACGTTCGGCTATTTAAGTTGGAAGTTACTTGGGGCAGGGTCTCTCTCACCTCATGTACAGTGCCTAGCACAATGGCGACCTGACCTCAGCAGGGTCTACTGTCCATAAATAGAAAATAAGGCTGCCTGGATTGCCAATACCACAGCAGAAAGTAAAAACCAAGAAGTCTGTCCGTGACACTCAAAATATTTAATCTTTTAATTCTCATTAGGTTTTGCAACGTTCCATTATTCAACCCCTAAACACGGGGGCCCAAACTTCCCAGGGCCCTAGATAACCTCTCTCTGTACACCTGAACCCCAAGCCTTGTGCAGGAGAAAAGGTGAAACTGACCACTCTCGTTTCACTGAACAAAATCCAAGAAATCCACCAGGTTCGTTATTCCCATGGTAATCATTTATGGTTATTAGCAAGGGGGAAAAAAAGAATTTCTTCTTCTTAGAATCTGATTTTTAGTTATCTTGACAGCTGTGACCTTTTAATATCGATGTGCCGTTGAAGCAGCCTGTCTAATCCGGAAGTCTGTGCGGCTCGGTAGACTCAATCTGGGATGTTGCCAGCTGGGTGATGAAGGGCAAGTCACTTCACCTTTCTTATGCCTCAATATCCCCCGTTTCTAAAATGGGAATGATGCCACCCACAAAGCACTTTAAGATCTACAGATGAAAAGCTTGAGGGACTTGTTTGGATAGTAACTTCACCCTCCACCTCCAGTCCCTTCTAGGGTGATCAGCATCGAGGAAAGGAGCCAGCAAAGACCCCCAGAAGGTTTACTTAAGTAACTCTTAAATGACCTTAACCTCCTAAGGTCATAAGCCTAGCATGTCCTGCTTCCCTCCTCTCCTCTCCACTGGCCTGCCAAGAGGGACAGCATTAAAATGGGGGGATTCAGAGCAAAGATTTAAGAACAGAGACATTCCCACTTTACACTGCTGGCTCTGACAGAATATTAGCACGCTGGCTTGTCGGGAGAGAGAAACAGTTTATCCAATGTCCCATGAAGTTTGAGTTCCTTGTCTGGACAGGCTGGCTCTTCTTTCTTTCCCCAAACTAGTTTGCCTGGTTAAGCTCTCAAAGGTTACGCTCAAAGCGGTTAGAGATGGAAGAGACTATTTATCTTAGAAACCACCCTTCTACACAGCAGGATGTGGACTCCTGATAAAGAACGTACAAGATAGTAAGATTACACTTATACAGCATGGAATTCCTTTTCCAGAAGAAAAGGAGGCATCGGGGGTTATGTCTGCAGCATCCCATACCCTCTCCCTGATCTGGATTGTCCCAACACCCCGACTCTGAGCAGGGACAGCGAGTGAAAGTGAGAGTGCATTAGAAAGAAAGAGAATTAACTGGCCAAACAGGATTTAAAGCCAGCTAAGCATTTCAAAGGCTGCGCATTTGCACACCAGGAGGGGATTGCAGGGTCAAGATCACATTAACGGGGGAGTGGAAACCGTGAAGCCCATATGAATGGCTCAGACTTTAACCTAACCTTGTTATACTCCTCTCAGGGAGGTGGGTGAAACTCCCCGGATTTGCTTTGTGTTTTTCTATGAGAACCTTCCTCTCAAAACCACATGGGAGGAGCCTCTCTCCGGGGCAGGTTTCTGGCCCCCAGCTCTCATCAATCTATTTGAATGTAGTGGTTCATGCATTTCTCCCTCCCTTGCTCTAAAGGAAGCAGCATCTTGTTGCTCCCCAGCCAGAATAAGTGAGGTGGGGAAGGTGCCCCGGCAAGCTGTCAATGACACTTCCTGAAGATGAACGCTTACCGGAAGCAGAGATTAAGGGGAGTGCAATGAATTACAGTCTCAGGGGGTATCCAAGGACACCCATTTTGCTGGATGCTTGGGAGTGAGGGGAGATTTTACTGTTCAAGGAGAAGCTTCCAGGGCACTGTATGACCTTGGCGGGTGAAGGAGGTCTGTTTCAACATTTGGGGGGAGGCACGCACCATATCCCCCCCCCCCCCCCCACTCTGAAGCGGTCATTTGGCTGTCCAGCAAGCCCCTCTTCATGTTGCCTCCTACCTGTCCCACTCCCGGATGCGGCATGAAGGAGAAAGGACTTGCTGATTCCTCACCCCACAATATCCAGCCCAAATTGTTCCTCCTCATGCTTGGCTTCCCCCACTGAATGGAGACTTGGTGGGGCGGAAGCAGGTGGACAGGAGTTTAGTCAACAGGCTCCTACACTCCCCTTTTTGTCATTGACTCCATTCCCTGACCTGGGGGCAGGGATACAGATCACAGGTGCCCACAAATTGATGTGGGAAGTGAATCTCCTTACCGGGTAGGTCTCCTCCTCTTAAGCCCAGGCTGGAGATGAACACCACTTAATCGATTAGTCGATGAGCCAGGAGGACTAGAAGAGGGGTCCGTCCTTCCCTCTCCCTCCCTGGACAAGTTGCCCAACTCCGCACATGTATGAGCGGGGAGAGGGAGGGGACGACACCCAGAAAGCACGAATAACCGGCCTCCCCCGCTCCCAAGGAATGGATGGAAAAGGGGGGCGCCCCCTGCTCGGTCACCGCTTAGGAGGGGGGCAGGAGTGTGTGGAGCCCACTCCTCCGCGGTCCCCGCGCTGGGCGGAGGGGATCACCGATTAGCCGAGACCCCCCCCCCGGGGAGGGGTCACCGGGACCGAGCCCCCCCCCGGGGGGGGGTCACCGATTAGCCGGGACCGAGCCCGGGGTCCGGGTGCCCCCAGCCGCACTCACCTCCCCGGCAGCTTAGCGCTCCGCTTCCAGAACTGCCTGCTGCTGTCAGCGGCCATGGCTGGGGCCGGGCCCCGGCCGGCTCCGGGGGGGGGGGGGGGGACGAGCAGGGGCGGCAGGTCCCGGAGCCGCGGGCCGAAGCCGCTTCACCTCCTCCCTCCGGAGGCCCCGCTGCCAGGCTCCGGCGCCGCCATTTTGGATCCGGGAGGGCAAACCTCGGCCATTGGCTTCCTCGCTCCACGGCCTCCGGCTCGGCCAATCCTGAGCCGGGATCCTACCAGGTCGGGAAGTGAGGGAGTGCGGGGCCGGGCAGAGGGGCGGGGCCGCGAGAGACCATCTGCGTGCCGGGAGGAATAAACCATCTCCATTGGATTGGAGGGGTGGAGTGGAGTGAACCATCTCCCCTGAAGAGGGGGGAAGGTTAGGCTAAATCATCTCCTGATTGGGAAGGGGAGAAACCACCCTGCTTAGGAGAGGAGTGGGAGAATAGGGTAAATCTTCTGCCTTGGGCAGGAGGGGTAGAGTGAGTTAAACTATTTGCGCTTGGAGGATGCTACATCATATGCAGTGGGAGGAGAGGGTTAAACCACGTGCCCCGGGGAGTGGATTAAACTAAGGAGTGGGTTAAACCATCTTCACTGAGGGAGGACAGTTGGAGAGGGTTAAGCCATCTGCGGGGGGGGGGGGGGGGGAAGGAGGGGATGATGTAGAATTAAACTGTTTGCACTGGGAGACAGTGGGTGACAAAGGTGGGCCCCCTATAATTCAAGTCCAGTGTTCCCCTGTCATCCCCCTTTTCAGTTGCTTGCAACTTTGCATTGGGGAGCCCTGGAACTTCCCCCTTCTGCCCAGTGAGGGAGTTTGTTTACATTTATTTTAAGTGAAATTGGACAGGAAACATTTCTGTTCACATAAAAAAGCCTTAGACCTTTCAAACAGTTCTAGGACCTAAGTGATTTGGGGCCGAATCCTAGACTGCATCAAAAAAAAAAAAAAAACACAACTCTCACATTGAACATGTGCCTCGTGGAATCATGGTGGAAATCCACCTTGATTGGCCAAACCTTAAAAAAAATTATTATATCTATATCTATCTTATTTTGCTCATGCAAGTGGGATTACACAAGGAAACAGGTAATACAAATGTTAAAACTTATAAGGCACTCAGTTATCCCGGTGATGAGCACAGTACATATAGACAGACAAATAAAAAAATAGGTCCAATAGATGGGTATATGCGTGGCAATTAGATAAACAGACTTTTTTTCTCCTTGTGACAATGTCCTAGAATTTAATAGAAACTGGTAGCTTTTCCATCCTGTTTTTGAACCATCCTAGCAAATACAATAAATTATAACCCGGCTATAGGATGGTTCAAAAGGAACTCACAGAAAGCAGAGAGGTCTTCCACTGCTTGCATCCAACGAAGTGGGTATTAGCCCACGAAAGCTTACGCTTCAATACTTTAGTCAGTCTTTAAGGTGCCACAGGACTCTCTGTGACAGAAAGCAGCAATGCCCTTTCAGATTTCAGTGGGAGAGGGGCAACTTTCAGCAGGAATCTAGAGGCTGTTTAGGTACCTGGAAGCTCTTGGATTATCTGAAGAATAAAAATGTAAAAAATGAGTATTTCAGGATCATCTGTTGTGATTATTTCCTATGTTTAATAACAATTCATGAAGGTTTACAGCAACACAATAACCGACACAGGACAAACCGGAAACTAAGCAATCTGCACCTGTGGCACAGACCCCAGTACCAAATACTGTAAAACCTAGTTTAAATCTTAGAAAACAACCAGGGTCCGAGCATACAGAATTTCTTCCATAGGAATGAGGACTACTTGTGGCATCTTAGAGACTAACCAATTTATTTGGGCATAAATTTTCATGGACTAGAACCCACTTCAGATGCAGAGTGGAACATACAGTAGGAAGAAATAAATATGTCCATTTCTAAGGTGCTACAAGTATTCCTTGTTCTTTCTGTGGATATAGATTAACACAGCTGCCACACTGAAACATGTTTCCATAGGAATGACACTCAAAGCAGACATCCCAAACCAGTAACTGAGAAAACAACCAACCCTCCAAACACAACCACTATCTCCGAAGCAGAGAGTTTTGACACTGAACAGGGTGAAGTGCCAGATTGTCTGTGTAATTCACTAGAGACTTTGCTAATGCTCTTGATTTTATGTGGGAGGGACTCAGATGTTACGGTGAAGGGTGGCAGTATAAAACCCCTATGTAGGGACACAGACAGGTGTTACCAGTTGTCATACTGAACAGAAAACTGTGTTTAGTCCAAAATGCTTTTGTGCATAATGAACAGAGCGTTCTGAATCATTGCTCTGTTTGGGAAGTCCCTAACATCCATCTGTGGGCTGGCCCTGGTCAGACATTCATCTTTCACCCCATCTTTTTCTCTTGTAGTACAACAATTGCTCACCATGACACCACTTTGGGAATCCCCCCAGTTTACCCAAGGCAACCCATTGTCACTTGTGCTATTTTAGTGGCGGGAAGTTCCACAGAATCTCTTTAAATAGAAACCTGCTCCAGGCAGCATGTTTATTCCCAACTTGGCTGCACGTTCCTTCGCTTATACTGGTCTCACATCAGTGCAATTGCTTTGCCATCCGTAGAATTGCATCCTCATTTCCACAGGAGCACGTGAGAGGAGAACCGGTGCAAAGAAGCCCCTTTTCCTTCAGGCTGGTGTTCACTAGAAAAGAAGAATGGGCTGGAAACATCTTAACTTAAATTCTCCTAAATGCAACTTTGCAGGCAATCAGATGGGCCTGATCTTAAACCCCAAATCTGAAGACACCCTCCATACACCTGACCATGGGCATGTCTACATTTCAGTGTCAATAGAGGTTCTGAACTCAGGCTCAAGCCTAACTCCCCTCTCATAAATACACAAATCGTGCTGACCCAGGGTCCCAGGTGTGCTTACACCAGGGCTAAGTGAGCAGAAAGTCAGTATAAACTGCTGCCAGGCTGGTTTGCTCAGATGTTCACACTGTGCGTGGGTGTGAATGATTTACACAAGATATAACGTGAAGGAGAATGGCCCCAGTGTTTCTCTTCAAGTGAGGTGAGGAGGTGGCTTTTCTAGAGTTAGACGCGGAGACCTAGGACCAGATTTTCAGAGCTCAGCAGACACCACTGGGGTCAGATTTTCAGAAGAGCCAAGCGCCGAGCACATGAAAGTCTGGTTTTTGTTTCGGTCCCTAAATGGGACATGCTAACACCAGAGGGCAGTACAATTCTACAGCTGATAAGAAGCCAAGCCAGTTACACCAACCTGCGTTAGGCACCTTGGAGAACTTCTCTTTCCTTCACACCCAGCCACCCACTAGGTGCCAGTAGGAGCCTCCCAGCTGGAAGTGGGCCAAAGGCAAAGGCCAACTTTCGATTCTGAACAAGACTGAAAGCGAAGGGACGAGAATCAGTTCTCACTCCTGTGCCCAACCGCGCAGGGGAAGGAACTTAAAGCCAAGCAAAAACCGAAAGTTCATTTTGTGGTTCCAGCTGCAGCAAGATCAGCCCCTCCAAGGCAGGGGCAAAGTGGGGGGCACACATGCTGTCTCGAGTCCTATTAGAACAGAATAGTTCAGAGTTTCATACTTCCATAGACTTTAACCATTAGACTGACAGAGTATCAGGGTTGGAAGGGACCTCAGGAGGTATCTAGTCCAACCCCCTGCTCAAAGCAGGACCAACCCCAACTAAATCATCCCAGCCAGGGCTTTGTCAAGCCTGACCTTAAAAACCTCAAAGGAAGGAAATCCCACCATCTCTCTAGGGAACCCATTCTTCACCCCCTCCTCCTGAAAAAGTTTTTCTTCATATTCAACCTAAACCTCCATGTGAGGGTTTACACACCTGGGGCCAGGGCAGTACAGCCTAATGGCCAGAGTCCATGATGCAGCCCTTAAGTGCAGGGCAGCGCAGCCTTATGGTCAGAGTCTATGAAGCAGGGTCACCCTCAAAGAGGTGGGGCAACCCCAGTAGGGAAGCCCAGGCCCACCCAACTCCACCAGACCCCAACCCAGGGCCCTCACAGTGGGATAGTGCCTTGCCACGGACTCAGCCGGGGGTTCCTATCGAAACACACTGAGCCTTCCCAGGGGGGAGGTACCACCCCATCACCCTCCCTGGGTCACTGCCTACCGGTATGTGAGTTGGGGTCTCCCATGAGTCTTCAGGATCTCCGTGAACAGTCGGGCTGGTCACCTCCTCTGGCTCCTCCAGTTGCTGGGCTTCAAGCGGGCCCGGGGGGGCCTCCAGTTCCCAGCTCTGTCAGGGGCTGTGGCCAATCCTCCGCGGGAGCTTCCCAGGCAGGTCCTTCCCTCACAGCTACCCACCCAGAATGAGCTGTGCTCCCTCTCTTTATACTACTAGAGCATTTGGAGCATGCCCAGTCCTGCAGGGGGGCGGGACTTCCGCTGCGGGCCAGACACTGCCTGGGCTAGTGTGGGGTAGCAAGCCCCGTCACACTCCCGCACAGCAATGTGAGACCATTACCCTCGTTGCTGGTGCTGACCCACAGGCTGGGTGGCCCACTGAGGTGAGACAGGGGGCAGAGGTAGAGCTCCCTCCCTTAGTCCCGCTGCCTGGGCCTGCAGCCGGGTTTATTTTGTCAGCTCCCCTGAAACCCACTCACGGCTATCCGGGGGGCTGTAGATCCCTAGTTGAATTGCAGTGGCTCCTGTACTGAGCCCAGTAAGTTGTGTTTGGCTAGAGCATATCTCCCAGGAAGGCACCCAGGCCTGATTGGACACCATCAAGAGATGGAAAATCCACCCAACCCCTTGGCCATTTGTGCCGATGGTTAATCACCCGCATTGTAACGAGTGGGTGTCTTATTTCTACGGTACCTCGTTTCTAATGGGACAGGTCCTGAACTGGGACAGGGATCACAGGCACTAGCAGCAATCATCCTCCGGATGTCTTACCTAGAGGTCTGCCTAGGTCACCGCCCCCCCACATCCAGATCCCCAGCCGCTTGCAGCTGGCAGCTCACATTCAGAAATGGCCCCTGATAATGGGCTGAAAAAGACGTACGATCAAAACACATTCCCTCCCCCGCCCCGCCAAGATTAGGCTGATCAAAATCTGCAACCAGCCTTTGCAGGTGGCGCTCAGTCTTCTCGTCCATCGGGTCAGCAAACTCACCCTGCGCCGCGAACGATGTCAACACAAATCACGTCGCCGCGGGACAACACAGCTTCGCAAACCATGAACGCACTAAATCGCACAACTTCACACTGAGTGGGAGGCCAGATCGGGATTACTAGGCCCGGTTTGCAGAGGGGGAAACACTGGCCCAGAAAATCCAAAGGTCAGTGATTTATAAAGCGGCCACCGACTTGGGGCGCCTCCCGTTTTGGGGTACCTTGGTGCCTGATTTTCAGACGCATACGGCGCCTGTAAGTGCAGCGGAAGCCAATGGGGGCCGTGACTGCTCAGTGTCGCTGCAAATCAGCCCAGCTTACTGTGGCCCGGGGAGACGAGCACCTTGAAAAATCCGGTCCGAGTGCTCAAGGTCGGCCCCCAACTCCCACTGAAGTCTGTGGAAAGATTCCTTTTCCTATCAGTGGTCAGTGGATTGGGTCCTTCGTAATCCATCTGTTCCAGCCAGGCTGGATAGGGAGGCTAGAGAGGTGGGGAGGATAGGCCAGGATAGGCAGATAGAGAAAATTCCCTCTCACTGGTTTCTCCACAGATTGGCCCCGTTCCTTGGGGAAATTGTTTGGGAAGGACTCAGATGAAATCAGCCCTAGTTACAAGACATTCCCCTTCTCCCTGATGACCTAAGCCAGCTTGCCAATTACTGCCCCCCAAAGGAAGACGAGGCTCACGTTTTAATCCCTTACTTGCCATCGCCTGGTTTTCCCAGGAAAGGTGAAATGCACCCCAGTGCAGAGGACACGTGGGGCTAGACGACGGGCAAATGAACTCAGGGGCAGGTAGGCAAGGGTTTAGAGCCCACAACTGGGACATGGTTTTCCAATGAGCTCATTCAGGCTCCAAAATAAGGGTCAGATTTCAGCAGTGCCCAGTCCCCAGTGTGCAAACGTGTCGGAAAGTCCTGCCCTTAAGGCCTATTTTGAGGCCTCAGGCGAATGTCACTCGAAAATGATAGCTATGGAGTCCCGCTAGCATGTGCCAATGACGCACATAGAGGCAGGCATGAGCCAAGCAAGACAAATAGAGGGCACTACCCAGCCTGAGGAAGGGGATGAAATGCCACCTGCCGCCTGAGGGGGCTGGGTCTTCACTCAGTACATAGTCAGCAAGCTGAGGAAAGGCACCAATCAGCAAAGTGAGCCAGGATCCAGCTGCCTGAGGCCCGCTCCCCATTCCCGTGTGACTTGAGTTTGGTGGGACTCAGCCCAATTCCCAGCCACCAGGCCTTCACCTCACACAAACACCACAACTGGCAGGGACTCAGGCCATCTGGTCAGCACCCTCAGCGGAGAAGGCAGGGCCCTATTGAGACTGAATTCCCCCATCAGGCCCTCCACAGCTGGGTCTCATTGACAGAGTAGGACGGGGGAAGCCGGCCACAGGCCGAAGCGGAGCAAGAGAGAAGGGAGGAAGCCCCCATTAAAAGAACCAGCCGTCCTAGCGATGGCTCCAGCCCTCAGCTCGAAAGCCTAGCAGAACCACGAGGGCGTTCGTCTCCAGCCCAGGTCCTTCACGGGTAAGCACAGAGCAGGGAGGGAATACTACAAAGTTTATGGTAAACGCTGGTTCTGGGGGTAACCATGGGACGGAATAAAAAGCGTGCGAGCGGTTAGGGAGCTGCCACTGGGGTCAGGTATTTACAGCTGCGTGTGGGGTTTGTAAGGGCCAGCGGAGGGAGGATTTAGGAGAGCTGGTGCCGTTCGCACTGCGTGGCCCGGACGGGTACGCTAGGCCCGATTGTGCTTTCAGTGACCCGGCCTAAACCTCCAAGCGAAAAGGGGCTCCGGCCTGCAGGCGGTTTACGGCGAGCCGGCTCCGGCCCGGCGGGACGCCAGCAGAGTCAAGCGTCACTCCAGGCTCACGCCGGCCCAGGGTTTGCATTGAGAAGGATTCTGATACGAAGCTGGCAAAACACGGTCCGGGAGCGCGGGTGCGAGCGAGCGCACATTGGCTCACGCTTATTAGTTAGTATTGGTCCGGTGGGCGGGGGCGCGCCCGGGGATCATGGCCTCGCTGTGCTAGGCACTGTACAAACACAGTTCCAAAGGATGTTGACTGCTGAGGGCCCCAGAGAGAGAGAGAGAGAGAGGCAAGCTAGTGTACCACTGAGGTGATGTTCATTTCTGCCACCTGTGCTGGCCTCTCCCATCACTTCCTGCCAGTCAAGTTCCCAGATATTAACCTCTCCACACTGTCACCCTCTAACACCCCCCTCCTGGGAAGCCGTCTAGCGCCACACTCTCAGATGCACGGCTACTTCGGTTTTCCATGAATGCCTCAGGAAGCCGTTGACTAGGCTGGAATAAAACATTATCAGGCCGTCTTACAGTCAATCAGTGCCTGAGTGGTGTCAGTGCCGCAAGGAGCTCATCTGTCCTGGGATAGCAGCCCCTTAAAAGCCCCCCTGCAGTGAATAACATCCCTCGTCAAACAGCGACTTTGGGCAAGTTGCTCAGTCGGTCTAGGCCTCAGTTCCTCACGGGTGACCTGGGGCTAATTGTACTTTTCCTCTCGCCCATTCTTGGCGGCCCCATCTAGTGAGATTGTCAGCACTCTGGGGGAGGGATTGTCTATTGTGCATATATATATGTACAGCACCTAGCACAATGGGGCTCCGAGCCCCACATACACAACACAGATAATAACAGAGTCCACACAAACAGACTCACACAGCCCTGATCTTGGTTGGGGCCTGCAGGCGCTCTCATAACGTACCCCGTGGTCTGGAGATCACAGGGGCCGGTGCTCTTTGGCAGAAGGGTTGCAATAACACAAATTAATTAATTAATATATTTCCATTACCTGGGTGTCTTTGGAATCCACATACACGAATCTGAGATGGGCCCCACATTTATTTAAAGTGTGGAGAGGGGGAATGGGAATTGATCAAACCTAACTTCGATAGGGATATTTTTTTTAAGTTGCAATGAAAGCCACTTAGATGTGGTTGTTTACAATTTCTCTGCAGGGTTTGCCACCCAAACCTTGCAGCTTTGGGCTAAGATACAGAGGCAGAAAGAGAAACTGTCTTCTAGGCTACTTCCACTCTCCCAGCTGGAAACATAGGCAGTAGTACAGAGGGATTTGCTTTCAGGTTCTTGTAAATCTGGATTGTTTGTTTCGGTATGATGTGCTGCATGAACACAAAGAAAGTTCTAGCATGCCCAGCCCCAAGTGTTCAAAAATCAGGAGTCAAACCCTAACAATTATGAGATTGGCTTAAAAAATCATGGTTTTTTAAAACAAATTAATAAACATGGGTTCTTTGTCTTGCCTTTAGGGGGCATTTGGGTAATGTTGTCTGGATTTTCTCCGCAACTATGAGGGCTAGACATTATTTGTTTAAACAGAAGTTGACCAAATCACTTGCCTCCAGGAGCTGGGGCTTTAAGAAAAACACCAAATATCACAAGTCTCACGATAAAATGACGGGAGTTGACAATATGCCATTCTTGCCCTAGTAAACCTACAATCTAAGACCTTGACCCTGAAAACACTTGCGCAGGTGCATAACTTTGCATCTGTTTAAGAGTTTGCATGATGGGGGGGGTTTAATTCTTTAAAGAGTCTTTTAGGGGAGGAAGCCAAACAGAGTCACACCCCATCCTAAAGTGTAGGATCTAGGGCTGGCAGTAATGCATCCTTGCCCCATGTGAGGTCAGAAATCTCTTCCTTGCCCCAACAGGCCAAGTAATCACTACTGATTTCTTGACCATGGAGACAAGTCCTCTCCCAGGCCCTTGTCCTAGGTGCTGGTCTCCAGCAGGGGGAAGCAGCCACCTTTTGCTGGCTCTAGGCAGGTGGATAGTTTGGTTTCTGCCAGTATATGGGGCCAGGTGCTTTCTGTTTGGCCATAGTTAGTTTTTAACTGTTAGGTTAGCCCACTGCTACCTTCTGGTTTTTGTTTGTTCGTCTACATCTTCTTCTGAGGCATCTGGCACTGGCCACTGTTGGAGAAAAGCTCCTGGACTGGATGGACCTTGGTTTTGATCCCCTCTGGCAATTCCTATGTTCCCTTTGCTTTGTAGGTTTCTGGTGAGCTGAGTACAGTAAAACCTCGATTTAACGGACTAATTCGGGCAAGGGGGTGTCCGTTAAATCAGAAAGTCCGTTATTTAATAATAAAAAAAAAAACGAGCTGTCGGAGCAGCAGCCCGCCCGCCATAGGGCCGGGGCGGCAGCTCCGCAGTCTGCCCACTGCCAGGACCCGGGCGGCAGCCGGGAACCGTCAGCCAGCCCGCCCGCTGGTGGGCCCCGGGCGGGAGCCGGCAGCCAGCCCACCCGCTGCCTGGACCCGGGCGGCAGCCGGGAGCCAGCCCGCCCGCTGTCTGGACCCGGGTGGCAGCCGGGAGCCAGCCCGCCCGCTGCCTGGACCCGGGTGGCAGCCGGGAGCCGGCAGCCAGCCCTCGACAAATGGATATCGGATGCATCAGACTTGCTTAGAAATTTTGTCCGTTGCATCCGAAGTCCGTTAAATCGAGGTCCATTAAATCAAGGGTTTACTGTAGTTGGAGGAATTATTCCTTTCACAAAGTGGGGTCCCAATGGGAGGGGCACATGGTGTCTTTGCCATTAGCGGTGAAGGTCAGTGGCTTTGAAAGAGAGAGGGAGATGGTGTTACAGTGTGTGTGTGTGTGTAAAATGGGGTGTGTGTGTGTGTCTGAGAGAGAGAGAGAGAGAGAGATGGGGTTAGTGTGTGTGTGTGTGTGTGTGTGTGTGTGTGTGTGTGTGTGTGTGAGAGAGAGAGAGAGAGAGAATGAGAGAGATGGGGTTACAGAGTGTGTGTGTATGTGTGTGTGTCTGTGTCAGAGAGAGAGAGATGGTGTGTGTGTGTGTGTGTGTGTGTGTGTGTGTGAGAGAGAGAGAGAGATGGGGTTAGTGTGTGTGTGAGATGGGGTTTGTGTGTGTGTGTGTGTGTGTGAGAGAGAGAGCAAGAGAATGAGAGAGATGGGGTTACAGAGTGTGTGTATGTCTGTCTGTCAGAGAGAGAGATGGGGTTAGTGTGTGTGTGAGATGGTGTGTGTGTGTGAGAGAGAGAGAGAGAATGAGAGAGATGGGGTTACAGAGTGTGTGTATGTCTGTCTGTCAGAGAGAGATGGGGTTAGTGTGTGTGTGAGATGGGGTGTGTGTGTGTGTGTGTGTGTGTGAGAGAGAGAGCGAGAGAATGAGAGAGATGGGGTTAGTGTGTGTGTGAGATGGGGTGTGTGTGTGTGTGTGTGTGTGTGTGTGTGTGTGTGAGAGAGAGAGCGAGAGAATGAGAGAGATGGGGTTAGTGTGTGTGTGAGATGGGGTGTGTGTGTGTGTGTGTGTGTGTGTGTGAGTGAGAGAGAGAGAGAGAGAATGAGAGAGATGGGGTTACAGAGTGTGTGTATGTCTGTCTGTCTGAGAGAGAGAGAGATGGGGTTACAGTGTGTGTGTGTGTTTATATATGTGAGTGAGGTGTGTGTGTGCGCGTGTGTACACATACTGACCAACTCACCTCCTTAGGAGTTCCAAATGACGACCTCCACACCCGCTCTTTTAGCCTGATCCTTTTCTTTTCCCCCACAGGCTTGAATTCCCCGGAATTCATCCCTAACGCAAGCCCCGCCGCCGTCTTTCCTCGCCTGCCTTTCTCCTCTGCGACGCTCCTTCAGGTTCCTGGCCCAGCCACGTTGCCTGTGGAGAAAACATGATGATCATCTTGTGCCCGGGGGGGTTCTGTGGCATGACCCCCAAGGCCGGGGCCACTGTCGCTGCCGTCTACATGATCCTAGTGACCAACATGTACCTGATCTTTGAGGTTGGCCACTTGGAGCGAGCCATGACTAACATGGCCCAAATCAAGCCCTTTAACGTGACCAAAGTGGGGAAGATGCTGCCATATTGCTACTACACAGCCATCACGCTGGCCATCATGACCTACCCGGCCTGCGTCTTCCTCATCTACTCAGTCCACAAGCGGCACTACTGGGGGATGTTCGCCTATGTCGCATGGGTCACCTTCTACGACCTCACTAACTGCGTGGTCGTGTGCCTGGCTTATCGGGTCTCCCAAGAAGCCTGGTTTTCCCTCAGCCCGCTGGAGTGGTTTGGCCTGGTCACCAGGATCCCCATGGATTGCTTCTGGCTCTCCTTCGTCGTCACGTACGCCCTGATGATTATTGAAAGCAAAGGGCGAGGAAGGATGTCGCTCAGGCTGAGGCGGATCTCCAGGAACGTGGCAGAACCGCCTAGGTTTAGGCTGGGCTCCATGGCTAGGAAAGGCATGTGAGGGGCGGGATCGGAGCCCTGCGCCGGGCCCCCTTTTCACGTGTGTTTCCTATGGACGGAGATGAGAGACCATTGCCTGTGTCACCTCCTTCCTCAGTGTGTTGTTTCTCTTGCTGTGGCTGCATTTTCCAGGCTGTGAGTTCAAGTCCTGAATAAACCCCCAAAGCTCATCATTTATATTTGTGTTTTAGGTTTTCTCTTGGATTTTATTTTACCTCAGGGAGCCATGGGAACTGGGAGTCAGTAGAACTGGGTCTATCCACAGCTCTGCTACCGACTCCCCAAATGACCTTGAGCAAGTCATGGCATCCCCCTCTACCTCAGTTTTCTCATCTGTAAAAGGGGGAGAAAGATATTGACGTATAGTATATAGGTAAGGCACTTGAAGCTTGAGGGATGAAAAGCCTGACATAAAGCCAGATTTTGAAAGGTATTTAGGCTTTGGGGAGAGGGGTTCAGCCTTGCAACACTTAACTGATTTAGGAGCCTAGCTCATTTTCAAAAGGGGTTTAGGTGCTTGGGACAGCTGTAAGTTAAGACCAGGGTATCGTAAGAGCCCTGTAGCAGACGCTGCTCAGAAGATGCATTCAAGCAGATCATGCCGCAGTCAGCGCTGCTGACTTTTTGGACTATGCACTCCCCTGGGCTCACTCCCTGGCTGATGGAAGAGGCGGTGGCTGCTATTTCCTGCTACGCCCGCCCCACCGTGGACTTTCTGCCAATGGGGGCCTCCAGCGGGATCGACAGCACAGATCTTTGGCATCCAGCCTAACCAAATCGTTGCATGGTTGCCAGGTAAGAGTAAACAAATACAGCCCCACGCGACTGCCGTAACTAGAGCAGCTTTTCTACATAGGACGCAGGCTGCCACAAAGCTCCGTACGTCACTTCCCAGGAAGCACTGGCTTTTGAGCAGCGCCTCCTGTGGGACAGGGTAGGAACTGGAGCTTACCAGTGCAGTTGCACACTGTGGGCAACAGCCAGGCAGAGTGAGGCTAGTGAGCACAGGTGCAAGCCCCGTTTGCAGGTGCACCTCGCTTTGCCGAATAGCCTCCCTACTAAAGCACAGGAACCTCTGGTCCTGCCTAAGTGGAGAGTCGTGCCAGTAGGTTTTGGTGCATCTTGCCACTGTGTTGGGGACGTCCCGCAACGTAGCTGCCAAGACTTTGGAACGGCGGAAGGAGAGACCAGCTTCCAGACAATTCAGCCCGGTGCATGCTGGGACAAGACTTTGGAAATTTTGCCTGACGCTGGCAGAGGCTCCGGCTAGCCACCTAAGCTCAAGGTCTGAGATCGTGTGGCTAACACTAGCCTCCTCCGGTGCCAAGACATCGACACTGCTATTTTCTAGGGCATTCCCAGCCGCAGAGTAAACGTAGCCAGTTAGGGGCCATTGACTTCCCAGGGCTTCAGCACGTGTTTAAATGTTTTCCTGAACCAGACTCTTAGACAGATTTTGCTCCCAACCTCAGTGAGTTATGCCTACCTGGCAAAGGGCCGGATGAAGTACTCTGTGCCATTTGGATCTCGTGTCTCCCTGACATTACGTCCCTCCTACTGAGCTGGCTGGGCAATCAACATAAGCTGCAGCAGGAAGCACAGTAACGATCATTGCATGGGTCCCTGCGGGGCTTGACACTCTGATCTTACTTGGCCTTTCTGTGGTGAGGTTTCTAAGAAGTGGAGAGGCAGTTGAGCGGTGTTTACGGGAAGGAGGGAGAGCCCACACGCAGAGGGGGAGCCGTTTGGCTGTGATACGGTAACTGCGCCCGGCTAAATTTCACTCGCCGCAAGAGACCCCTCTGCTGCTATAAAGGTGCGAGATGGACTTTCTCAAAATAAGGAGCTGTGAAGTTTGTTTGGGTTTAGCACAAGAGCCTGCGGTTCAATGAAAACCACAGAGCGAAGTAGCCCCCAGCCTCTGAAGACGTGGAGCTGAGCTTTCTCGTTCAGCCCACCTACAATGAAAATGGAGCTGTGTTTGAAAAATTAACTCACTGCTGCCTTTCCTCAAAGGAACCTGCACTGCACAGAGTTTTCTTTGCAGGTGGGGAAACTGAGGCATGGAGCGGAAAATGACTTGGCCCAGGGCACAGAGCAAGTAAGTTGCAGTGCAGGAATAGAACGCCTATATCCTGCTGCTCATGCTAGTCCTCCAACCCCATCCTAGAAGTCTCTAGGCAACTCCAGCGCTCACTTGGTGGCAGGCACCTTGCTGGAGATTAGCAGCAGCAAATGGGTAGTGCACGGACAGGGTCAACTATTTCCCTGGGAGGCTCCAACCAACAGGGTCTTAAAAAGAAATGCCCTGTGCAAACAATGCTGGAAGTCACACGCCGTCTCTGAACGTCAGACAGCCGAACACTTGAACTAACAGCGTAGGTTTTAGACCACGCCATGAGTATTCTAGCCAGGTGCATCGCGCTGTTCCATTCAACCCGCAGGTGGAACAGGTAAAGAATAGATCCTGGCTCCACCAGGGTAAAGCAGAGTTTTAAAGTTCGCCGTTCGAGTCAGCGCTGCCCAAGTCACTGTTCATACCGAGAGACAGTCACCTGCAACATGTGGGTGCTTTAGTCTAACAAGGAGACGCACAGCAGGTTTGTGCTGAAGAGTGTGAAAACGTCCTAACTTGGACTCCGACAGCCCCGGCGGCTCTGGGCCAGTCCCAGCCTGGCCGTAGCTGGTGATGATACTTAGCAAATCAGACATCCGCAATAAGCAACTTTTAACAATCCCTTCACGGATGTGAAGCATTAGTCCCTCCAGGAGCCCCCTCCGCGGGATCCGGGTTACTGAACACTGTGCCCTGACATGGACGATCAGTATCCAATGTGCCAGGTGCATTGGTAACATCCTGCGTCGTCAATATAGCGCTGATGTTTACCGGTTTTATTCACCCGCCACTAGGCATGAATGGAACAGTGTGTAGATACTTTGTGCCTTGGCCACACACCTCTGATCTCACAGTTCAGTGAAGAGGGCTGCCAGAGATAGCCAGAACCAGGACACTTGACAAGGAGTGTGCCCTAATTCAGATCCAATACTAACAGCCTTTAACAGGCTGAACCAAAACGCTGTATCCGAGTGACACAGCTTTGAGGACATGTGAACGCAAGCTTTGTGGTTTGGGCTGCTATCTCGAGCTGTAGCTTACTCATCTCCTGCTCCGAGAGCCACCCGCTTTGGCGGCACTCTTGGTGTTCGGATCACGTTCTGAAGAGGCCCGAGTTTCGACAGCCCTGCTTCTCTGTGCTGTGAAACTGGCAGTTTTACTCCACCCGAAAGAGAAGAGGTCTCAGGTTAAGTCAAGTGATTCATTTTTATTTAAAACCGCATGTATAAAAAAAATAGGATTTCTGAATTCCCCTGTACAATATTAACTATTAACAAACCAGCAGACTACACACTGATTACATATACAGGCTTGACAGTGTTGGAGTCCAGGGTACTTTCCCCGACAGCTCGGCAAAACCAGTGCTATATACACATGCGCACATGACGTCCCCCGCCCCACCCCCCCAGCCCAGACAAATACCCGTGGAAATGCCTTTAAAAACAACTGAACACACGCGTGGAAGAGGAACGTCGGCAGCCGGAACTATTTACAGACGTCTGGGAAGTGGTCGGCCACCCCACACAGTGGTGAGACATTAGCAGAGCATTCTAAGAAGAGAGTGCAGTCGGGGGGGGGACCCCCAACTGGAAACCAGATCAGCAGCTATGGAAGCCAGGCATGGGCTCTGAACCCACATGATTCATAAATAAATAAATAAGTTATCCTACATAGGTTAGGACATTTTCCTTTAAAAAAAACAAACAAACAAACAAAAAAATAACCCAACCCCCTGAAAATAAGTTAAAAACAAAAAAGTAAAAACGTTCCCATTGTAAACTACAATCCTCTGTACACCAGGCTTTGCTCCTGTATCATTCTGTACACATTTACAGTTCTAGTGGGTTGCATTGTTTGTGCATCTGTGAGGACCCCCCGGCTTCTGAGGCTCAGAGCAAAGAGCTGAGGAAGGAAAGTTCCTGCTAGACAGCATCCCTCGGAAACAAATAACCAGGGGGCATTGGTTTCACCCGCGGCTGCTTCTGACCTGTTCCTTAAAAAGGGGAATATAAAATAAACCCAGGTGAATCTTGGAGAAGCAGAGGTGTAGGAAGATTCAAGTATTTCTCCCAGCACAGCCCAGATCGCAACTGAAGGCACTCAGAACCCGGTGACACAATGAATAAGACAGCGATTCAAATCGGTACCTTCCCTCCCCCTCCACAGCCCATCTTCCCAAGCGAAGCTGTCTTGCTAATTCTCTGGTCCTCGCTCATATTCCAGGACTCAGCAGGTCAGGGGCACTCACGGACGTGCCCATACGACATCAAAAAAGGTCTACAGGCAAGACATCAAGTAAGGCAGGACCGAACGTGTTGAAGACCAGTCCACCTGGGATGGATGGTAACCTCCAGCTTCTCAGAAGATTCTCCAGTTAGCTGAGCTCTGGAATGAGATATGAATGTTCCCATAACATTCCCGTAACAGGCAGGCAGTCAGTGGCGAGAGTTTTCTGTTGGGACACCCAACGGAGGAGGGGAGCTGCTATTTGCCAGACTCCTGAATTAGACTGTGCAGGTGGATCTCTGCCGTTTTCTGTGGCAAGAGGACGTCTTGCATCCATGAATGATTTAGGAGGTCTTCAAAGGAGGGTCTGTCGGAGGGCCTCAAGGCCAGACACCATTTAATGAGGTGCTGGCACTCTGGGGAGAGAAAACGAGCCGTCAGTGAGAAAGTGCTGCTGAGTAATGTCTGTGAAGCCTACAAGCCTCCTTCTTTTACCATCTGCAAGTCTGCTTTGGGATCTGCTTTTCTTGCTTCACAGGACAGATTACGGTGGCTGTGGCTAGACCCTGGTCTACAGTAGGGGAGGCAGCAGGGAATCGATCTAGGATGCGCAGCTTCAGCTACAAGACTAGCGTAGCTGAAGTCGATGTACTTGGATCGACTTATCACAGCGGTGAGTCGACTGCTGCTGCCCCCCCCCCCGTCAACTCCGCCTGTGCCTCTCGAGTACAAGAGTCGAGGGGAGAGCGCTCGGGGGGGGGGGGGTCGATTTATTGCTTCTAGGCGATATGTGATAAATCGACCCCTGCTAGATCGATCTCGCAGCCTCAATCTCCGCCAGAGTGCAGACCTGCCCTAGGTGGGGTTTCTGAGTTACTCCCCCTCACCCTAGTACGTGGGTGAACCAGTTCCCATCTTTGGAAGGCAACTCCGAAAATACACAAGGGAGCAAATTTGCAGTGCAATTCCGTGAGGAGGCCATCCTCCCCCGCCATTCATACACAGGCTAATAGCAAAAATCAACTTTCCCTTCCCCAGTGAGATACTCGGTTCAAGATCTTTTGTCATTTGCACTTTCTGTACCACTGCTTCAACAGCCAGCTGCAGTAACCACATTAAAGACCCCAGCAAGTAGCAGGAGAGTCAAGTGCTGAAGTGAACTACAACCGTGAGCTCTGAAGGAGTCGTCTAAGGCAGAGAAGACAGTGGGGTCCCCAGCATTTCCCGGGGATTCAAGAGCATGAAACAACGCATTGAGTTTAAGACAAGATCACAGACTATGCTGTGCACGTCTCATTGGTTGCATGAAGTGAAATTTGAATGAAGTAAATGCACCTCTATGACATCATATCATTGCTCTGTCAGGGCAGCATTCAGGCTGTGCAGTGTTCGCCCAACTCTGACACTACAAAGGAGAGTGCTCACCTGGAGAGACCCTCTGCCGGAAATAGACCTGGCCCTTAATAATCTCCTCGTCATGTTCGAAGGGGATATCCCCGCAGACCATGTCATACAGCAGGACCCCCAGAGACCAGACTGCAGCTGACCTGCCGTGATACCGGTGATAGCGGATCCATTCCGGGGGGCTATAGACTCTGGTTCCTGTAGAGAAGATGAGAGGAGCATGGTTAGCACAAATATTTCATCTTTTACCCTATTTTCAGGTGTTATCAGGGGCACCAAGAGACCAAGTCAGGTACTTCAGCCCCAAATTTAGGTTGCAATATCTTAATATTGCTTAACTATCAGCCCAGTTTGATTGGGATTTAACCCCCTAGCAGTTTTAGCAATTGCAGCTGCACTAGGGCATAGAGTACAAATGAAGCAGAACCAAATGGAGTGCAAACAAACATGTTTTCCAGCTGCAATAAGATCCACAATAATTAACAGGTTTCTTAGGGCCACTGTTCTCCTGACTTTCTCTCTGTCAGTGTAACTATTTCTCATGGGGGTAAAGAGAAAGGCAGCTTGGAGATGCTTCAGTCCATGGTGACCCAGAGGAGACTGAGCACTTAAGGAGGGGCTGCACAACAAAGACCCCAAATAACCTTACAGTCCTTTCTACATAAAAGGGTTTCCTTGCTTAACCCAAAGAAGGGCAGATACCTTGAAGAGTTGATTCCTTTTTTGGCACCGACTCCTGTTGAGTCAGCCAGGTATAAAGCCTGCCTATGCCAAAGCTGTGGACGAAGGTTTGTTGTACAACATCAAGGGCGTGGTTTGGGTTTGTACAATCGTGCATGTGATAATTATCCTTGGGACTCAGATTCCACCCTGCTTTTGGCCTCTGCAGCTGCTTACGGGCTCTGCCTTTGTTGTATTTGATCTCTTCCCTTCTGGCAGGAAGAGGAGACTGAGGTCAGAGCTCCTAGTCTGGTTCCTGGCCACGTGACTGTTGTTTACAAACTTTGGGTTGTAAAAAGACACCGGATGTCCAGCAGGGGGCACCACTAGCTTGGGAAACTGGGCCGAAGAGAGGGGGTGGTTGGGAGGGGCAAACCCATCCCTTGTCATCAACGGTTAAATTGAAAACAAAAAATACAGCAGCCATCCATCCGGCAGGGCAGAAGCAAAACAAACCCTTGACAACAAACAGTGATTATTTTGTTTTGAACCTCAACTGCCCTGAATGTGCCTTCCAAGTGGGCCAGGAAGGATGCCTGCTGCTCTGTTTTTGTCCCCTCCGCAGATCCCTGCACCCCTGCTCCAAGGTCAAACCCTCCTCCCCGGGCCTGGCGCGCCCTCCTCCCCAAAGATGTGACTCAGGTGCCTTTGGGCAGCAGAGGAAAGGGAGCCAGCTGTAAGCAGATCTCCCGCCGATCCAATTTCACAACATCCAGCCCGTGACAAAACACAACTTTCCAATGAAATGAATAATTTAGCGAGATGGCGGAGACAGCGGCTTCTCCTCTTGGTCCCCTCCCCACAATGATGTCCCTCTGTCCTCACAGAAAGAAACAGTACAAGAGCCCTCTTCTTTATCCTTGGGGGGGGGGGAGGGAGGACTTCCCCTCCCCTGCATTCTAGCTGGTAGACTAGGTTAGGATCCAGCAACTAAGCAGACAGGTTTAACTCAATCCTTCCCATTCTAGGAGGTGAGGCAGACCCTGTTTGCACCACCCCTGGAGGGCGGAAGACCAGCCAGATCCCTGCTGAAATGTGCTACAAATGCGATGGACCTAGAGAAAACCAAATCACAGCACAACTTTCTCGTCTCATTGCTCACAGGGACTCCAGCGATTGATGCTTGTGAGTTCACACCCCGTTTCTGCCATGTGTCCCCCCCCCACCACCACCAGCCCCTGCATGACCTGGGCAGCTACCGGCAGTTAACACCCAACAAAAGGGCAAAGACGTTTGTGAAATGCTTTTTGGATACAAGGCAGGGAGGAAAACCCCAAAAGGTCTCAAAGCTGCAGATCACCCAGCAGTATATTTAGCAAATGACAATGGCAGGGGGAGGAGGGAACAAAACATTCCCTGGCTGGGAAGTTACTGAACATTTACAGGCAGGGAACAACCCATTTCAAGGAGGAATTTCCCTGGCTTCCCTCCCTACGCAGATGGAAATAGACACTCACCATCAAAATCAGTGTACACTGTGTCCTTGAGTAATGCCCCAGACCCAAAATCAATGAGTTTCAGTTCCCTGCTGTTCAGATCAATCAGGATGTTCTCGTCCTTGATATCCCGGTGCAACACCCCACAGCTGTGACAGTGTCGGACCGCCTCCAGAACCTGGCGGAAAAAGCTGCGGGCCAGCTCCTCGGGGAGCGCGCCCCGCTCCGTGATGAAGTCAAACAAGTCCTGCACAGGATCCGGCCGCTCCAAAACCAAGACGAAGCTGTCCGGTCTCTCGAACCAGTCCAGGAGCCGGATGACCCCCCGGAAGCCCGAGCCCACCTTCTTCAGGAGCAGGATCTCCATGGGCACTCTGCTCCCGCCTGGCTGCACAGGGAGAGAAAGGAGAGCTCCATCAGAGGCGGGCAGAGCGACCCCCAAAGTCAAGAGCTAGGACACCGGCTGCAGCCTTCACTACAGAGCCCAGACCAGGCAAGGCAGCTATTCCTGCCCAAGACACTTACCAGCTCTCCCCAGTCAGAAATCCGGTCCCGGGCCACGTGTTTGATGGCTACCTAGGTACACAAACAGAACCAGACAGTCAGAATCCGGTCAGGCCACCCCCGAAAGAGGGGAGGCAAACCAGGGACCAGGGGAGGGGATGCAAGATGGTGGTTATGCCAGGGCAAAGCGAAGGAGATGTAACTGGGTAAGGGACGGGTCTCGGCAACGGTGGAGCGCTATCGAGCGGCGGGCACGGGGAGCGGGCTGCAGGGGTGGGGGTCCCTGTCCGGGCTCTACTCACCGGGGCGCTGTCCGCCAGGCGGGTGCCCGAGTAGACAGAACCAAAGCCGCCACTGCCCAGAAGTGGGCCCACTTGGTATAGCTTCTCCAGCGGCTCCTTCTCCTTCCCTGCAGGCAGAGAGGCGCAGACACCGAGATCAGACCCAGCGGTGTCCTCAGATGACCCAACCGGGGCCAGACCCACATCCCTCCTCAGAACGACACCCCCCCCCCGCGCCCCCCCCCAACTGGACCAGACCCACATCCCTCCCCAAGCCAAACCGAAGCAGACCCCCATCCCTCCTCAGGACGACCCCCCCGAAACCGGACCAGACCCACCTCCCTCCCCCGAACCGGATCGGACTCCCTTGCAACCCGAACCGGATCAGACTCCTCTATCAACCCCCCCCCCCCACACACACACACACAATGCCTGGCAGGGCAGGGCAGGGCAGGGCTCCCCCCCCGAACCGACTCCGGGGCACCCCACTGCAAAGCCCCCCCCCCTTGCTGCCCATCCGAACCGAACCGAACCGGGCCCCACCTGGCTGGAGCTTGGCCGGGTGCAGCTCCCCGCCGGACCCGGAGCACAGGTGGGCCAGCGAGTTGATCTTGGAGAGCAGCATCCCCGCCCCGTCCCCTTGCTCCAGGGCCGGGACCGGGACCGGGACCGCCCGAACCGAACCGGGCGCCAGTGGCTCGGCTGGCCGCCCCGCCGGGTCGGAACCGAGGGGGCGGGGTCCGGGCCGTGCGGGAGGGGCGGAGGCCGGGGGAGGGGGGGGGCGCGAATGGGAGCAGAGCCGACGAGGCTGCTCCGCTCGGTGCCGGGCTCCCGTGTGGCGCCGGCTCCCCCCGCGCCCGTCGCCAGTAGTAAGGGGAGGGAGGGAGCCGGGGCGGGGGCGGGGCCGGGGGCAGCCGGGGGGGCGGGGCCTGGGCGCGGGGGGGAGCCGCCCCGCCCACAAAGCCGCTGGCAGCCAATCAGGCGCGGGGCCCGTCCTCCCCCGCCCGTCAGAAGCGCACGGGGAGAGTAAAGACGTGGCGGGAAGCAAAAGGCGCCAAGAGGGGGGAGGGGGGGAGGGGGAGAATAAAGGAGGGGGGCGGGGGGCGGGTGGAGAAGCCAGAGGAACAGTGAGGGGAGACAGCAGGTGGAAAGTTGGGGGGGGAGGGCTGTAAATACCCCCCCCCAAATAAAAATCCAGCATAAAATACAAGCCAAAAATAAACTAACCCCCCCCCCCCCACACGCTGGGGGGATCAGTGTGGGTACAAGCATCTTCCATCCCCAATGAGCCCAGAGCACTTGGATCTTTGTTTCCCCTCCCACGTTCTGGTTGGATTGCAACCTCTTCAGGGCAGGGACCTGTGTCTGTACAGCGCCTAGCACACTAGAGTCCCCTAGACACTTCCATCATACACATCCTAATCCAGGCAGTCACCTCTGGGGGTGGAGTGTGGTGCATTTGCAGGCACAACAAAGGAGGGGATTTCTGATCATGCCCCTTTTCCTATCAGTTGGGCGATGGGATCTTTAAGGTGCACCCCCTTGAGCAGAAAAACACTGGCATGTTCAGATCTCATCTCATGTAGATTGTAAACGAACTCAACGGGGTCTGAGTCTGCCCTAATACCAGTTTGACACTGGCACGGTTCCACTGATTTCAGTGGAGTTACGCTCTTGATTTACACTGGCGTAAATGAGCTCAGCTCATGTGTGTGTGTGTGCATGTACGTACGTGTGTGCATGTACGTGAGTGTGTGCATGCATGCATGAAAAAATAGGACCCATACATGGTAAACAACATGGCACCCAGTCCCTTTGACTGTTTTAAGGCAGTGTATAACACCTCACACGCTTGCAAGCAAAGATTGCTGCAGCATGTGTCAATAAACGAGCTTTTTTACAAATATCACTCCTTCATTTAAATAGTCTGGCTCAGGCAGCTCTGAAGGAGAGTTGTGGTGTGTGCTGTTATGTGTATATTGAGCTAGAGAAAAAATGCAACCTTTAAATGTTGTCAATTCAAATTTGGCCCCAACATTTTTATTTTGGATAAACAAGCTTTTATAAAACCTAAAACCAACAGAAATCTCTTCACAATATTTGTATTTTAAACAAATTCTGGCAGGAGCAGCTATATTTAAAACAAACACTTCCCAGCACTGCAAGCCAAAGGATGCAGCAACCTGAAAGTGAAACTGACTATAAACACTAGTGAAACTGACTAAATTCTAACATGTGAGATAAGTGCAAAAAGGTGAACAGAGCACAAAAGGGAGAAAACATATAAGGCATTAAGCATATTTTCTTGTCTTACACTTTGTGTAGTTACTGACAATGGTGCAAAGTGGGTATAAAAAAAACTATTAAGCCAAAATTCTCTATTCACCTACTGTATGCTCATTGTGTATGGGTGTAAATTAAGGCAAAAACAAGGCTTTTTGCATTAAGGTTATTGTCTACACTTTCAGTTCTTCTATTCTTCTAAACGTATAAAGAGACAGCTAAGGGGAGATAAGATTGAGGTCTATAAAATCATGACTGGTGTAGAGAAAGTAGATAAGGAAGTGTTGTTTACTACTTCTCATAACACAAGAACTAAGGGTCACCAAATGAAATTAGTAGGCAGCAGGTTTAAAACAAACAAACAAAAAGTATTTCTTCACACAGTCAACTTGAGGAACTCCTTGCCAGAGGATGTCGTGAAGGCCAAGACCATAACAGGGTTCAAAAAAAGAATTAGATAAATTCATGGATAGGTCCATCAATGGCTATTAACCAGGATGGGCAGGGATGGTGTCCCTGGCCTCTGTTTGCCAGTAGCTGGGAATGAGCAACAGGGGATGGAATACTTAATGATTCCCTGTTCTGTTCACTCCTCTGGGACACCTGGCATTGGCCACTGTTGGAAGACAGGACACTGGGCTAGATGGACCTTTGGTCTGACCCAGTAGGGCCATTTTTATGCAAAATAGCTATTTCAGAGTAGTAGCACTCAAAGCATTATGGTCCAGATTTTGACCCACAATTATATATATATATGGAGATATACCTATCTCATAGAGCTAGAAGGACCTTGAAAGGTCATCAAATCCAGTCCCCTGCCTACACTAGCAAGACCAAGTACTGTCCCCTGACAGATATTTTTGCCCCAGATCCCTAAACGGCCCCCTCAAGAACTGAACTCACAACCCTGGGTTTAACAGGCCAACGCTCAAACCACTGAGTTATCCCTCCCCCCATATAGGGTCATCAATTGTGGTTGGAAGAATTCCTGGCAGTTTCATCACATGACATAATCTTTAATTTCTGGAGACTCCAGGACAATCCTGGAAGGTTGGCAACCGTAGCTCTGTATTGCTCTGAAACAGCTAGTCTGGGAATTTCTCTTTTGCAGAGAGAATCTTTGGATGGGATGGGTCAGTCTAGTGGCTCTGTGTCTGCCTGCCCTTTCCCCTTGAACCTTAGTAGCAGAGATGTGGATGGGGGAAAAGATTAGAGCTAAAACAGTTGTGGCTTAACTGGGCTTGGGGGGAGAATCACTGCTGCTTAACAGTGTATTGACCTAGCTTCAAGAGACCAACGTTCAATTCTTGACTCTACCACTTGCCTGTTGAGTGAGGTTGGGCAGATCTGTGCCTCAGTTTCCTAGCTGTAAAACAAGGAAAATGATACAAACCTCCTGCTTTGAGATTGCTGGTGAATCTATGAAAACACTTTCTGGTCCAGCTTTTCTTAGTATTAGAATGGCCCTGATAAGGGTAGTCAGCAACCAGGTGTAAATTAGGTTAGAGCATCTCCTCAAAGGACAGCAGTTCATAAGAGAATCTACTTTTGGTTAAAACGTCTCATTTTTCTCAGTCGCATGGTGAATTTCACCTGGGAAATTCTGTTTGGCTGAGTTGAAACCACAGCCATTTCACACAAAGCATTTCACCTGATATCCCCTTATTCTTCAGTATCCTCTTACTGTTGTCTCTCTCGCTCATTTTTTTTTTAACCAAAAAGATGATGATACACCCTTGTGGTTGACGTTTTTACATAAAATACTCAAGAAATTCCAAAATGCTGCAGCTGCCACATCTCCCGTAGTTTGGCCACTGTATCGAGAGCTCAAAAATGCTAGATAGATGCCAGCCGTTCAAGTTACAATTGTTCTGGAGAACCATCGTTTAGAATTTCCCCATTTCCAGCTGAAGGAAATCGGGAGGATGGAGAGGGTGTTGGTAGAGGAGTCACTGTAAAATTTAAAGCTGTTAGAGACAGGGGTGGTAGTCCCATAAAAGGAATAGATTGAAACAATGGCCGGGGGTAGACAGAAATGAGACTAGAGCTTTGATCATCTCCATGGAGGAATAATCTACTGTCAGCGGCACAGCCACCGGGGATCCAGAGGTAGGAGTGATAGCAGGTGAGGACGAAGCCAGCAACATCATTGTTTTCTTCCAAGCTCTCCAAGGGGAGAGTGTCAAACAGTGCATTGAAGCCGGGGGGATAAGAAGAATGATTCAGTCTGGATCAATAATGTAGAAGAGGTCGGTGCCTATGCTGACAAGGGAGTTTTCAATTTGGTCTGCGGGCGGAAGCCGGACTGGGATGGATCAGAGATACCGGGGGCCAGGGAGAAGGCCTGGGAAGAACTGCCTTTTCCTAGAGCTTTGCTGATAAGAAAAAGGGGCCGCAGCCGTGAAGGTTGTCTTTCGCGGTTTGGGTGAAACAGCACAGTGGCTGTAGGCCCGTGTCTTGCTGCTCCAGTTCTGTGGGGATACAATGGCTCTCTTTCTGGTCGAAATCCAAAAGTACTTGACTTGCAGCACTGAAGGACTATTTGGTAATGGGGTGGGATGCATAAAAGGAATTAGGTGCCTAAAGCCCAGATTTAGGTGCCTAAGTCTTGGTTTTGGTTCCACTGTGATTCACAAAACTCTCCCCAAATCCTGTACGTACCTAAACTAACTTGATACCTAACAGGGTGACCAGACAACAATGTGAAAAATCAGGATGGGGGTGGAGGGTAATAGGAGCCTATATAAGAAAAAGATCCAAAAGTTGGAACTGTCCCTATAAAATCGGGACATCTGGTCATCCTAAGTTTTTCAGGGTCAACACTCCCCAGGTAAATGCTGTTCTAAGGCACCTCTCTCCCCACTCATTGTACAGGGAATCGAGACACCAAACTCAGCTCTGTGGACCGCAGCAGCCCTGGATTTTCGAGGCCCCATGATGCTCAGTGTTGCAATGCACAAGCCCCTTCATGGATCCCGCCCATAGTGCCTGTCAATGCTGGCATCATCAACACAAGCCAGGCGCCTTTTGCCGCCTTGCAGAAGTCCGCTTTTGATTGGCTTTGGGTATTATTGTAATGACGTCATCGCTTCCTGATCCACACACGGCCTTTTCCCTTTTCTAGTAAAAGTGGAGATTCCAGCTGGGAGTTCTTGATCAACAGCCTCTTTCCACAGAAGTCGCTGGCGGAGATGCTTTGCTGAGTTCCAGAGATAAGATAAATAATTTACTGGATGTAGGGTTCTGATTACTCACTCTCTGAGCATTTAGAGCACAGCACTTCAGTCACTGGGAGCTAAATTATTACAGATGAAGCCCATCTGGGCTCTTTTTCCTCAGAAGACCAGGGAGCTCCCAGCACCCACACATATTTGTGGAATGAATTGCTTCAATCTAATCGGTTTTACTGGAAATTCTGGTGAGCCTTGTTTTCTTTTATTATTTAAAAAAAACACACACAGCTGCTCAGACTCCTTGCTGAGTCAAAACAAAACTCCTCAACTGATTTTCAAAAAGTACACAGGCTCCAATAGTTGAAAACAGAGTTTCAGTCTCAGACCCCTGTCGTCGTCCGCAGAGACAGACAGTACGTGGCAGGAACAACATTAAGAGTATTTTCGAGTTGAGACTAAATATTGTCCTAGCACGGAGCATGGAGAATATCTCTGCTTTCAAGATAAGTATGTTACCATATACAAAAGGGAAGTAAATGTTCACATCATTTCTACCCGTGGACCAACAAGGCATGACAAAAGGGCCACACCTGTAGCAGCAGTTCAGATTATTATAATTACTTGTGTTGTCATAGTGCCAGTCAGGGACCAGAACTCCACTGCGTTAGGTGCTGTACAAACTCCCAACAAAAAGACCATCCCTGCCCCCAAAGCCTACAAACTAAGTAGAAGATAAGTGACGACTGATGGAGCCAGACAGGGGAGGCCAAGGAAACAACGAGGTATTATTAGTCAGCGTAACAGACAGTGATCTCAGAGTGCTAACCCTTGTGGAGTTTTTTGTAGGCATCATGGCAAAGGAGACACCCCCCTATTCCAGGAAGATATAAACACAAGATGTGGCACATATTCAGGTGGGATGGAGCTGAAAGGCTTGACAGTGAGACACATGATAAACACACGTTTCATTCATTAAGGATGAATCCACAGAGCACTTTGCCTTCCCACGTTATACTGTTTGCCAAGCACCGAGCACTGTACTCAAGGCTGCAAAAGAGTTTCAATGTTCTGTTTTCGGCTTACTCAGAACTCTCTGAAACATCTTCTTGTGCAGCTGAAATTTTCTAGGCTTGGTCTCTGGCCAAAGGTGAAATATTTGTTGCTGGAAAGTTTGAGGAAAATCTGTTCAGCCTTTTCTTGAGTGATGCAAGGCTGAAAAGAAAAAAAATCAACCTCCCAGAGCCCCGTGTCTCTTACTGCTCACGCACACAAGTAGTCTTGTGCCAGGCAATGGGACGACACATGGGAGCAAGCAATCACAGTCTGCCCCAACCAATTACTGAATTTCTCACAGTTATGATGAAAGGTCCCAAACGGACTGCCCTAGAAAAGGAGTTTACAAACAGAGTGGACGGAACAAGTAGGCAAGCGTTCCTGTCACCGTGCCTTGATTCTCACCGGTAGGGACTTCCTCTAAAGCAGTCGTTCCCAAACTGGGGTTCGCAAAATGTTATAAAAGGTTCTTGGGGAAAAAATTCCCTAGTGGCGGACAGAGCTGTCCTTAGAGACCACAGGCAGCACGGGGCCAGCATCCCGGAGCTCCTGGACTTCCAAGAGCTAAGTAGATCAAAGCAAGCGCTCTCTATCACCCTGAGGAGATTTAATCTGCAAGACTCCTTATAAGAAATAGAAAGGAAGGTGGATTTTTTTTTGCTGTTTTTAAAATGAAATAGGCAGCTAATATTGTTTGTAAAATTGTTATGATGAACAAGTTTAAGCTTTGTTGTAACGTGCGTTTTTACCTGGACTGCTGAAGATCTCAATGCTTGTGTAGGAGGAACTCTTTGAGTTGGCTTCTTAAATACCTTCCCGCTGTTTCACATCTGATACTCCTTGATGAAACATAGGAGCCTTTTCTTATAACAGGCTTATTCAAAGTGAGATCTTGGAAGACTGTTGCTGTTTTCATAACGTAGTAAAAATACTGTAATGATAAATAATAATAATTAATCATTGTGTGTAATAAGCATGTCATAAAAACAAATGTTATATTTCCAAGATCACTGCTTTTATAATTTATACTCAGGTACAGGAGAAAATTCCTGGAAATATTCATTTTTAGGAGGGGGCTCATGGGACTTGACATTCTCTTGAAAGGTTGTTAAATTTGGGAACCACTACTCTAAAGAAAGGCAGAGGAGGATGTATAAGCAAACCTCTCTGTTGAAGCTGCTAATCCGGGCCAAATGTAGCAGAGTTTCTTGTAACATGAACTCCCAGGGCCAAATCCTCAGCTGGTCTAAATCAGTGTAGCTCTACTGATGTCAGTGGAACCAGGGCAATTTACAGCATAGAGGGTTTTGGCCCATACACTGGGGTAAATTATGTCTCACAGCCGCTTTTCCTGTCGATGCAAAGGGATTGTCCCATCGCACCTACCCTGAGACGGTCCCACAATCACTGAATCTGGGGGAACCTCCCTAGTATAGACAAGACTTTGGAAGTGGACTGAGTCCCACACCAACTTATTTCCCATGGTCCACAAGGTGACAGCTTTCTATCCCTACTGACTTGTGCTGGATTTAAACTGGCGATCGAGAGGCGAAAAGCTCCATCACCAATGGCCTAAACTAGCCGAGCTGGATTGAGATAGCATGGGGGTGCCTGCAATTGCTTTGTGTCAGGCCCATTGTTCGCTCTTCGGGGCGTTCCACAAGGGAGTGGAGTGGATCCATCTCCCCAAATGGACTAAATTGCGGGTGAAAAGCCTCATTCCGCCGAAACCAAGGTTTGCGTGTTTGTATAGGGGAGTCTTCCCTGGGCTTCGAATCACTGCGCTAGCCAACGGGAATCCCCTAAATCAAGGGTGGTCTGCTTGTGTCTGTCTGGTTCTTCCTTGCTCGTTCTCCATCTCCAGGCCAAATTCAGCCCTGGGGAAAGCGGCTGGCGCGCCAGGGAAGAAGCTAGCGCTTGCATGCGGCCACATCAGGGCTGAATTTGGTCCTGCTGTCTGAGAGGCGCTCGCATTTCTCGCAGAGCAGACTGGGAGAGTAAATCTTAGACAGTCTGGATGGGGGGAGGAGGGGGGAGCAAAAAGCCGGGAGCAGGAGAGCTGGGCGTGTTGACAGGCTTCCCCGGAGCTCGCTGTCTTCAGCGTGGTTTGTCGGCACAGGATTGCACAGTGCATTTGCAACGTTTTTCATTTTGTGGTCTGGTGACTGGCGGGGCCAAGCACCAGGCAGACATCAAAGGATCAGTCCCCAGCCCTGCAAACAATCCTTCCAGCTTGCAGCCTCTTCAGCTGCATTCCAGCTGAAACAGGGCTGCCTCGCATGATAATCAGGTCTAATTGCTGCTTTATCCCTTGATTGTTGTGCTGGGCCTTTGGAGCTGCCGTGTCCCTTGCTCAGTTTATATTTTTGTTTCCTCTCCCCCCCCACCCCCCTCTGCCCCCCCCCCCCCGTTAGATTCTTCAGTGTCCAGATTTTGTCATTACAATTAGCAAATAGGTGAAAATGGTTGGCAGCAGAGCTGGGCTTTGTAGTTTAAATTCACTGCACACAAATAACTGGAGTCGGCTGTCAGACAGGGGCTTGCACGCCATACAACGTTCTGGACAGCAGAAGGAATATCGCTGGGTTCATTACTGAGGCCTGGTCTACACTACAGTTAGATGTAAATTGCCCACTACAACTACGCTGATTTAATAACTGCACCTCCGTGAGACGTGTAGTGCTTAGGTCGACGTAGTTAGGGCAACACAACCCTGGTCTACACTGGGAGGGAGCGATCTAACATACGCCAGCTAACATACTAACATACACACATATCTAACATACACCAGCTACGGGAACAGCATAGCTGAAGTCGTATTCAGGTTGACTTACCTCAGCATCTTCACAGCAGTGAGTCCACCGCTGTTTCTCTCCCGTTGACTCCGCCTCTCGCCACCATGGAATTCTGGAGTTGACGGGAGAGCGCTCAGGGATCGATTTATTGTGTCTAGACAAGACGCGATAAATGGATCCCCGAAAGATCGATCTCTACCCGCCGATCCGGCGGGTAGTGTAGACCTGGCCTCAGTGTCAGTGGATACACTGAGTTACTTACATTGGCTTTAGTGGCCTCCGGGAGGTATCCCACAATGTCCCTCTATGACCGCTCTGGTCACTGTTTAGAACTCCGCTGCCCAGCGACCAGGTATACAGGCACACCCCCTCCCCTTTTAAAACCCCGCACATTTTTGAAATTCCATGTCCTGGTTGCTCATTGGTGTACGTGTGTTTGAATGAGAATGACTTCTTTCCTCTTCCAAGGTTCTTTCCCCTGTGTTTATAAAGTTCCACTCAGTTACAAATATGAATGTTCACGTGGGTTTGGAAAAAAAGTCTATTTATGGAAACTTAATTCATCTTTATTAATTCACAACATATGCTGGCTGAGGCTGACATCATTCACAGATAATAGCAATAGGTGCATTTGCAATGTTATGTTACAACACACACAGAGCACTCGTTACAAGGTTCATACCGGGGATGCAAGAAACCAATGCCAGGCAGAACCCACTACAGCAACACACATTACTGTGGCTCATTATTAAAATGATCTTTGAAAGCTTCCCTGAGCTGTATAGTTCCCCACTGAGCTCTTCTGATAGCCCTGATATCTGGCTGCTCAAAATCAGTTCCACCTCTGCCCTCTACCCCAGCAGAAACTTCCCCTCTTATGCTTCACAGATATTATGAAGCACACAGCAAGCAGCTATAACCATTGGGATATTTTTTTCCACTGAGGTCTAATCTCATGAGTAGACAGCACCAGCGGCCTTTCAAACTTGGCTTCCAGGGCCTACCACTCCACCCCAGAGGAGAGTACAATCACAGCCATGCATACACTGACCTTGTTTCTCGGGCTCAGACCTGGCACTCCACCGTCCGCAGCTGCTCCGGGAATGCCAACAAGAACCCTGAATTGTTTCTTTCTTTGTCCCACAGCAAGCCAGCCTCCAGTCATGTTCTCTGCGGCTCCTCAGGCAGCTCTGCGTCTTCTGCGGGATCAGGTGCCCTGTGCCCGTGATGTTCCTGCAATAGTGCAGAACGGTGTGGGATCCATGCTTCTCACAGAGGCGGCGGATGCACGGGTTTGCAGGGGTTTCCACAAGACGGGCAAAATATTATGGGATGCACATAAAGATGGGACATTGAAACCATGTTCCCAGTCACTCCTGCTCAGCTCATTCCCCCCTCCCCCACCAGAGGCATTGCAAAAACCTTCCCCAAACACCCGGCACTAGATGGTAGTGAGTTGCATTGTGGCATAACTACCCACAGTGCACTGCTCTCTGTATCGACGCAAGCACTGCCAGTGGGCGTGCACACTGCCGACACATGGAGCGTGGTGTGGACATGCAAAAGCGATTTAATTACTGCAGTGGCTGTACATCGACATAACTTAGGGCAGCTTACTTTTGCAATGTAGACTTAGCCTAAGTTCAAGACCGAAACAAAGATCGTCTGCAAAGATTAGGTTCTCAATCCCCTGCCGTTCCAGAGTGGATGGGAGTCACAAAATCCACTGTAGCGTCACCAGGAAAGGAGGAAGGATGGGTTAGTGACTAGAGCAGTAGCCTGGCAGGCCACAAAGTCTGTGTCCTGCTCCTAGAACTGCCACTGACTCACTGAACCACCTTGGGCTAGTCATATTTTGGCTCGGTGCTTCAGTTTATCCACCCGTAAACTGGTTACCACTGGCTGACTGTGCAGGGGTGTTGGGAATACGTTTGGAACAACTTGAGCGTATGCACCCCCTCTGATTGTAGGTTATTGCTGGCCCTCAGGAACATGTGATACCTTTTTAGTGGACCAGCAAATAAAGGCACAGACTCCCCACCAGACCCCCCGTGCCACAGGGTGTGTGGGTGACAACTTCAAAGCCGCGTTTCCCCAGCACTCAGAAACAATGAGGCCCGGATCCATGGGACCCATGGCAGTTACTGTACAATGGGGCTAGTAACATTTCCCCAGCCTCACAGGGGTGGCATGTGGGTAAAATTGCATGAAGGCGCATTTTCAGACCAGTCTCATTACTTAGCTTGTAAGTTCTTCGGGGATGTGACTTCTCCCTTTGTTCGGGGTTTGTACAGCGCCTAGCGCTGGTCCCCTGGGCCAGGACCGGGACCCCAGGGGACTCCCACCATACAAAGAACTCATCCCAATTAGGGGTGCCCGGCTCAGAAACCTAAGACCTCATCGGTGGAAGAGTCGCAGAAGCTGGGGGTCCTCAGCCTTCCAAGAGACTCGCCCTAGGCCTCCCCGTTGAGGGAGACCTCCAAAATCAAGGGGTGCTTTGGAAAAGGGTGGCCTCGTGACCTGAATCGCTTCCCCAGGAGTAGGGACTTCTCAGGCTCCTACCCTTAATCTACTTTGAGGTCCTTTGGCCTAGGAACGGGGGTCCCGGAACCGACCTTCCAGCCTCACCCAAGGGCAGCCTCGGGGTACAGCAGCTCCCGTCCCGTGAGAACCAGAGGCTCCCCCATGGAGGAAGAAGAGGAGCAGTGTTGGGGCGCTTTGCCCCGTGGGAGATCCCCGCGATGTGGGAGAAAAGCCCCCAATGTGGACCAGGGAGCTTTTGGTTGACATTTTTAACAGGGTTTTTTGGGGGGAGTCGGTGCAGCCTGTGGGGAGGGAGCAGTCACCCTTGGAGGCGAGAAACCATTGCTAATCTGCTTTGTGAATGGAGCCGCATGGGGGGCTGAGAGGGGGAGAGGGGAGGGGGAGGGAGCCGCATGCTTGAAATTCCTTGATCTGGGTGGGCTCTTTCTCTGCAGACTCTCAGGATGTGGGAAATGGAAGATGAAAGAAGCTGCGTTTCCACCCTCTCGGGTTACAATGTCTAAAACAGAAAAGGCTGGAGGGAGGAGGAAGGGGACTGGGGGGGGGGGGGGAGGGGGCTGCTGCAGGGAGACCTGGTTTGGGAAATTGCACAGGGAGAGGCTGGGGGGGAATCATGTTTCACATCACATCAGAGCTGTGGAATTTCCTCTGGTCTGGGGGTGCCTTGCGGAGCAGGGGTAGGCTGGGAGTTTAAGGGGTTTTAAGGCTAGCTTGGGATGAATAATAGCCCAGAGGCTATGAAGAGTGTTACTAAGTGACTGATGTTTACCAAGCTGACCCAGAGCAAAGGGGAGGGGGGTGAGCATATCTGTGTGATGTGTGCATGGAACCCTATGACAGAACAGGGACTGGGTGTGTGTGTTGGGGGGCGGTGTATATACAGCACTTCCCTTACAATCAGTGCTGGAAAAATAAATCTCAGCTCCCCTCTGGTTCCTCTAATGCAGCCGCTTTCTCTGCTTGAGGGAGATCCAAGCAAAAGTGCTGGAAGTGGGGTGCAGCAGCACCCCTCGGCTTGGAGGGGTTTCCATTGCATACAGGATTTACAGTTTGGTTCAATGGCTCTCAGCCTCCCCACCTCCATTGCTCCAGCACCCCTGGATCCAAGATCGGATCTGAGGTTCTGCAGATCTATCCGAGGAGCAGTGGTATCCAATTTTCTTTATAACTCTGCCACTTGATCATGTATATTCTAAAGTCCAGCTGCACTGCTGGGCAGCAATTGGTTGGGGGAGTCACATGGGTATGGTCCCCCCCCCCGTCCCCCCCTTCACTGAGGACAGGAGCTCTTCCAGTGGGAATATTACTGCCAGGAGCTACGAAATTGGCTTTCCCTGACTGTGTGTCCCGGGCTGCTCGGAGGATCCAGGGAGAGCGCAAACACAGGCACAGCCAGAGAGCTTCAAAATTCCCAGCAAATATTGTCGGAAATATTCCTGCATCATTCCCTCAGTGCGACACAGGATCCAGAGCCCAGTGCTCGCATGTGGAGTGGAGTTTGGCCCTGTCCACCCTGGTTTTAAATTCAATTCGGGAATCACACAGCATCTTTAAAAATCACAAGCCAGCCCGGCAGCTGGTGGTCACTTGGCCTAACTCCACTGCCACCCAGTGATACCAGTAGAGAATCTGGCCCCATTTTTTAGCTTGGGTTTTCATCGAGTTACACCCAGGTTTGCAAACCATCTGGAAGGGGCAGATTCCACATAGGTACTAAAATGAATGGACAGATTGGAAAATCTGCCCCCAGAGTCACAATGCTCGGAACAGAGCACGGAAAAACCTAGGGGCCTAACTGTGAGCGAAGGCCTGTGGAAAAATCTGGCCTCGGCTGTGGATACGGAGCCCTGCTGCGTCTCAAGTTCTTGGATATTAGGGACAAAGGACATAAAGCAGGGGGTGCCAAGACAGGAGGAGGAGAAATGCTGATTGGGGGCAGCAGGGTCTAGAGATCAGAGCAGGGGCCTGGGAGTCAGGGGCGCGTCCTAACTCTGCCACTGACTCACTGCGTGACCTTGGGCAAGTCCTTTCACTGCTCTGTGCCTCGGTTTCCCTGTTTCTAAAGAAAGGGGTAACAATACCCCCCGATGTAGGACTGATGTCGTGGAAGTGCCTTGAGATCCTGGGATGGGAAGCGCTAAGGAAGGGCAGAGGCTTAGCAATAGGCCTTAGCTCCACCGGAAATTAGCTAGTCACTGAAGCCGCTGCAGCCCTGCATGCCCTCTAGTATAGGGCAGGAAAGGTGTGATCTGGTCCCATGCAGCTCTCCCTGGAGCAATAGCTGGGGGGCTCACAGGGGCACAGCTACACCAGGGGCTGGACTCGGGGCTCATTCCCGGCGTAGCTAAGGCCTTAAATGGAGTCAGACTCCTGCAGAGCCGAGAGGCCTCGCTGCTGCTCTGACGTCCGCTGCTCTCCACAGCCTGTAAAAGGAAACGCCTCCCCGGGGACGGAGAAGGGAGAGGCTGGTGCGGATCACGTCTTTGTCCTGTGAAACCCGAGGCCCTGGGGGCACAGCGCCCTTGGCACAGTCTGTTCCGTGGTGGCACCTTCGTTCCGGGGGGGCACATGTGTTTGGTTGGCTAACGACTCGGAGGGGAGGAGAGGTCGCTGCCCTGGATTTCACTCCCTGCATGACTCTGACTGGCGACCCCAGCACTGGTGGGGGGGCTGTAGTGGGGCCTGGTGCAGAGTAAGACGGGGGGGGGGGGGATCTTTCTGCAGGTGAGGCCCAGGGCTGGCCAGGGGCGGAGGGCTTTGATGGAACATTGCTGGAGAATTGGATCCACCGGGGAAGAGGGGGGATCAGGGTGCTGAGACCGGGGCAAGGTTTGACCAGTTTGAATTAGATGGTGGGTAGGGGGCTGGCAACTGGAAGGGCGGCTTTACGCCGCTGGGGAAAGGTCCTCCCCTCTGAGAAGTGCGGGGCCCAATGCCCCAGGTGTCCGGCCATGCGCTGAATGTGCACCGGTGCATCAGCAGCATGGAGTCTTCCCCCCTCTTGGCTCCCAGCCGCGTCGGTTTCCACCGCGCACAGTTGATCTCGCATTGAAAACAAAAAGGGAAGTGGGCCTCCCGGCTCCCAGCCCATGAAACGTCCAGCGTCTGGGATTGGTGGGAAATGATGTCATTTGCGGGAACCCCGGAGCGTCTGGGATTGGCGTGTGTCAGGGGGGGTGCTATCTGGGGTGGCGGCTTCCTCTCGCTGAACCTTGACCTTAGCAGATGAGCGTGAGATCAGGGGAACATTTGACCCACTGTGAGATCAGCCCTTCTATTTAAAAAGCTCCACAAGTCACACGGCATCCCTAGAGGAACACAAGCGCACTTCTCTCTGGCTGGCAGGTGACCGTCTGATGAGCCGTCTGGCTTTGATCCTTCCAGAAGCCACGGCCCCAAGTGGAATTCCAGGAGTCAGTGGGGATGGCCATTTACGGTGCTGTCCTTGCCTCAGATCAGTCGCCTTGTTTATCTGTGCAGGGAGGGCTGAGAGTGGGAGCCGTGGGGAACTTGCTACCGGGAAAGTATCTGCACCGTCCACTGCTGCGTCCAGGCCACGTCTGGGGGCTGGATTCCCCAGGTGGCTTTCATTCCTGTTGTGCTCCCAAAGCAAATGAAAACGTGTAACATGGGAGAGGGGTGTTAGAGCAGAAGCCTGGGACCCCGGACGCCTGGGTTTGATTTTCAGCTCTGGCAGGAGAGCGTGATCCAGTGGCTAGAGCAGGGGATAGTGATTCGGGATCCCCCTGTTCTGTTTCACCTCCAAAGGTAGTGTTACGTAGTGGTTAGAGCTGTCGGGACGCCTTGGTTCTACCTGTAGTTCTGGCATGTGACTCTCACAAGTTACCAACCTGCTCCGTTCTTCTGCCTGCCCCTATGTAAAAATGGGGCATGAATGTTTACCCACCTCACGGGAGGGGGGGTGTCAAGAGAATGCAGGAGTGGCAGAACTGGGTGGAAACAGGTTTTGAAGAATTTTGGAGATACCGAAAATGTTTCCAGAACTGCATCGGTACAAAGTAAAAAAATAGACAATTTCACAAAGCGATAGGGTGATCAGACAGCAAATGTGAAAAATCGGGACGGGGGTCAGGGGTTAATAGGAGCCTATATAAGAAAAAAAGGCAAAAACTGGGATGGTCCCTATAAAATCGGGACATCTGGTCACCCTACAAAGTGATCCCCTGAAGAAAGAATATGGGCTCGGGGCAAGCAAAGCCTTGTGTTTTCATCCTTTCAAAAAGCTTTGTTTGGGTTCCAACCTTTGACAACGTTTTAATCTCTTGAGTTTAAATCAACTCAGATTTCAAACCAAACAATTGTTTCACACCCCAAAACAAAGCTTCTGTTTTTTTAAACCAAAAATCACATGGGCCATTTCAACAATTTCAAAGCTTTTTTCGTCGTCCCCCCCCCCCCCCCCGCCCCCAATCCTCCCCGCAGAAAAGTTTTTTGAGTCAGGCAATTGATCAAAACAGATCGTTTCCCACGAATGGTTTCGATGAATCAGCATGTACCGATGGAAAAAATTGTTCAGTCAGAATTTCTCAACCAGTTCTGTTGTCAAGTGCTTTGGGAGGTGCAAAGAATCTCGCCACGCTTTTCTTTCTGTTGTGGGGATGGGGAAGGCTGGCGGATGGTCGATATTAAGTAACGGAGGGTATTCAAATGGGAACGATCACACAGGGGATTGCCAAAGAGAGGCAAAGGACACTGCTTGTTCCTAACCCCAGTGTGGAGGTGGCTGGAGGCAGCTGCCCTATGTCCAGGATCAGAGAAAAAAATCACAGCAAGGTGAAGTGAAATCATCAGCCAAGATTTTCCCTAGGGATTCTGGGGGACTCCATCTTTGGGCCCCTCACCCCTTAAGCAGGCCTGATTTCCCGAAAGCAAGAACTCAGTATTTTCTAACTGCCATTGGGCCAGTCATCCCTACACATGACCAACAGTGGTCCTGCAGGCAGTCCCTGCCTCAGTTTCCCCCTTCTTAAATAACCTTCACACGCAAAGACATTGCATCCAATATCACCCACTCCTCAGGGTCTGGTTTTATTAAGTGACCAGTTCAAAATAAAGTGCACCCATCCATCTGTTTACCCTCTTACTGGGTTACTCCCAGTCCTTCCCCGTCTGTACTCTCCCCCCTTCAAGTCCCAGGTTTCTCTGCTGGAGCCCTCTCAGACCCAACCACTGCACTGCACTGCACTGTCCCCCCTCTTTCTGTAGCCTTCTGCCGCTTTTTATAGGGGAATCAGCTCACCCCAGCTCAGGTGTACCTCCTTATGAGCCAGGGCTCTAGCCCTTAAAGGGGCCAGCCACCTTGTTACACTCAAGCCGAAATCACGCGTCGCTTTTGCAAGTCGTGGCGGGCGCTCTTGTAAGCGGGAAAAGCGTCCCAGGGACTCTCCACTGTCCCAAACCACCTCGAGCCCGTCCGCTGAACGGAAAGGACCCCTCTAGCTGGCCGAAGCATGGCTCCAGCCCCGTAGGGCCTGGGTGGGCTCAGCCGCCCACCCGCCTGAAACCAGAAAGGAGGCTTTACCTCGGCACCCAACAGGCAGCCCTAGGCGCTGAGGATCTGTGCAGGGCCCGTGCGGTGACCATCGGAGCTGGCGAGCTCTCAGGGTCTCAACAGGGCTGCTCTTCAATCAGCTTTCTGAGCGTGGTTGGCCCTAATGGGGCCCCGGGATGGAAGGGGACGAGGAACAAGGATGCCAAGGGGAGAGAGGCCTCCGAAGTCACAGGGACTCCTCCAAAACGAAACCACGCCCTGCTCCAGGGGATGGGGCCATTTTGCCTCCTTCTGGCACCTTTGATCTGAGCATCTTGCAGGTCTTCCCACACGGTAATTAACCTGAGGAGCCCCCTGCAAAGGAGGTCGGTAGGATTATCCCCACAGAGAGGAAGTGGCTTGCTCAGCGCTACGAGTCAGTGGCAGAGCTAGAAAGGGAACCCAGGAATCCTGGCTTCCAGCTCCCCCCATCATGTTTTCTCACGATCTCCCCTTCATTGCATCTGCACCTTTCAGAGACCTCAATCTGGCCCAGATGGGTTGTCTCGGGAACAGCTGGGGAACCAATGAGACAGACAGAAACATGCAGCGGTCAAGGGGAGCTGGGAATGCAACCCCTGCCCACCCCCACCTCCCCCCGCAGCCCCTAACGTACACAGAAGGTGGGCGGGTCATTTGTCACTAGCTGTGCATCCCATCCCCGGCTCTGCGCCCCAGCCTGGCGGCATGACTTTGGGCAAATCATTTAGAACTGGGCCCTGCCAGGCTGTTACATGGAGAGTCTTGCGTCTGCTCAGCCGCCCAGGGAAACCACGGAGCTGAGTATATTTGCAGTAGAGGAGGAGACGGAGCGCGGCCAGTTTATACCTAGTGAGGATCGGGTCCTGGGAGTTCGGTCTGAACCGATTCCTAAACGATGCAAGATTTTTCATGGCGGCACCCAGAAAACTGACTTTTTATATGTCCAGCCATTCACAGCTCTTTGGAGAGTTAAAGGGGAGCGTCTCTCCTAGCTCCATGTGTCTCTGCAGGCCCTGAGCTCAGGAATCGCCCATTCCACAGGTACATTCCTTGAATTCTTCTGTCCATGGGTGCTGAGGAGAATGCTGACCCCTGCGACCATGGGAAAATGCCTCTCTCTGTTGTAGGCAAGAGGCGAGGGGTCAGGAGATCAGACGGGAAATCTCTTTCATCTTTTCATGGTCCTTAGCAGACACATCCAGTCTGGGCAACTTGGGAGAGCCCGGGGAGAAGGGAGGGCAGAAGAGAGCCTGTTTCATTCGTGATCTGCTTCTGCCAACAGAGCTGCCTTGCTCCGGGCTCAGGGGCAAAGGACACGTCGTGGGACTTTGCGTCGAAGTGCTTCCGTGTGAAACAAACTCCATCCAATCGAAACACGTGGCCGGTTTCTAAAGGAGCCATTGTGGTTTTTCCACTTGCGCCGCTTTTCCTTTTGAATTTTCCTTCCGTTTTAGTTTTAGCAAAAGGGTTAAAAAAAAGAAAAGCCAGCCCTCAAAAATGGGACGCAGGCACGAAAGATCATTCAAAGCCCATGTCAGATGAGTCCTGGCCTCCCCTTTATTGGTGCCCAGGGCATACCGGCTCATCCTGTCCAGAAATGTGATTCACGACTGTGGCTAGTTTTCTCAGCCGCGGCTCGAGATCTCCTTGTGCCCCGGGGAAGTGAATCCGCTTCCATGGTGGAATCTGGCGTACGCCGGGGATTCTAGATCTCAGAGGCAGAGGTGGCAGAGAATTTGCCTCCATGGCCCCGGTCCTCTCCCCTCTCCCACTGCTAAGTGCGATGCACTGGAGAGAAGATGCAGTTCAGTGCATCACTCCTGGAAAAGCTGACACCAGCGAATCAATGTTGCAGACAAGCACACCGAGAGCCGGCTCAGCTGCCCCTGGACAGCTGCTGCTGCTATGTGATATTTCAAGCACCTGCCTGGCCCACATTCTCCCCTTCTGGCCCACTGGACGTGGCCTTGGCCGGGAAGAAGGAGAATTGTCCAGTGCTTGGGGAATGGGAATCCCAGAGTTCACTGGGAAGCGGCTGCGGCCGGCACCCCAATGCACGGCTGCGACCTCCGCTTGCCGGGACAGGGCCTTGGCGGGGTTAAAGAGGAAGGGCGATGTGGTGTAGAAAGCCACTACCAGGCCTGTCAGCGCTCACACTGGAACCATCCTCTAGCCCGCACGGGCCCGGCGATGAATGATCTGTGGAAACATAGCTTGTGACAGCCAAGAACCGCCCCTCTCCCCCCGCCTGGGCTGCCGTGACTCCCTGCGGGCAGAGGAGTGTCTGGCATGCTGGGGATCCAGGCTGCGAAGCGTGAGCTGGGCCCTGAACGCCGAAGCCAACCCGGCCCATCTTGGGACAGGCCAGCCGCACAGTTAGCTCCGTCCCCGAACGGGGAGCCCTGGCGCCGCGGGACCCTGGCTGATATGTAGATGACCTCGCTGCAATTGGCTCCCGCACAGCCGGAGCTCTCCGTTGCCAAAACAAGACTATTCCCCAGCCCGGTTTCCTAGCTACCAGGCGCTGTCATAACAGCCGCCCGTGCTCTGGAGATCGGCGTCTAGCAGCTCCTGGATGGAGCCCAGGTCAGGAGATTCAAACCCAAATATGAAAGCCGGGCGCGCTGCCATGGCAGGCAGCGGAGCCAGGGAGAGGGGGCCGAGCGTGTCCACCGCCCGCCCATGCGGCCGGCATCATACCAGGGGCCGGGCATTCAGATGCACAAGCTCCAGCCGCCCGAGGGAGTCTCTTCCCGGGGCTCCCCTCGGGCGGGAGTGGAGCCGTCTGGGGAGCCCATCCCAACCCCAGCTGCTCACACTCCCCTCTGTGTATTTATCCTCGTCACGGCAGGGGCCTCCCGCCTGTTGCTCCAGGAAAGCTGCTGCTTTGGTTTTCACGGCAGCGTCATTCAGATTCTTGGAGCTGCGCGGGGAAGCGGGCAAAGCCGCGGCGTTCGATCCACACCTTCATGTTGCGGGGCTGGCCCGGCCTAGGGGTTCCGGTCAACCCCTTGCAGAGATCTGGCCAGATCGAAACGTCCACGCAGCTCCGGGCTGATGACGATAGAAACACAGGGCTGGACGGGACCTCGAGAGCCTAGCTAGTCCAAGCCCCTGAAGGAGCAAGTCAACCTAGACCAGCCCTGACAGGGGTTCGCCCAACCTGTTCTTTAAAACCTTCAACGACGGGGGTTCCACAACCTCCCTGGGAAGCCTGGTCCAGAGCGTAGCTACCCTGATAGTTCAAAGGGTTTTCCTAAAATCCAACCTCAGTCTCCCTTGCTGCAGCAGAAGCCCATTGGTTCTGATCCTGCTTTCAGTGGACATTGAGAATGACTGATCCCCCATCCTTTTTCCAACAGCCCTTCACCTATTTGAGGACTGTTTTCAGGTCCCCTTCACTCTTCTTTTCTCAAGGCTTTTTCTCAGACCCAGGTTTTAACCCTTCCTCATCAGTCAGATTTTCCAAACTGTTTCTCCCTTCCACTAGGCCGGTAACCCTGTCAATGAAGGAAAGTAGGTTGGTTTGGCACGCTGGCTATTCCTTAATACCTTCTTGTCCTCTGGGGGCTTACAAAGTGAGTGTTTAATAATTTGTTCCAGTATCTTTCCAGGTATCAAAGTTAGGCTGACTGGTCTCTAATTCCCCAGGTCCTTGTTCCTCTTTTTAAAGATAGGACCTATGTTTGCTCTTCTCCAGTCCTCCGGGACCTCACCCATCCTCCAGGAGTCCTCGAAGAGAATCACTAACGGTTCCGAGATTGCTTCAGCTTGTTCCTTAATTACCCTAGGATGAATTTCATCAGGCCCTGCTGACTTGAATACCTCGAACGTATCTAAATAGCCTTTAACCTGTTCTTTCCCGGTTTTGACTTGTGTTCCTCGCCCCCCTCCCCCCCGTTGTTAATATTAATTGTGTTAAGTATCTGGTCACAATGTTTCATCTTAGTGAAGAGAAGCCAAATCAACTGTAAACACCTCCGCCTTCCTGATGTCACCAGTGATTAATCCTTCTTTCCTGCTGAGTAGAGGGGCCTACACTTTCCTTCATTTCTCTCTCGCTCCTGTCTCGCTCTGGGCTGTTTGCCGGTCAGGCCACACGAGAGACAAGCCATCGAATTAGTCATCGGTAAAGCTTGTAACAGAGAAGGACCTGGTAGGACTTAAAACCTCCTTGAATCTCATCCTGACTGGTGCTCTGACTCCACCACACAACAGGGGCTCCCCCACCAGCCTTTGCCATCAGGTGAGCGATTCTTGCTGGGCTCGCTTGGCCGTGGAATTTGTTCTTCCTGGACATTTGCCTCAGGCCAGCTCTTTGTAGCCCGACTGTGGCATGTCCAGGTGTCTGATCTGTAAATGGAGAAGCCTGGGTGGCTCTTCCTTCCTCTGCCTGTGTGTAGAGAGGAGGCAGCATCCAGTCTCAATGACCCCGTGAACCCTTGGCCTCCCTGCTGCCAGGCTGTGAACAAGAGGGTCCACTGGTGGGGGTGGTTTTGGGATGTGGACACCTGGCCGCTAGGATCTGGGTTGAGAACTGCTAGACTCGTTACATATAGGCCTTGCACAGCCGCTCATCCACCGGGAACTGGCCTGAGACCAGGAGCAGCGGCATGTTTGTATCTGCACACAGCTATTCCTCTCTCTCCCTGGTGCCCAATCAGGTCACAGGGTCTGTCTGCCTGCACAGATCCAAACCTATGGAAATCCGAGGTCCAGCCGGCGCACTGGCTGTTCCCCCTGCGGCAGTCCATCAAGCTTTGCCGGGGAGCGGGTCTTTGTGTCCTTGGCGGGGGGGCTCCAGCTCAGCAGCCGCAGAGTGACTGTCTGCGCCTCGCGGTGGGCTGCGTGTCACCCAGACCCCTGGAGCTTCGCACACGTAGGCGGTGGACGGACACCAGCGTCCGAGGGGCAAACTGCTTGGGAGCTGCAGACGCACTCTGCTAATCCCAGGGGAGTCACCAAACGCCCCCACTGCCTGGCTGCATTGCCAGAGCCCTGGGAGCCGGGGCTGCCTTTGTATTGGATGCCGGGGGGCGGGGGGGGGGGGGGGAGGCTCCATTTCCCTGCTTCAAGGAAAGAGCCTGGCACTGGATTTCTCACTCAGCTCTGCGCCCGCGGCTCAGGCCTGACCCTTATTCCAGGGCCAGGGCCCCACAGAGCTCTGCCAGCGCACCCCGGTCCTGACCCATTGCACCCCCAACACTTCAGTCCTGACACCCCCACCCCTCACCCGCCAGCCCACCCCGGTCCTGACCCATTGCACCCCTAACGCTCCACCTGACCCATTGCACCATTAACACTCCAGTCCTGCCAGCACCTCCCTCCCTCTCTGCCAGCACACCTGTCCTTGGAGATGTCTCTCTCTCTACCTTGGTTGTTTCTGCCCCCCCCCCCCATCCCCAGTGAGGAGGGGGGTGGCGGTGAACTTCCCTGGACCTGGCAGCACGGACTGGGGGATCACGGCTGTAGAGGAAGCCGTTCCCACAATCCCGGCTAAGCCTCCCATGATAGCCTCCCATGATTTTTTAAGCCTCAGAGCGATACCGATAAAGAAATTCCATTCCCGACTCCTCTCCCTCACCCACACCTACCGTAACCACGCTGGAGGCTGACACGCGCTCCAAGTCTCCTCTCCCTGCCCGCTGCGCCTTGACAGCAAGAGGCAATATTGGGTTTTATCCGCTAAGTCTATAACATGCTCCATTATTACGATCCACTCAGACCAGACCCCATTGTGCTAGGTGCTGTACAGGCATACGGCAAGAAACAAGCCCTGCCCCTAAATGCTTACAAACGTGACCAGACAAGACAGACAAGCGAGCGAGGGGAAACTGGGCTGGGTGACATGCCCAAGGGCACCCAGCAAGTCAGTGGCAGAGCCAGGAATAGAGCCCATGCTGATTCCTAGGCCACTGCCCTGACCACTAGGACAACCTGCCCCCAGGGGATGCTCGTTTCTGAAAGTCTCTGCTCTGGGGCAGGGAAGAGGACTGGTTTTTTCTGCCTCACAAGTTGGTTCCATGTCCCTAGGGAGGCTGGCCTCTTCCTTCTCCCGAAGAAGTCTCGGTGGGCTTCACAAATGTGGCCACCAAGAGGAAGAATCAGCCTCCCCGTGCGGAGGCCCATCTGGGCAACATCAAGGAGAGGCGCCCGGGCACAGTGCCGGGAAGGTGCATGCGGGGACGGGATGGGGCTGACACCTGGCAGGAGCCTGCGCGAGGTGTGGCCCAGTTCGTATCAGCACAAAATCTGGGACGAGGCGACAGGAAGGAGGCATCTCAGGAGGACACGAGGCTGGGGCATATCGGGGCAACACCAGGGAACACCATATCATGGCAGCCTCCGGGAGCGTCCACCAGGACACAAGATGGGGGATGATGAGCCGTGTGGAAGCCCCACGAGGAAGATGTGTGGGGATCTCGACCAGTCCCCCGGGGAGATTACTCCCCCGGCGGGTTTGTCCATGGGGCACTGAGATGTGGCCAAGGCCCGTGGAATACCACGCTGCGTCCTCTCACCCTGGCCATCCCCTGTGCGCTGTCCCCGTGGATCATCAGCTCTGCCCTGCTCCAAACGCGCAGGGACAACTTGCAGTGTCGATGGGACCCAGCTTAGCCGTAGCTCGGTGCCTGGGCTAAAGCCACGGGACGTACAGGGTCCTGACTTGCTTATGGGGCCGTGGCTATGATCTACCTACCCTGTGCCCCTTAGCGGTCTCGTAACCAGGCCTCCGGTCCACAGGGCCCAGAGACCTCGTCGTCACGACATGGTCATTGGTATTGTGCTAACTCCAAGGGGTCTCATCTCAGGTCAGGGCCTCATCGTGCTGGGGGCTGCAGAGAGGCCTAGTAAGAGACAGGCCCTGCCCCAGAGGATGTACATACTGAATAAAGCAAATATCAAAGATGGGTTGGGTTCCTCAACACCAGCTTCTCTTAACACCGGCCTTCCGACTCTGCCTGGTCCTTCTTAGTTCCCTCTTACGTCCCCTTGGCCACCCCCACCACGCCGGCAGCTGCAGACCCTTGAGCCCAAATGACAGTCTCAGAAAGAAGCCTGCCCCACTGCGACCTGAGGAGACCTGGCTGGGTTGAAGTCTCTTCTGGGCTGCTGTTCAGTGCCAGCATGTTCTCCTAGCTGCGCCCGCCTGGCAAGCGAGTGCTCCAGAGCTGTCTGCATGCCCCAGGCTGGCTTCGAGAGCAGGGAGGTTTGATCTCCGGGGGGAGGCTTCATAAAGGAATCCCACCACAATGTGGCCTTCTCCCCCGGGTTTCTTCCTGTGGCGGGTCCTCGGCGGCGCGGCGCGGCGCGGGAGTCCATCCATCGCACACACAAGGTCGAGCAGGGCTAAGAGGATCAAAGAGGAATCCTCAGTTCGTCCCCAAGTCGTGGAATCACATCGTTGGCCACAGAAGCTTCGAGATGGATGAGCCCCAGCGGATGGTCTCAGCTCCCTGCCCAGGCAGGATCGCCTCTTACCGTAGGGAGACACGGGGCGGATTCTCACCTGGGGTAAATTGGTGCTGCTGCCTCACAGGCTTGGGGGGATCTGGCCTACTCCTGAAAAGCTAAACCACGGGGGTTCCACGTCTCCCTCCAGAAGACCGCCTGGTCTTCAGCCTTTCCTCCCCTGACTCCCACTTATAGCTGCAGGCTATACAGAGGCGGATGACCCTATGTCCTGCCTGTCCACACCCTTCACGTAGTTACCATGCTCCCCTGTCTCCATGGCCATTTCACTGAGCTACGCAAATTTAGCTCTTTTAATCCTTCCTCCAGCAACCAGATTATTTCTGGGATGTGGGGGAACTGAGCCCACTGGAACTTCGGACTGGGGGCCTGGTTCTCCTCTTCCCCTGGTGTAAATCAGAAGTAACCCCGCTGGGTCTCCTCTCCCAGTGTAAATCAAGACGTTAGCCGAGTTCTGACGCTGTGAAATTAACGCGAGACTCAGGGCCCAGGGGTTCCCCCTTTGGGCCCATCTCGCTTTACAAACAGTCAAGTGCCCAGATCCTTATTCAGGCAGAACACCCGAATTTGCGGCCCACGGGAAAAACACGCAGGACTTGGCCCACAACTGCTCCATGGCAAAGACCTTGGCATAGGGCTGAGTGAGGGCCAGAGGGACTTTTGTACCTGTCTCAGGGAACCAGCTGTCCTGAGCTCCCACCCCACTGGCACAAACTCTCCCGCCTGCTGCTGACCCAGCTAGTTTGCATGGAGCTAGCCCGGGTCGTTTTGCTGCAGCTGGGAAACATCTTCCCTCCCCGGGGCAAACCTTACAGCAAAACACACCTATTCATTGTCCTGGCTGACTCACTTCTCTAGCAGCCTCCCACACCTGGCTCCTTCCATCCTTGACCCGCTTCCTGTTTGCAAAGCCTCTGCCCCGGAGAGGATGATACCCGGCCCTTGTCCTCATTAGCTGGGCTGTCTGATCCCCGCGAGACGAGTTTCAAAAGGGCCCAGCTTTCAGCAGCTCCCCCTGTTCTCAGCAGGGACTCCTGGGCAGAGAGCGCCCTACTTGCCCCATTACAAGTCATGGTTTACATCTATGCTCCAGACTTGGGATGCTAAGTCTCTGGACTTAGCTAAGGGAACTAGGCCAAACGGGGTGACTCCGGATTTGCACCAGGGCGAATCAGAGGAGAATTAGGCCCAGGGTGGCATCCGTTCCTGCCAAGAGGCTCCCTGGGGCATACGCTCGAAGTGCTCTTGTCGGGCCCGGCCTGCACCGTTTACCTTTGCTTCGGCGCTGGTGCGGCCGGAGAGGAAGTGTGAGTAAATACAAAGTTTCGGGAGCACATGCTGCTGGGTCACATAGTTTCCCTATTAACACACATTCCTCTGCAGCACATACCAGCCGCCTCATTATCAGCGGGCCTTGTTTGTTTGCTGGAAAAGGGTGGTAGCGGAGCGGTGACCCAAGACTTCCTTCCTTTCCTGGAAGCCGCGCACTGACACCCTCCCGCGCTGATAACCAGCCGCTTTCACAACCCAGCGCAGAGCATGGGTTTCAGAGGGCGGGGCTGGCTTTGGGATCCTTTCGCCCCAGCGCCCGGCCCCGGCTGTGGAGGTGGCTCTTTGATGAGAAGCAGAGGTGGGCCGGGGAAGCGTTTTTCGGCTCCAGACCTGAATCGGGGCTGACGGCACCGAGGTCTCGCCAGCTGCTCTGACTGCGGCCCCAAAAGGGGACAAATCTGGCACGGTCCTTGCATTTAGACCTGGCCAATGGCCTCCGGGTTTGGGCTCCAACTCACTGGGAGCGTGGGGGTTGGCTCTGGGGATTTCGATTCGACCCTTTTCCCAGAGGGTCCTTGCTGGAGCTACCCCAGCGGAACGACGAGCAGGTGCAGTACACACTTGGGAACACTAGAGGGTGCTGAGGCCAGGACTCTGGGGGAGAAGCGGAGACTCTGAACCCCACCAATCCCTGGGCGTGTACAGCACCTAGCACAAGGAGGCCCTGAGGCCCAGCTGAGGCTCCTAGGCACAGCTATGATACAGCTAAGAAATGGGAACCAGGACTCAGCACGGGCCCGTCTGGCCAACCCTCCAGCCCGCACTGGTTTGTCACAGACATGCCCACAGCACCGCGGGAAGCGCTCTTTGGGGGTCTTGAGGTCTGCAGGTCGAGACCCCCGGGGGCGCAGTGTGGGCGCAGCATGGGGCGGCCGTCTGAGAAGAGCGAGCGGGTTCGTTCATCTCCTAGCGGCACGGGCGTTAGTCCAGTCCCTGCTTGATTCTGGGGTGGGGTGGGGGGATCCAAATTCGCACGTCGAGAGAAGCTACGTTGCAGCTTGGTGCTTGTCACACCTGTAAAGCAGGGGGTGATGCTACAGCTGCTCGTTTGGCTTGCGGTGCTGTCCTAAGTCATTGCCTGAAGCCCAAGGGTCCATCTGGCCCAGTGTCCTGTCTTCCGACAGTGGCCAAAGCCAGGCGCCCCAGAGGGAATGAACAGAACAGGGAATCATCAAGTGATCCATCCTCTGTCACCCATTCCAAGCTTCTGGCAAACAGAGGCCAGGAACACCCTTCCTGCCCATCCTGGCCAACAGCCACTGATGGACCTGTCCTCCATGAATTTATCTAGTTCTTGTTTGAACCCTGTTATTGTCTTGGCCTTCACAACATCCTCTGGCAGAGTTCCACAGGCTGGCTGTGCACTGTGTGAAGAAATACTTCCTTGTGTTTGTTTTAAACTTGCTGCCTATTGATTTCATTTGGTGATTCTTGTGTTCTGAGAAGTAGTAAACAACACTCCCTTATCTACTTTCTCCACACCCGTCATGATTTTATAGACCTCAATCGTATCTCCCCCGAGCCGTCTCTTTTCCAGGCTGAAAAGTCCCAGTCTCATTATTCTCTCCTCATACGGAAGCCGTTCCATACCCCTCATCATTTTTGTTGCCCTTTTCTGAACCTTTTCCAATTCCAATAGATCTTTTTTGAGCTGGGGCGACCACATCTGCACACAGGCTCTCAAAGCACTTCAGAGACATCCACCGCTGCCTTGCACATTAGGTATCAGGGTGGGGAAACTGAGGCACAGAGCTGGGAGCTGACTCACCCAAGCTCACAAAACAAGTCACTGGAATAGAACCCAGGAGCCCCAGCCCCCCTGCACAATCCTGTAGCCCAGATCATCTCCCCATTACTGAGCAACCTCGAGTGTGTTTGTCTGCACAGCGCCCCCCAGAGTCAGAGGTAACGAAGAGTCCTGTGGCACCTTAAAGACTAACTAAAGTATTGGAGCATAAGCTTTCGTGGGCTAATACCCACTTCGTCGGATGCAAGCAGTGGAAGGGCAGCGCTATTATTCCATTTTACGTAGGGAAAGAGAAACAAAGTGATTTGCCAGGAAATCTGCAGCAGACCAGGGACCCAAACCTGAGTCTTCCCAGCACCCTACCCCCGGCCAGCCTTCCTCTCGCCTGGCCGCGAGATCAGCCTGACCCTTAGCCCTAAGCTGTCCCTTCCCTTCTGAAAGGCAGACTGTAGAGGAACACGGCCCCGCACGCCGAAGCGCCCGTCTCAGGTGGAGGAGCAGACGCACCAATGAACAGCTACAGGTGTATGATAATTAAGCACCTACAGACGCTCCTTTTATTGTTACCACCTGCGTTATTACAGCAGCTGGCATGCCTGGCGACGGGTAAGGGCGTGTTAGCATCTGTCTTGTGAAACTCATCGTTCAGGGGTTTATATAACTTGGCCACAGAGCGTTCACGCTGGCCTGGGACCTGCTTCCAAAGCTGGGAGACTTTGATGACTTAAAAAACCCAAAGTCCCTGCACCTTTTCCGCGTCGCGGCTGCAGAATGGTAGCCGGCGGTTTGGGGATGTTTCCCAGAGAGCCACAGAACCCAGCTGGATCAGAATGGAGAGTGGCCATGTGAGGGACAGTCAGTGTAGCGAGTTTGGGGTGTTCTCAGCCTTGCTCCATGGGGAACAGCTGTCCACACCCCAACAGCGCCCGGACAAAGGGTACCTGGGGACACGTTGGGTGCTTGGCTCTTTGGGAAACCTGGCTCTGACTGTGGATGCAGGGAGACCTCGAACATCTGGCCCTGAGCTCTTTGTGACACCTGGAGGGGCCCGGAATGACCAGGCTGAGATCCCTGCAGTCCCCCTTGGCAGGCAGTGGGTGAGGCCGAACAGTGAGATGGGACCCACCATGAGAGGCTGTTCCAGTGTGTACCGAGGGGATTTTGCAGGAGGGGATTTTTGGCCCACCCTGTGTCTAACCCCACTGTCTACGTGGGGCAGATCCCAGCCTTTCCTCTCCCACCTCCAGGCAGAAATAGCAGGAGCCCTGAACAGGGGCCGAAATAATTAACCAGCGAGCAGTTAAAGGATTTAGGCCTTCAGGGCCGAGAGCTGTTTAACCATGACCTGCAGCCTCCCAGTGACCCAGTGAAGCCCCTGGGATCGCTGCTGATAATCACAGTCTATTGGTGGGAGGGGGATGGATGGTATCAGCCACTCTTCCCAGCTGGGCTGCTTGTTCCAATCTCCCCGGCCCAATGACATGACCCTAAGGCATGGTAGGATTGATTCGAGCTGTCAGATCCCTTCCCCCTGGTGGGGGGGGTCTCCGCCAGGACGAGGGCACACGGTGATGACAGTCACCCACTGAATCGGCTTTGAGACGCATGGAGCAGCCAACGCCCCCGTTCTGTCAGCCACCTGGCCCACGTCATTCAGAATGGAAGGGGTTAAAAGATAAGCCGTTGCCAGGGAGTCTGGCATCATAGCAGGAGTAAGAGCCTGGGAGTCAGGACTCCGGGGTTCCGTTCCCAGCTCGGAGAAGGGAGTATGGTCTAGTGGTTCGAGCCTGGCAACGACTCTGCCACTGACATGCGGTGTGACCTTGGACAAGTCACTTTGCCCCCCTTTGCCTGACTTCGGCCCTCTCCAGGGGTTGCAGAGCTACCCTGTGTTCAAATGCTTCGGGCGACTAACAAGGCCCCTGGACAACAGTTCCTGGTTCATGGCCGCCTAAAGAAAAGCTGAACTTTTGTGACTTCTCCATATCTGGGCTGCGCAGGGGGGAAGTTGGCAGGGAGATTCCACTGAGGAAGGTAAACAGAGAACAGGTGGGAAGACGTGCTCTCTCCTGAGCGCAGGTCAAAATGCCCATCGAGCCTTGCCAAAGGGACCACGCTGGGTTTGCGCAGCCAGCGGCGGCTTATCTGCCCTAAGATGCCTTCCCCGCCTTCCCTTCTCAAACTGGGGGGGTCGCAACTCCTCAGGGGGGTCACAAGGTTATTAGGCGGGAGTCGCGAGGACATGCACGAAGCAGAGTCACGGCTATGAAACATATCAGTGAAATCTAGTACTTTAGAAAATGACCCACACCTTTCCGTCGCAATGTCGGGTATTTACTGTAAGAAATGTGCTCAGCGGATTGTTGTTCCTGAACAATATGTATATCTTTGGATTAGCACCACTGCAAGGAAATTGGAGTCGGGGGATTGTCTAGGGTGCAGGTTTGCTGTCGAGACTATAACGATGGGACTGAGACAACACAAGAGGGCTTGATTTTATAATTTCACAAGCAGACACACAGGCAAAGGTGGCGCTGGGGGGAGCCTTGGGGGGGCTATAGGACCCCCCAAATTTGCTGTAGCCACCCTTCCCAGAGCAAATGTCACGTGTTATACAGAGGTGGCCGCCCTTACTTCTGCAGTTCTGCGCTGCTGCTGGCGGCAACGCTGCCTTTGGAGCTAGGCAGGCAGCCAGCAGCCGCCGGCTGTCTGGCCACCCAGCTCTGTCAGCAGCACCTGCCTCTAGCAGCTGTGGAGAAGGAAGGGTGGCAAGGGGGTGCTAGTCGGTCTGCTGTGAAAAGTGATCTTGGCGTTTCCTCCCAGCATCAAACTCTTAAAAACAAACAAACAACCATTTCCACTTATAGCAATAATTCCACAAAACCGTGTTTTAGTCTTAAGTTAAAAGCGGTGAGAAAAGGTCCGTTCATTTTAAACGATAGGACTATACATTGCACATTTAAAATAGCGCTAAATAAAAATGGGGGTGTTTTTCATTTATAAGGGGGGGGGTTGCACTCGGAGGCTTGCTGTGTGAAAGGGGTCACCAGTCCTGCCCTAGAGAGACCCCTCCGTCAGCCCTGCCGACTCCCCATCTCCCCCTCAGACAGCCGAACCTACCGGGCAGACCCCCTGCTGCGGGGCTCCAGCAACAGAAAGGCCAGGGATGAAGCCAGCAGATTCCCCCCAGCAAGCCCTAACCATACCCCCTTCCTCAGTCTGTGAAGGGGTGACTTTGGGGCACGGTTACAGGTCTCCTTTGTAGCCCCTGTGCCAGAGAGTTTCTGCCCCAGGGTTCATTCCTTCTCCCTGCCACGGGGACTCGGAATATCCCTGCCCAAGCCCAGGGATCTGTGGGGTTACCTATCTGGGACTTTGCGAGCATGAGAGTCCCGGGGCATGGACCTGCTCCCGGTGGGACAGACTCTGCTGATCGGGCCGGCACACGGGGCACCGCGTAAACGCAACCGGAGGCCAGCAAGAGACAGCGCAGCCTGGGCGCTAAACTGGGGCCCCCAAGGGGGACAGGCTGCATAGTACATCTGAGGGCCTGGAGGGCCCTGCCCTATAGACTGAGGCCTGACTCTGTCCGATTCTGGATTCAATTGCTGGTCCGCCTCTCCGTGTGCACGCGCTAACCGAACACCAGCCTACGCCCAGCCCGGAACCGGCACGACCGGCCACGCACAGACACAATTAATGAATGACAGAGCAGGGCAACCTGGCCTAGTGCTCGGAGCCCAGGGCAGGCAGATGGGAACTCCGGGTTCCAACCCAACCCTGCTCACTGGGCAGGACAGATTGCCGCCTGGTGCCTCAGTTTCCCCTTTGAGCCTCTCCCTGCTCAGCATCATTAGCTCGCCCCCGTGGGATGCTTTGATGATGCCCCACGCAAAGGGCGACTGGGGCTCAGGACTCGCGGGCTCCTGCCTGCAGCAGGGAGGGGCGGGTGCTAATGAACCAGGAACTCCCTGGAGACACCCTGGGCTCTTTCTGAATAACAGCGACTCACAACAAACCCTCCCCAGCAATAGTGTGAGTAACGCGGTTAGGAAAGCTGGGTGGGGAGGGGGCGGGGTCCTGGCCTGGGTTGTACGCAGCCGAACACACCGCACAGAGGCCGTGGGTGGGGCGTAACTTCAGTTCATTCACTGTTGGCCTCCGTTCAGGCAGGAGAAGAGGAGAAACTTTTGGGGGAAAGGATTATTCCTTCCTCCCTTTGCTTTTCAAAGCAATACACCGGCCAATCGAGGGTTAATGCGAGTGGAGGGGTATTAGCGGCTGGGGGCACAAGTGTCTGTTTGGGCACAGAGCTCTGCCCGGGCACCTTACAAGGAGCCCTGCCTTTCCCGCCCGCTCCCCCCACACCCTGCCCTGTAGCAAGGTGCTGCTGTCCTTATTTGCAACACCGCTGCTCTTCCGGCCTGGCTCCCTCCCACGGCTCTGGCAGGGAACCTCAGCCTCGACTTTGCCACCCCCGGCCTGGCCCCCTCGCCTCCGGCGATGCACCCGCATCCGGACGCACCCTCAGCTCCGTCCTGGGGCAGATTTCAACTCATCACTGAAGTCAGACTCACCAGCACCCCTAGTGGGGGGCACAGCCGTATCATCCCTGTGCTGCAGCTGGGGAAACCGAGGCACAGACTGGGGGACAGGACCGCTATCTGAGGATGACTGGGGGGGAGACAGGATCCTGCTACGCAGTAGGTGGTTTCTGTGCTGTGAGCTCAGAGGGTGAAATTCACCCTGGAGCCGAGGGGACCCGAGCAAGAGGCCGGGGGGTCTCTATGCCCTGAGCACATCACCCTGCCACAGACGGCGACAAGGATCCGCCTTTATCCTGGCTAGCACTTGACGCAAAAGCCTCCCACTAGACCCCGAGTCTCTACCGTGTCCGGCCGCCTCTCCCCTCCGAGCCCAAGCACTGCTCCATCCCTTCCAAGGCTTGCAGGGGAATCCTTTCCCGCCCCTCTCTGCCCGTCCAGTGCTGGGAGAGCTGGAGAGAGGGGTCATGGGAGGAGAGCATTGTGCCAACACGTTTTCTGCCTTCTGTTGAGCTGCAGAATTGATGAGCTAGACGGGGGAAGGAGCCGAGGGGTGAGCGGGAGGACGCGTCTCTGGGGCTGTCAGCTGTCCGCCCCGTGGCGGGTGCCCAGCTGTTCAGAGATGGAGGGTTGCCGATTGTGTTGCTCTCCAGAGCTGGTGCTCCCAGCCCGAGCGTCTGGCGGTGATTGTGATGATCTCATTTGGGCCCGTCGGTGTGGACTGAGCATGGCAGGGCCACATTCAACCCCCACCCCCGTCAGTGGTGGTTTGGGCCTGATCCGGATCCCCAGCCCCGCTCCTGGTCAGGGTCCCCTCGGCGTAGCTCCGTTCCGGGTGGAGGCGGTCGCCCCTTGGAAGGTGTGAAGTCCCTTTGCGGAGAATTTCCGGGTGCTGAATCGCCGAGACCTGACACCCTGCAGGCTCCACCCAGGTCATCAACCAGAGGGGGCAAGAAAATCCCTGTGGCTGAGTTTTCGCTAAGGCATCAGGTCTCGTCTACACCAGCTTATGTGGCCCTAACTCCGGAAGTGTCTACACTGCCATTGCACTCCATTGACGTCACGGCGCCGTTACTCCACCTCCACGAGCTGCATTGGGCCCAGGACCACACCGTGAGACCGATGCGGCGTCAGCGTAGACACTGCGCTGCTTACGGGACTTTCAGGAGCCGTTCCACAAAGCCCCACATAGACGGGACACTCGGGTCCAGCGCTCCTGGGGAGGATGCACGCTGGCAACAGACGCACACAACTGGTTCAGTTACAGTGGCGGCTGTACGTTGGGTTGTCTCCATCTTATAGTACAGACGTGGCCTCAGGGTGGGGGGGGGGGGGAGCGCGGGTCTTTCTGGGCTCTATCCCCAGTGCCAGGAGTGGAGGGGTGAGGTGGAAGCAGTCCAGCGAGCCAGGACGCCGGGGTTCTGTCCTCAGCTGCTGCACTGCCGTGCTGGGCAAATTCTGCCTTGCGGATATGCAGAGTACACAGCTCTTGCCAGCCATGGAGAGCGGCTGTCTGAAGAATGAACAGGGGCCACAGAGTGTTAAGAGACCAGAGTCATACGGGAACAGAGAACCTGCTCCCATTGAAGTCAATGGCAGAATTCCCATGGTCCTTCCCCAAAGCAGCGATGGGCATAGAACTACTGATGTGAGGACAGGGGGGTATTAACTCTTCTGGAGGTTATAGAGACATCTTGCTTGCCAAGCACAGGGGAAAATAAAGTCTCTCTGTCCTCTTGAAGCCGTCTTAAGGACACTGCTTTACGGGAGAGGAACATGGAGCCGCTTGGCTGAAGAGGGAACCAGAAAAGGTAGGAATTTCAAGAGTGGAGGTTATTGTCCCACAGGCTTCTGGGGAACAGATGCTCAGTTTACAAGCTGCAAACTCACCCTGGGCTCTGCGAGGCAGGATGGATTCTTTCCTTCCCGGGCATCACAACCGGGGGGGGGTGGGGGGAGAGCCGATGAGTGCACCGGTCCTTAAAAATCTACGACTCGCCCATAACAAGACGGGCTCACCGGGACAAACCAGGCCCTCGGTGACACCTGCGCCGTCCCACTGCCTTCGCGGCCCTGCTTAGGTGTGGGGTGGAATTCCGTCCCCTCCCGGCAGGGCTCGGTAGGGCAGAGAAGAGGGCGAGGTTGGGGGCTGCAGCCCTGAGCGAGCAAACGGCCGGGACTCGGTGGAAATGCGTTGAAGGAGCAGCGAGGCCCCTTTCTGCATGGTTATTTCCGGGCCCCAGCTGGCTCAGCGAGACGCCCGCGGGTCTGGATGCCTGCGTGGAGGGTGAGGAGTGCACCCCTCGGACATGCTGTTCTTTAGACCAGCCAGTGCACCTGCAGCCTCGTCATCGGTGAATTGAATCAGCCGCGGCCACGGGCTGGCATGGAAAATGTCTTCTCCCGCCCCGCCAGCTGAGGCTGAGTCACAGAGTGCGGCTGATTCCAGAGCAAAGGGCTGCTACACCCTCCCCTCCAGCCTTCCCAAACCTGCTGCTCCTCCTGGCTTCTCAGCCCGCATTTGATCTCTCCTGGCCTCCCCAGTCAAGGGAAGCCAAGTCCTGGCATGGGCCTAGGACTTGGCTTCCCTTTCAGCCTTTCACCCATATGGCGGCAGGGGCTGGGGGGCAGGATTCTGATACTCTGATGTTCATGTAGAATGATACAAGCTGCTGTTAATCAGCCCAGCTCCCTTGCTCTCCTCCAGGTGAGAATCTGACCCTGTAGTGTGTATTGATGGTGCCAGCCCTCACACTGCTGCCTCTCCCCTGGAGCTGCTGACATTTCATAAGCAATCATTCCTTTCAAACGACAGCTGCATTTAACCCTGGACTCCCCAACCGGCTTGGGACCCTGTGCAATACATCTCAGAACCAACTCAGTGCATAGCAGCTGATGAAAGCCTGATCGGCGTGTGGAAAAGGCCAATGAGAAGGGAAATCCTAGGACCCAATCAACTCCGTGCAAAGAGCCCCCACTACTAGAAACAGAGGGATCAGGGTGGCGCTGAATGAATCCGGCTATTTACCAGTGACCCCTGCAATCCAATCCCTCACAGCCCCATCCACCCTGCCCTGCGAACGCAGGGGCGTTTCTATTCTCGGGATGAGATGGCACAAACTAGCATGTGGGGGCAGGTGGAAAAGCAGCTGCATTACAACATTTGTGCCGAGCTGGTTATGTGCACTGAGCATCTCTTGGGAAAAGTAATTATATGTATTGATTAGTTCTCCGCGGAGCACAGGAACTGCCAGACGAGACCAATAGTCCAGCAGGCTCTGTATCCTGTCTCTGGCAATGGGCTAAGCCGGACGCTTCACAGGAAGACATAAAACCTGCACAATGCACCCAGTTGTGTGATAGTATCCCACGAAGAGGGGCATTTCTTCCTGATTTCCCCCCCATTTGTGAACACCATATACCCTGAAGAATGAGCATTGAGTGCCCTGGTAAATCCATCCAAGCTAGTGGAATTGCAGATGCTATTCTCATTCATCGCTTATCCTTTTTTGAATCTCACAAGCTATTTGTCTCAGTAATATCCTGAGGCAGGAAGTTCCAGGGGTTATTATTAACTTTTTTTAGTGATTTTACTCATCTTTGTAATTAGCTATCACAATTACAATCTCTCTAATATCACACTGTAGTTCGCTAGAACTGGCTATATCCCTGTGACATAGATTTGCTCAGACACGCATGTTATTACCCCTGCGTACAAACATCTTCTCACTATGTTACCAGAGGGGGTCGGGGGGGGGGGGGTGTCTCTAAGAACTCGCTGATCAGCGTGGTTATTGCGAGATGTTTGTACGGGAAATAGCGTCGAATTCTAAATTTCAAAACCCGAGGGAGTGAAACTTATCTCCTGAGGCAAGGCAGAGCTCAGGGCTAAGACAGTCAGCATGGAGAACAATGGACATCGCCGTAGCCAGCCCCAGCCCTGTGCTTAGGGTCTGGACTCGGTGGAGACTTGAGGACTGACCCAGTCAAAAGAACCCCGAGATAAGTCTCTGAATGGGAGACCTCCTGGGCTAAGAGAGAATAGAAACTGTACAAGAGATGAAGAGAGAGCATATGTTGTTATCCATTATGGAGGAGACACTCCACCAGTGGGAGTGTCTCATGCAAGGTGGAGCTTGGCCAGTGAGCGCTAACCATTGGGTGAGACCTACCGTGTTAGGCAGCAAAGTAACTCGTTAATAAGTCTAGGCTACCGCCGGCATTCCATGTTTTTCTTTTTCTTTTACTTGGAACCTGATGTTCCCAAACCCCTTCTACTTGCTTTTATCTGAATCTCTCTCTCAAGCTCTGTTAAATAAACGACAATTGTGGAACAGGGGTGCCGGGCTTCCATCGAGGCAGGGGATCGGGGTCCGATGGGCACTCAAGTGTGACAGCCTGGCTTGTGTGAATTGCTAGCTGGGATCAAAGAGCGGGCCTTGGGGAGCGGACCGCTTGTGTTGCCAGCCACCGGTGGCTGGGGAGAGTTTCCTGGGGTGGGCACAGACTTGCCGTCCTCCCTCTGTGAGCAGGTGAGAGCAATTCACCCTGGGAAAATGCCCGTTGACCCTGATAAGTTTCCCCATCCCCCTGCAGCCACCCTGCACTCAATTCCATCTGGCGCCGTGTTGCCCAGTTACCTGCTTTAGCTAAACCATTCCAGAGCAAATCGCCTCCCTCAATCCTCTGCCTGGACCTAAAGAACTGGTCCAAAGACGTTTTTGCCACCTCGCTCTTCATCCCCATTCCAGGCGTTTCATGATATAGTGAACAAAATCTGATTCCGGGAGCACTAATCTAGCCTCATCCTTTTCATGATCAGGCCTAGTCCTATTTATAAGCCAACTTCTAGGGTCTGATCTGCAATTGGATCAGCATTAAGCAGACACTGGAAATTTGTGTAACACCATTGACTTCAGTGGATCTAGGTATCTGGCCCTTCATCCTCGCCTCTCGCGCTGTATTTGCCAAATTTCTTTAGCAGCCTCCTGCCCTGGGACTTCCTATAAAGCCTGTAGAAAACACAAGGGAAGGATACCAACCTGCTGTTCTTTCTCTACTACTGAGCCTGAAGAGGTCCTGGCACTAGGGGAGCCCATATTGAGTCATGACTGTGCCACAAAGGAGGAGAATTTCAAAGGGAAAAGAGGAATTTTCAGGGATGGGGGGACGTGTTCCCTTAGTCGAGACCTAGCACTGGATTTTGGCAAAGCCGCATGCAAGTCAGACCTCATTTATGGTCAGTTTTTGCTGCTTCAACCAAAAAGCAGGAAGAAGAATGGTTTCAGTATTTATTTATGCAGCCCTGTGATTGGATATGCCAATTTACCAGCACAAACGAGATAATGTTACTTATCACTTCAATGGTGCTTTTCCTATTGGGATCAAACCCTGGACAAGCATCATTATCCCCATTTCACAGAGGGGTAAGTAGAGGCCTGGAGTGGGCCATTTGATGATTAAGTGGCAGAGCCAGGGGCAGAACCCAGCTCTGCTTAAGCCAGGCCCTGGGCACAGCTTACGCTGAGGAGTTCACGTCTCTCACACAGATGTGGTACATGGGCTGTCACGCCAAGTGCAAGAAGGCACAGAAACAACATGTGAGGAGAGTAGCTGAAGTGGGTGCAAGGAAGTGCCTGGGATGTGTGAATTAGCCTCATTCCTACTGAGGGGGAAACTGAGGCACAGAGAGGGGCCATGAGGAAGAGTCAGACCTGGGATGATTCATAGAGTCCAAGCTTCATCAAAGGGAGAGACGTGATCTAGTCGGGTCTAAATTCAGTTGAGAATCCAGAACTCCCTGTTCTCAAACTTCTAGACCATGTTTTGGCCTCTATCCCCCTCTCAACAAACATCCCCGAGGCCCTGGCTCTGCAAAGCATCTCAGGACACGCGCAAGTCACATGGACTTTGTGTGTGAAGCATGTGTTCAGGTGCTTTGCTAAATCAGGTCCCGAATGCAGCCAGAAAACATTGAGGAGAAGGTTGGGTTTTATGTCTCCTTTGAAATGAAGTCATTAAGCACTTAAGATCGGACTCCAAGCGGACAGCGGGGCTGGAAGCTAGTAAAAGGCTGTTAATAGTGCAGTACGCCAGCTAATCCGAAACCCACAAACAGTCAGAGCCGTCCACGAGAGACACGCACGAGGACTGCGTCTGGTTTGTGCCACCAGCCGCCCCGTGGGCTGTCGCAATCCAGACGTGACCGATGGGCAGGACAGAGGGAGGGAGGGAAGGAGATGGCTCATCACAACAAACACCAAACACCGAACTGCAGTTCACACACGTTTAAGGGACGCAGTCACCGTGGGGAAGCAGGAGGGATGCCTGACTTAAGCATGTTCTTTCCCCCCTTTCTGTCATTTACAAATACCCAATATTCAGCATTGTTCCCGCCCTGCAGAATCCGGCCCTACATTCCGTACCCACAACGCCATAACTATTTACACCAATAGGGAATTTGGCCCAGTACTCTCTATTCCCTGCCATGGAGCATCTGGCTATTAATTGATGCTGGAATCGCTGGGTGAAGTGATCAGGAGGTCTGCACCTGGATCTGCTACTTATTCACTAAGCAGGTCTCAGGTGAGTCACTTCCCCTTCAGTGCCTCAGTTTCCCCCATCGGTGAAACAGAGAAAACGATCCTCATCCAGTCTTTGGTGGGCCTGTGTTTTGCAGGATGGTCCCCACGGTCCCTTCCGTCATGTAACTCCGTTTGGGAATGAGGTGCTTATTTACCTTTGAGAATCTAGGCCCGAGATCCCTTGACTGACATATCTCAGGTCAGGCTCCAGTGCATAGGGTTAAACGCTGCAAAGACATGGGGGGGGGGGAAGCCCTCCACCTTCACAACTTTTCCCTATTTGGTTGCTGCCTCCCCTGCATGTGGTCTCCCGCAGCTCATGGTGGCAGCCACGGGGAGTCACTTTTTTCAGGGTGATCTGGAAGTCCGGAGGGTTTGTTTTGTTTTCCAGTTTGCTCTGCAAACCCATCCAGTGGCTCAAGCCCCAGCCTGCAAGTCGGGAGAGCTGGGTTCTGTTCCTGGCTCCCCTACTGACCTGCTGCGAGTATTGGGGCTCTGAACCGCCACGGGAGGATCTGGGGCTTCCTGGCTCTTCTCCCACCCTTTGTGTGTCTAAGCTTAGAGGGTAAACACTTTGCGGTGTTGTGTGTTACAATCCATACGGGCAGCACCCAGCAAAGTGGGACCCTGAACTCAGCGGGAACTTCTGGGTGCTACTGTCATAGAAATAACATGCAGGAATAATAAATCCAGAGCTGGGGCTGACACTGGGTGCTGTTGAAAGATATGGGGGGGGGAGATTTATGGCTGCCTGGGGGGTCCCGATCCTGCATGGTGCTGGCTCAGCCTCGGAGCGGAGGGCACCTCTCGGGATCAGGACCTTAAAGATTGCCCGGGCTGTAGTGTGGGTTGTTTTTGGGGACGGGTGGGAGGGGTTTGTGTTTACTGTGTCAGAAAGAGAAGCCGTGAATTCCCCCCCGCCCCCCGGTTTAATTGAAAGCCGGTGCTGTGGGTTTGGCTTCCTCCACCCTCCTCCTCCTCCATTAGATAACGTCTGGCTGAAACCACGCTCGGCAGGCTCGCAGCATTCCAATCCGCTGATCCCAAGTGGCAGCCGGCTGGGGCACTGCCACGTAAGCTCCGGTGCTGATGGGGCAGATACGACCGACGGCGGCGTGGACTCCCACGGCCATGCCCACCTCAGGGACGCTCCCCCCCCCCCCCCCGCTTCTTCCCAGGCAGAACATCAGCAAGTGGCAAGATGCTGACCCTATCATTTGCCGGAGGATTGCAGGGGGGCGCTGACCCAAGCATGAAACACGACTTGTGTTTGGCAAGCAGGACCATCCCCGCAACGAGTGACGAGCAATCAGGGCGACAGCTGCTTTAGAACGGAATAGGAACAGTGATGCAATTGGAGGGCAGGAGAAAGAGGCTGCGATCCTGCCGGGGGCATAGGGCATGTGGTTACGAACCACCTCGTTGCTTAGTGCGGGCTGCGGGGCAGGTGTCGGATGGGGTGGGGGGAGAATGGAGGGATAAAAACAGCACAGGGATGGAGACAGCCCATGCCCAGGTGAGGCTGTGGCCTACTGGTGATGAGATGAGGAATGTGAAAGTGATGAAAAGTGGCACGGGGGGGGGGGGGGGGCTCCGAGTTTGCTGGCTCTTAACGATTCCCAGACTGGATGTGAGCCGAGAAAGATGCTTCTTGCTCCTGCCACCAGCTCCCAGCCCTGCAGCGACCCTGGGATCGGAGAGCTACGCTTGATCTCTTCTTTATCACCAGCAGCGTGGGCTCTGCCCCGCCAATGAGGGATACCAGTTCAGAATTAGGTGCCCTCGATGGGCTGGCTCAAGAGGGATCCACTGGACTGCAGAAAACCCGTGTTTCTCAGTTGGTGGGTTGCGAACCCCCAGGGAGGGGCTCGAAACGGCAAGCCGCCGGCGCGCATAGTGTTGAAAAGTCGATCGCAATCTAAACAGGGCTGGCCAGACTCCAGAATTCCCGTGCCCCGGGCGAGTGCAAAATTTCCAGGCCAAAATTTCCCTCTGCCTGAGACCAGAGCCTTGACTGTGGAGATTTCCCACCGGGCGGGAATTCCGAAACCTCCTTCCGAAAAAGAAATCAAACCACATTTTACAGTGACTTTTTGAAATGAAACTGTGGGCAGGGGGAGGAACTGGGATCCCTGCCTCAAGCCGGGGCTGCTGGATATATTTCCAGGCGGCCTGGCTCTCTGTTACAGAGCAGGGAGCCTAGAATCCATAAGAGCCCTGGCTCCAATAGTCTCCACCAACCTCTCCCACAACACCCTGCTCAATGATCTAGGCTTGACTTTGGGGTCATCGATCCTTTTTTTAAAAAACTCCCACTTTTATAGCAAATGGCGAGGGGTCATGAACATTTTCCACTTGGAACGAGGGGCATCCAGGTGCAGACGTTGCAAAACATGGCAGGAAAGCAACCGTGGCTGCTGCCCAAGAAGGAAGAGCCTCTAGCTCCCTCTCCTAGCTGGCTCTGCAGGTTCACGGGATTGGAAAGCAGGAAAAGTCTTGGTCATTCAGCTCAGCAGATGGGCCTCTGTTGAACGCTCAGGCCACAGATCCATTGGGTGAGAAGGTGCCAGCCAGCCCATGCGTCCTACGGAGCAGAGCTCTTCCACCGTGTAATCTTGATGGAGTGTTTCCTGTAGCTGGTGGGCGTATCTGCTTTTGAACAGCAGCGCAATCTTGAAAAGCAAAACAAGAACAACAACAATATCGCGGATGAGCAGGCTGGGCTCGTTCTGAGCAGATCCTGTTTCCGTGAATCTGGGCCTCCAGCAATCCTAGGTTGGCCGCCCATTTGTTGCCTGGTCCAGGACGGGACGGGAACTCAAACCTTCAAACCGTTGCACTGTCAGGGACTGCAGAGCAAGTGCCTTGGCAGACTGGACCCCAGGGCAGGCTATGAGGCTGGTGAGGGGCGCTTGAAGCTCTAAACGGCAGCGTTTGCACTCCTAAAACTTGCCAGAGTTAGAAGTTCAAATCCTGGACTTGGACAGGCACCCTTCTGAAGTACACAGGAGATCACTTATCATGGAGTTCACACGTTTGGGTGAGAGAAAGAGGCAGGGCCTGTAGTAAAGTAACACCTGCAGATAACAGGTGGCTAGGACAGTCTCCAAGATGAAATGCCAATGATCATTATTATGGTAGGACCTATAGACCCCAGCTGAGATCAGGGCCCTATTGTGCTAGGTGCTATACACAAAGTAAGATACAATCTCTCCCCAAAGAGCTTACTATCCAATGAAACAAAGACAAAGGAGGGAGGGGAAACTGAGGCACAGAGAAACATCATGGAAGTGACTTGCCCATGATCACCCAGAAAATCAGTGGCAGAGCCAGGAATGACTCCCCATCGACTCCCTTCCTAGATCACATTACATTTCCACCCCCCACCCCCCCGGAAAGCCACTTCTTATTTTTTCATTTGATGGCACCTCTTAAGAAAAGCGGCTTTCTTCCAAAAAAGGAGAGATTTTTTTTGAAGTGATGGACGAGGCCGACAAGGGTCCTCGGGGTGGGAGGGAAGAGGTGAGAGCCTGGGGTTAAAAAGGAAAGCTGATCATTTACGAAAATAAGGAAACGTGGTAAACACGGAACTCTAAACAGAGAAAGGGAAATTAACACACAGAAAAAGCTTGCGGGGAAGAAGGCTACTACCCTGTTTCCCCGAAAGTAAGACATCCCCCGAAAATAAGACGTACTTCCAGTTTTGCCTCTCGCTGTAATATAATGTAATGTAATTTTGGGAGCAAAAATTAATATAAGACACTGTCTTATTTTCGGGGAAACACGGTATGTCGATAGACAGCAATAACCCCCAGCTCTTACCCAGGGCTTTTTGTCCATGGATCTCAAAGCACTTTACAGTATCGTTATCCCCATTTTACAGGTGGGGAAACTGAGGCATGGATTTTCAAAAGAGCTCAGGGCCTGATTTTTCAAGCACTTAGCACCCACAACTGAGGCCAGATTCTCCCAGGGTTCCAGCACTCAGCCAGCAGAGTACCCAGAAAATGCAGTGGCTCCTGGAGACCCCGCAATTGACTGAGACCTGGGCTCCATGGTGCTGACAGCCACACACACTGGGTAAGAGACAGCCCTGCCCTGAAGAGCTGACAATGCCAATGGGGGTACAGGGAAAACAGTGGTGCAAAGTGACATTCCCAAGGCGACAGAGGAAGCCAGTGGCAGAGCCAAGAGTAGAATGCAGCCCCCTAAGTCCCAGGGTACGATCCTATCCACTAGACCATACTGCCTCTTCTTCGTATTCAGGAAACCGCTGGCTCTCTTTGGCGAGATGGACAGAGCATGATTTGGGAAGAAATACAGAGGGGACTGGCGTGCTGGGCGGGGGGGGGGGGTGACGGCTCCTTCTTGTTCCTCTTTTCTTTTCTCAAGAAAGGAGAAAGGAAGAGGAGGAAATTGACAGGTAGAATAGATTAGAGATTAATTTCTTGCGAAGTCTGGTGAGTCAGGGCTCACCCTGCAAAGCTGCAAGCCTCCCTGAATGGGCCCTGTCTTCTACTGGAACCCCGCTGAACCTGTACCCATCTGGGGTGCAAGGCAGAGCGTGGTTTGGGGTACAGAGCTCAGGTTAGGGCGCAGTGTCTGGGTACAAGGTCCCGGTGCCTCCTTCCCAGACCCTGCCCAGGCGCGGTCTCTGCTCTTCCGGCGCTTGTCTCCCCTGCCAGCCTGGCTCTCCGGGCTGCGAATTTGGGAACTGCGCCTTCCTAGGGTGACGCCCCAGCGCAGGGAGCTCACCTGCCCCCGTTTCACTGCCTTGCCCCAAAGTGTGAGCAGAAGCTCAGTCTGCTCTCTTCACTGATCCACAGCCCCCTTTGCAGCCGGGAGGGGCTGTCTCCACCCCCAGGGACCTGTCTCTCTCCCTTAGCCTGGCTGCCCCATTCTGTGCTATGCTGACAGGCCCCAGGACCGGTAGCAGAATGGGCAGCTGATGCCACGTTCGTCAAGAACTGGACTTCCTGGCCTGGTGCGGGCACAGATTCAGGCTGGGGCATGCGGCCAGCTCTGCCCGGGCCTCGCTCCGCTAGAACCATCTTCTAAGGCCCTTTGTACAGCCCAGAGGATCTTCCCGCCACCCCGGCCCCGCTGTGTGTCCTCTCGCCCGGCTGGGCGGGAACAAGGCCAGGCGGAGGACCCTGGCCGTGGGCGCTCAGGGGAGGTTTGTTTTGAGAGGGGAGTTCAGGGAGAGTGCAGGGAGCCAGGGCGATTGTTAACGGGATTTGCTGGGCCGGGACTGCCGCCTGCAGCCCCTGACCTGACAGGAATGTTGTGACTCAGAAGGGAAACACGTCAGCCTCCAGGAATCTCGGAGCAGCCCCTCCATCGCCTCCCAGTCTCGCTGCTGGGGAGCCGAGGGCCTGGCTGATAGAAAGGGGAGAAAGCAACCGACCCCCGGCTCTCTTGCTCCCCAATGGGGGCAGCTCCTTGAGACGGGCTGCAGGGATTCACTTCAGAAACTCACCCACACCCACGCGGGTCACAAGCAAAAAAGCTGAACGCAGAGACTGCTGGGCGGAGCAGGGCAAGATCGGAGTCCTCTTTGAAAAGTCAAGGCCCCCACGTGAGGAGGGAAATCAGCATGGAGGAGATGAGATTGTTCTAGAGGTGCCCATCACCGCGGCATCTGGGTTTATTTCCCTCCACATTCGATCTGGGCAAATCAGGTTTGCCTCCCCCAATCCCCCTTCAGGGACTCTTCTGCCGGGCCCAGAGTTCCACTCTCGCCATCCTGCTGGCCCAAACCAGCTCCGAAACCACTTGGGTTGGCGAGGTCTTTAAAGTCAATGTAAACACAGGGGACAAACAAAAGGGGTCTCACCCAGGCCCAAAGGATACAAGCTTAAGGGTCCCTCCAGTGTCCCTTTCCCACAAGTGCAGGATACAACAAGAGGAATGAGGATTCTCCTGTGATGAAAGCACTGGGCGGGGACTCTGGAGATGTGTGGGGGGGGGGTCAGTCCTGGCTCTGCCACAGACTTCCTGTGTTACCTTGAGCAAGTCACTTAGTCTTGCTGTGCCTCAGTTTCCCAAAACGGGGCTAACCATCCTTCCCATCCCTCACCCTGTGTCTCTTGCCTTTAGACTAGAAGCCCAGTGAGGGGCGCGGATTCCAACCGAGGTCTCTAGGTGCTGCTGGAAGAGAAGAGTCAGTTGTCTCTGACTCCAGGCTGGGGGCAAGACAGAGACAAGAGCACATGGGCGGGGGGGACACCGTTCACCCTAGGGGTGACTTGGCTTGGCAGCAGGGGACCATGTTGATGGGGTTGCTAGGACGACGGGGTTGTGCTAGAGAGGGGTAATGGGAGGAAGCTAAGCACTGGTGACCTCCTCTCCCCGTGCAGCAGGGCTGGAGGTCAAGACAACAGCAGGCCTTGGCCTGGGTGTGAGTCAGTGCTGTGTGTGGAGGAAGAGATGAGTGTGCCTAGCTGGTCACTGCCTCTCCAGCTGCTCCTCTCCTCCACGCGGGTTGGGGGGTCGGATGAGGCAGCTCTGCCTTCCCTCCCTGGCAGCAATCAACCCTGCCTGGGCAAGCTGAACTTACCAGACTAGAGTTGATTTTACTCTGGGTTGGGGCTTCTGGGGGGGAGAAAGGAGAGGCCCCGGGCGGGAGGGGAGGGGGTCATTGGTGTCAGCTGTTTTCATCAACAAAGGCGGGTCTTGGAGGCAGTGTGGTCGAGTGGCAGAAACGCTGGCCAGGAATGTGACTTCTAGTCCCAGCTTTGAACGAGTCACCTGCTCTGTGCATCTATAAACGGAGGATACGGACACCGACTGGCTCTCGTCAAGTGCTTGGCGATCTCTGGCCGGCGAGAGCTAGGTGGTGTTATAACGTCTTTGAGTTCCAGGTCCCACCCGCAGTCCCACCATGGCGCCGCATGAGCGGTAATCCAGACACCACTTCCCTCAGCGGTGCTTTACTCCAGTAAGTTCGAGGCAGCCAATAGATGCAAGAACCTGCTCCACTCATGGGATATCCCCCCTATCCTACCATCCTAGGCTAGGAAGTTCTAGGGTTTCATGTTAACCTCATCGGACCTTCAAGCCCTTCTCTTGCTGGGGCACCAGACATGGGAGAAGGACAGCCAGGAGGCCTGCCTGCACCTGTTCCTAGGATTACTTGTACGACGCAGAGTTAAAGGACCTCTCGAGTTAGTCACGTAAGCACTGGGTCCGGAGGCCAGTACTGTAACGCTTTGCCCATCAAGAGCTCAAAGCATTAATGATGTTTGTCTTTTACAGATGAAGGAAACCGAGGCACAGAGACCCCCTGACCAATCCCACGTCACACAATGAGTCAGTGGCAGGAATAGGCCCCTGGCCTAGGCACGGGGGCAGGAATCCATGTCTAGACGTGGTGGAGTCTATTGGCAGCTCTGCCACTGAGTTACCGTGTGACTTTGGACAGATCGTTTCCACGCTTGGTGCCTCATTGCCGGTCCCACCGGTCCTGGGAGTTCACAAGAAAATGAAGCTATCCTTGGTCACACGTCATCCCGGAGCAGCAGGACCCTGCTCAGACCAGGGCCCCACTGCACTAGGTGTTGCACAGACCCACAGTTCCTGCTTGAAGAGCTCACATACCAAAGAGGAGGAGTGGGAGAGAGGAAGGGTTAAGATCCCCATTTTACAGATGGGAAAAATGAGGCCATAGGCATTGCTAAACTGGATCAGACCCCAGGGCCACTTAGCCCAGTGTCCTGCCTCCGCCAGCAGCCAGCTCCAGAGAACCCCTATAGGAGACAGAGGTGGGTTACTGCCACGCAAAGTGTCTCCTACTGAAACCGGGGCCTAATCCGCACACAAGCCTTCTCTGCTCTGGTTAAACCAGTGCGAACCCGTGTGGACGCTCCTCTTTCAGTTTAGCGTCAGCTTGATCCCGATTGACTGAGGCGAATGGAAACCAGCCTGAATGGCTTTGAGCTGAACCAGCCGAGTTCTCGCGGCCCCCATGAGCAGTTTGTTAAAGACGGGTGTGATTTCCACAGTGCAACTCGGCAAGTGACTGATCCAAGCTCACCCAGGAAGTCTGTAGCAGAGCTAGGAAGTGAACCCAGGCGTCCAAGTGTTAGGCCGTGAGCACCCGCCCATCCGTCCCCTCTTCCCCATTTCTAAGTGATGCCAACATTAGCCATCCCACCGCGGCCACTGCACCGGGACTAGAACTCGCTCCTCTCTTTCAGATTTGCCGGAGTCTCTGACCTATGGATTCCCGCTCATGCGCGGAGCCAGACACCCCCATGTTTCCACCCCATGCGTCCATTCCCCCCACTGCCATACCCCCACTTCCATCTCACCCTCTCCCCCTCCGCTCCCCCCACGGGGAAGGGGCAGCGAGGGCCATTTCCCCAGGAAGGCAGGGCGCTCTCGGCTTTATCAGCTCCCTGCAGCTTCGCGCGCCAGGCTGGAGAGGAGAGAAAGGTTTGTTCCCAGCGGCAGCTTATCGGGGCGCGGAGACGCGGCCGCCGCTTTGTTCCAGCTCGTGTCCCAATTACAGATGGAAATGGCATGCGGGGGAACAATGGGTAATTCTCAGAAGATTATCAGAACCCAACACACAGTTCAGAGGGGGGCGGGAGGGAGCGCCCAGGCCTCTTGCTCTGTGCTGGGCAGAGCCCCCGGCATAGCAGGGATGCTGGCGGCATCTCCTCCGCCACTCGTCAGGGATGCTTGGCTTGACGGCAGCGGCCTAATTTCAGGGTGCTTCTCCTTACTCAGCCGTGGGGCAGGGAAGACGTTGGCCCAAGCAGCAAGGGCTGGATGGGCCCAGCCGGCTGTTACGTGCCACTTATGGAGAGATGGGCCCTCAGGGCAGAGTCTGGGTCCGGATCCGACCTTTGCCAGAGTTCAGACGGGGTCCAGAGCACAAGGGCTCGGCCCATGCCAGAGAAAGGGGATGGGATGGGATCCACATGCCCCCGCCTCCCCCCCAGTGCCTGGGGTGGCTGTTCTCCAAGCCTGTGGCTCTCAACCGCTCCAGACAACCGGGCCACTTTCAGGCATCTGATTGGGCTTGTGTGGCCCGAGTTTGGCCTCACTTAAAAACGACTCGCTTACAAAATCAGACCTAAAAACACAGAAGAGTCACAGCCCCTAGTACTGACCCGGCGCCAACTTTCTCATTTGTCCTGTCGAATGGTACAAAGATCGTGCTTACAGTTCAGTGTGAGACTTGAGCCAGTTTTTCACTTGGGAGCCTGGTCTGAAGACCAAGCCCCAGCTGGCAGGGCTGAAGCATGTAACTGATCTTTGCGGGACACCCTGTGGCAGGAGGCCCTGGGCAGTTGGCACCCCCCGTGCTGGCCCCCTTGTGATCCCCCTAGGACCTCCTGGCTGAGAAAACACTGCTCCAGATGAGTTGAGTCCCCCTGGAAGATCTCTGAATCGCCCCCGGGATCCATACACCCTTGTTGGGAACCACTGCTCATCCTCACAGCATTGAGGGATTTTAGCCAATTTCGGAGCCCTTTCGGAGGTGGGTATCCTCCACTGCACAGTGGGTAAACTGAGGCTCAGAGAGGGGATGTGACTTACCCAAGGGGCAAAGCCAGGACTAGAACCCAGAACTCCGATGCCCAGACCTTTGCTCTATCCCCTCCCAGAACTGGGGACAGGCTCCGCACATCCTGTCTCCTACGACCCACTTGGCTGTGGGTGCCCCCGTCAGAGCTGGTCAGAGGCCAGGGACACACTGGAGGTGGCGCTTGGCAGTGTCCTGCGCTGGACAGACAGTTCAGAGCCATGGAGGGGCCAGCCACTCCATGCTGAGCCCTGAGCTCCCCTCTGGCACTGGGACCTGAGCAGAAGGAGACCAGCAGCCTGATTCCCCCCCCCCCCAACTTCCCCAACCTCCTTCAACTTGGGAGCGCCATTATCAGGGACCAATGAGAGCCACAGGCCGCTGCCAGAGCCACTTACAGCAACTGCCTGCAATGGGGAGCAGACCCCCCAAACCTTGCAAGGGGGAAAGGAGGAAAGCTTCAAAGTGGGCGGTAGGGGAGGACACGGTGGGTTTTAACTGGGGTCCCTTTAATGTGAGGTACAATCAAGTCAAAGGGGAGCCAGGGAATAGGCAGATCAACTGCCTGCCCTAGAAGGATCCCAAGTTCCTAATCGAGGACACAGTTAGCTCCCCTCTGGCCCACACCTGGCTGTTTATGCCGCTTTCTGCGGGGATGGTGCTAGGGGGGAACCCCCGCCTCGCCCCAGTTCAGCACAGCCTCCTCGGGAGCTAAGAGGGGGATCCGTCCAGCGGCTGTTCTGTGCAGTGGGTTTGATGGATTGGGGGTCGCTCCTGCCTTGTAATCGCTGGGGAGTTGCTCCCATTACAGCTCTCCGGGGCACCAATAAATCCATCCCGGCCTCTCTCGCTCCGGCACCAGAGGAGATGCTCGGGCTTTCAGGTTAATTTTAGAAGCAAGTTCAAGGTGCACCGGGGTGGAAAGGCAGCGGATCCAGCGCTGATGGAATCTCCGAAGGACAGAGAGCCCGCTGCGCCCCGGAGTCCTCCGAGGCATTGCTGATGGATACTGCATGGACAGGGGGCGGGAGGGGAAGAGGATGCCAGGGAAGCAGGGGGGGGAGGCTCTTCTGGGGGAAGGAGCAAGAGAACACAAGCTTTCAGCACCCCAGCTCTGACTGTCAGTCTCTTTCCCCTCTGGTGTTCATCTGCCTGAAAACATCAGGTGACAGCGTGTAGGTTTAACGGGGCCTGAAGACATCCGGCAGCCAGTTCACACTGAACTGGAGCATCCCAGCCTGGGAGCTCCCAGGAGCCACTCTTCAGACCAGATTTTCAAGAGCTCAGCACCCACCGCCAGGGAGCCCAGCTCCCTTTCTAGGCACCCGAGCAAGGACCACATCTTCCAGAGTGTCCCGCTCCGGCTGTGACCCCGGTGAGCAGATTTCCCCAAAGCTCACAGCATCCAATGGGCTGAGCTCGTTTGGAAAATCTGTCTGGTTATTTAGGGGTCTGAAGGGGAGGGGAGCTCTTTGGAAGATCTGGCCCGTAATGATTTTCTGATGGGCCAGAGCGACTATTATCTCCTGCGCCCAGGATTTTGACTGGCTGCCGGGGGGGGGGGGAGGGGCACCTCCTTGCCTCTCTCTCTATTTTCTCTTCTTCGCTCCCTTGTTCTTGGGACCTTGAGATCCGATGGGGAAGGGGTAGGGTTCTCCTAAGTCCCCTGGCCTGTCTGGCACCCCTGGGCCCTTCCCAGTCTTGGGGAAACGTCACCATGTCGATGGGAACAGAATTGCTCCCAGAAGATCTCTCCCTCTCTCTCCTTGTTTGGAAGCATCTGTCAATAACTGATGCTGCTAAGTACACGGATGAGGAATAAGGAGCCCTGATCGTTTTAGAGCACATTGAATAAGAGACTCTGATAATGGTTTCCTGGAATCGGTGCAGGGAGCAGCTGACGGGAGAGGCGAAGGCCTCCCCGGTGTATTAATGCTGAGAGGCCTCTGACAGCAGCCGCTTTTTAGTTACTGACCGTTACAGGCCCACGTCGGAGGGTGTTCGACACCCGCGCCGGCCTCTTCCCCAAGAACCGTCTGTCACCTTCGGGCAGTAAAAGGTGGGGGGTTATTTAAGTGAGTTTGCATGATCAACAGCCCTGGAGTCTGGAGTTTATCCCCAAAGCCAGTTGAGCTTTTCCTCTTCATCCCAGTTCCCAGTCCCCCAAGTCAGGTCTTGCTGACAAATGAGGACCAATCCAGTGGTGGGTTTTGTGGGGGGTGGGGGAAATCTGTTCACCGGCAATTACAGGGAGCCCCTCTACACACAAGCCCTGACCAGCCAACAACAGCAGCAGCCACCTTTGGTCACCACTAGCCCAAGCCAGATTGGAACTGGCGACCTTTCCATCAGCAGCCCCAGGAGTCGGTAACTCCTGGGGTCCTAGCAGGGGCCAGCCCCATGTTCTGAAGCCTAAGACAAAGGGCCCAGAAAGTGCGGAGGCCCAGCATGCTGGGTGTACAGAGGGCACGGCCTTGGGAACAGCCAGCAGGAGTTTAACCAGCCCCCTGAAGTTCCTGCTGCTGCTGCCCAGAACCGGAGCGTCACCTGAGGTTTTCAGTTGCAACATCTTTATCAGTGTGAAGGCATCTCAAAAAGTTCCCAAGTCGGTCTCTGTTAAGCACTTGCAACACCTCAAATGTCAGGGGGTTATTAGACATTTTACTGCAACAGCTCAGAGCCCAGTCACGGGCCGGGACCCCGCTGTGCTTGGTGCTGTACAGAGAACAAGACCTGTCCCAAAGAACCCACCGTCCTCCACTGCCTTGCTTCGGGGGCGTTTTATGCCTTCTTTGAACAGAGAGGAGTGATGACAAGAAAATCCAAGCCAATGCATTCACTCCACCCAGGAAAAAACACAGCCCTGTGGATATTCCTCAAAGTTTGGTTAGATCGTCCAAGGGATTTGCTTGGTCTCAGGTCGCTTTGCTGGGATGTCTGCAGGAACAGACCACGCACACGTCGGCTGGCAGGCCTGACCGAGGGAAGAACGCGGTATTAAATGAATACTCTTGCAGGGTGAATTTGTAATTCAGACCCTCTAGAGAAGGTCTCTACAGAACGCAGCAGAAAGCGACGGACTTTCGATAGCTTTTTATGGACCATTTTCTAGAGATCTGAAAATTAAATCCTTACTTCAGAACTCTGTAGGATAGTTAATTTAACCCCAGAGAAAGACAGCCCAGCCCAGGGGATAGCGCATGGGACTGACTTTCAGGAAACCCGGGTTCTCTTCCTAGTACTGCTCGAGGTCACCAGCAACTTTCCCTTTCTGTGCCTCAGTTTCCCCACCTATAAAATGATGCTGACCTCCTCTCATTGAGATGGATGGATGAAAAGAGCCAGATATTACTATCATTTGTACAGAGCCCTAGCCAATTTCATCCTTAATTCTATAAAGGTAACTGCAGGTATTTGCACCAGAAGCCTGAGTCTAAGAAGGACACGTATCCAATTAAGGAACAGAAACCTCATGGGACTCACGGGTCCAACACTGAATAGCCCCCTTGCACCATTCACAGACCAGGAGTTCCTGGCAAATCATTTCAAACGACCAGACCATACAAGACAAATCGTGAGCCACTCATGGACACTCCATGAACAGAAAATGATCCAGTGAATTCATTGCAAACAGCCTCAGTTCTCATTGGATTGTGTCAAGATCTAATTTAAATACTCCCCCCCCCCCAACCTCCCATTACTGTTAATTAGTTGCAAGGCTGTTGGGGAAAGACACTAGAAATTTGGTTCAATGGAAACGGGGAATATCCTCAAGGCTTCGAGTCAGTTTGGGCAGCAGGATAAAAAGTGTGGCCACCACAGGAAATCCAGAGCGCTTCCTTCTAAGCATGTTAAATTACAGGGTCAGCTTTGCCAGCGGGGCTTGTCCAGAGTCTACAGATCTCCTTGTGCTCTGCATAATGATTTAGCAGTGAGAGACCAGGCCCTGGGTTCTGTTCCCACCTCTGCCACTGGCTCACTTCTGAAGGTCATTTCACCTCTTTATAGTGCAATAGCGCCCGCATGCCAGACTGGCCTCATTGTGCTCAGGCGCTGTCTGATGGGAAGACTCTCCCGGTGGCTTCAATGGGAGTTGGATGCCAGCCTCGTTAGGGCCTCTCGGAAAGTCTCACCCTGAAGCAGGCGGACAGGGTTTTGAGATCCCCAAGCAGCAGGAGAATTCGAGATCTCATCCTTCGGTCGCAGCATGAAAAGATGCCCACATTTAATTAGATTAGAGGGGAAATATTCCCATCATGGTACAACATCTTCAATCCCCATCATCCCACCGTTCCTGTTTTCTCCTCCAGCAGGACAAGACAGGAGAGGTTGTAACCCCAAGTGCATAGAACTAAGTAAGGAGAAGAACCTTTTAATTACACAGCAACTATTGACCACATAAGTGCTTCGTAATCACAGGGTCTTATCTAGTTACTCCAGCCTCGTACACTAGAGGGTTATCACGAATACAAGCTATACGGTAATTGATCTTTGATTTTCATATTGCTAATTTCCTGTGAGTTATATGGTAACTCTCTGGACAATTTCCAAGGCATCTCTGGGACTATGCCGTTACCATGCTCCGCACGTGTGTTGTGTTAGCCAGTGGTTACTCTGTTGATGGTGGACTGTTATTATACAATCAAAGACGCCGCAGACTTCAAAGCCCCATTAGGTCCCAAATGGTGCATCTCCTAGAGACCACTGCTGAAGTGTTTCCTATACTTGAGGTCATTGCCCAGTCCGGTTTTAAATGATTCAAGCAATGGGGCTCCCACTTCCCTCCAGTGCCAATTCCAGAATCTAATAAGTGGTCTTACCAGCAGGATCTTTTCCCTCCAGGGACATCCAGCCTGACTTTTCACTTGTACAGCAAAGGTCAGGGCGGGAACCTCCTCTCCCTTCGCCCAGTGATATCGCCGCGGAGGCTGAGAGAGATCTGCCGGCATGGCAGTGGGGATCAGGGAGGGAAGAATTAGGCCCACGGTGTCAGGGTCTCCCCTGCCTTGCGCTTTGGGTCGGCATTCACCCCTGGACAAAGTGAGCGTGACAAGCTATCCCAGCCTGAGTTGAGAGTTCTCATTCAGGAGCATTTTACGCCTCTGGTGCGCGTGTGGACGCGACGTGCAACACAACCAGGCCCTGAGAATGGATAGATAAACATGCACGGTATCCAGTGAGTCCATTGCTGGGCTCAGGGGCCGATCGAAGGGACTTGCATGACTCCCATCACCAGAGCCTTGGAGCAACATCTCTGGTGCATTTAGCTTCACAGCACCTCTGAACTGGGGAGCGCTGTTAACCCCATTTTACAGGTGGGAAAACGGAGGCAGAGTGATTCAGTGATGTCCCCAATGTCTCCGATGGAGTCTGTGGGAGAATAGGGAATTAAATCCACGTCTTCCAAGTCCTAGGCTAGTGCATGGGACAATCCTTCCTCTCTCGTTGGTTTTAAGCCAAGTTTGTGCTCCCCTCCTTCCAGGGCTAGAGAAGGACCACCCCAGCTTCTGATGCAAGTTAGAGCAGCCTCATGGCTGCTCTAATTTACACTCAGCTTCCCATAATTCCCTACAGGCTCTAGAAAACAGACAGAGAACATGCAGGGCCCACAAGCCTCTCCCCCGACACCGAGGGCTGGGAGCCTGGCCAGCACAGGGCTTTGCACTGCCTGGGGAGGCCTCCTACACAGGGGGATTCTTAGGCAGCCGTGTTGCACCTACTCTGAGATCAGACACAAATGAGCCTCAGTGTAACTAACAGAGTCAAGGTCCAATGTGTGTATAGGGGATGGGGGTCTCGTCTGTCCTTGCGCAGCACAGATCTGCAACTAGTTTCTAAAAGACGCACAAGTCTGCCCCCTCCCCTTGGAAATGCCTGCTAAAGCGCCCAGCTCCTGCCCCCTTCCTCCTCACCACCCCCCATCTCCCAGCATCCCAGGTGGAAGGGGCTGCCAGGCTGCAGGAAGATGAGTGATGGTTCTGCCAAGGAGGAGCAGGGCTGAAGGCAGCAGCTGCGTGAGGGATTACTAATGAGCAGTGAATGATGGGAAATGTGAGGATCAATTGAAACCAAAGAGTTCAATAGTCAGAAGAAACATTCGCAGAGTAATGAGAGTCCATTTCTCCAGCCGGCTGTCGGAAATACATCCTGTTAAACATCCATCAATTATCCCAGCTTGCAAATGCATTAAGGTAATGAGGAATTATCCATCAAATACACTTAGACCCAGGGCCCTCCCTCCGCCAGCCACCAAGGGAAGAGTCGCTGCAGGGAAAGAAAGGTTCTTAAGGAGAACGAAATTGCAAGGAGGCAAAATGGCCCCCCGGAAACCTTATTCGTGGGGGGGCAGGGGGGGGGATGTTCTCCTGGCTTGGAGTGGGGGTTTCCAGGCTGCTCAGGGCCAGACGTTCGCAGGCTCAGTACCCGCGACTGAGACCGGCGTTCAACAGCCAAGACGCTGGGCTCGTCTGGAAACCCGGCTGCTTGTGTTCGCTCTTCAGCGGTTGCGGCCTGAGTCCAGGAGAAATCAAAACGCCACCCCCGTACTAGTGACTAACCTGCATGCCATGGACGGTTTTAGGTCACAGATCCCAAGAGAGGCAGGGCCAGCGGTAGTGGGGAGGTTCCTTGGTTCAGCTGCATGCCACCCCCCACCCCCCCGCGACTCCCCCACTGAAGCCAGCCACATGGAGGAGTTTGTCCGCCACGCATGATGGGCATGACCGAAGCCACCAGCTGCTGTGTGGCCCTGCCCGTAGGCTCTGGATCCCTAGATAAGGGCATTGGAACAGCCCCGAAGGAACAATCCCAGGGCCCATCTAATCCCGTGTCCTGTCTCTGACCAGGACCAATGCCTGGGAAGGGGTGAATTCCTCAGAGCACACCTGTGGCTATTTGTGCAGTGCGGACCCCCCGGCTGACTCCCCGACTCCTGCCTGACCCCAAATAAGGAGGAGCGTACGCCCTGAAGCTTGCGGGATTGGTTGGTTCCCCTGTTCGCCTGTATTTCAAGCTACCCTGTCTGCCATCAGGAATTCATTCCGCGAATTCTCTCGGGAGGCCACGCGGGTATTTATGCGCGTAACGGCCCCCTGCTTTGAGACGAGAACGGGGGGGCTGCTCGGATGTGCAGCTCCCAGGGCGCGTGGTGGGAACTGCGCCCTGCTCCTCTTTGCCGGTGGATTTCCATTTGAATCCGGGAGAGCGATGGGCAACGCAGGCGCGGCCAGCAAGCGGCACTCACAGAGCAGGGTCTTCAGAGCGGCTGTGTGATCAGCACCGGCAAGATACACACACACACACACACACACACACACACACACACACACACACACACACACAAACCTGCGTCACCAGCGCCGAGGGACGGCGCTGTGCAGTGGGCCCCGAGCCAAGGCAGCGCTGTGATTTTCACCCGTGCCAGCAAATTCCATCCCAAGCAGGGCTGCTGGATCCCTTTTGTTATTATCTCAGGGTAGCAGCTACAGGCCCCACCTGAGATCAGGGCTCCATTGGGCCCCGGGCCCCGCACAGATACAGAGGACAAGACGGTCCCTGTCCCATAAAGCGTGCAATCGACACAGGAAAACAACCAGAGGAAGAGTTCTTATCCGCTACCGAGCACAACTGCCTCCTTGCGCCGCACACAATGTTAAGGATCCGAGCAACCACACACACACACTGCCAGGTTCCAACTAGCTACATACAAACACACAAGGCCTAGCTACATACAACAGGCTGCTGCTAGGTTCGGGTGGCTTCTGCAATAGAAATCAAGCTGGGGGCCTACTAGAAGACCATTTGAAGGGAGACCAATTCCCGGACACTATAGGAACAGAGGCCCGGAAAGATGTGGCGTCATTAGAGTGATCAGATGTCCCAGTTTTATAGGGACAGTCCCGATTTTGGGGTCTTTTTCTTATATAGGCTCCTATTATCCCCTGATTTTTGTCCCGATTTTTCACACTTGCTGTCTGGTCACCCGAGGTGTCAGGCGCAGGATCACCCAAGCAGTCGGTGTTAGTCCGCACTCAACGTCTTCACCACACGACCATCCTTCCTGCATTAGGCTTAGTGCCAGGAGTTTCATTTTGGAAAGACATGGAAGGCCCGGGGTGGGAATTTCCCCCAGACCTTTGGTGGTGGGCGGCTGCAGCTCCGATCGGTAAATATCCCAGACATCGCAGTTGTCTCTGCAGGTGTGTTAGGTGACACAGCACACAGAAAAACCAAGTAAGTTACAAGTTTCATTCCCCAGCTGCCGGTTAGTTTCAGTTTTGTATCAATACCAGTTAATTTCCATCCTCTTTAAGTGCAGGGAGCTTCTGCATAGATCCCAACAGTGGGGACTTTGCTTTATGCTAAGCGGGGGGCGGGGGGGGGGGGGCGGGGAACGGACGACCTGTCTCTAATGTACTCTCAGTGCCAGCCAAACAAAAGAAAGATTGGTCCAAAATTCCTTCACTGCTGTCACTGGAGCAGCACAGTTGAAATGTCACGGCAACAGCAAGGATGGAATTCAGATCTTTCTTTCTCAAAGCACCACTTGAGCTAAAGCAGAATCACCACTGGCTATTAGCAACGTGGGGTCTATGACACACAGCTGAGTAGTTTGGATTCCCTCCAGCAGAGGTGCACAGATGCACAAATCACGCATTCTCCCATCACAGTGGGAGTCCCATCAGAGGTAGATCACCCACCTCTGGGCTTGGCCATCTCTCAAGTGACCCAGCGCATAAGGCGCCTTGGGGCTCTCTGCTCCATCCCAGGGAAAGGCACAAGGAAAACCCCCATTAGAAGCACAAGTCTGGGTGATGCATGTTAGCAGCAGGAGAAGCATCCCAACTCCTCCCCGCCTGGCCCTCCCGTAGGATTAATGGGCTCTTAAGCAGTAAACAACAAGCTGTTAACATACGGCCCTACAGAGATAAATGACCCCCTTCCCCGCCCTGAGCTTTGGAGAACCCACAGGAAACAGACAACAGGAAGGATTCAGACTGGAGTGGCCACTTCCACTGGGCATGGTGAGGGGAGAAACTGCCCATTTTCTCCTCAATGATCCCCAAAAGCTGACGAGAGGAGGAGCCCCACCCCCACCCCCACCCCAGTCTATTTGCTGTCCTCAGATTGGAAGGCCCCCCCCCCCACTGCACAGGTAGTGGTGAAAGGAGCCTGCGGTGATGGTCAGATGCAGAAGGTCTCAGCTCTATCTTGATCCTGCCACTGACGCCCTGTGTCTTGAGCAAGCCTCTATTTCCCTGGCTGTAAAATGGGGCTAAACATCCTGCCCCCACCTCACAAGGTGCTTGTTCGCTTCAGCAACGAGGCCAGATAGGATCCCGAGATTGAGGTCCCCTTGCTGGGGAGGATGAGAGTGCCTGGACTTGCTCTTCAGCTGCTACAGAGCTCTCCATTCCCCACTCATCGCTGAGGTCGGAGTAACACCATTGGTGAGCTGGACAATACCCCGCGGGCATCTGTCCCCAGAGCAACGGGGAGGAGGCGAGGCCAATTCCCTGCAGCTTCCCCTCCGTTAACAGCATCCAGAGAACTAGGAGGTGGGAAAGAAGATCCACAGGCACAAGGCTGACCCCCGACGTGCCAGGACAGAGTCTGCCCCGAATGCCCTGGGGATCCAGGAGCATGGAGCTGTTGGGTTTTTTCTACACATACCGAGTGCCATTGTCGTTCAGAGCCCGGTGCCTGACTCCACTGCTCATCTTAAATCATTTAGTAAAGGCCGGTAAATGCCGCGGTGCCGTTAAGCATGAAAGACAAAGCACTCACCACCCCCTTACAGCTGTTCCCTGAGCGCCCCTCTCACCGCACGAAACCTTTTACGTTCCACCTCCCTCCTTTGCCCACCCCTCAGGAGAGCCCTGGAGTTCACCCCCCTCTCCTCTGCCGCGAGCCTTTGGCACAATTGCTCACTGCCTTTCTTCCCCACGCAACCTCCTCCTGCCTCCTGCCCCTACAATTCCATCGCTGGGGGGCAGCAGGTTGAGTGTCCCCCCGCCACAGTCGTTTGTCCGTGAAAACGTGCAAACTGGTCTCATTTTCACCGAAACTGGCCGGGGGGTGGAATTTTCACCAAACCAGGAGCAATTGCAAAGGTGCAACAAAAACGCAGAAAGACATGAGTGTTTCAAAATTCTTTGCAACAGTCTCACCCCCCCACTGCGCCCTACTATTATTTATGGGAGGTAGCGCAGCCCAATGCTTAGGGCCCTGGACCGGGAGTCAAAAGCCTTGGCTTAGATTCAGTTAACAGGCAGCTATGTCATCCGCTGTTGTCTGACAGGGAAGGCAGGATGAACAGGACAGGCAGTCTGGGTAGGGGAATGGCATGAGGTGCTGTCAGCATCCCCTGGGGCCGGCTGGCTGAGGGGCAGGGGGTTAGAGTGGGATCCCGTCAGGGTCCTACAGCAGGGTCACTTGCCAGCCGGTGCACCCCTCATGGACTCTGGTGCTCTCTGTGGTTTGCTCTTCCTCACCACCCCAAAAAGACCAACAGCCCACACAGGGCTCCTTGCCTCCGGAGGCTTTTCCATCCCCTTTGGGCTCCAGCCCAGAGACCCCCCACTAAGCAGCTAAGTTTGTTCCCTCAGTTGCTTCCCCATCCTCTTCCTACCTTGGTCTGCCTCCAGTTCCTTCCTGGGAGGTTCCAACTCCTTGTGCCACTTCCTCCCTCTGCAGCCAGGGGAGAGCTCTCCTTAGCCCTGCTCAGGCCTCTGATCCCAACTGTTGCCGGTCAAACAATTAGCCCCAGATGGGGACCTAGCCGCTCTGTCCATTAACCCCTCAGTGGCTGATGCCCAGTAGGGTCTCTACAGCCCATCTCAGGCCTGGCTGTGTGGGACGGGATCCGGCCGTGGTTCCTGGGGCTGGCTGAGGATAGTATCTTGCCTGGTGAGACCTGCAGTCTCTTTGTCAGGAGCATTGCGACAGGTGTCTGCAGCTTTCTCTCAAAGAGATCTCACGTCCATACGGGCTCCGAGAGATGCACATGCAGGTCTATCTGTTCTCTTCCCCTCGGCACGCTTGGCGTCTGGATTGACTGCTCGGCAGGGCCGGGGGGTCTGACCAACAGCTGGTACCAGGTGCACAATGCCCTCGGCGTTCAACCATTAAATGGCACTGTTGGGATGGCTGATGCATGCGATGGCTCCATCCGACTGAGCTAGCCAGGTCCAGACTGCAGCTTTGTCCCGTGGTCACCTCAGGAGTTGGCACACTGCTGAGATGCCTGGAAGAAATGTTGTCGGGTAGTTTAGAAATCCTAACAGTCTGAACTGATTCTGATTGAATATCTTTAGGGGTGGGCGTCTGCTGTATTGCTAGGACCTTATCGGGGTCAATTCGGAGCCCTTGGGAGGTCAGTCAATGTTCCACATATGGTACATAAGAACGGCCTTACTGGGTCAGACCAATGGTCCATCCAGCCCAGTGTCCTGTCTTCTCACAGTGGCCAGTGCCAGGTGTTTGAGAGGGAATGAACAGAACAGGGAGGGCAATCGCTGAATGCTTCATCACTTATCGTCCACTCCCAGCTTCTGGTAAACCGAGGCTTGGGACGCCCAGAGCAGGGGGTTGAATCCCTGACCATCTTGGTAATAGCCAATGGACCTACCCTCCAGGAACTCAGCTAATTCTTTGTGTTGAACCCTGTCACAGGGTGCGGGCAGGTTCCCGTCCTCTCGTGCCTGTGTTTGGCTGGTTGAATAGAGTCCCCGCGCCTTCTGCAGCTGTTTCACCTTCGTGTCTTTATTCACAGTGCCCTTATGCAATCCCAATTACCCCCCAGACCCTTCCCAGGGGCTTCTGAGCCTCAAGGCTCCCCACAGTGGGTAAGGAGACATAGAAGCAGCCCTCCTGACTCTTCTCAGGCTAGCCTCCCTGACTGTGGTTTTCCCAGGGCTTTTATAACCCTCTCAGTCCTCAGCCCAGCTGTCCCAACTTGGCTCAGGGTATTACCCTGAGCTAGCCCTCGTTAGGGCTTACAGCTGGGCTCCCTGCTGAGTGCCTGTGTCTCTCCACTTGGCTTCCCTGCTAGGGAGCAGGGCACAGCCAGCATTTTAGCAGGGCCCTAAAGGGGTTTATCCCTTCCCTGCCACAAACGCAGCTATAGTTTTGGCCATCACAACATCCTGTGGCAAAGAGTTCCACAGGTCGACTCTGGGTTGTGTGAAGAAACACTTCCTTCTGTTTGTGTTAAACCTGCTGCCTATTCATTTCATTGCCTGACTCCTGGTTCTTGGGTTATGAGAAGAAGTAAATAACACTTCCTTATTCACTGCTCCAAGTTGTACCCCTGAGGTGCTCTTGCCTTTCCCCCAAAGGAGCTTGGTGCTGGCCTGCACCATCCCCTGAAGCCAGCCCCTGCTCACAGAGCCCGTGAGATGCTCCCTGAAGAGCTCTCATATATTTAATACAGATATATTAGAGCTGGAAAAGGTACCGATCAGGGCAACAGAACTGATTAGGAGTATGGAAAACTTCTGTATGAGGAGAGATTAAAAAGCCTGGGACTTTTCAGCTGGGAAGAGAGATGGCTCGGGGGATATGAGAGAGGTCTATAAAATCATGTCTGGTGTGGAGAAAGTAGATAAGGAAATGTTTACTACTTCTCAGAACTCAAGAACTAGGGGTCACCCAATGAAATCAAGAGGCAGCAGGTTTAAAACAAACCAAAGGAAGTGTTTCTTCACACAACGTACAGTCGACCTGTGGAACTCCTTGCCAGAGCACGTTGTGAAGGCCAAGAGCATAACAGGGTTCAAAAAAGAACTAGATAAATTCATGGAGGACAGGTCCATCAATGGCTATTAACCAGGATGGGCAGAGATGGTGTCCCTGGCCTCTGTTTGCCAGTAGCTGGGAATGAGCAACAGGGGATGGATCACTTGATGATTCCCTGTTCTGTTCACTCCCTCTGGGGCACCTGGCACTGGCCACTGTTGGAAGACAGGACACTGGGCTACATGGACCTTTGGTCTGAGCCAGTAGGGCCGTTCTTATGAATTATCTCTGTGTCTACTCTGCACTGGGGAGTGAAACTGTCCTCTACTTTGCACCTGTCTATAGCTCTTGCTAGAATAGCGCCGGCTCTCTCACCCTTCTCATTCGAGCGCCTGCACGTTTCGTCCCTAATGCTAATCAGTCACAAATTAGCTCACCTTTTAAGTACTGATAATGGCGTGCATCAGGCATTTTGTGCAGTTTGGCACTATACTGATCTATTGTTTATCTGGATCCTTGATTGTGCTTGGTGAAATGATCCCTTTCACCAAGGACATTTTTAGTGGGTTTAAAAGGCTTTGAGAATTTGGCCTGGGTGCTCCCGGTCTGCTGCTGACCTATTCCTCTGCTGTTGGAGCAGGCAGCAACCTTTGCCCATTTCAGCTTGTGCTGTGCTTATTTCGTTTTCCCTTTTACCCAGTCCTGTTGCAATGTTGTAGTTTTCCCATTGGGAGCGACAGAATGCCCAGTTGCTAAACACATCCCCTTTCCTGTCTATCTGCTCGGGGACAGGAATCTGGTCAGTCACGAGATGACTCTTTCGTCTTAGGGGTTGTTCTTTTGCAGTATTCTTAGTATCTGGTTTCACGTACCTGTGGGAGCTTGACACTGTTCAGGGTTCAAGAACTGCACGAGAGAAAGCGAAGACAGTGCAACATTCAGGCTTTATACCACCCGCCACAGGCCCTGTCCTCGCTCTCCGCCAATACCCCCTGAAATTCTCAAACGTTTCAGCCATTCCCCTATATGCATAAACACGGTATAGCCCCCCCTTCTGGGAAACGAGCCACCAGACACTTCAGGGCCCCCTGGCCCATGTGTTTCACTTCCTCCAGCCTCACCGTTGGAGCGTTTGGCCTTACCACAATCTGATCTGAGCATGTGATCTCTTTGGGGTGAGACGAGGTGACGGCTGCGGCAGGATGTCTTTGAAGGCAGCATGAGCTCACGCGCGGTGATGCGGCCCTGAGGCCCTTTCAGGTGTTCGGGAGTTGAGGGGGGCGAATGCTTTAAAGCTGAAGGTTCGGCGCAGGGATCCGGGCGAGGGGCGACCCGGCGGCTGTTAACCCAGCACCGAGGGCTTAAGAGAGCCACGAGGCCATGACCTTTCCAGGGTTAGCTGGGTGAAGAGGGAAGGGGTCCCCAAGGAGAAATTTGGTCTCCAGAGCCCCACCTGGCGATGCGGCTGTTCCCAGGGGACCGCGGACACTTGGGAGCAGCGCCCCGGCTCCCTCGCCACATGGAATATTAACCGGGATGATTCGTGCGGCCTCACGAGAGTGGCGGGCTTGTGCAAATTGCTCAGAGCAGGGGAGGGCCGAGCGGCTGCGATTAGTCAATGTGGAGCAGCCCCGACCTGCTGACAAACGCAGAGTTATTTTTAAAAAGCAGCAAGTCAGCGGATTTCTCCTCAGCAGCTTGTGCCGCTTGGGCTAAATCAGCCCCTGGAAAGTCTTATCGACCCGCTGAATAATGGGGGGGGGGGGCCTGAGATGTCCTGCAAACCCGGGTCCCTTCCCATCACGCCGGGGTCAGTTAGCATAGGAAGCAAAACTGCACCGCGGCTGACCTCCCGCGTGAGCTGCTTTCCCAGGAGAGAGCTCTCTTGACATCTGTCCCTCCCAGGAGCAAGCAGCGCGGCCGACAGGAGAACTCACAGCCGGCTTAGAGCCGGGGTGTTCCCTCCTCCGACCGCCCCGTCCAGGAGCGGTGGGGAGCACTCTGCACCTAGCAGAATCGGACCCTAACGCGTCTCTGACCAACGTGTTGCTCTGGCCCCTGAGAAGAGGACGGGCTTGGGGCTGACCCATGGAGAGCCAGTTTGCCCTGGTGCCGAGGCGGCAGTTGGTGGGCTATGGGGGCCGCTGTGGCCTCCGCTATGAGTGTTCTCTAATGAGTGCCCCGGCTTCCGTGCGTCCTGGGAGACTTTGCCGGCCCCGGGATCACTAAGGTGTAATAACGCCCTCTCCACTCCCCGTCTTTTTACCATCCCATCTCTGCCTCACTGCAGCCAGGGCTCCTGCCGAGGTAGCACAGAACTGGAAGGGCTGGCTCTGCACCCGGACCTTAGGTCCCACCGCAGTGGGGTTATACCTGTCCCGCTGCAGCCACATTACACCAGCCTTAGGGGTACGAGGGGGGCTTAGGGCAGCAGCGAATAGGGCTGGGAGTCGGGAGAGCCAGATTCTGTTCCTGGCTCTGCCACTGAGTCATGGTGGCCTGGGGCAAGTTGCTTAGCCTCAGTTTCCCCATCTGTGAAATGGGTCTAGTCAAAGAACAAGTTAGGAAACTGAGGCACAGCGACTTGCCCAAGGTCACAGTGAAACAGTGGCAAAGCTAGGAAGAGAACCTTACCGCAAAGCTCCTGCTTTAGTCACTAGAACGTACTCCCCTCCCAGTGCTGGGCATAGAACCCAGGAGTCCTGGCCCTGACGGCCCGTGCTTTCCTCCAGACCGTACTCCCTCAGTAGGGAGGAAACTTGTCTGAAAGTCAATAAAGAGTGACGGTGGAACTCCCGCAGGGTTAGAAGTTCATGTCGAGCTGTGGGCTGGGGGTCAGCTGGGTCCATATATTGCTTCCCTCCTCCCCCAGGCCCAAATGTGGTTCAGTTTCACTTACTGCATTTCTAGTTCAGCAAATGAACAACGACCCCTCTCTGTAGTGACCTTTAGCGGCTGGGGAAAGGCTGCCAGTCTCTGTTTATGCCCAGGTACTGCACAGGCAGCAGGGTGGCCACACCCGGTGCCTGAAAGGACCCATCTCTGGGCGGGAGAAGAGAATTTCATAGACAGAAGTGGTCCTAGCCAGGGCCGGCGACAGAAATTTTGGGGCACCCTACTCTGATCGTTTGGGGGCCCCCGGGGGACGACTATGGGTACAGCTGTGTACCGGACCCCGGATTTAAGGGGGCCCCCCTTAAGTCCGGGGCCCGGTACAGCTGTACCCGTAGTACCCCCCTGTCGCCGGCCCTGGTCCTAGCCCATTGGCAGCGCTGAGCAGGAATATCTTCCCCGCCCCCAACTCCCATTACTCCCACGATCCGACAAACATACCAGCACAACTTACTAGTAACCTTGTTCAAAAGTTCATGTCAAATAAGATGAGCTGCATTTTGGGAGAACACCCCTTAAGCTGCCTGGGGCCCTACACAATTGTTCAATTGCCTTGTGTCTAAGGAGTCCTCTGCTTTCCTGCCGGCAAAGGAATTTGATTGGTGCCAATTGTGGAGATGGGGTTTATTCCGCGGACATCCGTCCAACAGGCGTTTCGGTCCCAAGTCTCGGCCAATGGGGCTCCCCGGGAACCACGAGACACAACCATCTTCCTGTTGTTACTGACTGGAGGCTTAGCTGTGGGCCTGGTGGGGAGGATTTCAACGGAGCGGTTTCCCATCCAAAAAGGCGTGTGTCAAGTCTGGCAAAGTTCTCAGCGGGAACAAGCCGAATCGAATCGTTTTGACTTTCTCAGTTTGATTCAGTCTCGACCCCCAGGTTTCATTTAGAGAGGATCAGAGCGTTTTGTGTCGGCTTCAGTGTTTCATTCTGTTTGCCCTTCGATATGATATTGAGTCATTAATTTAAGCTTGTGTTATACGGATGTATATATTTACTATAATAGATGTGTATTTAATATTTTGATTAAGTTTTGACATGATGGGAAGAAAACAATTTGATGTTTTTGAAGTGACGTTTTTCAGAAGGTCCATTTCCAGGTCCATTTTGGAAGGAAATCGAATTCCAAAATGTCGGAATTTCCCAGAAATTCCGTTTTCCAACCTTCTCTGCTTAGAAGTGAAATTCTCTGCCCGCAGGTTTCCATCTGATGTAACATTTGCCTGGCTTCATCGTAAAGCCCCGTGCCCTGTTCCTAGGCAGAGATCTTCTGTGAGGACCCCGCTAGGACCACGAGAGCCGCTTTATTTTTATTGCCTAGATGTGAATTAATACCTGTTTCCTGGAGCTTTTATGGTTTCCTTCCAAATGGCTGCTACACCAGGAGAGAGATTATGTTACAACGAAGATCGGAAGCAAGGAAAAAATCCTGGCTCTGGATCCATTTGTCTCAGTTTCCATCCCCTGCATTGCCTCTTCCTCCTCTAATCAAGAGCTGAAACACCAGCTCCCATCCCCCTTCAAACTTTCCTTCATTCCTCCTCCCTGAATCCCTTGTACAGTTTCAACCAGATATGCGACTATTCACTTTGTCTTACTGCTTATATTACAGAGGTGTCTACGACAGGCCCAAATGAGATTGGGGCCCCTCTGTACATACACAATGTCCCTCCTCCAAAGAGTTTTACTGACTTACCTGGCGTGGCAGACAAAGGATCAGAGATGTGGAAAAGGCACAGGAAATGACTTGCCCAAGGTCATCCAACTGATTGGTGGCAGCGGTGGGAATAGAATCCAGGTCTCTTGACATCCAGTCCAGTGTCCTAGCCCAGGCCAGAGGTTGCGTTGTAGTTCAGGCTTAGGTAGAGTCCCTTCCCTGAAGATCTTATTGTCTAAACAGATTGAAGTTGGGAGATGAAACAGAGGCACAGGAAGATGAAACAACTTACCGAAGGTCACACAGCAGGAGAGTACCAGAGCTGGGAAGAGAACGTACATCTTCCGAGGCCCTATCCACTCCTAAATGGCTGGTGAAAGTAGCGGTGCAATGTTAAACAGCTGCTGCGTGCCACCTCAGAGGTGGCTGCATTTGAGTGGTGGCAAGTGACTTTTCTTACCTCGGCACAGTCAGATTCAACAAGGGATTTAGATTAAAGGGATGGGGGAAGGTGAGAAAGGAGCTTGCGGATCAATGGGGTGACTTTTCAAAAGAGGAGGCTGGTCTTGCATGGAAGGCAGTGGGCTGGAACTGCTGAGGTTCATTTCTCAGCTCTTCCCTGCTTTATTCCTGAGCAGTTGGTTAGGCTGGGATTTGGAAAGAAGCCTGTGGTATTCAATGGGATTTAACACCAAGTGCCAACCTTAATCTTTCAGCTCTTGATCTATAAAACAGGGGTAAGTACACTTCCCTTGGCTGTCTTGTCTATTTAGATTATAAACACTTTATCTCTCATTATGTGCTTGTATCGTACCTAGTGCAATGGCACCCTGATCTCAGTTGAGGCCTCCGCGTGCCACAGTAATGCACATAATAAGATTTGATAGACAGTATTTGTTCCTTGGTTAACAGAGGCCCATCGAAGTGAGGTAGAGCTGTATAGAGCATGGACTCTGGGGAGTTGTAGTGCTATATTATATTGTGATGACATGATTCATTATGAATTATAACCTCAGACGTCGGATGTAGAACTGTGTGAATGCCGCAGAAGCGTCTTTGCACAGATATTTGTACACTCTTGTGAACCTTTTCTTGCATGCTTTTCCCAGGAATGACCCAGCAAACCAAGTCAGAGGCAGGCCTTGAATTTCAAACCGGCAATCATCACAAATACCCATCAGGAGTGTCATTTGCTATGGGGCAAGGGTCAGTCAGCTCCCCCCTCCCACCAAGTTTCCAGAGGTCCTTATATTAGGTCCTGCCCAGGAGGGGCAGGGGGAGTGGAAGGCATCACAGAGCATAATCACATATCATGTTCTAGAGGCTGACACGACTTCGTCCCCCACCCCTTGAATTTTCTGAGACCGTGCCTCTGATTCCCAAGCTGGAAACCGGATCTCACACGTTATGCTCTTCCATTCAGGAAGCAGAATCCGCGCCACCTGACCTCTGTATCCAATCAAAACAATTCGAGTAACACAAAAGTCCGTTTATGATTGTGTTCATTGTTATTTCTATTACGCGAGTGCTCAGAGACCCGGGTCAGGATCGGGGCCCCGTTGTGCTGGGTGCAAACAAAGGGCTGGTCATTTCATTGCAACCGAAGAGCTATTGACCAAAGCGTAGGATTGAAGGACTGCAGCCGTCCGAGGGCTGCCTGACATTGCTGAAGTCCCAAGAGGTCTAAATGTCATTCACACCCGTTTTAAGTCCCCCTTCCCCTGCGTAGCATGGGGTACGGTTTCACTGTACAGTTAACGGGGGTGATCAGCACGCAGGTCTGAGCACCTGGGTTAGCCTAGCCTGGGGGTGAGCAGCCCCCCTGCAAAGCCCCACCACCTGAGCCATGCCCGAGTTGCCCCCACCACGCTGGCATTGTTGGATGGCTGGGGGCAGAGCCAACGGTTCTTAGGGCTGTGCCAAGTTTCACCACCCCATGAATTCTTTGGCAGTGTGTTGCGGAAACAGCCGTCTGTCCCTTCCCGGGCCCCTGTGCAGAAATCCTCTTAGCCTCCACCCAAGTAAAGCAAACCAGCCCGGCTGCTCTCTGCCCCCAGTCTCAGCTCCAGCAGGACTCAAGGCAAGGATCCGAACTCTGATCCAACGGGTGACACTCGCGCCACGCTGATTGCGGAACCGGGAGGCCACTGTCGGGCACGAGACGTGAGAATCGGGCCCACCGCAGGCTGAAATTACTTCAACAAGGTCCTTAAGCACCTAAGAACATAAGAACATAAGAACGGCCATACTGGGTCAGACCAAAGGTCCATCTAGCCCAGCATCCTGTCTACCGACAGTGGCCAATGCCAGGTGCCCCGGAGTGAGTGAACCTAACAGGTAAGCACCCTTAACTCTTAATTCCTACCTAACAGGTACCTAAAAGGTAATTCACCCTTAACTCTAAGCAGGTGAATAGTCCGACTGAAATCCGAAGGAGGCAGGAGCTCAAGTACCCTGCTGACCAGAGTAATCTGCTGTCAGAGGAGAAGATCCCAACCTGCCTGGGGACGGGGCCCAGCAAGGAAAAGTTTGTCCTGAATATTCAAGAGAAACTTTCTGCCCTCCTGTCCCATCGGCAGGTGCCGCGCGCTCAAGTGCTGTAATGGCAGTTGCCAAGCCCACGGTCCTCAGGAGGAAATCCTCTCAGGGGTTTCCTCATTGGACCACACAGACTTCCCATCCCTTGGAGTCACTCTCACTGCACAGTTAACTTCCTCTCGCTCTGTGCAAATCGGTGCCCAGCCCAATCCAGCAAGGCCCTGGAATCCGGGGACTAAGCTAGCCGAAGATCTAAAGCATTGGTTCTCAAAGTGGGGGTCGGGACCCGGTTTTGTGGGGGTCGTGAGCCCCTGCTGCCTGCAGCCGGCCCTGACCCCTGCCACGGGCTGCTGGCATCCGGCGCCCCCGCGAGCTCAGTCCCGGTCGCGGCGGTATCCCTGCATCCCCCCCCCCCCCTCCTGCCAGCCGGCTCCAGGCACCCCCGCGAGCCGAGCCTGGTCGCAGCAGGCTACTGGTGCCCATGTGAGCCCAGCCCCGGTCACGGAGGTCTCCCGGCACGCCTCCCCTCCCCGGCCCTGGCCAGTACCAGGTGCCTTGTAAGTCGAGTCCCGCTCGCGGTGGGCTCCCGGCGCCCCTTTGGCTCCAGCTGGCTCCAGGCTCCAGCTCGGTCCCAGTCGCGGCGGTCTCCCCTGGCCCTAGCCGGCTACAGGTGCCTCCGCAAGCCGAGCCCCAGTTGCGGCAGGCTCCAGACGCCTCCGCAAGCTCGGTCCCGGTCGTGGCGGGCTCCCTGCCCCCCTCCCCCCTCCCCACGGCCGACTCCAGGCACCCCTGAGAACCGAGCCCAGTCACAGCAGGCGCCCGGTGCCCTCAGGAGCTCAGGCCAGTCGCAGTAGGCTCCCAGCGCCCCTCCGGCCCCAGCCAGCTCCATGCGCCCCGTCTCCAGGCAGCCCCCACCCCCAGCCTGGCCCTTGTCATGGCAGGCTGCAGGCACGCCCCCCCCGGCCCCTGCCGCAAAGGACTGCCAGCAGCCCCCCCATCCCAGCCCGACCCCTAAGGGGGGTCGCGCTTAGAGGCCTGGTGTCCAAAAGGGGTCACCACTACAAAAAGTTTGAGAACCACTGATCTAAAGAGCCCCCTTTGCAGAGGAGTACATGGATTGCCAGACTGGATCAGACCCGAGATCCACTATCCAGTCCAGGGTCCTGCCTCTGGACACTGGCCAGCACCAGTAGCTTCAGAGGAAGGTGCAAGAAACCCGTCAGAAGGCAGCTCTGGGATAACCTGCCTCGAGGGAATGTTTCCTCCTGACCCCGAGTTAGAGGCAGCCTCGTGCCCTGAAGCCCTCCAAATCTCTTGGGTTTTTAAAAAATCCGCCTAACTCTGGATATTCGCATCTTCACTTCATTGTGGATCCAGAAACCTGGAAGAATTCCTGTGTTTTTCCGCACACACACTCCACTCGTAACATTTCAAAGTCAGATCTTGCCGGGTCTCGTTTTCTTGGGGAGACTCTTGTAGAGGATGGGCAAAGTCGTGGATTTCTCACATCACCTGGATTTTTCTTCCAACTGTTTGGGGGGTTTTGTTCACTTTTGTTCATGCCTGTTTAACTCAAGCTGGGAGGAAAAGGCTCTGCCTTAAAGATTCGCTACCCCTGATGGCTCGGTTAAGGACCAAGAAAAGCTTCCTGTCTAGGTCTCTAGTTCTCCAAGGAGACTTCCAACAAATCCAGGGAAGACTTGCTGTTTCTGAGGAAGAAACTTTTTACTGGGGCGGGGGAAGGAAATCCAACCCTTCCAAGGCATCTGTAAATATCGTAAAGAAGCAAAAAAAAGGGGGCAGAAGCCCAAATTCAATCCAGTTCTTGCAGCCCCCCCCCCCCAATATCAGAGCATCCCCCCGGACCTCACATGAACATATTTATACACACAACCCCCGGGATGCAGGGAGAATCTAAGGCATACAGGGACTTGCCCAATCTCAGAGCAGTGCCCCAATTAACCCCCCCCCCCCCCCCCGTCTCCCCAGTCGATTGACTTTAAGGAGGGGGCAGCACAGAGCCGTATATTTTCCAGACTGAATCAGAGCTGGGTTCATCCTCCCTCTGCCAATGGCCCCCCCAGGACTTAGAGGGTCCAGGCCGCACGTTGAACGTCGGCCCCTCAGCACATTAGAAGTCGCTTGAAACTTATCACGAGGCCAAAGATTTTCCGCTGGCTTTAATTACACTGAACTCCCTCAATGAGGTAGTGGAAAGAGCCCCGCCCCTTCCCCTGGACTCCGCATCTTGCAACTGGATGCTCTCCTTATAACAGGCCAGATCCCAACAATGCTCCATGGGACCATATGTGAATTTGGCAACTCAGGGCCTTCCCTGGCATTTCCAGTCGACAGTAAGCACTGATGTAACTATCATGCAAGAGGGTAGAGGGCTTTCAGACCCAGATCCTCAGGGGGTGGATGGACGTTAAGAACCTCTAAGAATCTGGGCCTTAGTTCTTTAATTCTGCCTCTTCAAGATGTCCTCCAGAGAGACATCTGGGACCTGATCCTCCTTGTACGTCAGGAGTCACTCCACTGAAGTCAATGAAGTAGAACTGGAGTTAGTGAGAGGAAAATCCGGCCACTCTGGCTGTGAACCAGAGTTGGGGAACTCTTGGAAGCTTGGAAGGCTGGGGTTTGATAAGCAACGGAAGCTGAGATGCTTCCCCGAACCTTGTCTGGATTAGCAATCTGCTATTTCTGGAAAGAGGGTACCTCACCATGGGATGTTTGCACCAGATTTTGGCCCCTCTGGTCCCAGACAGGAATCAGGATGTGGACATGAAAGGCAATGGAAGGAGAGATGAACCAAACGTTTACAAACTTCCAGTATGGGATCACAGAATTATAGATACGTAGGGCTGGGGGAAACTCCAAGAGGTCATCTCGTCCATGCTGTGGCAGGGTACCTAACACTGACCATCTGCTGAAGATCAAAATGATAGGCAGTGATCCAAACTGCTTCACGCTCCCTACACATAGAGAGTGCGGTAGCTTAGACAGTCGAGTCCCCGGTGGCTGGTTAATATGGAGGGCAAGGATGGTCTCAAAACACAGACCTCAGTCCAGGGAATTTAGGTCAAAGCTAGCCAAAGACCAGAGCTACATCTGCACAGCTCCCGGTTGCACTGGGATCCGGGGTCCCCTTCCATTCGGGCTGGGGGAACTCCCCCGAATGCACGTTCAGCAGTGGCAGGGGATGAATCCTTCCCCCCCCTCCACAGCTCTCTGCCTGATGTAGCACACTGCTGCCCCCGCCCCTCCATGCCCAACGAGCCACCACTGGGAGGGCAGCGTGGCAGATGCAGCTCATACGGGAGGCTCCTTTGGGCAGCGGCCAGCCCTGACATCTGCCTCTCCTGTTTTATTCCCACACACTTGTCTCCTCTGTGAATTAGCTATCGTACGCAGCCACGTGGCTCTGGGACAGGCCCGGCCCGGACCGAGCGCTCCCCTCGGGCTGCGGGCTGCTGCTGTATCCAGTGGGATCTAAAGAACTGGACTCCTGGGTTATTTTTTAAATCGCTCTCTCTCTCAGCAACAGAGCCAGGTTTCCATGACGTTTCCTGCAGCCCATGTGAACGGCAGCAGGGCCTCTCCCAGTGCTTTGTGCTTCTCTAGGGCCATCCTGCTAGTTCACAGATGGGGAAACGGAGGCACCCAGCGGGGAGGATATTTACCCACGCTCACAACTGGAGCTGGGAGCCCAGCCTCCCCTCCTCCCCTCTAACCAGTGGGCCAAACTTCCATTCCGCGAGCATTTCTGGCGAAGATCACACGACTCGATTCATAGAGAAGACCATCTTGTCTGACTTCCTGTAGCAGGCAGGCCCTAGGACTGCCCTGAATTAATTCCACTTTGAACAACTTTTTAGAAAAAAAAAATATCCCACCTAATCCTCCGCAACCCTTGTGAAGGGTTCCACTGGCTGAGTACCCTCGCGGTGAAAAACGTGAGCCGTAGTTACACTCTGAAAATGACTAGCTTCATCCTCCAGCCATTGGCTCCTGTTAAACCTTTGGCTGCTAGCTTAAGGGGTCGTCTATTATTAAATTTCCATTCCCCGTGTGGGTCCTTATAGACTGTGATCCAGTCACCCTTTAACCCTCTCTTGGTTCAGCTCCATAGCTTGGACTCCCGGCATTGTACAACATGGTTTCCGATCCCGCAATCATCCTGCTGGAGCGGACGAGGTGGACCACACGACTACCCTGCTGGCTCCCTCCTGTCCTGGCTCCGGGCAGGTGCACATGGGCTTCGCGAGGGTCCGTGCCCTCCTCTCCCATGAATGAATGAGGGGACGAGTCTTTCCTTGCCCCTTGCTGCAGGGGTCAGATGCAGGACGCCGGGGGCAGGAGTTGATGGAAGCAGCGGTCAAGCGAAAAGCCTTTACAACAGCTGATATCCTGGGGGCTCCCTTGTATCCACTGTCACGCCAGCCCACCTGCCTCCCTGGTGAGGAACGGTCTCTAGCCCTGTGAGTATTTGCCTTGGCTAATGGCTTGTATAAGGTGATTACTGGTACACCCCCATCTCCCATAGGTGACCTCTAAATCAGGGCACCTGGTCTCTGCAGCAGGGCACGCGCTCGGCAGCAGGCTGGCAGGCTTCTGGGACCACAGCCAGCCACTCAGGCGTTCCTACGAGCTGTTGTGACATCCTCTTCCCAGAGCCAAGCGGCCTCAGCCCGGGGGGTCACCTTGGCTCCGAGCAGCATCTTACGAGGTGTGAGCAATCCCTTCAACCTAAGACAAGTGGGCAAAGGGCGGGGTGGGGCGAGAGCAGCTCTGGGAAATTCCCCACTGATTGGGGGCAAACCCATGAGTGCCAGCAGCTTTTGGAAAGCGAGGTTCAGTCCGCAGATGATCCTGCCAACCGAGCCCCGCTCCATAAGGAGCATCTCATCCAGGAGGCGCCTTTATATAGGGCTCATCCGGCCTCTTTACATTTCCAAAGCGTGGTGCAAACATTAATCCCCTCCCCCCGCCCCCATCCCCGGGCAGGATGATTAACCTGCTTGCTTTAAAACTGATGAGGAAACTGGGACAGAGGTGAAGCAACTTGCCCAAGGCCACAGAGTGAGTCAGCGGCGGAGCTGGGAGTAGCTCTCCAGAAGGGACCCAAGTCTCAGGTTGGTGGGATCAGCTGGGAGTCCCATCTTTCCTCATCTCCTGCCCACCGGGGTGCTGGAGGGCGAGCCGACCGGTGGGAATGGGAGGTTGGCATCTCTGGCCGGTGCCTCTGTAATCTTAGATCTCCTTTCTTCCAAGCAGGAGCAATCGACTTCTCCTGCTGGGACACATGCCCCTCTCAGCCAGGTTACTGTAGAAACGAAACGAGCGCTGGGATGGCAGAGAATCCCAGAGCTAATTAAGGTAATTACAGCTTCGCACCAGCTGCTCCTGAGGTCCAAGGACCTTCTGTAACTTGTGGAGAATGTCGGCAGGGCGGGGGGGACTTTTTAACTCTGTCTTCGCTCGCCTTGTCTGAAACGCCGGCGAACGCGGCGGAGGAGCCGGTGGACACGGCCTCCCCTCCCTCTCCCTGCCTGGGCACCGAAGGGCCGGGAGTTCAGCGCTAAGGGCCGTGCCTGGGTGCAGGCCCTCGGACGTCGCTGGGCTGGCATGGGGCACCGCGTGCCGGTTGGCGTGCGGCCCAAAGTTTGGCATGCTGGGAAGCTGGAGGTCGGGCTTTGTGGCTTTGATTGGAAACGCCCGTCTACCTCTGGCGCACAAAGGGTGAAACCATGCTGGCCTCACTAGCTCAATGGCAAATCTCCCGTTGATTTCATCCCCAACCCTCTCCTCCTCCCACCCTTCCAGGAACATACTCAGAGGACACCCCGTGGCCGGGAGCTCTCCAGATGCCTGCGATGGGGTACAGTATCCTACCCCCATGAGAGGCCCGGCATCGCGGCCGCTCTGCTCATTCGGTGGGAGCAGCTGCTAATCCCGCGCCCATCTGGAAGCCGTGCGTGGCTCGTCGTAGATCAGCATCTGGGATTATGTGATTTAACCGCTGCAACCAGCACAGGGCCTGCCCCGAAGACGAGCGTCTGGGTGCACATGCTGTACACGCAGAGATAGATTTAGCACCGGCTGGAGGGCAAGATGCCCCAAGGGTGTGTGATGTGCAGCAGCAGGGGATTTTTGCACCGAGCTCCCAGCTGTTGCTTCCAGCTGTGGAACCCTTTCCAGGAATCGCAGGTGAAGTGACCCCAGCTGTGCCTAGCCAAGGCGGGCTCCGTCCGCTGGAGGTGGATGAAGGGGAGAGAAGAGGGGCCCAGCCAGCCAGCTGCAGGTCTGTGGCCAAGGTCGAGTTGTGTTTGCGGAGCTGGATCTCAAAGGCAGTAGGAATAATAACAGCAGCACCTTTCCGCGGTAGATCTCAAAGCCCTTTGCCATCTTTAATCCATTTATCCTCACAGCAGCCAAGAGGCAGGGCCGGGCCGGGCGATTATTGCCATTGTACAGATGGGGAACGGAAGCAAAGTGACTTGCCCAAGGTCATACAAGTAGGCTGTGGCAGAGCAGAGAATTGACAGCCGGTCTCCTAAATCCTAGGCGAGTGCCCTAACCACTAGGCCATATTCCTCCCTGGCTGGCCCAGGCCCCGCTCCCCTTGATACAAGCTGCAAGTGCTTTACAAAAACAAGCAGCTGCCTGCACAGTGTGATGGTGCACCCCCCAGACACACACAGAACTGGCAGTTTGGAGAAATTGATAACAAAATGGTTTAGGTCAAAAAAAGCCCCCTCCTCTGTCCCGCTGAGCCCCTAATCCATGTGCTTTGTTCCGCTCCGCCCCCGCCTCCTCCCCCCGGGGTCACGGGTCATCGCCCTTCCTAACGCCAGGCCTGACTTCTCCCCGCAGGCCGTGCTAGCCCTGCCCAGGGGTTGGGCCGCCTTTCCTGGCAGAGTCCTGCTCCTGAGAATGCTCCGGTCCAGCACCGGGAGCCCATGGCGAGGTCTCCAGCGGCTGTAGCGGCCCTGTGGAGCACGGCTCTGGGAGGGGCCAAGGGGTCTCTGACCCGGCCCGACACGTTCAAGGCTTTGCGGGCCGAGCCCCGGGGGTTGGATTCTGGTTGGGAGGGGTCGTGGAGCCAGGGGGACAGGTGACTCACAGGGGGCGGCAGCAGGTGGCACCAACCTCAGCCTCCCTGGGGTGGTTCACTCAGCCCCAGTCTGGAGCAGGAGGTGGGTCATGGGCGAGGGCTGTGCTGGGGGGGGGGGGCTGCAGGCAGTTCCTGGCTGCATCAAGGGTGCAGCACCCCGACCGTCGGCGTCTTATGCAAGGAGACGCCGTGGGGTGTGGTGAGGAGGTCGGCCGGTTTCACTACAGCTCGGGCGGGGAGGCAGGCGGACAGTCTAAGCGTGCCAGCGCCTTGCAGAGATCGGGGGTGGGGAGCGGCAGTATCACCACACCCTGCCATGCCTCACTGCCGCCTTCACTCTCACTCACACCCAGAAACACACCCCTCTGCACACACGCACACACCCGCCCCTTACAGACCCGCACCACACACACATACCCTCCATACACACACACACCCATTACAGACCCACACCACACACACCTGCACCCCCTCCATACACACACACACCCATTACAGACCCACACCACACACACCTGCACCCCCTCCATACACACACACCCCCATTACAGACCCACACCACACACACCTGCACCCCCTCCATACACACACACCCCCATTACAGACCCACACCACACACACCTGCACCCCCTCCATACACACACACCCCCATTACAGACCCACACCACACACACCTGCACCCCCTCCATACACACACACCCCCATTACAGACCCACACCACACACACCTGCACCCCCTCCATACACACACACCCCCATTACAGACCCACACCACACACCTGCACCCCCTCCATACACACACACCCCCATTACAGACCCACACCACACACACCTGCACCCCCTCCATACACACACACCCCCATTACAGACCCACACCACACACACCTGCACCCCCTCCATACACACACACCCCCATTACAGACCCACACCACACACACCTGCACCCCCTCCATACACACACACACCTTTGCCTGCCCTGCCCCAAAGTCTGCAATAGACTCTCCCAGGCGCCCCTAGCAGAAGGGGGATTTCCTTTGTAGTCCCAGCCAGGTATTCAAGGCAGGGATTTTTTCCCCGTCCCGTTATGCCAGGCTCCAGCTGGGGTGCCGTGAGCCAGGCCGGGGGGGGGGGGGGAGAAACCAAGGCCAGATTTAGGGCCTGCAAGTCTCCATTGGGAACACATGGGAGGATCTTTGATTGCAGGAGGCTTCAGAGCAGGCCCACAGTCAAGACTAGAGGGCTGGGCAAAGGCTGTGAGTACTAGACATGGCCCCAGGCGGTACAGATCGGATCCAGCTCCAGATCCACCCTCCCTCCCCTCCGCCAAAGGCAGGTCCAGCGATTGGGCCGTCAGGTAGCCATGAAGTTTGGACCTCGATTCCAACCTCGCCCAGAGCTCAGGGGTGCCCGGACCCGGGGGAGTTTGACCTGGCAGCCTGCCTGATGCATGCCGGAGCTCAGGAGGCAGAGAGGTTCCAGTCGGATCTGAACTGAGCCTCGCCTGGAGGTGGCTTTCACGCTCGGATATTAGACGAGCTTCCCTGAGCGTGCCGATCCAGCCACACTTGGTGTGGACGGACAAGCAGGGCAAACACCCGGCTGGGCCAGCATGGAACATGCTACTACGTGGGCACTTGAAGCTCTGTACCGGGATCAGAAGCCAAGTTGGCACAGCAGGGCTAACTGGTCAGAAGGCCCGTGATGCCAATGCCCTGGCTGCAAGGCACTATGGGTAATCCAGTGGGCCAGCGGAATCCTGGGTGTCACATCAGATCAGCCCCAGCGTCTCCGGTCTGCTCTGGGCGCAGTGCTGTAGCTGGACGAATTTCTCCCTTCCCAGCCATCGCGCCCGCAGAAGGAGTTCCCCAGGGGTCTATAACTCAGCTCCGGGCAGGTTTGTGAAACGTTATTACCTAGCCATCCCTTCCCACAAAACATGTTTTTGAGCTAATTCCCGTCACCCGGCCGGGGTGGGAGCCAGGGGAATGTGGCCAAACATGTTTGTGCAGCGAATAAAACTGCCCATTGCATCACGGCGCTGCAGAGCGCAGGGGCTGCCGTGTGTGTACTGGCCAGAGATCCCGGACAGCTTGAAAGCAGGCCAGGAATCTGGAAAGAAACATTGTGTTCAGCTCATGTGTGTGCCTGTGATTCATCCCTGACCATAAAGCTAATATTTAGTAGCGAGGTTTGTTATCTGGCTGGGAGGAAATGCTAAGGTGTCCCCCGCCAGCTGTCCCATCGGGCAGGAACAGTCCCTGCTTCTCAGCAAAGGAGCTGGCGTTTCTTCCACTTGGTCCCTCCAGAACAGCCCCTCCTGCTCCCACAGATTTCGCCAGAGTGAGACATCACTTCTCTGTTTCATCCGCCCCGGGTGTCCCTGTTTGCTCTGAAATGTTGGCCAGCGCGGTGCTGGTGGGGTGGGGCAGAAAGACAGACGGAGGCACACAGAGCTAATGGGGAAAGAGACCCGGGGACAGATAGGCCTGTTGGAAAGGAGTCGTATGCAACTGTCCGATTCTCAGTTGCAATGGAGCCCTGTTGCAGCACTCCGCGGCCACAAAGGGGCTGCAAAGTAAGCGTAACCAGGTACCTGGGAATGCTCCCGACCGCTGTAGAGAGAGTAATTACTCAGCTCCATCCCTCCATCCAGCCCCAACGTCCTGGTGCAGAAGGTGTGACAGGGAGAAGGGCTTTGTGGCCCATGCTCCTGCAATTCCCAACAGCTGGGACTGCACCTCGGGGCTAGAGGCAGCTGGACACAAGTTAGAGCAGCCTGAGTCTGCTCTAATTTACACTGGAGACCTGCAATGTCTGGCCAAGGCTGCATCCATGCCCACTGCTCATTCCAAGTGCTTTGCAAGTATCGGCTGTCCCAGTTGGCTAAGACGCCTTCAAGGGGGTCTTGAATTCAAGTCCAGATGAAGCAGTGAAGTCTACAGATGGGATCAGACCACTGCACCATCTCATCCCACTGACCACTGCCTGATGGGTCAGAGGTGCCCATGGATCGTCTCCTGCAGAGTTCCCATGCCGTGGGTCTAGTTGCCCAGCCGCATGGGGAGTCATTTACACCAGTGTCTAGGGGTGTAAAGCTACCAGATCAGGCCCTGACTCTGCAAAGCAGGCACGAGTGGGTCTACTTCTAAGCACGCGCACAACAACTGGGATAGCCCGGCGTTTAACATGAAGCACGTGTGCCGCTGGGTTCTTGGATCGGGGCCTCGGAGTAGCAAGGTTTTGCTCTCCCTTCGCGCCAGGCACAGGGCAACGCTGGGCCAGGCCAAGTATCTCTCTAGCGAGGACAGTGTCGTGGTCTCACGGATTCAGCCCCCTCTTTGCACCAGGGCATTTCAAGGTGAGGAACAACCCTCTGGACGCCGGCAGGAAATGCCTCTCTGCTCCAAACCAAAGTGCCTGGGCAGCCCCCGCTGTTTCCCCACCTGTCCCGGGCAGCCACCAGGAAATGCAAAGCTGCCGACGTCACCCCCGGGAGCAGGTGTGGTCGGCTGGCCCCACGTCCAATGTAGACAAGACCAAGATCCGGGAGGATGCACCGTCCCCTTTTCAGCCGGGACAGGGTGAACCCCCCCCGCCCGCTCAGCACTTCCTCTCCCCCCATTAAGACACTTGCAAATGGGTTTTCATATTCCCCCTTAGTCACCAGTCAGCCAAGCCAGCTACATTTGGGCCCTGTGGCCTAGTGGCTAGATCACTGGCCTGGGACTCGGGAGACCCAGATTCCATTCCTGGTTCAGCCACTGGGTGAGTCACTTTCCTCACTCCGTGCCTCAGTTTCCCCACCTGTATAACGGGGATAAAGATACTGACCTCCCATGTACAGCACTTTGAAATCCACTGGGTATTAATGTATGACGACTATTCATATCACAGTAGCACAGAGAGGCCCACCCGAGATCATGGCTCCATTGTGCTAGGCCCTGCATACACACAGCTCAAGAGACGATCCCTGCCCCAGGAGTTTCCAATCCACATAGAGAAGAAGAGGGTGGGAGGGGACGTAGCTCGCCCAGCTTGGCAGGAATCGAACCCAGGTCTCCTGACTCCCAGTGTGATAGCCACAGCAAAGAGCATTTCAGGCTCACTTATACCACCGTTAATGTAACGTCCCTAGACGGTCAATACCAGACCAGCAGACAACACCTCAGTGCACCAAATCCTGCTTGTGCTATGCAGACAGCCGAGGGCAGATTTGAATCCAACTCCTGCTCATGCCACCGGCTTCCATTCCATCGGCTGGAGCGGGAGGCAGCTGAAGCCCTACGTGTGTGTGTGTGTGTCTGTGTGTCTGTGTCTGTGTCTGTGTGTGTGTCTGTGGAGGGCCTGCTGCAGAGACCCCACGATGCCCCCCACACACACACCATGCCACCACTGGGAAGCTGCACCCACATCTCAGTGTTGCCAGGTGAGGTGAAGAAATGGCCCGGCGAATCATAGCAGGCCCAAAGAGAGCAGGAGAAGGGGCCTGTCTCCACAGAGAGCGTTTGGAGTGGGGGGCTGGAAACAGATCAACCTGAGGGAGAGGAAGGCTCTGAACTACTCCGCCACATTATTTCAGGCCGCGTTCCCATCTGTGACGGGTCAGGGAGACGAAACCAAGGGCCATCCCGAGTGCTCCCAGCCCTGCGCGTGCAGCCAGGCCGGAGAGAACCGGAGTGCAGCGGGGACGCGGCCCCGTGGGCTATTTATAACCGGGTCTGTTCGCCGGCTCCTGCTGCGGAGGCGGCCGCCGGAGTTATTTTTAGCAGGCTGCAGGGGAATCTCGGGGCCGGTGGCGCAGGGGGAATGGCGAGCGGAGCGATACGCCCGGCGTTTAAGCAGCGTTCGGCGGGCCAAGCTCTCCCCACCCGCACCCCTCCCGCCCGCTCTGGAGAGCAGCGACTCCACCCCTCCTGCATTCAGCCCCCAGAAGGGCAGCAAGAAGAGGAGCCCGTAGAACTCTCTCGTCCCATCCCACGGGGCAACACCCAGCTCCCTGGCCCTAGCCCACTGCACCCCATACCGAGTGACTCTGTGCCCTGGTGTGGGGCTGCTGCATTGCACTCTAGGCCGGGGCTCCTACCTAGGCAGGTCTGGGTGGCGGTATCCCCCCTGCAGAAGAGCCGACTCACCTGACGCCCCCTCGTAGCTGGGCAGGGCACGGCAGCTTTTCCCTCCCCAGCACCTCGGCCGTCTGGCGAGGTGCCGGTTTAATTCTGCCCCTTCTGGGCTAACCGGCAGTCCCACGGCGTCCTCGCACCCCCCTCTCGGGGCTTTAAAACCTCCTTTTCCCCTTGCGGCAGCGGGCTTCACGTCCCCTTCCCCATGGCGGGTCAGGGAACCCGGGCGCACCTGTCAGGCCGGGCTCCAGGACGAGCAGCCAAGCTCGGCTCCATCAGAGACCTTGGCACTGTCTCCCCGGGCTCCTTCGGGCCTTTTCCCCTGCCCCTTCCGGGACTCTTAGTTCCTGTCAGGGTCAGCCGCAGGAGCTTGCTCCAGTCCTGGAGCTTCCAAATATCTTCCCTCTCTGGGCTTCCCCCTCTCCCCACAGGGGCCTTCCTGTTCCCCACTGAACTCCCCTCACAAGAGAGGGGGGTGCACCACTCCCCCCCCCCCCGCAAGGCTCCCCTCTGCCTCAGACTTCCCCTCTTTAGAACACAACCCTCTCCTCCCCAGCTGGGTTTCATCTTTAATTAGGCCTGGCCCACTCTCCAGACAACCAGGTGGGTTAATTAGCCCCATTAACTCTTTCATGACCAGTGCAGGGCAGACATCCCATCGCAGTGCCCTTAACCCTCATTATCGCTATTCGGCCATATCCCTCACGTCCTGTGTCCCTCCTGTTCCCCTACGTCCCTGTCTCCAGTATCCCTGTCTGCCCGCCCCTCCCTTATCTCTGTGGGCCCATATTCCCCATGTGCCTATCCCCATGTTCCTGCACACCTGTATAGGCCACGTGTATGTCACTCCAGGCCCCCCACATTCCCGGGGGTACCCCCCGCATCACTAGGCCACGCACCCCCGAGCCCCAATACTCCTCTGTGCCCACTGCCATCTGTGGCAGCAGCAAGCTGGAGGCCTCAAGCGATAAACTCTTGCTGACCTGTGGAGCCAGAGGATGAGGATTTACAGCTGAGGGGGAAGGAGCGCGGGCTGCGTCTCTCTCCAGACAGGAAGACATTAGCCGCGCTGCGCTGTCTGCATTTCTAATAGGCCCCTCTCTCCCCGGCAGGAGGGAAATCCGTCCAGGAGCTTAGCTCTGCAGGCTCCACTTGGATGGGGGAAGAAACCGCTTCAGGGGGCCTCTGAGCGCTGCCCTCTCTGGGGCTGCTACCCCACAATGCAGAGGCAGGTGGGCCAGCCTCGTGTCATTAGCCCTGCTAGCCAGCGTGCAAAGGCGGCCAGGACCTCTTCCTGGGCCCGTGTAGTCACCTGGATCTCCGGCCCACTCGTATAAACGCCCTAGACACGTGCACACACGCTCACTCCCTGATACACTCCCTTTTACACACACACACACACACACTTCCAGCCCAGCCGCGCTCTCCACCGGTGCAGGCCGATTGCACTGGGGAAGCCTGGGGCCAGGCAGGCTGAGTTCCCTGCCTCCGAGCGGGGTGATCCCACTTCCCTGCGCTGCAGCTCCCCGCCCCACCGGCGGCAACACACACGCCAGGATCCCACAGTGTCACACCCACAGCCCCGTGAGTTCCCCTGCAATACGACCTGCGACCAGGCAGCGACAGCCTACAGGGACCTCAGCCCAGGACAGTGACACTGAAGGGGGAACTTTGTGCCAGGCAAACTACCTTTTCCAGAACCCCTCTTTCAAACAAAGAGCACCCCACAGCCTGCCAGGCCCTTCGCCCAGGCCCGCAACACCCCAGACCATGTGGAGGCCGTGTCCCAGGCTGGGGGCGTCCCGGGATCTGGACCTTTTTGAGCCCATCCCTTCCTCCCACGCTGCCCTGGATGGTGAGTCAGCATGGGCACCGGGGAGGCGGTAGCCCAGCTAATCCACGTCCGCCATGGGCACCTGACTGGAATGCAGAGGTGTGAAGTGAAGTCCTCCAGTTCCAGGCAGTTTCACAGTTTATTTTACACCCTATTAGATTCCAGCTGGCAGGAGCGCGCCCTATAAATATACATAAGGGCTCATTTACATGAGGGTTTATTTGGAAGCGAATTCCACAGCTGCCTGGCAGCCAGCTCTGTTGCAGCGGGTGAGAATTCTGCACATCCGCCTGTGGAGGGTGGGGGAGGCGGCGAAATGCTGCAGAAAGGGAGAAAATCCACTGCCGGCATTAGAAGCAGATCCCCTGGTGGAGCCTGGGCTTTCCCGAGCTGAATTTTGCTACAATTTGCACAAGGGGGGAAAAAATCCCCTTGTTAGACAGGGAATAGATTAAGATGAGAGGCTGGATTGCCCCCCCCCCCCTAGAAAGGGACTGAGAGTCGGACGCCTGGGTTCTCTCCCTGGCTCCCTGACCTTGTCTGGGTCCCTGTCCCTGCTCTGTGACTCAGTTTCCCATTTTGTTAAATGGGGAGCACCTGGAGAGCCTCAGTTTCCCGCTCTGTGCCCTGGGAGTCACGCTATCTCCCTACCTTCCCGGGGGATTGTGAGGCTTAAAGAACCGCGGAGCACTCTGAGAGCCTCTCAGGAAAGAAACGATATAAACACAAAGCAGGATTGGGGGAGGAGGGGCTGTTATGCGAGCAAGGCCAAGTTGCAGGCTGACGGGCTGGTGGCCTAGCGCTCAGGAGACTCTGCCACAGACACTCTTGGGTGACCTTGAGCTAGATACTTATTTAAGTGCCTAACCGGGAGCAGTTGGCTGCCGAGCGCTTAGTGTGGCCAGGGCTGTGGTGATGAAAACCGGACCCAGCCCTCGCTACACTCAGCGAAGAGCCGAGGCGGGGGTGTTTGGATCCAGCACTGGCCATTGCTACTGCTCGAATCTCTGCATAGGTGAACTGGTTCTCTGGAAGCAGGGAGTCTGTGAATTCTGTGAGCATCCCGTGGCGGCTTGGCATGTGTGACGGAGTAGAAATGCTCTTTACTGTTTCCTCTGAATCCTCTCTGCAGGTGTCCATACCTGGAGCTGTAATTTGACTCCAAGTGGGGGAGGGGGTCACCTGCCCTGGCTGAGCCAGGTGGGAGGAGGGGCTGGAGAGAGGCAGTTTGGAGTCTGGTTCTGGCTAGGGCTGGCAAGGAGCTGCAGGCAAGCTCTGCCTGGCTCTTGGGCCCCCAAAATGGACCCAGCGTTCGCCCTACCTGGATTATGTTCCTGTCATCGAATAAACCTCTGTTTTACTGGCTGTCTGAGAGTCACATCTGACTGTGGAATTGGGGTGCAGAATCCACGGGCTCCCCCAGGACCCCGCCCGGGTGGGCTCGCTGGGGGAAGAGCACGGAGGGGCAGAAGGTGCTGAATGCTCCGAGGTCGAACCGAGGAAGGTTGAAGTGGGTACCCGTGAAGCTCCTAGCCTTGGAAACAGGCTGTGTACGGAGAGGGGACACTTCCCCTGGATTCCTATCTGGCTTCCTAGGGAGCAAGCGCCGGACCATCGCCCGGGCACTCCGTGACAGCGTGTGCCTGATGGGAACTTCTAGAGTAACAGCAAGGCCTGTGAGACCAAGAGAGGAGTGTGTGCCACCCCTGGTCTGTAAAGTTGACCCCCAGCAGACACAGACAAATCTTCCTCCCAATTCTGGGTACCCCCGGGAAGCACCACAGACACCAGCTCTGAACCGAAACCCCAGCCCAACGTGGTCTTTCTCCAGGTACATCACAGCCGCGCCTAGAGGCCCTCCGGACCCCAAAGCACTGCCCAGCTACACTCCCTGTCCCGAAGAGCTTCCACGCCATTCGGACACGCCGGCTCATCGGTATTATCGGCTGCATGTCACAGGCGGGGACCCGAGGTCTTCAGCGGGGCTCAGCGTCTTCAGAAGAGCTCAGCACCCCAGGAAAATCCAGCCCCTGTTCTGGGTCCCAACACCTGAAGACTGGGCCTTGCCCCATGTGCCCCCAACTCATCCCAACACAGAGCTGGAAATTGATCCCAACTCTTCTTCTTGGCCTGGAGCAGGGATTTGGATTTGGCCCCCTCTCTCCAACGAGTCAAGACCCCTGAAGACCCCTGTGTTCTTGCCCAGGCAGGCCAGGAGGTCAGCAAAGTCCCCCTTTCCTTCTCCCACCGATGGGAAGGTTTTGCTCTAGATTCAGCCCTGCCCCTGGGAGTACGTGGCCTGAATTCTGCCTGGGTTTGATATTAATGTGCCCTGATAGAAACGTTTGAGTCCTTCCCATCTTTATATCCTGATTATTAGCTGAGTCACAGCTGGGGTGCCGCTAATTAAATGTATTTCTTAATTAACAAGATCACAGAGACGGCACGCCAGCCGGGTTTGGCTTTCAATCACTGTTGACAAAGACAGCTGCTGCCAGACTGGGGGTGGCTTCGGTTGGAGATGGAGTGCTAGCCCAAGGCTGGTCTGGACAGGGCCAGAGCCAGGCGCTGAGGGGTTTGTGGAGCAGACATCTTGGGCCAGGGAGGGGCTCCTGATTGGCTCGCCCTGCCGCCTGGTTACTATGTCAGGGCGGACGGGACGTCAAAAGCTGGCTGCAGCCCTGCCTGAAGCAGCTCCTGGCCTCTTGGTAACCAAAATGTGGGCTCGGATGACAAACCTTCAGTCCCTCCATCTAGAGACGCCCCAAATTCTGCATCGCAGACCCCAACTTTCACCCCAGAGACCCCCCCAAACCCTGCACCCAGCTCCAATCCTTCCAGACACCCCCCACCCTTCCAGGAGTGGGTGGGATTCTGTAGCCCACGGTCGCACCAGCGCCAAACACAGAGGTAAAACAACCTCTCGCCTCTTATTTGAGAGAGCCCCATTGATCTCTGGGGCTGGGGCAAGGCCTGGATGGATGGGGGAGCTGAACCGAGGCCGGGACAAAGCACAGGGTAAAGACTGGGGGATTTTATATTGCAGCCGGTATAAGCCACAGGGAAGGGAGAGCAGGTGAAGGCAAATTTGTCCCTTTGCAAGACAATGCAATGGAATGAATGGAAATACCACAGTACCATTCAGCTCTTAATACTGGAGTATGCTCCTGTCAGCTGTGCTGCCTTGAGCTAGAGCTACAGCATCCTCCTTTGCCAGCAGAATAACCCGGCCCCAGCTGTTCAGGGAGGGAGGGTGGCACAGAGTTTATGGGCTGTTTCCCTTCTGCTTGCTGGAGCCGGCAGCGCAGGGAGCCCTTCTGCGCTTCCCAGGGATGCTGGTGTGTTGCAGCACCGTGGACTTGGCAGCATTTGCCTTCTGGGAACCGCCTCTCCTTCGATTTGCCTCGTTTCCTGGCCGCAGCCCGGCTCAGCGACTGAAGCGTCTCAGTCTGGCTGCTCGGGAAGCAGGCCGCAGCTCTGCCCGGCGTGTCCTCCCCCGCCCGCCCCCGCCTTCCCCCGCAACTCATCAGCATTCGAGTCACCGAGCGCCAGCCCTGCCAGGACACGCTGCTGCAGGAACGGCTTCCCCCTCCCCGCCCAAGCGCCGGCACGACCCAGACTCGCTGCTCACGCAGGAGAGGGGCAGGCTGCCAGGATCTGCCATGGCCGGGGGCAGCGGGTCTCACCCTCCGCAGCCTCGTGTCCGGGGAGGAAAGGACAGAGTCCCCGGGGGGACAATGACAGCAGGCCATTCCCAGCTGGCTGCGTCTAGCCGGGCAGCAGTGCCCCATCCAAGGGCTCGTGGGCAGCCTGTGTGAAGCGAGTTTGCTGGGTCTCTGTCCATCATTAGCACCACTTCTGTCCCCCCACCCCCGCTCCCCATCCCTTGCTGGGCGTCTCAGTAGAGACGGGCTGTGGAGAGAAGTCCCTTAGGGGTGCGGCCAGCAGGTCAGTGCAGCTGTGAGCGGGTAACGCTCCTGCCCGCGGAACTCTTTGGGAATCAGCCGGGGGAGCTCCCCCAAGCTGGGGTGATGAGTGCAGGACGCTGGAGGACAAACACTGGAGGAACGCTGCACTGTGATTCAGGGGGTGTTTTATCCCCTGGGGAAGGTGGGAGGCACCAGGCAAACATTACCCCCCAGCCTTGCCGCACCTCCTCCTCCTCATCCCCTCTGCATTCCAGTAATAATATGATCCTAAAAGGTGCATCGACCATCCATGGATCTTAAAGCACAACATGAATTAACCTTCACATCATTATCTCTTGTTGGGGAAACTGAGGCATGCCAGGAGGCAAGGGGCACAGTGTCCCTGCCCTAACATCTGGGGATTCCCTAAATGAGAGGGGAATGCCCACGTGGCTGGTTAAACTGGCTCACCGGTTGCTTGGCTGCTTGTCTCGGAAGGACCCAACTCTGCAACAGCAGAGGACCAATTCTCAGGATTGTCTCACTTTGTCACTCTGTGCCTCGGTTTCCCTTCTGCACAGAGGGGCTGGTACCCACCCGCAGCTCTCAGGCAGACTAGCATTTCACGAGGTGCTTTGAGATCTTTGGCCAGCGGGGGTATTTGAAGGGGAACCGCCCCAGGTGGAGGCAGCCACCCCAGGGGCATCGACGGCTTTACACCAGGGGTGACTTTGGCCTGGGCGATCTATTAATTAAAGCACTCGGGGCCGTGAACAACAAGCCCCTGTGAGCCGCACATGGTGGCGATAGTGGGGTCTGGCCACCATCCCCCCACGGCCCTCCCCTCCACGAGGCCGCAGCACTGCCCGGGAGAGAGAGGCTGAGCGGGTATCTCTGACTCCAGGCTGCTGGCTGAGGGCAGAGGCACAATACAGGGCTCTCCTGGGGGGTTCCCCGACTCCTCCCCTCGGCACCTCCGCGGGAGCCTCCACTGACGGAGACAAAGGCGGCTGCTCCAACCGGCGGGGAGGAATTCTTCAGAACCCAGCAGGGCCGGGGGGCCAGCGGCCCTTTTGTGCCAGGGATTATTTGATCCTAAGCCAGCGTCTGCCTCCTCTCCACCCCCCCCCCCCCCTCGGCCCCAGACACCCCTCCAGAATAAGAGCTTGGAGCCTGGCTGCTGAGGAAACATTCTCCAGCCTGGACCCCCCTCCAACTTGGGCACAGGCAGGCACAGAGAGCAGATCTGTGCACACACCCACGCGGTCCCTGAGCGTGTGCTGCGCACGCACACCGAGCACACGCCTGGCACAGACACCCACACCAGTGCGCACACAGCCGCTGAGCATGTATTGCACACGCACACGCCTGGTACAGACATCTACACCCATACAGTGCACACACAGCCGCTGAGCATGTATTGCACACGCACACGCCTGGTACAGACATCTACACCCATACAGTGCACACACAGCCGCTGAGCATGTATTGCACACGGACACGCCTGGTACAGACATCTACACCCATACAGTGCACACACAGCCGCTGAGCATGTATTGCACATGCACACGCCTGGTACAGACATCTACACCCATACAGTGCACACACAGCCCCTGAGCATGTGTTGCACACGCACACCGGGCACACGGCCTTCCTGCAATGCAGATGCGCTTGAACTAAAACGCCCGAGTCCAGTCTTAGAGGCACCCTGGCTGCAGGCAGCCGGCAGGGGAGGATGTAGGAAGCTCAGCCCCACCAGCCCTCACCTCTACGGACACCCTGGGGTGCGCTGGCTGCGGGATGCCCCCAGGCCTGGCTCCCCCGGAGCTCTGCGTTAGCTTCTTGGAATGGGCCCCTGAAGGGGGAGCTGTCAGGCTGCTGCCCTCCCTAGTGCAAAAGGAGGGGGGGGGGGGTTTGATGTGGCCTCCCAGGTGAAATCCCAGGGCTGGTTCTAGCCTCCTTGGGGGGCTGCTGCTGGCGGAGGGTCGGGGCCCGAGGCGTCTGGGAGGAGAAGCTGGAGCGCCCCCTCCCCTCCCCCACAGACACAGGGCAGGCCCCTATGGATCAGGGCCCCCCCCCACAGACACAGGGCAGGCCCCTATGGATCAGCCCCCCACACAGACACAGGGCAGGCCCCTATGGATCAGCCCCCCCCACACACACACAGGGCAGGCCCCTATGGATCAGCCCCCCACACAGACACAGGGCAGGCCCCTATGGATCAGCCCCCCCACACACACACAGGGCAGGCCCCTATGGATCAGCCCCCCACACACACACAGGGCAGGCCCCTATGGATCAGGCCCCCCCACACACACACACAGGGCAGGCCCCTATGGATCAGCCCCCCCACACACACACAGGGCAGGCCCCTATGGATCAGCCCCCCACACACACACACAGGGCAGGCCCCTATGGATCAGCCCCCCACACACACACACAGGGCAGGCCCCTATGGATCAGGCCCCCCCCACAGACACAGGGCAGGCCCCTATGGATCAGCCCCCCCACACACACACAGGGCAGGCCCCTATGGATCAGCCCCCCCCACACACACACAGGGCAGGCCCCTATGGATCAGCCCCCCCACACACACACACAGGGCAGGCCCCTATGGATCAGCCCCCCACACAGACACAGGGCAGGCCCCTATGGATCAGCCCCCCACACAGACACAGGGCAGGCCCCTATGGATCAGCCCCCCCACACACACACACAGGGCAGGCCCCTATGGATCAGCCCCCCCCACACACACACACAGGGCAGGCCCCTATGGATCAGGCCCCCCCCACACACACACAGGGCAGGCCCCTATGGATCAGCCCCCCCCCACAGACACAGGGCAGGCCCCTATGGATCAGCCCCCCCACACACACACACAGGGCAGGCCCCTATGGATCAGCCCCCACACACACACAGGGCAGGCCCCTATGGATCAGCCCCCCCACACACACACAGGGCAGGCCCCTATGGATCAGCCCCCCCCCCCCCCCAGGGCAGCCCCGCCCCCCAGCACAGTCCCTAAAGGCCCCTCTCATTATGCAGCCCGGGGTGCTCCCCCTTTAACGCCCAGAGCGCTGGGCGCCCCCCCCCCCCCGTCAGAGCGGCTCGGCCCCTGCGGCACCTGCTCACGCGGGGGGCGGGGGAGCCGGCTCCTGTCCTCGGCTGAACCCCGCCGCCGCCGCGGGAAGCTTCTTGCACACGCGGCTATTTTTAGCCTCCGCTTTGTCCCCGGAGCAGGCTCCGCGCGCAGCCGGCTGTCGGGGGGAGGGGGGGGGGCTGCCAAGGCAACCCGGCTGCGGATCAGTCCGCCGGGGGGGGGGGGGCGGGAAACCTCCCCCCCCCCGACCCCCCCGGCCAGGCAAGGCAGCGACCTCTGCTCAGCCCCATCCCGGCCCAGATACCGCGCGGGGGGGGGGGGGGCCGCAGAGAGATTCCCAGGCCAGAGGTGCCTGATCTCCTGTGTAACACGGGCCGAGAAGTACCCCAGGGGTTACAAACCCAGCCAACCTGAGTGAACAATGGTCAGTGAGGGGGAATTCACCCCAATCTGTGGTGGGTAGGTAGATAGATGGAGGGGGAGGATGGGGATGGATGGGTAGATTAGATTAGAGGGGGAGAATGGGGATGGATAGATAGATGGAGAGGGAGAATGGGGATAGATTAGATTAAAGGGGGGAAATGGGGATGGATGGGATAGATTGATAAATAGATAGATTAGATAGTTGGGGAGAATGGGGATGGATAGACAGATGGAGGGGGAGAATGGGGATGGATAGATAGATTAGATTAGAGGGGGAGAATGGGGATGGATAGATAGATTAGATATGGTATATGGAGATGGATAGATAGATAGATGGAGAAGGAGAATGGGGATAGATGGATAGATAGATAAATAGATATAGATAGTTGGGGAGAATGGGGATGGATAGATAGATTAGATTAGATATGGTATATGGAGATGGATAGATAGATGGAGAGGGAGAATGGGGATAGATGGATAGATAGATAAATAGATATAGATAGTTGGGGAGAATGGGGATGGATAGATAGATTAGATTAGATATGGTATATGGAGATGGATAGATAGATGGAGAGGGAGAATGGGGATAGATGGATAGATAGATAAATAGATATAGATAGTTGGGGAGAATGGGGATGGATAGACAGATTAGATTAGATATGGTGTATGGGGATGGATAGATAGAGGGGGTGGATGGAGATAGATTAGATTAGATTAGATAGGCAGGACCCTATGGAGTTTCCCACCCACTACTCATGGTTGTTACAGTCTGAGAATACCAAACCACAGCCCCCTGGGCAGCATGCGCCTTGGAAACTCCCCTGGTAAGAGACGGCGCCTCCCTGCCCAGGGCTGAGGGCGGAGACCCCGCTGGAAACAGTAAGATGACTCCAGGTGGGCAGCTGGGAGGACCCCGGGTCCGCGGCCCAAGAGGCGTCGGTGTTCCCTGTGCGGTGCTGTCGAAACAGAGACTGGCCGCAACCAGAACGCTGCCCCTGAGGTGGGGTCCAGACTCCCCGCTGGCTTTGGAGATGGCAGGAGGGAGTAGCCAGAGGGGAGGGGGATGCCCTGGAGTGGCGGGGGGGGGGGGATGCTCTGCCACCCATGTGCCTTGGGGGGCTGAGGTGCCGGTTCTGGGCCCCAGGCCAGCCCAGCGAGTTGAGGGAATACTGAGCTCAGGTGGCAAGGTCGGGATGGACCAAGTGCACGAAATGAGGGTCCCGAGCCACAGGAGCCTAAGGAAAGCGAGGGGGCCAGGAGAGGAGGCTGCTGCTGTCACCAGGAAAAATCCATCTTGCTCTGCAACTGGGCCAGGAGGTTTCTGTTAGATGCAGGGTGACGGGGGGGGGGGGGGGGGGAGCTGCACTGGGGGATGCAGAGGGTCCAGGGTGCATGGAGCTGCACATGGATCTTGTGTCCAGCAGCGGGCAAGTGGAGGGGCTGGTGGGGTCTCAGGAACTCCCAGGGGGCTCGGGGTGGAGGCTGAGAGGAGAGGCTCATCCGGAGAGCGGGTGGGTTGGTCTCAGCTGGAGACCCGTGTGCGGCAGGGCCACAGGTTCCCTGCCCAGGCCCCTGGTTCGCCTCTCTCCCGTGGGGAATGGGGTCTCCAGTCCGAGCCGGGATCTGATTCACTCCAGCAGGCACCGGGCCGGGTGAAGGGGGCAGGACTAGGCGCTCCAGGCCCGGTGCTCTGGATTCGAGGCGTCCCCTCCGTCCCACAGGGGGTAGGGCAGGACGCCAGAGGGCGAGCCCCACTGCTCGCAGCCCACCCTGCCCCTGCTTCTGTGTCCTCCCCATGCCTTGAGGAGTGGGCCTGCTCTCCTAGTAGTACCCGCGTGTGCACTGGGTAGGCTCCCCCCCCCCCCCATCACCTCCGTCTTCAATGCCCAGTTCATCTCTTCCCCCTGGCTGTTCCCAACTGACTCCGGCGGGTGGGGGAGCAGAGCGGGGCGGTGATTTTTGGCTGGGTTTTTGCAATAGGAAATGCTGCCCGCTTTGGATTTGCCCCGGCCCCAGGGGATGCTGTGAGGACCAGAGCACTGCATCATTTGAAGCCTTGCTGGGGGCCAGGCCTGCCCCAAATTCCTGGGCCGCAGAAGTAGATGGAGCAGCGCCACCTCCTGGCCGGAGTGGGCAACGAGAGAGGGCGTAACCCAAATGTACCCTCCTCACACACACAAACACACGCACACGCCCCTGGGTGGCAAAACAAACGCACATGGCCGCACACAGACACACAACAGGCGGCCATAAGGCCTGGCCGCACACAAGACACACAACACCCAGATCTAAGAGTCGCTCACAGGGACAGCCACAAACGCCCACCTTTAAACACACGCTTGCACACACCGCCGTGTGCCTTGCTGTGGGATCATCCCCCTCCCCAAACCCCGTCACACCAGGCCAAATTCAGCTCTGGTGTCAATGGACACAACTCTGATGCGGCTTAGACCAGGCCTGAATTTGGCTCTTGCTGTCTTCTTTCCCTTTCGTCCCGTCTGCTTTCTCTGGTCACTGGGTCCCTGTCCCTACAGTCTGGCTAAGGAGGCAGCCCCATAGTAGGGATCAGCGGGCTAGGGGGGGCTGTCGGGGAGGGGGCAGAAGAGGGCAGGCGGGAGGATTTGCAGAAGGATCTGCCACTCAACAGCTCTCCAATTCCCCTCCCTCGCGCTGGTTTTATCAATGGGCGGGTGGCTCCCACTTCCCCCAGCGTGACTCGCCTCCCCCTGCGGGTTTCACAATGTGTTCTGGTCGGCGTTTACAAGAAAACGCCCGGGGGGGCAGTGGGGGGAATTCCAGTAAGTGGCCTCCGGCCCTTCCTCATTCTCGAGAATAGGAAGTTGTTCGACTTCTCCTTGGGGTTTTCAGTTTCTGCTTAATGAGGAAAGAGGCCAAACTGCTCTGACACCCCCCCCCCCCCGCAGCAGCATGTTCCCCGCAGCCCCGATTACCTCTTCCCCCCGCTTCCTCCACCCCATGACCCGAGCCTGGCGTTGACTGGCCCCGCTGCCCCGGGAAGCGTCCCTCTCTGACCCCTGCTGGGGTTTTCCCCTGCCGGGAACACGAGCAAGCCCCTTGGGTGCAAACAGCCACGGCAGGGCCTATTTCCCAGACGCTCTGCAAGGACGGCTCTCCCAGGGCTGCCGGCCTTGACCCCGTTCAATCGTGAAGCATCCTTGGGATGTCAACAAACAGCCCGGTGGCCAGCTGGAGAGGGGAATGCAGGCCCCTGACGCACGGATCAGGAGGGTTTTTGCACCGGGCCACCTCGCACAATTCAGCCCAGCCTGGCTGAGGGCAGGTTGCACCTTAGCCGATCACGGGGCACGAGTGGGCTGAGAGCTCATGACTCGAGCCACCGAGGGAATCAGGGCGTCTCCTCCTTATGCCCTAGCTTGAGCCTTGCGGAGGTGGTGCGCGCGCACACACACACAATGCTTAGGGATAGACGGTGCCCAGCCCCTGGGTAAAAGGAGCCTTCCACCGCCTCCTTCCCACAGCCCACAAAGGCCAGAGGCCTGGCGTTCCCCTAGCCACAGCAGGGGGCGGCCATTTTGCGTTCCAAAGACCCCTGGGCCTTGAAAACCCGAGACCTTTGGGGGTGGAAAATGGCCAAACTCCCATCGCCCTGGGCCAGGGACAAGGCGGCAGCAACTCCTGCATGAAAAGGAGCAACAGAACCACCGCTGGTCACATTCCCACAGGCCCCCCCCCCCCCCCGGCTCTCGGGGCCCAATCCTGCTGCCAGATCCCCGTGTGCCTGTGTGCGGAGAACAGACACAGACACCACCTGCCTCAGCAAAGGCCTCGACAATGGCCTCCTACGCAGAGATCCCTTCTCTGATTGCATCTTCCATGGACATAATGGTCCGTCTGAACCGACCCCCATTGCAGGGTGGGGCCTGGATTTCTGCCACTTCCCCAGCCTAGAACCTGAGGACATGTCCTGGCCCAGGACTCCGGAGCAACGGTTGGGTCCCAGGGAACCCCCTCTTTTGACGCCGAACCCAGTGCATGTTGGGACAGGACTGGGGGATTTGAGTCTGGAGAGCCGTGCAGCGCAGAAGGGCTCCTGGCTGCGGGCCTCGCTCTCGAGTCTCGGTGCTTTGACGGGAGAAGCTCCCGGCAACACAAGTGCAGGCGCAGCAGGGAAAGCCAGCCATAAGGAAGGGTAACCCACAGCCGCTGCCCTTGTCTCTCACGACTTGGGATGTTTGTGCGACGACAGGGGCTGGGCTGCTCAGGTTTGCTGTTCATCCGCTCCCAGCTGCCTGTCCTCCACCTGGAGTCTCCGTCAGCCGCGTGTCATCAGCACCATCTCCATGGCAGCTAATTACAGGGGAGCATAACATCTTCAGGTAGCAGCAGGAGGAACAGGTGAATCATCAAGGATCTTTGCTTCACTCAGCTGGGTTGCGTGTTCGAATCCATGGAGGACCTGGTACAACTCTTGGTTAGCAAAGTTTCACCTTGACCGCTTGTCCTGCGTGGGGTTCCTTAGAACGTGGCGTGGTCCCTTCCGCACCTGCCAGGCCGAGAGCGGGGTGGATTCCGCTGAATTCTGTTTAAACTCCAACCCTCTACATGGAGCAGGGCCCCCTCTGCTCCTGGAGGTGCCTTCCAGTAACAGGAAGGGCTGGTGGCAAGATGCCGCTTCTGGGACAGATGGCGTTGCCAAGAGATTAGCTAATATGTTCTGGCCTAAGGACACCAGGCGGGGGGCGGGCGGGGTGGAGCTGTGGGTTTCTGGCAGCTGTGCACATCTGCAGCTTGGAACTGCATTGCTCCAGTAACAGCTGGGAGAGCATGGGGGGTGGGGAAGCAGTGGAGGGGAAGGAAGGGGGGGCTAGAGGCAGGTAGAGCTGGGAGGGGTGATGGGCGGCAGGCAGGAGAAGGGTGAGGCAAGACTCCCAGAGGATTTCAACAGCTGCGGGAGTCGGACAGACCCAGTGGGGGGCTGCAGCAAAGCTCTCCCATGGTTCCCTACTCCCATTGCAAGGCGCTGGGACGCCGGCTCACCCTTTGCCTCTGCTATTGTCTGCTTGCTGCCCCCCGGCTCCCTTCCCTGACGTGTTGGCCCCCCACCTCGGTTTCTCTGTCTACGTTCCCTCTTGACTGGCCCCACCCCCGTGACTGGGAGGATGGCCACGTCTGTCTCTGCAGCGAGGGGTGAAGAGAGGGCCTGCCTCACGGAGGGCAGCCTGTGCCCGGTCTACCAGGGACAGCGCCTCCCAGCGGGGCCGTACAGCGCCAGGCACGTATTGGCCGCGACTGCAGTAGCTTCCCGAGCCATCACTGGCCCGGCCCTGCCCCTGACAGCTATGGGGCCCAGGCAGGGATCAGACTGCAAAGCGCAAGGAGCGGGCTGGCTGGCTGGCTATAAAAATAGAAACGGGTTGACCTTTGCTCTGGACACAATTAGGAAACAGGACTCTTATGAGGCTCCCATTTATGAGCCGGCTAATGACCGCCTGGCCCTGGGCGCTTGTTTTGTTTCTCTCTCACACGCAGAGGGATGCCAGGCAGGAAGCATGCCAGGGGAGATGCTCCCTCTCCGCCGACGTCCCCGCCCACCACAGCCAAGGGGGAGTTTCCAAGGCTGGCCAGGGGCAGAGGCTTCCCTGGTGCCTGAGAAGTCCAGGGTGGAGAGAGAAGGGGGACGGGGCGCGTCTATCGGGGAAGGGATGCAGATGGAAAGGGAGGGCCGGAGGAGGAGGAGCAAGGTGGGGAGCGGTGGGGCTGGCAAGAGAGGGGCGCCTCAGCGGAGGCCAAAGCCTGCCTGGGCTGTGGAGACTGAGCGTTCCTCTCCGGCCCAGGGGCGGGGCGTGCGGGCACCGGCTGTCCCTGCAGCGGTAGCGCCGTGTGACCAGGGTGGGCCCAGGACCAGAACGCGGAGCGCGGGAGCTGCAACCCGGTTCGGCCTGGACCTTCACCCCCATCCTTCAGCCGTCACTGCCTGCGAAGGCGCTGGCTCCCCTCCTGGCCTCTCCCCTCACTGCGTTGTGCTCCGGGCTGCCCCCCGGTGTGGAGAAGGCACATTAGACTTGATCCCGCTGTGTGATCCTGCACTCTCAGGGACTAATCCTTCCTGATCCTGTATGTCCCAGGGAGGTAATAAAGCAGCTATCATTTGCCTCTCCCTGACTCGCTGAGATAGGCAAGGAGGCTGGTGGGTCAGACCAATGGGCCCACTATCCTGTCTTCCGACAGTGGCCAATGCCAAGGACTTTAGAGGGAATGAACAAAATATGGAGTGATCCATCCCATATCGTCCAGTCCCAGATCGTGGCAGTCGGAGGCTAGTGACACCCATAGCATGGGGCTGCATCCCGGACCATCTTGGCTAATATCCATTGACGGATCGATCCTCCGGGAACCTATTTAATTCTCTTTTTTAAAATCCTGTTATACTTTTGGCCTTCACAACCTCCCCATGGCAAGGAGTTCCACAGGTTGACTCTGTGTTGTGTGAAGAAGCACTTCCTTCATTTGAAGTAATTCCAGGCCAGCCATGTTCTTCCTTCTCAGGGTAGGGCCTTGGGTGAATGTTTACAGCTTCCCTCAAACTCTCCTCTGCCTACGACAAACTTGGCACTGCTCACGCAGCCCATGTGCTGTGGCCACTGCTTGTCTTGCTGATTATCACTGATTCCCTCTTTTCTCGTGTTTCCCATTCCTCGCATCCACCGATTGTCACTCACCTTATACATCCATTGTAAGGTTTTGGGGACAGGGACCGTCTCTTTGTTACGTCTGTGCAGTGCCTAGCACAGTGAGGCCCTAAGCACTGCTCTAGTGCTACCTTAATATGCAGACTAATGACATTACCTTTGTCTTGAAAGAAAATCAACGCTCTGCTCTCCCCCGCCCCTCTCCTATAGTCCCACTGTCATAGTGAGTTAACGCCATCCATACCTGTTCAGCTCGGTGTAACTGAGCTGGTTCATATTCCCAAGCTTAAACAACGAGGAGTCCTTGTGACACCTTAGAGACTAACAAATTTATTTGGGCATAAGCTTTCATAAGCTAGAACCCACTTCATCAGACGCATGGAGTGGAAAATACAGCAAGCAGTATATAAATATACAGCACATGAAAAGATGCCTTACCAAGTGGGGGGGGGGGGGGGCAGTGCTAATGAGGCCAATTCAATTAAGGTGGAAGTGGCCTATTCTCAACAGTTAATAAGAAGGGGTGAGTATCAAGAGAGGGAAAATTACTTCTGTAGTGCTAACGAGGCCAATGCAATCAAGGTGGACGTGGGTCATTTCCAACAGTTGATAAGAAGGTATCAGTATCCGTGCAGGGAAAATTACTTTTTGGAGTGACCCAGCCCCTCCCAGTCTTAATTCAAGCCTAATTTGATGGTGTCCAGTGTGTAATTAATTCCAGTTCTGTAGTTTCTAGTTGAAGTCTGTTTTTGAAGGGGTTTTTTTGTTGAAGAATGGTCATTTTAAAGTCTGTTATTGAGTGTCCAGGGAGACTGACGTGCTCTCCTAATGGTTTTTGAATGTTACAATTCTTGATGTCTGATTTGTGTCCATTTATTCTTGTGCACAGAGACTGTCCGGTTTGGCCAATGTACATGGCATTGGGGCATTGCTGGTACATGATGGCCTATATCACATTGGGAGAAGTGCAAGTGAACAAGCCTCAGACGGTGTGGCTGATGTGGCTAGGTCCTATGATGGTGCCTCTTGTCACCCAAAGGGCAGGAGAGATTAAGGGGCGCTTGTAAAGGTGTTTTGGGGGGGGTCTCATGCATGGAAAAGCATGTGGGCTGCAGATTAGGTGTGACTCGCATGAGGTACACTGAGGGGTCCCAGGAATGGAATACCAGACCGTGCTGCATTCAGGATCATGGGGGACTATGGGAGATATCAGGGGGTCCCAGGACTGCTGCAAGTCAGAATTAGGGGCCATTGACAGAGCACGGTGGGGAGCCTAAGGCAGAAATTGCAGTAGTTGGTCAGGAATAGAGTACTGTTGGCTGAGCTGCGGGGTCCCAGACCTGCACTAGCAAAGAGTGCTACAGCTCGGGCCCGGAGGAGGTGCATTGGCAGGGGTGTGTGGGGTTCCGGGCCAGGGACGGGTCCAGATTGTGTTGGCGTGCACTAGCAGAGGCCTACATTGGTACATGCACAGCCCCTTCCCCCACGCTACGGAGAGCGGTACCAGAACCTCCATCACACCAGGGCCAGGAAACTCACCGAGAAAGTAAGCCAAAGTAGAGGTAACTAACACGGCTACCTCTCTGATTCTAAGCCAAAGTAAAGGCTTGAATGAAACTGCTCTCCACACACCCTTGGGGCTTGTCACCACTATCACTCCCTTTGCGGCTGTGCTAGAAAAGTTTCAGATCTCCTCCCCCAAAGTATGATGAATAGAAGTCACATCTATAGATACCCCCAGCACAGCCAAGTGCAGCAGAACAGTTAGGTTCTGCTGCTCTCTGGTGGCAACTGGTGGAATGACAGATCACCTGGTCGAAAGGCAATTCTACCTTTGCGCTCACTGGAAGATGGGAGCCAGACCGGTTCGGAAGCTTCCAGTGAAATGTTCTTCACTAGAAAACGCCAATTTGTTGAAACCAAAACTTCTCCCCGGAAAGGGGCAGTTTCCACGACCTTTTCAACTCGGAAAAATAAGGAAAACCGGTTTCAAAGCTGTCACCGCATTTCATTTGGACATTTTCAAAACCAAAAGTTCTGGTTTGAAGCAGCTTTTCATTTGAAAAGGCAAGCTAATGCTAGGAAAATCAATGTAAGAGGATGAAAAACGGTCCAAAGAGGAACAAAACATGTTGACTGACTTGAACCGATTGCTTTGAGGGGGGGGCAGTTGGGTATTTTTCCCCCTCCACATTTTTGGTTTACAACATTTTTCAAGATTTCAACTTTTCATCCCAATTGGGGGCAGAAAAACGTTTTGATCTCTTGAAAAAATTGTCACAGGACAGGAAAGCTGGTTCCCGCCCATCTGGAGTGGCTGGGATAAGCTAATCATGGGAGGAACCTCCTGCATCCCACCCCCCATCCCCATCCATTTCTTCCCACGTCTGCTCACCCAATTCCAACTCCTTCCCACCCATCACTCCAGCAGCACCTCCCTCACCTCAGCCTCCTTCCTTGTCTGTTTCCACAGCTTCCTCCAGCCCATTCCCCTCCTCCCATGAAGAAGCGGATGGCTAATTAGCCAAGAGGGCTGCCCACCAGGTCCGTTCCTCCAGAAAGGCTCCGCTCACCCATCCAAATCCCACCCTCTTGTCACATCTGAATTTTGCAAATGGCTCCTCCTCTGTGGGATCCAAACTCTGCAGCCTCAGCCCGTCCTTGCCTGAGGCAGGGCCAGCCCACCTAGCCAGCCTGGCTTACACTAGCCGTGTAGACATGGGCTAGCAACCTGTGTATAAGTCTAATTGCTCGCCCATAGTGCTAAGCTACATTCCTTTTTACTACTTGCTCCAATCCTGCCTCTCTCTGCAGTGTGGACGTACCCCCCACACTGGGTAATGCTGCCGTGCCGTGATAGACCTCAAAAGCAATTTACAAAGATCAGCAAGTACCATCATCCCCACGGCACGGAGGGGGGAACCGAGGCACAAAAAAAGTCTAGTGACTTGCCCAAGTTGCCAGCAAGTGAGCGGCAGAGCTGGGGATTGGATCCCAGGTCTCCTGTGTCCCTGTCACTTGGCTGTAACCACTCACTCACGCTGTCTGAGCTCTCCGACACGAAGGACCGGAGTCATCCACAGAGAGTCTAGAAAAGGTCACTCCAGGTCATCGAATGAGTCGTCGTCCTCCTCTTCCTCCTCTGCAGGGAGACGAGCATTGCCCATGGCGGACTGCTCCATGATCTTCATCCAGCGCTGTTTCAGCTCCTCTGTCTCCGCTAGAAATGTGTAGGTCTGCTTGGACTGGACCAGCTGGAAGAGGTGCCGGGCGTCACTCTGGGGCGGCTCCTTCACCTGGTAGCCCAGCAGGGGGATGGAGGTGTGAGCCTTGACATCCTGGAGGGAGAGGGGAGGACAGACGGGCTCAGGCGTGTTAGCACTGGCGTTTGCTCCCTCCCCAGCCAGCACCTCCGGAGCCCTCAGCTTTACGCTGCACAACTCAGCCGAATTGCCAGGCTGCTGCGGCTCCCGCGGGGTCCCAATACAAATGCAACAGGAGACTCCAGCCCTCGCCTACCTGGGGGGCCGCGTACACGTACAGCACCAGGGGGTCGTCCTGTGGGATCACGAACCAGCCCCGGGTTCCCCCTTTCCCGTTCTTATCCAGCAGCTGCAGGAAACTGCACATGAGGCTCTGCCCTGAGATTTCCGCTGCTTCTTTCTGCCAAGACACCAACAACCCCCCTTTATAATCCTTGCACACGCGCGTGGATTCAGGCTTCCCCTGAGGCTTCCAAGTGAGCTAATGCAAAGGCAGAGTGCAGGTTTGACCTGTGGAACTCACTGCCACATGATAGCACAGAGGCAAAGAGCTTAATATGTTTCCGAAGAGAGCTAGACATTTGTGTCTACCCATAGAACAGAGGGCAATGTTTTAGAAGGGTTATAAACCCTCCTGCTTCAGGACACAAACCAGCCATTGGCTCAGGTCAGGAAGACACATCCCCCATAGGCACTTTAGTGCCTAAGCAAAATTGTCCACTATAAAGGTTTTTTGCATGTTTCTCTGAAATACCTGGTTCTGGCCATTGTTAGAGATGGGACAAAGGCTAAATGGCCGTTGAGTCTGATCTGGTCTGGCAAATCCTGTGTTTTCACAGTTTGTCTTTATAAAACACCTCTCATCCTCTTCTACGGTCCTAAAGCACCTGGCAAACCGAGGTACAGAGTCCACAGGGACTGTTTCTCCCACGGCAGAAATGCACCCACCTCTGGGGTGGAAAGCAGCAGCTGTTCAACACGACACGGCAACGCGAGAGCTTTGTACAAGTTGTGGAAAATCCCCTTTTCGGTGGGAACAGGGAGGGGAATGGAGGCTGGTGGAATGGAACGGTCTCTGCTGGAATATGGTCTGGATGCTGAGTCTAACGTCCCACCTCTTAAACATGCCCGAGAGTTTTAATGACCGTGATCCAGCAGAACCTTGGACTGAGGATTTCACCCAAATTCTGGATCCTGGACATATCAGCGCCCCCTAGTGCCACACTGGTGCACTGCATTCAGTACTGACTAGCAGAGGGAAGCAGCCGCCCATCACCGGATGTTCCTCAGAGGTCTCCCATCCAAGCACCCAGCCCACCAGATGCTATTTAGCACCTGGGACACACAGTAGACAGACGACGATCATGACACCTGGGCTCAAGGGAGGTTCTGCATCGGGAAGAGCCCGAAATCACTGCGCTTGCTTCTCAGCTATGCAGATCCAAATTCTGCAGGTGGGTTTGTATCTGTTACCGTGTCTAAGAGCGCTCTGACGAAACCAAGAACAGCAAAATCCAGGCTGTTTCCCCCTTGAGGGACATGGAGAGGGCACGTGCCCAGATCTGACCACCTCGCTGGGAGCTAGTCCAGGGTCTATATCTGGATCCTAAGATGAAAGGCGCCTTACTTTGTTGGCGTGGGTCTGAGCCCGTCCCATTAGCTGTGGGACAAAAGCTGCATCCACATTTGTGCGTTCATGTGCTCGCACACGTCTGTGTTTGCCTAGGTGTGGATATCCACGGATGGGTGCAGTCATGTGTCTGCACGTGTATATTTCTGTGTTCAAATGCACGCTTGTGTACTCGTGTGCGTGGGTACATACCTTGAAATACGTGGTCACTACTTATGCTAAACAATCCGTTCTTGTGTCGAGCCGTGACACTCTGAGCCAGCTTCCCGGGCCCGGGAGAAGAGCTCTGTGTGGCTCGAAAGCGTGGCTCTCTCGCCAGTAGAAACTGGGTCAATAAAAGAGGTCACCTTGCCCACCCTGTGTCCACACACGTGGGTCCCTCAATAGGGGTGAACAGTCGTGTGTGACCAGGTCTATGCAGGTCTGCGGGTGGGCAGGAGATTTGTAGGGGTAGAGCTGGAGTTTTCTGCTCCAGCCCCAGTTCAGCACCAAGGACAGAGCACTCTCCTTCCCCCTGGGAAGTCACAGCCAAGGTGGGGCAGGCAGGAGAGGCTTGTGGGGTTCGCGACCCACTCCAGGAGCGGAAGCCTTTAACATCCAGGGCTCAGACAGCTGGGTTACACCACCGGCCATGCAACCTTAACTCTAGCCGAAGCAGCTGCAGGAGGGAGTGTGTAACACCACGGGCCAGCGAAACCCGGCGATCCAGGAGGGACAGAACCAGCTGCCCCTTCTCCCCATCAGGAGCCTCACAAACCCCGATGTGCAGTAGATTGATATTCATGGCCTCCCCTTATAACTGGGGCACCAGAGGTGGGGAAACTGAGGCCCGGAGAGGGGCTTAGCCTGATTTCTAGAGGTGCTGAGCACCCCAGACTCCCACTGACTAGCGATGGGCACCAGCAGCTCACAGGTGATGTGCCCAAGGCAAGCGGCAGAGGCAGGAAGAAAGCCCAGGACTCCTGCCTGCCAGGCCCTCACTCTCATGGATTAACCCGGCACAGTCGGTGGGACCAGCACTATCCCTGCGTTTGTAATGCAGGGAACACAAAGGCAAAACGCCCGCCCCACGCAGATCTGTGGGCAGACGGGCCCCATGAAAGCCCCTGCTCAGGGGTAGCTCCCCCCATGGAAACATGGAAGCGCTGTGCCTGACGTGACCCCGGCCGGGCTGACGTAGCCGCGGATTCCCCTGCCCGAGGGAAGGGAGCAGGCCGGAGACCCCGGGGCGGGAAGGGGGCACCCGGGGAAGAAACCAGAGACAGACAGAGGAGTTAGAGGCATTCCCGGGCGCAGCCTCACCTCCAGGATCCCCTTGTGCTTCCCCTCCCGCTCCTCGGGCAGCAGATGCCCCGTCAGGAAGACGTAACACTCCAGGCAGACGCGGTTGGGCCGGTTCCTGTCGTACTGCAGCGGAGCTCTGTAATCGGAGCACCGGGCGCACACCACCTGCCCCCGAGAGAGAGCCTGGTCAGGGGCAGGGAGGGGGCTGAGCCGGGCACTGTGGGGCCCTGACTCTTTCCCCACACCGCCAGGGAACAGGCGATCCCCCATACCCCTGATGGGGGATCCTATGGGGAAAGGGATTTTCCTTCCCCTGGTGACCCTTAGCCACCTCCACCCCACACAGAGGGGCTTTATTCTCCCCCCTATGCCCCCTCCAAAGGGCAGGGGGCGGGGAGGCGGACCCCTCACCGGCCCCTCCAAGGTCACTCACGTAGCCACAGGCCCGGCAGTGGTGTCTCCGGCGCGTGATGGCGTTGAACGGCTCCTTGCAGCGCATGCACATGGTCACCAGCTTGTCCCGCACCCACTGCGGGGCCCGTCGGCCCAGCTCCTCCGACTTGAACTGAGCGGGGGGAAAGGAGAGAGCACGGCTCGGTCACCTCGGCCCTCCGCGGCGGAGCGGAGCCGGGACTCGCTGCAGGGGCTATGAGGGGGACTCTGTTGAGGCGGCTGGACACAGGCAGGCCCTGTGGGTTTCTCTGGCTCCCAGCCTGTGCTGCCTAGTGTCAGGGGGGGTCTCCCGAAATCCGGGCCCAGATTCAGCTGTCGTGAAAGGAACCCGATGACTACAATGCAGCCTCTCTCCCCGCTAGCCCTCCTCTCCTCTGCCTCCAGCCGTTCCCGGCTCCTAACCCGCTTGCTTTCCTCACAGGACTCTCCCCGGCTTCATGAGGTAAAAGGATGCCCCAAGAGCCTGAGCCTGAAGCACTAATAACCACAGGACGGGGCTGGGGGAACAAGGTGGGGGCAGCTTACAGCAAATTCCTGGACCTCCCCGTCAGGCCCGTGAACTGCTGTCTTGAAACTCTCGCTCTGCTTCTCCTTCTTGGCGATGGCGTCCTCGAAGGCCTGAGGAACAAAGCGGGGGCGGGTCAGGGCTGCCCCAGCCCATCCCAGCGGCGGCCCAGTTCCGCCAGCAGCTGGTCTCAGTCCAGTTCCCCGCGGGTGCGCAAATACCACCTCCGCTTTTGGCACCAACGGCAGCCACTTGGAGGCGGCCACAGCAGACTGTGGGGGCCGATTAAATTCTGGGCCCCACCACTACCTGATGAAGTGGGGTGTGGCCAGGGGACCTACGCAGGAATGGGGGAGGGGTGGACACACCTGCACAGAAAGCAACCCCCCCCCCTTTGCACTGCCCCGGAGACCAGCCCGGAGCACGGCTCCACGGATCCAGATCCTCGCCCGGCCCCTCCACGCCAGAGCCTGTGCGCGAGGAACCCGTCCCAGAGGCAGAGCAGGGATTGGCACCCACAGGAGGCGAGTCTGCTGCTCCGTATTTAAAATCCTGTGACCCCCTCCCCACCCCACCCCACCACCCGCCAGGGACCAGGGGCTGCGGCACACGGTTGTACCTTTATCCAGGCGTTCATCTCCTCCTGCGACCTGTGCCAGAGGGGAGAGAGCGGTTAGAGCACAGCCCTGGGCCCCTCGGCTGGGGCTGGAGAAGCGGGGGCCCTTGCTCCCTTACCTGGCTTGCAGCTCCAGCGACCGCTGCTTCCCCGAGACCAGGAAGGAGTCAGGGAATTCCACATCCTTCAGGACCCGCACCTGGAATCCCGGGGAGCGGGGGGGACATTAGAACTAGACCAGAGGCAGATCAAAGCAACAGCCCCCGGAGAAGGTCCAGTCTGGGTCTCCCTCTCAGCTGTTAGGGCTCTACGTGCACATGGTCCAAATCAGAGGTGGGCAAACTCCGGATTGGGGGCCACATCCGGCCCCTGAGCTCCCGCCAGGAAGTGGGGTCTGGGGCTTGCCCCGCTCCAGCACTCCAGCCGGGGAGCGGGGTCGGGGTCTTGCTCCACTCCGCACGCCTCCCGGAAGCAGCGGCACGTCCCCCCTCCGGCTCCTATGCATAGGGGCAGCCAGGGGGATCCGCATGCTGCCCCCACCCCAAGCGCCACTCACGCAGTTCCCATTGGCCAGGAACCGCAGCCAATGGGAGCTGCAGGGGCGGCACCTGGGGACGAGGCAGCGTGCAGAGCCGCCTGGCTGCGCCTCCACATAAGGAGATGGAGGGGGGACATGCCGCTGTTTATGGGAGTTCTTTGAGCTAAGCCCCACCTGGAGCCTGCCACCCTGACTCTCTCCCATGTCCCAAACCCCTGCCATGATCCCCCTCCCATCCTCTGAACCCCTCAGTCCCAGCTCACAGGACCCTCCTGCATCCCCAACCCCCACCTAGCCCCACCCCAGAGCCCCACCCCCAGCCTCTTTGCTTGCTCTCTGGACGCAGCTCCAGGAACGCCTGCCCTGAGTCTGCACGGAGTTGCTGTAGGCCATAACAGGGCAGGCTTCGATCTTAGCTACCCGGAGCTATGCAGGGTCACACCTGGCAGTATTTGCACGAGGGACGTGAAAGGGAGAAGAAAAAAACCCCTCAGGTGCTCCAGAAAGTAGAGTGGGCAATGCAGCGGGAGGCGCTCTTCCCTGTTTCAGCAGTGTGTTGTGGTACTAGAGAGGTGCTCTTTCAGGGGAGGTGGAAATTCAAGGCCCTGGGCGCTTGGGAGTGTTTTCGCTAGCGTTAGAGCGGCAGCTCTGGCCAAATCACATTCTGCTTCCCTCCACCCCCTCCTACAGTTTCCACTGGCCACAGAGTTGTTCTTCACTTCCTGTCATACAGTGTTGCTGCGCCCTCCTAAACAGCAGCCACGTTCCGCCCCAGAGGTGGCTGCCTGTCCGGGGTGCTCTTGGGAGGAAAAGCGGCTCCCTGTAACAATGTCAGCGATAATAACGGGTAAGGGTTGTTTGACCTTCATGCCCTCCACTTCGATCCGCCAGCGCACCTGGAACTCCGCCCCCACCTGGATGACCTTTGGCACGCAGTACAGCAGCATGTTGTTGAACTGAGGGAGGAAGCAGATGTGAGCTGCCGGAAGGGACCACACGGCAATGGTACACTGAGCACGGGCGGGGCAGGAGGCGGCCTCCATCTCCAGGGGCCCAGGGCAAACGTCCAACCAAACAGTGTTTGGCGGCACATGCTCTGGATCTATAGGTACCACCCTGTGTGTCTGGGGGGGCAGGATTCAAAGGACCCTAGGGAGTTACGGGTCGAAATCCCGATGGAATTGGAGTTGAGAGCTGAACTCACTTAGGGACCTTCAAAAATAATCTGCCCATATGGCTCGTCTGCCCTCCTCCTCCCGACGCCCCTTACGCCCTCCCATACTCCCAGATCTGTACAGTCCATGCACCCGGGTTGCCCTGGACACAGAGGCCGAAGCAGCAGGGACAGCAGGCTCACAGTCTCCGGCACGGCCGCGGGGTTTTCTGTTCTCTCCCCTCAATCCTGTCCTCCTCCATCGATCCTCCGCCCAGAAATGGCCTTCCGCTGGACTGCTTCGTAGCGCCACTGCCCCTCTCCGTGCCTTCCCTGCCCTCCCACCCCGCCTCGGCTGGCCCAGCCGCCCTCCTACCAGGAAGAGATACTTCTCCGACGTGGTGTTGTTGCGGAAGGAGATTTTCTGAATGGGGCCCTCCTTAATGAGCTCGTTGGAAGGATCGACGATATCATCTTCCAGCCCCAGCCGCTGATACACCTCCCAGAGGTTCTGCAAACGCTCCTGGGGAGCCAAGAAAACAGAGGGGTGTGAGGGAGGAAAAACACATGCAGGGGCTGATGCAGCCACTGACCTTGGGCTCCATCCTAGAGGTGCTGAGTGCCATGACTTCCTGTGTTTGCACTAGGAATCGGCAGTGCTCAGCACGATACAAATCATAAATAACAGCCACGAGAGCTGGTACTCACTCACCATTTCTGCAATGGCCGCGTTCGAGTGCTTGGCTGCAGAGAAAATCATTTCCAAGGCTTCTGCAATGAGACCAAAAGGGGAACAAGGGCTAAGCATCCCCAAAGGGACTAGGGTGGAGGAGGCGCCTGTACAGCGCAAAGGCAAATGCAGGTGTCTCACCACTGCCCTCCACTGGCTGGAACCAGAACTGCTCAATTGTGCACGTCAGGCCCAGCTAGGGTGACCAGATGTCCCAGTTTTGGGGTCTTTGTCTTATATGGACTCCTATTTGCCCCCACCCCGACCCAATTTTTCACATTTGCTGTCTGGTCACCCTAAGCCCAACAGAGACCCTCATTTAGCTCAAGTGGAAAAGACTTGTGCTTCTGGAGCAGGGAGACGTCTGCTCTACCGCGGCTCAGGTCGGAGTGGCCATGGCGTGCGGCACAGTGAAGTCCTGGGAGGCCACAGGTTGCTACTATGAATATTTTTGCCTCCAGAGCCATCGCGGATCACTAAGGCAAACACAGCTTTTCTTATCCTGCTGACCCCGCCTCTGCTCCAGCTGAGGTCAGTGGGAACCGCAGAGGCTTAGAACAATCTGACAATCAGATGCAAGGTGTCTCAAACCAGCATCAAAAATCACAGGCTGTTCTTGCACATGCTCAGCTCTCTACCCACAGCCCTTCCACACCCTGCAGAAGACAGGGCGGGGGCAACACGCTCAAGTGACGTTACTGAAGACCAGGCCGATCACTTGGGTGATTTGACTTTAAGGAGCTAAACGTTGGTCCCTGGCCCTAGATCTCAGCTGGAGGGGGGGATCCAGGAAGCAGGTTACACCTGCCTTCTGATTCGCCATGTTCTTGCCACCGAGGAAAACATCACAAGACGTTTGGAACTGTGGTTAGCAGCACCCGTTCTAGGGCATCCTAACTAGTGAATCCCTGGTCTGAGTCACGTCACGTCTTCCAGAAACATCTGCTGGAGGGACTGTAGGTATGAAGCCCCTTTGTCTGAGGATCTCAAAGTGCCTCGCAAAGGGGTATAAATGTCACGACCCACATTGGGCAGAGCTGGCACTAGACCCCATGTCTCCCGACTCCCAGCTGCCAGGGTGAGCTCTTACTCTCTGCGTCATCCCTGTCTGGTGACTCCGGAGGTAATTTCCGGACGTAATCCTTCAACAGGAGTTCGTAGCGTGGGATCCTCTGTACCGGCTCCAGCATGTGGTGCTGCAGGGTCAAGTTAGCACAAACTTCCCTCTTCTGGAAATGGACGGCAAGGAACCGAAATTAGAGCGAGAGAGATACTCACAGCGGGGAAGTTCCGGCTCCCCGCCCACACCCCGCCCCGCCTCCGCCCGGCCTGGAGGAGCAAGTTTGGGTGAAGGGGCTCTCCCCGTGAAATATCAAAACCAAGGAAGCCAGGTGGGTCTGAACATCTTTCCAGATCTAGTTCACCCAAGCCAGAGTGTCACCTGAATGTCTGCAATGAGCTCCTGGAAGGGCGGGGACTTCTCCCCCAAGGTGGTGACCAACTCAACCGCCTTGTCGAAGTTCTTCACGTACTCGCCGTACATCTTGAGGAACGGGGCTAGCTTCTGGATGACATCCCCGATCCTGGGATTGGAGCTCCTGCCGGCAGAACCCAGGAGATCAGCACCCCGGCCAGGTCAGCGGAACGGGCCACGGAAGCTGCCCCGAGAAACTGAATGGGCTTTTCACCGGCCACTGACTTAGCAAGGGGCCGGGGAGGGATCGGGGCTGAATGGGTCAGGGGAGGGGTTGCATTAAGAGGCATTACAAATTTCAGACAGTGGTTCAATGGATCTTCAGCTCTCATCCCTCGGTGTCAGACCCAACAGGGCTCCTGCAAGCACCTACGAGGTTCTGGCTCAACCTAAGACTGAGGTAATGTGGCCTAGTGGGTAGAGCACAGGACACAGGAGACCAGAGGTCTATTATTGACTCAGTCACTGACCTGCCGGTGACCTTGGGTAAGTCACCTCACCACTCTGTGCCTCAGTTTCCCCATGTGTAAAATGGGGGTAATGATACTGACACTCCTTTGTAAAGTGCTCTGAGATCTATAAATGAAACAGGCTATTAAGAGCTAGGTGTTTAATAATAGCTATTATTATTAATCACTCTCTCTAGCTGCTGAGTTATCAGTGTCTGGGGAGCTGGGTGGCTCTGGGAATTGGTAGTGGGAAACAGTGTTCCACATCTGGATTGCTGGCCTCAGCTGGTAGGGAGTCATCATTCAATGTTATCATCCGAAGACTATTTGGTGGCATCAGTTGAGTTTCTAGGGGACAGGTGTCCATGGGACTAAAGTCCCATCACAACTGACCCCGGATAGGACCCTGAACTAGGAGTCACGAGACCTCCTAGCTCTGCCACTGATCACTGTATGGTCTTGGGGAAGTCACTCTCCCTGTGCCTCATTGTCTCCATCATCTTTGGTTGAAAGTCTCAGCAGACAGGCCAAGGGCGAATGGGTCGTTCAGACCGAACTCCCTTCTCACGCCTAGGGTTGTAGATACAGGACAGAGTTGAGAGAGACAGAGAGTGTCTCTCTATGTGTAGCTGACACTGCTACTGTCCATGTTCAGCGAGATTTTGGCAGCCCTGGGGAAACAATCTGACTCTCCCTACAGCTTTTTTTTAAAAAAAGAACCCACATCAGATTTGCTAACAAACTGTGTGTGCGGGGTGGGGGTGGGGGGGGTGAATGGCAAGCACCTGTAAATGAAAATAGTACTGGACAGGAATCCAGTTCCCTGACTCCCACCGAGTAGCACTTCACTCCGTGAGTCAATGAAATAAGGTCACACTCAGCATGAGGAAGAGTGTCAGCATCCGGCTCCGTGCTTTGCAGAGCAAGCCGGGGTCGGCATTCAGCTTTGATCGTAAGCCCCAGTTCACAGGTGCTCCTCCCCCTGGTCATTCCAGGAATAGAACCCAGGCATCCTGGCTCCCCCTAACTCACCAATCCTCCATGCGTTTCTGCAGCTCCGGAAGGAAAAACAGGGCATGGAACTGGTAAATTGAGGAGATGTTGGAGAAGATCATTTTCACCACCTCCTCCGGGATCGTCTTCCCGCTTCTGGCTTCCTTCATCAGCTCGGCAAAAAACACCTGGAGAGACACATTCCCAACCGGTACGGTTATAGGAAGGGGCAGCGGGCGTTTCTGCTCCTCCTCGGCATCCTGAGTGAGGAGGCTTCACTCCACAGAGGAGGGGAACTCAGAGGCTCCTTTAGAGACAAGCAAGCAGCCTGAGGACCACATGGCTCCTGGAGGAATGGTGTCTGGGGTGGAAGGACACTCATAGCTGGTCCTAGATACAAAAGGGCTGGGAAGGGAGGAGTGGACTGAGAGGTAACAGAGTGTTCCAGGGAGAAATCCAGGGATGCTTCAGGGACTAAAGGGAACAGGGTAATGCTACCAAAGGGGTGTGGGGTTATCAGGGAGACACTGGTGAATCTAGGTCAGCAGCATAGGCATTTCTAACGAGTGAAGGAGCTGTGCTCCCTTAGGAGGGAATCAGAGGAGGTGGCCTAGGAGCAGAGATGTCCTTGGGGCAAGTTAGCATGTTCCCAGGGTGACAGCGGTGACCAGTCTGGAGTACAGTTCTACCCTTTGGAGCAAAGGGGGCTATGTTTAGTTTTGAGAACAGGAGACGGAGAGAGGACCTGAGAACAGTGTTCAGATATGTGAAAGGCTGTTAGAGGATGGGGATCAGTTGTTCTCCGTGTTCATTGAAGGTAGGACAAAAAAATAATAGGCTCCGTCTTTGGCAAGGGAGATGACTGGGAGCCGCCCGAGGTAAGCCTACACCCCAACCCCATCCCCCAATCCCCTGCTCCAGCCCTCAGCCCCCCCAAACCTAGAGCCCCTTCCTGAATCCCAAACCCTTCATCTCCGGCCCCACCCCAGAACCTGCACCACCAGCCCTGATCACTCCCTGAATCCCAACCTCCTGCCCCATCTCTGAACCCCCCCAAACCCGGAACCCCCCCTGCCTCCCAAACTGCTCATCCCCAGCCCGACCACAGAGCCTGCACTCCCAGCTCAGAGCCCTGACCTACTCCTGCACCCCAACCCCCTGCCCAGGCCCTGAGCCCCACAAACCCAGAGCCCCAGCCTGTACCCCAAACTGCTCATATCCGGCCCCACCCCAGGGCCTGCACCCCCAGCCCTGAGCCTACCCCTGCACCCCAAGCCCCCCATCTCCAGCCCTACCCTGCAGCCCTCACCCCCAGCACCCTAACCCTCTGCCCCGGCCCTGAGCCCCTCCCACACCCCAAACCCCTCATCTCCAGCCCCCCCTGCAGCCCTCACCCCCCCCCCCCCACACACACACACCAATCCTCTGCCCCAGCCCTGAGCCTCTCCCACAGCCAAACCCCTCATCTCCAGCCCCCCCTGCAGCCCTCACCCCCCCACACACACACACACACCAATCCTCTGCCCCAGCCCTGAGCCTCTCCCACAGCCAAACCCCTCATCCCCAGCTCTGTTGGGTCAGGGGAATCAACAATTTTCTTCAACTGGGTCGCTAGAAAAAATGTTTGAAAACCACAGCGCTAGGCCATTGGGTTCTTACTCTCCAGCCCTGTACAGCACTGTCTGGGACAGGCGGCATTAGAGACCGGCTGCTACTTCCTGACCTGATCTAGAAGGTGAAGTCGATTGACATAGGCTCGCTCTGTTCCCAACAGCTCCAACGCAATTTTCTTTTCTTCGGGGTCCTGCGTGTACGGCAGAGGGAGAAATGGGGTTGGTCAGGCGGGTAGGAACAATAGGCAACCTGACAGGGGGCCAAATTCAGCCTGGTTGCAAGTCAATGGAGTTTTTCCAAGTCAGCTTAGGGATGAATTTGTCCCAGTGGGTCTAAGGCAATTCCCTTGGCATTCCATAGGCCATATCAGTCCAATTATTCATTAACACATCAGAGAGAGAGAGAAGAGGACAGGGACTGATGTAATGTAGCTAACGGGTCTAAGCATCTACCCCTGGGCTTCCTGAAGACAAGTCCAAAGACCAGCGCTCTCGGGGAGACAAGCTGGGACCCCTTTCCTGCCTATTAAAGAGTCCACGGCCTTTATAGTAAGAGCAGCTGGCTGATTTCAATGGGAATTAGGCATTTAATTTAAAGTTAGAAGCTTTGAAGTTCAGGGACCAGGTCTCTCTCCATCCTGCCATGCTCAGGGCCATGCTAGCAGGCTTCCATTCTGATTTCTCCCCCTCTCAGGGATAGCTCTTTTACCCAGTGGTTTTCACGCCATTACTCCAGGCACTAGGCTGGCCTCATTAGTATCGGCTGCGTGGACCGTGGAGGGATCTTAACAAACGCACGAAGCAAAACTGCCTCAGCTTATAACAGCGATACAGACGCTGTCCCAGGGCAGATGGAGAAAGCACGCTCGGGCTGGCTCTCGAGATCTGTGCCTCAGTTTCCCTCTTGGTGAAATAGGGATAATGATACCAAGCTAGGGAGGGGGGTGCTTTAAGGGTTAACTGTCTGTGGTCTGTAAAGTGCGTTGAGATATCTAGGTGGGAATAACTATAGAAATGCAAGGCCAATCCTTAGCCGGTGAAAAGCACCATAGCACCATGGAAGTCAATGAACTAGGTTGATTCACATCAGGCCCACAAAGTATTACTGTCTTATACCCAGGGTTAATAAGACTTCGCTTGTTTGCAGCACCAGCCCTCCAAGAGCCCCCCGCACTGCACAAACCCTCCCCAAGAATTAAGACTCACAGCTCAGTGGGTAAACCCTGACCCTAACTACTCTCCCCATTTACGCTGCCGCAGAGCTCTGCAGGAGCCAGCGATCGTTCAGTAGGTTTGAAAACCTGGCCACTTCTTGGAGTAACCCCCGTCTGGATCTTTGGAAAGCTCAGCCTTCCTTAGGAGGAGACCGGGACATGGAGGGGTGGGGTGACTTGCCCCGGGTCGTACAGAGAGTCAGTGGCAGAGCTGGGATTTGAAACCCGGAGTTCTGCCTCTCCGCGGTCTCTGCTCCAACCACACATCCTGGGCTGAGCAGTTCATTACTGAGATCTGACTTGTAGCTTCAACGCTATTCTGTTTGGGATCGGGGCCATGTGCACTGATGGCCCCCTGTGAACAATAACCATCAGTACCGGGGGGCTAATAGTGTATCCCCTCAGTCACCCTCGGGCATTTAAATACTCCCAGGGAAAGGGGCATTGAAGGACCTGGTTACTGCTGCCTCCAGGGCTTGACTCGCTGCCTGGCTGGGAATCCACGGCCGGCTGACTCCGCCAGTTGCTGCTGTTGATCTTGCTCTTGAAGGAACTGAGACACTTGACGGTGAGCCCTCTCCGACCCTGCGGGGGGTTCTCCTCTGGCTCCTGACGCTGGGGCAGCTGGATTGCCCTCGGGGAAGGCTGGTGCCCCTCATGCTGGTTCTCCAGCTCTGCTCTGTCCTCTCTGGACTTGCTCGGAGCTTCCCTGCCTGCTGCGGGTGGCAGCAACGCGGATGCCGTGGAGTTCGGTGCTGCTGGCTTGGGCCTGGTCGGGGGCCGGATGGATTCCTTGCGCGGACTCCGGCAGGATTTTTCTGCCCTAGGATCATGGAAGCAGCACAGCAACCTTAGTGCCAGCCTCTACGCCCTGTGCAAAATAATAGTGACCCCATCCCACTCTCCCTGACTTCTGCCCACCTACCTGTGACCCCCTCCCACCTGGCTCAGCAACCCCTCCTTATCTGTGAACCGCTGCAGCCACCAGCGATCTCAAAGGGGTCGCTGATGGGTGCCGGGCACCTGTAATGTCTGCTCTGCCAGGGGACGCGGAGACAACTAGTGCAACCAAAAAACATAGGCGGTACTGGCCAGGGAGGGCATGAGGCCTGGCTGTTGGTTCAGCACGTGCCCAGGGCATGGGCAGCTTTGGCCAGCATCTAGGGCATCCTGACCCTTCTCCAGCAGGACCCGGGGGGAGAGCAGCAATGGAAAGGTTTCCTAGGAGCGTGGGTCACTTATAATGTTTGCAGAAAATACCAAGCCGGGAGGGGGTGCAAGTGCTTTGGAGGAGAGGATTAAAACTCAAGATGATCTGGATAAACTGGAGAAATGGTCTGAAGTCAACAGGATGAAATTCAATATGGACAAATGCAAAGTACTCCACTTAGGAAGCAACAATCAGTTGCACACATACAAAATGGGAAATGACTGCCTAGGAAGGAGTACTGCGGAAAGGGATCTGGGGGTCATAGTGGATCACAAGCTAAATATGATATGAGTCAACAGTGTGACACTGTTGCAAAAAGAGCAACATCGTTCTGGGATGTATTAGCAGGAGTATTGTAAGCAACACGGGAGAAGTAATTCTTCCTCTCTACTCCACGCTGATTAGGCCTCAACTGAAGTACTGTATCCAGTTCCGGGCACCACATTTCAGGAAGGATGTGGACAAATTGGAGAAAGTTCAGAGAAGAGCAACAAAAATTATTAAAAGTCTGGAAAACATGACGTATGAAGGAAGATCGAAAAAAACTGGGTTTGTTTCGTCTGTAAAAGAGAAGACTGAGAGGGGACAGGGTAACCGTTTTCGCATACATAAAAGGCTGTTACAAGGAGGAGGGAGAAAAAATATTCTCGTTAACCTCCGAGGATAGGACAAGAAGCAATGGGCTTAAATTTGCAGCAAGGACAGTTTAGGTTGGACATTGGGAAAAACTTCCTAACTGTCAGGGTGGTTAAGCCCTGGAAGAAATGGCCCAGGGAGGTTGTGGAATTTCCATCATTGGGGATTTTTAAGAGCAGGCTGGACAAACCCCTGTCAGGGATGGGCTAGATAATACTTAGTCCTGTCGTGAGTGCAGGGGATTGGACCAGATGACCTCTCAAGGTCCCTTCCAGTCCTACGATTCTATGATTTTAGGCCCAGATACACCCACCAGCAGGCCAGGACCCACTCACATCCCTCCCTGTAGACTCCCCTCCCTCCCCCCATTTATATAAGTTATTCTAACTCGCTCATTGCCAGTGCACCCCCTGTGCGTGCACACATCTCCCACAAGCACACACCAGCATTCACACACTCTCTTCACGCCAGCAGGGTGCACACCCCCCCTCCCACGTGCACACATCCCTAGTACATGCGTGTGGGCATACACCCCCTTTAGACACACACTCCCCCATCCTTGTACACACAGCCTAATGCACAAACTCACATATGCACACACTTTTGCACATGTAAACAGAATCATGTACCCGATCCCATAGATGCACATGTTTTCATGGCAACCCCTTATGCACACCCGTTCACACGTGCATACACAATGCCTTCACAAGGGGATATCAGAAGCATGTCTGTCTTTCTCGCTAAAGCGGCTGGGTCTTCTGCAGGTCCCTGAAGAACCTGTGTACACCTAGTGCTGAGCTCTGGCAGGGAACTTCTCCATTTCTGCGTGCGTTCTCAGTTGTGCTGGCTAAACGCTTTTTCTCTGTTCCACAATTGGCATTTACATTTCGTTTCCAGCTTCCCCATCTCCCAAACAAACCACAAACATCACTTTTATTTCCTCTTACAAAGCAGAGCTGGAGATAAATAAAAATTTGCCACAGCAGCAAATCTAATGATCTAATGAAAAGTGATTGAGCCCCAGCGACATCACAGACCAAATATGCATCCCGGAACAGCTGCCCACAGCCAAGATAATGCAGATCACAATGCCCAGGACAAAGCATGTGAGAGCGGAGACAAAGCACTCTCATTTGAGGGGATCTTGCTGAGCACATTGCGCGAATCTGGAATCTAGCTTTCTTTAGGAAGCTGGAAAAACTTTCCTCTTTGAGGTAATAAAGAGTCCTGTGGCACCTTAAGTAGACTTTAGTTAGTCTTTAAGGTGCCACAGGACTTAGGGCTGGTCTCCACTACGGGGAGTTATGCAGTCGACGGGGGAGCCGCGAGTGATCGATTTCTCGCGTCCTCATCATACGCGAGAAATCGATCGCCAGAAGATCGATGGCTACCCGCCGATTCGGCGGGTAGTGAAGACATACCCTTAGTTACCTCTGCTATTCCAGACTAACACAGCTACCTCTCTGATTCTTTCCTCTTTGAAGGAGTCTTCCCACCATAAAAATGGTACTCACAACCCTTGCCAACCACTTCTACTTCTAACCCCCAACCCTGATGCCTCCTTCTACTTCTACATTCCTGCCAAGCAAAGAGAGAAATGTAATCTAAAAAACTCTAACCCCAAGCAGAGTTTCGACCTTGACATAGGAACTGTCATGAAATTCATTAGGTACTTGGTTGTTGTTACTGTTTTTACCAGGATAAAAGGATAAAACTCTAAAATAAATAGAAAAATACAAAGCCAGGCATGAGTCGTGCTGAGTACCAAACTTCCCTCTCCACCTACTTATGTCACTGCTTGCATAAAGCCCCAGAGATCACAGTAAGTCAACACAGGGAAATGGATCAGTTCAGAAAAGGCTTGTGAGAAACTGCAAACCTATCTCAAAAAGATAATTGAAGCCATTCACCAGCTGTACCTGGGCAAAAGATTCTCCTCTGCCATTATATCCTGACTGATCTGTAGTGAAACCGAGTTCAAGAACACTGAACTGTGAAATGTGAATGAGCCGCAAACCTTTTTGTTCAGTGTCTGTGCAGCATCTCACACACTGGGGTCCTGGACCATGACTGGGGCTCCTAGTATACATATTAATCACCATCACCGTCATTAGCTCTTATATAGACTTTTTCATCTGCAGCATTTTATAGAAAAGGGAAAATATCAATATCCCCATTTAAAAGATGGCAAAACTGAGGCACGAGGAGAGGAGGTGACTTGCCCAAAGCCATACAATGAACTGGGGACAAAGCAAGAGGTCTCCTGACTTCTCATTCAGTGGACTATCCGTTGGACTTTATTACTTTTCTGTCTTCCAAATATTCTGAGCTGTCACACTATTTTACCAGACAATGTTGCAAACTGATAGAGTATCAAAAAAGGAACATGATCTCTCCTCTGACTGAATATATCCTGTTCACTTTCTTGGTGTAGGTTTCTTAGACACATGTGCAAACATACCTGGGAATCAGATCACTGCAAATAACAAACTGGACTATGGTCTTAGTAAAGTTCCTAGTGGCCAGGTGGCCACATTAAATGACAATTAGCTTCTGCCATGACTATTAGTTCCTATACTGGCTGTCTCAGCAGAGAGGCTGTGAACTAAAAGCCATAATTGCTGAACTCCCTCTGAACCACTGGCCTGGTCCCTCCAGAGCATGGTGGAGGCACGTTGGTGGGACTGTTTGGGGAACACAGGCACTGCGTGGCCCTGAATAGAGAACATTTGTGACGCTGCAGGGTTATGGGGATGCAAATCTAGCACCAGCCCTAAAACAGATATTAAACGAGCAGAGCAGAATATACCCAAAGGGACAGTGGGGACTGAATTGAGTTCTAATGCTCAGAAAATTCAGATTTCACTTCAGCCCGGCCCGGTTCCTCCTTGAACCTGTCTCCATCTTCTGCTTGCTGAGTCCTGATTTGCACTTAGCAGACAGGAAACTTTCTCCTTACCTGGGATCCTCAAACACAGCCACGAGATTAAACACGGTCATTCGATTGCCTCGCTCCCCCTCCATCGGGCTGGCTCTTGTGAATCAGAATTGGTCCCAGTAAGACAGGTACGAAAGAGCTGCAGAGAGACCAAGAGGAGCCAGTCAGCTCCCAGACACGTCTTCCGAGCCCCTCTCTCTTTCTGTCTTCGGATCTTTCCGGGATAGGCAAATTTACTTGGCTGGGGAGATTTGTGAGAAGTGAAGACAACCTGCAGGTCTTGTTGTCCGGGGAGTGAGAGCCACTTGCAAATATTATAGGGGTTGGCCTCAAAAGGAAAAGTAAAGAGGAAGTACTGCACGCTGCAGCAAAGGAGGAACTGTCTGAAAACTACTGTGCACTGAAGTAGGTCCAGCGCCGACATGTACATCTAAATTAAACCAGCTGGATGAAGTAGAGCAGACCCCGCAATATCAACTCACAGCATGGGAGACCCCGCAATGCCAAGCCAGTGTGTGCAAATCTGTAGGGGAACAGTTGGCAATAAAACCCCTGGTGGGTCAGGCCCTAAAAACCATGCCACTATGTGCAGGTTATCAGAGACCCAATGATAACATGCCAGTGTGTGCATGGCTGTGGAGGATCCTCCAGTAACAAGCTACTGTGTGAATGCTCTGGGAAACCCTGTCTTAAAATCCGTGAATGCACATGATATCAAATGTCCTACAAGGACAACTTAGTAGTGTGTGCGTGGCTATAGCAAGACCCTATAATATCCCACTGCAGGCACATTATGAGTATGTGTTATGAGAAGCCCAGCAATAATATGCCAGGGCTCTTTACGCTACAGGAGACTCCCCTATAACACATCTTTGGATGTATAGTATGTAATGTGTGTGCTGCCATAACATGCAAGTGCACCCTGCAGTCACATGTTATGGAGCAGGGATCTAGAATCGTAGAAGTCTAGGATTGGAAAGGACCTTGAGAGTCTTCTAGTCCAGTCCCCTGCACTCATGGCAGGACTAAGTATTATCAATCCTAGACCATCCTGAGAGGTGTTTGTCTAACCTGCTCTTAAAAACCTCCAATGACAGACATTCTACAACCTCCCTAGGCAATTTATTCCAGTGCTTAACAACCTTGACATAAGAACATAAGCATGTCCATACTGGGTCAAACCAAAGGTCCATCCAGCCCAGTATCCTGTCTGCCGACAGTGGCCAATGCTATGTGAGTGAACCTAACAGGTAATGATCAAGTGATCTTTCTCCTGCCATTCATCACCACCCTTTGACAAACAGAGGCTAGGGACACCTTTCCTTACAGTTAGAATTTTTTCCCCAATGTCCAACCTAAACCTCCCTGGGTGCAATTTAGGGCAACTGCTTCTTGTGCTATCCTTAGAGGTTAATGAGAACAAATTTCTCCCTCCTACTAGTAATAACCTTTTATATACTTGAAAACTATCATGTTCCCCCTCAGCCTTCTCTTCTCCAGACTAAACAAAACCATTTTTTAAAAAAACTTTACTCATAGATCGTGTTTTCTAAACCAGGGATTCACAACCAGCGGTACATGTACCCATGAGGGCACACAGAGGTCTAGGGGGGTACATCAACTCATCTAGATAGTTGCCTAGTTTTACAAGAGGCTACATAAAAAGCACAACAATGTCAGTACAGACTAAAATTTCATTCAGACAATGACTTGTTTATACTGCTCTGTATACTATACACTGAAATATAAGTACAATATTTATATTCCAATTGATTTATTTTAAAATTACATGGTAAAAATGAGAAAGTCCTCAATTTTTCAGTAATAGAGTGCTGTGACATTTTTGTATTTTTGTCTGCAATTTTGTAAGCAAGTTGTTTCTAAGTGAGATGAAACTTCGGGGGCATGCAAGACAAATTAGACTCCCCAAATGGGTAGAGTAGTCTGGAAAGGTTGAGAGCCCCTGTGTGACGTGTTGAGATCACAGAAACCCCTTAGGAGCTGCCACCTGATGTGCCAAGGCTACCCCGCCTCAGTTTTCCTGCCTAAACAGCTTAGGACCTCAGTACCCTGCCTGGTCTGAGCCACGTCCCCTAACAGCTGTGGGCTTTCCTGGAAACAGGCAGGAGGTATTCTTACCTCTGGCACTTAGATGCTCAACTCCCAATGGGGTCAAACCCTGAATAAAATTTGTTTTGCCCTGTTTAAAGCTTATACAGGGCAAACTCTTAGATTGTTCACCCTCTCTAACAATGATAGAGAGATATGCACAGCTGTTTGCCCCCCCAGGTACCAACACGTACTCCAGGTTAATTAATAAGTAAAAAGTGATTTTTAATAGAGATAGGAAATAGGATTTAAGTGGTTCAAAGTAGTAACAGACAGAATAAAGTGAATTACCAAATAAAATAAACCGATCACGCAAATCTAACACTATTACAGCAAAAAGCTTCACCCTCCGTGAATTCCCTCTTTCAGGCTAAACTCCCTGTTAGCTTGGGTCCAGCAATCACTCGCACCCCCGCTGCAGTCACAGTCCTCTGTTCCAGTTTCTTCCAGGAATCCTTGGGGAGTGGAGGACTGTTGCTTGAGCCAGCTGAGAACAAAATGAAGAGGTCTCTCCCAGGTTTATATAGACTTCTCCCTGTGGGTGGAGAGCCCCTTCTCCTTATCCAGAGTCCACATGGACTCTCAGAGCACATGGACAAAGTAACAGGTTTGAACCAGACTCCCCTCACCACCAGTCAGGCCACATTCCTGAGGAGGCTCGGGTGTGGACGGGCTTCTACAAAGTTCATTGTTTGCTTGATTGGTTCTCAATTGGGCTTAACTGAGAATAGTTTTTTTCTCAGAGAGCTGTTCAGCTGTTTTCCAAAGTCCACATACAACCAACCAAGCACATAGTCAATACAGTAGACTCTCGATTATCCAGGATGATAGGGAAAAAAATAATTCTGGTTAATAAAATCCTGGATAATCACCATCCATAGGAAATATGGGGAGTGGGGGTTGATTCACCAGCCATCCTGCGCCAGAGGAAGAGGATGTTGGTTCACTGGCTGCCCTGCACCGTGGTGGGATTTTTTTGTTTGTTTGTTCTTGGGGCGGCAACAAAGTCAGAGCCAGCCCTGCGAGTTACGCATATTTTTTTTTTACATCCTGGTTAATCCACATTCTGGTTAACCCAATCCTGGATAATCGAGAGTCTACTGTACAACACAGACACATACATACAAATAGGATGAACGGATCCAGTGGATCATTACCTTCATAGAGATATAACTTTTCAGCAAAACCATAATCCAGTAACATCATATATTTACAGGCACACACCCCGCCCATAAAGCCTTATAGGGTACACCATCACACCCTGTTCTAGACCTTTAATCATTTTGTCGAGAACTTTGCATTTTTCCTTACTGAATTTCATCTTATTGTCTTCAGAACGTTTCTTCAGTTTGTCCAGATCATTTTGAGTTTTAATCCTATCCTCCAAAGGACTTGCAACTCCTCCCAGCTTGGTATCATCCGCAAACTTTATATGTGTACTCTCTATGACATTATCTAAATCACTGATGAAAATTCTGAACATAACTGGACCCAGAACTGATCACTCCAGGACCCCACTCGATATGCCCTTCCAGCATGACTGTGAACCACTAATAACTACTCTCTGGAAACGGTTTTCCAACCAGTTATATACCCACCTTATAATAGCTCCATCTAGGTTGTATTTCCCTAGTTTGTTTATGAGACGGTCATGAGAGACAGTATCAAAAGTCTTAATAAAGTCAAGATAGACCACATCTACCACTCCCGCCCCCATCTTGTTACCCTGTCAAAGAAAGCTATTAGGTTGGTTTGACATGATTTGTTCTTGACAAATCCATGCTGACTGTTACTTGTCACCTTATTATCTTTTAAGTGTTTCCAAATTGCTTGCTTGATCATTTGCTCCATTATCTTTCCGGATCCTGAAGTTAAGCTGACTGGTCTGTAATTCCCTGGGTTGTTCTTATTCCCCTTTTTATAGACTGGCACTATATTTGCCCTTTTCCATTCTTCTAGAATCTCTCCCGTCTTCCAGGACTTTTTGAAGATAATCGTTAATGGCTCAAATATCTCCTCAGTCTGCTCCTTGACTATTCTAGGACATATTTCATCAGGCCCTGGTGACTTGAAGGCATATCACTTCTCTAAGTAGTTCTTTCCCTACTTTAGCCTCCGATCTTACCTCTTTTTCACTGGCATTCACTATGTTAGACCTCCAATCGCTAATAAACTTTTTGGTGAAAACTGAAACAAGGAAGTCTTTTAGCACTTCTGCCATTTCCAAATTTTCTGCTCTTGTGCCCTGAATAATATCATTTTGAAAATCTGGCAACACTCTTGAACTGTTTTCCCCTTTAGACTTGCTTCCCATGGGATCTCACGTAGCAAGTCCCTGAGTTTGCTAAAGTCTGCCTTCTTGAAATCCATTACCTTTATTGTGCTATTTTCCTTTCTACCATTTGTTACAATCAAGAATTCTCTCATTTCATGATCACTCTCACGCAAGCTGTCTTCCACTTTCAGACTCTCAGCCACCTCTTCCCTATTTGTCAAAATCAAATCTAGAACAGCCTCTTCCCCTAGTAGCTTTCTCCACCTTCAGAAATAAAAAATTGACTCCAATAAATTCCAAGAACTTGTTGGATAATCTGTGTCTTGCTGTGTTATTTTCCCAACAGATATCTGGGTAGTTGAAGTCCCCCATCACCACCAAGTCCTCTGCTTTGGATGATTGTGTTAGTTGTTTAAATAAGCCTCATCCACCTCTTCTTCCTGCATGGTGGTCTGTAGTAGACCCCTACCATGACATCACCCTTGTTTTTTTACCCTTTTTATCCTTACGCAGAGACTTTCAACAAATCTGTCTTCTATTGTCATTGCAACCTCAGTCCAGATATATACATCTTGGATATATCAGGCAACATCTCATCCCAATAACAATGCAGTGGGTAGAGGTTATGGAAGGACCTACAATAACACACTGCTGGGGACATGATATGGGAGGGCACTAGGGTTGCCAGGCATCTGGTTTTCGACCAGAACGCCCTGTCAAAAAGTGACCCTGGTGGCTCTGGTCAGTACGGCCGACCAGGTTGTTAAAAGTCCGGTTGGTGGCACAGTGGGGGCCCGGCTCTCTACCTACCCTAGCTCTGCGCAGCCACCAGGTCCCGGCAGCCCCTAGATGCATAGGCAGCCAGGGAGGCTCCATGTGCTGCCTCAATCCCGAGGGCCAGCTCCACAGCTACCATTGGCTGGGAACCGTGACCAATGGGAGCTGCGGGGACGGTGCCCATGGGCTCAAGGGCAAGACGCGGAGCCTCCCTGGCCGCCCATGCATCTAGGGGCTGCAGGGACCTGGTTGCCACTTCCCAGGAGCCATAATAAGCACCGCTGAGATCGCGAACTCTCTCCTGAACTCCCACCACCTGCCTCTGCCCCACCAAACTCCCTCCTGGAGCCCACGTCCCTCCAACGCCCCAATACTCTGCCCTAGCCCCCTCCTCCTCCTGCACCCCAACCCCCTACCCCAAAGTACTCTCCTGCATCCTGAACCCCTCATTTCTGGCCCTACTTAGAGCCCACACTCCTAACCCAGAGCCCCTGCCCCTGCTGAACCCCAACCCCCTGCCCCAGACCAGTGAAAGTGAGTGACGGTGTGGGAGAGCGAGCGATGGAGGGAGGGGGGATGGAGTGAGCGGGGCCTCAGAGAAGGGTTACCCCAGGAATTGTATGCCACAGAAACCTCTACACAATGGGAACGGTTTGACTCAGGTCACAGCAAAAGGGTTTTCCAGCCGGCGGGAACAGGAGATGAAAGGGGGTCAGTGACAATCTCTCACCTGGAAACACCTGAGGGACAAAGGAACCAGGAGAAGCGAGGGCCCCAGGCTGCAGGGAGATTCCTGGGTAAGAGAACCTGGGGCACCCAGGATACAGAGCCAGCGCAGGTTGTGCCATAGGATCTGCCCGGCTGCGTCTCACTCAGGGTGAGATGTTGCTCCTGGTGTGTAACTCTCTCATGTGTAACTCGCTGGTGTGTAACTCGCTGGTGTAACTTGTGTGTAACTCTGGTGTGTAACTCTCTGGTGTGTAACTCTGGTGTGTAACTCTCTCATGTGTAACTCGCTGGTGTGTAACTCGCTGGTGTAACTTGTGTGTAACTCTGGTGTGTAACTCTCTCGTGTGTAACTCTGGTGTGTAACTTGCTGGTATGTAACTCTCTGGTGTGTAACTGGTGTGTAACTCTCTCGTGTGTAACTGGTGTGTAACTTGCTGGTGTGTAACTCGTGTGTAACTCTCTGGTGTGTAACTCTGGTGTGTAACTCTCTCGTGTGTAACTGGTGTGTAACTCGTGTGTAACTCTGGTGTGTAACTCTCTCGTGTGTAACTCTGGTGTGTAACTCGTGTGTAACTCTCTCGTGTGTAACTGGTGTGTAACGCGTCCGCCTTGGCGGGTTGTGTTGATTGACTCGCGCCACCGGCTCCGCCCCGGGCTCGCGCAGCCCCCAGGGCGAAGGCACGAGACCCGCCCAGGGCTCAGCAGCCTCCCCGGGGCGGGGCCCTAGGCCACGCCTTCCCCGGCGGGCTTGACGCAGGGTAGCGTCACCGCGTTACGCGCGTGCCTGGCCTGTCCCGAGTCACGTGCCTAGGTGCCCCGCCCCGCGACCCGGAAGTGCGCGCCAGCCGGCCTTCCCGCCCTTGTTGCTGTGGCGATGGCCGCTCTGCCTGGGGGCCTCCGGGCCCCCCCCTCCGGCCTCGGGCCCGGGGGGCGGCCGGAGCCGGTGGAAGGAACCGAGACCCTCTTCGTGGTGCTGGGGGCCGGCTTCACGGCGCTGAGCCACCCGCTGCTCTACGTCAAGCTGCTCATCCAGGTGCGGGACGCCCCGGGGGGGGAGCGAGCCCTGGCGTGGGGGGAGTCCTGGGGGGAGGGAGAGGGGGCGCGGGGGGAGTCCCGGGGGGAGGGGGCGCGGGGGGAGTCCCGGGGGGAGCCCTGGCGCGGGGGGGAGTCCCGGGGAGGGGGCGCGGTGGGAGTCCGGGGGGGGGGGCGACTCCCTGGGGGGAGGGTGGCTGCATGCTTGGGTTTCAATGTGTATGTCTGTGGGACACTGATCTGTCTGGGAGGGACCAACACAAATATGGGTGTCTTGGCTTGCCAGGGTGCCTACATTAATGGGGTTCTTTGAGAAAAGGAGATGAGTTTCTTTAAGCATTGGGGTACTCATGGGGAAGGAGTTGGTGTATGGAGTGGGGGAGTGGTACCTTTACCCTGTTTGGTATAGATTGGAGACGTGGAGGAATACACAGCTCTGCTATAACACGCGATACAGATGATCCTGTTCTTGTGATCCAATGGCTTTGGGGAGTCCTTGTAAGAAGCAGATAGTAGCTGACTGGTGTGTCTTTTGAAGGTCGGGCATGAACCTCTACCTCCAACCATTGGGAGAAATGTACTGGGGAGAAAAGTATTGTACCTACCTGGATTTTTCACATATGGTGAGTAGATCTTAGTAGTAACTTGAGACCATTTTCTGAAGGGGAAGGTGTGAGAACTGCCCATTTAGGACCTATTTAAATCAAAGTGCCCACATTATCAGTCCCAGTCACAATACAGCAGTGCTCTGATACAGCTCTGTCTTGTCTCTGATGCATACCCCAGGTTTCTGCCTCTCTCACTTTGGCATCACTTGTACGGAGTTCCTTTTTTTTTTTTTTTGCTAATGATACTGTTGGGTTCAACTGCAAGCAGAGATGGGACCTGAAATGTTTTGGCTGATGGCTGCCTCAATATTTTAGTCAAAGCTTTTGGCTTGATCTATTTAACAGTTGTTGCAAGGGGAAAAAATAGTTGTTGGGAAGAGCTAAATCTTAATACCATTGCAGTTTATGAAACTGTCAGATGTTTGTAATTTTTCTAATGAGCTGGGATTGAGATTATTATGGAGCATAGCTTTACATTAAGGTCTAGTCTACACATTTAACTGTGTCACCTAACACTGCTATTCCCTGGCCCACTTACCACACCATTCTGTTCTGTAGTGTAGGTGGTGAATGTAAATGTGGCTTATAGTTGAGATAAAACTTTTCAATAAAGGATTGAGCCTGGTTTAAGGGACAGTTAAGCTCCTCTCTACACTACAAAATATAGATGTGTTGTAACTTGATCCTCTGGCATGCTTATTTGTAGTGCAGATGGGTCCTTAAGGGACAGAAATATGCAAAAAAGGAGTAAAGAAGCAAGGGAGGGGAAGATAGTTGGAAGAAAAATACATTTTAATTTCTCTTTAGAAGTGTATTGGCATGAGAGAGAGGTTGGAATCATACACTCCTGAATCCCTGCTCCCAGTTCTGATGGTGAATTTCTGTGGCCTTGGGTACATTACTTTGCCTCTTTTTTTTAAATGGTCAGAAAGCTTGAGGGGCAGGAAGTGACAAGTGTCTGTGTAAGGCCCTTTCAAAATGAGAAGGCAGAAATGGGTAGGATCCTGAAATCTGGCTTGAAATGTCTGTTAGCCGATGAGGGAAGGAATACAAAATGGAGATGTTAGTGGGAGTTCTACAGTGTCTCCCCTTGTCAAATGGTCTGTTTTTATCAGGGCTTTGGAGCGAAGTCTGGAGCGTGGAGCTGCAGGTTTTTGCCTGGAGCAGAGCCGGGGCACCGCTCCAAAGCCCTGATTTTCATAATATGTTTGCAGTGATGAGGGTTTTATGATTTAAAGAATCCATGCAACGTGCCACTAAGGAACAAACAGAGCCTTGTAGAAAGCAAAGAGTGGTGGATGGGCAGGAACAATACGTTTTAGTGCTCAGGAGATACTGAGTCTACTTCACCTCAGCGATAATTCCACTGAAATCAATGCTGTTACACCAGGGATAAATTTGAAGCACTTGTTTTTCTTCTCTTGCTGGCAGTCAACTGTTCTGTGTAATGACCTGAAGTTTTATACAGCACCTTATTCAAAGATCTCAAAGAACTGAATAAATTATCATTCCTGAAATCTGTTTTAGGTACTTATTTGACCCCCATTTTCTGAGTGCCTCACAAGTTTGTATGTATTTTTCCTTACAACACTCTCGTGAGAGGAAAGTACTATTATCCCCATTTTACAGTTGGGAAATTGAGGCACAGAGTAAGTGACATGCCCATGCTCATGTAGGAAGTCTGGCAGAGCAGGGAATTGAACTTGGGTCTCCTCTCTTCCATGCTAGAGAGGACCCTAGCCATCTGTCCTCTCAAACTAAGCCCTCTGTGCTGGAAGAAGGAAGAAACCCTATGCAACCGATAAGGGATTCTTCACTCCTTGTCCTAATCCAATTAAAATACCTTAACTCTTTTAGGTAGGCAGAACATAATCAAGAGATTTATTAATCCAAGACATCAGAGGTGTAATGCTCCATCTCTAGCCAAGTGCGGGGGGAGGGGAATACTAAAGCTTCTTCGGCAACTAGAAGCAGCCTATAGCTCTTCCGTGTCCCATCTGAAGCTTCTGTGTGTCTTTATGATAAATCACTTGAGGTAATCTACAACATCATTTCAAGCAGATGCTTTAACATGCTCAAGTCCTAGTGCTGGCTGGATTGGAAGTTGGAGACTCTGCAAACGGTTGTGTTCCAGTCCCTGCTAACAGGGTGGTTCGTGAAATGACACCAGTGTCCTGTTTTCTTACCTAGCTAAACACATCGTGGAAGTGGATGGGAAAACGGGCCTCTTCCGCGGCCTTGCTCCTCGCATCATCTCTAGCACTTTATCCACCGTCACCCGGGGGACTGTGAAAAAGGTAAAAGGACAAGTTTGTTTTTTTTGTAAGGGACCCGCTAGGTCTAACACTACATGATTTCACAGTGTTGCTGGAACAGAATTAAGTAGCGGGTCCATGGGGTTATGGCCACATCTGTATGGGGAGCATTAAACTCACCACTTTTGTGTGTGCTCTGCTGAGAACCAGTGAGTTCTAGTCAACTCTAAAAATTGCTCGGAAGCAAAATGGAAACCGCTTCAGCCTCCAGTGAATTCTCTCTAGATGTTCCCGGCGTTAAATTGGTGGTTCTCCAGCTGTTTATATTGGGGGTGATTTTGCGAGAAGGTGGTCTTATGCACAGCCTCTACTACCTCTTCTTTCCATCCTCCTGATTATCCCTCCAGTGTTCTCTGTCCGTGTCGCTTTGTGGACCACGGCACATGGTCCATAAAGCCATACATGCTGGTGATTCTCCTGGGCCATATTTTGAGAACAGCTTGTTCATTTATGAGCAAGTTGCTTTAAAAAAGTCTGCTCAAATTTTAGCTAGTGGGAGCTAGTCTGCATTGAAGGATCAGTGGTGTATAAAGAGCTGACCCCAGTAACCTTAAAGTTCCTTATCAGACCCGTTAGTCTTATTGTTAGGGGAAGTTCTTTTAAAATTGACTGAGAGGTGGTTAGTTTCACTGTCAGCCCTGAGCACAGACATCATGCGTGTTCAGCTTCTGTGAATTTCATTACTTTTTTTCTCCTCCCACCCCAGGTCTTTCCTGTGGAGGACATGGAGCATGTTTCTAACAAGGATGATGTGAAGACTTCTCTCCGAAAAGTGGTGAAAGAGGTTAGGAGCATTTTCCCCTCATTAAACCTTTATCACATGCAGGCTCTGAGAGCAATCTCCATGTATGAATATTGCATGCTAATGAATAATCTAGACAGCTCACAGTGGAGACAAATACCCTAGAGGCTGAAAACACCGGGGCAAAGCATACACAGCTGGTATGGGTGAAATTGCTAGGAAAAATACATCATGAATGCCAAGGTATTGATGCTAAACAGGAGTGCACCCTAGGATCTGGCTATTAAATATTTCATACAAATATTATTGAGAAGTTTAGCAGGAGCAGCTTAATGTCAATTCAGTCCTGTGAGTCTCTTAAACTTGTTACCTTCAATAAGAGGAAAAGGAAAAGATGTGGGTGCAAGTTTGTTTCATCCATTATCCAGGCCCTCAGCTCCCAGGAAACCAAGGAGTGAAACAAATGACAGATGCAAAAGTAGCTCAGGAATGATAGCGACCGAGACACACCCTAGGACAGGGGTCTCCAAACTACGTCCCGGGGGCCGGATCTGGCCCGCAGCTTTGATTTGTCTGGCCCTCCAGCTGAGCAGGCACGTGGAGAAGCCGCCGCTGCCTCCCCGCCTCTTCCCCCCCCCCCCCCCCAGTTGCTGCCACATATGCCTCCACGGCAGCGGCTGGAGGAGTAAAGGGGAGGGGGGCATGGCAGCAGCCAGAGGAGCAAAGGGGGGACTTATACATATATTTGCATATATTTAATTTTTTTGGTCGCTTCGGCCCACGAAACCGCTTCAAAAATCTAATATGGCCCTTGTCTCAAAGTTTGGAGGACCCTGCCCTAGGAGATGGCCAGGTTTTGAATGTTTTGGGGCAGAGTACTAACACCATTGTGATAGGACGTGGTACTTCCATAATGTGTGGATTTTATAAGCCTCTTTTGGGGCCACTCTCCTGGCTTCAGAACATACTGCGTAATTCAACAATGGACATAGGGGTCATGTGTGAGAGACAAATCAATTAATTTAGCCCTATCAAAACATTTTCTCATGGCGGTACGGTAGCTGATCTCTTATAGCTAGTTGGTGATCGTAGAGTCAGTCGCGGTGAACGGCCTGTTCCTTTTCAGCTTTTAATGTGGTATGATTTTTTCCAGACCTCTCATGAGATGTTGATGCAGTGCGTGTCCCGGGTTATCTCACACCCGGTGCATGGTGAGTCCTGTTCCTCTGACCTGTTGCCTGCTCTTGATTTTAAAGCTTAGCCCCCTTGCCTGCCCTGAAATAGGCTGGATTGCCTGAATTCACTGAATTCATTGTGCTTGTTTCTGATTAAAAAGAAGTATTCATAGATTCATAGGACTGTAATGGACCTTGAGAAATCTTCTAGTCCAATTCCCTGCTCTCATGGTAGAACTAAGTAGTATAGACCATCCCTGATGGATGCTGGTCTAACCTGCTCTTAAAAATCTCCAGTGATGGAGATTCCACAACCTCCCTAGGCAATTTATTCCAGTGCTTAACTACCCTGACAGGAAGTTTTTCCTAATGTCCAGCCTAAACCTCCCTTGCTGCAATTTCATCGCATTGTGATTCCCAGCATCTGAATCTATTAGAAGAGCATGTGCTATAAACTGACATCAGAAAAGGATAATACTCAGCATCCTAGTGATGAGATATTCAGAGCTTAGAGATGAGGCTGTCTCTTACAGCTTGTATTAGGAGTTTTACAAATATAAAGTACTAGCTGAAATACCCGACGTTGCTCGGGGTGTTTGTAATTGGAAACGGGGATGTAAAAAGACTACAATGTTTTTTATTAATACAAATTTTGTTGTTGTTGTATATCAGTACATTCCATAAATTACTATTGTAATGCTTTATCATAAACAACATTTTTTGTTTTGTTGTGTGGGCTAAAAATGAATAATCCTTCGGGAGTGCCCACTCTAGAGCAAGCCACATATAGCTAATTTCATACTCTTGCATTTAGATGTGGTTTCTCCGATACATTTTCGCTTTTTACACGGCATAACGAATAGAGTTCTTTTTAAGAAAAAAACAGTGTATTTAATTGTTTGCACTACACAACACTAAGCTCTCTGGTTATCTGTATTATTACATCATAACTATGTCACAGACAACAGCATGTGTTAACCTGCTGCCCAGATGATATGTGAGCTGTGTAGTTGATGTTAATGAGCTTTAAAGAATTTCACCCCTAGGGGGTGTAAGAGGTGAGATTTTAAAATTTTTATATTCTTACCCTGATTAGGCCCCTAAAGCCTATAACTGTACCAAATTTCAAGTATCTAGCTGAAATGGTGTGCAAGTAGTAAGGGAACATACATACATACACACATACACCATTTGACTTTTATATATATAGATAATTTAGGCAGGCCAAAAAGGAATTTGAAGAACAATTAGCAAAAGATACAAAAACGAACAGCAAACATTTTGTTTTAAGTACCTCAAAAGCAGGAAGCCTGCCAAACAGTGAGTGGGGGAATGGAATTTGGAGGTGCTAAATTAACAGTGAAGGGAGACCAGGCCGATGCAGAGAAGCTATGTGATTTCTTTGCCTTGGTCTTCGCTGAAGAGGATGTAAGGGAGATTCCCACACCTGAGCCATTCTTTGTGGGTGACAAATCTGAGAAACTGTCCCAGGTGGAGGTGTCAATAGGTGAGGTTTTGGAATAAATTAAACTGTAATTAATAGTCACTGGGACCAGATGGTTTTGACCCAAGAGCTCTGAAGGAACTCGGATATGAAATAGCAGAACTACTAATTGTGGTATGTAATCTATTGTTTAAATCAGCCTCTGTACCAGATGAGTAGAGGATAGCAAATTTAACACCAAAGGCAATTACAGGCCAGTAACCCTAATTTCAGGATTAGGCAAATTGGTTGAAACTATAGTAAAAAACAGAATTATCAGATGTGTAGATGAATGAGATTTTTGGGGGAAGAGTCAACATGGTTTTTGTAGAGGGAAATCATGCCTCACCAATCCTTTAGAGTTCTGTGGGGGAGGGGGGGTGTCAACAAACGATTCAGTTCTTATCAGTTCTCCTGCTCGTGGACAATAACATGGAATCCATCACTGCTATCAGTGGTGGTTGGGGAGGACTGGTGGTTCACTATTCTCCGGATGATGATGGGACGCTGTGGCTGATGGTGTTTCTGGGGACTGTGATTTGATTTCCCTGCCATTTCCACCTCCCAGACCAGATACCTATCCATTTAAAAAGTCATTGAGCTTAATTTATTTCCTTGCAAACTCCTCTGTTTCTTTTCTTGCAGTAATCTCGATGCGTTGCATGGTTCAGTTTGTAGGTCGGGAAATCAAGTACAGGTAAGTAGCTTTGACGTTTGTGTTGGATGTTTAAAGCACAGGACTTGGAGTCAGGAGTCTTAAGGTCCATTCCTCCTTCACTCAGAATGGAGGAGCTGAAATAATAATGCATGAGGTCGTACTGTGATTGCACAGCCCGGACCATAACTGAAATCTGTGCTTTGTCTAGGGGATGACTGGCCTTATGCTCAGCAGTGTTGTGCAGGGAGTAGGGAAGGCTGGGTTCTGTTCTGTTCGCTGTGTCTGTTAAGTCCAGTATCCTGTGTCTGGCTTTTGTCACCTGTCATACGTCTACCTGATTACACAGGTCTATTCATAGGTGCACTCCAGTTAGTTTGGGTTTTTCCTTAGATCATTGTCCTGACTAGACCTTGAAAACACAAAGGAGGGGAATTGGGCTGAAGGGTATATAGTTTGCAACATGCAGCCCCAGCTGCTAGTCTGGGGACACTTTTTTCCACAAGCCTGTTGCAACAGGACCATAGTAGAGTATTGGCGCCATTCTGACGATTGTATCTCTGCAAGAGCCACCTAGGATGGTCCAGTGGTTAGGGAGGTAGCCTAGGAGTTGGGATACCCTGGTTCAGTTCTTGACTCAACAACAGGCTTCCATTGTGACCTTGGGCAAATAGTTTAGTCTCTCTGTACCTTAGTTCCACATTTTTATAGTGGGGATAATAGCACTGCCATGCCTCACAGGGATGTGTGAGGGTGAGTACGTTAAAGGTTTAAGATCTATGGCTGAAAAGTGCTATAGAAGAGCTAGGTGGTGGCGGTGTTGCATTTTCATCCCAAAAATGTACTAGGTTCCAAGTACTGGTCGCTACATCTGTGTTTAAATAGTGATTTCTAGCATGGCTTCCCCCAGTTCCTCTCCTGAGAATCATGCTAGACGAATCACGCTAAAGATGTGCCATATACACAGTTACACCAAGGGTTTCAGAGGGAAAAAAGTCTTCATGCTTGTGATGGACAGCAGACTAGAGCCCTCCAAACCACTATGTTCAAACACAGCTGTAATTAGCACAGTTCTGATCCCCTGGTGGACAGAGCTCTGGACTGAATGTGAACCAGGGGACGGACACACACACACACACACACACACACACACACACACACACACACACACACACACACACACACACACACACACACACACACACACACACACCTCGGATCTGGAAGGTGATCTCAGCTGTGCATGCGATAGAATTATTCCCAGGGAATGGGGGTGGTTCTCTCTGGTGCTGGAAGATATCAGTGGCATTTGCAAGGATGCTATTGCCCAGAGATCGCCAGCACTTTTATTGGTTATAACTGCTTTCCTCTCTCCACAGTGGTGTGTTTAGCTCCATTGGCCGGATTTTTAAAGAAGAAGGGATCTTGGGATTCTTTGTGTACGTGAGTCTTGGTTTAATTTTGTATTTCCTCCCTTAACCGCAAAGCGTTCGGGAAATCAGTCAAACCTCAAACATCAAAAAACCTGTCTCTTATCTGAAACCTCATTTGCCCAAGTGACTTCTCTGTCGCCAGAGGCATGAGGTTTAAGACTTCTCGTTTGTATGAGCACCAGTTTGGCCTGTAGGTTTTGGGGAGTGTGCATGCGATTCTGACAGTTTATTCAATCAAAATTTCAGTGTGCAAGGGAAAACCCTCTTTTATGTGTAATGTATTTGACATTGGGCCCCAGTGATGTAAAGGGGCACTTAAAGCACTTGCTTATACAACAGATACTAGCGATAGATCAAGTGCAGAGGTGCACTATTGAAATCTAATAGTTAAAACACATGGTGAGAGGCACATGTCAAATGCCTGAAGCACTCTGGATTGGAATTAGCAAGTGCTTCATACTGTGAGTAGGTTTGACTTCGCTATAGCAGTGTCGAATTCAGAAGACAATGCTGTCTAAATCAAACAGTGGTAAATCTCATGGGTGCTTCTGACCTTGTTATGAAGCAGGGTGAATTCACACTGTAACTAAAGAGGAAGCCTGGCAGATAATTAAGGGTTTAAGCCAAAATTTCACATTCCTCCCCTTTTGGCATCTAATAAAACAGAGCCACCTGCTGCTTTTATTAGCAACAGTTGGGGAAGTCATTTTTTTTATTACATCAATAATAGTGAAAGAGGCTCTGATTGAAACTGCAGGACGGGTTTTGGGTCAGGAGGCTTTTGGTGTGGGAATTGTTTGCTCTGGAGAAAGTTAGCCAGCACATTATGGTTAAGATGTACGATCTGATCTTAAATGATCCCAGGTTGTCAATCAGTCTTTATGCTGGTAATAGTCTGAATTCTCAAGTGCAAATAGTCTGAGGCTGGGAGAGGCCTCCTCTGTTGGAGGTTGGGTCAGGAAAGCACTGATGCGCATGTTGAACTTCTGAAAGACAATGGGACTTCAGTCATGTGCGTAAGGCCCATTGAAGCATGCGCTTAAATGTGCTCCTGAATAGAGATGCTTTCCTGAATCAAGGATTTGGTCCCAGCTGTGTATTGTACGGCATCAAGGTTTCAGTTTAAACAGCTTTGGGCCTTGTCACATGGCCACACGTATCCTCTAGAATCTTTCCCATGCTTCTGCCTGCCCATCGCGTTGCATTCTTGCTCAGCATCCTGGTGTGTGAGAACTTCCCCCTTGCTGTTTTTATCCTCTTTCCTTGCTCAGGAATTGCAGGTTTCTCCTCTGCCTTGAATCCGCAGTCCTCTTGCCTTCAGCGGCTAATGTAGAGCAAAATAAGGAGCCGGGAGCTCATCGGTTCTGCTTGCCATTGGGATGGGTCCCGATGTCACATGGTGATGCAGTATCTTATGTTGTCGGACGTGGTAAGAGGAAGGGGAAGAAATGTTTGGAAGGAGCTCCAAATACTTAGCAGTGCCATAGCCATCCATGCAAAAGCGTGTGCGTGTGTCTGCGCAGCAGTACCTCGCTGATGCTCTCTGTGACCACAATGGGGAAGCTGTGACAAAGAACAAACAAAAATATGGGGTTATGGCAGGTGTTTTCTGGCAAATGTTTGCTACCCCATCAAATGTTCTGCACTGGAGAAGATTTAAAGACAGTTCAGAAGAGATTGTGCAAAATCTGTGTTCTCTGCTGCCCCCTGGCAAGGGGAAGGGCTCTTGTAGCAGGGTCTCTTAGGGCTTGTCTTCACTTGAGCCGGCAGGGATCGATCTTTTGGTGATCGATTTATCGCGTCTCGTTAAGACGCGATAAATCGACCGCCAGCGGCTCCCCTGTCGACTCCGGAAGTCCAGCTCGTGAAGAGGCGCAAGCTGGAGTCGACGGGGGACCGCGCCGCGGACCACCACCGCCGTGAGGATGGGAGGTAAGTCGGCTGTAGAGACGTCGATTTCAGCTACGTTATTAACGTAGCTGAAATTGTGTATCTACAGTCGATTCCCCCCCCTAGTGGAGACCAGCCCTTACACCTACTCCCCTTGGAAGGGAGGGACAGATGTTTTTGTAAATGCGACTGTGAATAGAGGACACCCAGCCGGACTCCTTTCTTTGTCCTGCTGCTGCTCTGCCTAATTGCGAAGGCTGGGAGTCCCAGAAATTCTTCAGCTAAACACCAGTTCCTCCCACTGCCCCCTCTTCAGATTATCTTGCTAGTGGATCCGAACCACATCGAGCCAAAGAGGGTGGTGCTATTGGGGACCCCAAGCCCAGAAGAGAGAGCTGTGCTTCCCTTTAGCCTCTGCTCACATTCTCCTTTCCTTAGATCCTGTACAGAGAGATACAGGCACTAGAAAAAGCTGTATGAAGAAGCTGACCGGGCTCCCTTCTCCATATAAAATAAACACAGTTAAACTTAATAGTTCACAGGATGTGGGTGAATACAAATCCACTAGCACTAAATTCATCAAACTCAACTGGCTCTGGGTTGCTTTTGGTGGTTCCATGGAGGCAGAGTTCCATGTCTTCCTTATTCTGTTCTTGTCTTGTCAGTAGCACCCTGCCAGTGTGACAGGGTGATCATTTGATCTCTCTTCTTGGAAATGAAGTCCTTAAGCTGTTAAATTAAAACTTCTGAGCAAAGCTGATCTTTCTCAGACCCTGTTTGGAAAGCTTATACCTGATTCTCTCTCAGGGCAGTAGGCATTCCAATGCTAGCCCTTGCATAAAGTCATTGGATTTTGAGATGTCATGCAAACTTTCCTTTTCCATCTCTGAGTAAGGATCATAAAGCATTATGGGTCTTGTCATAAGTGTCCCTAGAGATCCAGCTCCGTACAAAGAAAATGGGGGGGGAAAGCAGAGACCCAGTAAACACTACTTCCTAGACTAGTAACAATGTGAAGAATTTTCCCTCCTTCATTAGCATTAAGCACAGCTGTATTGTATTTGCAACTATTCAGGGCACTGCCTTCCAAATTTTCCTTGTAGAGAGAGATTTTTTTTTTACACTATATGCACATTTTAAAATTAAAATTATAAATTAAAACCAAACTCCTCTCAAAAATTAGAACCTTCACTTTCTCTGTCATCTCTTGCTCGTGCATGCGTGTGAATGACTTCACTGTAGGGTTAATCCTCAGTTCTATATCCCCATTTGTATTGTTTCTCTGGCAAAATTAACCACAGTCTCCAAAGCTGTTCAGCCATTCCCAGCACAGGATTCATTAACAAATATAAAAGCAAACCATTAATATAATCAAGATGGACCAAACCATGTTGTTCTGTTTAAGTTTGTCTTGCTTCAACAAATGGAACAGGAAATCTGGTTTTTCCTTTCCAAAAAAGGCAGTCAGTTTGGGGTGGGTATCTGTGAGTGAAATGGTCAGGGGAGGCTCTGTCAAGCTGCGAAAGGCCCCCATATTTCATTTACCATAAATGTTCTAATTTTGGGAGGAATATTCTGAACATTTACTTTGGTTACTGAGATAACATCCAAAGTCTTTGGTCACGGAGAAGTTAAGCAGTAGCTGAGTGTAGGACCTAGGCTAAAGCAATGGGCTTGTGCTCTGTTTCTGCAGACGAAGCATAAATTAATTAAGTGGCTGTTCTGGCGGAAGCGCTAATGTAGTTGAGGCTGGTGCACGAATAAGGAAATGAACCTCCCAAAAGCCTCATTTAATTTTTAAATGCCATTAAAAGCGGGGGCAGTGGAGTTCTGCTATTAGGGTACCATGAGCACTGGCCTGCTCAGTAAAATGAGAGGCAAAGGTAAAGCCGGTGAATCTATCTGCGTCCCAGTTCTTCACCATTGGCTTAAGTTTAATGCTTCCAACTGCAAGGTCCATTTAGGTCTGGCCGGCCATGACCCAGACTGTGTAGGGAACGTTCCATTGGGGGTTCCAAAAGCAGCAGAAATTCAGTGATGGTGCCCCCACATAACTGAGCAAAGCCTGCTGTGCCCAGGTGATGGGCAGTGTCAAAAGAGCCTTTAATGAACCTCTGCCGCTAGGATGACCAGACAGCAAGTGTGACAAACTGGGACAGTGGGGGGATAATAGGAGCCTATATAAGAAAATCCAAAATTGGGACTGTCCCTATTAAAACCGGTACATCTGGTCACCCTATCTGCCACTAAAGAGGGCTGCAAACTGCTCTTCTTAAAATGGTGCTAGTGGCAGGAAAGTAATTCCCCCAAATGGTAAAAGGGACAGAGAACTCTTGATTTTTACCTGTTAAGTTCACTCATTCTGGGGCATCTGGCACTGGCCACTGTTGGTGGACAAGATACTGGGCTGGATGGACCTTTGGTCTGACCCAGTACAGCCATTCTTCTGTTCTTAAGAGGAAATAATTTTTCCCACCTTCTAAGAGGGCCTTGTGCAAAGGTTGAGGAAATGCAGCAGAAACAAACTTACCAACAGGAAAGTATCTAGCAAAGAATCTTGCTGAGACTTCAAAATAGAGATTAAGCAATGAGGTGGCGCTTAAGGAAGAACAAGGGGGATGGACTGATCATGGGATTTGAAGCCTTTTACTTGTAGATCACTTGTTCAGATCCACCTTAGGTTGGTAGTGGCCAAAAGGTGTCGTGCAGCAACTGTTTAGTGGGCTGAGGTAGATCTTGGTAGATCTTAGTCCAGTTCATAGCTATGTCAGGGGCCTACAATTCTAACTTCTGTTAGAGCATCTCAGTCCCTCGCCCTGCAGTTAGTCTGTTCCTAGTGTGAAGGTGTGGAGGGCTTTGTCTTCGCTGCCGAAAGTGTTTCAATGTTTGTTTGCTATGGGGTGACTAACGTGTGTAAGTTATACTACTGTAAACCAAACCAAACCTCTGCTGCAATGCAGAGAGCCCATGTTTCGGAACCAACCACCACAACTGGTATTGATGAGCCCCCTTGTCACTTTCAGCTGAGAGACCAAGGACCAAATATGTGTGAAGAATGAGTTCTCCACCCCTGGTAGAGGTGTCCTTGGCTGGTCAGGGTTGAGGCCTGTTTGTGTAGGTTAGTTGGGGGAGAGCTTTTATTGCCACTACCAGGATTTCTGTTTTCAGGGCTGTCAGTCTGGCGTATTTAATCAGCCATACATGACTCAAATATACAATCAAGAACAAACCCAGTTTCCAAAGCCCTTCTGTGGTGTTCCCTCCCATCCCAGTTGTGGGATGCCGAAGGTAGCCCAGGAGACTTTCTCTGCCTTACGTTCATGTTCTTATTCTTTCAGTGGTTTAGTCCCTCACATCCTGGGAGACGTGGTCTTTTTGTGGTGCTGTAACATCCTGGCTCATTTCATCAACACCTACGCAGTGGATGACAATGTAAGTGGTGATTTTGCTGAGCTGGAACAGCAAGGGATTTTGATGCCTTAGCTCCAGCATCAAGTGGTTTGTAGTCAGACCTTAAAATAGAGGGGTTAATGGAAAGTAGGGTGCTTAGAAATCAGTGGGCTTTGGGTCAGGCCCTAAAAGAGGGATTAAGATGTTCTGTTCAAATCGGGGTCCAGTTTAGGTTGAGATTTGGAGGGGAAGGGGTCAGGCTTCAGGATGAATCTGGGCCTGAGTTTGGGTTCAGATGCTGCAGTTCCAAATCTTCAGCCTAAAATGGTGTGAACATCACAAGCTCGGCTGCATATGAACCAGAAAATGGACCCTATTCATTTTGGTCTAAACCCATTGGGCTGTGTTAGATCTATTGGCTCAATTGCTCTTACCCCTCCCTCCCCAAAAAATCTTAACGGAAACAGACTTACAAATGGTTTTGATCGTTTCTTAGACTGTTATAACTGTGCAAAGCAGCCAGATTTCAGGGTATGAGACAGCGTGATGAAACAGCCAATCATTAGAAGTAGTGAATACATAAAAAGTAGAGCCAGTCGGTTGAACTGTTCACACCCCCCACCCCACCCCCCGTGTACTCTTTACATTGCTGATGGGGCATATAGAATCTTTCTCCCCCTAGTAACCAGAAGTTACTGCCATGTAACCAGTGACTTGTGGTCTGTATAAAATTAGGAAAGGGGCAGGTTATATCTTAGTAAAAAAAAAAAAAAATTCACAAGCTACTGCCTATAAAGGTGCCCTTGTCCATCTGTTAACTCCACACTCCTTTCTTGGGTGTTCCATGGATATGCCATATCATGACTACCTCTGGCTTTCTGCCGTTTACTTGTTCAATACACTGAAACCTCATATGCTTTTGTGTGAGGTGGATTTAACGTAAGAACAAAATGAGGATGCTGACATCGGCTGCTTTTTCCATGACCCCACTGGTTTCTTCCTTTCCTCTCCATTGCAGTTCAGCCAGGCGTCTGTGATCCGGAGCTACACGAAGTTTGTGATGGGGGTATGTAGCCGGTCGGCACATTTCTTCCCATCCTCCCCTGCCCTGCGTTCTCTGGTGTGAGCGCTCACGCATAGATGTTCCCAGGCTACAGGCATGTGCACTATGTATGGGTGCGGCTGTGGATGTGGGTAATTCTGGGCGCCTCCCTTCCTGTAGGTAAATTGATGTAAGCACAGGTGTTGTCTCCATATACCATGGTGCTGAGTATCAGAGACGCGTAGCTCCCATTGACTTACAGTTGGAATTGTGGGTGCTCATCATTTCTGTAAATTGGTTCCAGTGTGTCTCTTTCCCAAAACATTCCAAACCAGAATGGGTGTGCTTGAGACCTAAAGATCAGAGGAACTTCACTAACACCCCAAATGTTATAGCAGTGGCTCATAGTTTTGATGTATAGGGTAACAGAGAGACATCACCCCTTTTTCTTTGACTTACTCAATGTGACATGCAAACCACTAAGCTTTCCTCTTCTTGTATAACACCGTCAAACCACTAATGGCAGCTCTGTGAGTGGAAGGAGCACAGGAGATGGGTCTTGGAGGCAAGTCGGCTCCTAGCCTGAATAAATACTAGCAGAGAGATGCTACAAAACTTGCTTTAGCCAATAACCTTTGTCATAGCAGAGTTTAGACGTTGCCTGATGGTTTGTTGTTGGTTGATTATTTTCTTACAGCCCCCAAAGTGTGCTAGGCACGTCCAACCTCTCCTATTGTTGCATGAAGCCTTCCTGCTCGACCTTATTGTTTCCTGCTGCTTTTAGAGTTGAGTAGCGCACAAGGGAGCAGCTCAGTTTGGTGATTCTTGGTTTCAGATTGCTGTGAGCATGCTGACGTATCCCTTCCTTCTAGTGGGAGATCTCATGGCCGTGAACAATTGCGGGTAGGTCTATAATTCTCCGGCCTAATGTTTTGTTCTCCGATCAGAAGTTACAGACAAGACCTGGGACAGTAGTTGGAGGGATGCGGAGATTATCAGTGATGTGGCCTGATAGGAATGAGAAGAGGCACTAGGGAGATTGCTCTAGCACAGGGGCAGTGCCCCAAAGGGAGGTGGGAGGGCCAGATGATCAAGACAAGAATCGAAGCAAGGAGGCTGGGAATCGGGGAGAAATGAGAACAAGCAGAGATGTGTTCTCCAGCTCAGCCAGCCTCGCCATCTCCTCTCCCCCCCCCCCCCCCCTCCTCCCACACACACACACACACACTCTCTTCACGTTGATTTCTCAGACATGGTGGTTTGGGAATGGAGGGAAACCTAAAGGGCAATGGGAGCTGTACCTTTGCTGCAGCATTTTCTGGGCAACAGCTGGTTCCTTAGTATGCAGATGGAGCTGAGGATGCAGGTTTATAGTGCTACGTTCTTAATGTGTCCAGGTAACTCAATATTTGCACTTCTGTTGAAACTGATTTACATGGTATGTCATGGTGTGAATTATCAGTAACGTGGCCTTTCACCTGATGCTGACACTTTCAGTAATCCCACTTGCACCTAGTCCTGTGTACTGTCTGCTCCCTCTCCCTGCATAGTGCAGCTTGTGTCCATCCTCCTCCTTGACCCTCTCTCTTTGCCATGCAGGTTACGTGCCGGCCTCCCTCCGTACTCTCCTGTGTTTACATCCTGGGTTCAGTGCTGGAGACACCTCAGTGCTCAGGTGAGGGCTGCAGCGGGCAGTTTTACTTAGTTGAAGTAATAGCCAACTGCAGGATTTCCCTGGCAGTGTGGGATTGGCTGTGGTCATGCTTCGGCTATGAGCATGCCTGGCCTGCCTCGGAGAAGCCCAACACTAGGTGCCAGCAGCCTGTCTTGTCTAATCCGATTTTTTCAACGTTTTCCATCACTGTCTCTGTCTCTCCAAGGTACTTAGATGGCTCCCATTACTCCCTCACAAACTTGAATGTATTTACCTTTGCCCTGTCTCACATGGGTACTGTAATGCTACTATCCCTGTCGCACAGATGGGAAAATAAGGCACAGAAACAGACTTTCCCAAGATCTCACCGGAAGAGGAGCAGGGACTCAAACCTAGGTCTCTCCAGACCTAGGCTGTTGCCCGCTAACCACTGGATTGTCCTTCCTCTTACTCATTCTGACCCTTTATCACCTCAAGGAGGAGGCCACTTGTGCAGGGCAGTTTTGGAAACTCTTGTGTTATGTTCCCACCTGATCTTGCAAGCTAGTGCTGGGTTTTGACTAACTCAGCCTGGATGGGAAACTTCCATGGAATGTGCATCATTAAAAATAAAAATTCCATGACATTGCTTGGAATGGTATGGGAGCATCCTGCCAGATCCCAACTTATTTTACGTTCAGCCTAAACAAGCTCATCATTCCTGTTATGTAGCATGTTATGTGTGGGGGGATCCCTTTGCTTCTATAGATATAGGTATAGATCCTTTGCCTAGCTCCCGGGGCATAACGGGGCTTGGAGATCCTCCGCTGAAAAGTCCTGTGGAAGGGCAAATTATTAAGCATGAAGGAATGAAAACGCGCAGGCTTGGAATCCCGAGGTTGAAGGAGTTCAGTGATCAGGCCAGAAAGTGAGCCGGGGTCACTGATGTTCTAAATCAGGACTGCGAAGGCCACACTGATAACTTGCAAGAAGCGTGAGGTTTGTGCCCTGTTTACATATCCACAGGATGTAGCAATTGCATGGTACACGCCCATGTTTGTTTCTGCTTCTCTTGCCTGTTGGACAGAAGTTGCTTGAGCTCTCTAGCAATTCTAAAGATAAAGTTCATCTGAATCCTCACCCTTCAGTCACGTGGAGGCACTGAGCTATGCTAGAAGTCAGTCCCTGAATAATTGTCCAGCTCCCAGTTCCTGATTACCAAACGCAGCATTGCCTTTGGCAAGGGGGCTCACTTCTCAACAGCCAGTCAGGCAGCTGTTCTGAGGAGTCTCCCGTTTCCCACCCCTAACCCCTCTGCTTTTCTCTCTCCTAGGGGCAGTTGTTCCGTGGCTCCAGCCTGCTTTTCCGCAGAGTATCTGCAGCAGCGAGGCTCCCCATTGACTAATTGTGCTTTATTAACCCATGACCTCGGCTGGGAGAAAGGGACAAACACGGACTCTTTGTACGGACCCCTTAAAGCCTCTTTTGATATTTTTCTTTTTACATCTGAAGACCAGCGTGCAGGAACAAGTCGCCTCCTATCCAGCGAGGCCGGAAATGAATCCGCCTCTGGAGAGCTGGCTTCCGATCTGCAGCTGGGTCCAATTCCCTTTGTGGTGGTTGGTTTGCCCATGACGTACCAGTGAGAGGAGAAGGGCGTTGGCTCTTTGGCTCAGTTTGCAGATCTTGAGTCAGAAAGGACGGTCTGTTTGTTTAAAAGTGGATAATCCCCAGGTGTTTAAACAGCCCAGCCCAGAGCTGTCGGGGATCCAGGTGCAGAGACTAGAAGCTGCTTTAGGCAGCACGTACTTGGGAGATGTTAACTGGAAAGCAGCAACATCTGACTTTGCCCTGCTGACCGGCTCACGCCAAGCCCTGGCCCTCCCGTTTTGTGCTGCATGGTGATACGATAAGTGAGCCTGTTTCTTAGCACTCTCATCTCCAGCCTCTGCCTTAGTGAACTTCCTCTTTGTAAGTTATTGGTCTACTGAAGCAGCTTGCGTCTTGACTTGGATGTGAGAAGGGGTTAAACGGAGGCAGAGAGCAGGCTACGATGAGGATGTGTTAAATCCCATTCCTGGGAAAGGACCACCTACAGATAACCATGAATATATCCTTGGCTCTGGAGGACAATTCATCAGCCAGACCCCAGCTCCATCCTGACTTTGGATACCCCATGTCTCCCACATTCCAGCTCTTGAAGGGGTATATGAAACACCGGGGTGCAAGATTCTTTCCAAGGGGCTGTTATAGGAAATCAGCTTCTTCAATTAAAAGGAAACTGAAGTGGAGACCAGAACAGTGAAGTCAGTGAGATTAATAAGCCTAGAAGTGTATCTTGGGAAGTGTTGGGGTTCGAACTAGAATGAGCAGAGCCCTTTGGGAAGGAATATACAGCTACTGCATGACTAGGGGCGTGAGAAGAAAGGCCTTACTCTAATTGTGAATCTGCTGCAACAGGGATTTAAGAATATAATCTATGGGACTCCCTGCTGCTGGATATTACTTAGACAACTAAACTTGACATGCATGTGTGCACAGAGAGAATATTCACTGGCTGCTGCCTGAGATAGGATATGGGATTAGATGGACCACTAGTCTGAGCTGGCATGTCCCTTGTGAGTCACAGCCAACCAGGACCAAACTCAGACAATAGCACCAGTTGCTGCCTCTGGTAGATCGAAGCACTGAGACTTGATTCAGCTAGCTCAGAAATGTGCCATCTTATTCCAATGTGCCAATGACCAACATTTTTTTTTTTTTTATATTCGTTCAATTTGCTATTAGGGAAGGTTGCTACAAAATGAATTGGCTTCACTTTAAATGTGAACGTTAAGTCTGTTTGTTAGCTGCTGACTAGAGTAATGGAACAAACCTAAAGCAGGAAGAGTGGAGAGAATATCAGACAGTGAATTCCATCGGGTCTCTTTGCACTTCAGAGACTCTAAAGTGCATGTGTTGGCGTTTTGGGGCCTCATGTGGCAGAGCTCACCTGGTCATGGAGTGGGATTTATCTACAGCTTTTGAGACAGAGGTTTTACCTGCATTCTGTGCTGTTACTAAGGACAGGCAGCTTCTCCTCCATTTTAATCCCTGTCTTGCTCATACTGGGAAGCCGTTCTTTACATCCATTCCAAACGTGTGTGGTTTCATCTTCCTTCGCAAGCAAATGCATTAGTGATTGAAATATTCCTAACGCACAATGAAGAGTGATGGCTGCCCAGTGGTGCTTTCCTGCATAGCCTGCCCCCAGGTTGCCCAGAGAAAGCTCTGTCTGGATTGACTGTGGTTCCTGAAATATGCAGGGATTCATTTGGTGAATGGGACAACCTGCATCTTCCATACCTAGGGCCTCAGGGTCCTGATCGGTCATTACTGGGGTGCTTCACTGGTACAGAGGGACTTGTTTCACGTCACGGTATGTTTCTGAAAGGCTTTGCAGCCTTTGGAATCACAGCTGCTTCAAGCAAGAACCTCCCTTCCCACCAGTGTTATGGGATCAGGCCTAGCCTCCCTTTATTCTTCTCTCCCCCGCCTCCCTCCCCCCCCCCCCCCCATCATCATCCCCTTGATATGGTTTGTTAAAGAGGAACAAGAAATGCATGGCCATATTCTGTAACTGTGAGATTCGTTCCAGAGGATTTCCCTGTACTCTTAAAATAAAACTAAGAACAACCTCTCTTGGGCTTTGGGAGTTTCATCCTTGTCTTTCATGTGGTGCATTCATTTATTATTAAACCCCAGCTCTGTCCGTTTTCCAGTCATCTCAAGGTTCCTTATGTCAGATCCGTCAGTGTCATTCCAAAGGGGGAGTGACTGCTGTATATTCAGATCCCTTCAGTTAAGTTTCAGCGACAGATGAGGGTGGTCTAGGTATACATGGTCTTGTCATCTAGTCCACCTCCCTGCACTGAAAGCCTTCCCAGCATTTCTATGATTCTGGGCCAACCTTGCCCCATAGGAAACTGACTAGGCCGAGTACTGGTTGAGTAAATTGACTCTGATGCACCTGAATCAAATTTAAGATGCCTTTGGTGGTCTGGTCTTGGGATCCCAAACACTGGAAGAGTTTAGGTGTCAGTCCATTCTGAAGAGGGCAGAGCCAGCTGCCAAGTGGGGATTGGAGGTGACGTTATAGCTACATAAAGATGCCCAGTTCCCCAGAGAGATCGGCACAGAGAATGGGTACCTATGAGACCCTGTGTCAAAGTTTGATGTTCTCTCTTTCCCACCTAGTGGGGAAATGAGCAGCCTGTGCTTGAATAGTGACTCGCTCACCTTTTACCTGGATAGCTGAAGGGTGGAGCTCACCGGCTTTCTGTTGCTGCTCCACTGTTACCAAAATCCTTTAGCTGGGAAGAGAGATTGGGCTTATCAGCTCTCAAGTGTCTAGGAAGGAGAGAGGCCAGAAACAGGGCTTTATGACTGAGATTACACACACATGGTAAGAAAGCAAAAGGTGGATCAGGGTTGCGCCTAATTTTCCTCTTGTGATGGAATCCTCGTAGCTAACTACCCTTCAGGTTCCTTTTGGTTTGCACATTCAACACTAAAGGGTTGCTCAAGAATATAACGTGCTGGCTAGTGTCCAGGCACAGCTGGATGGAGTCAGCTCTGCCCAACCGAGTGTCATGGGCCTTGTATTGCTAATAGGGATTCTCGTAAGTGGCAAGGACTTCTGGCTTTTGCAGTGGGCGGCTGAGTTCTCTCCCTCTGGAGTTCGGCATGGCTGCCATAAAGTCCTAGGTGATCACAGCTTTGTTGCACTAGTTGCAGGCAAGCTCTGATGAGCCCCTCTGAGCTGGGCTTCTGTTAGTGTGGGTTCCACTTCACCGAGGTGGTGTCAAACCAGCCTGAGGTTTTCATTTAAGCACAGGGAAGCTATGAACGCCCCACGTATAATGGCTGGTGTCTCCTTCCAACCCTACCACAATTGGTCTGGCTTCACTTCCTTTTTCCTTCCCGCAGCCCTGCTCCCTTGTGACTTATCACAGCCTCCCTTCTGCTGAGAGAGTCCTAGAAGATTCTCACAGACACGAGGGCTCTTCCCTGCCTGCAGGGCTGCATGAAGGAAATCCAAGTGGTTCTAATGGGCCCGTTGCCCTGGGGTATCAAAGTGCCTGAGGAGAAAGGAAGATGTGCAACACCCCAGGCACGGAGGGTTCTCGTGGGTCCCCAGCTAGCTGCAGAGCCCTGCTGCTGTACCCCCCAAGACGTCTCTGCAGAGTATGCCCTTAACGCTGATAGGGCTGGTTGCTTTTTCCCCTCTCACACAAGAGCAGCTGATTCCTGCTTTGGAGAGGTGGAGCCACTAGGCTTTAATCCCACCTGCTTGAGCACCTGGCTGGGCAAAATGGCTCCTTAGGTATGAAGAGCCCTGAGACCTCCTCTTCCGCTGGAAGGGTGACTTAGGATGCTGCGCCTTGAGGAGGGTGGAGCTCAGGCGGCAGTGATCCTGGTCAGTTTGGGCCTGGCCCCGTGTTCAGATGAGTGTGATGTCCCAGGCTCGCAGTGAGCTGCAACTGAAGCCCCTGATTGGATAAACCAGGCTGGGATGGACAGTTTTAGCCGCTCACCTTGCCTGTTCTGATTCCAGCAGCTCCCAGAGAGTGTGAAAAATCAAGACTGGGGAGGTGGGGGGAGTGTTTATAGGCATCTATGCAAGAAAAAGCCCCAAAATTAGGGCTGTCCCTATAAAATCAGGACATCTGGTCACCCTAGCACACTGTAATGTGTGGTTCACGAAGGGGAAGCAAAGGCAGGCATAAGGTATTCTGAGTGCTCGTGTTGTGTTGGAAAGAAAATCCACAGCAGAGGGACTGGGAAGAGGGAAATGGAACTGGATCTTATTGCTGCCTTTGTAGTTGGGCAGGATGTACTGGATCCTGGGGCATAACCGGGTGTGTACATGGCGATCTGATTCAGTATCTGATGGGAACAGAGGCCCAGGTTCTTGAAGTTGGTCGGGCATGTAACTCCTATTGAAATCAATGGGATTTAGGTATCTAAATACCTTTGAGGATCTCACCCTAGGTATGGGGAAGAGTAGCTGGTAGAAGAGGAGGTGCTTGGAACCTAGGAGGAGGGAGTTAGGAGAGTGATGGCAGGGTCTAGACAGGAGCGGCAGACAGCTTGGGTGGATGGCAGAGAGGATGTTTTTGAGCATCCGGTCCCAGGGCTTTTTTCAGGTACTGAATCCTATCAAGGCAATCTTGACAAATCCCATCTCATTCATCTTCCTGGTGGGGCCTCCTCGCTCCTGACCCAAATCACAACAACGCGTGACGCGGCCGCCATCTCAAAGAGCCATCTCAAAAGTCCACGACAGTGAAGTCACAGATTCGAGAGAAGACAAAGCCCCTCTCAACACGTTAGTGTGCAAAATCCTGGTTTGCTGGGGCTTATGCTGTCGAATGTACAGGTATCCTCCTAATGCTACAGTCAGCAGAGCTTGGGGAGGCCTCCCCAAGAGAGAGTACCTTCGGGTGGCAGCAGGATGTTGACAAGATGGGGCTGCACCGTAAGTGCTCCTTGCAATCAGAAGGGTATGTGACTTTCCTTGGATGGTTACGGCTGTTGGAGGAGCCTTTGAAGAGGCTTGAAGTACTAATTTACAGCCTTTCATGCTTAATTCCTCCCTTATCCCTCCTGTTTGATGCCAGAGATGATCCCTCTATAACAGGAAGCGTGGTTGACTCATTGCTGAGACCCTTCCGCCTCGTTGGAATTCTCTTGAAAGCCAAGGGATGTGCAAATCCCCATGACGTTGCAGTCACTGGTTATGAGCTTCCAAGTACCCCGGCTTCCCATTGGCTTGGTTGTGAGTTCTAGGTGCTCAACATCTTGCAGGAGTGGAGTTGTGTTTATATGGCACAACCAGGAGATAGTGATCTCTTTCCCAGGCTGAAAAGTCCCAGTCTTATTCACTAAGAGAGATACGATAGAGTAAAATCATGAGGAGTGTGGAGAAATAAATAAGGGAGTATTATTTACTCCTCCTCAGAGCAAAGTTAATAGAAAAGGAAGCATTTCTCACACAATGCATAGTCAACCTGTGGAGCTCCTTGCCAGAGGATGTTGTGAAGGTCAAGCCTATAACACAGTTCAAAAAGAACTAGATAGTCCTGGAGAATAGGTCCTTCCACGGCTATTAGCCAGGATGGGAAGGGATGGTGTCTCTAGCCTTTATTTGCTAGAAGCTGGGAGTAGGCAACAGGATGGATCACTTGATGATTCCTTGTTCTGTTCATTCCTTTGGGGCACCTGGCATTTGCCACTGTCAGAAGATCGGACACTGGGTTAGATGGACTCAGTACGGCCGTTCTTATGTTCTTAACAAGATCTGTCGTAAGGGGCCAGTTGTCTAGAAGAGACTGAGCTTCTAAATGACGCATCCACAACTCGGTCAACATAAGCTGCCTTGTGTCGACTTAACCATGTAGTGTGGAGCAGGCCTAAAGCTCATACAAAATAGGACCGGAATCCTAGGATTCTGTCACTTAAGCCTGGTGTTGCCTGTTGGAGCTGTTCCCCAGCTCCGTATCCTGGAGGGAGGGTGGCTGGTTTCTCTGTCAGGGGTGATAAGCCCATCTTAGGAAACAGGGCAAAACATCTCCCCATGCTAGTGTTGGAGGGAAACTACCAGAAACGAGGAACACCAGGCTGGGTGATTCCTGTTAAACTTACCCAGTCCCATTGTTCCTGCTGAGAAGGGCCAGCTTTGAAGTGGAAAAGAGTTGAGGATTTTGAGAAGGTTTAATGGATGATTAGAAGGAGCCGGCCCTTTTGTCGTCTGTGAAAGTGGTGACGAATCTGCTCTCCGGCATGGGAATGGGAAGCCGGGATCTGGAGGAGACGCAAAGGCAGCTGCATCTTCCCAGATGTGAAGCTCACTGAGGTTTGTACGTGTGCTGGGCAGTGTGTTTCTCTGTCCCTGCCTCTCTGGAGATGGAAATGTCCCATGGGAGTATTTTGACGGGTGTCAGGATTCCACAAGAGATGAAGACCTTGCAAATGTGACGCTTATCCCCTGGCCTCTCTTCACAGCAGCCGAAAGGAGGGGGAAATGACTAGCTCGAAACTGTTAAATACATCTCTCCTGCTTCGGCTACAAATCCCCCACCACCATCTCCTCAAACACTTCTGCTTCAACAGCTTTTTTGTGAAGGCCGCTCATGTTGATCCAGATGCAATGAGCAGTTTTCCCTTCACAACCTCTCTCTCTCCCTTGATTAAAACATCATAATTCTTTAATCTTCCTGAATTGAGTTTCTTCCTTAAAAGCTGCCTGTTCTCTTTGATACACCAAAGCGGTTCTTGTCACGCTGCCAAAGGAGGCTGGGTGGAGTGTCACATGGCTCAAACTTTTACAAGCTGAGAGCGCTGTCTCAGAGCAGGAAAACAAGCAAGCGAGACAGACACGCAGAGAAATCTTCTCCCGGTTTGGCTTTTGCAAGAACGAAGGGAGACGGGGTTTTTTGGTTTGGTTTTTGGGGGGGGGAGGAGGGAGAATAATTTTTAATGCAACACAGTAATGAATTTTCCCCGCTGAGTTGATGAGCCACCTCTGGGGAAACTTGGAGGAGGAAAAAGGGGGGGAAAATGACGTCAGTGCAGCTGGGGGTGCCTGCCGCGCTGCCTGTCAGATCCGAATGAAAAGAACTGGGCAATAAAACAACGGCTGCCTCTGTCTCCCTCGTTAAACACGGCGCTAATTGGATGTTAATTTCTCCTTGCTCTTCTCGCTGTTCGATTGTGAGAACTCCCTCTCTTTCCTGCTGGCAGCCTCAAGAGAGCGCCTGTACTGTAAACTCCTTCCCGCTTGTGGACTGGAATAATGCAGGCGCTGGGAATATTAAAAAAGGCGAGCCGGGGGGAGGAAGGAGAATGGATGGGGGGGGAGCTGGGAGGGAGGGTTGTGATCTGGGGGTTGCACTAATCTCCACCTTCCCTTCTGATTGTCCTGCACAGAGTCGGAGCTGTAATTTTTTTCCCCCCTCTTCCTTCCCCTCGTGTTTGGACCAGTCTGCCAAGCACAAAAAAAAAAAAAAACCCACCGAAAACAACCCCTCCCCCCCCCCAAAGCTCCCATCCTGACCCACCCAACCCAACTCTCGTGTTAAAACAGGCATGTAGGGGAGCCAGCTGCTTTCTCTGTGCTGCCCGGGTCACCCTTAAGGGGTGTGTGCGTGTCTCTTGGCTGGTGCTCTGAAGGGCATTGAACATGTTCGGTTGCTAGCATGCCCTGTGCCCGTGAAGCCGAGGGGGGGAGAGTAAGTTGAGAATGGGGGGGGGGATTTGCCAAGGAATAGGGTGGGTGGAGGAGGGGAGGGAAGAGAAAGACGCGGGAGGCGGCGGGGGGGGGAAATGTGGGAGTAAAGTCCTACCTGGGATCGGTGCCAACTTCCTGCACAGGGTTGCAGACCCGAGGCTGTGAGAGCCCACCAGAGGCAACGTTCTCTCTTGTCACGGTTCCAAGGCGAGATGAAGGCAGCGGGAACAGGTACAGCAGATGCCGAGCGGCCTTGTTTGCCAGGGTGCTGCTGGGTCGGGTGGTGGTTTGTATTGAAATCCTGCACTTGTTTGTTTGTTTGTTTGACTTGCCGGCGCGGCCAGCTCTTGTTTCTCCGGGGCTCCCGCCTTCCGAACGGTGCACAGGGCCCACCGGGGCTTGGGCTGGGAAGGAGTGGCCGGTGCCAGGGTGACGGGGGAGCCGGTGGATTTTGCTCTCTCCTCCTCACCCTGTGGATTAACATGCAGAAGATGCGCCTGTTACTTAGCCTGCTGTCAGCGCCTGTTCAGGGATGGGTGACGGCTTTGTTCCGCGCTGCCTGGGAAGCGGTGCCAACTCTCCGACTTGGCAGGCGAGCCAGAGTGGGCAGGGTGAATGCGAGGAAGGGAGAGAACGATTGCCGAGGCTTCCAAAGTGGCTGTAGGCCCGTTTCCGAGCACAGCAGCTTTTTCACTGTGCATCTCGCTCGCTCTCTGTTGCAGGCTGGTGCAGACACAACGAAAACGTGTTTTGTTCTGCTTTTTTTGGCATCTCCCCAGCTGTGTTACCAGCCCCATCTGCCCCCCGCCCCCTACCCCAACTACTTAACCCCCTTTTATTATTGGCACAGACCCAGGTACTTAAAGGCAGCAAAACCGATTCTTCCTCTGCGGTAAGGTTTTTCGCTATAGATCTCTCTCGGTTTGGGTGTGTCTCGCTCTCCTGCTAAAGGACCCCACCACCTCCTGAAAACCAGGAAGGAGGGAACCTGGATTAATTTTCACGCGGATGTTGGGCTGGCATGCTGGGGAGGTCAGGGCAGGGGGGGAGGGAGGTAAAAACTGCCCTTTTGTTTAACCTGCGTTGATCTAAAGGAAGTTTTTGTCCTTTGGGTTGTTTTCGATTGGGCTTGGGTAACTTTTCCGACCAGAACGGGATGTTTGGGGGTTTTGTTTTTTTAAATCTGAGTGATGTAATAAAGAGGGATTGTCCCAAGGGCACAAGGACAGGCAGCTCCTGAGTGCTGGAATTCCTGCCAGCGTCCCTTTGTGCCAGCCTCTCCTCGGCCTTTAGCGTCTCGTTTGGATGAAGCCTGGCATTCAGGCACCGCCCAGTTCTTAGCGCCGCGCTGTTAGGAGAAGGAAAGGGGAGAGAGAGGAGGGGGGGAAATAAAGCTGCCTCCCTCAAACTGGCCTTTCTCGAAAAAGGATCCTTCCCCGATGATTGTCCGGAAAAGCGGAGCTAAATCCAGTGGCTACTTCAACAACCAAACTATTCTCCTCCACGGTGCGTCTCTCTCGCTGGCTTGGTACGAAATCAAACCTAGCTCTTATGTTTGTTTGTATTTTTTTTTAAACTTTAAATAACGTTTCATTTGTCCAAATGCTCAGTCGCTTTATTGTTGCTGCAACCCTCACCCCTCCTCTTCCTTTTGCTCCTTCGGTCCTTGGTGCGAAAACATCTGACTTTTTTTTTAAAAAAAAAAACACCCCATATCTTTGAAACAGGATTCAATTATCATTTTTCTTTGGCCTCCCCTTCCCTCCACCTGCAGATTGGGCCATTTGCAGCTCTTAGGAGTCGCTTGGGGCTGGGTGTGTGGTTCTTTTCGCCACCCTGTGCAACGCAGAGGGAAAATGTTGAATCATGTCGGATTTGCCATTCAACATGGCAGCCGCAGCTAACGTGGTAGAAGCTTACAATGCCGAGCCGACCTCTGGGCGCGTGGTCCTTTTCCGTCGTACGGGATGGGGTGGGAGTGAATCCAGTGCAGGCTGGGGCAGAGGGGGAGAATATTTGGGGGGGAATTTTAACCTGGAGTGAGGGAGAAGGAGGGAAATAAAATGGCTGGATCCTCTGTCTTCATTTTGTGACGCGTTAACTGTTTAGAAGCTGGCTGGTTTTTCATCCCTTTGGCTTGCTTGGCGGAGATTCGGGGGGCCTCACGGGTGTGAGGCCTCAGCGGCGTGGGATGTGCCTGGGGATCTTTCTCTGGTTTGCCCAGTTGTGTTGCCCGAGGTGGCTCAGAGGTTGTTGAGGTGCCAAGAGAAGGCACGAGGGAGAGCAAGGCGTGCGGGAGGGATGGTTTCTGGAGCGCGGTGGTGGCCTTCGGAGATGGACCTGGACGGGGCTTTATTGAGGGGAATCTGCCCAGATTACAGAGGCATCCAGGAATACTGGGCCAGGATTACAGAGGCACTTTGCAGAGCATACACTTTGCCTCTTCCTGGAGACATCCTCCCTTTGTGGGGCTAGACAATCGGTCTCAATCCAGAGCGATTCCACCCCTGCCTCTGGCATAACGCAGCTCAGGATTTTGGCCTGGCCTCTAAAAATCTGGCCTCTTTATGTCAAACTTAATTTAGGCCTGGTTCGTGCGCAACAAAAGCAGATTGTTTCAGTGAGAGCAACAGATTTCCCCCCCACACCCAGCGTGCCTCCCTCCCTCCTGCACTCTTTCTGGAAATGTTTGTAGTAAGGACATCCTTTCCCCCCCCCCCCCCCCACTGCCACCCCCAATACATCCCCAGAAAGCCCCTGCCCTGTGTGATGCACGAATGTAGAGTGAGATCTTAAGGTTGGCCTCTGATTTTTCTTTTAAGGAGCATACATGCTGAATACTAAACACCTGGGCCTGGGTTCACTAGCGCTGCTGCTCTCTTCACCCGGGCTGCGTACAGGTGCTCGGATACGATATAAGAACCTGAACAGAGTGAAACGCACTGAGGGTCCCTTTTAAGCACTGGCAAACTGGGCCTTTTGTTGAACATAAATAGAGGCTCCCCTAGGTTTTGTTTCCCCTTCTGCATTCCTACAGAGACTCTGAAAATCCCCTTTTCCACTTCTGGCTTGTCACCCACTCCCAGCAGAATGTTCCTGGCCTGCTCCCGAATGGGCAATGACCCCTCTCTCCAACTCGGGCTCGCCCTGGCAAAATGTGTAAGAAAGTCCAGCCCCTTCTTTAAGGTAGCAGTGAAATATCCACTGGAGGAAGGAAAGAGAAATGCTTTTCTGGTCTCCTCGCATGTGAACCACTTAGTGAGCCATTGGGGACTAATAGAATAAGGTGATTGGATGCCTGGACTCCTGGGTTCCTCTCCCAGTAATGTATTGTTTTTATTACAGTAGCACAGGTGGGATGTCATTATGCCAATTGCTGTGTGACTGTGGCTAAGTCACGTAAGGCCGAGTTTTTAAAGATATTTAGACCCCAGAAGAAGCAGAGAGCTGCCTAGTTAGATTTTGAAAAGCATCAAGATGGCTAACTCCCATTAAGTCAATCTGGCCCATAAACCACAATCTGGACTATGACGAGCATCTGACAGGCAATTAATGTCATAACTTTTCAAAGCCTCGGTTTCCCCATTTGTTCAATGATCTGAAGGGACCTGGGATGGACCATTTTCCTTTTTGAGATACCCTCCGATGAGCGTTCCTTTAGAAGTGGTGTGGGTGGTGACCTGAGTGCTGCTGATGTCCATGTAAACAAGACCCTACAAATAATGCATTCAACTCGAAGGACAATAGTCCATTCTCAAGGCCTGATTTGCATCAGCGCTGGGTGCCCATAACTCCAGCTGAAGGCAATGAAAGCTGCAGATGCCCAGCACCTTTGAAAAATGGGCCATTGGGTTTTACCTCAGATACATTTGGTAGTCAAGGCTTGATGCTAATTTGAGCAGAAACTGGGGCTGCTCAGGAGTACTCAGAATCGGGTCCCAAACAGGACTACTTGTGCCAGCTGAAGACCTGGTCTAAATCAGCCTAGCTCAGGGCTTGTCTACACTTGAAATGCTCCAGCAGCATAGCTGGACCACGGCAGCACATCACTGCAGACACAGCCTATGCCAACAGGAGGGGTTCTCCTGTCGGTATAGTTCACCCACCTCTCCGAGGACTGTAGCTAGGTTGATGGAAGAATTCTTCCGTTGACCAAGCACTGGCTTAATTACGTCACTTGAGGTGTGGACTTTTCACATCCCCGAGCGACGTGGCTGGGTTGACCTAATTTTTTAGTGTAGACCAGGCCTCAGTTGAAGTCAGTGGAGCTAGGCCAGTTGACCCCATCGGAGGATCTGACTCTTTAATGCTAACGAGAAAAGGACTCTCTAGCTTCTCCATTCTCCCCAGCAGATTATTGTTACAAATACAGCCCAGAGGCAGGGCCATTAATTTCCCAAGCTGCATGTTTAGTCTACAGAAGAGAAGACTGAGGGTGGATTTGATAGCTGCTTTCAGTTACCTGAAAGAGGGTTCCAAAGAGGATGGATCTAGACTGTTCTCATTGGTACCAGATGACCGAATAAGGAGTAATGGTCTCAAGTTGCAGATGGGAAGGTTTAGGTTGGATATTAGGAAAAACTTTTTCACTAGGAGGATGGTGAAGCACTGGAATGGGTTCCCTAGGGAGGTGGTAGAATCACCTTCATTAGAGGTTTTTAAGGTCAGGCTTGACAAAGCTCTGGCTGGGATGATTTAGGTGGGGGTTGGTCCTGCTTTAAGCAGGGGGTTGGACCTCCAGAGGTCCCTTCCAACCCTAATATTCTAGGATTCTATGAAATGCTACTCCTCCCTTTTTCTTCTTAACAAGAAGAGGTCATCCAAAGCCCACGGCAGTGGAAAGACACCCATTGACTCCATGGGGCTTTGGATCAGACCCTCAGGGCAAGGCGCGCGATCTGAGCTGGAGCAAGCAATTTCTGACGTGTCTTAAGCAAAACATCTGGCACCCCTGCAAGTACCCTTCAGGGCCCTGCCAAGGGACGCAGCTGTTGTGTTCTGTACGGCAAGCAGCAAAATAAGACTTGAGCTCCCAGACCGTGGCTAAACGATAATAAATTCTTTAAATTAAGAGGGAATTTGCAATTGGATCATTGTGTCTTTTACTGACCTTACATTGGAACTTGCTCAAAAAGATCTTCGTGGCGGTAGTGATAGCGGTGTGCTGTAACAAGAGCAGGGAGTGAGGCCCAGGTGCCTGAAAGTCTTACTCAGTGGGAGGACCAGCACCTTTGGAGGTACCCGTGCAGTTACTGCTTCATGACTGGCTCTGCCCTGCTGCTTACAATCAGGTTCCCCTTGTCCTCACCGCTCTCGGTTTGGGCATTGAAAAATGCATTGAATCCTAGGGGGAGGCTCTCAGAATTCTCTTCACAGCCCTGTCCCTGTGGCTTGTCTGATTGAATGGTTCTCCTCTCCTGATAGATTGCTCCACATGAACCTTCAGCCTCCCCCACAATGCTAGGGTTCGTGCACTAGAGCACAGGACACCTCATATTTCTTCTCTCTGCCTGATGGGCAGTGTTTGGGCTCAGCTTAGCACAGGGACTTTCTGGGACATGGGGTCCAAATGGAACTTGTGGGATGTTCCATGGGCCAGATGTTGAAGAGTGTGGTTGACTTCCACTGGCCTGAGAACTCGTGGGAATAACTATTGCCACTGAGGATTCAGGGGGGAGTGACTCCCTTTTATCCATGCCCTGGCTTGGGCTAGACCCCTATGTCCCCGTTGCATACAAGCTCTGGGTACGATCCATGCCAGCTGGCAAGTTTCGGGCAGTGCATGGAATCTAAAGGAAGGCCTTTGGGGGAGTGTGTGTATGGGGGCAGAGAGGGGGGGGGAAGAGCTTGTACCAACCTGCAACAGGCATCTATGGGACATTTTAAAGGGACTCTGGAGGAGGAGGGAGAAGCCTCTGTGTGCAGCGGGAGGAGAGTCCAGGCAGCCCCGTTGGAATGCAGGCTGGCTCTCATTCAAGCAGCTGGTCTGGAGCAGGCAGAGTTAATCATTGAGGGACAAATGCAGAAGAGGACTGTAGCTGCTGATTTAAGGGCAGCTATTTACACACTGGAGTTCCCTGGAATCCACCTCAGCTTCCCCTTTCCTCGGGAGGTGCCCAGCTGGCCCAGTAGCACGAGAACACACAACCTAGATGGCACTACGGTAAAAAAAAATACATGCAGACAGAATCTTTGTTGCTCTTTGCAGCCGCCATTGCAGGCTTGCTGGACTCTTGTCTGGCGCTTGAGCCAAGCCAGGTGGGGGCCGAGATGGTAGGTGTGCAAAGGAAACCCAGAGCACTGCAAGGCTGGTGATTCAGCAGCTTCCCTCTCTGAGGCAGAACTGTACCAGTGCTGAGTAAGTTGTAAAACTGAGCTCCTGACCCCTTGCAAGCAGCGAAGTTCCCCTTGTATAGAGTAAGACTATTACTTAGAGAACTGATGTTGGATCCAAATGCCAGTCTGGTCCGTCATATTCCACCTACTCTTAGATTCAGGGCCAGCCCACAACATTTTGGCACCTGACGCAGGTAGCTCAAATGACACCCTCACGCCTCCGCACTTGGGCCAAAACTTTGAAAAGTCTCAATTCTGAGACCTTCCTGTTCTACTCCTCTCATGGTATTTCTCTGCTACCTATCCCAATAAAGGAGAACCAACCATTTAAAATGCCTTGGTCAAAAATGTTAAGTAACACTTAACTTTCAAACACCTGAACAGCACACGTAACTTTTCTTGTCAGCATCGTAAACACTGGCATTTTTATCTGCTTGAATAATCACAGTGATACTTTCCGGGCCTTCTTGGCTGCAAAGATTTGAACTGCTTCCTGAAGGTCCACAGTCTGGCGGGGCCAGCTCATGCTCTACTGAGATGGTTGCAAGGCCAGCCAGCCTCCCCTGTGTCATTGTGGAGCAAAGATATGTTATTAACTTCAGCTTGGATAATCTGCCTATACTGGCTCTCAACACTCAATTGAGGTACAATAGGACAGTAACATGACTTCTGAAAGGACACCCAGCAACTCAGTGGCAGAGCAGTACCCAGTCCTTCTGTTTCCTACCCCTGTGTCCCATCCCCTTGATCATGTTATGCTTCAGTGTGTGATTATTATTTGTAGTGTAGTACACCCTAGCAGCCCCAGTTCTGGACCATGCCCCGCTGTGCCAGGGGTTATGCAAACCCAGAACAAAAAGATGGGTTCCTCCCCACAGAGCCAACACTCTAGGCTGTGTCATTTTAAACCTCCCAAGTCGTCGAGCTTCTGACATTTCCTCACTGTTCCACAATTCTTACTGAAGAGGAACAGCACCATTTTTGACCGGAAACACTCTGAGGGACTTGTTATGAATTAAACGTTTCACTTGATGTTTGAGGGATGCTAGTAGCTTAGGCCGAAAATTTAACCTGTTTTAAATCCTCTCAGCATTGGACGGGAGTGTTCTCTCGATTCCCAGTTTTATCATTCTGTGTATTCTGATATGCGCTCATTTGTCATCAAGGGAAGACTAAAAGCAAACAAAAGCTGCGGTCCTTGCTTTGCATAGGCCCTGCCCTGTTCTATGCTCTGCCACTGCTAACCCCCAAGTGATCCACCCTATTGGAGGTTGGCAGAACACAAAGAAGGGCATGGAAGATCAACATCATAAGAAGCATCAAGTTAAAAGCAGTTGGTGTCGTCCAAACAGCAGATGGGACAAAACTGAACAGGTGAACGTGACCGGTGTCGGAGTGATAGCCGTGTTAGTCCGTGTCTGCAAAAAGAACAAGGAGTACTTGTGGTATCTTGGAGACTAACACATTTATTTGGGCATTAACTTTCGTGGGCTAAAACCCACTGGTTTTAGCCCACGAAAGTTTATGCCCAAATCAGTGTGTTAGTCTCCAAGGTGCCATAAGTACTCCTCGTTCTTTTTGAGGATTACGTGAGTTGGAAAAGAAATATGAACGAGAGTCTATGACATCGTTAGACACAAGGGCGAGGAAAGAGAAATGCAGCTGTTCTAGGCCTATGTTGTATGTATGTGCGTTGCAAAGTGGGAGCTAAAGGCAGTCCCCCTATATACTTATTTTGGGCACTGCTGGCTAAAATTTTAAGAACTTTGCGTGCACAGTTATGGAGCCAGATTTTTGAAGAGCTCAGCACTTTGAGTGCAGGGCTCTTTTGAAAACCTGGCCCTAGTGTTAGGCTGAGAATAGCTAAGTATGTTTGAAAATCTGGCTCCCAGTTAGTTTCCATTTAGGCATCTGAGCTCTTTCAAAAATTCAGCCGTAAGGGCTGATCCGGAGAAAAATTTCCCTTGCATTCAAAGGGTTTTGGATCAGGCTATGGGTGCCCACTGTGGGGTTAGGTGTTGAACTCTAGGAAGTTTGAAAATTTGACCTATTAAAAATGACTTAATTGTTGTCCCTGTACATTTTTTTCAAATCAGGAGTAACTCAGTTAAAATCCATGGAATTACAGAACTGCTGTGAGAGGAGAATCAGGCTCTGTCTCTTTTATAGGGCCACAGACATGGGCGTGATCTCAAGTCCCTAACAAGGCAAATTGTCACAACTTGATTTTCCATCCCTCCCTCCCACTATGGCCAACCTAGATGTCTGTTGTCCTAGATGCCCATTTGTCCAGCCTAGATGGGGAGACCCTTGGGGGAGAATCTGTGTCGTCTTGTCTGGGAAGACCCATGCAGAACCTATGGGAGACCTTGACTTTCAGAGGTTCCATTTAGGATTTTTCTTTGCATGATCGTAGGCCCAGCTCCAGGATCGACCAAAAGAGGCTGCTAAATTTACAAGGGCCACCTACATGTGCTGAAAACTAATGAGTTAAATGCCTGTACAGCAGAAGCCTTGAACGCTCTTTAACTGGAAATGCAGTTCAAGGGCTTAAGGGTAAGCCCATTTCAATCACTGGATGGCTGTTTCTAGCAGTGAAAGGATCGAGGCTGCTGTATCTGTTTTCTTCATTAAGATATTAGATGCATCTGTTAGACCCCTTAAACTAGCTCTACAAGCCAGGCATATAAAGGCAGATTTCTCTTTGAAGCATAAAGACCCTTTTTTGCAACTCCAGGCAAAAAGTTCTTTGTGATAGAAAACTAGGTTCCCCCCCCCCTCCACTCATGTCCACCTGTGTACAAAAACTCTTCTAAGACACTCATATGCAGCTGCTCCCGGGAAGCGATTTTCTCTGCCATGTTGAAGTGCAGGAATCGGATGGAAAAATTGGGAAAGGATCAATGCAAGAGTCTCACAACCAACACTTCTGCCCCTGCTAAGACACCCAGTCATGGTGGTCGGGTATTTGGTTTAGACACTTCAGAGCTAGGCTATGACCCCAGCCCGCCCCTGAGAGTTGACTCTGGACTTCAGCTGTCATTCATTAATCTCACTGCTAGGTGGCTCCCATTAGAAATCATGGGCAGACATCTAGACAGGTCTGAGGCTGCATAAAATGCCTCATTGCCCTTTTGATGTGTCCAACAGAGGCCTACGACTAAAGAAGTGCAACGTACAGCAGCCTCATCTACTATCCATCCAAATCCAATTTGGAATGTGTCCCGGTTACTTGATCCAGGTGAAATCATCACTCTGTCTAGCGGGTGGAGGTCTGTCTCAGTCTGTGAGCTTTCTGGAAGGAAGAGAAGGACTTGGGATGGGGAAGTCCGCCAGAATGGACTCTGGGCACAGTTCAGAGGTGAAGTCACATGTACAAAGTGAATGGGTTCTGGCCATACGCGAAGACCCTGAACTGGATTTCTGTGTCCAGCTGGAATGGCCCCTCATTGCTACTGCCATGAGGAGAAGAACCTCTACCGCATTTCTAGGCTCCTGTGTGATGGATCCTGAAAGGAGAGGGCTCAGTAACTTAGAATGGGCTCTGGGCACAGCTCTTAGTATCTTCAAGAGTGGTGGAAATAGATCTTGAAAAGTGAAAACAAGATTGGTTTTCTTTTCAGGGCTGGGTGCACCCTGCAGATTTATACTAGTTGGGAGCTCACCCTTGTTTGAAGCCAGTCTTGGGTTTAGAGCTTCATAATATTTAGCTCCTTAAGTGCTTTACTTGTTCAAAGCACTGTAGGCCATTAGCTAATTAATATTCCCAGCACCATAGGGAGTGGGTGTTAAGCTCCCAGATTAAGAAACCGAGGCTCCAATAGGCAAGGTGACTCATCCAGTGAGTCGATGGTAGCTAGGACATGGGGTAAATGCAATCCAGTCCCATGCTCAGACTGATAGACCCCGTTGTCTCTCTGCCTTCTCTTCACAAATGATCTTTGTGAAGACCCCCTACTATAAACTGCTACCATTCTAGGGTTTCCTAAACACTCTTGGGGCAGGGGGTGCTCACATATTACAATGAAACGTGCTGCCTTAAGAACCTGGAGAGAGAAAACTCCATCCGTTTAACAAGACTTATTTCTGCATCCACCCCCTTGTACCATGTGAGGTGAAAACAGCCCGGTTCCTCCCCTTCCATAGGGGACACAGGAGGCATCTTCCATGGATGAAACCAACAAAGCCCGTTGTTACTTGTCCACATGGGCAGACGTTGTGTATTAATAAATCCGAAGCAATGCGAATGGTGTTAGTAGGGAGAGATCATCACAGAAGAATGTCTATGCAAAGAGACTATGGGTGTGTCCCAGAAGGCCCGGAAAAACCAGAAGGTGTTAGGACAAGCCTGGGAGGAACTCCAGAAAACATCCTCCCTGTGGGTGTTCTCTGAATGAGATCTGGGGGGAGCCCTGAAAGCTGGACCACACGATGGTGAGCAGCTGATCTCACTAGCCTTAGTCAGTTGCAGTGGGAAAGACCAAGGCTGAGACTGTGGGATTTGGATCCCAGCTCCCACAGTAACTAACTGGAACTGCACATCCAGATCCCCAAGGCAGCTTTGCAAACCCACCCCTGAGGGCTTCAGTCACAGATGGTTAGGGATGACAGGTATTTGCTTTCTCCCACCCCAGTCCAAAGTTGGGCCATGCTGTCCCTTTCCCGTTCAGAGGCTCTGCTCCGCCAATCCTTAGCAGCTACCCTCTGGCAATACCCTTTGCAATATGTCTCTCAAAACTTGGGTGGGAGGGATAGCTGGCTTAGTCACCGCCTACCTCCGTATAGAATAGTCTGGGGCATCTCTTAGTTGCACAGAGAATTGATGTGACTTGCCATTGCCTAGCTCCCGCTGGAATGAACAGGGGGCAGGCTCCTATTCACTTTCAGTGGGATTTGGATGACTAACTGAAGCTCATTTGAAATCCCAGCCATTGTGGGCAAGGTCTATTTAATTTACTGTGCAAGCGTCCCCCCCAGGAAAGTGCCAAGCCAGCCTGCAGAACAAAGAGCATTGAGCTCTGACAGAAGGCTCTGGGCTCTTGAGCCAAATGAGCCTGGTGCTACACCGTGCGTGGTGCATAGAGCTCGGCTAGCAAACCGGAGCAGCCCGGAGCCGCTCCCATCTGGCCGTGCCGCCACGCTCTCAGTCAGAGGGAAACAAACCCAGTGGGTCCCTGATGAATGAGGAACTTGCACCAGGTTTTATTTTTAGCCTCCTTTTAAGTCAAAGCTTAGCAGCTGCAGCGGGGCCTAGAAGGGTTCACACTGAGGACACGTCGGCTGCGAGGCAACCTTCTCTGAGAACATGGGCCTTGGGCCACCGAAGCAGCCTCCCAGGCACCATTCCAGTGAGGATGGGCATGAGGGGCGTGAGAGAGATGGTGCATGAATGGCAGAGACAATTAAGCGTGCTCAAGTCACACTCCACCCCAGAGTGCTTGCGGGATAGTGAGTGCAATGTAGTCCAGGTGCTATGTGCATGTACACTACAGGTGTGTGCAGGTATACACAAGGAAAGGGGCCTTTGTACAAGCAAGGATGCAAGCAAGAAGGAGGGTCCATGCATGTGTGAGGGAGATTGAATGCACCAGTGTGTGCGTGCTAGGGTGATCAGACAGCAAGTGTGAAAAATCGGGACGGGGTGGAGGGTAACAGGCACCAATATAAGTCAAACCCCCACATATCGGGACTGTCCCTATAAAAACAGAACATTTGGTCACCCCTGTGTGTGTGTGTCTGCACAAGGGAAGGAGTGTGTGTGTACCTGAGCCAGTGATGGGGCTTGGAGGTTTGTTTGCACAAGCAGGGAGGGCTTTTAAAAAAAGATAATAGAACTCAGCCCACGTCCTGCATAGCACTCTTCTTCTGACGATCTTGGGGCATGTTGCGAAGGTGGATCAGTTTCTTTACCCCCATTGTACAGATGGGGAGACTGAGGCACTGAGTGACTAAGTAACATGCCCAACTAACACCCTTCCTTTGGGGATTTTTGCCATGGCTTCTTTAAAGTTTTCAATCTCTCTGCCAGGTTTTGGCACTTACAGTTGCTTCAGCCTGGGTGCTGGGGCTGATAGTTGGAGCAGGGCTCTCACGTATTCCAAATCCTGAGGGACAATCCTGATTCCCATAGGTTTGTCCTGCGTCTTGCAAACCAAAAGACCAAGAGTGAATTTATACTGGGCTATGCAGGAGACGTGTGTCCTTACAACGTCACGATGCGGTGGGCCATTACAATGCAAGAGCAGGAGGTGAGGACACCAACTCAGGGATAGAAGCAGAGAGGGTTTTGCCAGAATCCTAAGACTCACTTGCTATCAGGGCCCTAAAGATGAAGCTGTCATTGTCACGGTGTGTCAGGGAAGCACTGTGTTTCTTGTGTTTATGGAAGACCTCTAAGCAATAGAGGTTCAACACTTGCTACCCTCCACAGTCCTCCTTGCCAATCAGTCTCAGAATCGCCCTTGACTTGTGACTTGGAAGGATCCACACCTTGGGCGAGGTCCGTTCTGGGCCTCCCCACTGAGACTGTCGACCAGGAGCGGAGATTAGTGGCGTGTTGGAGAGGTGCCCCGCCCCAATTTGGGCTTCGCTCTGCCCCTCTCTTGTCTTCTCTCCCATAGACACGCTCTCTCCCCTGCTGCCCCACAGGCCACTGCTGCCAAAGGGAGGAAGACTTGAACTGAGCCTGGTTTGTGAGCTGTGTCCCCAAGCAGTAGACCAGGGAGCCTGGTAAAGCAGGCTAGGTCCCTAGTGTGTCCTGGGGCTGACGGTGTGGCCGGGCGGGATTAAATGAGACGCGGGGCTGGCGACAGGAAGGGACAAACCCAAAGGTTATAGTAACAGCTGACAGACGTGTCAGCCTCCTCCTTTCAGCTGGGACTCCAGGTCAGCCCGTCATGATTTAACCCTCCATTTCTGGCTTATCTTTCTTCTTGATGCATTCAAAGGGATGACGTTCCAGCTCTCTCTCTATGGGCCAGTATGTAGCGCAACATTGGGCGGGTGCTCAGAACGCATCCGGCTTCCCTTCTAATGAGAGGGACAACGACGTGAGGGCCACCCCTGCTCCCTCAGGCGCCAGTCCATGCCATGGGGTTAGCTTGGCAGCAAGACTTCACGTGCCTGGGCTGACGGTAGCTATCTCACCGGGAGTTCACTTCAGGGGAAGGCCGGGCCGCTGCCTCCTCACCAGGCTGGAATAGAAAAGGAGGCTTGGATGTTGCATTGAATAAGTGTCTTTCCTTCATCACAGTGCCACCGTTAAGTCAGACTGAGCTCCCTCTAGCCCCGGAGAGTGCAGGGCGGTTAAAGAAAGCCGAAAGCCAACAGCATTGGATTTCTTGCAAGGTCCTGGGAAAGATCCTTCTCCAGATTCCACCAGAACAGACCACCAGCCCCAAAAGAATCTGCCCCAGGTTTGGGCCCTTTGCCCGTGCCTGAGTGGGAACGTGGGGCCTTTACTTCGAGCAGTGCAGGGCACTACGTGTTCACTAGCACTGTTAGGTACTTTAATACCAAGCAGCGATGGCCTGATCCCATTGCTTTCAATGGGCTTACGATCCAGCCCTAGTTCAAGAAGCTCCCAGTAGCTAGGGTGTTACTAAATAGATGGCTCTGGGAGCACAGAACAGTGACCGGTACTATGCCAAACCATTGTGTATTGCTACTGTGTCTGAAACAAAGAGGTTTGTGGGGGAAAGCTTAGCCTAGCTAATAAATGCCAGAAAAGCTGTTTCCCCTCTAAGTGCCATGCAGCTGGCATAAGGAGCCAGGCTATAGGTTGTACTGTCCCTATTGCCAAAGAATCTCTCTCCTGAGGGCCCCTTGCTTGCTCTGGGCTCCCCGCCCCATGCTCTTACGTGGGTGTTATTTGCACAGTTTCCTGTCCAGGGAAGTTCAGGAGTCTGACATTCCCGGGTTGGTTTCCGTTCTCCTGCCGTGTTCTCATCAGGAGCTTTCACACAGAGCAAGCCAGACGTCCCCTCCGTCCAGGTGGATAGACTGAGTAGAGCCCCTGCCTGTGCCGACAGCCTGCCGGGGGCACCCAGCTGGCCTTGGGAATGTTGTATTACCTCTTTAAGTTCAGCAGATTCAATCTCCGTCACCCAAAACACGTTAGAAAGCTCAGGACCTGATCCGTTTCTCTGCTGCTGCTGGGCTGGATGGGCCATTCCCTCCCCAGCCTCAGGAAGCAAGCATGCAGTAGTACATCTCTGCGGAGCTTTGATTCCTGTCTAATTTATACTCCCTCGCCCCTCCGCCCTCCTGGTGTGTGCCTCCCCTCCCTTCCCTTCTCCCGCTCATTCGGAAGCAAACAAAATGGCTGCTGCCGGGCCATTTTGTTTGCTGTCTGGAAGGGGGAAGCGAGGATGCTGGGACTTGGCTCTTGCCAGAGACGGCGGCCATGTTCGTGCCTAACGCTTCTGTCTCTACGCGGCACCGGCTGTAATGAAAAAAAAAGGAACCTGTTTGGAAGGAGACCAAAGTCGGAGACAGAGAGTGGGTAGTTTTGGCGTATGCTGAGCATTGAAAATGCCTAGGTTTGCCAAACTGAACTATTGTGTTATCAATATAGCGCTACTTGGTGCATGCAGAAATTTGGGGCTGCACAGTGTAGCCAGATGGAAAGGTTTGTTCGGTATATTCAATAAAGCAACCTTTCTTTCTTGTGTGTTTATAAAATACCAGAGAGTGCTATTGTCTCATTTGTTTTTGGACAGGCAGGCAGTATTACACATGGGCTCGGTATGATTAGTACTGATCAATGCCTTTAACTTGTTGTGTGTCCTCTTGCTATATATGAAAATAGGATTTGACCTTTCCTCAGATCCAACAACACATGGATTTAACTAAAGTGATCTCTCTGGTTTGGTTTGGTTTGGTTTGGTTTGTTTTAAATGCCTCCCCTTAAAAATTTTCAGCTCAGCATTATAATAGGTGAATTTATTTTTAAAATATGTCTTTCTTGCTTTTTGAGTGCTAATAGTTTAGTTATTTATCATGCTACTGGTGCGGTACTATAATAACAAGATATTTCCTGTACCAATATGTGACCTTTAAGGTGTGATATACGGTGGAAGCTCCATGAAAAGTGGTATGCTGGGAAAGTTGAGGGGAACGTTGTGCTGTTCCCATACGTTTCTGTGCAGTATCGTGACAAAGGTCCCAGGATGTGCACCAAAAAAAAAAAGTAAAAAAAAAAAGTGTAGGTTTATTTTAAGTATGTCTGCATTCCCCCCCCCCCCAATAGCATGATTGTGTTTATCAGCTAACAATCACATCGCTCAGTTGGTCCGTGGACGTTCAGAACAACATACCTCAGTCCAGCAGCAATCAGATTTCAATAAGAGAGGCGATTCATCGGTCCTTGGGGATAGTATCACCTTTCTTTGGGGGAGTATGTTAGAGCACCAGATACTTTGAAAAAGCACCCCGGATTGAGGGCAGCACAAAGAGACTGATTTTTTGAAAAGGGATTTGCCTCCATATGTAAACAGCTTTGTCATAGGAGGACCAGGTGGACGGTTGCAACAGAAATGGCGCTCACGCAGCCGGTACTGTATCTGCAGGCTTGGGATGTTTGGTTCTGATTTTAAATGAAAATACTTTGGACAGTATACAATTGGCACTGGGCATTATTTGATACTGGGCGTGAGTAATGTCTGAATTCTAACAATACCTAAATGAAACCCCGATGGAACAGCTCGATAGAATTTAATAGAAAGCAATCTTTTTCTGCAGGATTTTCAAACCAGCCTATGGACTTTAATAGAGAATTCTATTCCTCCTATCAAAATCTATAGAATTGTTAAAATAGAATAATTCATAGGGTCCCATTCTCTGTTGATATTACTCTATTTTAGAATAAATTTCTCTAGACTTCTATTAAAAATGTCAACAGAATCTTGCTGGTTTCATTCTAATAAATTCTATAGAACTTTTTTGCAGGGAAGGGCAGAATATATGGTAAAGATACTGATTGGAAGTCTAGCCAATGTGTTATCTTTGTGGTCACGCTTTACATTTAGGGCACTTTTGTAAAGGATCTAAAAGGTTAATAAAGCCTGAGTAGATGTAATAAGCACATTACAGATATGAATAGTACATCCATAGAAGATGGTATAGATGCTTATTAACAACCTATTGGAGTCAAGAGCAATCTTTAACAATTGATTAGCCGTTTATAGAAACATCTGTTAATCATGTATTAGCCCTTTATAAATGTAACCTTATTATAAAGTGTAACCTGTTTCATTAATAAAACAGAGAAGAGAAAAACTAACCCAGCTGCACCAAGAAGGTTGTAAGAATGAATTTTAAGAATCTCTGCTTGCATTTCTCTTTCCCTTTGCCTGTATACCGCACGTCTGATTAACTCTTGTAAGTGTATTATTTTAAGTCACACTCTTTAACTGTGGAGTTCAAACTGAAGATAGGTTCTGTTGCTTTTCTACATGAAGTTAAACTAAACATCCTTAAGGGAGACCTGTTGCTTCTGTAGCTAGTTTGGAAAAGATATGTTTGTCTTCAAGTGGGGACAACTCCAGGTGAATGCTAGACCACTGGCTGCTTTTCTGTAGTCAGGTTTCTCACTCTGCTGGCGTGTACAGTTGAGCCAGATCTAAATGGTGCCGTGCCCAGATGCACAAAACCAATGCCGTATTTTCACAGGAGGCACATCGAATCAACATGTGTAAGCAGGTGCCGTGAGTCAAGCGAATGAACTCTGATAGGGAATACAGACAGCAGAAGGGGCTTAACCAGACAAATGATGTTACTGCAACAACAAGAACATCTGGGTCCATTGAAAAGTTTGGGACTGTAATTTTTTTTCCACCTTAGCAAAACCGTGAGGCGAATGAAATGCTAAGTGGCTGCATGCTTCCATCTAGGTAAGTGTAAGGAAACAAAATGGCTGACGGGCAGCCATTTTGTGTCAATGCAGACAGCTGACTTAATGTAGTTTAAAAAAAAAAAAAAAAAAAAAGCTGGGGCTGGTTCTGTCCTGGTTCAGCTGTTACTTGCGGAGACTGAAAAGATTTTAAGAGAAGCAAGACCCCGATTTCTTGCTGAGAAACTCCACCTGTCCCCAGATCATTTTGGCACCGTTTCGCACGGACTGTGACTATACCAAAGCTGAAAGCAGTGTCTCCTTTTAAAGGAGCTAATTTGTTGTTTTGTGGCTCTCCCTTCCACCCTTCTCCCTTCAGTCAGGACTCTTTAATAAACCAGATCAGCACCTCAGACCTTCAGAGCCTTTCCTGATATTTTCAGAGTCTTCGAGGTGACCTCAATATCTCGCTGTTCTGCCAGTGTTTTCAAATCAGAGCATTGACTCGTGCTCAGATGCTTATAAGCTCTGAGGACACTATTATGGGGCTTCTCTTAGGGAATCTGAAATGCTGGTCATGGTCAGTGCTGTATTGATCCCAAACAAAGGAACAGCAACCATTGGGCGTCTCTTCCCTCAGAAATGAGTATGCACCAAATTCTTTGGTATCCTAAGGAACTTTCTGTTACTATGGGCTTTGGGGGAACCTATTAGTATTTCATCTGCCCAAACCCTTATCCCCAGATGAATTTAGATTCCCATGTTTAATGCTACAGATTCCTCACTAGGTAATAGTGTGTGCATTGGAATCTTCAGGTTGTTCCTCTCAGAAACTGTTAGATACGAAGAGGGAGAACAAAACTGTTTAAAAATTCATGTTGGTTTTCAGTTTGGGCTGATTCTGATGCATTTGTATGTGCATCTGGAAGGGAAGAAGCTGGTGTCACTTCCTCTGAACTCTCTGTTCAGCGGGTAATGTTTTCAAAAAAGTCAGTGGGGCCAGATTTTTAAAGGTATTGAAATCAATGGGAATTAGATGCTGAAATATCTTTGAGGATCTGAAACTGAGCTCGTTAATCAAAATGTCCTACGGACAGTGCTGTGCTGTATGCTCAGCTCATCTGTTGTGCTAAAATGAGTAGTCTTTTGCTCATGCCCCCCGACATTTTTTACCGTTCCAGAGAATTTTAGTTTGTTTGCAGCTGTCTCTTGTTACTACTACACCCAGACTCATTAATTCTCTTTAAATCACCCCCCGCCCCCCAAGCCAGGCTGGGGGATAAAAATGGTGCTGATGGTGTGCTAAGTGGAGGAGAAGTACATCAAGCATTTAGGATTGGATGAAAGCCAGCATGTTTTCATCCCTTGTTAAACTTTGCCCTCCTGTGCTGCCGCCCTCTGTGATAACATTGAAGGAATGTTGTAGCTTGAAATTGGTGCATTCACTAGCTCTGCAAATGAGCTCTACCTAGATATACCTGGCACCAGGTACATTGGGAAGCTGTATTGTACCTTCTTATATCTAGTCTGTTCATCTAACTGGTACGCTCAGTGCCTCAGCGGATGTGTTCTGCCTTGTCTGATCTGCTCCATTTCTGTGGCCGTGCAGATGTGTTCTGAACTCACCAGGCACATTCAGAATTTGCATTCTAACTGGATAGATGGTACCTGGTAGACTTGGTACTGCAGCAGGGATTTCTACCTGCATGGATCTTCCTATATTCAGCAGTTGCGCTGATACGGTTTCCATCAGGTCCCTGGGTGCAGTTGGTACATTCAGAAGCAGTCAGAGCGTTCAAGTGGCAGAAGTTTGCAGGCAACTTAATTGCTCATCGGGGTTCTGTTGGCCTGTGCAAATCAAAGGGCATTTAAGGAAGGAGAGGGAGCCTGAGTGAGGGATGACGGGGGTAGGACTATGGCTCAGTCACCACGAAGGCTGACCCTGCTTGTTCTTTTCTCTTTGCAGAACCCACATGGTCCACCTCCTCCTCCCGGGCTATCGTCGTGAGGATGGGCCAGCGTGGCCCTATGCTGTCCTTGAGGCTGAGGTAGTAGATTGAATAGTTGTGGAGTCCTACCCTCCCTTTGAGCTAACTATACAATCTACTGTCTTTCCTAAGGAGACAGTCAGGTCATCACCCAACCAGTGCTGCACGTGGAGTCGCAGCTAAGCTTGGCCACACCGCTGTGGAGGCCTCTGTACTGGCCTCTGTACTGCTCTGTGGAGGTGAGGTAGTAGGTTGTATAGTTTGGTGGGAGGGATTTCATCCCATTTCAGGTGATAACTATACAGTCTATTGCCTTCCTTAAAGAGCAGCAAAACGGCCCAGCCACAGAGGAACAGCCCAGCTACAGAGCTCTGGGGGCAGCCCTTCTTTCCAACATGGGCTTCAAACCAGGATGTGAACAACCCCTCAAAGTTCTTCTCCTGTGGTATCCAGGGTCTCGTCATTCTGGGCCTATCACTGCTCTTAGGCACGGGAACAGAAAGTCATCTGCTTCAATTAATGCCCATTCATCCATTTTAAAAGCGCAAGGTTTCAGGGCAATGAAAGCACAGGTGTGCGTTACTATTCGATGGAGTCATCAGATGCCTGTGTTTAGAGCTCACTCTTTTCCGAGAGGTGGGGCCAAACTCAGAAGAATTGGCTCAACTCCAACCCACTCTTCCCCAGAATTCTGCGGTGTTTGGATACACACACTGTTCTGCTCTGTGTCTGTTCTAGAAAGTTCAGGATTGGACCCAAAATTAGGGTTTGGATCTGGGCATCTAATGTAAGCCTTTTATACAACTGGGACCAGCTCTGAATGCTGGGCCTGGACCTGGATCCAGTTCCAAACTTAGCTAGTGGTTTGAGGGCACTGGGGCCTTTTCTGGTTTGTCCCCCCAACTCGCCCCAACTCGCAGAGTTCGAAGCTGGATTTGGATGCCTTGACTGGAGTTTAATTTTCTGTGTCCCATCTCAAGTGATGCGTTTTGTCCTGTATTTCAGCACTATTAATGCAAGGGAATCCTATGCACTGAGACTGTATGATTTTTGTGCCATGAATATAATGCTATGAAGGGAACCGCCCCTTGTCCGGTATTTGTTTTAGTTTCCTTTTATTGCCTTGAAACAGAGGTGGTAGGAGAAGTAGGACCTTCAACACATAAAGCAATGTGCTTCAACCTATTCATGGTAATTATGATGATTCTCAATATCCACATAATTGTCCAATCCTATTTTGAATCTTGGTAAATTCTTGGATTCAGTGACATTAGGCTGGTGTTCAGAGCCAAGTGGACTCTAATAACATGTAATAAAGTTGAGCAAGTACCTGATTTTTTGGTTTGTTGTCCAAAATAAAAAAAAGTTGTTCTGGGCTTTATGAAATGTTATGTTCAACACAGAACTACCCCACACACACACCACCACCTTTCTGATTTTGTTGCATTATTGGGTGTGTTTTTTTGCCCTTTAATTTTTTTTAAACCAATCTAGCTAAATTTCAAAATGAAAACTTTCCAAGTGGAAAGTTGAAACATTTCCATTAACAAAAATAATCGAAATGAACCACTTTGACTTTTCAGAAAAATGTTTGTCGTTTTTTAATCAGCTAAAACTGTTAGCTGAACTCATCCCAAATTCATTGATAGCTTTGGTCACCCCAGAACTGAATTTTTCGGTGAATAAACTATTTGACTGAAGTATTTCACTCAGCTCTAGCTCAGCTGGATAGCTAAATGCCAGTAGTTTGGGAGATAAATGACAACACAGATAATAAGTTGGGCACCTGCTGTATTTTCTGGTGGTGTCATAAAAGCTGACTAGGAAACAAAGGTTACAGTGAGGGAATCTGAATGTAAATAGAAGGACCCATCAGATAAAACCCAGGCTAAGCGCTATGAAGGGAGCTCCAGCTGTTTGGTTTGAATCCCTGCTCCACACACACCTAGGTTCTTGGTTGGGGAACAGATGCTGTTCAAAGCCACAAGGCTAGTCACTAGCCCACAAGAAAAATTGCTGTTGGTTATTTGTAGTGATTGACATTTGGTTTTGAATTAGTTGGAGAATTTGATTGAAATTTTGAATTCTAATAAAATGTGAAAAATAGGGAAGCAGATTTTTTACCTCCTCTTTTCCCTCCCTTTCTGTGTTTTTCAACTTGCTCTAGTTATTTGGTCTTTATTATTGGTCTGTTTAAAAATCACAGAGCAGAAACACTAGCGTGTGACTTTGGTGACCAATCACTCACTGCGAATAATCCCCCTGACCGGACCCATAGGCTGGGATGGTTTGTTTCAATCTATCCACCAAATCCTTATGAATAAAGCTCATTGGTGGAACATAAGAGCAGGACACAGTGGGTCATGGTGTTTATTGGCAATTGCTCAGCTCTAACAGGAAGTAATTGTCTGGGGAAAGTGAAGCACCAAGCAGTCGAAGCAGAATTTAGGCCTTATCCCCACGGGGGGGGGGGGGGGGGGGGGGGGGGGGGGGGGAGGATTTGCTCTGAGTGCAGAAAAAGGCTAGACTAGAGACTATTTACACTGATAGCATTCACCTGTGCTACACTGCATCAGAACACAGCACAGCTTACAGCAGTTTAACCTGTCTACCCAAAGGGGGAGAGGGGGTTGCCTGAGTGATGAGCCCCTGGTGGCTGCAGTCTGGGCTGACTGAAGTCTTGTGTCTATAGGAAAGGATGAAAAAACCATGAGCCTCATGGGGAGCCAAAAATGGGCCTCTAAGAGTCCAACATTTCCTGGGCTCCTACGTGAGTTGTACTTGGCTGCCGGAGCTGGCCCTGCTCTCCATGCTGTGCGCACTTGGGAACGGGCCCGTCTCCTGCCTCAGGCTCCCGCCAGGAGTCCTTTGGGGCTGCTCGCATGGGCAAGGCCCTGCCGCCTGGTACAAGGGGGGTCCTGCCTGACGAATGCCCCGAAGGCCGCTTCACCAGTGCCTTGCTGCAGGCAGCCCCTCGTTGACGGGCGGTCGCCAGAGCAGGCGCTGTCTGCCTGGAAACACCCCGTGCCCTGCCCAGGAGCCGCTCACACCTGAAAGGTGAGGCAGGGGCTTGCCAAGCCCCCGTGCGCGGGCTGGGGAGCGGGCGGGGGAGTGGAGCTGCTGGCTGGTAACAAAAGGGGTTGTGTTCGAAGGCTCCAGCTGCCATAGCAACATGGCTGAGGAGAAAGAGGCCGAGCTGCCTCATTCCGCAGCCTGCAGCGCAACTCGGGGAGCCAGACGCGGGCAAGGAGAACCGGTTAGTCTCCAGGAGCAGGGGAGCATGAGGAAGCATGGCTAGCAGGCTCCCCACAAGGCCTGGCTGTACTGGGGCATCTGGCTCCGACAGTCCGTGTGTGAGCGTCTCCCAGCCGGCTGTGGGACCCCGCTCCTGACTGACTCTCTCTCCCTCACCCCATATATATCAGCAGGCTGGGGTCTGAGTGCAGTCTTCTTCAGCCTCCTCTCTCTGCACCCCTATGCCATTTCCCTGCCTCAGGGATGGAGCTGGGAACTTCCCTGGCCGACATCCCAGTAATGTGCATCCCTGTAACTATCTGGCTACCCTGAAGAATCCCTTGTCATTCTGAGCACCTCAGCCTAGTCTAGCCCCTTTTTCATCCCCAAGAAATTAATCTGTGCAAGCCAGTATTTGGAGCTGGCAGTTGGTGGCCTAAGCGCCTCATGGAGTCACAGCCTGCTCCCCGTGTAGTGATCTTGCACGGCCTGTCAGCGGCTCACCTTTGCCAAGTGGCCATCTTGAAAGTCTTACCTAGGATTCCAGATAAATTTGGAATTAAACAAACACAAACCACTTTATTTTCAGTATTGCCAAGCGTTCAAAAATTATGCTAGCTCCTTCTTCTCCCTGCAAAAATAATCAGATTACCTTTTAAATCATCAGATTAGAAGTAAACAAACATAGTGGGTGGGTGGGGGGGAGTGTTCTGGTTTCTGAGCCTTTGAGGTTCACTTTTCCAAGCTTGTCCGACAGCCAGGAGGCATAGAAGCTTGATAGATAGATAGATAGATAGATAGATAGATAGATAGATAGATAGATAGATATGAAAGCCAAGATTCTCATATAATCACATGCCTACTGGTGCTGGTGTTTTAAGAAAATACCAACTCTCAGGAGTGTTAGCAACACTGAATCATGTTAAAAAATATGAAGACCCTAAAGTTATAGAGAAGAGAGGCTCCGGATACAATTGGAAGAGTTAGCAAGGCTGTGGCTCTCTGGTAGTGTCTCCAGAAAGCAAGTGTGAAAAATCGGGACAGAGGGTGGGGGGTAATAGGAGTCTATATTAAAAAAAAGACCCAAAATCGGGACATCTGGTCTCCCTACTCCTCTGATCAGTGGCTAGCCCTGTAATCTGATGCCTTGGCCCAGGTTTGGCAAAACTAACAGGGTTACCCAATGTTATTTCCGGTGGTTCTTTTGCTGATTTGCAGAGGTTTTATACCATGTCTCTAGCCCTGGTCCCTGCACAGATTAAAGGTTATAGGCCTGAAATGTTTAAGATTAGCAGCCATGTTGTATCTGTAATTAAAACAAGGAATACTTGTGGCACCTTAGAGACTAACCAGTTTATTTCAGCATAAGCTTTCGTGGACTATAGCCCAATTCATCCATTCATAAACCCACGAGAGCTTATGCTGAAATAAACTGGTTAGTCTCTAAGGTGCCACAAGTATTCCTCGTTTTATTTAGGCCTGAAAGGCTCTTCCTGGTTTACCCCTCTCTAATAGCATCTGGGCAACACCCTGGTACATTTATGATAAGCAAATGGTAATAGCTAAATCTGCATTTTGAGGGAGGACTCACTGCAGACAGGCCAAAGTTAGATTTTGTATTGAACATGGCTCAGCGTCTGCTTTATGGGCACTTAGCCTGCACTGAGGCCACGTACAAACCAGGTCACTTGGGCACCAGTTTATTTTTAGCGGATACTAAATACCTCTGCTAGTTCTGATTAAATAAAGCACTAACGTCTCTGTAGGTTTGTTCAACCATTTACTTCGAAGTGGCTCAGTTTTTGCTTGTATCCGAACCACTGCCCTCTGCCGGCCACAACAGAGAACAGCTGGGGCCCATGAGTGACCTGAAAAGCCCCCTCAGGCTTCTTCCTGTTATGCAACAGACGTTTTTTATATGGGCTAGTTTTCTCTTTCTTTAATATCGAGTTCAGTGCAGCAGGAACAGAGCAAAGCAGGGCTCAGAAGGATCAGGAAAAGCAAAAGCTACGGTCTAAATAACAACATTTACTTACCCATATTACACACATAATACATGACATTATACATTTAACAGCTTTAAGTCTCACACCAGAAAGTGCCACGAAGCTGAGCCACTATTCCTGTTTGCAAAGCGGCTCTGGTTTGACTTTGCAGTCAAACTGCTGCCGGGGGGAGGGTGGAATTTGCATGCTACGTCTTTGTTTATTTTAAAGACAGACAGACACACACACACAAAAAACCCCACCCTGGAGAAAACTTTGGCTGTAGCAATCTGGAATTGTGTAATTCCGTTGCTGCCGGACCACTCCCTGGGTCTTAAAAGTGCTGCCATAAACATGTCTTGGGAGCAATACAAACACTGCAGGAGTCTAGAGCTCCATGGTACTATGGGCAATAGTTAATGGTGGCCCTCATTCTGCAGTTCAGGACAAAGGGCCGATCCAAAGTGCTACTGTTTTTTAAAGCCTCATTTTAAAATTAATTTTAACTTACAAACCAATGAACCATTTTACTTGGAGTCCAAAATGGATTTTCTGAGAATTTACAAGAGTGAGTACTCCCTGATGCTGAGTAGGGTAGAGAGTGTTTTTTGAACGTAGCAAAGTGGCTGCATCCCAAGTTGTGATGCAACACTCAGCTCACCTTTCACTATGGCCCGGTGAGCAGCATGGCCATAAGATATGACAGATGTACACACAGTTGTGACTATACTGAGAGGAAGGATGGGCCACGGGTTAGGTTGCTAGGCTTGGATGTGGGAACCTGGAGTCAATTTCCTTCTCTGCCACAGACTTCCGGAATGACCGTGGGCATATCACTTAGGTCCTCAAAGGAATTTAAGCACCTAACTCCCATTGATTTCAATGAGTGATATCTAGGGGAGTGAGACACCTAATTATCTTTGAGGATCTTGGCCTTTGTCTCTCTGTACCTCAGCTCCCCTCCAGGGACAGGGGATAATAGCACTGCCTTACTTCACGGGGGGCTGTGAGGAGAAATTCATTATAGATTGTGAGGTGCTCACAAAGGTGGGAACAGAGGCCATAGAAAGGGATAGATAGAATGTCAGTTACATCAGTATGTCTCAACCAGGTGTACATGTCTAGATATTTGTCTAGTTTTACAACAGGCTACATAAAAAGCACTAGTGAAGTCAGTACAAACTAAAATTTCATAGACAATTATTTGGTTATATGGCTCTGTATACTACACACTGAAATGTAAGTACAGTATTTATATTCCAATTTATTTTATAATTATATGGTAAAAATTACAGTATGTAATTTTTCAGTATTAACATGCTGTGGCACTTGTTTTTAAGTGAGGTGAAACTTGGGGGGTACACAAGACAAATCAGACCCCTGAAAGGGGTAGAGTAGTGTGGAAAGGTTGAGAGCGACAGTTATATGTTATGCACACACACCTCTCATAATGCTTGGAGATCTTGAAGGAAATGAACAATGAACTTTGCCTCATTCCTAGCGCTATTGCAAAGAAGGGAGGGACCACAGAAGCCATTTCTCTCTCCAGTAAGAAAACAACCGAGAGTCTTTCACACACAAGTTACCTAGCTCCCACCCGCAGGAGTCCATCAGCCACACAGTGAAACATGGTACTCTCCAGCATGATGGTTTCAGAAGAGCGTTTATTGAGAACAGGACCTCATGCGGTATTAGAAACAGTGTTCCTCGTAGCTAAGGGACTATGGGATTCACATCAGTCTCAATGTCATCTAGTAGCAAAACCAACTAGAAACATGGTACTCTCCAGCATGATGGTTTCAGAAGAGCGTTTATTGAGAACAGGACCTCATGCGGTATTAGAAACAGTGTTCCTCGTAGCTAAGGGACTATGGGATTCACATCAGTCTCAATGTCATCTAGTAGCAAAACCAAGGGACACTATGGTTGCTAAAAGGTTCGTATCAAGTGGCACCTTCCACTGGATCTTACCTGGACCACCTGAGGCTTGTTGAGTAGTTAAAACACCATTTTTGGAAATGTAAGCTACATGGAGCAGACACGCAGAGGGGAAACAAACATGAACGCCACATACAGTGAAAGCTGCTCTATGGTAAGTCGTGCTTTCAGCGGATAACCCCTAGCAGAATGTGCTTTGAGCTCTACCACACCCACCTGATTTTTGTTGGGTCAGGTTCCACTGTGTATACGATACACGCACCATAGGCCAAGATCTGTATCTAACTTTAAATACATCGTATGCTTCAAGTACTCAAGAGAAGCTAACCTAACATCATGCCACAAGATACAGAGGATGCCAACATGAATTTTATAATGAGCCACTGGCTCCTCTCTAGTGCAGAAGTGTTTTTTACCCATACACAAAAAAATAAGAACCATGCCACATGGAGTAGCTCTGGAATGGGTGCATGCAATGGACCAAGTAAAACTGATGAGCAGGGTTCAATTCCTGGCTCTCCTGAAGGGCCATGTGCAGGTTTGGTGGAGGAAGCGAGAGGAGTTTAGATAGGGTTGTACCATCCATGTCTCTGCACTACCTTTGATATAGGATTTATGGGAAAGGACCTTACGGTTCCTCAAGGATAGTAGATCATTCATTGTTGGGAGTTGGGAGAGGGCCGTGAAGCTCCATGCCTCCAGACTGGTGGGGACCCAGGATCTTCACTATTAAGGAGTCCCATCTCTGAGTCAGACTGTGAATTATGTAGGGAGCTTCAGGTTAGAGTTAGAGCGTGGGGAGGAAGAGGCACCAAGGAATTTCCCCTCTCTTCAGTTCCCCTTCGACAGATGAGCTGGGCACTCAAAACTTAGCTCCCGCATTCCCCCTCTCCCCTTTATTGGTGTCCAGGCATTGCGGGGGTCTCAGCAGTAATGGTGTAACAGAATGGCCACTGCGGCTTGCTAGGCACTGCTGAGTATGACTGGATTGGAGTGAACTTAGCCAGCGGCAAGAAGACCCAGTAGGGGTCTTCACCTGATTGATATGTCCCACACGCGGCAGGGCAGTGGGACAATCAGTACTGGAGGAGAGTGTGAGGATAGGAGCACAGAAGGTCAAGGCAGACCCTTCAGAGCAGAAGGCCTGTCAGCAGGGGAGCGGCCACTAGGAAGAGAGAGAACTCCAGAACGTTGCTGGTGGCTGAACAACTTTGCTGGTCCAAGTCGTTCTTCGTGGGGCCCGTCATCAGCTCTTCGGTCTCTCTGGCACCTGTGTGCAGAAAGGAAGGAAACCTGGAGTCAAAGCTGAAGCCACAGGCAAAGGACCATCCCACTTCACGCTGCTCCCTCTGCGACATGCTGCCTGCCACAGGGGCACGGATGATGCAAAGCACAGGACAGCAGCACAGAGCTCAGAAGGCAAGACACAGCTTGTGACTCTGCTCGTGGGTTAGTGGGCGACAGGCCAAATCCATGCTCATGCTTCACAAACCAGGCAGCTCAGACAGCCCCTGATAATATTAGGGGACACAGTGCAGGGGAAGGTGCAGGGAAGGGGGTCGGTGCTGTGTGGGGGAGGAGTTTGAGGGCCAGTCTGCTATTGTTGCCTGCCAAGTGCATTTATTTTTCTTTGTCTATGTCCTTTATGTCCCAGACGGGACAGACAGACTCACTCCACAGCTGCCTTACCTGACAGGGAGGACTGGACGGGGAGGCTGCGCCCCCCTGCGGCCTTGGAAGGTGGTAATAAGTGCAGGAGGGAGGTCACCTTGGCAGCGGCAGGTACTGGCTTTAGGGCAGGCGGGGGATGCTTGGTATCTTCCAAGCTTAGATCGGTTTCTGCAGTCGTAAGTCTGAAGGATGGAGGTGGCTCTGAGGAGAGGGCTGGCTCAGCTCTCATGGAGGCTGCCTCAGACTCCTTCAAGTCTCTCTCCATTTCTGGAGAGGCAGTTGGGCTGAGGGCCGACTCCGGGTCTAGAAAGAGCACAGCCTCCATGGTTCCCAATGGGTCACCAGTCTCCTCAGAACCCACTTCCATTTCTGGAGATGTTTTAAGGTCCGGTTCTGAGGTGGGCTCTACGGAGAATGTTGGACCAGTGGCCGTGATGGGGTTGGGCCTTGCTGTTCGGGTGGGTGGCGGGCTTGTGGTGGAGGTGCTAGCAGATGCTGGCCTTATGGTGGTGGTGGTGGGTGCTGGCCTTAGAGTAGTGGTGGTGGTTGGGCTTGTGGTAGTGGGTGCAGGCTTCCTAGTGGTGGTGGGTGACAGCCTTTTTTTCATGGTGGTGGGTGGTGGCCTTATGGTAGTGGTCGGGCTTGTGGTAGTGGTGGCTGTGGCGAGAGCCGGCCTAGTGGTGAGGTTTGGCGTTGTTGTCCTAGAGGATGTAGAGGCCTCTTCTGAGTCTACATTGGGTTCTGATGAGAGACAAAGAGGGCTGTGGGTTACCACCAGCTTCCCTCGGAGCCCAACGGAGCCCAGCCTCCCGGAGCAGTGCCGATGAAAACCAACCAAGGAGAGCTGAAGGAAGGCGGGGGCAGGCACTTTCAAACGGGGCTCTCGGGGAAACACCCTCCTCTCTCTGCCCCTTGGTGGGAAGTGAGCTTAGCAGGTAACCCACCAGACGCAGGGACATCCTTTTTACTGGGCAGGTCCCAAGATTGTTTTCAGACCTGATGTGGGAAAACACCACCCCTCTGGAATGTTATTTTCTGGCAGCGGGGTCCCAGGTGGTTGCTAATGGGATAGGAAACCTTTCCCACCGGTCACCAGCATGAACACGGCCCAGGTTGGAGGACAGTGAATCGTTCCTGTCTTCTGATGACTGAACAGTGGAACGAGCTGGGGGAGCTCCCAGTGGACAGAGCTGCCCCAAGACACTGGTGTCTGCAGCAGAGATGCCGAGGACTGCATGGGCTGCAGAAGGTGAAAATGACCTACCCCTTGCAGAGGGTGGGGTGGGGTGGGGTCCCGTCAGATCAGGATGAGGCACATTGGCAAGGCAGCGCGTGGGAGGGAAGTTTGCTCTGGCGCTGCCTAGGCTCTATAGATAAAAACAGGTCTGCCAATCCAGCTCCTTTTTCACAGTACTAATCTACACTTAAAAAAGGGTGATTCACCTCCAGGGAAAACCCGGCGAATCCTGACCATGAGACCTGGGAGAACTTTGTCAGCAGGGCTGAGAATTGTGCTGGGATCCCCACGTACAGCCAGATTCTACCCCCTTACTCCTGGACTAGCACCTCATTCTCAAGATAACCCTGCTGCTTTCTGGGGGATTGTCCCATGGGTGGAACGTGCCCCTCACCCTCCCAGTGTAGACACTGGCTCCCTCCAGTTCCCTTCACGTACCACAGATTGAATTCCTACACGTATAGCCCTCGGGGCACTTGGAGCACGGTGGTCCTTCCTTGTATGGCTTGCGACCCCTCACGTTGCCGCTGGAAGCAGAATATGCAGATGAAAAGAGAACAGCCCATGACAACAGCGAGGACGAATCCCCTCTCAAGCTCAGAAAGGAGGGAGATTTGTAATTCAAATCAGATCTTGCCAAGATTTAAATCACAGGTCATTTAAAAAGCAAGGGAAGCTCTGACTGTGCTGCTAATGGCACCTGGGCTTATGAATACTGTCTAGAGGCCTGAGCCTAAACCGGGGAGCCTTTCCATTCGCTTCATTAGTGGTTTGGATCCGGCCCTTTATCATTTGTACAGCTGCTCAAACAATGGCCCCTTCGTTTCCTGAACATTCATCGTTTTATTTTGCCTAAAATGTCCATGTATATTTCCATAGAGGTTACCAGACTGGGAACACTCCGACCAGCTCTGATAGCTAGGCCTTGTACTTATACAGCCTCACCGACAGAGGACCTCATCAAGGAAGTACACTGATGTCAATTGTCACGAGGAACTCCACAGAGTCAGGGGCATTACACCAGACTGAGAGCAGAATCAAGCTCATTTTCTCCATAGGGCACAGAGAAGTTAACAGCCAAATTCTCCTCCTAGTGACACTGGTGTAAACCCAGGGTCCTTCCATTGACCTATGTGGAGCAACTCTAGACTTACAACTCTGTAACTATGTGGCTTTTCATGACACAAGGGTGCACAGCCCACGGCAGCACCACAGATAGATCCGAGGACTCCTCTGTCCCAGACCTGGGCTGGATTTACAAGACCAACCTCTCTTTGTTGCCACAGGAAAATGACAACAAAGGGCTTTTTTGGGATTGGCTTCTACTCGTTACCTGAAAGCAAGGTAAGCAGAGCCTGGGGGAGGATTTTCCTTCTCGGCCTGGGGATGAAGGTTACTGTAAGGAGATGTGACAGGGCCAAGATGGAATCAAAGCAGCCCTGGGGAAGCGCACACTCACGGAGGATCGTAGTTGCAGACCAGGAGGTAGAGGTCAGGGTCCTCGACACCATGCAGGGTTTTACAGAATTGCATCCCACAGCCCACGCGTTCGCTGTTTGCCCAGACCACCTAAAGCAAGGGAGGAAGAGAGAAGGGTTACGTCTGTCAGTGCAAGGCAGGAAGAGCACAGACCAGGAGACACCCTGCCTGTGAGAAGAGGCTTAGACCAGTGAGCGTGCATGTCATCTGCGACCGGCGGCAGCTCAGTCGTCACCAGGATTTTCTCCCCTGACCTCCAGTGGTTTGAGCATTAGCCTGCTAAACCCAGGGTTGAGAGTTCAATCCTTGATGGGGCCATTTAGGGATCTGGAGCAGAAATCTGTGGGTGAGATTGTGGCCTGTGTTGTGCAGGAGGTCAGACTAGATGATCATAATGGTCTCTTCTGACCTTAAAGTCTATCCAACTCCCCGAACTAGGAGCTGTAGCAGACGCATGGACTCTGCATGAAGGGCACACCATTTCAGAGTTACATCTAAGCAGAGTCAGAGCTTGGATGAGAGACCCCCATCAACAATTCTTCTCGGTCCAACTGGACACAACCCACATGCTCCTGAATTATGGTGCTGTTCATAATCCAGATCTGAATTTTGGAAGAGGACCCTGTCTTTATACTAAGCCAAATAAGTCCAGAACCAAATACCCCGGAGTAGTGGAGAGTTCAAAACATGGAACTTGACCTGGATCCTAATTCTGAGGCCAGAGCCCACCTGCTGCAGGGACTTGAAGCCACACTAGGCTTGCTGAGTGACCAAACAGCACAGCATTAAAATACACAGATGACCTTAAAGACTTTTTTCCCCCTAAAGGGAAACCGTTCAGTAAGCCTGTCATGATCATAGCAGCTCACGATGCCCATGCAATTGAGCCATGCATGCAGAATAAGAATCATTTCTATCCTGCCCAACTGTGATTCATATATTGGGCCCATCACCACGGTATCACAGCCTCTAAACAATATTTCTACAGTGGGTCAAGTCCCAAGCACAACTCCCTCCCAGAATTCCAGCCCCTCATGCCCTCTAGCCAAATACCTGAGTGTAGTGGCCACACATCTGTCCTATGGTGCACTTGGAGGTGGTCAGGTTGTAATGCTCGTACTCGTTATACCACTGCTCCAAGGCCACCTCCACGTCCATCTCGTCGGTAATGGCAAAGAGGTTCTCACCCCGCCGGCCCCGCTCCTTGTTGTGGCCCCAGATGCACTTCGCTGCATAGGCTTTGGCAAAGGCTTCCAGGTCGGGGGCCCAGCTCTGAAACAAACACAAAGCTGCCACCATCACAAAGTCTGAGGCCGGGGCGAGGATTGTCCAGCTGGATCGAGTCCCTCGTCACATGGATGAAATGCTCGGACACCCACAGCCTATCCCCTATCCGGTGGGGCCAGAGGTTAGAACCTCGACTCCTGGGTTTTGTTCCCAAGCACTGGCAAAGACTAGGGCTCTCACGTTTCACATCTAGATTAATAGGAGCTCAGTATCTAACCCCCATAGGTTCCTTAGAACAAGGCAAATGTGAATATAAAATGCTGGTTGTCAAGGGACAGTAATAAAATAGCAGCAGTTCTATAGCGGCTTCCATCCCTGGATCTCAAAGCACCACTACCCAGTGAGGATTTATCCCTGTTTTACCAATGGGGAAACTGAGGCAATGAGCAAGATGGTGACTCATTCCATGTCACATGGCAAAAAATCTGGGACTGGAACCCAGAAGACCTAGGTCCCTTGTTGGAACCACTGACCACAATGAACAGGACAAACTATGGGAATACTCGGAGAGAGGGACATGCCCAGTTCAACAGAGCCAATGAACACCTCTGATAACCTCATCATTTAAACTCAACTGGTGACTCAGTTTGACAGCTGCCTCCCAAGTGATCCCTCCAGTGCCCAGCCTGACAACAGCTAGCTGAGGTTCCTGGGGCTCCATATCCTACCTAGCGGCGGTTGCTAGGTAAGAGAGGCAGAAGCTTTTGCACAAGAGAAGCGTCAAAGGGAACACTATGACACAGCCTCTTGGACTTTCTTTCCATTATTTAAAGAAGGCAGCAGCAGGGCAGGTGGGAGGAGAGCCCTGACATACAAGCCCACTGAAAGATCATGAAGATCAAAGGGGACGGGTCAGCCAATGAGGAAAGTGGGTTTAGTAGTTGATGGGGCCAGGAGTGGGGTGTGATCCAATGGGGAAACCCTCAGTATTTTGCAGGGAAGGTGATTGCCTTAGTTGGTGTGAGGACGATTCTTAATTCACCGATTCCTACGTGTCAGAGCCCAAGGGTAGGCGGCAAGGATCAGAGAAGATGCAGCCACTGTTCTACTAAATTGCTCTCTGCTTACTTATAAGAGGGGTGGCAGCAGGGAGGGGAGGTCTGATGTGGCTTTGGAAAGAGGGTTGGCTGCAGGTCTTGGTGTGGGGACACATTATCCCCCCGCTGTGGCAGAGAGCTGGGTTCCATAAGCAGAGAACTAGCCTCTGTGTTCTTTGCTTCATTAAAAAAAAATAAGGCTTTGGCCTGCGTATGGCCATTGTATAACCATTTCCATGGTAACCAGCTCTACTGTCCCAAACACAAGCACAGGGTGACTACAGATGGGCAGTTAGCCACGGGAGTAGGTGAACTCAGAAGCTGAGATCTGGTTCTTCCGCAAGAAACATGTCCTTGGAAGGCCAGACGAGCAATGCAGACACCGGGAGTTAAATCAGCAGGGATTGTTTCTAAGCTGAACGGCTTACAAAAGTTTACCATGCCACGGAGAAACTGCTGCTGCTGGCCGCCAGGTCTTTTAAGTTCTAGAACAGTAAACGTAGCATGGGTGTATGCTTTTCACATCAATTCATGGTCAATTCAGGACAAAGGCAAGACTCGGAGTAAACCACAATCAAGATGGATACATTTTTCAGGACAGGGTCTGAGTTAGAATGGATGTCAAGGCGGAATGTGCTACAAAGCAGTCAAATCTGGCTTCAAGCTTCTATTTAAAACAAATAGGATTGAATGTTCTTATTTGTCCCAGGCCTAAGTCGTCACCCCATTTTTACAATAAGCAGCAGCATACTTCATTAAGCAATTTTCAAAATTGCTTCAATGAGTTACGAGCCCAAGGGCTTGTCCACACGGTGGGTCTGATTTCTTAAGCACACTAATTAATTGGTCCGTATATAGGATCTACAGGTTCCCTCGTGCACTTGAATGTTTCCAACAGCACTGTATGGCTGGCTGTCGTATCCGACGATGACATCACAGCATCACATGTTCTCATGTGGCTGTACAGTCCAGTCCACCAGGAGCAAGATTGCAAACAGATGTTACATAAGAATGTGCAGGACTGAGGACTTGGCAGGACGCCTGCCCCTTTTTGGGATCTGCTTTTCATGCATGTCTTCCTCAAAGTGTTTACTACCTTTATTGATGGTTGCTCTCCATTCAGGTCTGGCCATTGGCTTTGAAATTATCAATATTTAGGTCAATTAAGGTCAGATTCTGCTTCATAATATCTTCGAAGCATTTTCACTGACCACCCTTCCTGTGCTTTCCAAGTTTAAGCTCACCGTAGAAAACTCTTTTAGGGAGTCTATCATGACCCAAACAGCACTACATTAAAGTGCACAGTCAGGGTCAATTTATGTGCAACATGCAAGCGTGTTTTAGAAATCACACCCCAGTAGAACACATTACCTCACTGGGTAGACAAACCCTAAGCCTCATTTTAAAAAATGAATTAAGCACTTAGGAGGCTAAGTCCCTTTGACTTTTAGGAGAGATTTAGACTCCTAAGTACCTTTTGGAAATGGGGCTTCAGTGCTTTTTTAAAATTTCACCACTGAACTAAAATAGCGTCACATTAACTTGGGTTTTGTCTACACAAACAAGTTCAGTTGAATCAGTGCAAGTTGTGTGTGCTGGCAAGGCCAAAAATAATCAGGTCATGTTTACAGCTGGGGGCAGAGGAGGACGGTTTTCTTGTCCTGTGAACATTTTTGAGATATTGAAAAGTTTTCCCATCCCGAAAATAGGATGAAAAATCAAAATCAACAATTTTTGCATACCAAAAATCCTCCCCCAAAATTGGTTTGGTTCAAATCGAATCATTTCATTTTTACAATTTTGAAACATTGTTTCAATTTTGACTTTTTTTCATCCTTTTTTAACTGGAAATTTACTAAAATTTCAAAATGAAAAATTGTTTCGAATTGAAAAAAAGAAAACTCCCCCAAATATTTTTGCATTATGAAAGTCATCAAAATTGACCCTGTTTCATGAACAGTTCTGGTTTTCACAAATAGACATTTGTCAGTGCTCATCAAAAAATCCCAGACCGATCTTTATCATGACTAGTCATGACTGTAATCATGATAAAGAACCAGCTGCAAATTTGTCTTCAGCCAAAGGAGTAATGCAGTCCAAATATCAATATCTTGCACTTTATGTAGAATTTTCCCTCTTCAAAACACTTTACAAATGAAGTGAGCTATAGCTCACAAAAGCTTATGCTGAAATAAACTAGTTAGTCTCTAAGGTGCTACAAGTATTCCTGGCTTTCTTTACAAATATTAAGTAATTCATCAGATGTGGAGAGATATCTTACTCAAATCAAGGGGTCTAATACAAGAAGCAGCAGCATCCTCTTATGGTTAGAGCATGGACCAAAAGGATGAGGCTTTATTTGTAGCTTAGACACACTATATAACCTTGGGCATATTGCTTCTTCATGTGTGAGATTTTCCCATCTATAAAATGAGGATAGTACGGTTTTGCCAGACCTACCCCACAAGGGTTTTGTAAGAAGGAATATACATGAGCACCTTGGATGAAAGATGGCTAGTATTAAGATGCCTATACAGCCAAAATCAATGGTTGAGGTTCAATTTTATATTCCATTCTATAGACAAGAGAGTCTCAGTAATCACAATTATTTATCAACGGAGTGCAACACTGAGAAGAGTTCACCGAGCTCAGCTGGGATTTCATCACTCTGGCTGGTGAATTTAAGTTTTGGTTATTTGTTCAATGCATATTTGTTTACTACAGCCATGACATTTACTATGCACGGTGTGTAGCGCTGTCATTGCTACACAAGGAAAAAAGAAACCATTTTAACACTGGATCTCCAGCTAGAGTCAATCACATTGATGAACATAAACTTTTGAAGTACATTTCATAACAAGGGATGCTCTTATTTTAAGACGTGTAGGAGACACTCGGATATTCAATAAGATGCAATAGATACAGCATTCCCTTTATATCATATTGAACACTGTTTCCCAACCTTTTTGATACCAAGGACCAGCTTGCTGCCTTAATGAACTATGTGAGGGAAATCTCAGGGAGTGGCACAAGTTCACGGACCAGTCACTGAGAAACACTGACAAGGAAGACTCCAGATATCCCACTGCAATCAGACCCTGGGTTTCCCAGGGAATACTTACCATTTTCAGCATGTCTGCAGCAGGAGGGGAGACCTGGGAGCGGTATTGGTTGTGCATCTCCACAATCAACCTCTTGTCATTATCTGTAAGGGACCAGCTCAGCTCCACAGCTGTGAGCAACAGGAGGGGAGGAAGCCCAGAGCTCAGCATTGTGGCAGTCCGTCTCTGGCTTTAGCAGCCCACGCCTCTGGCAGACAGATTTAAAGCACTTCCCAAAACAAGGAACACCCAAAGCCTGAGATTAGGGGAGGAAATTTCTCTCTTTATTAGAATACATTTCAGAGCCATAGGGAACACATCCATGTAATGTCATTGATGAAAAAGGAATGTTGCTTAAGAGGCCAATGAGTGAGCAATGCCCACTCCCTGAGAGCTATCCTGTATGTGAAATCTCGGGATTAATTTTTTCCACAATCGCAGGAGCTCCGTTTTGGGGCCCTGCTACTGCTGTAATTTCAGATTTAAACGTTAATATAACCCTCTGTGATGTCCTGTAATTACTGATGTTTATACTCCCTCCTCTTTCCTTCCAGAGGATCCCCAAGTGTTTTCCAAACTGCAACACACACTATACACAGGGATAATTTCACCTGCCATTGAAATGCGGCCACCTCTGGGCAGAACATGGCACCTGTTTAACATGCAGCAACACTAGACATGCAGGAATTGTAATTTTAGCTCAGATCGGGGTCCCAGTCCATTATCATGTCTTGGAGCGGCCAGCACCTGAGGAAGGTGCAGTGGGCAGTTATGGAATAACTTTCCCCATACAGAAAGTTTCCTCCTGACCCTCATCAGTTAAACTTATACCCTTACACAGGAGAGTTTATAGCCCCTTCTCCAACTTTTTGGGTTGGACAGGAAATGAGAAAAACCTTATGAAACTGCATAAGGAGGGGGTGGTAAGTGGAGAGTGGTATTAGCTCTAGGTCTTCCTTCACTATAGAATTTTAACAGGTTTCCTTGTCCCACATCATGACATTGTGTCAATTACACTTCATAGCCCCGTCTTTTGCCCCACACCCTTTTTGGCCCTATGGTTTTGGAAATCCCTCCTACTCTTTCCGTCCTTTCTAGGACCCCTAGGTATCATTTCTGGAGACAAGCATTTTTGGTGCTGTTGGCCATTTTGAAAAGAATGGGGTGCTTTTTGAAAAATGTATTTAATTTTTCCTTACTGGAAGCAGTATAAATAAAGAATGTATGTCCTTTCCTCATTTTAAGAGGGGAACTTGCTTTTTACATGAGTGCTATTCTAAATACAGCTGACAAAACAATTGCACAATTTTAATAACATAGGAACTAAAAAAGAATTGTTAATATATATCCATTTATACACACGTTACCTTCCATCCCCCCATCCCTTTTTTTTTCCTAACCTGAACAGAGAAATGCCAACCTTGCTCTGGGACTTGTAGGGATAGTTATGAAAAAAAAAAGTAAGAAGGAATTGGGGAAATTACTTGGACCTCTCTCTCTTCCATCCCCTCCTGTCCCTGACTATGGCCAAGGGGGGAGGCCTGAATCCACCACCCAAGCCCCAGACTACGTGTTGTGCTCTGACTGCCCCCTATGGACTCTCCTGGTACGCTCTAGGTGCTGGTTGGGGGGGGGTATCCAGCAGTGCCCCAACCCATTCAAAGGTTTAGGTTGGATATTAGGAAAAACTTTTTCACTAGGAGGGTGGTCAAGCATTGGAATGGGTTACCTAGGGAGGTGGTGGAATCTCCTTCCTTAGAGGTTTTTAAGGTCAGGCTTGACAAAGCCCTGGCTGGGATGATTTAGTTGGGGATTGGTCCTGCTTTGAGCAGGGGGTTGGACTAGATACCTCCTGAGGTCCCTGATCTTCTATGAAAATCACTACTAGTAACAATGATATTTTTGGCAGGGTCAGCTGCAGCTGCTGGAGAATTTTAAACCGATCAAGGGCGGCTTCTCAACTCCAGGATCCCACCCACACTTGTTCTTTTTGGAACCAACATTGGTAGCACTGAGATGCTGCAAAACAAGCACCAAACTCCCACCCCTGTGCTGACAAGCTTGTCTCCTGGAGGCCCCATTAGGTAAGCGTATGAGGAATGTGGCTTTCTTGTATTCAAATGCTTCAATATAGAAATGTATTGTGCAACTGCAATAAACCCATGGATCATTAGGAACAAATAATTTTGTTACATAACGTATGAGATATAAAACAAACTATGGGGTTTGTGGGTCTGATCTAACCTCAGTGGGTTCTGGATCAGTGCTTTATACTGGGATAGCTGACGTGAGTTCCCAAACAGGAATACGCTATACGAGTATAATCACTTTTCTACCCATAACTACGCCTATATCAGGGGTGGGGTTTGCCCCCAAACTATAGTGGTACAGGTAAAGCAGCAAAGCTTTAAGTACAGACAAGACTTTAGGAGACTAAATCACTTTCGCAATTGAGATTTAGGCTCAAATCACTTACACATTTTTGAAAATGTTACCTGTGTGTAAAGTCAAAATATTGTCAGACCATCTGATATTTAATGTCATATGCTGACTGCCGTCAACCTACCCAGCATAGGCAGATCTCTATTAGAACCTCCTCCACCACTTCTGCCACAATAGCATAGGCACCGTCTCCATCTCCGTACCTTCTGCCTGCTGGCAGCCCCATGGATCAGTGCCTTCCCCCCTCCCTCCCAGCACCTCCCTCCCAGCCATGATCAGCTGTTCCACAGCATATAGGAGGAGGTACGGCAGGGGCAGACCAGGGGCAGGGGCTTGCAGGAAGGGGTGGAGAAGGGGCAAAGCCAAGGAACCAAAAAGTCGGTGCCCATACCCTATAGCTCAAGAATAGTCACAAAACCACATTTGTTGCGCACGACACTGTTTCTCTAAGAAAAAAAGAAAAATCCACATTGGGGGAAAAGGTGCATCAATGTTTGTATTTAAATGCAAAAAGTAAAAACAATTTAAAAATTCTTCTTACATACAAAGCTGATTTATTTACACTCTTTACAGGCCTTTCCCCAAGTATTTACAAACCTTGCAATATATTAAATTATAATCATCCATAAAATTCACTGCATATTTACATTCTTTAACAGCCACTTGAATGTACAGTGTACATAAATCAACAGTCTTTATGCATATATCTATAGAATAGTTTGCCCAGCATACCCCTGAGTCGTTGTAAGTTGTTACAATTAACCATATTACCTCCCACCTCCCCTTTCCCACTACACAAAGAGAGAACATTAAAAATCAATCAATGCTCATTTGTTGGACTCTGCACAGCAATAGGAAAGGCCAGCATCTCCCATGTTTAACAGGACAGTCCCTCAATCCTTTAAGCCACCTATTCTCAGGCATTCCAGAAGAGAGGAGATAGATCTTGATAGAAATATACAAAGAGAAGAAAGCTGAATTCTCTGAGAGGTGAAAGGCTTCTGTTCATTGGGAGCCAGGCTGCTGGAATTGCTCTTTACTTGTGGACTGATCCTGGAAAGTGCAGAGTTCCCTTATTTCTCCTTGAATTAACAGGGAGCCCAGGGCGCTTCAGCACACTGCAGGATCGGGGCCGATCCTGTAATCCTTCCTCACGACAGCAGTCCCACTGCAGTGAGGCAGGTGACTTGCGTGAGAAAGGGTAGTGCGGTTACCATTCAAATGAACTATTCATTTGATTTTCTTCCCCGTTCCTCAAGGCTGTATTCTAATGCTGCATATCAGAGGTGCGACTGCAGCTTGGGTAGCAATATCTATGCCAGCTTCAACCTGCCTGGCACAGCCAAAAAGAGCAGTGATGGCCTCAACATGGGCTGTACGAGCCCACCTGATATCCTGGGTATGGACTTGCATTGCTAGCTGGTGCTGAGGTCCATGGCGCCATGTCTTTAGCGCTATTGTTACCAGTGCTAGCTCGGGGACGCATACCCAAAGCTGCAGTTAGAGACATATGCCAAGACAAAGTGTACCATACAGCGCAGCCAGTATCCCAGCCCCAACCCCCACCTGGAGACTGGGCACTTTGCAACAGCAGTTGAGAGAGGGGCTGGTACATGCACCAAAAGCCATCTGACTCCAGTAGGATCTTACCCTAGAAAACTCTCCAGGGTTTTGAAATGGGGGTCAGAGGTTCACGTTTGCCGCACTGCACAATTCTCGTTAAAACCAATGGGAACTGGATGTCCAGATCCCCCTAGGTTCCCAGTGTTGAAATTAGCAAAGTAGTCGGACTCTTTTCTCCTGCGTTCATTTACCCTGAGTTCAGAAACCAGAGAGATCGGGATAGACAGTCAGTGTTTTGGATTACTGGAGACAGGCCTTAAACCAGCCTCTACAAAGTTCTACCTGCTCTGTTCCCTGAAGCAGGGAGTCTTACAGGCGAGTAAGATACGACAGTTTCGTTATCTCCGGTCATTATGGGCAACGGCAAGTAAGCAAGTTTTGTGCCTTGACTGCTGAATTTTCAGCAGCTTTGCAAGGCCATGGCATTCGGGGAGGTACAAGTCCATCTCCAGGCTCAAACATGAAGCATTTAGGCACACAGTGAATTTCAAAGAAGGGATGAACTGGGCAAATGGGGTTGGGCCCCTGGCAGATGCCAGTAGAGAACAGGGCACGGTGTGAAACGACTAGTCGCACACAGAGACTGTTTAAGACATGTTGTACGTAGATGGGCCCACAAATGTCCGGCAACACTGGAGGCCATGGACACCCGTGACATAATATACAGTACCAAGGACCGGATCCCCTTGGTAAGATGCCTCAGTAACTGAGAAGATGGTCAGGTTGTTCCACTCTGTTTCAAACTCCAGAGCTATAGGAGCGGCTGGCTGTTTGGGGCAACATTTAACCCTTTCTCTATCGAGTCCTCGGTTTGGGAGATTGCAAGAATAGAATCACCATTCCCCACCTCTTAAGCCTGTCACTGCCTTTGGAAATGCTGCTTTTCTGGTTGGGAGAAGTCGTGCCCCCAAAACGCAAACAGGGTGGGATGGGACCACTTTTTGCCAATAGTCATCAGACTATCTAGCCTCGAAAGGGTGGACTAGGAGCTGAAACGTTGACTAGGAGCACACTACATCTCAGACTCACCAGCCTCATTCTCCTTTGGCCTTATCTACACAAGCGTTCAAACCCTGACAGCCAGGCCTATACTGAATCACAGCAAGCTGCTACCGCTATTTCCCTGGCTGCTCGAGACATGGATGGACTCGAGCTAGAAGCCATGCTACGCACAGGGCTTTGTACTCGAATGCTGATGGGGCCATATTTGATTCTTCAAGTATCTTAACAAGCAGAATGAAGTCAGCTTCCTCCTGTTTTGGTTTAGCAGCTAAGTCTGCCTTTAATTCCTTACAGCTCTTGGAAGCAGAGGAGAAAGCATACTAGAAGTGTAAAAACAAATGATGTAAATTCCAAAGGCAGTGAGGTTTGGACATGTGAGCACAGCTCTGGAAACTTAAGCAGAGACCAAAAGTGCACTTGGAAAGCAGATTTGCAACCAGGACAGATTCACCATCTTCTGTCCAACTGGTGTAACATTCTGTTAGTTGCGTTTGAATTGGGGAGGAGTCGTTTTTATGGGAGCTCGTCTGTAGAGTAGACATAAACCAGCTTTAAAACCCACTGCTTGTTAGAGAGCCTGACAGCTGATTGTCCTATTGGCTGATTTCTTCTCCTTCCATAAAGCCAGGGAGCTGCATTGGCATTGATGTGGGTCACAAAACACAGGCATTTAACTGACTACCGACAATTTTCTCTGCAACTTTTTACAAGTCACATTCAAGGACACTTGAATAGCAATAGCAGAACTAACTCACTCATGATCTTAACAATACTGGATCCAATATATTCCCTGCGTGTATCTCATTGAATGCTTAATAAAAACAGAGCTAGGCACTGAAAAACCTGGGAGCTGATGAGGTAACCTTCTTAGCCTCCAAATTGAAATTGAGAAGCTGCCAATACGTCAATGGGATCGGTCACTAATTTGTGCGTTTAGGGCATGATCCTTCTGTCACTGAAATCAAGGGAAACTTGCACAGGATCCAACCCCTCAGAGGGACACACGTGTGAGAGAGGGTAGGGTGGGTGTACAATCACTAGTATAAATCCCACCAACAAAAATTTGCAAACAATAATACTGAGAGTTGGACTAAACTAATTCCCTGCGATATTTTCCTGCCAATTAAATGAGACCTTTATTGTTCAAAGCCAACTAAAATAATCCCCACCCTCTTGTGTTCTACTCCGTTTGGTCTTTTCCCTCTTTGGAGACTGATTCCGCAAACACCCCTCCAAGTAACTCATTAGCATTCTGTATGTAGGGAAGTGTTCGCAGGATCGTACCCTTGCATTATAAATTCTTTTGGGACAAGAACGGTCTTCTATTTTAGCTTTGTAGAGCACCCAGCAAAATGAGGCTCTGATCTGGACTGGAACCCCTACGCATTACTGTAACACAATTAATAAATACCAGCAGCAGCTTCACACCCGTTTTCCAGCTGTTGTTAAAAAACTGCAGCAGGGTGGAGAGAAATCTTTTCCACTCCGTTATTTTAATTGACCTAGAGATGTTTACAAACTAAAAGACTCTCATGTCTCATAACATGATTAACTTGCTTGAAAACAAGAGAGGCTCTCACAAGACCATTCCTATGTCCTGAACCGCAGCCCGGGGCTATGACTTCAGTCTGACACATCTGTAAGCCATCTTCCACAGCGGGAACAAAGACCCATCGGATCAGACTTGGGAGGGAACAGCTGTAACTGCAGCCGGCGCATGATGAAACTGATCCTCTCTAAAGGCACCAGACAGGGGAGCACACAAGCAACAGGAAACATGCAGAGGAATCTCGGAGGGGACTCAAGAAAAAAAAATCAACATTCACATTGGAGAGAGCTGGCGCTTTGGGGTTTGGAAGGAGTTAACACACAAATAACTGGGGCGGGAGGGGGAGGGGAGGAGAAGAAGGAACTTCCAGGTAAACTAGATCCTCAAAACTGCCCTCATTTAGGCCCTTCCCATACTGGCCGAGGAAAGCAAACCAGCACATTTCAAACAAGAGCTGCATAGTATATGCAAGGAAGATTTGTGAGTAATGTGCTGATGCCATTTGCCTCACCAATGTAGACAGGTGCCAAGATTTCAAAGGAGATCAGTGATTTTGGGTGGTCAACTTGGGACCACTCAAGGGAGCCTGATTTTCACCGGGTGGGTGCTCAGCATTGTCCGAGAATCAGGGGGCTCAAGATCACCAGTCACTTTTGAAAATCTTACCCAGGGGTTTCCAAGTGGGAGCCAGGTGGAGCCGTCGGGGAACACGGGTGGTGCAGGGCACTCAGCGATCTGGAAGGGGAAGCTCGTGCAGTGCTCTCAGCCTGGCTCTCGCCAAAGCTCTCTGCACTCTCAGAACCTGGGCAGCCAGATTCACCCCGGTCTTTTTGTTAGAGGAGGGAAAAAACCATAGGAACTAACCAGCATTGCTTGGAGGCAGCCCTAATGCAGAAGAGCGATCGCAACGAGACAAGGGGGCAGGGGGGAAAGGGTTAAACAGATTCGTTTGGGACAAGAGCGCTGCTGTGTGCGGTGGTCTTTGCAACCGGGCTGTCCCCGTTCTTGTCCTGTGGCATGAAGCCAGGCCTGAGCCTGTGAGTAGGGGCTGTGGGGCTCATTCTCCTCATGGGGCCTGGAACTGGGTTGCGATGAGGGGCGGAACCACGGGACATTTCAATCCTGTGTCCCCTTGAAGAACTGCCCCAAGAGGCAGGCCCAATGTTACCTCTCCGGGATGAAAGCACAGGAGGGTTTCAGTCGCGATTCCGCCCCGCTCTGGGGCTCCCTGGGAAATTCTAACAGTGCAACAGTCAAAGGACACAAGGAGAAGCTCGTTCTCAGAAACGCATCCGCCTGAGCTCAGGAAAACAAACGTGTGCACCCCCAGGGCTTACCTGAGGGGGGTGATTGGTTCAACTGCCTCCCTCCCAAGGTTCATCTGAGGACGGGCATGTATTACCTCGGAGGTCAGGGAAACAGTCACTTGAAACACAAGGCCTCCCACACGGTGGGCAGAGCTTCTTCCCCGGGATGCACCGGCTTTCTCGCTTTTATACGCCCATCCCCTTGTCCCCTCTGCGCATTCTTCTCGCACTGGAATGGACTCCAGCTTTCCCCCAGTTCTTAGCTAGCGGATCCATCGCAAACGACGATGGGCTCTGTTCCTCTGGAGTTAAAACTCATCTTCCAGTAATCCGTGCTGGCGTAACCTTTGGGAAACACAACAGGAAGCAGCCTGAGATGGGCCCGTGACTGCCCTGGACAAGCTCTGACACCACTGGGATAAATCTGTAGATGGAAGAGAAGCTGAGCAGGGCCTCCATTTTACAGTTCTATCACAAGGCAGCACCTCCAGCAGCACCGCGTCAGGGCATCAATCAGAACAGACTCGAGGAAGTCATCCACATCACTTCCTGCAGCCTCCTGCCTATTCCGGAGTGTCTTCCTCTCCGAGCACTCGTCTAGCCTGACCCTGCTCATCTTCGGCAAGGTGACAAGACAATGCTTTAGAGGGGACTTGATACATGCAGAGAAAATGTTAATGTACAAGGCTATGAAACGCCTCTGCCTGCAGGGCCTCCAGGGAAAGAAGACTAAAATGATCCTTGGGGGATCAGGACTTACGCATGAAGTTATGTAGAGTATCTCAAGGCACTAGGCTGCTTCTGCTCCAGGTCATAAACTGAGCCCTCGAAGGGGCTGGGGAGTAATTTCTCTCTCCCACTACAGTTGGTTGGGTGCAATTATTTGGTGCTGGAAGTAGATGCTCATCTTTGTTGGAGGCACTTGGTACAAGAGAGAACTGGGAGCAGGCGCCTGGCCCTGCTTCGGGAGGGGATCTCCTAGATCTACTCACTGCAGCCCTGAAACTCACCGAAATCCCCAGCTTCCAGCTCCACCGAGAGAGTCCTGCAGTGTCCTCCGCACTCCCTGGAAGGCACGATATTCAGGGTTAGCTGGCCGCTTCCAACAGCAACCACGCTGTGCAGTGGGTGGGTCTGTAACAAATGGGAAGAAGGAAAGATCTAGAGGAAGGAGCTTCAAACACTCTCCCTGTCCTTTAAGGGCATAGCTCAACCTGGCCAGTGGCTGATGTTTTGAGGGGTTATCAATATGAAATCATACCAAACCCAAGACCCTGAAGGCTGCTGCTGCCTCTGTTCAGCTATACAAAGCAGCACGGCCCCACCACTCCTCCACACTCAAAGGAAAACCAACAGGACAAGGAGAAGGAAAAATGGGCCCAGGGGTGGGAAAGAGAACGGGCAGAGGCCCAGAGTGAGGGGATGCAATCAGGAGGACCGATCGCTGATCTGTGCCAACAAGAAAATTGTTAGGAGCTACTGTATTAAACCAATTTCACAATCCTCCTCCAAAGTAGCTCTGGGTATTTCTACACTGCAACTCCCAGCTGCCCCAGGCCAGCTGACTCAGGCTTACGGTGCATGGGGTGGTTTCACTGTGGGGTAGACATTTGGGTTTCAGCTGCAGCCCGAGCTCTGGGACCCTCCCACATTTAGGATCCTAGCGTCTGGGCTCCAGGGTGAGCCTGAACGCCTACGCTGCGATTGAGCCAGCCGACACAGGCCAGCTGCAGGTTTTTAATTGTAGGGTGGACAGACCCCAAGTCAGATCCTTATTTTACAGATAGGGAAACTGAGGCACAGAGCGGTCAAATGACTGGCCCCCAAAGTCACAGTCGGGCAGGACAGAAGCAGGAACAAAACCCAGCCACCCCAACTTGCATTTCCTGTGCTTTACTCATCAGACAAGAATTTCCATTTCCCAGTGCGCTTGGGAAAAGCAACTGATTGTACTAGTGGGTGAAATTTATTCCTGTGCATACGGGTCAAACAACAGGTGAGCACCTCCTGGTACACAGGCCTTACTCTGGCTCTCTGCACACGGGTGTCTTCCCTCCCTCGAAGCCAGTCAGGTACCTACACAAAACATGAAAGCATCCCTGTGATGGATTTCTCACCTTATTCCCTAACTCTGGGTTGCGAATGAGAAAGCAGCTTTCCAAGGAGATTGCCTTTGGGAACGCCAGCAAAGACAAGGCAGGGAAAAGTTCCTGGAGAATCCGACTTTTATTCAGGGTTTTATACCTATAAAACATTTGAAAGAATCACTTTAAAATTGTACTTAGCACTTGTATAGCCTCTGTCCAATGCCAAAGGTCTTCACAAACATTCATCCCCGACACCCTGTGAGGTTGGTAGCTACATAGTAGTAGTAGTACAATTTTATAGATGGGGAAACTGAAGCACAGCCAGGGGAAGGCTCTTGCTCCCACAGAGTCATTGTCAGAGGTGGGATTAGAACTCATGACTCTCCAGCTTCTAGGCCTGTGCCCTGGTCACACCATTCCCTTACATAGGGATGCATCTTTGAACAGGAGATAGGAAGTGACGAGTCCGGAGAAAAAGGTTTCATTCTTCATCGGAGCTAAGGAGTCCCCTTCCCTAAGAAAAATCTGTTGTACGTCGTTAATCAAATAAAATCATTATCAAAATGGGGAGAGGCCGCCTTGCATCTTTATTAATTATCTAGCAGTGTAGTGATAGTGCCTAGGAGCCGCAGTCCTGGGCCAGGGTCCCCTTGTGCTAGGTGCTATACAAACACAGTCCACGAGTTCAGACCAACTGAAACCACACAGGTAAGCTGCAGGGTATCCAAGCCTATTCACTAGGCCAGAGTAGACTAGATAGTTTGGCAAAGTGGGGGTGTTATTTTTAAATCTCTGCCTGGTGGACTAACGTGATTAATCCTTCTGTAGCCTGCAGCCAAATCACTTGACATAACATTACTTTTGACTGATAAGGAGCACTGTGTTTTCTGCAAAGAACCCCGCTAAGCATCACGCCCTTCACTGACTTTGCTCACACTCCCTTCCCCTGCCCCTTTCTGAGGAAGGTCCCTGAAGGCTGGATAAGCAAAGAGGAAAGGGATTCGTAAAAATATGGCGTTTTGCCTCTCAATGGGACCCCTCATGCTTCTGTACTGCGTCAAAGTCTTGGACAAGTGTAGCGCGTTAGCACAGGTAACAGACATGTTCAACACAAGCGGAGACCCAGTCACCCTTCAAGACCACACAAAGTTGTATCTGGAACGTAGATGGCTCCTGAAACTCTCATACCCAGGTTTTCTTTGGACTCAGACCAGATTATAGCCAAGTGTAGCATGTGACTCAAGTTCAGCCTGATCTTTACTGTGAGGAACAGCACACAAAGTCCCAGCATGCAATGCTCTAACTTGATCAGAGCAGCCTTCCAGGTGGCTCAGGACGGAGCCTTCTGCACAGAGGCCAGCAGTCTCCATGGACTTCATTTCAATTAGGAGCAAAGATAGGCTAAACTCTGCTCCTATCTTTTTTTTGCCAATCAGGTGTAACCCTCAGGCTCCTGGGAAGTTATCAGTACGTTTCTGAACTGGGCGGAGCTCGGGCACCCCCAGAGGCGTGCAACATCCACATGTCTCAACTCACCAGGGGAAGGCAAATGGAAACCTCTGTCTTGGAAGGCAGCGCCAGAATTCAGCGGAGTTCTCTTCTATCGTGATCTCTGTCAATTCCGGGTACTGGGACTGAAAATGCTTCAGTTTGTCATAAGACAGATGATGCCCTGTCTTAAATAACAACGAAAGAGTAAGATCAGCGGTGTTAACCTGGGCTATTTTCTCTCCCATTTCCACTTCCTGGCATCACATCAAACAGGGGCGGCCACCTGGGCTTTGCATTTTAACAGGGAGAGCAATTAACCATTGGACCAATTCACCTAGGGATGTGGTGGTATCTCAATCACTTTAAGTCTTCAAGACTGGATGCCTCTCTCAAAGAGCTGCTGTAGCTCAAACAGAAATTATGGGCTTCATGCAGATATCCCTGCAGGTGTGGTTCTGATCTGCGTGCTGCAGGCGGTTAGACTATATGATCACAACGCTCCCTTCCGGCGTTCAAAACATATGCATTACCTTGATTAAGAGGGGCTGAGGCCTCTGGAAGTTTTCTGATAATTGTCCTAGGTCAGTCACTACCTGGAGGCTTTCAATGGTAGCACAGCAAGAGCAGTTGGCAGGAATCTCAGAAGCATTCTGCTGGCAATCTAGTCCCCACCAGTCCTGGCACTCTAAAGGGAAAAAAGAAACACCAAGCTTTATATCAGGAGGAGTCAAATGAAACAGTAACGGAGTCCAGATTATACCCTCGTTATCTCTAAACCCAACTCAAAGTATTGTCAGATTACTGATGGTTTATTCACTATTAAAAATAATTACAGTGAAACCTCGATATAACGGACTAATTCGGGCGAGGGGGTGTCCGTTAAAACCGAAAGTCCGTTATTTAATAATTTTTTTAAATTATTAAATAACGGACTTTCGGGTGACAACGGACACCCCCTCGCCCGAATTACTCCGTTATATAGAGCCGTGAGACAGCCCGCCCACCCCCCGCCCGGCTCCCTGCTGCGGGGAGCCGGGCGGGGGGGTTGACAGCTCCCACCGGGCTTCCCGCTGGGGGGAGCCGAGCGGGAGCTCTCAAACCCCCCGCCCGGCTTCCCGCTGCGGGGAGCCGAGCGGGGGCTCTCAAACGCCCCCCCCCCGCGCCCGGCTCCCCATTGCGGGGAGCCGGGCGGGGGGGTTGACAGCTCCCGCTCGGCTCCCCCCAGCGGGAAGCCCGGCGGGAGCTGTCAACCCCCCCGCCCGGCTTCCCGCTGTGGGGAGCCGAGCGGGGGCTCTCAAACGCCCCCCCCCCCAGCTCCCCGTTGCGGGGAGCCGGGCGGGAGGGGGCGTTTGAGAGCCCTCGCTCGGCTCCCCGCAGCGGGAAGCCGGGCGGGGGGGGGGTTTGACCTCGGGCGGGGGGGGATCTGGCGGGGGGGGCTGTTCGGGCGGGCGGGGGGGGGTGGCGGGGGGGGCTGTTCGGGCGGGCGGGAGGGGGTCCGTGGGGCTGCTGGGGGGGGGGGGAGCCGGCGCCGGGCTGCTTGGGCCATGGGCTCAGCTGCCTGGTCAATTTCAGGTGAAATTGACCAGGCAGCTGAGCCCATCGCGAAGCAGCCCGCGCCGGCCCCCCCCCCTCGGGTGGGCGGGGGGGGTCCAGCGGGGGGGGGGGGCTGTTCAGGCAGGCGGGGGGGGGGGGGTCCGCGGGGCTGCTGGGGGGGGGGGAGCCCGCGCCGGGCTGCTTGGGCGATCCGGTCATCTGCCTGGTCAATTTCACCTGAAATTGACCAGGCAGCTGAGTCGCCCAAACAGTCCGGCGCGGGCTCCCCCCCCCCCCCCACCTGTCAGCCCGCTCGCCCGCCCGGCTCCCCGCTGCGGGGAGCCGGGCGGGGGCGGGGGGTTTGACAGCTCCCGCCTGGCTCCCCGCTGTGGGGAGCCGGGCGGGAGCTGTCAGCCCGCCCGCCCGGCTCCCCTCTGCGGGGAGCCGGGCAGCTGGGTTGACAGCTCCTGCCCGGCTCCCCGGGGCGGGAGCCGGGCCCCCGAATAATGGATTTCGGATGCATCGGAAATTTTGTCCGTTGCATCCGAAGTCCGTTAAATCGGGGTCCGTTAAATCGAGGGTTTACTGTAATTGGGCAAGCTTTGTTCGGCAGTTTCTATTGTTCTGTCATTACAATATTACAGTGCTGCCAGGACTTGGCTGCAGAGCTTGCAAGGGAATGGTTTGGATTTAAACAAGATAGAAATGCTGCTGAAATGTAGTTTTTTTTAATCACCAGTTTTATTTTTATCTGCTTCTGTAATTTTTTTTAAAAAGATCGATTTGGGTGCTGAATTCTTAGCAGACCCCTATCAGAAAGGAGTCTGAGTTATGGGGCCGATCCGAATTATGTCAGACCGATAAATGGGCACAGAAGAGTTAATGATTCATGCCCCATTGACTTCAATGTTCAGGGGTCCATCCAATTGTAGGATCAGGGTCTCAGCTGGTGAAAGCTACGGTCCTGATCAGTACAGGGAGACCCTTATTAATACCTTCATGGAGTCCCAGTGAAATCAACAGCGTTCCACAGAGTGCAGGGGACTGCCCACACACATCCAACTGCAGGAGCAGGCAGGGCTGGTTAAAGCAATACAGAACTCTACACACACACCTCACATAGTGCCTCCCAGAGCCCTGCTCCCTCCTTAGGGTGCTAGAATGTTTCAGAGAGCAGACAAACAGAGCACGTCTCTTGGAGCTCCTGTTTCATGCCACCTGCTGACTCAGACAGACATTAGTGACACTCGGATCACATTTTCAAGTTTTTCTTTGCATCCAAGAGGGCTGGAAACATTTGTAACAAAAGCGGAGAACTCCAGCAATTAGGATCCCAGGTATGGGCCTATAGTGCCTACGCTTTAATCTGGACATGTGTTTTTCAAAATCACCTGGAGGGTTTGGGTGGCCAGGAACTAGATGCCCAAATCCTTCAGATGGCTTTAAAACTTATAGCTTAAGTGTTTCTACTGAACATGCACCCAAATGATTGGAGACTTTTTAAATACTAAAATCAATACAAATAATAAGCTCCCAAATGTGAATGAACATTGGAGTTTTTACATATAATAGGCTATATCTGGCGGGCATCACACAATGGGAAACCATTAGATTTATTTCCCCTACTTTAGCTCCCCTCCTTCCTCACAGTCAAGGAGGTTTAAGGTTCATTGAGGGATAACAATATGGTAGCATTATTGGGAACGATTTTTTTTTTTAATTCATTCAGGTCCCAGGCTTCAGTGCTTTATTATTTGTGAATCTGTAAAGCTTGCACCGTGCATTTCACATATTACTGCTGATCTATGGACTAAGGATCAGATAGAATTCCTGTTTCTCACCAGAAAACAGTTTTTTGTTAAAAAGAGATGAAAATAACTTATTTCCCAGCAAAAGGTCAAAGATGTTTCAACAGACAGAAGAAGCAGCCGCTTCGATGTGCTGTTCCCATCCTCCCGGCTTACAAAAGGAAAATCTTTGTTTTGTCAGCAGTAGGGAGTGTGAATTTAAAAACCCATCTGGTTGCTGATGGGAAACAAAGACCTAAAAGTAACTGCGGTCGCCATTAGCACAGACAGAGAATAAAACATATCTTGGGATTAGACAATGGCAAGTCACAATAAAACAAAGAACATTAAAATCTGTTTATTGTGAAATCCTCTAAACACTGTCCCAGGGTGTTGTAGCCAGTTGGTCTGCTAAAATTCTATAGGAGACCGAGAGCACGGTAGCCTGCAGGACTGTATGTTAATCAACTCTCCAGTCCAGAGTCCCATTTCTCTTTTGAACTAGCACGGGATATTTGTATTCTCAATTGCCCAATTGACGGGGTTATTTATTTTTGCCATGAATAAGCCATCAAGAAAGCCTTCGAGATGTATTGCCAGTGCTGCCGGCGGGACTGGGCTAGTTTGTTTTTAATTAATCTTTTAGATTTATTGTTGAGGGTGTTCGTCTGCATATCAGAATGCATGTGACCTGCATGAGAAGTGTGACCAGAGAGGAGGGCCAGGCCTTGCTAAGAAGGGAGGGAGGGAGTGATGAACAGCTCAGACTGCACGGAGATGGGAGGACAACACGCCTGTAAGAGCACACAAGGGATTGGAGCAGGCACTTCACAAAGCATTTGTTCTCCCTTTCGATGAGACTCCTACATTCCTTTCAGATTATCACTCTGTCCAGCCCTCCTGAGGGATCATTGGGGTTTTAAATGAAGCACACTGAGTGTGTGATCTGTTTGTAGATGTAACAGGAGGCACCTTCATACAAACAAGACAAACTGTTACTGTCGGGCTACAATTATATCAAGCACCATTACAACGTAAAGCCGCATGCGCGTGTAATTATTCCTGTGTAGCCTGATCATGGGATGGGTGGGAGTGGCTGTTATATTGATAGGTCCTACCACACATGTATATTACGGAGGCAATGGTCCAGCTGCAACTCCCCTCCCCTCCTATATTTTCATACAGCCCTCTCGCTTTTTGCAGGAAGGCAACTGACCAATATCGCCTCATTCTCCCATCACGCTCCCCTGCCTGCATATCGTATCCAGCTCTCGTCTTAAACTTTGGTGTCCAGGGCACCAAGTATCTTTTTGTTCTGTAGCTGTATAGCATCTAGTGCGATGGGGCTCTTAGATGCTACTGCTAATGCAAACACAGATACAGGAATGACTTCTTTTTGAATGTTACTGTGATTAATGGAAGAGGGATTTGGGGTCAACATTTCCATGATACAGAACAAGGAACACACGTTATAATGGGTTTAAAATGACCACCCCGCCCTCTTTTACATTTCCACAAATTGTCTCAATATTTGGCCCTCTCCTCACCAAGGAATGCAACGGTCTTTAAACCTGCAGATGCACATGGATGCCGAAGCCAATAAGGGCTTGCGAGCAGCACAGCTGGATTGGGAACGAAAAGGTCTTAACGAGTCTTGGGCTCCGGCAGTTGGATCTGCCCGGGTCCACTGTTGTGCCTGTGCGGAACCCCGAGGAAGTCGACGGCAGCTGGAAAGAGCGAGGCCCCAATCACCAACCTGTTCCCCTTAGTCAAGGCGCCGTATTGTGGTTTAACATCAGTCAGCAGCAGCAGGCTGAGACACCAGGCCAGAACGCTAGCTCAGGGACCTGCAGCGCCATGATGCGGAGAGCTAGGGGTGGCCCCGACTCTGCTGAAAACGTCAGGCTTGTGGAAGCAAAGGCAGCTTAGTGCTCAGATACTTAAGGGCTTCCGAATGCTACGTTTTATGTGCATCAAAACGTTAAAAGCTGACAGTTCCCTGGCTAGCCTCAGAGCTGGCTGGCCTCTACGAGCTTCCACGAGTGGACCACAAAGCACCCAAGCCTCAGAAAAGCTCCCTTAGGCACACTATTGTGTGGACCGGAGAGGCGTTCTCTACATCGGACAAACTGCTCAAAAGGCAACGGGAAGATGCCCAGTGACTTCAATGGGCTTGAGATCAGGTCCCAGCTGATCTAGATGCTGCCTTTAGAGAAAGGGCATTCACGCTGAAGGGAAAAAAGCTCCCTGCACCAAGAAGTGAGACAGTCAAGCAAAGAAGCCTTACCACCTGATTTCAGATGCATTTTCTTCTGCCTCTTCTCTCTAAGTCCTAGGAAGTCTTAACCAGTAAGAGCACTAAACCCACCTGATCCTGGTTCCACAGGAGTCTTTTCATTGATTTCAATGTGCTTTGGATCAGGCTCTCAAAGAGTGCTGATCTATGTGCCAGGTCTTTGTGCTCAATTTTTGTTCTTTTCCCCCCCCCCCCCCTTCTAAGTCTCTTGTGCTGGCTAGTTTCCAATAACCACCACCCAACTCTGCAGCTCCCTCACCGGATGTGAACTGCATTGTCAGAAAGAACCAGAGCCATGGAAATCTGGGTGGGTCGACAGATAAGCCTCAGAGATCTGGGTTCCAATCAATTCCTGATGATTGCTTGAGGCCCAAGAGATCCTGACTCACATTTGCAGGCCTTTTTCACAAGTACTTTGATGGACGTCGGTGGGAGAGATCACAAGAAAAAGGGGCTATTTTCCCAGACTTTAAGGCCAGAAGAGCCACTATGGTCATCTAGTGTGTCCTCTTGCAGAGGATTTTTAATTCCTGCACTGAGCCCAATAACTTGCCACTGACCTAGAACAGACCCTGTGGGAAGATATCGGATCTTGATTTAAAGACAGCAAGGGATGAAGACTCTACTACATCCCTAATTATTCCAGTGGTCAATTGCCCTCGCTGTTAAAAATGCACTTCGTGTGTCCAGTTACTTCAACTTTCAGCCGTGGGAGCTTATGTCATGTCATTTTCTGCTAATTTAATGAGCCCTTCGGGAAGTAGGGATTTGCAGACCTAAAAGTGAGGTCTCTGTTCTAAATGAACCACTATTGCCATGACAGCAAAAGAATATGTGTCCAAAGTCACAGAAGCCTGTCTCCGTGCTTCTAACCAGAATCCTTTATCTGGACAAACTACGGAGTTAAACAATAGCTTCATTAAATCTGCAGAAGGATGCAGGCCTCAGCTTGGTGTTGCTAGGCACCCCACTTCTGGGCCAAGATTGAGCATGGCTAAACAAAGGCCCTCAGTTCCTCTAGCCAGCCCTGAGAGCACTTAACTGCCTGTGGCCTCCATTCCAGAGTCACTGTTGTCTCATCTGTGCTTGCTTCTGAAACGCGACCGGCCAATGGCCACGTTAGCACCGCTGCAGACTTCTACCCTCTACGCCCCCTCGAGGGGCTCACTCGAAAAGGGCCATCCTTCCTCCATAAATATAATGATTAAACTCAGCTAAAAATTAACTCAGTCCTTTAGAATATAAAGTCAGAATGAGAACACGTTGGTGCATTAGACATCGGATAAGTTCAGAAAGGCCTGTTTATTAGTACAGCGGTGCAGCAGCCGTGCTATAGTTAAGACTGAGAGGTCATTTCTGTTTAATGAAAGACTCTTCTTAGTGCTCTAAAATACAGATTGTCTTGAAATCTGGCAAGCTTCGTGTGGTGCAGGGTATGGGTCGTGATCCAAATTTGAGGTCACTTGACCAACAGGTTCCAAAGATACAGTCCCCCTCCCCCAAATAAATAGGGGAGGGCATTCACCTGACCCTCTCCTCACGTGAGCCAGGTAGCACCTAAGAGACCCAGGCCTGGACCCAGACCCCATTCTGTTAGGCACTGTACAAACACAGTACACAGAGGTGGCCCCTGCCGAGTGCTCACAATCCTCACCCCTCCCTCTGGGTCATTTGCATAGAGCTCATCTCCCTTCAAAGCTGGTGGGAAGCATCTACCAAAGGAAACCTACTAGTAAAATAGCCTAGTTTGTTCTGGGTCAAATGGCTCATGGGCCAAAGTCATGCATTTCACCAGTGGGCAAGAGGCTGGCCAAAGAACATTGCACTCCTAGCTAGAGGGATTGAATAATCATTCCGATCCGACTGAAAATGGGGAAATAAACTCTCCCAACTTCATTTGAATGGTCAGAGTCACAATTCATGTCAGCAAGTGATCAGAATACGCAGAGCAATACTGCAGCAACTCATCTGCTACTTGCAAGATAAAAGTTCTGGTTGGCTGAAAGACCCTTTAAGAAATCCACTCCACCCTGCACCTCCGGCTATGAGCAGACGCCCTGTATGGCAGCATTCACAACCCCGACTCCCAGCACAAATCGGACTTCCAACCCGGATATTCTATGATTCTAGCACAATTACACCCCCACTTTGCAATTCTATAGCTGCTTCCATCCAAGGATCACAACACACATGAAATCCCCACAGCAGGTATTATTCACAGGGGTAGCACATCAGTGCTTCCCACAGAAACCTCGGCTACCAAACATACAGAGGTGGAGGAGCCAGGGAACGGGAGAGATACTGGAGTCTTCCAAAGGCAAAAACATAGCAAGTTTTCTGCATTCCACAATCCCTCAATAATGAGGAGTTAGTTTACTGTCAGCGATTTCAAATAAACAACTCGACTGCTTGAATGAGGGCCAAAGTAAAGCTGAAAAATACAAAGACTCTACACCACCCTTCACTGCAAAGCCAGCCTGACTTTTCCTCATTTTTAAAAACATGAGCCAACACATGTGTCTGCTATTATGTCTCATGAGCTCCCAGCAGAAACAGGATTCAGAAGGAGCCCTGGGGCATAGTGAAGTCGGTGCAAAAGCCAGGTGCTCCATTAGGCAGAAGTGCTTTTTGCTGGGAAGCGAATGAAAATCATCATCCGTCTCTCACCAAGGTTTTTGGTTGCTAGTAGAAAGGAAGGCTGGCCCAATGGTCAGTGCACCAGCCTGGGACATGGGAGACCCAGTTAAGCTTGCCTAAGTCTCGGTATAAATGCTACTAGGTTGTTTTGTCATATGGCACCGTCAACCTAGTTACTGCCTCTCGAAGGGGATGGATTTATGGAAAAATCTCCTTTTGGCGCTGTATCAAGTGTCTATACTATAGCACTACAATGCAGCTGTAGCCTTTGCAGTATTAATATACCCTCAATACCTCAGTCCTCCATCTGTAAAATGGGATAATGAGAGGGTAGTGCTATCTCACAGGGGGAGGTGAGGATAAATACATTAAAGATTGTGAGGTGCTTGGATGTTACAGGAGTCAGGGCCATAGAAGTCTCATAGGGCTTGATTACACTGGCACTTTATAGCGCTATAAAGCCACCAGGAGCGCTATAACCTCCTACCCGTCCACACTGGCAAGGCATGTAGAGTGCAATAAGTCCAAGTTTATAGACAGACATCTGTAAGTAGCTGGCCCAGCAAAGACTGCTCTGGAAAGGGTTAAGTTCACAGGGACACTGGAATGTGGTTGGGAGCCAAACCAGCCTCAAGCAAAACTGGAGGTGGCCAGCCAAAAGACAAACACTGCTGTTGTACTTTCTCCTAACTGTTCAGGGCCAGCTGACCACTCCCTCTGCGATCTGTGCACTCAGATGCACCGAAGAGCTCTGTAACAGGAGAACCACACTTGAGTTACATTTTGTTGCTTAAACATGACAGCTGTGGCAAGGCTAATTGTTGATCGGTTTCATGCACTATTTATTTTAACACATTTTTAGACCCCTCCACTCTAGGCAGCCTGGTAGTCTGAACATAGGACTGGGAGCCAGGAACTCCCAAATTCTAACCTCACCTCCAACACTTACTCCCCCCTGTGGCCTGGGGAGAGTCACATGGGCGAACGTTTCCACAAGCGGCCTGGGCTCTTATGTGCTGCAGTTTTTGTGTGTTCAGCGTGAGAGGTCTGGGGCCTGATTTTCAGAACTGCTGAGCACCTGCAGCTCCCATTGATTTCAATCAGTCAGGATCAGGCCCTAGATAAGGGTAGCTCCTCCTCCTGCTAATCTGGGCTAATTCAGTTTCATAGCAGAAGACAGGAGTTGATTATTATTCCAAGGGAGCAATGAAGCAGGACATAGTTGTTTCATCTCAGGGGTAGCTGTCTTCACAACTAATAAAATGCAGTAGCAAAGCATGTTGAGGGGAGCATTTAGCATACCTGACAGCCGATAATATTAGCGTAAACACCATTTAGAAAGGGATATAGTCCTGGAGGCTTTCTAACAATTTGGGGAGCAGAAAAATTTGAGAAGAAAGTTCCAACCCACTGAAAATTTAAATACACACAGAAAAACAACCCTTTGTGGTGTCCAAGTGATTCAGGGACAACTTGAGGGCTCCTATTGGAAATGGAGACGGAGGAAAATAGTCACTTTAGTATGCGACCAAAATGTGAAGCACAAAATAAGCCTCCAAAGAGACAGTTCTTGGGGTGAGCTGGGCAGCTCAGGAGATCCCAAACGGGCAATGGAACCTTCTCCCTCAAGTTTGCTGGCTCAAATCCTGCCTGAGTAGTGACTGAAAGTTATTAACATCCTCGTGTGGGCTTTTGGGGCAGAGACTAGCTTTTTGTTTTGTGTTTGGACAGCACCTAGCCCTACGCTACGGGTTCTGACCCATGACTAGGACTCCTGGGACTGCAGTAATACAACAACAATCGGAAGGGTGTTTGGGGACCTGTATGAAATCAGTTTGGCTAGGTCTTGGGCCATTTCTCAGGAATCCACGTCACAAAGAACATCACTGACGGGTCACTGAGAGTGGATTATCCACTTGCCCCTAGAGCGGCTCCTTCCAGGACAGGTGTGTGGCAGGGGAGCAGGTTGCATGAAGGAGGCTTGAACTAACGCAACCCAAGCTGCACCTATTCTGTTGAGAAGGGTTCAACTATCCACAGCTGTCAATCTGGCATCTAAATTCACATTGAAATGAGAATAAAAGGATCAGAAGCATGCAGCTACTTTGATGTGACCGGGGGGAGGGAACCTTATAAGAACTGGCTGGTCAGTCTGTCAAGCTATTTATGTCCCATCCATTACCATGTATCAGCTCCACGTGGCCCCTGGGAAACACACCCATCTATCTTGATTAGGTGCTGGTATGGCCCCCATTACCATAGTATAAGCGCCTCATAATGCTTGTCATACATCCTTATAATCCTCCCTGCAGCCTGGCAGCCCCTTGTCTCTATACAGATGCTGCCCGTGACAGTTAGGTCGGTGGGTTCTGCATGACCGACGTTTGTCAGCCAAGAACTAGACCGAGGCGGTCAGGCCTATTTCATACAAGGTACATCTACACTGAACATGGAGCTGAGACACCCAGGCTTGCGAACTCGGTGTTTCCAAGCCCATGTTTGAGCGTCCACACTGCATTGTAAAGCTAGGTTTACTGGACCCGGGGCTCATAGCCATGCTCATGCAGCCACACTGCACTACGCAGACCTTCTGACTCTGGTCTACGACTTGAGCTGTGTCCACACTGCACAGTGTCAGGACTCGGACTCATCCCCCTAGCAGGGTTCTAGCACCCTGAGTACTTGCTGACCCGGAACAGACTGATGTGTGTAGGGACATGGGTCTTGAGCTCAAACTAGAATCAGAAGCCAAGCTCAGTGTAGACGTACCCACAGTGGCCTCAGAGCACTTTCAATCAATATCAGCCTCGGCTGGATTTGAACTGGTGACCAAGATGTGAAAGACTCTGGGTGTCATTCTCAGTCCCCTCAGAAAATGATCTGACAGTCCTCCCTCCTTACTGTAAAGATGTGTTTGCAGGATTGGGCCCTTGGTTAGTATTTTTCTCTGCTCCTTTTTCCTGCCCCTTTAACTGTTTCGTTGCTTTCTGCCTCCCGGCACAGCTTCTCCTTTGGGGCCATTCTTAGCAAAGGCCTCATCTTGCCTTTAGGACCATCACAACCGACAGTCAGGGAAATGGGTGTGCTGACAATCTCAGCATTGACACCTTCCAGCAGTAAGCCAGAAGAAAGGCTGCAGCACTAGGGGAATGTTGCAAGTTTAATCCAAAACAGGCCACAGAGCCAAATGAACCATAAAAAACAAAGAGGGAAAAACTCACATGGTCATCTACTGCACCCTACAGGAGCAGTGCATCTTGGGTGGGGCCTATAGATCAGGGCTGCACTGGGCAAGGCACAGTACATACCCGTAGTAAGAAACCCTAACCCACAAAGAACTAAATAGATAAAACAGGCAACGGATGGTAGATTATAATCCCCATTTTACAGATGGGGAAACTGAGACCCAGCAAGATAAGTGACTTGCCCAAGGTCACACAGGAAATCTGCAGCAGAGCCAGGCTCGAGCCCAGATCTCCTGAGTCTCTGTCCAGGGCCTTAACTGTGCCACCTTCCTTCCTCCTTTGCCAGTACAAGGTCCTTGCAATAGATTTTCTAGCATGTCTCTCAGGCTAGCACATTGCCCAGTTTTAAATGTCCAAAGTGACGGTGTTTCTGCTTTGCTAGGAGACTAGTCCAGTCTATCAATCTCACTGCATTTCCTGATATTTGGCCTGTTTCCTTTCTCCTATCTCATTGCTCCAAGTTCTACACCCCTGGACTACCAAATGACTCCTCTCCCTCCGCGCTGACATCCTTCCAACGCACATGTGCCGTTATTTTCTCTCTCCACTGTCCTTTTAGTTAAGACAAGCACAGCACATGAAAAGAGATTTAAAAGAGGCTCCACTGAACTCATGAAGTTATACACTTGAAAGAAAATCAGAACTGATCCCAGACACTTGACCCCTCCACAGAGGTCACTGGCAGAACATTTTAGGCCCCTAAACTGGTTTCCTCTTGGTCAAACCATAGCTATTAACGTTTTTTAAACTATCAGGGTGCCCAGTATTCCATTTGCCAAGTCACGCAGCATCCTTCACTCCCTTTTATCATCTATCCTGCGTGGGAACTGTAGCAACAGTGACTAACCAAGCTGTGAGCTACACTTCCTACAGAAGCCCTGGGCAGGAAAGTGGAGCTTGGCATGTTCACAGGGAACTTTGAGTTAGCTGGGTTTTCCCCATCCAATTGCCAGGCTGGAAGGGGTCAGAGAAGGTCTGCAGCACTGATCAACTAAGGGTTGGTGGGATGTGGACACCAGGTACTGCCTGAATTCCCTCTGTATCTCCCAAGCTCTCCCTTGTTTTCACTTCTCTGGACTATTTCTTACATGGCCCCAATCACACTGCAGCACTGTGAAACCGCTGATCACCAGCGCAGCTCACCTACATGCCACATCAGATGTCAATATCGGCCGCCCTGGATACACAGCTTCCTCTTCCAAGAGACAGCTCCAAGGAGAGAGCACATGCCTACTCCTGAAGTGGGCAGACACACTAAACCGGGGGTTCTCAAACCGGGGGGGTCGCCGGCTGCCTCCCGAGGGGTCGCGAGCTCCTGGCACCGCTGAATTACTTACTTCCGCATTCGGCGGCTTTTCGGCGGACATACCGAGCTATTTCGGGAGCGCTCGGCATGTCTGCCGAAAATAGCCGCCGAATGCGGAAATAATCAATTTGGCGGCCTTTTGGCGGACATACAAGGGTCCGTGGAGCAGTAAAGAAAAGTAAAAATGGGTTGCAGCGGGTGAAAGTTTGAGAACCACCGCACCAAACCTACCTTGCAGAGCTCAAGTCTGGGTGCTATACTTACCACATAGGGGTGTGTGGGTGTGTGTGTGTGGGTGGGTGTGTGTGGGTGTGTGGGTGTGGGTGTGTGATCTTTAACTCCTTGCTTTCCTCCTCTCCTTACCTCTGGGATTTAGTCAAACCACACTGCTTCACCATCCAGAACAGATTTAAAATCCATGCAAAGTTACGATGCTTGAAAAATTTTAATAGCTCCTTCTCCCAACTTCCTAGAGTCCCTGGCTTTTCCTGTTCCTTTAGGGCTGCCTTTCCATCTCCTACCAGTGACCCCAACATAAAAAGGCTGATTCAGCTCCCGCTGAACTCAATAGGAGGATGCTCATTGACTTCAACAAAAGCTGAATTGGGACTTCGCCTGCTCCCTAGATATTTCCCACAGTGTCAGGAATTCTTACGGTCCTTTCCCCACTCAAGACAACCACGTACGTACAAACTGCAGCATCTGGAAGTGTTTTAAAAATATTCTGGCATTTTATTAACTAGATCAAGTTTAAAAAAAAGGAAAAGCCTAGCACTGCCACGTTTCTCTTTCCAGCAGAGAAGTAGAGACACATTTTATGGGCATCAAGGACATTTCTGCAAGTACACGTAGGTAGGGAGAGTTACTATAAGCAGGCTACCAGGGCCAGCGTGGAATCAGAGGCCTGTCCTCCACCTCTGGGTTTTTTGCCCAATTTGCAAGCTAGGAAATGAACAATGACCCACCCACATGGAATTCAATCAACAGCCCGTCTATGTTTATGTCAACAGAACAGAGAGAGACACTCGGAGAAAAGGCAGAATGGAGCTGGCATTTCAGAGGGCCATTTTTAGTTGATACAGGAAGTTCCAAGTCAGATAATGGAACTCTGACACAATGAACCACTGACGCTAAATATAAACCAACTCAGGGCAAGGCCTTGAGCCTCTGCTTTCCAATGGGCTGCACGATGATCACTATCATGCCACCTTCTCAGTTAAAATAGCTGAGAACTTTATTGCCATTACTGAAGTCTGGAGGAGGGAGTTATCCAAATTACCACAGGACCCGACGCTACTGCCCACCTATGGTGGATGGGTTGGTGGAAATTGACTTAGAATGGAAACAGGAACTCAGCACAAACTTTTCCGTTCCTGTTATGTCTATCCAGGTATTTACACGGTGTTCATCGCTGTGACACTGACACACTTAATCGGGGATTCAGCGCTCTAGCTATGCCATTGACTTTCCTGGGAGTTCTAGGTATACAAATGCTGCAGTTATCAAGCCCAGATCTCCACCCAACACGCTAATAGGCAAAGCTTGCCTTTCCCTAAACCGATCAGAACTGCAGGCTGGCATTTTAAAATCTACATAGAACATAGGGTCAGACCAAACGTCCATCCAGCCTAGTATTCTGTCCGCCAACAGTGGCCAATGCCAGGTGCCCCGAAGTGAGTGAACCTAACAGGTAATGATCAAATGATCTCTCTCCTGCCCCCCTCTGACAAACAGAGGCTAGGGACACCATTCCTTACCCATCCTGGCTAATAGCTATTAATGGACTTAACCTCCATGAATTTATCCAGTTCTCTTTTAAACCCTGTTATAGTCCTAGCCTTCACAACCTCCTCAGGCAAGGAGTTCCACAGGTTGACCGTGCGCTGTGTGAAGAGCTTTTTTATTTGTTTTAAACCTGCTGCCCATTAATGTCATTTGGTGGCCCCAAGTTCTTCTATTATGGGAACAAGTAAATAACATTTCCTTATTCATTTTCTGCACACCACTCATTTTATATACCTCTACCTTATCCCCCCTTAGTCTCCTCTTTTCCAAGCTGAAAAGTTCTAGTCTTTTTAATCTCTCCTCACATGGGACCTGTTCCAAACCCCTAATCACAAACACCAAGGTCTTTGATTTACAAAACTACCTCCCACTTGCTTAACCAAGGATGAAGACTCAGTATTTTCAGGGAAATCTGACTACCTTACTGAGCCACTTCAAGCAAGAACACTGTTTTTATACGCCGGTAGAGGAAAACTGAACTTCCCTACCAGGACTTTTGGTACTAGAAGAAGAGAACATGCAAGAAGGATTTGATATAAAAAGTTAATAGAGAGGACACTCCCCTGCCCAGATCTACACACTGGAAACTGTGGGAATCTTATTCAAACTAACTTTGTGTTCTGGCTACTGATAAAACAGATTGCATATAAATATGGTGCTAGAAACAAGACTGGTGCCACCACAGAAAAGTGTTGTTAGTTGGGTGGAAAGTGAAATATTCAGTGGGCGTGTGCAGTTACTGTTCAACTTGGAGTCAATTGTCTTTCCGGCCTCACTACGTCTGTTATACAACAGCAAAGAAATTATTTCCTTACTCTCCAGCATGTACTTCTTGGCAATAGGCAAAGACAGCAGCCGGATGTGACCGACGAGGAAGCCCCAGGCATGGGCTCTGGAGAGCGTGGTTTCAGGTGGCGAAGGGCTATACGGCTGCATCACGAAGTACGCAGTTAGCAAGATTAACCCCAGGGTAAGCAGGCCCTGTGAGAGAAGACAGGCAAGTGATTAATTATACTGAAAGAAGCAGACATCTTCAGAATGGAAACTTTCTCTCTCCAGGTATGAAGACGGGTTCTAGTGTCTGAGTTGTGTGTGTGTTAACTTCTGCTGAGACACCACATTTAAACAGAAATGCCAGTCGCATACAGGTGTAGACTTCTCATTCACTTCCGTTCACTGAAGCTGCACAAGAATGAAAAGAACTGGGATTTAAACAAACATCTGCAGACATGGAGGGTTGTTTTTAATTCTTAAGCAGTAACATTCTCCATCAGAAAGGCCAGGGATCTCCATGAACAATTCTAGACTCCTGTTCTCTAATCAGGTATTTTGCACTTCCATAGCACCTTTTAATGCAAGGATTTCAACGCACTTTGCAAGCATTAACCAAGCCTCAAAACACTTTGACAGAGTTACTTCATTGGTACAATCAGCCACAATAAGCCCCAAAGAAAGCAAATTAAGTTGACAGAACTAGATCATTAATGAAAATACTGACTATTACTGGACCCAGGACAGGCCTCTGTAGAACCCCAATAGTTATGTCCCCTAGATTTTCAGCAAACTATTGATCACTAGTCTTTGAATGCAGTGTTTCAACCAGTTTGCACCCAGCTTATAGTAATTTAATCTAGACCGGTGGTTCTCAACCAGGGGTACGCATACCCTTGGGATTACACAGACATCTTTTGGGGGTACGTCAACTCATCTAGATAGTTGCCTCGTTTTACAACAGGCTACATAAAAAGCACTAGCAAAGTCAGTACAAAGTAAAATTTCATATGACTTTATACTGCTCTGTATACTATCCACTGAAATGTAAGCACAGTATTTATATTCCAACTGATTTATTGTAGAATTATATGATAAAAAGGAAAAAGTCAGCAATTTTTCAGTAATAGTGTGCTGGGACACTTTTGTGTTTTTATGTCTGATTTTGTAAGGAAGTAATTTTTAAGTGTGAGGTGAAACTTGGGGGTACACAAATCAGACTCCAGAAAGAGATACAGTAATCTGTAACGGTTGAGAGCCATTAATTTCTAGACCCCATTTCCCAAGTTTATGAGAAAATCACATTGGACTGTATCCAAAGCCTTACTAAAATCAAGATACATCATGTCTACAGCTTTCCCCTATTAACTGGGCCAGTATTTCCATCAACGTTGGAAATTAGGTTGCTTTGGCATAATTTGTTCTTAACAAATCGATGCTGGCTATTACTTATGACCCTATCAGCTTCTAGGTGCTTACAAATTGAATGTTTAATAATTTATTCCAGTATCTTTTGAAGTTAGGTTGACTAGTTTAAAATTCCCTGGGTCCTTTTTGTTCCCCTTTTTAAAGATGAGTACTATGTTTTCCCTTCTCCTCTTGGACATCTCCCATCCCCCCATGAATTCTCAATGATAATGGCTAATGGTTCTGAGATTGCTTCAGCTAGTTCCTTAAATACCCTAGGATGCATTTCATCTGTTCATCAACTTGAATGCATCTAACTTATCTGAATACATCTATTAACTGTTCCTTCTCCCTTGTTGTGAATATTAATTGCCATCAGAATCTGATCACAATTTACTTTAGGGAAGACTGAAGCAAAACAGGCATTAAACCTGCCTATCTTCTTGATCATATCCCTTATTAAAAGACCGACATTTTTCTTCGTCTTTCTCTTGCTTCTCATGTATTTATAGAACCTCTTTTTACGTCCCTTGCTGGGGGACATTTTGTACTGTAGCCTTTCTCATTTTGTCCCCAGATGCTTGTGCTACTCTCCCTTACTCCTCCATAGCAATCTGTCCATGTTTCCACTTTTTGTGGGATTCTTTTTTGATTTTCAGGTCATTTAAGAGCTCCTGATGGAGCCACATTGGCCTCTTAGTATTCTTCTGTTCTTTCCTTCTCATTGGGATAGATTGCTATTGTGCCTATCTCATTGGGATAGTTTGCTGTTATGCCTTGTATTTTCCCATTTAATCATGGGAAAATACAAGCCTCAGTTGCCATTATGTAGGAGAAGAACATCAAACCCTCAAAAGGCGTGTACGTATAAGCGTCAACGTCTCCCATCCCTGCAGGTCAGAAAAATGGCTTACCTTGTAGAGAGCCAACAAGAGAGGGTACCGGGGGGGTCCCCTCTGGGGCTCATTCTTTTCCAGGAGTTGCTTGACAAACTTCTCAATGGCTTTTTCTGACATTCCACATTGGTGTCCAGTCTGCCTCACCAGGTCAATAGTTTCCGACAGCTTGTCATAAATGCTGAGCTCGCTGGCAGAAAGCTCCATGGCCACCAGTGAAAAATCCCTGTGAGGGGATTGGACACAGTCAAGCAACAGGAAACCTTCAAAACCTCCCCATCACCACACCCCCAGCGCCCAAGGCCACCCTCCACAGAACGGTGCACATCCTGCCGGTTACATGAGAAAGGTAGGCAGCACAGCTGCAAGGCTGGGTGTCGCCAAAGAACCAGTTCATTCAAACATAAAGGGAGTTCCTCTGAGAGCAGTTAGCTGCAGCCTTAACCTCCTTTGCTGCATTTGCGTCTTCTAGGATCATATAAAAGAAGGAAGTCTAGCCTTATGGGTCATGAGATTTAATAAGGATACTAGGCAGACAATGGAGATAAAAGGACAGATCCGTAGCTGGTGTAAACGGGTGTAGCGTCACTGAAATCCACAGACCTTCATCCACTTACCCAAGCTGAAGATCTGGCCCATAAAGCGTACGGCTCATTGAAGGTCACGGTCAACACTATGGAAGACAATAAGCGGGTGCATTGGCCAAGCTTTCTTTTGTTATAGCTTTAGTGAGTCACTTATTTTAACCAGGCACATCTTCTGTTCACTAAATCCCTTGTCCCTCTGTCCTCTTCCTTGCTAAAAATAAGTAGTATGGGTGAGTGGAGGGGCACGGTTTTATCATTTAAATTCTTGCAATTTAATTCCAAGGCCAACTCGTTGTTGGGTATTGGCAATACGACACCTGCTAGCTGCAAGCAGGAAGAGATCCCAGTAGTCAGCTCTTTCTTTAGGTTTCCTTGAAAGTGATTCACATATAGCATCTCTATACAACCAAGTATTACAGCAAATGACGCATCGCAAATACAAGACAAAATGGCTTTTGAGGGCAAATTATTCCCAACCATGGTGCTAAAGAGAGGAAGTTTGTGACCGATACAAATCATATTCTACCACTGAAAACTTTTCATATCATGACCAGCAGGATGTGTGATGAACAGTAGGATGTGTGAAGGAATTTACTCCCACACCACTCCTGCTGTCTGTCAATGGCAGAGCCTTGTAACAAATATATTATTAATTATTTATATTACCCAATGCTTAGGATCCCTATTCATGGATCAGGACTCCACCATACAATGGGGACGGGCTGTAGAAAGACATAAGGAAATAAGTCATTTGGGACTGTAACAGTTCCACATTAGAGAGACAAAACTTGACTATCCTGCACTGGAGGGGAGAGGACTGGATATAGGGCCTTCCCCTAGCTCTTAATTCTGAGCTTGGAAAATTTTATTGTCCACTAAACTAGGGCAACCAAAATCTATTTGGAGAGAAGAAGTTTAATCACATACAGCCCAGCAGAGAGGGTGCTTTTGTTCTCAACACCTTGAAGAACTGGATAGAGCCTAGAAGAATTGCAGGAGCGGATAGCTTCTCCACCATGTCACGAAATTCCTCCTCTGGCTCCACTCAGTCTGATACATCCCCCTACAGCATTATTATGAGACCAGTGTCCATGGCTAATTATACATGTATTCGCTGACCAATCACTCAACATATCCGGTATTTTAAAAACCACAGATCAATTTGGCAGCTTGTCCCTGCGGGCACAAAGGCCAGTGCAACACACAGTGAAACAAACATCACTTTAAATAGCAACTCATTTTTGCTAATCCTCCCCCCACAATAAAAAAAAATAAAAATCATGTTTCCTTGTTAGGCAACCAAATTTGAAATCTGGTTGTCCCTAAAGAAGTCATCTGAAAATTATGTTTCCTGGCCTGCCAGCTTTAGTAATTAACAAGAACCAAGTGATGACATTTCTACCCTCCATTCCTGCAATATCAGAAACACTAACAAGCATTCTAATAATAAATATATAATGGAATGGGATATATGTCAGTTTCCTCTGCTTCTTGTCATATTCCATTCTCTATTCCTCATGCTTATTTATGACCTGATCAAGCAAATGTTTGCTACAAGATGTAATTAGTTCTTACTTTTATGAGTAGCGCCATTGAGTAGTAAGCTTTCTGGGTGGGATTCCCATAGGTATTTAGGTGCCTAACTTCCACTGATTTCATGGGAGTTAGGAGCCTAACCACCGTTGGGAATCCACCCTACATCCAGGAGCTAGCATGGGGAAGACTGGATTGTAGAGTGCACACCCCCTAGGAAAGGTAACCTTTTCTACTTGTGTGCTTGACAAACACCTGGCTCCATAAAAATATTATTTTACTGACTCTTTCATTTATATAATACACTGATTCACAAAATAAGCAAGAGCCAGAGCATCTGCAGAAAATTAAATGGTCTTTGCTCAACTTTTATGATTGTTCTAGTTGCCTTGATGCTGGAGCCGCAAGTGATGTACTAAATGGATTGAAAGGTCATTGGGCTTCTCTGTAGCTCCTGTACAGCTCTTTGTATCATTTGCTGAAATGCCAGAGCTCAATCCTGCAAGCCCTCCACATAAAGAATTCAAGTAAATTCAATGAGATCTGTGCACAAAGAGCTTACAAAATCGAGCACTTGTTTTGTAGCTGCTGACAGCAATTCCATGCAGTGGCTCATGACAGATATCTTTACAGTAAGTGTCACATAGCACAATTTTTCTCCTTTCCCTAGCAGCAGAAGCTCATCAGACTAGCCCGCTGTACACGAATATCCACTATTAGGGAGCATAACTGAAGATGACACCTACAAATCACATACTCCTATTGAAAACCTTTCACATTTACTTAGCAAAAGTCAACAGGAATCTGTGCTCCCTGCTGGAAAATCAATACTTTTCTAACATTGTTTTCAAAATAAATGATGCCTTTAAAAATATCGATCCATTATTTACTTTCAGATCAATGCAACATGATTTATGAAATAAGAATGACAGACAAACTCTTCTACTTAGTTGCTATATACATGTAGGAAATAAATCTCCTCTATCTTATACAGCTAAGCTTAGAGAAATAACAGTCTATGTTTTATTTCTGGCTTTTTTTTTTTAACTGGAAAGCCATCAGGTTTACTGTTATTATTACTATTATTTAGTACTTATTTAAGGTAGTGAACCAGTGAGAATCAGGGACCCACTGCGCTAGGTGATGTACAAACAGCAGCAGGGAAGGTTCCTGAACTAAAGAATTTATAGTTTAAAGCCCCAATCCTGCAAACACTTATGTATGGGATTAAAGTGATTCATATGCAGGTATTTTCAAGATTAAAGGTCTGCTCAGGCCTAATTTTAAAGCCAGACCAGGACCCGAACCTGAGCAGAGGACAACTGACCTAAACCCAACCTGGGAGTGCTGAGAGGTTTTCAGACCCGAACCCGACATTTCACCCTGAGCCTGTGCTAGTGCTGCCTCATCCTTGGGGCTTCCCACTCCCTATGCCTGGTGCCGGCAGCCCATCTCTGGCCACCTCCAGCAACCAGAGAGGGTCTGTGTGACTTGTCAGCTCACACGCTGTGCATTGAAGTGGCAGCCAGCAGGAGTGAGGCACACAGCAGAAAATGCACCGAGCCCACAGGCAGGAAGAGGTGATCAGAGATGACCAGACTCAGGCCAGACCCTTGTAGTCAGGTTTCGGTTGGGTTGCAAGTCTCTGTTCAGGATCATGCCTGTAGGTTCCAATCCTGCAAACTTTTAAACATCCACTCAACTTCATGCAGATGAGCCATCCCACTGACTTCAAGGAATCTCCTTCCTTAGAGATTTTTAAGGTCAGGTTTGACAAAGCCCTGGCTGGGATGACTTAGTTGGCGATTGGTCCTGCTTTGAGCAGGGGGGTTGGACTAGAACCTTCTGAGGTCCCTTCCAACCCTGATATTCTAAGGCAAATACTCATGCTGAAAGTTAAGCGTGTGCATAAGTGTTTTCAGAATCTGGGCTCAGGTGGCACTCTCTTCTAAAAGAGATGTTTTTGGATTAAAAAACATTTTAAAAAGACAAGTATCCGGGATAGCTGTGTTAGCCTGTATCCACAAAAACAACGAGGAGTCCGGTGGCACCTCAAATACTAACATTTACTTGGGCATAAGCTTTTGTGGGTAAGAAGTGGGTTTTTTACCCATGAAAGCTTATGCCCAAATAAATCTGGAAGTCTTTATGGTGCCACCAGACTCCTTGTTGGTTTTTTTTAAAGACAAGTTTCCTCACCTACATGGCTAATAAGACCCAAGGTTGTTAAAGCTGAACAAATTTTAAAAATCAAATTTACATTTATGCTATCAGTTTCCCCTCAGTGCCTCACTCTATATGAGCAATAGAAAAAGCAGGCTAGCCCCCCAACCTGTACCTGAGTCCGCACAGAGCCCCATTTAAGGCCACGGAGCTTTGTATAGGGGCAGGGCTCCAATTGCAGCATCAGAGCCTTGTCAGCATTTGGCTCTCATGCAATAGCATGGATTGCAAAACACAACAGCAATATGTTGAAAGGCCAATGACAAACAACAACAAAAACCCTAAATATTTGCCTTGAAATTGTGTTCCTTTAATTAGATTACTTCTACTGACACCAGGTTTGGTAGACATTTTGTATTTTGGTACAAAACAGAAATTCTGGACCTTTGTTGCCTGAGGGTACCCGCTTCAAGGGAATCACTTTCCCCCACCCCAGAGCTGCAGTGCAAACACTTGCAGGTTGGTTTGTTTTTGCACTAAGGCCAAAGGCCTTGTCTCTGCGCCACGCTTCCCATTTTTCCACAGTTGGCGGACAACAGGGGTGGGAAGGGAACTGTGACACCCAGCAGCTGGTGGCACAAGGGCACATGGGCTCCCTAACTGGGATTTGCAGCAAAGGGGCCGGGTGTCCTGGGAATCCGCCTAGGCCTCCACCTGCCAGGTGCACGTGGGCCATCAGGCTCCCCCCTCTGCCCTGCCCCCAGCACCTTCACTCGGGCTCCCCCTTCACTATCCCCATTGCCCTTCCCTGCCCCCTCCTTCCCTCCAGGACCCCCACCCCTCTGGTGCCCCCCTTCCCTCCCGCCTCTCTCCATGTGCCGTTACCCCCCTTCCCCATCTCCCCTCCTGCCCCCATCACCCTCCCCTCTGCCCCCATTACCCTCCCCCTTCCCCCTCCTGCCCCCATTACCCTCCCCTCTGCCCCCATTACCCTCCCCCCTTCTCCCTCTTCCCCCTCCTGCCCCCATTACCCTCCCCTCTGCCCCATCTCCAGCCCCCCCTTGCCTTCCCCCCCTGCCCCGCCCCCGCCTCCTCCCGGGCCCATCCCCTCCCCTCCTCTCCTAGGCCCCTCACCCCATCCACGCTCAGGCCGGGGTGCTCCTGCCTCCGCCCGGCTGGGGGGGGGGGGGACCCGCCCGGCGCTTCCGGCTTCCTGCTGCCGAGGCCGCAGATTGGCCGCGACTCGGGCGCGAGGAGCTGCGCAGCGCCGCCGAGGCCGCCCCGGGCCTGCCCGCCGCGACCGCGCCCCCTTTGCCCCGCCCCTCGCCCCGCCCCCGGCCTTTGCCCCGCCCCCCGCGTTCCCCCCGCCCCTCAGTCCCTCTGCCCCGCCCCCACTGCTCCCCCCGCGTCCCGCCCGCCTCTGCGCCCCTCAGTCCCGCCCCCACCGTCCCTCTGCCCCGCCCCCACTGCTCCCCCCGCGTCCCGCCCGCCTCTGCGCCCCTCAGTCCCGCCCCACTGAACCACCCCCATGCCCCACTACACCCCCCGCCATGCTCGCGCCCCACTGCCCCCTCTCTCCCCACTACCCCACCCACCACAGCCTCCCTGCCTCTGGGCCCCTCAGTCCCACCCCAAACGCACCCTCTGCCCCTCACCCCACTGAGCCCCATGGCCCGCTACACCCTTCACCCTACTGTGCCGCCCCTCCATGCCTGTGCCCCAGGCCCCTTGCGCCGCCCCACCCCCCCAGCTCCACTGCACCCCATCCCACCGTGCCCCTCTGCCCCTCCCCATCACATCTCACCCCCTCCGCGGCCTCCCCACCCCCTGCCCTGCCACCCACAGCGACCCACCCTCTGCCAGACTGCCCACCCCCTCTTGCACCCACTCGTTAATTGCCCTTTCACTCAACTGTCTCCTACCTGACTGCTCTGCATGGGTGCTGGAACTGTGGGGTTGGGGGTGCGACCTACCGCACCTCCAGCTTGAAGTCATTTCCACGATATACAGGGTTGGCAGTTTGGTTCAATGTCCCACAGTGAAGCTGTATAGTCATATGCTTCGTTGTCAACTTTTGCACCACTCTGCTGGGAGTGCCATTTGAAAGTAAGCCCCCTCCTCATTTTTATTTTCAGTAGTGCCCAAAATGTACTAGACACCGTACAGATTATGTAGGACCAGTCCCTGTCGTGATGTGCTTACAGTAGATAGTAAACATCATCCTAAATAGGTTTAAGAATAGCAGCCATGTTAGTCTGTATCCGTAAAGAAAACAAGGAATACTTGTAGCACCTTAGAGATCGTAGCACGTTAGCCCACGAAAGCTTATGCTGAAATAAACTGGTTAGTCTCTAAGGTGCTACAAATATTCCTCATTTTCTTTATCATCTTAAATCGTTAACAATGTTTGTGGAAAACCTTCATAACCTGCAGTCTACCCATTTCACAGCTTGTTTCAAGAGTTTAACAATGAACAAATCTAATGTTGACATCATTCAAATGCACATGAAAGCAAAGCAGGGCAGTGCCCATTAATACCATGTGAGGGCATCTGACCAGTACAGACTCTGAGTTTCTGTACAGAGACTGGTCTCAATGACTTCTGGTGGCCATGAGAGCGTATTACCTTTCATCGGTTTTTAATTTCCCCCCTTTAAACTGAATCTTATGGAGCAAGCAAAGGACTCTGCACCCAATGGATAGGGTACTGGACTGGCATTCATAAAAGCTAGATTCTAATTCTCAGCTGTGCTGCTGGGTGTCTTTGGGTAAGTCATTTCATGGCTGTGTGCCTCAGTTTCCCCATCTGTGAAGTGGGTGTAATGATACTGGCCTCCTTTGTAAAGCACTGTCAGATTTGCAGGTGAAAAGTGCTAGTTTTTGTGCTGCATTTGGTGCATATTTTAAATGCCAGAGTAAATAATACCTTAAACGATGAAAACAGAGAATTTGAGAAGTGGCTTTTTGAGAACAAATAGCTTGTGTCTTTGAACTTTTGTACAATGATCTAAGTGCTTGTGTAGTCCAGTTGTGCTCAGCTTTTAAGGAGCACCCCGCAAAGTGGTATGGCTGTAGGCACTCAGCTGGTTTATTGTTGTTCACTAAGATTTTCTGCAGTGCTCTGAAATTGAATTTAATTTTGAAAATTTCTCTGTTATTGTAATTCTGAAAGGTTTAAAGAAACACAGCTTAAAAAAATCAGTTTAACCAAATAAAATGTCTTTTCCTATGATATTACTATGACTATGGTCCCTGATCCTCCAAACACACACATGCATCCCTTTATTTGAGTAGTCCCTCTGAGTTCAGTGACTCATGTTTGCATGATCCAGACCTTATTTAAAAGTGGAAGAGTTAAAATGAAAAATACTGTACTTGTCATTACTTATGCTTGCATTTCTCTCAACTTGGAGAATGAAAAATCAATTTGACTTTTGTTTATATTATATTCAGTTTTGCTTTCTGGTTTAGTGCTGTGATGTTTGCTGACATCAGTGGGGAGGGATATTGTTTAAAAATCTCTTAGAATGAATTCCACTGGAATCATTGGAAATAAAATAGTACCAGTTCTCTGTGTATGATGTTTTATAAAAGCTTAGCTTTACACATCTACATTTTGAGCCAAATTCAAGTTATCAGCATCTCTTATGAAGCTCATATATTATGCAGTTGGAATGCACTGTATTTACTACCATCTAATGGAAGAACTGAGGAAAAGCAATCTTTAAGTTAATCTTCTTTTGTAGGCAAATAAAGCTGTTTGCTGACCGATTGAAGTGGGGAAAAGCGCCACCTTCTGTACATAATCCAAACAAGATCTCAGGTAAGAGAAACCGCTTGTGGGCAGTTTTTGTCTACATGCAGCTGTATAAGTGCATGAAGTGAACAGATGACCTCTTTTGGTTGATGGACATTGAGATGTTATTACTTTCATTGTCAATTGGAATTTCTAATATATTTGGGTTTATTCTGTTCAAGGCAATATACACGGACTTTTAAAAGAGAAATGGTATGGATTGGCCCAAATTAAACCTGGATCTGAAGAGCCCAGAATATTGCATCCAGAGCTGGAACTGAACTGTGCAGTTAGTCTCTCATTAGTGAATATGTTCCAAAGGCTGATCCTAGTACTAGATACAATAATATTTTATAGTGAAGTGTGCTAAGAGGGTAGCCTACAAAAATAATTATGTAAATTGGATTAAGAAAATACAGTCCTTTACTTATTAGGGCTAAGGGATAATTGTCTTTTAGCTGGCATTAACCGTAAAGGCAACAGAAAGCCTCTGTAAAGAAAGGAGTTAGGGGACTAGCCTGGCATTTGAGGTACCTGCACTCATTTCCCTCCTCTGCCACAGGTTGTGTGTGAGACCTTGGGCAAGTCCCTTGGGCTCAGATCCTCAGAGTTGTATAGGCATCTAGCTCCCATTAAAATCAACAGGAATTAGGCACCTGAACACCTTTGAGGGTCTGCCTCAGTTCCACATCTGTACAATGGGGCTAATAGCAGTGCCCTGCCTCACAAGAGAGGGTGCGAGGTTAACCCATTAAAGAGGAGGAGCATAAATGCAAGTAGAGTGTAGTGCCACCTAATCAAGAATAGGAATACACCACTTTGGTCAGAGATGAGACAAGCTATGTAAATAAAAAGTTGTTAGAATTGAATGGCAGGTAGGGAGCTCACAGCCCGCCTTTGAAGGAATGTGTTATGTAACAAAGTGAAAAACTGGCAGCTCCATTCAGTAAGAAATTAAACTGTTGCATACAGTGGAAAAGGGAGGGGTTATAACTTCTGAGTAGGAGAGAGAGTAAAAGTCTCAATAATGTTGAGAACCAATTATTCAGCCAATGACTTTGCAGCTAAGATGCTAATGCAGTACTGTACTAAGTGTCAGGAGGCAGGTAAACGTGACATACAGAATGTTTTGGCGATTCAGGGGAGATGGAGTTCTGAAATGTTGCAGTGTTAACAGCCAGAGAGATTCAATCACTGAGACACAAACACCTGAGCTCTGACATTCTAAAATATGATCCTTTGTCTTAATTACAAGATCCTGCTGTCCCTGGCTAACCTTATTACCCAAACTAGCACCACTTACAATCACATTTTGTTAATATGTGACCAGTGAATCTCTCCCTTCGCTAATCCGCTTTGCTTTGAGAGCTTTTTGGTCTAGATCTATTCTTGGAATATGCACAGTTGTCCTGTAATTTAACTACATTGGTCATTCTCCCCAACTGTAACCAACAAATAGACAATTCCATTCTGTTACGTCCCTAACCACCCTCTGCCTTTCTGCAGAAGTGCCCCAGCTCCCTTCACTAAATGGCAGTAGCTCTGCACAGAATGGACATCACCGATTTGTAAGATATTCATGAGGCTATCACAAATAGAGAAGCAGAATGAGAAATAAGTTAAAATATGCTTTTAATTATAGTATTGAAAAATTACTCGTGTCGGTGTCTGTACAGGGCCTGGCACAATAGGGCCCCTGACCTGGCTGAGGCCTCTGGGATGTAAATGTTAAATAACAGATAATAATCAGCTACAAACTCATCCAAGCTGTCATCTCCAAGTCTGATAGATTTTTTTTAAAATTTTTTTTAAATAAATCCCACTGAAGTGCCAGAGCTTACACAAATCCCCCAACGCTATTTAATGCAGCTCTACACCACCACTTAGCTCTTATATACTTAGACCCAGATCTGCAAAGGTATTTAGGCACCTGACTGAGCTAGGATCTGGGCCTGTTTGCATCCTTAGCTCTCAAAAGCTGACCCCTGGGCTAGACAATCAGAGAAATAGATTAGCTATGAATGAGATTGACTCACTCCTCTCAGAACTGCCTTGAGGGGAATCAGTAGTCAGACATGAAGAGCAGAGATGAAGGGTAAGAGCCATTTTTATGCTATAGTTTTTGATCAAAGCACTGAGTTTTTCGGTCATCTGCAGCAACCTCTTTTCTTTGGTGGTGCTGGTACCTCCACCACCTCAGTTTTTAATCTGTCTTCGTGAGCTTTCAGTGACCTGCCATGATAAACAAAACAAATTATCTAGTTAACAGCCCTGCTGTTTGGAATCTACATCTGTTGTGGAAAGCTCTAGTAAAGGGTAGGGCTGGAGTGTTCACAGGGGCTGTAAAGAGTTGCACTTAGGAGCCGTGTACATTATCTATGGAGCATGGGGATATGCAGCTTTCAGCTGCTGGGGTGACAGCATGCAAAGCTGAAGAGCAGCAGTGGAAATCGGGACCCAAGCCATTAATCGGACAGTCAATCCCCTGGGGCACTGCTCACCTGGCTAAATCAATCATGGATTCGGACACTTTGTGGCCTGACGCAGCACTGCATTCGTTAAACAAGAGTTCACACTCCTGGAAGACAAGAGGGCACACAAATGCACTTCCCTTCCAGAAGGATTTTCATAGATTTAAAACAGGTACAGCACAAGTGTTGGGATTCCCCCCCCCCCCCCAGATAACCAAACAAAAGACAGGGGAGTTGGTGCAGTTAGAGCAATGATATCATGGTTTGTATAGGACTAAAAAAGCACCAGGGGATAGTTACGTGAGGAAAGGTGGTGATCTGTTGGAAATGCACCGCCCAGAGGGTGTACTGGCTGCTGTGGCACAGAATTCATATGGGAATAAAATTGTAATTAAGATATAGGAATGCTGAGAATGAAATCCAGCTTCCCCAGCAGCTCCAGTGCTGGTCTAACAGCAAGGGAAATCCTGACATGCTATAGACAGAGGCAGCATTGACTAGTGGATTGAACAGGGTCGGCAGCTAGAATGTTCTCTTTCTGGCTCTGCCAGTGACTTGCTGTGTCCTTGGGGAAGTCACTTCATCTGTCCTGTATTCTGTAAAATAGGGAGACTGATACTTGTCCATCTCACGGACAGTTACAAGAATTTGTGCTTGGACATGTAAAGCATCTTTCAAAAGGATCGAGTCGGTCATTTCTTTATGCTTTTATTATTTACATAGTCCTGGAGAGGTGCCTGGCATGTTACGGTGCAGATAGGCCCAGATACTCAGACATGTAGGAGTCTAATTCCCACTGAAATCAATGGGAAATGTGCACCTAAATGCCTTTGAGGATCTGGCCCAGATTCCCTGCCTCAAAAACCTTACAACCGGAGGCCCTGATCCTGTAAGTTGTTCTGCTGGGGTTCAGTGTAGGAAGGCCAGGGAATAGTTTGCCAAATCGAAGGCCAGCAGGAGACAAAAATACAAGGACCAGGAAGGCACAAGAAAGCAATATCCTTCTGTGGTCATTTCCCGGCAATTAATGACCAGCTGATGAGTTAAGGGCTTTCTGCTTTGCCTCAGGTCCTCAACTCCCACCCCAATTGTTAATGGAAGGAAATGCCAAGCCATGATGACTGACAGGATAAATAGTAGCCTTGGTTTTGCTTTATTCTTTTTAAGCCCCTTCCCAACTAAGGATAGGGGAAGAATTTCTATTGGCGTTTGCCATCAATTTATCAGTGCACATACCTTAGCCAAGTGTCCACCCTCTTCAGTAGATATTTGTCTTTCTGCGACAAGGTCGGTTTTGTTACCAAGTAGAAGGATGACAATTCCATCTCCTGCTCCTTCCTGTGAAGCAGGACAGGTGGGGTGAAATTCTGGTAGAATTTGGCCCAGTCTTCTAAAATGACTTTAAGAACATAGGATTTAAAGATCTCAGAGCCTCTTGCACTAATTTAGCCTCACATCCTTCCCTCTTCATTGAACAGCTGGGAAACTGAGGCATGGAAAAGTGCAGTGCCTCTCAGAGTCATCAACAAGTCTGAGACCAAGCTGGTAATAAAATCCAGGAGTCCTTGTTTCTAGTCCCTTACTCAACAGCTAAGGGTATGTCTACACTGCAAAAAAGTGTGTTCTTGACTCTCAGTAGCTGACTTAGATTAAAATAGCAACGCGACATGACAACACAAATTCATGCTACTAACCCAAATTAAAGCCAAGCCCCATGGGCAGCCTGAAGTAACTTGAGCTGGTAACCTGAGTTAAGTCAAGTTCGTGTCTTCACTGATTTAACCCAAGTGAATAACACTCCTTTTTTACAGTGGAGACCTACCTTAAAGCTCACCCCCTCTCCTAGTTGAACAGACATGTTTCCTGGTTATGCCTCAGATATTTAAGTAGTTCCTTAGGCTATGGCATTATGTCTCCACAGCAACTGGGAGATGTAGTCCCCCAGCATGAGTAGACATGTATGCACTAGCTCTGCTTAAACTAGTGCCTAAAAATAGTGTGACCAGGACAGTTTGGGCTGTGTACCTAAGGAGTCAGGCAGGATTGATTGGACTCTGGACAGCCCAAGCCCCTACCCCTTCTGCTGCGGCCATACTGGTATTTTTAGCTGCTAGTTCAATGGTTCTCAAACTTTTGTACTGGTGACCCCTTTCACATCACAAGCCTCAGTGCGACTCCCCCCTTATTAAAAACACTTAAATACATTTAACACCATTATAAATACTGGAGGCAAAGCGGGGTTTGGGGTGGAGGCTGACAGCTTGCAACCCTGCCCCCTCCCCCCCATGTAATAACCTCACAACCCCGTGGGGTCCTGACTCCCAGTTTGAGAACCCTGGTGCTAGACTGAGCAGAGCTAGCATGTGTATGTCCATCTGTGCTGGGAATGCCACCTTCTGCCTGCTGTGTAGCCACATGTATGAGAGCAAGCCAGTGCAATGAGCATCCAGTGACCCTGCCATTGGACTCCCTCTGGCACCAGTTGTATCATCCAGGGTAGCTATCCCAGAAGAACCTATCTTGAACTTAGCACATTTAAAACCAGGACAGAGGGGAGAGTTCCCACACTGGGGTTAATCTAGAGTAACTCAGCTGAAAGAACAGCATCACTGAGTTTACACTGTTGTCAGACCAGAATATGGTCCATAACACTCACCCTCATGAAAGGAAGAAAGCCAGAGTGAAGAAAAAGGTGGACTTTGGGCCGGATTCTCTGATGCGGTACATTGGTGTCACTTCAATGAAGCTATCCTGATTTAAACCAGCTAAGGGTCTGGCCCTGTGCCCATCATGATTGTTACAGCATTCATATGGGACAGATGGTTTTGTAGCTAAAAGCAGAGACATGAGTTCTAGCCCCAGTGCTCCACTGACTCACTTTGCAGCATGGGGCATATTACCTTACCACTCTGTGCCTCAGTTTCTCAGCTGTAAAATGGGGCTAATACTTGCCTACCGCTCAGGGGAGAGAAGTCTCCGTTCATTAACATTTGGGAAATACTTGGACATCCTCAGATAGAACGAACTAATAAATCAAAGATTTATAGAGTGGAAGCCTGGTCCCATTGAAGTCACTGGGAGTCTTGGCATTACCTTCAATGAAGCAAAGATTTCACCCATTAGACCTACCTGGATACAGCTCAGCCAGTACCGCACATCCGCGAAGGAGTATTCTGAAGTGACATCATACATCAACACCACTCCATCAGCTTTTCGGAAGAACTGCTTGGTGATGCTATGGTACCTGTCAGAAAGCACTTTTGCTTTTTCTGCTTGTGTACATTCTTTTTTGCACCATTTTTAACAGCAATCCAGAGGTTAAACAAGTACCTACAAAGCATGTTTCAGGTAGGGTGTTTTGAAAAACCATGGTCACAAAAACTGAATACAAATGTACAAAAATTCCCTCCTGCAAGGGTGTGAAGCAAAGACCCTTTTGCAAAGTTTGACAGACAAGTGAAACTGGGGGACAATATGGGGGGGAGGGGGAGGGAGATTGGCAAGGCCTCAGCAGAGATTAATTTCAAAATTTAGTACAGTTTTGCAGAGCTTTAACTGTGTGCATGTGTTTATAGATGTGTATATGCTTACAGAATCACACTATGTATATACATATATAAACAGTAAATATACACCCTTCATAATGTGTATATGTTTACAAATACATATACCCACAAAGTAGATACACACGCATATGTAATAAGCACACACTGGTGAATTTAGGGTCAAATCCTGGCCTTTCTGAATCTGCAGAAGTTTGCCTTGAATTGAGTGGTACCAATATTTGGCCTTCAGCACTTAAGAGGGGGCCCTACTGACAGGCCCGGGGACTAAAGGTCTCCCTAAATTCAGTCTTGGCCCAATGAGCTTGGATGTTTTTTCTTCATGTCGATTCTATCCTTTCAGATGCCTTGTGTGAGCATATATTTATGTGGATTTCCTTATCCAAAGAGACATTTCCCTGTACACATTCTTTTTTTGTATATACAGCACTGTGGCCTTACCTTTCTTGACCAGCCGTGTCCCATAGACGTAGAGCAAAGAACTTGTTGTCCACAAAAAGGTTTTTGACCCGATAATCCATTCCTAGGACAGACAGCACATTTGTAATGTGGTGGAATTCAACCATGAGATATGGACATGGGGCAGGTGATATAGGGGGACTCTGGCCAAACTAGATCACAATAGTCTCTTCTAGTTTAACATCCCAGGATAGTGTCTGGGTTTTAAAGAGGTCTGGTTAGTTTTATGATGACTAAAAAGAGTAACGGTGGGCATATTCTGCTAACTGGTGTATGGACCAGGGAGGATTTCAGCTGTATTGCCCCCCCCAGTACAGCACAGAATAGGCCAGGTGCATTATTTTAATGTTTATCACCAAGATCCTGCAGTCTGGTCCACACAGCCAGCCCCTTGCTGCTGCAGAGTCCCAGTGAGGTCAATGGGAGCCCATGCACAGATCAGACTGCAGGACTGGGGCCTGAGACTGGTAACATGCCCAAGATCAAGGTATAGCTGTACAAATCCAGCTTCAATATGTGGAGGGGTGTCACCTTCCTCAAGCATCACCTACTGGCCACTCCTGGATACCAGAGGCTTGACTTAGCCATCACTGGTTTGATTTGGCAAGGCAAGTTATGTCCCTACAGGATTGTATTCATGCTTAATGGAAGTTGTGGGATTCTTACCTACAGTAGCACTGAGGCTTGGGTTGAAGGAATCCTCGTGTAACCGGTACAGAAATGATGTTTTGCCAACGTTTGTATCCCCCACAAATAACACGTTATAAAGATGATCTGGATCAGGGCTGGTTTCCGTGGTGCCTTTAGTAGCTCTGCCTGGCGGCTCTGGTGTCATATTAGCTTCGTACCCTTGGCCTCCTGATTTGGGGATTGCATCCTCCCTCACTTTCATGCTGCTCACTTGCTCCTGTTGAAAAATATCAATTTCTCCTCTTGTTTCTTCTGCCTGTGTGGCTTCAGGTTTCCCAGTGCTTTGGGGCTGCATCTTGGCCTTGGACATATCCCCTGGCTGGCTGGGTCTGAGAAGGGCTTCTTCATTTTCTACACCTTCCTTGTGCAGGGCTCCCACATGAGGGAAATAAGTTGGTGGGGTCTCTTGTTTTGGTGGCGCTCTCTGCTCAAGTGTCTTCTCTGGCACTTCCATTTCTGGAGGCTTTTCCTTCAGCAGGGCCTGCTCAGAAACAGCAGGTAGCCGCACATCTGCAAGGACCATGTCTCTCTTCAGGGATACCCACTTCTCCATTTCATCTGGCGCTGCCTGCTCTGTAATGCTAGGCTGCCGTACACCTGGCAGGAGAACCCCTCTCTCTGGTGGGTTCTGCTGGCGACTGGTGGCTTGCACTGCCGGCCCTGGAACAGCAGGGGGCTGCACCTCTGCATAAATAACCTCTTTCTTCCTTCCTTTTTGAGCCTGGTCCTGTGTTGCTGGCTCAGACACCAGAGCCTGCTTCACCTCTGGAGCATGAGGTTCTGCTGGAGTTGGTCCCTGTTTGAGAGCCTCTCCTTGTGATGTAGCCTGTTTGGTGGAAAGGACTGAAAGTGCCTCAGGTTTGTCATTTCTGGAGAGCACCTGATGCTCAGAATCCCCATCTCGTCCAGTTGGGGGTGAAGCAGCATCCCCATGCAGTAGGTCTTCTGTCCCTGGTACTTGTGGTTCAGATGCGTTGTTCAGAGCTGCTATTGCATCATTCAGTTCACTGAGCAAAGAGCTTTGGCCTGAAAGTTCCTGCTGGAAGAACGCCTCTCCCTTTTTCATAAACTCCGCAAAGGGGTCATCTTCTGTGGATACCACTCGTATCCTTTGTCCTGAATCAGCTAATGAAATACCACACAGCGCCCTGCAAAATAGACAATGGCATGTGCTATGTACAGGAGAGAGAAAAGACCATAATGGAACATACAAAACACTGCATTGCACTGAGCTCTATGGACTATACCAGCGCTGTGGAATAGAGAGCAGGGACGCAGTGCTTGTACGTAACCCTTCTGCCAGGTGGGGCCAGCAGCAGCCAGGCCCGGGTTCAAAATCTAGGGGTTCCTTTCCATCAGTTCAATGCAGAACCAGCTTGAGCCCCCATCCAATAACCTGGAAATTTATACCTCGCCCCTGGTGCCTCAGAGGCAATACTTCCCCCCTCGCAAGCGCAGAGTCTGAGTTTAGAAAAACTTATTAAAAGGAGGGAAGGAACTTGGCATTAATTTGGGAAACCACCACAAAGAAGGTTCATAAACCATGAATCAAAACCCACCTCGAGTAGGTTGGGCTGTGTCCTTTCCCCCCTCTGGTTCTTAAGTCCAGCAACCCAAAAGTCCCCTTCACATGCCCAACCCTTCTATGCACCACACTCAGTTGCTGCCCCTGGTCAGTGCAGACTCAGAGTCCAGAGGTGCATCTTCAGAGTTCACCTGCCACCCTGAGTGGAGGGTGGGGGGTGGGGCACAAGAGGTATCTTACTTGCTCATTGTGTGTTAATGCATGAATAAAAATAATTGAACCTGGCTTGAGGGATTGTTTAGTCCCTTGTGCACTGGGTGAAATTAAGAGAGTAAATGGCCCAAACCACTGATAGAGGCCTATCAGTAAAACATGAGGGCTTGATGCAAAAGGGGATGATCACAAAGCTCAATTATTTTAATTGGATGGCCATGAAAGAGATTGGCAGAGAGATTGCTAGGTCAGTAAGGAGGTGCAGTTAATGATGCCCTGTGCTGGATGGTTTGTGGGAATAGAACCTCTTCAGCACCAACTCTCAGGCCTCTACCACTTGGGCTAAAGAGTAACCCCATTGCCCAGTGGCAGTAGTAGGCTATTATCCTCTGTGGACTAGCTACTGGAAGGGGGCTTTGTCCCCTTAGTTTCTGCATTAACTCATACAAGATGCTACCAACAAAAAACTAATGGACAGATCACCCATCTCTCTCTTTGGATACAATGCACAAAATGCCCCTCCAGATTTGCTCCAAATACAAGGAGTATCAGAGCAAAATACCCCTTTGGTGCTGCTCAGTGTATGAAATACACTGGACAAAATGCTCCCTCACATCATGTGCCACGTACAATGCAGTGTCCCACTAGAACCTCAGCCTGTGGGAGGAACACGATAGCCGTCATCTTATCACCAGGTTGATCCTACCTTATCAAAAAAATAAAGCTACATTCATGCCACTTACGGCTGACTGGGACTGTCTGGTGTATCGCCGCTCTCCTGGGATCCAAGGATAATCTGCATTTTAGAGCAGAACATTTTATCCTTGTTCAAAGTTTCCTTAAACAAACCAGGGGAAAGGGAGAGAAAAAAGCATCATGAGTGAGAATGTAAAAGGGAAAATAGCTTGTCCTAGCTACAGCCCTTTCTGTGCAGCATAAACTCTCTCCTCCCTCTGGTAGGTAGATCATTTTTAGAAGGTCCATTCATCATAATTGCAACACTTTTCACCCATCATCTCCAAGCACTTTACAGTGGCCTGTATCACCCACATGTCACTCAGGTCCAGTAAGGGGAAGCAGCTTGTAGCCTGTCAGTGACAGAGCTGGAAATGGAACCCAACTCCTCTCTCCTGGTTCAGGATCCTATCCAGTCGGACACACTGACTCCCTTTTTGGGGTCTGTCTACACTTCATCTGGGAGTGAGCCTTGTGCAAGCAGGGATGGTGCTTGCATGCTAAATATCTATGCAGACATGGCTTTGACCTTGCAACTCGGGCCCCAAAGCCTGGGATGATGGGGTGGGCTCGAGAGCTGGAACTGCAACCTCAGAGCAATGGACATCTACATGGCCTCGCCATCCCTCGCACTGCCTAATGCGGTTGTGCTGCCTATTACAGAAATACGAAAAAATGAAAACGAGATAAGGTCCTGCCACGAGCATGGCTGTGCCCCAGAAGGCTTTGCTGGAGTGGCACCTTCTGGTGGTGGGGCCACTGAAGCTGGTCAGCCCCTCGCATGGTGGAAGGGCAGGGTTAGTGCCAGTGGGAGAGGAGACAGCCATGCTGAGGTGGTGGGCAAAAGCAGTGCTACAGGGGAGAAGGGGGGAGCTGACGACCCCCCCCCCCCAACCTGCAGCATGAAAATGGGATCAGTTTCCCCCCCTGCACAGATGAGATACCTGGGAAGGTGGAGGGATCTCACAGGTCACCTCAGCCATGGGTTTGTCCCTGCAAATAGAAAGAGGCGGTGGCAAGAATTAATGTACTGCTCCCATGCCTGAGCCTTTTCACACCCCTGCTGTTTCCATGCTATGAGCCCTCTGCCACAGGGCTACTGTCCACATTGGCGGCAGTTCTGAGCCTGTGACGGGACGGCTGGTGTGTGCGTGGAGCTGACGAGATCGGAGACAGGAGGCTCACTGCACATGGCTGAGTAGAGGTGCCGAAAGGAAGAGGGATGTATTTGAAGAGAGGCTGTTGTGTGGAATGTACGATATGAATTCAAGCTGATGAGAGGGGACAGACCTTGAGTGTAAAGCACTCTCCCCACAGGGCAGGTACACCCTGGGCAGCAGCTAGGCAAGCGTCTTCCCCACACACTGGGTCCTGCCTCAGATACAATCTGAGGATCTATTCAGACCTTAGCCTGTCTGCTGACATGGTCCCAAAGGCAGCTAGTTAGTTTTAGGATGGTGACACCTACATCTTATGTAGTACTTTTCACCCACAGATCTCAGTTTTACAGGGGAGTCAATATAGTTATCCCCTTTTACAGATGGGGAAACTGAGGCATGGGCAGTGAAGTGACTTGCCCAAGGCTGCCTAGCAAACCAATGGCAGAGCCAGGAATAGAATCCAGGTCTCTTGAGTCCCAGTCCAGGGCTCTATCCACTAGGAAACACTGCCTCCCTTGATGCTGTAGAGACCTGTCCCCTAAGATATGGACTGAGACCCCCAAACTTCTTTTCTCGTGAGCCCCCAAGCAGTGTTCAGGTGGAAATGACCAAGAGAGAAGGGGATTCAAGTTACTCCAGCACTGGGAGAACCTTCTGAGGAGAGGATGGAGCTCAGCTTAGCCACAGGATAAGTAAGCTACTTCTCTTGGCATGTGTCCCAAAGGGAACGATACCACCAAGGAACATTGGGTACTTGCCTCCCTTCCTCGCTGTGCGGCTGAGATACCCTGCCCCTCATAGCACCCAGATGCCCCTGGGTCTCCTGGAGCTGAATGTGGATTTGCTGCAGCTGGTTCTCCAGGTCCTGGTTGTTTTCTTTCAGCCTCTGGTTCTCACTGGTGGCCACGTGCTGCTTGGTGCTGAGGCTGTGGAATTGGGTCTCGAGCTTGGAGGAGAGAAGAGGTGGCCACCAAGGAGCCAGCAGGAGTGTTAGATTTGCCAGCTGCCTACATGGAAACCTGTTAATGAATGGAGCAATCCGAGGCCAAACGCCCACGTGTGTAAACTGGTGCAACTCAAGGCAACCGTCTCCATTGCAGAAAATGCACCAGCTCCAGTTTCAAACAGGGCTTAAGGGCTGGGTCCCAAACTAATGACACAATGGAGAAGCAGCTCCACATTCTGCCGTCCCCTGGGAGCTAGTGCTCTGCTTAGAATTGGTGAGGCTAATTGCTATGGCCTGGGTTTTATTCACTGGTGTGGAATGGCCTCACCTCCCAGTATTGTACCCCCAATGGCATTGTACAATGCAACGGATGGGAAAACGTTCCCCAGCGATTTGCACCGCAGACCTTTGTGGTGTCTTCTGCAGGGGCCTTGTGCTTGGATGTTGTTAGCATACCCAGAAACACAGCCTACCTGGTATGGTCTTCAACACAGCAAGTGCATTGCATCTGGATATAGCTGGGACACTCGCGCAGCAAGCAAAGGGTTCACATGTGATGTACTCTTATGCTTCTGTCAGAGACCAGCTCCCATCAAAGAGGCATGAGGAACAGGATTTGACTGGCTGAGCTAACAAGCTGGGGATCCTGTTGACACTTGTGGCCTGGCCAATGGAGGCAGGCATAAGAGGTGCCTTGTGGAGTGAGTCAATAGGAGCAGCTTTCCTCTTAGTATAGAAGCAGTGCTCAGTATGGTGCCAAGAGGAGCTGTGCTACTGGAGGGGGATCCATGCAGCTGTTGCCCTCTGCCACCCAGAACTGCCATGGACATTCACCCCTCTGGGAACTCAACCGAGCCCTCAGGCCACAGAACATCTCACCTCGCTTTGAACCACCAGCAAGCGCTGCACTTCCCCATCCACAACATCTAGTGCTCTCTGCACCTCCGTGGTGTGCAGATGACTTCTGGCTTTACTCTGGAATCAAAGAGATTGGTATTAACATCTTTAAGTGACCCGCCCACTCAAGGACAATTCCCTGATGCTACCCGGAGTAACAAATCCTCATTAGGAGCTCACTACACCAAGCAATCCTGATGGCTTTGCTCATTTCAGCAGGGCTGCTGCTCCCCTATAAGGCGGAATTTCACCCTTTACATCAGGGGCCACAGGCATAGCTCAGATCTGTCTGAGCCACAATCTTAAGCCGAAAGTTGAATACTGTTTCTGTAACCCACGAAGGGACATCGGCAGTAGGGATCAAACCTGGGATCTCTGGAGCTAAATGCATGAGCTAAGACACCTTTCTTAGCCAAGGCTGTAGCAGGCTCATCACTGTGACTCCCCCTTCCATGGCCACGTACGGGAGCTGGACGTGACCAGGCCTCGCAGGGTTGTGAACCCACCTCATGCTGCAGGCGCTGCTTCTCTCGGCTTATTTGCTGCTCCATTTCCTCATACAGCTGCTGCACCTCCCGGTTGTGATCAGCGACCCGCCTGGCACAGGGGAAGGAGCAGGCAGCTTTAATATGGGTCTGTCTACACCAGGTCTAGTATTTGAATGGGAATGTAGCACAGGGTGAAAGGGGACGATTGTTGGCCCCTGGAGACCTCTTTCCCTACAGAACCAGCAATGGCTGGGCAGGCTCCTCCTACACGCTGCCCTTGTCTCAACCCGGCTTTGACTCCAACCTGGCAGGGCCACTCGCAGAAGTAAGAGAGACCTTCAGTCTCCCTTCAAGGGCCTGATATGACACCTAACGCCATAGATTCCAGTGGGGGTGGATCGTGTCCTGAATCCTGTCTCACTCCAGCAGCTGCCAGTGAGAGGAGCCGCTGCAGAAGTGGTTTTGAAATGTGGATATCTGTCCACTAAGGCCACTTCACATAGGTCAACAAACAGCCCTTGGCAACATCTGAGCTGGAAGTGGTAACATGGAGGCCAAAGGCACCATAGCGGATTAACAACTCATGGATCCATCCATTCTCCCAGAGCTGTGAATGCTGAAAGCAGCTCCTCCTTCCTTTGGTTTCTCTCTCACAGACCCATTCTCCACTCACCTCCCCTTCTGTAAGGCTGGGTCTGTGGAAACGGATCCCTGCCATGCCAGCCCTACCGGGCCACTCACTTGTTCAAGGTCAGCTCCAACGTCACCTTTTCGCTCTGAGCTTCCTTGATCCGGTGAGTCATCGTGGCCAAGAACTCCTCCAAGTTCCCCAGCAGGTGAGGCTCGTCTTGACGGAGCTTTACCCACAGCCTCCAAATCTCTGACCGGCTGAGGAGAGAGAAAGACATTGAGCTCCCCTCATTTGGAGGTCAGGCCTGAAGCTCTAGGAGGTTTCAAGCTTAATAGCATTCCAATCCCATTGGATCTTGCAAGCTAAGCAAAGTCAGGGCCTGCTTTGATCTGTTGGCAGTAGCTGGGAGAACCTTTTCCTTGGGGTCTAGCTGCTGGTAAGATGTGGGGAAAGATCCCCTGACAATACCTGTAATCCCATAAGAGCACTACAGAATGGCATAGCTGCCATGCAAAGACTTGGCTCCTCTACCCATAGGACAGATACTCAGACTGAGGCTTGGGAGCCACAAGTGGATCTTTATGTGCTGCAGAGTCGCAGGGGAGCCATTAAAGCCCTGTGTGATTTAATTATTAACCTAATTAACCAGAAAGAATGCTCTGTGTTATAAGCAGTGGTAGAATACTTTCAGTCATTTTGCTGTGAAAACAACATAGTTATATCAAAAAAGTAAATGAAAATGAATTCACATCACTGTGGCTCTTTTGGGTCATTGATTGCTAATTTGTCTCAAACTACTGTGTCACTGCCATAGTGGTAGGTGGGCCGATGGGTGTAGAACTGGAAAATGTCTGTTACAGGACTTTGCTGAAGGCTAGAGGAAAAGGTTTTAAAAGAATGTAGAGGGTGTGGATAGGGAACATGGACAAGGGTAAGAATTTGGTCTTGTCAAAAAATGGGATCTCTTCCACCAAAGTTTCCCCCCAAAAATAGTCTTTGCTCATTCAAAAGTGTTCTTGCCTTTTCCCAGCTTTTTGGACTAAATTGTTCATGCCATTGAAAAGTTGGGTGACTGTCAGCAATGCAGCAATTCTCATTGGACAAAATGTCTCAATGAAATGCTTGTCCACAGCCATAGTGACCGTCCTTTGGCAGCATGGATCTGGAATGGGATTGGGGTACTCAGCTAAGAGCGGGGAGAGATATGCCCTTCCTGAGGATTCAATCAGTGTAGTACACAGGCCAGGCATGTCTGTCCCCGTCTGCTGCCGAGCCATGTAAGATTGAGTCTGCAACTGCCTCTGAGCCAATGGAATGGGTCCATTAGCACAGTGCTCCCCAACCTTTTGTCACCCTCGGCACACCATAGCCTCTCCCAAAATTCCACGGCACACCACATACAAAAATTGGATAAAAAACAAATATAATTTTCAAAATATCGTTTTGAAGAGTATAATAGTATAGGAATGTCAAACTGGGCATAACAGAATCCCAAACCTCCTTTCCTCCAACCCCCCAACTGACCCACCCAGGTCTCTCCCCCCCAAACCTCCTTTCCTCCAACCCCCCCCAACTGACTCACCCAGCCCGGTCTCTTCCCCCCCCCCAAACCTCCTTCCCCCCCCCCCAACTGACCCACCCAGCCCGGTCTCTCCCCCACACCGCTTACCCCCGCTCCCAGCCCAGCCTCCCCCCCACGCCCCCTTGCACACTGCTTACCCCCGCTCCCAGCCCAGCCTCCCCCCCACGCCCCCTTGCACACCGCTTACCCCCGCTCCCAGCCCAGCCTCCCCCCCAACGCCCCCTTGCACACCGCTTACCCCCGCTCCCAGCCCAGCCTCCCCCCCAACGCCCCCTTGCACACCGCTTACCCCCGCTCCCAGCCCAGCCTCCCCCCCAACGCCCCCTTGCACACCGCTTACCCCCGCTCCCAGCCCAGCCTCCCCCCAACGCCCCCTTGCACACCGCTTCCCCCCCCCCCCGCGCTTACTTGTTCGCTGGGACACGCTGCTGTGACCCGACTCCAGCGAGGGAAGGAGAAGAGCGACACGCCCCCCAGCCTCGCGGTCAGAACAGCGCCGCGCCACACCGCCTCCCCCGCCCCCCAGCCTCGCGGTCAGAGCAGCGCCGCACCGCCTCCCCCGCCCCCCAGCCTCGCGGTCAGAGCAGCGCCGTGCCGCACCGCCTCCCCCGCCCCCCAGCCTCGCGGTCAGAGCTTTTGCCGCGGCACACTTGGCATGGCCTCACGGCACACCAGTGTGCCACGGCACACCGGTTGGCGAGCACTGCATTAGCACAAGCACTAGGAGCTCATGAAACTGGAGATCCAAAGCTCAACCCTTGATTATGATGATCCTCCCCTAGGAAAGACAAGTGGTAAGATTGTGTTTAGGCTCAAAGCCCGATTCTCAGTTCCTCTGTTGCTATCTTTGGAACAGGGATGGAGAGGGCAGGCAAAGGTGGCTTTAAGCCATTCCTGAACTCCCTCGAGTCACACACATGGTAGCTTGTATGGGGAATTGTGCTTGGCCAGCGTGTTACATGTGGATTCCACCCTTCTCACGCTTTAACCCTAATACCATCCAGCCTCATCCCAGCCCTCAGCTCCCTGTGAGGTGCTAAATGAAGGTGTGGATGGTGCACTTTTACTCTTCAAAGATATTGTCTGCTCCCAGTTGGTCCATGAACTCTCCGAAGCATTTTCTTTCCTCGCTGTCTGCTTCCTCCAGGGAGTAGTCTGTGGGGGACAGGTACACTCTCCTGGAAGCCTTCTTCCTCTTCCTGTGCTGCCTTGTCACGGTCTGCAAGCTCAGGAACTGCTCTGCCAATAGACAACCAAAATGACATCAATGGCCAGATGCAATACAACAGTGAAACACTGAGGCCATCTTCCCACATGGGTGCTCAAAGCTAGACACCTAAATCTACCTTTTGATGCCTAAGTAGGGTAGTTTTCAGGGGCTCTGAGCACACAGTTCCCTTTGGTTTCTGCGTGTGAGGCACCTCTGAAAATCAGCCCTCCTGATTCAGAAGTCCAGGGTATCATTTCAGAAAGCAGACTAGGACATTGTTCCTGCCTTCCCATGTAAAAGAAGGAGCAGCTGAGTGAATTTGCCAGCTTCCCAGCACTGTCATGCTTGGATTGATGGATGGATGGATTTAGAATGGAAGGTGGTGGTGCATTTTGGGAAGACATTCCAAACAGGAGCCTAGAGCAGCAGGTTGAGGGTTTGGACTGGTGAGCCATGCTGGGCAGTTCAGGTACTTGGGCAGTAGGTGGCCAGTGCTTGAAGTTTGGGTAGGTGTGCCATGCTGGGTATTCGAGGCACATGGGCAGTGAGGCAGTCCAGGCACCTGGAGCAGGAGGACTGTTTTGTACCTGGGGCAGCCTGTGGGCCATGTGAGGAGGATGGCTAGGTGAGGGAAAAGCCCATTGCGCTCATGAAAGACAGCAAGCCAGTCTGAAGTCTGGCAAATATTCTCAGTGCACTAATCAAATCATTGCAGCCAAGTGTTGCCCTGCTGTGTGGTAAGTGAACCTAAAATCTTCACTAGCCTTTTAAGGCTTTGAAGGGGACAGAGGGCTGCGTCTTTGCACGTTCTCTGAAATCACTGCCATTGTATCCATCCATGCCCCTTAAACTGGGAGTAGGGCCAAGCCTTCTACCATGATCGCTGATGTTTGTACCCCTGTACTATTAACTCTTTGAAGAGTTCCAATGTAAAGTGGCACCTACTGAGCCCTGTGGTGAATTCCTCCGTAGTTAAATATCCATTTCTGTCGGTATCGAGACCATCAAAGACTAGCTCCAGCTCCTCTGTGCTGCATGGGAAATCCTCCTTCTTCAGTTTCTAAGACAAGTGCAAGCATCTGATTAGATAGAGATGTGATTGACCTCCAGAAGCAGCTCAGGTGTAGGGACCTGTTTTCCCATCAAGGAGGCACTGTGCTTAAAGCACAAAGGTGTGATCGCGGCTTTAGAAATCCAGTCTGTTGTATTGCTTGAGCCTGATTCCATTTCCCCACCTGTTTTACACCATTAATTTCAAGAGAGGCAGCTTGATCCAGTGCAGAAGGCACTGGCCTGGTCTCAGGAGGCCTGAATTCAATTCCTGGCTCCACCATGGATTCATTTTACCTTGCTGTGCCTCTGTTTCCCCTTCTCTATTTAGGCTGGAAGCTCCTTGGGCTTCCAGTCTAAACAAACACTGAGAACTATTGAGACCAAAGCTGAACAATAACCAGGGGTTAAATTTTGCCTTTCCCTAGCACTGCCCATCCAAGGGTCTCATGTGACTTATTTTAGACCTGGTTTACAGTGGGGGAAATGGAGGCATGAAATGATGTGACTTGCCAAAACCGTGAGTCTGTGGCAGTCCCCTGGTCTAACCACAAACCAACACAGCCTCCCTTGCTTGATATTTTTGGCTCAGCCTTTACCTGGGTGATTTGCTGAACATGGCCTGATGCTCAGAACTTGTACTGAGGGGAGCAGAATACCTTCGAGAACTAGACATTATGTGATAAATAGTTTCATATATATCTAGATCTGCAACAATTACATAGCACTTGTCAACCTTAGATTTCAAAGTGCTTTAGGAAGTCAGGAAAGTTCTCCCCATTTTACAGATGGGGAAACTGAGGCACAGAGCAACGTGACTTTCCCACCGCAGCTCAATGGCAGACCCAGAAACAGGACAGTCCCATTCCCACACGGTCCATCAGGGCAGTCCTGCTCTCAGTTATACTTCCTTGGCTTCTGTGGGCTTTTCACAAATGCCCAAATTTGGCCTAGTGAGGTCATAGCATAAACCTGCAATTCACCTGCATGTCCGCACGTGTGATGAAACCTTTCTGATCCTTGTCGCATTCCTGGAAGAAATCCTGAACCTTTTCCAGTATTTCAGGTGGGAACGGCTGCTCCTCCTGGATCGGAGACGTCTTTCCATCAAAGACTTCTCGCAGTTGCCTTCGTCGGCTTGAGCCCAGCTTCCTGCCTCTGGCAGGCCTCCTCTGCTCCTCCATGGCTCTTTCAATATGTGGCTCAACCCTTTGAAGAGAGATTACAGTCAGATTACCCAGTGCACACCTGGTCCAGATCAGTAGGGAGTAGAAGCTGTCGCCCTGCAATTATGTTCCCTGTGTGAGAGGATAGTTCTCAACCCAGTGGCTTCTTCACTGCAGCCGGCAAGCTTAGGTTTAAGGGACTTGCTCAGTCAGAGGACATTCAAGGCAGAGCCAGGAATTGGACACAGGTCTCCTGACACCCAGGCTCAGTGGTTTACTCCCAAGACCGTCCTACCACTCTGCCAACAGAGGACCACAGGTTCATCTACACAGCAGGAGAGAACCCTCGGCAGCAAGTCGCAGAGCCCAGGTCAACTGACTTGGACTTACGGTGCTTGTACTGCAGGGCAAAATATAGCAGTGTAGATGTTCCCACTGGGTTCAAGCCCAAGCCAGAAGACTACTGTTTTAGACTGGTAGAGCAAGCCTGAGTCAGCTGACCTGGGCTCAAACTTGCTGCCGTGGTGTGGGCTTTATTTGCAGTGTAGATTTATTCAGAGGATCCCCGATTTTGTCCCACTGCCAAGGGCCCTGCTTCAGCCTTTCTTCGCACACTGACTTTTAGGCCTTGTCTACACTTATCAGGAGATCAACGCATGGCGATTGATGAAGATCTGCTAAATCGACCTCCCTTTGCTCTCCCATCAACTCCTGTACTCCACCGGATCAAGAAAAGTAAGGGGAGCTGACAGGAGAGTGTCTCCTGTCACTATTGTGTAGTGTGGCCCCCGGCAGTAGGTAGATCTAAGCTACATTGACTTGTTATGCTATTTACGTAACTCAAATTGCATAGCTTAGATCGACTTTTCCCTGTAGTGGAGACAAGGCCTTAGTACAAATGAACGGCTTAGGACTGGCCAGCTTTGCTGAGGTTCATGAACTGTTAGCAAGCTTGATCTGAATTCTGAGTGAAACTGGCTCTGAAGGCTTCAGACTGAAACGAACGCAGCCTTGCCTGGGAGTTCAAAACACCCGCGTCAGGCCACCAAAAAAAAAAAAAAAAAAAAGGAAATTTACTTGAGATTTTAAATATAGAAATTTGATAATCTTGGGAGAGGTTTAAGGCGCACTCAGGTCATGTTTCCAAACTTGTCACGGCTGCCCTCGGGGCTAAAAACTTGCTTGAAAACTATGAAAGATGAGAGTCCTACACAAAGTGGAAACTCAGTCAAATTACGAAGGATGAATATAAACAAACAACAAGTCTGTAGGGACAAAATTAGAAAAGCCAAGGCACAAAATGAGACCAAACTAGTGGGGACATAAAAGGAAACAAGAAAACATTCTACAAATACATTAGAAGCAAGAGGAAGACCAAGGACAGAGTTGGCCTGTTACTCAATGAGAGGGGAAAAACAGAAAATGTGGAAATGGCAGTGGTGCTTAATGACGACTTTGTTCTGCCCTCCCTCCTCCCCCCGGGAAGGATGGTAGCGATTGGATGTCTAACAGTGAATGCCAGTGAAAATGAGGTTGGATCAGAGTCTAAATTGGGACAGAACAAGTCAAAAATGACTTAAAGTTAGATGTCTTCGAATCACCAGGGCCTGATGAAATGCATCCTAGAACACTTAAGGAGCTAACTGAGGAGATACCTGAGCCATTAGCGATTATCTTTGAAAAGTGTGGAAGACCGGAGACATTTCAGAAGAATGGAAGAGGGCAAATCTAGGGCCCATCTATAAAAAGGGAAATAAGGACAACCTGGGGAATTACAGACCTGTCAGCTTAACTTCTGTACCCAGAAAAATAATGGAGCAAATTAAGCAATTTGCAAACACCTAGAAGATAAAGTGATAAACAGCATGGATTGTCAGGAACAAATCATGTCAAACCAACCTGATAGCTTTCTTTGACAGGGTAACAAGCCTTGTGGATGGGGTGAAGCAGTAGCTGTGGTATATCTCGACTTTAGTAAGGTTTGATACGGTCATGCAATTTTGGTGGCTTCAGCTCCGCAATGGAGTCAAAAGCTGCCATTTGGGAGGAGTTTTATCTTGAGCTTGTTAAGTTGATTTGAAACTGAAAGTAAGTAAAACCAAGAGGCTGATCTCATGGTGCTGTTATTAACAATGCTCACTTATCTATCGCCCTCGAATATGTGTTAGGTAAGGCAGGAATGTTACAATGGAAGGTTCCTGCCTAAAGAGCTGACCATTTAACTTCACACTGACTTAATGAGAGGGAATAGCAAAGATGAGGGTTACAGCAGTAAAACCACATTGATTCTGAGGGCCTGATTCTCAATTGGTTCATTCCCACCCTTGAGGAAGGGTGGTCAAGCATGGGGCAAAGGTAGTTTTAAATCCTGTTTGCACTCCCTGTAATCTTTGATCATGCAGGGACCTTCCCAGCCCCTGCTGGAGATTACAGCCATCTTGGGGCTGTTCTAGTGTACGCTCTGCCTCCGATGGGCCCTGGGAAGCAGAGAATAGGCATAGTGCTGTGTGTGACAGGACCTGGGAGCACCTTGGTGCAGAACCCTTGATGCCATCTCTGCACCAGCCAGGGAAATCCTCTCTACAGTAGCTATTCAGGGGTTCAAACCAGAGTGGGGCCTTAGTGTAAATGAAACCCAAGCCCTCTGGTTAAGCCTCTGCCCAGTTTGATGGTGCTGTTAATATTTGCTCATTTTGTGTATATCCTTTTTCTTTAATCCTTCCTATGGGCTGCATGGTTCTGAGCCAACCTGAAGCAGGAGTCACTGCTCTGAAATATAGGAGAGGTTCTACAGGAGATGTGGCTTCCCCCTAAATTCTGAGGGAGTATCTTTTGCCCCCCCCCCCATCCTGCAAAGACTGAGTGGGTGCATCAGTGTTGGCAGAGCCGTGGCTCAGTCTCCCAGTCCCTCTGCTCAGAGCCCCCGTCTTAGGGCCTGCTGTAGCCCCATGACCTTAAGTAGCTGAGCACCTCTCAATCCGATATACTGATCCTCAATGTCCCTGTAGGGTAGGGCTGTGCTGTTCTCTAGCTGTAAAACAGGGATAAGGATACTGACCTCCACTGTAAAGTGCTTGGAGATCGGCTGATGAAAAGCTCTAGATAAGAGCTCGATATAATAATTCCCACTTTACAGATGGCGAACTGATGGCGCCTCCGCACTGCAGAAAAATCCCCCCGCAGCTGCAAGTCTCAGGGCCTGGGTCAACTGACTCCAGCTTGTGCTACAGGCAAAAAGAGCAGCAGGCGGATGCTGGAGCCTGCTCTGAAACCTGGCAAGAGGGGGCAAGGTCTCAGGGCCCCGGGCTGAGTGGGAATGTCTACGCTGCTATTTTTAGCTTCATTGCACAAGCTCCAAGACTCACTGGGCAGGGTTTTCCTTGCAGTGTAGATGTACCCTGAGGCGCACAGACTATGGTTTCAATGGGCATTAGGCACCTCAGCACCACTGACAATCTCAGCATAACTGACTTGCCTGAGGTCATAGGTTGTTTGTGGCAGAGAAGGGAATTATGCTCTTGAATACAAGCTAGCACTCTACCCCCCCAGGACACCCTTCCTCTCCTTGCACATTGCCTGAAGCTGCCCCCGGAGGCTGCTCCTTTCTGTTCATTCTAAACAAATGATATTTGCATGGGAACTAAAGGAGATAACCGTTTCACGCTAAGATGGGAGAGGTTAGGTGGGCTGGGGGAGCAATGGTGAGAACTTAATTTCAGCATGTGGTGTGTTTTGTAATGGTACCATTAAAGATGCTGATAAGCATCCAGGCTGCATAGGAAAGGAGTTACCAAGCCAGAAGACTGACAGCACAAACAGGAGCTTTTAGTCCAATTTTTACAGGCTTCCCTCTAAAAAGATAGATATAAAAGGGTTCTGGATCTGCAAACTAGCACTACTATTTAAAAACTGGCCCAGTCCATAGAGTTTGGCTCCTAAATTTGGGTTGTTTGTGATGTGAATCTGTCCTCTGCCGTTGAAATAAAACAGAAGTTTCTATGGCAGATCTGGTCATGTGGCTTTAATGACGCTTACCAAATAGGCACGTTGTATGGGCTTTATGGGCAATTTATCTTCACACCACCACAGTGAAGTAGGTGGGAAGTTTTATAGAGGGAGAAATGGAGGCACCGAATGGAGAGGAGTTTGCATTTTAAAATGTCTAAGGGAGAGTGAATTAGGTGCCTAGTACCCTTAGAAGCTTTTGAAAATCCCACCTAAAGTGAGTGGGCCCAAGGTCACATCAGGTGAGTGAGAGCCAGGATTAGAACTGGAGACCCACCCAAATCATGGTGGTTTCTCGAGAGATGTTTGTTTCATCAACCTGGCCTCCTTGATCTGGTCTTACTGAGCTGTCCTGCACTGATATCTATCGAAGGGAGAAAGGGGTGACAAGCAGAAAGGCAGGCTACCTTGACAGCAAAGAACTTGCAAGGCATCCTATTCGCTAGAGAGCAGAGGGGGTTTGGGATCTCTCTCTGGCAGTTACTTGGGTTTTTCAAGTAGCAAAATGTGCATTAACTCAGCCACAACAGATAGTGGGCTCATGCGAGCATCTCAACTGCAATCTAATATCAAGATCAAAACATTTCCACAAGCGGCCTGATTTTTGGAAATGTGTGGCACCCCTGATTAAATCAAATTGGGATCCAAGTTAGGCAAGCTTTAAGCAAGATGGGAACTATTTCTTTGTGTGGAAGAGTGGATCAGTTCAGCATTTTGCAGCTGATTTGAGGATAAATCCACCTCAGGAATAAAAAAAGCAACCAAACTGTAAACTGCACTTACCTTTCAACAGTGCCTCTGGGAGAGGGCTTCAGACCTTGCAAAGTACGGAGCACCTTCTCTGAAGTGAGTTGGTTCCTTTATTTCTTGTGGTAAATTGGCACAGCAAGCAGAGAGGAGGGGTGCTGTTTCTGCAGTTATGTTTCATCAACCTGGCTTGAGCATAATCTGACATTTTCTTTCTCTTGCTCAACTCACTTTTCCGCTGTTGGGTTAAATATAACAGTTAGAGTTCCCTGCGTTTCCTGTTCACAAAACATTGCTTTGTGACCTTAGCATAGGAAGCCAATATTTAAAGGGACCCCGTTGATATAAAACAGAGCTAGGTTCCAGATTTTCCAAGTTCTCAGCTCCTACAGGGAACAATTGAGAATCCCCCACTTATAACAAAGGCAGCTGCTGCTGAACTTGTGTAAAAAAAAAAAAAAAAAATCTGGCCCCATAGATTGTAAGTGCTTTGAGGGTGGGGTGTGTCTTTTTAATAGGCCTGTAAAGCACCAAGCACACTTTTGGGTGCTATGGCAATCATTCTAATTTAAATGGCCTTTGTATTTTCAAACTGCCTCCCCCCCCCCCCCAAAAAAAAAAAAAAGGCCTGATGTTTTTGGTTCTGGGGTTTTGATTCAGTCCTGCTCAATGCTCTCTGGCTGGGAATTTCAAGGAACACAAGGGAGTGAGGCACCCTTTGTCTGACTGCCTTAGGCTCTTGAAATTCCCCACCTGCCATTATTAACCTGAATTTTAAAAATCTAATGTAGTTTTCATCTTTTGGTACAGTGGAACTAGGCTGGTCAGTAGGGTGACCAAATGACCCAATTTTATAGGAACAGACCTTTTTTGGGTCTCTCATATAGGCTCCTTTAAACCCCACCACCCCCTCCTGATTTTTCACATTTACTGTCTGGTCACCCTACTGGTCAGTGTCTCTTTTGCTTGAGGTAACAAAGTCCTGTGGCACCTTAAAGACTAACTATAAAGTTTTGAAGCATGAGCTTTCGTGGGCTAATACCCACTTCGTCTTATGCTTCAAAACTTTATAGTTAGTCTTTAAGGTGCCACAGGACTTTGTTACCTCTGCTATTCCAGACTAACACGGCTACCTCTCTGATTCTTTTGCTTGAGTTTCCCCAGTCTGATGCAGAGAGGTTTCATGACTTAGATCAGTGGTTCTCAGCACAGGGTACTCATACGCCTGGGGGAGCACAGATCTTTCAGGGGTACATCAACTCTAGATATTTGCCTAGTTTTAGAACAGGCTACAAGCAGTAATGAAGTTAGTAGAAACTAGGATTTCATACAATGAAATGTTTGAATGGTTCAATATACTATAAGCTGACATGTAATTACAATATTTATATTCTAGTTGATTTTATAATTACATGGTAAAAATGAAAAAAGTCAGCCATTTTTCAGTACTAGTGGCTGGGACACTTGTATTTTTATGTTTGAAGTGAACAGAACATGATGGGGTTGGGACTCCCCACCAGAGCACCTCCTGCTGCTTAGTCTGGGAATTAGCTCTAACAGGCACAGAGCACCCTCTGCTGGTGGTGTCCTGTCCATCATCTGCTGTGCTAATCTCTGTTGGTGTCCAGACCTGCCTTGCTCCCCACTCAGCAGCATCTGCTTCAGGACATTGCCCCCTGGAAGTGCCCCCTCATCCACCCTTACCCCCTTGGGGGGGGGCACCACGGGGGTTTAACACCCACCTTCCAGATCATCCCTGCCATATTGACCAACCACAACCCAGTCTAATCCCTCTTGTCAGGGTATGTTGCAGCCTTGTATAGCCACTCTCCCATAGCCAGGTGTAGCACAAAGGGGAATGGGGGGACCCAGATCCTCCCACTGCTCTGGGTCCCAACCCAGGGACCCTCTAGTGGTAGCCTCCCTTCTCTCCCTTTTTCATCCCTCCCCCTGGGCCACTTCCCCTCTAGTCCCTTTCACCTGTTGGGCCCTTCAGGGCCTGCAAGGTAGAAGGCTGGAGATCTCCTTTGCTCCCCCAGGCATGCCCAGCACTGTCCTTGGTGCAGGTCTCCTCCTCTCAGGAGACCTTCTTTCCATTTCAAAGGCCTAGAGAAGAAACTGCCCTCCTGGGCATCCTTTATATATGGTTGAGCCTGAACCTGATTGGCCACCTGTTGCTCAGCCCTGATTGGCTCCCACAGGCCCTCTCTGATCGGCTGCCAGGTGCAACTGCTCTAGCCCAATCTTGCATAGGGGTGGGGCAGCGGCCCCACCACATTGAAACTTGGGGTTTGCAAGGCAAATCAGCCTTGTGAAAGGGGTGCAGTAGTCTGGAAAGGAACACGAGCTTTGCACCGTCCTGCCTATGGGTGATTTATGGGGCATGAAGGGGCGGGGTGAGTGTGTCTCTAGGACCTTTGCACATAACTGGAAACATTCAACAGATCCTATCTTCCTCCCCACTTAGGAGATCAAAGCCAAGCTCATTGCATTTCCATTAAGTGGTTTAATGTTAGAGATAGGGAGGGTACCTTGTTCTGCACCTCCAGCTGTAGAACCTGCTTGGCAAGCAGCTTTGTTTGCTTGTGCATTGATATTACTGATAAGTTGCAGAGAATTCAAAATCTGGACAGCTGTTGCAACTACTGGGGCTCTTTGGGCCATTTGGAGAATCTCAGAGGTCACGGAGGTGTTGGGGTGTGTGGGTGTGTAATGTTAGTGTGATGGCAGCACACAATGGGAAGATTGTGACATGTAGTCTTGTTCCTTGCTGTCTGATTTGCAGTGTTATAAGTGCTTGAGAGTACAGCTGCTTCCTTCAGTAGGATTTACAGAAGGCGGCAGGATTTTGGAGAGAATCCTATCCAGTTAGGCAGGCAGCGTGGCACTTGTGGTTAGCAGGAAATGGGGCACCTGCGTGGGGGGAGGACTTGTGACAACCGTCACATAAAGCTTGCTATGGCCCTTCTGCAACAGATGAGTGCTTGCCAAGCATCCATTGTAGCTAAGTACCTCAAGAACATGATGAAGATCCTGCTTAAATCTTAAGTCCCCTGCTATACCTCTCTGAAAGCTGTACCACCTCCATGAGGATCCTGTGTGGTGGGGAAGAGCAGCAGAGGGAATGCGTCCAGCTCATTTTGAGAGGTGCTTAGATCTCTGGGGATATTTAGCTATTGATCTGTTTATGTGCTCAGTATCTTTCCCTGCTGACAACCTGCAGGGAAGCAGTGACAGTCACTGGAAGGGTTGGACAGATTGATGTAACAGGAAGGATTAAAAGGACTAAATCTGTAGAGCTTGGCTGAGAACAGCTAAGGGATAGCATGACAATGCTCTGCAAATATTTGTTAACACATTAGGAGGGGGAAGACTGATTTAGCCTGGAGTACAGGGGTGTGAATGAGGAAAGGCAAAGCTCCTGGCTAATGAGGTGTGTTAAGGTGTAGAATTCATTCCCCCCAGGAAGTGGGAAAGCCGCGTTGTTCTGTAGCAGCAGGGACAGGAGCTGAATGGGTGACAGAAATGGTCTATGGGCCCAGGTCCTCTGCTGATGTAAGTCCACACAGCTCCAATGCCATGAATGAGTCAGGCTGATTTATAGCAGCCAAGTTTGTGGCCCAGGATATTCACTGAAGCACTGATGGCAAGCAGTAGTGGTGTAGAGTAGGGTACCAGGGCTTGGATGATTAGTTCTAAGGAAGGGAAAGTGTTGGGTTTGTTTTTTTTACAGACTCAGTCATGAATAAGGTCTGTAAATTGTTCGTGATTGAGGGAATCCAGTCTCAAAGCCTTCAGTAACCTCAGCCCGAGTGCAGCACATGGGTTTGCTAGACCATGGCTGCAAAGTGTGTCTAATACTTATGTGGCCCCACACTACCCCATATCTACACCACACAATTAAGTTGACCCAACTTATGTCAGCCTACGGCCACCACAGTAATGACATCATTTGTGTCTCTACACATTGACTCCTTGTATTAGTGGTGTAAATCCTCCCCCGGCACAGTTGTATGGATTGTACTGTCTTGTGGGGGGGGTTGTGGGATGGCTCCTGAAAGCCAGCATACATCAACAGAACTGCACTGGCCTTGACTCTACACCTCTCATAGAAGGGGAGTACATAAGAACATAAGAACATAAGAACGGCCATACTGGGTCAGACCAAAGGTCCATCTAGCCCAGCATCCTGTCTACCGACAGTGGCCAATGCCAGGTGCCCCGGAGTGAGTGAACCTAACAGGTATGATCGAGCGATCTCTCTCCTGCCATCCATCACCCCCCTCTGACAGACAGAGGCTAGGGACACCATTCATTACCCATCCCGGCTAATAGCCATTTATGGACTTAGCCTCCATGAATTTATCCAGCTCTCTTTTAAACCCTGTTATAGTCCTAGCTTTCACAGCCTCCTCAGGTAAGGAGTTCCACAGGTTGACTGTGCGCTGTGTGAAGAAGAACTTCCTTTTATTTGTTTTAAACCTGCTGCATGCCAATTTCATTGAATGGCCCCTAGTTCTTCTATTTTGGGAACAAGTAAATAACTTTTCCTTATTCACTTCCTCCACTCCACTCATAATTTTATATACCTCTATCATATCCCCCCTTAGTCTCCTCTTTTCCAAGCTAAAAAGTCCTAGCCTCCTTAATCTCTCTTCATATGGGACCCGTTCCAAACCCCTAATCATTTTAGTTGCCCTTCTCTGAACCTTTTCTAGTGCCAGTATATCCTTTTTGAGATGAGGAGACCACATTTGTACGCAGTATTCAAGATGTGGGCGCACCATGGATTTGTATAAGGGCAATAAGATATTCTCCGACTTATTCTCTATCCCCTTTTTAATGATTCCTAACATCCTGTTTGCTTTTTTGACTGCCGCTGCACACTGCGTGGATGCCTTCAGAGAACTATCCACAATGACTCCCAGGTCTTTTTCCTGATTGGTTGTAGCTAAATTAGCCCCCATCATATTGTATGTATAGTTGGGGTTATTTTTTCCAATGTGCATTACTTTACATTTATCCACATTAAATTTCATTTGCCATTTTGTTGCCCAATCACTTAGTTTAGTGAGATCTTTTTGAAGTTCTTCACAGTCTGCTTTGGTCCTTACTACTTTGAGCAGTTTAGTATCATCTGCAAACTTTGCCACATCACTGTTTACCCCTTCCTCCAAATCATTTATAAATAAGTTGAATAGGATCGGCCCCAGGACTGACCCTTGGGGAACACCACTAGTTACCCCTCTCCATTCTGAAAAAGTTCCATTTATCCCTACCCTTTGTTCCCTGTCTTTTAACCAGTTTTCAATCCATGAGAGGATCTTCCCTCTTATCCCATGGCAGCTTAATTTACGTAAGAGCCTTTGGTGAGGGACCTTGTCAAAGGCTTTCTGGAAATCTAAGTACACTATGTCCACCGGATCCCCCTTGTCCACATGTTTGCTGCAGTAATTGCTGCAGGGGAGCAGTTACATCACCAGGAGTGACAGACTGACATTCTGTATGCTAGGGGAGCATCCTGTAACCCCCATATTCCTAATTTAGATCGGATTGTGATCTTGTATATAAGATTTGTAAGGTATCAGGGGAAAGGTTATCATTTGCTGAAAGGTTTAAGATTAGCAGCCATGTTAGTCTGTATCCTTAAATAAAATGAGGAATACTTGTGGCACCTTAGAAACTAACCAGTTTATTTCAGCATAAGCTTTCATGGGCTATAGCTCACTTCATCAGCTATGTAGAATGGAACACACAAGTAAAATGCATTTATAGACACAAAGCAAAAAAAAAGTTTTACATCACCATACCAATTCTAAGAGGCTGTTTAATTTGGATGGGTTATCAGCAGGAGAAAAAACCTGGTGTAGTGGACTGTCTGACAGGTGATGGGAACTTAACTAGGGAATGCATTCAATTAGTAGCATGACAAAGCCATTTACAATCTTTGTTTAACCCTTTGCTGATAGTATCCACTCTGAACATTAATTCCAGTTTCTCAACTTTTCATTGGAGTCTGTTTTGGAAGTTTTTCTGTTTTAAAATTGACACCTTCACATCATTAATAGAATGGCCAGAGAGATTGAAGTGTTCTCCTGGTTTTTGAATGTTATGATGAAAGCCATTTTTCTATCCCTCTATGTATATCATTAATGCATCTGAAGTTATGAGAATTTTGTATGGTTGTCACTAAAACATACTTGGGTGGGAGGGATGGCTCAGTGGTTTGAGCATTGGCCTGCTAAACCCAGGCTTGTGAGCTCAATCCTTGAAGGGGCCATTTAGGGATCTGGAGCAAAAAAATCCATCAGGGGACAGTAATTGGTCCTGTCAGTGAAGGCAGAGGACTGGACTTTATGACCTTTCAAGGTCCTTCCAGTTCTATGAGTAGGTATATCTCCATATATTTGTGTCTTTATACTTTAAGTTGGGGCTTTTGCCAGATATTAGCTCCCCCGAGGCAACAGCAAGGAAAGTAACCAATGCCTGGGCAGGGTGTCCAACACCCCATCAACAGCCATTGTCCAGCAAGGGAGCTACACTGCAGTGACGCGCCTGCATGAGGCTATACCAGGGGAATTTCCCAACCTTGCCTGGAGACTCAGCAATGCCCCCAACATGCCAGGACTTGTGTTCTACAAGCACATGGATTGAGGGCATCTAATTGAACCCAGGGGGCCCAGGCTTGGCCTTTCTCCTTCATGCACCTACGCTGCAAGCAACAAGGATACTCTGAAAACTCTGGCTGAGGGGACTGGCCCAGATTTCAAGGGTGAAATCTGTGTACTATGAACTGCAATACGCAGTGGGATGAGAAAAACTGCGGAGTCTATGTCTCGCCCAGTCTAATAGAGTTGAGAGTTTAGACGGCGGGTTTACATTTTAATTTTCTTTTGGTAACTAACACTGACTTTGTGCCTGTCACTTAGAATTCATCTGTGGCTGTGCTGAGTGATCACAGCACCTGGAGGGGTTTGCTGCTTGTCACGAGCAAGGCATTGAGAGAGACAGCCCAGGCTGGAGCGAGTTCAGGGAGTACAGGGTCCCACAGTCCCAGGCTGCATGCTGGGGACCCAGGCACACATGCTTCCATAGTTAGGTCAACACAAGCTGCCTTGCACTGACCTAACCCTGTTGTGAAGGCCAGGCCTTAGTATCTGAGCTGCTTATTGTGTTTATCCTCAACGACCATGAGGCAAAGCAGTGCTATTATCCCCATTGTACAGATGGGGGCCTGGGACCCAGGGAGACCAAGTGATATGCCAAAGTCACACCTCCATAGCAAAATAAGGAACTGAACCCAAATCTCCCATGTCCAGGCTCATCTGCACCGTTCTTCATGCAGATAGCGACATGGGGTGCATGAATAGAATACTTGGTTCTGAAGTTGGCTTCCACTCTTCAGAGCGGGCAAAGACGACAGGAGACAAGCCAGACTCATTTACACACAAAGTGTTTATTCATAATAAAGTTACATTTTTAACCTAGATGTTTCCAATAGATGCAGCAGCATCTTATTTATAGATACAAGGATTAGTGCTGAAAGTTTGCTGGCGTTCCCCTGAACGCAAAGTGCAGCAAGGAATGGGGGCGTGAAGGGATCTGCTCTGTCCAGGTTTAGAAGTCCAACTCCATTAGCAGAGGGGATGAACCCATCACTGACAGAAAGTGCCTAAGAATTTCGGATGTTTTTTGAGACCATCTCGAACAGTGAGATTGCAGCCTTGGTGGACGGACAAACCGGCCATGGAAACTAGCAGCAGGAGCCATGAGAATTTGGCCTCCAACACAAGAGGACGACATGCAGCGAGTCTAACTGTAGAGCTAGAACTGTTGAAGCCACCTAATGAAACCACCACCTGATGGAGACCAGCAGCGAACCCTCCTGCTGGAGGGGGAAGTGGAAAGGGAATTAGCCCCGCTGTACAGAGTGGCGCTACAATTCTACTGTAGAAATCACAAAGTCTCTAGATGGATCCCCCACAGAACATGCCCTTGAATAGCCTAGTGGCAGGAGCCAGCAGTGTAGTACGAGAAGAGCAGGGGGAACTAAAGGTGAGTCTTAGACAAATTCTGCTCTTAGGGTAGTTCTGAAATCCGCCAGTGTAGCATTGGGCCTGGGCACAACCAGGGGGCATCAGTCATCTGTTTCCATTTAAGGGTGCATCAAGCAGCTTTACAAGTAGGGAAGGGGACAGGCTGGCATTAGCCAAGGAGATGTCGAACACTGTCAGAATCCCGACCCTCAACATCCCCAACTCCTACTACCAGCCTCCCTATAATGCAGAACCACCACCCAAGGGGTAGAGCTACAAATTATTCCTTTCCTCGAGTCAGCAAGCAGAGGGCGAAGTTTAAACACCAAGCACAACTTGATCTGAGCTAGTTGGGGAGAAAGCTGGATGTGTCATCCGGTTACCCAGCTAAGCATCTGCTCCCTGCTCATTCAGGTAGGCCCTGAAGTCACATCTCCTTTCCCACCCTCACCTTAAGCAGCCCTTCTCAGGAAGCAGGGCCCCAGCTCGAGCCAGGTACCCTTCAATCTGTGCAGGCCCACTGGGCTCCCCGCTTACTCCTGCCCAGGCAGATGGAGAGTGTTGATGCTGAGGCTTTAGAAGAGCATGTATAGAAGCATCCCATGGCCATGAGGATCAGTTGCCATGGACCAGGGCCTCAGCTGGGGAGCAATGCTCTTGTACACTCAACTTCAGCAGAAGTCCAACACTCTTTACAGCAGCTTAGAGTCTAGGCCCATCTCTCCTCCACCCACCCCTTTTAGCCTGTGATCCTGAGGACAAGGGTGGAGCTGGTCAGGGGGGTGAGACTTCCCACTCTCATTCCTACCCCTCCTGGTTGAGCATCACACTGACCTGCTCTGCAGGTGCCATTTTCAGTATTTCTCATTCCCTCTTCTCCAAGGCCTACGAAAGGAGGCAATCAAGCATTCCGCATCTATTTTAAATAAAGCCTTGACAATACACATTGCACACAAGTGGGTCCTTAGGCACCTAGCCCTATTCATAAATACAACACTAAACTCTACATCACTTCATAATAGACCGAGCCAGTGGGCAGCTTATACAGTACAATGGAGAGGGAGGCTTCTAACTAAGTCTTCCTGCAGCTAAGTCCCAACACAGACTTTATTCAGCCCCTAAGGCAATCCTTCCACAGACTTGAGTGGAAACCTCCTAGAGGGCCTGTAGGGTTAGTAGTTTAAGACGCATCCTGAGGACTGTGCTCCAGTCAAGAGGCACACAGAAGCAGAACAACTCATGCTGTAACGTCACGGATTTGGCTTGCAGGGGACGATCCTCCGCTTCGAACTGTAGAAATCTGGAGGGAGAAAGAAAAGGAGACTACTGAGCTTGCTCTCAAGTGAGCATGCGAACGAGCCCTTCCAATGTACTCTGGCTGGAGGAGCTTTATGAGAAATAAACATCTATTTGTTTTGGCAAGAGTAATCTGGAGTTGTGCTTCAGATTGCCTGGCTGATATGAGAAGAGGCCCATCTGTGCAGGGTTTTAACAAGTTCCCTTTGGGTATCTGGTTGAATGGCAGTGGAACACTGATTTGATTTTTATCATCTGCTCCAGTCTTGTGATTTATTGGCCTGAGATCTGGGAAACTGGATTTGGATTCCCAGCTCTGCCAGCCACCCCGTGTGATGTCACTGGAGATTCCATTCCCCAGATGCAGCAAGCAGGGAATACTGGCCTTCTTCCCCACTGTAAGCTCTCCAGGGCAGAGATTGCCTCTTATGGCACTAGCCGCTTTCTTTACACCTAGTGCGGGAGATCCTGATCTCAGCTGGAGCCTCGAGGCAAAACTGCAGTGCGAACAGGTGAACTGACTATAAGCGCTAATGCCTGCAGTGACCGGTGCCCTATGCCACCCCACAGATCCACCTGGACTGGTCAAGCTGCCACTGACATGCTGTCTCTTGCTGTGGTAGCCCTTGGGGGTACTTGTGAACTAGGGGCAGGACAAGCATTCGTGCTTACCTTTTATGCTGGTCTGCTTTCGTTTTAGGTGCCGTGGGGAGCTGGCCTTGCGGGACTCCGAGCCCGTCTCTACTGCTTCACTTGAGAGGGCCACGTTAAGATCCTTTGTAGAACTCATAAGTGCTGAAGAGCTCTGGTTCTTCTCCCCACCATTGCCTTTGGAGTGGCTCAGGTCCTGAGAAGGCAGGCAAGCAGGAGACCTGTCAGGATAGAGGACTCTCTCCCACTTGAACTTGCCTTCCAGCGGCGTTTCCGTCTCAAAGTCAAAATTCCACCTGCGCTGAGCTTCTTCCAGATGTCTCCTCATCAAGTCCTGCAAGTCATTCTGGAGCTGCTCATGATCCACCGGCCCAAAGAGGTTTCGGCAGAGCTTTCTGTGGCTGGGGGCCTGCCTCATGTTACTCTCTGACAGAGGCATGTTTCCAGCTGGAAGGGAAATGAGCAACATATGGTTACTGAGCTGCAGTGCAAGTGATCAATAGTTGGGCTACTAAGTGAATTAGTAAATGATCACAGAGGTCCCTGGGGTTCAGGCATCTCCTGGGACCACCCCTGGCATGCAGCACTGAGCAATCATTGCCTACATGCATGTAATCCATGCAAGGTGCATGCACTTGTCTCCCTGTAGTGACTGGTTTACATGAGGGCTGAATCTGCTATGGCTTCCCTTAAGCTCAAGTGGTATGGGCTGATCCAGCTAGTGCTCAAAGTCCTAGGTTCAAACCCTGCTGTTGGCCCTATGGTCCAAGAAGAGATATTACCTCACCCACCTTCTATCTTGAATACCCCGGGACTGACACTGCTACAACACTGGATCTCAACATGGAGGATATTTAAAATCAGAATTGGATCCAAATTCAAACTGTTGGGTAGCCACAGATGAAAGACCCTGCTTTGTAGATGGAGGCAGAGAGGAACCACACTTGGTCTATAAACAGGAGATGCACCTAAGTAAGTGATAAAGTTCCCAATTGCCAACAAAAATCTCAAAAGGGTTCTAACCTCCTGCCCTCCCCCTGATGTGGGCATGCAGGGTTATAAAGGAATCTCTTTGCAGCTTGTAATTATGTAAGGAGGCATGTTTAAAAAGGCAGGATGATCTTTTAAAAGCATTCATCCAAGTTTCAAATCATGAATTTATTCCCATAGAGCCTGTTGGTCACATATGCAGAGCACCTGCAGCTTCTACGGACTGCGGCGGGAACAGAGGATGCTCAGCACAAAACATCCAGCCCACAATGGACAGAGGGCAGTCACAATAGGCCCACTAGCAAAAAGCTAGAGCCAAATAAATGATTAGCAGTCCAACTGGGCAAAATGTTAGCCAAAGCTTTGTGCCAGAAAAAAATAATAATACAGATTTGCATCAACCAAAACAATGCAGGAATCGGACAATTTTGCTAAATAGTTTGAAAAAAGGACTATGAAAATCTAAACAGTGAGTTTGAGGTTTACTTTACTGTTATAAACCAACAAAAACCCAACACTGTTTTGATTTCAACCCAAAATGAATTGGATTCCAGTAATGCAAGGGGGGGAAAAGTTATTTTCACCGCTTTAATTGACGGTGAACTGTTTGCTCAGCTCTGCCTGCACACAATCCTTTGGCAGCAACAATTTCGCCTTTATCCTATTAGTATGGGAGATATTTAGGCACCAGGGAAGCTAAAGGCCACATTTGGCTTGTATATAGAACCTTAACCTTTAATGGCCTTAGTGCCTCTAATATTCTATGATTCAGTTTGTCCTGTTCTTGCCTTTTCACCCAGAGAGGAAGAGGCAGAGATTAAAAATAGAACTCAACCTTCATTTCTCCTGACAATTCACACCCTTGTAAACAGTTCAGTGGAATGACATCATTGTGAGTCAGTCAAGTTCCAACATGTCCAAACAAGCCCTGGCAGGTAACAAGTTTCAACTTGCTGCAGCATATGAAAGCAAACACCCACACCCATTAGAATGCAGGAATGCCCACTCCTGGGAGATACTGAGCATTCTCAACACCTACCACTGACTTAAATCGGAGTCTACATTGGCACTTTATAGCGCTATAGTAGTTACATTGGCACTTTATAGCGCTATAAAGCCTCCAGGAGCGCTACAACTCCCTACTCGTCCACACTGGCAAGGCACAGAGCGCTATAAACCCACAGTTATACCAGTCCTGGTAATCCTCCCTTCCCCGAGGATTAACAGCTATTGGGTATTGATTGCTCCATATTATCTTAAGGTGAATGGGTATTAACACCTTAAGCATTTTAAGTGATCTCTGGAGACACCCTGAGCCATTTAAGGCAATTGACGTCTCTTCCCTTTGTTTTGAACTTGGCTGGAGGAATGCAGAAGTGTTTTCAAAGTTTCTCTCTTAACTCCGCAAATAAGCAATGCAAATGTTTATGGAGTGAGCCTGTGTGAAAGAGAAGACTAGCAGGCTTTGTATTTCAAAGGAAATTTGCTGACACTCAGCACCCCAAAAATCCACTCGCTCTCTCCATCCGCATACACACAACACGTTGTTGACCCTTACCCCCCTCGTTTGAAAAGCATGTTGCACCCAGCTTAATGCTAGGATAGCTGCCCATAATGCACCACTCCCCATTTCGCTGCAAGTGCCGCAACTGTGGCCACGCTAAACCGCTGACGGGTCTCAGTGTGCACACGCTATAGCGCTATCCCTATAGCTGTATACGAGGGCAGGTATAACCAAAACCGCTATAAAGCTGTAATGTAACCAAGCCCTAAGAAACAGCAGTCATTGCTTCCCTAAGCCAGTTTCTGAGGTGTGTCAGGATCTCAATAGGAAATGAAGTTGGGTTTAGTGATCAAGTCAATTGCACTCAGTGCAGAGAGCCTGCTGAGTGACCTGGGTAAACCACCTGCTCTGCCTTACAAGTCCCCAAGTGACATGAGAGACTGGCCTAGCAGGAGTATAGGGAGAGATTTAATTACTGTAAGGTTTTGGGGATCCAATGAAGAGTACACTGTCTGCAGCCCATTAATTGCAGTTCTCTGGAACAATCCGGGATTTGGTCTCATTAATATTGCAGTTTCTAGGTAAAGTGTGTCTGGAGAGGGAGGAAGGGGAACAATTTGGGGTCATTTTCAGGCTTCACTTTCCTTTCTAGTGAGCTTTATGGATCTGTTGCTCCCGTCAACCATCTTAACCTAGACTACAATAAATCCAAGTTGCTTTACCGGAATAGCCACTTTAAGCAATAACTGATGTCAGAGCCAGACAAGACAGTGTTCAGTTTAGTAGCAGTGTACCACTTCCTCCACCAGGGGGTGCTCGCCACCCAGGAATAAACATCTTCCCATCCCTCACTGCAGTAGCCTCCTGGGGTTTCCATTCTTGGTCACACCAGAGGCGGAGAGAGAGATTATTTGCAATCAGAGTGAAACCTAGTGAGCCGGCCCAGCCAGCCCGCCAAAATGACACATCCTGGGACATGCAGGGGGACATGTCTGGGGTAGGCAGGGATTACATCATCTTGGACCGGGATTACATCATCTTGGACCAGCCAAGTACAGAAGGTGATGAAGAAGATGGTGAAATATCCCTTTAGAGGCGGTAGGCGCTCAATCCACAACCAGCAAGTGCGCCTCTCATCCTACCCTATCCGGACCCCGCTGCAAGGTTCTTTTAGCGGCTGCCAAACCCTCAGGGATCCTTGCTGGTGTGGGGGGACCAGATGTCCCGATTTGATGGGGACAGTCCCGGTTTGGGGGTCTTCTATAGGCTCCTATTCCCCCCAGCCCCGTTTGCGGTCTGCTCCCCCTATGCTGTGAGGAACAAGCCTGCACAGAGGAGCGAGCGCTTCCTGCAAACGTGCTGGCCAAGCACCCGGGCGGCGGATCAGCGGCGGGGCTGAGCCGAGGACCCCTCGGCCATGCCTACAGCCGTCTGACCGCGTCCTTCAGTCCCGCCGCTGCCCTTTGCAGCAGCCAGTGGGCGCCAGGGACTCCCTCGGCCCGGATCAGCCCGCTCCTTCCTTCTGCTGCTCGGAAGCGCCCGGGGGACACGGAGTCCCAGCCCAGCGAGGCAGCCCCCGGGCCGGGCGGGGAGCGGCTCTGCCCCCGGCTCTTCCCGGACGGGTCTGGAGCGACGCTTCGGGGAAGTCCCAGCCCGACGCGCGCTGGGAAATGACTGCAGGGGCCGGTCTCTTGCATCACCGCGACCGTGTGACCGACTAGCCGCGGCTCGGCTGCCCCCCGCCCAGACATGCCCGGGCAGCTCCCGGCCCCACCGGGGGACCCCGCTCGACGCAGTCCCAGGGCGTTCCCACTAGCCGGCGTCATGTGTTGGGTGTCACACGCCACGGCCCCGCGTCCAATCGCCCGCCCGCTCCGGATCCTCCCTCCAGCCCCGCCTGCCGCCGGGCCCCCGGCTTTCGCGGCCCCCCCGAAAGCGAAACGGCTCCAGAGATCGGTCGCCTCCGCCGCCAGTGGCCCCTCGGGGCTAATCCAACCTGCGCCACACTCGGCGCTTCGCTTCGGCAGGAGACGTGTAAACCCAGCTGACAGCGGTTCCCCGCGCGGGTGCGCTCCCAGCTCGGCCTGGCCGGGGGGGGGGTCCCCAGCAAGCGGCGCCCCCAGCGCTACAGGGTCTCTAGGATTCCCCGCCCTTCCAGGACAGATACCGCCCCGGTTCTCAGCATTGCGCCGCGGCGCCTCGCATCCTTTGGGAGGGACCGGCCCGGGTCGGGGTCCGGGGGAAGGGAGCGGGAGGCTCCCCTCAAGCGAAACCGATAGAGCCAAAGCAGCTAGGGATGGGGACGGAGACAGAAGAAATCCCCCCCCCTCCCCGCCCCAGCCGGGAGGGAGACACCGGCAGCCCCTGCCCCCTGGGCAAGCGGGGTCTCCGCTCCAGCCTCGCTTCTTGGGGACCCCCGTTGGGAGCAGGCGGCTCCCGGCCAGCCTAGGGCGCTCCGGAGTGGGGGCCCCTCCAGATACGGAGAAGACCCCGCGCAGGTGTCGAGACGTGGGACCCCCGGGACCCAAGGAGCAGGAGAGACGCCTCCTCTCCCGCCGGCCCGGAGTGAGGGACCCCAGCGAGGAGGGGGGGGGGTCACCGGGCGAGGAGACTCGGGGACAGATACGCGGCCCCGACTCGTCCCGAAAGGCGGGGGGACAAAGACACCCCCCGATTCCCCGCCCGCCTCCCCTCTCACCTCGCCTCGCCGCCCAGCCCGGACTCCGCCCGTCCCCGCAAACCTCCGGCGGCTGCTCTGAGCGCGGCGGCCGGCTGCCAGCTGTATATAGCCCGGCGGAGCGCTCCGCCCCCGGCCCTCCCCACCTGCCCCGCACAGCTGATCTCACCCCCGCTGCCCCGGCCGAGCTCTGCGGCCACGCGCCTTAGCCCCCGGGGGAGGGAACCTGCTCCGCCGGGGGGGGGAATTAACCCCCCCGGCCCGAGCTCTGCGCCCGTGGGCGAGGCAGAAGAGCCTGGACCGCTCGGATCAGGTGCCGCTGTCCCCGCAGTGAGGACCCCGATCCCCTTGCCGGGTATCCACACCCCAGGCTGTCCCAAGCCACGGGCTTACAGGTGAGCTGCCCGACCAGCCCCGGCTCTGCTGAGGTCACCCCTGTCCCCCATGGCTGGGTGCCCCGCACTTGTGATTTCCGATCGAGTCTTTATGGTTCTCTGGGAATAGGGTGAGCAGACCGCGAGTGTGAAAAATCAGGACGGGGGTGGGGGGCAGTAGGAGCCTAGATAAGACCCCAAATCGTTACTGTCACTATAAAAGCGGGACATCTAGTCACCCTCCCTGGGAAGAACTTCAGGCCAGAGTCTGTGCGCTTGGCTCTGGAGTGCTGCCCACTGACTTCCCCGGGGCTTCTCTGGCTTGGCTCTAGGGGTTGAGAATTGATTCTCTAATCGGATTTCCATAGAAGAGCAGACCAGGGGGGCATTCCCTATTTTTCACAGTGACTACCATATCTGCTGCTTCAGAGCAAAGCCAGAAAGCTCCTCAAGGGTATGTGGGCATGTAACTCCCATTACAATAAACCCTCTTAAATACCTTTGGAAGATCTGGGGGCATGCTCCTAACCAGCTGCATATTGGGGCAGGAAGATGTCAGGAGAAAGATTCCTTCCTGATCTTTCAGTGATCACTTTATGCCCTGAGGTATGAGATTTGACTTCCCCCAATCTCAGGGCTTGTCTACATTGGGGTCATTAGCCATGGTGTAGTAGCATCACTGCAAACCCCTCAAGTAAATGCAGGGTAAACTCACTGGGGCAACTTCGTTTTTACGCCCTCATGCACTGTCTACATTGGCAGCGTGACATTTCGTGCACCTACAACTGAGGCCAACAGCATTTAACACCTATTTTGTGATCTCTTTCGGGTCAGAAATGTAGGCACATGCTAAAGCATCTGTCTAATCTGTTTTCAGGGTGCTCAACCCCCACCGTGCCAGCTTAAATTGGGGTGGGGGGGATGTGGGTGTTTCGCACACTGCACTTCTGAAAATCAGGTCTTCAGTGCGCAGCCTGTTGATGGATTTAACCCCTGCCACAATGCAAACTTCACAGATTTTCAGATCTCAGGCTGGCCTGTCCTAATAGAGAATATGTTTGGGCATGTTCTGCTGGGGACTGCCTGGCAGATCTCTCTCCTGCAAGTCCCCTGACACAGGATGCAAACACATCCAGGGATGAAATCAGCTAAAAGATGGTATCATGACGAGATAGGCCCTGAAAAGCTGTGATCAGGAAGTAAACTTTCCAAAATTCAGGGGCTATTTAAGTGAAGGGTTTTGGATTGACTCCAGCTTTAATATAGCAGTGATTAAAGCTTACCCATGGCAGTTTAGTGAACCCGGCTGTCTCGCATGCTCTTATTAACCTGCCCACCTCTGATTTTTCAATTCATGTCTTTTAATGAATTCTGAAAGCAAAGTCTACAAATGTACCTTGCGTTTTGGCAGCCCCACAATTCAGAGAGAGGCTCTCCAGAATGGCCTTACTTTAGAGAGAGAACAGCCAGGGCCGGCTCCAGGCACCAGCCGAGGAAGCACCTGCCAGGGCGGCACATTGTAAGGGGCGGTGAGTCTTGGGGTGGCAATTCGTGACCATCACCACTTTTTTTTTTTGTTTGGGCAGCTTTTTTTTTTTTTTTTTTGCTTGTGGCCGCAAAAAGGGTAGAGCCGGCCCTGAGAACAGCAGCCACCAAGAGAAAGAACAATGCTAAAGTCCCCACCGTAATTTAGAGAACGCCGTGTGTCTCCTCGGCCTATACTGAGCTGTGGAAACAAAATGGCTGCCAACTCCACATACAAGGTGTGGATTTAGAAACAGCAAGGCAGAGCAAAAGTATAAGGGTGCCCTAGCTAAGAGTGACACAGTTTATCATCTGTATGCTATTTGCAATTATTAACATTGATCACAGTGTAGCAGGCTTCTTTAAGAAGGGGGGGAGTATCAAGTGCACCTGTGATTGATTACCTGCTGCTCAACCTGGCTTAAGGAAAGACACCTGGGTCTTATAAGGGAGGAAGCTGCAATAGAGAGAAAGGTTATAAAAGGGTTTGTGCTACCAGAAGAAACAAGATTCTAGCCAGGTAGGGCAGGAAGTGGTCTTCTAAAAGCAGAAAACTGAGTTAGTCTGGGTACTTTATTTTGGGATGTTGAGTTCTGTTTATATTAATAACACCAACTCTAGGGAGGGGTGTTTGCACAGAGAGGAGCCTATGTGTGAAGGGTGAGGAGTCCTAAAAGAAGGGAAAGTGAGGTAAGGTACTGCAGAGTTATTGCTGTTGATAAAGGGGTGCTTGGAAGGTGGTTGATGCTGCTCTATCACCATAGATGAAGAACAGCTACCCAAAAGTGTTTAACTAAATATCTTTAATTATAATAATTAAAAAGTACAAAAATAAAGAGAATGGAATAATCTGACCTGGTGAAATTTTAAGCAGGTATTTCAGTGTAGCAGATGAAAGACAAGACTTCTGTACAAAATGAACAGTTAATTTGTGGAACTCATTGCCACAAAAATTGCACTGAGGCCCAGAATGCGGGATTCAAACAAGCAGGAGATTTCTTGCTTTGGGGGGCATACCTAAGCCCATCAGTTATTCATGTAGCTAGGAAGAGGCTTTTCCTCTGGGTAAGCTATTCCCTGATTGTCAGCTAGGGAGTTATACCTGGTTCTGAACTATGTGATGCTGGCTGCTCTGAGACTGGATGCTGGACTACATGGGTCCGATGCAGTCTGGCAGTTCTTGTGGTTCTGTTTTAAACCAAATGGCATTGGACCAACATTTCTGCTTCATCTGTGCGAATGTCTCTACTCTCTATGACACAGCTACATTGTAGTTAGTGACCTCACAAAGCAGATTCTGGGAGCTGCTCGTTCTGATTCTGCAGCTGTGGAATTTACCCCTAGCATTGGGCCCCAAGGAAAATGATTCCCTTGTTATGCCCAGCTCTTGCTCTGCCAGACGGAGCAGGGAGATTGTGGTGGGAGTGGGGAGAGGCAGGGGCATGCATTCTGTGGGCTGCTTATTCTCTCCTTGGTACCCCTGGGTGCTACATGCTAGTACTGGATACTTCAGGGTGTGTCAAATTCAGCAACAGTGGCATATGCCTGGAAAACATTCAGAATCAGAACCCCTTAGGCAATTGACTATTACAATAGCAGCTGTGGCCTTCATTTTCCTAGGGAGATAATGAAAATCTAGCCAGGCCTCCTTGGCAGAGGTGTGGAGCACCCTCCACTCCTGCTGACCACAGGGGATGGTGGAGCTGCTCAGCACCTCTGCAGATCAGCTCATAAGGAGAGAAGACCTGTTGTCTGGCTAACCTCAGAGCGGGCTGCAAGGATCCCCTACCATAGAGTCCAAAAACCCTTCTTGCCATCAGAGAAGAATAACCCAGGAAGGACTTTTCTTTAAAAGGCCCAGTAACCTGCAGAACTTTTAGCGCACAGGAGAGGCAAAGAGAAACCTGTGCTGCAAGGTCTGATTTTGACAGTGCTTTTCAGATCTTAGTTGCTTACATAGGGCTCAGAGTCAGATTTTTCAATGGAACTCAGGCCCAGATCCTCAGAGGTATTTTAGGCTCTCCGTGAAATCAATGGGGATTTGTTGCCTAAATATCTTTTGAGGCTCCGCGCCTCTGCCCCCACACCTGAGGGCAGATTTGCCAAAGGGCCCAGGGACAAAGGGATCCCCAAACTTGAGTTCAATGTAGCTTTTAACCATGGGCTGAAGTGTCCTCTTCTTTCTGCCCTACCTGGCTCATAGACTTACTGTGTGGTGTTAAACAACTGCAGTGCTCCCCACCAAGGTGGCCGAGAGGTGACGGGGTTTATAGCTGTCGTTATTAGCTGCTGCTTGTAAACAATGTTTTGGCATTTTCTAGGATCTCACTGTCACCTCTCTTCCAGCTTTCTCTGTGGATGCTGTCTGTAGAGCATAGAGAGAGATGAATTTTAAGATCAGGAAGGTTTGTTATGATCATCTAGTCTGATCTCTGGCATGACACAGGCCAGAAATTTCCCCGAGTAATTCCTGCAATAATCTTTTAATAGCTTCAAGGCCAGAAGGGACCATTAGATTATCTCATCTGACTTCCTGTAAAAATCACAGGCCTCATTAAATTTCACCTACATTGCCCTCTATTGATCCCATTGCCATAGCTGACCTAAGCATGTCTTCCAGTTTTGGTTTGGTTTTGGTTTGAAGACTCCGAGACGGACAATCCACCACTTCCCTTGTACAGTAATTAAAGGGGTCCTAGCCATTCCCTGGGATTTGAATAACTCTCAGAAGCGACAGACTCAGGTCTGTGTCCTGAGCTGCTTATCCCATGACTCATGAGCTTGCCCTGAGGTTCTCCATATCTTTACAGCCTCCTCTCCCCCTGTCACGGGTGGTTACTTTGCTGAGTTGCTACAGACTGTCTACTCAGAGGGGAAGGGATGGAGCTGTCTGCATGTAGCCACCTCTTATGATTTTTATCATGATGAGTCTCTTACTAACTGGTGCCCCGGGAGTCCAATGGTTCTATGAGAATCTCTTTTCTTCATTTAAAAAAAGAAAGTTTCCAGCCTTCCAGACTTGAGAGAAAAAATTGAAAATATGACCCCTGAAAGCTCAGAAGGCCAAAAAACCTCCAAACCTGGACATTTATTGTTTAGAGCTCATGAATTTTAAACTTAACTCACTATTCTGAGGGGACTGAGTCATGATTTTTGAATGCTTGGTGTTGGTACCACTGTTCTGCAGAAAACAATCATATTAATCCTTTGACTGATGGTTTTTATTTACGCTCTGTGTTCGTTACTCTAACGAGTATCTAGCCTCAAGCTGATCAGGAAGTCACTCCAGACGTACAGGCAAATACAGAAGCCTGGGACATGCTCACTGAAGGTAGTGTGTCTTGCACCACAGTGTCCATGAGTCACCTGCTGCTCATCAGTGAGACAGCACAGTCTAGCTGTAAAACATGCCTGAACTTATTTCCTCTCATGCCCAGTTTCATTCCCTTCCAGAAACGTGTGTGACAGGCTCCCAAACATCTCACTGGGCTGGCCTTACCATGAGGTGAACTGAGGCAGCTGCCTCAGGTGACAGACTGGGGGAGGACACCACACCACTAGGACCCAGAGTGTAGAAAATTGTGTCTGCTGTTGGTGCATCTGTATTCTCTCTGCTCTAGAAGCCCAGAGATGGTGGTGTGCTGTGCCGGAGGAAAGAGGGCACAAGAGACCTTTCAAAGTTTTGGTCCAAGCGAGGGAGCTTGGGGGTGTCATTTGAGCTGTCCTTTGGCAGCGTGGACAGGGGTCCTGGGAATGCTGGACTTCCATTCGAAATGGACTTAGATCCAGATTTGAAACCTAAGGCAGAGGGGCTTTAGAAAGGGGAGAGTGGCTTAGGACTGTAAAAATCACATGAAGGTTTCAGATACCCTGAGGTTCAGTTACTTTGAGGCTGGGCTTTTGGTTCAGCCCCTCTCTAGTGAAGAGAAGTCAGGTCTATGTTTGAATTGCTTTGCCTATATAGCTATACCATTCTAATATACTGACAAAATGGGCCCATAGTGGATACCAGCAAAACTAGTGCTTTTTGCCAGTCTAGCTTATTCCAGGCCCCCGAGGGAAACCTGATGAGTATAACTGCATCTGCATTGGGGACTTTGACTGGCCCAGCTCTGCCCGTCAGTAATCACATCCCTGACTGACCTAGCTCTGCTGGCAGAAGTCTGTATTTTAGACCGGGCCATGCAGGCTGGAGTCTCTACTGCTCTGCACCTTGCGGAGTCATTTACCTCTGTGCAAAGTGCGGGTAACACTCTCCCCGGTTAGAAGGGAAGGCCAGATCCTTAGCTGGTATAAATCAGTGTCGCTCCGTTTAAGCCAATGGACCGACACCAGCGTAAGCAGAGAGGGAATCTGGTCTCTAGTGGTTTAGGGGTGATGATATTGGATGGAAGGCGGAGAGAAGCAGCACACACTGTTTCTTAGGTCCCATCTGAACTGTAGCAATAGCTATTTTTAAGCTTGCATGTACATACATTTAAGGACTTGAAGGCTGATTTTTGCCTGAATTCAAGATGTCATTAATATGCAACAACTGGATAATTTGGAGTGTCCCCAGGCTAAATCCTGCCTGCACTGAATATGAAACCTAACTGAGTCTCAAGCCCCCTTTGGCTTCACTCAATGGGAGTTTCTATTGAGTGAGGACTTCAGAATCGGGCCCTCATCTCCAAAGCAGAGTGCAGAAAAGCCCCCCCCCTTTTTTTATTTGATTAGTTAAAGACTTGATCCTATAAAACTTTGTTTCCATCCATGCTCATCAGCTTATAGGATTGGACTGGACTGGACCTGACTTCAGATCTCTCTCTAGTAACAGCAGGAGACTGGCTGGTTTTTTACCTGAACCAGACTACTTGGCAGAATATGGTTATGGTCCAGTTTGCCCATGCTGCTGCATTCTGTCATCCCTCATGCCTGTACAAAATAGGTGTCAAATGCTATCAGATCAGATGGGCAGTGTTGGACATCTACTTTGCACAGATATAAATGGCACCACCAGGGGCCAATCCCTGAATATTCAGGCTTTTAAAACCTATTCAGCAAGATGAAAAATCTCCACCATTTTCCATTCTTGTGGCTAATAAGCTTTTATTTTTTTTAATGTTGGAAATGTGAACATGCTTAATGAAACTCTCATGCTCCAGCAAAAGTCTAAATGAATGCAGTGTTCGGCTGAATGGCGTTTATAACTGAGTGAAGAATGTTTTCCCATCAGCACTTTGAAGTGCCCTATTAAGTGATTTTATACTAATAGGATTTTCCCAGGAAAGAAAGACACGAATGACAAAACGCTGAATGCTTGATTAACTCTGCCCCTAAAAGAACTTGGATCGTGGTAATTGACTCTTTCCCTGCCATATTCAGCCATTGTTTGCTCCATTTATGAAGGCATGTTGATGAGACACCAAACCCAGTAGAGTGTAAACCGAATCCTGCCAAGCACAGATGATTGTGTGAGGCATTCTCTAAAGCAAGGCCTCTGGGTTACTGGAAATATTGCTGGATCCAGAGAGTCTGGAGTTTGAATTGTTCATTTCATTTGACGCCTAACTCATTTCCACCCGAGATTGATTTTGAGGCTCGTTCATAGTCATTAACGTAATTGCTTCAGGAACGCGGGAGGGGGACTCGTTGGCTGGTAGAAAAGAACCTCATTGTTACAAGGTCGTGAAATCAGGCTGCAGGAAGTACCTGCAGGGTTTTAATAGTTTATTTGGATTTTACTAATTCATACTATTTGCCACAGTCGGAAAGAAAACCAGGTCTATGCAAAATGCACTGCACCTGTCTGAGACACCTGCTGAGGGTGTGGCAGCTGGGATCAGATATCTGAGCCTTGGAACAGTTGCAAAATGTCTTCAATCTCTCTGCCTCCAGATCACTTCCAAAGCTTTATGGGCCTGCTACAGGGTGACTGGCCCCTTCAAGAGGGAGTGGGATCTGGTGCACCTGGGACTGATTACCCGCTGCCCAATTAGGCTTAAGGGAGAAGGCATCTGGGCCTTCTAAAGAGGGAGACCCCAGCAGGGGAAGAAGAGCCACTGACCTCTCTCAGCCTAGAGAGATGCCTGGGAGGTTGTGGGGGAGACGGAGCTAGAGCAGGACTGCAGGGCAGTAGAAGATGACTCCTGCAAGGTAGGGTGGGGAAGGATGAAATTTGGACTTTATTTTAATTGAAGCAGTTGATAATAAACCCATTTACTGGGTGGAGTTTTTAAGGAGCCCGAGACGGTCTGGCGATAAGGAGACAACCCAGGCTCAGAGGAGGCACTCATATGCCCAGTTACAAAGCTCAGTGTGGCCTGGTGCTGAGCACCCTCAGCTCCCACATGAATCAAGAGGAGTTGAAAGTGCTCAGCACCTCATAGGATTGGGCCCTAAAACACAGGGCTGGGGCCTGGCTCTTTCGCCGGTGTTGATAGGTCAGTAGATGAGTATCTTCCTGGAGCAGGGAGGAGGGAATTGTGCATCCTGGGGCCACTCTTGGTGGGTGCATCTTAGGTCCTGTCCCTCACTCAGGCTGCATAGCCAACAGGGCAGTCTAGCCTAGTAGTGCTGCTGGAGGTGTGTGGTACGAGAGTGGCCTTCCTTGTTTACACACCAGAAGGATGTTTCTATGGTAAGCTGTTGACTCAAGCTTGCTCATGGTCTTTGTGGTTTGAAAATAATCACTGATGCCCTGCCCTCCGCCCATGTTAACAAAAGCCCGAACCTCTCCGGTGCCACCCACTCGGGTACTGTTTGCAAAGCCTGACTCCTTCACATGATCAACCTCCCTGCAAAACCAAGAGGTGGCCAATGCCTGGATAAATAAATGTCCATAATGGTGGGTGGGAATTTCCGTGTCTGTTGCTGCCTTCACCCAGTAAGGAAGGGCCTGATCCTACCAGGAACTGAGTGCCCCTTGTGAGTCCACAGGAGATATTGGCACTGCATGAAGGCAGTAGAAGGCAATCCAAGTCCACAGGCTAAACCTTACAGGGATAAAATTAACCTGGGTGGGAGGGGCTCCCTGTCTCTTAAGGGCTGTGCAGGGTCTGAACAAGGGTCCCTGCTGGCTGAAGGAGGTGCACAGGCATCTGTGTGTAGCCATAAGTGCCCAGAAAGCCACACTGGAGTGCAAGTTAGTGGTAGGCCTGGGGAGGGGATGCAGATCTGTTTACTTGATCCATTGGCCTTGGTCTGACTGGCATGGGGAGGTTGCTCATAGCCTGAAAAGACACCTGCAGGAGAGGCTAGACCGTGACTGGCACCAGCCCTGGGCTGGGGAATCAATTTCACCTTCCCTTCCACACTCCACCCACAGGAAGCTTGAGGGTTTGGTCTGAGAATGGCGAAGCTTTCACCTGCCAATAAACAAAGTGGCCCCTTTATGTTTGTGTGCATGAGCACAAGCCTCCAGTAATAGTGTGCCAGCCCCTTAGTGGATGCAAATTGACATAGACCCATTGACTATGCTGGAGCTCTGCCAGTTCTAAGGCACTGTACAAATATGAATAGGCAGTTCATTGACTCTCAATGCCCCTTCAAGGCAGTCAAGTCCTTTCTCCCATTTTACAGATCTAGAAGGTGAGGCAGAGAGGGTAAGGCTAAAAGGTGTACAAGAGTAGGGTTGCCAACTCTCCAGGATTGGCATCCGTTTCCCGGTGACTACTGAAAGCAACCCGGGAGATTTTAAATGCGGGACGGGGAGGAATCTCCCAGAATAGTTTGTCAGAGGTGGCAACCCTAAACAAGAGTGCCCACAGATTTGGGGTGGCTGAGTTTTTGGGTGAGACAATCAACATCAGAGGTCACTTGTGAAAGTTTCTCAGCATGGGACATGCGTGTGACTGCAGAGGGCATAGATATTCGCACTCAGGACTGCCTGGCTCCCAGTTCTGCACTGGGACCACCAGTCTATGCCTCTGTCTGTAATATATCTGCTTGTTTATACAAATCTTTATCCACATTAAAAGACGTACAGGAAACTGACTCTGAGACTAGAGAGAGCCTAGTTTTACATAATGAGGTAAGTTAGGATAAGTTACAGCTGTGCCACTCTTATTGGTCCATCCATAGTTTGTCGTTCATACTAATGCCAATCCTGCATCAGAAAATCAATAGGAATTTTGACATTGACTTCAAAAGAAACAAACTCTTGCCCTTGCTATATAGATTAGGGTCTCTCACAGGGTTTGTAATGGGAAGAGTTGTCTCAAGGGGCTTGATTCTGCTTCCTTACGACAGTGTTGTAAATCATTAAAATTTACAGTCATGCCTTTGTAAAATACATGAGATCAGAACCAAGCCCCTGACTTTTTGTAAGAGTAAAGCACCAAGGGACTGATCAGGCCTCAGACGAGTTTGTAATAATATCACAAAAAGCTGATCCACTTAACCTGCTTTAAAATTTGATTTCACTGGAAAGTGCTACCTTGCATCCGCCGGATAAACATTTCTTCCTAGATCACAACCTCCTGGCAGCATTGTTAATGTGACCCCAAATAGCCTCTGGATTAGTCAGAAATTAGATGGTATTTTTAACCACCGTTAAGGCCTGAGACAATCTGAGCAAATGTTAGATCCAAATACGACATCCCTGCACGTGGCACTAGTAATATTTCGGTTCCCAGAAAGGCGCTCAGGCTGAGAATGGTACTGCTTGATTGTGGGTCCAGTGCAGTCAGTACGCTTGAGGTACACTGTCGTTTACTGACTTTTCCTGCACTAAGCAGCATGTGCAGCCTGAGAATGGCAAGTGAAAGCAATGTTAATTACAGCCAGCAATCATGATTTCCATCTAGCTGAAAATCGACACCCACGGGTGACACGCCACCCCACCCCACCCTGATACTGGTGTCACACCCTGATACCACCGCTGCTGACGAAATGTCTCCAAGTGCTCCCCGCCCTCCCCGGGGCATTTCCCTCTGCCTATGAAATGAACAAGAATGCATTGTGTTGATCACACGCTTTTCGGATGGCATTGACAATCAGCACAGTGCGCCAGGACATATATAATACACTGCAAGTGATCAGGGCCAAACTGTTCTTATTTACGCCCGTGGAACTTCATAGTCTTCACTGGGGTAGCTAAATAAGAACAGAATTTCTGAGACCTGATTCTGATCCAATTGACAGCGTTGTAAATGAGGAGTAACTACTCTGAATTCTAGGGTTACAAGGGTATCCATTTACCATTCATGGTTGGGTTTTATATATGGGATCCATCCTGGAATCTATATATATAAAAGTCAAATGGTGTATGCGTGTGTGTGTGTGCGCGTGCGTGTATGTATGCTGCCTTACTCCTTCCACACCGTTTGAGCTAGAGACTTGAAATTTGGTACAGTTATAGGCTTTAGGGTTCTAATCAGGGTAAGAGTCGAAAATTTTTCAAATCTCACCTCTTACACCCCCTAGGGGTGAAATTCTTTAAAGCCCATTAACGTCAGCTGGGCAGCAGGTTAAAACCTGCTGTTCTCTGTGACATAGTTATGATGTCATAATACCCCCCACCAATGGACCCCCGCACTCGCTCAGATCTCTTCCCCCTCCCCCCTCCAATGGACCCAAGCAACGCTGAGACGTCTGAACAAAATTTGTATTAATAAAAAACATGGTAGTCTTTTTACATCCCAGTTTCCAATTACAAATACCCCGAGCAACGCCGGGTATTTTTGCTAGTCCTATATAAAATCACCCCATGCAAAAAAAATGGTGGCTGAAACTCTCCTGATAGCCTGACCGAAAGCCCACTTCAGCTGATCGAAAGACTCCCACTAATTTCAATGGGCTTTGGATCAGCAGTAGCCTTGTCAATGCCTAAATAATTTAAATGATAAAGTAGCATATGAATAACTTAGCTATGTTTTGTTCCAGTGTCTCTTTAGTCTGTATTTCCCTGGATCTGGCATGAGATCAGATTGATACTTGTTTGGATGGCAGTAATAAAATCAACCTAATAGCACTACATCCATATCCCAGCATGGCAAGAGGGTTCTCTGTGCTGCCCCCAAAGTGCGGTCTTACAGATGAGACAGAAAACTGAAGCAGTACCTATGTGTCTGTTAAAGGTATCCGTGTGCTTTTGGCGAGGGTTGGGATGTTCATCGGGTGTCCTGGCTCAACTCCCAGTTAAATGGCCGCTTTGTTCAATTTCTTCTGTAGTTTAGACGGGAGAAAAAATTTTGTCGGTTTCTTGGCTTATGTTATTGTTCAGTGTTGCAGTGCAGTGCCATGTTAAACAGGTGGTATGTTTCACCTCAGAGCTAGCTGCATTTATGGGTGAAGTCAATCCCTGTATCGAATTTAGCAGGAACACACTGGAAATCTTTAGGGCAGGTCTAGCATATCACCCCAAGTACTGGCTCAGTCTGAGCCTGCTCTGATGTCTGTGTAGGGACAGTAGGGTCAGGCTGGTGTCAGTAGGATTTTTTTTTTGCCCTTTCTTTGTTTTCATTATGTTTCGAAGCTCCACCTCACCACCCTTTTGGAGGATGTCAAAAGAAATTTGACTTAGCATTGGCTGATGGAGTTTGTGCTGTGATCATTCACCAGGTCACTAGTTTATTTTGTGAGGGTGTTTCATTCAGTCCTCCCGCTCCAGAAAAAACACACAGCAGGAAGCTCATTAGGCAGATGTTTTCCAGTATTGGCTCTGCGGTCCAGGATCGTTCAAGAAGGAGAGCATGGTGGATCACCAACATCTTTATTTGGCCTTTAAAATATGTCTGCTATTGATCTGCATTGGGTATCACTTGGGCCAGCAGCAGAGGCACATGGAGTTTGGAATGGGATCCTATACTACAGACACATGGGGGGGCCGGACTTTTCAGAACGGTCCGGCGCTCGTAAATGGGGTTAAGTTTTTCCAAAGGACTCCCATTTTAGACACCAAAATATTTTTTTTCCTAAAGCCACATTTTCATTGGAATTGTTCTGAGACTTCAGTGTCCCAGTGGGGGCTGCGGGGTACCAAACTCTTTGGAAAAATCTATTGCCAATTGTGGCTGTTGAGGCCTTGACAGTCCAAATCCATGAGGGTTTCAGGAAGTATGTTCAATTGTGCTGAGCCATCTAAACTCAGAAGTGTGTGTGAGGGGAACGGGCTAAATGTACAAGGCTTAATTTGGGGTTTGGCAGGTGCACACTTTTAGAAGCCTGGATGATTGTAACAGTATTTTTTTTATCCATCCTGTGCTCTTTTAACAGTAACTCTTTGGCTGTTAGCATTAAACATAGAGCAGTGGAATCTGTTTTGACTTGATGCGTTACCTATTTAGCATTAAACATAGGGCAGTAGAATCTGTTTTGACTTGATGCGTTACCTGTTTTCCCAGTTCCTAAATCATCTTATCTTGCATTGGTACAATAGCTGTTGCACTGCAAATCATGTTTGAATGTATATTTTTCCCCCTGCAAATCACTTCCTTTATTTCCATTGCAGCCACCTAGGGCTGTCATCTTCTAAACTGTTATAAGCTAAGCAGGGTTGTAATAGCATACATCACAGTGGAGAGGAAATGTCACACTGGTGATGCGTGACTCAGCAGCATATGGTCCATTTCCCCGAGTCATCATGATGGGGAGGCGTGAGATTTGAGGAAAAGGAAATCAAAATAGCAGGGGGAGAGTGATCACCAGTTCCAGGGGGTCGCGTCACAGTTTTCAATGTCATCTGGTGATGAGGCTTTGCATCTTTTGTGCTGACGGGACACAGCAAAGGGAAGAGAAGGGAAATGTATTTTGAAAGATTTCATGTCCCTGAAAAGGCCCAGAGCAAGGAAAACAAGCAGATGATGTACTGAGTGCTTCCCACTGCCATTTCTCTCAGGATGGAGGAGGACCAGAGGGCATAGATTTAAACATAGAAATGGGGCGAGCCAGGAAATTTTAAGAAAGAAGTCTGGTGCTGACAAGGCCAGAGAGGAAGACAGCACTGCAATTTCTAGAGCAGGCGGGAGGGGAAGAGATTTTTTTTTCTCCATCTTTTCCAGGAGAGAGGAGAGCTCAAGGTCATTATTAGGAATGTCGTGATTTCTGAATTGAAAGGGGCACGATCCAATGGCAACACAGCTTCAGAACAATAGGCAAACGTGGACATTTGTGCTGCCTCATAAAGGAGGCATTTGTAAAAACAATATAATATAAAATATGTACCTTTCATTACCTATATCTCCTGCATTTCCAGTATGCTTTCCGGATGGAAAGCAGTAGGTCAACAAGCAACAGGAAAGGTAGGTTACTTACCCCATTACCTTAGTTAGTCCTTCGCAACGAGCCATTGCATATCCATGCTTGTGGGATCAAGGCGCCTGTGCCGTGAGCATGCACAACCTTCTGGAAAGTAGTGTCTCTTGGGACCCTTCCATCTTTTCCTGCCCCTCCCATCCTGGAGGGTTCAGAGGGAAGGAAAGGGGGAGTTGGCCCCAGCCTCCCATCAGTTCCTTCCGTTAATTACACTGAGGGTAACTGACCATGGAAACAGCTTTCCAAGGGATGGGATAAATTCTCTATGACTCTATGAAGTGTAGGTGGTGGATGTCTCAACCCTGAGGTGATTCCAATCAAAGTTAGGTTTACCGGGAGCTTCAGAAATGCTGCTCCATTAGAGTCATGAACTCCACTGGATCCAAGGGAGGCGTGGTAGAGCTAAGGATGGGAACCCTTAGATACTTCTGTGGCCCATGCTGAGAGGGTGAGGGTGGCAGCTACCGACGGCATTACTGAATCCTAGACACTTTGTACTCCATGATGAAACCACTCCAGAACCAGACTTGAAAAGTCTCCTTCCTGGCTTAGAACTCGGAGCTAGAATGTCGGTAGCCCAGATCCCAATAATCTGTATAATAGGCCAGGACTATCCCTCTGTGAGTCACTCTGAAGCCTAAAGTTTGTCAGGAGAAGTGATGGAAGAAGCTACAAGCATGGCTAAGAGCTATTTTTATTCAGAATATCACCAAGTTCAGTCATTGCTGGGTTTCCCGGTCTGTTACCATCCAGTTTTTTTAAGTTCTTGGCCATTTTGACTTTGATTTATCTCTGGGCTATGTAAGGCATGTATACATGTCATACCTAGAGACCATTGTGATAGTGATTATAGTGTTGGAATTGCAGTACTAGACTCCGCAGTGATTGGAGTAGATATGGGGCCTCAGTGGTACAGAACCACTAGTTAAGGGACTCTCAGTACTCAAAGGTGTCATTCTCTTACTGGCTAGATCCCAAGCAACTGGAGCTCTTCTTGCCAATTGTGCTTGGCAGTCATAAGACAGGTCCAGCTAGTCCAGTATCCTGTTTTCTGACAGTGGCCAATGCCCCAAAGGGAGTGAACAGAACAGGCAACTATCACGTGATCCATCCCCCATTATCTATTCCCAGCTTCTGGCAAACACAGGGTAGTGACACTTCAGAGCATGATTTTCCATCCTTGCCTATCCTGGCTAATAGCCATTGATGGACCTATTCTCCAGGAACTTATCTAGTTTTTTTGTTTGAACCCTGTATAGACTTGGCCATCACAACATCGGCAGGCAGAGAGTTCCACGGGTTAACTGAGCTGTGTGAAGAAGTCCTTCCTTTCGTGTGTTTTAAACTTGCTGCCTATTACTTCCATTTGGTCCTTCAGGTTTGGCTGTCAAATCTGACTCCAGTCCCTGGATCTATTATCAGATCCAGATTGTTTCTGGCTCTGTAGCAGTCAGCTACTGACTTGTACTCAGCTGTCAAATCTGGATCCTTTTCCTTTTTTAAAAAAAGCACAGCTCAGGATCTGTGCATTGGGGATCCAAGTCTGGCTTTTGCAGCTCCAGAAGCAGCAAGTGGTTGTTAAATGAAGATCTGAGTTTTTCAGCTCCAGATCCAGGCTTGGTTGCCAAATCAGGATCCTGGTTTTACAGCCCTGGCTTCATGCTTTGCTGAAGGACCAGGCCCCTTTGGGAGCTGGATCTGATATCCAGTCAGTTTAGGCACATAACCAGGCCGCCTCAGTCAACTCAAGACCTGGAGACCAGATCCTCAGATAGACGTGGAACCTAGAGATGGCCAGATGTAGCAGACCAGCCTGCCAGCAGCAGAAATTGGTGAGGCACCCCCCAAACAAAGCCCATGGCAGCTGGCGGGGTTTTTCTTTAAAAACAAAACCTGACTGAGCACAAAATTTGCACCTAGAGTTGGGAAAAAAGGGGGTGTGTGCAACCCAAGCTTGCTGCACCTTTGGCAGAGAGATTGAAGGGGGGTGGGACACCTCATTTTATATCCTGGGAACTCTCCAGGATCAGGAGGGGAAGGAGTGGCCTCAACACACACTTTCTATAAATCCCACTGTATGTGATTTTATTCCACAAGCCTGAACAGGCACAAGGCTACTTGGAGATGTGCTGAATGAAAGGAATTAAATTCCTTTTAACACAATTTCATGTTTTATTTGTTTGCTTTACATCCCACTTAGCTAATGAACACCAAAGTTCATTATAAAACCAAGTCTCATGCTCCCATCTATTCTTACTAGTTGCTTAAAGCCTGTTATCACATGGTATAACTTGTAAAATTGTGGGTTTACAAAAAGGCTGAAAGTGTCTGAACTTAAGTTGTATGGTATCAGACTGAAGCCCAATGATGACTGAACCTGTTGATGACAAAAAGAGCCCTTAACTATTTTGTAGTACTTTTATTGCTTCATGCTGACTATTCTATGCTGTGGAGTGATGTTCAGAGGTTCCTGTATTCTGGTTGTGGTGATTTGCATGTGGGTTATCTTGTGCTAAGACTTGTGTAGATGGCAAGTTCAAGGGTGATGCATGATTAGGGTAGCAGATGGTGGGTGGATTGATTTGTTTGCTTACTGCTGCCTCTTTGAATCTTACTACATAGGTTTCAAAGGGAACATGGACTCTTTAAATAAGGCACTGGCAAATCAAAGGTGATCCACAACTGTTTTTGTCAGCTATTCCATAACTAGGTGCTGGATGCTAAGTTTGGTGTGGAAACCATGCATTGTTAAAGTGACATGATAGGGGAACCACACCATCACCCATCCTGTAATGTACTACTGCATCTCTACCACACCACATCGTAGAGACAACATTTTGTTTTAGTCAAACTTTATAAAGGTTTACTACCCCCTCGAAACTTAATCCCTAGAAGAACCCAGCTGTAGCTGTAAAGATGGCTCCCAGGAAGCTCTGAAGAACATAGGTATCCCAGTGGCAGCCCCTGTACAAATTGCGGAGAGCAGAGGGAGGAAAAGAACTGCTCTGATTTGGTAGATTCAGTTCATCCAGGGCAGGGGTTCCTCAATTGATCTAGAATCTAGGTGCAGTGCTTTTGATGTAGCCTGTTGTAAAAAGTCAATATAAATGCATTCAGTAATATTGTGCTGTGACTTGTATTTTTAGGTCTGATTTTGTAAGCAAGCAGTTTAAGTAAAACTGGGGTACTAAAGAAATTAGACTTATGAAAGGGGACAGTAGTTTGCAAAGGTTGAACCACAGACCCAGGTCCCAGCCACACTGGTGTCCGGGTGCTTTTCTAATGGTATAAAATAAGTCTCCCAGCATCAAGACCAAATGAGGAGTGGTGTGTGTTTGACACAAAAGATACACCAAGAACCAAAGTCAGTAATAGTTACAAGGTACCACAGAACATAATAGGGTAACCTGCCAGGTAGCTAAATCCATACCCACTGTTTCAACATGGTAATCATGTGAGACTGATTCTGGGGTGTCTCAACTTAGGTGAAATCCATAAGACCTGTATGTTCTCTGCTCTTCTGGAAGAGACCAAGGTACCATGCTGGACATGAAAAGAATACCCAAGAGCACTGGTTATTTTAGAATGTTATCTAAAATGGCAAGATTAGAGTGTAAGTTAGTGCACATATACTGCATTGTAATAGAAGCTGTAATTCATTTCCTATAATTAAAAATACCCTGAGTAGTCAATCATATCCCACAGCATATAATTTAATTGCAACCACTGCAATTCTGCAAAGGTACACAACCTTGCCTGTATACTGTGTTTAAGATTTTTAAAAAGGGAGTTTTTTGCTCTAGCCAGACCACAGCAATCTTAAGTTGAAAGTATTTGCCCACTGACTGGTTTATCTACTTTGTTGGGGGTGCTATCAGTTTATGCAGAAAGATTGAGTGACCATGAGCAGTGTTTTGCTAAATTACAAAGGACTAATTTTTTTAGTCAGTCAGGAGTAAGCCCTACTACATCAGATGGGTGAGACAGATGCTAACCTCAGAGCTGAAGCGGCTACTAATGAGTGGGGGGAAAAAATAGAGTGAGTTATGCACAGAATACAATTAACATGCATTTTCTTGTGAATAAAAAGGTCCAAGTAGAATGGCACTAGTGTAATTCCTTGCATTAAAACTTTAATTAAATGATGCAGCACCCTCTCTTTTTAGAGACACTTCAGGAAATTAAACCACAAGATTGTTCAAAGTATGATGGATTTAATCTAAATGCACAAAAGTCAGAATGTACTATTTTCCCCCCAGACATAGGAAGAAAAGGAGCATTATGCAGTTTGGTGTTCTAATTACACTTGACTCATGCCATGAATTTTTACACCCTGGGTGAAATCTCCATGCAAGACTTCAGTTATAGACACACCCTTTTATGTCTCAGGGACACCTGCTAGAAAGCTAGGTTGATAAAATTCTGAATCCCTGATTATTAAACAGGTTGCTAACTCAATTATGGGAAGTCAACATCCTAGATATACTGAAGTGTTTATTGAGTAAGTTTCATTACTGAGACACACCACACTAAGCACTGAATTGAAGAGTAATCTTGACAACTGCTCAGCCATCAAAGGATCACAGACCCAGCCCAGTTAAATCATGGAGCAGTTAACTATTTCTAAGCAGCTTCTCACTGACTTAGTAGTACTACATTTCATTTGTAAAATGAAATGTAGGACTAGCTAATTTATTCCAAATTAAATTAAAATGGCTAATTAAACTCCTTTGAGCTTGAACCAGTGTTAATTTGAACTAATGTGCCTAAACCATCTGGATTTAAATGTTCTGCATAGCATTGTGTTAGATACTCAAAAGTTAAATGCTTACAACAAATTTGTAACCAAAACTTTAATCCCAAGGATTTCACAAAACATTTTACAAGTGACATGAACATTCTTGCACAGTAATGTTTCACTTCTACAATGTACCCATATACACTCAAGTCACCCACACCAGTTGTATAATTTGGTCTGCTTGGAAATTGTGGAACATATTAGCCAAACAACTTGCATTTTAGGCTATCAAGTATATAAAAAATGCTCTAAATCACATTATGTACCTAGGCCCAAGGGATACAATTCTACATTTTACATAATGTAGCTCTTCAGAGTTCCAATGTGGGAAATCAACAGAACTTCCCAAAAAGCTCTGTACAAAACTGCTTGCACTTCAGTCATCCCTTTACTTGTAACTGGTTTGCAATTTTTGCCTTCTTTTGCAAAATTGTACTTGAAATCTTATTTTGGATAAACTGAATAGCATGGTGTCGAAGCAGATGTTTATGATGAATCTTCCTTTCAAAAGTTCTCCATTTGATACACAGAAAAGATTCTAGGACATAATATGGAAACTAGAAATATATTTTTCTCTCTATGCAAGAAAAAAAACAATCAAGGCAAATGAAAGTTAAGCATACGGGTACATTGTAAAACTAGTTTTATTACAAATCAAATGATCTGTTCAGAACCATATACAGATTCACATCTTTACATTTGTCACCTGTTACAAGATACAAGAAACAAAGCAAGTTCAACAGCTAAAACATTTTAAAAATGCACCAAGCTTTATGAAGTCTCAAACAAAACACAATGTTCTGTACATACTCCTCCCTCCTGTGCTCAGACTTTCTGTACACAGCTCCTCCTGAAGTCTTATTTCCTCTCATTTGACCTGGAACGACTAAATAAGAGAATGAAAATTAGTTTCAGAGATGGAACTAATGTAATTTTACTTGGGGACATTACTTCCAATTCAATTCTAAATTACATACTTGAAACTTTTGGAAAGTGCTTTAAACTGCATTGAGTGGATAAACTTAATCAAAACTGATCTTGGGTTACAAGTTCCTTGGGAAAAGAACTTGAGAACTAGAGAAAAAATGTTCACTGTAGCAGAGCTTTATCACTGCATCAATTATATGGCATAAGCCTTTCAAAAATAGCTAGAACATGAAATCTGAAGATAAATTATTCTTACCTACGAGACCTGGAAAAGGAACGGGAAGGCTTGTGATTTCTCTCCCGTGAAAGTGATCTCTCTCTTCTTCTGTCTCTAGAGAGGGACCTATGAGATTACAATGAAAAAAACTTCAGTCATGTGGATATTCAACTGGATGACATTACAAGAATGCTTGAATATGTATGAAGGACCACTAGTGTGCAAAGAAACATGTCAAGAAAGGCCAATGTATTTGTCTTACAACTGAAGTGAACAAGAAAACCACAGGCCTTTCCATTTTTGCAATGTACTCTATTTGAGCACCATTTTCAAATATCACTGCCCTTTCGTTTAGCATGGCTAGTTCAGCACTGCATTGTGTACAATTCTATTACACCTCATTAAAAAGAATAATTATCTGAAGTTTGCAGCTATTTAATCAACAGTACTAGAACTCATTTCATTCTGACCATTTCCTGTGCTCAACCAACTGCTGTATCATGTAGCTACATGCTATTGAAGCAGCTTTATGTTCCAAGAAACTAATCCATTTTAGTGATGAATGCAACTTTTCCCATGAGTGCTCTGAAGGGAAAACAAAACTCCAGAGGCAGTCCATTTCATACCAGCAGTTTGAGTGTCTGAACACTGCAGAACAAAAAAGCAGTGTAGCAACAAGGAAATCAGATGCATTGCATGGCAGTAATGCTAGAAACCTAGCGATGATGGATCAAAACCAAAGTAAGGGAAATACTCTCCCCAACTCCCCCCCATCAACCCTGGAGCCAGCTGAAACAGTCTTTAGTGAGTGTTCTTTGGAACATTTACCAAATTATCTTAACTGTTTTATGTTTGTATCAGCAAAACTACTTTAAATATGGCACTTGGTTAAACATGGGCTCCACTTAGTTGTATTCACTCAACTATTGCTTACCTGCTGCGGCTACGAGAAAAGCTTCTCCTTCGTGGTGATCTAAAACCAGAAATAGAAAAATGAGGCTTTTTATCAATTTCTTTAGCATTAATGGGATGAGGTAATTCCCAACTTGTCAAACTCACTGTTGGGCCCAGTGAACGTGCCAAGAAACAACTGGCACCCATCGTCCAGTAAAAATGTATGGAAAGATTAACACAGTAAAACAAAGCTCAGTGTGAACAGCACTTTTGCAACCAATTCACTCTAAATGCTTCACAGCAGACCTGTCCAATGCAACACTTCCATTTCAACTAAATCCACTGCCCAGAACACCACACCAAAGTCCCACAAGTGATTCCAAAAAACAGCATAGACCAATGTTTTGGAACCCATGCAAGCCAAAAAAAGATCCATGACAAGACAAGAGATACCAAGTGGAGAAAGTGAAAATGCGCTGTGTAAATACTGATATGCCATTAAGTGCTACATTAGAACTGCATATTTGTGACAGGCATTCCCTGAAATGCTGTAGAGTGTGTTTAGACTTAAAAACCTTAGCTTGGCCCAGTTCATCCCAAAAAAGTAATTGTTTTAAGTTTTGAAAACTGTTAGTAAAACCATTTAAAGGTGATAGGACGTGGCAGATTTGCAAGGAAAAGCTAAATTTGTTAGAGCTTTATTAAAATTTTAGTTTGGCATCTCACATGCAAATATACCTCATTTAACTTTTGGTTCCATTTACATTAAAAGTTTCCTTATCACCCTTAAAAGTTTTATTCAAGCAACATATGTACGTTACCACTCAATTATGCACAGCCAGCCTTTGATTGAGAAAAATAATTACTTATAAGCCGCTTACTCCTTACTTTAACCAGCAGTAAACTGTATAAGCAGGAAAAACTTACTAGTTTTTGGTTTCAACAAGCTAGAAATGGTGAGGTGAGGCTGCCGGACTGACTGCCAAGAAGAATTTGCTGAAAAGGTTTTGCCAGATGTTGCGTTGTATTTAGTTGGTTGGCGAAGGGGGTGTTGTGGATTTTTCCTGCTTTTTTGTTAGCCGAAGGCTGCTGCTGTAGTTGTTGTGAAGACATTTGGTAAATAAACAGCTGAGCTGATTGGCCGGGAATGTGTGGGCGGTCGAGGTGGCTGCTGCCGATTTGGTTAAGGTTGGAGAGAAGGCTGAGAGAAAACAGCATGCTCGGGAACCAAAGGGCGGTGCAACCTGACGACTGGCCATGCCTGGGTCATGTGAAACGACACCAGCCAAGCTGAATGGGGCGCGCTGGTCACATGACGCTGAAAGGGCTAGTTGACTGGCTAATGCAGACTCAGAGGGTGGTGAGAAGAGACATGATGGTGACTCTGTAACGGGTTCATTTTTATTAATAGATGGACCAAAAAGCATAAAAAATGAAAAACAAGCCATCAGTACAACCATCTATCAGCTAACATACTCCTATTGTGGGTTTTTTTTAAAACAGCAAAAGGGACATGGTTTCAAGCTTATCTGTGAGGACTTCACTCACCTGCAATAGGTAAATTCAGTCCTGTATGAACCATGCTATAGGGGTGTGACGTGCACAATTATAGAACATCCAGACAATTTAGTCTGGATCCAAGAATATAGGCAGTTACCAAAAACCCTACTATATTTTAGATTGGGTTTGCAAGACTCAAATGACAGATATTGTCACAAGATGTTTTAAATTCTTTAAGTGTCAAATTAGATTTGTACATTTAAATGCAACTGTTACTTGTTTTATTATTAAACAGCTGCCTGTATGGCAAATATTTGAATTGTTACAAAGTGGAGAAATGCACTTGCATGGAAAAGCTAAGTTGCTATATGTAATGCTTGCCATTATGGAGTAAAGGAAAGGGAACAGCCTAAGTAGATGTATGGGAAGAAAGGGAAAGTGACTAGAAGATGTGCAGATTTTAGGGAGGAAAAGGATAAGTCCAGGGCAGAGGGCGCTGACTATCAACTTAGTGACCTACGGACAAAAGCCAACGTTCAATACAATTTATGTTCACCGTGTTTTTTTTATATAAAGTGTCTGGCATCTCCAAATTGTGATCAGATGTTTAGGATGTTACCCATCAACATGCTTTAAAGAAAGCCTGCTTCTATGATGCTAAAAGGTAACAATTTCAACAGCTCTATGCATGATCTTTGACCTAGGGTACCTGCGGCGAGGAGGAGGACTTCTTCTGCGATAATCATCTCGAGGACGCCTACCCCATGAGGGAGGCGGACCACGATTACGACTCCGTTTTTCACCATTAGACAGCTCCACCCTGACACGGCACCCGCAGAGTGTTCTGGAAAAAAAGGTTACTGTTAATGCTCCAAGCAACAAATTTGTGTTCAATGAAGGCCTGCTGACATGGCATTGGAGAAGGGAAGCAGTTCTCGCATTCATTTAGTTAAATATAAGGTGCTCAGGTACTGTCATAATAAGCACAATATAAAAAGGTCTAAACAAAGTCAAAGATGACCAGAGCCTCCTGTCCAAAGCTACTTAGAGACCTCCCCTCCCTCCTCTCCCCCTCCCCCCCCCAGTGTTTTCTGGACACTGATTTTGTAGATTTGAATTCATTAACTCAAACTGTAGTTTATATATAATGACAGCTGTAAATCAGAGGCTAGATTTTTGTGAACACTGCAGTTTTATACCTTGACAGCATTTCTTCCTTACATCAAGATAGTCTAATTTAATTAAATGTAGCAGATTTTACTGTATACTATTAGAACAAAAAATCCTGCATCTCCTCTCCATAGAGGATTTTACAAAAAAACTAAACCAATTTAAATTTGAGATGAAGGGACAGCATTTAACACTCAGGTACAATTTATGGAAGTCACTATGGCAGGGGTTCTCAAACCGGGGGTCATGAGGGGGAGATGCAAGCTGTCAGCCTCCCTCTTCCCCCCCCCCCCCAAACCCTGCTTTGCCTCCAGCACTTGTGGTTAACTATATAAAAAAGATTAAGAGGGGTCGCACTCAGTCTTGCTTTTGTGAAAGGGGTCACCAGTACAAAAGTTTGAGAACCACTGCCTAGGGTTTAATGTGAAATCTGTACTCACTTGTAGCCATGGAGACCTGTGAATTCAAAAATCAGGGTAGGTTGCTCAGCTGTTTATAATGCGATTAAATCTGGCTGGGTATCAAAATGCCTATTTTTATATCCTTTTAAAAGATGTAATAGCTCAAAATTGTATTTGTTCTTATGCATTTCAAAATTTAACCATAGCTCCATCTTAAAAGCAATGATTAAATACCAGACACTTCTGATGTTACATGCATTTAATAATTTCATGAGTTATTGCAGAAAAGCTAAAAATTCCCTTCAACTCAAAATGAAGTGTTATTGACTTAGGTGTCCATCTCTTGTGTTCTATATGCCAGGGAAGGCTGGACTCAAACTAGGCTGAACTCGAGGCTCAGGTATTTCTTTTAGATGTGTTAAGTATTTCCAATTTCCAATCTGAGGCCAAATCTATACTAGAAAGGATTTGATGAATACTTGTAGCACCTTAGAGACCAACTAGTTTTTCAGTTTCTCTAAGGTGCTACAAGTATTCCTTGCTTTCTTTACAGATACAGACTAACACGGCTGCTATTCTTGAACCTATAGAAAGGATTTGTCAGCATACCAGCAAACATCAGTTTATACCAACAGACGATACACCAAGTCCCCAAATGAAAAACTCTAGCATCAAAATGACTTCTTTGCTGGTATAAATGCCTCTACACTAGGACTTTGCCAGTATAAAAACCACCTCTGCATTATAAATTAGTTTAATACTGACCAACTACTTGATTGGTTAAAAACTTCAAGACCATGATGCTTTTCAGTTACTGATCTTGATCAGTTTAAGTGTGAATACAAGTTGCTCAACACTGTCTATAGTGTTTCGTTTTAAATTAACCGTATAACCTAAAAAACAAGTTTTACCTTCCATCTAGTTCTCTCACTGCATCAGCTGCATCTCGGGGATCTTCAAATTCAACAAAAGCAAAGCCAGGAGGATTTCGGGCAACCCACACACTGCGCAGTGGCCCATAGTAGCCAAAAGCTCGTTCCAATTCAGTTTTGTTGCCATTGTTTCCAAGGTTACCTACATAAACCTTGCAGTCCAGCGGACAAGAGTCACGATGCATCACTAGAAGAGAAATAATGAAAGTAAGTTTTTTTTTTTACACTTCCATTCAACCTCCAGATAAGTACACTATTTTGGCCTTTCACCCAGATCCTCAGAGGTTGTTAGTTTACTAACTTCCACTGAAATCTATAGGAGTTAGGGTCCTAAAAACTACTCTGGCCAGAAACCACAGCAATGAAGTGTAGAGATTAACACCCCCCCCCCCGATTAACACCCCCCCCCGATTAACGTGTTAAAACTATAAACCCTTGTCCTCACTAGGATTTTAACTCAAGTTAGTCAACTCCAAAAACAAACATCCTCTTGGGGAGGAAGACCGGCCCTGTGGTTCTTGAACCCCTGGGGTTCCTGGAGACTAGGCCAGGAACAGGTGGAATCCACCTAGGCTGAACTCCAGAGGCTCAAGGATTTCTTCCAGCGGTGTCACGCGGTGGGTTATTAGGGGACCAGCGCCCCGGCGGCGGCGTTTAAAGGTGGGGTTTGGGGAGCGGGCAGCAGCCAAACCTGCAGGGGGCGCCCCAGCCCGCGCGCGCCGAGGGCTCCATTGTTCTCTGTGCAGCGCGCGAAGCGGCTCTGCGCATCCAGGGGCAGCCCGCCGCGGAGGGGACCCCTCCGGCCTAGGCCGGGCGTGCGCGGCCAGCCTGCCGCCCCCAACCCCTCGGGGCTGCACGGGGAGCGGGACACCTCGTTCCGCGCAGCCCGGCGGGGGGCCCCGCCGTCCCTACGCCAGCTCCCGTGATGGGAAGCGGGCTCCAGCTCCCCCGCCTCGTGGCCTCTCGCCCAGTCAGGCCTCGTCTCGCCGCGCCCCCGTCGCGAGAGACGGTCTTGGTCCCTCCTCCACTGCGCTCCCGCCCAGGGGACCCCGCGGTCCCCTCAGCGGAGCGGCCGCCGCCCGATCCCGGCCACACAAAATGGCGGCGGCTTTGTTCAGCGCGCGGCGGGCCCTGCCGCCTCCATCCGCCCCGCCGCGGAGCCGGGCCCCGGTTCGGCCGCGCCCTGACGCCCAGGTGAGGCGCTCACCGATTCCCGGGGTGAGTGTCCGAAGGGAGCACGCGCTACGCCCTAGCCGACTCGATTCCCAGACAGGCTCCCCTTTCGCTTCTCCTCACTGGACAAAATGGCGGCAACCGCTCTCCCTACCCGGACTTATATAGCCCCACCCTGCCCCCACGTGTCCAACCGGCTATCAAATCACAGAGCGCCTCTCGGAGGAGTGACAGTTCCATGGAACCCGCCCTCTCCGGCTTCCTTAATAGGCCGCGCGCCAGTCCTTTCCCCCTCCATTGTCCCCTAGGGCCAGAGAGTCCCCAGCCATGGGGCCCATTGGGGACCCAGGAAGGGGGCTGTGGTTCATGTGAAAAGTTAGGAGGCTAGGATATGACCCCACTAGGGGGTTCAGCACCAGACCCCAATTGGTCTGTCTGTAATGGGCTGAACCATCCCTCCCCCATGGGTGACCAGATGTCCCGATTTTATAGGGACAGTCCCAATATTCAGGTCTTTGTTTTATACAGGTGCCTGTTACTCCCCACCCCCGTCCCAATTTTTCACACTGGTCACAGTCCAAATCCCCCTGAATGTGGGAATGCGGCACAGGCCTAGCCCTCATAATATCTGTTTTATGTCTACAGGGGATCTGTCCATCCCACCCAGTTTCCCCAATGTGTTTGCCTCATCTGAGTACTTCTGGAGTCACCTCAGCTCCAGGACTGGAGGAGTGTGATTGTGCCTTCAAGTCATAAAAGGTAAAACTGTCTTATATAGTTATATAGCACTTTACAAACATTAATGACACCTTGTTACCAACCCCAGTCCTTCAAAAATCTTGTGTGTCAGGCCACAGGAACTCAAGAGATTGGCTTAAAAATCATGAGATTAAAAAAATAACAATAAATATTAGGTTCTTTTTCTTTTCTTAGGTCATGTGTTTTAGCTTTTCAGCCCAGCCACTTTTCTTTAATGAAACCTGAGATGCTCACATAATCAGTTATGTCTAGGGGTAGAGGCTCTATGGAAAACAAGAAGTATTGTGATAAAATCTCAAGAGTTGGCAATCAGAAAAATGTCGATGAGTCTTAACATTAGAAAGCAATTCTCAAACTTGTAACAGCTCACCATGCCTTTTTTGTGTTTGTTGAGGCAAAGCAAATTCAGATGTTACAAGTTTGAAAGTTCCTCCCCCATGTTATGACTCAAAGTGAATTTTTTCCTGTACGTAGTTGTTAGGTGCAAACTTATTTATCTGTCCATCCATGTGTCTATCTACAGCTTGATCTACACTAGAATTTTACATTGGGGAAACTATGTCTCAGGGATGGGTAAAAATCTAACCACCAGTGTAGACAGCGTTAGGTCAATGAAAGAATGCTTCTGTGACCTAGCTACTGCTTCTCAGAGAGGTGGATTATCTATGCAGACAGGAGAATTTCTCCTGTCAGTGTAAGTAGTGTCTACACACAGAAGCACTACAGTGGATCTGCTGTAGTGTCTTAAGTGTAGACACGCCTTATCCAGCCATTATTTATCTGCCCTAGTGTGGCTTCTGTAAAGGAAAATAGTACCGCTCCAATCTAGTAGAATTATTTCAGTGCATGTACAGAATTTTGGATAAAGGCTGACTGGCTGACAATTTATTTGGACTTTCAAAAAACTTTTGACACAGTTCCTCATAAGAGGCTATTAAGGAAATTTAGTAGTAGAATGCTTTCAAGGATCAAAAACTGGCTAAGAGGCATAAAATAACAGGACCTGATCAATATGATGCACATTGAGGATTATCAGTGTTGTGCTGTACTGTAATTCCAATGTCACAATCTGGCAGCATGAAGATCGCAGCATCTTGACAAACTCACAAAGGGGAAATTCCTACGTCAGCTCAATAAAGAGATTTGGCAAAGTTCATTTTTTATTTCTTATAAAGTTGACGGATAATATTGATGTTTATATTTAAGCACTTTTTTCAATTTGTATCAATTCAAATTTTCACATTTGTGCAAAATTAAGAGGGATCAGGCAATAAGGACAGTAGATGTGGAATTTAAAAAGTTCAAGCTTTCTTACTGTTAAAACACACTGTCCACCTCACATGTCAAAATATGCAAAGTAAATATCCTTAAATCAAACTATATTAGGTTGCCAAGCAGTTTTTTTCACTTAGTAAATTTCAGTTTTCTCTGAAAATATTTTTGTCCGTTTTTGTATGCAAGCTGAAATCAACCTTTACCCCTAACAATCTAATCACCCCAAATATCTATCTACCTATCTCTGTCTCCCCCTCTCTATGAGTGTTGTAAGTGTGCCATCAATTTCTCTTCCTTCCCCAAAATTTGCAAAGTACTAAAATGGCTTTTGAAAAATCCTATTGACTAGGGTTGTTAAGAGAAATAATTATATTGCTTTTCTCCCTTTTCCTGCTATCATAATATCACATAGCACAGTGACAAATATATCACTCATGGCTGTTATACTGATGATGCCTTGGGGTGATTTACTTTTTCCATTCACATATTCCTGAATTTGGCAGGCAAAACTGACACAGAAAATGAGCTCAGGACCATTTTACAGTGATGGGTAAAGATCATACTGTCTGATTGAAAAAAGGGAATGTAGAGCTTATTCCGGCTCCTGAGGAGGCAACATTGATGTGTAGAGGATCCATCTGTTTAAAACATTGCAAGGAGTATGGGAGACATGGGTTTGGACTGGGTCAATATGCTGCTCTGTTGCAGACTAGCAGCAACTCTTTCAAGCTGCTGTCTTGTTCTACAGAATCTGAGCTTTCATTTAAAAAAATGAATGCCCTCTAGCTGATATGGTTGTGAAAAAACCCTCAGAAATATGAATCACGTGTAACCTGGGATGCAGAGATGTCTAAGGGTAAATATATAGCTAGACCAGCAAGCCCTCCATAGTGGAAACATATCTTATTACACCAGCAAAAAAATGCTTTTGCCAGTGTAGTTTATACCAGTTCCTTGAATGGAACAAGTTGTACTGTTAGAATCACATTTATAATTTAATATAGTATAGGTGTACAGAAGTGTCACAAAAATTCACACCCCTAACCAACATGATTGAGGTCTACTGATGAAAACTGCTATCTAAGAGCTAAGAATTATTAATAATAATACTATACCAGCAAAAGCTTCTTGCCTAAGTGAAGAAAATGGGGAGTACTTGTGGCACCTTAGAGACTAACCAGTTTATTTCGACGTAAGCTTTCATGGGCTATAGCGCACTTCATCGGATGCATAGAATGGAACACACAAAAGTAAGATGCATTTATATAGACAGACAGCATAAAAAGTTGGAAATTACCATACCAATTCTAAGAGGCTGTTTAATTTGGATGAGCTATTATCCAAAAACCTTTTGTAGTGATAATCAAGTAGGTCTATGTCAGACAGTTGACAAGAAAGTGTGAAGGAAATTTAACATAGGGAAATAGATTCAATTAGTGTAATGACTCAGCCATTCACAGTCCTTGTTTAATCTTTGGTCGATAGTGTCCGATTTGTAAATTAATTCCAGTTCAGCCGCTTCTCGTTGGAGTCTTTTTTTGAAGTTTTTCTGTTTTACAATTGACACCTTCAAGTCTGTAATAGAATGACCAGGAAGATTGAAGTGTTCTCCCACTGGTTTTTGAATGTTATGATTCCTGATGTCAGATTAGTGTCCATTTATTCTTTTGCGTAGAGACCGTCTGGTTTGGCCAATGTACATTACAGAGGGGCATTGCTGGCAAATGATGGCATATATCACATTGGGAGATGTGCAGGTGAATGAGCCTGATGGTGTGGCTGATGTGATTAGGTCCTATGATGGTGTCAGTTGAATAGATATGTCGACAGAGTTGGCCTTGGGCTTTGTTGCAAAGACAAGTACCTGGGTTAGTGTTTTTGTTGTGTGGTTGCTGGTGAGTATTTGCTTCAGGTTGGGGGGCTATCTGTAACCTAGGACTGGTCTGTCTCCCAAGATCTGTGAGAGTGAGGGATCATGAAGATGTCATCAATATAGCGCAAGTAGAGTAGGGACATTAGGGGGCGAGAGCTAAGGAAGCGTTCTAAGTCTGCCATAAACATGTTGACATACTGTAGGGCCATTCCATAGCAGTTAGCAGTTCTGCTGACTTGAAGGTATATATTGTCTCCAAACGTGAAATAGTTGTGGGTGAGGACAAAGTCACAAAGTTCAACCACCAGGTTTGCCGTGACAGTATCGGGGATGCTGTTCATGATGGCTTGTAGTCCACCTTTGTGTGGAATGTTGGCGTAGAGGGCTTCTACATCCATAGTGGTAAGGATGGTGTTTTCTGGAAGATCACCGATGCATTGTAGTTTCCTCAGGAAATCAGTGGTGTCTTGAAGATAGCTGGGAGTGCTGGTAGCGTACGGCCTGAGGGGAGAGTCCACATAGGCAGACAATCCTGCTGTTAGGGTGCCAATACCTGAGATGATGGGGTGTCCAGGATTTCCAGGTTCGTGGATCTTGGGTAGTAAATAGAATACCCCTGGTCAGGGTTCTAGGCATGTGTCTGTACAGATCTAGCCTAAGTAAGTTTGTCAAAAACTTACAATAGCTCTGAGCTGTGTGAACTGCCGCATTCATCTTAAACTAAGTAAACTTTATAAACTTTATAGTTAGTCTTTAAGGTGCCACAGGACTCTGTTACCTCTGCTATTCCAGACTAACACGGCTACCTCTCTGATTCTTGCATTCATCTTAGTGAACTGCCAGCTCAGATGCCCTGTGATGATCATTTTTATGTCTACATGTTAACAATTTCATTCCTCATTCATGTAAGCAAGGAGAGGGAGGATCGTACATCTGCCCAATTTACTGTGAACCCGAGGGCATATTTAAGCCCTCCCAGGTGGGAGTCAAGATCAAGGAGCCCCATGGAGCTTAGAGAGCATCATGTTTTGAACATCTGCCCAACATACTGTAAGAACTGTCACATTTTGTCTGCTCACATAAGCAGAGTTTAATTAGTAGGCAGAGTTTGGAAGAGTACTTCCACTCTTTTCCCCTCCAGGCTGATCCCCCATTAGAGACTGACTGGGAGATAAAGAAAGTAGCCCCTTCAACTTCAGATCCTTAGCCCAAGAGATTGTGCTACAGAACAATGGCTCTAGGGCTGGCAGTGTGAATAGAAGGACCACAATTCTATCATTTCTTCTTCGAGTGATTGCTCATGTGCATTCCAAGATGTGTGTGTGCGCCACGCATGCACGGTCCCGGAAGCTTTTCCTAGTGCTACACAGGGGGTCGGCGGGGGAGACCCCTAGCATGGCGCCTTCATGGCGCAGTATATAAGACCCTGGCTGGAACAGCTAGAGTCGTTAGCACTCAATTAGTGGTATTCACTTGCTTGTGTACTTAGTTAATGTTCATTGTGTTTAATCACTTGTAAATAGTTGTAGTTGTAGTTAACATTTAGATAAGGGACCTCAGGCCTGTGCTGCGGAGGTCCCTTTCCCGCAGCCCCGGGGCATGCCTCATCTGCCGGGGGTTTAAGTCCTGTGAGGAGTGCCGCAAGCCTATGCCGGCCAGTGATCCTCACACTCAGTGCCTCAAGTGCTTGGGGGAGAGCCACCAGACAGACCGGTGCTCCATCTGCAGAAGTTTTAAGCCCCGCACGAAGAAGGAACGCGACTCCCGCCTAAAACTTATACTCATGGAGTCCGCATTGCAGCCGCAGCAAAAGCAGGCTCCTTCGGTGCACAGCGCACGGGCCTCGGTGCGCAGCACACAGGCCAAAGGGAACTCCTCCCGGACCCGCCGGCATAAATCACCGGCACGCAGGTCCAGCACCTCGAGACTACACCGCTCCCAATCTCCAGTGCCCTCCAAGAGAAAGAGGCCGGACAGAGGCAGATCCCCGACTGCACGCTCTCACGGAGTCCGCGAGTCAGAGCGGCCCGTCGTAGAGCTGGCCCCTTGGGTCCGACAGGAACCGCCGGCCATGGTGCCTAGCGTAGCGGTCCTGTCCCTGGTGCCGGCGCACCCGGAGTCGCCCTTACCGGGCGGGGAGGAGAACTTAGACCTCCCGTCCACTCTGGACACTTATGAGGCCGCTCAGGACCTCATTAGCCTCGTGCAAGATGCCCGGCCCCCGGCACCACCCTCGGTACCGACTGTCTGCCCGGACACCGCACTGGCACCCGACTATGCCTTCCCGGTGCCGGCAGCCGTACCATCAACGTCGTCGGCACGGGCCCCAGTCCTGGCTGTGTCCGACTCCGCTCCACCACCTGTGGTACGGCACCGGGGCAAGCCACTAATGATGCGGCACCGCTCCCCGCACCGGGCCGCAGCACCGATGGGCTTCGCACCGCCGTGGTTGGCGTCGGGCTACTCGTCGGAGTCAGACGCAGGATCATCCCGGTCCCAGCACAGCTACCGGCACCGCTCGCGTTCCTGACATGGCTCTCGGCACCACATCCGAGAAGAGCAGCCCCGCTCAGTGCCAGACTGGCCCCCATAGTGGCAGGGACCGAGCCAATGGCCCTTCTGGACCCCCTGGGCGTACCCAGGGGCATGACTCCAGAGCCACCTCGGGGCTCACGTCCAGGGCTCCTCCAACTGCCACCTCCACTTCCTGCCCGTCCCCGAGCGCAGGGGAACGTGCGGCACCGCAGGCTGCTGTGGGCCAGGCCCCGGCACCGGTGGCACCTCCAACCCTTCTGGGACCCTCGGCTATTCCTCCCATACCCCACCCTGAGGAAAGACAGGTGGAACCGGTGGTACGCTCTTCCTCCTCTTCCTCCCCGGAAGAGGCGGTGGTGGGCACGTCCTCTGGCCTTCCCCCGATGGACGTTAAAGGCCACCAGGATTCTCCATCTGGACGACCCAACAGGGTGGGGTGCCCATGTCGGCCTTGGTACCCCTGGTGCTGGATTACCTATTTTCCCTTAAACAACAGGGCCTGGCCGTGTTGTCCCTGAAGGTCCACCTGGCGGCCATCTCCGCCTTTCACCCTGGGGTGCAAGGGAGATCCCTTTTCAGTAACCCTATAGTGGGCAGGTTCCTCAAGGGGATGGAGAGGCTGTATCCCCTGGTGCGTCAGCCGACACCCTCGTGGGACCTTAACCTGGTCCTATCGTCCCTCATGAGACCTCCTTTCGAGCCCCTAGCAACCTGCCCCCTTACTTACCTGTCATGGAAGGTGCTCTTCCTTGTAGCGATCACCTCTGCAAGGAGGGTTTCGGAGCTCAGGGCCCTTACATTCGAGCCCCCCTACACAATTTTTTACAAGGACAAGGTGCACCTGCGTCCCCACCCGTCCTTCTTACCTAAGGTCGTCTCTGCCTTCCATATCAACCAGGACATTTTCTTACCAGTGTTCTCTCCCAAGCCACACGCCTCAGACAGAGAACGTGCACTTCATACCCTGGACGTCAGAAGGGCATTAGCCTTCTACGTAGAACGCACAAAACCATTTGGTAAAACAAACCAATTGTTTATTTCAACGGCAGAAAGAATGAGGGGTATGCCGGTCTCCTCTCGGAGATTGTCCTCCTGGCTCACCTTGTGCATTAAGCTGGCTTACGAACTGGCAAAGGTTCCGTCACCACCTTTATCCACACATTCCACCAGGGCGCAGGCAACGTCCGCCGCCTTCCTGGCCCGGATTCCGCTTCTCAAGATCTGCAGGGCAGCGACGTGGTCCTCCGTCCACATGTTCACCACTCACTACGCCATCAACCACCAGGCGAGAGGGGACGCCGGTTTCGGTGCGGCAGTACTGCAATCCCCGACCAGATGAACTCCGGACCCTCCGCCAAGGTAACTGCTCGCAAGTCACATCTTGGAATGCACATGAGCAATCACTCGAAGAAGAAAGAACGGTTACTTACCTCGTAACTGTTGTTCTTCGAGGTGTGTTGCTCATGTCCATTCCAATATCCCCCCGCCTCCAATCTGTCGGAGTTCCGGCAAGAAGGAACTGAGTGTGGGATGGGTCGGCAGGGTGTTATATACTGCGCCATGAAGGTGCCACGCTAGGGGTCTCCCCCGCCGACCCCCAGTGTACCACTAGGAAAAGCTTCCGGGACCGTGCATGCGCGACGCGCACACACATCTTGGAATGGACATGAGCAACACATCTCGAAGAACAACAGTTACGAGCTAAGTAACCGTTCTTTCCTGAATCACCCACAAAACTACCCATAGCCTATAGGACGTCTCACAGACAGTACAGAGCCTGATTTGTTTGTAAGAGCCAATAAAAGCCCAAGCTACAGTGCTATAGCAACAAGCCACTTACTATGGGAGAAAAACATGTCACATTAATGCAGTTCTAAAGAGGTTGTCGTCCCTTGATCTTAAAGCACTTTGCAATGGTGGATGAACAGGATCATCCCCATTTCATGGATATGGAAACTGAGATGCAGAGAGGTGAAACAACTTGCCCAGGATCACACAGCATGTTAGTGGCAGAGTCAAGATGAAAAGAACTAAGACAACCTGATTCCCAGACCTCTGCACGCTACAGCCATGCCAACACAATGCTGCTTTTGCCTCCTTCCCCTGGGAGGGCATGTAAGGAGTGAAGGAGGGTGAAAGGAAAAGACTTCACAAATGAAACTTCTGTGGCTACTATAGCGTGTGGGGGTGGGGAGGGGGTGAGGATTCTGTGTGACCTTAGTGTTTACTGTGAGGTGTAGATTCCTCTGATCTCTAGGTCAGAATGGGGTTAGGAAAGCAGCAATTCATTAGCATCTGCTTCACCATCAACAAAGGGAAATGGACTATATTTACCATCCATGTGGTCAAACAGTTTCCTCTCAATAGGGTGGGGCTTCTTTCTGTCTTTCTTTCCCCCAGACCAATTCTGAACCTGCCCAAATGCTAAGAACAAATTAAACAGCCTCTTAGAATTGGTATGGTAATGTACAACTTTTTTTTTGCTTTGTGTGTGTACAAATACATCTTACTTCTTTTCCATTCTATGCATCCGATGAAGTGAGCTATAGCCCAGGAAAGCTTATGCTGAAATAAACTGGTTAGTCTCTAAGGTGCCACAAGTCTTCCTCGTCTTATTTACAGATACAGACTAACACGGCTGCTAATCTTAAACCTAACATAGCAGAATCCCAACCAGTTGCCACCTAAACAAATTATTATATCACTTGGAAATAAATCTTCTGATGTGCACCAGAAAGGATTTGCAGGGTACAGTTATACGATGTAGTTATACTGACAAACCCTTGGAGTGAAGATGCTGCTTATATCGACCAAAGAGCTCTTTTTCTGGTACAGTTTCCAAAACAAAATAAGCTCTACTGGCAAAAGGACGTATTTTTTGCTGGTTAACTATGTCTACACTACAGCTTTCGCTGCCATACCTAGGCTAGCAAGGGGGTGATTTTTTTTTTCACACTTCTCACTGACATAGCTATGCCTGTGAAACTTTTAAGCATAGGCTAGGCCCGAATCCCAATTCCAAATGAATCCACAAAGCAGTGCCTGTAAAATTAATTTATATCCAGACTCCCGTGCTGTGCCACTTATGCTCAGTTGCCAACTTTTACACGGTAAATAAGCACTCTGACCTTCACAATAAGCCAAAAGTCAAGCCCATCCCATTTCAAAGCAAGGCCAAAACAAGCCAGTCCCTAAGAACTCCACATCTCTATGTGACTAGATCTCCTTGGCATGCAGTCTGGGACTCTGGTGGGCCCACTGTGCACCCCTGACTCTCTCCCTTCCCCCCCTTGCCTCTGCTTGCCCCTTGCTCTTGCTTGCACCCACTTGCCACTGCTTGTGGGAGCCGGTTAGCAAAAAGAAGCAACAAGCCACAAGCCAAACAAGCAACAAACCACAAGCCAAAAACTAGCCAACAAGCAAGTCACAAGCCAATTAAGCCAAAAATAAATCAAATTTCTGCATTTTTTTTCTACAGGTTTGGAATGTCTGCTTACTAGCCGTGTGTCCATGAGCAAGTCACTTAAGTTCTGTGCATCTCAGTTTCCCCATCTTTAATATGAAGATAAGGATATATTGTCTGATGGTGATGGATGGTGATGCGTAGTCATGTATGATGGTAGGTAGCAAGTATTATAGGGATGAATTAATTAATGCTTGTGCAGCACTGATATAAATGTGCTATATAAAGTGCTTTGTGTTATTATTTTTAGAAGTGCTATAATCAAACTCTGCTAACGCTTCTTAGGCCTAATGTTGGTAGTGCTAACAGCAAATCATTGGACCTGATGTTCCACTCCTAGCAATTTTATACCATAAGAATGGCCATACAGAGTCAGATCACAGGTCGATCTAGCCTAGTATCTTGTCTTCTGACAGTGGACAATGTCAGGTTCTTCAGAGGGAACGAACAGAACAAGGAATCATCAAGCGATCCTTCCCCTGTCGTCCACTCCCAGCTTCTGGCAAACAAAGACTACGAGTATTCAGACTATGGTGTTTCATCTCTGCCATCTTGGCTAATAGCCAGTGATGGACCTATCCTCTATGAACTTATCTAGTTCTTTTCTGAACCCTGTCATACTTTTAGCCTTTGCAACATCCCTGGTGATAAGTTCCACGGGTTGACTGTGCATAGTGTGAAGAACTACTTCCTTATGTTTGTTTTAAGCCTGCTGCCAATTAATTTTACTGGGTGGCCCCTGGTTCATGTGTTATGTGAAGGAGTAAATAACTTCCTTATTCACTTGTCACACCTCTGTCATATCCCCGCTTAGTCATCTCTTTTCCAAGCTGAGAAGTCCCAGTCTTTTTAAATCTTTTCTCATATGGAAGCTGTTCCATACTCCTCATCATTTCTGTTGTCCTTCTCTGTACCTTTTCCAATACTAATACATCTTTTTAGACCTGGCATGAACAGAACTGTAGACAATATTCAAGGTGTATTCGGTGCTGCACTACTGGTGTCAATGGAGTTACTTCTGATTTACACCTATCTAAGCGGGATTAGAAAATTGCATATCATCAAGGAAAAGGAGAAAGTTGGCTCTGATGGCTTAAAATTATAGGTTCCATTGAAAGTATTGCAGTAATGTACATTCTGCTGAACACTTGTGGTTTAAGCTAGTCCAGGCCCCAAATCTTGTTGAATTTTCTGGAAGTCTTGAAGTCATAACCTCAAACCTTGAAGTCACAATTTCAAAGAACATTTTGTGCCTCCTTCCTCCCGGTTTTTAAGTAGATAGACGTATCCAGTGAGGCAGAGTAGTCAAGGTAATGCACTTTGGCCATGACAGAATGCTTCAAGTGCTCATTCAGTGGCCATGTTTCAATTTCCTTGACCTACCTGCAATTGCTCAGACAAATGCAATTTGAGTTCTTACGATGAAGATGCCAGTAATTGCACTCAGTGAATGCCCAATAAATAAAAGGAGATGATAAAAGTTCAAGGATGAATTAGAGCAGATGTTTTGGACTTGACTTTCGCTAATGCTTATTAGTCTTTGAAGATGTAACTAGGAAGCAATGCCTTCATGGAAAGATAATTTAGTGTAACTTTAGGCTACCCTGGAAACTAAAGAGTGAAGCAGGTTTCTATTTTAGCAGCATTTTGAAAACTAGTTTTTAATTGGTGACAGGCTTTGTCCTCTGAAATTAATGACACTCACACCATCAGTTGGAACTCATGTAATGAAGACCATGAAATAAATTGACCCAAGGACAATAATAAATGCAATTTGATTTCAGTAGGAGCTATTGGTAGAGGCTGGGCGGCTGTGGGGGCTGATAATGGGATACATCTGCTTTTGTCGTTCAGTTACTGGTTCGAATCGTGCCATGGTTGATTGTTTGGAAATTTTATGGCTCTTTGGGGCCTGTGCAAAATGAATTTGTGGTCTCTGTTCCCACTGAGCTGGTATGTTTTTCTTCAAGGTTTCTAGCGAATTAGTCCTACAAGAGGACAAATACTTTTAGATTCAGAATTGTCCCTATAGAATAGACCAGTGGTTCCTCTAGTCACCTGATGGACAGTCCACATGGCAGAAGACAGCACCATAACTGGGACTTATTACTCCATGTCGGCAGTTTGTGCAGAGAAATTAGGGCCCCAACTCCAGTCTTTCCTCGGGTCAGGAATGGGACACAGTAGCAATAGGCACTGTAGGTGTTATACCCCATTCTTGGGGGAAATAGAGAATTTTAGTGTCCAGTTCAATCAAATCAGCACTATTCACCAGCATTAAATATATTAACATAAGTAAACAAATCAATAAATAGACGAACCCTGGATTTGATGTGGGGAAAAACACAAGTTCAAAATGCTTTCTAGCTGGTTCTTGTAGGCTGGGAAACAATGCAATCAAAGCAGAGCAGAACTTCAGATATGATTCATGTGTTCCTAGGAGAACTCTAGTCCTTTCCAATCCTAAATTAGTGCTGGGTGAGCATTTGGATTCTCTTTATTCAATTCACTTAACATCTCAAGATCACTGATCTCGCAGTGAGTTTATGCCAGATTTATGCCTATTAGGCTGACCAGACAGCAAGTGAGAAAAATTGGAATGGGGTCGGGGGTAATAGGAGTCTATATAAGAAAAAGACTCAAAAATTGGGACTGTCCCGATAAAATCAGCACATCAGGTCACCCTAATGCTTATCCAGAGCCCATTAATGTCAAAGAAACTCCATGCGGGTCAAGGATCATGGCCTAAGACCTCCAAGATCTTCAGCTGCCCCCAAACTCTGCTTTAAGACAACTGCTAGCTCCCCTGAGTCCCCAGACTGTCTTCTCCCCAACACCTTGTCTACCCCTGGTAAACTGGGGCAGAGGGGTGTATATGTATAGAACCAACCACCTAAGATTCCTCCATGGCAAGGGAATCCCCAGCTGGCTGTTCAAGCCATCTTTTCTGGATCTTTCCCACACCAGAGTGGTGCTAAAGGGCAGGAGCAATGGTCCGAATCCAGTTCCCAGTGTTTGGTGAAAACATTTTCCTAGGAGCTAAACATATACAGTCAGCTTTTTAGGGTGGCCACTGAATTTGGGATGCCTTTGTTACTGACTTGCCCACGTGAGACATCTTGGGCCTGATTTTCAGAGGGGTTGAACAGCTGTAACTGCTATTAAAGAAGAATGGTCCAGGCATTAGGGCACTACTCTAGGATTTGGGACAAGTTGGTTCAGTTGTGAGGTGCTTGGACTCTATGATACTTGGGCCCACATAAGTCCCAAAGGAAAGTTTTCTTCAGATGGGGTGGTAGGTACTTGATATCCCTGAAAATCACTTTTTTCCCCATGCACAGACAGACTCAATACGTGCAGAGCTACCATCCTTCATTGTTTTCATAGGTGTCCAGCTTCAGACAAAACTTCACATGGTACGGTTCCTGTGAATCATGCTAAAATTCATACCACATTCCCTTGTTTAGCTTTGACCATTGGCTGATGAAACATCAGAGGTTGGCCTCTTGTGTAAGATCTAGTGCAGCAACAGATTAATATCTAATACAGGCTTTATTTGGGGAGTTATAACATTACTGTACCATCAATTCAGTGATCTGCTAGGTCTTTTCCATATCCAAAATAAACAGATGTGTTTCACTGAACAACCAATGTGCTTAGGCAAAAATCTTCTTGTTGAAAATGAAAGCAAAAACAAATGTCTCGGATAAATTTTCAATGAATACCTGTCCTCTTTTATCAACTTTGTCACGCTCATCAGTATATACTTCGACATTATTATTAATCCAGACACTGACTTCACAAATTTAGAGCACTACTGATAGGGCTGGGAGGATAGCAAAGCAATGAAACATCATTGACATATACTAGTCTTTTCCTTAATCACCACAGGTTCATTGTCTTTGGAAATACGAAGCCCACTGATTTCACCAATATGAGAGGAAAGGTCTTAGTCACAGAAGATACTGTGCAGCTCATGTCTATTGTTTGTGTGGTTTCTGAGGAGGTATAAAAGAAGGTGGAAGATGCACACTGTCATTGTAACTGGAACTTCACTAGAGGACTTGCTGTGAGACGGAGCTGTGCTGATCTGGATTTGACTGTGACGCTTTAGGATCAACAGTAAGTATACCATATGTTAATGTACTTTTGTGTCTCAGAGGTGCTTCTTATTGATGCACAGGGTATTGTAGATGACAATATAAAGATAAAGCATCTTTATTACCTACAATCAGGCTAGTTATATCTTGAATAGTCTGTAATATCATATGATAGGTGATATATGATATACTTGAAAAAATCAGAATTGGCAACCATTTGCCCTTCAGTTCCTTTTTCCTCATCTTCCATGGAGATCAGTCTAAAAAAGTGGAATATATTTGTCAAAAGTGAGGTTTAAGTTCTACTGTTCACCTAATTGATATAGTTTCTGCAGATGTAAGAAAAACAGAACACCCTTCTATCTAGGTACTTCCAATTTATTACCCTAAATCAGTACGAAGCAAATCCATTTATGGACACTGTTGAAGCTGGGCTTGCAATGCATTATCCCCAAATGCTTTTCTACTTGCTTTTCTTTCCATACAAAATTTTTTGCATCTAAAAGAAACCCTATATAAATCTAATTTATATAGAACATTTTAAAAATCTTTCTTATGCATACATTTTTATACTGCCTTTTTCATTTGTTTTGTTTGCCTTAATTAATATAGGCCAGGTTTTCCTTATAACAGTTAATTTGGATACCTGTTAGTAAAATGATAGGATTACTCCAATATTTAAAGCTACGCACTATAGTTAAAGTAGGCAACACAGATACTGTGGTGATAAAATAGATAGCTTAGATAGATAGATCTAAAAACAGGTATCGGTCCTGACTTGATTTTTAGCGATAATTTTAAATGAAAAATAATTATTGCACATACAGTTAAATTGAGCTCATTCTTACTTCCCTAATCCACAAACCCAGTAAATCTCAGAAAAATCCACAACAGTTTCATCCTGCTTCTCAGCAAAGATTTAATAGCAGAGTTGTGTGGTCTCATATCATTGGCCCAGGCAGTGTGTCAGATGTGGATCTAAGTTAACTCCAGTGGTTTGGTAATAATGTCGATCTTTTATTGCTTTGTTCAGCAGATACAAAGAAGTCAGAAAATGGTTCTGTCCCAAAGATCTCTGCAAATAGTTACATTCCTGGTCATCTTTTTTCTTGCTTGTTTTGCAACATGTCAAGAAACTGAAAAGTAAGAAAAATCACTTCTGTAACTAATGCTGTTCGTCAGCTGCTTGTACTTAATCTATTGGGTTGCATTCTCCACTGCCTGGCATCCTGTGTAGCTATCTACTCCAGTACAGAAATGCTACCGATCTGATTTGGTAGCATATTTATATCCCCTTTGAACAGTAGAGAATCAGGCCCTTTGTATTTTTAGATGCATTAATGTGGTGATTTGTGTTTAGTTGTTACTTTTATTCTATACTAAATGCAGTTTAGGAGACACCTTGTAATACAGCACAGTAATCCAGGCAAACATGAATCAACTCAAACAACAAATTATGTCATGGAGAAGAAAACTGCATGTACCAGATATATCTATATTAGCCCTGGTCTACACTCAGGATGGGGAGTGAGGAGGGTGATATTGACCTAAGATATGCAACTTTAGCTACGGGAATAGTGTAGCCGAAGTTGATGTATTTAGGTCCATTTACCACAGTGTCTTCAAGGTGCTGAGTTGACTACTGCTGCTCCCCCTTTGACTCTGCCTGTGACTCTCGCAGTGGTGGAGTACCGGAGTCAACGGGAGAGTGCAGGGGGATCGATTTATTGCATCTAGACTAGTGTAGACCTGCCCTTAGAAAATGGTCCTAAGCAACATTCCAGGTCTGAATCCTGTTTAAGAGCCAAATTCACAGCTCGAGCCTGTTGGTATACTTGACCAAATCTAAACTCATTGAAATCTGAGAGCATTTGGGAATGTATCCAGATTTTCAATCCCTGCATTCAGGAGTGTTTTGGATCAGTAGTTTTGGTCAGGCTCACTATAGGGTTGAACTTGTAAGGGGCGATTCTCCTTTCACTTGCACCATTGGCTTCAACTGAATTATTTCTGATTTATACCTGTGTAAGCAAAAGAAAATTTAGGCTCATAAAAAGTTGAGATCTAGATCTGGGAATTTGGGGGTCTATATTTGAATCACCGGAGAGAGCACAGGAGTGGGGAGTTGGCGAGCTGGGTTCTGTTTGCCGTTCTGTCCCTGACTCACCCTGTGACCTTGAGAGAGTCGCAGTCTCTCCTTGTGCCTCAGTTTCCCCATTTCTAAAAGCAGAGACTATTGATACATACCTATCTTGGTAAAACACTGGAACCTATGTATGAAAACCAGCCCCACTGGGAACGTGAGCACAGCCCTGAATGTTTTTCTGCTTCCTAACTACTCTCCTTTCACGTTGCAGTAAAAGAGCAGTAGCGGAACACCAATTCATGCAGGATAAAGGCAGAGCTCTTCAAGGGCTGAAGCGGCTGATGTGGCTCCACAATGCCATGGGTAGTGTGCACACAGCCCAGGCCAGAGATGTCTCACATTCAAATTCCTTACGGGACTCACAGAAGAGCCAAGACCTCCCTGGCCTCTATGACAGTACCAGCAAGGATGAGACGCCAACCTTGGTGAAACAGCTGCTGCTGGAACTAACAGAAAAGGATCAAGCTTTCCCTGTGCTAAAGAAAACTGATTTGAGGCAGTATCTAAAAAATCCAAAGGGTAGCTGGAGCCTGCAAGACCTTTCTGATCTATTTCAAGTCAAAGACTATGGTAGCAAGAGAAATCCTGCCACTGAGACGCAGAGCTCTTCCCTCTAGACTGACTCCATCTCAGTTTGACCATTGCTTGAGACACGTAATGTTTTTTTGAGGGTAGCTCAAATGTAAAGGTGAACGACAAAAGAAAAACGTTTGTACCATTTACTACTCCTTGATATTGCATGGACAGCCTCTTAAAGGTATAGTGCCTCTCCTCAGTCCATAAACTTGGGTGCCAGGGAGGTCTGCAGGGCTCTGAATTTTCCCTTGCCAAAATACTACTGCTGCCTCCTGATTGCGGTAGTCCCTGCAGCTCTGGCACACACATCCCTCCCGCCTTGCTCCCCACTGCCTTGTTTGCTAAGTCACGTAGCTGTAGATCTGCCCGGTCGTAGATCCCCATGGCCCCATTTGCATGTTCGCGTGCAGCTAGGATGGGGCATTTTGGAGCATCAGTTTGCCGCATCCTAATCCCCCTTTGCACAGATACCCTGCACCTGTTCCACTGAGTTCATGGCCTTCTGCAATCATTAGCCAGGCCATAGGATTTAGTTTTCTGGTTTTTACATCAGAAATAGAAGCTCCCCACTTCTTACTTTTTCTTGAAGGATATTGGGAAATCTTTGGAAGGCACAATGGGTGGAGGTTGAGAGTTGCTCAGCACTTCTCCCAGCCTAAGGGTTTGTGTATATGGGGAAATTGACCAGCATAGCTAAAGCAGATTATGCCAGAATGATTAGACCAGAATAAAGTCACTTTACCGAGTGTCCACATGGGAAATTATACCAGCATAATGATAGCGATATAATTATTCTGCTATCGCTATGCTGGTCATTTCCCCCAGATAGACAAGTGCTAAGACTCAGTATCATCATCCTGCACCTTTGGAGAAATGGAAGAGATGCAGCTCAGTTTCCAAGCTCCATATTTGACATCATGTTTCAGGTCCTCCTAAAGATTTCCAAAGTCCCCCATGGAAAAAGTAGAGGAAGGTCTGAGGAACATAACATTTATTTTTTCCTAAGAAAATATTTATGAGGGCATCACCACATATCCCAAAGGAGCCATAAAGGACACAAACACGTTTTTATTTTGCCAGTCACCTGTAATGCCAAATTTGCCAGCTGTGTCTAAGCAAAGCAACAGCCAGTTCTGTTGCAAAACCAATATTTCAGATACTATATTTTTGTCATGCTTGTAACAAATGTATCAACATATCCATTGACTGGGGATTACCTGCAGCACCTGAATCAGTGTGTTTCTCATTTTACACAGTGACAGAATGTAAACAAAAGTCTTTGGTGTCATTAAAGTTAAAAGGCCTTTAACATGAAATATATATATATATAATATTGTACTTGATTTACTGTAGAAATATAAATAAAATAAAGCAAGATTATCTTTTGCTAATATCTCTCTATATTTGTAATTAACATGTGCACTGAGACAGAGGGGGAGGACTGATGCCTCAACTGAGATTGGAATATGAGTGTCTAAAGCCCCCATTTCAAGATTAGCCACGGTGGGTAACAATCAAAAGTCACATCATATTCAACAACCTATGTGAAACAAATTGGTTGTCTCAGTCCGGTTCCATTCCGACAATAATATCCTTTTGCCATTTATGGCACCTTCTGTCAGAGGATCTTAAAACACTTTAGAAACAGTAATGAAATACAGTAAACTTCCCTAGACAACTATGAAGTAGAGGTTTTTAGATCCATTTTATGGATGGGGAAACTGAGGCTCACTCTGGTTGCCCGTGCAGTAGGTCAATAGCCAAGCAAAGAACACACTGAGTCTTGACTCTTACATCCCTGCTCTTTATTTTGTAACAAAATTCATGAATTTTAGGCCAGTCTAATTATTTATCTGGGGGGGGGAGCTGACATGACTTTTTGCACACTTGGCATGACCAGTGCTGTCATCTTGCCCTGTCAAACGTCATCAAGTAGGTGGCGCTAGCAGCGTTATAGGCTTTTACCCAGACACGACCAACCCCAGCCAGCTGCAGCCACCTGCCACTGGAGCGGTGGGGGGCGGAGTCAAGAGCTTGGGCAATGAGCGCAAAGGAAGGAGAGACATGCGCACGCGCACAGCGCGCTCCTCCTTCCCGGCTGCAAACGCGCCTCTGGAGGGAAAAGGAATTTGCGCATGCGCCCTTCCGCTCAGCCGCCCCGCCTCTCTCGGGGTGAGGACTCGGCGCTGAAAGGGCAACGGCGCATGCGCGGCGTCGTCGAGGCCTCCGAGGGGTGCTGGCTTGTCTTGTCCCGTCCGAGTCGCCGTCCGTTCCGTGAGTGGCGCTTCGAGGGGGGGGCCGAGATAGCGACACACCCCGATACCTTCCCACCCCCCTCAGCGAGGAGCGAGTCTCCGGCCCTGAGGCGGGGCTGGGACCGCGCCCCCCTCTCCTCCCGCCCGCCCCGCAGGGGGCTCGGGTAAGTGACTCCCCCGCAGCCCCTCCCCTCAGCTTGTTGCCCCGGTGACGCGCCCCCCTCAGACAACCGCACCCCCCCGGCTTTGCCCTCTCCCCGGGGGGGGGCTGCCTCCTGCACCCCACCCAGTCCGCCCCTTCTCCTTAGGCTGCTGCTGCTCCCCCCTCCCGGGTTCCCGGCCGCCCCCGCGCAGGGCTGCACCTGGCCCACGCGCCCCTGCGGGCTCAGCCCCTCGCTCCTGGGCCACACAAGCCTGCAGCTGCCCCAGCAGCCGGGGGACGAGGGGCCTGCGGGCCTCGGTGCCTGGGTTGTGGGGCTGAGCTCCCAGACCCGGGGCAAAGCTGCTCTGCTGCTTTATTTGCTAAAAATTGGGCTGGCTCCGTTCCCCCCCCCCCGCCCATCGAGTCCCCCTTGGCTCTGACTGCCACCGGTTCGCCCTTCGGTTGGCGCTGCCAGCGGGGGACTAAATGCCCCCCCGAGACTTTATTCCTCTCTGGATCCCCGAGGTGCTCCCAACAAGGCCAGCTTGAGCTGGGGTGGTGGGGACAGCCTGCACTGTCCCCCTCCTCGCCACAAATAGCCTGCACTGTCCCCCTCCTCGCCACAAATAGCCTGCACTGTCCCCCTCCTCGCCACAAATAGCCTGCACTGTCCCCCTCCTCGCCACAAATAGCCTGCACTGTCCCCCTCCTCGCCACAAATAGCCTGCACTGTCCCCCTCCTCGCCACAAATAGCCTGCACTGTCCCCCTCCTCGCCACAAATATAGGCACGTGCGTGCTCTCCCTTTTATCAAACTTCACACAAGCATAATTGCATTTGAGTGAGGTACAGTTGTCTGTCTTCCTTCCCCTCCCTTTACATGCCACCCAACACCGGCTTGCCACCTGATGGTTTTCTGTTCGCTGGGAAATAGGAACTAGCAGCATAATCCATTTGAATGATGCAAATGTGCTTACAGTACACAGATACTGGATCGGCAGGCTCTTGAAGTGCTGTGTAAAGAGAGAATCTGCCTTTTCTAATTCAGATAATATCCCTTTGAGCTGTTTGTTTTTAAGAAATAACTTCACCAAAAGTTCCTCAACAGTCCCTACATTGCCTGTGTTCTTTGAAGAAAGAGAAGATGTCTAACAGGTCAAATAAAAATAGCTTCTATTATTTTGGGGCCTGACTTTTTTTGTTACCTGAAGAGCCATCACCTCTGTGGTGCCTGGGGTTTCAGATTTGTTACTTAATTTTTCAAAATTAAAATGTATGGAGCAATCACTGTAAATTTAGTAAAAGTCAGGGTTTAGTGACTGCTGTGTGATTGTTTTTTAAATAAAAAATGCCCTGATAAATGAGGGAGCACCAACCACCTATAGCAGCGCCCTTGGCCCTGGCATGGAAACCTAATTGTAGCCTGGTGAGAGGAGGCTGGGGGTAGGGTGAGTGGAGGTAGGAGAGGCTGGAGAGAGCCTGCCCTGTATTCACCAGAGACACATCCGGTTGCTCCTCTGTCCCCTGTGGCTGGGCCAAGCTCCCTGTTTTGCATCTTGGTGCGTGGGGTCATAACACCACTTGCTCTGGTTTGGACTTGTCTTCCTTTCGTTGTGGTTGGGGGAGATGCATCAGGGCCAGATTTGAGTGAGTAGTGCTGCAACATGCCCAGAGTGAGGAGCTGGACCCAGCCCCACAGGAGCTGCTGCTGTGGGGTGAGTGTGAGGTTGGCTCTATATTCAGCTCTTCCCTCTGGGCCTTCCCTCTGCACTACCCTCCATGATTCACCTTCCTCGAGCCTTGGACAAAGAGAGAAGTCATAGTATGCATGACTTTTTCTGCACTATGTCAAACCTGCAGCCCTATAAATGAGTCTCTAAATGATACCTCTGTGTAGAGTGACCAGATGTTCTGATTTTATAGGGACAGTCCTGATTTTGGGGGTCTTTTTCTCATATAAGCTCCTATTAACCCCCAACCCCATCCTGATTTTTCACACTTGCTGTCTGGTCACTCTACCTCTGTCTTTATCTCTGACTTCTAGGATAAGTTAAAGACTAACTTATTTGGGCATAAGCTTTCATGGGCTACAACCCAGCCCACGAAAGCTTATGCTCAAATAAAGTTGTTAGTCTCTAAAGTGCCAAAAAGAGTTGTTTTTGTTGAATCAGACTAAGATGCTACCACTCTGAAACCTGCCTCAATGAAAACACGGTCTTAAATTGTTCAAAGAGCTTGTAAATTACATTTTACTTATTGTTTATTACAATAAACAAGCTAGGGTGCCTGGGTCTTGCCCTAAATTTGAACCCTAACATGGAATTGGTTAGCTTTCGTGTCTGTTTTAAATTTTATTTTTAATTTAATTTAAAATGTAGATGCAGTATACTTAAAAATATCTTGGGTTTTTTTTTTAAGTTCATACTTGATTAGAGGTAATTATGTATCTGGATTTTGGCAGGCTGTTTTATAGAAACTTCTACTACAGTAGGAGACCGAGACCCTAATTGCAAAAGTAGCTAAAAATAGCAGATTTGTCTGTCTTCAACTTCTCCACACATCCATTTAATATTTTGGCTCCTGGTAAGTTTCATAATAAGGGGCTCTGCATGTGACTGACAAACTTAGAGGAACCCTCTTTCTCGAAGTATTTCAAAAAAACCCTGATTGGATGTCTCAGGATGGGTTTTTTTTCATTCCTAACATTTTTAGAAGATGAGGAGAATAGATTGGGTGAAGTATAAAACATTTTCAATACTGCCTAAAATGTGGTTTCTGAGGCATAATATTTGTCAAGTTTCCTTCCCTCTTTTTGAATGCTGTTCAAAAACAGGAAGCCTGACTTGTACCTTTTATTTTGTAACCCTCTTCCCTACAGACTCGCTCATTAACTGATGGTGCCCAGTTTAGAAAACTAATGTCATTTTTCTTTCTCTGATAACTTAGATATTAAAACTATATAAAATATTAACTTCACTCTGGATTCTTAATTCCAATGTCTAATGCAGTTGAGTGTGAGATAATTGGTCAGAATTCTTGCTTCCATGTTGTGTTGTCACTAGTAATGTCAAATATATTTTTTCCCCTTTTTTCCCTCCCTCTTCTAGTAGCCATGGCAATGACAGGTCCAACACCCTGTTCATCCATGAGTAACCACACCAAGGAGCGAGTTACAATGACAAAAGTGACATTGGAAAACTTCTATAGCAATCTCATAGCACAACATGAAGAACGGGAAATGAGGTAAAAATCCCAGTTGGGAGATGGAAAATGTCTCTTTGTAGAAGTGAAAGGAAACTAGTGGCATGCTTGTTTTACTTGAGGTCCCAGTTGAGCAAGTGCTATCTAATAAATTATAGCCCAAATTTAACTTACTAGCAAGGCCTAAGGTAACGTTAAGGTAACTACCTTGCTTATTGGAACTTCTCAAATATGATGAGGAGAAAAAATGTTTAGAGGACATTATTGTAAATTAAAAGAAAATATTTTTCTGATTCAGAATATCTGTTCTTAAACCCATTATTCCATTGCAGAGCAATTAAAAAAAAAAGAAGCTATTTTGTTGAGCCTGCTTTGATGAAATCCGTTGAAACATTCTTTTCAAACTTAAAAATAGACTTAAATAGACACATTGCCTAGATTTAATATATCTAAGTGGAAACCAATTGTATAGTTAGCTTAGAATCATTTAAGAGGCCAGTCTCTACACACATTTACTCTTTTGATTTTAATTCCCTTTTAACATTTCTTGTACTTCTATGAAGTCATGTGGTTTCAGCTTCATTTTCTGTTAGTTTATGATGCAGTCATCTAATAAGGGGAAATTCACTTTTTCAAAGGCGCCAAGCAACTGCTGTAAAGACTGTAATTTAACATTAACTTGACTAACTCATAGGCAGGAGAAGTCTAATAGGCTTCGATAGATGAGATATACATTCCTTAAATAGCCTTGGAAACTTTTATTTTCTCTCTGTGGACCAGATTCTCTGAGATGCTGAGCTCCCTAAACCCCATTGAATTCAGTGTGGTGAGCTTGTCACAAGAATAGGCCTTATAACCAGTATTTTCAGAATGACTTCCTTCCAGTATCTATAAACGCTTAACATTGGAAAAAGCGTCAACATTGCTGGGTTTTGCCAAGCTACTGCTGCAGCAATTCACTTTTGATATTTGAGTGGGGTGTGGTGTGAGAGAGGGATGGTGAGCAAATTGTACTTCCTAGGTGCCTAAAGAAGGGGAGAGCAGTTTCAGTATACATGATACAGAGATGTTGGGCTAAAATGTTATCCTACTCCAGCAGTTGCTTAGTGGCAACTGGAAGCTGGAAAAGGATGGTACAAAGAATGACTTGCATATTGAACAGGAATTCCTCCGTGCGTTTGTATAATACGATGCTGAAAAGGCCATCGGGAGGCTCAGAACATAATTAATGTAGGGATTTTTCCTGCAGTGGCCAAAGCTAAATCTTAACAACAAAAATAGATTACATTCCTTGAACCAAAAAGGGTGAAAAAAGTGGAATTAAGATTGTAAATGTATCAATATTTTAATATCAGTTTAGGTACAAATATGACCCCATCTCCAAGGTAGCTGAGCATCTCACAGACGTGATTGAATGTATTCTTTCAACACCTCTAGGTAGGTGGGGTATTAAATTACCCATTTTATAGAGGGGGAACTGAGGTACAGTGAAACTAAGTGACTTGTCTGGTGTCACACAGAAAACTAGTGGCAGAGCCAGGAATTAAACTCAGATTTCCTGAGTCCCAGTCTAGGTGTAACCACCAGACAATCCTTGCATAAAATAAGGCATGTGAAATTTCAGGCAGACCAGTTTAGATGAGCAAAGTTATAGAGGGAAGGTGATGAAATTGGACTTCTGTTGAAAAGGTAGGTGTGATCTTAAATCTGGAGAGACCAGCATCTTTCCATAACTCTGATTCTTCACACTTCCATTTTTAATCCAAATTCCTAGTCCTCTGAGTCTTAGTTCTAGACAACATTCCCACAGGTGTTGAAAGTATGTATGTATTTTACAGGATTTCCTGAATAAATTTTTTTTCATTGCTTTTTTATTTTTCCCCAGACAGAAGAAACTAGAAAAAGTGATGGAAGAAGAAGGTTTAAAAGATGAAGAGGTAATGAACTCAAAACATTTTTGGGGGTTAGATACTATAAGTAACCCATTGTCATACCTTTAGTGACCTCTAATTGGTTCAGTGTGATCCAGATGGGAGCTTCATTATGGAATCTCATATAGTATATGGCTTTCTTTTTAAAACAAACACTAGAAGAGAATCAGGAGGTCCGCCCATGCCCGAAAGGAAACGGAGTTTCTTCGGTTAAAGAGAACAAGACTTGGTTTGGAAGATTTTGAGTCCTTAAAAGTAATAGGCAGAGGAGCATTTGGAGAGGTAAGAACAGAACAACTGATTACTGCAATGGTATTATTCAGTATTATAGGGACTGGAATATTTGGCAATACTTTTTAAAAGATCAGAACAGTACAGTGTGAAGCCAAATGACACAATAATTACTGCTGAATGTTTGACATTCAAATGAATCTGACTTTTTATGTGTAGTTTGTGTTAAACAAACAAAAACCCTATATCTTTAAAGGACCAAAATGCTGGTGAAATGGACTTGGTTGTCAACCTTGTGAAGCCTGTTATAATGGGTTTTCATGATTAAATTGGGTTTTGACCATCCAACTTGTTTCATGTCACAGATAGCATTTGGCAATCAAAGGGTATCATCTTTGTTATGGTGATCTGGTGTCCTAGAGGTAGCAGATCTGTATCCCATTACCATATCGTAAGCCAGCTAGTGCTACTTGTCCTTCTAATCTGAATCTGCTATGCAAAATAGAAGTGAAATGTTTGCTTTTAGGGTATGATACCCAGAATACTGGAAAAGTTGGGGTGATAAGGATGTATTTCTGACTCCATATTTTTGCAAAACTTGAAGGTGCGGCTTGTCCAGAAGAAGGACACAGGGCATGTATATGCGATGAAAATACTACGCAAAGCTGACATGCTTGAAAAAGAGCAGGTGATTTCATAGTAATTTCAAATAGCAATTCTAGTGGCTCTGCCTCTTTTTAAAATCTTTTCTGCTCCATTGCAAACTCAGATTCCTGGGGGACAAAAGTGGGCCTACATTTAAAAAAACAAAACACTAAAGAATAATCACTGCAACATATGGTTTAATTTTGCTAGCTAAAAATTAAGGGTGTGTGGATGGATTTATTTATTTAGACTTTCCAACCTGCCTTGGATTTGGCTGCTCTGTTTTCCATAAACCGCTTTGAAAATTTCAGCCTTATTTTTATTCTTTCTGGAAGAAATATGGTTTCTCTTGAGTAACTTTTTTGTGGTCATGAGAAAAAATATAGCTTTCACTTATATTGATCTATTTTTATCAGTGACTAGTTGTAAATATGTAATAACACATTAATTCACATGTTCAAAACAGCATTTTAAAACATTTAATTGTCTTTGCAACCTTGGTCAATTTCTTGATGAAGGTTTCAGTTGCACTGGCTTTTCACAAGAGGCATTGTGATCAGATTTAGAGTGTGAACATTTTGTTTCCATTTGAAAACATGGAGAAGCAAGGTGTAGGAAAAGAGCAGTTTTCCTCTAAACAGCAATAGAGGAACACTTGAATTACACCTGATTATGGTCCTCTTTCTGCATTTTGTGATACTATGTTATCACTTGACACAAAAGCTATGTATGTGAACTCTCAATACAATCTTCAGAGTGCCAGCTTACTGCAAGTCTGATTTCATCCTGATTTAGCATGTCTAATGGATTTAATTGTAAATATCAGTTGCTGGAACTGCATGAATTCTTCAGAGACACTTGCAGGACCTCCAAAATAGTGGCACTTTTCATATTAATGCCAATCTCTGAATCACTGTATTATATCTTTGATAGCCCTTCTGGGAATATTACAGTCTGAACCAGTCAATCCTCCTTTGGCACTGGACTTCATCTAGGAAACAATGTTTTTGTAGGCAGTAATTCCCAAATTAAATTTTGTCTTTTAAAGGTATTAGTTTAAAAAATAACATTGCACTTTTGACCTCTTTGTCTTGACATAGCAATTTTGAAAGTCAGTGCTTGGTGTGTGGGCCTGCACTGATAGGTTTTGAGACCTGGGTTTGACTCCCAATCTCGGTCATGAAATATCTGTGGTCTCATCTGCTAGACGTTAACTGTTCTGAACTGTTGTTAGTATCCTTTGTGCATGATTTAGTTAGTGCTTTTAATATAGCAGATATTTTAACCCAAATAGTAAGTAGTTTGTCTTGTATAATAAGCGCCTCAAAGTCAAATGTGTATTTTCATCATATCTGTAATTCAATCAATGTTCTCTTTTCCATGTGAAGGTTAAGGAAGTAACAGTATTAAACGTTGAAGTGCTCTGTTTGTCTACAGTCCAGGTATAAAGCAGGTAGCTGTAAGACAAGCTTCTCCATACTACCCTAGCCACAGCTGCACTTCTGACTTGGAGGGGATCCATTTTTTATAGGTATAGTAGGTGTATATATAAATGGTCATCTAGGGTAAAATGGGATTCTTTTTCTCCCTGAAAACTTGCTGAATAGTTGTATGCAGTGGGTTGAGTTACATGCTACAGTGGTAGGCTGGTCTTTTGTTCAAATAGATGAGGACAAAGACATTTTTAGGACCTGATCTTGCAACCATTCACTACCAGTCATAGTGCTCACTACTATCAGTAGCCCTGCTGAGTTTATTTAATTGGACTAATCGTTGTAGCAAACACTATTTATGGTGGTATTTCTAGGATCGAGACCTTCAATTGCCATTAAAACTGGGGTCATATTGTGAACCCTTGGCTTACATTGGTGAACAGTTACCTACGCAAACATTCCCTTTGCAGTTAGTAGATCTGCTGATGTAACTGGATAATATTTTCAAAGATCCTCAAAACAAAAACATGTCATAAGGTTTACAGTTGAAACCTTTGAACATAAAGGATCTTCAGATCTGTGTACGGAGGGGTCAGATGGAATCAGAATCCCAAGGAATTTATTCAGTAGATACATTCCAAACAAAGCATATGAAAGAATGGCAGTGATCTTTAGTAAGGTTTTCTGCCTCTTCATTCTTGGAAGCATATTTTACAAAGTCTTTAAAAGTTATAATTGCCTGTCACACTATTTTAATAGGTGAAAATATCCAGTGGTGAAAGTGTTGAATTGCGATGGTAGTTCCATTCCTAATGTAGAGACTTGACAGTAGGATATTCAGTCTTTGAACTTCTCAAAACAGTGTTTGAATTGTGTGTGAAGATAAATGCATCTAATAAAACATCATAAACTTAATAACTAATCATATGTATATACATATACCCTAGGTTGGCCATATTCGTGCAGAACGGGATATTCTAGTGGAGGCAGACAGTTTGTGGGTCGTGAAAATGTTCTATAGTTTTCAAGATAAGTTAAACCTCTACCTTATCATGGAGTTCCTGCCTGGAGGTAATTACATGAGATCAAACGGTCACTTTCACTTTGTTCTGTGTTCGTCTTCTGACTTTATAAAAAAAAAAAAAATCTTGTCTGTTTTCGTTATCGGTATTGGTACATGTGGTATTTGCTTAAAATGTCCTATCGGGTCTGAGCCGGCAGGAAACTGAGCCATTCTTAATGCCTGGTTACTTCTTTGGGGAATGAGGGTGCTTGACACCTTGCAGAGTCGGGCCCATAGTTACTTGTCTGTGCCAGGGGTACGTTCTTTTGTAATCATGCTTAGATACAGATGTTTGCAAACTTGACCTAGATGTTCAGTCAAACCTTAACTTCACAGTCTGACACCTATCTTCTTAGAACCATAATAGCTTTCCGTTTTCTAACTCTTTTCTTGTAGTTGGTTTGCATCAAAAATAACTTCGTATTGTCTGCAAAGAGCTTTTAAGGTTAACTCTTGAGTGCTGAAACTACTATAGTACACTGACAAGAATCCTATTCTACTGAAACCTTGCTGGGTTATACTAAAAACATGATGTGACTATTGAAATCAAAGGATTGACTTCAGACCTGACATTGTGCAATAATGCAGTCTGTTCTTGCTAAATGTATTTCTGGCTGCAGAATTGTTATGTAAAGTCCAGATCTTGTGTGGTTGTCCATAACTAACTTTGGTTTGGGGGACATTTCTAGCAGAAAATTCACTTTTTTGCTAATTGCATGTTTTATAGACCGAACTCTCAGATAAACTGGCACAAAATCAGATGCAGTAGAGGCTTGCTACACTAGTTTACACACTCACAAGACAGTCTCTCTTCAATTCTCAGAAGGGTGACCAGACAGCAAATGTGAAAAATCGGGACGGGGGTGGGGAGTTATAGGAGTCTATATTAGAAAAAGACCCCAAAATTGGGACACCTGATACTTCTCCGTGACAAATTTATAACTTACTGTTGCAAGACTTTTTATATCCATTACTTTATAGAATTATTTGGTATGTTATCAAGTCTTTAATGAATACTAAACTAAAATTATAATGAACCAAAGCACATTTGGCGCATCCTTTCAAATTTCATCTTGCTAATCCTCAGAATATAGCATTTTAGTGCGTCTCTTGGTGATTAGTATAAACTAGTTTGGGTCTACTGGGTTTCTATAAAATTGGATGTCTCAATACCTGCCACCAACAAATTCCCGTATGTGGCTTTACATTACTAAACAACGTCAAGCTGTCATTCTCCGTTGGCGCCAACTGATGGCCTGTGATCATTCTATTTGTGATGTCACCAAGAGAAGAGACTGCCTTGAATCTAGGTTAATGTAAAAATCTAAGATGATATGCATCTTAAATTTACGTATTTGTTTTGTGCTAGCAACTTGAGGGCTCAGTCGGGGTAGTCATGGTCCCTGTTCGAAAACTGGCATTTTACTGAAGTTTTATGTTCCTAGTCTAATGGCTAACTTCTCTTTCAATTGGGAAAAAAACCAAACGAATTAGCACCAACAGGCTTGACTGTAGCTGAGTGAAGAACTAATTACACTGCAGATGCATTTCTTGGGTGTTTGTGACTCCACGGTATATAAAATATAATTGTTTAATAAAAATCTGTGTTTAAATTCACTAATATGTAAAATGGATTTCTTATTTAATAGCTTTGGTGACGTACGTCACTAAGCGGCTAGGGCTTAATTATTAGATTGTATTTACTTCTGCTGTTTGGTGGCTGACTTTTTCTAGGTGATATGATGACACTGTTGATGAAAAAAGACACCCTAACAGAAGAAGAGACTCAGTTTTATATTGCGGAGACTGTGCTAGCCATTGACTCCATTCATCAGCTTGGTTTTATCCATCGGGATATCAAGCCAGATAACCTCCTCTTGGATAGCAAGGTACAAATATATTAACCACTGTATGCAGTGTTGTTGTAGCCGTGTTGGTCACAGGATATGATAGAAATGTGGAGAGTGAGGTAATATCTTTTGTTGAACCAATTTCTGTTGAGCCTCTCTCACCAACAGATATTGCCTTAACCAACTGGGTGACATTTGGGTTAGCAGCAAATACACAGGGTAACTTAGAATTCAGAATGCTGTGATAGATGGCATGATTAGCTAAGTGACAAAGAGTCCTGTGGCACCTTAAAGACTAGCTCAAGTATTGAAGCATAAGCTTTGGTGGGCTAATACCCACTTCGTTGGATGCATCTAGTTACCCTCTGTAAGGGTAAGAAATTGAAGGTTATCTTCCATGGGCCTGATGGAAGTAAAGCTGCATCCGTCTAACCTTCAGCTGACAGTGCTCTCTTGTGGCAGTTGTTTGAGCTGTTTTTAGTGGCTTTCAGTATTGCTTAAAAATCATCTTTTGGTTTCATTTCTTGCTCCTTGGTCCAAGATGTTTCCTTTGGGTCTGACATCTTTCTCCAGGCTGGTCAGGATACCTGTTTACTTGTGTTTATTTATAGTAGGTAGTACCTAGGAAGTTGGGTCTTTCAAAAACTTTCTATTGCTAAGTTAAATTTTGTCTACTTACCTTGTCTGGGAGAAATTTGCTGGTAAGAAGAATTTACCCAGTCCTGTTAATTTCCAAAATATGATTAAGTGCTCTGATTGGCGCAGACCTTTACAGAGTCATGCAAGTTTAGCATTTAATATGCCATTTTGGGGCTCAAAAAAGCACTTCACATTGAAAGTCATTACTGCCTTGCTCTGCATATAAGACAAATTCAAGCACTGGGCATAGTCATGTTTTTTTTTCTTTGTGGAATATCCTGTGTCTTATGGAGTCCACGCCCAACTCATTCACTTTCTGACAGTAGATAGCACTGCTCCTGGAAACTATTTGTTCCTACTGGGATGGTCATTATTGAATGGGGTGAGGCATTCTCCCTGAAGGGTCTATGGGGCTGATCCTGCAAGGGGAAGTGCCTTCAGCTCCCATTGAAGTAAACCGGTATCAGGAATGTTACTGGAAATTGAATCACATCCACTTTGTGGCAGTGCAGAACATTCTCCCTAGGTTTGTTCAATAGCTCATTCCAGTTGTAGGCTAGTGCAAGAGAATATGGTTAGTTTTGTGTCATATGAAATAAATGGTAAATCACTCTCTTCTTTGGGTGGATGTCTTGTACTACTTCTGCATTTTGGGTCTCTTCCTCTCCAGGGCCACGTGAAACTCTCAGATTTCGGTCTCTGCACTGGGCTCAAGAAGGCTCACCGAACAGAATTCTACAGAAACTTGAACCACAGTCTCCCGAGTGATTTCAGTAAGTTCTCCATCATCAGTACTGGCACTTATGGTCTCTTTTACGGGAGCTGTGTTAGAAATTCTGAAGGTGACTGATTGCAACACGGGTGGAAAGCTGCTGTTAGGGATCTATGTGGAGGGTTTGAGGATGAAGGGGGGACTATTTGGAGGGTTTAGGGATGAAAGGGTGAAGGGTATATTAATCCCTGTTAAACTGCAGTTTCCCTCTTGCACTTTCTGTACTGTGCACTTTCTTATTTTTGCTACTTACCAAGATATTTATGTAAATATTAAGCATTTACCTTTCCAATAAGTTTGCTCCTTCCTCAAAATCTCTTCTTATCCTTTCCTTTCTGTACAACACGATAGGCTCGTTGCATGTACTTTGGCAAGGACTGCTAGCAAATGGCCTAATAGCAGCGCACACAACGAACAAGGCCAACCCTGCCATAGCATGTGTGGAGGAGGCCTGGAGATAGCTTAACTCTTGGGAATGCACATCCCCAAAATCTAATTCTTTAAAATTGTTTCTCAAGAAGAGCTGGAGCATGGCACCAGAACAATAGGAAATGGCAGATTCTCCTGAAGCTAGGTTCTTAGTAAGAAACAGAAAACTGCATACTGTTCAGTGTCTAGTCAATTTCTCTCTGCAGCAACACCAGTGTAAATGCTTCTGTGCTAGATTTTGGTATGTCTCTGTAGCTGCTAGCGCCTCTTTCACGTATCACTTTCTCTTGGCTATTTCTCCATGGTGAGGATGTCTGCTCGGTAAAGAGGCTTTTGATATATTCACCCCAGTGCTTTTAAAAGAAACAGTTCCTCCTGATCAGAGGCTTTGAGATCCCAATTAACTAACATTTATGATTAGTCGTCAGTGTCTTGGCTATCTCAAAATAGTTTCATTCAAATGATGGACACCCCTGTGAGTCCAGTTCCTGGTGAACAGGAGTACACATTACAAAAACCACCAGCACAGTTATACTAACTGACCCTTTATTGGCAGACTGTCTTTGTCCTCTCTGAGCTGTAGAGACTGACGACCCCTTTATCCTTTACAGATGGTCCCTTCAAATCAGATTTGAGACATGATAGGGGGGCAGTGTTGGGAAGCTGGCACCGCTGTTGCTTCTACTGTACCTGCTCTGTGGATAGAGAGGACTTCAGTCTCCAGGGCTCTGTCTGAGAACTTCTCTACTGAACTGAATTCTCAAAGAAGAGATGGATGCAAAGAAAATGCTGGCCGATATTATCCCTCCTGTTTCTGTGTTAGTGTAGTTTGAGCGCTTGCACTGTAAAGTACCGGAAACTTGACCATACCTGACATGTCTGTCATCAGAGATACGGTTTTACTAAGCAGTTAAGGCCCGAGTATCCAGTGTAGGCTTTTAAACTAGTTGTGCCTATGCTATGTGAGTGACTAAAAGACCCTTAAACATGCCTTCAGCAAACAAAAGCATATACCATCTGTGACTAGATTTGTTTGGAATTTTACAGAGATTAGAGGTTGGATTGTGGTCTTTTACATCATTTTAAAACGGAGCTAACTCCATTGGATTCATGAGATTTATTCTAGTTTTACATGGATGTAACTGAGATCAGAATCTAATCTTTTGAATGTAGTCATCTTGAAGTGAGTATTTTGTTCCTGGAGTTATAAACGACTGAAAATACCGAAGTCTAATGGAAGTGCTTATAGAATTTTAACGGTAGTGCTCAGAATGCAGCAGTGTCTAGTGCCTGCAGACGGTCAAGTGGCATGGTCTGGAAGCTGCTGCTGAGCTAGGAGTAACTCTACCCCTCTGTGTATAACTTCAAGTGGGGCTATTTATCTTGGATAGAAAGTGGAAAAGAAAAGAGAAATGAGCAATACTGATGCCTGTGTGTTCTGGTCCTCTTTAGCTTTCCAGAACATGAATTCCAAAAGGAAAGCAGAAACGTGGAAGAGAAATAGACGTCAGTTGGTAAGTGCAGTCCCTCTGTCTACAGGTGCTCACTGGTGAGCTCTGAGATGCAAGTGGGTTGGCTCTTTGATATTAAAAATGACCAGCATTTACACCGTGGCACTTCTCAAAAGTCTCAGACCACGTCTCTGAAGTACTGTGTGAGATCCATGCAGTTGGGCTTTAAAAAAGAAATAACTCTTGTTTGTCCCGCTGTAAAATTCTGGTGACTTTTACGCTTAAGATAGAGAACCACCATGGCTGGATGCTTTTTCTGGTGCAATTATGGCTAAGACTAGCCAGGTTCTTAGCTACTTTCAGTGTGCTATCCGGACTGTGATGCTTTAAGGGAAATGGACAGATCGAGGCATATAGTAGTGGTTTTACCCTGCAGATTTCATAAACAATAACATCTGCCCAAGTCTAGCTAGATCTGGCAGAGAAACTCAGTGATTAGATTTGCATCTATCGCATGTTGCTTAGCAGTGTTAATGCTAGAGGAGAACATGAGCCGAGTCTCCAGTGTGGAGTATGGCTATGCTGCAATTGTTGTTCACTGTCTAGCCTTGTATCCTTAGAGGACAGAGGAACAGCTTCCTACAAAGACTTTTAAACAATAGCGTTTATCTCTTTCTTAATCTCACTTGAAAAGTTGATAAAAGTCTATTTTCTGTAAAAATAGAGCTGCAGCATTTGAACAGGATTTATTTCCTTCCCCTGCAAGAGTGTTTTTTCACTGCTGTCACTTGAATGGTATCCTGATAGCATGTGGCATCTTATATTTTTTTAAAAAGTCATCTTTTGGATTGAATAAATTCAAGCCCCCTGGTCCTGCGAAGATTTCTCAGCCACTTGTCAGTCGGATGGATCTCTCTCAAAATGTATAACTGAAGCCATTCAATTTCAGGCCTTTTCCACTGTGGGAACCCCAGATTACATCGCTCCTGAAGTCTTCATGCAGACGGGTTATAACAAGCTTTGTGACTGGTGGTCACTTGGGGTCATTATGTACGAGATGTTAATTGGTAAGAAACGAGCAATGAAGAAACCTAGAGTATATCTTCAATTCATATTACATAATAGATTCAACGTTCACTTTTTCATGGTTTCGTTTCTTTGCTGGCACGCCTTCGCGCTTAGTGCCCATTTTCACGTTAAGGAATTTCTCCAGTTTGCTGTTCACCTGAAGTTTTAAAAACTTCTGTCTTGTAACCCAAATGCAGTTATTGCTGTTTTTAACCCCCGATGACTTAAATTGAACTAATTTAAAGCCTCAGAAGCTACAAATTACTCTTTACTTTATTGCAAGAGTGTATTTTCTCTTTCAGGCTATCCCCCTTTCTGCTCTGAGACCCCTCAAGAAACGTATAAGAAAGTGATGAACTGGAAAGAGACTCTGACCTTCCCCCCGGAAGTTCCAATCTCTGAGAAAGCAAAGGATCTTATTCTAAGGTACCAGTCAATCAGCTGCTGCAGCTGACAAAGCTTGTAGTGTAGTGCCACTTGTTACAGGTCATTCATTTTCTCATCCTACAAACTGCATGAAATGCCTCTTACAACTTGCCTAACGAGACAGTTGGCGCTTCAAAGTTTAAGGTGATACATTTGTCACACTTGTGTATTGACTAGGAAGATCACTAATTGGATAGCTTCTCATCAAATTCCTGGTGGTTCACTGTCATTTAAATTGGGAGCCCTTCGAGAGTTCCATCAATGGGGGCTCCTGAAAAATTCTTATGTTTGGGAGCACCTCCTCTCCTAGCTTTTTTTGCCTCTCACATGTCTTCATCCGCCATTTCCTGTGCCTCTGGATTATTCAGAAATTGAATCTCCACTTGAAGGAAACACAATGAGAATGTAGAGTTGTGTTATCTGGCTGTGTGGACCCTTTCTGTTTATATTGGCAAAGGATGTCCTTGAAATAGGCTTACGCTTGTTAGGACAGCAGGTTAGAATTGCTCGCTTTCCCTCCTGTGTATCTGAAACGCTTCTCATGGTCTAAATTCCTTTGAGAGTTGAACAGTCTATCCAAACAAATTCCTGTCTGAAATATGCTTCCCCATAACAGCCTTAAGGCAGATATGTATTAACTCCCCATCAGCTTTTATGCATCCCACAAGAAGCAATCACCAAGCCAGAAATATTTCATCTTCATCTAAACCGAGGCAAACATGCACACGAAGGGCTTGGCTACCCTTGAAACTTCAAAGCGCTGCCGTGAGAAGGCTCCCGCGGCAGCGCTTTGAAGTGCGAGTGTGATCGCGCCGGGAGAGAGCTCTCCCAGTGCTCCTGGTAACCCACCTCCATGAGGACAGTAGCTCAGGGCTCTCAGAGCCTGGCTGCCACTGCGTGGAGCCTGTCCACACTAGCGCTTTAAAACGCACAGGCTTGCTGTGCTCAGGGGGGTGATTTTTCACACCCCTAAGCCAGCAAGTTAGAGCGCTATAAAATGTCACTGTAGCCAAGCGCTATAAAATCTCAATGTAGCCAAGCCCTAAAACTCTGACTCAGTTCAGGGAATAAATTCCCTACAAACCTCCTTTGCTTGAACTGTTTTCCAGATCCGCCATTGTAACGCAACAGGCAAGGAAGTGTGTCTGAAACCGTTTGTGTGTAGAGTTTGATTTACAAACACATTCAGGGCACACTGAGCTGGGCTTGTGAAAGAATGTACAATCATTTTGCTCTTTGGTCTTAATTATGTACATAATGTTTCTGATAAGTTTTTAATTGGGTCTCAATACAAAAGTACATACTAGTGAAATGTACATGCTTTGTGTGTACTGTTGCCCTCTGCTGGTCCTGGATGAAAGAGCATATTATCTTTCTAGGTAAATTCCCTATATTCTAGCACAGCCTTAACATTCCTTAGTACTGTGGCACCTTAAAGACTAACTATAAAGTTTTGAAGCATGAGCTTTCGTGGGCTAATACCCACTTCGTCGGATGCAAGCAGTGGAAGTCTTCCACTGCTTGCATCCGACGAAGTGGGTATTAGCCCACGAAAGCTCATGCTTCAAAACTTTATAGTTAGTCTTTAAGGTGCCACAGGACTTTGTTACCTCTGCTATTCCAGACTAACACGGCTACCTCTCTGATTCTATTCCTTAGTACGTTACTTTTAAAATACGAGCTCTTATTATCTGTCAGTTACAGTTTCATACGTGTAAGTATTAGCTTTGATTGAAAATGACTCACTGTTTCTAAATATAATACTTCACTAATTTCATGCTTCCTTTCACAGATTTTGCTGTGAATGGGAGCACAGAATTGGAGCACCTGGTGTCGAAGAAATCAAGAGTAACCCATTCTTTGAAGGGGTTGACTGGGAGCATATCAGGTAGGATGTTGCCAGACACTTCAGCATCCTTCCAGAAAGCTATTCCTTGGTTAATTTTCCAGTCCGGTGGTTTAATTATATTCGACCAGAGGTGGGCAAAGTACGGGCCACATGTGGCTCGCCGGCCCTTTTTATCCGGCCGGCGAAGGGCTGGGGAAGCGGTGCACAGGGGCCACGCCGAGAGCCGCAGTGCCCACGCTCCCACGTCTCCCGGCCCAGGAGCTGCGCTGAAAGCCACGGAGCCACGCACTCTCCACCTGGGTGCCGGGCTGAGCGGGGGGAGCCACGGGGCCCGCACTCCCCACTGGAGGTGCCGGGTGGAGCCATGGGTTCCCGTGCGCTCACCCGGGATGCCGGCACAGTGGGGGGAACCGCGAGGCCCCCACACTCCCTGCCCTGGTGCCGGGCCGAGCGGCACGGGGAGGGGGGAAGCCGTGGGTTCCCACTCTCCCCGCCGGAGGTGGCGGAAGGAGCCGCGGGTTCCCACGCTCCCCACCTGGGGTGCTTGGTGGAGTGCGGGGAGCCGCAGGGCCCCCATGCTCCCCGCCCGGGGTGCCGGCCGAGTGCGGGGCCCCGTGTTTCCCGCCCAGGGGCCAGCCGAGCGCAGAGCCACGGGCCCAGCACCCGGCTGAGCATGGTAAGGAAGAACGGGGGGGGGCGGCTTAGGTGGTGGAGTCCCAGGGGTGGTGGTTAGGGTGGGTGGATCTTGGGAGGGGGCAGTTAAGGAACAAAAGCAGGGGAGCTTAAATCATGGGGGAGGGTCTCTAGGGGTGATGGTTAGGGTGGGTGGGTCTCGGGAGGGGGCAGTAAGGAAACAAAGAGTGGGGGGCTTAGTTGGTGGGGCCCTGGGGGCACAGTTAGAGTGAGGAGTCTTCGTAGGATGATCAGAGGACAAGGAAGGGGGGGGATGGGTCAGAGGTTCTGAGGAGGGCAGTTGGGGCAGGAAGTGGGTGGGGGCTAGATAGGGGGCGGGGCCAGGCTATTTGGGAAGGTATAGCCCTATCCGGCCCTCAGCACAATTTCGATCCCCTATGTGGCCCTTGGGCCAAAAAGTTTGCCCACTCCAGTAGTAGACTATTAGGTTTGTCAGAAGTGATGCTACAGTAAAAACTTGCCTGTGATGGTAAAATGGGCAATCCTGACTTGAACACGCAGAAAACCAGGCTTGTGCAATAACCAGGCCTGCGTGGCAATGGTGAAGTTCAGAAGTGTCCCTAGCCTCTGTTTGTCAGAGGGGGGTGATGGACGGCAGGAGAGAGATCACTTGATCATTACCTGTTAGGTTCACTCACTCCGGGGCACCTGGCATTGGCCACTGTCGGTAGACAGGATACTGGGCTAAATGGACCGTTGGGTTATGTTCTTATCCTGATCCGAACTTCTCTGAGGTTCAAGCATATCCAGATCAACGCTTTTTTTTTTTTTTTTGAGTCCCTATAAAAATGGAATGTATTCATTGCCTGCCTTAAAACCTAATATTGAAAATGTTGTTGGCAGAGAGAGACCTGCTGCAATATCAATAGAAATTAAAAGCATTGATGACACCTCAAACTTTGATGAATTTCCAGAATCGGATATCCTTAAACCAACAGGTAAATATCTCCCCTTCTTGTCACTATTTTACATATAATGATAATGTTGTGTAAGTCTGCTTTGATAGCAAGTTTGGGATAAGAGTCCTTAATCATCTAGTACTTAAGGGGAATTCTGTATGGTAACTTTTACTAACTGGGGGCCCAATTCTGCAACTCCTTCATGCACCGAACTTCCATTGACATTACAGAGAGGCAAGGGCTTGTGGGAGTAGACTCTGTACAGGAACGCCTCACTTAACGTTGTAGTTATGTTCCTGAAAAATGTGACTTGAAGCAAAACGATGTTAAAGGAATCCAATTTCCCCATAAGAATAAATGTAAATATGGGCGAGGGTGGATTAGATTCCAGAGAAATTTTTACACACACACACACACACACACACACACACACACACACACACACACACACTGTAATTTAAAAAAAAAAGCAATTTAATACTGGTACACAGTGGTGATGATTGTGAAGCTTGGTTGAGGTGGAGGAGTCAGAGGGTGGGATATTTTCCAGGGAATGCCTTACTGCTAAATCAGGGGTTCAGGACCCCTAAGGGGGTCACGAGGTTTACATGTGAGGTTGCACGCTGTCAGCTTCCACTCCAAACTCTGCTTTGCATCCAGCATTTATAATGGTTTTAAATATATTAAAAAGTATTTTATAAGAGGGTGGGGGGGTTGTCACACTCAGAGGCTTGCTATTTGAAAGGGGTTACCAATACAGAAGTTTGAAAACCACTGTGCTAAATGAACTGGCAATTTGCTGAACCATCAAGGGTTAACTATCACACTAGAGAATGCAACAGGAAAGGAGGGAGGGCAGAGACATACACCCTGAGAGAGAGATGCACCTTCTGCTTTAAGTATCCATTGGGGCAAAAGTACACTGTCTTGTTAATTAGATCAGCAAGCCAGCAGCAGCTCCCTCCATGGTGTGTCCCCTCTGCTCTGTGGAAGATGGGGTAAGCAGGGTGCAGGAGCAGGGGGGAGGGAGACACCCCGACATTAGCCTCCTCTCTTCTTCTCCTCCTCCCCACCCCTCAGCAAGCAGGAGTCTCAGGGAGCAGCTCCAAGGCAGAGGGCAGGAGCAGCACATTGCAGTGGGGGAAGGGACATACAAACTGCCAGCAATTGATAGCTTGCTGGGCAGCTGACGACTTAGAAGGGAGCATTGCGCAATTTTAAATGAGCACGTTCCCTAATTGAGCAACGTTAACCCGGACGACTTTAAATGAGGGATTACTGTATTTTGCTGCAATATTTAGATGTAAGGGGATCTGAGGGCAGTTTCAGACTTAAACCCACAAACTAAAGCGAAACTCGGAACTGTCAGATCTTCCTCCTTCCACCTGTCTTCCTCACTTGACTAGTGCAATATGGTTCATGGTAGCATTAAAGCCAAAAATCCCTCATAAAAGTGCCATTGATAACGTTACCTGAGTTTTTCATATAAATGTGTTTATAAAGAAAAGGTTCATCTTTTATTGTACAAATAAGACCAGCACATTTGTGAGACTGGGTATGTGTAATTTTATAACGTTCTCTAGTGTCATGGCGAAAATGGGGTCTGCTTTAATCAACAAATGGCTGTTCCACCATGTGTTTCATACGGGCAGCTTTGTGTAACAACTCCCTTTTTTCTAGAACTGAAGAATAGAATTGGGAAACAGCATTTTCCCAACCAGAAGTTGTATAATTTCTTTAAAACTAACAGTGTCCAGTGTCCTGTATAATGAATACAGTTTAATATCTGAAGAAGCTAACACGCGTATCGCTTTGTCTTCCAGTGGCCACAAGTAACCATCCAGAGACTGACTACAAGAACAAAGACTGGGTCTTCATCAATTACACTTACAAACGATTTGAGGGGCTGACAGCCCGAGGGGCAATCCCATCCTATATGAAAGCAGGAAAGTAGTGAATTGAGACTATTTCTGAGGTCTTGGATCTTGTTTCTCTATACTGGGTTTGTCCTTAAAACAACTTACCCGAGGGCTATGAACTCTTTGAAAAGTTTTTCAGGACACAATATATTACACACCATTGTTATTTACTTGGATTTGTTTCTTCCGCTTCATGGAAAACTTCCACGAAACTCTATCACCTCTGATGCAGGCAGATATTTTTTTGCTGCTTTAGGAGCAAGTCTGTCTCTGTTTTCACATTAAACTCCTTGCTAGACTGTTCAGTCCAGTAGAGGAGGCGAGAGAAAAGAGCGCCTTTACTTTCGAACATCACAAAGCACATGGTATTTACAAAATATTTCACCAGTCCTGCAATGAGTGATGTACTCAGTCTGCCAGTTCTGCCAGCACTGTTTTCCTAATGGCTAAGAACTGTAGCACAGAGGAAATAAAGCAATAATTAAAGCTTGAGATAGACAAAACTGTCCAGTAAATTATCTAGTAGAAGAACAAAACTTGTATTGCCTTAACCGTAGTTTGTAGTGCTATTTTTTTATAACTCAGAAGCCTCTTTAATAGCATTTTTCAGCTCAATCAGTAGCCTCAAGTTGTGGTGCACTTTACTTTTGGTACTAAGACAACGACCCTCAAGCCATTAAATATTTTTCTAAATTAAAAAATTGTGTAACACTTTTTGCTTTTTCTGAGCGGTGACAGGAGAAACAGGCCACTCCTCCTGGTAGAACTTATTCCATGGAAGCTAACAATTTCCAGCTGTTGTATTGAAGAGCCAACATGCAAAGAAATGGCTATTGTAGATTATTAGTAAACAAGGCAATAACAGGAGCTGACCTACAAAAGGAGTGGAAGGGGGCATAGAAAGGAGAGGGAGGGAAATCCATTTATCCTGATTGATGATGGGCCTCCTATGTATAATAGGACAAGACGTGGGGTTTTCTGTTCTTGCTGTTGCCATTTCTTGGCCATGTGTAAAATCTGCCAGTCTTGATCATTTTCAAAGAGGATGATGCTAGTGGCGTGGGGTAGCGCCAAGCAGCAAGAGATGGCAAGAAGTGTGAAATTCTGTCTAGGGCTCCTCTACAAACCCTTATTCACAGTGGCCTAACCGTCTTCTACTTAGTATTTCAAAGTTCCTCTCAGTACCATGGCTAAGACATCTGTACCCAGAGTCTTCCAAAGGGCGGCGGCGTGGGTGGGGGGGGGGTCTGAAAATTCTGGTACGTGGGTCCTGCCATACCTCTCTTTGAGTAATTATTGCCTAGTGTAGTTTATGAAAGTGTCTTCCTTTATAATCAGGATGCTCTCCATGAGAGCCCCGAAGTGCCTTCCCTTGCCTAAACACCTCTCAGAGCAATGTAATTGGATCGAACTGATTTGGAGGATTCTTTATCAGCTGAGCTCTTGATAATTCCTTTCCATGTGCAGGCCTGCCACTTAGCTACAAAATAGGCTAAATTGATGCTTTCCTAGTAGCATGTGAAACAAAAAGATCCTCCCCCTTGTGGTGCTGGTCTTTAGTGGGTCACTAGATTTTAAATTAATGAGATTTTTAACAAGGGTATATCAGTGTGAACAGTTTAAATTCCTGCCACATTATATTTTTGGTGCTGAACACTAAAAATACCTAGCATTTAAGAAGTGTTTTTAAAAGCTAGATCAGTGTGTGAAGACCTGTGGGCTGTCGTTTGTATTTAGCCCTAGCTTTCTAGACTAACAAAGGGAAGAAACTGTGATTGTAATGTAGTAATTTTTTTAATGACTTCATTAGGGAATATTCCACTAAATGTCTTTTGGATTAAAGTGTCACAGAGTAAATGTTGAATGAAGGATTAATTTGCATGCAAATACTGCATATAACAGGTTGATTCAGAGTGTAGGTGACAATTTAACATCCTCTCCCTGTGTGCCGTAGCTATGAGACCGTCCAGAAACTCTGAATCTGTGCTGTTGTATTTCTGCGTAGTAGGAATCGGTTCAGTGCATTGCTGTGAGCGGTTTAAAGGCTAACTTCTGCCAATCCTAAATTCAAGAGTAGTTTTTACTCTGACAACAGTGATCTTTGGGCCCATGGGATTATTCACAGGACTACGTGAGCAAAGGAAAGGTCAGGGTCTTGATTTGCTAGCCAGTAAAGCATCCTTTTATACTACTTATAGTTTTTATTTAAATCAAAGACTGGTTATTATGTTTTAGATGTGGTAAAATTGCTCTGCTACATCTGAAAATGTTGCCTTATAAGCCCTTGGAAAGTTAAGAGCTCTTAGCATTTTTAACTATTGAAAATAGTTTGGCAATTCTTGCTTTTTTGTAAAAAATGTGAAGCTCAAAACCCTTTTGAAGCTGATATGGCTTCAGAGTAAAAGGTTTTGAGACAGCCGCTGCGTAGTTAACCCTTTAATAAAAGGGACTGGTGTTTTTACAAATACCAAAGAACAAGGGAGCGAGCTATACAATTCTACATGTCGAGGTGAGCTGTGAAAGTCTATAAACAATACCTTGTTATGGAAATCTCTAGTGCACATGTGATTTCGGAATGCCTTCTGACCCCACACTCAGATTGTCCAGTTGGGTGTTGTATGTTATCGTCCTTGAGTTAAAAAGTGGAGATCTTCCAAGGCACAAGTGGCTTTTAAGAACCTAACTTCTGTCAACTTTCAATGGGAATTAAGTGCCTTTGAAAATCTCCCCTGAAATGTGAAGCCTGTCAGTCATCCCTTCTAAGTGGCAGTTTTCCCTTTACGTCATAACCCTGCCTTTTCCTACAGGTATTTTTATCAACACTAGAAAAACAGTACTGTGTATTATTTCCAGGAGCCACACTTCACTGCTATCAGAATAAGATTTTTTTTTTTGAACTTTTTTTCTAGGTGTGCTAGCCAAACATTGTTATTAAGTTAACAAGTTACCAGCTTGTGTATGTTCTCATTAGCTGATAAGTGGAGGTAATTAGGAATGCGTTGTGGTTTTTTGTTTAAAGCTGCAAACAGATGAAGGTTGCAAGGAGTGCGTCTGGTTCTTTCCCAGCTAGACCTGCAGGAGAAACTAATTCCAATATTAAACTTCCTAACTGATGTGACCGTAAGTTATGCTGCCAGTTCCTCTCTTTATGTTGTGCCTAGCACAAAACTGCACTTAGGTGTCATTTATTATCACTGTGCCCGGACTCTGCCTTAAACTGTCAGCTGAAGAAGCGATCTGTAAATACATGATGCTATGACTAAATCGCATTGTAAAATTTGGCCACCTTGTTCTGTGTGATGCCGGGGGTCTCGGGAAGGGGAAACTCAACTTATTTTTATGGAATGATCTTTACATTCTGCTGAGCTGTTGAAATAAATAAATCCTCTTCAGTCCATGTAGTTTTAGCTCTGTTTTGTTTTTACAAAGGGGAATGTCTCTGGCTGATATTTACGCTTTTGTGTATGTAAAATAGCCATTACTTTGAAAGTAGGGTCCCTCACCTAAGCACATTGGCTTAGATATTGACTTTGGCATTTTAGCTCCTTGTTCTACAGCTATGGATTTGATGATGGAAGTACCTTGATGATGTTTAAAAAAATAGACTGAGGATTGGTTCCTCATGTTAATTCTGCTTTTGCCCAAATGAATGAGTTGTTGCAAGTGAAAGAAATATGATCTCTTCTCAAAGCCCCGTGTTCTGAAAAAGAACATACCTGTGCCTTTCTAGAGTGCCATAGATATGAACTGCCATGGACAGACAAAAGGCAGTGCCTGCGCTCGGTTGCTAAAGGCTGCAATTGTGTGAGATGTCACTGAGCTCAGCTTACTCACGTTTTCATGCTTAATCTGCTGGAGGAATTGAGACAGGGAATTAGTTCATTTGGGTGGCAGAGCTGGAGCTGTGCAGAGCTGCAGCCCACAGCTCCAGCAGTGCAGAGTAGAGTAGAGGAGGCCTAAGGCTCTGACACAGCTGCCCAAAGGAGCTGTCCCTGAGGGAAGAGAGGACGCACCTCCGAGACAACCAGCGAGGGAAGTATCCTGTGGACCGTAGACATTGGTAACTCCCTCTTACTTACTGTGGTTTGGGGTTCCCCACCAAGGGGAAGTCTTGGACTAAGATAATGTGGAGGGAGAGGGGGAAGGGAGGAAGAGGTCCAGGGAGGACCCCCTTAAGCAGCCTTGGTTGCCAGATCACTGGTAGCCCAAAGAGCCCTGGATTGGAGCCCGGTGGAGTGGGAAGGGCTCCCCTCCCCACAGCCCCCTTGGCAGTCAGGATTTGTGGGTGGGAGCACTAAGCCACACTCCCCAACCAGACCCCAGTGAGCATTGTTATAAGCTGCTTTGGTGAGGAAGGTGATGTTCTTGGTTTAAGATTCTGGGCCAGATCTCCCGCTGGTGTCAATCAGAATACCGCTGCTGATTTCAGCAGAGCTCCGTCAGTTCACACCAGCTGAGGATGTGGCTCATTATTACTGTCAGGGGAGAGGGTAGGGTTTATAGTTGCTGTTGTGTGGGGCTGGGTATCAAGAAGGAGAAAAGTGGTTTGGTATAAAGAAGGTTACGTTTAGGGAGGTGAGAGTGCTGTAGGAGCATAAACTGCTCACTATTTTACAAGGGGTGACGGATGACCTGATTGAGGCTCTGACGGGGTGAGTGAAGATCAGACTCATTTCCTACCATGCTGTGGCATGCCACACCCAGCTCGTTTTGGTCAAGTCTGCTTTTGAGCACAGGATCGGTCTGGCCAAAGCACACAGCCCTGGGCCAATATCTGATCATCACTTAAGTCCGTAATTCCACTTAACAGAGCTTGGGATTCCTAACGCTCTGTTGACAAATACCTTAACCAGTGCTTCTGGATTCTGGGAAACTTCCCAAAAATCTGGGAATTTTTGAGTAAAATTTTCACTTTAGGAAATTGGGAATTTTCATTCAAAACCTAAATAATCCTAGGAAGTTTTCATAAAAAGTAAAATATTTGTGCTGCTTTTAAATTTCCCTTAAAATGCGTTCAGTTCAATTGGTGAATATTTATCATGTGATTTTCATGATCGGGCTGTGCTGCTCTCCTATTGATGGTGCTTCAACGTATTCTATATATCATGATGGCACAAGTGAAAGTGACAAGTGCGCACATGCATTCACAACAAACCAACCTCAGCAACAGCTGGCTGGCGGGTAACGAGATGGTTATCAAATTTATCTTCTAGGTAAGGTTTCTTCCAATAATTAAATATATTGCAATACTTACTGATGAGGATTAGTTTCTTGATCAGTCATTAAATCTCTAAAATTTTGTGCTTGCATTCGCAGAGAATGTTGACCAGAGCCTTCGTCTGTTCATAAATTTGTAACAGCATCTTCCTCCGGGCAAATATTAAATCTCTTCACCTACTGTGTTAGGTAATAATATAGAATACGTTCCCTTCTTTGATTTAAATATAAATTGAAATATACATTATACTAATTATCGCATTCCATTATTTCAGAGCTCTTCCTGTTTTTCATCTAAGGTAAAAAATGAATAAAGAGACCGGTAAGGCTGATGAGAAAAGGAAGAGGACTGCAGGAGTAGACAAAGATCCGTCCACGTCGCAACGAAAACAACGGGATAGCACCCCCGACAGAGTATTGAAGACGCGAGGTGAACGTCCACCAAAAGAGAAGCCATGTACTTTCAAAAACACCTTTCGAGACTCGTAGCTTCAAGAAGGTAAATACAAAGACTGGCTGCAGAAAGTAGAAAAGAATCATTTTTTAGCTTATTGCAAATGTTGTGTTGTAAAAATCCAGGCAGGTACTAGTGAGTTAGATAAGCATGCTCATGGTAAAAAACATAAACAAAAGGCTGAGACAGTATTTAATACAAAGAAAATTGATATGTTTAATAAACAAAATTGTTAAATTAAAAAAGCCCAAAAATTTGAAGAGCACGTTAAAAATGCAGAGATTAGAATGGCCTGTTACTTTGCTGAACACAATGTCAATATTCAATCTGTAGAACACTTGACTGAAGTAGTTAAAAAACGTTTCTCTGATTCCAAAATGGCTGAGGCTGTAACATTAAAGAGAGATGAAATGTACTGCTAAAATTAGCAATGTTTGGGCGCAAACTGAGACTGAGGAATTTGTAGAAAAATGGAAAGTTAATGAATTTAGTGTATTTGTTGAGGAATCTACTTCAGGGAATAAATATCTCACAATTGTGCTGAATGTTAATCGATCCAATGGCAAAATTACCTGACAATTGGTAGAATTATTAGAATTTGATGCCAAAAGTTGCACTGCAGAGGGGATTTACACTACTTTTAAAGGGTCTACGATGGAGAAAAACAGTCCTTTGAATAATATTTTAGGTGTAGCCTGTGATGGAGCCAGTGTAATGGTAGGGCCAAAGAACTCATTTTTCTCTCCACTGAGAGAAGATGTTCCACGTGTAGTTTTAGTTGGGTGCATTTGTTTTACCTAATTTTGTGTAGCGATTTATGTCAGATATGACTAACTATCCTGCACTTGGTGTAAAAAAGAAAGAAGAAATTGAGGAGATGGTGGAATATTTGCTAAACTTCAAATTAGGAATATTAAAACCAAGTTTAACAAGATGGTTAGCTTTACACCCATGTCTTAATAGAGTTTTGATCTTATGGGACGCCCTCTTGAACTATATTCAACTTGAATGTATCGATTGCAAAAGCCCTAAAGCAAAAAATATTTGATATGATGTGCAATCCAGAATTTAGAGCAGGGGCAAACTATGGGCCACACGTGGCCCCCTGGCCATTTTTATCTAGTCCGCGAGCTCCGGCTGGGCCGAGCGTGGTGTGCCTGGGTCCCTGCGCTCCCGGGTGGGGCCCGGTGCGGCGTGCCACTGGGCCCTGCGCTTGGGGGCTGGGCCAAGCGCGGCGAGCTGCGGGGCCCTGCGCTCCTGGGCTGGAGGCTGGGCCAAGGAGCTCCCGGCTGAGTATGGTAAGCAAGGAAGGGGGGGGGGGGGCTTAGGTGATGGGGTTCTGGGGGGGTGGTTAGGGTGGGAGTATCTCAGGAGGGGGCAGTCAGGGAACAGGGGGTTTAGATATGGGGTGCGGTTCTGGGGGAGCAGTTAGAGTGGGGGGGTTTCCGGGGACAAGGAGTGCGTGGGTGTTGGATGGGTCAGGGGTTCTGAGGGAGGCAGCCGGGACAAGGAAGGGGTGGGTTGGATGGGTTGGAGATTCTGAGGGGGGCAGGTAGGGGTCGGATAGAGGGCGGGATCAGGCTGTTTGGGGAGGCACAGCCTTCCCTACCCAGCCCTCTGCACAATTTTTAACCCCAATGTGGCCCTCTGGCCAAAAGGTTTGCCCACCCATGACTTAGAGCTTATTTCTTCTTTGTGACACATGTTTTGGATTATACGAACAAATTCAATGCTCTTTTCCAAAGCGCAAGACCGCGGATTCATGGCATCCAACCGGAATCTGTGAAACTTTTAAGCTTATAGCAGCAAATTACTTAAAGCCAAACATACTAAATGAAGAGCTATTAAAAATTAATGTAGCACATTCCTCAATTTTTAAAAAAATGCAAGACATTTACACTGGCCCAGAATGTGAAAACTACTGAAATTCTATTGATCCAAACTTCGCTTTGAATGTCAGGAAGACTATCTGACGTGATGACATCACTTCCGGTCGAGAAATGCAGTGCAGACGGCCACTTGATTCGGTTGTTTTCAGAGCAGTTCAATGTGTAGATCCTGCACCAAGCTTTAATATTAATGTTGCCAAAGAGAAAACTTGCAGCCCCCAACTACACTGTACCGTTGTTCCCCACTCCCAACTTGAACCTCTCCCGCACCGTGATGGTGCCCCTCACTCCCGCCCCGCAGCCCCTTCCATCACTCTGACAGTGCCCCTCACTCCTCTCTTGTGTCTGGGGCCAGAGGGCCGCAGGCCCACGAAACCCAGCCGGCATTAGAAAAGTAAGAGACCTTTTAACTCTCTACTTGGGTTTTCGGTGGAAAGCTGTCTGTAGGCTCTGGGCTTAGGTGGGTTGCGCGCTGGTTCTGAACTTTTGCTGCTAGGTACGCCCTACGCTCTTCTGTTTTAGTTCCCCGGGAAGAGTCACAGGGGGTGACTAGGTAGAATCCTTGTGTGTGTGTACCTGTGTGTGTACCTGTGTGAATGCGAGACAGTGGAAGACGCCCAGAGTGCTGTGCGAAGTGCAAGCTCGTGACCGCAGTATTTCTAACGCAAGCCCACTGCCTCCACCTGTGTGTACCTGTGTGAATGCGAGACAGTGGAAGACGCCCAGAGTGCTGTGCGAAGTGCAAGCTCGTGACCGCAGTATTTCTAACGCAAGCCCACTGCCTCCACCTTAGTCGGCCGGTAAAAGGTCGGACCCTAGACAGTAGTCTTGGACGGTTTGCATCGTCAGGATGACTGTTTCGGTCTAGGTGTGTGTGATTTTTCCCTAATTAATGAGCCACAGACTGGTCTGACCATCTCGCCTGATGCAAGGAGAGTGTGTGGCTGACGTTGACACTCCGTGCAGAAGGGGGCTGGCAGAGAGTCGTGGACGCCCCTGAATGAATGAATTGGATTGAAAATATGGCAAGTGCCGGGTCAACAGTGAGTACCACTCGGCCAAAGGGTTCACCTGCATGTTACATGTACACGCATTATGATCTGTCTACTTGCAAGTACTTAGGAAAATGGAATTGGTATAGCAGAGATAGGATCACAAATTGTAATTTCCTCTGGAAGGAACCTTTGACGATGACAAAATCAGGCACCTCAAAGATGTCCTGGTTTCTAATAAAGTAGGACAGGATCAGTTTAATACATTATTTCACTGGTTTGGGGAAACCGAAAAATGATGCCGTGAGGAGGAGTTTTAAGGACTCTAAAGAGAAACTTAAAGCAGAATTAAAAGAAACGAAAAAGCAGTTGGCAACTCCTCAATTATGTGCTGGCCAGCAGGTCCCTTTGTATACATTTACACTGGCCCAGGATGCAAGAACAACTTAAAATCTATTGACCTAAAGTTAACTTTGAATGTCAGGCAGAATATTCTACACTATGACATCACTTATTTTAGAGATGCAGCGCAGAAAGCCACTTGATTCTGTTGTTTTCACAGAAGTTCAATGTGTAGATCCTGCAACATGCCTGAATGTTAATGTTGCCAAAGAGGAAAAAGAGATCACTAAACTTTGTGCCACATTTAAGGTTGATTTCAACGCTGCTCAGAGTGAACTCCGAGCCCAGCCATTATCTCTTGAATTAAATGAAATTGCAATTTTAAAAAGCAAACCAGTTGATGAAATGTGGCAAGAAATTTCACAAATCAAAGGTTATTCAAGTCAATTCATGTTTGCAAATATATCTGAACTGGCTTAAAAGGTTTTTACATTACTGCATTCAAATGCAGCACGTGAAAGAATTTTTTACATGGTAACTGACATAAAAACCAAAAGACCCCAAACCTGTATGACAACCGAAACACTCCATTCTAGTGTAGTTTATACGGTCAGCTTTGAAAGCAAATACAAGATATGTACAGTGATAAAACTAGTAAACATCTTAATGATGGTGATGATGTTCCGAGTGACGACTCAGACCATGAGTCAGAAAATGGATAAAACTCAGAGATTATAATAAGGAAAATTATAAGTGGTGTTTGTTCTTTGTTTGCATTTTTATCTTCTTTTATAATCATATGTTTACTTTTTATTTTTTCAAAGTAACTTTGATGTACAGTCCACTGCAGGGGATATGCTATATTTATTAATACGTCTGTTTTTAAAATAGTGAAATTTGTGTAAGATTCATTATTTTCTATAATGTCAATCCTGCTTCCTGTCGTGTGTTAAATATTTTATTTACTGTATAAGTAACATAAATTTAGAATTGAAAAACATGTCTATATGTATAAAAATTATGATAAATGTGAAATATCTCGAACGATTAAGAATTTGGATATAATATCTATTATAGTTATTAAAAAACACACATTATGTTCCTTTGAGATTTTGAAATAAAAAACTTGATCTGGGAATTTTTCATCAGATTTGGGAAATTTTTAGCACTAGGTTGGGAAAAGGTGGCATCACGGTAAAGTAGCACCGGCCTTAACCCCATCTCCAATTGCAATCCACTAGAATGCAGTAGCTGGGTGAATGGTTACTGGAGCTAACTTAGAATTGTGCGTTAGGTTCTTTTAATTTTTTTTTTTTTTTTACAAATGATCTAGGATTTAAAATACCTTCTTAGACCATGAGGGCTAGCTTAGATGCAGAGTGGCTACTAAACCATGACCAGTCTGCTCTTACTGGATCTAATTAAGGATGGCTTCAGGGCCACATTTGCCTGTTTATTTGTACAAATCATTCCTAGTCCCAGACACCTGGTGGCATTTATCAGGGGGAAGCAATAATGTCGGTCTCTTACCCAGGCCACTTTGCCACATTATTGAAAGTACTGAGTGATAAAATTAAACTAAAACCCTTTTTTCCGCCCCCAGAATCTCCCTTGAGGCAGACTTGCTGTGACTCTTGCTTCTTTGTGGAAGCTTCCATAATTGCCATTGACTTGATAAGGAGCTGCTAGCTCGTCAGCCTAGGAACCTATAAATGGGCCTGTCCCGAAGATCACCCACTGTGTCAGAGCACAGGTGTAACTCCGGTCACAAGCCTCCAATCCAATATCTTTTCCATTGGACCAGTGGGCTGATTCAGCACTGGAAGGGGCAGGTGAGCTCACTCTATGTACTTTGAAATCCTCAGTGAGAAGGGGCTATAGAAACCAGGACTGATTAGGTCGCCTTTTGTAGCTCAAGATTTGAGCCAGAAGCTGGTCCTGGTTTTATCTTAAAAAGAAAATTTAAAGGAATCTGATTTTGTGTGGGTGTGTTAATGAAACTCTTGGGGCTTTTGTTTTGCATGGACAGAAATCATTGCTCCCAAAGATGAAGAAACTTGAGCCTTCAAGCCTCCCCCTGCAGCCAACAGCCTTCTGTGCTAGTCTCCACGGTACCCAGCCGGAGGGCTCGTGAGCGGGGGGTGGGGTGGGGGGGGCAATGATTATGCCAAACGGTTAGTCTTGCGCACAAGAGGCAGCCAACAGCACTGACTATAACCAGGAATGACACTGCTGAAGGGTGAGTAAAGTCGGTCATACTCCATTGTAATAACTCCCCTTCTAGATTCTGCAATAACCTTCTTTTTCCAGCAACAGAACAGGTGTAGCCATCTTGAGCGTTGCTACTTGTCGAGATCTACTGTTGTTTTAAAACTTTTTAGTAACCCCAGTCTGGCATGACACCTATGGAACACCTGACAATGGTTAGACAACTCCCTGCTCCTCTGGTCTCCTACTCTGTAAGGGCTTTGGTTAAAGGGCCGTCTCTGGTATGTGTGTACAGTGTCTAGCAGTCCCCTTCGCACCCTGCTGGTGCCCCTCACTCTCAACCCACAGCCTCCCTCACCCTTTTTGGACCCACCCCCCCCCCCGCCCCCCCACAACACCCTGACAGTGCACCTCACTCCCGCAGTCCTCTCGCATCCTGACGGTGCCCTCCCCACCCCCCACAAACTGCCCCTCACTCCTGACCCGCAGCCCCCTGCATTCTGACAGTGCCCCCCACTCCCGACCTGCAGCCCTACCCCTGCACTCTGATGGTGCCTCTCACTCCCAACTCACAGCCCCCTCCCACACTGTACCGGTGCCCCTCACTCCTGTCCCCACAGTCCTCTCTCCCACCCGTGACCCTCACTCCCTACTGGGAGGATGAGGGGCACTGGCAGGATGTAGGGGGGGCCATGCCAAACAACTGCTTGAGATAAGCATCTCCCACCTGGATCCTGAATCCCTGTCCTGGGCCCACTCCAAACCTCAGGAGGCCCACAAATATCTATTCGTCCCAGGCCCACAGGAGAGTTAATCCGTCCCCGATCAAGCGGTTGATCTTTGGAAAGGAACACGCAGACCTTATCTTGGGAAATGACAGTATGAAGCCTTTCCCCCACCAAACTGTCTACCCTCATTGTTCCCAGTGGCAAAGAGCTTTCAACCGGGGGTCATGCTCAGGAACATGGTTTCCAACGGGTGACAGAGCAATCAAGGAGGGGCAAAAACATCCCAGATCATCTCTTCTCGTCCATCTCTCGCTTTCACCGAAGAGGACAAAAGAAAACAGCCATTGGACCTCAGGAAGAGATCCTGCCCTGTAAGTTGGTCAGCAGCACTACTGAAAATCTGTGGTAAGAATTTCACCTTGAACCATGTCTAGTTTAAATTGAGAACCAGGAAGCGTTTTATTGTTGTCTTGTAACCTTTTGGACTCTAACTTGTACTTAAAAAAAATCTTTTTGTAGTTAAATAAACTTGTTTTGTTCTTTAATTCATCCAGCATTCTGTCTAGTATCAGCAGGGTAGCCGTGTTAGTCTGGATCCGCAAAAGCGACAGAGAGTCTTGTAGCACCTTATAGACTAACCTATTTTAGGGATCATGAGCTTTTCTAGCAGCTCCCCTTGCACCCTGATGGTGCCCCTCACTCTCAACCCACAGCCTCCCTCACCCTTTTTGGATCTCCCCCCCCCCCCCCCCGACAGTGCCCCTCACTCCTGCAATCCTCTCGCATCCTGATGGTGCCCCTCACTCCCGACCCGCAGCTGCCCACCCACATTCATCTATTGAAGTGGGTCTTAGCCCACGAAAGCTCATGATCCCTAAAGTATGTTAGTGTATAAGATGCTACAAGACTCTTCATCCAGCATTGTGAATCATGTGGGGAACTGCACTTAAGGCGGTGTAACTCGATGCCCGCACAGAGGCAAGGGATCAACTCTATCCAGACAATGTGGAACAGACCTTTCCACGGGGAAGCCCGGGAGCCCGTCGGGATCACTGCGCCCATAGTAATTGAGGCTGCCAGAAGCCAGAGCGCGGCTGGCATTTGCTAACAGGCCACCGGGGTCTGAATTGCCAAACCACGACTGTGGCGGTACGTGGGTTCGGGGTGTGACCGGCAAGTCATTTGAGAGCAGCCCTGCTCGGGAGCCACAGTGGCAAGGCAGGCCATGTAGTAGGGCGGTTGTGTATTTTGAGGATGATTGTGCGAGTTATAAAACTCTTCAGGTCACTAAAATCCAGCTCATCAGTTGGTGACGGTTCTTCCACTTGTCACTCTGGGGGGAATTCCACATGTGCGTGCAGAATTTTTGTCCCTCAAAAATGTCTTTGTTTCCCTACAGAAAAATGACTTTTTGAGAAGGACGTCACAAGAATGGTCATGCACTGTTCCCAGCAGTATGGTTTGGTGTCCAGGGCAGCCAGCTGGAGGTAAATCATTGCAGGGCAGGAGCAGGGAAGAAGGGGATGGTAGCGCGTACCATGTGCCAGGCTCAGCCGCTAGTCCAGGGGTGGGCAAACTTTTTGGCCCGAGGGTCACAGGGGGGGTGCAAAACTGTATGGAGGGCTGGGTAGGGAAGACTTGCCTCCCGAAGCAGCCTGGCCTCTCCCCCCTCTCAGAACACCCCCCCCCCCCATCCACATCCCTACAGGTAGGGAGGGGTGGGGGTGGCCTTCCCAGCCCAGATAGGACTAGCTGGCTCATGGCTGGGGAGGACAGGATTCCCTCTTCCCCTGATGAACATCCCCCACCCCTGTACTTCCTGCACCCATTGCACTTCAGCTGCAGGGGAAGGGATCTGCTCCCTCCAGGCCCCCTGGATGCTCCTGCACTCAGAACCCCCTGATGAGCCCCACTGATTCCCTAACACCCAGACTGTTGCTTCTGCTGAGTCCCAACCACATTCACCTGGAAACCCCCCCCCCCCCCCCCCCCATCTGCAGAGTCCCATTACTGTTGCTCCCAGAAACCTCCCACAAGCCCCTGTGCATCCAGGTGTCTCACCCTTCCCCACTGAGCTACCTGGGGACTGACACACACCCCCCCCCCCCCCCCCCCCCCCCTCCTCCTCCTGTAGCGGCTCTGTCCTTGCTGGGTCAGGTGCAGCAGCCTCACAGCCGAGTCCCTGGGGAATCTCTCACATCTATGAAGCTGGTGGCCCTCGCTCCCCAGTGCCACACTGGAGCCTCTGCATTTATTTGAGATTAATTTTTATTCTTTTGTTTCAGATATTAGCATTCCGGGTACTGACACCCCCCGAAGGCACCTTTGACTGGAGCAAAACAGAAATGTATTTGGATTTTTGACAAGGGACGGGTCACAGGCTCAGTGGTACTGTCATGACATGTGGACGACCTCCTTTGCATTGCCCAGGCACTGGGTCAGGTCCACCCTCCGTCTACAATGAAGAGCAATCCCAGGGCTGTTGTGATCAACCTCCCTGGACCAGGGGATTACCTGTTTGATGGGTTACCAAAGGACTCAGCGGCCAGTCACAATCCTTGCATTGACTTGCTGTCAGGAGTTTGGTGTCTGTGACTTCTGGCGGGGGTGGGGTTACAAAAACCTCCTATGTTTGCTACAACTATGCTGGTTCTCCCCAAGCAGGTTGGGCAAGGTCTCATCTGAGTGCTGAAGTCCAGGGTCTCTATAGATGGCACCACTTCATCCTGCATGTGGTGGCAAACCCCACAGCAGACTTAGGGCAAGAGAAAGGACTTCTGGCAGGAGGTAATCCACCTCCTTGTTTGTATTTGGAAATCCAGTCAGGCTTAAACAAGTTTTTAACCTAATGATATTCCTGTTCACAAAGCACTGAGTTGATTAATTTTATTTTCATTTTCTGTAATGTCAGGTCCTGTACATAAGCCAAGGATTGGTCCTGATTTGTAGATTACAAGCCCCTGCTATGTACTGCTCCTTTGGGTTCTTCTTTCCACAAGCTCTGTGTATAAGTTGGGGTAATAAAACAATGAATCTGTTGTGCAGTGGGGGTAATAAAACAAAGTGGTGGAGACTTGGTTATTGTTACCCTAAAGGTTGTGCTAGTGTTTTTGTTCTGTGTTGGTGCAGTGCTTGGGCTGGGGACCTCCTGAGTAATTTTAGACTGACAACCAAACACTAGGACAGAGGTGGGGTGATTAAGCTGCCCTTCTGGTTGGTCTATGCTGCCTTAGTGTGAATCTGCACACAGCCCAGGAGGACTAGGGTGTCTGAGGCCTGTTCAAAGTACCAGATTTTACAAGCTCCAGTCTGTGCCAGGGCTGCATAGAAAAAACAGGAGGAAGATGTATTTGCTCCCTGGGGGAGGGAATGTCCTAACCCTGCTCCAATGTGGGACATGCAGCTGGTGACCACTGGTGGCCTCAGAAAAGCAGGGGCAGGATGGAACAGGGAGAAAGGCCCCTTTAGTAATCCCTGGGGGGAGATTGGGTGGATGGGTCTTCAGGCAGGGCAATGTGATTCTCTCTCTTCCTCCCCCCCCCCCCCCCCCCCCCCCCCCCCCAACAATGTCCCCTTGCTACTAACTTTCTATAGAAGACAGTAAAAGAAGACTCTAGAGAGAGCAGACAGACACACAGAGAACTGTATATAGAAGACACCTGGGGGTGGGTGGGTGTCTATAGAAAATGACACTAGAGAGAGAACTGTATATAGAAGACACTAGAGAGAGCAGACAGACACACAGAGAACTGTATATAGAAGACACCTGGGGGTGGGTGGGTGTCTATAGGAAATAAAAGACACTAGAGAGAGCAGAGACACTATAAAAATAAAAGACACTAGAGAGAGCAGACAGAGAACTGTATATAGAAGACACTAGGAACCTGGGGGTGGGTGTGTGTGTCTATAGGAAATAAAAGACACTAGAGAGAGAACTATATAAAAGACACTAGGAACCTGGGGGTGGGTGTGTGTCTATAGGAAATAAAAGACACTAGAGAGAGCAGAGACACAGAGAACTGTATATAGAAGACACTAGAGAGAGCAGACAGACAGAGAACTGTATATAGAAGACACTAGGAACCTGGGGGGGTGTGTGTGTCTATAGGAAATAAAAGACACTAGAGAGAGCAGACAGACAGAGAACTGTATATAGAAGACACCAGACAGACAGAGAACTGTATATAAAAGACACTAGGAACCTGGGGGTGTGTCTATAGACAATAAAAGACACTAGAGAGAGAACTGTATATAAAAGGCACTAGAGAGAGCAGACACACTATAGAAAATAAAAGACACTAGAGAGCACAGACAGAGAACTGTATATAGAAGACACTAGAGAGAGCAGAGACACTAAAAGACACTAGAGAGAGAACTGTATATAGAAGACACTAGAGAGAGCAGAGACACAGAGAACTATATAAAAGACACTAGGAACCTGGGGGTGTGTCTATAGACACTAAAAGACACTAGAGAGAGCAGAGACACAGAGAACTGTAAATAAAAGACACTAGGAACCTGGGGGGGTGTGTGTGTCTATAGGAAATAAAAGACACTAGAGAGAGCAGAGACACAGAGAACTGTATATAGAAGACACTAGAGAGAGCAGAGACACTAAAAGACACTAGAGAGAGCACTGTATATAGAAGACACTAGAGAGAGCAGACACACTATAGAAAATAAAAGACACTAGAGAGAGCAGAGACACTAAAAGACACTAGAGAGAGAACTGTAAATAGAAGACACTAGAGAGAGCAGACACACAGAGAACTGTATATAAAAGACACTAGGAACCTGGGTGTGTGTGTGTGTGTCTATAGAAAATAAAAGACACTAGAGAGAGCAGAGACACTAAAAGACACTAGAGAGAGCACTGTATATAGAAGACACTAGAGAGAGCAGACACACAGAGAACTGTATATAAAAGACACTAGGAACCTGGGTGTGTGTGTGTGTGTCTATAGAAAATAAAAGACACTAGAGAGAGCAGAGACACTAAAAGACACTAGAGAGAGCACTGTATATAGAAGACACTAGAGAGAGCAGACACACTATAGACAATAAAAGACACTAGAGAGCGCAGACACACTATAGAAAATAGGAGAGAACTGTAAATAAGACACTAGAGAGAGAACTGTAAATAGAAGACACTAGAGAGAGCAGAGACACAGAGAACTGTATATAAAAGACACTAGGAACCTGGGTGTGTGTGTGTGTGTCTATAGGAAATAAAAGACACTAGAGAGAGCAGAGACACTAAAAGACACTAGAGAGAGAACTGTATATAGAAGACACTAGAGAGAGCAGAGACACAGAGAACTGTAAATAAAAGACACTAGGAACCTGGGGGTGTGTGTCTATAGGAAATAAAAGACACTAGAGAGAGCAGACACACTATAGAAAATAAAAGACACTAGAGAGAGAACTGTATATAGAAGACACTAGGAACCTGGGGGGGTGTCTATAGACACTAAAAGACACTAGAGAGAGCAGAGACACAGAGAACTGTATATAGAAGACACTAGGAACCTGGGGGTGTGTGTCTATAGGAAATAAAAGACACTAGAGAGAGCAGACACACTATAGAAAATAAAAGACACTAGAGAGAGAACTGTATATAGAAGACACTAGGAACCTGGGGGGGTGTCTATAGACACTAAAAGACACTAGAGAGAGCAGAGACACAGAGAACTGTATATAAAAGACACTAGGAACCTGGGGGGGTGTCTATAGACACTAAAAGACACTAGAGAGAGAACTGTAAATAAAAGACACTAGAGAGAGCAGAGACACTATAGAAAATAGGAGAGAACTGTAAATAAAAGACACTAGAGAGAGCAGACACACTATAGAAAATAGAAGACACTAGAGAGAGCAGAGACACAGAGAACTGTATATAAAAGACACTAGGAACCTGGGGGTGTGTGTGTGTGTCTATAGGAAATAAAAGACACTAGAGAGAGCAGAGACACTAAAAGAGAACTGTATATAGAAGACACTAGAGAGAGCAGACAGAGAACTGTATATAGAAGACACTAGGAACCTGGGTGTGTGTGTGTGTCTATAGGAAATAAAAGACACTAGAGAGAGCAGAGACACTAAAAGAGAACTGTATATAGAAGACACTAGAGAGAGCAGAGACACAGAGAACTGTATATAAAAGACACTAGGAACCTGGGGGTGTGTGTGTGTGTGTCTATAGGAAATAAAAGACACTAGAGAGAGCAGAGACACTAAAAGAGAACTGTATATAGAAGACACTAGAGAGAGCAGACAGAGAACTGTATATAGAAGACACTAGGAACCTGGGGGTGTGTCTATAGACACTAAAAGACACTAGAGAGAGAACTGTATATAGAAGACACTAGAGAGAGCAGAGACACAGAGAACTGTAAATAAAAGACACTAGGAACCTGGGGGTGTGTCTATAGGAAATAAAAGACACTAGAGAGAGCAGACACACTATAGAAAATAAAAGACACTAGAGAGAGCAGACAGAGAACTGTATATAGAAGACACTAGGAACCTGGGTGTGTGTGTGTGTCTATAGAAAATAAAAGACACTAGAGAGAGCAGAGACACTAAAAGACACTAGAGAGAGAACTGTATATAGAAGACACTAGAGAGAGCAGAGACACAGAGAACTGTATATAAAAGACACTAGGAACCTGGGTGTGTGTGTGTGTGTGTCTATAGGAAATAAAAGACACTAGAGAGAGCAGAGACACTAAAAGAGAACTGTATATAGAAGACACTAGAGAGAGCAGACAGAGAACTGTATATAGAAGACACTAGGAACCTGGGGGTGTGTCTATAGACACTAAAAGACACTAGAGAGAGAACTGTATATAGAAGACACTAGAGAGAGCAGAGACACAGAGAACTGTAAATAAAAGACACTAGGAACCTGGGGGTGTGTCTATAGGAAATAAAAGACACTAGAGAGAGCAGACACACTATAGAAAATAAAAGACACTAGAGAGAGCAGACAGAGAACTGTATATAGAAGACACTAGGAACCTGGGGGTGTGTCTATAGACACTAAAAGACACTAGAGAGAGAACTGTATATAGAAGACACTAGAGAGAGCAGAGACACAGAGAACTGTAAATAAAAGACACTAGGAACCTGGGGGTGTGTCTATAGACACTAAAAGACACTAGAGAGAGCACTGTATATAGAAGACACTAGAGAGAGCAGAGACACAGAGAACTGTAAATAAAAGACACTAGGAACCTGGGGGTGTGTCTATAGACAATAAAAGACACTAGAGAGAGCAGACACACTATAGAAAATAAAAGACACTAGAGAGAGAACTGTATATAAAAGGCACTAGAGAGAGCAGACACACTATAGAAAATAGGAGAGAACTGTAAATAAAAGACACTAGAGAGCGCAGACACACTATAGAAAATAAAAGACACTAGAGAGAGCAGACAGAGAACTGTATATAGAAGACACTAGGAACCTGGGGGGGTGTGTGTGTGTGTCTATAGGAAATAAAAGACACTAGAGAGAGCAGAGACACAGAGAACTGTATATAGAAGACACTAGAGAGAGCAGAGACACTAAAAGACACTA